>OY751557.1:5603698-8287293 GCA_963572265.1 Caenorhabditis doughertyi
TTCTTTCCCTCTCATCGGAAACCTCCCTCAAATCTGTTATTATTTATGGTCAACTGGCAGCATTGTTTCCACTTTTGATTTGCTCAGAAAAGTGAGTTCTACTGTTTTGATTATGAAAAAAAGTGAGTTTCAGAGATACGGAAACATTTTCACCTTATGGGTCGGACCAATTCCACATGTGAGCATTGCGGATTATGAAACAAGTCATGAAGTCTTTGTGAAAAACGCTAGCAAATATGCCGACAAGTTTCATGCTCCAGTGTTCAGAGAGATGAAACGTAAGTTTTTTTAAATAAAATAGCGCTTAGGCTTAAGCTTTTTCAGAAGACCAAGGAGTGGTGGCCACCAATGGAGATCACTGGCAAGAAATGAGAAGATTTGCTCTTCAAACATTCAGGAACATGGGCGTAGGAAAGGATGTGATGGAAATGAAAATAATGGAGGAGTTGGATGCCAGATGCGCTGACATCGATAAGTTGGCTATTAATGGTGTCACCCCAACTCATGCATCTGATTTCTTTGACCTTACTGTGGGAAGCATCATTAACAGCATTCTAGTTGGATATCGATTCACAGAAGAAAACAAAAGTAGATTCTTGGAGATCAAAAACGCTATGGACACCGCTTTTGAAGTATTCACCCCGTTTGACATGACAGCCCCACTCTGGATCCTGAAATATTTCTTCAGCAAACGATATTCAACTCTCATGAAACTGAACGAGGACTGTAAAAATTTTGTGGCGATGGATGCAGATAAAAGATACAAGGCATTGAAAAAAGGAGACTTCACCATTGACAAGGACAACATTCAAGACTTCACTGATGCATTCCTTTTGAAAATCCAAGAGAACGGAGAGAACACGGATTACAAGTAAGTTTTATTTTATACAAAAGTTTTCAATATCTGTTTTTTCCAGCATTGAATCTCTTAAAACTATGATTATTGATTTGTGGATTACTGGACAAGAAACTACCACAACTACCCTCATCTCTGGATTCAATCAACTTCTACTCCACCCTGAAGTTATAGACAAAGCAAGAGCGGAAATTCAAAAAGTAACTGAAAATGGATCCCGTCCACTTTGTCTTGCTGATCGCACTTCTACTCCTTATCTGAATGCAGTAATTGGAGAAATTCAACGTCACGCTTCGATTCTTAACATCAACTTTTGGAGAATCAATCATGAACCAACTTATATGGGAGGACACCTTGTGGATTCTGGAGCTTTTGTCACTGCTCAGCTGAGTGCTCTCCATGTCAACGAGACGGTTTTCGAAAATCCGGAGAAATTCGACCCAGAAAGATTCATGGATGATGAAAAGCTTCTCCAAAAAGTGATTCCATTTGGATTGGGAAAACGGTCATGCTTGGGAGAATCATTGGCAAGATCTGAGTTGTATTTGGTATGTTCTAAAAAGTGAAATGTCAAAAAAAAAACCTCGAATTTTTCAGATTTTCGGTAATCTTCTTCTCCGCTACAACTTCAAGCCTCAAGGAAAACTGTCAACTGCAGAAGTTATGCCATACAGTTTCGCCAAAAGACCATTCAAATTGGAGATGCAATTTGTGAAAATTTGAACTAATCTATCGTAAATTTTTGATTCCTGACACGTTTAATAAATTATTTCCATTTCTGAAAGACGAAACAAGAAAGAATCATTAGCGAAAAAAACATGACTATATCAGAAGTAACTCTTGTTTTTTTCAATAGTCTTCATTAAAAAAAGACCAAGTCGTTCATACAAAAGTGAAAAAGTACGATTAAAAGATTTGAATAAAATCCATGAAGCTAATTATCCAGAACGTTTATTCATCGTCGTCATTATCATCATCATCACCATCATCGTCGTCGTCGTCATCGGCCTTAACACGAACATCCCTAGTGCTTCTTGCCAAAACAACACCCTGTCCTTCAGAATGATGATGCTCCACTCCATGAATTTCTCTACTTCCTCTTGCCAAAGCAACCTCGAGCCTTCCAGAATGACGACGCTTTATCGTACCAGCGTAAGCAAAACAGGAAATAATCAGAAGAATAAGAAGAATTCTCATTTTGATTTCAGTTGAGAGTAGCTTGCACCACTCACTTTTTTTCTTTTATACGACTTTTTCTTCTCTGAGAAATGCGAAACTATGCGTGAATAGACTATCAATCAAGTTCATGATCTCTATGCTGTGTGAATCATTAAACTATTTTCCTCACAAAGACAGAAAGTTTAGAGGTCAGAGACGCAAACTCTAGGTTTGTCAAATCACATGTCGGTCAGTTTTCATATGAGAAGTTTAAACAAAAAAAAACGTTTCACCCAAAAAACAACATACAGACAAAAAACTAGAAAAAACTAACCTCAATGTGGAAGATAAATTTGATCGATGGCCTTTCTACATAGTTTTGTGAGCTTAAACCAATAGTGGAATTATTTTTTTCAAGTTTTGGTGGTAATAAATTTGTTGTTTTTTTTTGGTTTTTCGCTCTTTTGCTAATGCTGATACTGTGAATTGTCGTCATTCTAATGGAAAAAAGTGGCTCTGGCAAGAGGAAGTAGAGAATTTCATGGAGTGAAGCTTCATCTTTCTGACAAGAAAAAGAAGTTTTGAACGATTACTGTTCTGCCATATCATTCATAATGAGTAACACGAATGAACAATGCAGATCGATGTTTCATGAATCAAGTACTTTTTGAACTTTTCAATCGTACAGTCTGCACAATATTGCGTAATAATTACAAAACGTTGAGGACACACTTTTGATCGCGATTTTTACTTTTCAGTGTCTGCTAATCCCACCAGATTTTGAAAAACAACTACACACCACCCGCTTTTAAATAGCCGTTTTTCGAAGAAATCCTATGAAATATTACATTTTGGAAAGCGTATAATATTAACTTTGTTTTATCTGAAATTTTTTTCTGGAATAATGCCAACTTTTCATTCATTCCAACATTTTAGCAACTTTGGTTTGGAAACTAACTACACTTCTTGGTCTAGATATTCCATTCTTTTGGTATGATTACTTTTTCACTGCCCTTTTTAGATCACAAGCCAGATGTTACTAAAAATTGAAATTTTAGCTCGTTCAAGGGATAATTTATTCAATGGCGTTTTTGATACTGATACTAATTCTTTTAATTGGATTAATTCAAGCTGAGGACTGTTCGAGTTGTGTCAGTTCTGGTAAATTGTAAGGCTGAATTGATTCCAGATAGTGGTACAAACTCTCCCTTTTTTTCAGATGGTGTGTAGAACTTTCACAGTGCGGAACTTCGTTTTCAAATTGCTCAACTACAATTGATGTAAGTATTCCGTAAAGTATAAAGTCTATACCATAAACTTCTACGAAAGGAAAAATTAAAGGTTTCTCTCAACTGCCCAACATTACCTAAATATGAATATAACGATACATTTGTGAGAAACGAAATTATGCTATTGACTTCTGCAGTTCATAATGAAAACCCACAAATTTGTTTCGAGTAAGTCCTCCTGATAATAAAATTTCTATCCAATTTTTTTATCAGCAATCACTTTCCAACAATGCAGTTGTATAAAATTCGAACTGTTAATTGTTCGAAAAAATATGATGACGTCACTTGTGTTGGATACACAGCTTACGATACAACCAGAAAAGTTATAGCTATATCTTATAAAGGGGCCAACGGAGAGAATCAAATTAAGGACTTGGGAGAGGGAATTGAAAAATAGTAAGCCAAAAACATTTTGAACTTCTATTCGCATATTTCCAGTGGCCTCAAATCGTATTACAATGTGACCAATGGAAAGACTCTTAAAATTGCTCATGACTATTTTTTGGCTTTATGGAATGGAGGAATGGAGCAAGATTTGAGATATTTGAATGCAAAATATCCGGATTATGAGCTCTGGCTTACTGGACATTCTATGGGATCTTCACTCGCATGGTCAACTTCTGCATGGGTCGTTGATAATGGCCTGTACACGCCAGATAAAATCAATGTGATTGTGATGGGAGCCCCGAGGTTTTCAGATTACAATTTCGCCGCGTGGCATACTAAAACTGTAAGTTTCCCTAATGAAAAAAAAATGATAAAAACAGATTATAGTTCCCATACAACTTCCACATCCTGCATCGAGATGACGTGGTTGCTCATCTTCCAAGATATGTTGCTGCAACCAACACGACAATGTTCTACCCAAAAACTGAAATTTGGTATAGAAATTCAATGCGTGAAGAAGATCCATATGAGATTTGCCAACAAGCTGATGGGGATTACTGTAGTCAAAAGTCAAATGTCTCGAAACTTATTGATCATATGTATTATTTCGATATCCAAATGAGTGATTGGGGTAGAGATGGGTGTCCATTCAATATCACTGATTATTCTCAATCTTTAATAGAATGAAAGACATCAACAGAATTTCAAACATCATTTCCTAACTACACACTTGTTATTTGTTCTCTTTACAAAAAACACCACATCAAATTAAACAACCGGTCTCATTTCCTCTCCAAATATGTGTTTTGTAGATAAATTTCACAATTGATAACCAATCCGTACATTGTAGTTTTTCCCTTTTTATACTCGCTGGAAGACCGGTAAAAACATGATTACCCAAAATGATAATTGTTCTCTTTCTTACCACTTTCCTGGCTATTCTGATAGTTCGCCAATATCAAAGGGCTAGAAAACTACCACCGGGACCAATTTCTCTTCCTCTAATTGGAAATGTTCATCAGCTAGTTTACTATGCATGGAGAGAGAAAGGGGTTGTGCCAGCTCTCGAGTATTTTAGACAGGTATCTTTTTCAGTTTGTGATTTTCAGATACATTTTGGGGTTTCAGACTTATGGAGATGTTTTCACATTATGGTTAGGACCAATTCCTCATGTGAGCATCTGTGATTATGAGACTTCTCAGGAAGTCTTTGTTAAAAATGGAAACAAGTTCAAAGATCGTTTTTTGCCTCCAGTGTTTTCCCTTGTGAGCAGTAAGTTTTATTTTCATTTGGCTCTTCGAAAGTTATTACACTTTCAGATAATCTCGGACTGTTTGCTGCAAATGGACGAGTTTGGGCTGAAATGAGAAGATTCACACTGTTAGCTTTTCGAACTATGGGTGTTGGAAGAGACCTAATGGAAGATCGTATCCTGGATGAGTTGGATGCAAGGTAACTTTTTTTCAAAAATTTCAACTTATTATCAGTTTTTTTTAATTAACAACTGATATTGCAGATGTGCTGAAATCGATGCTGATGCAGTTAACGGAAAAACAATTGTTCATACCACGGAATTTTTTGATCTTACTGTTGGAAGTGTTATTAACAGTACTCTTGTTGGAAAACGATTTGATGCTCATAATAAAAAAGAATTTTTGAAGCTGAAAGAGATCATGGAAGCGGGTGCTGATTTATTTTCAGTTTTTGATATGACTGTTCCAGTTTGGGTGCTAAAAACGTTCTGCCCTGGAAGATTCAAAAGAGTCATAGAACTTCAAAATGAAATTCTTGATTATGTATCAAGAGAAGCTATGGAGAGGTACGAAAAGGTGAAATCTGGAGAATACACACTGAATCATAAAGATCCTCAAGATTTTGTGGAGGCATATCTAGCAAAAATCGAGGAGGAAAATCAAAAAGGAAACACTAATATGTATACACTGCAATGTTTGAAACATGTTATCAGTGATCTTTGGTTTGCTGGACAAGACACTACTTCAACTACTTTGGTTTCTGGATTCAACCAACTTGTGAATCATCCTGAGGTTGTCAGAAAATGTAGAGATGAACTGATGAGAATAACTGAGAATGGATCCCGTTCATTGAAATTGAAGGATAGAGCAGAATCTCATTATTTGAATGCAACGATTGCAGAGATTCAAAGACATGCTTCAATTCTGAATGTAAATTTTTGGAGGATTAATCATGAACCAACAACTGTCAAAGGGTATCCAGTAGACTCTGGATGTGTTATCACTGCTCAATTGGGAGCACTTCATGTTAACAGTGACATTTTCAAGAATCCAGAAAAGTATTATCCAGAAAGATTCATTGAAAACGAAAAGTTGATCAATCAAGTGATTCCATTTGGAATCGGAAAACGATCATGTGTCGGGGAGAATATTGCGAGATCGGAAATATATTTGGTGAGTCGAAGGTAATTTTTGAATCAGAAAGGAAACTTGGGAGTTTTCAGATGCTTGGAAATCTTCTACTCCGTTATGATATAAAACCACATGGATCTCTTCCATCCACTGAAGACAAGCTGCCTTACAGTGCTGGGAAATTGCCGGATAAAACAGTGAAATTGGAATTTGTCAAGATTTGATTGATTCAATTGCCATAACTGTAAATAACTGTGTAATTCAAGAATAAAAATTGACACAAATGATATCAAAAAGTTATTTTTTAATTGTTATCAGTCGGTATAAATGTCAAAGAACTTAAGGCGTGTTTTGTAGACTATATTCCCTACATGATTAACAAAGCGTGCTTTGTAGTCTTTTCCTTCTTAAACTCGCCACAAGACGGTGAAAAACATGATAAGAGAAAATGATTATTCTTATTCTTCTTACCACTTTCTTGGCTGTTTTAATAATCAGACAGTACCAAAAAGCCAAAAAACTACCACCAGGACCCACTTCTCTACCTCTTATTGGAAATATTCATCAGCTTGTTTATTATGCTTGGAGAGAAAAAGGAGTTGTTCCAGCATTCGAGTATTTTAGACAGGTACGTTTTCAACACTTGAGATTTTTATTCAATTTTTGTTATTTTAGACTTATGGAGATGTTTTCACATTATGGCTAGGACCTATTCCCCACGTAAGCATTTGTGATTATGACAAGGCTGTTCAACGGCCGGCCGCGGCCAGCCGCGGCCGGCTTTTATAAAGCCGCGGCCGGCCGGCTTCAGAAAAGTGTACAATACCTCGCGGCCGGCCGCGGCCGGCCGGCCGCGGCTTTTTGCACGGCTTTTCAATTGTATTTGTTCCTTTTGACGAGTTATATATTTTTTTTGTTTTATTTGTCGTCCTATTAAAAAATTAATTATTAACGTGAACTCAAACGTTATTTGTAATGTGGATCGTGGAATGCCCTCAGTTCTCCAAACCGCCCATCAGTTCACCAGTTCTAATAAACAAGAAAAATGAAGAGACACCGTGACGAATTTTCATGGTCTTCGGACGAAGAGGAGTCTCGCAAACACCACGCTTTTTCTTCAATGTCCAATATCTCTTATGGGTCTGCAGCGAGTGGTATCAACCAAGTTTTTCATGAAGAAATGTCGGAAAAAACTTTGAAAAATCCGACAAAAAAGTTGATTACTGATATTCAAGCTGGCCGACATTCTTCATATGGATTAAAAGTGATGAGCTAACATAGAAACTAAAATTCAATCCTTTCTTTAGACAGCAAATGCACACAGTCAGGCTGAAGGATTTTCAAGGGTTTTAATCAAAGAAGTAATTACTGGCAAACTGCACGAGACGAAGTTTGTTCAGTGCTCAACTTGTGACGGTTTCTTCGCTGGAAATGGCGGACATTTGAGGTGATTTTTTCAGATTGTTCTGTTCACCAGAAAACGGAAATTTCAGACGGCATTATAAAAGTTGTGCACATGTAGATGAAGCGGAATATGATCAGAAGAACCTAAATGATTCTCATATGAAACCAGCTAAACAAGAAGATTTTCATTCTAGCATAATAGAATACTTTGCTAACACGGGAACGGCACTAAACCAATTGGAAAATACTCATTTCAGACAATTACTTTTGAATTTTGCCAGATTCGGGTGAGATAAACAGACAAAAAAAAATTCTCACATTGTTTTCTTTTAGGCAATCTTACAAAAACGAAATAGATTCGGGTATCCTTATGCGAAGGCTGACGGCTAGAAGATATGTAGACAGCAGTTTAGACGACAAAACCGCTGATCTTTTCAAAGAATTATCGCCATATTTTGAAGAGAGAACCATAGGAATAATGGTTGATTTCGGAAAAGTTTGTGTGGATTTTTTGTCGGTAAAAGGACTCTATTTGGAAACTGTACTAGACGATGAAGGATATTCTTTTTGGAAGTTAGTTGTGGCACCGATTGCGATGGCTCCAGCATGTATGAAAGCCAAAGATGCACATTCGGTCTACAAAGCAATTTGTGAATCAATTTTGAAATGTAAGCCTGGTGCGGATATGTCTGAAATCCTACTGACAGCTGACGGTGGAAGTAATGTGAGAGCTGCTGGTTCAACGTATTTTTTGTCATGTAAGTACACAATAATTTGTATTAAATCTTGTATTACTTTTTCATGTAGATGTTAGATGTGCATCTCATGCGACGGAAATAATTGGTAAACGGATGATAACGCCATATAAAAAGAGTCAGCCCACGTCTTCCGAACTCAAAACGCTACAAAAGTATTTGAATTTACTATCGAAGGCAAAACAATTTACGTCTGAGGTTAAATCTGATAAATTTGTGAGTTTTTTTTAACTCCAAAAGATACACTAACTTTTCTTCAGGTCTATTTCGATCTAAAAATTCCATTGGTAACTCCGGTTGAAACCAGGTGGATGTCTGGTTTCAACTGTCTTTCTGCTATTTTTGAAAATATGCAGAAGATGGTCGCCAATTTGGATATTTTAAACTCGAAATCGTCAGCTATACTACTTGATCTATCGAATTCTGATTCTAAAGAACTATACAAAGAGTTGAAATCTATTTATGAACCACTGAGAGAAAGTAATCAGATGCTCCAGGTACTGTTTTTTTTTCAAGCCACAAAAAAAGGGTTGGTTGCAGAGCAATAGTTCGACAATTTCTGATGTTCTGAATATTTACTTGACTCTTCTGGAAGAATGTGATCTATTGAAGGCTAAAAACCCATCTTCGGTACGTTGCGAAACATGGAATTTGTTGCAAGGTTTCGAAAATTTCAGAATACCTTTAAAGTACTTATGAAATTTGCGAAAAAGGCGATTCATAAGCAGATTGACGACCTCATAGATGAGCACTATGTAGGATACTTTTTACACCCAATGTATAAGTCCTTATCATCATTGCAGAAAAGACTGGATGATAATGAGGTTAGCGTTCAAGACTTTAAGCTATTTATTGTTTAATTCTTCAGGTCCACATTGACTGCAATACAATTATTATTCGTTGTATTAAGAAGCTAGATGCAATTCTCAATGACAAGATTCCTACCCAACAATCTTCGAACAATTCATTCTCATCAGGTGCTCCGGCAGATTTTAAATCACGAATTCTCTCAAAGCGATGCGTACATGTACATGATTCAATTGAACACGAGATAAAAATCTACGAAGCAGACCCTAGGCAAATCGAGCCACTTCGTTTCTGGCCACAAAGTTTGACAATGTTCCCGAGGCTCTCAAAAATAGCGAAGAAGATTTTCTCCACACCCAGCTCAGAGGCAGAAGTAGAGCGCAGTTTCAGCTCATTGAAACAAGTGTATAATGACAACAGAAGATCACTAAACTTCGACTATTTGCAAAAGCTGATGATTTCCAAGCAAATGGAGAAATATTCGAACGAATAATACTTGGTTGTCTTTAAATGCTTCTTTTTTGCTTGATGAAAAATCTATAAATCGTTCTGTTGTTCTCTTTTGCTTTTATGTTTCAGGAGTGTTCGAATACTTTTTTGATTTCGAAAAGCCGCGAAAAGCCGCGAAAAGCCGTGAAAAGCCGCGAAAGGCCGTGAAAAGCCGTTGGAAAGCCGTGAAAAAGCCGCGGCTTTTCCACGGCCGGCCGCGGCCGGCCGGCCGCGGCTGGCCGTGTGTTTGAACAGCCTTGGATTATGAGACTTCTCAAGAAGTTTTTGTGAAAAATGGAAACAAATTCAAAGATCGCTTTCTACCACCGATTTTCGCACATGTTAGTGGTAAGTTACAGACGTGAAAGAAAGAAAGTTTATCGCTAATTAAAGACAACCTTGGATTGATTACTGCAAATGGACCAGTTTGGGCTGAAATGAGAAGATTCACCTTATTAACTTTCCGAACTATGGGTGTTGGAAGAGATTTAATGGAAGAACGAATTCTGGATGAGTTGGATGCAAGGTAAACTTTCAAAAAATCAAAAAATCAAAATATAAAATTGTTTTCTTCATGCGCTAGGAGCCGACTAACACTGCTCGTAAACTCTTATCAGTTAACAAACTCCAATTTTTTAGGTGCGCCGAAATCGATGCTGATGCAGTAAACGGCAAGACTATTGTCCATACAACGGAATTCTTTGATCTTACTGTTGGAAGTGTTATTAACAGTACTCTTGTGGGAAAACGATTTGATAAAACTAACAAAGACGAATTTCTGAAGCTCAAAGACCTCATGGATTCTGCTGCTGACACGTTCTCGGTTTTCGATTTGACTGTCCCGGTTTGGGTGTTGAAAACATTCCTTCCAGCGAGATACGCAAGAATCGTAGAGGTTCAAGTGAAAATATTGGATTATGTGTCACGTGAAGCTATGGAAAGATACAACAAGTGGAAGTCAGGAGAATACACTGTGAACCGAGAAGATCCTCAGGACTTTGTGGAAGCTTATCTAGCAAAAATTGAGGAAGAGGAAGAAAAGGGAGTTAAGGGAATGTACACAATGGAATGTTTGAAACATGTGATTGGAGATTTATGGTTCGCTGGGCAGGACACTACAACTTTAACTTTGATATCTGGATTCAATCAACTTGTGAATCATCCTGATGTTATCATAAAGTGCAGAAAAGAACTGATGAAACTGACTGATAATGGATCTCGTCCATTAAATTTGAAGGATAGAGCAGAGTCTCATTATTTGAATGCAACGATTGCAGAGATTCAAAGACATGCTTCAATTCTGAATGTCAATTTCTGGAGGATTAATCATGAACCAACAACTGTCAAAGGGTATCCAGTAGACTCCGGATGTGTTATCACTGCTCAATTGGGAGCACTTCATGTTAATAGTGATATTTTCAAGAATCCAGAAAAGTTTTATCCAGAAAGATTCATTGAAAATGAGAAATTGATCAATCAAGTGATTCCATTTGGAATCGGAAAACGGTCATGTGTCGGAGAGAATATTGCGAGATCGGAAATATATTTGGTAGGCGACCAGGGGAAAGAGAGTGTCAATTTTGAATATTTCCAGATGCTTGGAAACCTTTTACTTCGCTATGATATTGAACCACATGGACCTCTACCAAGAACTGAAGACCTACTACCATACAGCGCTGGAAAGTTTCCAGATAAAACAGCAAAATTGGAGTTCATCAAGTTATAGTTTATTTGCAATAATGAAACTGAAAAATCATCTTATTAATAAATGAATATTTCTCTATCAGTTGGGAATGTCCATGACCAAAAGTAAAGGAAAAATCAATCAAAGAAACATCTGACAACCTCAAATTACACACTCTTCACTTGCCGCGCGCTCTATGTACTAACCCCCGAAACCGTGTTTTGTAGCTTTTTTCACAATATTACGCTTGTACTCTATCTCTCCCCTTTAAAAAGTCTCGAGGGAAGCTATGAAAATGTAAGTGGACCAAAATGTTTCTTTTTCTAGTTTTAACTACTATCCTAACTATTCTGATAATCAGACAGTATCAAAAAGCGAAGAGATTGCCTCCTGGACCCATATCACTTCCACTGATTGGAAATATCCATCAACTTGTCTATTATTCTTGGAAAGAGAAAGGAGTTGTCAAAGCGTTTGACTATTTTAGACAGGTATTTTTAGTTATATATTCAAGCCTATTGAGGTTTTAATTCAATTTCAGACATATGGAGATGTTTTCACATTATGGTTAGGACCAATTCCTCATGTTAGCATCTGTGATTACGAGACTTCTCAAGAAGTTTTTGTGAAAAATGGGAATAATTACAAAGACCGTCTTCTTCCACCTATTTTTCTTCACATGAGTGGTAAGTGCCAAGAAAACTTCTTCAACCAGTATAAATTGGATTTCAGATAACATGGGTTTGGTAGCTGCCAACGGAGAAAATTGGGCTGAAATGAGAAAATTCACATTGCAAGCGTTCAGATCTGTTGGGGTTGGAAAAGACTTAATGGAGGAACGAATACTGGAAGAACTGAATGTCAGATGTGCTGAAATTGATGCAGAAGCTGTGAACGGAACAACTGTTGTTCATACTTCTGAGCTTTTTGACCTAACTGTTGGAAGTGTTATCAATAGTATTCTAGTTGGAAAACGATTGGATGCTCATAATAAGCAAGAAATTGTGAAATTCAAGGGTCTTTTGGATGCTTCTGCTGAGCTTTTCTCTGTCTTCGATCTCACTGTTCCAGTGTGGGTTCTCAAGAGGTTCTGCCCTAATAGATACAAAAAGCTAGTGGAGCTTCAACAAGAAATCATTGATTATGTATCTAGAGAAGCTATGGAGAGGTACGAGAAGGTAAAATCTGGAGAATACACTTTGAATCATGAGGATCCTCAAGATTTTGTGGAGGCTTATCTAGCAAAAATCGAAGAAGAAAGCTCAAGCATGTTCACCATGGAATGTTTAAAGCATGTGATTGGAGATTTATGGATTGCTGGACAAGATACCATGGCAACTACTCTGGTTTCTGGATTCAATCAACTTGTCAACCATCCCGACGTTATCAGAAAATGTAGAGATGAACTCATGAGAATAACTGAGAATGGATCCCGACCGTTGAAATTGAAGGATAGAGCAGAATCTCATTATTTGAATGCAACGATTGCAGAAATTCAAAGACATGCTTCCATTCTGAATGTAAACTTTTGGAGAATTAATCATGAACCAACAATTGTCAAAGGGTATCCAGTAGACTCTGGATGTGTTATCACTGCTCAATTGGGAGCACTTCATGTCAATAGTGATATTTTCAAGAACCCAGAAAAGTTTTATCCAGAAAGATTCATAGAGAATGAAAAGTTAATCAATCAAGTAATTCCATTTGGAATTGGGAAAAGATCATGTGTCGGGGAGAACATCGCAAGATCGGAATTGTTTTTGGTAAGGATCAACCTGATTCGGAAATCTAAAAGTTATGGTTTCAGACAATTGGAAACCTGTTACTTCGTTATGACATCAAACCACATGGATCGATGCCATCCACAGAAGATCAACTACCATACGCTGCTGGGAAAATTCCAGACAAAACCGTGAAGTTGGAGTTTGTCAAGTTATAAACCTTGTTTCTAAGTCTTGTTGTAGAATATCATATTCCAAATGAAATCGTTGTTTTGGTGTTGGTGCCTTTCTTGAACCCATTCAAGCATAATTTGTCAGAAAGAAAAGAAAGATCTAAAGTCCACAAAACTATGGAATAAAAAATGAATTCTGATGAAGTTCACAGGAAATAAAATCCCAAAAATACTTTATGAACTCAAAATTCGAGTGCAAAAAGGAAGATGAAATCACTGTCTTTTATATGTTTGCCTGGCCTCCCTCCCATTGTCTCCCGCCCTCCTCTTTCGCCATTATCTCTAGTTTCTTCTTGTAGACGGGAACGATTATTTTGTGTAGTCAAGCACGAAAAAGTTTCCAATCGTAACAGCTGTGTTTTTTATTGTTTCCCATGACGTTTTTTCCGTACTTTTCTCTCATATATAAAACGGTTTTCTAACATTTCACCAGCACTACTAGCCTGAAATGATTCTTATTTATTTGGTAGTTTTAGTTTTAGCTTTTCTTATATTCAGAAAGTATAAACGAGTGGAAAAACTTCCTCCTGGTCCATTAGCTTTCCCTATTATTGGAAATATTCCTCAATTGATATACTATTGCTGGACTAAGAATGGAATTGTTCCAGCTTTTGAATTTTTCAGAAAGGTTGTTCTCGTTCACAATTTTTTGCCGTTTTTAATTATCCAAATTCTAGAAATATGGAAACGTGTTTACCATTTGGTTTGGTCCTTACTCTTATATCAGTATTGCTGATTATGAAACCAATCATGAGGTATTTGTGAAGAATGGAAATAGGTACAAGGATAGATATTCGCAGCCAATATTTGAACATCTTTTTGGTATCAATTTCTTAGAGAAAAAAAAATTTAGACCGAAATATAGAAATTTTGCAGATGGTCATGGTCTTTTCTTTGCAAATGGAGATATGTGGGCAGAGATAAGAAGATTCACAATGGCAACATTTAGAAACCTTGGAGTTGGAAGGGATATTATGGAGGAAAGAGTTATGGAGGAGATTGATGCACGGTGAGTGTTTTTTAAATAAGTGGGGGACAAAGGGTGAAAAAATAATGATGCTCTTTTATTAGAGGTATGACTTAAAACAGCGCATCGCAAAAGTGCAGTTTATGACAGTCTAATCCAGTTCCAGAGACAAAAAATAGACACAAAATAAGCAAAAAATCTCAGCTGCTCCGAACTCAATTCCTCTGCCCTCGACGGAGTATCACTTGTCAATCATGTTGAACTATTTGAATTCATGGTTGGAAGTGTCACCAATGGCCTTCTAGTTGGAAAGCGATTTGAGGACGATGATAAAACTGAATTTCTTCAAATTCGGCGTCTTCTCAAAGAGTTCAACGAGGCTTTCAACATGCTTAACACAATGGTTCCGGTTTGGGTGCTCCAAAAGTTTTTTTCAAAACAATATGAAGAATTACTCAATTGTTTGAACTCGGTAAATGATTTTATTGGTAAGCCTGCGGAACAAAGACTGGAAGATATACAAAATGAAAAATATGTTTTGGATCCGGAGTATCCTCAAGATTACGTGGATGCTTTCCTAGGAAAGATGCTCAAAGAAGAAAACAATCCTGTTTATACGTAAGTTTTTTTGGATTAAAAGCAATATTAAAGGGCTCCAAATTTTCAGAATGAAATCTTTGAAATTCACACTTGGAGACCTCTGGGCTGCCGGACTAGATACCACAGCAACTACCCTCACTTCTGGATTAAATCAATTGGTCAACAATCAAAATGTCATTCGGAATGTTAGAGATGAACTACTAAAAGTAACAAATAATGGATCGAGACACTTGAGTATGAAAGATAGAAATTCAACTCCTTATTTCAACGCTACCCTCGCTGAAGTTCAACGTCATGCTTCTATTTTAAATGTGAACTTTTGGAAGGTCTGTGACTCCCCGACCACTATCAATGGGTACCAATTGGAAGCCGGAGATATTGTCACATCCCAATTAAGTTCCCTTCATGTCAATGCAGATATTTTCGAAAGTCCTGAAAAGTTCTATCCAGAAAGGTTTCTGGAAAACGAAAAGCTTCAACAACAACTTATTCCATTTGGGATTGGAAAAAGATCATGTGTTGGAGAGATCATTGCGAAAACAAATATTTATTTAGTGAGAGTTAATTATTTTAGAGTTCAGTAAGATTCAAAGTTTTTCAGATAATTGGAAATCTCATACTTCGCTATGATATTCAACCACATGAGAAGCTGCCGTTAACTGAGGACCAAACTCCGTTTGATATCGCAAAAGGACCCGATAGATCTGTGAAACTTGAATTCAGAAAGTTATAGTTGTGCAATAAAATGTTAAATTTTAAAATTGCTTTAATTTTTTAAAGAGCACTTCTAATCAAGGTATTTCAACAATGTTAACTTTTCCATGAGGAAAAAAAAGTGTCAGTTTATAGGGAAACAAAATGGGCAGAAACAAACTTTATACCTTTTTGAATGTGTCGTCTACTGTGCCAATTATAAGAATTACACCACTGTAATGAGTGCAGTTATAATACAGGTTCAGTAATGGAAAAAAGGAAGTGCAATGACGACTGATTTCCAAGCAGGCAGGCCAAAATTGACTGGGTCATCTCCCAGTTTCCATTAACAACTTGACCTACTCATAAAAGTTGGACACGAATGGACACGTTGAACACAAATTTCAAAATCCTGACCACTCAAACAAAATCTAGTTGAGCCTGTGAAATTTCTCAGCTGAAGTCAACTTAGTCACAAACACTACAAATTGCGCCGGCAAACCGTGTTTTGTAGGTGGGCCAAGAAGTATATAAACAAATTGTTTTTATCTAGCATTATTCTATTTTGAATATGCTCCTTATCCTTGTTTTGGCTATTTGTTTGACTTATCTTATCCTTCGACAATACCAAAAAGGGATAAGATTGCCCCCAGGACCACTCTGTTTGCCTCTAATTGGGAATATTCCACAGTTGATATATTATGTTTGGAAGTTGAAAGGAATCGTTCCAGCCTTGAATTTTTTCAGAGAGGTACATATTTTCAGCTTTAATGTCAGTTAAATAACCAAACTTCAGACTTATGGAGATGTTTTCACTTTATGGATCGGGCCTCTTCCCCACGTCAGTATTTGTGACTATGAGACATCACAAGAGGTTTTTGTGAAAAATGGAAACAAGTACAAGGATAGATTCGCTCCTCCTGTTTTTGAACATATTCATGATAATCTTGGCCTGATATTCTCCAATGGAGAAGTGTGGGCCGAAATGAGACGATTCACATTGTTGACATTCCGGAATATGGGAGTTGGAAGGGATATTATGGAGCAAAAGATACTTGATGAGATTACTGCAAGGGGAGTACCAAAACCCCTAATATAAAGGCATCCTGGTGACATTTTCAGATGTTCTAATCTTGATTCCAAATGTGAAAATGGAAGTGTTATAGTTCATATTCGCGAGTTTTTTGACATAACTGTTGGAAGTGTGATCAACAATATGCTGGTTGGAAAACCATTTGATGTGAACAACAAACAAGAATATTTGGAATTGAAGAAACTTGTGGATAACACTGCTGAATTTTTCACAATTTTCGATGTCACTGCTCCAGTTTGGTTTTTGAAAAAGTTCTTCCCAAAGCGATTTTCAAAAACTGTAACGCTACAACACGTGATCATGGACTATGTCTCCAGAGATGCAACCGACCGATATGAGAAAGTGAAATCTGGGGAATACACTTTGAATTCAGAAGACCCTCAGGATTATGTAGAAGCATATCTCGTCAAAAAGGAGCAAGAAAATTTGATCGGAGATGGTTCGATGTATACAATGGAATGTTTGAAACATGTTCTTGGCGATTTATGGCAAGCTGGACAGGACACCACTTCTCTCACATTAGTTTCCGGATTCAATCAACTTGTTAACCATCCTGACGTCATTAGAAAATGTAGAGAAGAACTCCTGAAAGTGACCAGTGGAGGAACCAGAATGCTACAATTAAAGGATAGAGCTGAAACTCCTTATTTGAATGCTACTATTGCTGAGATTCAACGTCACGCCTCAATTCTCAATGTCAATTTTTGGAGGCTCAACCATGAAACGACTATGGTAAAGGGATACACTGTAGAGCCCGGGACCTTTATCACAGCTCAGCTCGGAGCTCTTCATGTTAACAAGGATATGTTCCCAAGTCCAGAAAAGTTCAATCCAGAAAGATTTCTTGAAAATGGAAAGTTGCTGAAACAAGTGATCCCATTTGGAATTGGAAAACGGTCTTGTGTCGGGGAAAACATTGCAAGAGCTCAAGTGTACTTGGTAATAATTATAGATAATCTTTTTTCCAATATTTCGTATTTCAGATGATTGGGAACCTGCTTCTTCGTTACCATATCAAACCATATGGAGCTTTGCCATCAACCGCTGACACTCTTCCGTACAGTTCCGCCAAGCAACCAGATTTTTCCGTGAGGATGGAGTTTATTAAATTGCGATAATTATTCAACTTTTCCCAAATTAACTCATAAATATATTGTTTCAAGAACAACATTCTATATTTTTGAATAAATAGTTTTATAATAATGTTCCTCGTTCGCAAACAAAAAAAACCTTTAAACCTGTAATAGAGCGGCTCTTGTATCGACGGTTCTTCCTTGTGAGAACGGCCTATTCCCAGCAATAAAGTTCATGAAACTTGATTTTCCATGTATAAATAGATTGGTTTTCAAAAAATTGTCCAGCTCATTCTACATATTTGTAATAAATAGTCTTTCATTACTCGATTTTTGGAAAAGGTTACTGTCAAATGAATAATAGTTGTGCAAGGAATTCAAATGTTTCTCTTCGCGGGTGGTCCGCCCACTTTCAATTTACATCGGATTCTCTGAGATTCTCGAGCCAGCGCCCGCACACTTTTCCCAAGCCGATTCGATTCAAGTTCTTTTTCCATTTTAGCAACTACTAGGTCCCCCTAAGTAAAAATACAAACAAAATTTTCGGCTCCGCCCACTTCTGATTCTGGAGAATTCAGATGACGTCGAAAAAAAAATTTTTTTCCCTAGATGAGCTAGAGTCGAAATCGAAACGGAATTAAGTTTAACTGGTCTATTGAAGGTTTTTCATGCCGTGGCTAACTTCTGTCACCACGTCTTCAGGTAGAAATATCACTTTTTCTCGAGTTTTATGTGTTTTTTCGTCGAAATTCTCGCTTCCTGAAAAATTTTTATACACATGTATTTGGGAAATCGTTGACAAAACATGCACCAGCGTATCGGCTTTCCAGAAAAAAAAAGTTCTCAAAAAAAGAGGGCGCCCAAAGGGGTCAAACACCCAAAAAACTGGCAAAAAATCACTAGTTTCAACGTATACATGGTGTCAAAGGTGATGGTCTCGGATTTCCATGGTTTTTTGTTTTTAGTAACTACTAATGTTCCCTAACATGCTGACAGAGTATCAGCTTCCTGCTTCTTCGCTTCTCCCTGCAGTACCATTTTTCAGAAAAAATTAGGGTGTCAACTTTGAAGAGTCATATCACAGCTGCAAAAGGTCCAAATCATTCGGGTTTTGGCTTGTTTTGTAGACCAAAATGTAATTTACAAGTTTGTTAACTATGTCTCACTTCTTAATTCAAATTTGAATTCACCATGCGTCTCTGGACAGAAATAATGATAAAAAACAGTGATTTTATTCCAGAGAATAGCCATTTTCCGAAACTTCAAATTTTTTTAGTTTGAATGATGTTTTAGGGATTGGGTGTAATTGACAAATTTGTGAATTACATTTTGGTCTACAAAATAAGCCAAAACCCGAATGATTTGGTCCTTTTTCAGCTGTGATATGACTCTTCAAAGTTGACACCCTATTTTTTCTGAAAAATGGTACTGCAGGGAGGAGCAAAGAAGGAGGAGGCTGATACTTTGTTAACATGATAGGGAACATTAGTAATTACTAAAAACAAAAAATCATGGAAATCCGAGACCATCACCTTTGACACCATGTATACGTTGAAACTAGTGATTTTTTGCCAGTTTTTTGGGTGTTTGACCCCTTTGGGCGCCCTCTTTTTTTGAGAACTTTTTTTTTCTGGAAAGCCAATACGCTGGTGCATGTTTTGTCAACAGTTTCCCGAATACATGTGTATAAAAATTTTTCAGGAAGCGAGAATTTCGACGAAAAATTACATAAAACTCGAGAAAAAGTGATATTTCTACCTGAAGACGTGGTGATAGAAGTTCGCCACGACATGAAAAACCTTCAATAGACCAGTTAAACTTAATTCCGTGTTGATTTCGACTCTAGCTCATCTAGGAAAAAAATTTTTTTTTCGACGTCATCTGAATTCTCCAGAATCAGAAGTGGGCGGAGCCAAAAATTTTGTTTGTATTTTTACTTAGGGGGACCTAGTAGTTGCTAAAATGGAAAAAGAACTTGAATCGAATCGGTTTGGGAAAAGTGTGCGGACGTCAATAGGCCATTGCTCGAAAATCTCAGAGAACCCGATTTACACTGTGTAAATTCAAAAATAGCCTGGAGATCAAAAAACGAAGACCGCCCGCGAAAATAAAATTTCGAATTCCATGCAAAACTATTAATAATTGGACAATAGAAGCGCTCTCATGAAAAAGCCAAATTGTTGGTCATTGATCTTCAAATCCGCAAGAAAACTTCTTTTGGAGGATCCGTTCCTTGACACTTTTTGTTATTCCGTGATGCTTTTGAAATATCCATTTTCTTGAATACTGGTCTCGAGGGTCCTAAAAGAAAGTTCCACACTTCCTGGAATGGGGATAGGGTTACAACTTTTTCCTGACTTTTTTTTGCTACTGAAGTAAAAAAAACAGTGAAGTGAAATTCTTAAAAACCAGAAATTTTAATGTGAAAAATTCTCCACTTGAGGAAACAAAAAAAACATTTAACAGTCTCAAAAATAATATAGTCTGAGGGACAAAGAACATGTTTTCCCTTCACCCCTCCTTCTGTCAAAGATGTAAAACCGTGTTTTGTAGCAGACTTCTCATTTGTAGTATTCATGCTTTTTGTGACAATTCATGCCTTCACAGGTCCATGTCAGATTTAGAAAAAGATTATGAAAAGTCATTCTTTCTTGAGATAATGAAACTGTTATTTTGTAGCTGTAAAATGCATATATAAGAAGCGAATTTTCAAAATGATATTATTCCGAAAATGATTCTGATTTTAGTATTCACTACTGTTCTGGCTGTTCTGATAGTCAGACAGTATCAGAGAGCAAAGAAACTTCCTCCTGGTCCGAATGCTCTTCCATTGATTGGAAATATTCCTCAATTGGTTTACCATGCATGGCGAAATAAGGGACTTGTTCCAGCATTTGAGTATTTTAGAAAGGTAATTTTTCATTCGATTTTGAAATTATTGTGACCTATTCTTTTTTAGAAGTACGGAAATGTGTTCACCATCTGGCTAGGACCATTTCCTCATATCAACATTGTCGACTTTGACACCAGCCACGAGGTTTTTTTTTCGGTGAAAGGTGGATCTCGCTTCAGAAACAAGTTTATGGCACCGATTTTTGAGCATTTTTGTGGTTTGTAGATAATAATGAAAATGGCCTTAACCTTAACATTTACAGAAGGTTATGGTCTTGTTTTTTCAAATGGAGACGTTTGGGCAGAAATAAGAAGGTTCACTTTGTTAACATTCAGAAATATAGGAGTTGGAAGAGATATTATGGAAGAGAGGATTTTGGAAGAGATTGAAGAAAGGTGAGGATTTTAGAGTTTGTTAAAACTACTTTAACGCCAACATTTATTGAAATGACCAAATTTGAAGAGTAAAAGCAGTATAGTATGTTTCATAAATTTGTTTCAAAAAAATCACATTTTCATATTCCAGGTGCGCCGAACTATAAGCAGCAGCTGTAAACGGAAAGATCATAGTTAATCATCAAGAATTTTTCGAGCTAATGGTCGGTAGTATGATCAACGGATTTTTGGTCGGAAAAAGATTTGAGGAGCACAATAAAGAAGAATTCTTCCACATTAAAAAACGCATGATCTCAACAAAGCCCTCACTATGTTCGATATGATTGTTCCAGTATGGGTTTTGAAAAGATTCTTCCCTTCGCGCTATCGAATTATTGAAATTGCAATGATGGGAACTGGTGATTATGTGGCAAGAGTAGCCGAACAACGATTGGAAGATGTGAAGTCTGGAAAATACATTTTGGATTCTGAAAAGCCCAATGATTATGTGGATGCTTTCCTAGTGAAAATGGAGAAGGAGAGCAAGAATGGAGAACATCCCGCCTACAAGTAAGATTTTGCGTAATTTTCTCTGAATATTGCTCTTGATTACAGTATGAAATCCCTGAAACATGTACTATCGGATCTCTGGGCAGCTGGACACGGTACCACTGCTGACACGATGACTTCTGGATTCAATCAACTCGTCAATAATCCACACGTTCTCAAAAAACTGCGAGCGGAACTGATGAGGATTACAAACAATCGATCCAGACCTCTGACCTTGCAAGACAGAACTGAAACCCATTATTTGAACGCTACAATTGCTGAAATTCAACGACACGCTTCAATTTTAAATGTGAATTTCTGGAAGGTCAGTGACTCCCCAACCATCGTCAATGGGCATCATCTTGACACTGGAGAGATAGTCACTGCACAAATCAGTACTCTTCATGTTAATGAGGATATCTTCAAAGATCCTTTAGAATTCAATCCTGATAGATTCATTGAAAACGAAAAGTTGATCAGTCAAGTGGTTCCATTTGGTCTCGGAAAAGATCGTGTGTCGGTGAGAATATCGCGAGGACCAATTTGTATTTAGTGAGTAATAAAATTTTTAAATTAGAAACTTGTAAATTTTTCAGATGATTGGAAACCTATTGCTCCGATATGATACCAAACCAAATGGAAAACTTCCGTCTACCGATGATCAAATGCCGTATACTGCTGCAAAAGTTCCCGATAGATCTGTCAAACTGGAATTTGTTAAATTGTGATTGTTTTTTCGAATATGTATTTCAATCGATAGTTTTGTAGTTTTGATATTTGAACAGCGTGATATAAACATGTAAATTTCTGATTTACTTTTGATATTTTACACAAAACAAATTTGGGAAGCTCTCCGAAAAACATCAATCTCAAGATATTTTTTTGTTTTTTGATCCGCAAATACTCAGATTCCCTAACTATCACTGATTTCAATTCGTGTTTTGTAGACTACTGACATTATATTTGTTTAACAATGCGTGCTTTTTCCTCTTAAAAGATTTTCTGGGAAAATTTTAGTATGTCGTCACTACCGTCCGCACAACATTTTCAGATTGGTTTTTTTTTCGGCGCTTGACTCATTTTAGCATCACCCTGGGTCACCTAAGTACAAACCACAATATATGATTAGGATCCGCCCCCTACCTACTGTAGACGATGCTCGGCGAGCAAAAAAAATTTTTTTTGAGCCGACGGAGGTATTGACGAGATCTCAACGGGAATCGATAAATGACACCATTTTGAGTATTTTTTGTCTCTTGGAGCAAATTCCAGCTCGACGTCTTCATGGAGAAAAATTTGATTTTTTTCACAATATGGCACTTTTCACACTTTGTACACCCGTCCTGAAAAATTTTTTCACGATCAACATCTTGTTTATTTCGAATATGAATACCCCTGACCTAAGTGGTCATACCCTTAAAAAATCTCCTTAGGTTTCGCGGTGTCTCTTTGCCGAAAAAGAGGAAAGTATGTGTTAAGTGCCCCAAATTTCAACGTATACCTATACATGCTATGGTGATAGTCACAGATTTCAAAAAAATTTCTGCCACATGTAGCACTACTTATATGTGATACATTCACAGATTTTCAGCTCATCTGAATCACTCCTATAGTCGTGGCACAACTTCTAAAAAATCACTACTGATTCTTAATGTCGAAAAATCAAAATTCTCAATTCTCCAAATTTCTTTTCGGAATTGTTCCAAAGATGCTACAATGTCATAAATAACCGTTTTGTGTAAAAACACGCAATAATGAAATATTTTTTAACGCAGTTTCTCTTACTAACTCTACGAAGCTTCATGCCAGGTAGTAATAGGTTGACAATTGAGGGCAATCAAACCATTAAGGCATGATAAAATTCATGTTTCTGCACAAAACGGTTATTTATGACATTGTAGCATCTTTGGGAACAATTCCGAAAAGAAATTTGGAGAATTGAGAATTTTGATTTTTCGTCATTAAGAATCAATCAATTTTTCTCCATGAAGACGTCGAGCTGGAATTTGCTCCAAGAGACAAAAAATGCTCAAAAATGGTGTCATTTATCGATTCCCGTTGAGATCTCGTCAATATCTCCATCGGCTCAAAAAAATTTTTATTTGCTCGCCGATCATCGTCTACAGTAGGAAGGGGGCGGAGCCTAATCACATTCGGTGATTTGTATTAAGGTGACCCAGGGTGATGCTAAAATGAGTCAACCGCCGAAAAAAAACCAATCTGAAAATGTTGTGCGGACGGTTGCTCGATTTTTCAACAGAATTTCTTTTAAATACTCAGTGAAATGAAGGATAGAGCAGAGTCTCATTATTTGAATGCCACGATTGCAGAGATTCAACGTCATGCTTCAATCTTGAATGTAAACTTTTGGAGGATTAATCATGAACCAACAACTGTCAAAGGATATCCAGTAGACTCTGGATGTGTTATCACTGCTCAATTGGGAGCACTTCATGTCAACAGTGATATTTTCAAAAATCCAGAAAAGTTTTATCCAGAAAGATTCATTGAAAATGAGAAATTGATCAGTCAAGTGATTCCATTTGGAATTGGAAAACGATCATGTGTCGGGGAGAATATTGCGAGATCAGAAATTTATTTGGTGAGCCAAAAGTAGTTTTTGAATCAGAAAGTAAACTCGGGAACTTCCAGATGCTCGGAAATCTCCTAATCCGTTATGATGTCAAGCCACATGGTGCCCTTCCCTCTCTAGAAGACGAACTCACATACAGCGCTCAAAAGATGCCGGATAGAGCTGTGAAGTTGGAATTTGTCAAACTTTAATTGATTTTGTAGAGTTCTAATAAAGATGTGTTCTAACGTTTGATAAAAATATTTCGGTCGTTGCAAAGAACGTTTACATACGCATTATCGAACAAGATTCTATAGTTCTCTGACAAAAAGAGACACAAAATGTGCATAGTAAACTTTGAAATTGTAAAAAAAAGTCGAGTGTCAAAAACAATCAGATCAAATTTTGCTGATAAGGTTACATTGCCTACACACTATATATAAGTTACGTCTACAAAACACGGTAATATTCATACGCAAAACCGTACATAGACACAAAAAACAAGAAGGAGGACGTGTGTCAAGTTCTTTTAAAGAGGAAAAAAATTTCAAGAATTTCGTATTCTTTCAGATTTTTTTTCCTAGTTTTGCTTGGAATTTTCCTTGTTAGAAAGCATTAGCCAAAACTTTTTTTTTAATTTCCAGAATGCATCTCCTTTACTTATTTTCTACTTTCTTCCTGTGTGCTGAAGCTGGAAAAGTGCTTGTCTACAGTCCATCAGTTAGCCCTAGTCATCTTATTTCCAATGGAAGAATTGCCGACGCTCTTGTGGACGCTGGTCATGAAGTCGTCATGTTTATTCCGGAATATCAACCATTGACAGAATTCACTGGAACTAAAAAAGCAAAAGTTATAACGTTGAAAGGGTTAGTGAGTTTGAATTTCAAAAATTGAATGCCATTTTATTTCTTTCAGCCAAACGTTTCGCTGAATTTGATGGATTCAATGAGTATATGCTTACAATTTCGAAAATGGGATTTTCAGAAAGGGCCATGTTTGATGTTACTCTTAGTGAAATTTGTGACGGTACTCTTTCAATTGTTTTGCCCCTGTACAAAAATTGGATTCAGATCTATTGATCCGCCGTGACGAGCTTGAGCCTCTTCGAGAATACAATTTTGATGTGGCTTTTAGTGAACAACTCGATTTGTGTGGCGTCGGAATCATTCGTTATCTCGGAATCCAGAACCATCTTTGGATTTCGACGACACCTCTCATGGATAACGTAGCATACAATCTGGGAATTCCCTCACCAAGCTCATATGTGCCAACAATCGAAGAAAATGATAATAATGATGTGATGAACTTTTGGCAACGAGCTGAAAATCTTTATTTGAGTTCTGGGACCATTTATTTGCATCGCATTGCTACTGACCGAGTGACAGAGGTTTTTCGAAAATACGTTAAAGATTTCCCAAATGTTCGGGATATCGCTGCAAACTCTTCATTGTGTTTTGTAAATTCCGATGAAGTTTTGGATTTACAACGACCAATTATTACAAAAACTATTTTTGTTGGAGGTCTTGGAGTTTTTAATGAGACAAAACCGCTGGATGAGGTGAGCTTCAAGTCGTAAAGGACCAAAACTTGAATTTAAACTTTCAGAATTTCTCAAAAATAATGTCAAAGGGGAAAAAAGGAGTTGTCATAATCTCCTTGGGGTCAATTGTGCCTTTTACTGACCTCAGGCTATCCGTCAAAAAAGAAGTTTTGGAAGCAATCAAGGAGATTCCAGACTATCATTTCCTGATTAAAATTGCAAAAAGTAAGTTCAAATCGCGCTTCATTGACTCATTTTTTTTAAAATTTTTTTCAGATGACAATTCGACTCCACCCCTTATCACCAACATTCCCAACATTGATCTTGTCACCTGGATTCCTCAAGTCGACCTTTTATCTCACTCGAGACTAAAACTTTTTGTGATGCATGGTGGAATTAATGGATTAGTGGAAACCGCCTTGAAAGCAATTCCAACTGTAATCATTCCTATATTTGCCGATCAATTCAGAAATGGAAGAATGGTAGAAAAACGTGGAATTGGAAAAGTTCTTCCAAAGTTGGAAATTGGGAAACACAGTTTCAAGTCAGCAGTGTTAGAGGTTTTGGAAACCCCAAGCTACAAGAAAAATGCAATTAGAATTGCAAAGATGATGAGAGAAAAACCATTTTCTCCAGAAGAAAGACTTGCAAAATGGACTCAATTTGCTATCGATTTTGGAGTATTGGAGGAACTACATGTTGAAGGATCTAGACTTAATTTTGTGATTTATTATAATTTGGATATTATTGGAGTACTTTTAGCCGGAATTTTTCTAGCTTTGTATATTGTTTATAGTTTGGTTACGGGCTTTTTGAATGTTGTCAAAAAGCTGGGAGCTCATAAGAGTCACAGAGTCAAGAAAGACTAGATTTTTGAAAGTTGTTTTAATACATGTATTTTTAGAATAAAAATATTTAAATTCAATCTGGTATTTTTTCAAATTAAATTTGAACGAGAACAAAATATCAAAGAACTTCTTATTCTTGCAACACATTATTCTGACCTGAAGTTAGGCAGCTAAAAAAAGCTTCTACAATTATTCTAGACGAATTGTTTGTTAAAAATCCTGAAAGAACGATTTGAAGATGCTCTTAGAGCACTTAAGCTTTTGGACAAAACTGTATTCCAGCACTCTATATGTCTTATTGATATCATTTTTCAGATTTTTTCGAGCCAAAGCCCCACTTAGAATTTTTTTGTAAATCATTTTTCCGGACCGTGATTTTATTTTCGGGACCGCGATGATGAACTAGAAACCGTGATTTTTCGAAAGGGATCGTGATTTTAGACCAATACCATAAGATGTTTGCAATTGGAGTCAAAATGATAACTTTGTGTGTGGATTCATAGTTTCTCGAGAGAGTTGAAGGACCTCGAAAAACTCTGAAACAGCAACAGACGGGAACAGGTGTAAAAAATAAAAAGCATGCAATTGAACTTCAAAAATTTGCATCTATAACTAGCAAAAAACCCATGCTTACAAACCAGTAAACTGTTTTGAACAATGAATCAAACTCCTGTCGTATCATTGAAGCTCATTTTGTTTGACTTAGTTATCAATCCTTAAAGGAGGACTAAACTCACTTAAATTAAACATTGTTTCTGAATTAAAATTCTATGCTGATCACGATTTTCATAGTGGTTTTGCTCAAAAATCGCTCTGAACGGCTAAAATTGTTCTGAAAAATCGTACAAAATACAGATACCCCTTTAAGGGCCGTGGCCTCCTGGCCTAGGAATCCCACCGTGTAGTCCGAGAGGACAACGCAGCCTAGGAATCACAGGTGAAATCTCTAGGCCGCGTTGTCCTCTCGGACTACACGGTGGGATTCCTAGGCCAGGAGGCCACGGTCATTATAGGGGTATCTGTATTTTGTACGATTTTTCAGAACAATTTTAGCCGTTCAGAGCGATTTTTGAGCAAAACCACTATGAAAATCGTGATCAGCATAGAATTTTAATTCAGAAACAATGTTTAATTTAAGTGAGTTTAGTCCTCCTTTAAGAAATACAATCAACACCATTTACTGATTAGGCAAGAAAAACAATTTTTCTCTGTCAAAGAGAGGGAAAACTGTGTTTTGTAGTCCAATATATTCTATTTTGTGATTTTCGTTTTTCATTAATTTCCATCATGACCCAACGTCTCATAGACAACGTTTTGTAGCGCTGGGTAACAGTTTTCTTGATAGTAAAACTGTTATTTTGTAGTTATGCGATTCCGTATATAATCTTCAAGAATTATTGAAGAAATATCATTCAAAAAATGATTCTGATACTAGTTTTAACTACTCTTCTCGCTATTCTCATTGTGAGACACTATCGAAAAGCTAATAAACTTCCACCTGGTCCCCTAACCCTTCCATTGATTGGAAATCTTCATCAGTTGGTTTATCATTCTTGGAAGAACAAAGGACTTGTTCCAGCTTTTGAATATTTCAGAAAGGTTAGCTTTGGTAATTGATAAACTTTTTATAATAATCATTCAGAAATACGGAAATGTGTTTACAATCTGGGTGGGACCATTCCCTCATGTGAACATTGCTGATTACGAAACAAGCCATGAAGTTTTTGTAAAGAATGGAAATCACTACAAAGACAGATTCTTGTCGCCACTCTTTGAACACTTGGGTGGTAAGTTACCAGCAAAGAATCTTGAGAAAACCCCTAAAAATATTGCAGAAGGACTCGGGCTTGTTTTTGCGAATGGAGAGATTTGGGCCGAAATCCGAAGGTTCACGATGTTGACATTTAGAAATATGGGAGTTGGAAGAGATATTATGGAAGAGAGAATTCTGGAAGAGTTGGATGCAAGGTGAGAACCAGAGTTGTACGGAATGGATATTCTCGATTCCGGAATTCGGAATCCGGAATCCGGAATGAGTTTCAAAACTACGGAATCCGGAATCCGGAATTCGGAATAATTTCTTTTTTCCCGGAATACGGAATTCGGAATCCGGAATGATTGGATTTGCGGAATTTGAAGCTGTTAAGAGTTATTGAGTTCGAAAAGTAGTTTGGATCCGTATTTCAGTGCATTTTAAGAGTCATTTCATGCTAAATGCATTGAATACCAGGATATCTCTCAAAAATTCTCCACAATTCTGCTATTTTTCTTGACTTGAAAATGTTAAGTTGTAACGGAATGAAATTTCATTTTGCGGAATCCGGAAAACGGAATCCGGAATGAAATCCAACTTTTCGGAATTCGGAATACGGAATACGGAATGAAAAAAACCCCGGAATACGGAATTCGGAATCCGGAATCCGGAATTCCGTACAACTCTGGTGAGAACCATCAGACTGAGTTTGTACCCAGAAGAAGTTCATTTTCAGATGCGCCGAACTCGATGCCACTGCAGTCAACGGAAAAATCGTTTTTCATCATGGAGATTTCTTTGAGCTGGTGGTCGGAAGTTTAATCAACAGTCTTCTGGTCGGAAAACGATTCGGAGAAGAGAACAAAGAGGAATTCTTCCATATACGCCAACTTATACATAAGCTGATAGAAGTGTTCACCCCATTCGACTTGATCGCTCCGGTCTGGTTTTTGAAAACTTTCTTCCCAAAACGATACAAAACAGCGGCAGAAGGGACTTATGCAATTGTTGATTACGTGGGAAGAGAAGCTGAACAGCGGCTGGTTGATATCAAATCAGGAAAATACATTTTGGATCCAGAAAAGCCAAATGATTATGTGGATGCATTCATTGCAAAGATGCAGAAGGAAGGTAAAAATGGAGGTCATCCAGCATACACGTGAGTCACAGGGCTTGGGATCCACAAGTCAATTTGTAATTACAGAATGAAATCTCTGAAATTTGCCCTAATGGATCTTTGGTCTGCTGGACATGACACAACAGCCACCACATTGACAGGCGGTTTCAATCTGCTGATACACCACCCGGAAGTTGTCAAAAAAGTTCGAGCCGAGCTAATGAAAATCACCGACGATGGATCCCGACCACTCCGTATAAAAGACAGAGCTGAAACTCACTATCTAAACGCTACAATCGCTGAAATTCAACGACACGCCTCAATTCTGAATGTGAACTTTTGGAGGCATAGTGACTCACAAACCTCTGTCAAAGGATATCAGCTGGATTCTGGAGAGTTGTTGACTGCACAACTCAGTGCAATTCATGTTAATGAGGATATTTTCAAGGACGCTGGAAAGTTCAATCCGGATAGATTCATTGAAAATGAGAAGTTGATTAGTCAGCTGATTCCATTTGGAATTGGAAAGAGATCTTGTGTCGGGGAGAACATTGCAAGAACCAATTTGTACTTGGTAAAAAATTTATAAATCTTGAACGGCTCACATTTTTTGAAATTTACAGATTTTTGGAAATCTGCTTCTTCGCTACAATCCTCAAGCAAATGGAAAACTCCCATCAACTGAAGAGCAGCTACCGTACTCCGCTTCAAAAGTGCCTGATAGATCTATCAATATTGAATTTGTTAAGTTGTAAAAACATTATTCATAAAAGTTAAATAAAGACGTCTTTAACATAACTCAAAACTTCCGCTTTTATTTCCTATAGAGAACAAAAAACAATGTTTAGCAGACACTAATTCTGCAAAAAGCATTTATTTAAAATTCCAGGGACAGGTGAATCTTTTTAATAGTTTCTAGCCTTTTCTTGTTTTGATTTTCGACCCAAATATATAATAATGTTCAGCAACATCACTGCCGTTTTATCTGATGCTTCTAACGCAAATGACGGAAGTATTGTGCCAAGTTTAAAATTAATTGGAATTATTATGAACACATTTGTTACATTCGTTTATTATATTGCATGGAATCACAATAAAAGAAGGGATTCAACGGTATCAAAGCAAACTTTTTTTTTTTAATTTTTATTCAATTTCAGACCATATCGTATCCAATCCTAAAACTTTGTCACATAATATCAATTCTTCTCAGTATCTTTTGGTTTTTATACATTATCAATATAATATGGATAGCAATTGCATGGCTTGGTTTGTAAGTGATTAATTGAGCTCTCACTAGGGAATGTTCTACACATTGGATGAGCTTTTGGGACGTATTATAACACATTCGAACGCTGAAAACTTGCTGATTACAAATCTGAATTCTGTTTTTGCTGAGCTCGCTTCTGAAAAAAGCTGCTCTATCAAATATGTCCGATTTTCGTCAAAATGCTGACTTTGGAGCTGTCATAGACTATGTTCCCATGGTGCTATGGTCCTCAAAATGTGTGGCAATACGAATTAAATCACCATCTATCACCCCAAAAATTTTGGAAACTTTTTGAGAAAAAAATTTTTTTGAGCCGAAAATAATATTTCAACCTATGTTTAACCCCTGGGCGTTTCAGCTCAAAAATTTTTTTTCCTCAAAAAGTTTCCAAAGTTTTTGGAGTGATAGAGGGTGGTCTAGTTTGCATTTTCACGCATTTTGAGGACGACAGTACTATGGGAGCATAGTCTATGACAGCTTCAAAACAGGAATTTTGACAAAAATCGGTCATTTCTGAGAGCACAGCTCATTTCAGAAGCGAGCTCAGCAAAAACAATTCAGATTCGTGATCAGCAGGTTTTCAGCGTTTGAATGAGCTATAACACTTCCCAAAAGCTCATCCTGCGTATACACCAGAGTTGCACGGAACTCCGACTTCCGACTTCCGACTTCCGACTTCCGTCTAAGAAAATTTCACTTCCGTGCAACTCTGGTATACACCATTTCCTAGTCAGAGAAAAAAATAATTTCAGTAAGTCAAAAAGTTCGGCGATTACAATGCTTTGGTTGATAACAACAGCGATTATCATGGGTTTCTTCAATTTTTCGTCCGGAGTTTTGCCTGAAGTCATCGCATTTCTCACATTTTTGTTAGCGGTTCAACGTTTCGTTCTTCTAAAAATCCCAAGATACCGTAATCATGTGATGTTCAAAAACAGATTCTTGGTGATAAGTTTTGCGATTTTAACCTTTTTATGCTCGGCAACAAACCTGTTCATTCCAGGTAAGTCACACTAAATATCGTTGATCTTTGCAAAATTTTTTCAGCATTATGTACCTTTTCCAAGCATCGTGATAAATTTGCTTGTACTTTTAGAAGACTTCGAGTGGAATTTGTTTTTTCGTATTCTCTCAGTATGTTGAGTATCTTGTTATATCTATACGTCTTTTTGTTTGTAAAGGGCTTGCCTAGAAATATGAACAGTACTGTTACCGTATTGATAATTTTGCAAGCATTGGCACTTTTCGTTTCAAAAATAGTAAGTATGCTGTTGTAATAGAGGTTTACCGGGCGGACTTTCAGGCTGTCTTCCTATGGATTTTACTCTCTGATTTTCCATTGTCCATTGAAAACTTTGGATCTATTAATCATTCAATGTTAGAAACTATTCTACTTCCAGTGACCATCAACTTATCTTATATTTTTGCCAATCGGAAAAATCTTGGTCTCAAGCACTTCATTTATAGAATGTGCAGATGCTTCTATAGAATTGAAGCTATTTCAGATGTACAGCAGACGTATTTTTGAAGAGGCAGGTAGAACTTTTCGGGGAATTCGAGACTTGGACTTGCTATTCTGAAGGCATTATTCCTGTGAAATGATTTTTCCCATGTGTTAAAACTGGGGTCCGCTCGATAGCTTGTGAGAATATACGGACATACTCATTTGGCTTTTTTTTATTTAGGAATGATGATTGCGTTACCGCACTTTTAATACTCTTGTAAGTTTGAAAATTCGCATTTTTTCCCAATTTGCATTTTTTTGGCCAGATTTCGTTCACTGAGATCAGATAATGCCTTCTCCACTTTGACTTTCAACTGACGGCTACAAAGTATGAAATTGGTTTTTCCACTTTTGTTACAACTTTCTTGAACTTTTTCTCAAGTTTATAACTGTAATTCTCAGTCTGTCATTAGAAAAAAGGTTCACACTAATCCGTATAAAAGCCTTCTTAAAACTGTGAAATCATCAACAACTTTCATTCCAACAATGGAATCTTCTCTTCTTATCCTTCTCGGCCTCATCTCCGTCGTTGCTGCCTGTCCAGGACTCTTTGGAATGATGGGAGGAGGTGGTGGATGTGGATGTTCTGCTCCTCCTCCACCATCATCTTGTGGATGTGGTGGAAGAAAGAAGAGATCTCTCCCAGAGAAACCATCTTTTCATGGAATTGCCGCTGGAGATGATGATGTCATGTGCAATAATCCAGAGTTGAAGAAAATTATTTTGGAGGTACAGTGACAATTCTGAAGAGCCTAGAGAAAAAAGAAAATTTTAGAATATGCAATCATCCGCATTTGATTCTTCTAAAGCCGTTAATGGAGCGTTGGAAAGCCGCCAGCTCAATAGATTCATTGTAATCTGCTCAGAAGTATGCCATCATTCTAAGGTTGCAAATCATTCAAAACAAATAACGTCTTCAGAATCCATTTGTCTTCACCGTCCGTGCTGACACCGTCTACTGTGGAGCCAGAAAGAATGAGCACAACTGTCATGTCTTCGCTATGTGAACCGCTCTTATTCTTTCCTTTTTCTGTACATTTTGAACTAAAATAATACTTTATCAAAGATCTATAAACTTTCACCGAATCAAATATAATACAACGTGATCAATTACACCGAATGTCAATCGCATTACAAACCAAGTCATGCATGATGGACAGGAACAAATCTGATACTATAGACAGGTGGTCTTTTCATGATTCCGCATGGTGACGTCGTTTTAATTTGAGGAACTTCTCCGATTGCTTCAAGGTCATAGTCCAGCATCATATTACCAAGAACCAAATAGAGTTCGGCTCTAGCCAGGGATTCTCCGAGACATGCACGTTTTCCAATTCCAAACGGGATCAATTTCTTTTCGAGTCCCTCATTTTCCAAAAATCGCTCTGGACAGAATTTCGTGTGATCTTTGAATAGATTCTCATCTGTGTGAATCAAAGAGAGGTGTGTTGTAAGGGCAGTTCCAGCTGCAATCGGTTGTCCGTTTACAACAGTTTCCTCAGAAGTTTGTCGGAAAATGTTAACGTTTAGAATAGAAGCAACTCGTTGAACTTCCTGAAAACTTTTGATGATATCAGTTGATTTTAGACTAGGCTTACATTAATGACAGCATTCAAATACGGTGTTGATGTCTTATCAGTAAGGGAGATCGAGCGATGTCCTCCTGTTAGATGAACTAATTCTTCACGAGCTTTCTTGACGACTTCTGGATGATTCAGAAGGCATGCACAAGCCCAAGAGAGAGTTGTTGAAGTGGTTTCTTGGCCAGCAATCCAAAGATCGTACATGTCAATGGCCAGGTTTTCAAGGCTAAAAAACATGGATAATTTATCATTCCCGTTGTTCAATACTCACGTAAAAGTAGAATTGACCCCTTCTCTTTTATCCTTCTCACATTTGTTGATATAAGCATCCATAAAGTCTGTGCCATCTCCATCGATGACGTGCTCACCAGTTTCTATCAATTTCATTCTGCAACTTTTTTTTCTTCAATTTTTTGAACTTTCCCCTAGCTTATCACCTCTTTTCCACATTCCTCTGTGTCAACTTATGAATCCAACTGAATGGCCCTAAAATATCATCCATTCTCCACTTCATCCACCACGCATTCATAATCCAATCTGGCAAAAAGATATCCAACACACCAAACTTTTCCAGACCAATCGATAAACTTTCTTTAAGCTTTTCAAACTCCGGGTCACCCTACAACATGACAAATAACAATTATAATCTTTTAAACTACAAAATACACAAACCTGCTCAAATCGTTCACTGATAAGCAATTGGTTGATGATACTGCCAATGAGAAGGTCAAAAAACATTGATGAGCTCGTCTCGATTGGAACACTTTTGTTGTTGTTGCCGGTTTGGGAGAATCTTAAATACTTTTCTATAAGAGATTGGGAATCTCAACCTACCTGTATCGATATTCTTCCATAATCTTCTCCTCCATCAAATTTCTTCCCAACCCGAAATTTCTCAGCGTTGTCAACGCGAATCTTCTATGCTCCTGCCAAAAATCCCCGTTGGAAGCAATAATTCCACGTCCTTCTCTGATATAATTCAATGCTCCAACTGCAAATCTTGTTCCAAAAATATTGGATTTTTTGATATGAGTCTCATGAGCCAACTCGTAATCCGCAATGTATACTGTAGGAAGAGGTCCAATCCATAGAGTAAACACTTTTCCATATTCTTGCTCCAGATTACGGTAGGCTTGCACAGCTCCTCCAAACTTCCAGTAGAGATAGAAAAGTTGATGAAGATTTCCAATTATTGGGATGGGGGTCGGTCCTCAAACAAAAGAATTGTTTTGCTATTAAAAACCAAAAAATTACCATTTGGAAGCCTTTTCCTTTTCATCCATTGTTGAACAACTAGCACTGTTAAAATAGTAGAAAACAGCAAAATCAGAAACATTTTTTGTGTTATAAAACTGAAATTTATGTTTCACTAAAAAATAAGACTATAGCAAAAAGGCGGCCGTCGTTATCAGTTACATAGAGAACTCCACCTTTTAAAACAATAACAAATTTGATAAGGGGAACTTGTCTCCTGATACTTTCCCATGGTACCCATGATCAGTGATAGTTTTGACCTTTTACCAATTAGGAATTTCTTGTCACGCCATCTGGGGCTCCACTGACGCGTTGGGTTTTTGTTCGGGAAGTAAAATACAGAGAAAATCTGTGTTGATTTGAGTTCTGATAATGAGAAGCCCCACGCGTGAGATTCAAGTCTGAGGCAGGCCGTCGGCATGCACTGGCAAAAACGAGACCGAATCATATCGGCTGTTCGATTAAACAGTATCAGAACGTAAGCTGTCTAGTTAATCACCGGTCACCCCGTAGCAGAGAAATGTCCGGAAACATCACAGCTCGGTTCTTTTTATGGCCGAACTTTTTCTGGTTTTTATTACATTTTTTCATTTAACAATTTGATATATGTACACATTCATAAGTGAAAAAGCAGTCACATTTTTATAATTTATCGATGAGATATTGGAACAAGCCTTATGTCATAGATCGGGGGTCTCTTCATCAACCCAAATGGAGTTGGTGACTTGATTTCTGGCTTTTCTCCAACTGGCTCCATGTCATAATCCAACACGAGATTTCCCAAAATCTGGAATCTCAGTCTCAAAAGAGCATCCTCTCACTATCTTACCAAATACAACTCCGCCTTGGCCAGTGACTCTCCTGGACATGACCGTTTTCCAATTCCAAATGGGATCAGCTTTTTCTCCAGATTATTGTTTTCTAAGAACCTTTCCGGATTGAATTCCATATGATTTTTGTAGACTTCCTCGTCAGTATGAAGCATTGCAAGTTGCGTGGTGACTACGGAACCTGCTGCAATAGGCTGGCCATCTATTAAGGTGTCTTCTTGAAGATGCCGGAAGATATTGACATTGAGAATAGAGGAGATTCTTTGTACTTCCTGGATTACAAACATGATTTTTGCTATGGGAACTATCAATGCTCAAAACCTCAGATTTCAAGTCTAAATTAACTCACATTAATAGTTGCACTCAAGTATGGCGTCTGCGCTCGATCTGTCAACGAAACATTCCTAGTTCCACCAGTGATTTGAACAAGTTCCTTTCTCAATTTCTCAACAACTTCCGGATGATTCAGAAGGCAAGCACATGCCCACGTTAATGTGGTCGATGTTGTTTCCTGTCCAGCCAACCATAGATCATACAGGTCGATTGCCAGGGTATCAAGGCTAAAAAAGAGTATTGTGTTTTGATGGGTGAAACTAGAACAAACGTAAAAGTAGAATCCTTTACTCCATCTTTCTCATCTTTTTGCATTTTGACAAGGAAGGCGTCCACAAAGTCGTCACCTTCATCGCTAACGGCATGGGTCCCATCTGCAATTGCTGCCATTCTGAAAACAATATTTTGATATTTGGGCTAATAAAACTGAATTACCTTCTCTGAACTCCTTTCTGAACAATTTCCAGTACAAAATCGAACGGAGCCAATGTGGTTTTGGTCCTCCACTTCATTAAATCAGATTTTATCAACCAAAGTGGCAAGAACATATCCAAAACTGATAACTCTTCAAGAGCCTTGGCCAAACTTATTTTCAGTTTTTCAAAATCTTCATCTCCCTGCTTGAATCGTTCAGAAACCAACATCTGATTGATAATGGATCCCACAAATATGTCGAAGAAAGTTGCAGCATCAACTTCGATCCCGCCATTTTTCCAATTGGTTTTTGAGAAATCTTGGATTCTGTAATGAAGAATTTGGAACAAATAACTAGAGAAGGAAAAAGATAGGTAAACAACAGAAATGTCAGGTTCCATTAGTCTCAAAAAATGAGTAGAGAAGAGAAATTTTGAAAAACAAGAGAACTTATGATCTATAAATATAGGACCTGGATCATAGAGAAAGTGCAATGATGAAATAAAAATGAATTTTTGAAGAAATGGACACTCAAAATAGTGAGGCTGAAACGGCCTTTTCAAAAAAGGTGCCTCTCTATTAGAAGGTTTTGTCACCCACCGGTATCTATACTCATCCATAATCTTCTCTTCCATTATATTCCTTCCCAATCCAAAATTTCTCAGCGTTGTCAATGCAAATCTTCTGTGTTCCAACCAAAAATCTCCATTTGACCCAACAATTCCACGTCCTTCTCTAATATAATCCATTCCTCCAATTGTATAACGATGTCCGAATACATTAGCTCTTTTCACATGAGTTTCAAAAGCAATGTCATAGTCAGCAATGTAAACTGTAGGAATTGGTCCGAACCACAATGTGAAAACTTTTCCATGTTGTTTCTTGAATTCTTGATATCCAGACACAATTCCACCGGTTTTCCAAGAGTTGTAGAAGATTTGGTGGATATTTCCAATTATTGGGAGAGGTATCGGTCCTAAAAAAATTATTTATTATGACAAATTCCTAATTTCAAAAAAAAATTTTACCTTTAGGATTTCTCCTTATCCCTTTCCATAAGTTAATAGTAAAGTAGGTCAAAACCGCAGTAAAAAGAAGTAACAGAAACATCTCTGAATCTTTCTTCTCCACCAAAATCTTCTTTTATATGGAGGTTAAAACCAACTATACTCTTTTCTCTTCAAATATTTGTTTGGAAAATCATAGTGACATTGGTCGAAAAACAAGGAAAAAACAAGAGATATCTGAAGAGAAATAGAGAAAAAGAAATGTGGTATGTGAAATGAGAAGAGAACACAATGTTGTTGGCTGAAGGTTTTTTTATGTTTTGGAAAGATGCGAAATTGTCATGGCAACGTTGAGAAAAGAGTTAGCTTTCAGCTGACGTCAGAAGTTAAAATGGAGAGGAACGGAAAGAAAAATCGTTTATCAACTTAATAAACTTCGAATTTTGAGCTCTTTACAAGCGAGGTCAAAATAAGTGATGGCGAAAAAATGGGAAGTACAGTTTTTTCGCTTTTTTTCTCAATTTTCCCGATTTTTCAGGAAAAAGTAGTGTGGAAAGTGATGAAATAAGTTTTAAAATTTAGTTCAGCATCATAAAAACTGCAGGGAGACCAAGTTTCAGACCAGGCGGTTCGGTAGAAGCCGAAATATGAGAGGCAGAGTGGAAAAATGCAGGAAAATCAGTGCAAAACCGGATTTTCGGCTGTATGTTTCAAAAGGATTAGGAAAATTTGGAGAAAAACAAAAATGACTTCAGAAAAAAAAATCGAGTTCAGTATTTTATTTAGCTGTTTCAAAATATGTAGCTGAACCTTCTCTTCTTTTTCCCGTTTCCCTCGCAAATAAATTTTACCTGTCACAAGTCCTGAAGATTTTCCGCTTTCACTTTTTCTTACTTCACCAAACTTTTTCTATGACACGTTCAGCCGAGTATACTGAAATCCTCAGCCTATTGTCCTACTTTTTTCTCTTCTATTATCATATAAAACCAATTCAAATCTAATTGTTCCTCTCGCATTGAATGTGATCCCCCCCCCCCCCACACACAAACTCACAATCAGTTTACCAATCTGGTCGTCATCTTTCTATTACCTCCATCTACCCCAGTAATATTGGAGATCAAATTTCTCATTAGAGCGCACTTTCCAACCTCCACCCTCTTCACAGTGGTGTGCACCATTTAGTTTTATGATATCAAGACGACGCCTTTTTTCTAGCGCGCCTCATACGCAGGTCTTGTGCACGACGTTATTGATCGATTCCCCTTAGGCACACAATTCGAATCGTTTTGTCATCTTTCGATTGGCCGCGTCTTCTTTTGCATTTCTGCTCCATTCTCTCTTTTTTTCGTACGAGAAAATACACCGGGATTGATTTCAAGAAAATGTGAGATAACTCCCTCAAAGATCGCGTCAATTGAAGTTTTTAAAAAAAAATATTCTAGACCTACAAGAAACTCAGTTTCTACTTTATTGATCTACCTTTTAGTAACGAAAAATGACCACAAGACTTCATTAAAAAATTCAAAAGCCTTCTAAAAATCTAAAAAAGTTGGTCTAGAATCCTCTGATCGAAGTTTCCAGAAAGTAGATCAAAACTTAAAATGTTTTTCTGAGTTTTTTTTTTCGAAAATTTTTTTGATCTACATACTTTCACTTTTCAAATGGAGATTGCTGTTTTTTTTTTGTATTTTGATCTTGCATTTTCTTTGGTTTGTTTCATTGATTTGTCATCATTTCTCTCTCAGTTTTTGTTATTTTGAACGCTAAGGTACCTTTCTCCATGCCGTTTTTCAGTGAATTTATGTCGTTTTCAATCGATTTTTTTCCTTTTCTTCTCGCATTTCTTTCTTTTCGGATTAAATTTTGTTTTTTTTTCAGAGACTTGGCGTCGGCTCACCGGAGCAACAAAAAGGACAACAACGACATGTTGGCAAAGTTTGAGGAACCGACGAAGGTAATTTTATTTTTTATCAGCAATAAATTTACTTATTATCTTGTCTTTCAGGTTTCCACCGCAGCGCCGAATTGAACCAACTGGAATCGAAGGACCGTAGAGGGATTAAAGAGGATGGATGCAATTATTAGGGGAGTTTTTCGTGTAAAACCCTTCGCAAACCCCTCTAAACGCCCTTACCCTCTCGCCATTCTGATAGACGTAGCTTTCTTCATGAGTAGACCATATTAGAAGTTCCACTAGATCATCTTTGTTCATTCTTTACTAGTTCTTCCTATCTCTCTCATGAGCTGCACTCTCAAAACGCACATAACTTTCAATCAATATTTCCTAGTTTTCTGAGTAGACTTCTATTCTCCTTTTGAAGGAATTCGGCCTATGCTCGCTTGCTACTTTTCTCTTCAATCTCTGACAGATTGCACTGAAAATACAGATTTGTAGAACTTTATACTTCGCGGTTTCTCTAAGTATGCCATTTCGGGCAATATAAGTTCCACTAAATATTCCTTAAACTGAATCCTCCTTTCATCCATTATCTCTGTCTGTCAAGATGTATGTTAATCCTACACTCGGGGCGATCCTTTTCTTTAACTTGCCGGTTTTTCTGACTTGCCGGTTTCTCTAAGTATGCCATTTTGGGCAACATAAGTTTCACTAGTTCTTTTTCATATCTGAATCCTCCTTTCATCTATTATCTCTGTCTGTCAAGATGTATGTTAATCCTACACTCGGGGCAGACCTCCTTTTCTTTAACTTGCCGGTTTTTCTGACTTGCCTGTTTCTCTAACTATGCCATTTTGGGCAACATAAGTTTCACTAGTTCTTTTTCATATCTGAATCCTCCTTTCATCTATTATCTCTGTCTGTCAAGATGTATGTTAATCCTACACTCGGGGCAGACCTCCTTTTTTTTAACTTGCCGGTTTCTCTAACTATGCCATTTCGAGCAACATAAGTTTCACTAGTTCTTTTTCATATCTGAATCCTCCTTTCATCTATTATCTCTGTCTGTCAAGGTGTATGTTAATCCTACACTCGGGGCAGACCTCCAATATAAGTTCCACTTTTTGACTTGGCGTCAATCTAAAAAAGAGGGTTTAGAATTTTCTGATCGAAGGTTTCAGAAAGTAGATCAAAACTTAAAATGTTTTTCTGAGAGTTTTCTCTAGAAATTTTTTTGATCTACTTTACTTTTTCGAGTTCAGTTTATTGTATTTTTTTTTGTGAGTTTGATCTTCGCAATTTCTTCGACTTTGACTTTGTCATCATTTTTCTCGGTTTTTTTTTGTATTGAACGCTGAGAGATTTTTCTTCTTGCTGAGTTTCAGCGAATTTTGGTCGTTTTCAATCGATTTTTCTTTTCCTATCTATCGGTCCTTTTGTATTTGCTTCTTCTCAGATGGAATTTTGTTGCCTTTCAAAGTCTAGCGTCAATTAAACTTTAATTTTTATTTATTTTGTCCTTTAGACCTGCTAAAAATTCATTTTCTACTTTTTTGCTTCGAAAAATAACCAAAAACTTTTATTGAAAAACAAAAATCGTTTTAAAAACCTAAGAAAGTGTGTCTAAAATCCTCTGATCGAAGGTTCTAGGAAGTAGATCAAAAATTAAAATGTTTTTCCGAAAGTTTCTTTCCGAATTTTTTTTTGATCTACTCTCACTTTTCGATCTGAGAATGTTGTTTTTTTTTTGTAATTTCGATTTTCGCATTCCCTTCAATTTGTTTCATTGATTTGTCATCATTTCTCTCTCAGTTTTTTGATATTTTGAACGCTGACGGACCTTTCTCATCGCCGATTTTTAGTGAATTTCTGTCGATTTCAATTGATTTTCAATTGCAATTACATATTATTTTAACTTTCAGGTTTCTAACGCAGCGCCGCCTTGGATCGACTAGAATCGAAGGACCCTGAAGGATTAAAGATGACAAAAGCGATTACCAGGTGAGTTTTCATGACCCTCCACCCCCTTTATAAACTCATTTCTGTTGGGTTCTTGTTTTAAACGAGAGCATAATGGAGACCCTTCCGGGTTGGAGTTCAGGAGTTCCACTAGCTCCATTTAGATCATTTCTCAAAGTAGTTACCGTCACAGATAGAGAGCCGGAGGGAGTTCCACTAGCTCCATTTAGATCATTTCTCAAAGTAGTTAGTGTCACAGATAGAGAGACGGAGGGAGTTTCACTAGCCCCATAACCCCACACGTTATTCTTCTCACTTTTTGAACTTAAAAATATTTTTATCAAAATGTAGTATTGTACCATTTATATGTCAAATTATAGTCATCCACTTGACTTCTGTTGCTTCACATTTTTGTTTATCACGGAAAAATCTGTCTTTCCCTAATTATTTTTCTTTCTGAATAATCTTTTGAGTTTTTTTGTCTGTTACTTATATTTGAATCATCGACAACTTTTCACGCATCATTGTTGATAAATCTAACGTTTATTTATTTCAGATTTGATACCGCCGCCGCCGTTCCGCTATTTTCAGCTAACTAATCTGGTTTTTTGTTTTGTTGAAAGAAAAATAAAAAGCTATACTCCAAGTTCTTCATCATTTTTTATGTATAAAACACTAGAGGGCTATGTCTGTCCGTTGGTCAGAATGTTCGCTTTCTCAAAGCAAGAAAATAGAGATACATTCGTTTACAACATTGAAAACATGGCTTTAGTCCTCATTCAACCAGAAGAAACTGGCACAAATCTGATATCATAGCATGGAGGTCTTTTCATAACTGCAAATGGAGTAGTTGACTTGATTTCTGGCTTATCTCCGACAGGCTTCAGATCATATTCAAGCACAAAATTCCCCAGAATCTGAAATTTTAGCTTTGATTTCGCTATTATCAGCCTTTTGTTACCAAGTAAAGTTCCGCTCTTGCCAGTGATTCTCCAAGACATGATCTTTTTCCAATTCCAAAGGGAATCAACTTTTTCTCCAGAGTATTATTTTCCAAAAACCGCTCTGGTCTGAATTCTGTGTGAGCTTTGAATAATTTTTCATCAGTATGAATCAGTAAAAGTTGAGTAGTAAAAACTGTTCCAGCAGAAATCGGCAATCCATCGATTACAGTATCCTCTTCCAAAACTCGCAAAAGGTTAAAGTTGAGGATGGAAGCAATTCTTTGGACTTCCTAAATCATTTATAAGTATTTGATTGAGTTTCTCAGACTCACGTTTATCGTGGCATTTAGGTAGGGAGTATTGGCTCTATCAGTTTGAGAAACACTCTTATTTCCATCAGTAACTTGAACCAGTTCTCTCCTCAATTTCTCCACGACTTCAGGATAATTCAGAAGATATGCACATGCCCATTTTAGTGTGGTGGAAGTAGTTTCTTGTCCAGTCATCCACAGATCATATAAATCAAGTGTTTCAAGGCTGAAAAAGATATAGTTTAAAAGATTCTGTGAATTCAGAAACAAATACTCAAAAGTAGATTCTATCCCATCCGTTTTATCCTTTTCCATTTGATCAAAAAGGCGTCTACAAAATTTTCACCTTCTTCAGACATCGTGTGTTGGCTAGATTCTATTGCTGATACCCTGCAAAGCATTCTTTTTTTCAAACTGGATAAATTTTCTAAAATTACCTCATCTGAATAGTTTTCTTTACCAGATCAAAAATTTAATCAAATGGAGCCAGCGATTTCCTTGTTTTCCACTTCATCCAATCTGATTTCAAAACCCATAATGGAAGGAAAGCCTCAGTAATTGAACAAGCGGCTCTGTTCCAGAATAGGGGTCCCTTGAATTGGGGTTCCATAAAATGCCCAGGGGTCCCATGATTTCTTTGGGGGTCCCATGCAACCGTTTTTTTTTTAATGAATTTTTTTTTGAAGTCTGATTAATTACGAAAGACGTTTAGAATATCATATTCAGAAGACAAGGCGAAATAGTTTTGAACTAACTCTTTTATGGGTCCACCCTATCGATTCCGAGAACCATACAAGTTCACGTGCACCGAAGACAAAGATGTTCAAATCTCATTCCATCGTTCTTTTCTCTGCCGTCTTTTGAAAAATGACCTCAAACATTCTCCACACACTTCCTGGTTGAGAACGACCACTCTTTTTTTCTGCATTGGTTTTATCGGCATTTCTATCTGTTTCGACCTCTTGTTACACACTTTTCTTCTCTTCATTTTTCATCGATCATTTTCTATTCTTGACTTTCTTTTATTATCTATCTATTATACTACAAGCTACTTCTACTAGAACTCTAAAAGAACTAATAATCGGTAAACGAAAATTTCCAGGAAATGGCGTGGTGTAAACCACAAATTGAATTCGACAGAGATGTCTACTTCCCAGGAGAACAAGTGACTGGAAGAGCATTTTTATCAACTGAAGAGGGTTTGAAAGCTCGAAAAGTTGAGATTTCATTCTTCGGAAAAGCAGTGACTGCTTGGATTGAAGAAGGAAAAAGGTTTCATTGTCATGAATAAAAAAGGTTTTAACGTGTACAATTTCACAGAAGAAACATCCCAGTGGAAACTCATAGTCATCGTCAGGGAGAAGAAATCTACGTGGAAGTGAAGAACAACGTGTGGACTCCGAAAGATGATGATGTAAACTGAATTTAAAATCTTTTTTTTTTAAAGAAAAATCCTCAATTTCAGAACGCATTCCCAGCTGGAGAGTATGAATGGAAGTTTTCATTCGATCTTCCAAAAGAGTGTCCAGCTAGTTTCGAGAGCAAATTTGGATTCATTCGATATTACGTTCTTTTTCATATTGATGTTCCTCGTTGGTTCGATTCAAAGGTGGAGAAAGCCATTACAGTATCACCAACTATCGATTTGAATTCTATTCCTGGTGCTAAAAATCCAGCCAGACTACAAATTGATAAAATTTCTCAAAAATTGGCATGCCTTCCATTCTTCGGGAACAATGGAAGTGTTACTTATATTGTGAGTTTGTCTTAATCCAGTTTTTTCTTTCAACTTTCAAAATCGTAAATTTCAGCTATCATCAGATAGAGTCGGATACGTTGCTGGTGATCATTTTCGGGTGAATGCAATAATCGAGAATCATTCAACAAAACCATTATGTGAAATTGAAGCAATATTCAAAAGGAGAATTGTAAACCGAAAAGAATTGAGAAACTCGATTTTCAAACCTCCTAGAGACACGAAAAGTACTCCAGATAGATATAATAGTCGGATAGACGAATACGTATTTGAAACAAAAACAGAAGAATGTGACATTGCACCTGGAATGACTAAAAATTTCAGTTATTCATTCCTTGTACCTCCGGTCGTTGCTACTATAAGAAATTCGAATTTTATAAGTGTAGAGTATCTGGTGACAATTGCTGCAGATAGACAATTCTTTGATCCATCCCCAATTCCCACTTTCAATATAATCGTTGGAAATGTTCCATTTTTGGAAGGAGGAAGCACAACTCGTAAGCTAAAACTATAAGTTATTTTTATGACCTATTTCAATTTTTAGTTCCACCTCATAGATTCGTGAAAGGAGATGAAGCTCAATGTTGGACATGTGACCTCGCCGAACCAAAGTTCTGTTCTCAGCTACCCTATTTTGGAAATGACTATTCATCGGCCAAAGAATCGGATAGTGAGGATCACAAGTGAAATTAAATAATGTAATTATTTGCCAAGTAAGAACTTTGATAAACTTATTCATTACATTCTGTGTAATCTGACACTTATTTCGTGGACGTTCATTTCACACTCAATCGAAAAGAGAGGTTGCCTCAAGCTCGCAGTTATAAGTATTATTATAGTAGAAATATGCTTTCATGATAAAACTTGCTGGTTCAATTGCTCTCAAATCTTGTTTTAGCCTTGTGGTTTTCCATTCAGATTATGCTCAGAAAAAAGTTTATCAGTTCAGATCAGCCAAAGATCACAAGTTTATTCACAAACTATAATAATGCATTAACTGGAAGATACTGGCACAAATCTGATATCATAACATGGAGGTCTTTTCATAACTGCAAATGTAGTTGTTGACTTTATTTCTGGCTTATCTCCAACAGTCTTTAAATCATATTCAAGCACAAGATTCCCCATGATCTGAAAATTTAGCTTCAAATTCACTATTATCAGGTTTTCGTTACCAAATACAGCTCTGCTCTAGCTAATGATTCGCCGAGGCATGTTCTTTTCCCAATTCCAAATGGAATCAACTTCTTCTCTAAAGAATTGTTTTTCAAAAACCGCTCTGGTCTGAATTCTGTGTGAGTTTTAAATAATTTTTCATCAGTATGAATCAGAGAGAGTTGAGTAGTGAAAACTGTTCCAGCAGTAATCGGCGATCCATCGATTGCAGTATCCTCTTTCAAGACTGGAACAAGATTGAAGTTGAGGATCGAAGCAATTCTTTGGACTTCCTAAAAGATGAGAGTGCTTTTTTGTTTCCTCTTTTTCATAATCTCACGTTTATTGTCGCATTTAGGTAGGGAGTACCAGTCGGTTCACGCCGCCTACGGCGGCTAAACCTCCTGGCATCGCTTTAAATGAGCAAATTCTAATGGAATGTGAATAGTCACAATGTTTCCGAAGTTCGGTATTATTATAGAAAAACAGAAACTAAGCATAATTCCAAAAATAACGTTCAGAAATTCCATAAGCTCCCTAAACTCCCATTGGCCGTATGAGAAAATCGGCCCATCTAAACTTCGGAACTATCGTTTCAAAGTTTTGACCTTGCGTATTGTGAATGACTGTCGCATACAAATGATGGCAGAATTTGTAATGACCTGAATTTCTCAAAAATTTTAAGAATCAGAGCTCAAATCACTGCGAGTTCAGCAAAATTAATTCCTGACCTTCCGAAAAACTGGCATTATCGTAGCCCAAACCCTTCTAAAAATCAAAAAGATCAGAGCCTATTCCCACCAAAATCCAAACTTTCCATAACTTGGAAACATCTTAAAACCCGACAAAATCTGAGCATTTACTTCCCGGAAACCGGTAGAACGGTAGCCTAAATTCCTTGATTAAACTAAAAAGTCGAAGCCTACTACAAAATACAGAAAAATGAACCCATAGTTTGGCAGAATGATAGCCCAAATTATTACAAAAATAGCACGATCATAGCCTGAGTTCTTTCGGAAACGGTCGAATTTAAAATCTAAACTTCCCAAAACCGACAGAATCGTAACTTAAATTCTTCAAAAATCTGGAAAGTCAAAGCCTAACTCTCCCAAAATCCAACTGAATATAATGTCCGGAATTTCGCGAAGTCGTAGTCCAAATCATTCCTTTAAAAAATCAGATCCTAAATCTTCGAGAAAACCGGTAACTACTCACTGGAAATTGTAACGTTAAGAAATTTGGAAATAAAATCAATTGTATCATTACTTTCTCTCTCTCTCTTTCTTTTGTCAACTGTTGGGAGACCAAGCTCTTCCAAAAATTATAGAACCTTCCGGAGAAAAGTTCTTTTTCATTGTAATTGTTCCCCGTTTTTTTTCTCAATCCCATCCGTTCCCCTTCCTCGCACTTTGACGACCGCTAGACCACAGCGGCGAAAGCCTTTCAATGCAGCAGCCGACATCTGACGGGTTCCGCGCGCCGCTATCCTTTGTATTACTAAGCTCCGCCCACCCCCATCGCGCAATTTTGCGCTGTAACTTCACTCTTTTCGCTCCAGACGGCTTCAAAATAAGAATTTTGAAGAGCGGAAAAGACGGGCATCATCACGTCAGCATTCTCTATAGATCAGTCAAAATTTTATGAAAATCGGTTCAGTAGGAGCTTAGCTAGGGCCCCTGACAGACAGACAAACAGACACACAGAATTTGTGTGGTAATAATAGTAAAGATTGGCTCTATCAGTTTGAGAAACACTCCTATTTCTTCCCGTGACTTCAACAAGTTCCTTCCTCAAGTTTTCAACGACTTCAGGATGATTCAGAAGGCAAGCACATGCCCATGTCAGTGTGGTGGAAGTGGTTTCTTGTCCAGCTATCCACAGATCATACAAATCAACAGCGAGGGTTTCGAGACTAAAAATGAGCCGATCTAAAAGTTTTGTAAATTCAGATTAAGTTACTCAAAAGTAGAATCTATCCCATCCTTTTTGTCTTCTTCCATTTTGATCAAAAAAGCGTCTACAAAGTCTTCACCTTCTTCGGACATGGTATGATCTCCAGACTTGATAGCTGATACCCTGCAAAACGTTCATTTCAACGGGAGAAAATTTCTACACTTGCCTCATCTGAATAGTCTTCTTCACCAGGATAAAAATATAATCAAATAGAGCTAGAGACTTTCGTGTCTTCCACTTCATCCAATCTGATTTCAAAACCCATAACGGAATGAAAGCCTCAGTAATTGAACAAGCTTCCTTGTTATTGGAAAGGTAGTTTTTCAACTTTTCGAAATCCTCATCTCCATATTTGAATCTTTCTGAAACCAGCAATTGGTTTATGATGGATCCAACCATATAATCGAAAAATGTGTTAGCATTGATTTCAATTCCTCCATTATTCCAATGAGACTTTTTGAAATCTTCCAACCTTTGTCGATACTCATCCATAATCTTTTGCTCCATAATATTCCTTCCCAATCCAAAATTTCTCAATGTTGTCAATGCAAATTTTCTGTGCTCCATCCAAAACTCTCCATTTGAAGCAATAATTCCACGTCCTTCTCTCAAATAATTCATTCCACCATTGGAATATCGATGTCCAAATACGTTAGCTTTCTTCACATGAGTCTCAAATGCAATATCATAGTCAGCAATGTGAACGGAAGGTATTGGTCCAATCCATAAGGTGAAAACATTTCCATATTGTTTTTGAAATTCTCGAAGTCCTTCTACAAGTCCTCCAGCTTTTTTGACATGATGGGCTATTTGCAGAAGATTTCCAAGGAGAGGAAGGGGTATAGGGCCTAAAGCTACCTTTGGCATTTTCAAATACAAAAAGAGACTTAATAAAAAAAGTACCTGGTGGAGGTTTTTGCCGAGCTCTCCACAGATTAAAACCAACGTATGTAAGAATAAAAACTGGAATCAGAATTATCAACATTTTATCTTTTTTCCACCGAAAAATATTTTCAACCTGTTTTATACTTTATTTTTGTTTACAAGAACCCCGCGGGAAGGGAAAATGTGAACTATCACAAAACGTACATTGAAAACCGTGCCGCGGGGGCACAAATCACAAAACTATTCTCTAGTTGAAAACACAAAGCGATGGACAACTACAAACTGATAAATTATTTTATTTTTTCACAAAAAAATGTTTTTTAATTATCTACCGGAACAAATCTGATAATATAATTTGGTGGTCGCTTCATCAATCCAAATGGAGTATGTGTCTTTACTTCTGGCATTGGTCCAACTGGTTCAAAGTTGAAGTCTAATACCAGGTTTCCAGTGATCTGGAATTCAAATTATTTAATTTTCCAATATTTGTTCAGACCTACCAAATACAACTCGGCTCTGGCAAGCGATTCTCCGAGACATGATCGTTTTCCGATTCCAAATGGAATCAGCGTTTTCTCCAAATTGTTGTTTTCCAAGAATCGTTCTGGTTTAAATTCTGTTGGATTTTCAAAAACTTTTTCGTCGGTATGAAGCATGGCAAGTTGAGTGGTGACTACTGCTCCGGCGGATACAGGTTGGCCGTCTATTACAGTATCCTCTTCCAGAATTCGGAACAAATTGGTGTTGAGGATAGAGGCAATGCGTTGGATTTCCTGAAATATGAAGAAAATAATGCTTTTTTTATGAGGATCAAGCAAAATCTAAGTGAGTTTGGTGTGATTTAGAAACGTTCCAGCAAGGCACTAATCACTTCGACTATAACAACATGGCTTCAAACATATCATTAACAACTAATATAGTTTCGAGTGGAGAGGGCATATTTTAGGTTCCAGAATGGACAATTCAAATACTTTTAGTTCCATGTCCAAAGGTACAGCTCCCTTTCCCGCCTCTTCCTCTCAACTCACATTAACAGTAGCTGCCAAGTATGGAGTCTTCGGCCTATCCGTCAGTGAAACCCCTCTTGTTCCTCCAGTAACTTGAAGAAGCTCCTTTCTTAACTCCTCAACAACTTCAGGATGATTCAAAAGGCACGCACATGCCCATGTTAATGTGGTCGATGTTGTTTCCTGACCCGCCAACCATAGATCGTACAAGTCAATGGCAAGAGTGTCCAGACTGAAATTAATTGTTGTTTTGCAATTTCTTACAGAGGGAACGCACGTAAAAGTGGAATCAACAACCCCATCCTTTTTGTCTTTTTCCATTTTTATCATAAAGGCGTCCACATAATCGTCACCCTCCTCGCTGATAACATGTTTACCACTTTCAATTGCTGACACTCTGAAAATTTTACAATGAATGTAGAGGGCAATGACAACTTCAAAATACCTTCTCTGAATCCCTTTCTTTACTAAACCGTATACAAAATCAAAAGGCTCAAAGATAGTTTTAGTTCTCCATTGCCAGCAACTCGACTTCAAGATCCATAGTGGTGTAAATGCATCAATAATCGATACTTTTTCCAAAGACTTCGCCAGGGCCGTTTTCAATTTTTCAAATTCTTCATTTCCCTGTTCAAATCGCTCCGAGACTAATAAAGTGTTGATGATGGACCCGACCAGAAGATCAAAGCAAGATGAAGCATGCACTTCGATTCCTCCATTCTTGAAGTTTGTTTTTTTGAAGTCTTGGAATCTGAAATCTAAGTATGTTGTTTGATTCTATAGGTGAGTAAAGTCTCGTAGGATGGTTAATATGATAAGAAATTGGTCAAAGGCAATGATCGTGGGAAATCGGTACATTGATAGCGGAGGGTGTGTGGGGAAAAGATGCTGATGATATCAAAATGTATGTTTTGATTCAGAAATGGATGGCTAGAGGTTATAAGCGCAAAGATGTAAAAATGGCTCTAACGAATAGCAAAACAATAAGACTTTTTACCAACATCACTTTCATAATCTCTTCATCGTCTTTAGCAGTGCTCTTCTAATGCAGGATCTCCCACTTACCTGTATCTATACTCCTCCATAATCTTCTCTTCCATTATATTCCTTCCCAAGCCAAAATTCCTCAGTGTGGTCAATGCAAATCTTCTGTGTTCCAACCAAAAATCACCATTTGAAGCAATGATTCCTCTCCCCTCTCTAATATAATTCATTCCTCCATTTGAATATCTCACTCCAAATGTGTTGGCTCTTTTTATATGAGTTTCATGAGCAATTTCAAAATCCGAAATGTGAACTGATGGGATTGGACCCATCCAAATTGTGAAAACTTTTCCATATTGTTTCCTAAACTCATTGAATCCAGCGACAGTTCCTCCGGCTTTCCAGCAAGTGTAGACAAGTTGATGCAGATTTCCGATTATTGGGAGTGGTGTGGGTCCTTTATATAAGCATTTTTGATACTTATAGTTTCAGTACTTGAGAACATACCTTTCGGAAGTTTTTGCCGAGCCCTATACAAATTCCATGTCAGAAAACCTAATAAAGCGGTCACAATCAATAGAAATAACATTATCACAAGACCATATTTTCATCAAATTCATCTTCTTTATATATGTCCATTTTGTTACATAAACTACAGCGTCTTTAGATTATAGAGAAAGAGGGCAAGACAGAAAACAAGAAGTGATAATAAGAAGAGGGAACAGACAATGAAAAGTGTGGTTTTTAGAAAGGATGCACAAACAACAGAATGTTTTGTGAGGCATTGGAACAAACCATACATTTGGAAATATAAAATTGTTTTTGAAAATCTGCAAGGTTTTGGTTTTTTTTCCTCAATTCAATTTTTCATCCAGATGAAATTGTTCTGGAAATTCAACAGAACCACGAAGAAAAAAAAGACAAAAACATCAACCCAAAATCCCCGTACATAACCTCCGATCATGATCGAAAACACACAAAAAGAATGCAAACGCGCTCTAACGTACAGCATTCCTCTGGAGATAGAAAGTGTGAAAAGAGGAAAGTTTATGTATATAAAAGTAAGGTTTATTGCCCGTAGAAGAAAGAAAAACAATCAATAACAATAACAATATTTGGATGGTTTTCATAGAATAATTAAGTTGAGATCAAGAAAAAAAAGTGGCAATTCTAGGACTGAAATGTTACCTAGGCAGCAAAAACAGATTATCAAAGGAGAAAAATAACAATAAAACCTGTGGTTCTTTTTCATAACACAATAAGACTGAGAACAAGAAGAAAAAGTGGCAGAACTTTCACAGAGAAACACCAAAAAAAGTAATGCATGAAACAAAAAAGAAGAAAAATAACATAAAAACAGTCAATTAATTAAATCCATTGAAGTCATTCATCACTTTATTGAATCGACTTCGAATTTGGAACCAAAGCATTTTGTCCATTCCAATTATATTGTATTCACCTTCTTGAGTAGAAATCGCTTCCAGAACGTCCGAATTCAAATCGGTTTTCTCAATGTACTCACGATGAACTGGTTCTTTAACAAATTTGAGAGCCCACTCTCGACAGTGTTCCGGCTCCCAGGTGCTCCAATCACTTGAGCGATCGGTTGGCAGGATGAGGTCTCTGGATTCCGGCTGAAAAATACAATTTATAGAATCCTTTTGGGAAGAAAACAAAAACTAACCTTGAATTTTTGGACGTCTGGCCTCCCATGAGGATATTGCATTTGGTTTTGATAGCCATTTCCATATCCATTGTATCCATTAAAGGGCTGACCATGAGCATACAAATGTTCTTGTTTTATAATCACAGGGCGATTTGGACCGGTGCATGTTGTTCCCACCGATTCTATGGATTCGCATTTGATCGGGCGAGGAATAGGTTGAGTGACTCGCTGGGTTTCATCCACAACATCAATAATTTCCAGAGAAGGTGATCGCTGTCTTGGTGGAGCAGCATCGTCTGGTCTCTTGGATGGCCTTCCTCTTTGGTTTGAACTGGCGCGTGTAGAAGTCTTTGGGGCATTCTTTTTCTTTGGAACGTTTGGCGTCTGCATGTTTGATTCCTTTTGTGGGACATCACGATCCGATGCATCTGAATCCGATGCATCAGAATCCGAAGCATCAGAATCCGAATCACTAGAGTCACTCTCTTCGGCATACTTTCTTTCGATTTGATTTCGTTTCTCATTTCGCATACTTCTAGCAGATGAAGTGGTCCCTTTTGAAGGAAATGCCTTTCCAGGACAATTCAAAACCTTCTTTTTAGCATCATTTGGTTTTGAGGATGAGTCATCGGAATCCGAATCTTCAGAATCACTCTCTTCCGCATAAATCTTCTTCATTTGATTTCGAGTCTCAAATCTCAGACTTCTAGCAGATGAAGTGGTTTCGTTGAAAGACCTTGTCTTATGATTTTGTGATTTTGGAGCTGGAGAATCAGAATCCGAATCCGAATCATCGGAATCCTCTCGTTCCTCATAACTTGGCTTCTTTTGATTCCTTGGAGTAATTTGAAAGGTTCTGACACTTTTAGCAGAAGCCGAAAAGGGCCGAGTCTCAGATCTCAATGTCGGGGGACAATATGGGGTTTCCTCTCGGAATTCCCTTGGCGTCGATGGTTTGAAAAAACTTCTTAGAGTGCCATCGCATCTACTTCTCGGCGTGTTGTCAGAAGTCTTGGCGGATTTTGGTTTTGGAGTATTTGCCATAGACTTTTTCGATTTTGGTGTTTCCTCTTTTATCTCTTTCGGCTTTGGTGGCAAGAAGAATGGCGACGTGAAAGTTGTCACTCGAGCCATTCCACTTTCAAATTTACGATTGTTGGCTGACTCCTTTTCGCGACGGAAGAACTCTTTGACCTACAACAAAAAAACTGCACTATTATTCTCATTTTGCTGGAAATTTACAATCTCAGTTGGTTGTTGTGCAGATATGGTTGCTATCTCAAATGCCTCATAGTTTCTCGGATGGCGCAAAAATCCATTTTTCAAAGTCTCTTTATCAGACTGTGGAATTGTATGAAGGTGTGACGAGATGAATCTCGCTTTCAGCACATCAACAGATTCGGTTTTTCCATTTTTGTGATTGTCGAAACGTCTGGCGAATGCTTCATTGATTTGTGCACGTTTCTGCAAAATTAATTACAACTTGAAAGTGAAAAAGATGATGAAAACATACCGCATAATACTGTTTAGCATATTCGGGAATTGGAGAGCTCGTTCCTGGTTGGCTCGAAGTTGATGGATCGTCGTTTTGATCCAATTTTCTTTTCTGAAATTGGCATGATTTATTTCTTGGGAAATCATATTTTTACGTTAAAAAACTTTATTTTCTCACATGGAAAAGAAAAGCTCACTTGAACAGCCGCTGGCCGATTGGATCCAGAAGAAGACGAGGATGGTCCTTGGCCAGGCATGTTGATTTGGAGAGCGTTGAGTGTAAGGAATACCTGGAAAAGTAGAAAATTTAAACACTTCAGGATAAGAAAACAGGTTCAAAGGTACGAAAATCAATAAAATTCAAATTGAGATGAGAAATGAAGAAGAAAAAAAGAAACAATTTTGTGTCTGTGCCTAACAACTATACACACTATTATCTGACACAGAGAAAGAGGAGTTGTGCACAACATTGAGCGGCAATTATGAAACCGTAAAGGCCTATAGATATCGACCCAATTTGTGTGGGGTGTATGTGTGTGTGAGAGGGGGAGAAGACGACAACAAGAAATTTATGATGATTGGTGTAGACTAGATAAAAAAGCAGGTGGTATTCAACAAATATAAGTTCTTTCAAAATTTCAAAATTGAATTGATGTAAGAAAAAAATTTGAAAAATGGTGATAACCGTTTAGGCTAACTTCCCAAAATCATTCTGCCGCAAAGATTGTTGGCGCGAAACGGATGTGTGTGCACCACACCTTACGACACAATGCGTACAGACTTTAGAGGTTCTACCCACGGAATATTTTACCTGGAAGTCGGACATTTTTTTGATATCTGAAAATATACTAGTAAGGATTTTTAGAGAAGAAAATTATTTATCGATTGGTGTACGTTTCTTCCATGGTTTCAGAATGAATTTTGCCAAGAAAGTAGCAAAAACAATTTGTGAAACATATAGCTAATTTTATCTTTTTTATCTTTTCTCATTTTTGATCCGAATGTGTATATGAGATAACTCTTTATTTATGTACACCATTTGAAACTCTCAAATAATTATCGTTTCAAACTTTCACCGGCTTGAATCTGATACTGTAGCTTGGTGGTCTTCTTAGAAGTCCAAATGGATTGAGAGTCTTGATTGGTGGTGGAGATCCAACTGGCTCGATGTCAAAGTTCAATAAAAGATTTCCAATTATCTGAAATTCACGAAATAACAGACTGTTTTTTTCCCATAGATTCCTCACCAAATACAACTCGGCTCTTGCCAATGATTCTCCGAGGCATGATCGTTTTCCAATTCCAAATGGAATCAGTGTCTTTTCCAAGTTATTATTTTCCAAGAACCTATCTGGATTGAATTCTGAGGGGTTTTTGAAAACGGCATCGTCGGTATGGAGCATAGACATTTGAGTGGTTACAGCGGTTCCAGCGGAAAGTGGTTGCCCAGCGATCACTGTGTCTTCTTCAATTTGACGGAACAAGTTGATGTTGAGAATAGAAGCGACTCTTTGGACTTCCTGGAAACCAACTTTTAGAAAAACTTCAGAATTTGAAAGAACTCACATTACAGACAGCGTTTAGGTATGGTGTATCCGGCCTATCATTCAGGCTAATACTTCTATTTCCTCCGGTTAATTTCATCAACTCAGCTTGCAATTTTTTAACAACATTCGGATAATTCAAGAAACATGAAAACGCCCAGGTCAAAGTCGTAGAAGTGGTTTCTTGGCCAGCTGACCACAGGTCAAACACGTCAATTGCCAAAGTATCATAGCTGAAGTTCCAAAAATAAAACTTCAGTTTCCTCCGATTTCGGAACTCACTCAAAAGTAGAATTAACTCCATCTCTTTTATCCTTTTGAATTTTCAACAAGTAAGCATCCACAAAATCATTTCCACCGTCTTCAATAACATGTTCTCCACTCTCCACAGCTGCCACTCTCTGCGCAATATTTCTCACTGCCACATTATGAACATAATCGAAAGGTTTGAATATTTTCTTCTGGCGCCAAGACATCAAAGGAGAATCCAGAATAGCAGTTGGGAAGAAGATATCAACGATTCCAAAATTTTCCAAGCCCTCAGCCAGAGCAGTTTTGATTTCTTCGAATTCTTTGTCGTCTTGCTCGAAGCGTTCAGAAATAAGAAGTTGATTGATGATTGAACCGACGAGAAGATCGAAGAATGTGCCAGCGTGAACTTCAATGGCGCCAGATTTGAAATTGGTTTTTGTGTAGTCAGCAATTCTGGAAACACGAAGTTAGGATAATGTCTTGACTAAATAAACTAGGAGGAAACATGCCCTTCTATTACAGGATCCACCACTTACCTGTATCGATACTCCTCCATGATCTTCTCCTCCATTAAATTCCTTCCCAAACCAAAATTTCTCAAGGTGGTCAACGCAAATCTTCTGTGTTCCTGCCAAAACTCCCCATTCGAAGCAATAATTCCTCTTCCATTTCTGATATAATTCATTGTTCCAGTTGCAAATCTTTTACTGAAAATGTTGGCTCTCTTGATATGGCTCTCATGAGCCACGTCATAATCGGAAATGTAGACAGTTGGAAGTGGTCCCATCCATAATGTGAAGACTTTTCCAAACGATTTCTCAAAGTGATGATAAACAGCCACAGCGCTTCCAAGACGGATTCCATGATAGATGAATTGATGAAAATTACCAATAATAGGAAGAGGAGTTGGTCCTTTTGGAAGTTTTTGGCACTTTCTCCATTGGTAGGCAGTGGCGACTGCTAGCAGAGTAACAAGTAAAAGAATCACTAACATTTTGATCAAAGTTGAGAATTTCGAGTTTTCTTATCGTTCTTATATACCAAGTGGTTTTTCCGATATGATAAGAAGACGCGTCGCCATGTTCATCACAATGACTACTTCCACTACAAAGTTCGGTGAGGAAGATAGTGGAGGAGGAAAGAGGGGAAAATGGAGATTATTAGTGTTTTTGAATTGTTTATTTTGAACTGTTTGTGGTGTGATCTTCAAAATCTAAATTAAAGATTTTATAAATGAATTTATGGTTTTTGGATAACAAAATTACACTGTGGGTTATATTTCCAAATTGAAATAAGATGTCAAATAGAAAAGGTTGTAGTTTCACAATTATCACGGAGACTACATTTTTGAATAGACTACATATATAGTTTGTCTAAAGCGTTAGGGCTTTCTTTAAATTTGCCTCTTATGGAAGGTAAATTTGAAGATTACGGTGAAATGCAGAAAAATAAAAACCTCTAATTGCACGGCACAAACTATGTTAAAGTCCCTTTAATCTGAATTTTCAAATAAAGAGAAGCATGCCATTGTAATACAGGGTTTTTAATGTTTTAGAATTTATAAACTGCAAAAGAGCAAAATTCGACAAACATTTGGTCCCATAATCTTAAGATATCTTCATCTACAAACTACGAAATAGTTCAGAAACTCAACGTTTATTTCCACTACATCAGTCATTTTATCAAAACAAGATCAAAGCATCAAAATACGTCAATTTTTTCACATTTTTGATATTCAAAAACTTTATTTCTGAGTTTTAATCCTTTCTGGAACTTCTTTTCTTTTATTGAATACTACCTTTTTGAAATTACTAATCCGTCTTTTCAATGATGTTTATCCCCACGCTTTTGGATCTTCTAAAAAGATGTGTACATTTTTGCCACGTCATGTATTGGGAAAAGAAATTCTCAAAGGAAATTTAATGTTATTCAAAGATCCAAACAAAAATATATAGTGTGTTTGGGATATTCCATTTTATTATTATGCTTTTTCAACAGTTCTAGAAAATGAAAACATATTTTTATGTTCATTTCAAAAAAATGGCTCAGAATTAAAAAGTTGTGGTTTGTAACATTTTGCAACTTCATTGTCTTCTTCTGATTCTAACTTTTGATCATCATATTTTCTCTTAAAATTAACCCAACTGCTCAATAATTGTTCAACTTTGGCTCAGACAGTTTAGTTCCGCTCTGATAACTCTCAATTTTTCCTTTCAAAAATGTCGTTTGAATCACAATTCTTGAAAAAGCACACCACTCTTTAACTGACGTTCCAAAATGTCAGATTCTCGAGAAAAACGAAAAAATGTCAGAGTAAATACCTACTTGTAAAGGAGACTTTATTGAACGTTTGGCACAAGTAATGCCATGATTTTTGACAAAGACTGATGTGTCAATTGATATTTACTTCCAAATTCATTCTTTGTTCTCCGGTCATTAAAAAAGTTCACTGTATAACTCCAAGGGATCTGTAAATGTCAGACAGAAATCAGGTAAACAAAGAGGAACTGTTTCTAGGGATGCGCTCCGATAGATTATTCTGGCACATTCAAAGTTTTTTTTTCTAGATTGAAACACAAAAGTATAGTAGCTTCATAGAAAAAGAAGAAGACCTTGTCAAGGAATTCAATAAACTGTTTTGCGCTTTTGTTCTCGGAAACTCCGAATATTTCAAATGCGGCAAACAGACAAATAGGGCGGAGTTTTTGAAGACTTGAAGCACCATTTGTTAACCTCGTTGTATTTTTTTGAATGCGAATAATTTCAGAATCGGAGGGCGTTAGTTTGTACGGTGTCTCTTTTTCTTCATTGTTTTGTGTTATTTTTCTTTTATTCTGTCATTATTTGATTCATTTATTTGACTTTTTTAATTTGAGATGAAGAAAAGTTCCTTTCGAATTATTAGGCATGCTGTGAAATCAATTAGATTGAACAAAAAAAGAAAGTCTGAAGCCTTCCTAATTTTGACAGTCACACTTCCATACTATGAATATCTGTAAAAATTCAACGAGCAGAACACATCCTTTCTTGTTTTGATCTTCATTTTCAAAGATTTCGACTTCCTTTTGGAGACCAAAAACTATTTCCTCGATCATTTTTCTTAAGGTATGTATGTAAATAAGAACCTAATCATAATTGCAAGTTTCAAAGAGTCTTATGACTTTTTTCTGATATTATGCTCAATTCTTTTTCCGATAGTTTCTGTTTTTATTCTCTCTGTTTCGTAGGAAAATCCTGCAAAGTTTCCTCTCCGGAACTATCTAGATACGGCTCTTCTCTTAAAAACGAAATTGTAAAGCTCCACCCACTTCATAACTTAACTTAATGTGGGCGGAGCCAACTTTCTGCACAAAACTCTTTGTATTCTGCTCCCATCTTCACAATTCACAATTTCCACCTGCCTTCATACTCTCGAAACATTCGTCTATTCCTTTTATAATAATAGGCTTTCACTCTTGATTCCCTTGAACCTTTTTCACCTGTTTCTTCCTTCATCTTACACTTTTTCTGACCTTCATTTCAGATATGCATTCCAAATTGGAACTTCCTCAGTATATCGAACTTGTTGGTTCTGCATTATCATTGTTTTTCAACATGGTCCTTTTGTATATTATCCAGAATTTTTCAAGACCAGAATATGGGTCATATCGGATTCTGATGTTGGTCATGACTAGCCTGTATGTGATTTATTCAGCGTTAGAGGTTATTGTGTTACCGGTAAGAAAAGTTGTGCTCTGACACCTCTTTTATACGGGCACCTTTGATATAATCTTTTTGCAGAGCTATTATGTTTACGAGTACAACTACTTTCTGTTCACAACTCACTTTGTGGAATATCAAAAATTTTCGCAGATTTTGATAGGTGTGCCCTTCTATAAAAGGTTCCTCTTTTGTTTCATTTTATAAATTTAAGTCACATTCTGCTCTGTCTTTGGATGTATGCAAGTGGTCCTTGCCGCTCAATTCATCTACCGATATCTCTCTGTTGCCAGCTTTCACTTCCTCCGTGAACGTTATTTCAAAGGAAGACGTCATATTGTTTGGGTGTCTGCTACAGTAGTCTTCTTCCTGAACTGGTATACGGTAGCCTGGTTTGTATTTGGAAATCGTGGGGATCATCCGAAAGAATTAGAGGAGAATGTGAAGGGGAGATTTGAAAGGGATGTAAATGGCATGGCGTTTACCCTGGTGACATATGCGGTAAGATAAGTATTTCGATTGAAAACTTTGAACTTGATTATAGCAAAAAGACAAAAATGGGAGCCTAGTGATAAAATGGGTTGACATTTCCATGATATTGTATCTAATCTTATGTGCGGTTAGTTTCAGAATTTCAAAACTTTTATTTTCAATTCGCTAGTTTCAGTCTGTCCCCATGGCTATTTCCCTGATCTGCGGCATTAAAACCTGGCTGAAAATCCATTACACAATGAGCCTCGCCAGAAAATCATTCCAATTACAAAAGCAAGAACGCCAATTATTTCTTGCTCTCCTTATTCAGTTCACTATACCATTTCTGGGTAACACCGTTCCAATGCTTATACTTTTCCTATGTCCAGCTCTGCATGTTTCAACTGAGCCTTACACAAACTACATTTGCATGCTGATTCCTTTTTATCCAGTGTTTGATGCAATCGCAACCACGTTTATTATCAAGGACTATTATAGAGGCGTTCTAAGTGAGCCAGCTTTAATATAAAGGCATACCCAAAAAAGGGTTTCAGAAATTTTTGGAGTGTCCCGATACACTCAAAACAGTTCAGTTCCCGATAGTGTTCGTGCTCCTCCAAATACCATCAATATAAGGACAGCTTCAAGTGTGGAAATAAGTCAGATTAATGTTGTGAGCCCGTGGCAATAAGTTTTGGACCACGTCCTGATATCTGTATTATAAGGGCACTTACATTGAGAAAAGCTGTGATTGAGATACTTTTTCCCGAATGTCCTGTCTGTTTGTGAAATATAGGAAGGCCCTCTAATATAAGATCATTCAGAAAACGTTTTGCAATTTGAATAAAATTTATTCGCAAATGATTATAAATAAAAAGTACAAAATTTCGAATCAGAAGTGAAGATCAGATCTATTTTCCCCATCCGTATCCGTATGGGCGGTATCCCCATGGGCGGTATGGACGGCGCCATCCTCCGTATCCTCCGTATCCGTACGGGCGGTCTAGAATTTGAAAAATGATTAGTTTTCCACAATTTTGACAAAATCTCACATCCATATCCGTATCCCCATTGAGCTTCAGCAACAGCCATAAGGCATGCGAGGAGAAGGACGACGAGCAAGAAAGCCTTGGCGGAAATCATTGTTTTTTTCTGGAACGTATGATGATTTTCAAAAGTTTGGAAGAAGATGAAGGTTTAGAAGACGTCAATAAAACATTGAGTGTAATAATGTCCTTCACGATCTTTGAATTTCCAAGAATTGGAGAGAAAAGTGACTGTTTGTCTAGAAAGTGGGGGGGGGGGGGGGCACGTGGTTCTTTTTGACCTTCTAGATAATTATCTAAATGGTCAGAGATGACGACGTGGCAGAAAGATGACGTGTTTGAGAAAAAAAAAGACGTGGCAGAAATGGAAAGATTAAAGTCTGGACTGTGGATGTTCAGGAGACAAAAAAGAAGCTTTTCATTGAAAAAGTTCCGAACTTTCTAGAGAGTTTTAAGAGTAAACTTGTTCTGAAACCAATTTGAAGCATACGAAATTTCAGAGCAAGCAGAAAAATAGCGCTAGAAAAGTTAAAATTTTATCGATTTCTGAAAAAAGTTTAAAACTGAATTCTAGTTTGAAGGAAAAAAAATGAAAGGTTCCAGGTTTTTGAGTTAAAAATTTCAACTTTAAAAAAATTCAATTGTCTTTTTTGAGTGTAAATTTTGAACTCAAAAAGTTCAAAAAAAAATTCAAAAGTTTAGAAATTTTCGCTTTCAAATTGTCGCGAAATCACCAAAATATAGGGACGCTACTTCTCGATTAACGATTAAAATTCTCAAAGATTTTTAGGTTCAAAACTTTCAATATTTACACTTTCAGGTTCAAAAAATAGGCTAGAATTCACGTTTAGTCTTTTTGAAAAACCAAAATGTTTTTTAAAAGAAGACTAAAAAGATGAAGTGGTTTTCCTCCTCAAAGTCCTCCTCTTTTATACTTCCTCATCGTGACCCTGTTCACCAAATCACGTCGTCCAATTTTGTGATTTACCTCATATGATCTTTGACGTCTTCTGATCTTCAATCCCAATAGTTTTATCACTTCTTCTTCTTTTTCTCAGAATCGTCGCCACCGTTACCAGATCTTTCTCTCTCTATTCGGCGACTTCTTAATTTCCCCCTCGAAACCTTCGATGCGTCAATTTGTTTGGGGAACACGACCATCACACACACTATCTTGTTACCTTCTTCTTTTCCTCTTCCTTCTGTCCATTCTGAGATGACCAATTCCAAATTGTTTGCCGTACACGAAGACATTGAAGAGATCCGGAGGGTTGGTAGAGAAAAAGAGTAACCTTCATGATATCATCTCTCGAGATGAGAAGGTTGGTAGATAAGGAATAAGTATAAAAGGTACCTAGTCGAATAGGTAAAACTCAGAAAACTTATATTTTCTTTTCTAATAATGATTTCCTCATCATCTCTTCTTATTCTTGTGGTTCTTCTTGCCTGCTTCATGGGCGCTCAGGCTCAATGGGGATACGGAGGCAGTAAGTTTCTTTTCTACTTTTCTTGGGATCCCGAACTTACAAATCTTCTATCCCAAATAATCATTTTTTTAATTTCAGTGCCATACGGAGGATACGGTGGAATGGGCGGATACGGTATGGGAGGATACGGTATGGGAGGATATGGACGCCGCATGTGGGGTCGCCCATACGGAGGATACGGAGGATACGGTGGATACGGATGGGGAAAATAAGATCCTTTTTCAATGAAGACGTGTCAAATTCAATCAAGACTTCTCCTTTATCATTGCCTTTAATTCTGAAAAATGCTCTCTTTGATACTGTGTATATTTTCTAATCCATGAACATGAAACTTTTCAATTCGATTTTTTTTGTGTTTTTGAATGTTGAGGTGAAGAAGACAGAAGAACATACATCGATCCGAACAAAAAACGCTCAATCAGTGATCAAAAAAGCGGCCAACCCAGTTTAAAGTTTTGAGAAGGTGCTCCTGTATTAGAAGTAGATCTGCAATTATTCATGCTGGCATAGATCTCAAAACTCCTTACGTGAGATTTTCAGAAGGTGCCCTTATATTAAAGGTTCCAATATACAATTGGAGAAAAAGACAGAAATTTCATTCAATTGACGGCGTTTATTAGATACTGACACAGAGGTAACCGACTCGGGAAGACTGCATCTGAATTCTGCGAATGGTAAGGTGCCCTTATAATGAAGGTAAGTGCCATGATATTAAAAACAAGTCTCCCCGCGACCTCAAGACAGAAGAATCTTATCTCCGTCGATAACCCCCGGTTGACAACAAACATCCCATGGAGGCTATAACCCACAACACACTGCACTTTGACCCTCTCAAAAGTTCGGATGTTTATTTCACCTCTTTCAGAAGGGCATATTCTTCATATCATTCTTCACCCTACTTCTATTAGTAGGGCACTAAACGAAGCCCCGCCCCTATTGGTAACATTGGTGACCGGCTGATCTAGACCACCTTGTCTATCCATCACTTTCCCTCCTTCTTGATCGAATAAAACACTAATTAGATCCTTATGACATCATTCGTTTAGGTGTAAATTCTAGAATATCTTGTATGATCTGATATGATCTGTTCACCAAATAGAACCAATTAATCCCTTATCTGATATCACATGCAGTTCCCCGTCCCCCTTGTTTATGATCAGAAATCACAGAGTTTCAATTAAAAGGTATACATGAAACTGTGAAAACCAGTTTTGTTTATTGCCCCGTTTTTTGTTTTGGTTTTGTTTCATTTTATCATCAAATCAATTTTTTTCTTTATAAAAAAAACGAGAAAAAACGTTTCATTTTCTGTCTTGGACCAGGAACTAGAGAAATTTCAAATGAACAGACTTATAAAATTAAAGAGAAAAAATCAGTTTTAATGACTTATAATGGAACGATTCATTTTCGAAAATTGAAATCCGGTGACAGCATGTTTATTCTTGAGAGTGTTGAGAGAGCTGAGAATGTCTGATGCTGAAAAATCAAAAAATTTTTTGCTTTAATTTGCTCCTAATAAAAATTACTTACGATCCTCTTCAGCCATGATGATGGAAATCAAAAAAATGAGAAGGATTAGAAGAAAGGTTTTGAAAGAAATCATATTTTTGTTAAACTGTTTCAATTGTTACCACGGAGACATCTTTTATATCACGGCTTATCAAATCATGTTGTTTTTTGAACTTGATAAAAAGTCAAATTTTGTGAAGTTGTTTTTTTGATTAAAGGACCAAAAGTCAACGTGAAACCAGGAAGTTTAAGACAAACTTGTTTTGAAACCTGTAATAGAAGGGCATCCAAGTTCTCTTTATAGATTTTTTCTTAAGGCTCTGGGGGTTTTTTCCTACAAGCTCCCACTTTCTTGGAAACGGCTTTCCTCTTTATAAGAAAAGACACGATTTTAAATGTATTTTCAAAAAAAAAACTATTTAAAAAAACAAATATTTTATTATCAAAAATAGGACAAGTACCTAAAATACCTCTCTCTACAATATTTCTGATCCATATTTTGGAAAAATAAGCTCAAATGCATATCAGTTCGATCCTTGCTTGCCCCCATCAAAAGATACTTTTTCTCAGTTCTCAGCCGTTGAATTGACTCCATAAACCCGTTTTCCTCACGTGAACGAGGCAGTGTATGGGCAAAATTTACCTGGAAACTTTTCTTGCAAAATTTTCAAATTAAAAAAATACAAAGGTTTGTGTCAAACTTTACCTGACAAACTGTGGGCAAATAATCATAATAATCTCCTAGAAACTGCTGGAATAATAGATAAGAAGAGGCTTTGGAGGGGCCAACAATCAAAAGATCAATTATAGGACTGAATGATTTTAGTACTTTTGCCAAGCCGTGAACTTTCGAAGAGGAGAACTCCACATGGTTCACAGAGCAAGATTTCAGAATTTTCTCTAAATCCAGGTCTCGAAGCGATGGATCATCATCGAATGATATCACTACAGCAGTGCACTTCTCGCCGGCTTCCATCAACTTTTTCTGGAATTTTGAACTTTCAAGATACATTGTTTAAACTTTTGCTAGTTTATTTTTTCATTCTATCGCGATTTTTCATAATAAAATCACTAAGAAATGGCACTGAAGCGCGTATAATCTTGAAGGCCTAGAATTGCAACCATCGGCCAAAAAGCTTGACTTTTGGATATTTCCCAGCGGTTTTTAAACGATTTCTTCGTGAAAAAAGGATCAGTATTAAAAAAAAGTAGAAAATTCGTCTTCTGTTCTCTTTTAAAAATACCAGACTAGTCAAAATGCGGGTCGGGATGGGCCTGTAGACAAATGTGTCGCCCGTCCCGGGTCTCAAACTTTTTGTGTTGCTTTGAGCATGTTATTTCCCAATATGCAGCTAAATTTCGAAGCTTTTTCTGGGTGTTTTTACATGAAAAATTATCAAAATTTCTTTCTGGAAAACATAGGCCGAATTATTGAATGAAAACCGCAAAAAAAAATTTCAAAAAAAATCACACATTTTTTGATCGAAACATCTTTTGGGCTGAACTCCGAACCGAGCGGAAAATTAGAAAATTTTTCAGCGGCCCGTCCCATCTGATAATCACCATACCTCCATCATATTCTTCACTTTAAACATCAAAATCTCCTTTTTCGACGTGAACTTAGTCACACTCATTTGCGCATTCGTTGCACACCAATTCAGCGAATCGGGCAATTTCCGCCACATTGATTCAAATTTGTTATCTTCAGTTTCTTTGAAAAAATCGTGAATACATCTGTCAACTGCGCAAAGATACCCGTATACATTCGGATCTTTTCCTTCGAATGGAATTTTCTGAATGGAGAAATAATTTATTAAAAAAAAACAAAAAAAACAAACAATAAACTTACACATGAATACATTGAAATGTTAGAAATTGAGTTGAATATTGAGTTCAAAATGTACAAAACTACAAAAGCAAAAGAAAATAAAAGACACAAAGATCGACAACGCATTCTTGAACGGTGGTCTTACTGGATATTCCTTTCACTTGGAAAAAGACAGACGTTCACATTATTCGAGTGGTGGGGATAAAAAACAGCCGGAAAACGGCATGAAGATGGTTATCCGTTTGAGAAGAATTCAAGATTGAAAGTTGAGATATGGGATGGATTGACAATTTGTGTCTAGTTAGGAGCGATTCATTTCCGCTGGAAAAACTTTGAATTCCAAAAATTGGAGTAATTGGTAGCCACCGGTTGAAACTGTTGAGAAATGGAAAATTGGAAAGATAGTGAATCGTGTTGAATGGATAATTCTTCAACCCATTCTTGAGGTTTGAAAAAAATAAAAAACGTTTGAAAAAATAAAAAAACTTGAGGTAATAAGTCCGGCAAACCAAGAAAAGGCATCAGAGTTTTGATCCCTGTGGGTCACGACACCGACTCCCGAGCGGTAAAGGTAACTTAGTTCGACCTTTAAGAGAGTGTTAGGAAATTTTTCTGAGAATATGTACTTCATATCGAAAAACGAACACAACATCGTACTATAGATTATTCCTCGAGTAAATACTATTCTGTCCCGGGAGACCGATTTCTCTCAAATCTACTGTTTATTGAAAAACTAAGTAAAAAACTTTATTATGTATTACATCAAGAACAAAAATTATGTATGAGATGGAATATTGGTAGTCGCAATTCCTGACGAGACTCGATGCTTTGTCCCACGGCACATCAGATATCCTCGAACTTCTGGATTAAATACTACCACCACCATTCTGAAACGCCCTCATTAGAAAAATCCCTATGCTTTTTTTCATACCCATCGACAACATGAACAGCCACCCAAGCAAATGACGTGGCAAAAAAGACTGTCCATTTGTTTTCAAAGTATTGAGGAACAAAGAAATATGTTAGCAACTCTAACATGAATACAAATCCCTGTGTAACTGTTTGTTTCAAAAATCTCATTTCACGGCAGGAGATTCTGTTTTGAGCTTGATCGCTTATCTTAACGGCCACCTTTTTGGAGACTTTTCTGACTCTAAAGACTGTCAACATGTCAATGCAAACAACGACTGCAACGATAGAAGCGTTCTTCAAAAAGTCTCCATACCAACCAATGTACCCACAGAATTCCGAATTGGTGAATGTCAAAAAATGAATTTTCTCTTCATAATAAAAGTGGCAAGACTCTGTAATCTTTGATGTTTTTGAATGATTCAGATGTCATGACTCACTCTCATAAAACACAAATGCAACGGTGCCAGTGAAAACATAAATTCCAAAAATCATACATTTTGTGTTGAATCCACTGAAGATAGTTTGATAGTGATAAGGAGCCCAGACAGCAGTGAATCTGTTCAGGGAAATCGCCAAATGGATCATAACAGAGAGTTCGTAGCAGAAGAGAAGAATGAATCCACAGTGATGAGATAAAGACTTCATGGTCGCGTCGTCACTGGAAACTCAAGATGAAATTTCGCTCTATTGATAAAACTTACAGTAGGACCATCGGACAAAAGTACAGTAGGAAAGTTGTAGAATGCATGGCATCAGCAATAGCCTGGTTTGCGGATAAGTAACCAAAAGAGTGGTTGAATGACTGGAGCTTATGAACTGCATAGAATATGCACCAATTCAATATGGATCCAATTAGAGAAATCTTAAAGAAAAAGTTTATTCGGCCATTAAAAAAAAAGAAAGCTCGGCCATGAAAAACTTACTGGCAACAAAGCATACGCAGTTTGATTGTAGCTCTCCATCCGTTTTGCTTCCAAAAACAATCTAGCAAAGGAAGTAGGTGGGTTCTCTCTAACTTATATACCAAGTAATACTCAGACAAAAACAACAAGAGCGGTCCTACAAAAAACAAGGATTACGGTAGAATTGTGTATGATCATCTTTGATGAGGAACAAGAGGGAAGGGGCAATATAATTGGAGGTCTGAATGAGTAATTCACAGGTCTAGACGATTCGAGTACAAAACTTTCAAAAAATTTTGTGAGCCTCCAGGATGGAAAACTGTGAATGATTCATAGAGAAAAGTCAGAGAGTTTTTATATTTTCTGAATGATTTTTGAAGTTTTATAGAATTCATGCGTCAAAAGTCTAATTCATAATGTTCTCCCGTAATTGTCAAAATGATTGCTGCCTGTACCTTAAAAGGTACATATCTAGTGCACTTCCTGTTTGTCGTATTTTTTTTAAAGTTTCTAAAGTTGATATTGGCTAAGAAAATTATTTTTCCGAATGTCGTCAAAATTTTCAGATTTGTATGTAGTATGTGTTAAGGTTGTTATTAACGATTCCGAACTGAAAAACGTGTTTGAAAATTCTATCAGAATTTTTCCTGACAAAATCTTGAAAAAGCAGTATTTATACCGACGTTGTCCATAAAAAAATACTTATTGAACAATTGTTAAATTTCCAAACCAGGAAAAAATAAGATTGGGAAAAACATCTTGTAAACTATAATGAACATATTGTGCGAATTGAAATTTTGGTACCAACATAATCTAAAATTTGTGTTTTCATGACATATTTTCATAAATGATGTAAAGTCAGAATAACAATTTTTTCTGCAGAATATTCCGAATTATGACTCTATGTTTTGAGTTCCGTCTTGCGTAAAGAATACTTTGTATTGCTTGTCTAGATTAAAGACTAGAGTTTCTGCTTTTTCACAGGACGCTTCCAATTATTGTGATCAAATACCAAGAATCAACAAGAGTACAAAATATGAAAAATAATGAATAGCCGTCTAGTACAGACTTTTGTTTTGAAAAATAAAGGAAAGTAAATTTCCGTTTTTCGGCCTAACGAGGATAGCAAGTGTGCATTAAAAGGCTCTGTGGTTTTGTGTGAATTGGGAATTCCTGAACTATTTGCCATCGAAACATAAATTACAAATATGAAGATAAAACAATTTATTGAATTTTAGTTGATATTAAACTAAGACTGAACTCAATGCATTGTTTCTGGACTACAATCCGACGCTGTCGTAGTGATTTTGCTTGAAAAACGCTCTAAAGCCTGAAAATTGTTCTAAAAAAGCGTACTAAGTACATGTATCCCTTTAATGACCGTGGCCTCCTGGCCTCGGAATCCCAACGTGCCGTTCGAAAGGGCCAGAAAGCCTAGGAATCACAGTTGGAATCTCTAGGCCACGTTGTCCTCCGGGCACAACACGGGTTTAGTACTCCTTTAAAAGAAATGAAGCTCAAAATGGGTGAATTTCAGGAAAGATAACACAGCAGACTTTGGATAATTCTCCAAAACAAAAATGTCTGGAATTCATCCGAACACCTTTCAATTTATACAACTTTCTCAATGCGTAGTACTATTGAAAATCATGGATTAGACTCCTACTCATACTACGCTCAGAGACAAGACGGATTAAAGTTTGAATTGTGAATAACCGTTTGATACGTTGTTTTGTTGAATGAGATTACATAAAACGTGGATTTCATTCTGGAACAATGAAAAAATGAATCATTGTTGAATGTTTTTCAGTCGAGTCACTTCCAAGATTTTCGATCAATTCTATTTTGAGAACTAGTGATTGATAATAACAGAGGAAACATGCACTTGAGTTGCACGTTTAGTGTTCGGCTGCACATATCCACGAAACAAAAAATTACGGATCTCTGGATTGCACACAAATACAATAAGCCTGAAAAAATCACACAAACTTTTCATGATTCCAAATATTCAGAGCCTACCCATCCGCCACGTGTACTGCCACCCATGCAAATGAGGTACCAAAAAATACGATCCATTTATCTTCGAAATACTGCGGAACAAAAAAGTAGGTCAAAAGTTCCAACATGAATACCGATCCCTGTATTATTGTTTGTTTCAAAAAACGACGATCTCTACGGGAAAATTTTTTGACGGTGGCATTCGTCATTCCGCTTTTCAATGTTTTTGACATCTTTCTCACACCAATTACCGTGAAAATATCCAGAAAAAGGACAAGAGACACGATGAAAGAGTTTTTCAGAAAGTCACCGTACCAACCAATATGGGCACATAAATCTGAACTATCAAATGAAAGGAATCCAATTCTATCGTCAAAGTAAAAGTGGCAGAATTCTGAATTTGAATTTTCATAATGTTTTTTTTACAGAGTGGCTCACTTTCATAAAGAACTAATGTTGAGATGAGGTTGTAGACCCAAAGCCCACAAATGTAAGCTTTGGTCCTTCCCAAACTGAAAGCCCGTTCATACCAAAGAGGGGACCAGACCGAAATGCATCTGTTTAGAGATATGGAAAAATGTGTTAAAACAGATAGTTCGTAACAAAAAAGTGAGACGGTTCCACAAAAATGAGAGTGTTGTTTCATAAAAGTTTGGTCTCTGAAAACATATGAACTCCAGCATAGCAACATAAGGATCTATGTACTTACAATAAGACCATTGGACAAAAATAAAACAAGAAAACGGTTGAATGTAATGCATCCGAAAATGCTTGATTGGCTGATAGATACCCAAATGAGTGATTGAATGTTGATAGTCTATGAATACTATAAAAACTAGACCAATTTAGAGCTGACCCTAAGATAGAGACAGGAATTAACGCATACGAGATTTGCTCGGTGTCAGCCATATTGTGATTTTACGAGCAGAATACGTCTCTGAATATGAAAATAACGCCTCTCAGGAAGTGACGATAGAAGGAACATTTCTAGTACTTTCGGTTAATTACAACTGGTATTACGAGAAATCTACTTCTGATAAAGAGGAGATGAAAACAAACCAAATGACGTTGGCTGAAATTAGTGATTGTAGATGAATTCAAGAAGAAATTAACGTTTGAAGATAGCCAATTTTACTATTCTAATATACAAGTTCCGGTTGTCTGCCAGTATGTTTGTGCGTCGCGGAACCTGGAACCTTTCCTGGATATCCGATTTTGATGGGACTTTGACAGGTCGAACAGATTCAGCACATCGATTATGTCAAAATGCATAGACCGTCATGTGTATTGCTCTCCCGCCTACATACCTCGTTTTTCCTCTGATTCATTCATAATTTCCTCATTCATTTTTTTTGTAGTCTTCTCGTGTTGTTTTTGTGGAGTGTGGTACGTTCAGTAGCTATAAAAGTAGATGAAGAATCGGGATTATTTTACATTTTTCTCTGAAATATTTATCGGATCAGTGAATAAAAAAATTTTTCATTAATGGATAGTTACAATCAAACAGCGTACGCTTTGTTACCAGTGAGTTTTTTTCTGAAGCTCCTGAGAGAATGGAAAATATTGTCTATGTATATGCACATTTTTTTAGATTTCCCTAATAGGATTTGTTATAAATTGGTCGATTTTTTACGCGATTCATAAGCTCCAATCATTCAACCACTCTTTTGGATACTCATCAGCTAATCAAGCAGTCGCTGATGCTTTTCATTCTACTGCTTTCCTACTGTACTTTTGTCCGATGGTCTTGCTGTAAGTGATCTAGCGATTTAGCAAACTGCATCGCGAAATGAATTTTCAGTGAAAGTACCACTATGAAATCTTTCTCTTATCACTGTGGATTCATTCTCCTCTTCTGTTACGAACTCTCTGTCATGACCCATTTGGCAATTTCTCTGAATAGATTCACTGCTGTCTGGGCTCCATACAAATATAAAACTGTTTTTAGTGACTCCAACACAAAAATTTTGATTCTCGGTATTTATGTTTTTACTGCAACAGTAGCTGTTGTGTTTTATGAGAGTGAGTCGTTTCTAAATCGAAACGCATAATTATATCTTTATCTCAGAATCTTGTCACTTTTATTATGAAGAGAATATCCATTTTTTGACATTCACCAATTCGGAATTCTGTGGATACATTGGTTGGTATGGGAATTTTTTGAAGAACGCCTCCATAGTCGCCGTCGTTGTTTCCATTGATATGTTAACTGTATTCAGAGTCAGAAAAGTCTCCAGGAAGGTTGTTGCCAATATAAGTGATCAAGCTCAAAACAGAATCTCATGCCGTGAAATGAGATTTTGAAACAAACTGTTACACAGGGATTTGTGTTCATGTTGGAACTATTAACATATTTCTTCATTCCTCAATACTTTAAAAACAAATGGGTCATCTTTTTCGCCACTTCATTTGCCTGGGTAGCTGTTCATGTTGTCGATGGGTGAGAATGTGTCAAAACCGGGGTTCATGTCGAAAGTTTTGGTTTCAGAATGGTGGTAATAGTGTTCAATAAAGAAGTGAGAAAGTTTCTTCTGTTTCAAGACATTAAACAATGGACATCGTCGGCAGCTCAGGCTACCAACGTCGTAACTTCCTAGATTATATTTTAGAAGTTGTTCGAGTAAAACAGTAAATCTTGAAAAAAAAAATGTATGACATAAAAAAAAAATAAATGTATGACATAGAGAATTTTATTGAAATAAAGAATTATCGAAAGCCACCCAGCACAAATTAAAATGAAACGTTCGAATATATTCAGGACTTGTTTGATGTTGACACGCGACGAGGATCTTTTTGGCATAATAGAAAACTCGAGATTTCTGGATTACAAACGAGAACGATCACTCTGAAAATTCTTTTTTTTTCATTGCAAGTTTCTTCTAACTAACCCATCTAACACATGAACTGCCACATAGGCAAATGATGTCCCAAAAAAGATCACCACAAGATTTGTTGTCAATTGTCGAACCAGAAAGAATGATAGTAGCTCTAACATGAAAATGGATCCTTGAAAAACAGTTTGTTTCAAGAAACGTCTCTCCCGTTTTGTAATTCTGTTATGAGCTTCACTATTCATATGTGCCGAGATTCTGGCACGACGAACTCCAATCAAGGTTACAATGTCCAGAATCATTATAATTGTAACGGCCACTGAGTTTTTCACAAAATCTCCATACCAGCCAAGAGTTGTACAGAACTCCGTAGCGGTGAAGGCAAAGGTGTGGATGGATTCATTATAGAAAATGTTGCAGAGATCTGGAATATCTCGAAATGATTCGTAGACGATAGAGAAACCAGTTGAAGTTATCTCCGTCTGGATCTTTATAATTGATCTTTGTTTCGGAAAAAAGAAAGTTTCCGAAAAATCTAAACTTTTGATTCTGATCTTAACTGCCAGTTTGGTGAACCGGTTTAGGTACCATACGCATTTTATTATTTTCCTCATGTCCAGACAAGTTCCCAAATCCCAAAACTCACACTCGAAAAACAGAAAATCTGTTGAGCCAATAACATTCCATATCATTATAATGACCAAAAATGTGCTCGTTTTATTAAAGATCCTCGGATATTTGAATGGAATCCATACAGCACAAAATCGGTTAATTGATATTGCAAAATGGGAGAAAATAGATAGTTCATAAACAAAAAGAACCACAAACCCACAGTGTTGCGAATAGTTTTTCATAGTTGGTTGGTCTCTAAGAAGTTGGACTATGGAAATAGGTAATTCAGGCCAAAATCAGACTTACAGTAATACCATTGGACAAATGTACAGTAGGAATGTGGCAGAATGAATAGCATCAGCAAAGGCTTGATTAGCGGAAAGATATCCAAATGAGTGTTTCATAGAGCTGAGCCGTATGAAACTGTAGAATACTAACCAGTTAACCAAAAAGCCAATGAAAGAGATCTGAAGAAAACTCTAATAAAAAGGCAGTAAAATAAGACTTACAGGTAAAAGTGCAAAAGCTGTCTGGTTGAAAGCTGTATCCATTTTTCAGAATTTTTCGAATTCTAGAACAAACTTATTTTCCCAAATTGTTTTATACAAATCTAATGGCTCTTGGGACCATGGGCACTTTTGGGAGCTGTCTGGTACGTTTCGTGTACCAGAAAAATGAAACAAACTACAATTTCTGATGTCACACAATAGGCCCTTTTATTATAGGTTTTTCAAAAAACTACCAACTAAAGCTCTAAGTTTTGTTAAGAGAAGATGATTGAATAGTGTGCTTTCTGCAGAATAGTAATGCTCGAATATCTGGGTAAATCACGATCATGCATAAGCTGAAACAGAACTTTTTCATCTTTCAAATTTTCCTATTCCAACTAACCCATCTAGCACATGAACTGTCACATATGCAAATGTAGTTGAAAAAAAGAATATCACTGAATTATCTGTTAACTGTGGAACAAAAAAATAGGAGGATAGCTCAAGCACAAAAATGATACTTTGGAAAATTATCTGCTTCAAAAAGCGTCTTTCTCGATTGGAAATTCTATCCTGAGTGGCAGTACTCATAGTAGTAACTGATTTAGTTTTGTGGACACCGATAAGAGTTAGGACGTTTAAAATTATCAGAATGATTATAGCAACTAAGTTTTTCAATAAGTCCCCATATAAGCCAACAAGACCACAAGTTTCAGTATGGCCGAATGTGAGTGAATGAGTTTTTTCGTCGTATATGACTTCACAAAGATCTGGAATCAACGTGCGTTTTTTCTTATTCATTTAGCGAGCCGTTCTATTACAGGTTTTCTGACACGTTATTGTACGGAAAGCACCCAGAACAAGCAAATACCATCAACCAAGCACTACTTCTGAACGAAACCTCAAAAGACTTACATTCATAAAAAGTCGCATTTAGGGACACTAAAACAACCCAAATAAACGCAATGATTACAAATGTATTTTTTGTACTAAAAACTATCAAATAACTTCTTGGTATCCAAACAGCCCAAAATCTATTGAAAGAAATCGCCAAGTGAGTATACAAAGATAGTTCATAAAGCGTCAAAATAGCAAATCCAAGGTGTCCGGCGTTTCTTTGCATTGTTAATTGATTTCTAAAATTTTAAAGAGTAAAATTTCCGTAAATCCAAGCTTTTTGATTTACAGTAATATCATTGGGCAAAAGTAGAACAAGAAAGTTGTAGAATGTAAGGCGTCTGCAAAGGACTGACTTGTAGACAGATATCCAAATGAGTGACGGAAACTTTTTAGCCGGAGTAAACAGTGAAATACAAACCAATTGGTACAGAAACCTAGGAGAGACATCTGAAAATTGACCATGGCGGGCAGAAAAAAAACGTTGGAAAAGTGGAGAAACTCACAGGTAGCAATGCAAAAGCTGTCTGATTGAATCCGTCCATTTTTTTCCGCTTTAGTATATACCAATAAAATTGAAAATAAAATTGTGATGAAATAAAGTTTTTTTAAATAACAAAAAGGTAATCGGGGGTTCATAAAAGTCCTAATAAACTTTTAGGTGTGTTCACAGTCTCTCGTAATCCATTGAGATTTTCTTTAATTGTTTCTCTGAAACGAGTTTTAAGAACGTCTACTTTCAGTTTTTCGCGATATCATCGAATGAAGTAGAGAACAAATTTGAATTTGGAAATCCCGAAAAATAGAACAAAAAAAAGATGAAAAAGAATAAAAATACTCGATAACAGGTGGACATAGTCGCGGACAAATGAGAGCACGAATCGGAAAATAGTTTGGCATTCAAAACTTTTTGACCAGCATAATCGCTAGTTTCCATCTACTTTATGCATAAAAAATCAAAATTGCGGTTCAGCTTCTAAGTTTATCACGTTCAAATTTGTGACTAATAACTTTTCAATGAAAAAATGAAAGAAAAAAATTGGTCTACCCAATCGCGACCGAATTGCAATAAAACCAGACGGCAGGAAGAAACATAACACATAATTCAATTTCTGCGGACACCTGGGTACTATAATTGGCACGTGCGGAACAAAACTTAAATAAAGACATTTTTATTTTCTAGTATTAAAAAATATTCTGCCCTCCTCTCTCTTGAAATATAGAAAGTATGACTCACGGGCAATTGCGTGAAAATGTCCCAAAAATGTGTCCCAAAAATTTTCTCGGCTCAGAGAAGAGCTTTTTATATGATTTTTTTTTGGTTTTACAGGGAATCTTTTCGAGATGAGGCGGAAAAATTTTTTAAGCAATCTGACGTCTTGAAGCCAAGTTATAGGCGTTATTCTGAAGCCACTTCTGGAATTCACCGTTTTCGCGTTTTTCTCACTTTTTCACTCTGTTTCTTATATCTCAGCTTCTAATTGACCGATTGGTCTGTAACTTGGGCTCCCTCTTTAGTTTTTGATGTTGAACAAGATTTTTTAATTTGTTTGGTTGATTTCTCAACTCATTTTTCTGCAAAAGCTGGGAAAAGTGCAAAAAATGCGAAAAAAACCGTCTTTCCCCCTTATTCCGCCACCACTTATTTTGACCTTTTAGGGTTGAATTTTTTCGGAAAACTGCAAATTTTATTAAACGTTCTTGTAGAGAAAAAATTCCCTACAATCTGATATAAATTTCATCATAGGTTTTTGTAGAAAATTTTGGAGAAAAACGCGAAAAACTGATTGGGAAGTACTGGGAGTGTCACTTTGCTTCGGTTTTCCGAAAATTTTTCTACTGAAAAACTTTTCTAATCATGTTCATATATCTGAGAAGAGCCGTATTTAATAGACTACCAAGTATTAGCCCAAGAGGAGCACTCTCCGCAAAGTTGACTCATTGAAATGAGCCACCATGGGAGATGTTCAATTTTTGACTTTTTGCCAACTTTTTGAAATGAATCGATAGAGAATTTTATGCTGATTCCAATGATATGAATTAGGTGAGCGCAGCAAGCCAGTATTCCGAGAGCCGAAGGCTCTTAATAAGGCGAGCGCAGCGAGCCCGTGGTTTGAGAGCTGAAGGCTCTTAATCAGGCGAGCGCAGCGAGCCAGTATTCCGAGAGCCGAGGGCTCTTGATAAGGCGAGCGCAGCGAGCCCGTGGTTTGAGAGCCGAAGGCTCTTAATCAGGCGAGCGCAGCGAGCCAGTATTCCGAGAGCCGAAGGCTCTCGATCAGGCGAGCGCAACGAGCCAGTATTCCGAGAGCCGAAGGCTGTTGATATGGCGAGCGCAGCGAGCCCGTGGTTTGAGAGCCAAAGGCTCTTAATCAGGCGAGCGCAGCGAGCCAGTATTCCAAGAGCCGAAGGCTCTTGATAAGGCGAGCGCAGCGAGCCCGTGGTTGAAGAGCCGAAGGCTCTTAATCAGGCGAGCGCAGCGAGCCAGTATTTCGAGAGCCGAAGGCTCTTGATATGGCGAGCGCAGCGAGCCCGTGGTTTGAGAGCCAAAGGCTCTTAATCAGGCGAGCGCAGCGAGCCAGTATTCCGAGAGCCGAAGGCTCTTGATATGGCGAGCGCAGCGAGCCCGTGGTTTGAGAGCCAAAGGCTCTTAATCAGGCGAGCGCAGCGAGCCCGTGGTTTGAGAGCCGAAGGCTCTTAATCAGGCGAGCGCAGCGAGCCAGTATTCCAAGAGCCGAAGGCTCTCGATAAGGCGAGCGCAGCGAGCCCGTGGTTTGAGAGCCGAAGGCTCTTGATAAGGCGAGCGCAGCGAGCCCGTGGTTCGAGAGCCGAAGGCTCTTAATCAGGCGAGCGCAGCGAGCCAGTATTCCGAGAGCCGAAGGCTCTTGATATGGCGAGCGCAGCGAGCCCGTGGTTTGAGAGCCAAAGGCTCTTAATCAGGCGAGCGCAGCGAGCCCGTGGTTTGAGAGCCGAAGGCTCTTAATCAGGCGAGCGCAGCGAGCCAGTATTCCAAGAGCCGAAGGCTCTCGATAAGGCGAGCGCAGCGAGCCCGTGGTTTGAGAGCCGAAGGCTCTTGATAAGGCGAGCGCAGCGAGCCCGTGGTTCGAGAGCCGAAGGCTCTTAATCAGGCGAGCGCAGCGAGCCAGTATTCCAAGAGCCGAAGGCTCTTGATAAGGCGAGCGCAGCGAGCCCGTGGTTCGAGAGCCGAAGGCTCTTAATCAGGCGAGCGCAGCGAGCCAGTATTCCAAGAGCCGAAGGCTCTTGATAAGGCGAGCGCAGCGAGCCCGTGGTTTGAGAGCCGAAGGCTCTTAATCAGGCGAGCGCAGCGAGCCAGTATTTCAAGAGCCGAAGGTTCTTGATAAGGCGAACGCAGCGAGCCCGTGGTTTGAGAGCCGGAGGCTCTTAATCAGGCGAGCGCAGCGAGCAAGTATTCCGAGAGCCGAAGGCTCTCGATAAGGCGAGCGCAGCGAGCCCGTGGTTGAAGAGCCGAAGGCTCTTGATCGGGCAAGCGCAGCGAGCCAGTATTTCAAGAGCCGAAGGCTCTTGATAAGGCGAGCGCAGCGAGCAAGTATTTCGAGAGCCGAAGGCTCTCGATAAGGCGAGCGCAGCGAGCCCGTGGTTGAAGAGCCGAAGGCTCTTGATCGGGCGAGCGCAGCGAGCCCGTGGTTTGAGAGCCGAAGGCTCTTAATCAGGCGAGCGCAGCGAGCAAGTATTCCGAGAGCCGAAGGCTCTTGATAAGGCGAGCGCAGCGAGCCCGTGGTTTGAGAGCCGAAGGCTCTTAATCAGGCGAGCGCAGCGAGCAAGTATCTCGAGAGCCGAAGGCTATCGATAAGGCGAGCGCAGCGAGCCCGTGGTTGAAGAGCCGAAGGCTCTTGATCGGGCGAGCGCAGCGAGCCAGTATTCCGAGAGCCGAAGGCTCTTGATAAGGCGAGCGCAGCGAGCCAGTATCTTAGTAACTCGAACAGCCGGGCCAGACGAGCGAGTAGAGCAAGCGAGGCTTGCCAGTCTGACACCATGAAGTATTACCCATGCGAGGCATCGCCGAGCCTAGCTTGTTGGTCCGTAAGGACCAAAAAGCTAGTCCTCAACGACAAAACAGAAACTCTCTAACTTCTGGATAACAAATAATCACTACCAACCCATCCAAAACATGAACTGTAACATAAGCGAATGTAGTGGAAAAAAAGATAAAAACGGAATTATTCGTCAACTGCGGCACAAAAAAGTAAGAAGACAACTCGATTACAAATACTATTCCTTGAAAAATTATCTGTTTTAAAAACCGTTTTTCCCGCGTTGCTATCCTATTTTGTGTGGCACTACTGAATCTTGTAGAAGATCTGGCTTGTCGAACGCCGATAAGAGTTATAATGTCTATTAGAGTTATCATGGTGACTGCAACTGCATTTTTGATAAGATCCCCATAGAATCCAACAATTCCACACATTTCCGTAGGACCAAACTGCATGGAATGAGTTTGCTCGTCAAATATCGCTTGACATAGATCTGAAACTTGTAATTAACTTTAATGTCCTTCTCCAATTTCTTATTTCACATTCATAGAACAAAAAATCCATTGATCCAACAATAACCCAAATCGATAAAATAATTAGAAATGTGTTGATTTTGCCGAATATATGAGGTAGATGGCGTGGAGCCCAAACAGCACAAAATCGGTTAATGGATATTGCCAAATGGGTGTAAAGCGAGATTTCATAGCAAAGTAGGACCATGAATGCAAGATGAGCAACATGGGATTTCATAGTTTTTTGATCCCTGTAACCTTACTTAGTTGTCCTTATGATACAGTTTTCAGCTACTCACAACATAACCATTGGACAAAAGTAAAACATAAAAGTTGTTGAATGTATGGCATCTGCCAACGCTTGATTAGCTGATAAGTACCCGAAAGAGTGATGCAAACTTGGGATTCGAATAAAACATGAAAATACGAGCCAGTTCACCAAAAATCCCAAAATTGACATCTGAAATATCATGTTGAATAGCACCGTTATTGTGGAAGGTAACCTACAGGAAACAGAGCAAAAGCAGTTTGAATAAATGCTTCATTGCTGACACTCATTTTTTTTTCAAGGTTTTGAATAAAACTGACAAAGAAGGAGTATGAGGTTTCAGAAATCTTAATGTAGACCACCGGGTCATTAGGGATTTATCAGACAAACACAAAGTTTTGCTTGTTTAGCTATCAGTCTGTTGCCTACGTCATCGGAATGCAAAAACACATGAAGTTTGATTCTCGTGATGGTAAGAGCTATAATTTGTGGTAATTCAGGCTGTACTTGGTGTATCTGGTGATATGTACTCTTGGGAGCAAAAGTGGAATGAATCTGAGCTTCAACTGATGTTTCGCAAGATTCCTTTTAATGTTGCTATGCAGTGATGGATCAGCAAAATGATTGGACCACATATTCATGAGTTTATTTGTTCTGGAACAGACCATATGTTTTCCGAAATCGAAACAACTTGAAGTAAAATGTTTCCACACTGAGTTTCCACACTGACTTGAAGTAAAATGTTTCCACTAAAACACAAAAAAGTCCCAAGAAAAAACTGGTCAAGTTTAATTCACATCCGACATCAGACGATATTGTGAGCCACAGCATTTGAAGTGTCAAACTTTGGATAGCAAAGGTGAACCAGGAAAGCAAAAATATGCATTGTACGTTATGTACTCGGAAAAGATATGGAGGCTTTAAGGTATTCTGATAAACCTTCCCTTCTTGTATCGAAATTATGCAACAATTGGTACAGAAAAGTTTTGATTACACCGGCAAATACAAAGAGAAGTAAACTCTTCATTTTCCTTTTAAACGTTGCTAATAATCAGATCACTCCGTATGAATGGTCCAATCTGATCTAGTTGATCTATAAATTTTTATTCTTTGCGTCATCGGCACGGCACATAAGCTGTTTTGTATTTTCAAAGATCTTGTTTTTTCTTATTTTTTGTATCACTAGGAGCTCACACGGTCATTTCGTATCTTCCTGGACTAGACTACATCTGTTGGTCTAGCAATACTAGTTCCCGTTTTCATAACACATTTTACTCGTAACATAATGTCTTCCTTCTCCCTCCGGATTTCTTCAATTCTCGAAAAAATAGGATTGTTTTCGTTCATTATCAACTTTATAATGAGTTCAATTTTAATCTTTCTTACATTGTTCGGAGTTCGAAAAGTGTTTGGAAGTTACAAGTATCTAATTGTGGCATTCACTAGCCTTGGTGTGATTATGGGAGCTCTGGAAACGATATTCCATCCGAGTTTTCATTTTTATCGCAATGGATTTGTCTTTTTCACACTGGCAGAACCATTTGAATTGAGCAAAAATGTATTGAAATTCTTTTTGGGTAAGGTATTTTTGTAAAAATGACGTACCAATCATATTTAGTGACCAATGCTGGAGCATATGCCCTCACAGTCTGCTTACTAACTGTTCAATTTGTTTATCGATATTGGGCACTTTTCAGGTAATTTTTATCCTCTTGAAAGCTTCATAATGTTCATTTCTTACAGCCCAGACTATTTCACCTTCTTTCAAGGCTGGAAATCATTGGTCTGGTTAGGTTACCTTCTTTTCTTTGGTGGAAACTGGACGCTTGGAGTCATATTTTATCTTGATATGGATAAAGTAGCAGCCAACTATTTTAAAGAAGAAATGCATGACAGTTATGAAGTCTATCCTGAAGAGATTAACATGTTGACTTTTTTGGCTTTTGATCCAGAAAATGGATCTATCAGATATCGAAATTGTATGTTCACAGTACAAATAACTGTGAATTCATGTGTTCAATATGGAATAATGACGTATTGCGGATGGATGATGAATTCAAAAATGGAAGAAAAAATCAAAAACTTCTCGGCCAGTCTAAAACGTCATCATAAGCAACTGTTCAGAGCTTTAGTGCTTCAGGTAAAAACCTGCGCTTTTCTGTCATAAAACTTTATTTTTCAGATTACAATCCCAACAATTTTTTTGTTTACTCCACAGGTTATAATGTTGTATCTTCCCTACTTTCAAACTGATATCAGTTTCCCAGCTGGAATAGTCATTTGTGCATTTGGGTTGTTTCCAACTACAGATTCCATTATAGCTTTATGCATAGTAACTGAATATCGGAATTCCGCAAAAAGTAGGTTTCCTTGATCAATGAATCAGTCCAAATGGATTTTCTAGGAATCTGGAGGTCAATTATTAACAAGCCTTCTTCAACTACCCCAGCTTCTTCTTCTATCGCTGGAATTACAATCACTAAGAGCGTTAGCTAGACCGCCTGTCAGGTTATAATGGAAAAATTAAAATTTTTTTTATTTATCAGCTTCCGTTTTTTTTTCAAAAAAAAATCCTCCAATGAATCATTCAATACATTATTTGTATTCTTGTCTTGACGCGAAACTTTCAATTTCCGATTATTTCCCGGAAAAGTAATGTTCCAATTAACATAATTACAAAGTTCCTCCTCTCTCAAGCTTTTCTGTTGTCAGGCCAAGCGTACCGGAAATTGAACCCACCTTGTGATGCAGAGCATTGGGTTTGTGTTTCGAGCCAGACAGGGAAGAGTTATCATTATCACAAATTCCCTTCTTGTACCGGAAACTAACCCATTCTTCTGATAGTCTAGAAACAGTGAGCTCATTTCTTTCATGGCTACCAACTGGCTCTGGTTAGTCGCAATTCTGGAAAAAGTTGGGCTAGTTGCGTTTATTATCAGCTTCATAAATGGTTCCATTCTGATCTTCTTAACACTTTTTGGCGTTCGCCAAGTTTTTGGAAGTTACAAGTACCTGATAGTAGCCTTCACTGGTCTTGGACTTGTTTTGGGAGCGTTGGAAACTTTTTTTCATCCAAGTTTTCATTTTTATCATAATGGATTTGTGTATTTCACGTTATCAAAACCATTTGATTTCAGTAAAGGGGTGCTGAAACTCTTTCTAGGTGAGAGTTTTTTTATCCCACATATGCTCAATTTATCATTTTGAAGTGAGCAATGCAGTGGCGTACATCTTCACAATATCACTTTTATCGGTTCAGTTTGTTTATCGATACTGGGCAGTTTTTAGGTGAAATTCCGTACTCAAACAGATTTGATACTGCTTGTATTTCAGTCCGAGAAACTTCAAATATTTCCAAGGCAAGAAATCTTTAGTTTGGGTAGTCTACTTCTTTCTTTTTGGTGGCACATGGACAGTTGGAGTTATTTACCTTCTAGACATGGATGAAATATCAGCAAATTATTTTAGAGAAGAAATGCACCAAAGTTATAATGTATATCCCGAAGAAATCAACATGATGACCTTCCTAGCATTTGATCCTGTAGACGGGTCTATCAGATATCTAGATTGCCTTTATACCGTACAAGTCACTGGAATCATGGGGATTCAATATGGTATAATGATCTATTGTGGATGGATGATGAACTCCAAAATGGAAGAGAAAATCAAAAATTTCTCTGAAAACCTAAGACATCATCATCGGCAGCTGTTCAGGGCACTTGTGTTTCAGGTAAACTCAATGAAAAATTCTTAATTGTCTACTTTTTTCAGATCACGGTCCCAACGATATTTCTCTTTTCCCCATCGGTCATAATGCTATTTCTTCCATACTTCCAAACTGATATCAGTTTTCCAGCTGGACTAGTTATCTGCGCATTTGGCTTCTTTCCAACCACGGACTCCATTATTGCTCTATATGTGGTAACAGAGTACCGAAATTCGGCTAAAAGTAAGCCTAGATTGAAGATTAGCCTGATAATTTGAATTTCAGGAATTTGGAATAAATTATTCAAAAAGCCCGAACAAAATCAACTGCCTACCGCATCTATTAGTAACGTTACTCTCTCGTTGAACTCTATCCAACTCGCGCAGGCAGCTGCACGATCTTGGAATTGAAATTTTAAATAAACTTAAATGAATTATTCACCAAAATATCAATCGAAATCAGTTTTTACACCGAACTATAGAACAGAACACATAATTTTCTTAATCATTCAAGACTCGGTGGGGTAACTTCCAGTCATAAATTGGCTTGAAAGTGTACGAACCCATGCGTCACGTGCTGTCATTTCCTTCAAAACTTTCCGCTTTTCTTATCGTTTCCCCCCGAAAAAATCGTCATTTCGAGTGATAAATTTAACTTTTGATCACATTTAAAATTGATAATTGCCGGTTATAAACTAGACAGGAATGCATTTTGTATCACTTTTTGACTCTAACATTTTTTTTTTCAAAATGGCAATTCGTTTTTTAATACATTTTGCTCTGCTATCAGTGGTTCTTGCTGCTCAAATCAAGTTACCTCTCCATAAATCTGAAAATGTGCGAGAAAAAATGATCAGAGAAGGACGTTACAAACAATGGCTCGCGGAAACTGGATCACAACAAGCAAGCACAGGAGGGCTCAATTTGATTGATTCTCAAGATACATTTTACCTAATGGAAATTAATATTGGAACTCCATGTAAGTTCTCTATTGCGAATCATTTGAAAATTTGATATCCTATTCTTAGATCAAAATGTTCTGGTTGCTATTGACACCACTTCATCTGACCTCTGGGTTCTGGATGCTGAATGTACTTCCCCAAATTGCAAAGGGCTAACTAACCCCGCAAAAGTGTTGTACAACAGCTCTGATTCAACGTCGTTTGTAACTGGAGGGTGCGACTTTTCACTTCCTGTCGATAATTCTACTATATCCGGAAAACTCGGAAAAGATCGAGTAACGATTGCAGGAATTACATTGAGCAATCAAGACTTTGGAGATGCAAAAGTAACGCCATCCTTTTATAATATGATTCCGGGAACTGGAGTGTTGGGACTAGGTTTTCCATCTCGTGCTCTTTCCGGAACCACACCGGCAATTCAAAATCTGCTTGCACTGCTTGATATCCCAGTGATCTCGATTTGGTTGGTAAGACGGAATAGTGTCACGGATGGCAATGCAGGATACATTGGATTTGGAATGATCGAGAAATCTGGATGCGGCGACATCACATATGTCCCATTGGCTAACAAATCTTTATGGACTTTCAATGTGAATGCAGTGACAATTGGAACATATTCGAGAGTGAAAGCCGAGATGGTGAGCCAGTCAACAACTTGGGAATATATCGAGAAAATTCTAAATTCCAAATTTCAGGGCTTGTCTGCAACTGGCGCCGGTTGGACAGGTGTTCCCCCAATCGTCTTCTCTGCAATCGTCAAACAAACCCGCGCTGTCTATGACTCGAATTACCAAATCTACAACGTTAATTGCTCAACTGTCAAAGACCTTCCTGATCTCACAATAGCTATCCATGGAGTTCCATATGTTATCAAAGGGGTAGACTACGTGGAAGACTTGGGTTTCGGGCAATGCATACTTGGTTTCTTCCAAACAGATTCGAATGGAAGCCTGGCATGGATTCTCGGAGACGCTTTCGTCAGAAGCTATTGCCACTTTTTTGATTATGGTAACACGAGGCTTGGGCTGGCCCTTTCAAATCATAAATCAACTTGAATCAACTTGATATTGTACAATGTATGAGTTCAATTTTTCTATTGAATGAAAGTTTTTTGTTCTCAACTCATTATTTTTTCTACACATTTTGGTGGGGTCAACAATTTTTAGAGGAGGTCAGTCCTCCGGCGTTGGCATGCCATAAGACCATAATTTGTGATCACTGTTCAAAAATTTTTATGATTCACTTCTAAAATTTTTGTTTACTTGCATATTCCTTTTGATCAGCCCACATGATCATATATTCCTTCAGCTACAATTTCGGGACTAGCAATACCACTTTCTTGTATTCATAACTCATTCATTGCTCATTCATAATGACTCCTTACTGGTTCTGGCTATCCTCTATCTTTGAAAAAATCGGACTCATCGGGTTTATCGTTAACTGTGTGATGGGCTCAATTGTTATTTTTCTCACTCTGTTTGGTGTCCGAAAACTATTCGGAAGCTACAAATACCTTATTGTGGCATTCACATGTCTTGGGCTTGTCTTGGGTGCATTGGAAACATTTTTTCATCCCAATTTTCATTTTTATCACGATGGATTTGTATTTTTCACTCTGGCAGAACCACTAGGTTTGAGCAAAGGAGTTCTGAAATTCTTTTTGGGTGAGTTTAGCTTCAATTTATAAAAAACTCAACTATCCTATTTCAGTGGGTTATGCAGCAGTATATATTTTCACAATTTCACTGTTGACAATTCAGTTCGTATATCGGTACTGGGCACTTTTCAGGTACTCTAAAGGTCAAATATGAAAATTTGAAAATCTTTCGATGTTTCAGTCCAAGAAACTTCACATATTTTCAAGGATGGAAATCTATAGTTTGGCTAGGTTACCTTCTGATTTTTGGAGGAAACTGGGCCCTTGGAGTCATTATTTTCCTTGATATGGATGAAACAGCAGCCAACTATTTCAGAGAGGAAATGCATCAAAGTTACAATGTTTCTCCAGAAAATATTAACATGTTGACATTCTTGGCTTTTGATCCAAAAGATGGATCTATTAGATATTTCAATTGTATGTACACAATACAAGCCACTGGGATCGCATGCATTCAATATTTGATTATGATGTATTGTGGATGGAAGATGAATTCAAAAATGGAAGAGAAAATCAGAAACTTCTCGGCCAATCTCAGACGTCATCATAGACAGTTGTTCCGGGCTTTATTGTTTCAGGCAAGGTCAAATTCAGAGATTTTCATTATAAACTTGAATTTCAGATAACTATACCAACCATATTTCTATTTTCTCCATTGCTCATAATGCTTTATCTTCCTTACTTCCAAACTGATATTAGTTTCCCGGCTGGTTTGGTGGTTTGTGCTTTTGGACTGTTTCCCACGACAGACTCTATCATTGCCTTATGCATTGTGACTGAGTATCGAAATTCCGCAAAAAGTGAGATTTTATAATAATTCCGAAAAAAATTCTCTCCAGGAATGTGGAGATCAATAATCAAAAAACCGTCTACAACTACACCCGCAACTTCCTCTGTTGCTGTTTCAACCAACACTAAAAGTTATAGCTGATACAAAAATTAATTGTAGATCTGCATTCCCCTTTTCAATTTTTTCAGTGAATGAATAAATATACATACAAAGTTCACGTTCCCAGTAGTCCGAGGGTTCTGTTACGTACCGGAAACTTGTATTGTTTTTCACTGAACTCATTTCCTTTACAATTGGAGAAACCATAACGAAAACATATTTGAGGTTTCAACTATACAAGTTAGTATAGCTGGAAGTCACTCCAACATAACAACTATGATTTCCAGCTTGACCGGACTGGCATCTACTTTCGAAAATATTGGATTATTCGGATTTATCCTAAACATCATCATGGGTTCAGTTTTAATTTTTCTCACCTTGTTTGGCGTCCGGAAACTCTTCGGAAGCTACAAGTATCTGATTGTTGCATCTACGAGCCTTGGTTTAATGTTGGGTGCATTGGAAACTACTTTTAATCCGAATTTCCATTTTCATAGAAATGGATTTGTGCATTTTACTTTGGCAAAACCATTGGGCTTGAGTAAAAGAGTTTTAAAATTTTTTTTGGGTAACAAAGTTTATCTTTTTTCTATATAATTGCCAGTTTCAGTGAGTTATGCGGTCACCTATGCTTTAACTATTTGTCTAATTACAATTCAATTTATTTATAGATACTTGGCACTTTTCAGGTGACATACTTTGATTGAAAATTATTGTTACTCCTCGTTTACAGCCCGAAAAAGTTCGCATATTTTAAAGGAGGCGGGACAGGAGGTTTTCGGGGAAAATTTCGGGGAAACAGTGTGCATTTTGTCGTAAGATGTGGTGTATGCACTAATTCGTCAGTTTTGATTATTTTAAAGAAAAACAAAAACAATAATCAGCTGGGGGTTCGAACTAGCACACCTGCTGGCATGGGGGCCAAGCGCGTTACCGGCTGAGCCACGGAGCCAAAAACGCGGCGGCCCTCTGAGGGCCTATGTAAACTTGCTTCTCCCGCCTATAATCTAGGGGCCGTCATAATTTTGGTACCGGGCAAATTATGATGTTCGGGGTTTCAAATATGGGTTTATAACGGACCTTTCTGTACGTTTGAAAAGTTTAGACGAATTTAATTTTCTCATGTCCGGCCTCCTTTAAAGGGTGGAAATCTTTAGTTTGGATAGGTTACCTACTTTTCTTCGGCGGAAACTGGACACTAACCGTCATTTTTCTCCTAGAAATGGATGAAATAGCAGCGAACTATTTTAGAGAGGAAATGCATGAAAATTATAATGCTTATCCAGAAAATATTAACATGATGGCTTTTTTGGCTTTTGATCCAGAAAATCGAACTTTGCGGCTATTAGATTGTATTTAAACTTTACAAATCACATGGCTCGCTTGCGTTCAATATGGTATAATGATGTATTGCGGAAGGATGATGAATTCAAAAATGGAAGAGAAAACCAAAAATTTCTCGGCCAATCTCAGACATCATCATAGGCAGTTGTTTAGAGCCCTCGTGTATCAGGTATTGATTTGATGTCAATTTTGAATCAAACACTTTTTTTCAGATAATCATCCCAACAATCTTTCTTTTCTCTCCATTAATTTTTATTCTATACCTTCCATATTTTCAAACTGACATCAATTTTCCAGCAGGCGCAGTTACCTGTGCATTCGGATTGTTTCCAACAACAGACTCGATAATAGCCTTATGTATAGTAACTGAGTATCGGAGCTCTGCAAAAAGTGAGTTCGTATGATTAGTTTTAACATTAAATATATTTTCCTTAGGAATCTGGAGATCTATATTTGGAAAACCTTCTACAAAGAAACCCGCAACGTCATCAATTGGAGCGACTGCCAACAGTAAAGGTCATTGCTGAACTTGAACGAGCGAGAAAAAAGATCGATCAGTTTGTATTTTTTGCTTAACTTTCCGGAAATAAAGGATTTCTCAAAAAATCAACTTCCTAACCACGCTTTTAGAAAAATATTTAGTGATTCTGGTATGTACCGGAAGTCTAATCAATGGGGTCTAAAACTCAGTCTAGTCCCACACAAAAACCGTCCATGGTACATTAATTATACTCCGATCATTCATGTTTTATCACAATTTCCTCATGACTAGACCACTGAATTAATATTGTAGCATTCAAAACAAAAATGCATTTGACAGTCTAGTTTCCACTCCAGTACAATCATAACACATGTCTTCGAACTGGTCCACACTTACCTATGTTCTTGAGAAAATTGCATTTATTGGATTCCTTATTAACCTTGCATTGGGATCTATTGTGATTTTTCTCACTTTGTTCGGTGTGCGAAAACTTTTTGGAAGGTACAAATATCTGATTGTAGCATTTACAAGTCTGGGGCTGGTCCTAGGAGCTTTGGAAACAATAATTCGGCCGAACTTTCATTTTTATCACAATGGATTTGTTTACTTTACTCTAGCAAAACCATTAGGCTTGAGCAAAGAAATTTTAATGTCTCTTTTGGGTAAGTTTCAATTCCTAAACATTAGCAAGATAAAACTCAGTTTCAGTGGGGTACGCAGCGGTCTACATCTTCACAATTTCTCTATTATCCGTCCAGTTTGTCTATCGATATTGGGCACTATTCAGGTACGTTGTTCATCTTAGTTTAAAAAATAATTTTTCTATCTTTCACAGACCAAGAAAGTTCACATACTTTCACGGATGGAAATCCATAGTTTGGCTTTGCTACCTTCTTCTTTTTGGAGGAAACTGGACAGTTGGCGTTATATTCTTACTCAAAATGGATAAAACAACAGCGAACTATTTCCGAGAAGAATTGTATCAAAGTTATAATGTTTACCCGGAAGATATCAACATTTTGACTTTTTTGGCTTTTGATCCAGAAACTGGAAATTTGAGACACTGGGATTGTGTTTACACTCTTCAAGTCACTGGAACTGTATGTATTCAATATAGTATAATGATGTATTGTGGTTGGAATATGAACTCAAAAATGGAAGAGAAAATCAAACATTTCTCGGCTAGTTTGAGACATCATCATAGGCAATTGTTCAGAGCTTTGGTGTTTCAAGTAACTATTTTCGGTTGAAAAAAAAAAGAATTTCTGCTTCAGATTACCATCCCAGCACTTTTCCTCTTTTCTCCATTGGTCATAGTTTTATACCTTCCATACCTTCAAACTAACATCAGTTTTCCTGCAGGCGCGGTTGCCTGCGCCTTTGGATTATTTCCAACTACAGACTCGATAATTGCTCTATGCATTGTATCAGAGTACCGTACTTCCGCTAATAGTAAGTGGCGCTGTCTGTTGTATGAAACGGGATGTAGTTTACAGGAATCTGGATTTCACTGTTCAAGAAGAAACCTGTGTCAACTACACCAGCAACCTCATATGTTTGTAATATGACATAATCCAAAGTCAGTCTCAGTGATTCATTTTCCATCTTCATTTCAGTTTATATTTTTTTTTCTGATTTTGATCTTTGAGTAGGCAGAATCAGAATAATAATCAACTTCTACATGACTTCACTCTCTTCTTCTCTTGTTGTTATCATCTCTGTTGTACCGGAAGTCTGAAAGACCAGACCTCAACATCTATGCTTTACCCTCAATCTTTGTTTTGACCATCATTATCATTATTCACAGAAAACAAGACTGTGATTGATTAGTGATATTTCTCATATGTCTTCCAATTGGCTCTGGTTGGTTTCTATCACTGAGAATATTGGCGTTGTTGCGTTCATTATCAGTTTCTTAAATGGTTTCCTTTTAATTTTTCTCACTCTGTTTGGTGTTCGAAAAGTCTTTGGAAGTTACAAGTACCTAATTGTGGCATTCACAAGTCTCGGATTGATTTTAGGAGGCCTCGAGGTGCTTTTCCATCCAAATTTCCACTTTTACAAAAATGGATTTGTATATTTTTCTCTGTCCAAACCATTTGGATTGAGCAACAGATTCCTCAAGTTCTTTTTGGGTGAGATAGAATTATTTAATTTTAAAAAAAAATCTTCATTTTAAAGTGAGCAACGCTGCTGCCTACATATTCACAATATCTTTGCTGACAGTCCAATTCGTCTATCGATACTGGGCAGTGTTCAAGTAATTATTTTTGAGAAATAAAATATCAGAGTAGCATTTTTTTTCCAGCCCGAGAAATTTTCGATATTTTCAAGGCAGGAGATCCCTGGTGTGGTTAGGTTACTTGCTACTTTCCGGTGGAACTTGGACCCTTGGAGTCATTTTTCTTCTCGATATGGATGAAATATCAGCAAACTATTTTAGAGCAGAGATGCACCAAAGTTATAACGTCTATCCCGAAGAAATTAACATGATGACTTTCTTAGTTTTTGATCCTGCAAATGGATCTAGAAGATACTGGGATTGTCTTTATACGCTACAAGTATCTGGAATCATGTGTGTTCAATATGGAATTATGATCTATTGTGGATGGAATATGAATTCAAAAATGGAAGAGAAAATCAAAAATTTCTCGGCTAACCTCAGACATCATCATAGGCAGTTGTTCAAAGCTTTGGTGCTTCAGGTAAGATCCGCGCTCGATTTTTGGCAGCAGCTTCTTGTTTCAGATAACTATCCCCACAATATTTTTATTTTCTCCATTGGTTCTGATGCTTTATCTTCCCTACTTTCAAACAAATATCAGTTTTCCAGCTGGCGCTATCATTTGTGCTTTCGGATTATTTCCAACAACTGATACTATCATTGCACTGTATATTGTAACAGAGTACCGAACTTCTGCTAAAAGTGAGTGTACTTAGAGCGTGAACCTACTGATAAAGTGTTTCAGGAATATGGAATAAGTTTTTCAAAAATCCCTATTCAACTAATCAACCTGCCACATCTGTCAGTAACGCTATCAGCTCTTTGAACCAGGTTCAAGTGGCGCAGGTAGCAGCAAGATCGTGGAATTGACTCTTCATAGCGGCTACGATTATTCTCGTTTACATACATATACGATTTGAGAGAACACTCTGTTCAAAAACAATGAATATACAGGTTTTTATATATAAATCGATAGTAGAAATCATCAAACATTTCCTACAGCGATCTGACTCTCTCGAATATATTTCACAGAGTTGATAACACTGGCATCTGCTCCTGGTAGGATTGAATTTGATTTATTAAACATTGATTTCCAAATTCCTGGAATTTAATCTGTTACACTAAAACTCAGTCACAACCGCTTACTTTTAGCAGCTATCCGATATTCAGTGACTATACATAGAGCGATGATTGAGTCTGTAGTTGGAAACAAGCCAAAAGCGCATATCACTATACCAGCTGGAAAACTGATATCAGTTTGAAAATAAGGAAGATAAAGCATGAAAGTTGATGGAGTGAACAGAAAAATGGAAGGTACACTAATCTGTAATAATTTTTCTAGCTGAAAAAGTGGATCCTACACTCACTTGAAACACTAAAACCTTGAACAATTGCTTATGATGATGTCTAAGGTTTGGCGATAAGTTTTTGATTTTCTCTTCCATTTTTGAATTCATATTCCATCCACAATAGATCATAACTCCATACTGGAACCACATAACTCCAGTGACAAGCACTGTGAACATACAATTCCGATATCTGATAGATCCATTTACAGGATCATATGCTAGGAAAGTTTTAATAATAACATCTTTAGTGGAAACATTGTAACTTCTGAGCATTTCTTCTTTAAAATAATCTTCTGATGTTTTATTCGAATCCAAGAAGACAATTAATCCCAGAGTCCAGGATCCAACAAAAAATCAGCAGTATGTAACCCAAACCAATGATTTCCAACTTTCAAAATACTTGAATTTCTTTGGGCTGAAACACTTTTAGACTGGACTGGGTGGTCAGAAAAACAGGACTCACTTGAAAATCGCCCAATATCGATATACAAATTGAATGGAGAGTAGAGACACTGTTAATGAGTAGGCGCTTGAGTTGAGTACTTGAAAAAGCTCGGTTTGTGAAAAAATTGAAAAAAAATATTACCCAAGAAAATTTCAAGAACATTCCGACTGAAATCAAAAGTCTTATACCGTGTGAAGTATACAAAACCATTATGATAAAAATGAAAACTTGGATGAAAAGTGATTTCCAATGCTCCCAAACATAGCCCAACACTTGTAGAAGCAACAATAAGGTACTTGTAACTTCCGAATATTTTTCGAACTCCAAATAATGTTAGAAATATTAAAATTGAACTGATAATGAGGTTGGTGATAAACACAATTAAACCAATTTTCTCAAGAATAGTTGCCCACCAGATCCACATGGTAAAAAATAGGAACTAATATTTCTAGACTGTGAAATGGAGTCTTGTTTGGTTAGATACAAATTTGAACTCGAGAGCAATATTGGAGAAAAATGTTAGAACTCTAAATGCAAAGAACCAATTTCTTTGTCATTCATCACAAGTTTTTTGTACTATAGCATGCTTCTAGTATAATTGATGTCAAATCATAGTTTGTAAAAAGCGGAAGCCGTAGTTAGCTCATATAGCACCCATGATGAAAAAGAAACCAGCAATGTTGTTCTTTTTCGAATTTCCGGTACATTGCACGTTGATATTAGATTAAGAACTCATTCAGAGTATGTTTTTATTTGATATAATGAAAAATCAAAAAAGATCATTGTGTTCTGAACCATCTCGAATCATTTTCATTTAAAAAAACAGTACAAAAAACACAGTTGTGGCTTTTCTTATGGATTTTGATGCTTCTAATAGAACCAAAAATCAGTATACAATAAATTAAATGTGATGTGTATTGGTGGTTCTACTAACAGAAGTCATATGTTGATTGGTCTTTTTGCAAAATACGAATCTTCGAACCTCTGGATTACACACGATAACAACCATTCTGAAATTGAATTCATTTTATGTGATAGTTTCCTTCAACATACCCATCTGCAACATGAACGGCTACCCAGGCAAATGAGGTTCCAAGGAAAACAACCCATTGATTCTCAAAATATAATGGGAAGAAGAAATAGGTCAAAAGCTCAAGCATAAAAACAGATCCTTGGAACACTGTTTGCTTCAAAAATCGGACATCTCTTGCAGTAAACTTGTGCTGGGTCTCATTACTGAGAGATGTGCTGACCTAGAAATCCATAGTGAAATATTTCTAGGCCATCTGAACCAAACCTGTTTAGTGATATGGCGGACTCTAAGGACCGTGAGGATATCAATGAAAACAATTATGGCGACGATAATGGCGTTTTTGAGAAAGTCTCCATACCAAGCAATCAAACCACAGAGCTCGGAATTGGTGAAAGTGAAAAAGTGGGTTTTCTCTTCGTAGTACAAGTGGCACCAGTCTGAAGAACCAGGGATTTGACAGTATTCACTACAGTAATCCCTTGCTTACCGAAATAAAAAATGTAAGCAACGGATCCAGTAAAAATCCATAATGCCACTATAATCTTCCGTGTGCTTTGCAAACTGAACATCCTCTCATACAGTGGCGGGCATGGGTGACCTTTAAACGATTCAGATTGCTCTAAAAATTTTTTTGGGGACTTCTGAGTAACCCTGGATAACCTCCAGAAGTTTTTTGAAAAAATCGGATTTTCACGAATTCTGAAGTTTCTCGACGAATTCTGAATTCGGAAAATCCAGAATAAAAAGATTTTTTCGGGCTTTCAGAATTTTTTCTTATTGTGCTCAAAACACTGCTAGGGACCTTAATAAACAATTTTTGAAGTTAGACCGCAAATTGATTTTGTGATTCCGACGTCAGAGCTCCAGAAGTCCGAATTGGGATCTTTGTCTGGGACATCATAACGTGGCTCAAAGTGATCGGATCGAGATAAAAAAAATGATTCCTATATAGATTTAAAGTCACTGAACAAATTGCAATTAGTTTTTAAAGTTTTGGAAAAAATTATTTTCTGTCATTTTTCAAGTTTTCAGGAAATCAAAAATCCAGTAGAAAACATGAAAAATAATTTTTTCCAAAACTTTCAAAACTAATTGCAATTTGTTCAGTGACTTTAAATCTATATAGGAATCATTTTTTTATCTCGATCCGATCACTTTGAGCCACGTTATGATGACCCAGACAAAGATCCAAATTCGGACTTCTGGAGCTCTGACGTCGGAATCACAAAATCAATTTGCGGTCTAACTTCAAAAATTGTTTATTAAGGTCCCTAGCAGTGTTTTGAGCACAATAAGAAAAAATTCTGAAAGCCCGAAAAAATCTTTTTATTCTGGATTTTCCGAATTTAGAATTCGTCGAGAAACTTCAGAATTCGTGAAAATCCGATTTTTTCAAAAAACATCTGGAGGTCCTCCAGGGTTACTCAGAAGTCCCCAAAAATTTTTTTAGAGCAATCTGAATCGTTTAAAGGAAGTTATTAACGAAAGTTCAAAGGTACACTCACCCATGCCCGCCACTGTAGTTATATGGGGACCATGCCGCGCATAACCGATTTATGGAAATTGTGAAATGGGTCATAACGGACAGCTCGTAGCAAAAGAGCAAAATGAATCCACAGTAATAAGAGTAGGCCTTCATAGTGGGCTCATTTCTGAAAATTGTTTTCTGACCAAACAAGGGAAATGTGTGACTTACAGTAAGACCATTGGACAGAAGTACAGTAAGAAAGCTGTAGAATGCAGGGCATCCGTAAAAGCCTGGTTGGCAGAGAGATATCCGAAAGCATTGTTGAAAGATGGCAATTTGTGGATACTCTAGAAGATAGACCAGTTCAAAATGGATCCAAGAAGAGTTGTCTGAAAGTTTATAATGATCCTTCCAAAAATCTTTTGAAAAAAAACTTACCGGTAGCAGAGCGAAAACCGTCTGACTAGTCGAATCCATTCTTTGATGATTGGTTTCATTTTTCTCGTTAATTTGAAGAGCTTTTATACGAATTACTCTCTAGAACAACAAACTTTTGTAGTGCTTTTTAAAATCAAAAAATGATAATTGAGACGGAATTTGTACTTGGTTTATAAATTGAAAGACTTTCGTCGGGTCTGATGTTAGATTTGAGGAATGAGTCAGACATAGATCATAATTCCAGACTTCAAAACGATCATTATGAGTGAGAAAAAGTGAGAAGAAACTAGAAATTGTCGATATTTCGATCTGAAATTCCAAACTGACTTCCCTGAGCACACTGGAGTTTATGTCGGTAGACCCTCAAACAGGTCTACAATGTTTTTGGAATTGATGGAATACGACGAAAAATAATGAATTTTTGTAGTTTTCAAATTCAAGTCAATTGATAATTTTTGAATTTTACCAGTTTTTCAGCGGTATAATGAAATAAATTCATTTCATTCATTAGGAAATGACCTGGACTTAAGGCGAGCTCCGGATTTTATCGCTTTTCAAAGCCGAAGAAATTCTGATCGGCAAATCTGAAGTCCGATTTCGCTATCGACCCTTCGGCAACAAAAATGTAGGGTCAGATAATATCGTTTTCTCGTCAATAACTCCACTTCGGTGCTGTCATAATCAATCCGAAATTCGGATTAGACGACCCACTAACACCCCAGGAAATATCGAGACTTTTCAATGAATAAATTTTATTGTCTGAGAATTTATAACTCGATCAAGTTTTCGAACTTTTTTATTCAATTTCAAAGTGGCATTCATCAGTTTTAATTTTTTTATCATCAAACTTGGTGAACATTATTATTATTGATCAAGACATTATTATAACTGCAGTTTCTGTTGCCGGTGCTTGTGGAACTTCCTTCTTCCTCCATAAATAATTTCTAACCTCCGGATTACAGACGATCACAACCATTCTGAAAGCAATCTTATAATTTTTTAGCAATTTTTACTCTTCATTACCCATCAGCGGCATGAATAGCCACCCAAGCAAATGAGGTCGCAAAAAAGATGATCCACTTGTTTTGAAAATATTGAGGAATAAAAAAGTAGGTGAGGAGTTCCAAGAGGAAAACAGATCCTTGAAAGACAGTTTGTTTGAGAAAACGAATATCACGAGCGGAGAATTTATTGGCATCCTGGCCATTCAAAGACCGAATCTGAGACTGCCTTTGTATTAGAGGTATGTTGGCTCTACTCTACCTTCTTGGTGATATGATGGACTCGCAGTATTGTAGTGATGTCCAAGCAAACAATGATGGCCACAAGCGCTGCGTTTTTCACAAAATCTTCGTACCAGGCAACTTTTGCGCAAAACTCTGAATCGGTAAACTGAATGAAATGAATATCTTCCAAATAGAGAACTTGGCATAAAGCTGAAATTTTCAGATTAGGAAATATTTGGCAATTTCAACAAGCCTTGATAAAAGACAATGGCTATTCCGGCCTCAAGAATCCAAATCAATACAATCATCTTTTTAGTATTTTTAATACTAAACCAATAGTCATATCTCATCGGCATCCATGCGGCGCAACATCTGTTGATAGAGATTAGAAGATGGCAAAGAATAGAGCCTTCATAACAAAATATCAAAATAAAACCAATTATAAAAGCATAGTGTTTCATGGTAGGATCATCACTAAAATTGGATAAAAATTTATAAAATAAACTTATCTTTGGAATGACTTACAGTAAGACCATCGGGCAAAAGTACAGTAAGAAAACAGTGGAATGTAAACCATCAAAAAAGGCTTGATTGGCGGATAAATATCCAAAGGAGTTGTTGAAAAATGAAAGTTTACGAATAGCAAAAAGTATGGACCAATTCAAAAGGGCACCGTTTAGAGTAATCTGAAACGTGTTTTAAGGTGAATTGTGCCCTTATATAAAAGGTCCAAAACTCACAGGTATTAAAGCCAACGCAGTCTCATTAGCAGAATCCATTGAGATGAATGTTTTTAGCTTTATTAACGATTTTATACTCGGAAAACAGTCAATGTACTGGATCTGATTTCCTGACAGATACGAGGAATAACTTTTTAGAATTTTTAGTCTTTCATGACAGACAATATTTGTATTTAGTATAATCCCGATTCAATATGGAAAACAAGTGAAATCAAATATTCAAATGAGTACATGATGACTCCAGTGCGAACGAACTCCAGAAGCTACAAGCCTGAAGTTGTCGTAGTATAAAGGACGTGCTCGTAACTCCAAACGTATCTGTTATCGTGCTCTTATGTTAGAGGATTCGAAAATTCCATTTTAAATTTTTCGTGAGTCCTTCAGAGTGACTACACTATTGAAAGGAATTTTTACACTCCTAGGTCTACATTTCTAATGAAAAGAAACCGACAAGATTTTGAACTATTGAACAATATTCAACGATATCAATGAGACTATGACAAGGCCACTTCTGACGAAAAAAAGAACAGGTTTTGACCTTATTCGAAATATCACAATTTGTATTTCTCGAATTTTTTCTTGTGTTCGTTTAACTTCAAATTCAAAACCAAGTCATCTCTGACTTTATTCGTTCAACTTTCGTCCAATTCGTCTTCTGACCAGGAACTGTACAATTAAAAAGAAGAGGAGTGTAGACAACAGACAAGTCAGAAAACGAATCAAATGATTAGATATCCTCCTCCCCCTTGTATGAAGCCGAACTAGATGACCATGATGACGTGATTCTCTTCATTTGACGAAGAAGATCACGGATCAATGAGATTCGCGAGGGGATATATAAATTGAAAAGATTCGGTTAGAACACAAGCATTCTGTTTGTTTCTATAAACATGATTCGCAGCATTCTGATTCTTTTGGTGGCTTTGGCAGCCGTTTGTGTTGGTCAATATGGTAAGTGTGGCATTTTCCTCGAGGTTTTTTTTTTTCATTGAAATAAAAATTGACATTTTTCAGGTTACGGTCCATATGGTGGTTATGGTGGATACGGTCATCACCATCATCACCATCACGGAGGATGGGGACGTGGATACGGTTATCCAGGAGGGTACGGTGGATATGGATACCCAGGAGGATATGGAGGTTATGGAATGTATCGTCCAGGACTTCTTGGAATGCTTCTCGGAAAATAAGTGGTATCAGTGTCATAACTTAGTAGATCTCCTTTCTTTTTGTCATGCAATTTATTTATTTTATATGCTTGTATCATAAAACACGTCGTTCTTATCTTTGAATGTTCTTATCACCACAAGAAATGATGTCAGAGAAACTATAAAAGAAAAGACCAAAGATGATAAAAAAAGAGAAAAATGTCGATTCCGCAACTACATTATTTCGATGTAAGAGGTGAGTCTATTCCTAATTGAACTAATTTTTTGATTGAAAGTCAATAGGAATTAATGGAAACAAATAGTTGATTTTCTGATCAAATTTTGTCTGGTTTATTATTGAAAAAAGATTTCGATTGCAGGTTTCGGCGAATACATTCGTCTTCTCTTCACTGATAATCTCATCCAATTCGAGGATATTCGTTACAAAAATGGTGGGGAGGAATGGAAGGAAGTTAAACCAAAAATGATATTTGGGCACATGCCTTGTCTAAAAATTGATGGAAAAGAACTTGTGGAAACAGGGTCAATCATGCGGCATTTGGGAAGGAAGTATAGTGAGTTTGACTTTCGATACCTTTAATAGAAAAGCACGTTTTTTTCTCACTGTTTTTTTCCTCTAAAACGTATTTAACCTCTGGCATCTTCTATTAGGCGTCCAATCGATTCATATTTCATTGCAGATCTCAATGGATCCAATGATGATGATGCAACCTTCCTAGACATGTTCTTCGAAGGATCCCGCGATATCCGCTACACTTATTCTTTCGAAAGAACTCAGGAAAACTTTCTGACCAAAACCCTTCCCGAATGTCTTCAAAAACTTGAAATACAATTCAATGTTCACCCTGGAGACTTTATTCTTGGAGACAAAATCAGTTATGCAGACTATAGTCTTTTTGAGGAATTGGATGTTTATCACAATTTAGATAATGGGATTCTGGACAAGTTTCCAGGGCTGAAAGGATTGTGGGAGAGAATGCAAGAAAGACCAAACTTGAAAAACTACTTGAAGAAAAGAGCCGAGGATAAAGTTTGGATTAGTGCATCTGTTGAAGGAAAATATTGAATTAACAGACAAATAAAGTTATGTAATTATAGACTCCATATTCGTTGAACTCGCACCAACTTGATTATTCAATACAATTGTACTTTCTTTTTTCTTTCCACAACATTTTGTGAAATCTAGAACTTTTCTTCGTATTTGAGTAGTGAAAACTATCATGCAACATGTAGAGGAAAACCCGTGATACGCCACGAAGAATAGCATCATAGTGCCAAACCAGTTGTTATAGAAAATAAAAATTATTTGATATAATTGAACGGAAATTGGATAAGCTATCATCGCTCCGTGAATAAATGCCTGAAAATAAAAACACTGTAATACAAGGGCACCTGAGTTCCATACCTGTGCCAGAAGACTAAATATCAACATCCTCTGCAATTTTTTGGTTTGTTTCGACAAGTTTCTAGCTTTTGTTAGAAACTGATTGATGAAAAATACAGTGCATAAGATGACTACTGTTCCAATTCCTACTAGAATCATCCATAATAGAATACTCAAAAGAAAAACTATGCCTTTAGTCACCAAAATGCAAACTGTAAAACATCGAAGCTCTTCTGGCAAGTTTGGTGTTTTCTGGAATTAAATCTATAAAAGTTTTTTGAAGGTCCCGCAATGGTTTCACCCGAAACATTTCATCTTTTGTAGTCTGTTGCAAGTCTAAAATGCGATCATCAAATCTTCCAAAAATAAAAACTAAAAAATGAACCACAGATAAAATACGGAAGGCGGTCATACAATAGGATGGAAGTTTCAGAAAACGGATTCCAGTTTGATAGATTACGACAGCTTGAAATCGATAGTAGAACATTTCCAGAATTGATACACCAATAACTAGAAAAAGTGAACTTTTGGGAAATTTATCAAGAAGAACTTTGACTTGAAGTTCAAATATGAGCTTTTCACATATATATTAGGGTGGTCGGAAAGTTTTTGTGAACTTTTGATTTTGATTTTATTCGAACAATAAACACTTCCACGTTTTGTTTTGTTGATTATTTTTGAACTAGTAAAACTACTGTTTGATATCGAAAATTAGGGGTTCCCTCTTTCAAAATGCGAGTGGCTAGAACTGGAAACATAAAGTGTCTTATTTTTCGACTGTAGGATGAGTTTGGGCCCCTTTCTCCTTTAGTCGTATATCATATTGCGAGATAAATTAAATGAAGAAAAGCCACAATTTGGGGAGTTCAACGGTCAAATAAGAATGATCTACCTAAAGTTAGTCTAAAGATATTTCATGAGTTTCCCAACATGAGGCCAGTTTTTAGGTAGAAAAAAAATCGAAAATTTGGAATAGTGTTCACAACCAAAATTTTTGGCCCCTCCAAGATTGTTCTGGAAAGTTTTAATGCTGCTATAGGTAGGTACAGTTGCTTATGACATTCCACCAAAAGATTGGAATCGATCCTCTTGCGGGAGCTATCACTATGGCAGAATAGTAATTTTTTGTTATTCTGTCGGTATCTCAAAATTTTTCAACTGAGCAACTTTATGTCTGTTGTGGGTTTTGTAAAGGACAATGTCCTTCATAAAACCCGCTATGAGCCAAGTATCATCGAATAATAAGAAGTGAGAAAATAATAAAAACTTCAGAGCCATTTGAAAGCCTTCGGAACACGAGTCTAGTGTTAACAGGAGAGGGGCGAGCAAAGGCTCTGGGTTTCACTACCGGATGTTTTGACTCTCTATATACAATATACAGGTACCCTTTTGTCAATGCTCGTTGTCATTCTCAAATGGGAGAAAAATCAAAAGTTCACAAAAACTTTCCGACCACCCTAATACAACAAAAAATAACCGAAGATTAATTAACTGAGCTGAGCCAGAATATCCCTTTTTCACTGTGGAGGTCTACTCTGAGAAAGCTTCAACTCGAAAAGTTTCAACTTGGTTCAGTACTAAGTCTGCCAGCTTTGAAACAAAACAAATTTTCAAGGAAACCCACGGTTTATAAATTGAGCCAAAGCCATAAATTGGAATATCCCACTAACTCCCCATTGAGCTAACCATCCATGAGTTTTATAAATTGGATAAGGTAGATGAATAGTTGGAAGCCATAAGAAAGTCACATAGATTTCAGATAATAAATTTCTAAACTATGAAAATATAAGACAGAATATCATTGAGACTTACGCAAAAATATGAACTATCAAAAAGTATTTGTATGTCTGGAACATCTGGGATGCTTCTTTTATCAGAGCAGTTAACGCTATAATGTTAATGGGAGTGCTCAAAAAATGTAAATTGTGCATTACGAATCTGAAATCTAATTTTTTGAGATAAATTTATAGCTTTTCGGTCTTACGCATAAAAATCGAGAGCTGGAAGAGAACATGCCATCACAAATAGTTCAGTGAGTTTCTAAAATAAGTTGAGAAGACGGAAGCGAGCTTTTTTGGTGTTAAATCTAACGAAAATTGGTTCTCTGAACATGCTCAAAATGTGCTCAGAATTGAATTATATGTTTGCGTATACGTATTATTAACTGGTCTATTTCCTTCTTGTTCTAGGTACACGTGCATTCAGAAATGTGAATAAGAGATTTATTCGAACTTAAAAACATGATTCATATGATATCAGAATTACAGAAATTTGAAAATTATTGATTTTGTAGCCGGTGAAAAAGGAAGTTCAAACATAGAAACACATGTCATAAATAGGTCACGACTTCTTGAAATTGTGAAAAATTTGCGTTAACTATTAGTCGACTCAATGTTTGTAGAGCTCACTCCAACCTGATTTATTAACACAACAGGAGCACCGCCTCTATTCCGCATACGACATTTTGAGAAAACTTCTAACACTTTTCTCCGAATCTGAGTAGTAAATACAACCATAGCCAGAGTAGAGAAGAATCCATGATAGGCCACAAAAAAGAGCATCAGGGTGCCAAAGTCTGCAATTATTTTCTGGAAATTGGATTGGAAATGGACTAACGAACCATTGTCGTAAATGATGAAAAGCCACTCATAGATTTGAACAGAAACTGGCAAAGCTATCATAGCACCGTGGATGCTAACCTGAGCAACCAGACTCCATATCAACATCCTCTGTAGTTTCTTTGTTTGTTTTGATAAGTTTTGTGCCTTTTTCAAAAATTGATTGATAAAAACCACAGAGCAGATGATAACAATTAATCCCAGAACTACCAGAACACCCCATAAAGATACAGTTGTCACAAATACAGGATCTTCAGGAACTGCTATCACAACTGTGAAACATCGCAGCTCTTGCGGTAAGTCCGGAACTTTCTGGAACATTTTCAATGGGTTAATATTCCAAACTGATGTGAGCTTACTTTGAACAACGCTTCTTTTTTCTTTTCTTGATATATCAAAGTGCGATTATCAATTCTACCCCATATGAAGACCAATAAGTGGGTTACTGTGAGAACACGAAAAACAAAAAGGCAATAAGTTGGTATTTTTAAGTACAGCTTGGTACGATATATTACGACGACTTTGAATCGATGATAAAACATTTCCAAAATTGATACTCCAATAACTAAAAATAAAAGTGAATATGGAAAAAATATGAAAAAAAGACTCACGGTTAATGAATTGCCCCAATGCCATAAACTGGCAAATCCCACTAACACCTAATTGTGCTAGCCATCCAGTTGTTTTGTAAACCTCATACGGTAAATGAATCATTGGGAGCCACATAAACGTCACGTACATTTCCGATACAAAATTTCTGAAAACTCTTATTCGTTTTGAAGTTGATGCTCAAATTAACTTACGCCACAAGATGAATTATCAGATAATATTTATATTTTTGAAATAGTTGTGAAGTCTCTTTCAGTAAAGCTACCAAGGTGATAATATAGACCGGGGTGCTCAAAAAATGCAGATTATGCATAACGAATCTAAAATAAAACGATTTTCGATCTGAATTTTTCATTCCAATCAAACTCACACATAAAACTCGGGAGCCGGCAAAAAGCATGTCATGATGAAATTAAAATGAGATTCTAGACTGAAAATGTGAAATCAGAATCACAATTCTAAAAGGGATTGAAAACCAGTGTGTACCCAAACACCCCTAACATGTTATTATTTCTGGCATTCAAGCCAAGTTTGAGAGAAAGTTTGGGAGACTTGGCCACAAAAATCGGTGCCCTTGTAATAAAAACTTTTGGAAAATAGATGCAACAGGAAAATTACCGTTTTAACAGAAAACTAGATTTTAGAAAATTATTTCATTTAATTCAAAAATTAAAAACAGTCTAATAAAATCAGCTATTCGTTGTCTCAATATTGGTCGAACTTGCTCCAACTTGATTTATCAATACTGCTGGCTGTGGTCCGTTTCGAATGCATTTTCCGAAGAAAAATGTGAAAACTTTTCTCCGAATTTGAGTGGTAAACAAAACCATAGCTAGAGTAGAAAAGAATCCATGATAAGCCACAAAAAAGAGCATTATCGTCCCGAAATCTGAAAATAAGATCTGAAAATTTGTCACCGGAAAGGTTAAGCTCACTATTGTCGTAAATAATAAAAATCCACTCGTAGATTTGAACAGATATGGGGATCGCTATCATGGCCGCGTGAATGCTAACCTGAAACAGAGATACTGTGCGCGGCAAAGAGCCACAGAGAAAAAATCACTAACCTGTGCCAAAAGGCTCCATATCAGCATCCTTTGCAACTTCTTGGTTTGCTTAGACAAGTTCTGTGCTTTTTTCATGAATCGATCAATGAATAAAACACAACTCAGAATTACAAAAAAGCCCAATATCACCAAAACAGCCCAGACAGCGGCACTCGTCACAAATATTGGGTCTTCTGGGACAGCTACGGAAACTGTGAAACATCCCAAATCTTTTGATAAATTTGGCTCTTTCTGAAAGCAAAACTGATAGATTCAAACTGATTTTTGGATCTTGCTGACTTTGAACATCGCTTGCCTCTTGTTCTCTTGATATATCAGAGTTCTATTATCAACTCTACCCCAAATAAAAACCAACAAATGGATAAATGTCAGAAAACGGAACATAAATGAACAATATGTTGGTATTTTCAAATAAAATTTGGTTCGATAGATGACGACAACTTGAAATCTATGGTAAAACATTTCTAGGATTGACACGCCGGTTACTGAAAAATTAATTGATAAAAAAAGTCTAGATATCACAGGACATACAATTGAGGAAAAGCCCAGTTGCCATAAACTGGCATATTCCACTGACTCCCCATTCGGCTAACCATCCAGTTGTCATGTAGACTTCATAAGGAAGATGTATTGTTGGGAGCCATAGGAAAGTCACATAGAATTCTGATGCGAAGTTTCTGAAAATTCTGATGAATTTGCCATTTTAGAACTAGGAAAGTGGTTCGTTATAGTGCCGACCATGTAAGAACCATATAAATCAGTATAAGACAGAAATTCCAATTTCTAATTTGAACAAAGTTTTGATTTGACTGAGTTACCCCTAAAAGTTATGGCAATTCTGATTGAGACCTTTCTTATCAGACAATCTTAAAGTTCTATATTAAACAAGCCAGTTTTAGATTGGGCCTAGCTTTTCTTCGACGGTTATGTGTAACCCTTGATGCCCCTCTATAAGAGGCTTTCACTTACGAAACAAGATGAGCTATCAGAAAGTACTTGTACTTTTGAAACAACTTTGATGTCTCTTTCAACAAAGCCACCATTGTTATAAGATAAATCGGGGTGCTCAAAAAATGCAAATTGTGCATAACAAACCTAAAAAAAACGTTTTTTGATCCAGAATTCATTTTAAGGCTCATAAGATCAACTCACACATAAAACTCGGGCGCTGGCAAAAAGCATGGCATTGTGATTGAAAAAAATGAGTGTCTAAAGAGAAAGGCGACTTGATTTCTAAGGTTGTAATTCAAGAATTGGTAGACAAAAACAGAATATTTGGATATTTTTTTTCACACTTGAAAAAGATTGAAAACCATATGTACCCAGTACGACTAACATAGAATTAAAATTTTGAAATTTTTGTTTTTCTGAACCGATTTCAAAATAGATTTGTAAGATCAAAACATGTTGTAGATCAGCAACATTTTTGAAAAAATTTTCTGGATTTTGTCAAAATTTTTTAAGTAAGAGTGCACTTTAAAAAAAGTATATTTCGAACGTTACCATAGAGGTCATCATTGCCTCAATTATAAGGCCCAAATCATTGGTCTTTTGATTTGTTCGCACCCAAAACATGAAAACATATCATTTCTCTTGACATTCTTAAAAAGGTTAGCAGAATTCAAAGTGATCAGAAAACCACAAGAGATCAGCTTTGAAATTTGTCATTTTTAAAAGCTTGCTCAAAAACCTTTGCAAACTAATTGAAAAACAACTTATTTATTTACTATTGAAAATCTTTATGAAATGTCTTTGAACATATCCGGCTCCGAATACTTTGCGTGAAAAATATTGAAAACTCTCGCAATCTCCAATTTTTCTTTTTTCTCATAAAACACTCTCATCACTGAATTGTTCACTTTCATCATTTTGGAGATTCGATCTGAATAAATTGGCATGCGTTCTTCTATTATGTAGTAGTCATGCAGATCATCGGCCAAAAGCTGTAGAAAATGCTCTGCATGGTCAGAATACGGTTCTCCCAGCAGCTTAGCAGCATATGAAAATGAGAGTTGGGCCAGCATATAATTGAATTCGACTTCGGTTGGATTCAAGTCCAGTATGAGTTGAAGTGGCTTAAACATGGATAAGTTACCGATCCCTTCGATGTAGCTGCAATTAGGTATCCTGTTAGAGGGACTAGAAAAACAAGATACACTTACTATCCCACATGCTCCGCTGAATAACTGGTGAGCCAACTGATATCCAAATCTGCCCGGTTCAATTTCTGAGTGTCAAGAACGCGATCATCTTCTAATAACACAAGCACATCGGCCCACATTGAATCTCGATTCCACTTTTTGAACATTGCCGTTCGACCCAACTTCTCTAAACGACTCCAAAGATGCCATATGGTTTTGATGAAAGTCATCTGGACAAACAAAGTTTTGGTTTGATTTCGAGATCCAGCTCACCCTGATATCTATACATAATTCTTGAAATTCATCGAAATATGTTAACCACTTTGAAACCAAAAGAATATCCCTTTCGAAACTGCTCATTGATTCTTTCAATCCAAAGAACTTGAAAATTTTGAAATCTACTTCTGGGGTGTTGTTAAACTTATTGATGTCCAGTGCACTGGCAAGTTTGTGCAGACGGTTTCGTTTATTTTTCTTGGTCATCAGAAAGTCTTGCTTCCGTCTTGTAAGGATACCAGTTGACATTTTGATGATGTCTGATACATCAATGAATGTTGAGGTTGATGCACTAGAAGGATCACAAAAAATAAGGAACTCTGGTCGACCAAGGTACACTGACAGTGATGGTACAACTTTTTCAGAATTTTTGTGTGGATCACGGTCGAATTGAAAATCTGGAAAAATTTCCGTTTCTAGTAAAACTCATTATCGTTTTAAATAATTTTTCATTCAGTAATACTATTTTTTAAAAACCAAGTCCCTTTTTATAATATTTTGATGAATAATATTTCGACCCAGTTCCGGAAAAAGCCAGACATGATTGTTTTGAAAAATTTTGTTTCAAAAACTCACTGCTCATTTCCATTCCAATTTCCTTGCATTTGTTGAGACGACACTTTTTACAACACAATCTTCCACTTGCAATAATTATGCATTTTCCCATTCCAGTTTTACATTTCAACACAAAATTAGTACCAGCTGCACTTCTTCTGAAATCGATTTTTTTTAAATCAAGTTTAAATTTTTGCACGAGCAGTGTTATAAAAATTTCAATACTAAAGTTCAATTTCTACCTGAAAAACGCTGCACACGCCCTGCATACTGTTGCTCCAAAGTGAATGCCATGAGATCGTTTACCACAAACCTGGCAATCTTTTGGAAAATTATCCAAATTTGAGTCTGATTCGGATCTGATATTGCTGAGAATATAATTCATGGTCAATATTAGCGATGACTTTTCATCGAATGAAAAAAATGGAAAAGGAGGAAAGAGAATTAGAAAGGTAAAGAAAATTGGAACAAAAGAGAACGAGAGAAAGTGTGTCTTGTGATGCCATTTTATCAATACTTTCAACGCTACACTATCTGTTCTGTCTGAAATTCTGACCTTTTCAGGAGGTTTTTGAGGGTTTTACTGTCTAAACTTGGCGGTCTGGCCTGAAAATAACGACCGAAGTGTGGAAGTACCTCATCAAAAGAGAGCAAAGAGAGAAAAACCCATGTTTTCTATATTTTCACAGATCCTCAATTTTTGTTGTCCATTGTCTACTGTTGATCTAGACATCATTTTGTTCTCATCGATTAAACTTGACCCCGCAAAATTTATGCACTTCGCAACGAATCTTACTTGCGAGAGTTCATTTTTCGGCTTCTCATGTTCAGGTGATAATAAATTTAAAACCCATTTTTCAAGATTTATTCATAGCTTAAACGCAGCTTGAAACTTATCGGACAGGACAACCAAATATTTCTATAAAACGTAAAAATAGCCCTTCATGTTTCTTTTTTTATTTCATGAAAACTGAAGCTCAATGAAAACATATATGAGTGAAAAATGGCTCCAAATTCATGAAAAAGTAGCCATAGTGGAAATTTAGTGGTAGATACCGTGGTGTCTAGGAGCGTCGTATTCTTCAGAACAGAACAAAAAACGACTGATAATCTATTAAAACCCTCTTTTTCAACAAATTTTGTTGGTTTTTGCTTTCTGAAAAGTGTTTGCTAGTGAAATTCTAATGACACTTTCAGACCACATCTGACTAGCGCCGCACCCTTTTAACGTCTCAACACTTGACGTTTTCTGGGAGCTCACACTTTATTTCGGGTTCCGACAACAATGGAATTAAACAGAACATGTAACTGGCGATCTCCAAAAAAAATTTCTTGAGAATCTAATAAGGGCGCCCGAAGCGCCGATGACCGACTGGTGTATTTTAATAAAGTGCATGAAACAGTTATAGCCATTCTTCATCTTTATATACCAGATTCGATGTGATTTGTGACGATTGCCATTATGTAGTTCCCGTGACCACAATCAAAGTTCATAGTGATAAGCGAGAGACGACAGGCATCAAAACAGTTGTGCGACCATTATGAGAAAACACGTGGCGAATTGTCAAAAAATTTGAAGCTATGTTGAAGGTTCCAAAATGATTTGTGGCTTCTATTCATCCATAATTTGTACTGGTCCAATAAAAGAGGGAAAAGGGAAAAGGAAACGAGAAAACGGAACTCAGATCACACAAAAGATGAGAAATTTACAAGCTCAATAAAATGCTACAAACCGTCCACTCTGAAGAAAACATTGGCATATTTTTGTGCCGGCTCTAGAATTTGTCAATTTTTTTTCTAAAAAATATAAGTTGATTACGAAAATCATCGTTTCCCGGTCGATGTGATTTATGCCAGCCACTTCCAATTTTCTTTCTTGACACAGATAAATGTGTTTGTAGTATTTGTGGTGAAACAGACCCTCGATAAATACCTTCTATATAAGGGGCTTCAAGACGTTTATGGATATCAGCAATGAGCATTCTTATAATATCTTTCTTGAGTTTTCTTGCCGTTTACGTTATTCATTTCTATTGGAAACTGAGAAATTATCCGAAAGGACCGTTTCCACTTCCGTTTGTTGGGAATTTACTCCAGGTGAGAATCGAGAAATATGGCAAATACAAACTTATCAATCTTTGAAACAACCACTTCCCTTTCAGTTTCCTAAAAAAAATTTGCATGAATACCTCGATGAACTTTCGAAAGTCTATGGACCATGTTTCACAATTTGGACACCTTCTCCAACAGTTGTTTTGACTGATTATGAGCATGTGAAAAATGCATTTGTTACCCTGAGTTAGTTTTCTTCAAAAATTGAATAATCACAATGTTATTCGCTCACAGAAGAAACATTCACTTATCGTTTCCATCAACCACCAGAAACTCTCCAACAGCCACACGATGGAACAGGCATCTTATTATCGGATGGAGACAACTGGAAGATTCAAAGAAGAACATCATTAAGAATCCTCCGCGACTTTGGTTTGGGAAGAAATTTGATGGAAGAAAAAGTATTACAATCGGTGCAGGAAATGTTGGCTCAATTGGAAAACACTGTTGACAAGAACAACGTAGATATGTTCTGGCCTATTCAGCTTTGTGTTGGAAATGTTATCAACAAAGTTCTTTTCGGCTATCATTATGAATATAAAAATGCCGACAAGTTCAAAAAATTAGTCCACATTGTGGATGAATATATTAAGAGAATGAGGAATCGAGCAACTATGATGATCGCCGCGTTCCCATGGCTCCGTTATGTTCCTATTATCGGTGAAGCCGGTTATCATTCTCTGAAGAGAAAAATGGATGAGGTAATCGGTATTCTTAAGCTGCCTTTACAAATTATTTTTGAAGTATCATAAATTCATCGAAGCAGAGGTTGTGGTTCAAATGAATGAGTACAATGCGGCAATTGAACCAGATAACTTCGTCCATGCATATATGCAGCAAATGGAACAAACTGGTAACCCGAACTTAAAGTAAGCCAATTTTTTCCACGATTTTGAGAAAACATGTCCTGGGTAATTGAACAAACTTTAGTATGATCAACTTGTGCGCTTCCGCTCTCGACTTTTGGGCTGCTGGAATGGAAACAACTTCAACCTCTCTGCGCTGGCATTTGGCTTACATGATGAAGTATCCAGAAATTCAAGACAAAGTTCGAAAGGAGATTCTGGAGGTTGTTGGTACTTCACGACTTCCATCAATGTCCGACAAGACAAATATGCCATTTACTCAAGCAGTTATACATGAAGTTCAACGGCACTCTAACATGGCACCATTTATTGGATCACATGTTTGTAAGTGGAACAGTGTTGTCAACGGAAGACGGCTGTGATAAAAACACTATTTGCAGGTGTGGAAAATACAGTTATCCTAGGAAAAAATATCCCGGCCAGCACTGCTGTAATGGCACAAATTTGGTCTGTTATGAGAAATGATGAAGTTTTTGAAGACAGTCATAAATTCAACCCGGAAAGATACCTTCTTCCAGACGGTAAAACTTTTAATAAGGTATTTCTGGCGTGAAGCTTACAAAATCTCCTTTCTTATTTCAGACTGCTCTTGAGAGAACGATTCCATTCAGTATTGGAATGAGAAATTGTGTTGGAGAAGGGCTAGCTCGTATGGAACTCTTCCTGATCTTGACTGCCTTGCTCCAAAAATATGAATTCGTTCCAACTTCAAGTGTTGATTTGACTCCAGTTTGGGGTGGCGTTTTAACTCCAAAGCCGTATCGATGTCGTTTGGTAGCTCAAGCCATTTGAAAATTTTTCTGGTTTCACCTAATTGATCCTACTCTAACTCTAAGCTTGTGTAATCCTAATTAATAAAAGCCTGTTATCTATCAAGAATCTTGTTTTTGTGTTTTGTTGAGCAGCAGACAGACAGACTTTGTATAAAAAACACTTCCACAAGTTCAATCTTTGAACTCACCACAATTTGCTGTCTGCAACAAGAAAAAAAAACAATTCCGAAACACCTCTTCTCTCAAAAACCAGTCATAATCATCTTTTTCATCCACTAATGGTCTGACGGGCAACAAACAAACAAAGTGCTTACCTACTAATTTTTGCGATCAAACCTCCCTTTTTTTGACATGCTGACAATTAAAAATGGTTGGTATAAAAGGGTGTTGAGGTTGGTCGGTCAATCAGCATCAGCATCAATTGAACTGTGAAAAGATGGCAGTTCCACAACTGTATTATTTTACCATTCGAGGTTAGTTTTTGGTTTTCCAGAGAAGACTGTGCGATATCAGTTAATGGGTTCTCTAACATAAGTGCACCCGCTGAAAGAACGCCCTATGTTAGAGCGCAGAGAAACCTGAGTGTCTGACTGTCTGCGCCCTCGCAGTGATTACAAAGGCAGACTATTTTCATTGAGCTTTGACCTCGAGCATTCCACTAGAATTCTTACAGACTTCCGATCTATTTCTCAGTTTTTTTATTCCAGGATTCGGAGAATACATTCGTCTTCTGTTCCTCGACCAGGGCATCAAATTCGAGGATATCCGCTATGATTTCAACTCCAAAGAATGGGAAAATACCAAGAAAACTATGATATTTGGCCAAATGCCATGCCTCAAAATTGATGGAAAGGAGTATGTTCAAGCCGGTGCCATTATGAGACATTTGGGAAAAGTGCATAGTGGGTTTTATTTTTTGTTAGACAGCGCGATAATGTTTTGAAATTATGATTTGCAGACCTGAATGGTGCCAATGAGGAAGAATCGTTGGCTCTCTTGTAGATGAGCGGTCCCTGGGAAATTGAATGGTCCCCAGGAAATTGAATGGTCCCCTTAAACTTTTAATGGTCCTCTGAAAACTGAATGGTCCCCTAAAAAATTGAATGGTCCTCTTAGAAATTGGATGGTCCCTGAAGATGTGACAAAGTCGCTTTAGAAATTTAGTGGTCCGTTTAAAATTGAATGGTCCCCTCAGACATTTAATGGTCCCGGTAGAAGTTGGACGGTCCCTAAACGTATAACAAAGTTGCTTTAGAAGTTCGGAGGTCCCTTTAAAATTTAATGGTCCCCTCAGACATTTAATGGTCCTCAGGAAATTTGATGATCCTCATAAAACTTCGGAAGCATCGTTGATGAATGGAACTTTGAAAAAGCTTAGAGATTCAAAGTTCAGCGACTATGCAATTTCTTGAGGGACCATTCGTTTTTTAGGGACCTCTTTAAGTCTTGAAGGACCGTTCGATTTCTAGAGGACCTTTCAATTTCTATAAGGACCTTTATATTTCCAAGGGGACTGTTCAATTTTAAAAGGGACCGTTCTATTTCATACGAGACCACTTTATTTTCAGGGCAGGATTGAAAGTCTAAGGGGACCATTCAGTTTCTGAAAGGACCTCTTTATTTCTCAAGGGACCATTCAGTTTTAATCGGACCATCCAATTTCTAAGGGGACCATTTAACTTTTTAGGGGACCATTTAATTTCCAAAAGGACCATTAAAAGTTTAAGGGGACCATTCAATTTCCCAGGGACCGCTCATCTACAAGAGAGCCGAATCGTTTTTCATCGACATGTTCAATGAATGTGTTCGTGATCTTCGCATCAAGTTCGCCATGTTCATCTATAAGGATCAAGAGACTCAAGAGCAAATTGTCAACAAAACTCTTCCGGAATTCTTGGGAAAGCTCGAGAAACTTTTCACTGTTCATTCTGGTGATTTTATCATTGGTGAGAAAATCAGTTATGCTGATTATTTTCTATTCGAAGAGCTGGATGTTTATCATGTCTTCGATAGACATATTCTCGATGAGTTTCCGGTTTTGAAAGCATTCTGGGAGAGAATGTGGAAGCGTCCAAATTTAAAGGATTATCTGGAGAAGAGAGCTGCGGATAAGGTCTGGACTCATCTTATTCAAAGGGGATCCAATTATTAATTTTTATTATTTTAACGAAATAAAACAACATTTTGAATAACTCTCGAAGAAGTTTGAGCTGGCGAAATAACATTTCTGATTCTTTCTTTAATCTTGTAATGGCTTATGAGAATAAGAAGAGGTAAAGACATCTCCGGAAGATTGTTCGTGATATTCAAAGCAGCTACTATAATTTCTACAAAGTCAAAACTGTTATACACATTGAACTCATAGAATATGGAGAGTAGCTAAAAAATAGAAGAGATTTTCAAACTATCGTATGGTTACAAGTTTTTGTCCTCAAAAACTTGCACTTACCACTTGTAATATCACTGTGACCAATAGTTGAGTGAGGGCTGCTTTCTGACCTCGAGTTTTATGATAAGAGGTATTTGGTGGTCTATTTTGCTGCCTTATATGCAAATACAAAAGTATATAGCAAACTATGGAACCAACTTGAAACGAATAGTAGAAACGGTTTATTTCCTGGAAGCAACTGGTTGACTGTAACCAAAAACTATTGTTCTACCTCTTTGAAACCAGTGCTCTTCCCAAAATCCTGAAATCCATAATACGCAGAATAATTACGAAAAATCTCGGACGTCATTATAGCTGCAACTGTACTAGCAATCGATAATAGAGCACTTATTATAATTATAAAAACAAATTGATTATTCTCAAAAAGTTTAGAATTCCATCGATCTGATTTGAAACTTAGAAACCGATTTAGAGACATTATAAACAGCATTTGGATAGAAAGATAATCAGTTGAAAAGTCAACATAAAGAGATGATAGAGCGGCGAGCTGGTGTAATCTTTGTTTCACACCCATGTAAGATGCTATGCATATTGTAACAATAAAAATAACACTTCGAGCTGATACGAACAGTGATTGCACTAGCAATAACTTGTGAAATGTGCTCTGGAAACCTAACTTACTGATAGGAAGAGATAAATCTCAAAAACCTTCTTGAGTTGTTTTCCAGTGAGCAGGTAATATATACAACCCAACTGTATCAATAAATCAACCAACGTTATCAAAGTTTTTGTTATAGATATATATGAAGTTGCCTCCTCGAAAACTACGCCACTGGGAAAGGCATGTGGAAACGAATTCCAGTCACTTATATTAAAATCTTCATGATAAATAGTCATTTATGTTTGCTAGAGAAAGGAAAAGAAAATGGATGAATAAGTCTGAAAGTTTGAAGTTTTTGAAGTGGTTGAATCGATCTTGAGGCTATGATTATAACGCAAATGTCTCCAGAATGGAGAGTACAACGCATAGCACATTTCGTAAACATTCTCAAACAAAGTTTTTATTTTGATTATTTTGATTCTCTGATTTGCACGATGTCAACGAGGATAGATAGTTTTTGATAGATATGTTGTGTGGTGATCACAGACAGAGTATACTATGAAAGGAGAAAAGAGAGCAATCCAATCTGAATCACTGCCGCATTAGAGCACATTTACACACTGCAAAAAGGTTAAACTGCTATTGGAAGTAGTTATTTTCAGCCTTGCCGCATGCCTCTTTCCATAAATGATAAACCTGAAATCTTTATCTGTTTGCAGATCTATGCTCAACCCTCCGTCATAAAGACATCGTTATACTTTGTACATGATACTTTTCCCAGCATTTGTAGTTTACATGTGGTTTGTTTTCTGCGACAAGTTCAGTCTCATTTGGACTACAAATAAATGAAAAAAATCAAGAAAAGTGTGATGTTTGGTGAAACTTTATGTCTCGAAGACGACAAAAAAGGGTAAATTTCAGACGGTGCCATTATGAGACAATTGGAAGAATTGCAAAGTGAGTTCTAGATTTCGGTCGACAACTTTCTTTCTCGATGTTTTCAAAAAATGGTGCAAATCCGGAAGAATCACTTTTCATCGACACGTTTTAGGAGTGGCATTGGCATCATATTTGTCATGCTCATCTACTGAATTCCAGAAACCCAAAATAACGAAAAAAAAAAGAATTTTGAAAGATCCAAATTTCAGAAATTATCTCGAGAAAATTGTCGCGAATATAGTTGTATTTTATCTCATAAGAAAAGAAAGACATATTTAACATTTGGTAAAAAAATCTTATACATTTCATCGAAATAAAACAACATTATGAATAACTCTTGACGTCGTTCGTGCCGGTGATATAACATGTGTAATTCTCTTTTTCACACGATAATGACTTATAAGAATCAGAAGGGGTAAAGCCATTTCAGGAAGATTATTTGTAATACTCTGCACAGCGTTCACAATTTCATTATAAACCGTCTGTTGATTTGAATTTTCTGTATTTGTGGATGCCACGAGAGGATCACGTTGTCTTTTGAGGAACACATTGTATTCGTAAAATACGGATAGTAGCTGGAAAATGAAAGTTTTTTTGGAAAATTTTCGGCATTCACTCACCGCTTGTAATATTAGTGTTACCAATAATTGGATGAACACTGCTTTTTGTCCTCGACTTTTGTGATAAGAATTGTTTGGAGGTTTATTCAGCTCTTTTATATGAAAATACAATAATATATAGCAAACTATGGAGCCAACTTGGAAACAATAATAAGAACGATTTATTTCCTGGAAATTAGTTAAGAAGTTTCCTGATGTACTATTACTGAGGATTTACCTCTTTAAAGCCGCTACTTTTACTGTAATCCGCAAAACCGTACAATACAGAATACTGCCTAATAATCTGTGCTGTAAGTATAGTGATAACAGCACTGATTACAGAAGTGATACCACTAAAAAGTATCAATAGAACTATGCGACTATTCTGGAAAAGCATAAAAGTCCATCGATTCGATTTGAAAGTTAAAAATCGATTCAAAGACATGATAAAAAGCATTTGGATAGATAAATAATCAGTTGAAAAGTCAACATAGAGAGATGATAAATTGGCGAATTGTTCTAAGATTGGACTCAAGGCAAAGTACGAAACCATACAAGTCGTAACAATGAAAACAACACTTCGTGCTGATACAAACAATGATTGCAATAAAAGAAGAATGTAAAATGAGCCCTGCAAAAATAGAACCTTAAAAATAGGTCATGATATTCGAATATGCACCTTTTTGATATATTGTCCAGAAAAGATATAATGAATAGCTCCTAATTGTATCAATAAATCAGTTAAAGTTGTGAATGTTTTTAAAATGGATATCCAAGAAATTGAGGGTGTATCGGTCACAGTGCCACTGCTACCGAATGGCCACCAGCTAAAGACATCTAGCTGATTGCCTGGGTCGGGGCACATATTTTCCATGTATATAGTCATTGGGACAGATATGCAAACGCGCAAAAATAGAAAAAAGAATAAGCAAGAAAAAATTGAAGTTGGGAAAGTGTTTGAGGCAAGGGATTATAATTATTGTTTTGAAAGCATCAAAGATGAAGATCCTTTTTTGATCAACATCAATCATTTTTTCCAAATTTTTAAATGTAGCCTGAAACCTAGTTTTTGCAGAATTCAATTATTTTTTTCTAAAATAGTCATCAATTTTTCATTATCATGAAATGCGTTTATTGCGATCTATTCTCTGAAACTCACTTTATTATTGTTGATTAAATTCATCCGTGAGGACACTTGCCGAACATAGTTTGAACTTGCAAATACCAGGTTTTTCGAGCTTCCCACAGAACATTCCTTCATAACTTTCATCGAAGTAAAACAACGTTTTGAATAACTTTTGTAGACGTTCGTGTCGGTGCTATCACATTTGTAACTCTCTCCTTATTGCGATAATGACTTATTAAAATCAGAAGAGGTAAAGACATTTCCGGAAGATTATTTGTAATATTCAGAAAGGCCTTCAGAAGTTCCTCATAAATTCTGCTGCCGTACTGTGGATTTTTTGATGCCGGAAGTCTTCTGATGAATATGGTGCATTCGTAAAATATGGAGAGTAGCTAAAACACAAAAAAGTTGATGAGCCCTTTCAGTAAAAAGTGTACTTACTGCTTGTAATATCAGTGTTACCAGTAATTGGATGAAGACAGCTTTTTGTCCTCGACTTTTGTGATACGAATTGTTCGGAGGTTTGTTCAGTTTCTTTATATGCAAATACAAAAAGAAATAGCAAATTATGGAACCAATTTGGAAGCAGTAATAAGTGCGATTTATTTCCTGAAAACAGAACTACATTTTATTGCTATATTTCATAGAATACTTGCCTCTTTGAATCCATCACTTCCCCCAAAATCCATAAAACCATATGAAGGAAAATGCAGTCGAAAAATTTTAGCCGATACTATAGTAATAACACCACTTATAACTGAAGTGATACCACTTATAAACATCAATGAGATAATTCGATTATTCTCGAAAAGCATATTAGTCCATCGATTCGATTTGAAAGTCAGAAATCTATTCAAAGACATGATGAAAAGCATTTGGATTGATAAATAATCAGTTGAAAAGTCAACATAGAGAGATGAGAAGGTGGTGATTCCATATAAAATTAAATTTGATTTCACGTATGGTGCTAGGCAAACCATCACAAGAAATATAGTACATCGAGTTGTTATTAATAACGATTGAAAAAAAAGAAGTATATAAAATGGGCCCTGCAAAACATTGAGAAAAGAAGAAAACAAATTTCAGGACATACCTTCTTGAAATATTGCCCACGGAAAATATAATGAATAGCTCCTATTTGAATCAATAAATCAATAAAAATTGTCAACTTTTTCAGAATGAATATCCATGGAATCGAAGAATCGTTAGTACTATTATTTTCTGGAATTGAGCTACTAAAGTCTCGCTGGCCCCATGGATTTTCCACCATAGTATTTTCCATGTATATTGTCATTGAAATCGATGTAGAAACAAAAATAAAAGAAAAAAATGTGAATGAGATACGGAGACACGAAAGTTTTGAAAGTGGTTGAGGCAAACTCAGACTATAATTATAGCTTTGAACGCAGATATAGAGTACAACACAAATGACAGCATTCATCTGGTCTGAACTTTAAAAGAGGTTAAAAATTAGTTTCAGGTTAAAAATTATGTTTTTCTGAGGTTAAAAATTAGTTTGAATTCTAGATATTGTATTAATCTACTCTCTGAAATTCATTTCATCATTATTGTTTAAATCCATTTCCGAGAGCACTTGCCGAATATAGTTTGAACTTGCAAATACGGGGTTTTTTAAATTACTCACAGAACATTCCTTCATAACATTCATCGAAATAAAACAACATTTTGAATAACTCTTGTAGACGTTCGTGCCGGTGCTATGACATTAGTAACTCTCTCCTTATTGCGATAATGACTTATTAGAATCAGAAGAGGTAAAGACATCTCCGGAAGATTGTTTGTTATACTCGAGAAAGCTTTCACAATATCATCCAAATCTGCATAGCGAATATTAAATACGCTTACATCCACTTCTCTCGGAAGTCTTCTAATGAACACATTGCATTCGTAAAATGCGGAAAGAAGCTGAAAAATAATTAAGGGTTTGAACAAATATCGCGCTTTCGATCTTTCAGTCCGCGCCAGACTAAAATCCATGTACTTACTGCTTGTAATACCAGTGTGACCAATAATTGAGTGAATACCGCTTTTTGTCCTCGACTTTTGTGATATGAAGTGTTCGGTGGTTTGTTCAGTTTCTTTATATGCAAATACAAAAAGATATAGCAAATTATGGAGCCAATTTGGAAGCAGTAATAAGTGCGATTTATTTCCTGGAAACAAGTTCTATAGAGAGTTAACTGATATCCCTCTATCATAAGGCAAAATCATTAAAGCTCACTTCTTTGAGTCCCCAAGTTCTACTGTAATCCGCAAAACCATAATCGAAAGTATGCGCCCGAAAAATCTCGGCCGTCAATATAGTGATTACCGCACTAATAACTGAAGTGATTACATTTGTAAGTACTAATGGAACAATGCGATAATCTCCGAAAATCTTTGAATTCCACCGATCAGATTTGAAACATAAAAACCGATTCAGAGACATTATAAAGAGCATTTGGATAGATAAATAATCAGTTGAAAAATCAATGTAAAGAGATGAAGTTGTAGCTATATTGTATGGCGTACCTCTTAAACCGAGGTAAGATGTTAAGGAAATCATCACAATGAAAATAACACTTCGAGCTGATATAAACAAAGATTGCAATAACAGTAATATGTAAAATGAGCCCTGGAAGATTAAAGAAATAGGTAATACTAATTTTTGAATATATGTGAAAACCTTTTTGAAATATTTGCCTGTTATAATATAATGAATAGCTCCGACTTGAATCAATAAATCAGTGAAAGTTGTCAAAGTTTTCAAAATAAATACCCATGAAATAGATTGACTTATATGAGGGCCCTTTGTTGTTTCATCACCGGGTATCAGACTTTTAGTGTCAGGCTGCTGACGCTCGTCCAGAAAATAAGTATTTTCAAAATAAATAGTCATTGAAATCGATATAGAAACAAAAAAAAAAGAAAAAGCAAGAATGATATGGAGACACGGAAGTTTTGAAAGTGGTTGAGGCAAAATCAGGAGTCTATAATTATAGCTTTGGATGCAGATATAGAGTACAACACAAATGACAGCATTCATCTGGTCTGAACTTTAAAATTTAGTTTGAGTTATAGACATTGCGCTCATTTTTCTGTTTTAGCCCAAAACTTGTCCTTGCTTAGGGAAGTTTCATTATCTCTTCCGAATGTTGCAAGTAATCTTCCGGAGGTTTCTTGGTACTGTTCTAAAATCACGGTCCCATCCGAATAATCACGGTCCCAGAAAAAAATCACGGTCCCAAAAATAAAATCACGGTCCCAATTTTAAAATCACGGTCCCGGATTTAAAATCACGGTCCCAGATTTAAAATCACGGTCCCAATTTTAAAATGACGGTCCCAAAAATAAAATCACGGTCCGAAAAAATACTTTCCACTAAAAGTCTCAGCGATTTTATTTTTGGGACCGTGATTTTAAATCCGGGACCGTGATTTTAAATCTGGGACCGTGATTTTAAATCCGGGACCGTGATTTTAAAATTGGGACCGCGTTTTTATTTTTGGGACCGTTATTTTATTTTTGGGACCGTGATTTTTTTTTGGGACCGTGATTTCTTGGATGGGACCGTGATTTTAGAACAGTACCGGTTTCTTTACCTTTTTGATTCTGATAAGCCATTACTGTATCAAAGAGAGAATCACGAACTTCATATCTCCACCTCAAAGTTCATCGAGAGTTATTCCAAATGTTGTTCTTTTTCGATAGAAAGTGTTGTCTACTTTACAAAACCAGTCACTCCCTTCTTTTTTCCCCTCACTAATGCAACGTGTAACAAATAAATTGTTTACCTTTTTCTCCTCTCTACTCAACTTTTGATCGCTCTCCTATTTTCGTTGAAACACGTTGGTTTTCATGTCTGTCGTCTCTTTTGTCTATCTTATCGTCTGTTCCGAATGTTGTAGATGATGACAATGAAATGACGGGTATAAAAAGGGGTGCTGGAGAGTAGATAAAGACATCAGTCGAAAATGACAGTTCCAAAGCTCTATTATTTTTCCATTCGAGGTGAGTATAATTGGGTTACTATAGATGATGGAATATTTTTTGGGACTGTGGCTACAGAATACGAATTCTTAGTTCAACATGTATTTCTACTAATATTTTTCTGCAACAGCTCGATTTGTCGGGACCGTTCATTAGCCTCCAGCAGATAGCCCTCAAGTCAACATATTTTGCAGGTTTCGGAGAGTACATTCGTCTTCTCTTCGTTGACAACCAAATCGAATTTGAGGATATCCGTTATGTGTACGGAGACAAGGAATGGGAAGGCGTCAAGAAGAGCATGATCTTTGGACAAATGCCATGCCTTAAAGTTGATGGACAAGAGATTGTTCAGACTGGTGCCATTATGAGACATTTGGCAAGAAAACATAGTGAGTTGTAATTCCCATTTGACTACTGTAGCACTTTTGTTTTTAGAACTAAAAGCCTAGACTTCTCGAATCAGTCTTGATACAAAACCAATTTCAGATCTCAACGGCTCTAGTGAAGAGGAGGCTACTTTCCTTGACATGTTCTTCGAGGGAGTCCGTGATGTTCGTATGAAGTACGTCCGTTTCATCTACATGGACGAGGAAACTCGTGAGAACATTGTCAACAAAACTCTTCCGGATTGTCTTGAGAAACTTGAGAAGCTCTTCAACATCCATTCCGGAGACTTCATCATTGGAAGCAAAATCAGTTATGCCGACTACATCCTTTTCGAGGAACTCGACGCTTATCATCATTTGGATTCTCATATTCTTGACAAGTTCCCAGCTTTAAAGGGATTCTGGGAGAGAATGTGGAAGCGTCCAAACTTGAAGGCTTATCTGGAGAAGAGAGCTGCTGATGGAATCTGGATCAACGCTATTGAGAAGGGAATGAAATGATTTTAAAGATGTATGATTGTGAGATATTTGTGATAACTTTTGTAGAAATAAAGTGAATATTTGTGCTAATTGGTTTTTCCACGTATCTCATAAAATCATACACTGGTCTTAACATATAAACTGATAAGATAAGGGAGCAGTGTACTGATAAAGTTTTTCATTGAAACCATTTGTGTGGTGGTCAGTGGTCAAGAAACGTGTGTGCCAAATATGATATTCTGGGCATCCATTCTGGAATGTATGAAACATCTGAAAATTGCATGTAAAAAAGTATAAAACAATTTAAAATTTTAATTTGCCCCATGACCATTGGAACAACATTTGGGAAGTAATCAGATGAGGTTCAAAATGATTGTTTGCTCTCAATCTTTTGGTCCCTTTAGTTTTTACTCTGGCTGCGTCTCTTCTGTCTGCGATCTTTCTCTCAAAAATGATGACAATTCGAAAGTCTTCATAAGAAAAAAGAAGTGAAGGATGCAGTCAGAAAAACCAAAATGTCTATTACGCAGCTTTACTATTTCACATTTCGAGGTTAGTGTTTTCATTTTTTCATATCAATTTCTCGATAAAATTTTTGATTCCTAGAAGTCTTGACTATGAATTCTATGTTTTCAATGCATGGATTCTATGCGCAAAAAGAAACATTTTCAGGATACGGGGAGTACATCCGGCTGCTACTGGTCGATAACAAAATCCCATTTGAGGATAATCGTTTCAAGTTTGGCGGAAAAGAATGGGAGGAGGCCAAGAAATTTATGATTTTCGGACAAATGCCATGCCTCAAAATTGAAGGAAAAGAGCTTGTGCAGACCGGAGCAATAATGAGACATTTGGGAAGAAAATATAGTGAGTGTTTTATTTAAAAATGAATAACCACCATGGGTCACAAGTATTCGATCGGTTTGAATTATGAAATGGTGGACACTAACTAGTAAGTGGACAAACAATTTTGTTTGTTAGCGATATTCCATTATTGAAGAATTGTTTTATCAATTTAGTATTCCACTATTTAGCCATTATTCAAAAAAGCTTTGATTTTATTTTTCAGAATTTTCGTTCAGATTCAGAACATCTTTTTTTTTCCAGATCTCAACGGTTCCAGCGAAAATGATGCCACATTTTTTGATATGTTTTTTGAGGGTGTCCGTGATGTCAGTAACAAATATGTTCAATTCATAATGATGGAAGATGGTACCGGGCAAGAAATCGTCACAAAAATCATTCCGGATTGTCTGGAAAAACTTGAGAAACTCTTCAATATACATCAAGGAGACTATATCATTGGTGACAAGACTAGCTATGCTGACTACCTCCTTTTTGAAGAACTTGATGCCTATCATCACTTAAATGCACATATTCTGGATACTTTTCCTGGTTTGAAGAATTTCTGGGAAAAAATGTGGAAGAGACCTAACTTGAAAGCTTATCTGGAAAAGAGAACTGCAGATGGAATATGGATTAATCCGACTTCTAAGGGGATGTGATCATTATTTTTTTGTTTTTTCGAAAATAAAGTGCTTTTAACGATGAAGCTCTGTAAGGTCCAAAGTGCCCAAAAGGCTTAGTTGGGCTACGCTGGAAAAAAAGACAAAAAAGAGGCTACGTTGGAAAAAAGACACAATAAAAAGAGAAAAGAAACCTCGACTACCACAAATTGGCAGGAAAAGAAGAATAGAATTAGTTAAGAATAATGTCTCTACCTTTTTCAAAAACCCACAAACTATTACTATGTGAAACCAACATCTTATCACTCCGTCTTAAATAAATTGTGTTATGATTGTGACCATATTGTGACCTACATAGAAACACGTTGGTGTCAGATTAAATCTCAATAGTTGTTTGTGCCCATCTTCTGGCCTACACCCTCAAATCAAAAAATGATAATTGAAATTTGGTATATAAACGTGTCGCTAGTCACCTGGAAAATTGGCAGGCAGCGATGACAGTTCCACAACTTTCCTATTTCGGTATTCGAGGTAAGCACTTGCAAATAGTTGACAAAAAAATTTACGTAACCCCCGAAAGCTCAGGATTTGGTGAATACATTCGTCTTCTATTCACCGACAACGGCATCAAGTTCGATGATGTTCGTTATGTGTCTAGAAGTGAAGAATGGAAGGAGGCCAAGAAGTCCATGATTTTTGGACAAATGCCATGTCTTAAAATTGATGGACTAGAAATCGTACAGACTGGCGCAATCATGAGACATTTGGCAAGAAAATATAGTGAGTTCAGCAGAGTCTATTCATCCTATCAAATCTAATCGTTCACAGATCTCAATGGCTCTAGCGAAGAAGAAGTCACATTCCTTGACATGTTCTTCGAGGGACTCCGTGATGTTCGTATGAAGTACGTGCGTTTCATTTATTTTAATGAAGGAACTCGTGACGACATCGTCAACAAGACCCTCCCAGATTGTCTTGAGAAACTTGAGAAGCTCTTCAAAACTCATTCTGGAGACTTCATCATTGGAAGCAAGATCAGTTATACAGACTATCCTCTTTTCGAGGAGCTCGATGTTTATCACCACTTAGATGCTCATATCTTAGATAAATTTCCCGCTTTGAAGGGATTCTGGGAGAGGATGTGGAAGCGTCCAAACTTGAAGGCTTATCTGGAGAAGAGAGCTGCTGATGGAATCTGGATCAACGCTATTGAGAAGGGAATGAATTAAATGACTTTTGGCTATGATTGACATCTTCGCTACAGTTTTTTGAACAATAAAACCCTGTGTTTTGGTCTTGAATCCTAAAATCTGAACTATGAATAATCCAGACGAGATCAATGTTTTTCAAAAGTTGTAGTTTCTTCCAATCGTCATCATTTTCCTCGATGGGGTTTGTACTTTCCCAAGGAACTAACCGAAATTCGTGGGAAAAGTTTCGGGGAGGAAAAGAAAACCAAACTAATGAGTTTTATATTTTGTCTGCTTTTTTCTTCTTTTCTTCGAATATCAAAAATCGAACGAAATGTTTTTATCTGCTGTTATAATCAACACAGTTTCTATTCTTTTTCCATTTATTTCAATGATTGTTTATGGAAGATTACTTTTATGCGTTTTTTGGTGAGTCTGAAATGTGATTTTTAGCAATTTAAAAAACTTTTTTTCAGCTGGAAAACCATCAAACAGGTATCAGAACTATCTCTTTTCTATTACAAATTTGGACTTGATCTAGCTATCAGTGTTATCAGTAAGTATTCATCAGTCCAAAATCATATCTACAGTTCTAAATAACAGGTTTCTTAAAACTTATTTTGTATGCTTTGGTTATGACAAGTTTATTGGATTTTTTCTTGGTAAACCATTGGCTAACATTTTTGATAATCTGGCCTATCAATCTGTTAACAGCGATGAGGGGGATATTGTTGTTTTTCATAGCTCTGGATAGAACTTTTGTGAGTTTTTGTGAATAGTGTGGGATCTGGTGGTATTGGGATATTTCCACTTCAAAGGTATTTGGTTGTAGCTCAAACCCCATTGACCCGAACTTGAGAATTTGAAAAATTTCGGTCGCAATTCTGGCAGAAAAGTATAAAGTGCAAGTTTGAACAAGTTTTAGTTATAAGAAAAACAGAAAGCAGACCCAAAATAGAAATCAGACCAATGCAAATGTTATCGAGAGGGCTCTTTCAGCTGAGAAAGCTCGACTGCGGACACCTCCATCCCCTTATGGACCATGGCCGCGGCCGAGCTTTCTCAGTTGAAAGAGCCCTCTCGACAACATTTGCATTAGGGCGAACTTTGTCTGATTTCTATTTTTCCAATAAATCCTTTTTGAATGTTAGAGCCCGCTCCGTTCCGGGGGCCGGTAGATGGTCGGTACCTTAGCCTCCATCCGACTGACCGACCACCAAAAAAAACTAAAAATCCTAACATGAGCTATGGATCACAAATTGCCGAATCTGTTATTCATCAAGGAGTTCAAAAAAATAGCTCTGAAAATAGTCTGAAAAACATTCCCCAGACATTAGTATATGTGAAACAAACACTAAAATAACAACCCAAGTTTCTCATGTTATTCTAAACTTTCACTACAAGTGCATTTTCAATGTTTTCAGGCGACCTACCTCCCGATAAAGTTCTTCAAGTACCGCAAGTACATCCCTACAGTATCCATACTTTTTATTGTTTTTCTATATTGTTTGATAGATTCATGTATAGCTTTTTTATATTGCCAACCTACTTTGAGCAAACCCACAACCTGCGTGAATGCTTCTTGTGTTCTTGGTTCTTGCTATCAGAACTATTCTTTGTCATTTCAACAGGTAAGGTTTCGAACTAGAGTTCTACTTTCTATTCATAACTTCAGGTTTGTTATTTCATGATATCAATATTAACTCTGCTACTTGTGATAAAACTATTTGTCTGGAACAAATATAGGAATCAGACAGTTAACAACGATTTGAAAAAGGTATTTCTCTGCGTCTCTCACTTGCTCACGCTCTTTCTACTGTCCAATGTTTCAGGCCAACCGTCTGGCTCTAATTGATTGTTGCATAATCATATTTTTTGATTTGACTCCTCCCCTTCTGCACTCAGCGTTTCCCAATATTTTCGATTACCTCGGAGCAATCAATTCAGTGGCTCAATGCTTAGGATTCGTTGTGGAATCTTGTTTAGTTACTGTGAATTTACAACAGAAATATGAGACAAAAACAGGGACAATGACGATAGTGAGATCCAGTGGAGTAAAGGATACAAGTGTTATGAATTGATATTTTTGATAATGGTATAAATATTTCGGATCTTTTTTTTTTCTTGGAAAGTTGTTTTCTGGGGTACCAGACTTCATGAGAACAGGCGAAAATAGAACAAGTTTTTTTTTTAATTTTTTGGATGTTTTTTCACATTAATTCCGGGAGCTTTTCATACCATTCGATAGACAATTTGCTTCTTAACAGCATCAGTTAGGCATAACTCAATGCATCAAAAAATATAGTTTCTGGTGATCAATTAATTTTTCCAAGCTTCATAACATAACAAAAATACCTGACAATCGCTCTGAAAAACAGAAGCCGAGCTTTTCAAGATATATTCTGGTGGCCGCGATCGTTGGCCTAGGATCCGACAGCCCGACTTTTTACTATTGCAGTTTCCGCTCTTCCAAACTATTTTTGAGTGATTTCATTATGAAAATTTGAATCTGAATCGGGAACGGAAACGGACATTAAAAAATTCTGGATTCTAAGCGCGTTCTAGGCCTGAACAACACCAAGATCAGTCTTTTGATTTCTTGTAACCTAGACGCCTTTTGCTATTTTGAAACTATTCCTGGAAGCATATTTCCTAAAGTCAAAGATTATGTCAACTCTATTAAGACCACTTGTTAGTTCTCGTAGATCTCCAGATGAATAGAAGTAAATATCAAAATACACGTTTCTCTGGGAATTTAGAGCTAACATCACATGTATATGACGTTAAGAGAAGACTGTCTATTATTCATTTCCTCAGGAGGCCCACTCAACCTGACGCATTCTTTTTTTTTCAAAGGAAATACATAACAAGATAACCCAATTGTCTTCCTTCAATTACCCAATTTCATTTGGTGTGTCTGGTTTACAAATCCAACTTTTTTAAAAAAAAAAATTAATAAAAAGAATGTACCTTTCGGCAATGATAATTAACTATATTTCTATCAGTTTTCCATTCATCTCAATGATAGTCTACGCAAGATTATTGGCCGCTATTTTTTGGTAAGTTAACAATAGAAAAGTGATATAATCCTGGAACAATGAGTAATACCTAAACTTTTGATTTCTTCTTTTTTCTTCTAAGGCTTAAGCCTTTCCCTAATCTCATGACGAGCGTAGTATGTACCTTCCCATGGATCTAACGAACTTCGTGGGAAAAAATATTTAAGGGAAAACCAAGTCAGATCATTTCGTGTCTACTTTTCTTCCTCTTATAAGCCTTGAGAACTCTTAGAAAAATGTTCATGTCGGCCGTTATTATTAACGTAGTGGCTATTGCTTTTCCTTTAATTTCAACATTCATCTATGGTAGATTAATGGTGTGCATTTTCTGGTAATTTGAGAATCAAAAAAGTTTTTATTATTTCCCCAAAATACAAAATTTCCAGGTTCAAAACCATCAAAAAAGCACCGGATCTATCGTTATTTTACTACAAATTTGCTCTTGATCTTGTTATCAGTATTGTTAGTAAGTTCATCCAGTTTTTATTTACTTTGATCGAAAACCAAGTTTCCAGGTCTTATAAAACTGATATTGTACGCTCTTGTTATGACAAAACTATCAGAAATTATTGGAGTAAACCACTTTTTGACATTTTCCATAGTGTGGTTGGTCAATTTGCTAACAGCGATGAGAGGAATATTATTGCTTTTTATAGCATTGGATCGAAATTTTGTGAGTTAAATTTTGGGTTTTTGGACGGGAGTATGGGACTAAAGTCTTTGGGTTGGATTTCCAAGTGGCGTCTTAGAGGCGTTACTTCAAATTAGAACGGTTCAAACTAGAACTGACCATTTTAAGAATTCAAAACCTTGAGGTGTTCTTCTCAGTTAGTCATTGTTTTTTTTCCTGGCTGTTCATGACTCACAGTTTTGTGTTAATTTTGTCATTTCCCATAGCTGAAAATTGGTCTAGTGAAAACCAATCAAAATAGAACCAGCCCTTGTTATAACTGATCATGCAAGAACTGTCATCGTCTCTGTCTCAAGAGCATGTTTGCCCTATGACTCGAACGATATTCCCAAAGCAGTCTGTGAAGTCACCAGGCCCTGTTGTTATTTGAACAGACTGTTATTATTTCGAAATTTCCCTGATAAAGTACTATTCTGATTCACACAGTTATGATTAGGAATCGCGGCTAGTCGTGATGTCACTGAGCTGCCAAAAACCACGAATTCCGGCAAAAATCAAATTAATTTCAGGCCACCTACTTCCCTATAAAATTCTTCAAATATCGAAAGTTCATACCCACGTTTTCAATAATCTTCATAGTCCTTTTATATTCTATAATAGACTGTTCAGTAGCATTTCTCTATTGTAAACCTACACTAAATTTTCCAAATGATTGTGTGAATGCAAAATGTGTTGTTGGAACTTGCTATCAAGACTATTCATTAGCTTTTCAACAGGTGAGAAATTAGGGAGGACCTGATGTTGAAAGATTTTGTTCCAGATTTGCTATTCGTTGATAACAGTGGCAACCTTGCTTCTCGCCGTGAAATTGTTCATTTGGAATAAGTGCAAGCAGCAGACAATGAATAATGAATTGAAAAGAGTGAGTGCTTCTCTGCGTCTCTCACTTGCACGCATTCTCTACCTAACTTCCCGTCTATAAACCAAAATTTTCAGGCCAACCGGTTGGCTCTTATCGATTGTGGTATCATTGTGTTCTTTGACCTAATTCCTCCAATTATGCATACCCTCTATCCCAATTATTTTAATTATGTTGGAGCAATTAATTCAGTTGCTCAAACTCTCGGATTTGTGCTGGAATCCTATTTGTGTACCATGAGTGTGCAACAGAAATATCAGACAAAAACTGGAAGTTCAACGGCAATGAGATCAGCATTTATGGAAGTCAGTGTGGTGCCGAAGAAATAACTTCAATTATTTGATTATGAATCTATTTCTGACATAAAAATTATGATTTCAAACATTTTGCAAGTATTATGTTACTCATTCAAGATTATGACAATTCCATTAAGTTCACTTGTTAGTTCCAAGCAGACATAAAGCATGAATAGAATTACTTTGATTTGATACGAGAAAGAACTTGAAGCTAACATCACTCAGTGTATTCTCTCAGGGCGCCCGCCCCACCGTTGACTACTATTTTCTTTTTTGGAAATATACATAACAAAGCTGAAGTTAATTTTCCTTGTTGTTCCTCATTTTTCCTTCCTTCAATTACGAGTCAAAACACAAAAATGTACCTGTCAGCTATGATAATTAACACTGTTGCAATCAGTTTTCCATTTATATCAATGATTGTTTATGCAAGATTATTGGCCGCTATTTTTTGGTTCAAAACCATCAAAAAAGCGCCAGATCTGTCCTTGTTTTACTACAAGTTTGGTCTGGATTTAGTTATCAGTGTTGTTAGTGAGTCCTTATTTTTTACTTTTTCTGGCTCAAAATTAGATTTTCAGGCTTGAATAAACTGACAATGTATGCATTGGTTATGACAAGTCTTTCGGATTTCTTTATGCGAAATCACCATTTGACATTTATAGTTCTTATGCCCATCAATCTACTGACCGCTATGAGAGGGATATTATTGTTTTTCATAGCATTGGACCGGATTTTTGTAAGTTCACAACATAAAAAATGACGATATGCATTTGGGACGCTAATACTTAGTTGGCCTGTCTAGTCTATAAACTTTAGCTAGATGTCACGTTGTCTCTAGAGCGCGTTTGCACTATGACTCAATTCAAAAAACGGTCTGTAAAGTCCACGATTTCAGGCGACCTACTTCCCTATCGCTTTCTTCAAATATCGCAAGTTGATACCCACATTTTCCATCATTTGCATTGTTTTTTTATATTCTTTCATTGACTTATACATTGCATTCTTTCATTGTCTTCCTAACTTGAACCTTCCTACAACTTGTGTGAATAATCAATGTGTACTCGGGGATTGCTATCAGAATTATGCGCTGGCATTTCAGGAGGTATAGTTCAAGAAATTTATTGAGAGGGCAATTTGTTTTTTAGGTTTGCTACGCTTTGATATCCTTCTTAACACTGCTCCTTGCTATAAAACTTTTTATTTGGAACAAGTACAAAAAGCAGACAGTTAGCAGTGATCTGAAAAGGGTTTGTCTGCGTCTCTCACTCTCCCACACTCTATCTCTCTATCCTTCCAGGCCAACCGCTTAGCCCTTATCGATTGTGGAATCATTGTAATCTTCGACTTGATTCCTCCAATTATTCATACCATGTATCCCGGATTTTTCGATTATATCGGAGCAATTAATTCAGTGGCTCAAACCCTGGGATTCGTCGTAGAATCCTATTTATGTACTATCAGTGTGCAACAAAAGTATCAGACAAAAGTTGGAAGTTCAACAGCAATGAGATCAGGACATTTTATGGAGACAAGTGTTGTCAAACAAATATGATTTTCGGATTTTTATAAAATGTATGTCATCTTAATTAAGGGCAATTGTCAGAGTGTGTGGGTGCAACATTGAATACAGGATTAAAATGTAGGATTAAACATGTACACGTACATTTTCTATGGGTGGAAATTAGATGAGATAAAAAGGAGTAATCAAAAATCGCATATTTTTTCACATGGATGAATCTTGAAAATAACAAAAAACTTGTTTTGAGTTTCCCTTTCTTTTTTCATTTTCCTAGAATTTCAATCCAGATCCGGAGCAAGTATGTACCTGTCTGCTGCTATAATTAACACTATTTCTATAATTTTTCCGTTTTTATCAATGATTGTCTACGCTAGATTGTTGTTAAATATCTTTTGGTAATACATTGAAATTTCATGGGGTCCAAAACAAGTTTTTTAGGTTTAAAACCATCAAAAAAACTCCCGAACTAACACTTTTCTATTGCAAGTTCGGTTTTGATTTGGTCATTAGTGTTATCAGTGAGCCTTCCAAAATGAATTCTACTATAATTTTTGGTTCAGGTTTTATAAAACTATCAGTTTATGCTCTTGCAATGACTTCATTAGTTGATTTCTTTTTGATGAACCATTGGCTCACATTTCTCATAATCTGGCCAGTGGCAGCTCTGAACTCGCTGAGAGGGATATTGCTAAGCGTGATAGCCCTGGATAGAACTTTCGTGAGTTATTCTGACGAGTTAGTGCCCTAGAGCGCATTTCCAACATTATTTCAGGCCACCTACCTTCCAATAACATTCTTCAAATATCGGAAGCTTATCTCGACTTCATTTATCCTCGGAATAGTTTTGTCTTATTCCATTGTGGACACCTTCATAGTTTTCGTATATTGTGGCTTAAACTTGAATTCACCCACAGAATGTATAAGCGGAGTTTGCGTTTTCGGGTCTTGCTATCAAAACTATTGGCTAGCTTTTCAACAGGTTTGTGATCTATTTTTTGGTTCCAGGATATAAGAATATCGAGTTTTTCAGGTCATATATTCTGTAGTGATTGCATTGACAGTGCTCCTTTGTGTCAAGTTGTTCATCTGGAACAAGTACAAGAAGCAGACAGTGAACCGGGAATTAAGACGGGTAAGGGCTAGTCTGCGTCTCTCACTTGCCCCCACTCCATTTTTCAATTCCAGGCCAACCGCTTAGCTCTTATCGATTGTGGCATCATCGTTGTCTTTGACCTAATTCCTCCAGTTCTACATTCCATGTATCCCAATTTTTTCGATTATGTCGGTGCAATCAATTCAGTGTCTCAAACCCTTGGATTTGTTTTTGAATCTTATCTATGCACTGTAAACTTGCAGCAGAAATATGAAACGAAAACTGGAAATTCATCAGCCAAAAAATCAGGAATTGTTAATAGCAGTGTAATGAAATAAAACTTTTATAATTTTTCAACGTTTTTGGTCAAAGCTCATCTCAAAATTTATGATCTTCATTTGTCTAATCACAGATCTAGTCTAAAGTTAATGGAGTCAGAATGTGCGTGTTCATTCCAGCGTGAATCACAATTCTCAGAGAATATGAATTCGTCAAACTCAGGTTTTTTTTTGTTATTTAGTGTATTTCACTTTTTTTTTCTCGTCTCCCGAATTAAGTCTAGAACCAGGAACTCGGCTAAAGTATGTATTTGTCCGCTGTTATAATTAACACCGTTGCTATTCTTTTTCCTTTCATATCAATGATTGTTTACGCCAGATTGTTGTTGAATATCTTCTGGTTAGTCCATCAAAATGAGAAAGCATAGCTTCAAAACTTTAAAATTTCCGGTTCAAATCCATCAAGAGAGCGTCAGAGCTTATTTTATTTTATTCTAAATTTGGTCTAGATCTAGTAATCAGCATCATTAGTAAGTACTTTTTGACGGAGAAAAGTTACGCAAGTTTTCATATTTTCAGGTTTTCTAAAGTTAGCCGCTTATGCAATTGCCATGACCCCGTTGATAGACTTTTTACTTGTTAGGCATTGGCTTATGTTTTCTATAATTTGGTCAGTTTGTCTTATCAGTTCATTAAGAGGAATTCTACTCTGTTTCATTGCTCTGGATAGAACTTTTGTGAGTTTCTGAATTCTGTTATTACTTGTTTGCGCAGGCCTGACACCTTGATTTAAAGGCGCAGCAATTAATAGCAAACGGGTGTTTTCGCTTACAGTAACCATTGATAATAATGATAACGTTGATAATATGTAATTGTAAACGTGACTGGATTTGATGGAAATTTAGCTCTGCGCCTTTAAACCAAAAAAATTTGGCACTGCGCCTTCAAACCTTATGCAATAAGTAACAATACGATTTGTAGAATAATGCAATCTGCCCATCTGTACAATACATTCCTTTAAGCTTGATTCTTGGTTAAAAACCTGTAATAGTGATCCATGCACAACATACGAAGATTCTCCAATAATTTCCTCGTTTTAGGCCACCTACTTCCCAATCAAATTCTTCAAATATCGAAAGCTTATTCCAACCTTTCTAATCATTTCCTTGGTACTATCCTACTCCATTATCGACATTTCCATGGTTTTTTTATACTGCGGCCTAAATTTAAATACTCCAACGCAATGTGTGAATGGCTTATGCGTCCTTGAATCTTGCTACCAAAACTATTGGTTGGCTTTTCAAAGGGTACGAATTTTTCATTGAAAAAATAAGAAATAATAGTTTTTTAAAGGGTATTTACTCCGTAATCGTTGCGTTGACATCGCTCCTCTGTGTCAAGTTATTCGTCTGGAACAAGTACAAAAAGCAGACAGTGAACAAAGAATTGAGACGGGTAAGGGTTCCCTGCGTCTCTCTTACGCATACGCTTTTTTTTATCTTTCCAGGCCAACCGATTAGCCCTAATCGATTGTGGGATCATGATCACTTTTGACCTACTCCCTCCGATTATCCAATCCACTTTTCCAAATGTTTTTGACTACTTTGGAGCAATCAACACAACTTCACAAACATTGGGATTTGTTGTGGAATCTTTTCTAGTTACTTTCAATTTACAACAAAAATATCAGACAAAAACAGTGAATTCAACTGGAAACATAATAAATCGATCAGGACTAGTGGATACAAGTGGACAGAATTAACGATCTTTGATTTCAATTTTGAAATAAACATTTTTGTTTTTCTTCCCATTCTTACAACTCGTTAGCAGGAAATTCTCGGAAATTTTTTAATTTACTTTCACCTCTTTTTTCAAAAACTTACCCCAAAGCAGAAAAAAAACCAGAACATAGTCCCTCTCGAAAAATGATGCCGCCAATGTTCCTCTCTGGAAAAATAATCACTATTCTAACCTCACTATTTTGCTGTACTTCAATGATTGTATACATCAGTATCCTTCTATCAATATTTTGGTTTAAAACAATCAGAAAATCACCAGAATTATCATTATTTTATTGTCATTTTGTATTTGATATTTTGTGTTGTTTTGCGAGTAAGTGCGCTCTATTGGACTTGTATAAAAGTGTACAATTTCAGTGTTTCTCAATATGATCATAATGTTTTTATCAACTACTGATTTTGTGTGGTTTTTTGTGGAATATCGTAATTTTGCGTTTTTCATAGTTTGGCCAGTATATTTGATGGGCTCAATGAGGGCTCTTCTGGTCCTTGTGATAGAGATTGATCGAACATTTGTGGGTTTTTGAAGGCTTTCTAATACGTTAAATTGGAGAAAGACCTGAAATTTGATACCAGTTGATATTGGCTGTGAAGCTGAAAGGACTGATGAAGGTTCTTACCAGAAGCTTTAGAGTGAGCGGGGTGTAACCATCTTAAAAAATGTAACCAGTATTAGAAGAGCATGATCAAAAACTTTTCTATCAGAGCTCTTCAATTCATTCAAGTTAACTTTTACGACACTTCTCACTAATAGTAAGACTAATAGTAAGACAACACTGCGATTAGGCTAAAAAAATCTATACGCGATCCTCGTTCATAATATTAGGTTGTTCGGTTGAAAATGTCGTTTTTTTTCGCTAATTTTCGTGAGGATATATCTCAGCGGAAACAAAACATTTTCTCACAAACTAAAAACCGTTGAAACCGTCATAAACGTGGCTTAAATAATCAACGTAGTCCAACAACCGAAATTAAAAATCCCAAGGGAAAATTGGCATTCATTAAAAAACGACGGAATTTTTTTTGTTGTGTTTGATGGAGCACTGCTCTGCGAGAAAGGGGACTAGGCCTTCAGAAATTTCCCAGTAGAGAGTTGGGTCATGGGACCACTTGAAAACAAAAACCGTATTCAGAAAAAAATCTTTTGCGGAAATTCCGCATTCAAAATGCGAACGGTACTCAGGAATCAACGGTAAATTTTTTGTACTGGGAGCCTTCCAATTCTTTTCATCTCTTTCATTCAATTTCAAATTAGGCTTAAGCGCATGGAATAAGTACACTGAAGGGCCAAATACTGATTTTTGAGCAAATTCTCAGATTCTGTTTCATTTCCGCTCTGCCAAAGGACACTAGACGAAAAAACTTTCGATGGACTTTTTTCAATAGAAAAAGGCGCTAGACTAAAATCAGTTTGTGTTTCAATTTTTATAACTTCCTGGTACTAAACAATCGTGAAAAGACCTAATCTCCGTAGTTGTTTCGCGGAGATATGGCCAGAATAAAAAAGTACCCAAAAACTATGCAACTTCAATGATCCCTCAACCTGGAATGAATAGCTCCGGAAACGGTTGAATTACTTGAATATTTTATGTTGATAGTGGTCTTCAAAATAAAAAAAAGAGCTTAGGAATTCGAGCATTTAGAAAAAAGTTATGGAGCTTTGAAAAAAAACGACATTTTCAACCGAACAACCTAATACCATTCACCCAAAAATAAATATTTTAGGCCACATACTTCCCCATCACCTTCTTCAATCACAGAAAACTTATTCCCACATCATTTATCATAATCCTCGTTGTATCCTATTTCTTTGTCGATGCATCTGTGATCTTTTATTTCTGTGGAGAGGGTATCAATGTACCTCCTGGATGTATTAGTGTTATATGCGCTTTTGGTTCCTGTTACCTCAACTATTGGTTAATGCTTGAAAAAGTGGTCTATTTCACTATTCTCTTCTTTTCGTCTCTTCTATTTATCAAACTCTCTTTCTGGAATACATGGAAAAAGCAACAGACAAAAGGGAATTTGAAAAGAGCCAATCGTCTTGCTCTAATTGATACTTCTATAATTATTGTATTTGATTTGGTCCCACCATTCCTAGTATCATACATTCCGAATTTCTACAGTACCCTGGGACCAGTCAATGCTTTCTTCAAAACAATGGGATTTGTAGTGGAAGGATATTTGGTTGTGGAGAATTTGAAGCGGAAATTTCAGGATAAAAAAGAAAAGAAAAATAAAAATATTGTGGAAGTGTCAGCAAGGTTGAATTCAAACGAGTGATTTTCAAAGACTTTTTCGAATTTCGCTCCTTGTTATTTGTAAAGTCTAAAAAATCCAGTTCGCATATGGAAAACTCAAATTTTTTCTACTAGAACACCATAAATATTATGCAAGAAGGTGCCCAAAGCTTTCGAAGTGGTCCTTGAATAAACAATTTATTTTTTCATTTGTTCCACTATCTTTCATAGACAGGAGAATATTTACTTTCATTCTGAGATAGCTTTTTATTGAAAATGCGAATAATTAATTGCTGTTCTGAATCATCCAATGCACACCAAGACACAAAAATATTCGAAAAACAAAAAAAGGTGTAAAGAAGCATCCCCCCTTATTTCTCATCTAATTGTCACACCCCTTTGATTTCTATTCCATTTTTTGTTAATTAAATTTCACATTTTTTGTTCTCAACAACACGAAAAAAAAATGATGCCTCCGATGTTCGTCACGGCTAAACTTATCTTACTTGGAGCTATTGTATTTCCTATTACTTCCATTTTTATTTATTCAAAATTACTTTTGGATATTTTCTGGTAAGGAAAACAAGTTTTCAGACTAAGAAATAGAGGAAATTTAGGTGGAAAACTATCAAATATTCTCCCGATTTGACACTTTTCTACTGTCATTTCGTATTTGATATATGTTGCAGTTATGCAAGTAAGTACGCTCTAATGATAAGACATGCAATTTTTTTAAATAAAAATTTTCAGTGCTTCAAAACATGATCATAATGTTTTTATCGACAACTGATTTCGTATGGTTTTTTGTGGAATATCCCAATTCGTCATTCTTTATTGTCTGGCCGCCATATATGATCAACTTGATGAGAGGGTTTCTGGTTCTGATAATTGAAGTGGACAGAAATTTTGTGAGTTTTAATTTGACCTGTAATATAAGAGCACGCATCTCTATTTTCAATTAGAAGTTGTTATTATATTGTTCAATGAAACCCATATATTAAACGTTTTACCTTTAGGCCACCTACTTCCCAATTGCTTTTTTCAAACATCGGAAGCGTATGCCAACTTATTTAATTGTGATTTTCATTGTTTCCTATGGTTTTGTGGATGCATCCGTAATGTTTTTCTTTTGCGGAGGAGGTATAAATGTACCCCCAGGGTGTATTAGTATTATTTGTGCATTTGGTCAGGATCAATGTTATTATAATTATTGGAAAATGGTTGAGAAGGTAAGATACGGTTAGTTGAGAAAAGCATTTTATGTCATTTCAGATCATTTATATCATTATCATTGTTCTTTCATTGCTGCTCTCTTTTAAACTATTTGTGTGGAATAAGATCAAGAAGCATAAAATCAATAATGAACTCAGAAGGGTAGGTTACTTTGAGATCTGTTTTTGACATTGGCCCCCGCCCATAGAAGGGCTTGTTTTTTTTTTAATTTTCATCATTTTCTTTTTTTTTGTGCCTTTTTATTAGGGGTGCCTTGTTATTAGAATAATCCTGTTTTTTTTCAACTTTCATTCACTTCCCCATCTTTCAGGCCAACCGACTCGCTTTAATTGACACGGCGATGATAATACTTTTCGCATTGCCACCAACGATGATTGCATCATCCTACCCGGATTTCTACAGTACCCTTGGTCCAATTAATGCATTCTTCAAAACGATGGGATTCATAATTGAAGGATATTTGGTCAGAAAGAATTTGATAAGAAAGTTTTCGGACGAATCGAGAAGTTTGAAACAGACAGTGGCTAAAGTGAAGAATGTTGTGAAGACGAATTCGTTATGATTTTTTACTGGTTGTGTTTGTAACGTGTTTCAGGAAAATAGACATCACACCAAGTTTGCCCTAATGTATATGTTGTCGAGAGAGCTCTTTTAGCTGAGAAGTCTCGGCCGCGGCCATGCCCCATAATAAATGTGGCGGCGGCCGAGCATCTTAGCCCTCACGACAACATTTGCATTGGGGTGAACTTGGTCTGATTGCTATTTTTCTAATACTCTCCGTTCTTGATATAAATTGTCTCAGAATAAATAAAGTTTTCATTTCAATAAAAAGCGCAGTTTCCAATGTCACCCATTATTTAGTGTTCCTCACCGATCCCGATACTCCTGCGGCTGATACAACAGGCGACTTCCGGGACTTGTCCGCATACTTTCGCTTCAAATTTTGTCCAACCAAATATCCTTCCACAATAAATCCCATCGTTTTAAAAAATGTGTTGACTGGTCCAAGGTAGCTATAAAAATCAGGAAAATAGGACGCTATCATTGGAGGGAACAAACAAAATACGACAATGGTAAATGTGTCGATTAGAGCGAGACGGTTGGCCTGGAATTGATTTTTTTTTAAAGTAGAAGACTTTTTAGTTAGTACCCTTTTCAAGTCATTGCTAATTTTCTGTTTCTTGATTTTGTTCCAAACGAATAACTTTAAAGATAACATAATTGAGAAACCGATTATCACTAGATAAAGCACTCTTTCCAACATTTTCCAATAGTTATAATAGCAAGTCCCAAAAGCACAAATGATACTAATACATCCAGGTGGAACATTTATAACTTCTCCACAATATCCGAACATTACTGCTGCATCAACAAAGGCATAGGATAGAACAACAATGGTAATGTGTGTAGTGGAAACCATTTTACGGTATTTATAAAAAGTTATTGGGAAATATGTGGCCTGATTCATCATATTTTTTTGAATTATTAAAAAAAGTTCTTACAAAAACTCGATCCACTTCAATTATAAGAACAAAAATAGCTCTCATTGATCCGATCATATAAACTGGCCAAACAATGTAAAATGCAAAATTATGGTATTTCACAAAAAACCAAACAAAATCAGTGGTTGATAAAAACATAATGATCATGTTGAGGAGCACTAAATATATTGAATATTTGAAATTTGTTATCAGTAGAGCGCACTTACTTGCGAAACTTAGAACAATATCGAAAACAAAATGACAGTAGAAAAGTGACAATTCGGGAATCATTTTTATTGTTTTTTTCCTGAAAACTCGTTTCTTTTTTAACAACTCTGCAATGATACTCTTCTCACCAAAATATATCCAAAAGCAATTTTATATAAATAAAAATTGTTATCACACAAAAAAGTATAGCAAAACAAAGAATAATTTTTGCGGAAATAAACATTGGCGGCATCATTTTTGTTGATAGAAAATTTTGATTTTTATGGTTCCGAATAGAAGAAAAACTGAGAAATGACAAAGTAGTAGAATTGGTTTATATCCGTTCCCACAGATTCTCAAAAAAACTTTCTCATTAATTCTCGAACGAAAACACGCTTGCTTTCTTTTAATTTTCAACGAATTCTGATTTCAAAACACACTCTTTCATAGCAAATTCTTTATTCAATGAAAAAAATATCTCATTTTGAACTCATGTTCCCGGAAACTGATATCAGTGTAGACTTCCGTGACTCATCCTTAAATCTTCTCTGAAGATTATGTCGGACCAAGCGACACTCGACAATGAATCCCATCGTTTTGAAAAATGTGTTGACTGGTCCAAGATAGCTGTAAAAATCAGGGAAATAAGAGGCAATCATTGGTGGAGCAAGAGCAAAAACGAGGATGCAGAATGTGTCGATTAGTGCAAGACGATTGGCCTGGAAAAATTACGTTTTAGGAGGGAAGTCCACGAAGATTCTTTGGCATTCTTAGAAGAGGGGATCGTTAAGGTTTGAGGGTACAAGCCACACGAAACACCCCTAGAGACTATCGACTTCTTACAAGTTTCACCTTATCTATTGTGAGCGTAAAAATTCCGCCAAGCGCGCTCCACGGATAACTTCTCGATATGGCCAAGTAAAGAAGTTGGAAGAGTCGGAGCTCGGAGCCTCGGCTTGTGGTTGCAGTTCCGACTTTACCAGCGACCCGGGCCGAGGCACTATCCATGGGGCGCACTTCGCGCAAAAAAAAATTCACGCCCACAATGCTGCCGAATGAAACAACTATCAAGCATCATGGAGGACTTACCCTTCTCAAATCATTATTAATTTTCACTTTCTTGACCTTATTCCAGACGTACAGTTTTAAAGATAGAAGCAACGATAACCCGATGATGATCGAATAAAAGACCTGGAACTAAACTTTAGTATCAGACTTCAATCCTTTTCACCAACTCTTTCCAACATCCTCCAATAATTGTAATAGCAAGCATCGAATGCACAAATCACACTGATACATCCAGGTGGAACATTTATACCCTCACCACAGAAACCGAACATTACAGAGGTGTCGACAAAAACATAAGAAAGGACAGCAGCGGAAATCTGAGCTGTGGACACTCTTTTCCGATAGTTGAAAAAGGTGATGGGGAAATATGTGGCCTAAAACTTTCTCAAAATCAAACTCAAACTTCCCGTTCACACCCACAAAAACTCTATCCATCTCAATGATAAGTACGAGGAAAGCTCTCATTGATCCAATCATATAAACAGGCCAAACAATCCAAAATGCAAAATTATGATATTCCACAAAAAACCACACAAAATCAGTTGTTGATAGAAACATTATTATCATGTTTTGAAGCACTAGGAATTCAAAATTTTGATTTTGGTTATCATTTGAGCGCACTTACTGGCATAACTTAAGGCGATGTCAAACACAAAATGAAAGTAGAAAAGTGACAGATCTGGATTTCTCTTTATTGTTTTTCGCCTGAAATTTGTTTCGAGAAATTTTAAGGTTTCCATTTAAAAATCACCAGAAAATATCCAAAAGTAGTTTTATATAAATAATTATCGAAATAATACAAAAAGTTATTGCACAGAGCAATATTAGCTTTGCCGATAGAAACATTGGAGGCATCATTTTCTTCTCCAAATCAAATTCTTGACTCTGTCTGCTCTATTTATATCCTTCCCAAATATTGTTGATTCATTATTTTGTTCTCAAAACAGTTTTTCTTTTGTTTTCAGTTTCTTCATTTATTTTCTCTGTTTTGATTTCCTAGTCTTTTTGTCTGATCTTAATAATTACACCAAAAAACCAAGTAATTATTTTTTCGAAAAACTTTTTCGAACACTTTTGTAGACTCATGTTTTGAACTTGATGGTTTCTCAGAACACAATGCCTAAAGTTTCTAGAAAGAATAACGAAGGAACTTCATCATTCCTATTCCTTCTGACAGAACGGCAAAATTGTTGTTACACCCGTTCAAGTAATCAAAAGTTATCGAATTTGATACTTTTAAATCAAGCGATGGAAGTATTGAATCACTGGTTTTGAATAAAAAAGTCGCTGTAAAACAAGTCCTGCTAGTGTATGGCCAAGTTGGCTTCTAGGGTTAGTTCTGAATTAATTGTAACAATGGAGAACTTTGTGAAAATATTTTTGAAAAAAATCTTTTATTGAAGTTTTCACTATCGAAAAACAAGTATGTATTCAAGTGGGCGAAATAATGTTTCAAATCCTCTTCCGTTCTTTCTCAATTGCTCCCCGAATTCCCTGTCACAGATATCAGTGTAGCTTTCCGTTGCTGATCCGGGCTGAAACATAGAACATTAAAACGTGTTTGGTTTTTTTTATGTATGTTTGTGAAATAATGAATGAGTCAAAATATCAGTTTTAAAGACGGGAACATAGACAGTTCCGGGGGAACTGAACAGAAAAACTAAAGAGTTTGACTGGCATTCTTTAAAAAACTGAGAAAATTTTCACTGGTAGGTGTTCAGAAAAAATGATTTGTTAACCTCAATTAGAAGGGCAGGGGTTTTTCTCTTCTCCAAAAAGTCCGACTCGAAAGTGACACTTTTTGCAGTAGTATGGTACGAAGGTTTAATAGATTTGTTGATCGTTTGTACTCCTGAACACAACGGTCTTATTTCTCTAAACCTTCCACGGCAGTCGTTTTTTTTTACTTTACCGCTAATTTATGGATTCGATTTATTTATTCTCAATTTCATAGTAAAATGTTTTTTAAAATTAAAATTCGGCATTTTTCAAGAAAAACCATTGTCCAAAACATTAACTCACTTCTTTTTTCAATTGATGAATAGTTTTTTTGAATGTGGCTTACCCAAATGCTTCTGTCGTTGAATCAAATCCAGATTTTGTGAGAACTTCCTTCAAAACCAACATCAAACCTTGATTAATCATTTCTGTTTTCGCCTTTTTTCTTTTCTGAAATTTACTTCCAATTTTTCAGCCAACAAGAAAAATGGCATCCAACGATGAAATGTTTATCACTGGAAAAGTTTTAAACATTTTAGCCGCAGTTTTTGCATGCACATCGATTATAGTTTATTCATTTTTATTACTATCGATTTTCTGGTTCAAGACTATCAAAAAAGCTACGGAGCTATCACTTTTCTATTGCCATTTTGCTTTCGATATTATTTGCAGTTTTGCAAGTAAGTGCGCTCTAATATCAATGGACCAAGTTCAAATTTTTAGTGTTTCTCTACATGCTCACTTTATTTTTATCTACAACTAGTTTTATGGAATATTTCAAAATGTATCCAAACTTCGTATTCTTTATTTTTTGGCCAATGTACGTTATCGGAAATACGAGAGCATTCCTGGTTCTTGTCATTGCAATGGATAGAACTTTTGTAAGTTTATTCTCTATAAACCCTCTAACAAAAGAGCAACCACATACAGGCCACATATTTCCCAGTGAGATTTTACATATATCGAAAACGAATCTCGACAAATGTCATTATGATTTTTGTGCTATTCTATAGTTTCTTTGATATTTTTGTGACATTTGGATTATGCCAAGAAGTGGTAAATGTCCCTCAGGGGTGTATGACTCTGCTGTGTGGAATGAGTCTTTGCTACCGAAATTATTGGCTTAATTATGAAAAAGTCACTTATGCATCCACTGTCTTTTTATCACTCCTATTATCACTAAAATTATTTGTCTGGAACAAGTATAAGAAGCAAGAAGTTAGTAGGGATTTGAAAAGGGTAAGATTCTAATATGGGATGCGGTTTTATTAAAGTAGTTTCATTTTCAGGCCAACCGACTCGCATTAATTGACACTGTTATAATTATAATTTTCGACTTGATCCCTCCGATTCTGGTATCTACGATCCCCAACTTCTACTATTGGCTTGGTCCAGTTAATACTGTTTTCAAAACTTTAGGATTCGTTATTGAAGGTATTTGGATTGGAATCAATTTGAAAAAAAAGTCTACGACGCCAAGAAGGAAGTCAAGTCAAATTATGACGATTGTCACCGGAAAGGGGCAAAGTCAATTTTTTCATTGATTTTTTTTAACGAAATGAAGTATCAGACGAAGAACATTGCAACGAATATAAAAATCGTCAATGAAGATATTTTACATAGTCCACTTTGTGTAGTTGTTTGAATCAAATCTCCTTCATAATATTCATAATCGCTATCAGTTGTATTCCTATCCCACGGATTGTTTTGTAATCCCGAACCATCCGGATGATCAGAATGAAAAACACCAAGATATACTGGAACACCTTTAAAAACATCTACATTTAATGGGGTTTTGTCGTTTTTTCTCTTCGGGATTACTCTATAACCCTCATCTGAAAACAAGTTTTTATAAAAAATATTACATACCATCGTTAAACTCACAACAATCAAGTTTGTTGTTTCTAATCACAGTGTCCTTACGAGTCTTGAAATATGTACACATCCTTTGGCTAACTTCCAGAATCGTATTGTTTTCAATCGTAACTGGCATTCCACTTTCCACCAATTTTATTTGATCAGATTCATAAAATTCATTAATGTTTGAGTTATTGTATACATGAATTGGGATCACGTTGTCTTTGATAGACCTAATATTTGTTATAAGTGGTATCATATTCAATGATCGTAGTTTTGTATTTCTGATAGTCAGGCTGCCATAAATATTTTCGATGTCATACAATTTATAGGAATTTGCAAAATCGAATTGTTCGTCAAGCACCAAATCTCCTGTTATATTCACACAACCATCCGGCAAATCCTCAAATTTATAAAAGTTTCAATAAAAATATAAATTTTACCGTAAAGAGCTTAAAATGGCTCTTCTAATGAAGAGGGCTCTTTTATTTATCAGGAAAAAAACGTTGTTAAATTTGGCTGACTACTGGCGGAACTCCAAACTTTTTCGGCGAAGAGGAAGGGGGAAAGCAGAAAGCGAAAAACGGAAGTCCGCTCATTCCTGCATCTTTTTTTGGGAAGTCTTCGTATTAGTTGCTCGCATTTTGCTCTTCTATTATAATTGCTTCTCTAATACAGGTTTTACAGCAACTTACTTTGAAATTCCCTGAAGCCGGAACATCACACCAATATGAAGGAGTGTCATTATCATAACACACATTAATGTCAAGATTTGAATCAAGCGAAAGTCCATAGAAAAGATTGTCAAGTTCTTGTGGAGTTATACATAATTTTGGATTATTTCGAATGGTAAGATAAAGACCATCTCGTTTTGCTGTCATATTCAAAGAAAGGAGATTTGTGTTGTTTAATATTTCAATACTAGCAAGATATTGTGTTTTATAAGCATTGATCTCAACCCATTCAACTGAACTGAGAAATGAAAGATCAGTAAAGTTTGTGTTGATAATTGATAAACCACCACTTATTCTTGTTACATTTGACATTTTCTCCTAAAAAGATTGAGTCTACTCACATTTAATGCCAATAAAACTTACATTCAGAATCGAAATTTCAGAGTTTTGATCAATAGTCACATTACCAATAAGCATCCAACAATTCGATTTTAACGTTGAAATATATTTATTGAAATTTCCATTGATCATACATCCACAGTCAGCAAGATTTTCAGTAATAGTTCTATAGGATGAATATCGCATGATAATGCCATCACATTCATTTTTCAAATCTAATTTCGAATTGTTTGAAATCAGAATACTACCAGTGCAAAAAACACAATATTCGAAATCAATTCCAATGCTTGTCAAATTTTGATTATTTGTTATTTCGATCGAATTTTCTGAAAGAAAACATTTACTAATTAATGATTTCACAAATACTTACTTGAGTTATCTAATGGATCAACCGAATAAAGTTTGAGAAATGATAGATTCAAAAGGTTCGTATTGTCGATTCTGATTCCATATCTTAGAGAAGCAATTTTTTGGAAAAACAACTTCAACTCTCTTTGCGTGATTTTCAATGTTCCACTTATATAAATTCCTTGAAAAACATCGTATTTCGGATCTAAATCTGGCAATAAAATCGTTGTTTCATTTATGTAAACATCGTAATAATATTCATATTGGCTAAACAATCCGCTATCCTCGGGCGGTGGTCCTTCTGAATGTATTTGATTAAAATTGATTTTGTAAATTTGAATGTTTTCGGGTTTTTTTTTGCTGCTTTCGATTAAATGTACATATAATTTTTTCAAGTTACGTTCGAGAACATTTATGAATGATCTAAAATTCAAAATATTGTTTTCATGATTTCGAATGAAAATTCAACAAATATTTCTTACGTTCTCTGCTTTGATAATATGGAAAGAAAAGAAGAAGAAAAAGAATTGAGTGCATGCTGTAGAGTGCCTTGTGTTTAGAATGAATAAAAGTTATTCGCCCGATCTCGATAAGCCCTATAATTTGGTAATGCTGACATTTGTGCATGTATAGTGTGACTGATAAATAATTAAGCACTAACTTAAAAAGGGTGGAATTTACTTCCGAAATAAAATCTAGTTGAATTTTTGAACTCTTGTTGAACTAACTAAAAAGTTAACCCGTTTCTGCCCTCCTCTCTCTTGAAATATAGAAAGTATGACTCACGGGCAAATGTTACCGTAACCCGGGAAAATGTCCAACGAAATGTGTCCCAAAAAGTTTCTCGGCTCAGAGAAGAGCTTTTTACTTGCTTTTTTTTTTGTTCGACAGGAAATTTTTTCGAGATGAGGCGGCAAAATTTTTTAAGCAATCTGACGTCCAGGAGCCGAGCTATAGGCATTCTTCTGAAGCCACTTCTGGAATTCACCGTTTTCGCGTTTTTCTCACTTTTTTCTCTCAGCCTCTTATATCTCGGCTCCCACCGAACCGATTTGTCTGATACTTGGTCTCCCCCTACAGTTTTTGATGCTGAACAAGATTTTATGGTTTGTTTTGTTGACTTTCAAACTTGTTTTCCCGTAAACGCTGACAAAAGTCGAAAATACGCTTAAAAACGTCAGTGTACCGACCGATCCGGCGCACCATACTTCGACCTCTGGGTGTCGAATTTTCAGGGGAATCCGTTTATGTTCCAACAGAGTCTTGTAGAGAAAAAAATTTCCTACAATCTGATATAAAATTCATCATAGGGTTCTGTGAAAAATTCGGGAGAAATTCGCGACAAACTGATTTTGAAGTACTGGGGGTATCACTTTGCCTTGGTTTTCAAAAAAGTTTTCCACTAAATATTGTTTCTAAATATGTTTAATTATCTTAGAAAAACCATATTTAATGGACCACCAAGTTGTAGCTCGATTGGAGCACTCTCCGCACAGTTGACTTATTTAACAGAGCAACGTTGTGAATAATGAGTTCATGAAATAGTGCTCTAGAAAAGATGCTCAGAAATAGAATCTGGAAAGCTCAAAAGGCTCACTAGATCTTTAACTCAAAACCCTTTTTGAAAGAATTCCGGAAGCATTTGCAGAAAGGCCTCTCGATGGCAAAACCCTCTCGATTGAATTGACTAAATTTGCGAAGCCATTGAGTAAAAAGATTTGCCTTAGACGCGTAAATTGAGAGTTTTTTTAAAAATCAAACTGTAGTTTCTACTGTGGTTTTCAATTTAAATTGATCTTGATCAACACATTGAAAGTTCAGTTGAAGCTTTGAAGAGCGGCAAAAGCGCTGATTTGTTGTTTTCATTTTTCCAGTTCAAAATTGAGTTTTTTTTTCGTTTTTTTTTGTTTTTCTCCGTTTCTCTTCGTTTTTTCTTAGATTTTTACAGCTGACACTGAATCTTTTCACGATTTTTAATTTGAGCTCACGCATTTATTGTATCCACGATTTTTAGGTTCTACGTTTCTTACCGTACCACGTTTTCCTCCTGTCCAGAACAGTGCTGTTTTTGTTGGTTTTTTCGTGCTCGTTTTTCCTCCTTTGTGTTTCTTTTTTCTTAGAAATTTATTTGAAAAAACTTTCTAACATCTTCTATTGCAGGTAATTAATAAGCTTTCAAAAGCTATCGCAATGGGCCGAAACCCCAAAGCTGTTAAAAGCGGAAAAACGACGATGGAAAGTCGGAAACGTCATCGCGTTGTGGATTCTGATTCTGAACCAACTTCTTTTACTTTCTCCCCGGAAACCAGCTCAAATCCGATCAGTACCGAACACGATCGGTGTGAGGCTTTGAACAGAGGTAACTTTTCCAGGATCTGTTTCCGTAAATTGATAGTAACTGCAGTCAACGTAAACAACGTATATACATATTCATTTTTTAATCAACTAAGTTTCTTTTCAGAAGCTACGAGTACTCGCGCAAAAAATAAAGGGAACAAAACGCGGAGCAAACGACAAGATCGTAAAGAGTATGACAGGAGACGGAAAGCAGTTCGACGGGGAGAAACCCTGGATGTCCCATTGAAGAAAAAAAGAAACTTCGAAATAAGCGCCACCCGTACACTTCAAAAGGCTGATGAGACTGAATGCTCAGAGATCGAAAAAGGTGAAATTTTCAAAAGTAAATTGACTCTACGTAGTTTATTTTCAGTGCGAATTAAATTGAATGTCAGGGACATGGCAGTTGGAAAACGGAGAGAGTATGAAAGCATGAGAAAAAGAGTTCAAAGAGCCGGAAAGTCGGAGGTTCTATCAAAAAGAAAAACTTTCGATTCGAACAAAATGAAAAAGGGGCACAGTATCCCGGATTCTTCGCCTGTCAAAAGAACAACGTGTGTGGTGGATGAGAATTTGGAAGAAGAAGCTCTTGATTCCGATGAAGAGATGCCTCTGCTTGAAGTTGAGGAAGGAAATCCCATTTTGACTGGAAAAAGAAACTGCAAAGTTAGAATTGGTCTGATCAAGCTTCTTGATGTAGAAACCGACGGAATCGTGGTTCCCATGTATGAATCAGAAGCGCCATCATCCGATTTTAAACAAGTTGCTTGTAAATTGAAGGAGTTGAGTTCAGAAAGATATGACGCGTTAAAAAAGGTCTTTGAAAGCAATGAATCGATTGATACTCTTAACACATACGGATGTGTACCATTCGATTGGGATCTCAGTGAATTGTCGGAATACGAATACAAGAGCAAACGTAATTTCCTACCCCTTGAATCATATTCAAGTTTTTTATTTTTTTCAGAATCGTTCCATGTAATGCCACCAATTATCGAAACAGAAAAGTTTAACACTTCTGATTTAGAAGCTCACTTGAGAGCGTCTTATTTGGCCTGCCTTTTGGAAGCCGACAAAGCAAATTGCAACAGCTTGGCCTTTCCAATTTTGGGATTCGGCGCATGCCCTCAACGATCAGCAGCTATAGGAATTCAAACGATCTTTGCTTGTGAAATGCAGTGAAATGCTCTAACTTTCAACTGATCTATATCATCACACCTTATATGGACATTTATGAGCGACTCGGAACATTCTTTTCTTTTGTCAGGGAGTTTGATCTCCGTACTTGGACAACAGAAGAATATCTTTCATATGAGCAAAAGATCTATGAAAGTTTCAAAATCGAAAGCCAGTTCTCAACCATTCCTGGAACTGATATGGTCTGGCGGTGTTTCAAAGTGGCAGTGAGTGGTGGATTATCAGATGAAAGACTTGAAAAAGCTAAGTAAGTAGCCGATTCACACAGAGACAAATTTGATTGCATATTTTTCAGGAATATTCACCACTTAATGTGTCAAAGAACCGGAGTCGTAGATGCAAATTATACGTTTAACAGGAAAAAGTATAGAAAAGATTTCTCAGCTATGCAGTTTATTTCAAATGGAGTCACTGAAGGAGAAAATTTTTCATTCAGCATTCTTGATATCCGCTTTCCAATAAGAAACTTTTGTGGATCCAACCAAATTCTCAAAAAGTTATGGATGATTTCCTACTATGTTATGTACTTCCAACAGCATTCTGGATCTGAACTAGATGTTAACCCATTATCCGAACAATATCTGGAAAGAAAAGAACTCTTCAAGCTTCTTCGAATGATACACTCTTCTCTCGTAACCTTATGGAATGATCTTATGTCCCGTAAGCTTTTTCCCTATCAGTATTGTCTCAAAGGTACATTCAGGAGCACCATTTCAATGTGATTGCACGGAAGATTATGGCTACCACGAGAAAATGGAGGTTTTCCTACCAAGAATGAGTTTCCCGGATTCCATTATGGAGAAATGGGTTCTCAAAAATCGAAGATTTGTTCTCAACAAGGAAGCATGCTTCAACCTTATTGCTGATTATGCCAACTATCAGACAAATTTTGTTCATTGCGAAAATGAAGAAATAAAACTGGTTGCTGTTCGGAATGATCAAGAATTGCAAAAAATGGTACTTAATTATTAATAGATGTTGCTTTTGACACCATTTGCTTTTTTCAGAATCAAAACAGCATAGCCGCCTGGATTGCAAAAAAAGACGACATTCTTTCTCAGCAAAAAGAAGTTCTGTTGAACACATTGAGCGATCTTAACATTCATGTAGACAAAGTTGGAGAAGAAACTGATCCTGAGTATTATGATCCATTAGATTTTGACGCCAAAATCGACTTCCACCAAAATGAAGAGAGGATGAAGGCTATCAAAAAGGCGTCAAAACTTTCCGGCGATGAATTTGAAACTGCCATGGCAGAATTGGATAATCAGGCAGCCCAACTGGACCAGAATCGATTTAAGCTTCATCTTCGTGAAGATATGGAAATGGAGCGCACAATGAGAAATCGATATTTTCGAATAATGAGCAGTTCTATAATAAGTTCTACTTTTCCTGCTCAGTCAACAGATGGAGGAGAATCAGATGATGAAGTGAATGACAATGGCGATCGCCGATGGGAAGAGCATGGTATTCTGAGCACAATTGACCAATTCATCAAGCAAATAATCGGAAAAATGGCTCTCAAATCAAATTTGGTGGTTGATAGGGCAGCTCCAAAAAGTACATTGAAATTCAATTTGTACACATCAGCCCCAAAGCTTACTGACTTTCCAAAGCCCCTTGATATTGGTGATCCAAAGGAAGCATGTCCTTATTGTGGAGCGTTGGCGTTTGAAGGAGAAAGATCATGGTCTTGTTGCAAAAACGGAGCTGTGTGGATACCACCTATCAAGAAAACTCCAAAAGAAGTCATGCCTATTTTCAACAAAGAACACCGAAAAGCCTTGATTTCGGTAATTTCAGCTTCTAACTTCAGAGCCTCAATCATATTTTTTTAGACAAATGCTGCATTTTCAATGGCAAGCATCAGATACAACCGACAAAGCCAAGCCAAAGGAGGTGTTCAATCAATGAAAGTCAAAGGAATCATAAGCTTCCATCCTTCTGCGCTTAATCCACGGGATCCAACTAAAGCGGCTTACGCCAATTTCATTGTTCTCGAAAACTCAAACGATGAGATTGCTGATAAACGACTGGAATTTGTTAAGTGTGATAAAAAGGGAAAGCTGGCGGAGATTTTCAAAGATATCCAAAACTATATGGATAAGAATAACCGACTTTATGAATCTTACAAATCGATGAAAGAAATGGAAGAGGAATTCAAAAAGAGTGCTGAACATTCCGCAAACCCAAGCATCACGTTCAGAATTGTCCCTCCTGGTGATTTGGATAAAGAGCAGCTCAAAACTCTTCAATCACATCATGGAGTTTATGCTCGACCATCCAGAATGGACAAAGGATACATATCTGTTGCTTATACATTTGATGCAGATAGGAACGATAGGCGAGGATATCACATTTTCTCAAGAAACCCAATTGGAAAGCCACAAGCTCCTTTATCCATATACTCGGATATGTGCGACCTGATGTCATATCCTCTGTTTTATCCTGACGCACTTGGAGGATGGGGTCTCCACAAGTTCAAACGGATCCCCAAGAAAGACAGAATCAGATGTCTGTTTATGGACAAAGTGAAGGCTCATTTGGCCGAGCTTAAGGAAAACAACGAAAATCCAGAAGATTACTACGAACTGACTGATCCTGAGATCAAGAAAGCAGTTAATTCGATTTTTTATAAAAGAAAAATGTCAAAAGTGCAAGCTCTGCCAGAAGAAGTTGACATTACTGAAGATGAAAATGAATGTAGTTCCAGTGACGACGAGCTGGATGGTGATCCAACAAAGTAAGTGATTTTGGAAATTTTTGAAATTCAAATTGCTGTTTTTCAGTTTTGACAATGATCAAATACTTGCCCATGGAGAGCTCGAAGACCTTCAAGACGCCCCAGTGGATGAGGAGGAAGTTGGCAAGATGCCAAATGTGATCATGGTTGAAATAGGCGGAGAGAGATATCCACGAATTGACAAAAGTCAAAAAACTGTTGAAATTCCAATTATGCCGGCTGGAAATCCGTTCCCAGAAGATTCTGATGATGAGCCTGGATATGATCGGTTTGCTAATGGAGCTGATGACTACAGAAATTACGAGGGACTGCTCTCTGATGATGACTATCAAGAAGAAGACAAAGATGGGAAGATTGAGGAAGTTAATTTCTCTGGAAATGTCAAAGGATATGGTTCTGAGACTTCAGCAAAGGACATTGAGGATCTAGAAAATAATCGGGGAAAACTGTCAGATTCTGTTGTTCCAGTTGACGATGTTATGGAGTTAGACGATGAAAATGTTAATTTTGGAGACGAACATGACGCTGAACCCACTGCTATGGGAAGAAACAATGATGGAATCAAAGTCAAAAACGTTGGAGTCCGTCAACATGTCAGCCTGAGTGAATACACAAAATTTTCGATCCAAGACCGTCTGTGGATTCCTTGTAAATTTCAAGGAAAAGCTGGAACCCTCGGACAACTTCATATCATCGACGTAGCCTGCGGAATCAGGGAGATGAGAATGCAAGCATTGGCCACCAAAAGAGCTGTTTTTCCGAGTATCACCAACAGAAGTGCACTCGTTAAAACATACGATCGGATGCTGGAGAAGAACTTTGAAGGAAAAAAGAAGGTCGGAATGCTTGTTACGATGCCATCAACTGTCCCTGGAACTAGCAAATATCAGAGAGAGCTTGTGATTAGTGCCGTCACAGTAGCCAATACTCTCGGACTGCCACACTTGTTCATAACTTTCACTGGAAATCCGAAGTGGCCAGAGATCAAAAGAGAATGTGGTAAGAAACAATGCGTTTGGGCAGATATTCCGGAATTTGTAAACCGTGTTTTTAAGCGAAGGTATGAGCTTTTTCTCGATGATGTTATTGGAAAAGCGAAGAAATCGTCGAAGCATGGTGGAAAAATTCAAAGAGAGAATGGAATATTTGGGCCAGTCAAGTGGTATAACTATTCAGTGGAATTTCAACAACGTGGAATGCCACATTGCCACCTTCTCATCTGTCTCGAAAACCCTATCACCAATGCTGCTCAAATCGATGAAATTATCTCCGCGGAAGTTCCAGAATATCCTGACAAATCTGATCCATTATATGCAGAGGTAAGTTAGCAAGATTTTCAAAGTCTCAAGAATCATTTTTCATTTTTTATTTCCAGAAAATGGATTACCACCAGCTGGTGAAGGATACAATGGTTCACTTTCCCTGCCAAGGAGACCCGACGGCATATTGTAATAAGGAAAAGAAGAGACATTGGAAAAAGTGCTGCAAGTCTTTTCCGCATAAGCTCACTGATCATACTGTTCTCTGTGATAATGAGTACCCTGACTACAAAAGAAATTCCGGTCGCAAATTCGTCATTTTCCGGAGAGGTCAGGCATATGAAGCTGGAGATGAATACGTCGTTGCACATAACAAATACCTTCTGATGAAGCACAGATGTCATTTGAATATTGAGATTGTGTCTTCACTCCAGACTATTCAATATATCTTCAAATATATACATAAGGGAACAGACCGTGTGATGTTGGAAGCCACTGAAAAGACAGAAAAAGGGACTTTTGCGCCGGATTCAATGACATTGGATGGAAATGTATTCGTGCCCCGGAATCTGGATATTGCCAAAGTTCGTCAACGTCAACAAGAAGCCAATCGTCTTATGAATCAAGCAGGAGTAGCACTAAAACCTGATGAGCGTGTAGCTTTGAATGATTGCTCATACATGTTGGATCTGTCCGCAATGACTGCGTGTGAAGCTGCCTGGAGAATTTCTGGATTTCCAATGCACGGAGCATCACACATCGTCCACCGAGCATTTGTGCATGAAGAACATAAAGATGTGATGTTCACTACCCGTGGAGTTGATGCTGCCCAAGCTGGAAAGATGCTGCAACAGAAAGCAAAAGGAATGATGAACGCTTGGTTTGAAGCAAACGAGAAACCCCAACTTCTTCCAAATGGAAAACTTTCCACAGAATTGACTCTGCCAGAAATGTTCTCTTTTTTCATATTTGACATGAAAAAACAAGAGTTTGTTCTCCGAAAAAAAGACTATTCTCTACGAATTATGGGCCGGATCCAAGCACCTCAACCAAGATGGCTGGAACTGACAGCGACCCGATTGTTAGCTAAATGCGTACGAGGACCAAAAAGCTGGAAAGAGCTTCGAACCTATCGGAATATAACCCACGACACCTGCCTTCAAGCAGCCAGAGCTCGAGGTTTGATGGATGGAGATGTGGAATGGGATTGTGCTCTTGATGAAATCTCTCGCATTGAGAACCCAACCGAATGCCGCCGGTTTTATGTGAGCATCCTGGTCCATTGTGCTCCAGCTAATCCGAAAGCACTTTGGGATGGTCATTGGAGGCAATTAGTTAATCGATCATCTCGATGGACAGAAGAACAGAAGAAGTCGCACGCCCTCCGCCACATTCAATTTCTTTTGAATCACCATGGAATGTCATTGGATGATTTCGAGCTCTCTGAAGACTATAATGAGCAAAATTTGCCGGAGATTGATCCTAAAGATGATAATGATAATCCAAATGCTCAACGATACAGTAAGACCTATCATCAAACTGAAGGAGATAAGCTTTATGCTCTTTTGAATCCTGCTCAAAAGACATTCGTGGATCGAGCAGTACAGTTGGGGAAGATTAAGAAGGTACAAAGTCAACGATTGATTTTTGTGGATGGTCCTGGCGGAACCGGCAAAACATTTTGCTACAAAACTATCTACCATCTTCTTGCTTCTCTTGGAAAAAAGACAATTTGTGTCTCCCACGCCGGTATAGCTGCATGTCTTTTACCCAACGGTTGCACGGCTCATCGGAAGTTTTCGATTCCTCTGGAGGTCATGGCTCAGATGACATGTAGAGTTTCTTTGGGATCAGCGGAAGGTATGTTTTCAATTGAAAAAACCCAGTATTTTAAATTTAACTCATTTCAGGAGATGCATTAGCCGCAGTAGATTGCATTGTGTGGGACGAAATAAGTATGTCGGATTGGAGAATCATCCATGCGGTCGATATTCTGTTCCAGCAGCTCAAAGATTCCACTCTTCCTTTTGGAGGAACACTGATTGTGATGGGTGGTGATTGGAGACAAACACTGCCCATTGTTGATGAAGTCAATCATAACGGAGTCGGCAGCTACATTTTGAAAAGCCACGATTTATGGAACGATTTTGAAAAGTTCAAATTGGTTGAGAATCGAAGAGCAATAAATGATCCAGACTATTCCCAATGGATCTTGAAAATAGGCGACGGCTCTAACTACCAGGACATTGAGCGTCAAATGGTTTTAATTCCTGAAAACTTCGTGGAAAGAACCAGCGACTTGGCATTAGCTCATTGGGTGTTCCCAAATGTTAATAACATTGATGAAACCAAGTCCGCCGCTCTTCTCACTCTGGACAACAGAACATCTCTACGACTCAACGACATCGTTCTTGATAAGTTAAACGGGCAGCTTCATGAGTTTCTGGCCATAGATTCACCTGATAAGGCACTGGGATTGAATGTCGATCCAGCCATTTTTGCTTCAAAGACGCCTTCTGGAATGCCGCCACATCGGCTTCGTTTGAAAGTTGGAGCACAGGTAGTGTTACTCAGAAACATTTCAATCCAGCAAGGCTTGTGCAATGGAACTCGGCTCACAGTCAAAAAGTTTGGGGACGATGTAAGTTTGAAACAGCTTTTTTTTCAAATTTTTATAACAATACTTTCAGATTCTTCACCTTACCGTCAACCACCCAACGGAAAATTCTCCTGAAACAGTTTTCCTTCACAGAATGCTGATGTCCCCTACTGGCAAAGGAGCGAAAAGTGCAGGGTTCAAGCGACTACAGTATCCCATTAGGCTTGCCTATGCCTGCACGGTGAACAAAAGCCAAGGGCAAACACTGTCACGCTGCGGTCTTGTACTTCATTCTTCTGTGTTCTCACACGGACAATTATATGTTGCCATGTCAAGGGTTCAAAGAGGTTCGGATTTCAAAATATGGCATACAAGAAGACTCCATTCTCCACTTGACGACGATTATTTTGGTGCTGGAATTTTGGTGAAGAATGTGGTGAATCAAAATGTTCTACGAGAAAGGCAAATCGTGGATATTTTGGAATCTCCTTGACTGTTCGAAAATGTCTGTGCCCCGTCTCAACAATCAACAAATGTTTTAAACAACATTTTGACTCTATTCATTTTTCCCTGTCTCAACGCCTTCCCCCACCACCTGTATTTCAGGTTTCATTCTGTCCACTTGCCCCTTTGATCTGCTTTTTTGTCAGTGCTAAAGTGGTACTTCAGTCATTTAGATTTATATTTTAATTATAATATTTCTACAGGGAGAGAGATCCCTATTTTCTTGTAAATACCCGCTGAAATAATTTTATTGAAATCATTTTTTCCTGAACATTTATACTGCATTTTTCAAAACATTTGTCTTCTTAAAAAAGTGATGAACTTAAGATCATTTCGGAGTTCAAAAAACTCTCATTCCAAAAGTTCGAACCACAATCAATTAGGCTTTAACATAAAGTAAACTATACTAGCTTTTGCGGGGCGGAGCCCCGAAAAAGCTAGTCGTAAGGATTCTAAAGAGAACTGTGTTCATTGTTAAGACTACTGTTTACAAACGTATTGGTAGAATGTGTATATATTTTATGTATTTTTTAATGTATTTATTCAAGGAAGATTTTGAAAATGCAAGATCTGCAACCTACTTGAAAAAACAGATTCTACTTCCGTCTGAAAATTTTTCCTTCGCCATGTGAATTATGATCTTTTTCATTAATTTTTTCAAAATAACCAAAAATAACTAACCAAAAAAAATCTGATTATCAACGCATTGTTTGTACCAGACACCTCCCTACTTTTTTCACATATTTTGTTCAAAATTTTCTCAAATCACAAACTGAAAATGTTTGACGAAATGAGCCAGTTTGGACAGGTTATCACTATTTTCACTATCATCAACCCTTTCATAGCTCTACTCGTTTATGGAAAACTACTATTGAATATCTTTTGGTACTTGAAAAAAATAAGTTTCAGTTTTTATTTAAAGCTTATTTTCAGGTTCAAAACCATTGCAAAACTTCCCGACTTGTCACTTTTCTACAGCTTATTTGTGTTTGATTCGGTTCTAAGTTTTCTCAGTGAGGTTTTGAAAATAAGCAAAAAGAATGAAAACAAATTTTCAGTGATGATTTATATGGCTGAGCTGATTCTATCCCACACTAGTTATTTGGAGTTTTTCCTTCAAAATCCGAATTTCCCGTTTTACATTTTCTATTCTGTTTACGTTATTGGAAATACAAGAGCCTTATTACTACTGGTCATTGCTGTGGATAGAACTGTGGTGAGTTTTTCTAGGCTCTGAGGGGTAGGGAAAAAGAGTGTGAAAAAAAAGAGACGCAGAAAAAAGAATTACAGGCAACATACCTCCCAATAGCTTTCTTCAAATATCGCCGACTTTTACCCACTTGGTCTATCGTCGTCTTTTTTTTCTACCTACATCATTTTCGATTTCTCAATGCTTTTCGGTTTTTGTCATGAAATTATTAACGTCCCACCTGGCTGTGTCACAATTATGTGTGGCCTCAAAGGATGCTATTTTAAATATTGGAATGTTTATGAAAAATCAGTTTTTTCAATGGTCATCGTCCTCACTTTGCTACTTTCTCTCAAATTATTCGTGTGGAGTAAGTATAAAAAACATGAAATTAGTCAGGACCTGAAAAGAGTAAGTGAATTTGTTCCCTATATATCGAACCGACAAACTCTTCCAGGCCAATCGTCTTGCGTTAATTGACACATTTATAGTTGTTGTCTTCAACTTGTTACCACCATCTATTGTATCAGCAGTACCCAACTTTATGTACGTGTTGGGTCCTATTAATGTGTTTTTCAAAACTTTGGGCTTCGCGGTTCAAAGTATATGGGTTACAAGAAATTTGAAGCGAAGGTCTCAGGAGCAGAAAAAGAAATCAACTCTAGTTGCTGTAACAGGAAAGAAAAGTTCAAGTTTGGAAACATAAATTTTGCTTGAATTCGTTGTAACTTTTTCCTTGAGAAATTCCACTAATGAACACGACAGAATGGTTGTTCCTAAAGTATTCCTAAAGTTCAAATAGCATTTCAGATCATTTTTGATTTCTCAATGCCTTTCTGCGCTTTTGAAAAAAGAATTTATTAAAAATCAAAATATTAAGAAATTATTAATGGGACAGAATGAAGTTAAGAGAAACAGGATAGTACAATGAATCGTCATAGGAAAAGATGACAAACAACAAATACAAGAGTACCAGAAATATCAGATTATCTGAACCTCTGCCTCCATTCGGCGGATTTTTAGGATCAGTCTCATCATGATATCACTATTCTCTGGTTGATCATAGAGAAATTGCTTCACATTATGCTTTTGGAACAGCTCCAATGGCACCTCCTTATCAATAAACAATCCGAGAATTTGATCCATATATCTATCACTTTCTGTCAGATATCCCATCATAATATCCATCATTGGTGGGGTAATTCGGTTCCCTTCTTGAACATGATTGAAAATATGTATGTATACTTCATCATTCAATTCTTGGTCTTTGAAAAAATCAAGCTCTTTCAACAACTTCACAGCATGCTCACAGTGGAATCCATACTTCTGGATAAGGGCGGCAATTTCGAATCTGCGGTATTCGGTGAGAGGAAATTGAAATTGCGGGAACATATTGATTGTAATTCTGATCTGAAAAAATGGGGAGAATTGAAACAATTTTTGAAAAAAAAAACAAACCATTTCTGAATTTCCAAACTTGATAGCTTCTGCGAGATCCTTCATGTAGACGTAACCAAATGCGTATTGAAAATTCATGTGACGGCGGTAAGCTTCTTGGAGTTCTTCCATTTCACGAGCCAGAGCTTCATCCTCATTTTCACTATGATATCCAGATTCCGTTGAAACAAAAGAAACATCGTGGTTTGAGATAAAGGAGTCATCAGCATTTAAACCAGCCACATCCTCCTCTACTGGATAACCTTCATCTGGGATTGCGCCAAAGTTATGAAGCATAGTTAAAATCTTATGAATGAGCTCATCAACTTCTGGGAAATCTCCTCTGATGCGTTCCAAAAATGGGAGAATCTCCATGTACTCCTCGAGAAGAAAGTTCAAATCTCGGAAGAGGCAAACAGCAGTTTTTGAATAGTCTCTATCGCGCATATGAAGCATAATGGTCAACATGTGAAGGATACTGTGATCTGGAAGACTGTTTCCGAGAAGATCCATAAGTCCAGTACGGTATGTCTCTAGCATGTCTTTCTTTTCTATATCCATATCCTGCTCCTTCCATTCCCGGTGACACTTGATCAAGTAAACGGCAGATTCGTTGTTCGGAGCAAATTTTTCAACCAAAAATGGCAGGTTGGCTTCATCGATGAGCTCACAGACGTTAGGGCTGGGCTCGAAGGTTTTGAGCTTCTCGACAGCCATGGTGATCGTCTCATTGTTTCCGGTACGGACCATACGAGCAAGGACGTGGATTTGCATTTCGAAAGTGTTCATTTTCAGAGGAAGATTGTTGTATAGAAGAAAACTGCAAATGGGTATTTTAAGTAAAATAAATGAGATTGGCACTTGAATTATGGGACGAGAGTAGAGAAGATTGGAAGAAAATTTGAAAAGACAACCAAGCAGGGCCCAGTTCTTAAATTAGAATGATTATTTGGAGTGTACGCTCACGTTTTTATGAGTGAGTCCAGTCAATTTCTAGGTCAAGGATATACAACACTTGATGGTTATTGTCTTTTAGATGTCAAGAAATAGGCTAATGAGTCAGCAAAGAGACTAAGGAAATCAATATTTTAGGGAGTTGTCTCAAAGGCAGAATCACACTGTGGAATACGCTCACGTCTCCAAAATGTGGGCATACACAACGTCTTCCAATTGATTCCCGCACACACAACTAGGTCATTGTGAGCTATAAAACAGAATGACCATCTAGAGTGGACCAAGCGTCTCAAAGTCAATGATGGGAAGACGCTGTGCACACACAAATTCATAAATGGGCGGGACTTACTGACACAGTCGTCAGCGTCCACTCCAGATTGTCATTCTACCATGAAGACGGATTCCTGGTAGGTGACCATCTCACATCGTCTTCCAGTCTTCTCCTATTTTGACGTCTACCCTTTTTGTTTTCCTTTTCCCTAATCTATCATGGCTCCTTTTTAGCCTCATAGGCATACAATCACAGGCGTCGGTTTCTAACTTCGAAGTCTTCTTTTTCTCTTGGTTTGACATATCATTTGATCTTAAAACAAGATCCAATACTCAAAACAGTTACTAAATTCAACTTTTATCCCTTGCAGAAATTTTCTGTGGTAAGATTCCAGCTTTAGGATAGTCCTTACTTTCTAAGTCGACTTACTAGAACACTACTATTTCAAACAAATTCCCGAACATCAATTTTCCAAAAATATGCATTGGACTTTCGGACACTTTTAAAACTCTAAAAACTCAAAACTTAAGGAAAAGTTCTCAAATTGATTCCCAACTTTAAAGAATCTCTCTTTTCAGAGATTTCTAGATTCAAATTAAATACTTATCGATTTTCTATGTCATCTTTTCTGAGGGGTCATCCCATTTTTCGTCACATCTGATAGTCGATAACACACAGTTGTGCGTCATTCCAGCGTAGAGGCAGTCGTCATCTGTGTACACCACTCCAGATGGTCATTCTATCTCAAAGACGGGGTCTTGGTTGGTGACCACCTCCCAGCGTCTTCCAGTCTTCTTTCTAGTGTCTTACCTTTTTTAATTCATTGACTTCTATATTCTCTCACTTTTTCTGACAAGGCGAACATTCTTTATTTCATCATTTTGAAGTTTCCCTTTTTGGTTCAAAATGAAATTTGTTTTTCTAATCTTACTATTCTAATACACAAGTTCCGTGTGTTTTTCAGTATGCTGTGAGTCCGGGGCCCTCGAGCCATTACTAGAAATCCAATTTTCATGGGGAAAAGACAGATCGATGCAGAATTTTACCGCGATGATGCCCGTCCACTTTTTGTTTCGATTGGAGCTCCGTGAAGCTCTGCTATCTATGCACATCGCCAAAAAATGCTCCCCCGCTGTTGAAACGCTGTGGCCATCGCCGACCTGGATTGGTGTCGGCTGCGCGCATTGGTTACATTGCCGCGCCTCCGCCGTCGCCCGGTTCAATTACCCTATGTTTGAGGTAAAGTTTTCAACTGACCCAAACATTTTTTGAATTTGATAGCTCAAAATGTTTGTCTTGCCTTCGCGAGACTGAAAAACTTTTAAAAATGAAAATCGGTATTGAAAACTTTGAGAAAAAATCACTTGAATTTCGAGTTTTGGAACACTATGATGTAGTGGCGGAGGTGATTGTTTGATAAAAATTAATCCAGGGTTCGATTCCAAGTTGCGGTAGATCGTTTTCACTTTTTTTTTTCAAAATGGTTTCTTTCCATTTTGAATTTGTTTTTAATGTTCATCTTTAGTTTCTCTCTTGCCCGTCTCACTTCTTTTTTCTAATTTTTATATTTTCAGCTTTCTACTACTTCCTGTGCAACAATCTACCTCGGTAAGATGGACTCCTTCGAAATGCAATTCCACGTCTTCGCTCGTTTGGTCCGTACTGGAAATGATTACGTCATCAAGAATGCTGTCGAGGATCTCAAGTTCACGGAGTTTAATTCAAACGTTTGTAACCTTATCGACAAAGCAAATTTGCCATTTCTGATTGAAAAGTTTGCTCCATACAACGAATATGCAATGCATTTGATTAGGGAACATCGGAAGATGAAGGAGATTATTATGGATTCGGAGAAGAAGACTCTTTTGGAGAAATATCGTAATGGACTCATGAGAGCTATTGGAGACACTCTTCCAGATCAAGGAACTTTCAATATTTTGTCATGGATGCTTCATATGTCTGATGTAGAATACTCAAAAACTGCAGTCTGCCTTTTCCGTGATTTGGATTTTTTGCTTGAGGAATACATGGAAATCTTGCCAGCATTGGAAATAAGAAGAGGAGATTTCCCAGAAATTGATGAGCTTATTCATAAAATTCGATCAATGCTTCATGATTTTGATTTCGGGGAAGATTCAGACGATGGTTATCCAGAAGAAGAGGACGAAGAAGAGGATGACGAAGACGGTGAAGAAGAAGAGGAGGAAGAATTCAACTTTGATGATTCTTTCATTTCGGACCACGATGTTTCATTTGCATCAACGGAATCAGGATATGACAGTGAAAATGAGAATGAAGTGTTGGCACGTGAAAACGAAGAAATGGAAGAAGCTAACCGTCTTCGTTTGGAATTTGGTGTCATCTCAACTCACGTTTATATGAAAATTCTTGCTGATATTATCAAATCGGGAAATGCAGATGCTATCAGAAACGGAATCGAAATGATGCAAGACTACCGATTCTCACTTTTCGCTTATCGCAGATATGAAATTGCCGCATTAATCCAGGAGTATGGATTCCATTGTGATGAAGCTATGAAACTTTTGGAAATGACTGAGAGTATGGAAGATCAAGAATTGGATGATGAAGTATTCGATTATATTTCTGATTGTGTTCAAGAAGAAACATCGATTAGCCTAGCAATGATGGGTATTCTAATGGATTTCTTATTCAAAAACGAAAGATATATGGATCGAATTGTCGCATTCCTCACCGATAAGGAAGTTTCATTGGAATTGTTCCAGAAGTATGATGTCAAACAATTCCTATATGATCAACCATTGACCAAGGATGCTTTGATGATTCTTGCTCTCAAAATCCGAAGAATGGAGGCTGATGTTGAGATTTTCTAATAATTTTGAATTTGGTTTTTCTTGTTTTTGATACTTTGATTGCTCTTTTTCTTGTATTTGTTGTTGTTTTTTCTGTTTTTTTCATTTCATGATTTGTTTCGTGCTTCATGTTTCTTTCATTCATTGTCTTTTGTTATGTATTCTCTAATAATTCCAGTAATTTGAAAATCAATAAATCAAATTTTTTAACTTCTGAATTTTTCACTTCTTCCAACACAAAACGGAAATAAAAACAACTCATAAAACTAGGGGTTTCATAGGTTTTGTTTCAGTGTTTGTTTAGGAATGCGGGCCATATGAATCCATTTTAGACTATCATGACAAGTAGTTCTTGGAAAATTAACTTTATTCTCAGATTGTTTCAGAAAAAGAAATGGCAAATTCAATTTGGTCCCACACTTGAACTTCTCTTCCCAGCTCTAACCATTACTGTTGACTTTCTCCTTGGTTCCTGAAATCTTCTCTTCAGGTTTTTAGTGACCCAGAAGCTATGTTTTGCAAATCCCAAAGTTTTGAAATATGTGTTGATTGGTCCCAACCAGAGGACAAAATCAGGATATACTGTTACAATAGTTGGTGGGATTAAATTAAAAACAATTACTATAAATGTATCAATTAGAGCCAAACGATTCGCCTGCAATCGAAAGGGTGGTGATGAAAACTATACAAAGATGTGTTACCCTTTTCAAATCCTCACTGATTTCTTGTTTCTTACTTATTCCATACATACTTATTCCATACGAATAATTTCAATGATAACTACAATGATAAAATAATTACGACTGAAAAAAAAAACACATTTCTCATGGTCAACCCAATAATTACGGTAACAAGCAGAAACACCACACAAGATAGTAACACATCCAGGTGGAACATTTATTCTTTCATGGCAAAACAAGAATAAGACAGCTATATCAACAAAAAGATACAGGAGAACTGTCAGAATGATGTCAAATGTGGGAAGATATCGCCGGTACTTGTATAATTGGAATATAATTGGAAGATAAGTGGCCTGAAATTGAATACTACAAACTACAAGAGCTACAATAATTTGTAATCTTACAAGTATTCTGTCAACTGCAATCACCAGAAGTAACAAGGCTCTTGTATTTCCAATCAAGAATACTGAATAAAAAATGTAGAATGAAAAGTTTGGATTTTTCATGAAACTTTAGAAAACTGGTGTTTGACAAAAACATTATCAACATATTCATGAACACTGAAACCAACTTATTGTCAACCTTTTCAAGATGAAAAACTTACTGAAAAAGCTAACGAAGGAATCAAAAACAAACTGGCAATAAAAAAGATTAAAATCAGGAATTTTCGTGATAGATTTGAACCAGAAAATAACCAAAAGTAGTTTTCCATAAAAGAATAGAGCAATAATAATAAAGAGCAGGGGCGTTCGAAAGACTCGGACATACTATTTTCAGACACACTCCACTGAGCAAATCACAGAAACGTATAGGAGGCATCGGTAGATCTTTGGATCATAATAAGGAACTCATTATGAGCAAAAAAAAGAATTAGTCTCAGCAGTCGTGTGTATTTTCTAAAGGCAAATAAATTAATTTTTTTGGAAGTATTTTATTCGTTTCGTTTTTGTTGTGAATGATTTATGAATAGTCGTGCTCCCTCAGTTTTGAAAATTTTCAGTTCAAACCACATTTCATCAAAAAAGTTGAAAATGTACGACGAAATTATGCTATCCGGGCAAGTTATCAACATACTGTCTATCCTTAACCCTTGTATTGCTCTATTCTTTTATGGAAAACTACTTTTGGATATTTTCTGGTTCAAATCTATCACGAAAATTCCTGATTTTAATCTTTTTTATTGCCAGTTTGTTTTTGATTCCTTCGTTAGCTTTTTCAGTAAGTTTTTCATCTTGAAAAGGTTGACAATAAGTTGGTTTCAGTGTTCATGAATATGTTGATAATGTTTTTGTCAAACACCAGTTTTCTAAAGTTTCATGAAAAATCCAAACTTTTCATTCTACATTTTTTATTCAGTATTCTTGATTGGAAATACAAGAGCCTTGTTACTTCTGGTGATTGCAGTTGACAGAATACTTGTAAGATTACAAATTATTGTAGCTCTTGTAGTTTGTAGTATTCAATTTCAGGCCACTTATCTTCCAATTATATTCTTCAAGTACCGGCGATATCTTCCCACATTTGCCATCATTCTGACAGTTCTCCTGTATCTTTTTGTTGATATAGCTGTCTTATTCTTGTTTTGCCATGAAAGAATAAATGTTCCACCTGGATGTGTTACTCTCTTGTGTGGTGTTTCTGCTTGTTACCGTAAAATTCCGATATATTATATCTGAATTCAGTTTTAATATATCTGAATTCAGTTATAATATATCTGAATTCAGATATAATATATCTGAATTCAGTTATAATATATCTGAATTCAGTTTTAATATATCTGAATTCAGTTATAATATATCTGAATTCAGTTATAATATATCTGAATTCAGTTTTATATATCTGAATTCAGTTATAATATATCTGAATTCAGATATATTAAAACTGAATTCAGATATAATATATCGGAATTTTACGGTAACAAGCAGAAACACCACACAAGAGAGTAACACATCCAGGTGGAACATTTATTCTTTCATGGCAAAACAAGAATAAGACAGCTATATCAACAAAAAGATACAGGAGAACTGTCAGAATGATGGCAAATGTGGGAAGATATCGCCGGTACTTGTATAATTGGAATATAATTGGAAGATAAGTGGCCTGAAATTGAATACTACAAACTACAAGAGCTACAATAATTTGTAATCTTACAAGTATTCTGTCAACTGCAATCACCAGAAGTAACAAGGCTCTTGTATTTCCAATCAAGAATACTGAATAAAAAATGTAGAATGAAAAGTTTGGATTTTTCATGAAACTCTAGAAAACTGGTGTTTGACAAAAACATTATCAACATATTCATGAACACTGAAACCAACTTATTGAAAAGTTCTGACATGATTCCAAATCAACTACGTAACATCTTCTTCTGAAGTCGTATACGAACAAAAAATTACCTTCCGAGAAATTGTTTTTCAAAATTTTTTCGTCATGAGAGAATCTGAAAATGATCCACATGGACCATATTCCATTATTTTCTAGACAGCATTTTAATTAATTATTTTTTCTCAATTTGTTCCAAAATTTTTTGATTTCTGGCTCTTTTTTCTGACTTGAGTAAAGCATAGTCAGTTTCAATTTTCTGTTTTGCTCTGGAAACAAAAAGCTTTGCAAATATGAAATCGTACAGTGAAATGACCCAATTTGAGCAGTTTGTCACTATTTTAACCATGATAAACCCATTAATAGCATTGTTTAAAAAACAAGAAATGAGTCTGGATGTCAAGAGAGTAAGTGATGCCCTTCTAATAGGGGTATTGCAAAGTTCAAAGTTTCAGACCAACCGTCTCGTCCTAATCGACACTGTAATCGTTATATTTTTCAATTTGCTTCCCCCTTCTCTTGTTGCAGCAGTTCCAAACCAATCAACACATACTTTAAAACTTTGGGATTTGCAAAATACAAAGCTTCTGGGTCGCTAAAAACCTGAAGAGAAGATTCCAGGAGCCTAGAAGAAAATTAACAGTAATAGTTAGAGCTGGGAAGAGAAGTTCAAGTGTGGGACCAACTTGATGAAGTGAAAAACTGCAGAAGGTTAAAAAATTTCTGATTTATTAACTTTCAAATTAATGGAATTATTAGAGATAAAAAACAAAAGACAATGAATGAAAGAAACATGAAACAAATCGTAAAAAAGAAACAACCAACAAATACAAGAAAAAAGAGCAAAAATCAGAGACAAAAATCAAAAACACAAAAAAACAGTCAAAGTTATTAAATAGTCTCGACATCGGCCTCCATTCTTCGGATTTTGAGAGCAAGGATCATCAAAGCATCCTTGGTCAATGGTTGATCATATAGGAATTGTTTGACATCATACTTCTGGAACAATTCCAATGAAACTTCCTTATCGGTTAGAAATGCGACAATTCGATCCATATATCTTTCGTTTTTGAATAAGAAATCCATTAGAATACCCATCATTGCTAGGCTAATCGATGTTTCTTCTTGAACACAATCAGAAATATAATCGAATACTTCATCATCCAATTCGTGATCTTCCATACTCTCAGTCATTTCCAAAAGTTCTATAGCTTCATCACAATGGAATCCATACTCCTGGATTAAAGCGGCAATTTCATATCTGCGATAATCGAAAAGTGAGAATCTGTAGTCTTGCATCATTTCGATTCCGTTTCTGATAGCATCTGCATTTCCTGATTTGATAATATCAGCAAGAATTTTCATATAAACGTGAGTTGAGATGACACCAAATTCCAAACGAAGACGGTTAGCTTCTTCCATTTCTTCGTTTTCACGTGCCAACACTTCATTCTCATTTTCACTGTCATATCCTGATTCCGTTGATGCAAATGAAACATCGTGGTCCGAAATGAAAGAATCATCAAAATTGAATTCTTCCTCCACTTCTTCATCGTCTTCTTCGTCATCCTCCTCTTCTTCTTCTGGATAACCATCATCTGAATCTTCCCCAAAATCAAAATCATGAAGCATTGATCGAATTTTATGAATAAGCTCATCAATTTCTGGGAAATCTCCTCTTCTAAGTTCCAATGCTGGCAAGATTTCCATGTATTCCTCGAGCAAAAAATCCAAATCACGGAAGAGGCAGACTGCAGTTTTGGAGTATTCGACATCAGACATATGAAGCATCCATGACAAAATATTGAAAGTTCCTTGATCTGGAAGAGTGTTTCCAATAGCTCTCATGAGTCCATTACGATATTTCTCCAAAAGAGTCTTCTTTTCTGAATCCATAATAATCTCCTTCATCTTCCGATGTTCCCTAATCAAATGCATTGCATATTCGTTGTATGGAGCAAACTTTTCAATCAGAAACGGCAGATTTGCTTTGTCGATAAGTTGACAAACGTTTGAATTAAACTCCGTGAACTTGAGATCCTCGACAGCATTCTTGATGACGTAATCATTTCCAGTACGGACCAAACGAGCGAAAACGTGGAATTGCATTTCGAAGGAGTCCATCTTACCGAGGTAGATTGTTGCACAGGAAGTAGTAGAAAGCTGAAAATATAAAAATTAGAAAAAGGAAGTGAGACGGGCAAGAGAGAAACTAAAGATGAACATTCAAAAAAGAAGGAAAGAAACCTTTTTGAATTTTGGAGCTTATTAGAAAATCAAATTTCATGTCGAACCAAAAGGAAAAGTTTTGAAATGATAAAATGGAAGAATCGTCTCCAGTATACATAAGTGAAAAAATGAAGTAGTCAATCAATAAGAAAAGGGTTACACAAAAAGAAAAAGAAGACTGGAAGACGTTGGGAGGTGGTCACCAACCAAGACCCCGTCTTTGAGATAGAATGACCATCTGGAGTGGTGTACCCTGATCACGACCGACGCTGGAATGACGCACAACTGTGTTTTATCGACTATCAGATGTGAAGAAAAATGAGATGGCCCCTCAGAAAGGCTGACTAAGAAAATCGATAAGTATCTAGTTTGAATCTAGGAATCTCTGAAAAGAGTGTTTCTTTGAAGTTGGAAATCAATTTGAGAACTTTTCCTTAATAGTGTTTGAAAAGTGTCCGAAAGTCCAACACATATTTTTGGAAAATTTATGTTCGGAAATTTGTTCAAAATAGTAGTGTTCTAGTAAGTTGATTTAGAAAGTAAGAACTATTCTGAAGCTGGAATCTTACTTGCAGAAAATTTCTGCAAGGGATAAAAGTTGAACTCAGTAACAGTTTTGAGTTTTGGATTTTGTTTTAAGATCAAATGATATGTCAAACCAAGAGAAAAAGAAGACTTCGAAGTTAGAAACCGACGCCTGTGATTGTATGCCTATGAGGCTAAAAAGGAGCCATGATAGATTAGGGAAAAGGAAAACAAAAAGGGTAGACGTCAAAATAGGAGAAGACTGGAAGACGATGTGAGATGGTCACCTACCAGGAACCCGTCTTCATGGTAGAATGACAATCTGGAGTGGACGCTGACGACTGTGTCAGTAAGTCCCGCCCATTTATGAATGGTTGTGTGCACAGCGTCTTCCCATCATTGGTTTTTAGACGCTTGGTCCACCCCAGATGGTCCATCTGTTTTATAGCTCACAGTGACCCAGTTGTGTGTGCGAACCAATTTGGAGACGTTGTGTATTCCCACATCTTGAAGACGTCAGCGTATTCTACAATGTCATTCTGTCTTTGAGACGAGACACTGTTTGGCTGTTGTCTCATATTGATTTTCGGTCTGCATTCTTTTTTGGTTTATCTTGCTTTTTTCTCTTATTCCCTTCTGACCACTCATTCTCAAATGCCCCTTATTTCAGATCTTTACTATCCTCTACTCTTGTCTTCTTGCCAAAAATGGACACTTTCGAGATGCAACTCTACGTCCTCGCCCGTCTCCTCCGGACTGGAAACGATGCGACCATCACCAGCGCAGTCCAGAAAATCAAGTCTTTGGAGCCAAGCTCAAATGTCACTGAGCTCATTGACAAAGCCAATTTGCCATTCTTGGTCGATCATTTTGCTCCACTTAACAAGGCCGCTGTCAATTTGATCAGAGATCATCGGGAGGTGAAGGCACGGGATATGTTCATGGGAAAGCAAAGCATGTTGGAAAAATTCCGTGTTGGACTTATGAGTATTATTGGAAATACTCTCCCAGGCCGAAACATTTTTGATATGTTATCAATGATGATTTATATGCGTGATGTGGAATACTCCAAAACTGCTGTTTGCCTCTTCCGAGATTTGAATTTCCTTCTCGAAGAGTACATGGAGGTTCTGCCATTTTTGGAGGATATCAGAGGAGAATTCCCAGAAGTTGATGAGCTTATTCGAAAGATTCGAGAGATGCTCGGAGAATTTGATATCGGTGTTGTTCTAGATGATGAAGAGGCTGGTCTTCAGACAAACGACTCTATCGTTTCCGACCACGAAGTCTATGTGCCTTCTGGATATGACAGTGACGAAGAAGAAGCACTTGAACACCGTCGTCTCGTGGAATTCGAATCTGCTTTTGTAGATCTTTACATGAAACTTCTTGCAGACGCTATCATGTTTGGAACTTCTGAAACAGTAAGTGTTTTCAAAAAAGATTTAATTCAATCAATTTTCATTTTCAGATCAAATTTGCAATCGAAGCATCCCAGCACTATCAATTTCCTCTCACCGCCTACCGGAAATTCGAAATCACTGCATTGATTAGAGAGTATGGATTCTATTGCAATGAAGCTGTTTCATTGTGGAGAAAGATTGATTCAATGGAAGATCTGGATCTGGCAGATTATGTTTTCAACCATATTGCTGTCTACATCGATAGCAACGCCTCGATTCACTCACAAATGATGGAGGTTCTAATGGGATATCTCGTGGAGAGTGATAGATATATGGATCAGATTCTTCGGTTGTTTATCAACAAGGAAGTTTCATTGGAATTGTTCAGAAAACATCAAGTTGAGCAGTTTCTTTACAATCAGCCAGAGCTGACTGTTGACATGCTGGTTCTTGTTCAGAAGATCTGCAATATGGAGGCTTTCTGATATGTTTAATTTTTCTTGTATTTGTTTTTTGTTGTCTTTTTCTGTATTCATTTCATGTGCAATTTTTTAAGTGTTTGATCTTGATGATTCCTAATAAGTTGAAATTTTAATAAAGTTTTTTTTTCAAACGTTGTTTGAACAATTTTCAGCTCCTACAGTTTCTTGAGCTTATCAACTTGGATCTAATGGACACTCAAAATAATAAACTTCGGCAATTCAATAGGGTCCTAAAAAGTCCACGGTTGTGACGTTTGTATGGAAAAAATGTTCAAGCATAAGACCGAATTGACTACGTAACATCTCCTTCTGAAATCGTCTACGACCAGAAAAATTACCTTCCAAGAAGTTGTTTTTCATATTTTTTCGTCATGAGAAATGATTCCCATGGACCGTCTTTCTAGACAGCTCCTAACGAAATTTTTCATTAATTAATTTTCTCTCAATTCGTTCCAAAATTTTTCAATTTTCTGGCTCTTTTTTTCTGACTTGTGCGAAGCATAGTCAGTTCCAATTTTCTGTTTTGCTCGGAAAAAAAATTTCGAGGCCTTGCAAATATGAAATCGTACAGTGAAATGACACAATTTGGACAATTTGTCACTATTTTAACCATGATAAACCCATTAATTGCATTATTAATCTATGGAAAACTACTTTTGGACATTTTTTGGTTCAAAACAATTGCAAAAGTTTCGGATTTGTATCTATTTTATAGTCTATTCGTTTTTGATTCCGTTGTTAGCTTGTTCAGTAAGTTTTTCATTAAAAATCATTTCGAAAAATTCCAAAAAAGCTGGAGGTTTCAGTGTTTTTCTACGTCACTATCATTTATTTATCCAACACTAGTTTTCTGGAATTTTTCGTAGAAAATCATAATTTTCCATTTTACATTTTCTATCCGGTTTACATGATTGGAAATGTGAGAGCTTTGTTGCTTCTGGTAGTTGCCATTGACAGAACTTTTGTAAGCTTTTGTAGTCTTTGTAGTCATTGCTCAACTTTTTTTTTCAGGCCACTTATTTCCCAATAAAGTTCTTCAAATATCGTGACCTTATCCCCACTTATTCTATCATTTCCTTCTTTTCCTTCTATGTGTTTATTGACTTTTCTGTTCTCTTTGGTTTTTGTCACGAAAAAGTTGATATTCCCCCGGGATGTGTTACCATAATGTGTGCTCTGAATGGTTGTTATTTCCGCTATTGGAATTATTATGAGAAAACGATTTTCTCATTAGTCATCACTCTTTCCTTGTTGTTATGCTTGAAGCTGTTCATATGGAATAAGTATAGAAAACAAGAAATGAGTCAGGATGTCAAGAGAGTAAGTGGTGCACTTTTAATAGGGGTACTTTAAAGTTTTATGTTTTTAGACCAACCGTCTCGTCCTTATCGACACTGTAATAGTTATATTTTTCAACTTGCTTCCTCCTTCTCTAGTCGCAGCAGTTCCAAATTTTATGTATTGGTTGGGACCTATAAATCTATTCTTCAAAACTTTGGGATTTGCAATTCAAAGTTATTGGATAACCAAGAATTTGAAGAAACGATTCAAAGTTGTAAAGTCAACTAAAGTGGCAGTTAGTAGAAGACCAAGTGGGAGTTTTACCGCAGGCTAAGATTGTTTTTTTCACTGAATAAACAATTTCGAATGAACTTTCTTTTGAAATCCCCATTGTCCTTTTCTAGGAGATCATCGTGTTCTAGGAACCAAAATAATGAATAGTTAGGCCGTCTCATAACAAGCAAAGCCTGTGGGAAATGAGAAAAAAAAACACAAAAAATTTCACATTGTTCACTACAAAAACTATGATGATAACCGGATTGATAGTTGCTATAACTGCAGCTTTATTTTCTTGTAGTGCTGTAATAGTTTATCTCAAATTGCTTTTGCAAATATTTTGGTAACGGTTCTATTTTTCCTTGAAATCAATTGATTTTGTCAAAATTTCAGTTTCAAAACCATCAAAAAAGTGTCAGACCTTAGTTTGTTTTATTTCCGGTTCTTATTTGATATCATGTTCAGTATTGCGAGTAAGTCATTTTTTAGAAACGAATCGGCTCATATCCCAATTTTTCAGTATTTTTATTACTGATTTTTGTGATAACATCAGTAACTAATTTTGTCGATCTATTTGGAGAGCACCCAATCATTGCATTTTTTGCTATTTGGTCGGTGAATCTAATTGGATCGATGAGAGCTTTTCTAATTCTGATAATATCAATGGATAGAATTTTTGTGAGTTTTAGTTTTGGTTTGTGTTATGCGCTCAGCTTTGGCTCCGGGCTTCTCGAAAAGTGGAAAGGTTTTTTTTGGTGTCTTGTGGAATTTCAGATAGTGGTTACTGTAGAATGAGAGTGGACTTCGCGTTATCTCCTCGGAAATGTTTGATTCATTTCAGGCCACTTTTTTCCCCATAACTTTCTTCAAATATCGCAAAAATATCCCAACTTTCTTACTCATTTTAATGGTCTTATTTCATTCCCTTATCGATGCCTCTATCATGTTTATGTATAATCTGTGAAAACACTGCCGCGGTACCCCCAGGATGTATCAATATGAGTTGCACTTTGAGTGTTTGCTATCAAAGTTTTTGGATGACTTATGAAAAAGTGGTCTACTCCATTATCATCATTTTGACTTTTTTCTTATCATTGAAGATATTTGTGTGGAATAAATGGAAGAAACAAAAGATTAGCCGAGATTTGAAAAGAGTGAGTTGATTGGTACCCTTTTATTAGAGAAGTCTATATTTTTCAGGCAAACCGTCTAGCTTTAATTGAGACTATCATAATTGTTGTTTTTGACATATTTCCCATAATTTGTCTGTCTATATTTCCCAAAATCTTCAATTATTTTGGTCCAATCAACGCCTTCTTCAAGACACTAGGCTTTGTTATTGAGTCACTGCTGGTTTCTTCGAATTTGAAGGAAAAATATAAAAAGAAGACAGATTCGGAAAACAAATCAAAGGTCGTAATCAAGTCTGGGAAAGTGGAACCAAGTGATAATTCGTAGACAAGTTAACCTTTTTTTAGAACATTTTGATGAAATAAATTAAAATAGAAAGTTTTTTTGGTCAGTCTAGACTTTATTAGTCGGTCTATAAATGTACACTAGAGCAAAGTTGTAAGTCTCTGAGTGGCCAAAGTAAGAAATTTTTCTATTTTTGATGGAAAAATGATAAAAAGTTCAAACGGAACCTCTCAATTTCCGGTTTAGGAAAACATTAGGAGTTCTGTGATTGATACCCATTGAGTGATTTTGCCCTTTTATTACGGATATGAGGCAAAAGGTGAAGAGAGTTTAGAGAAAGTACAGCGAGCATTTTTTTTTGAAACCAAACAAACGTTTTGAATTTTTTTAACTTTTTTCAATCCATGGCTTTCATTCATCTGAATTAAGAAAAAAACCAACTACCGCCACGCCCATTCGGTCCGCAATTTTCCGTCAGAGTGATCGCGTACTCAGCAATCAATGCTACGACCAAAAAAAAATAATTCAAATGCGCTTGTGGTGTTTTGAGAATTTTCGAATAAGCCGCTCAGTTTTTTTGGTTTCGCGCGTGAATTGTGTGATCTTCTACGCAGACACCTTTACGCGAAGTTACGTACCGAACGGCTATCTGACGGTCATCGGCAGATGTGAGTGGTGGAAAACTTCACCAACGTATTTTTAAACTACATTTTTCGGTGAATATTTTTGAAAAAAAAAAGTTTTCAACATGAATTTTTCGATACAAATACGTTTTTGTCGGAGTTTGTTCACCCATTTCAAAACATAATTTTTGAAACCTATCCCTCCGAAAAACTTCATTCCGTTTCATAATTCTCATTTTTCACCCAAAAACTTCTCATTAAAATTCTTCGCTACCTGACTTTTCAAGCCAAAAACAAGAAGACGTGGTTGATCTCTGGCTCGTGCCACTCACGCGCGCAAGGTGTCTAATCACCAATAACAAAACTTGGTGTCTCTTTTTCTCTGGCTCTCTTTGGCAAATGTCATTTCTGATATGACAACCTTCTTTACTTCTGAATGTCATAGCAACTTCTGAATGTTGGCAAGTCTTCATTTTCATTTTGTTGACGAACATGAGAACAAGCTCCTCCCATTTCATACGTCGTTTAGTTTTACACCTGTCTTTTTTTTTCAAGTTTATAATAACTTTAATTTCTCGATATTATATTTTCAGATAGAAATTTCTCCGTTTCTTCTTCATAAAACAAAATGGTCATTTCCTTAACCGAACAATCAAAAATACTTGATGGAATCTTCACAAATCCATTTTTCATCGTTACATCCTTTTTATTCCTTTTGGCCTATACTCTCCAATGGTTTCGTAGACGTCAAGCATTAACTGATTCTATATCAATTCTCGAGTTTCCACTGATCATTTCTTGCTCAGCTGTAGTGTTTTCCATGATGCATTACGGGTTGAAAATGTTGTTGATTTCTATGAAAATGGATCCAGAAACTTCTCCCGGGTCATATGTTTTCCAGGGATTGTTTTTTATTTCTACGGATTTGTTGACAGTGGCCAATAATATTTTACTTCCATTGTTGTTTATCAACACGATCTACTTCTTCATTAAAAATACAGAGTTGTAAGTTTTTTGAGGTTTGGTGGTAAAAGAAAAAAGGGTCAGTAGATCAAAAAAGTGGTGAGCTTTGAAAAAATAACTCAATTCTCCAATTTTTGATACATAAGTTATAAAACATTTATAGGGTAGGATGACGTTAGTAGCAGGAAACTTTCAATTTGGTTTGAGAATTTTTCAAAAATATGGGACTAGATATTCAAAAGGGCAATTTTCGAGCAAACATATTCGAATATTTTTATGTACTTTTGAACTTTTTGGATTTTTTGGGTCTAGAAAACATAAAGAATCCTCCGGTCCATCGTCTTATTTCAGCCGCCTTGTTCTCTTCATCATTGCCATTTTCTACACTAACATCAAATACCTTATCTATCTAAAACTGCTTCCAAACATGATCCAACTCAACATAATGTCCACTTTAGACCCTTGCAAATGTCTTGTTATCAACCCGATTGACCACACAATGCTATTACTTGTCCTTATTTTCATTTTTATCCGGCTCCGTTGCACCAACACTGGTCCTTTATCGTATGAACATACTGTGGGAATTCTTATCACACTGTGCTTTACAATAATCAAAGTTTTTTCAATAATATCTGATATGAATTCGATTGGATTATTCAAAAATCAAATTGAATCCACTGTTCAATTCACTGGGTTAAACACTGAAATTATGCTGACAAAGAATTATGAAACTTGTCAATTAATAATGAGTTATCTCTGTTTGGTTTGTGGAGGAATTGTCACTTTGAATAGTTATCGGAAACGGGCAACTATTAATTTGACAAAAACAATTAATATGAAAAGGAAGACGGTTAATACAATTAATAATACGGAGGATGCTGAAATGAATCAAGTTGGAAGAAATCCTATCAATGATGGGTCTGCTTTACCTGTGAAAGTTTGAATTTGATAAATTTTTATTTTGAAAATAGTTTCGAGAAAATAAATAATTTCTGATGAAAAATTTGACAAGGGAAAACCTATCAAAAAGTCATTATTATTCGAAGTGCCCCTAATTTTCGTTTTGGCTGAACTTCGATTTTCAACTTTTTGCACCTGCTCTCTAATTTAGTGCTTGAAAAACAACAAAAGCACTTGCAGAATAAATTTATTTGTTTTCAAAATGTTCAGATAATCACAGAGAATTAAAATGGTTTTTCACATAGCAAAAGCATGACAATTGTGCTCATTCTTTCTGGCTCCACAATAAGCGGTGTCGGCACGGACTGTGAAGACAAATGGATTCTGAAGATGTTGCTTATTTTGTTTAGTTTTCACTTAAAAGTAGGAGCTTACCTCGGAGCAAACCACAATGAATCTGTTGAGTTGGCGGCTCTCCAAAGCTCCATTAACAGCTTTGGAAGAATCAACGGCAGATGATTGCATATTCTGAATTTCTATTATTTTTAGGTCCTCTTTGGTTACTATACCTCCAAAATAATCTTCTTCAACTCTGGTTTATTGCACATGACATCATCATCTCCAGCGGCAATTCCATGGAAAGATGGTTTCTCTGGAAGAGATCTCTTCTTTCTTCCACCACATCCACAAGAGGATGGAGGTGGTGGAGGAGCTCCACAACCACATCCACCACCTCCTCCCATCATTCCGAAGAGTCCTGGACAGGCAGCACAAATGGAAATAAGACAGAGAAGAATGAGAATGGAAGATTGCATTTTGTTGAATAGAAGACTTGGAACAGTTGATGATCCTTCTAATCCAAAGATCCCTTTTATATGGGAAACTGCCACTTTACTCCTCATTACACCCTGTCTCGATATTTACCTCTTTAGATTTTCCAGATAGATCAGATAACCTTTTTATTTTTGTTCATCTCTTCTTTTCCTAGACTTTTAGACACCTTTACGTCACACCGTAATTCGCTTCGTTCGTCTATTACATCTTCCAAACTTTCTTTGCCTAATTTCAAATCCCAAAAAAAACTCTTTATTTGTGTAATTTCGGTCTGCTATATAAAAGAATTTGGATGTCTGGAAATACCATCAAAACATTTTGCAATTCCAACAATGCAATCTTCTATTCTTGTCCTTCTCGGCCTCATCTCCGTCGTTGCTGCCTGTCCAGGACTCTTCGGAATGATGGGAGGAGGTGGTGGATGTGGATGTGGAGCTCCTCCTCCACCACCATCATCTTGTGGATGTGGTGGAAGAAAGAAGAGATCTCTTCCAGAGAAACCATCATTCCATGGAATCGCCGCTGGAGATGATGATGTTATGTGTAATAATCCAGAGTTGAAGAAGATTATTCTGGAGGTACGGTAACTTAAGCGAATCTAACCAAAAAGGTAAATTCAGAATATGCAATCATCCGCCGTTGATTCTTCAAAAGCTGTCAATGGTGCATTGGAGAGCCGCCAACTCAACCGATTCATTGTGGTTTGCTCCGAGGTTAGCTTTGAGTTTCCGACGATTCAGAATAGATATTTACTTCAGCATCCATTTGTCTTCACCGTCCGTGCCGACACCGTTTATTGTGGAGCCAAAAAGAATGAGCACAATTGTCATGCTTTTGCTATGTGAAATTTCTTTTGGATCTGATTCTTCTCATTTTCTGTACATTTGGAACATATTTAAATAAAACGTTTTATTCTGAAAGAGTGTTTTAAATGTTTTTTTTAATCAAAATAGAAATATTAAAATAATAAAATATTAAAATAGACTTCACTTCCCAAGGTTACCTGCTTTTTTGAGCATTTGAACATAAAACTAGTTTTATTACCTTTTCGAAACTGATTGGAAAAACATTTTTTGTGTTTTCTTATAAACAAACCAAATATGTTTTGCTTGAGTTCCAGGTCTCGAAATCTCAAAAATTTGCAACATTTTCTGTGTTATTCTTCTCTCTAATAACCCCTCCAATATATTCCACATTCCATACTCTTGTGACTAATCAACTAAATTTGTTATTGAGCCCAATTCGATTAACTTCCTTCTTTCTTATTTCACTTGACCTGCTTTTTCTTTTTCCGACTTTTCATTTAGTCCCTTATGGCTATATACGTATCATTCGAAACCCCATATTGGCTTATCAACTGCTATCATTCTATCACTTTCTGCTCATTCGTTATCAATTCTATTGGAATTTATTTGATAAGTTTTCAAAGTGGAAAGATTGATAGTTTCAAGTACTTTTTGCTATGGTTTACGGTAATCCAAAAATAGGAAAGACTTCGAATCTGATGTAAATTTCAGATCTGCAATCTTTTGAGCGATTTCTACATGTTTGTCCTGACCCAACCAATTCCATTGCTTCCAATATGGGCAGGGTACATACATGGTCCAATTTGGTCTGTTTTCCATATTGGAACTCATACAGCTTCAGTTCTTGGAAGCTTCATATTGGGACAACAAGTTTCTGCTCTTACAATGTGTTTTGTGAGGAAATATCAAGCGATTTCCAAGATTGATACGCAGAATGTGGTATCTGATTTTTGGTTGATTTTGGTTGGAATTTGGGGTCAAGGGCTTATTGGAGTCTGGGTTTTATTGTACTATTGTTCTGGAATTGATAGAGCAACATCACTGAAAATTATAAAACAGAATCACCCAGACTTGTATCATAATTTTCTGGCACTAGAAGATTTCCAATTATACCTCTCCAATGAAATCACAAATTGGTTCATATTCTCCGCTGCTTTTATGGCCATTGTCTTCACTACCATCATTATATTTTGCACTGTAAAAATGTTAAATTTACTGAAAAATCTGGAGAATCACATTTCCCGAGGTCACTTGAAGAAGCACAAGTCGGCCGTGAGCAGCCTGATTTCTCAGTTGATGACGTCACCAGTCGCTTTTCTGCCACCATCTGCAAGTGGTTTTCTGTTGTTTTGGCCGGATTTTGAGTATATTCAAGGTAACAAATTGTTAAAATCAGAGAACAATTTTGAAATTTTCAGTAACCAGTTGGATCCTGTTGGTCTTCACTTCAAGCCATGGAACTATCAATTGTTTGGTTATGATTCTGACGTGTCCACCTTATAGAGAATTTTTCAAATGCAGAAGTTTTGGATCTTGCAAAAAGCCACAACGTCATTTAACTTGAATTATTTGATTGATTTTCTGATCCGGTTCTATAAACGATTAAAAATATAAAAATGAATTTCTGATCATTCTCTGAATTTTCTAATTCTCGTGCAGAATTTTTTATCAGGTTTGTTTTGCAAAATACATGTACTGCTGACCTCATATTTCTTGCAGGTGCATACAAATGCTTGTTTCAATAATCAAAAATAGCAAGTAGAAAATAATTATATTCATTTTTCACAATGTACAGAAACGGGGAAATTTAGAAACAGAAGGACTTCACATAGCAAAAGCATGGCAGTTGTGCTCATTCTTTCTGGCTCCACAATAGGCAGTGTCGGCACGGACAGTGAAGACAAATGGGTTCTGAAGACGCTATCTATTCTAGATCATCGGAAATTCAAAGCTTACCTCAGAGCAAACCACAATGAATCTGTTAAGTTGGCGGCTTTCCAATGCTCCATTTACAGCTTTGGAAGAATCAACAGCAGATGATTGCATATTCTGGATTTATTTTTTGGTTAGGTTCGCTTAAGTTACCGTACCTCCAAAATAATCTTTTTCAACTCTGGATTATTGCACATGACATCATCATCTCCAGCGGCAATTCCATGAAAAGATGGTTTCTCTGGAAGAGATCTCTTCTTTCTTCCACCACATCCACATGATGATGGTGGTGGAGGAGGTGCTCCACACCCACATCCACCACCTCCTCCCATCATTCCGAACAGTCCTGGGCAGGCAGCACAAATGGAAATAAGACAGAGAAGGATGAGAATGGAAGATTGCATTGTTGGAATGGAGGAAGCTTTGTTGATGACTTTAAAGTTTCAGAAGCTTCCTTTTATATTACTTTCGTTCTTCTCTGTTGCTATTTCAAAAAAGTTCCTAAGAATTGCGAAGAAAACCAGTGTAACAAGATAATTACACCAGTAGCTTCCGAAAGAAAAACACAACCGTATTATGTAGGGAACGCATCGAGACAGGTAGGGTTTTTTGGCCAATTAAAACGAATCCATTACGTTATGTTTCTTCCGATCGTTCGCAAATTTGGAACAAAAAACAAATTGTTGTCTGCATTTTTTTTCAATTTTCGGGGTGTCTGATTTCTTGGTAATGGAGAGAATGTGCATGAGAGCCGAAACTCAGTTTTCTTCGGAAAAATTATTCGAAACCCGTGCCAGTTTTTTTTTAGTTGTTTTGATCTTATTTCCACTAATGGAGTGAGGCTGACTTGTTTTGAATAGGCTGCAAAATTGTAAATTGACTAGATGAAGACCAATTACCATAAAACTCTCCATAAAAGCAACTTTTACAATATCTCTTTTTTGCAAACCGTTTGTTATGTTCAAACTTGAAACTGAAACTTTTGCCACTTTTTGCTTTTTTTTTATTTTGAGAAGATTTGAAAACTGAAACTCTTCTCCAAGAGACAAATGCTAGCTCCTCGTAATATAAGAAAGGAGGAAGTTCGAGAAGTCAATTTTGTTCTTATCATTCATTTTGATAGTAATCATTGAACGATTTCATGGAGAGAGATATGACATTGGAATGAAATAATTATTTCAACAAAACGTATTTTAAGTTTCTGGAATCACAAAATGATCATTTAACTTTCCAAACATTGTGCAACATTTCAAATGGTCTGTTCTTTGGTCTTTTGTTCTTTTATCTCATCTCTCTTGTCTTCTCATCTATCCGTTCTATGACCTATGAAAATTGAACAAAGAATTGTCATTCTTTCAACTTTTTTTAGGTTCTATCTCTTTTTTTTTCCAGAATAAGTAGTATTCTGCATCGCTTGGAGCCCTTCTATTGCAGTTTTCATTTCTTCGTTCTTTATTTCAATCTTTGAACATTTCTGTGGTTCAATGGTCTCCACTTGAGAGTTGAAGAAATTTTCTCACGCAGAACTTGAAACTCATTTTTTCAAATTTTAAATGAGTTTGGAAAAGCCAACTTTAGGCGCCAGAAATGAGACTTTCGGTCAGTCAAAAAATGTCTCCTTTTCCGCTTTTTTCCATTAGATCTTTTCGGTCAATAAGGAACTTTTTCCAACTTTCAAAGATTTTGAGTTTTGATTCTGACCTTGGATCAGTAAGTTTTTCAGATAATTTTCTATGGGATAATGGTTTCCGTGTTTCGCATAAAAGGAGAGAGGTTTTAAGATATCAAGTTACCTGATGGACCCTTCCCATAAGTGCATCTCACCAAGAAGTGCAAATACGCTCTATCGCACAGATTTGTGCATTTGAATGTATCGATCCTAGTACCTGCTCATTAGTTTTCGAACTAAGAAAAGCAGGGAAATTCTTCGAGAAAGACTAAGACTTTTTTTTTTACAAGTTCAGAACCAAAAATCAAAAAATGAGAATGTTTTCGACCGAAATACCTCCAGTGATCCGTATTATACGGTTCACTTCCTCTTTTCGTTTCCAATTTGTTTCTTCCCATTTTCAACTCCTGTCTTTCTCATTCTACGTCTATTATTCTCATCATCTCTCTTCATTTTTCGCCTCTCCCAGTGTATGTTTGATTATTTTCTGTCAACACATACAGACACAAACACTTTTTTTTGTTTCATTTTTCAACCGAGCGCCGCTTTTCTTTTAGGATTGTTCATTTGTCGGCTGAAGAAGAAAAATGACTGAATTCGAAACATTGGTCAATCCACCACAAGAGGTTTTTGAGCAAATCGTCAAATTGGTAAGCTGGAATTTTTAAAATGTTTTTGACAAAAATGTTACATTGATATTCGGTTTTTATTGAATTTCTGTGAAGTTTAATGAAAGCATGTCTATATTTTCAGACAAGTGACACCGAAGACTGGGCATTCCAACTGAATGATTACAAGTTCTGGTCAACCAATTTTGACCAATTCTGGTTGGTTACGGTTGTGGAGAAAGGTAAAAAAAAACTTGGTTGAGACTGGAATGGGAACGTCTGGGATTGTCTAGAATTACTCAGAAACTTCAGAATAAAAGCCTCAAAATTTGTAGAAGTTTCAGAAAATGTCGAAATTTATCTGTTTGTTTTATAAAAATTTTAGTTCTTAAAAGATTTGAAATTACTAAACCTCTCCTTAGTTTAGGAAGGAAATTGAATCTATCAAAATATGTCCTATTACATCCTAGTCCACGTTGTTAATAAAACGCACTTTCAATTTCTCTCCTATTTTCCAGGAACTCTAAACCTTGCCGCCTCGGTCTCTTTGGCTCGTTGGGATGGTCCAGATGGTCCCCTATTCTCCATTGGAATGTTCTACTGTGTCCAAAAGAATCGTGGACAAGGCTTGGGAAAACCGATCTTCAAACAAGTCATGGATATTGTTGGCGACAATAATGCAACGCTCACTGGAGGTTTGTCCAAAAAACCCTATTTTCTGAAGAAATTTATTTTGATTTCAGTGGTAAATATGAGCGAGAAGTACGCGAAAGACTTTGGTTTCAACAAATGCCCAGAGCATTGGCATCTTTTCAGTTCCCTTAAGATTGCAGATATTGTTATTCCGGAGAAAGTTTCGGAAAAGTATTCTACAAAGGTAAGGAAATTAAGAGTTGGGAAACCTGAATGATTGATTTAGGTGTGGTCGGAAGTGGATTATGACGCTTTGACTGCCTACGACAGAACAATTTGCATCAGGGATCGAACCAAAATTATGACTTCTTGGTTCAATTTGAAGGACACTTTTTCAAGGGTAAGTTTGATTTTCATGAATGGTTGTGAACTTTATTTTTTGATTTACATTACATTAATCGAAAAATTTCAGGTTGTCCTGGACGAATCCGGCAAAATCGTTGGTTATGCAACTATCCGTCTTGTCACCAAAAACAAGCTTAGCCCCGCCCCATTTTACGCGGATAATCTAGAAGCTGCTGAGGTTCTTCTAAAGGATCTCCTTGAAATGATTCCAAACTGGCAACAGTACTCAAGCATGGGATTTCTTTATCCGGAAATCAATAAGGATCCAAAGGCTTTGTTGGAAAAGTTTGCGAAAAACAAGGATTCGATTGCCACGTGTGTATTCATCAGAAGTCAATTCACTAAAAAGTTGATCCCAACTCCGGACCTCAAGGTGTACGCTATGGCCGATTGTGCTCATCAATTTGTTTAAAAACTTTTGAAAGGGGTCTGTGTTTTTTGAATAAAGCTTTTTCACTAAAATTTGGATCTTTCGCTCACTATGACATCGGTATTGTTGAAATAAAAGACCTAGAAGTGAGATACCAAAATATTTTCAATTTACGAAATGATGCTTATGAGATTTCCCGACAAAGTACAGTTTGACAAAATGAATTAGAAATATATGAAAAAAGTAAAACAACCAACAAACTAACCAACCGCAAGCCTCCGAGGAAGAGTTTATCAACATTTCCGCCGACTGACCAAGACAATATGTAGGCTAGAAAACATCAACACAAAATACGAATTTCTCTTCTCTCTTCGTACCCAATGATGTACACCTAGAATGATCTTTTCATTTCCTCCCGCGTACATGATAATAGTTCGCTTTTATTATGAATCTTGTAGTCGAATCTGTGCTATGCTCGCAGTTAAGAGAGGGTATATAAAGCTTCAGGATGGCGGAATTTTCAAGAAGTTTTCAATTTATTCTGAACTCTGAAACTAACAATATTTGATCTGAAAATGACTCAATTCGAGACTTTGGTAAATCCGCCTCAACAAGTTTGGGATCAAGTTGTCAAGCAGGTAAATAATTAGCCATGAAAAGTGTAATAGAAGAGCCCCATCTGATAGATTTCACCCCTCTTTGGAACCTCTATCAGAAGAGCCAGTGACCCCCTCTGTGAAAAGCCGGACAGCATGCCCTTCTAATACAGGTATTTTTTCCAGACTAGTGACACAGAAGCTTGGGCATTCCTCAATGAAGATTACAAGATGTGGCAAGGAGTCTATGATCAATTTTGGTTGGTTACTGTAGTTGAAAAGGGGACTTTTAACTTTGTGGCTTCTGTCACTCTAGCTCGTTGGGACAGCCCAGAAAACTCTCTTTACACTATCGGAATGTTCTATTGCAACCAAAAATACCGTGGACAAGGACATGGAAAACCAATTTTCCAGAAGGTTATGGATATTATTGGAGACAAAAATGCGGCATTGACTGGAGGTAGGGTTTTTTGAAATTTTTATAAAGTTAGGAATTAAGAATTTTTGGTTTTTTCAGCACTGAAGATGAGCGACAAATACGACAAAGTGTTCGGATTCAACAAGTATCCAGAGTACTTCCATTTTTATAGCAATTTGAAAATTGAGAATTTGGTTATCCCACAGAAAGTTTCAGAAAATTACTCCACGAAGGTATTTTTCGAAAAACAAGAAACTCTAGATTATTTTCAGAGTTTCAGGCTTTATCTGATGTTGATTATGAGGCTCTTACTGCCTATGATAAGACTATTTGCCCCAAAGATCGCAAAAAAATTATGGCAGCATGGTTCAAAGGGACCTTTACCAGAGTAAGCTCAACCTTTCTGGATACAATAGTAACCCTAAGATCTTCAGGTAGTCTTTGACAAATCCGGAAAAATTGTTGGCTACGGAACCTTCCGTCTTGTTTCCGACAACAGATTGAGCCCCGCCCCATTCTATGCGGATAACATCGAAGCTGCTGAAGTTCTTCTGAAAGAGATTCTCGAAAACATTCCAAACTTACAAAACTACTCTAGTTTTGCATTTCTGTATCCAGAATGCAATCAGGATGCGTTGAAGGTGTTGGAGAAGTTCGCTAAAAACAAGGATGAAATTGCAACCAGCAAGTGTTTGAGAATGCAATTCACCAAGGAATTGATTCCGACCCCGGATCATAAGGTGTATGCAGTGTCGGATATTGCACATCAATTTGTTTAGAATCTTACTAATCTAGTTGTAATTTTTTTCAATATTCTGCAAATAAACATTTTCTTATTACATCACCTCCACGCTTTCACCGTCAAGATGCGATAACTTTTTTGCGAAAGGTGAAAATCCTCCTAAATGGAACACCTTCTTAGTGTAACTTTAGAGACTATAAAAGGCAATCCCTGAGATTCAGAAGACATCGTTCTCAGCTTAACGTCTTCTATTCTACAACAATGCAATCTTCTCTTCTTGTCCTTCTCGGCCTCATCTCCGTCGTTGCTGCCTGTCCAGGATTATTTGGAATGATGGGAGGAGGTGGTGGATGTGGATGTTCTGCTCCTCGCCCACCCCCATCGCCATGTGGATGTGGTGGAAGAAAAAAGAGATCTCTCCCAGACCAACCAACTACTATGGAGTTCTTCGGAATTGCTGCTTCTGATGAAGATGTTATGTGTAACACTCCAGAATTGAAGAAGATTATTGTAGAGGTACGGTAATCCCTCCGATGTTTCCTATTGTAATATGAGAAATTTCAGAACATGCAAACCTCCCCAGCCGACTCATCAAAAGCTATCAATGGAGCATTGGAGGTCAAGGAACTCAACAAGTTCACAGTCGTGTGCTCTGAGAATCCATTCGTTTTCACCATCAGAGCTGATACTGCCTACTGTGGAGCCAAAAAGAATAAGCATACTTGTAATGTATTCTCTATGTAATGAGTACTGATAATTCATGTTTCGATGTTTGTATATTTTTTGGGATTTTAAATTATGGTAATTATGGTTTGGGTCTAAAAGTGAATAAAGTATTTTGGTGATTATATTTTGCTCTGTTCGGTAATTCAACGTGAACAAAGTGGGAAAATAAAAAAAAACGAGCTCAGAGAAAGTTTACACTTTAAACCTGAACCTCTCAAAACTGAAATTTTCGTTTTCTACATACCTTCAATATTTGTGAAAAGTTCTGTTTATATAAGCTACTTTACTCACCTATAAGGTTTTTTTTTGATACATTAGGTTGGGAAGAAAGTTTTTGTGTGTTTTTGATTTGCCTCCCATTTGAGAACGGCAAGGTGCATTGACAAAAGGGTAAGTGCAAAATGTATATGAAAGGTTGAAACATCTGATAGTGAAACCCAGACGCTTTGTTCGCCCCTCTCCTGTTAACAAGGCTTGTGTTCCGAAAGCCTTCGACGGGGTCTAACATTTTCAATAATTTCTCACTTCTCATTTTCCGATGTTACCTGACTCATAGCGGGATTTATGAAGGACATTGTCCCTTACAAAACCCATAACAGACATAAAGTTTCTCAGTAGAAAATTTTTGAGATTTCGATGAAAGAACAAAAAAAATGACTATAGTGACGTAGTAAGGCCACAGAAAGAGGGACAATTCTTTTGGCAAAATGTCACAGACAAGAGTAGCTATCTATACCATCATTAAAAAATTTTGGTACGAATATGGAGGGGCAAAAAATTTTGATCATGAACACTCATCCCAATTTTCCACTTTTTTCCTACCTCTAAGCGGCCCTCATGTTGGGAACTTCATGAAATATCTTTTGACTAACTTTGAATATATTGTTCTTGTTCAACCTGTGTACTCCTCAGAGAATGGCCTTTCTGCATTTTATTTGTCTCAAAACATGAACCACTTCTTTTTGATCTGGAGGTCGGAACTAAACCAACAGTTAGAAAACCAGGTCACTTTATGTTACCAGCTACATTAGCCCTAGTTTCAAATGAAGGAATCCCAGAGTTTGGCTAACAAATGGCAGTAAGAATTGTATATAAATAATTGACAAATCAGGTCCCGCGACCTCTTTTTGTTCGATTGCAATCAAGAACAAAATCACACAAAAACTTTCTTGCCAACCTAATATTTCAGTAAAAAACAGGCAAATTTTAGAAAAATACAAGTCAACCCCATTATGAATTTCTGTCAGAAGTTTAAAGCACAAAAATTCCACAAACTGATTCGTATAGAAATAAGCAGCAACAATAATATCTGTGATTAAAAACTGTATGATTTTAAATGAGTCTGTAGTTTCTAAAACCTTCAGAGTCGGATGGGTCTTAGACTTTCACCAAAACAATTATTTCAAGTCATTTAAAATTACAAAATTATCTTTTCCAGAAATATTGTAAAACTACAAAAAGATATTTCGCAACTTTAGAAGTTTTTACAATATTTCGAATGAATTTGTTCTGACTTTCCCAGATTCACAAGTTATCCAGAAACTACTCTGTTTCAAAATTTCCTACTTTCGATCTTTTGAACTTTCACGGTAAAATTACGGTTTCGAATCAACTTTTTTGGAACATCTTCACTTCACGCTTTCCCCGTCAAGATCCAATGAGATAGCGAAATTCATCATAATGTAAACAAGTACAAAGTGTAACTTCTGAATGTATAAAAGGGAATCCCTAAGATTCAGAAGACATCGTTCTCAGCTTAAAGTCTTCTATTCTATAACAATGCAATCTTCTCTTCTCGTCCTACTTTGTCTTATTTCCGTCGTTGCCGCCTGTCCAGGACTCTTCGGAATGGGTGGAGGAGGTGGATGTGGATGTCAAGCTCCACCCCCACCATCATCTTGCGGATGTGGTGGAAGAAAGAAAAGATCTCTTCCGGAAAAACCAACAGCTCCAGAATTCTTTGGTATTGCTGCTTCTGATGAAGATCTTATGTGCAACACTCCAGAATTGAAGAAGATTATCGTAGAGGTACAAACACCCTTCTAAATTCCCTATGGTGATATGAGAAGTTTCAGAACATGCAAACCTCCCCAGCTGACTCATCAAAAGCTATTAATGGAGCGTTGGAAGTCAAGCAGCTCCAAAAGTTCACCGTCGTATGCTCCGAGAATCCATTCGTCTTCACTATCAGAGCTGATACTGCCTACTGTGGAGCCAAGAAGAATAACCATACTTGCAATGTGTTCACTATGTGAATAATGATAATTTTCGATGATTTCATATTTGTTCGGGGTTTTAAATTATGGTGAATAAAGTATGTTGTAAACTCAAATTTCTCTCGATTCGAATATCCTCACGTAACATTCCCAAACAAGCCTTGCAACTTTTCGAAAGGTGTCTATTGAGCCCTTATTGCCACTTTTAGAAATGGAAACTCATTCTTTGATTTTATCGAAAACAAAAATTTACTACAATCGAGTTTTTTCATAGTTGTTACTGCTTAATGACTTTCGAAATCATTCATATCAGCAAAACGATCTACGCCGATCACTTTAATAGGATTTCCACAAAACAACATAGCTATGTGTCACAACGTCTGCATAAATAATGTCCTTAAAACAGTTCAGCTGGAAAATGTTTATTTCGTTTGATACCAATATTGGATACCAATGTTTGTTTGAATGGGACTTTCTAAATACTTTTCTGGTGCACACGTTTCATTGAAAACCTCAGAAATTGAAGAGCTTATGAAGTAGCGTCATTTCTAATAACAGGATCGTAAATTCGGTCTTCAGTAACAAAAACCGAAGTTTACAAGCGCGTTTGATGCTTTCCAGATTTACACTATTCCGTGTACAAATTCAGGTGTAGCTAAACGCCCACCTTTCATTCACTGAACTTTTACGGCAATATTACGGTGTTGAATCAACTTTTTTATTCTTGGAATATCTCCAGTTCACGCTTTCCCCGTCAAGATCCGATTAGATAACTTTTTTTGAGAAGAGTGAAAATCCCTGAGAATGTAAACACCTGGATGGTGTAACTTCTAAAAGTATAAAAGGGAATCCCTAGGATTCAGAAGACATCGTTCTCAGACTTAACGTCTTCTATTCTACAACAATGCAATCTTCTCTTCTTGTCCTTCTCGGCCTTCTCTCCGTCGTTGCTGCCTGTCCAGGACTCTTTGGAATGATGGGAGGAGGTGGTGGATGTGGATGTTCTGCTCCTCGCCCACCACCATCATCTTGTGGTTGTGGTGGAAGAAAGAAGAGATCTCTTCCAGATAAGCCGACTGCTCCAGAATTCTTCGGAATCGCTGCTTCTGATGAGGATGTTATGTGTAACACTCCAGAATTGAAGAAGATCATTGTAGAGGTACAGTAATCCCTCAGAAACTCCTTTTGATAATAAGAGCGTTTCAGAACATGCAAACATCTGCAGCCGATTCATCAAAAGCAATCAATGGAGCATTGGAGGTCAAGGAACTCAACAAGTTCACCGTTGTGTGCTCTGAGAATCCATTTGTCTTCACTATCAGAGCTGATACTGCCTACTGTGGAGCCAAGAAGAATAAGCACACTTGTCATGTATTCTCTATGTAATGAGTGAAGATAGTTTATGTATCGATGCTTTTATTATGGTTGTTGGGATTATTAATTAAAGCAAATAAAATGTTTTGATGACGAAATTAATGTTATATTGAAGTATTTTAGACTCTCTGTTCTAATAATTGCTTTCATCGAAACAAGACGATTCAAACCTTCTGACCATTCAAAATGTCAAGTGGGTGAAAGCCATTCTTTAATCCTTTGGCCTACTATTTTAATACAATCGAGTTTTATAGTTGTTATTCATTAACGGCTATTAGGAACATTCATATCTGCAGAATAATCTTTGTCAATTACTCTAATAGGATTCCCACAATACCAAATGATGTGTCATAAACTTGTACTACTATTGCATCTGGAGTCGTTCAGTCGGAAACAGTATATCTCAGTTAGCTGATTTCATGGAAGATATTAAAAAATAGTGGCATATCTGTCAATGAAATAGTTTTTATCAAAAGAGCAAACTCTAATTGAAGGGCACTTCCTGATACAAGAGCGTTTAGAAGATCAAGAAGGCGAAAATGCAAAATCTCAACTTTTCGAAAGTTGCTCAATAGAGGGACAACTTCTATTTGAAGGACACTCTTCTCTATCTGAAAAACATTCTCCTTCGGAATGTTTTAGTATAGAAAGGCATGCCCTTTTATTACGGAATCGGATTGGTCATTTTTGAATCTTCCACATTTACTGAGATAGACTACTTCTTGTGCTTTTATAGACAAAGAAAGTAAACAAAATATCGCAAAAACCATATTTATGCAAATACATAAATTATACAAACAAATTCACAATTGGATTTCAATCTCTACATGGCAAAAGCATGACAATTGTGCTCATTCTTCGTGGCTCCACAGTATGCAGTATCGGCACGGACGGTGAAGACGAATGGATTCTGAAGACGTTACTTATTCTGGATCATCTGAATCTTAGGCCATACCTCAGAGCAAACAACAACGAATCTGTTGAGTTGGCGGCTCTCCAAAACAGTGTTGATAGCTTTAGATGAGTCGACTGTGTTGGCTTGCATATTCTGAAATTCGAGTCTTGTGAACCTTTCGAAAGAAGAAACTTTCACCTCCAAAATGATTTTCTTCAATTCTGGAGTGTTACACATCAAATCCTTATCTCCTGCGGCAATTCCAAAGAATTCTGGAGTGGTTGGCTTCTCTGGAAGAGATCTCTTCTTTCTTCCACCACATCCACATGATGGTGGTGGGGGAGGGGCTCCACATCCACATCCACCACCTCCACCCATTCCGAAGAGTCCTGGACAGGCAGCACAAATGGATACAAGGGCAAGTAGAACAATAATAGAAGATTGCATTTTTTGGAATAAGCAAATACTTCAGAAGACGTTGTTCCGATGAGGTATTGGTCGTCAAAGATCCCCTTTTATAGTACATTTCCTGATGACGTCTAGGCTTTTTGTTGGAAACGCCTCGTCGAATTAATTACACTTGAAATCCTAAAAAAGATGAATCCGTTCTTTTTTGTAACTAACATAAAGACTTTTCCTCCCACTTTTCAGTCTTGCTTCTGCCATTAGGCTATCCTTTTAAAGATGTCTATCTCTGTCTTTGCCGAGCGATCAGAAAAATGATTCATTCAGTGAAAATGAAGAGGAAGGGTTTTGATGAATGGTTTGTTGGTGTTTGGTTCGATGGAAAAGAGGGGAGAGATCCGGAACATCGTTGAAGAGGGGATGGGGAGGTAAGAGGCTATAATTGCAGGCGACCGGAAGAAAAGGAAAACAATCAATTAGGTAGAGATGAGGATGACCGATGGATTAGAAACTAGGGAAACAACTTGGATCAAGATTTATTTAGATCAGAAGATTCCCTCTATTAGAGAAGCACCTAGGGCACTGAAAATACTATAGTAAAAAATGAATTATTTGTTGAGATAACAATCTTTGGATTATCTTTTATCGTTTTTATTGATAAAAAAATCTTATCTGATTTGATTTTCTATATAAAGCTTGAACTTTTCCAAAAAGCTCAGTTTGAATACTGCAACACCTTTGACGCTCTCTCACCATGAAGTTAGTCCTGCTTGGATTAGCTCTCCTACAACTTGGTAACTCCTTTCATTTTTCTCAACTAAAAACATGGCTAAATTACAGCCACTGGGCAGAGAGATGAACGCTTACCTCCACCAGGCGACGGCGCCACTTCTGTCTACATGGAAGAGGCTGACTTTGCCAGAGCCAATTATGCCAAAAAACACAATATTGCCAACATGAACGCTTTATTTTATGATATGGATTTGGAGAACATGCTCGCTGAGGAGCTTACCAAAAATAAATTCTGCCCTGAACCAATGTTGATTCGTCGCAACAACTCTAAGCTATACCTGGGTACAAGTGGTGTTTCGGCTCTTTGGGAAGAACCATATCAAGCTGGACACACCAAAACGGCAACCATTCATGTCAGATGCGGCGACAAGTGGAGTTACAGTTTCGCCTTCGATGAGCCGTTAGTTTTCAGCAAGTGTCTTGAAAATACAAGCATTGTCATTTTAGAATTCATCCTGTCATTCATGGAACACCCGGATCTCGTTGTGCTCCGGGGCGGAAGCCGGTGGAACATCAGAAGGAAGTATGCATGCCTATCAAATCTCGTAAATTCTACCGCAAGATGGCAACCCGGAATCGTTCTCAAATGAGAGATAGAGAAAGATACAGTTGGGAAGACACTTATCCATATATGTATGTTCCGGAACGTAATCGTTACCTCGGTAATTTTGACGTCAAAAGTGTTCGGAAGCCTCAAATGACGACAGTTCAAGAACCGCGTGAACGTATTCAGCTGGATGAGTTGTGGCGGGAAGTGTTTTGATGATAGAAAACAGTTTCAAAGGCAAATTACTGAAACGATTTGAATTTGAATAAATGATTTGGATTGGTCACAGTTTTTATTATTAGGTCTGCCCAAGACTGGGTGATTTAGAACGGTTGGTCTCGAAAATAAATGCTCAAACTCTGTAATGCACGTGGGGCTGAACTTTACTACGTGTTATGGTGTCACGCCAGGAGCATTTGTCATCATTTTTCAACATTAGCACAAAAGAACTAAAATAAATTTATTTTCGAATTCCTTCCGACGCTCTCACCATGAAATTGATCCTTCTCGGATTGGCTCTTCTCCAACTTGGTACAGTTTCCCCTCAATTTTTCTTTTTCAAAAAACCCTTCAATTTTTAAAGTCTCTTGCGAAAGAGATGAACGCCTCTCTCCACGAGGATACGGTATAGACTCCTCTTTCTACCAAGAAGCCAAATATTACCGTGCGGACTATGCCATTGAGCACAACATTGCCAATATGAACCGAGTGGAATACGACATGGAATTGGAGGATCTCATTGCTGAGGAAGTGGCAATTCATGGTTATTGCCCAGAGGAAATGTATATTCGAAAAAGAAATGTTTCGATTTATTTGGGTACCAAAGGATATAAAACATTGGGAGATGAACCCTATTTGGCTGGACACACCAGAGTTGCACTTATTTGGACTGTGTGTGAAGACAAGAATAACGAAGTGATATCGATGAGTCATATCGCATTTGATGTTCCGTTAGTTTTCTTTTTCAAATGGTAATGATTTCTCAATTTTAATTTCAGAATCCATCCTGTCATTTATGGAACTCCTGGATCTCAATGTGCACCTGGATGGGTTCCTGTTGGACCCTTATGCAACAGTCCTTATCCTGATGATCCAGAAGAATCAGAGAATGCAACGACTCCCGAGATTCTTCCTTTACCGTCTGCTGAAGAGCTTTGGGGAAAACCTTCAAATTCTTCTGAAACTGAAATTCAAGAATCGAAGTGAAATTTGAAATTTAATAAATCTTTACTATTATTACCACACAAATTCTGTGTGTCTGTTTGTCTGTGTGTCCAGAGCCATATCTAAGCTCATACTGAACCGAATTCTATAAATTTTTGACTGATCGATAGAGAATGTTGACGTGATGATGCCCGTTTTTTCCGTTTTTTGATAAGATCACTGATAAGCTTTGTGCTATCTATGCACATAGTAAAAATCGCGTTCCCCAGCGGAAGCCAGGCGGTTGAGGCGCGAAGCGCCGGAAACCGTCTGGTTATATTAATTGGACCTTTGTGATTGTTTTTTTTCAAGATTACCTCAAAATTATCTTTTATCTTGATCTCAGACTGATCATAATCTTATCTGATTCTACTCTCTATATAAAGCTCAAACTTTTCCAACAAGCTCAGTTTGAATACTGCAACACCTTTGCGACTTCCGACGCTCTCTCACCATGAAGTTGATTCTCATTGGATTGGCTCTTCTTCACTTTGGTATAACCCCTTCTTCATTTAGATGTTTCTAAGTTTCTGTTTAGCTTCCGGAAAATCAAACAGTCGCCCACCTCCACTACCAAGATATGCTCGGAGCATTGAGTCAACAAACCCTGACTACCATCACTATCGTGTTGGTCCTGATTCTCGCAAAATGAGCTCTTCCCCAAAACGTGGATTCATTTCTGGAGAGGACGTTTACGAGTACTACGAGAGAGCTATGGCAATTGCAGCTGAGGTGGCTAGACAGTTGAAGGAAGGAGTGATGGAGGAAGTTGAAGAACAAGCGGAGAACTTGAAGAATACAATGGGAGAATTCATAGATGATGTAGAAGAAATGGTTGGGTCGGAGGAGAACAAATACGCTCGAAAAGTCATCGTCCCAATGAGAGATCAACCCCAAAAACCATGCGGTCCGGGAAGACCGTTTTGGCCGCATTTGGCTGGTTCACATTATTACTATAGGGATTGCTGAAGAATCCCATATTGAATAGAACAAGTTGTTCACATTTTAATCTGATGAAATATTTTCATTTGGATCTTTTTCTTTGTGTAACTATACGATTAGAAATATCAGATTTACAGAGAATAGCCAAAAAAAGTTTTTTTTTCAGACCTTATTGTCAGGTCCTTTTCAACACAATCAGTTCGAACTTAGGACAGTAATAAGAAAATATAGCTGGAACGTTCTTTCATACAAATTTATTCACACCATTCAAATTTGGAAATCGTTCGTGCCAAACACAGAAATCGAAAAGCAATCTCGGAGCTCCGTCATTCCCACCTCCTATGTAAATCATGATCGAAGCTAAAAGCCCATCTTTTCTTACGAAATCCATTTCAGTGGAAAAGTCCAATGCACAACATTCATCGTATCTGAAATTGCATCTTAAAGGAGGACTGAACGCGAATCATTTTCTGATCATTTTCTTTCACTACGACTACACTCAAAAATCACTCTGAACGGGTGAAAAAGGCGTTTGAAAGAAGCACGCAATACAGGCTGATGGCCTAGGATCCGACAAGTGTGCGCCTTGCGCGCTTTTTTTTCAAATTCCTAGGCCGTCAATCTGTACGCGGCCATGCCTTCAAACACCTTTTTCTACCGTCTTATTTAACTCACAAAAACATATGCCTCCTTGTTTTTTCGTCAAAAGGTACCAATTCAAAACCAAGGTTCTCAAAGTTCAAATCTTCCGGCGCTTCATGCAAAACCCAGCCCAATTGAAGGAATTTGAAGTTAACATCTTCAGAATCAAACCATCGTTTGACGAAAGAACGACAATCTTCAGATGTCAATCGGCAGAATTTCATCACCAAATTTTCGCTTTTTGAATTGAAAAGCATTTCTTTCGTTAACCACCACGAGTCCTTATAAATGCCAAGATTTTTTGGATTTCCCCATAGCCCGATATCTGATTTGAAGTTTTCACTCGTTTTCATCTTAACATAAACTTCCTCAGTTGCCTTGTGAAATCCCAAAAGTTCTTTTAATTCTTCTTCTTTTTCCATTTGATTTTCGCCCTCAATTATCATGCTAAGACATTTTTGACAATCAATCAGTATTGGATATCTTGATCTAGGAATTTCATCCGGATAGTAGAAGATATGAAACATTAGACGTTTGAATAGTTTTTGTAGGTATTTGACACCTTTGTTTACACACTCATAGTGATTTCCAAAAGAATATAATTGATTGTCCTCAACGCTGAAAATGCTCGTGAAAACAGGAAATAAGGGAAATAAAACTCACAAGTTTCGGAATTCACACCCATCAATTACAAAACCAATTGGCATTTTATTTCCTTTCTCTCCATAATCAGTATGATTGAAATGCCATCTGCTTCTCAAAGATGGATCTGAATCACCAGTTACTCGCATATGCACTGATTTTTCTCTTATCACGATTGTTCCAATTGTTGGAGATTTGAGTGACTGAACAGTAAGCAGGCATCTTTTTGAGATGAATGAGAAATTGATTCTGTAAACGTAAGAATTCCTTTTTGTTTGAAAAATATGAGCTTACATATCAGGAAGTCCAAAACTCAACAGAACTGAATCAATGGGAAATATTGGTAGCTTCAGCAGAGGGAATTGAAAAGTAGAATCCATGATTTTCAAAATAAGAATCCTATTCCCCTCACAAGTGTCCAATTGTGGCAGAGTCAATCAATATTCTGAATTCTGTACGAGAATGTCGCCAATAACGAAGTGTGCGCACAATTTCTTTATGAGCGTTTACAGATTATAAGGAGGGCAAGTGAATCAAAATCCTGGACTAAAAAGCGTCGAATAAAAAACTGGGTTTGAAAAAAATATTTTAAATTGAAGTAATTTTGTCAATTTGTATTTTTGTAAATGTACTTTATTAGTCAAGATTAACATATCAAGATTATTTTTTATCTTGATCTGAGACTGATAATAATCTTATCTGATTCTACTCTCGATATAAAGTTAAAACTTTTCCAACAAGCTCAGTTTGAATACTGCAACACCTTTGCGATTTCCGACGCTCTCTCACCATGAAGTTGATCCTCATTGGATTGGCTCTTCTTCACTTTGGTATGATAACTTTTTCCTTGAAAAGCTTCACATTTTCTCTGTTTAGCTTCCGGAAAACCAAACAATCGTCCACCACCACTACCAAGATATGCTCGGAGCCTCAAGCCAACAGACCCTGACTACCATCCATACCGTGTTGGTCCTGATCCTCGCAAAATGAGCTCTTCGTCAAGACGTGGATTCATTTCCGAAGAGGACGTCTACGAGTACTACGAGAGAGCTATGGCAATTGCAGCTGAGGTGGCTAGACAGTTGAAGGAAGGAGTGATGGAGGAAGTTGAAGAACAAGCTGAGAATTTGAAGAATACAATGGGAGAATTCATGGATGATGTTGAAGAAATGGTTGGGTCGGATGAGAAAAAATACGCTCGAAAGGTCGTTGCCCCATTCGATTGGGGCTCAATGAGACATCAATTTCCGAAGCCGTGTCGTCCCACTGGATACGGGGGCATCCCTTCATCTAGTCCTTGGCTGGATGGTGGTGTACGCTGGAAGCGTGAAAACTTTGTGAAGCCTTATGATCCAATGGATGACTACTACAGGGATTGCTAATGAAACCACCGAACCCACGTTTTCATTGAATGAAATAGTTTTATTTGAATCCGTTTTTTTCTTGAAACCATAATGATAAAGATCAGCTGCAGAAAAAACCCTTACTGATAAGGATCTTATCAGATCTTAATGTGTATATAAGAGCCCTCTTTGTTCAGTACAATCAGTTCGAACTTCCGACACTCTCACCATGATGTTAATCCTCCTTGGATTGACTCTCCTTCATCTCGGTAACTCGTCTTTTGAGCCCCTTCAGAAGCTCGAACTTGCCATTTTTAGTTTCCGGACAAAGAGACCCGCGCCTTCCTTCCGTTGGAGATGGCAGTAAAAGTGTATTCTTCGAAGAAGTCAACTATCGCAGAGCTGAATACGCAATAGAGAACAATATTGCCAACATGAATCTATTGGAATACGATTTGGACTTGGAGAAGTATCTTGAAGATGAAGTGATGAAATATGACTTCTGTCCGGAAACTATACGAGTTGAGCGCGATGGTTATTTACTTTTCCTGAATGTTGGCGGAGATCCATCGATGAGCCGTGATGACGTAATGCTGGCTGGGCACACCAGAACTGCTTATCTGTCAAATAAATGTAAGGACAAATGGATTTCTCATGTTGCATTTGATAAAAGGCAAGTTTTAGATCAAAATTAGGCTCTATACAAACAGAATCGTTTCAGTATCCATCCAGTGATTCATGGAACTCCTGGATCCCAGTGTGCAGAAGGACGTGAACGAGTTGGAGAGAAATGGAAAGGACTATTCCATCTGCCTCCAGGAGATGCAATGTGCTTTGATCCAAATGGTTTCAAAGGTCCAGAAACTCCAGTTCCGGACCAAACCATAGGACCATCGTCGCCACCAAAAGGACCAGTCAATCCACCAATTAGCGAACTGAATCTTGGAGAAGAGACGGAACAGAAGCCGGATAGTTTTGAGATGAGTGATGATATGAAAAGAGCATTCATTGAAGAAATTATCAATCGATGGGAAGAATTGAAGGAGAAGGTTAGAAGAGAACAACAGGACTCCCCTCGTCGTTCTGGTTATGTAAGGAAAAGTGATTATCCCTTTGAATGTCCCGAAGGACCGTTGTCTAACCGCTACTATCCCGGATGTGTTCCATCAGATGTCTGGGCAAAAATGGAAGAGCGTAGACGCAAAAATGAAGAAATGATAAACCGAGGCATGGAAATGTATGATCCATGGGAGCCGTCGCCGTCGTTTCCCTTTCCCTGGATTGTGAATAAGCGTCGCTAAGAAATTCATAGGAATCTGATTGTATTTTTTGATTCGAATAAAAATTTTGTATTTGAAATTTATGGGATTTTGCGGAAATACGGTTTAGGATTTTTAGCAACTCCGATAAGAAACAAAGATCCTTGTTGGATCCGAGAGACACATCACTCATGCAGTGATCAAGAACCTCAAATGGACTCAAATTGATCCACGTTTTATTTTTCGAATGAAATATTTGTTTCTGATTTTTCCCGACAGTGATAAAAATCAGAAGTAAAAAAAACCTTTGATAAAAATCTTATCAGATCTTACTTGGTATATAAAAGGCCTCTCCTTTCAATGCAATCAGTTCGAATACTGCAACACCATTGCAACTTCCGAGACTCTCACCATGAAGTTGGTCCTTCTCGGATTGACTCTCCTTCATCTTGGTAATTCATCGTACCAAGTCCTTCAGAAGTTCGAGCTATCCGTTTTCAGTTTCCGGACAAAGAGACCCGCGCCTTCCTCCCGTTGGAGATGGAAGTAAAAGTGACTACTTCAAAGAAATCAACTATCTCAGAGCCAAATACGCAGTTGAGAACAATATTGCCAACATGAACATGATGGAATACGATTTGGACATGGAGAAGAAGCTTGAAAGTTACGTGGTAGAAAACAATTACTGTCCTGGAGCGACACTCGTAGGAGGTTATTATCTGAACTTTGAAGCCTTTCCTGAATATGCGGGACTCAAGCTATACGAGTCATGAAACACCAAAATAGCTTTCATACCCATTAAATGTGACGACAAATGGATTTCTCATATCGCATTTGGTGGAAGGTGAGTTGTTCAAAAAACTACTTGTTTTCCTGAATCAGTTTTTCAGTGTCCGTCCAGCCGATGGTCGACATTATCCAATGGGGATAATGTAAGTTCTTTGTTCTAGTTTACATTTATCCTAAAAGAGTAGTTTCAGTATTCATCCAGCCATTAATGGAACTCCAGGGTCACAGTGTGCAGAAGGACGAGAACCAATTGGACAGAGATGGAATTCACCATTTGCTGAGAAGTATGGACACGCCTTGTGCTTCGATCCCAACGGTAAAAGAGGTCCAGATAGTCCAGTAGTGCTCCCACCTGGAGGAGCATCATCACCACCAAAAGGACCAGTCAATCCACCAATTAGTGAGCTGAATCTTGGAGAGGAGACGGACCAGAAGCCGGATAGATTTGAGATGAGTGATGATATGAAAAGAGCATTCATTGAAGAAATTATCAATCGATGGGAAGAATTGAAGGAGAAGGTTAGAAGAGAACAACAGGACTCCCCTCGTCGTTCTGGTTATGTAAGGAAAAGTGATTATCCCTTTGAATGTCCCGAAGGACCGTTGTCTAACCGCTACTATCCCGGATGTGTTCCATCAGATGTCTGGGCAAAAATGGAAGAGCGTAGACGCAAAAATGAAGAAATGATAAACCGAGGCATGGAAATGTATGATCCATGGGAGCCGTCGCCGTCGTTTCCCTTTCCCTGGATTGTGAATAAGCGTCGCTGAGAAGTCCATAGAAATCTGATTCTGAATTTTATTGATTCGAATAAAACTTTTGTATTCGAAATTATTGTGATTTTTGCAGAAGTACGGTTTAGGATTCTTAGCAACTCTAATTATAAGATACAGAAGATCCTTGTTGGATCCGAGAGGCATATCACCCATACAGTGATCAAGAACCCCGAATGAAATCGAATTTATCCACGTTTCATTTTTTAAATGGAGTATTTGTTTTTGATTTTTTCAGACAGTGATAAAAATCAAAAATAAAAAAACCTTTGGATAAAAATCTTATCAGATCTTACTTGGTATATAAAAGCCCTCCCCTTTCAATGCAATCAGTTCGAATATTGCAGCACAATTGCAATTTCCGACGCTCTCGCCATGAAGTTGATCCTTTTCGGATTGACTCTCCTTCATCTTGGTAATTCACCTTTCAAATATCTTCTCGAACATGTCGTTTTCAGTTTCCGGACAAAGAGATCCGCGCCTTCCTCCCGTTGGAGCTGGCAGTAAAACTATGTACTTTGAAGTAGTCAACAATGACCGAGCGAGATACGCAATAGAGAATAATATTGCCAACATGAATCTATTGGAATACGATTTGGATTTGGAGAAGTATCTTGAAGATGAAGTGATGAAATATGACTTCTGTCCGGATACTATACGAGTTGAGCGCGATGGTTATTTACTTTTCCTGAACTTTGCTGGGAATCGGTCGATGAGCAGTGATGACGTTTACCTGGCTGGACACACCATAACTGCTTATCTGTCAAATGAATGTGGGGACGAAAGGATTTTTCATGTTGCATTTGATAAAAGGCAAGATTTCCATTCGAATAGAGATGCATACTAGTAACGTTGTTTCAGTATTCATCCAGTCATTAATGGAACTCCAGGGTCACAGTGTGCAGAAGGACGAGAACCTATTGGAGAGAGATTCATATCCCATTATACTGAGCGATATGGACCCGCCTTGTGCTTCAATCCCAATGGTGAAAGAGGTCCAGATAGTCCTGTAATTCTCTCACGTGGAGGACCATCGCCACCACCACCACCACCAGTCAATCCACCAATTAGTGAGCTGAATCTGGAAGAAGAGCCGGAACAGAAAGCGGATAGTTTTGAAATGAGTGATGATATGAAGAGAGCATTCATTGAAGAAATTATCAATCGATGGGAAGAATTGAAGGAGAGTGTTACAAAAGAACAACAGACACTCCCTCGTCGTTCTGGTTATTCTCGGAAAAGTTTTTTCCCCCGCAGATGCCCTATCGGTTACGTGGAAGGGAAACCTTTTTTTGAAAAATTCGGATTCGAACGTGACGATGACCCGTATAAAGGTTGCATTCCTGAGCCGGCGCAACCTGTCGGAGGTTTTGAGCGGGAAAGAAATGATCCACAGTTCCCTTGGCTCTTCGGACGAGGACATATTGTATACTGACGACAAAGAACCATGAAGACACCGAGATAAATTGAGCTCTATAGGCGTTATTTGAATGAAAGATTTGTATTGAAGCTGTTTTTTTTCGTATTGAAAAATGAGGGCATAAGTTGATAGGATTTCTTATCAGATTTACTCTGAAATAAAAGCCATAAATTGCAAAAATTCCGCCACGAAGCAACTCCTGTTTATCATCGTACTGCCACGTCCTTCCTTTGACTTCAGTACCCAAAGTTTACCAGCTATCTCCTCTTTGGTAGACTTGACTCAAAAGCAACGTCTTATGGAAATGGACCTTATGAAACCAGACTACGCCGAAAAGCATCAAACCGCAATTATGCTTCAAGAGCTAATTATTGTAAAAGGTTGTGATTATCTTTTGTTTCGAACACAAGTTCCTGAAAATTCGAAAGCTCGAAAAACTTTTCTAGACTCCAAATTTTTTAGCATTCAGAAGAATTTTGATTGCTTTGAAGCACTTTTCTTTTCAGATTTCTACACGAATTTTGTATCGTGTATCAATTTCCGCATTTTGTATCAATCTCCGCAAAATATGAAACAATTTATAAATTTCAGAGCCATAACTTTGAAAATCTCACACACTGACAATTAATTTTTTTTTAATTCAGAATTTTAACATTAAAAACATTTTTCTCTGCTAAATTCAAATCCTGAAAACAAAGATTAATTTCAGACAAACGTTTTCAACATAAAATAATTTGTTTTAAGGTTTTTCTCAACAAAAAATTCAGAACTTCCTTCCTAAAAACGATTGAAACCTGCAAATAAATTTAATTTCAGGCTCATTTTTTTCAAAATTTCAAACCGTAATCTCAAAGTGTTTGCGTACTTGTCAACCGTACCCAGCGGCGCGCGCGCCAAAAATTAATATTTCTTCGTTTCGAAAACAACAAACGATCGAAACAGACAAACAAGTCACTCCCATTTTGTTCATTTTGATCGCTCACTTATCGCTTTTTGCTGGCTTTTGCAAATTTTTTATTGTTTTCTGTTGATTTCTTTCGATTTTCGAATCGCTATCACATTCAATTCATTCACGTCTCTCCTCTTGTTTCAGACGTTCGTCGCCGACTCCTAGCAGCAATGTCGTCAAACTTTGGATTCTTCAGTTGGGGAAGCACTCCGGCACCGGTAAGGAACCACAGCATATCTTCCCTCCCAATGATAAATTTAATAACTTTTTCCTCTTCTCAGAATTCTTTTAGCCGGAAAAAAGAGCGGATGAGTGTGCGCTTGTGTGCGTGCAAAAGTGGAGAAATGGCCGGGAAATCTTGCCGAAAAACACGTACGCTTCTTCTTCTTCGTGCCTCTCCTTTCCCCTTTTTTTTCACTTCTCTCAGACAGATGTCATTCTCTCTTCTGGCCTCGGCGGCTCAGCTCTTTTCTACTCCTCCAGTTGTTTCACTGGTCACTCACTCTTTTCAGCTTCGAGTTGACACAAGAACTTTTTTCCAGCACAGTTTCTATTTAGACAAGAAGTCAAAAAGTTATCATTAACCATCAACAAATGTTTATACCTAAAAGCTCAAGAATCGGTCACCGTGCCCCCAGAAACGTTTGTTTTCCACGTTGGTCATTGATCGTACCTGTTCAAAAAACGATCGAGAAATACCCGTTTCTGTTGTTGTTATACCGCCCGTTTCTTCTCTCTCGCAGTGTCATTGATATCATTATCGTCACCCTCCCGGCGAAAATGGAAGAAGGAGGCAGTAGTATTTAAATAGATGAGGTGATAAGCCTGAAGAAATAACAACGGTTTTTTATTGTTTCGGTGGTTTTCAATAGGGGTTTTCTGGTGAATATTCGCTGAAAATTTTGGACAATTGAGTGCGCCGCCCGTGTTTCCTCGCGCTTATTCAGCTAACACGGCGTTCAGATTTGAAGGTTTTCCGCTGATATTCTGCCAAAAACTGAGGCGAAGAGCTGACTTCAGTGATAAAATTGACTATTTTTCCCGGCAATTTCGATGACTTTTCCTTCAAAAACTGCTTCTGAAAGCGATAATTCAATGCGCCGCCCGAATTCAGTGCCTTTTTTGCGCATCGTTAGCTCACAGCGCCTTCAGATTAATCGCCTTTAGCTTTCTGAAAGCTATAACCCAAAGCGTTTCTTATGCCCTAGTTGCGCTTCTCACTTCGCGGCGGCTTCGAAATAATAGCCTTTTCCACTAGAATTTCAGAGTCTCCCTCTCAAAAATAGCTTCGAACAGCTCCAATTCAATGCGCCGCCCGTTTTCAAAGTGCTTATCCACCCAGCGACGCCTTCTTTAACGAGCTCACTAGATTACTCTAATCCTTTGATCTTTTGGCTTCCCCCTGCTCACCCCACCAAATTAAAATTGCCTCCTCTTTTTTTTACTCGCAGCAAAAAAACAACGCGAGTCTCTCCTCCCTCCTTCCATCTCTACTTATCAGTGTCCGTTGTGTTGTCGGGGTCGTCTTCGTCTTGCCCATCGCGTCGAAAATACACACACAACATTTGTTTCTCTGCTTCTCTCCTATCTCGCCCTTTTCCCTTTCTTTCCCCATCTAGCCTGGGCTTATGATTGCTTCTCTAGTCTAGATGCTCTATGGGAGTGAGACGGGAAGAAAAGGCTCAGTGAGCCAGAAGGTCCCCTTGGAGTGTGTTCGCACCGGCTTTTATTTCGCTTTTTTCCTGGTTCTCCTTACTTTTTTCCAACGGCACTTTGCCCCTTGTTTACTCGAAAGCCAAACAATTTCAAACTTTTTTCCCATTGAAAAGTGTTTTCTCCCCCACTGAATATGTCCACGTGAAGAAGCCCCGCGCGCGTCTCCTCTGTCTCCTCCTCCTCTAAAATAAATTGATAAATCGCTAGTGACAAGAATTGTTTATCGAAGAAACAAAAACGAAGTCGGCCTCTGATATCATTGTCGTCGTCGCCTCTCATAACGAAAATTCGATGTGGCAAGCGGTGATTTTCGAAGATTTCCTCGTCTTTAGTCTTTCGTTTTTTTTGTCGTAGTTGAGCGGTGCCATCGAGGCTCTCAAGAGCAAAGAACGAAATAATTCAATTGGCTAAACCCCATGAGAAAAGGGCGAAAGAGATATGTTTTGAAACGAAAAAAAAACGATTCGAGTCAATAAAAATATCCAGCATCGTCTGATATCGTCTGATTTGGTTGTTTTATTATCACTCCTCCTCCTCTTTCTCCCCATTCACGGGTTATCAGTTTATCGGTAGTTTTCTGCATGTTGACCGGCCAGCGGTCATCTCATTTTCCTGTTGATTCGGTGATTTTTGTATTATTTTGGGAAAAAAAAGAACCTTTGGAATTGCACGAGATTTCCACGTGTTTCTGTCAAAACCTTCAGTTGACAGCTAATTTCTGAGAAAGTATTCCATCCTTCTTCTGCTCTTTTCGCCATTTCTAATCTTTTAAATGCGCCCGCCAAAACTCTACCTATTTCCACGTGGCTTTCTCCCTGTCTCTCTTGTTATCCACCAATCAATGATTTGTTGGTCCCTCTCTGATGACTCATAAAGATAAGGCTCACTGGGACATTTATTGATTGCTGCTTTACTGGGTGACCACTGATCATCATTTCATAGTTTTCCGCTATTCTGTTGACTTTGTTCTGCCGCCTTCTGATTGTTTTCTTCGCGTGCCGTTCGAAATTCTGTTTATCCTTTGGTCTTTTCTTCTTCTCCCTTATCAGCTACAAAATATGTAATCACTATCAACCTCCCTTCTCCCCAAAAACAATTGTTTTCGCATTCACAAATTCTCATTTTTCTTTGCAGCAGCCCGTGGTTGCCGACACCTCTTCTCCTCCACCCAAGACACCGAAGACGCCAAGCATGATCACCAACGATCACGATCGTCGCAAGCAGATCTCCGTCAGAGGAATCGCCCAGGTGGAGAATGTGTCGAACATCAAGAAGGCGTTCAATCGTCACTTGCACTTCTCCATCATCAAGGATCGCAACGTGGCCACGGATCGTGACTACTACTTCGCGCTCGCCAACACCGTCCGTGATCATCTCGTGTCGCGTTGGATTCGTACCCAACAACACTACTATGACAAGGATCCAAAGAGAGTCTACTATCTGTCTCTGGAGTTCTACATGGGACGTACTCTCTCCAACACCATGATGAATCTTGGTATCCAGGCCACCGTCGACGAGGCTCTCTACCAACTCGGACTCGATATCGAGGAACTTCAGGAGATTGAGGAGGACGCCGGACTCGGAAACGGAGGACTCGGACGTCTCGCCGCTTGCTTCCTCGACTCGATGGCCACTCTTGGAATTCCGGCTTACGGATACGGTCTCCGTTACGAATACGGAATCTTCAAGCAATTGATTCGTGACGGATGGCAGATCGAGGAGCCAGACGATTGGCTTCGTTTCGGAAATCCATGGGAGAAGGCCCGTCCGGAGTACATGCTCCCAGTCAACTTCTATGGAAAAGTTGTCAAGGAGGAGGTGAGGAATTGGAACAAAAAAGAATGGGCCGAACCGGGGATTGAACCCGGGACCTCTCGCACCCAAAGCGAGAATCATACCACTAGACCATTCGGCCACGATTGAAGCTTGATTTGGATTGGAAATAGATGGAAATCGAAGGAGATTTGCGTGAGAGAAGACGGATAGGATAAGTGATAAGATCTCATGTGTTTCACGCTTTCCTTTTCGATTTATTTCCAATCCAAATCAAGCTTTAATCGTGGCCGAATGGTCTAGTGGTATGATTCTCGCTTTGGGTGCGAGAGGTCCCGGGTTCAATCCCCGGTTCGGCCCATTCCTTTTTCAACTTTCTTTGTCATTCGAACATCGCTTAACTTCCTTTTTTCCAGGGCAAGTCTAAATGGGTTGACACCCAAGTCGTCTTCGCCATGCCGTACGACACTCCAGTGCCAGGATACAAGAACAACATCGTGAACACCCTGCGCCTGTGGTCGGCTAAGGCCGAGAATCACTTCCATCTGAAGTTCTTCAACGATGGAGACTACGTTCAAGCTGTCATGGATCGCAACTTGTCGGAGAACATCACCCGTGTGTTGTATCCAAACGACAACATGTTCCTCGGAAAGGAGCTTCGTCTCAAGCAGCAATATTTCCTCGTCGCTGCCACACTCCAGGACATCATCCGTCGTTTCAAGTCGTCAATCTACGGAAACCGCGAGGCCGTTCGTGTCAACTTCGACACTTTCCCGGATAAGGTCGCCATCCAATTGAACGACACTCATCCATCCATCGGAATTCCGGAGTTGATCCGTTTGTTCGTCGACGTCGAAGGACTCACCTGGGATCAGGCCTGGGACATTTGCGTCAAGACCTACGCCTACACCAACCACACTCTTCTCCCAGAGGCTCTTGAGCGTTGGCCAGTCTCCCTCATGCAAAACTTGTTGCCACGTCATTTGGAGATTATCTACGAGATTAACCAGAAGTTCATGAACACCATCTCGGACAGATTCCCAGGAGACTTTGATCGCATGCGTCGTATGTCGATTGTCGAGGAGGCTGATCAGTTTGGAGAGAAGCGCATCAATATGGCTCATTTGTGCATTGTCGCTTCCCATGCCATCAACGGAGTCGCCGCTCTTCACTCCGATCTTCTCAAGAGCTCTACGTAAGTTTTAATCGAATCTAAAACCTGTAAATATCTGTTGATTTTCAGCTTCCGCGACTTCTACGAGTTCTATCCGGATCGCTTCCAAAACAAGACCAACGGAATCACCCCAAGACGTTGGCTCCTCCTCTCCAACCCATCTTTGGCGGATCTCATTGTGGAGAAGATTGGAGAATCATGGATCACCAACCTCGACGAGCTCCAGAAGCTCAAGGAATACGCCAACGATGCCGGATTCCTTGACTCGATTCGCCGAGTCAAATTGGAGAACAAGCAACAGGTGGCGCAGTACTTGAGTGACGAGTACAACGTCAACATCAACGCCGCCTCGTTGTTCGATGTGCACGTGAAGAGAATCCACGAGTACAAACGTCAACTTCTCAACATTCTCCACGTCATCGCCCTCTACAACCGCATCAAGGAGAACCCGAACATTGATATGGTGAAGAGAACCGTGTTGTACGGTGGAAAAGCTGCTCCAGGATACCACATGGCCAAGCAAATCATCCGTCTCATCACCGCCGTCGCCGAGCAAGTCAACAATGACGCGATTGTTGGAGATCGTTTGAAGGTGATCTTCCTCGAGAACTACCGTGTCTCGATGGCCGAGAAGATCATCCCAGCCGCCGATCTCTCCGAACAAATCTCGACCGCTGGAACCGAGGCATCTGGAACCGGAAACATGAAGTTCATGTTGAACGGAGCGCTCACCATCGGAACACTCGACGGAGCCAATGTGGAAATGGCCGAGGAGATGGGAGATGACAACATTTTCATTTTCGGAATGAACGTGGAGGAGGTCGAGGCGCTGACCAAACGTGGATACTCATCGCAGGAGTTCATCAACAAGAGCCCAATGTTGAAGCAGATTGTCGATCAAATTGAGGAAGGCATGTTCACTCCAGAGGATCCATCTCAACTTCGCGATCTCTCCAACATGCTTCGTCATCACGATCGCTTCATGGTGTGCGCTGATTTCGACGCCTACATTGAATCTCAGGATAAGGTAAACGATAAAGAATCTAATTCATTTTCAAACTTTTTGTTTTCCAGGTTGCCGATACCTTCCGCGATCAGGAGAAGTGGTCTCGAATGGCCCTCTACAACATTGCTTCGACCGGAAAGTTCTCAACGGACCGCACAATTGCCGAGTACGCCCGCGAGATCTGGGGAATCGATCAGTTCGAGAGTTCGCTTCCAGCTCCATATGAGAACGAGAAGAGCGAATAAGCTCATGTATTTAATTATTTTACTTCTTCCCTTTCCCCTTTCCATCTTATTGTCTCTCCCTGTCCTTTTTCATGTAGTTTATAGCATTTTCCCCCCTAGACGCACCATTTACCATAATTAATTCTTGTGAATGTTATTCTTTGAAATCAAATTGATTTCTTCCCCTCTCCCACCCCGTCCATTCTCATTTACCCCCGTATTTTTGTCCCCTGAAAAGTTGCCATACTTTGAGATTTTCTATTGAATCCTCCCATTTCCAGTATCAGCAATAAACTGATTGAAACTTTTGCAACTTTGTTCTGTTTTTTGTTTTTTTCTTTTCAGGGATTCTCTCCGGACTTTTCTTCAGAAGTCTTCTTGGCTTTCCTCAAACATCTTCTCTGTCTCGGTGAAAAAGAATCTTCGAGTTTCTTAGCAGCTCTTACGATTACTTCTCAAAATCTACGCTGGAATTCCTCCTGGCGAAGAACTTTTATTGTTTTGATGCATTTTCCGAAAGCGAGAAAATGCTGCTGATAGTCTAAAAGGCTAGCCGGCCACCTAAAACAATAGATTTTCTATCAGAGCTTTCAATTTCTTAAAAAGTATCATCATTATTCTCATCACCTGAAATCTCCTATGATTGCTTCTTTTCTGCAATTGAAAAAGGAAGAGAACAACGCTTTCGATTTCGAACTCTTTTTGACTTTCAGATTTAGACGATTTTTCGAAAAACAGCGCTTCAATCATTTCAGAGCCTCATCCAACAGCTAGAAACACAAAACTCTTCTCAGGAACTTTTAAATTTTCTTCAAAAGAAAAAGCCTGCTCATCACTGTTCTCTGCACCTGAATCCTTGTTTGATTGATTAGTTTTCGCGATCGGAAGTGAAAGAAAACAAAGATTTTGCTTTGAAACAACTTTTACTGGCAGAACTGGCTGAGTTTCACTCTCTATTTAACAACAAATCTGTTCTCTTGACTTTCTTAGTGTTCTTTTACTTTCCTCCCTTGGCGATTTTCAATGGCATCAACAAGAAGAAAGTTTCCGCTTTAAAGAGCTGTGTGGCCTGCAGAAATTCATGAGAAAACCAAAATGCTTCAGGCTTCTGGAATGTCTAGCAAAGCGCCCGAATCGCAATCATCTCTTCGAAGTTTCGAATATCATTCGCAACCCGAACGTTCATAGATAACTCCTTGATGTCTTTTCCATTGTGACTCCCCAAACTACGAGAGAAATACGTTATTCTTTTGACAAGAAGCCTTCTTGGCGCTCTTCTCATTTGCAAATGAAAGCGAAACTTGGCTGCCCTTGGCAACACTTCCGCTCTCTAAAAAACAACGCCAATAAACGTCAACGTTCGCTTAGAAGATAATCTTCCGACGAAATATCACCCCGAAAAAATAGACATCTTTAGCAGCTACTATCAAAGTAAAAAACGATTCCCTGACACCGTCACGTCAAAATGCACAGCAGGGGGGCCGCTGACTCCGCCCCCTCCAACTTTTGCATTTTATGCTTGCGGGGGGTGTTTGAGCTGTTTTTACACGTTTCTTCGCAGTTTTTTTTGTTTCTTTTGACAAAAATATAAATTTTATTGTTACAGAAATATGTTACAGAAATGCAAAAAAACACAATAATTTTTGAAAATTGCTGTTCGGTATCGTCAATTTACATTTCTCCTCTCTCCCGTTTTATTGCTATTTCGTTTTTTTCTATATTTCAGTGATTCAACACTTCCACCGACTTCCAATCAAGCAAGACACGTACCACAAACAAGGAAATTTATTTTTTTTGTGTTAGTTTTAGAAGAAACTATGTTGGTTCTCTCCGCCACAGTTTTTCAGGGCAACCGATAGTCAAGCAGCAATTCATCTCTCTTCTCGTGTTATACTCGTACTCGGCGAGTTTGATGTATCGATTTCGAAGCAGTTTAGAGGTATATATTATGCTAAATATGAATTTATGAACCTGAAATATGTTGCTGAATTTCTTTTCTCTCTGTATCGTTTATAAAGTATAGTTTTTCAGGTGTCGTCTTCGATCAGTGTCTCTTCGCAAGCTGTTATGCCATTCGAATGTGTGTTGTTAGGTTAGATTTTGATTGAATTCTATCTGGTTCTCTCCGCCTCACATTTACAGGTCTGATGGAAAGGAAAAGAAGAACAAGTTCATTGAAGAATGCTCAGAAGACAGAAGAGCTAGTACAAGGAGAGTTGTCGTCTCTTCCTTCATCTTCATCTTCATATTCATCTTCGAATTCGTATTCTTCTCCTGAAGAATAGTCGAAATCGAACGGAGGTCTCGCCTCCTCTTCCTCTTCATCATCATCAATTCGGTAGTTGACACGGTTACCGTTGTCATCGAGATCATAAAGAAGCGTAAAGTCGTTGTCTTCAATAGTCAACTCTTTTTCTTGCAGCATCGAACGAACTGTGTCTTCGTCTCGACGACACTTCTCGAATAGTTTGGCGGCTTCTGATGCTGGGAAAGTGGTCAAGAATTGAAGAGTTCGATCTCTGACCTGAAGTCTTACTATAATACACGTTCGTGTTTGAGAGTTAGACTAACCAAAGCAACGCTATCGTCTGGTGTTCCAACTCTACGAAGATACGATTTGAGTTGGCTCCAGACGAACTCGATGGGACTCCAGAAGCAATGATATTGAGGCAAACGTAGAATTATGACTTGATGTGTATCGAATGCCCAATGATCAAGTTCATAAACTGTGAAAAAGTCCCGCCCTCCATTGCATTTCACGTAGTCTTGAGACAGCTCCAAAAGTTCCTTTTTCAGTGAATTCGGATGGAACTTGACGTTCTCTTTACGGAGCCATGCCTGAATCTCAGACTTGCGTGACTGAGCAGTGGGGGGTTTTTCGAGGGCTTTGCAATGATAGGGGGCGTTGTCCATCAGGAGAACTGGTACACGTCCTACAGAAGCAGCAGTTTGAGCGAGAATTGGGATCATCTTTTGCATGTATTTTTCTGTGTTTTCGAAATTCATATCCTTATGATAATCCTCCATCTGCTCATCACTGCTGACTCCTGATTGGATGACTTCAACACTTCCTGGTAGAACACCTAGATCCGTCACAGCGGCAATTACAATGAATCTGGTACCTTTTTCTTTGCCTTTGCAAGGCCCAGAAATAGGTGTTGTCAGATCTGCCATTCTTGCGAGTTTGTAGAAATCGCCGTGTTGTTGTTGCCATGCTCTACGAGGACCAAACCCTTGGTGCGCCCATGTCTCATCAAAGCTTGCAATTAGCGCACCTCTACCATCGAAGTCCTTCTTCTTATCCAGATACTGTATCCTCTTCTTGATGATATCGGATCGCTCCTCTACCACCGACATTCTTGAAGTCTCCTTGAAACAAAAACCTAATCCATGCAATGTCCTCTGCATATAACTTTTTGAATAGTTATAGCCAATTTCCGTTTTGGCCCAATCCAGCACCTTCTCCACTGTTGGTTGTCTCCTATTCTCCCATTCAGAATAAATGTACTTTCTGATTTTGAGACGTTCAAGAATGGTAAGTTTTCGGACAAGGGCTTGAGCGAATTCCTTTTTACCCATCTCTTTGAGTCTTGATTTTTTCATAGGAGGAACTTTATGGGCTTCAGATGACATCTTTCTTACAGTTTTGACATGAAGGCCTGACAAAATGGACGTGGCAGCTTGTGCGGAGGCAAAAATTGTATTTTTGCTGTCACTTCCGAGCTTCCCTTTGATGATGCGTGAACAGAGATCCATGTGCTGCACTATCACAGTACCCGAATCTCTAACATGTCGTGTCAAATTGAGACGTGGAAAGTCTTCAGGAGATAATGAACAGAAAGTTCTACCGATTCTAGCGTAATCCTAAACAGTCAACATTCAGTCTAGGGTGAAATATTATGTTTGTACCTTCAGAATCTCAAACTCTTTCTTACTGATCATCATCATGTCATCAGGGATAGACAGTTTCGGAGCTACATGGTGATCTGGCCACTTCTCATCGGTTTGTGTGCCATATGAACTAACAGGTACGTAGTCTGTTTGGGTCATCCCTAATTGAACCCAACTTGTTTCTTTTGACGCGGTAACCTGCGTTTTTGTGCTGACCATGAGCTTAGCTTCGCCGTTGTTGAACTTTCGGAGCCTCGGACGGTTCACTTTAGGTGTTGTAACATTTTTACTCATTTTAACCTATAATCACCATTTTTCTCAATGCTTGAGGCATTAAATTAGAGAAAAATGGACGTTAGGGTCTTGCGCCCTAGCATATGTTTCAGCGGATAGAAATAGGTCTACAGGAATATTTATTAATTACAAATCGACATAAATCATTGTCAACAAAATCAAAATAAATGAGATCAGACATATCGAACCTCTGAAGCTGTCGAACCTTGAACCTCTGAAGCTCTCGCTTGACGAATCTGTAAATGTGAGGCGGAGAGAACCAGATAGAATTCAATCAAAATCTAACCTAACAACACACATTCGAATGGCATAACAGCTTGCGAAGAGACACTGATCGAAGACGACACCTGAAAAACTATACTTTATAAACGATACAGAGAGAAAAGAAATTCAGCAACATATTTCAGGTTCATAAATTCATATTTAGCATAATATATACCTCTCACGGTGTTCAAAACTTCCAATTCGGTTTTCCCAAACAGTTACTGACGCTTTTCTCGATATGCCCTGGTTGACGTGTCGGTCACGAAAGATATGAAAAACTGAGAATGTTTTGATTTTTTCTCACGTCATCTTTTGAAAAACTACCATTAGATTGGGTTAATGCGTAATCACCCTGATTACTGCAAATTCGAGTCTGCTCATCATTGAAAACAAACTCCAAATCATTTTAATGAGGCTCTATAACTTTTTTGAAGTATTAAGAATAGTTTTTTTTTTATAGCGAGGAAGTCAATTCTTTTTGAGCCTAAAATTAGGTTAGGGATAAAACAGATGTTTTTCTAAAGGAGAGAGCCTTCTTAGTTGTAGTGGAATCACTTTCCAGAACAGGATTAGCTTACTGAATCCCCACAACGTTTCTGAGACTCGAAACAGCTCATTTTTTTCCTCTGATTCTGTCTTTCGAAACATCCAAGAGCTATTTCTCGTGACCCAATTGACCAAAAAAGTTGTGTTATGGCTCAAAATATTCGCACTGAGCAAGCGTTTCAACTTTATGTTCCACTTTTCTAATATTCAGTTTATTAAAGCCACATATTCGAGAAGACCTAGTTTTCAGGCCAAATACAAAAAGAGCTGTTTCTGAATTCGCAGAATACCAAAATTCTTGGTTCGCGGTTCAAAAGATGCCTCTCGGCATGCCTCACTAACTTTATGTTCAGATTTTTCGGAAAAAGTTCTTTGAAGAGAGCAATCCGCCAAAAAGTCAATTTCCAGTTCAAAAAATTAATTAATTTTTCAAAATTCCACGTGATGAAAGCATTTTCGCTCTATCGAACCTTTCCACGTGAAAGGAACCAATTGGAAATATTGAACACCGTGCCTCTAAACTGCTTCGAAATCGATACATCAAACTCGCCGAGTACGAGTATAACACGAGAAGAGAGATGAATTGCTGCTTGACTATCGGTTGCCCTGAAAAACTGTGGCGGAGAGAACCAACATAGTTTCTTCTAAAACTAACACAAAAAAAATAAATTTCCTTGTTTGTGGTACGTGTCTTGCTTGATTGGAAGTCGGTGGAAGTGTTGAATCACTGAAATATAGAAAAAAACGAAATAGCAATAAAACGGGAGAGAGGAGAAATGTAAATTGACGATACCGAACAGCAATTTTCAAAAATTATTGTGTTTTTTTGCATTTCTGTAACATATTAGCAATAAAATTTATATTTTTGTCAAAAGAAACAAAAAAAACTGCGAAGAAACGTGTAAAAACAGCTCAAACACCCCCCGCAAGCATAAATGCAAAAGTTGGAGGGGGTGGAGTCAGCGGCACCCCTGCTGTGCATTTTGACGTGACGGTGTCAGGGAATCGTTTTTTACTTTGATAGTAGCACAAGGTCTTTCTTAGAAACAGTGAATCTTGTTGCAACTTCTCCTTGCTATAAGAAAGTAAACAATAACGCAAAGATAAAGTTTAATAACAACAGTTTATTCAGAAAATAGAAAAACTTAACGACGACGGTACACGTTCTTCTTGGTCTTTGGCTTTGGCGGCAAGATGATTCCGTCGTACTTCTGTTGGAACCATTTGATCGTTTCCTCCTTATCGACACGGTGGGATGGTCCGACACGTCCGGGCGCGCGTCTGCGCTTGGAAACTCTGACTCCGTTGCGGTTGAGGACGACGTAGAAGTCCATTCCGTAGATTCCGATTCCTGGGTCGTACTTGATTCCGAGATCAATGTGCTCCTGGAAAAGAGATGATAGTTAAATTTTGAATTGCATTAATCGAAACTTACTTGCACTCCAAATCCGAAGTTTCCGGTGTCAGAGAAGTTCTCCTTGTACAACTCGTATTCCTTCACCTTGAGCCCCTTCTCGAGAATCTCCTCGGCCTTTGGGCCACGAACAGTGCAGTGGACCGCGATCTTTTCGTTTCTGCGGATTCCGAAAGTTCTGACAGTGTATCTGGCCTTGGAGAACACTGGGGTCTGTCCGGTGAGCTGCTCGAGCACCTGAAAACGAAACGTTTTGAACTATATAGGAATTCAGAACTGAACAAACCTTAGCGGCACGGGTGAGACGATCTCCAGACTCGCCAACGCAAATGTTGAGGCAGAGCTTCTGGATCTTGAGATCGCGCATCACATTGCGGGCCTTCTTCTCTCGGATCTCGGTCTGCTTTTCGATGTCCGTCATGATTACCTGCAAAAAAGACGTTGAAAATGGCTTCAAAAAACGAGAAAAGCTAAGAGGAAGAATATTCCCATTAAATTCTAGAGGTGACGAACACTTTTAGCTCAAAAACATCAAATTATGCTAATGATATGACTCAGAAATTCATCCAAAAATTTTAGGCCTAAAAAACGGCAAGGGGAGGAGCGAACGTTGCGCCGTACACACTGAAGAGACGCAGACGACACGAGGCAAGTGACGGAACAGCGCAGACGGCTGGTTGCGACGGCGAAAAACGACAAAACCGCTCACATTTGCCGAGAAAACCCCGAATGAAATGGGAGAAAGTGCGAATGAAAATGAATTTTTCCTTTTTTAGGATTCGAGCTTACGGTTTGAAATCGCTTTGAGATATCATGGTCCGTAAAATCGACGCGCCTTTAATCGCTGAATCATATTTTTTAAATCCGTTCGTTTTCTATCGATTTTCCGTCAGTTTTCTCGTGATTTTTCTCATTTTCTTTTTCATTTTTGTTTCTTTGTTACATTTTCTATCAATTTCATGTGTTTTTCTTCCAGAATGACAGTGAATAACGAGTGGGGCGCGTTTAAAACAAATAAATGGCTCTTCACCACTCCGTCGTCGTCATACGGGCGTCCGCGAACGCCGGTCTCGAATTCAAGGGTCTCCGAAGGGGAAACGAATGGAAAAGTACCCGAATCACCATGTAAGTTTTTTAATTTATACGTTTTTTTTTTCTGTTGTAAGCGGTTTTCAATTTATTTGTTACAGCAAAACGTGCAAATCGGCCACGAACACTCTCGGATCGCGGAAACGAAATATTGGATAATCACGAAGCTGTCAGTAATCTTTATGCATGGAATTGGGCGGAAGTTCGAGAGAATTACCCAGAGAAAGGCATTCATAACCCATCAATCTATTGTTACGCTATTTCTTGTGTCCAATTACTCAGCCATGTGCCAGCAATTGTGCGGATACTACAAGACCATCGTTGTAATGATCACAGTAAGCTATTTAATTTCAAATCTCCTCTAAAAGTTTATTTTCAGCATGCCTATGCTGCAACTGGAAGCGATACTTCCTTCAAAGTCAAAACCACGCTGGAAGCATTGCCTGGTTCCGTGAAGCATTCAAAAAAGATCGAAAATTCAACCAGGGACGTCAGGAGGACGCCCATGACGCTCTTCTTGCGATTCTGGGCAAATTGGACAAGATCGCAGTCCAGAATCCGAGATTGAAGGATCGAAAAGTAGCAGATGACTTATTCGGCTACTCGATTCGAAATGAAGTCCAGTGTCGAGTATGCAAGAATAAGCACGTTTATTATGAGAATAATACAGTTATGACTGTTCGGATGCTCAAAAAAGACCCGTCCGGTCGGAATCATTCAATCAAGGAGCTCATGCAACACGTCTTCACCGCATCCACTATTTATGGATATAACTGCTCGAAGTAAGATTGTCTTGTTTCTGCTTTTGATTATTTTGTGTCTTTCCAGTTGCAAAAAGAAGTCGGATGCGCCTGTGAAGCCAACGCTGCTTCGTGCTCCACAAATACTCCTCCTTCACATCTCCCGCTTCTCCTTCGATGGCTGGGGAAAGAAGATCTCGCGGCCCGTCGTTCTCAACGTAGGTGTTTGTCTCGGGTAGCTCCTGAAGTCGTTTAGAAGTTAGCAAGCCGCTCTAATCGTCGGTACTTGCTGGAAATGCTTGATAAATTGCTCATTTTCGGGTGTCTAAGACATAAATGGCAGCTCTAGGCTGACGATGTGTGACTCATTTCATGATTAGCACGCTCTCAGCTTCCAAACGACATATTAACTGACCTCAAAGCTCCCCCGACCGCTCTTTAAAAACGCCACATGTTTATATTTCCAGGAAACCCTTGACGTGGCAAGCATGGCTACAGCCGGCGCCTCGACAGTCTACAAACTCTGTGGAGCGATTATCCACGGAGGAACCACCCTCGATTATGGCCATTACTGGTGTATGGCGCGTTCAAGGAAGCGTGAGAAGCAGTTTGTCACGTTAAATGATTCATCGGTAAGGGAAGAAGAAATTGAATTGAAATTCGTCACTCTCCATGTGACCTCCTCTCTTCCCGAAACAGAACATTGATTCGGACAATGCGATTATGTATATTGAAAGAGAGAAACAAGTGGTCTTTGGTCTGGATGTTGAAAAAGGACAAAAAAGGAATGGGCCGAACCGGGGATTGAACCCGGGACCTCTCGCACCCAAAGCGACAATCATACCACTAGACCATTCGGCCACGATTGAAACTTGATTTGGATTGGAAGGAAATGAAGAGAAAAGCGAGGAACACAGGAGATCTTATCACCTTTCCTATCCGTCTTTTCTCACGCAAATCTCCTTCGATTTTCATGTCTTTTCAATCCAAATCAAGCTTCATTCGTGGCCGAATGGTCTAGTGGTATGATTCTCGCTTTGGGTGCGAGAGGTCCCGGGTTCAATCCCCGGTTCGGCCCATTTCTTTTATAATTTTCTTTCGGTATTCATCTCAATTCTTTCCAGGTCTCGCAACAAATCAGCCAACATGACGCCCTTCAATCCTACATTGTCCTCTACCGTCGCGCAGAGCATCTGGCAAGCGCTGATCACGAGAAATCAATGATTTAATGATGATAATAAAGTACTTTTTCCCCTAGAATAGAAATCTCCCTAACCTTTTTTGTTTGTTAGATGTTGTTAAACTTGAGAAATCGAGTAGTTTTTTGTCTTTTTTCTTTTCTTTTACTCTGTTTTTTTTTTCTTTCTGTCTTATTTTTCTTCCTTGTGCAGCAGTTTCGTGATGATGTTCCTTTCTTTTCTCCCATTCTCGCCCGATGTAGTGAAAGTACTGTAAGCATGCAGTATTCTCCTTTTCCATTTCCTCTTTTTATTTCCTTCTTTCCTGTTTTCTTTCTGATTATGATAATGCTAGTTTGCAGATCAGATAAAAAGTTATCATTAGGTGATTATACTATTCCGAAGTGGCCCAACTGAACTTGTGTTCTCGGGCCGCAAACGGACAATTGAGGTGAACAACAACAATGTAAATTCTCGATAAGGGGCGTGAATACAAATCATGACGATTGTGGAGAAGAAGCCGTGAGATGCCACGATTATAATTGTGATATTGTTCAGCGCTTGGTTATGATAGAACACAAAACATGAAATACCAATGTAGACGCCAGGGATAAGAATGATAAGAATAGGAATGATGAGCTGGAATTTAGATCTAGCAATAGAGCGCAATTGCTCTTACAAAAACTTTACCTGTAAAATAAAAGCTTTTTGAAACTTCCTGTGCAATTCCACAGTTCTCACAGACATTGTTCGATTTATTTGTTTCCCCAAAAGCCGATCTGTCAAATAGGCCAATGTCCAAATCTCTATAAATCCTCCTAACATAAGAGCACCACAAGCTCTCAACAAAAACCGAGTTTCAATGACTGCCACGAAAACTAGGTCAGCATTTACGTATAAAGGGATACATGGAGCTATTCGACGGAAATGATTTTTTGCCATTTCCTGATCAGGAATCATTATATAAGTGGGGAAAAAGAACAATGTGGCAACAATGAAATGGACGATAAACCAAGGGATTCGAAAACGACGCCACCATTTGTTGGAGCCAATTAGGATTAGGAGACGGTTTTCAAATACGATTACGATGGCGACTAGCATGTCTGAAAGGTGTTGGTTTGAAAGCTTATGTGCTTCATTGAGACTTCAATTTTGAAATATGGGGAAGCTAAAGTTTAGTATAGAGCCATTCGAAAAGCACTCCAGTCTTCTAGTTAGTTCCACCTGGATCCGCGTGGATTATATGTAGATCCACTATTATTATTATTACGAAAAATTTAAAAATCCCTCCTAAACTTGACCTCTTTCCCAAAACAGAAAAACTCACAAGCTCCCATTGCCAACATGAAATACAATTGATGCTCATTCTTCACTCCGAAATCCTTTAAAATCCCCAATGGATATCCAGCCAACGCCGGAAACAAAATATAAGGAGTTGTCAAAAAACTCAGACCCAAATCCCAAAAACAACTGAAAAAGTGAAAATTCAAAAGACTCCATTTGACAGATTTCATTGAATTTGGAGTTTGAAAAATGATACAATAGGCACCATAGAGATGAACTGGAATAGCCACAAATCCAAAATAATGAAGGAATAATCGTTGAAAATCTGCAGTATAAAGGAAGAAAGAGCTGGTGCAGAAATCATAAGTTTTGTTTTGAAAATATGTATATTGGGAGGACATACGAATAATGAATGTTCCATCGGAACTCTCCTTATTTCATTATTATTTCACCTGTCTGAAATTGAATTATTTTCAAAAATCAGCTTGATTAAACATACTCCCACTTGAAAAGTAATGAATCTTTGGAGAGGAGAGATTTGCAAATGTCTTGTTTGCATCAAGGATCAAAAGAGAGAAAATTGAATCTGAAAAGTAATGAATTTTGGGTGCGCGAGTTGGCGGGAACGTGATCTGGCACACCAATTTGCAGAGTTGTTTTGGCCGGGGTTTAGAATTCGGATTTCAAATATCCTTTGCTTTAGCCCTGATAAGATGTGTATGATTTGTAAGTGACCGGAATAAAAATCCGGGGCTACCCCTTATCAGAGCTGGTCGGATAAGAACTGCCTGAATCAGAACTGTACCTTATCAGAACTGCCCTGATGAGAACTGAAACCACTTTGCTGCAATGGCCTGCAAGATGTGGAAAATGCCCAAATTCGAAAAGTTTGAAAAGTTCTTATCCGAGGCAGTTTTTAAACGGCCGGTTCTCAAAAGAGTCAGTTCAGATTCGTCCAGTTCTTAACTGATCATTTCTGATCCTTCCGGCTCTGATTCGTACATTTCAGGTTAGGGGTAGTGATTTTTCATTATAAATATCGGAGTTCAGGACAAGAGGAACCATGAAACACTCTGTTGGAAGTTTGAACTTTGGTTTTCAACATCAATTTTTCGAATTCTTAACAAACTTCCTTCCTATTTTTTTTCTACGCAATTCTTTCTTTCACCTGCGCTTCCTATTTCTGAAAATTATCTAAAAATCATTGAGGTCATGCTCAAACCCGCCTAGTTTATTTCCTTCTAGTGTATTTTGGAGTGTGTACACACAATATTGTCAAATTAATAATTGTTGTGTAAGGAATTCAAATTGTTATTTTCGCGGGCGGTCCGCCTTTTTTGATCTACAAGCTATTTTTGATTTTACGCAATGCGAAATGAAAGTGGGCGGACCACCCGCGAAAAGAATCGTTTGAATTCGTTTATTAACATGACAGTAAATTCGAGTCCTCATTTCTTGCCATCTGTCTCTTTGGTCGTCTTTTATACGACCGCCCTTTCTGAGGGTATATTGTGTTTTTATTGATTATTTCGGACACATCTTTTTTCTAATCCTTTTTGGTTTTTTCAAGACAAATGAACGAATTCCAATTGCTGGAACTACCCTGGTTGGGTATCGGAGCAGTTCTTCTAAACTTTGATTTACCCGAGCTGTAAGTCTATTTTTTTTTGATCACACAACATTCTGTCATTTCAGAATCAATTTCTCATTCATCTCCAAACGATGTCAGCGGTTTGTCAAGGCTCTCAAGCCTCCAACAACTGGAGTTATTTCTACAACTAATAAATCAGTTTGCATAAGCATAAGATTCTATTCATGGACTAATATGAAAGGGAAATGGATTTTCAACGATAAAGAATACGAGGAGCGAGGTATCAAAATGCCTGTGAGCTTTGCTATTGGAGAATGTGATTTCAGAAATTTGTAAGTTTTTCTAAAAGGAATCGGTTCTCAATTTGCAATTTCAGCGTTGAGAACCATAATCTATACTCGTATGGAGATTCAAGACAGTGTGTGAACTCAGCCATCAAATATTTGGAAGGGCTATTCAATCGTCTGATGTTCCATGTCAAATATTACACAGATGACATTCCAATATCAAGTTACCCAATATCAGTGGAATGTCAGAAATGCAAAGAACTATATATCAGAGGTGATAATCTAATGGATAATGAGGAAGAATTGAACAGAATGATAGAACAACGAACAGCAGAATACATTGGGCTTTATGTACCAACAAGTTCAGAATTCAAATCCGATCTTGGATCTTGGGGTAACCCGGAATGCATTACGATTTGGGAAGACTCTCTCTGGGTCACCAACGAGATGTTATTCAAATCGAAAAGCAATACTTTGATTCTGAACAATTGTAAATTGACTTCAAATGATTGCCGTTTCTTTGTTAAAAGATGGTTCGATTCCGATGATATTCACTTCAAATTCCTCCAATTGACCTGGTATTTTGACGGCGCTCCTGAAGATTTGAATTTCGAAAATCTCGGTTTTGAGTTGTCAACTTTCGACAAAAATGTGAGAAGCAATGAGTTTGTGTGAGTTTTGTTTTCTTTCTTTTTTCCTAATAAAAAACAATATTACAGCTTCAAACCGGGAGAGGGTGTCAACTGTGCCACTGGACTGGATTTTCTGCGGAAAGATGGACTTTTGGCCACGGTCATGATTGAAAGAGGTGGTCTGAATGATGAGTTTGTGATACCATTTATTGTCACATTCTGTGTATGGCACAACAGATTTCCTGATATGAATGGAGTGAAAGTTCTATTGTGATAAATGTTCAGTTATTATGTTGCAACTATTTTTGATATTGAATTGAAATAAAATGTGTTTGGTTTCAAACTTTCGGTTTCTTTTTTCACGCAGTCTCACTGAAAACGACAACACAGTTTTTGGCATCAATTTCTTAAGGTTTTTCTATCGATTACTCCACTGAATTGAATTTCATGAGAAAAGGAGGACTTTTAACTCGATTCGTAAATGCTCAATTCTCATTTGCTGTGTTTAAAAAAATGTATATGGAATGAATAACAATTATGTTTAGTACTACAATACGATTAGACACGTTTAGCCAAAATAATCTGTTTGAGGGGATTGCCCAGAAACCTTAATGGTCCATATGTGCGCATAACGTGTTACTGGCGTACAAAATTTGAAATATTGATCAGCTGTGGATTCTTGTACGAGAAATATGAGTTCTATAGTAAATGGTATGGATTCTACTTTTCAATTCCCTCTGTTGAAGCTACCACATTTAGGCATCGATGCTGTGTTGTTAAATTTTGAACTTCCTGATATGTAAGCTCATGTTTTTCGATCGGAAAAAACATTCATGTTTACAGAATCAATTTCTCATTCATCTCAAAAAGATGTCAGCGAATTGTCAAGTCAATCAAATCTCCAACTATTGGAATAGTGAAAACTACGAAAACATCAGTGAGCATTGAACTAAGCGAGAGCTCCCAATCATATCTGAAGGGCCAATGGCATTTCAATCATGTTGATCATGAAGAAAAAGGAAAGAATATGCCAATTGGTTTCGTAATTGATGGATTTGAATTCAGAAATTTGTGAGTTTTATTTCTTAGATTTGCTAACAGTTGTAGTTTCTTTAACTTTTAGCGTCGAGGACAGTAACTTATACTCTTTTGGAAACCGTCAAGAGTGCGTCGATAAAAGTATCAAATATTTACAAATGCTATTCAAACATTTAATGTTCAACATCGGTTATTGGACAGATGATATTCCAAGAACAAGATATCCAATACGAATTGATTGTCAAAAATGCATTTGCATGACGATCAGAGGAGATAAACGGATGGAAAACGAAGAAGAGCTGAATGAACTTTTGGAGTTCCATACACCATTTGAGAAAGCTGGAGTTTATTTACGAACCAGTGACGAATTTAAATCTGATCTCAGGCTATGGGGAAATCCAAAGTTCGTGGTTAACTACAATGTCTCGTGGTGGTTAACAAATGAAATGCTTTTCAATTCGAGAAGTGAAAAATTGCTGTTAAACAGGTGTCGTTTGACATCTGAAGACTGCCGTTACTTCGTCAAAAGGTGGTTCGATTCAGAAGATTCTACCTTCAAGCTCCTACAATTGAGCTGGATAATGGACGACGCACCTCAAAACTTGAACTTCAAAGATCTTGGTTTTGAACTAGATTCTTTTGACAAAGAAGTTAGATGTTTTGCGTATCCGTGCGTTTGTTTCAGACCAATATCATGATTTATAAGAAAATAGTTTCAGCTTGAATCCGGGGTTTGTTATCGACTGCTCCACTGGAATGGATTTCATAAGAAAAGATGGTCTTTTGGCAACTGTCAAGATTGAGAAAACAGAAAGAGAAGGATCCCCTAGTTTCTTACTTTTCACTTTTTGTGTGTGGCATGACCGCTTTCCAAATATGGATGGTGTGAAAGTTGTGGGATATTAAATATTGTGTAATATTATTAATTTGAATAAAGTAGTATACTGTAAACAAAAATGAAGTTTTGTAATTTTTTCAACACGTGTCTCTTAATACTTTCAAATACTCATGAAACAAATTTGAAGAGATGGTTCTTGATGGTCCATATGTGCGCACACTTCCTTACTGACGACAATCTCGTACAATTATTGCAATATTGATCAGCTGTGGATTCTTGTTCAAGAAGTATGAATTCTATAGTGAATGGCATGAATTCTACATTTCAATTTTCTTTGCTAAAGCTACCACAACTAGGAATCAATGCCGTATTATTGAATTTCGAATTCCCTGATATGTAAGCTCCTGTTTTTTCGATCGGAAAACAACATTTACGTTTACAGAATCAATTTTTCATTCATCTCAAAAAGATGTCAGCGAATCGTCAAATCAATCAAATCTCCAACTATTGGAATAGTCAAAACCACGAAAGCATCTGTGAGCATTGAACTAAGCGAGAGCTCACAATCATATCTCAACGGCCAATGGCATTTCAATCATGTTGATCATGAAGAAAAAGGGAAGAACATGCCAATTGGTTTCGTAATTGATGGATGTGAATTCAGAAACTTGTGAGTTTTATTTCATTGATTTGCTAATAGTTGTAGTTTCTCTAACTTTCAGTGTCGAGGACAGTAACTTATACTCTTTTGGAAACCGTCAAGAGTGTGTTAACAAAGGTGTCAAATACCTTCAAAAGCTATTCAAACATCTAATGTTTAACATCGGTTATTGGCCAGAAGATATCCCCAGATCAAGATACCCAATACGAATTGATTGCCAGCAATGTCTTGAATTGAAAATTGAAAGTGAGAAGCAAATGGAAAACGAAGAAGAGCTAAATGAACTTTTGAAATTTCACGATCCTACTGAGAAAATTGGTGTTTATATACCAATTAGTAAAAGCTTCAAATCTGATCTTGGATTTTGGGGCAATCCTAAGTTTGTCGTTAACTACGATGACTCGTGGTGGCTAACAAATGAAATGCTTTTCAATTCGAAAAGTGAACGTTTGATGTTTAACGAGTGCATGCTAACTTTTGAGGACTGTCGTTTCTTCGTTAAACGATGGTTCGATTCAGAAAATGTTAACTTTAAGTTCCTACAACTCAGCTGGCCTATTGAAGACGCTCCTGAAAATTTGAACTTCGAAGATCTTGGTTTTGAACTGAACCCATTTGACAAAGAAGTTAGATGTTATGCGTTCCTGTGAGTTTCTAACAGACCGATTTCATCATTTATAAAATCTAATTTCCGAATCAATCCTGGTTTTGCTATTGACTGCTCCATTGGAATGGACTTCATGAGAGAAGATGGAATTTTGGCAACTGTCATGATTGAGAGAGTGGGAAGAGTAGGAACTCGTCATTACATAATTTTTAATTTCTGTGTGTGGAATGACCGCTTCCCAAATATGGATGGTGTGAAAATTGTGGGATATTAAATAATATGTAATTTTATTAATGTGTATAAAGTATACTGTAAACAAAAATGAAGTTTTGTAATTTTTTCAACACGTGTCTCTTAGTACTTTAAAATACTCATGAAACAAATTTGAAGAGATGGTTCTTGATGGTCCATATGGCGCACACTTCGTTACTGACGACATTCTCGTGTAACATTTGTATCGATCGGATCTGCCACAATTGGATTCATGAGAGCGAAACAGAATTCCTATAGTAAAGTCATGACTTCTACTTTTCTATTCCCCCTGTTGAAGCTACCAATATTAGGAATTGATGTTGTACTATTGAACCTTGAGTTTCCTGATATGTAAGCTCCTGTTTTTTCGATCGAAAAAGAACATTTACGTTTACAGAATCAATTTCTCATTCATCTCAAAAAGATGTCAGCGAATGGTCAGGTCAATCAAGTCTCCAACCTTTGGAATAATCAGAACAACAAAAACAAGTGTGAGCATCCAATTATATGTCTCCTCACAGTCTTACATGAAGGGTTCATGGCGATTCAATCATGTTGACCATGAAGAAAAAGGGAAGAACATGCCAATCGGTTTTGTGATTGATGGATGTGAATTCAGGAATTTGTGAGTTTTTTCTATATATTTCTGCCATTCATTGTATCTTCTCTCATTTTCAGCGCCAAAAATGGTCACTTATACTCTTTTGGAAACCGCCAGGAGTGCGTTGACAGAGGTGTCAAGTATCTACAAAAGCTATTCAAACATTTAATGTTTGACATCAGTTATTGGACAGATGATATTCCAAGAACAAGATACCCAATACGAATTGATTGTCAGCAATGTCTTCGGTTGACAATCAACGGAAAAAAAGCGATGGAAAACGAAGAAGAATTAAGCGAGATTTTGGAATTTCACAAGCCAATTGAGAAAGTTGCAGTTTATATATTGAGCAGTATTAACTTCAAACAGGATATCGGTCGATGGGGAAATCCAAAGTTTGTGGTTAGCAGAATCTCATGGTGGTTAACAAAAGAAATGCTTTTCAACTCTAAAAGTGAACGTTTAATTCTAAACCATTGCTTGCTAACATTCGAAGACTGTCGTTTCTTCGTTAAAAGATGGTTTGATTCTGAAGATGTTAACTTCAAGCTTCTACAACTGAGCTGGTTTGTTGTAGACGCGCCTGAAAACTTGAATTTCGAAGATCTTGGTTTTGAACTGAACCCATTTGACAAAGAAGTTAGATGTTATGCGTATCCGTGAGTTCTTTCTTTTCAATGTCTCAAATTATAAAATCCATATTCAGCTGGAATCCGGGTTTTGCTATCGACTGCTCTAATGGAATGGATTTCATGAGAAAAGATGGCCTTTTAGCTTCTGTCATGATTAAGAGAGCAGCAGAAAGAGAAGGATTCCTTAATACCACACGTTTCGTTTTCTGTGTATGGCATGACCGCTTCCCAAATATGGATGGAGTGAAAATAGCCCCTTAAAACCCTCTATATTGTACAATTTTCAAAATTCGAATGTTACGAATAAAAGTTATGTTTTGTACTACAATACGATTAGACACGTTTAGCCAATCTGCTCGTTTGGATTGCCCAAAAAACAAATTCTTAATGGTCCACATGTGCGCATAATGTGTTACTGACGATAGTCTCGTATAAAATTTGAAGTATTGATTGGCTCTGCCCTATCTCCAGTTATTTTTTCATCGGAATAGTACTCCTATTATGAAAGTCATGGACTCTACTTTTCAATTCCCTCTGATAAAGCTACCACATTTAGGCATCAATGCCGTATTATTGAATTTTGAATTTCCTGATATGTAAGCTAGTATTTTTCCAGCAAAAAAGAACACTAAAACTTTCAGAATCAATTTCTCATTCATCTCAAAAAGATGTCAGCGAATTGTCAAGTCAATCAAATCTCCAACTATTGGAATAGTGAAAACTACGAAAACATCAGTGAGCATTGAACTAAGCGAGAGCTCACAATCATATCTGAAGGGCCAATGGCATTTCAATCATGTTGACCATCAAGAAAAAGGAAAGAACATGCCAATTGGTTTCGTGATTGATGAATGTGAATTCAGAAATTTGTGAGTTTTTTTTTTCAAAATCTCGCTATTCATTAGCTTAGCGAACTTTCAGTGTCGAGGACAGTCATTTATATTCTTTTGGAAAACTCCAAGAGTGTGTTAACAAAGGTGTCAAATACCTTCAAAAGTTATTCAAACGTCTAATGTTTCAAATCAGTTATTTTCCAGAAGATATCCCCAGAACGAGATACCCAATAATGATTGATTGTCAAGAATGTCTGCAAATGACCATCGAAGGAAAGGATCAAATAAAAAACGAAGAAGAGCTAAACGAACTTTTGGAATTTCACAAGCCAATTGAGAAAGTTGGTGTTTATATACCAATCAGTAAAAACTTTAAATCTGATCTCGGGAAATGGGGTAATCCGAAGTTCACCGTCAGTCATAGGAGCTCGTGGTGGTTAACAAAAGAAATGCTTTTCGATTCTAAAAGTGGAAAACTGCTGCTAAACAACTGTTGTTTGACATATGAAGACTGCCGTTTCTTCGTCAAAAGATGGTTTGATTCTGAAGATGTTAATTTTAAGCTCTTACAATTGAGCTGGATAATGGACGACGAGCCTCAAAACTTGAACTTCGAAGACCTTGGTTTTGAACTAGAAGCTTTTGACAAAGAAAATAGGTGTTTTGCGTATCCGTGAGTTGTTTTTTTATAATATAAAAAATTATATTTAAAATATTAATATAATTTTAATATATTTAAAATATTACGTTTAAAATTATAACACCCAATTTTAGCTTGAATCCGGGTTTTGCTATCGATTTCTCTACTGGAATGGATTTCATGAGAAAAGATGGTCTTCTGGCTTCTGTCATGATTGAGAGATTTGATGGAACTGTAGAGTTGCCGCCAGCGACACTTTTCACTTTTTGCGTGTGGCACGACCGCTTCCCAAATATGAATGGTGTGAAGATTGTACCTTAAACTGGTTTCTGTATCATTGTAATATTTTTCATGTTGAGAATAAAACGTATGTTTTGTATTGCTCAAATTACATTTAGACAGTTTCAATGTCCATGTTTTCCGTAGTCTTTCTGTTCGCCTATTGCAATATGAATGGGGAATGTTTTTGCCCCTTCTTCGAAAATTGCCTGCAATTCCTCATAGCCTTCTACTCTCCTACTACCATCATCTTCTGGTAGATATGACCTAATTATTATAAGACCATAGTCATTCCTCTTTCTCTGTCATTTCATATTCAAAGAAATGACCACCAAAGTGTTCATGGACATCACTGCCGATGGAGCTCCTCTAGGCAAACTTGTATTTCAGGTAAGCCAAAACAGTTCTATACCTACTTTCAAAGCCTTTTTTCGTTCCAGCTAAACAATGAGAAATGTCCAAAAACCTGCGAAAATTTCATTAAACTTTGCACGGGAGAGCTCGGATTTGGCTACAAAAACTGCGTCTTTTATAGAGTCGTTCCAACTTTTTGTGCTTGTGTAGGTCATAAAAACTTGATGCTAAACGAAATATTCAAAAACTTCAGTCCGGAGATTTTGAGACCCAAAACGCAAGAAGAGATGGTGGCAAGTCGACGTTTGGCACAAAATATTTCGATGATGAGAATTTTGAAATTCCTCATGATAAGAAGTAAGGCTCCAAACTTTTTTTGAATTTCAATAGTCCAACTTCGAACCCGAAATCTTTTCCAGAGGAATCCTGGCAATGGATAACTATGGTTGGGAAAATACCAATTCTTCTCGTTTTTATGTCACTTTCCGCGAGACTCCATGGATGAATCAATTCCACGTGGCATTCGGAGAGCTTGTTGAAGGTTTCAATGTGTTGGATTCCATAGAAAAACTAGGGATTCTGGAGGGAAACGGTCCGCAACAAGGAAGGACTAAAGAGAAAATTGTGATTTCTGATTGTGGAATTTATCAGGATTGAAATGTATTTTCCGTTATGAGACCAATAAACTTTCGCTTTTCCATTTCCCAGAGAAAGCTGTAATCATCTGAAAAAGTCGAAAAAAGAAATGGGCCGAACCGGGGATTGCGAGAATCATACCACTAGACCATTCGGCCACGTTTGAAGCTTGATTTGGATTGATAGGAAATAGAAGGATACAGGAGGTCTTATCATCATATTTTCTATCCGTCTTTTCTCATGTATCTCCCTTCCTACCTTATCAAGTTTCTTCGTCGAATCGTCTAGTCGACTATTTTCATAAATTTTGAATTTTCAATTATGAACTTACGGTACCTTCAAAAGCAGCGATTGTACTATTTCAAAATATGTCCAAGATGGTATGAAAAGAGAAACAAATCCCATTCAGCGTACAAACCAGAGGGTAGAAATGCAAGCTATGGCAATTCTACACGCTCCTATTTATCTGCTGAATATACTGGAAATATCTCTAGACCATCATGGATCACATTTTGAAAACAATGCTAATAATTTAAATTTTAGATTTCAGAGTTTGAAGCTCAAGGAAAGTCGTCCGAAAACCTAGGCTTCAAATCGATGTCTCTGGCTCCAAGCCAGGCGTCCAAACCATCCAGCACCGGAACCATCGCTATCATTCATTTGCGAAAGCGTGAAAGCTTCGTATGAAGGCACAGTGATAAATCCTCGCTACTGCAGTTACGCTTGATCAAGACTCAATGTAGTTTTAGCGAGACTCAAGCTCTCGTCGTTGGTTCTCCATTCGAATCGTTGAACACATCTTAACCGCCTTTGACATCTTTCCGCCGCTTTCGTCGTTCTGAAATCGAAAAAAATTGTTCAAAATGTTCGAAAGAAAAGAGGTAAAACGAGTTTAGAAAGCCTGTAGGGCGATGGGAGAAGTGGGAAAACTATTTTTTCGCGACACACAACTTTTCAAAAAACTCAAAAAGCCTTTTGAAAAAAGAGTAAAAAGTTTGAGTTTTAAGTTTTGAGTAAAAATGATTTTTACTCTTCGAAGCAACAGAAACACACTCCGAATGTTTGCATAAAGACTGCCGTTTTCACCCAAGACAACTCGAACAGACCCTCGCAGCCAAAAAATATGGTCCGTTTCTCCGTTTTTCTCCGTTTCCTTCCACTGGAATTCCATATTCCACACGGTTCCGGAATTGAGAAAAAGCTATGTCCAAAAACAACCTCTGGAACATCTTCTCTTCCTTCGAATTTCGCTTCCAAGCATCGCATCGTTTTCACAGGAAGTAACTGAAAGTTAGGCGGAGAGAACCTTTTAAGTTTTGCTTTCAAACTAACTCGACGACTTCTCAGGCTTCTCCAGCATCGGTTTGCCAATGGCGCTAGTCACTATCTGAAAATAACACATTCTCATTGATTTCTGATTATTTTTAAAATGGAAAGTCGCGAAAAATTGTAGGGAACGCGCGGGGAATGATGAAAAGGCTGAAGGAAATAAAAAATTCGCGCCGCTTTTTTTCACTACAACACGCCGCTATCCCGCTTGTGTGTTGTTTAGCGCGTCCCGATTTCATCTCTTTCATGCTTTCTTTTCCCATTTCCCATCGAAAAAAAACGGGAAAAGCTTGAAATTGTTACTCAAAATTGGAAAAAGAAGAACGCTGATAAACTTCAAAACTAAAACTATTCAGAATTCTTTAACATGGTTATGTTTGAAAGCCTTTCCTTCACCTATTCGGTTTCTGTAAGTTCGACATCTCCAGCCACCAATCTACTTTGATTATCTGCAAACATTTGACAATAACTGAAAAACCAAAATAAAACTATCACTGTATTACTATAAAAAAGAAAAATTTCTATCCAGACAAGCTAAAAATGTCACATGAGAGGTATAAAACATGATAAACTGGAGAAAAACGAAAAGAAATTCACAAGAGTTCGAAGGAAACATTGATGCAATATAAATTTACTTATTCTTCTTATACGGAGCAGCCTTGACAGCAGCTTTGGCAGCGGCTCTGCGACGAGTCATTGGTCTCGCAATCATCGGAGATTTGACGTGGACACTGGCGCCGAGCTTGCTCTGCAATGGAAATATGACTCGACGTCTTTTACAGCGCACACCTACACTCAATTCTTCCATGGCTTTCTGACTATCCGAAAGAGGCGGCGGCGCCTGCTGATTATTATTCTCATTGTTGTTATCTGTCTCCATAGTCGAATAAAACGTGTCGTTAGCATCATATCCAAACGCGTCGGCAATCTTTTCCGCGTGTCTCTTCAACCTCATCTCTGCTACGTAGGCATCTTCCATGAACATGCTAGAGCATTCCATGAGTACTCCATGATATCCCGGACGCAAATGCCCAACAATCGCTGTTTGAATGTCTCCGTTGGTTGTATAGAGGGCGTCCGCATGAGAGAATCCGTCGATTTTGTAGCCATTTGGAGCCTCATCGGTGTAATGACAACGGAAATTAGCAGCGTATTTCGGTGGAAGTGGCGAGAGAAGCTTTTGGCAAAGGTAGATAATACAACGAGCTAGCAATACAAGCTGATTGCGAACTGATTCCGATCCATCATACTCCAAAGCACCCAGCTTGTCAAATGGTGTTGCCTTCTGATCGTCACCTTTTGCTTTGAATTCTGCTTTCACATTTCCATCGGGATAATAATGAAATTTGAAGGCGTACACTTCGATTGCCTCCTCATCATCCTCGTTTTCCGCGATGACCAGTGATATCTCCTTCAGGTATCCTTTCTCGATTGCTCCTTTCATATTCTTGAAAAGTTGAGCAATATGAAGAGAGTTTGGGTTGTGGAAACTCAACACCGAACATTTGAGCTTATCTGCAAGGGAAGCTATAAGAATCATCGTGTCTCAGTTTTTAAATACCTGTGATGTAATTCTTCGTAAAGAAATCTTTTCTAAGAATCCCACGTCGTTCGAGAATCATCGAAAATGCCACGTAGATGGCTCTCGTCATGAATGCCACCGATTGGCTGCATCCGGCCAAACATCGTGGGAACATTTTCTGCCATTTCTGGAAATAAATTATAATCTCTGATGAATTATACAAATATAGGCCAACTTGATCGTCGACATAGTCTTTCGAGTGATTCGACGACTCGTTGTAGCTCGCTTCGAGGGCTGCCATCTGAAAACGGAAATACTTACGAAAAAATCGAAATTTTCAACAGATATCTAGGAGAAATATAGAAGAATTAAAAATGCAAGTCAATATGCATGTGTGTGTGCACGATAATTCAGTAGAAACGCGTTGGAGAAGTCGCATCGAAAACATCTAAACACAATGTAAGACTGTAAGCCGAAAAATTCGATTTTTTGAGAAATAAAGACCATCTTCAGCATTTATCTATTTCAAATCAAATTTTGCTCGTATAAAAAACCTAAAAAACTGAAAAGGAACTCCCAGAATGATTGAAAATAGGGAGAAAACGGGAATCGTTTCGAAAATTTTTTGTTGAATTTAAAGGTGCATGGGGTGGAAAGTTTTGCGGGCTCTCAATGCGACATCGTTTTTGTAATATTTTTTTCAAAGACGAAGAGAAAATTTCAATTTGTCCCGATTTTCGAAGCCTGCGATTCAAATAGAAAAGTACAAAAACACAAAAAAAAACAACAAAAAAAACACTCTTAGTTTTCTGATTTGTGCCTAAAAAAGTACATTATCCATGTCCTAGACGTCCTCTCGAAAAAACAAATGAAAACCCTCAGAAATTAATTTAAAAAAACAACATCTGGCATCATCAACAACTCATTGATACATGCTTTGTTCACTGGAAAATGTCATCAAATTTTTTTCCCTTAGATTCTCTAGCCCAAAAATAGCGACTTTCGCTTTTTTCTTCAGCACTTCTGTTGGTCTAATTCTGATACTCCTGACATTTTTCGGAGTTAGAAGAGTATTTGGAACCTATAAATATCTAATTATTTTATTTTCAAGTCTGGGAATATGCCTTGCAAACATGGAATTCATTTTTCATCCAAACTTATACTACTACAATAATGGATTTACTTCACATTCACTCCTTTGTTTCAAAGTAAACAAGTTATGCAAGTGTTTTTGGGTAGGTCTCGGAAAATATAAAGAGTACAACCTACTTATAGCAATGTACGCTGGAGTATACTCCTTGACAATTTCTCTATTAGCTGTTCAATTGCTTTATCGATATTGGGCTTTGTTCAGTGACGAACACTTAGCTTATTTTACCGGATGGATATCCATTATTTGGGTTTTCTATTGTCTATTTTTCAGAGGAATTTGGTGGTTCGTAGCTTATTTTTCGCTCAATATGGATCACACGTCTGAAGAATATTTCAAAGGAGAGATGCTCCAACATTATAATGTTCACACCAGCGAAATTCCTATGATGACACTTTTAGCCTTTGATTCAAAAGAGGGATTCATAAGATGGAGAGATGTAATGTACACAATTCAAGTTAGTGGAATTATGAGTATCCAGTATGCAATTATGATTTATTGTGGATGGCAAATGCATTCGAAGATGGAAGTGAAACTGAAAAACTTCTCCGCAGCTCTGAAGCATCATCATCGACAGCTATTCAAAACACTGGTCCTTCAGATAACTACATCAACTTACTTTTTGTTCTCTCCATTGTTTTTCATAATTTAACTTCCATATTTTCCACTCGAACTGAGTTTTCCCCAGTGGAGCAGCTATGTCGGCCTTTAGTATTTACCCAGCCATGGATTCTATCATTGTGCTCATAGTTGTTTCAGAGTACAGGCTTATTGTAAAAAGTTATTCAAAACTCTTGTTAGTACGAATGAAAATGCTTTAGAAATGTGGAGATCAATAAGCAGCAAACTAGAATGAAATCTGCAATACATAGGGCGAAACTCAACTGTCTTATCAGTAATCTGGTGTTTTTTTGATTTTAGTTTATAAATAAATCCCTATCAACGTTTTACTCACCTCCTTTTGAAAATTCAAAAACTCATATTTCCATCATACACACATCATGTTTTACATCATAATCCCATAATGTTTTCATGATATAAGAAGGATAAAACTTCAAAATTTTTCAGCGCATAGAATTTCAACGATTTCAGTCTGACTGTAGGATATTCAACAACTTTCTAAAATTTAGTCCAAAAATGAAAATTTTGAAATTTGATCCGTCTTATTTTCCTATCATGTTTTCATATTAATTCACTAGAACTACGGGAGGAACCCATTGCAACAACACCAGTATGTCGGAAAGCTAATTTATCATTTCGCTTGAATAGTTGCGAAAAACAAAAAGCACAACATTTTACGAGACTATTTGATCTATCTCTCAGACTATTGAGGCTCAAAGATCTGATGACAGTTTCCTTGATGTTTTGTGAAATTCACGAATGCTTCCTATCATTTCTAATATTAACGTTATTGTATTGAACCGTAAATCAGTCGAAAAGTTATCCACTCAAGTGTTTTTCCTTTTAAAAATCTTGTGATATTTCGATTTCATTCTGAATTGTTCTTCATGTACCCATGTACAATCACTTTGTACCAATCACTGATCACCGAGAATCATTGTTTTCACTTTCTTTTTTTTTTGAAATGAATAATGAATTCAAATTGGTTGTGACTGATCTTTCCTACCGCACTCGTTCTTAGTCTACTAGACTACCTTTTAAAAGATGGATAACACCCACTGGATATTACAGAACATACCTCTAACAAGTAGACAGCCACACGACATAGGAGATCTGACAATTCATTTGAAATGTCATCAAGCTACCTTGTTTTTGCTTCTCTCGCCCAGCAAATAGCAACTGTTGCATTTTATTGCAGCATTTTCCTTGGATCAATCGTAATATTTCTAACACTTTTTGGAGTTCGATTGATATCCGGAACCTATAAATACCTAATGGTTATTTTCACAACACTGGGAATATGCCTTGCATTCACAGAATTCATTTTTCATCCAAACCTCCACTTTTATAATGATGGTTTCATTTTTTTCACTTTGACTCCACAATTTGAAAATCATGAGGTAATGCGGTTGATTTTGGGTAAGTTAATTTAAGAAAACTAGAAAAATAAAGAATAATTTTTCAGGTTCCTATGCGGCTGTCTATTCTGTGACAATTGCTCTACTTGCCGTTCAGTTTTTATACCGCTTTGGGGTCCTTTTTGATCTAAAATACATTGAATACTTCACTGGATGGAAGAGTATTGTTTGGGTATTCTACTGTTCGTTTTTCGGAGTCATTTATTGGATTGGTGTTGTTCTCTTTTTGAGTGTAGACCCGATTTCTGTGGACTATTTTGAAGAAGAGATGTCAATACGATATAATCTTAATCTCAGGAAAATTGCATCAATGATATTCCTGGCTTTTGATCCGAAAGAAGATTTTATCAGATGGCGAAACGTATTTTTCACAGTTCAAGGCAGCGCAATTTTGACTGTCCAATATGCAATTATGATATATTGCGGATGGCAAATGCATTCGAAAATGGAACAAAAGTTGGTGAATTACTCTGCTGCCATAAGACGTCATCATCGGCAACTATTCAAAACTTTAGTTCTACAGATCACTGCTCCCACTTTATTCTTGTTTTCACCACTTGTCATTATATTCTATCTTCCTTATTTCCGATTCGAATTTAGCTTCCCTGCTGGGTCAGCTTTTTCGGCTTTCAGTATTTATCCAGCCATGGATTCTATCATTGTGCTTCTAGTCGTTTCGGAATACGGAGTTGTTGCGAGAAGTTAGTTTTTTGTTTTTTATGTTCCATCCTTGGAAGAATTGTTTTTAGAAATGTGGAAAGCTGTTCTGTATAAGCTGCCTGGAACTCGCTCCTTCAGAAAGACACGTGATCAGTATTCAGCCAATCAAGCAGGAAATTCAACATTGCGAAGCTCAACTTGTTAATTAATCTGTTTTTTTGGTTTTCGAACATTTTCTAGAACTACAAACTGAATAAAATTTACTTCCATAACGTCATCCGACATATCTCACATCTCCTCCATCATTTTCTTCCGCTCAAGCAGTACCGGGTACCAAAAAAACAAATACGTTTGCGGAAATTGAAGAACATGCATGTTATTATCTCCCATTGCAAAAATAATAAATCTCAATAACAGAAGCAAGTAAAACATACAGAATGTTCCCGTAGTCGACAATGATAATCTAGTTGAACCAATCGTCTGCTTCCACTTCATTCGCAATGTCTACAAGTTGCCTCTTCATCGTTTCGATAGCTCAAACAATCGCGAGAATTGCATTTTTCACAAGCAGTTTTCTTGGGTTAATCCTGATATTTTTGACACTTTTTGGAGTTCGAAAAATATTTGGAACTTATAAATATCTGATGGTCATTTTTACAAGTTTTGGTGTTTTTCTAACTGCTATGGAGGTCATTTTTCACCCTAATTTTCATTCCTACAATAGCGGAGTTGCATATTTTACTTTTACGGTGTTGTTTGGAAATGAACAGATGATGCAAATCTTGTTAGGTAAGACCCTCGAAATTCAAATGACATAATTTAATGTAGCAATGTATGCTGGTGTATATTCTTTGACAATCTCTCTACTCGCAGTTCAATTTATATATCGTTATTGGGTCTTATTTAGTATCAAACATCTTGTGCTTTTCACCGGATGGAAATCCCTCATTTGGGTTTTCTACTGTATATTTTTTGCTGGCAACTGGTGGTTAGGAGCATATTTTCTTTTGTATCCCGACAGAATTTCCGAAGACTATTTCAAGGAAGAACTACTTCTTCGATACAATGTTCTTACCAGTGAAATTCCATTGCTAACATTCTTAGCTTTTGACCCAAAAGATGGATCTATCCGATGGCGAAACGTGTCTTACACAATTCATGTTAGTGGAATTATGACTATCCAATATGGAATTATGATGTATTGTGGATGGAAAATGCATTCGAAAATGGAAGAAAAGTTGACAAACTTCTCTGTAGCTCTCAAACATCATCACCGTCAGTTATTCAGAACTTTAGTACTTCAGATATCCACACCAACTATATTTTTATTCTCCCCACTACTTTTTGTCATTTATCTTCCATATTTCCAACTCGAGCTGAGTTTCCCTGCTGGAGCCGCTATTTCGGCATTCAGTATTTATCCAGCAATGGATTCTACCATAGTGCTGATAGTTGTCAAGGAATACCGAGTAGTGGCTAGACGTGAGTTTGGAATTTCTCGAACTCAAAATTGATATAAAAGTGCTTCAGGGTTGTGGAAAGCTGCTCTAGAAAACTTGGTATCTGAAAAGTTGCAACAAAAGAAAGAAAGTCATCAGCCGAATCAACTTTCCGTTTCAACGTTGTGAAGAACATGTGTTTACTTGCATTTCAAAAGTTGAGTACCACGATGTTTTGCTGATGAAATATGTACTCGCAAATGAGAGAGAAGATTTCAAACTTCAAAAAAATAATCGAGAACTGCTCAAAACATTGGTCCTCCAGATTATTGTACTGGTTCCTATTGATTTCAGTCATTATTGTTCCGAACAAAAACTTCTTAAATCTTCCTGTTTCCCTATCGGTCTCTCAAATATGTATTTTTGTACACCACTAGTTTTTGTAGACTTCCTTTCCAAGAAGATAGGAAATTGAAAAAAATACACTTATATCTTACGTCAAAAGATACAAAACTGTGAATAAAAATATTCATTTTTTTCACTCAACATGCTCTCAAGTTTCCTTTCCGTGGTTTTTTTAGCTCAAGAAATAGCAATGTTCGCTTTTCTCTCAAGCACTTTTTTAGGACTAATCTTAATATTTTTAACCCTTTTCGGAGTTCGAAACTTTTTCGGGAGCTATAAGTATCTTATGGTTATTTTCACAAGTCTTGGAATCTGCCTTGCAGCCATGGAAGTTGTTTTCCATCCTAACCTGCATTCTTACAATAATGGATTTGTCTACTTCACATTTACTCCACTGTTTCAAAGTAAACAAATTATGCAAGTGTTTTTGGGTAGGTCTTTAAAAATATAAAGCATACAAACTACTTATAGCATTGTACGCGGGAGTATACTCCTTGACGATTTCTCTATTAGCTGTTCAATTCCTTTATCGATATTGGGCCTTGTTCAGTGACGAACATTTAGCTTATTTTACCGGATGGATATCCATTATTTGGGTTTTCTATTGTCTATTTTTCGGAGGGAACTGGTTTTTGGGAGCATATTTTTTGCTAAATATGGACCACACGTCTGAAGAATATTTCAAAGGAGAGATGCTCCAACATTATAATGTTCACACCAGCGAAATTCCTATGATGACATTTTTAGCTTTCGATCCATTGGAGGGGTTCATAAGATGGTGGGATGTACAGTGGCGGGCAATGGTGAGTGTACCTCTGAACTTTTGTCAATATCTCATCAGAAACAACTCCGATTGGTCTGAAAAATTTTTTGGGGTCTCCTGAGTGATCCTGGAGTACTCCCAGATGTTTTTTGAAAAAATAATTTTTCTTCGGATTCTGGAGTTTTTCGACGAATTCTGAATTCGAAAAATCCAGAATAAAAATATTTTTTGGCTCTTTCAGAATTTTTTCTAGTTAGGTCTAAAACATTGCTAGGGACACAGAAGATCAATTTTTGACGTTAGATCGCAAGTTGATTTTGTGATTCCGACGTCAGAACTCCAGAAGTCCGAATGCTGATCTTCACACGGAACATCATAACGTGGCTGGTAGAGATCGGATCGAGATAAAAAATGATTCCTATACAGCTTTTGAGTTGTTTAACAAAATACAATCAAATTTGAAAGTTTTGGAAAAAATTATTTTTTCACTTTTTACCAAGATTCATCATTTCAAGAGAAGTTAGTAAAATGTGGAAAAATAATTTTTTCCACAACTTTCAAATTTGATTGTATCTTGTTAAACAACTCAAAAGCTGTATAGGAATCATTTTTTATCTCGATCCGATCTCTACCAGCCACGTTATGATGTTCCGTGTTAAGATCAACATTCGGACTTCTGGAGTTCTGACGTCGGAATCACAAAATCAACTTGCGATCTAACGTCAAAAATTGATCTTCTGTGTCCCTAGCAATGTTTTGGAGCTAACTAGAAAAAATTCTGAAAGAGCCAAAAAATATTTTTATTCTGGATTTTTCGAATTCAGAATTCGTCGAAAAACTCCAGAATCCGAAGAAAAATTATTTTTTCAAAAAACATCTGGGAGTACTTCAGGGTCACTCAGGAGACCCCAAAAATTTTTTCACACCAATCGGAGTTGTTTCTGATGAGATATTGACAAAAGTTCAGAGGTACACTCACCATTGCCCGCCACTGTATTATACACAGTTAATGTGAGTGCGATCATTTTGATTCAATATGCAATTATGATTTATTGTGGATGGCAAATGCATTCGAAGATGGAAGTGAAATTGACAAACTTTTCCGCAGCCCTGAAGCATCTGCATCGACAGCTATTCAGAACTCTGGTCCTTCAGATCACTACACCAACTTTATTCTTATTCTCCCCATTACTTTTTATACTTTATCTTCCTTATTTTCAACTTGAGTTATGCTTTCCCGCTGGCGCAGCAATCTCTGCTTTCAGTGTTTACCCAGCCATGGATTCTATCATTGTGCTTCTTGTAGTTTCAGAGTACAGGCTTGTTGTTGAAAGTAAGTTAGAGTGATCATTAGTAGTGATGAAATTTTTCTAGGAATGTGGGGAGCAAGCATGAAGAGGGTCTCGGCAATTCGAGGACCAAGAAGGAAGGAAGAAAACATGCGGCCAACAGAAATGGCGTTGTCGACACTGCGGAGAAGTATAACTAGTCTTCGATAGTCTTCGATAACTCTACACTGATCAAAACACACAAGCCGCCCCGGAAATTGACATAGACAGTTTCGTTGATACATTCTTTTTTCATCATTCATTCGTCATGCCTTCCAACTATCTATACCTAGTTTCATTGGCTCATGTGGTTGGCAAAGTTGCATTCTCCATCAGCACTTTTTTCGGGCTCGTTTTGATATTTCTAACACTTTTCGGTGTTAGAAAAATATTCGGAGCTTATAAGTATCTCATGGTAATTTTCACAAGTCTCGGTATTTTTCTGGCTGGACTAGAGATGATTTTCCATCCGAATCTTCATTTTTACAACAGTGGTTTTGTGTTTTTCACATTATCCACTCCTTTCAACTTGACGAAAGAGGTGTTGACTAAGATGTTAGGTGAGTGAACTTAGAAAAAGACTCAAACTCATAAGAAATTTGAAGCATTTTACGCTGGGACCTATGCCATTACTATATCTCTGATTGCTGTACAATTCATATATCGATACTGGGCGCTTTTCAGGTAGATCAATTCTCTTTTGCGAACATAACTCCGAAATCCCATTTTTTGCTGGACATGGAATTTTGCTGGACATGGATTCAATTACAGAAATTTATTTCAAAGATGAAATGTTTCTTCGTTATAATGTGATTTTGAATGACATTCCAAGAATGACATTTCTGGCTTATGACCCAAAAAATGGGTGTATTAGATGGTCGGATACAACGTATACAATTACTATAACATCCATTATGAGCTCGCAGTATCTAACAATGATGTATTGCGGATGGAATATGTACTCGAAAATGGAAGAGAAGATTGCAAATTTTTCGGCTGCTCTCAAAAGACATAATCGACAACTGTTCAAAACTCTGGTGCTTCAGGTTAACTTTTATTGATTCTGGTTGATAAATGACCTGATTACTTCAGATAACCGCCCCAACAATTTTCTTGTTTTCTCCCTTGGTCTTCATAATGTATCTTCCATTCTTCGAAATTGAGATGAGCTTCCCAGCTGGTGCCACGTTTTGTGCGTTCAGCTTCTATCCTGCTATGGACTCCATTATTGTGCTTCTAGTGGTGACTGAATATAGATTCGTGGCTAAAAGTTAGTTCATGCGATGCCAGTAGGCTTCAATCAGAAAAGAAGTTATTTCAGAATTGTGGAAGAGCTTCCTACTAAATACTTCAAATGTCAGAAGACCAAAGGATAGTTATAACACCAGTACAACAGGACCCATATCCCTGGCTACTATAAGGAGTGCGACATGACTCAGTTTTTGGGACAGGGTTAATAACTGTTACTGATAATAAAGATTTTTGATTTATTTTTAGACTTTTGATAGGCATACCTGTAGAAATACTAATTTTTGAACAGAAAACACTTCCGCCTAGACAATACCAAATTCCTACTGTACGTTTCCTGTGTCTACTTGCGTAGGCTGAACATATTTTCCAATTTCCTTTCCAAGAAAGTAATAAGGAAATTAGAGAACATACACAGCCTTATTCTTCCTCTTCAAAAACACAAAAAATGTTCCGGAAATTGACTCGCAGCTTCTCATACGAACGGATAAATTGTTACTTTCATCCTTCATTCGACATGTCTTCCAACCAAGGCTGTCATACGGCCGGCCGTAGCCGGCCGCGGCTGGCCGTGAAACGTGGCGGCCGGCCGGCCGGCTTTTCAAAAAATTTTGAAATGAAAAGCCGGCCGTGAAAAAGCCGGCCGTCAAATTTATTATTTTTCAGTACTTTTTCACGGCTTTTTCCAATTTTGCCGGCCGCGGCTTTTCAAAAAGCCGTGAAAAAGCCGTAGAAAAGCCGCGGCTTTTCCACGGCCGGCCGCGGCCGGCCGCGGCCGGCCGGCCACGGCTGGCCGTCGATTTTGACAGCCTTGCTTCCAACTACCTGTTCCTAGTTTCCCTGGCTCAAGTGATTGGTAAATTTGCATTTTTTATCAGCACTATTTTCGGATTCATTTTGATATTTCTGACCCTGTTCGGTGTTAGAAAAATATTCGGAACTTATAAGTATCTCATGGTCATTTTCACAAGTCTCGGTATTTTTCTGGCTGGACTAGAGATGGTTCTTCACCCAAATCTTCATTTTTATAACAATGGATTTGTGTTTTTTACATTTTCAACTCCATTCGAATTGGGAAAAGATGTAATGGAACTGCTATTAGGTAAGAAACAAAAGATTTTGAATTTCCAAAAAGTACTTTGAAGCATGCTACACCGGGGTCTATGCAATTACTATTTCTCTGATTGCAGTGCAGTTCATATATCGATACTGTGCGCTCTTCAGGCGAGTTACTGTTTTTTTGAATTGCTCATTCATTTCTTGTTTTAGTCAGCGCCATTTGATCTACTTCCAAAGCTGGAGAGCAATAGTTTGGATGCTTTATTGTCTATCGTTTGCAAGTTTTTGGTTCCTTGGCGTCACTTTTCTGTTAAAAATGAATAAAACTACAGAGAATTATTTCAAAGATGAAATCCTTCTTCGTTACAATGTGATTGCTAGAGAAATTCCAATAAGGACCTTTCTAGCATATGACCCTCAAACGGGTGATCTTAGATGGACTGATGTTTCTTATAATGCCATGATAACATCCGTTATGGGTGTTCAATATCTCACCATGATGTATTGCGGATGGAAAATGTATTCGGAAATGGAAGAGAAAATTGCTAATTTCTCTTCTGCCCTCAAAAGACATAATCGACAGTTGTTCAAAACTTTGGTGCTTCAGGTAATTTGTTTTGTTTCAGGTTTATATCAGTCATTACTATTTTAGATAACAGCTCCGACAATATTCCTGTTTTCCCCTTTAGTTCTTATAATCTATCTTCCATTCTTCCAACTCAAACTGAGTTTCCCGGCAGGCGCAACTGTTTGTGCATTCAATTTTTATCCAGCTATGGATTCGATTATTGTACTGCTCGTTGTGACGGAATATAGATTAGCTGCAAAAAGTGAGCTCCAGGAATTCCGACTTTATCAAAACTTTTGGTTTCAGGATTGTGGAATAGAGCATTCCGAAAAGTTAGTAATACAGAGAAAACAAAAAGTAGCAGCAATATAAGCAAAACCGGATCAATTTCCATGATCACAAATTCGAATTGATTAGAGATTCGATGCCCATTGATTCAGCTCCAACACTTCTCCGTAAATCGACACAAGATAGCGTTGCAAGCAGGAAAGAAGGTAACAATTTTTTGTGCAATTGTTTTCTTCACTGTTAACAGTTTTGAGCTCCAAAAGAACTTTACTTCCATGAAACAGACATATATTAAAGGAGGACTATAGTCACATTTTTTTATTTTCATTCCTTATTCATTTTTCCATGCTGAATCCATTGCGCATGAAGAAATTGCTCAAAAATCGCTCTGAAGCGCATAAACTGCGCTCAAAATCGCGCGTTACAGTCTGGTGGCCGCGGCCGTCTGGCCGAGTATCCGACAACGCGGGGCCTTTTCCTCCGTATTTTTCGCTTTTTTCCTACGTTTTTCATGCTAAAATAGAAGAAATTTTATGTTTCTTCACAAAAACATGTGAAATGAACGGAATGAAGGCGAAAAATACCGAGGAAAAGGCCCCGCGTTGTCGGATACTCGGCCAGACGGCCGCGGCCACCAGACTGTAACGCGCGATTTTGAGCGCAGTTTGTGCGCTTCAGAGCGATTTTTGAGCAATTTCTTCATGCGCAATGGATTCAGCATGGCAAAATGAATAAGAAATGGAAATAAAAAAATGTGACTATAGTCCTCCTTTAATAACGAATAAAAAAACAAAAGTAAAATTATTGTTTCTTTTCGGAGACTTCAAACCGTCTGTTTTCTCTTGCTCGTTACTTCTCCTTTTGTGAAGTGCTCGTACAAAAGAACTCGAACCTGAAAGAAAAGTAAAGTAAAAGTGCAGTCCATACGATAATTGCTTCCCACAATCCTTCTTGTTGTTCCAGCTTCAACGCATCGAAAACTTTCGTCTCGATAAATAAATGCCACTCTTTTGAAATTTTTGGTATGTGTAATCAAAAAAATTTGATGAGAAAACTATGAAATATCTTATGTTTCCTTTTAGCTACCTAAACATATCCAAACATCACTAATACACCCACACAGGCAGATGTTTTTTGTATTGTCAACTCTCTCTCAAAAAAGACCAAAAACGGAAATTAATGAACAAGTCAGATTTTTCTTTGCCATTTTTCTCAAAATGCTAACCAGCTATCTACCCCTCGTTTCTTTGACTCAAAAAGTCGGAACTATTGCATTTTCATTGAGCATTTTCTTTGGATTTACTCTAATCTTTTTGACATTATTCGGAGTTCGTCAAATATTCGGAACCTACAAATACCTTATGGTTATTTTCACAAGTCTCGGTGTTTTCTTGGCTTCTCTCGAGACAATTTTACATTTGAATCTTCATTTTTATAATGGTGGTCTTGTGTTTTTCACTTTGCTAACACCTTTTGATATGGGTCGAGGCCAAGTGAGGTTGTTATTGCGTAAGGCTCGAAATGTTCGTGAAACTCGAAAATTGAGTTGTTTCAGCAGCTTATCCTGGCGTCTATTGCGTCACTATATCACTTCTAGCTGTTCAATTTATTTATAGATATTGGGCTCTGTTCAAGTAAACCTGAAAATCTAAACAGCTGAAATTTAAATTTTGATCAATGATTTTCAGCTCCCCGTACTTAGCATTATTCCGAGGATTGAAATTCCAATTCTGGATTTTCTACTGCCTATTTTTCGGGTCCACTTGGTACTTTGGAGGACTTATCTTTATGGAACTCGATCCGATTTCTGAAAATTATTTTAATCCAGAAATGCAATTACGATATAATACAACAAGTTATGATATAGCCATGCTAATGTTTCTGGCATTTGACCCAAATAATGGTTCCACTAGATGGAAGAATGTTTCTTATACCATCATTATCACAATTGTGATGGGATATCAATATGGAACCATGATTTATTGTGGGTGGAAGATGTATTCAAAAATGGAAGAGAAACTGGAAAATTTGTCGGTCACACTGAAACATCATCACCGACAACTGTTCAAAACTTTGGTTCTTCAGGTGAGCAACTAGAGGAAAGTGCGCTCTATTGAACCAATTTCAGATCACTATCCCCACTATTTTCCTATTTTCCCCATTGGTGTTCATCCTTTATCTTCCATACCTACAACTTGAATTGAGCATTCCAGCTGGCGCCGCAGTATGTGTTTTTAGTTTTTATCCAGCCTTGGATTCTATTATAGTACTTCTAGTGGTAACAGAGTATCGGGTATCTGCAAAAAGTGAGGAAGATTTTGAAATGGTTAAAACTCAACGTATTTTGAATAAGAATTACAGGAATTTGGAACGTCATTATGCGGAAAAATATGAGTTCGAATATTGTGAAGGATAGTAGTTTGAGCACGATTTCAACAGCGGGACCAATAACACTTTCCACATTGAGGAACTAGAAGATGGGAATGGAAAATCGTGAAATTTACCATAGAATAAGTGAGCTTACTCAACGAAAGTGAAACATTTTACAACTGTCTCATTAACGCAAGTTCATTAAACCAAACAAAACACACCAAAGAATTGCTTTCTTGATTTCTTGATTTGACTAAAATTTCTGTTTTAAATCCCATTCAACCGAAAATCAGTTTCAAAATTACTCATCCACGTGTTCTTTATTTTAAGAGTCTTGAGATATTTTGACTACTTTCTTCCGAATTATTCTCTATGTACCCAATACAATCACTTTGTACCGACTACTACTCGTACTACAACTAATCCCCTAACATGTATTGCTTCCCAAGTGACTCCCACCGATTGGGACCGGACTAGGACCAAAAGTTAGCCCTTCTGGAGGGTATCAGAACCCACTAGTCAAAACTTGTCCAAATTGACTTTTGACCGATTTATCGATTTTTTCAGTTTTTCTCAAAATGCTCAGTTTTATGACCATAACTCGGTCAGTTTTGAAGATTTTCACAAAGTTAAAAAATGAAATTGTAGACAAAAATGAGATACGTTTTTTGAGTTTTAACAAAATTTTGTGAACCTCAGATGACGTCACGAAAACTTGCTTTTTGTAAAAACAGAAAAAACCGACTCTGGCAGAACGTTTCGAAAAATATCTCAAAAGATTCAGCATTCAAAATGAGGCGGAAAATCAAATTTTTAGACAAATTCACCGATTTTTTTTCGAGAAAATGGGTAATTTGTACGAAAAATTCACTATAAACACTTTTTTGTCCTGTTTTTCAGACTCTTATGACTTCTATGAAGGCTAGTTTTTGTGGAAATTGTCTTTTTATCTAACTAGTATAGTGTTTTCAGTTATTACCGTAGTTATTTTTCAGTTTTGAAAATTTTGATTTTTCATCCCACATCCTATGGGAATTTTCTTGAAAATTTTCAAAATTTTCAAAACTGAAAAATAACTACGGTAATAACTGAAAACATCATTGTATTTGAATAAAAAGACAATTTCCACAAAAACTAGCCTTCATAGAGGTCATAAGAGTCTGAAAAACAGGACAAAAATGTGTTTATAGTGAATTTTTCGTACAAATTACCCATTTTCTCGAAAAAAAATCGGTGAATTTGTCTAAAAATTTGATTTTCTACCTCATTTCAAATGCTGAATCTTTTTTTTTTCGAAACGTTCTGCCAGAGTCGGTTTTTTCTGTTTTCACAAAAAGCAAGTTTTCGTGACGTCATCTGAAGTTCACAAAATTTTGTTAAAACTCAAAAAACGTATCTCATTTTTGTCTACAATTTCATTTTTTAACTTTGTGAAAATCTTCAAAACTGACCGAGTTATGGTCATAAAACTGAGCATTTTGAGAAAAACTGAAAAAATCGATAAATCGGTCAAAAGTCAATTTGGCCAAGTTTTGACTAGTGGGTTCTGATACCCTCCAGAAGGGCTAACTTTTGGTCCTAGTCCGGTCCCAATCGGTGGGAGTCACTTGGGAAGCAATACATGTAAGATGTCGCGACGCCAATTGATAGATGGCCCAGTGGAAGCCAATTGGGTCGGCGACTATTGTTGAGAGCGATGTCCCATGGTTTTTGTGTGACGATAAACGATTGGTTTACAGTTAATCTTTATTCCGATTGACTTGTGGGTGGTTCAGTGTGGTGGTTTACTAGGGTATGGAGAACTAGGGGGCAAAAGGGAAAACGCCTGCTTCCTCTAGGGTCACAATCGTCCTCGATTGATGGCCGTTGGATCGATTGTTGCTCCTAGCTTGCTCCATGGTTGAAGTGGGAGCGATGGCTTAGCTAGGGCGACAACGATGACGTATCGATCCTCCGTCCATGTAGTCGTCCAGCTACCGGTGCCTAAAGATGGCTGAGGCGGTAGCATCGGGGCAATCGTCGAGTGTGCGGTGTCGGTGAGTGGTGACAGAAGAGTGGAAGTACGAGCCCTTCCAATATCCGACCGTCCGCTAGGGTGACATGAGTGACGAGTGCTCTCGATGAGCGTTGGAGTGACGACTGGCGAGAGAATGTTTACGAGAACATTCTCGAAGCGAGAGAAATTTCCCGCCAGTTGAGTTATTTAGCGCGGTCCAGTGGAGCGCGTTTGCTTCGTAACCATTAAGATTGCAGGCGTGAGCGAAAGGGGGGATATTGGGGGGAATTGTGGTAACACACGAACGATTGTGTGGAATGGTGATTACTGAAAGTAATACAATAATTCTAGGGCAAAATGTGGCAAAGTAATATCATTGGGGAAAGATATAACTTGGGGAATGAGACGATAACAGGGAAGAAAGACTAGGGGAAACGATATACAACGGGGAAAGGCAACATAAGGGGGAAATAGCACGAGGGGAAAGAGATTGGTGGATACTTATTATTCTTAGAGTGAGTCGGCTTGTCCGAAGGAAGGGTCGTGGGATAACCCAGGAGTTATCTCCGCGACACTCCCGGCGCAGAATGATCTGCTTTCTGGAGGTCTTCGGAAGAAAGTAGATTTCCTTGAGTTGGTCCTTTCTCCGACGAACGATTTGACGAATCCTCGTTGATCGAACGATCCTTCTCCTTGTCCTTCTTTGGTGTTTCCTCGCAGTCGCTTGTCGCTCCTTTGAGGGATTGATTCCAGCACACTTCCAGGAATGTTTGGTATTGACCTTCGTCTCTAGGGTTTGGAATGTTTTGGGATTCCCAGAGTCTCAGGTCAGCAGTTTGCATTGCTTCCAACGCAATTTCCTTTGCTAGACGTAGGAATCCGTCCTTGTTGTGTGCTACTTCACGGCTGGTGTCACTTGAGTTATGAACGATTAGAATTGATTCGACTTTCCGTCCACTGTTGGCTGCGTGGACGTACGATCCAATCTCTTCTAGGGCTTCAATGGAGAAAGTCTCGATGGCTTGTACTTCGTCGTGACTTCTCGTCTTGTTGTCCCAGTGACGAATTAGCTTCCAGTGACTAGGGTTCTGGTCCATCTGGAGCTTATAGGTCTTTGCCGTGAATCCTTCTTCGGTGTGACAACAGACAATAGTAAAACGGTCTCGTCTTACAAGGACGATTCCTGAGTTACCATTTGTCAGGCCACGTTCCGAAGGTGTTGTGATATCTTCGTCTCTTTTCAGAAGGAGACGATTGTGGAAGTCGATTTCCCACAGGTCGATATTGATGAGCCATCCATCGTGTTGGTGGCGCCATACTTCGTTTGACGTCGTCCTGAAGAATTGAATGTTGGGGAATTCTGGTCCTTCGATGATCGTCTGGATCTCCGTGAAGAATTCCTTTTCTCCTTCGTTGATCGATTCCGATAGATGTTTGGAGTTGTGGAAGAAGACTACGACAGTCGGAATGAACAATCTAGGGACTTTCATCCTGAACTGTCTGATAGCTTGCGCTGACATTATGATCGCCTTCTTCGTGTTTGACCAATCATCCTCATATCTATGGAATTCTAGGGTTTCTCCGACGTTGATCCGATGTTTTTCGTGTCCAAAGGACATGTATATCTTGGACCTGATGAAGTTTGCATCCCAGCTGTGTTGGGCGTGGATGATGCATGGCCTTGGGCTTAACTCCTCATTTGACTTGTTGAAGTAGTCCTCTTCGTCCTCCGAGTTTTCCTCGTCCGAAGATTGGCCTGCAGATGTCTGCTCTTCATCTTTTTCTGTTGGAGTGTCGTCGGGTTCCGATTGGTGATCTTCTGCCTGATGGTGATCTTGGCAGTCTTTCGGCAGGTTGTTGGAATCTTCCGACTGTCCTCTGACTTCTGTTGGAGTGGTTGTTTCCTGTTGGTGAATCCAAGTCAGGTTTTGTTGTGGGGACGTTTCCAGTTCGTCTGTTGGCGGGATCGAACTGTCTTCGTCTCTAGGGATCAGTTCTGATTCATTCTGAATGAAACCTGCTTCCGAGGATATGACAACTATCTCTGGGGTTACAGGTTGGGTCCACTCAGAATGAGCTTCAGATGTCTGAGCTCTAGCACTAGGGTTACTTGGGGTTTTCTTCTTTGTCATCTCGTCGCTGAACTGACTTTCCTTTGGAATTGATACTTCTTCGGATTTTGGTTTGCTAGATTTGATGTTGTTGTCGTTGTCTCCTTGAAACGTTAATGTTCCTTGAATCCATTGACTGGTTTGGTTGTGGACGAATCCTTGATTGTCCGTGTGGATCTTTCCGATCGTCTGGCTCCACTCTAATGCTTTACGCATTCGAGCGAGTTCTTGATCTTGGGCAATCCTAGTTTGACTGTGAGCTTGTAGGACTGAGTCAAGTGCTCCGAAACCTTCTTGAGTTGTGCAATGGATGAAGTAGTGCGGTCCTCCACAATGTTTGCAGCAGTAGTTGTCCTTGCAGTCGTTGAGTTGATGACTTCTGCTCAGGCATCGTTGGCAAACTTTGTTCAAGTCGAGCATTCTCTTCTTGGCTTGTGGAGGTAGCTGGCATTGGATTGCATTGTGTGGTCCTTTGCAGTAAGCGCATGGTACTCTGAGATGTACTGGCGTTTCTGCTTGGGCAAGTTTCGGATTGCAGATGGACGAGTGATGTGGTCCACTGCATTGATTGCATTTCGAGGGGTTTTCGCATCTTTCTGGCTGGTGTGCGCGAAGACACTGCAGGCAAAGCTTCTGTCTTACAACGACGTCAGCTTTGTCCACTTGGGCCATCGTACACTCCAGCTCCTGATGTTGTTGTTGGCAGAGCGTGCATTTCCGATCCATTGGTCTCACGATTATGTCCGGAATCGTTAACACTGCTTTGATTGCCTTGTCCATGAATGCTTCGACGTCGACGACTTCTAGGTCGACGCTTCTGTTGACGACATCTAGGGTAGTCGTGTCGACGTTGATTCGGCTTGGCTCTTTCACTTGCTGAAGAATTCCTTCAACATTGGGTGTCGGGTCTTGCTCCAGTCCACTGATGGTGATCTCGAGGACATCTTGGGCTTCTTCCACGAGTTGTGGAAATCCGATTCGGCTTGCTAATTGTTTCACTTCTTCTACGGCCAGAATGTGTTGTTCCGAGGTGATCCCGTACCGTTGGAAGAAGTTGAGCCGGTTGTGGATTGATGCCTCAATTGGAGTGTTGAAGTGGACAATGTTCTTCAAGTCGCTGATGCTCTTGATGATGCTTTGTCTTGTCCGTCCTATTCCATGCCAAGCGATGTCTTGAAGTCTGTGGATTGCTTCGACCATTTTTATCTGATCGATGCAGATGATCTTCTTGACCGCGTCGATCTGGACTCTAGGGTGACCATGACGTGGTTGCTCCATCTTTCTTCAGCTTAAGTCTGGGCTTCTGAAAGAATTTGGTTAGAGAACGGTTTCCCACGAAACGGTACGGAATTAAACGACAACAAATATTGTATTGCTTAATTTTTTGGATGAGGGTGGGGGGCTGAACTAGGGTCGGATGGGCTGAATGAAGTTGAGGAAAACAAGATTATTTCAGCTACATACGACTCTGCTTTAACGTCAGAACGCCTCCTGACGCTGGACCGATGTCTCCCTGTGAGACGGCTTTGTCCTTATGCTTGCAATCGCATATCATCTGTAGGACTCTGCACACCGTGTGCAATCCTGGAGATCAATCGTGCCGCCGCAACATTGGCGCCATTGCTTTGACACATCTACTTCCAGGAGGCTGGTGTATCCAGATTTACACTAGGTTTTTGCTCTCGCCGTGATGCTTGCACACAGAACATGTGGCGCGAAGGCTTCTGAACTCTCTGTACTCTGAAAGGGGTGATTAACATTAGAATTTTTGAGAATTTTTGGATTTTGAAGTGTGAACCCTATTTGTACTGCTAGAACCGAACAGACCCTTCGAATTGGATTCTAGGGGGGTGTTCTGAATAAGCATACAGATAGTTTTTTAGTTCACACTGGATTCTAAAGAATGTTAAAAAGGGCTTGAGAGTTTTAAGAAGAGAAGAAACGTTACCTGTTCGTAACTACCTTGGTTGGCTACTATTGCGGAATATGAGACGGGCCGGCCACACACGGACGCTGTTTGTCCCATAAACACACACATGTCACGTAACCGGCAATAACAGATGAAACTTACTAAGTGTAAACTATTTTGGGAAAGAATATTGGTACTGAGAGATGAGATAGAGAAGAGAGGGGGATACAATGAATTAAGGTGGTGGGGCTTAACACAAGGCCTTAGTGTTAAGGTACCTATGAATTTTATGCGACCCACTGTCCTGACCATCCTGCTCTAGGGCAACATCCTGTTCCCCATCTTGACTGGGGTTTCCATGTCGTTGATGATTGCTTCCTTGTAGCTAGGAAGCTACCACGAATTCCTTGACTCGTTGAATCTTCCACCATCCATTGAGAAGTACTAGGGTGGGATTGTGAGGACTACACCTACCTTATAGTAGGCTGCAAGAGAGAGAATGAAGGAATTCTACTGTACTGTAGACAAATTAGAGAGAGAGAGAGAGGAAATCCCTCGCCTATCATTCTAGGCTCGGGTAAAGTTGTGGAAGAAAGGATGAGAGATAGAGAGAAATGTGAGTAAGAGATAGGAAAGGGGATTGGGGACATACAAGAGAAGGAAATGTATAACAGAGTTGATAACTCGCCAAGGGGGTTTTGAAGGCTTTTAAACGCGTGCTTTTGGTATTGCGTAAACTCCAGTTTTAACCTATTCATGATAGGCTCTTTTATCCTCGGCTCCTTCTCCTCACTGCTTCTTGGCCATTCTTCCACTTCTCCAGATGCTTTTGGGGCTTCTTGATCCGTGGTGATGGGTTCGAACTTTTGACTCTTTTGATTGGAGTCGGAAGACGAGCGTGAATGACTTGGAGAATCAGTGATGATGATCTCCGTTGATGTTGTTGGTTCATCGCTCTTCTTCAAAGCTCTAGGGTCCTTTGTCTCAGCTGGCTTGAGTCATTGTCAGCCTTCCGTGTCTTCCTTTCTTGATCGTATGCCATTGATCTCGGCGTCCTCCACGGTTGACTGTCTGAGAACGTCGTTCTTCGAGCACTGACTTGCTTCTAGGAATCCTTCTGGATTGATATTGAAGTCCTCCTTTGGCTCGTCCAAGCTTTTGAAGGCTTCGGGTGACCTTGTTTCGTTGACTTTGCACTTCCCATCTTTCTTCACTAGGGTATCTTTGACTTCTTTACTAGGGTTTCTTTGGCTTTCCTTTCTTTGTGGGAGTTTCTCTTTGCATTGTCGACAAGTTGTTGGGGTCATCCTTCCGCTTTGCTTGTAGCGCGCGAGAGAACTTTGGAACTTGTGAAGATTGTTGGTGAGGTGCCGTTTTGAAGTTGCTGGTGGACATTCGGTTGTCCTTCGGTTGACGATCCAGCACGACATTCTCGATTTGACCTTTGTCTTTGCTTGGCAGCTTCTTCTTTGTCTTGTAGAATCGCTGCTTGGCTTGTCTAGGGCTTCGGCTTTGGCGTTGTTCATTGTCTTCGACGTTAGCATATGCTTTGAAGTACTTCGGACTTTGAGATGATGTCCTCGTATCTTCAACGTTGGAACCTTCGAGCATCTTTTGGCTTTGTGGAGTTTTGAGTGTCTTGCGGTCTAGGGTATAGTGTTGACAGCTCTTTGTCCTTTGATATTTGAGGAGTCCGAGGCTTGGGTGTTTACCCATGACCTGCACTCTGCCTGATGAACTTGGCTTCTCCATGAGTCGATGCTCCTGGGGCTATCCTGTCCTTTGGCTTCACTTCAGGTTCGATGACGACGTTGCGGCTTGCAGTTGAGGGCTGCATGCTGCTTGATGTTGCTTTTATCTTCATCGCAATCCTTGGTCTGTTGCACTGAACTGGACTCTAGGGCTAACGACGACTTATCAGACATGTTGAGCTGGTGTCTGTCTCGACTTTGCAAGACGACTGTTGTTCCAGCTTCGCATCGTCCTTTTGTTGTTGGAGCACTTCATGTCGTTGAGCTGAACTCTGCTTTGTGTCTTCGTGGTCCAGCAGTGTCCTTGACATGTGAAGACTGGAGCTGTTGACTTGTTGAGCTTTGAGCTTCTTCTCCAGAGGCATCTCGTTCTTCGTTGCGTTATTTTACATTCTTCAACGAGTGTACTGGACGAGAGTCTCCGGACGTGATACTTGAACACTTCTTGGTCTTTCTGCGCTTCCGGGTGCTTCCTGACTTTGCTGAAGCTTCCGTTCTTCTTGGGCTAATGAGCTTGGAAATTGGGCGCTTCTTGAACACGAATATAAGCTCGTTGGGAGATTGATGATGAACCAGTAGAAGATCGCTACTCTTCCGACGGCTCTAGGGTGATCTTCTCCTTCACAACTTGTTGAGCTTGTCTTCGTTGGGGCCAAGTGAGCTTATGGCTTTCCCATTGAAGTGTCTAGGGCGTCTCCTTGATCAGCCTTGATCCTTGTTGTTGCTTGATGAATGGCAGTTGGGAGTATCCAGCTTTCCGCTGACTTCTGTGGTCGTTCTCGGACCTTGGTTTGAAGTTTGGCGGTGTCATCGTCTCTAGGGACCGAGTCTTCTGGTCGCTAGACCTTTTGGAGCATTCTTCATAGGCGTCTTGCCGTTGAACTCTTTCTCCTGTTGACCTGACGCTTCCTTAGTTTTGCATTCTTGGCTGGGGCATCCATGCTGGCTTCCTCTGAATAGTTGAGCTGTTTATACTCAGTGAGGAATTGTCCGACTTCTGGCCAGTGAATTGGTGTTTTTGATGACGTGTCCACCTCTTCTTATGCGAACTCTTTGAAGGGGTTCGTCATTGGATAGGGTTCGCCGCTCTTCGGTGATGACTTTTGTCGAGTGGCTTTTCCTTTGGTGACCAATTAATCGTGATGACGTATCCTTTGCGAGTTACTTGCCGCTCAGAAAGTTTGACCAGCGTCAGCTCATAGCGATTCACAACATCACCATTAACTGGGCTTCATCATCCTTTCTGGGCGTTAAGCAACTATTTCGGATGGCACTGAGTCGTTATTGCTTCTTTCTAGGGTCGATCGAAGCTTTTCTGGTTGCCTGCACGATTGCTCATCTTATTTTAGCTGTTGATGCTGGCGTCTCTAGGGGTTATTGCGTGGAGACGTGACAGTGAAGCGATTTGCCAAGAAGATGTGTTGCTTGACGATGTTGCATCCTGCTTCCTTTACTTGCAGTTGATACCGAGTACTTTCTAGCTTAGTGCATTTCAACTGCCTATCGCTAGAATGTAGCACGGTTTTCGCGAGAAGCGATTTCCGGTTATCGCCCAGCCTAGTGCATGACAATTGTCTATAACTGGGTTGAAACTCGGTAATCGGACGCTGAATCGGCTTCTTTCCATCGTGTTTGCGAACGTTGACTAGGGTTTCGGCAGGATTTCGAGCGAATTTTAGGTAAATTTTTGAGTTTGCGCGTTTTTTGGACTTTTGAGTTGAATTTTTAGGGAAATTACTTCCCTCTGTTATACATTTGGGGTAGAGAGAATTTTTAGTAGGCGAAATTTTGAATGAAAATTAGCGCGGTTAAAGAGAGAGAAGAAAAGGATGCGTCGGCTTAGGCGAAATAAATTTCGCGTGGGCGCGACGCCAAGGGTGGGAAGAGCGCAGAGAAAGAGAGTAGGGAGGAGAGATAAGGGGAACGGGGAGTGCGCAGAGATTTTGGCGGCAACTCAAATCTCTATGGGGGAGGGGATATTCTGAAAGGTCTCATTGAAGAGAAGAAAGGGTCGATCAGCACCTGCACTAATCGTGCGCGTTTTTGAGTCAGGAACGGAGGGAAAACCTGTCCGTGTCAGGCCTGATTTTAAGTGTGATGTCCGGTTCCCATCCTTCGATCACGGGTTGCTGATGGTTAGACGATGAAGTGGTCGCGTCCTGTAGCTTCATGTCGTTGTCTTGAAGATCCTGCGAGAGGTGTCGCCAGTGGAACTTCGATGCGAGTAGGTGTCGCATCCTGCCGGTGTACATTGCCACGACCTATCTGAGCACAATGCAGATAATGTACTCCGGGTGCTCTTAGTGCTCCTTCCAGATTTTGGGGCCTTATTGGTCGTCAGAGCGAACAGTTCTCTGAGACTCCTCTGGGGTGATCGCTTGCACAAGAGACTCGTTAGGCTAGCTTTTTGGGTTGTCCTGGCCGTCCCTTGACAGTCATCGCGTGTGAATCCTTTCGGTGGCTTAACCTCTAGGGATTCTACTGTTGCACATCGCCACGATCTATCCGAGCCATGCGGATAACATACAACAGGTGGGCGCTTCGAGGCCCTGACGGCTGGTTGATGTCTTGGCGATCCTTCCCTGACCGTCATTGCGTTCGAATCCTGTCCAGATCCAGTGTGCATATCGGTAGCACACCCATCTGCAAACGCTCTCGTTGGTTCGGTTGCTTCGAACCACGTTTACAGGCGACCGATTATTTTGTCGTTAATCAGTCTACTTGGCTTTGCGTCGTCTTCCTGTCACTCTTGTTGTGACTCCTGGAGGGCGAGCGTTCCTTTATTGATTGACGAAGAATTTTTGACGTTTTCCGTGGCAAGTTGTCGTTGCTAAGGAAGATTTGGTAAACGTTAGACTTTGGCGACTAACAACGTCACCGCCGGCTACGCCTAATCAGTCTTGCTTAGTCAACTACCTTTTGGCCGTCGATTTTGCGTCGATTTCCGTTTTCTAGGGAAAAATGGGTCAGCTTCAGTGTGTAGCGATTTACAATATCACTATTCACTGGGCTTTTACCACTTCACGCTAGTTTTGTTGATTATCGATCGATCGGTCGGGTGGTAGTTTTCGTCGTCGATTTTTGCTTTCTCCTCGCGTCCTAGGGTTGATCGAAGTTTTCTTGCTGACAGCGGTACGTGCCAACATTCCCGCTGCTTCGCTTGGTCGCTCCGATTTCTAGTTTTTCGAGGTGGGAGAGCAAGTGACATCAGACATTGCAACTAACAACGTTGCTTGTCTTTCAGTCTGGCGAGCCTCTTTTCCTCAGCTCCGACGTCCTTGTCTTGTTCGTTTCGTTCTTCTTCGTCTCCTCACGAACCATGACGACATCTTTGTCCACTGGTAGATGTTCTTAGGAAAAAAAATTTCCATTCCCGGTCGTTTTGCACCATGTCGCGACGCCAATTGATAGATGGCCCAGTGGAAGCCAATTGGGTCGGCGACTATTGTTGAGAGCGATGTCCCATGGTTTTTGTGTGACGATAAACGATTGGTTTACAGTTAATCTTTATTCCGATTGACTTGTGGGTGGTTCAGTGTGGTGGTTTACTAGGGTATGGAGAACTAGGGGGCAAAAGGGAAAACGCCTGCTTCCTCTAGGGTCACAATCGTCCTCGATTGATGGCCGTTGGATCGATTGTTGCTCCTAGCTTGCTCCATGGTTGAAGTGGGAGCGATGGCTTAGCTAGGGCGACAACGATGACGTATCGATCCTCCGTCCATGTAGTCGTCCAGCTACCGGTGCCTAAAGATGGCTGAGGCGGTAGCATCGGGGCAATCGTCGAGTGTGCGGTGTCGGTGAGTGGTGACAGAAGAGTGGAAGTACGAGCCCTTCCAATATCCGACCGTCCGCTAGGGTGACATGAGTGACGAGTGCTCTCGATGAGCGTTGGAGTGACGACTGGCGAGAGAATGTTTACGAGAACATTCTCGAAGCGAGAGAAATTTCCCGCCAGTTGAGTTATTTAGCGCGGTCCAGTGGAGCGCGTTTGCTTCGTAACCATTAAGATTGCAGGCGTGAGCGAAAGGGGGGATATTGGGGGGAATTGTGGTAACACACGAACGATTGTGTGGAATGGTGATTACTGAAAGTAATACAATAATTCTAGGGCAAAATGTGGCAAAGTAATATCATTGGGGAAAGATATAACTTGGGGAATGAGACGATAACAGGGAAGAAAGACTAGGGGAAACGATATACAACGGGGAAAGGCAACATAAGGGGGAAATAGCACGAGGGGAAAGAGATTGGTGGATACTTATTATTCTTAGAGTGAGTCGGCTTGTCCGAAGGAAGGGTCGTGGGATAACCCAGGAGTTATCTCCGCGACATAAGATATTGTTTTCGTTTTCATGCATTCTAATTTATTAATGTCTTCCAATTGGCTTTGGTTGGTTTATCTCACTGAAAAAGTTGGATTACTTGCTTTCCTTATTAGTTTCATAAATGGTCTTATTCTGATTTTTCTCACTCTATTTGGAGTCAAAAAACTCTTTGGAAACTACAAGTACTTCATTGTGGCATTCACTAGTCTTGGTGTAGTTTTAGCAGCGTCAGAAGTCGTTTTTAATCCAAATTTTCATTTTTACAATGACGGGTTTGTATTTTTCTCAATGTCAAAACCATTCAACTTGACAAGAGAGGTTTTGATTTGGGCTTTGTGTAAGATTGTTTTGTGTTTTGATCTGATTAATAAAGTGGTTTTTTCAGCTATTTACGAGGGTGTCTATTCGTTGACAATTTCTCTTTTGGCAGTTCAGTTTATTTATCGGTATTGGGCACTTTTTAGGTGAACACTTTCTTCAGATAACAAATGAAAAACAGGATCTTACGCGTAGCTCACGAAACTTCAAGTTTTTCCAAGGATGGGAATCGTTAGTTTGGGTTGGCTACTGCTTTCTATCCGGAGGCTCCTGGACTCTTGGAGCTTATTTTCTACTAGATATGGATAAAACTTCTGAAGAATATTTCAAATCAGAAATGCTCTCAGCTTATAGTGTTACTCCTCAAGAAATCACAATGATGACTTTTCTGGGATTCGATCCAAAAACTGGATCTCTGAGATATTTGGATTGTATGTATACACTGATTGTGACAACAATTATGTGGTTCCAATACGGAGTTATGATTTATTGTGGTTGGAATATGTACTCAAAAATGGAAGAGAAGTTGGTTAACCTATCTGCCACGTTGAGAAGACATCATAAACAATTGTTCAAGACGTTGGTTTTTCAGGTAGGACAGCCAAGAAATTTGTGGAACAACTAGTATTATTTCAGAACACAGTCCCCACAATATTCTTGTTTTCCCCTTCAGTTCTAATGCTATATCTTCCATACTTCCGAATCGAAATAAGTTTTCCTGCGGGTGCAGTCATTTGTGCTTTTAGTTTCTTCCCCGCTATCGATTCAATCATTGTGCTGTGCATTGTAACGGAGTACCGTCTCGCTGCTAAAAGTATGTTATATAGTTTCTTATTTATCTTTTAACTCTTTTACAGAATTGTGGAGTCAGTTATTCAAAAAGTCATATTTAACTTCAACAGTGTCGCTTACGAGCGGAGCACAATCCAATAAATCTGATGTGACGAGAACTGTGAATTGAAATGTAATTATCACTTTTGATACATTTCAGATTTCAACTTACAATAAATTTCAATGTTTTGTTCAAAAAGCGTTCATTTTGAATACAAAAACGAAAAAATATAAGAATGATTTCAATAACAGGTCAACAAACGTTGCAAATCAGCAGGATAACAAAATACATCGGAGATAAACTTGTTCAATCGAATGATGATTCGTCGAAAGGGCAAACTCATTCTTCCGCCAACAGATAACAAAAGAGAAATAAGAGGGGTGAACAACGAGCAGATAAAGAAGTAATCTAAATGATTCAACAATTTAGGGAGACATGACTACTTTCGAGGCCTCGAGCAATTCATTATCTCTTCGATGGTGTTTCTTCTGAAATGTATCTAGTATTTTATCATAACGATAAAGTTCTGAAACTAACCCTCTATAAAGACGGATGCCTTCATTTCTCTGATAGTGAGAATATGAATCATTTTCTTCCCACAACTTGTTTTCTCTGATGCACTCTTCGCAAAGCAACCAAAGACGAGAACATCCTTCGCGTGCGTGAATGAATGAGCCTAACTGAGAAAACAGATGATAGTACCATTGCATTTCAAGTGAACAACTTACATCGATTCCACCTCTTGGCACTAGGCAAATGAGTTGGCACTTTTCCAATGCGTCGTACATATCACACGTTCTCAATACATTTCTTGCCTTCTTTTCATTTGCCATTTTGAACACTTCTTCCGTGTAATCGAAAACATTTGGAAATGTCCCTGCCAGTCCCATTCGTTCAAGCTCATCTTCTAAGTCTTCCTGAGTGAATCCTTGAGGACCAACTGTAAGAGGCTCCAACTTTTCACGAGCCATGATATCCGGTACGGTTTGTAGAAGATAATCCATTGACCTTCTTGTGAGCATTTGGACATCATCGATGGATAGAAAAATGGTTCTACCCTGTAATATAGACGTTGAACTGCGAAGGAAATTGAACCAACAACCAACCCTTTCTTCGCCAACAAAATTGATAAGTGAATGAGCACACTTGAGGATCCTGTTCACGGCGCCTGGGCAAACATTCTGGAACAACTTCTTCACTGAAACCAGATCATGAAAGAGCTCAGAAAGAGCGTCGATCGCGGTGATCATATTTCCGTCATTGAGGGTTGGGATGTAAATTGCGCGGTATTTTGTTCTTGGAATCTTTATCGGTACGAACTGAAAACTGGGACTTTATAAGACAATTTCTCCTCCCGGAGCAAGGAAAGCGCTGTACAGTTTTAAAAAAGTATAGTCCATATGAGTTGACATTGTGTCTGGTGGATACCCAAGCACTTCTAAGACCTATGGCACATGTCTCATTAGGCTCCGCCCCCTACCTACAGTAACCCAACTTCTGTATGTGAAAAAAATTATTTTTTTGCCGATAGAGATAAAGACGAAATCTCTTCGAGAATCAATTGAGCGTACTATTTGAAGGTTTTTTTAATGACAAAAATTTTTTCTAATAGCCCATCTTCAGGAAGAAAAATTCATTTTTTCGAAAAAGTGCCAGTTTCTGTCAGTTTTTCGACTCTGGTGCCTCGGACAGGCCGAATGTACATCCGATCTCTTCGGATTATTAATCCTCATAAAATCTGCAACCGATTTGCTATATTTAGAAAAAAAATCGTTGGTACCATGTTCGAGATATTTTCGGTTTTTTGGGAAATTTGTCGAAAATTCAACGTATAGGGAGGGGTACATGAAGAAAAACTCATAGTCTCAAATCTTGCTCATATTTGTTTTTTGAGTTGTGCTCGTTTTTAATATACTATTCCGAGAGTTTTAGCTCATCTCCATCACAATTAACAGAACTAGAATCTCTGAAAAATATTCACGTCAAGGAATTGCCACGTATTCAGTTCTAACCGAGATGAGCTAAAACTCTCGGAATAGTATATTTAGGACGAGCACAACTCAAAAAACAAATATGAGCAAAATTTGAGACTATGAGTTTTTCTTCATGTACCCCTATACGTTGAATTTTCGACAAATTTCCCAAAAAACCGAAAATATCTCGAACATGGTACCAACGATTTTTTTTCTAAATATAGCAAATCGGTTGCAAATTTTATGAGGATTAATAATCCGAAGAGATCGCATGTACATTCGGCCTGTCCGAGATACCAGAGTCGAAAAACTGCCCAAAAGTAATGATTTTCCGTGAAAAATGAACTTTCCTCCCTGAAGATGGGCATTTGGAAAAAATATTTGTTAGTAAAAAATCCTTCAAATAGTACCTCAAATCGATTCCCGAAGAGATTTTGTTCTTATCTCTATCGGCAAAAAAATAATTTTTTTCACATACAGAAGTTGGGTTACTGTAGGTAGGGGGCGGAGCCTAATGAGACACGTGCCATAGGTCTTAGAAGTATTTGGGTATCCACCAGACACAATGTCAACTCATATGGACTATACTTTTTTAAAACTGTACAGTGGCCAACAGCCTGTTCCTCCTGCCGTAAGGAAAATGTGTCATAAACCGTCTAAGACAAAGGTGCTTACCTCAATATCATTAACTTCTTCAAGATCATCCACTTCAAGCTGGCGAGCAAGGCAGTAACCATATCTTATTCCCAGACCGGATTTCTGAATCTCAACGGCCAATGCTTCAATCGATTTCTCACTACGTTTGGCGCGGAGAAGTGCAAGGTTGAGCTCATCATTCAAGAAGTATTCCTTGTTTCCATCAATGAACAATCGGACGATTGCTGGAGCGTCATAATCGAAGTTTGACAGATTCTTTGAGGTTGGAGTGAACCATTTCTGATTTACCATGATAAACTGCTGAACACTTTCGATGATAAGAATAGTTTTGTTGATCCAGTCTTGATAAAACTTCGAGCTTAGTACAACTGGCTGGCGGTTCAAAAGTTGATGGATTGATCGAAATCCTGGGTCTTTCATGTTCAACGGTAGCACTTTTTTGAACTCCTCAAATACAAGTTCAATTGATGAGTTGTCCTTCAGCTGAATGTTCGGAGTAGCATTCTCTGCCAATTTGGCCTTCAAGTTCTCCTCGAAGAGGTCGAAAGCCTCCTTTTGGAATCTGGTCAGCTCTCGAATACCGTTCATCTGTTGCTCTTTAGCTCTGAAGAAGTATCCCATGACGGCGTCGATCTCTGGGCTTGAATCGCATCGGCTGACGAGACCAGCCAAGTAGCGGAGAGCATCTTGCTTATAGAAGTAACGATTATCCTTCAAGCTTCTATGTATCCACATGTCCGTCTAAAATTATTTCGTATAGAAAAACTTGACATCAGGTTTCTAACACTTACATTAATAGGCTCAGTGAGATCAGTTCCAAAAACCTGATGTGTACCAGCGAAGTCAAGAAACTTTCTAACATTTTCGAAGAGCTCCTGTCGACTTCCATACATTCGGACTTTCTCATCCCTACAATTAATAACCACTTGGCCATCAATATATTTGACCAAATCGCGATGATCCTCTGGAAGATATGCCAAGCAACCATCATAGGAAGAGCTAGTTGTCATTTCTGTGAATTTTTGAATGTGAAAAAGTGAGAAGGTTGTAGAAAAAAGAAAGAAAAGTATGAAAACGAGAGATATTTTCGAAAAGGAGATGGCGGGAAAGTGTATGTTAAATAACAGGCTTGTATCGTCGGAGCGTCGTTCACTACTTTCTCGCTTATCATCAAAAATGAACAGTCAATTGACTTTCAAAACCTTGGCTAAATTCAATTGTAAAAACAATGACTTAATGAAAAGTAGACATTTTCGAAAAGTTCCTCTCTGCTAACATACATTTCCAATCTTGGCCCACGGAAATCGACTGTCACACGACCTCTAACAAGTTTTATCATATCACGCTAGACCTCTAGAAGATACTGCTGAGCAGCTAAACGGATCGACTCCACCGAATTTGTGTTCATTTCTAGGGTTTAAAATGAATAAAAAGGCGGGAAAAAGTGAAAAAGGTGAAAATGAGAAGAGGAATTTCTATCCTTGTATGTTTTCGAAAAGGAAGGAGAGGCGTGCAGGGATATGTTAAACTACGAGCACAGGTTATCGGAGTGTCGTAGAGAAGTTCACAGATTAGTGACAAAAATAGGTTTCGAAATCGATTCCCATCTGATACGGATTGCATCACAGCAAATTTATGATGATGAACACATAATAGAAACAAGTATGCCAGATAGTTTATGTAAGTTCAACATGTCATAAAAAACAATTCAAAAAACAAATAAACAAAGTTTCGGTATAAAAAGAGAAACATAAAAAACAAATTTTGATGAGATGGTGTCTATAATAAAGACTAATCGGATGTGTGGGGAAGAGGTTCCTTTACAAAGGGGCGGAGCTAGCCGACGTTTGTCGGAGAAGAGGAGTGGAGGAATTGCAGGTGTCCATGTTGCCCAACAGTAACGAAACGAGAAGAGAGTGAGGTCAATGAATATAAACCATCAGAGTAGGAGAGTGCGAATGTGTCATATGATACGTAAGAGGGATAGAAGTCGTTTGATTGGGACATAATAAAACAGATAACAGTAAGAAAAAGTCTAAAGAGCATACTTATGAAAGTAGGATCAAAAGCTAATGAAAGAAAACATTTGTAGATAAAATACACAAGAGAAGCTCAAATGGAAAAGTCATCATTAGTTATGAAGTTGAGAAAGCATTATTTACTGATCCAAATCCAATTTCTCTGGACAAACCGTACAACTGTCTCTTCCTTTTTCGATCATATCCCAAGCACACACCCTATGATGTCTTCTTTTGCAATTTTTGCATTTGATTGTTTCACCCAAATCAATCATAATGTCGGTGCAAATCAAACATTGCTTGTCAAGCAACTCCTCATTCACTGTCATTTCATAAACTTCTTCGAAATGAGTTGAGAAGCTAGGGAGATCAGGAAGAGGTGGAAGATCGTCCAAACACTTTTTGCTCCGAATCAAGTCGATTATCTTGTCAACCAATTTTGAATATGTTTCGAATTCCTCCAATACTCTTTTTTGCTCTAACCTGGCCATCGATTTATAAGCAGAATCCTCAGTTTTAACTATCAGCTGCTTTGCTTTTATTGTCACATTTTTTTGCAATGTTGGAATAGAGGCTCTAATGTTGCGAAGTTCGTCGAGCCTATCTCTGACTTCTGCGGAGAGCTCCGAGTATTTGTAGCTTGGGTTGAGAACACGAAGAGGTGTAATGACTTCTGAAGAGTCTTCTGAAGACGTTTGGCACGACTTGGTAGACGTGGCTTTCTCCGTAGAAGCTTCCAGAGCAGCCAGTTTTCTGGAAATAAAACAAATTGATCAATATGGAATCCAAATCAACTTACTCTTTCAATTCTTGAATCTCCGCATCTTTTTCCTTCTTCACATCTTCTAACTCTTTCCTTAACGCCTTGGTTTTCACTTTCTCTTCCTTCAACTTCATCTTTGCATCTTCACAAAACTGGCTTGTTCGGAAGCATTTTTCACATCGATTCTCAGGAGTCATCTCGTTCATTTTAGCCATTTCCGGAACCGACACCTGCTCCTTTTTCTCCAGCTTCTTCTTTTCTGCCTGTCTCTTTCGTTTCTCTTTCTTCTTTTTGGCGTCAGACAGAGCTCGCTCATGAGGAGCATTTTCTTTATCGTTTTCTAGAGAAGATTCGACTTCATCTTCATCGGATTTTCTTGAATCTGATGTCTCTGACATAGAACGCCCGTTGACTTTTTCCTCACTTTGATTGAAATATCTGCGAACGTCTGAGATATCCTTTTGTGCTTTCTCCAATGCTTTTTTGTTCTCAGCTATACGATGATAAGGATGATGAATAACCAAATTGCAGAAATAACAAACAGTTATGAAATGATTGTGGTAACAAGCACCATGAGAATGAAGAATCATTAGAATCTGAAAAGCATTGACTGAAATAATAATTTGAGAACCAACCAAAATCTTACATTGTGAAAGTTTGAAAAGAAGCATGCCAACTGTAGACCCTCCAGAGCATGATGCATTTCTCTAGTGGTTAATTCACTAGGTTTCGAAAAGTTTGAGAACAATTGCCTGGCAACAATTTCTGCTTTTGGGAAGGATCTTGTGATTCCCAATCGTCTTGCCTCATTTATAAAATCGAATAGACTGAATCCACCAGGTCTCACCTCTTGAACAGTTTGAACTTTTCTCGGATGATTCTTGAATTTCTCTTCCACTTCATTCAAAATCCACTTCTTCAGACCCAATCCAACTTTCACATCAACCATTCGATTTCCATTCTGAACGAAGAAAAGAAGAAAGTCTCAATGAAAGATAATAAAAACTCACGGATGCACTTGTCAGTCGATGTTCAAATTCCATAAAAATATTCTTCAGGATATTCCAATGAATTGGCTCAAGATTTTGAAAATATCCGTGAACTGAAATCATTTCCTGAAGAATTTCCAATATCAAATCTGTCACTTGGAAGCAATATTTTCCATTGAACGATGGAATGAAGGGAGTGCGATGTCGTTCGAATCGGATTTCGTGGATAAGGAACTGAAAAAAACAGATGATATTTAGAACTTTTAAAAAAGGTACACATCTGGTTCAGGTCCACAATGCACATTTCTGTAAAACCTACCTCAATCTTCTCAGCTTCATCTCCAAGAACTTTACAAACTGCTTCATAGTCTAGTGTTGTCAAATCGTCCAAAGTGTAAGAAGTCCGTTCGACAAAACTGATATCTAACTTCGCTACGCTCATCTCCCTGAGCAACTCTTGAGCCAGAACAAAAGTCCGATTTTGACATTTGAATACCCGGACGACAGGGGGAGTTTTTTCTAAATCTGCCTTTCCTGGTCGAAAATATTCCGGATAAGTGTCTATGAATTTGTTCAATTTGTTGATTATGAACTTGGCATAGTCCAAAATCTGTGTATAGAACTTCAAGGATTTGTATACCGGTTTCTCTTTGTCAATTTGTTGCAAAAGTTTGAAAATGGACAAATAATCCGGATCCTTCTTGTTAACAGGAAGGATCTTCTTCAATTCCTCAAAAACTTCTTGAATCTTCAGCTTCTTGGATAATTTGTAAACAGCTGGTACATTCTGAAATTTCTCAATTGAGCTTGAAATATTAAAAAAAAAACTAACCGAGATCTCATCTTCGAATTCCTGACGTATTTCTATAAGAGGATTTTTTGGGAGTGGCACGATCTCATGATAATCTTCGAACAAAAGTCCTTTGGTTCTCAAAAAGAATGCGACAATGGAATGAATAAAACAATCATGATTGTGAAATGGAAACTTCTGTTGATTGATTATTCTTTGAAGATAAGAGAGAATTTGCCGTTTTTGCATAAATTGTACTCCGTTGGAGCTTATCAAACCATCTTGATGTGCCTGAAAAAATGTTAACAATTGATGAAAGCTACTGAAAACAAACTTACAATTATTGGATCAGTCAACTCGGGAACCGGGTGAAGATCACATCCAATCGAATCACCCAAACAGAACATTGTCATATTATTTTGAAGGGAGTTTTCACATCCGTAAATCCACATTACAGAATTCCATGGTCCGTTGTGGAAACGATCTTTGGATAACTTGAACAGATCATGATGTTTCTCAGGTAAGTAAGACTTGATGAGTGAGGAAGATAGAGAGGAAAATGGGACCGCTTCGTTACAAAAGGTTCCGCCGCACATTTCTGAAATAAAAATTATTTTGAAATGAAAAAAATCAGAATCTTCAAAACGAAGTTATAAGAGCAATATGAGAGGGACAACCTAGAGTAAATCTAGAATTAGAAAACGAGATGAGACGAAACGTTCAGCATAACTCTGACAAAAAACAAAGAAATCAAGAGTAAAAAGCAAATACGAAAAGGCAGACATGAATGGCAGACAAGACACTAATCTGGTGTCAAGAGTGTAATTGTGGGCGCACCTTCGTCCACTCAAACAGGCGGGGTCTCACCCTAACATGCGAACGGACAGAGAGAAGGGGTCAACAGATGTTTTCATTTGGATACAACTAGCAGACAACAGTATCAAAGTGCGAGAAAGAAAGTCGAGGTCATTGAATATAAACAAATACGTTAGAATTACTTGGAGGAAACAGCCGATCGGTTGGTGATTCGAGTATATTTCAAACTATTCTAATTTAAAAAAAAACAGAAAAAAAAGGAATTAGGAAATGGGAGAATTGAGAAGACGACGTTGAGGGTTTTAGTGATTGTGCAAAAAATAATTCGATATTCACCTTGGAGGACTTGGAATATAAATGCAGATTCAGGAGGATCTCTCAAACAAATCTATGGTAAACATGTCGAGAAGAAATGAGACGACCGTGCAAGAGACCCTCATTTCTTGAGAAAGGTATTTCGCAGAGAGTAACGTCTCCAACGCTCCGTCACTAGGAAATATCGGGTCTACTGCAAGAAGTGGAAATTGCTAGATGGAAAAGGATTTTGTATATACAAAAACTAATTTCAACCAAACGTGATAGAGCTCTCGACAAAAATAAAGTAAACTGCGGAAAAATTTTTAAACTGTAAATCTCTTGCCATGTTCGACCATCTTCTAGAAAATCTCCAAAAGACTTCCGAGAAAGGGGTAGAACGTTGAAACACCAGACGAGAACGAAGGATACAGAATTAAATCGATTATCGTTACCGTTTCCTACTGTAGACAATGACATTCAACGAGTCTATCGATCTACCAAGTGGGTCGTAAGACGTTATTCTGAACGTCATTTGACCTGTTGTTTTCTTGTATGCTGTGCATTGTACACTACTAGAGCGTCCTCAGTTCTGTCGGTGAGAATTTTCAGTCTTGCACAAGTCATTCTTTCATTCTGTCTCCCATCCACATAGTTCCATTTCTTTTGAATCTGTTGCCTTATTTATCTACTTTCCTGTTTCAAAGCATATTTTTGTCAACTTTGATTTGTTAGCCTATAAATGACTTTAATAGTCCATTTTCCATAGTTTTAGAAATGTTTAAAAAGAACATTTCAATTCAAGCTCTCATAAGTTTCATTGGAGTGGAGCCAAATGCAGTTTATTATTACTTAAATGAATTTTGTTTCTGCAAAAACATCTTGGAAGTTTCAGTGCAAAAAATCCTAAAAACTTATTTAAAACTTGTTCTCTTGGATCTTTTTTCGTTTGGAAACTTCAAAAAACTTCTAGTCTGTTTTTTTTTCCTCGTTTCCATTTCTATTTGGATGAAACTATAACTTATTAACTTAAAATATTTTCCCTCTTCTCCTTCAATTATCGATTGAATCTCTACACACTCTGAAACTCCGCCCCTTTCCAGATGTAAACAACCGAGCGTCCTAGTCATTCATTCTAGACCTCAATCGTCTCTTCATTCCAGTCCCACTCTTTCTTTTGGTTACTCGTCTCCTTTCTTGTCCATACCTTTGTCAACTCCTAACCTATAATTTCTTTTTTTTTCCAGAAATGCTCACCCACAAAACTTTCAACAAGATTCCATCATCGATGAAGAAGGCTGTGGAGGCCTATGTGCCAAAAGATCTTCACAAGTTCATTGATTTTGGAGGCGACGAAATCAAGATCGATTCGCAGGCTCTTCAAATTATGTTCTACAAAAGTCAAGAACACTTGGCACCGATGATTTTCGGTTTCCAAGCATTTCCGGGAGGATTTGACCATTTCTGTTCGGATCTGGCTGAACAAAAACAGACTTTGCCATCTATTTTTAAAAGTCTGAAACGCAAAGAATATATCTATGAGCAGTCGATTGTGGAGGCTCTTAATGTGACACTTCCAACTTCATTTCTTCTTCGTCCCGAGGCCAGCTTCATTCACGGAGTCATTGGATTCTACCAACATGTGATTCAAAGTCGAATGGGGAAGAATCTCCAACTCGTTCCATATCATAAGGAACTAATTGACAAGCTTATTGTGGATTTTCACACAATGAAGATTCCGAGAGAATTGAGAAAAGAGACAAAAGAGTCAGCATTTCAAATTCTTCAAGATACTCTTCCTGCTCACAAAGAAGATCCAGAGTACACGTCAATTTGGAAAGCATTAAATAATTATGAGAAGAAATCAACATTGAAAAGGAAGCCATACTTTCAAATGCTATTAATCATTGATATGGCGATTCAAAAGTTTGACAAATTTCTGAAGAACTACCCGAAATCGGACAACAAAACTCCACTCGTTCGTCTTTTTGAAAATAGGAAGAACAAGTTTGTACTTGCTCATGAACTTCTTGAATCAATGGAAAAAGCTGATATGGATGTTACTGGAATCAAGGAGAGAATCGAGAATATGCAAAGACTTCAAACGATCGCTTTTAACGATTTGGGACTAACTGGAGATCAATTGAAACAAATCGAATTCGTCTTGACTCCAATTGAGAGAACCGATTATCGTGCTCTTTATATTCCATCTTTCCACGGAAACTACTGTATTTTGACATCTGATTTGCTTTCGGAAACAATGAAGGAAACTATCACAGTCAAGGGGATCTACCAATGTGTCAATGAGAAAAACTACAGGGTCGCTCTACAATTATTCAAAGAACTTGAAGAAATGGTATCAAATGCATCGGTAAGTTTTATCATATTTATTTAACACTTCCATAATTTCTATTTTCAGAACAATTGCCATTTAATTGATGTAGTCGTTGCCGAAGAAGTCAAGTCCAAGTTCTTCAAACGTTTTGATGATGTTCTTGGAGAATTCCGGAAAAATGTCAAAAGTGTCCGAAAAGTTGGTCCAAGAGGGTTCACATTGGAAGATTTTCAAAATGAAGTACGTCATCTTGGAATTCATCAGGCGTTCCCTCAAATTTTGATTTTATGCAAAACCACTTATGAGAGTCATTTGAAGATTAAACCAGTTACAAAATTAAGTACAAGTGATATGTACGAAATATTGGAAAGAATGCAAGTTGCAGTCACTGTTAACGTGATCCCAAGTATCTTCAAGTTTTTGCATATTCACAAAATTTGCCGAAGATTTTCTGATTGCTGTGCTTATTGCAATGGAACACTTCCATTGAACGAAAATATGGAATTGACTCCTAAGCCTGAGGAAAAGAAAGAAGAAGCCATCACAGAGGCTCCTACGTCATCAACATCAGAAGATGTTTCTGCTACTTCATCTTCATCTGAATCCACATCTGAAGACGTTGAGAAGAAAAGCAAGAAAAGAGAAAAGAAAGTTAGACAGGCTGAGAAAAAGAAGCTCGCAAAAGAAGGTACTCAACTGGGAGCAGAACAAGTTGCAACCAGTACTTTGGAACCAGAATCCAAAGTCTGTGAGAAATGCTTCAGAACAAGTCAAAAATGTATGGAGGCAAATGAGAAATTCAGACAAGAGAAGATTAAAAATAAGGCATTGAAGAAGGAATTGAAGACTGTTTCTGTGGAATTGGAGGCATCAAAGCAAAGAGAAATGGAAAAAGATGAAGAAATTCGGATTCTGAAAGAGTAAGTTTTGAGTTTTTTCAAGACATGATTCCAATCAAATATTTTTTCAGAAAACTTGCTGCATCAGAAGAAATCGTTCAAGAGTTCCAAAATCACGATGGATCAGAAGTTGCTCTTGTCGATGAGGTTCCAGAAGTTGTGCCAGTCCCTGAAACTTCTGAATCCGAACCAACTATGATGGAGGCCCTTATCAAGCTGCTTGACATGAAGGATACTATGCCAGAACACAAAAAAGAAGCCACCGATCTAGCGGAAGAACTGTTGAGCAAGACCACCCAAAAGAAATACCATCAGTTGGTAGAAGCTGAAATGATAAAATTCCGATCGGATTATTCTGTATACTTCCAATTAGTGGAAGATCATATCAATTGGATTCGGAAGAATCCGAACGAGAGATTGGATCTTCTTCGGCTCCTTCCATGTTACCCAGAACTCTCAAAAGACTTCCATAAAGCCTACGATAATGTTGTCAATAAGAAAGAGCTGGATGATCAGGAGTGTTTGATTTGTATGGAATCAATGGAAGAGGAGCATGGAACAGTAAAATGCAACAGTTGTAGAAGAAGATATCATATGAGTTGTGCCTGGGATTGGTCAATTGTGAAGAATGAATGTGCAGTTTGCAAGAAAGAAATCGAGTTTCCATTGGAGGAATAATAATAATTTATTTTTTTGTTGCTATTTTTCCCTTGTGATTTGTTTCATTTCTGCCCTGTATTTCTTTCATTGTATTTGTTAACTTCAAAAATATATCGAAAACCAAAACTCTTCTTTCCACTTTTACAAATCGGTTTCATAATGGCATTCACAATGTCATCGGAACTATAAAGTCAAACAAGTGAAGCATATTGCAACGAACGCTCCGCCCATTCTTAATGCGCAAAAAATGCGAACTTTAACAGAAGTTTCTGCAATCATTCGTTTTATCAAGCAATCATTTTGTTTGGGTTTTTAGTAGATTTTATCGGCAAGCTACTGGAAATTTGAAGGAAATTGGAAATTGGTGTTGCCGAAAAACCATTTGAGCTAGATCTTCTTTTAAGCGTATTTAAACGTATCACACGACTATCGAGGATGGGGTGGGAAAGTGCGCCCTACCGAAAAACGCATTTCCTTACCGTAACACACACAAAAGTTGAATCGTCAGTCAACCCACCCCATCACCGATAGTCGTGTGACCTATATGTCTGCCGCATAAATATTATAAAAATGAGCACGTAATATATCGGAGCCCCTGCTTCCGAAAATCAATAAGCAGTTTGAAGTAGAGTCCTCATCGGACTCTCTTTGCGAGCGGTGTTTTCTTGAAACCTGTACTTCAAACAATTCCTCGCGTCGATGTAGTTCACAGACAGCTCTCGGCGCCGGGCGACCTACAAAAAGAGAGGCGGAGAAGTATTTTAAGTAATTGTCGACTAACCGCAGTTCTATCGCTACTTCTTTTCTTCATCGTCGATTTTCCCAGCGATAACCTGAAAATAACATTCGGCAGAGAAGTATTTTCCTGTATTCAAAAACTAACCGCAAGTCTTCTCGTTGTTAGTCTGTCCATTCGGTTGTTGATGACGCCACGAACACGACAGTCTCTGCAAAACGAATATGAAAAAATTGATTTCATAGAAAAAAAGAAAGATTTCACGAACAAACGATGAACTGCAAAACGAACAGCGGGAACTTGTGTTCGAGAGTTTGAAAAGCGAAGAAAAACAGTAAACCTCAAAGGCGCACTATTTAATATGTCTACGGGTCTCGCCACGAAATCGGTTTTTCAACACTTTTCCTACACTTTAATTTCATTTTGGTATTTCATGAGCAAATTTGAGATAAATTTTAAAAATGAGCAGCAAGTGGGGGTTTGGCAATTTCCAAACACGAAAAACACCAAGAATCTTCAACGGCACGACCAAAAAATGACGATAATCGCAGGAATAGATTTTCGATGAATGAAGAAACTACAGTAAGAATTATAGGCGCATGACGTTTATATTTCCGATGGTTTCGCCACGAAAATGTTTTCTGGAAGAAAGAAGGATGATCACGAGTGCATAAAAAATCTCACAACAAGTTATTGTCGAAGTAAAAAAGTTGCGACGCGTGAACCTCACAAAGCTGTGAAAAAATCTCTCGAATAAACTCCACCTTTTTTTGCAAGAGTGCGGCACACTTTTCAGATTTTCTGAATACAATGGATTCCTTGCGCCAGTCTCGAATTAACTAATGGAAAAGTTGATTATTTGATTAAAATAGCAATAAAATATCCCTAACATCCTATGTTCCCGTCGATTTCTCTTTGAAAAGGTTAGAAAACGGCGTAAGATAACCAGTGTAAAAGTGCGCCGCACTCTTGCAAAAAAAGGTGGAGTTTATTCGAGAGAATTTTTCACAGCTTTGTGAGGTTCACGCGTCGCAACTTTTTTACTTTGACAATAGTGAACTGAAGGAAGAACACATTGGAAATAAGAAAAGAAAACAAGAAAATCCATCCAAAACCAATTTGCTCTTTTACAATGTTGGCCATTATAAACATTTTATGTCTATTTTCTATATTTCAAATTTCATAAAGCCAACTTTTGATTATTGTAAATATATTTATTCAGAAAAACAAACAAGACAAAAATAAAAACACGACAATAGTAGCCAGAGTGTGTAAAATAAATAAGCTCAAATTGCAAAAAGAAATGGAACAATTCATGAGATATGTGGGAAAGCTTGAAATGAAAATAGAAACAATTGATCATACATTATGAAGTTGATAAGACATTTGCTCATTGATCAAAATCCAATTTCTCTGGACAAACCGTGCAACTGTCTCTTCCTTTTTCGATCATATTCCAAACACAAACTCTGTGGTGCCTTCGATAGCAATTTTTGCACTTAATTGTTTCTTCTAGATCAACCATAATTTCAGCACAAACTAAACATTCTCTATCCAACAATTCTTTGTTGACAATCTTTTCGTAGATTTCTTCGAAATGCCGCGAGAAAGTAGGGTGATCAGGAAGAGGTGGCAAATTGTCCAAACTTTTTGTGCTTCTAATTAATTCGATATTCTTCCCAACTATTTCCGAATATGCATCGAATTCTTCCAACACTCTTTTCTGCTCTAATCTTGACATTGATTGGTACGCAGAGTCCTTGGTTTTGTTCATCAGTCGCTTCGCTTTATCAGTTGCATTCTTCGTTAATGTTGGAATAGATGCTCGAATGTTACGAAGTTCGTCAAGCTCATTTCTGACGTCTGGGGAGAGTTCTGAGTATTTGTAACTTGGACTGAGAATACGAGGAAGTGTGGTGACTTCTGAAGAATCATCTGAAGACGTTTGACACGACTTGGTAGACGTGGCTTTCTGCATCAAAGCTTCCAAAGCAGCCAATTTTCTGAAAGTAACTCAAATTTATTAAGAATGAAACCTAGCTGAACTTACTCTTTCAATTCTTGAATCTCCGCATCTTTTTCCTTTTTCATCTCTGCCAAATCTTTTCTCAATGCCTTGTTTTTTATCTTCTCTTCATTGAACTGCATCTTTGCTTTTTCGCAGTGTTGGCTTGTTCGGAAGCATTTCTCACATCGATTCTCAGGACTGTTATCATTTTCTGGAGCCTTCTCTGGAATTATCACTTGCTCCTTCTCCATTTTCTTCTTTTCCGCCTGTCTCTTCTTTTTTTCTTTTCTCTTCTCGGCTAGAGCTTGTTCCGATGACGGAATTGGTGGAACGTCTTCTGATACTGATGACGTTGGCCCCTCTTCAGCGGCTTCTTCTAATTGATCTTCACCTTTGATGACTTCTTCTGGTTTTGACTCAGTTTTGATGCTCTTCTCCATACTTTTGTTCGATGAATGTGTGTTTTCAGCATTGGATTCAGAAGATGTTTCATCGCTTGTGGCTTCTTTTGATACTGATGATGCAGGCTCTTGTTGGACTACTTTTTCTGCTACAACAGTTGTTTTCACAGTTGTGTTCGATGAACAACAGTATTTGCAATTCAGAAAAACATGTTCACATGCATCAACAGAATGAAAGAATTCAGCCATTTCTGGAAGACGAGCAACAACATTGAATACTTGAACTTTCTCCAGAATAAAATACATGTCACAAGTGGTCAAGTCTTCTGGAGCTTTTGATGTGCATAAACGATTGTAATGTTCCTCACAGTCTTTCAAAGCATCCGGATAAATTGTATCAATTTCCAAATACTGCATTTCCTTCTTGAGATCATCGAGAGTGAATCCATTTGGTCCAACTTTTCGAACTGCTTTGATTGTTTTCCGTGATTTTTTGACAAATTCGCTAATCTCACTCATGTAAATCTTCCGCAAATTGGCTACATCGGCAGTGCTAAGAAAACGGGATGAAGTTAATAGATAAGCAAAACTTTGGCGCAAGCCTAAACAGATTGTGAGCAGTGCTTTCAAATTGTCCTGGTTCACACATGGAAACACTGATTTCACTGTGACTGCTTCTCTTAGAAATTCAAGGAGAAAATCCGATTGCAGAATACAATGATCTCCATTTGAAGTCGGAACATAGAGAGCTCTTTTCGAGGTTCTTCTAATGGGAGTGATTACAAATTCAAACCGTCCAAAAAGTGATCCGAGTCGTGGTCCTAATTCCTTTGACACAATAGTCTGCAATTGTGATCGATCCAATAAAATATCATAAACCCGACTGAAATCCATTATTCCTGCCAGTTTCATTTGTTGCAAAAGTTCATGAGCGAAAACATATTTCTCTTTTTCATTTTGAAAAAGACGAACAATTGGAGTATTTGTTGGTTGTTTTGGATAATTCTCCACGAATCTTTCAAAAATTGGAATGATTTGCTGAACAAAAAATAACATTTGATGATAGGGCTTCTCTTCAACGGTAGATCTCTTTTCATATTTTTCTAAAGCTTTGAGAACTGAAGAGAAGCCTTTATCCTCTTTGTTGGCAGGTAGAAACTTTTTGAGCTTTTTGAACGCCTTCTGCTTGTCAATACACATTTTCGACGTCGGAATCTCTACTTGCCTAATCTTCATACTCAACTCTTTGAATAGTTCTTCATGATAAGTTACAAGCTGGTAGAATGCGTCCAAATTGCTTTCTTTGGTTCTGATATAGTATCCGATAAGAGAGAGAATCAAATGATTTTCTTCGGCATCAAACAAATCTCGTGGAATAGTTGATTGAAGTCGTGTAAGGAGTCCTTGCTCAGAAATAAACTTATTTTTCTTGAGACTTGTGTATTCCGGATATTCAATCTGAAAATTGTCATTTTAATGTTACAGCTATAAAAATTGAGGTGACTTACATCAATAGGCTCCGCGAGCTCCGTACAGAATATCTGTAGCCTTGCCGATGCGTAAAACTCTTTCAAATCTTCAATAAGAGATTCAGTACTTCCATAAATCTCATTGATTCTTTCTCCGACAGTGATGACGTCTTCTCCGAAATTGATGTATTTATGAAGGTCTTCAGGAATGTAGACTTTCAAGCATTTTGCGAAAAACGATGGGATGGTGTTGAGCGATTTATTGGCAGACATCTCTGGAAAAAAGTGGTTCAAATGAGGCCAAGAAGAGGAGGAGATGGTAAGAAGAGAAACGATTATTGGGAAAGTTCTGGAAGTAGGAGGTGCTTTGAATTGAGAATTGAAGTTATAGAATGTTGAAAACAACCCCTCAGGGGCAGATCAGCAGGAAAACAAAACAAGTAAAGAATGAAAAAGACATTTTTCGTGAAACAAAAAAGGGACTGAAGACGGTTTGTAAATGTGGACTGATGACTATAAGACGCTCAGTATCCAATGTGGGCGGAATATTATGGATGTGGAGAAAAAATTCAAAAAATGATGACGATGATTATAAGCATCATAAGGTCATTTTACTGTACTGTAAATAAAGTGTACAGTTGTGAACAATGGAATAGAGATCGGGATAGGTAGATTCGATACACAGAAAAAAGAAGAAAATTCAATAATTGCAGATTCAAAAAACCTCTAAAAGAAGTTGGTTTTATTGTCAACAGAATTTCAACGAAAAGAACTTCCTCTTTAATTATATAGAAACAAAACCGAAATTCAAAGAAAAAAAGAAGAAGTTGTATTTCCAAAGAGACTGAGATAACCGAAATAGAGTATAAAGACTGACAACTATAGAGAAAAAGAACATATGTACCGGGAGACTATAACTATAGCCTCCCGAAATTCAAAGAGGACAAGAGGTACAGTATAAAATCGATAATGGTTACCGTTCACTACTGTAGACAATGACGTTCAATGAGTCTATCGATGTACCAAGTTAGTCGTAAAACGCTGTTCTGAACGGTATTTGACCTAATTTCTACAAGTACGCTAATCTTTATGCACAACTCCTCCCATATCTGGATTCGAGTGTTGTGGGTCATTCATTCATTCATTCAGTTACACATTCTGAACGTCATTTGACCCATTTTCTACTTGTACGTTTTGCATTGTACACTATTAAAGCGTCTTCAGATCTGCCAGCAACCGTTTTCAGTCATTCAGTCATTCATTCCATCTCTCTTTCACATGGTTCCATTTATTCCATTTTTTGTCATGTTCATCTACATTTATGTTTCGCAGCATATATCTTGTCACCTTTGATTCGTTTAAGTATGGGCGGCTATTTTAGTCCTTTTTTAATAGTTTCTAGGAATGTTTGGAAAGAACATTTCAATACCAATTCCAATAAATTTCATGAGAATGTAGTTTTGTGCGGAGTATAGTCAAAACATGTTCAGATTACTTTTTCTTAGAACTCTACCTTTTCTTACAAAGGGATTGTATAATGCAATTCCAACACATCTTCAGTCCCATTATCGATTGAACCCATACACAGTCCCTTCTGTACTCTCTGAGGCTCCACCCCTTTCCAGACGTAAAACAGTCGAGCGTCCTAGTCATTCATAGTCAGTCCCCCCATTCGTCTCCTCATTCTAGTCTTGTCTTTTCTCTCAATTCTTCGTCTTCTTTTCTTTTTACCAACATCAAATATCTTTTTTTTTCCAGAAATGTTCGCCGTCAAGACTTTCGAAATGATCCCAGCATCGATGAAGAAAACCGTTGAGGTTTTTGTTCCAAAAGGCCTTCATCAATTCATTAATTTCGGAGAGGATGAGATTAAAGTTGACCCTCATGTCATTCAAATGATGCTGTACAGAAGCCAAGAAGATTTCATCGAAATGTTATTCCATTTCCGTTCCATCCCTGGAGGATTTGCTTACTTCTGCTCAGATCTTGCAGAACAGGCTCAGACTCTCCCACCAATATTCCAGAGTCTTAGACGCAATGAGTATTGTTTCAATCAGTCTATTGTGGAATTGTTTCATAAAACACTCCCAACTGATTTCTTCCCACCTCAAGAGACACATTTTATTCAGTGTATTATCGGATTCTATCAACAATGCAAAATGGGAAAACTATTCCAACTTGTTCCATTCCATCAGGAACTAATCGCAAAGATCAAAGCGGATCTTCTTGAACTTAGAATTCCAAAAGCGAAAGCGTTTGTGAAAAAAGAGACAGCTTTTGAGTTACTTCGGGAAATTCTGCCTGTTAGCGATAAGGATCCAGAATACTCATCAATTTGGGAAGCATTGGAAAAGTACGAAAAGAAATCGTCACTCAGAAGAAAACCTTATTTTGAAATGATCTTTTTGATTGAAAAGGCTATTGAGAAGTTCGATAAACTTATTGAAAACTACCCAAAACCTGGACATCCTCTTGTCAGGCTTTTTGAAGACAATAAGAACAAGTTTGTTCTCGCCCACGAGCTCTTGGAATCAATGGAGAAAGCTGATATGGATGTTACTGGAATCAAGGAAAGGATCGAAAGAATGCAAAAACTTCAAACAATTGCTTTCAATGACTTGGGATTAAATGGAGATCAATTGAAACAAATCGAATTTGTGCTCACTCCAATTGACGGATCTGAATTTCGTGCTCTCTATATTCCATCATTCAATGGAAACTACTGTATCACGAGTTCAGATTTTCTTATGGAAACAATAAAAGAAACAATTACAGTCAAGGGAATTTTCCAATTAGTGGATGAGAAGAACTCCCACGTTGTTTTCCAATTGATCAAGGATTTTGAAGGAATGGTATCTGAGGCTTCGGTAAGTTTTTATATATTTTAATTCAATTCCATCAATTATATTTTCAGAAAGGATGCCATTTTATTGATGTAGTCGTTGCTGAGATGGTCAAAACAACGCTCTTCGAAAGCCTAAACAATCTTTTTGGAGACAAAACTTTCAAGACAGTCAGAAAAGTTGGACCAAAGGGTTTCACATTGAAAGATTTTCAAAATGAAGTCCGATACCTTGGAATCCATAAAATTTTTCCTGATAATTTGAATTGGTGCACAGAAGCGTATAATGATCGGATCGAGAAGAAATCAGCAAAAGATTTGAAGATGTGTGATATGTATGAAGCACTGGAATGTCTACAGATTGCTGCTATTGTCGACACCATCCCAAGTATCATGAAGTTTTGCCATATTCACAAAGTTTGCCGTGATATCTTTTCACACTGCCATTATTGCAAAGGAACACTTCCGTTGAATGAGAACGTGGTAGTGGCTTCTGAATCCGAAGAAAAGCAAGAAGAAGTCATTGAAAAGGAGCCTACACCACCTTCATCAGAAGATGTTTCTGCTACTTCATCCTCATCTGAATCCACTTCTGAAGATGTTGAGAAGAAGATCAAGAGAAAAGAAAAGAAGGTTAGACAGGCTGAGAAAAAGAAGCTCGCAAAGGAAGGTTCTCAACTGGGAGCAGAACGAGTTGCAGCCATTACTTTGGAAACAGAGTCAAAGGTCTGTGAGAAATGCTTCAGAACAAGTCAAAAATGTATGGAAGCAAATGAGAAGTTTAGACAAGAAAAGATTAAAAATAAGGCATTGAAGAAAGAATTGAAGACTGTTTCTGCGGAGTTAGAAGCATCAAAGCAAAGAGAGATGGAGAAGGACGAAGAGATTCGTATTTTGAAAGAGTAAGTTTTGAGTTTTATCAAGACACAATTTTAATCAATTGTTGTTTCAGGAAACTTGCTGCATCGGAGGAAGTCGTTGCAGAGTTCCAAAATCGCGAAGAATTTGTTGCTCAAATCGAAGACACTCCAGTAGTTACTGCGGTTCCGGAAGTTTCTGAATCCAGACCAGATATGATGGAAGTTCTTATCAAACTACTGGACATCAAGGATACTCTTCCAGAACACAAAAAGGAAGCAACTGAATTAGCTGAAGAATTACTGAGCAAGACCACCCAGAAGAAGTATCACGAATTAGTAGAAACAGAAATGGTCAAGTTCCGATCGGATTATTCTGTGTACTACCAATTAGTGGAGGAGCATGTCAATTGGATTCGGAAAAATCCAAAAGAATCAATGGATCTTCTTCGGCTTCTTCCAAATTATCCGGAGCTCTCAAAAGAATTCCATAAAGCCTACGATAATGTTGTGAATAAGAAAGAATTGGATGATCAAGAGTGTTTGATTTGTATGGAATCAATGGAAGAGGAAACTGGAACTGTGAAATGCAACAGTTGTAGAAGAAGATATCATATGAGTTGTGCCTGGGATTGGTCAATTGTCAAGAATGAGTGTGCAGTTTGCAAGAAGGAAATTGAGTTTCCATTGGAAGAATAATTATTGCTTATTTTTTGTTTGTTGTTTTTCTGTGATTTGTTTCATTTCTTCTCTGTATTTTTTCATTGTATTTGTTAATGTTTTTAAGAAATAAATCCAAAACTAAAACTCCTCTTTCACAAATCGACTTCTCTTGCAAATAAGTGCCAGAGGATTGTCTGGTCTGACTGAAATATGCTTGAAATTCTAAATTTGAATCAAAGATGTTCATAATTTTTGTGTTCACGACTGTCCGAATACTCGTGATGACATCGAGTAAAAGTTCGTTTCATGGACTCTTACAAGTGGCGGCGAAGAACTTCTACTTTGTTTTTGGTGTAGAGAGTAGTCAACGTCTTGTGACGAACGCTCCTGCCTTTTTAAAATGCGGTAAATAAACGGTGAATCAAGCAGCAGTTTTTTTCATTGGAACCTTCCAGATTATCAAACAATCATTTTTTAATAAAACCAAAGCTATACATAATATTTTATGTTTACTCTCCGGCCGTTGGTAATGAGTTGGTACTCATTATACCAAGAGCCAAGAAGTCCTTTCAGACAGTGGTACTGAAAGCAATTGTGTTGTCCGAAAAAGGAATTGACTAGAGGGAAAGTATGAATTTCAGTTCTTTTCTCTGGTTGTTCTGACTAATTCCCTGTAATCTTTATTAATTATTTGCGCTAAATGCAATGTGTGTCAGACAAAAACATGCTACATTGAAAAATACTCCGATTGGGGACTATACTATAGACTGCTGATTGAATCTCGGGGAACGATTTAGGTGTCCATTTACGCGATCACTTTGTCAACGTTTTCGAGGCACACTAACGCTTTTTCCGCTTTCAAAATTGGCCAAGCTTCGATTTTTTCTGTTCTACTTTATAGAAACGAGCTTGAGAACGGAAAACGGGTGTATATGCCCCATTATCACATTAACATTATCAAAAACATGAATCGACACCCAAAACGGCTCTCGAAAAACATCGGCAGTTTACAGTAGTCTTCATCGGAGAGCCTTCGCAATTGACATATTATCGATAATGAATAGAATGTTTTCTTGAAACCTGTACTTCAAACAATTCCTCGTGTCGATGTAGTTCACAGACAGCTCTCGGCGACGAGCAACCTACAAAAAGAGAGGCGGAGAAGTATTTTAAGTAACAGTCGACATACCGCAGTTCCATCGTTACTTATTTCCTTCATCTTGTCGTCGACTCTTCCAGAGATTATCTGAAAACAACATTCGGCAGAGAAGTATTGGCCTGTATTCTAGAACTAACCGCGGGTCTTCTCGTTAATGTCCGTCCGGGTTGTTGACGACGCCACGAGCAAGACAGTCTCTGCAAAATGGATATGTGAAAATTGCTAACAGAGAAAAAAAAAGATTTCACGAAGTTTACAAACGATGAATGGCAGAAGAAACAGCGAGAACTCGCGTTCGCGAGCTGGAAAAGCGAAGAAAAACAGTAAACCTCAAAGGCGCATACTTTAAAATGTTTATGGGTCTCGACACGAAATCGGTTTTTCAACAGGTTTCCCTAAATTTGATTTTAGTTTGGTATTTTATGCACACATTTGAAGCAAGAGAAAGAGGGGGTTCGGCGATTGGTAAGCACAAAAGAAATCAGGGATTTTCAACGACACGACCAAATAACGACGATAAGCGCAGGAATAGATTTTCGGAAAAAGGAGAAACTACAGTAAGAACTAAAGACGCATGACGTGTAAGCTCGCGATGGTTGCGCCACGAAAATGTCTCATATTTTATTCAATCTTTCTCCTGGCTTGATTCCCTCAACAGTTAGATAACCCGCCTTTTTGTAAAAAGGAATATGACAGAATCAGGCAAAAATGAAAATTTAATGCCAGAAGTAGAACGCTGTCATCAGGGTGTCGGTTTGTCTTCAGTTGAAAGATTCTGATGAGTTATGCAAAATTGTTCCATGAAGACAATCATTTGATTTTTAATATTTATTCGGAAACAAATAAACAGAAAACAAATACAAGAAAAGCGAAACAAACAAAAAACAAGACACTAAGATAGATTATTCCTCGAGATGAAACTCGATTTCTTTCTTACAAACTGCACATTCATTTTTGATTATTGACCAATCCCAGGCACAACTCATATGATATCTTCTTCTACAACTGTTGCATTTTACTGTTCCGGTTTCCTCTTCCATTGATTCCATACAAATTAAACACTCCTGATCATCCAATTCTTTCTTATTGACAACATTATCGTAGGCTTTATGGAAGTCTTTTGAGAGCTCCGGATAATGTGGAAGAAGCCGAAGAAGATCCAGTCTTTCTTTTGGATTTTTCCGGATCCAAGTGATATGCTCCTCCACTGATTGATAGTAGACGGAATAGTCAGAGCGGAACTTGATCATTTCAGATTCCACCAAATCGTGATACTTCTTCTGGGTGGTCTTGCTCAGCAATTCTTCAGCTAATTCAGTTGCTTCCTTTTTGTGTTCTGGAAGAGTATCCTTGATGTCCAGTAGTTTGATAAGAACTTCCATCATATCTGGTCTGGATTCAGAAGCTTCAGGGACTGGCATAACTTCTGGGGCCTGATAGATGCGAACAGATTCCGGTTCCTCTTGATTCTGGAACTCCGCAACAATTTCCTCCGATGCAGCGAGCTGTCTGAAACGAGAAAAATTGGAATTATGTTTTTAGTTTTTTAAAACTTACTCTCTCAAAATACGAATTTCTTCATCCTTTTCCACTTCTCTTTTCTTTATAAATTCCAATTCAGTGGAAACAGTCTTCAATTCTTTCTTCAATGCCTTATTTTTAATCTTTTCTTGTCTAAACTTCTCATTTGCTTCCATACATTTTTGACTTGTTCTGAAGCATTTCTCACAGACTTTTGATTCGGAATCTGATGAGCTGGCGTCATTATTTTCTGTAGATTGTGATTCTGCTCTGGCAGACTTTTTCTTCTCTGCTTGTCGTTTTCTTTTTTCCTGCTTCTTGGAGATTTTCTCCACTTCATCAGAGTTGGATTCAGAAGAGGTTGTGACGTCTTCTGATGCAGTTTCATCACTTGAAACTTGATCAACACCTTCTGGTTGTTCTTTTGTTACTGGTAAGTTTTCTTCAAGCTTCTCCTCGGATTCCGATGATTTCGGTTCTAGTGGAAAAGTTCCTTTACAGTAAGCACAAGTCTGGAAAATATTGCCACAAACTTTTTGTGCATGGAAGAACTTTGAAATGCTCGGAGTGAGTCTGATGGCACATGTGAGTTGAAGGTTCTCGAGGACTTCGTAAATATCATGAGTTCTTAGATCTTTTGGCTTTTTAGAACTCGTCAGAGCCTCCCAAGACAAATCAACAAGGCGAAGAACGTTTTGGAAAATTTCTGAAAGTCCAAGATAACGAACTTCATTCTTGAGATATTCCAATGTGAATCCTTTTGGTCCAACTTTCCGAATTGTTCTCGCCTTCTTGGGTGCATCTCCAAAACAATGCTCAAATCTGGCAAAGAACGAATTTCTAATTTTTTCAGCATCAGTGATATCAATGAAACAGGAATTCTTCTGAAAAATAAAGTTTTAATATTATTTTTTTTCTATTAAAAAGAAGAAAATTACCGATGCTTCTATGACCATCTCTTCGAGTTCTTTGAAAAGTTCGAGAGCGATTTTTGCGTTTTCCTTCGTAACACATTGGAAGATAGACTTGACTGTAACTGTCTCTCTCATTACTTCCAAAAGAAAATCCGTCGCCAGAATACAGAATTTTCCATTAAAGGAGGGGATGTAAAATGAACGATGTTTTGTCTTCTGAATTGGAGTAACAGCAAACTCAATCTTCTCTAATTGCTCTTTTGGAAGGCCTAATTCATCAAGCCCAATTGTCTGCATTTCATCCATATTTTCGATTCGTTCTTCGATTCCACTGACATCCATTTGTGCTTTTCTCATCTTGTCCAAAAGCTCATGGGCAAATAGAAACTCATGTTTTCCATTTTGGAAAAGTCTCACAACAGGAATTTTCTCGTCTGACTTTGGATAAGCTTCCAGAAATCTGTCAAACTCTTCAATTACTTTTTTAAGCAGGAGAATCAACCAGAAATTCGTTCTGAACTTGCGATTTGAGTTCTTCTCATACTTGGTCAAAGCCTTCATTACAGATGCGAATTCTGGATCATTCTCATGAACCGGAAGGAACTTTTTGAGTTCTTCGAAGACTTCCTTCTTCTTCATAATTCTAACCGCCGTAGGAATTTGGATCAAGTGCAGCTTTACTTTCAACTTGTCCAGCAACTCCTTATGGTATGGAACAAGCTCGAATTGGCTTCCCAATTGGGCTTCCCTGACTTTTTGCCAGTGTCCAATGATGGAAAGAATCAGAAGATCTTCATGATTGCCAGCTTGAGGAACTGCCGTAATCAGATGACTGAGAAGGGATTGTTTGAACAAATACCTATTCTTCTTTGTGCTTTCATAAACATACAGATACGTCTAAAAAGAAACAATTGATTAATACTAAGAAATTTTCAAACTTACAGTCATCGGCTCAGCGATTTCCGAAGAAAACAGACTAAAGCCACCTGGAAAACATCGAAACTGGTGGAGCATCTTGAGAAGTTCTCCCGAATTGGCATACATCACAGTTTTATTGGCCGTCATGTCAATCTTAATTTCATCTTCTCCAAAATGAAAATATTGAAGAAGATCCTTTGGGACGAAAGCCTCTACAGTCTTTCTCATGTTTCCTGGGATGGTATCGAACATCTTGTTAGCGAGCATTTTTCTGGAAATAAGAGTGGTTCAGTAGGTAGTCTTTTGGGGTGGACGGAGGTTGAATACGGCAAGAAAGAATGAGATTGAACCCGAGACGAGATGAGGAAAATGTCGGATGGCTGAAAGTCGCATCGCATAGCAGAGTATGTCTATTTTCCCATAAAAGGGCTGAGTTTTGTGTAAACGCCTTTAAAGAGTAAGAACAGATATTGACTTTCTACGAGACTTCAGAAAGGAAGAGAATTGAGATGTAGAAATCTGGTAGATCAATCTGGCAAGAACCATGGGAAACTGCCAAGTCAGTTGACATTCAAATATTTAAATCTGGCAGTTTTGTGGCAGTTTTATACTGTGCAGTTTTAAAATCGAGTACCCTCAAGGATCATAAGAAACCGGCAAGTCAGTTGACATTGGAATATCTAAAGCTGGAATTTCGGGGTAATAGTTTGAGCTCCCTCTCATTTCTGATGCTACCGGATGGATGGGATTATCAGGATAATTAACCACACAAAAGCAGTTTGAGATTTGGAAGGAAATTTAAAATGACTGGATTTTTACTGATGGAAGCTATCAGAATTTCGTGGAAGGAAGCTTTGGGTTTTTCAAGAAATGATGTCAGGGAAGGAACTAAAAATGACAGAACTCAAACTGATAATGTTTCCATAAAGTAATACCAAGAAAAAGAGCTTGTTCTATCCCAGAAAACGGACTCTGTTGAAGATGGGAAACGTATTTTTTGAAATGAAAAACAGAGAAAGGGAAAAGAGAAGACGGTAAGAAAGAACAAGGTGGTAATATAAGAAGAGTGACATGTTGAATGAATGACGCTAAATGTGTACGCTCACTGTTCCATAAAGAGGCGGAGTCTTGTGTATGACGCGCACAACAGCGTACAGTAATGAAGCAATTCTGATGTTCATGTCTTCTTTTATGGCGTTGTTGTACAACACACAGGACAAGAATCGATCATATTCTGTACGCCATCTGAGCGTCCTACACAAGACTCCGCCTCTTTATGGAACAGTGAGCGTCTATTCTGTCAGTCATTCATTCTACATTTTTCCTGTATCGTCTTGTCTTCTATTCTTTTTTACCGTCTTCAAGCATTTCCCTTGTCCACCTCCAATTCCAAGAAAAAGGTTCCCATTCTCAATAAGTTTTCTAGCCTATTTAGCCTATCAAATGACTTGTCTCTGGTATCATTGTCTGAAAAAACATAAACACTTGAGCTTTGTCCTCAACAACCATCAACAAAAAACATCCCATATTATCAGAAAGCAAAAACAAATCTCAAAAATTTTATATATCATCAAATCCCCTTTTTTCCAATGACTTGTCACTTTCTCATTCTCTTAGGTTGAAATTATATAATAATGTACCCTCTCCAAATCCTAAATCTTTAACTTTTTATGTCATTGTTCAGACCTAAAAGTCAATATCGATTTTCCAGAAGACTGTTTCCCTTATGTGCGTTTTACGACTATTCTCAGCATCATACGTTGTGCACAGTCTCTTCCATTCTATTCTTTCTTGTCGTCTATTTCTACTCCCACTCTCCAATGTTCGCCTATAAGTTATAGGCTATAACCCTCTCACATTTGACTTCTTCTATATTATTCTTATCATCAAATTCTCTTTTTTTTTCAGAAATGTCCGTTTGCAATATGCTCGACACCATCCATGTCTCCTTCAAGAAATGCATTGAAGCCTATGTTCCAGAGGATCTTCACAAGCATTTCACTTTTGGTGAAGATATCATCACAGTTGATAGACGGGCCAATAAGATTCAAATGTATGGAGATCACGTATCATTCGCCACTTGTTTGCTAGAATTCAGTTCATTCCCAGGAGCAACTGAAATATTTTCAGTCGAAATTGCGGAGACTTTTGATTCCGATGCTCACAAGTACCACTACAAACATGACATTCTATCACATCTCTCTGTACTTACTCCCATTGATTCATTCGAAGACGATGCTGCTTCCTTGATTCTTTCTATTGTTAGATTTTATCTGACAGCAAAATCCCTGGAACTCGATGATAATCTGGTCCCATTCCACTCAAATCTTTTCCAAGAGTTGGAAAAAAAACTTGAAACTATTTCTTCACCGAATTCAAACTTGCATATGACAATGGAAGAAGCATTCAAAGAGCTCAAGCTTAGACTGCCAGTTAATTCGAAAGATCCGGAGTATACTTCAATTCGCAAAGCATTGAATAAATATGAAAAGATGTCGACTCTCCGAAGGAAACCATACCACGTATTTGTCTTTTTCGTCAAAATAGTTCTCCGGGAGTTTGAGAATTTTATCAAAAATTATCCAGAATGGAATCAGAAAAATCCTGTTGTTAGACTCTTTGAAGATGGCAAAGACCAGTTTGTGTTGGTTCATGAAATTCTCAATAAGATGGAAGAAGCAAAAATGGATGTCAGTGGGATCAAGGAACAAATTGAAATGATGGATCAACTGGAGACAATCGATTTCAAGGAACTAAAATCTCAATATCCGACTGAGATATTCAAGAATGTTCATTTCGCAGAAACATCAATCCAACGAACCAAATATCGTTCTTTATATATCCCTTATTCCAAAGGAGAACACTGCATTTTGAAATTGGACTTTCTCTTGGAAATATTGAAAGAAGCTATCACAGTGAAATCAGTTTTTCAATGTGTCAATCAGAAAAATATCAAAACTGTATTTGGACTCTTTGGTGAATTTGTTGAAGAATTATCGAAAACTGTAAACAAGTCTCGTTTTATTGACATCAAAGATTGTCAAAAACTTCGAGTTTCGTTCTTCGAAAAACTCCAGAATCTCCTTGGTGAATCTTTGAAAAAAACCAAAAATATCCGAACTGTCGGACCAAAAGGATTCAAATTGGAAGATCTTCTGAATGAAGTTCGTTATCTTGGACTTCAATCGGCATTTCCAGATTTGTTGGAAATTTGTAAGGAGCATTTTTTGGATTTGTGCGATGGAAAAAATTCAAAGGAACTTACCACTTTTGATATGTACTTCATTTTGGAAACACTTCAAGTTTCTCTTATTATCGGAATTCCAAAAATAGCCATTTTCATTCATGGCCTTAAGGCTTGTGCTCAGATCCACCTCAACTGCGATCAATGTAAAGGAAACTTGAATGAGGCTCCAGAAGGCGTCAAAACCTCATCCTCTTCTGAATCAGATGACAGGGAAAATGAGAAAAAGAACAAGAAGCGAGAGAAGAGAAAACGACAAGCTGAGAAGAAGAAATTGGTAAAAGGAGAAGCACAACCTGTAGTACAACAAGAAGAAGTCGTCAAATCATCAGAAACTGAAGAAAAAGAGAAAGATCAAACAGAGGTTTCCAGCGATGAAACTGCCTCAGAAGACGTCACAACCTCTTCTGAGTCCAACTCGGATGGAGTGGAAAAGAAGACCAAGAAACAGGAAAAAAGAAAACGACAAACAGAGAAGAAAAAGTCTGCCAGAGCAGAATCACAGTCTACAGAAAATTATGACGTCAGCTCATCAGATTCCGAATCGAAAGTCTGTGAGAAATGCTACAGAACAAGTCAAAAATGTATGGAAGCAAATGAGAAGTTCAGACAAGAAAAGATTAAAAATAAGGCATTGAAGAAGGAATTGAAGACTGTTTCCACTGAGCTGGAATTGGCAAAGCAAAGAGAAATGGAGAAGGATGAAGAGATTCGGATTCTGAAAGAGTAAGTTTTTAGTAATTTCAAAACGTAATTTTGATTATTCATTTTTCAGAAAACTTGCTGCTTCCGAGGAAATTGTTGCGGAGTTTCAAAATCGTGAGGAATTAGAAGTCGACCCCATCGATGAGTCTCCAGAAGTTTTGCCAACCTCTGAAGCTTCTGACTCCAGAACAAACATGATGGAGGTCCTTATCAAGCTGCTGGATATGAAGGATGCTTTGCCAGAACACAAAAAGGAGGCCACTGGTTTAGCTGAAGAGTTATTGAGTAAAACCACCCAAAAGAAATATCATGACTTGGTGGAATCTGAAATGGTCAAGTTTCGATCGGATTATTCTGTCTACTATCAGTTAGTGGAGGAACATATCGACTGGATTCGAAAGAATCCAAACGAAAGACTGGATCTTCTTCGACTTCTTCCTCATTATCCAGAACTGTCTCAAGAATTTCATAAAGCTTACGATAATGTTGTGAATAAGAAGGAATTGGATGATCAGGAATGTTTGATTTGTATGGAATCAATGGAAGAGGAAACTGGAACTGTGAAATGCAACAGTTGTAGAAGAAGATATCATATGAGTTGTGCCTGGGATTGGTCAATTGTCAAAAATGAGTGTGCAGTTTGTAAGAAGGAAATCGAGTTTCCTGTGGAGTAATAATGATTTTTTTGATAATAACTGTTTGTTTTCTTTTTCTTGTAAACCTTTTCTCTTCTCTGTTCTTGTTTTCACTTATCTAAATAAAAATAAAAAGTATGTTTTTTGAAATACAAAGTATGAACATATTAGGTGAGTCTGAAGTTTTGGAATCAATTCAAGGATTAACTCTCAATCAGAATTATCATTTTTTTTCTTCCAACAATATCTTCAGCATACTTGTCGCGGGCCGGGCCGGGCCGGGCCGGGCAGTTTGGGAATTTTTCCACGGCCCGGCCCGGCCCGGCCCGCTCGGCCCGGCCCGCCTGCCCGCCCGGCCCGGCCCGCCTGCCCGCTCGGCCCGATTTTCTACAGAGTCGCTGGCTTTGAAAAAAAAATGTTTTTTGGATATGTTTGATACAGATTTTTTTTCGGTTTTTAGAGGTCTTTAGAGAAGAATAGTAAATGTTTAGTTCATTTTATCAACAAATTAGGCAGATCCTGCTCGAAAAAAGCCTCGAAAATGCCAGAAAAGTGCTGAAATTTTCAAATTTTTCTCAAACGCGGGCAGGCGGGCCGGGCCGGGCCGACAAATTTTTTCACTGCCCGGCCCGGCCCGGCCCGGCCCGATCCGGGCCGGGCCGGGCCGGGCCGGGCAGGCGGGCCGAGGCGGGCCGGGCCGAGAAATCACAAGTCTGATCTTCAGAATTTAGCAAAAGTGGAATCATGACAACCGCAGAGGCAGAGAAGAAGAAGGCAAGACACATTTAAAAAAAAACCGTTTCGGAACCAAGTTCTGTTCACGCTATATGCGCCTTTGAATCCTACTGTAATTTCCGTTCTTTTCGAATATTCATTTCTGCAAATTTCGCCGTCTTTTGCTTGTCTCGCTGAATGTTTTTAGTGTTTTTTGGCTTGCCGAATGCTGAATCCTCTTTCTGTTCTCAAATCGTTGAACTTTCACCAAAATTATGCATGAAAGTCCAAAAATAAAACACAATTTGGGTAAATTTGTAAAAAAGTATTTTCGTGGCGAGACCCGCAGACATTTTGAAGCGTGCGTCTTTGAGGGTTACTATACTCCTCCGCTTTTCAAACTCTCGAACACGAGTTTTCGCTTTCTTCTGCTGTTCATAGCTTATATATTACGAAGACACGAAAAAGTGAAGGTTCTGTTTAAAGGCGCAGAGGCAAATGTACACGATATCTCACCACGCTTACCGTAATTTTAATGCGTTACTGTCTGCGTGGCTGGTCGCTCTTATCAAACTGAGAACTATTCTGACATAGGTGGGTGGGGTTGACTTTAGAACGGGTATACAGACGCTCCCGTTGACTATAACGCATTAAAATTACGGTAAGCGTGGTGAAATATCGTGTACATATACCTTTGCGCCTTTAAACAGAACCTTCACTTTTTCGTGTCTACGTAATACTTCGTAAAATCTTTCTCTCTTTTTTTGGAAGCAATTTTTACATATTCGGTTTGCAGAGACTGTCGTGTTCATGGCGTCGTCAACAATCCAAAGGACCGATTATCAACGAGAAGACTCGCGGTTAGTTTTAGAAAACAGGCCAATACTTCTCTGCCGATTGTTATTTTCAGATCATCACTGGAAGAATCGACGACGAAGATAAGAAGTAGCGATGGAACTGCGGTTAGTCGACCATTACTCAAAATACTTCTCCGCCTCTCTTTTTGTAGGTTGCCCGACGCCGAGAGATGTTCATCAACTACCTCGCTGCGAGGAATCGTTTGTAGTGCAGGTTTGAAGACGATATTTTCTTCATTCTCGATATACTGTCACTTTCCAAGATCTCCTATGGTGACTCTACTGCTAATTGCTGATTGATTTTTGGGAGCCGGTGTTGCGGATATTTACGCGCTCATTTGTATAATAATGTTTATGTGACAGACATATGCGTTTACTGTTCTCAAGCTCGTTTCTATGAAGTCACCTCAAAGAAGGCAAAAATTGAGAGCAGAAAATGCTTAGGTTTGCTTCAAAAATGTTGCTAGAATAAACGCGTAAATAGACACCTAAAGCGAGTCCCTATTGGAGTTTCTTTGCGAGTGAAGCCTAATCGAAAAGGAGTGATAGCTTTACATTCATTTGCTGAAAAACTTATATTGTTAACTGGCACGCAATTTTCAACTGCGAATCTCTGTCGTTTCGTTCACCGCTTTTTGATGTATCACTTTTCAGTTTTAAAAAGTTCGGGCTTTGATTATCGTTTTCATTTTTCAGAAGATGCTGTGTCATCGTCAACAATCCAGAGGAGACAACCAACGAGGAGGAGAACGGTTAGTTGTTTGAAACGGGTAAATACTTCGCCGCCAGGCGTTATTTTCAGATGAGCGGTAGAAGAATCAACGATATTTCGATCGGAAAGATGCAAATGAACTGCGGTTAGTCGACAATTAGTTATAATACTTCTCCGCCTCTCTTTTTGCAGGTATCCCGACGCCGACAGCTGAACTACCAACCACTACACTGCGAGACGGAAGAAGAGTGTGAAATGAAGGCTCGAAAATATAATGTATTTTATAGTATCAATAAACTGCCACTCGCAAGAGCACTCCGAGAAGGATTCTGTTGTTGAATATAAATTAGTTTTTCAGAGCCGTTATTCGTGTCGATTTACGAGCCAGTTTCTACAACGCTTTTGATACAGATTTCCCGCTAACAAACTCAGCTTTAATATTTTCAGATTAGAACAAAAACGTAAATTGCAAAGAGTTCGAGTTTGGGAGATAAATCCGCGACAATCTTCCTTCACACGTTTAGAAAACCAGCGCGTAAGTCGACGTCAAAAACGTTGCCGGAGGATCATTGCGAGTTGCAATTCGTTCAACATGAACAATAACTTATTCGAGAAAACGCATTTCGTAAACAAAATCTATAAATTATTTTGAAAACAAACCACCAAAAACAGAGAGTTATATTTGTTTGCGAAAAAGTTTTTCAATGACGCAACGAAAAATTTTATCTCGCCTAATTACTGGTGTGTTACATTGAAAAAGCTGTAATCATGTCAAAATACCATGAACTTTTCCCGTCGCGTCTTTGAATGGACATTTTCGCAAAAAAATACCTGAAGATATACCTGAACAGTTTGAAATTGAGAAACCCGAAGAAAACTTATGAAAAGGAGGTTAGTTTTCGCCCTTTTTGTTTATATTATTACTTTTCCAGACGACACATTTTTTGGCAGATCTTCTGTCCTGAATAATCATGTCAAAAAAAAGATTCTGTCACTGTGGCCTTCCTCATATAACTAAATATTAGAGTGAGAACGAGAAATGTGTAGCAGAAGAGAAGTCTGAAACTGATTTTCAAGCATTTTAATGAAGCAACATGTTTTGGTTTGATATAGGTTTTTTATTTTAAGAAAACAATTAACAAATACAAGAAAAATTGATACAGGAAAGTTATACGAATAGGCACAAAGAAAAACAAAACAGGAAATTATTATTCCTCCAATGGAAACTCGATTTCCTTCTTACAAACGGCACATTCATTCTTGACGATCGACCAATCCCAGGCACAACTCATATGGTATCTTCTTCTACAACTGTTGCATTTCACAGTTCCAGTTTCCTCTTCCATTGATTCCATACAAATTAGACACTCCTGATCATCCAATTCTTTCTTATTGACAACATTATCATAGGCTTTATGGAAATCTTTAGAGAGCTCCGGGTAATTTGGAAGAAGCCGAAGAAGATCCATTGATTCTTTCGGATTTTTCCGAATCCAAGTGATATGCTCCTCCACCATTTGATAGTAGGTTGAATAGTCCGAACGAAACTTGACCATTTCAGATTCTACCAACTGATGGTACTTCTTCTGGGTAGTCTTGCTCAACAGTTCTTCCGCTAGATCGGTGGCTTCTTTTTTGTGTTCTGGCATAGTATCCTTCATGTCCAGGAATTTGATAAGAACTTCCATCATTTCTGGTCTGGATTCGTCCGCTTTTGGAATCGTTACGACAGCTGGAGTCTCTTCGATTTGATCAAACTCTAATTCTTCGCGATTTTGGAACTCTGCGACAACTTCTTCTGATGCGGCAAGTTTTCTGAAAAATAACGAATTTAATTTAAAAATTAAAAAGCAACCGAACTTACTCTTTCAGAATCCGAATCTCCTCATCCTTTTCCATTTCTCTTTGCTTTGATGCCTCCAATTCCACAGAAACAGTCTTCAATTCCTTCTTCAATGCCTTATTTTTAATCTTCTCTTGTCGGAATTTCTCATTTGCTTCCATACACTTTTGACTTGTTCTGAAGCATTTCTCACATACTTTTGACTCTGGTTCCGATGTGTTGGTGGCTTCTGCCTTCTTCTTTTCAGCCTGTCTAACTTTCTTCTCCCTTTTCTTGGTCTTCTTCTCAACGTCTTCAGTATTAGATTCAGATGAGGATGAAGTGGCAGAGTTGTCTTCGGAAGATGATGATGGTGATGGCTCCTCTTGAATGACTTCTTCTGGATCCTTCTCAGATTCAGAAACCTTTTCCACATTTTCCTCCAGAGGAATTGTTCCAGCGCAATAAGGGCAATATGAGAAAATATCATCGCAAACTTTGTGAATATGGAAGAATTTGAAAATATTCGGGATCGAATCTACAGTACATGCCAACTGCAGATTTTCCAGAATTTCGTACATATCACAAGTGTTCAATTTATGTGCTGGTCTTTTCTTAATCAAGCTCTCATACGATCCTTTGCACCAACCCAAAATTCTTGCGAAACTTTGATGAAGTCCAAGGTAACGCAATTCATTTTGAACATCTTCCAATGTGAACCCTTTTGGTCCAACTTTTCGAACACTTTTGACATTTTTCCGGGAATCTCCAAAAAGATCATCCACAGTTTTGAAAAATTTGGATTGGACTTCTTCAGCAACGATTACATCAATGAAATGGCATTTGCTCTGAAAATAAAAATTATTGAAATGTAGATGAAAAATAGTAAAACTTACAGATGCTTCGGATACCATTTCCTCAAGTTCTTCAAAAAGTTCCAAGATAACATGAGAGTTTTTCTCGTCGACACACTGAAAAATCGACTTGACTGTGATCGTTTCTTTCATGACTTCAAGTAGAAAATCGGATGTTGAAACACAGTAATTTCCATTGAATGATGGAATGTACATAGCACGGAAGTCAGTTCTCTCAATAGAAGTGAGTACGAATTCAATCTGTTTCAATTGATCTCCAGTTAATCCCAAATCGTTGAAAGCAATCGTTTGAAGTCTTTGCATTTTTTCGATTCTTTCCTTGATTCCAGTAACATCCATATCAGCTTTCTCCATTGATTCCAAGAGCTCATGAGCAAGTACAAACTTGTTTTTTCTATCTTCAAAAAGACGAACAAGTGGAGTTTTCTTGTCTGGTTTCGGATAGTTCAAAATGAACTCATCAAACTTCTTAATAGCCGTTTCAATCAAATAAATCATTTCATGATATGGCTTCCATTTGAGATTTGTCGTCTTCTCATAATCATTCAATGCTTTCCAAACAGAGGTGTTCTCTGAATCCTTGTCGTTAAAAGGCAGAATCATTGAAAGAAGTTCGAAAGCTTCCTCTTTCTTCACGTTTTCAGTCGCTTCCGGAATCAACAAATCGTGAAGTTCCATTCGAATCTCTTCGATTTTCTCATGGTGGCATGGAACAAGATGGAAGCTGTCTTTCATTTCATTTTGCTTTGCGTGTTGATAATATCCAATCATACACTGAACAAAATGTGTCTCAGATAGAGGGAACAAACGAGTTGGAATTGCTGTATGAAGAACTTCCACAATTGAATGATTGAAGACATACTCATTGCGTCTCAGACTTTTATAAGCATTCGGACCGACCTGAAAATTCACACTTCATTAAAAGTTATTTTAATTATAAAACTTACAACAGCCTGCTCCGCGAGATCCGAGCAAAAATAACCAAACCCTCCTGGAATAACTCGAAAGTGGAACAACATTTGAATGAATTCTTCTTGACTTCTATGCAACATCATTTGAATTACTTGAGATTCAATTTTGATTTCGTCCTCTCCAAAATGAATGAATTGATGCAGATCCTTTGGCACGTAAGTCTCCACGGTCTTCTTCATGCATGGTGGAATGATGTCGATTCTCTTAGCAGCGAACATTATCTGGAAAAAAAGACATTTGATGTTGAAAACAAACACAAAAGAGGAAGACGATCAATCAGAAGAGAAGACAAGATCAGAATGAGGAGACTAATGGTGGTCTACAATGAGTGACTGTAAGACGCTCGACCTTGTGTTTCTGGAAAGGGGAGGAGTCTAATAGTGTGCAGAAACTCAATCGATAATCGAAAGAGGGTATAGGGATCCTGGGAAAGAAAAGGGAAATTGGCAAGAATGCAGGTTTTCAATAGAGGTTATACCAAAAGATTTGAAAAAACCTAATTAGCATACTTGCAACGGGCCGGGCCGACTTGAAAATCTCCTCCGGCCCGGCCCGGCCCGGCCCGGCCCGGTTCGGCCCGGCTCGGCCAGGGTCAAAATTTTTTGCACTGAAAAAAAAAAATTTTTTTTCTGTTTTTTCAGTAATTGGGGATATCTCCCTTTGAATAACATTTTTGACTATTTTTAGTAGTGAAAAGTCAAAAAATTCGTAAAAATCATATAAAAAATGCGAAAAAACGACCTCAAAATTTCAAAATTTTTTGAATCCGGGCCGATCGGGCCGGGCCGGGCCGGAGAAATCTCTGGCCGGGCCGACGGGCCGAGGCGGGCCGGCCCGGAAAATTGCAAGTATGCTAATTAGGACATTTTAGAATGATTCCAGGAAAGGAAAATAAGAAAGTATTGGTTATTCTAAGTTTTAGGTTGAAAAGGGTTACTCAAAATTCAAAATGATTCTTAACTAACAGTTATAAGTTAACTTATTTTCAAAAAAATATAAGGCACAAATGAAAGACGATGAGGGAAAGTTGATCAGGTTTGATGGAAGATTGGAAGTGAAGAGTCAATTCTGTATTTTCCTGGCTTATAAAAGCAGCAGTTTGCCTTTGAAGACAATTGGCATTCAACCCACGTGAGAGCAGAAAAGAAGACGGGTAACCCGAAAAAAGAATGGGACTGAAATGAAGAGACGATTGAGGTCTAGAATGGAGGACTAGGACGCTCGACTGTGTATTTCTGGAAAGGGGCGGAGTCTTATAACGTGCAGAAACTCAATCGATAATCGAAAGAGGGTATAGGGGTCCTGGGAAAGAAAAGGAAAATTGCGAAGAATGCGGGTTTTCAATAGAGGTTATACCAAAAGATTTGAAAAAAACCTAATTTGAACATTTTGGAATGACTTCAAGAATTGAAAAGAAAAATGTAGTGATTATTCTAGGTTTTGGGTTAGAAAGGATTGCTCAACATTCAAAATAGTTTTCAACTAACTGCTCTCAGTTAACTTCTTTTTCTAAAATAAAAGGCATAAAGGGAAGACGATGGTGAAAAGTTGATGGGATTTTAAAAAGGAACAACACTATATAGTAGTGGTTCATAAGAGCAACAGTTCGCCTTTGAAGACGGTTGGCATTCAACCCAAGTGAGAGCAGAAAAGAAGACGGGTAACCAGAAGACAGAATGGGACTTGAATGAGGAGACGTATGGAAGACTGACTATGAATGACTAGGACGCTCGATCTTGTACATCTGGTAAGGGGCGGGGCCTAGGACTGTGCAGATATACGATCGATACTTTGCTATCTTCCGCAGAGGTTAATTTCGAAAGGAAATAGAATTTAAGGATAGTTGTATTCTGAAATAATTTCGAAAGTAAAACGAAGGGTTTTAAAAATTTCGGCAGAACCTGATGGGAATTTTTAACGGGGAATAATTTTCTAAAAGAAGGAAGGATAGTCCCCGAGAAAAGTAAAAAAGATTTTAGGATTGCATCCTATTCAAACTAGATACATATCCTTGAGAGTTATGTGAGTTGGAAAAAGAAATCAACAGAGATTAGGACGTTCATCGGAAAATTTAGAAACCCTACTACTGGGGGTCATTTACATTCAACAATTTGGAATAGGGAACATGACTACAAACAAAAGGGTTTATAGACAAGGGAACTGGAGCAAAGGTTGAGAGGACGAAGACGCAAAATGAAAGACAGAATGACTAGGTCTTACAGAACAAGATGAGATTCTAGGGAGTGTACAATGGACAGCGTGTAGCGTTTACGACGCCCGACTTGGTAAATCGATAGACCCTTATTAGGACCTTCAGACGCTACGAGTGTACAACGGGGACAGCTGGCAATCGACTTTTGTCATTACTTTTGTTTTACCTTCAATGAGTCTATCGATGTACCAAGTTGGTCGTAAAACGCAGTTCTGAACGATCTTTGACCCAATTTCTACAAGTACGCTAACCTTTTTGCACAACTCCTCCCATATTCGGATTCGAGTGTTGTGTGTCATTCAATCATTCATTCATTCATTCATTCATTCTGTGCACCGCTTGTCTCCTTGTCTCTTTTGGTCTTCCAAAAGATTCTGTCTTATTATTGATCAATAGTGGAATTCCACTATTTTTCCCTTTTTTCTATCGTTTTCAAAACTCTGTTTGGTGTTGCACCTTGTTTTCCCTTTATTCCGAACCCATACTTTTTCAGAATAATGTCCAACGCTGTCAAGGTCCCACTCTACATGAGAAAGGCCCTCGAAACGTACGTGTCCAAAGATCTTCATCAATTCTTTCGTTTCACGGATGATTCTATCACTTTTGAAAGCAAAAATAACAAGACTCTGATGTATGGACCAAATTTTGTTCCACAGCTTCGAAACTTCTTCTCGTTTCCAGGAAGTTGCGAGATGTACACTGAACTTGCTGAGCCTCTTGGTGTACGTTTTCAGGTACAAAAATCTTGTTAATAACCCATTTTGTTTTTCAGCCAACGCCGCGAAACGGCAAGAATTCCGACGGACTGGAATACACCACCAAGCAAGGACTTCTTACCGACCTTCAACGTCTGATTCCGCGAGATACTTTTGACCAAGAAACGATGAATTTGATCGTTTCGATTGCCGCCTTTTTCTTGAGAACTAAGAGCATCGATCTTGATTATAATCTTGTGCGATGCCATCCGGAACTTTTGGTTGAAGTGGGAATGAATCTTCTTCATTTCAAGGCTTCAGAGATCAACAGGAATGTAAAGATGGAAGATGCTTTTGAGGAATTAAAAAAGATGCTTCCAATCCATCCTAAAGATCCAGAGTTCTCTTCAATTCTAAATGTTCTGAAAAAGTATGAGAAAAAGTCCAACTTGAAAAAGAAACCTTACTTCAAGATCCTTTGTTTCGTTAAAATGATTCTTGTGGAGTTTGAGAAATTCCTCCAAAAGTATCCACAACCTGATAAAAGCATTCCAATCGTCCGAGTTTTCAATCATGGAAATGATAGACTTGTGTTAGCTCATGAACTTTTGGAAAAGATGGAAGAAGCAAAAATAGATGTCAATGCAATTAAAGAGAAAATCGAGAGAATGGAACAATTGGAGACAATAAAATGTAATGATTTGTTCTTGCAAGACGATCGAATCGAATTCGTGTACACTTCAATTCATCGAACCGAACATCGTTCCCTCCCCATTCCATCATTAAACGGAGAATTCTGTATTACAGCTTCAGATTTTCTTTTGGAAACTCTAAGAGAAGCCGTCACTGTCAAATCAGTCTTCCAGTGTGTAAACCAAGAAAATGTCTATTCAGTTTTTGGACTCTTCAATGAATTTGGAATGGAAGTCACTAAAACTGTGAAATATTCCCGCTTCATCGACATCAAATTGGCTAAGAACCTCAAGGAATCGTTCTTTACAAAAATGGAAAACCTTCTCGGAGAATCCCTGAAGAAAACCAAGAACATCAGAAAAGTTGGTCCAAAAGGTTTCAATTTGGAAGATCTCCAAAACGAAGTACGATACCTTGGCCTTCATATCGCATTCCCAGAATTGGTTAGTCAATGTGAAAAGAAGTTCTCAGTTCTGGCAAATGAAAAGAAACCAAGAAACTTTGAAACTTCGGATATGTACTCTATTCTGGAGAGACTTCAAGCTTACCTTCTGATCAACCGAGTTCCAAATATTGCCCGGTTTCTTCATGTTCAGAATACATGCAAACGGATCAGTCTGGTATGTGATTACTGTACTGGTAAACTTCAATTGGAGCCAATTGACAAGGACAAGTTGGAAGTAACAGTTCAGTTGAATGACAACGAGGAAGTGACTTCTGAATCCGGAGAAAATTCAGAAGAAGTCCTTGAAGAAGATCCAACACCGTTATCATCAGAAGATACTTCTTCCTCTTCTGAATCCGCCTCAGATGAAGAAGAAAAGAAGACCAAGAAACGAGAAAAGAGACAACGTCAAGCAGAGAAGAAGAAAAGTGCAAAAGCAGAGTCACAATCATTGGACACGGACGATGTCAAGACACCAGAATCTGAGTCGAAAGTATGTGAGAAGTGCTTTAGGACCAGTCAAATGTGCAATACAGCTAATGAGAAATTGAGAGAAGAACGGGTCAAGAATAAGGCATTAAAGAAAGAATTGAACACCATTTTAACTGAGTTGGAATTGATAAAGAAAAGAGAAATGGAAAAGGACGAAGAGATTCGGATTTTGAAAGAGTAAGTTTCAAAACAATATAATTCAAATTCATAATTCTCTGCATTTCAGAAAGCTTGCGGCATCGGAAGAAATAGTTGCCGAGTTTCAAAACAGTGAGGATTTAGAACTCGATCCCATTGATGAGATTCCAGTTGTTGTCACAATTTCAGAAGCGGATGAATCCAGACCAGATATGATGGGAGTCCTTCTGAAGCTCATGGACATCAAGGATGCAATGCCAGCTGCTCAAAAAGAAGCCACTGAACTTTGCGAAGAGTTGTTGAATAAGACAGAACAGAAGAAATATCACGGCCTGGTGGAATCTGAAATGGTCAAGTTCCGATCAGATTATTCTGTATACTACCAATTAGTGGAGGAGCACATCAATTGGATCCGGAAGAATCCAAACGAGAGATTGGATCTTCTTCGGCTTCTACCACATTATCCAGAACTTTCCCAAGATTTCCATAAAGCCTACGATAATGTTGTGAATAAGAAAGAATTGGATGACCAAGAGTGTTTGATTTGTATGGAATCAATGGAAGAGGAAACTGGAACTGTGAAATGCAACAGCTGTAGAAGAAGATATCATATGAGTTGTGCCTGGGATTGGTCGATTGTCAAGAACGAGTGTGCAGTTTGCAAAAAGGAAATCGAGTTTCCTCTTGAGGAATAATAATTTTTGTAATAATTTCCTGTTTTGTTTTTCTTTGTGCCTATTCTTGTAATTTTCCTGTATTATTTCGTTTCCTCTGGAGTGATAATGACCTTGTAATAATTGTTTTGTTTTTGTTTGTTTTTGTTTTTTTTTGTTTTTTTTTTTTGTTTTTTTTGTTTTCTGAATAAATAAAACATATAAAACCCTATGAAAATGTATTTATGAAATACAATGATTTTCAATTAGAAATAGAAAAATTATCCGTTTTTACTTTGGTTTCTTCTTTCTGCACAACAAATCATTCGGCTCACAATTGAAGCACATTATCGGAAACTTGCAACAGAATCCTTGCATTTGGAGCCACGTATAATGCTGAAAATTACCAAATTTAGTGCCCTTCTATTACAGGGAACACTTACACGTGGCAGTTTCGTAAGAAGACACCAGAGTTGAATGAGCTCAAGCGCCTCATACATATCACAAGTCCTAAGCACATCCTTCTCCTTTTTATGGCTTATCATACTGAATACGAGTGCATCGTAATCATTGATATTTTTGAAAAAGTTTTTCAGTCCCAAGAACTGAATTTCAGCTTTGAAGTCCTTGTAAGTGAATCCTTTCGTTCCAACTGGACGGATTTTCTTTGTATCTTTAATTAAATCCTTGAAACTTGTATCGATGTAATCTCTGAAAACAGCATAAATTGCATCGACTTCTTCCACATCAATGAATGCTGGCGTCTTCTGAAAAGTAGTTGAAATTCAGAAGTTGCTCTGAAAAAAAAACGACTTACAGTAAGCAAATCAATATCATCATCAATACTTGTGAACATCACTACCAATTTGGACCAATTTTCCTCATCCATATTGTAAAACAAAGACTTGACTGAGATCAAATATCGAAGAAGTTCCAAAAAGAAATCAACTGTTCGAATACAATATCTTCCATTGAAAGATGGAATGTAGACGGCACGATGTTTGCTTCTGATGATTCGCATTGGGACAAACTGAAAAAACCAGACTCTAATAAAAAGGCATAAATAAAAGAATACCTCAATAATCTTCATTTGCTCTTCAATGAATTCCCGAAGCTGTTCAAAAGTCATTGTTCTCAACTGTCCAGAGTTCTGAATCATATTCTTGAACGTCTCCGCTTCCATTTCTCTTTCCGTGAGAACTTCCAGAACTTCATGAACGAAGGCAAATTTGTCAACTGAATCACAAAATAGTCTAACTGGAGTATTGAAAGTCTTTCGAACAATCATGCGTCTTGGAAGGAACCATTCTGGACTTGTCTCGATGTAAAGATCCAAAGCGGCAAAACATAAAGTCAACCAATCCAACATGTGGAGCACCACTTTCAGATTTTTCTTGATTGGCTTTTTCGCATCAAACTCCTCCAGCATCCTTCTGATAGATAAACATTTTGGATCTTTTGGATTCACTGGTTCCATTCTCATCAGTTTATGGAAGAGTTCATCAACTGTTCCAGCTTTTAATGTGTGTAAATTTTTCGGATTTCTTTGATTGTTCTGAAAACATGGCATGGAAAAATTGTCACGTGAAGCAACTAACAAAACACGTGGCACACCAGACAACATAACAAAAAAAAACTACCACCAGACAACAAAAAACGACTGATAAAATGTGGTTTTTTATAAAGAGGCGGCAGCCACGTATTCTGTTTTGTTGCTCTTCAAAAAGAGGCAAACCTTTTCGAGCCAGAATGGACGAGAAAAATGTGGCCAACTCTTTTTCGAGGGAAATTTTGGGATGGATTTCTGGAAACGTTCAAAGTGTTTTGAAGTGATTTGAGGATGTGTTGTTGTGCTTGATACCAAATCCAAATGTAGAAGGTGCTATTTTATTAGAGGAATATCTAAATTTATAACAGAATATACAAAAAAGAGCCCACTGTTAAGATAGTTATTAGCACCGCTATTTCAGACTTCTAGAATATGCAGTTCTATTAGAGGTACTGGGGAAAGTCTATCATGATAGCAAACCAAGATAGGAAGTCAACTTTAATAGAGCGGCACTGGCTGAACACATGAAAGGCACGCATGAAAAAACGTCATTTTGCTAGACGAACAATTTCAAAACAACAGTTTGACTTTTCAAAACAAATTCAAATTTAAAAAAACTCAAAACAAATGCCATTAAAATAGAGGTACTCCATCAACACAACAACACAAAACCCATTTATTCCAGCCCACCTCATATGCCTCAATTTGTCTTTTAAGATCCCGATTGAACTCTTCATGTCCTTCTTTATCAAACGGAATCAATTCGCACAATCCTTCCAATTTGGTCTCTTTGGCTCTTAAAAAGAATCCAATAAGTTCCCCCATCAGACTGTTGACTGCCGGTCCCATTGAACTCAATGGAATATGACAATGAAGGTATCCGAGATAGTCTTGTTTGTAGATGTATTGCCGGTTTTGCATTGATTTGAACATAGCTGGGATGATCTGAAAATTATTCGAGTAATTTTTGAGAAAAAGTCAAATAAATTACCGAATACGGATGAGTCGTCTGCTTGAAAACATCAAAACTTCCTGGAAATTCTCTGAAGAAATGCAACCATTTCAACATTTCCTTCTCATCTCCCGCATAAATTGCCGCTTTTGAATTCTTGAAATTAGCTTTGAGACCGGCTTCAGTGAAATCGAAAAGTGGAAGAACTTCTTCGGCAACAAAGGATTTAAGGACCGGAGCAACACTGTATTCGGGAACTTGAAAGTCCTCCGGGTTGAAGTCATCGGAAGTCGAGGCGCTCATTTCCCCAAGTCTGAAAAAAAAACAGAGAAATGAGAAAGAGAAGAAAGAGCGGGGCCTCGAACGCGCAGAAAGAAATTTGGAGGCATAGGAGAAAAGGAGAACATTTGGAGGAGATAAGAGCTAGTACATATGTATACATTATGCATGCACGAAAAAAGATGTTCTCGGATAGGATGAAGTGAAATTAATCCAGAAAGACAGATGAGGAAAAGTGGGAATTTCGAGAAAAAGAAATTCAAAAAGTAGAAATTCGAAAAAAAGAACATGACGTCGCATAGACGATGAGATTGGAAATAAGAAAATTCTCAGTTTTTTGGAGCAAAACTCAAAATTTTCAAAACTTTGTTTGCAAAGTTTTCAGTCTATTGGTCCAAAATTTTCAAAATCCCAACAGAATTCCTCAAATTGAAAGACATGTTTCTTTCCGTCTTCTGACCTATCGTCCATTATGTTAAGGCAATTTTCCTACTTTTTAGGCCTTGATTATTATCCGTAAACTTATGTTTTCTGTTGATTGGCCTAACTTTCAGTTTTGGCCAACTTTTCAATATTCTTAAACCTCAATTACTATACTTTTCTGACTTCGAATTTCTCTAATTGCGAAATATAGTTCCAAAATAAACTTAGCCTTCTCAAAATCTAAAGTCTAGCTTCGGTATATTTTAGTCAATTTTTTCATTATTTCGTTTATAAAGCTTTTCTAAAAAATATATTTAATTTCACATAAATCAAATTTCTAACAAATCACTCAACTTCTTTTAATCTAATCAACTCAGTTCTCCATACGAAAAAAAAACAAAGTAAAAGAACGGACATTTGAATATAAATCAGAAAGGCAAAAAAAAAACAGAGAAAAAGAGATGCAGACAAGCATACGCCCATACACACATATATTCATAGAAAGGGCTGTTGGCTTGAAGTGGAAAAAGAGGACGAAGAGAGAAAATGGATGAAGGAGAAAGGAAAGAAAGGGAGAAGGGCAACGGATGCACAAAAATAACGAATGGGAACCAAAAAAAGAGAAAGAAAAGTGAAAGGGAGAGAGAACGGACAGATGTTCTTAGCTAATAGTAAGGGGTGAGAAATTGGGAAATGTATCTTATGGAGAAACTTTTTGTGGGAATAAAAAGAGTCTAAATGTTCTGGAATGTGGTATCATCCAAAAGATTATACAAGGGACTACAAATTCAAGTTTTCTGAATTCGATACAGGTTTCAGATGCCGTGAGAATTCGCTTCTGAAATTTCAGATTAAAATGAAACCGTAGAATGGAAAAAAGGGGTTTTGGTCTTTCCAACTTAGGCGGGGAATCAATCGAGTTTTTTGAATTCAGAATTTTCGACAAAATTCAGATGAAGTGAAAAATAACTTTTCGATACTTTGCGAAACATAGGGAGCTGAAAAACGTTTTTGACAGTTTCACAGATTCTAACAGAAGATTAAACTTCATCAAATTTGAATGAGTTTACGTTAAAGGTTACCAACTTCAACCTTCTTGGAGTTTCAGACTACATAAAAAAAAACTTTGTCTGAAATTCCAGACAAAGTTCACAACCGACCCTCTTATCATCTCCTCAATAATTAGAATCGTATAGACATAACCTCTAGGGACGAAAAAAAAATCAATTTCAGGCTTCATTAGACGAAAAATATTATTCTGAGAGCTGTTATTAATGTTAGCTATAATTCTACACTTCTGATTTTGTTGCCTCCTCTCCACTTTCCATTGTACAACTTCTAGTGTTTTTGTTGCCTCAAAATTGATTAAACATCAATTTTTATTTCAAAAGTCAGCCTTTTTTTATAGTAGGTTCAAAATTTTCAAATTTTTTAAAACTAAAACTGAAGTTTAGGAAAAAAAAATTGGAAAGCCCTTCCTGAAGTTTTTGTGCCATAACAACCATCGATTTTCACTTGACAAATTCTGCCTATAGTTGAAAGAAAATCTAAAAATTGTGAGCACTAAAACGGCTCAAGAGCCAGCCAGATTTTATAGCCTTCATTTGAATTTATTGGCTCCAAAACCCAAATCTCAATGGGACATAAATCGGCCGTACTTGGTCGAGGAGAATGGAAGGGGGAGAAGTTAATTGAAAAAAAGCATTGGAGGGTTGATTTTGGTTGGGAAATTTGGGGGGGGGGGGAAATGTTTTTTGGTGAAAAAAATAAAAGTTTGGGAAATTCCTAAAATATATTTTTTTTCCTAAAATATTTTTTTAGGGTCTGAATTTCTTTTGCTAGTGATTCGACCTTAAGAGAAAGTTTTGTGAAAAGTCAAGGTTGTAGTGCTTTTAGACTAGAAGTAGATTTTCAAATTTTAGCAGAAAAGTGCTCAAAAAAGGGCCAACTGAAATATAGCTTTGTTGTCTTTGGTCTCCAATTGGTAGTCTCCAGTATATAGTTAATAGTCCTTAGTCTAAACTTTCTCCAACCAAACTAAAATCAAAGTTTTGCTTCACAAAAACTGCAGACCGTGTAATTACTCTAAACACCAATCACAACTGAAAAGTTCAAACTAAATTGTAGTTTGTAGTCTGCTAGTCGGTAATCCCCATCCGGAAGCTGGTGATCACTAATCCTTGTTTACCACACTTTCAAAACAATTCTTAATGAGTATTTTCCTCTTTTTCAATTCTCTCAAAACTTTTCCGCCGTTACCACGGCAACCACCTCTTAACACTTTCGTAGCAGACAGGAAAAAGGAGTTCTCAAAATCATTGATCCCTTCCCTTCAGTCCCTTTGCCCTTTTTCCCTTTTATAAGTGCATATCATGAGAAAATAGATCGAGTGAGGTAAAAGATAAAAAGAGGAAGAAGGGGGAAGGGTAAAAGACAAAAAGGGTAATTGCAAGAAACAAACGACACCGCCTCAGTCGTAACGCTCACACGCAAATCCCATAATTGTCTCTTTTCGAGAAACGAACAGAGAGGAAAGAAGGCTCTCTCGTTTTGGGAGCACCTGTCAGGTCCGTAGATGGGTGGAGCCTCTTCGAAAGATGCGTATCCATGCTTCCGGCCACTCTTCTCTTTTACTCTTGACGAATTATTATTGACAGCTTGCCTCTTCTTTTTCACTTTTTTACCTTTTTCTGAAAATCCTCTTTTTTTTAAGGTATGCCCATCACACCACAACGAGTAGAGTACACACCTAATGCTCTAAAAGCCGTTCTTCGTGCATTCCTTCCTGCGGATTTATGGAATCAATTCACTTTCAGAAATGAAAATGGAGGAGTCTCTTGTGCTGACGATCGTGTGAAATATTATGGGAATGATAAGGAGTTTTTGGAGAGTTGTGAGAAGTTTCGATGGTTTACGGGAAGTTCAACTAAGTTGGGAATGGAGCTTGCGGATCCGTATACTGTGAGTTATTGATCCTAGAAGACCTCTGGGGAACTTTGTGAAACTTCTCTTGAATTCTCATGTGCTACCGATATACATTTGTTTTTGTTTTGTTTTTGCACTTTTTGTTCAGCTAGTTTTTTTTAAACACAAAAAAAATTGATTTCGAAAGTCAGGTGGACCATTTTTTTTTTTGAGTAAATTTTGAATGAATCCTAAAATCAGCTAAAAAGCGAGAATGTGTTACTCAGAAACCGTCGTACTTTACATTGCATTTTTGCCTCCCCAAAGCAATCACTCTTGACTAATCTTCAATACAAATTCAAGATATCGATGTCTTAATATTTCCAGATGAAACCAGTAATGTACGAAAACCTGCAAGGTCAGCCATATGTCCTCAAACAAGATCAACTAGTTGTTCTACAAAATATGATGCATCACTCTCCATTTGAAAGACGCGAGACTACCTTCATATACGCCATCATTGGATATTATTTGAAAGCCAAAGAAAACCTCCTGAATGGCTGTTGGGAATTTGTTCCAGTGGATTGTGCTGTCCTCGACGTATTCATTTCAAAGACCATGGGCGTTTTGAAGGTAAGCCATTTCTAATGATTCTAGACTAGACTTCCAATTAAAATGCAAATGATTAGTGTGACCCAAAGCGGCTCTCAAGACCCTTCCGCCCTTGAGCAGGTGTCTGTAGAAGATATGAAGGGTGTCATTTACCACAACCAGGTGTTGGTAGACCAATACTCGTTACATTGGGGAGAAAAGGGGACGAGCGCACTAATTGTAGCTTTTTGGGAACGGGATTTTTATGGGGGTTTGGTCCTGGCCTTCGAGAAGAAAACGTGGTATAGTGTGAAATTGATAGTCAATTCTCTAAAGTCAAAAGTTGAAAAATGTAGCTGAACTTTAATGAAAAAACTAACAAACCTGGGGTTCAAAGTAATTTAAGGATCGAGATCTTAGCTCTACTAAGCTTCTAAAACAATTTGTTCAATTCCAGGACCTCGACGCTAACATCATCTCAAAACCCCCAGAAAACTCTGAATTACCCGAGCTCACCATTGAAGATGTCTTCAACCGCTTCAAGACCATGCTTCCACTCAACGACAAGGATCCAAACTACACATCTATTTTCAAATTGCTTGAAGAATTCGATCACGATGAGCCACTAAAAGACCACCAGCAACTATATAGAGACATTCTTATCTGGTGTGAAACTGTATTTGGGGAATTTGAAAATTTCATCAAAAGCCGTCCAGATTGGTATTTGCCAAATTCTGTAACCGGTCGGTGCCCTTCTAAAACAATGGTTAGACTGTATCAAGATTTGGGAAGAAAGTTCTTGATGGGTTATGATTTACTTCCATTCGTGGAAGAAAGTGCGGCAAATTTAATTTTAGCCAAAGCTGAAAAAGGAATACTTCTGACTATTCAATTGGAGGAACTAGTGAATCAGTTCAAGATTCCTGAGAAATTTATGGATGTAAAGAAGAACCTCTAATACAAAAGCATAAAATCAATTTTCAGTTCATGAAAGTGGAAATCCAACGTGCAGACAATCGTTGTCAATACCTGCCATCCGTTGGGGGAAAATACTGTATTCCAGCATCAGATCTTCTTTTGGAAATTCTGATTGAATTAATCTCTTTCAAGGGTATTTTCCAATATATCAATGAGTCAAATTGGAAAGTTGTCTTGGCATTCTTCAAAGAAGCTCAAAACATATTTGACTGCAATTTGGTAAGCTTTACATGCTGAAAACTTCATCACACAAAATTTCATTTTCAGCCTGGACCCTACTTTGTGGATGTGGACGTGGGCAATGAGCTGCGTAAAAAGTGTAATGCTCACTTTGACAAACACAAAGGAACTCTATTTGAAGAGCGGAGAAAACTCAGTCCAGTTGGTCCAGCTGGCTTTAATTTAGAAGATTTGAAGAGGGAATTGAAAGGATTAGGTCTTATGGATGGGTCATTTAAGAAAGCGGTGCCAAAGTTTGCAGAGCATGTTTTCGTGAAAAGGTTTAAAAAAGGACAGATTCTAAGAGATTCTGATATGTCTAAAGCAGTAGAAGAAGTGCAGCAAATGTGTGTATTTACTAATATTCCAAAGGTAACTCTCCAGTTTTTCATCGTTTGAACTGACTTAAAGTTTCCAGCTCAACAAATTCCTCCACATTCAAGGCTCTTGCTCTAGAGCTCCATTTGCATGTGAATTCTGTAATGGACGTCAAAAAATAACGAACAGAGTTCCGGAATTGGAAAAGAAACTATTCAAAGATTCAGGAGAGGAGCCTCCCCCACTGGTTGAACCAATAAACGAATTGAAGAATCAGAAGAAAAAAGAGAAAAAGAAGAGGCAAAATGAGCAGAGGAAGCAGGCGGTGGCAGAGCTTACAGTCGCTAAACAGGAGAAAATGAAATATGAGGATTTGGAGAAAAAGAATAAAGAATTGATGGAAAAATTGGATGAAATTATGAAGAGAGAAACGGAGAAAGATGATAAGATTGAGAAATTGACAGAGTGAGTTTTCAGTTGAAATCGAAGGGTTAAAGATTAATTTGGATTTTCAGAAAAGTTGCAGCTCTGGAAGCCTCGCTGGTTCACTACATTCAAAACCGATGATTTTATGAACTTTTTGTAATCAAATTTGTCTTTTTTAAGCTTTCAAATATCGGGAATTGTATTTTGAAGATTTTGCCAAAGTTTTTTTTTCATTTTGACATAATTTCTTTCTATTATTTCCAATTACTTGTGTTCTGAGAACAATATTTTTTCTGATTTTCTATCTCAAATTTCATACAAATTGATTTCAAACATCCCTGTTCTTGAACTTGCTACTCATTCATCCCACAAAATAGCTCTCAATTTATTAGGTTTCAATAACAAAACGAAACAAATAAAAGCCAATAATACATATTATACTGAAACAATAACAGATTCAAAGAAATTTAATCAAAATATCTAGAAAATTGGCAGAGAAGTTTCTACTCAGAGGGCCCAAAATATAATTGATTCTACGATGGAATTCCACAATATATGGCTCATTATATGGTTCAATAATTGGTTCAATAATCGATTCATAATGTTCACCAAGTGTTTGATGGAATTCGATGATATATGGTTCAATAATCGGTTCAACAATTTCTTCATAATAGTCACCAAATGTCTGATGGAATTTAAGGATATATGGTTCAATAATTTCCTCATAATATTCATAAAATGCATCCAGGAACTCCAATATTTCTGGTTCAACATATTCAAAAATGTTCTTTCTTGCAGCGTTTTGTAAGTTATAGAATCTTGCAATATTGGGACACTGCTCGTAGATATAATTCAATTGGCAATATTGAAGTATTACAGCAATATCTTTAGAGTTTCGTGGAGTTCTGCGAAAGCGTGATGTCCAAACGTCATATACTTCATCCGAAGATTCGAGAATTTTCGGAAACCGTGTGCCAATTCCCAGACGTTGCAGTTCAGCTTTGAGATCAGATTTAGTAAAAGCGTTTTGGAACGGCAGTTGTTTTTTTATCCTAAGTTTCTCTAGATCCAATTTCTTGAGGGCCCACAGCCATACCAAACAAAAATTCATTATGAGGTTGCATCTTTTTTTGATACTTGCGGCCTTTTCAACGTAAATGAAAGTATGACGGTTCTGAAAAAGTAGAAAATTACATGATGAAAGTTCTGAAAATAAAAACGTACCACGTCGAGTTCTATAAATTGCAACTCCGAATTGAATTTTCCAAGAACACTTGGCAAATTCTTATAACATTCGAAAACTGTGTGAAAATCCTCGTCGTTTATGTGTTGGAATATATCCTTGCCTTGAATAGCGTCTTTCAGAAGTTCCTCAATAACATCGGCTACAGAAATACATTGACGACCATTGGCCATAGGAATGAAGACGGCACGATGACCCACTCGTTTTATATCAAATTCGATTATCTGAAAATAATGGCTGTTGGAAACAAAGTGATGACGGATGAAAATGCGGCGATTAGAATTGGCGCGCTTTATCATTAAAATTTTTCGACGGAGAAGCTTATCAGGTTAATAGTCATATAAAATTGAAAACTTGTGAAGGAAAAAAAAACGCCGAATGAATATGCAGTCCCCAAACGGTGAAACACGAAATTGTTTCAAACAAAGCCACATCTATTATAAATCTGACTCACCACAATTTTGCCATTTTCATCCTCTCCTATTAATTCTTGAGCCCTCTTCCATGTTATTATATTCAATTCGCTCATCTGATTGAACACTCCCTCGAATCCACTCACATCCATATTTCCTCTTCTCATTGCGTCCAAAAATTCTCGAGCAAAAACAAATTTGAAGTTTCCTTCTTTGTCATGGAACACTCTTAAAATCACTTCTCTCGTAAATTCAAGAGCCGGTCGGAACCATTTATTCTTTTTGTCCATAAATCGGTTGATCGCCTCGGTGGTCATTTTACATTGGTTGAAAACTTTATTAGGATCAATTTGATTTTCATTCAACCTATTTCGAGAAGGTGGAATCAAATCAGCCAGCATACGATCAATATCCTTGTATTTTGGATCCATTAAGCTCGGCGGCATTAGCTTCTTCCATTGCTTCTGATAATCAAATGGACTTTTGAGTTTCAGCTTTTTGTTTTCGAGCTTTTTTTTTTCGAGCATCATTCCTTTTTCTTTCAATTTCAAGAAACACGTAATAGTACGACAGAAAAGGTCAGAACTGTCACCACCGTCAGTAAAAGTATCCTCATATTCCTTTTGTTCGAATATCTCCAGAATCATGATAAGTATGTAGTAATTGTAAGTGTATATTTTTCCATTTTTATGTTTGAAAAACCATCGGTTTGGTTTTGGAAATGGAAACGTGGTGGGAAGTCCAAAGGCGTTATCGCTTCCAGGAAATTGTCGGAATATCTTGACTTCTTCGCGTTGTTTTCTCGGTGTACCGTAGACAGGAGGTAGGCCTATATCATTATGTACTATATCCCATCTAGGCCATTCCTTGCTATTATATAGCTGAAAAAAAAATAAATTTAGACAATTTGAAGTGAATTCTTTGAAAAAACTTACTTCTTCTGGGAAGTACGCTTTGAGCAGGTTATCAATAGCTGTTTTTAATCTATCCTCATTCATCGTGGCGAGGTTTGACCTGAAATTTTAAAGATTTAACTTTGAGAAAAAATCAATCGAAAAAATTTGAAAATCAGTTGAAACTAAGAAATTGGAAGAGTGAGAACAAACAGAAAACAACAATGTTGATAGAAATGGCGAGATAACTCTAGTAGATCAAAAAAGATTTTTCTATTTTTCGAAAAAAGAAAACGGTACTGTAGATCAAGAGGTGCATGGTTTAAATTTTTGTAGGTCTACTAAGAAACTAGTCAAAAACATTCGTGAACTTGAAATATTTGATTGATACAGTGCCAAGGATTTCACACAAAAATATTTAGAAAAGTGACTTTCTGCCAAGAATCATTTCAGACGATTTCGTGAATAAAATTCAATTTATTACAATATCAATCACAAAATTAAGCGAACATCGATATGAATTATATTCTAAAATATAAACTAGGAACAAATCTTAAGCGACGGGTTCGAATGAAATTCTTTCTTTTCTTTACTTCTCTTTTTCCCTTGAACTCAGTCACCTTCGCAAATGCTAAAAATTTTGACATTCCTTCATCGGGTGGTTGTGTGATTTCCCAATCTTCCACGTCATCGAATTGTGAGAATCCTTTGCGGAGAACATCTTCGACATTCCGTATCCACTCTTCTGCAGCACAATAATTGCACTTGAGAAAGAGCCGATGACAAGCTTTTTGAGCATGGAAGAACTTTGTAACAATTGGAAGTTTTTTGTAAATATAAGCAAGTTGCAAATATTGATGAAGCTCAGCATAAGCCTTATGAGTCGGACCTTCTTCTCGAAGAGTATTTTTCCAATTTTCAAAGACTTCGTCCAAGATTTTCTTTATTTCCGGAAAGTTCTTTGAAATTCCTAGATCCTCCATCTGATCTTTCAGAGGGTAATGTCCGTAGAGCTTTTTCGGGTCGAAGGTTATTTCAAAGTCCTCGTTTTTATTCAGTCTCCTAACACTCATACAAAAACTTCCATCGCACCATTCTCTGATATATTTTGCTTCTTTCGTCTCTATTAGAAATGGGCGAGTCTGAAAGAAAGAGTATATTAATTTGCGAGAAATTCACCTAAAATAACTTACTAAACTGCAAGGAGCGTTGAATATCTTCAGATCTTTGAATAGGTCAAAAACTTGGTCAAATTCTTCTTGTTTTATTTGTTGGAGAAGGTTTTTTCCTTGAATAGCGTCATGAAGGACTTCGACAATGACATCAACTGCGGGAATACAATAGATGCCTTTAAAGGCTGGAATGTAGGTGACACGATGCACTGATCGCACTATCGGAATGAAGACAAACTGAAAAATGATAAATTTGAGATAAGGATGGGTTCTCTAAGAGAGTTAATTCCGGTTCAAAACAGGGGTAGCTGGAGCCGAGCAGCTCTGTGAACTTTCCGGAGTAAACCCTGCCAAAAGTCGACAGATCTGCTGCAGAAAATTTAAAGGGGTTGCCGAGTTACAATGAAAAATATCGAAACACGGTTCTGGAACCACAATGTACCTTCAAAAACTGACCTCAATCTTCTCCATATTCGTTTCTCCAATGATCTCCAAAATCTGTTCCTTTTGGATGATAGCAAATTTATCTAAATTCCAAACTTTCATAAGTTCACTGACATCCATATTTTCTTTTCTCATCACTCTTAAAAGATCTCCAGCAAAAACAAATTCGAATTTCTGGTCTTGAAATAATCTCACAATTGCATATTCTTTCTTCGGTCGAAACCAATCTGGATTCTTTTCCATAAATAAATTGAAAACCTCAATTGTTTGTTCACTCCGACGGTAAACTTGATTGATAACATTCGGTTCAAGTTTCCTTATAGAATAATTCAAGAGATTTTTGATAAATAAATACTCTTGATCATCATTATTATTCGGCAAAAATTTTTTCCATTTATTGAAATACTCCTTTTCCTTTTCCTTTTCCTTCTTCTTTTTCTTGTATTCACTGATTGGCTTCTTTTGTTTCTGCTCGATATTATCTTTGACTCGTTTTGCAAGGTCTTCAAAAACGCTTTCATCACATTCAACAAGTTCGAATTGTTTGCGAAGATCTTTCTCTTTCGTCTTCAAAAAGTAGGCCAGAGTGCTAATGTAGAGGAGATGAGCCTAAAGAAAGACAATAGTCATTTGAGAACCTCTTTTATAAGCGTTTTCTCTATTAGAAAAGCATATCAAACAACCAGAAAACATGCTCTTCTAATGGAGGAACAAAGATAATTAAAATTTAATAAAATCAGAAAAAAAAACTCACTTCTGTATCATTTGGAAAACCTTCAAACAAATGCTGAATCTTCGCAAAAATATCATGTTTATAAGCGTATTTCTTTCCATTTTTTCCTTCATAATACTTCAAATTTTTACGTATTATTGGATACGGAATGGTGAATCCCTTTTTTTCGAAAAAAGTATCACTTCCAGCAAATCCATCGAATTTTTCGATACTAACAGACAAGTCTTTTTCGTCACCGTAGATTGGAGGTAGTTCATGTGCCCTTAATGGGACAAACTGAAAAATGAGAGTTTGAAAAGAGATCTTCTTTCAAATAATAAAACTTACTTCTTTTGGAAAGAATGCTTCACGAATTTCTTGACGATATTTGTGGTTACAATTACAATTATGTGTCATGGTGAGGTTTGACCTGAAAATTTTGAAGAAAGCTTCATGAAAAACCTTAGAAAACGGTTAAAAATCGGTTTAAAAAGTGGAAAACTTCAAAAAATCGATGAGAAAGACGAATGAAAAAAAAATGAATTGAAAAATGTGGCGCACTAAATGAAAACGACTTGTAGATCAAAAATTTTTCGAAGAAATTTTCAAAAATTTTACTTTTTTAAACTGTGTAGATCAAATCAAAACTTTTTGTTCGGATCATTTTTTCATAAAAAAATATAATTTTTTTTCTTTTTTGTTTTTGATTCGGATAAGAGAAAAATTACCAAAATTCGTTTTTTCAATACCTCTAATTGAACGGCACTAATGAAGTTTTATGGTAGAAAGACTGGCTGGTTTTTGTATTTTTATTGATAAAAAACAAAAAAACAAACAAACAAAAACAGGGTGATTGGGAGGGTACAGGGAAAGATTGGCTACAAACTGAGAACAGGGCAAATTAAAATGGGATAACAAATACAGGGTTGATGGAGAGATCAAGAAAATGGTATGAAAAAATGGAAAATTAAGAGGGAAATTATTCCCATGGTCTGAAAAACTTCTTTTCTTCAATTTTCATTGAAGACTTGTTCTCCTTGATTGCTGGAATGAAGCAGGTTGAGAAAGAAACAGGAGGGCTCAAGCACGGTGGAGATCCAGAAGCGGATGGAGGTGGAGTTGGGTATGGCATCTGGAGTTGTGGAATTTCGAGGAGAACTGGAACAACTGACATCGACGATACTGGTGGCAACTGTTGAAGCTGTGGATATCCCTGAAGTGGCTGTGGGTTCAGATGCAGATCCAAGTACATTTCCAGGGCTGCGCAATGAGGATAAAGATTTTGATCAACTGTGAAGAACATCTTGGCCAAAGCTTTTCCATATGAAAGTCCATCTGAAGCTCCTTTATTGAACAGAAAAATATCTTCAACAGTTTTTGGTTGACTTCCATTTGATCTCTTCTCTTTGATAAACTCGATAATAATCTCCAGAATCTTCAACTTTTCCAAAGTGTAAAAACGAGGAGCCAATTTGTTATCAAAAATGAATTTGATCAAATCATTGTTCGCTTTCAATTGTCCATTTCTTCTCAGTTGCTCACAATCAGCTTTCATTTTCTTATCATTACTCGAAACTCTTGATGTGGAATCAGTAGAAGAGGTGCGTTTCCTCGAAACTCCTGGTGAGTTTGAATGGTCTTCAACTGGCAGTTGAGAGGATTTGTAGCGAACGTCAATCTGAATTTGGAAGAGTTCTTGAAGTTCTTGTACGTGTTTCTCAGCACGATTTTGAGGTAATCCGAGTGAACTGATAAATGTCAAGGTAAGTGATTCGATTCTTCTCAATCCAGAAATGGTTCCTTCAGCCAAAAAATTTTTCGGGATCAGAAGGTTCGATGAGACTTCCAAAGCTTTCTTGAGGATTCCTTCGATACTGAAAATGCAAAGATTAATGAAGATTTGAATTTAAAATAAGAAAACTTACGACAACTTTTTTTCTCCATGCTCCTGAACCAATTGTCTGAGTTCCTCCGTCCTTTCAGTCGTCAATGCTCGTCTGATCTTCTCTCCAATGCGCTTGTTGACGTAAGACTCGGTAGCAGATTGAAGAGTGTAGATTTGCTCCATTTCTGTAAAATGAAAGAAATCTTAATTGAACGAAAAAGGCTATGAGAGATGAGTAGAAGAGAAAAAGGTTTAAGATAAAAGAAAAAGAAAATGAATGAAGTAGGACAGTGACCTACATAACGCAGTATACTGTAGCTATAAAGAAAAAAGAGAAGTATTTACGAGGAGCAGTAAACAGTAAGTGACATAGTATACTCTTATTACAATTTGCATTATCTTTTGCATACTGCCGCAAATGAATACTGTATCTCTAATATAATTTAAATAAAGAATCCAGTAGCTTTCGTATATTCTATCTTGTAGATACTATCTACAGTATGAAATAGCCCAACTAGTAGCTGACTATTGACTAGGCCCCTGGAAGACGAGAGTCTGGATCATGCCGATCGTGGAATGAATAAAGAATAATTATTGTCTCACTATTTATACTCTTGATTCTTCACGCTGTTTCCCATGCTCTTGAGACCCCTCCCCTTTCATATGTGTACCATGAGAATTTCAGAAATTTCTCACGGGGGGCGGCGTACACCAAAGGTGGGATACACAAAATGTGGTGGTGGTAGTCTAGATTGGTGCGGTGAGAAAGTCAGGGATCATGGGAAAGGACTTGGATGGGTCTAGAAATGATTATAATGAGTGAACCAATAAAGTTCTGAAATTATGAAATATAATCGTTTTCCAAATTGATTTTGCCATGAGGAACTCCAAGTTAACTGCTGTAAATTGGGGGGCAACTTTACAAAACTGTCTCTACAATTCTGCTGGGCTAGAACTTTCTAGAAAACAAAAAAATTTTCTAGTCCCCGAAAAATTTGAATTTATCAAATTTCCTAATTTTGTCCAATTTTTCAATTGAAATCAAAGTTTGATCCTCCCCTTTCGGATGTGTACCATGAGAAATTCAGAACTTTTGCACGATGAGCGGTGTACACCAAAGGTGGGATACACAAAATGTGCAGACATCCTGGATGTGTACGATGGGAAAGTCAGAGATCATGGGAAAGGACTTTTTGTTTTTAATAAAGTGTATTGATGATAAATTCCTTTTTCTAATTTTTAAAGTATCTGTCTTACAAAAAATGTACCGAAAATTAGGTCTACATCCGATCGTCAGAGAATAAAATACAAAACCCATGTTCACAGCTTATTCTTTCAATTTCGTCTTCTGAAAAATGAAGTTTTCTTATTGGGCTAACTTTTCTCGAGCCTTGGCTAAACTCGGTTTTTTCACCACTGCTTTTTCTTCCACACTATTTCTTATTCCCACTTTATTCTATGTGAAAGAAAATGTCGGAAGTTATCGATATCTTGTACTCCTTCTTCCAATATTTGGTTCCTTTTTCGCTTTGTCTGAATATCTTTTGGATGCGGTAAAATAATTTATCAGTTACAGTAACCAGTAAAAGTTTCAGTTTTTCCTTTCCTACAACATGGGATTCACAATGTTCCGACTGACATCATTTGAGAAGTTTTCCATGGAATTCAACACATTCATTTTGTCTTGTTATGCGGGCTTGTATGGGTGCACTATATCAGTTTTAGTACTGCAGTTTTTATACAGATGTTGGGCTATTTTCCGGTATACCTGAATGCGAACCAAATTCTATTTGCAATTTTCTAGCCCTCGGAACATCAAAACGTTTTTCGATGGACCTCATTTCATTTTTCCTCTCTTTTACACAATAGCGGGAGGATTTTCTTGGTGGTGCGCTTCGTTTCTTTTCACTAGAATTGATGACTACGGTTCAAAATATTTGGAAAAGGACGTTTTTGACAGTTATGGTGTGATTCTCTCCGATCAACCTGCGTTAGTTCTTGTTGCTTACGATGAAGAGGGAAACCTTCGAGTCAAAAATTCTCTCGGGTTATGAATTATGACAATTTCCATGGTGAGTTATTGTGGCACCTGATTTAGAGGGGCATGCGATTCAGATATTTCAGACTTATCAATACTCTATAATTATCTATTGTGCGTGTATAATGGGTCTAAAGATGCACGAAAAGATTTCAATGTTATCAAAAAAGATGCAAAAGATGCATCGACAGTTTTATCATGTATTGGTTTTGCAGGTAATGTCATTTAAAAAAGTGCAAGAGAACGACTTCTCATTTTCAGATTTCCCTGCCAACTCTTACTTTATTCTTCCCAGTTTTTGTTCTTATTTATGTTCGTATTTGGATATTAAAATCAGTTTTCCAACTGGAACTTGCATGAGTACATTTGCATTGTACCCGGCTATGGATATTTTCATTATGATCTATATTGCTTCTTATTATGATAAGGCTCTCAAAGGTAAGTCAATCTGAAACACTTTGGTCTGAAAATTAGCAATTCCTAGATTTCCTCAAGGACATTTTCAAATTGTTTTGCAAGGCGAAAACCTCTGGAAAACCAAAAAATGACGTTCAACTGGAAACTGTTAGTGTGAAAGTGGCGAGTTGAAAAGAAAAACTGAAAATAAAAAGCAGTTTTTTTTTCAGAGCTCAGTCATGTCTGGACCAAGAAACTTCTAAATTTGGACAATCACATTATCAATTTCAATTCTAATTTCTAAAAAATTTAATTCGAGAACAATGAAAAAATAATGAACATTAGGTCAGTGATGTATTTCTTTTCTTTATCCGGAATAGCCAAATTTCCGTCAATAAAACCTTTTTTTAATGCAAATAAAAAAAAACCAATAGACCTGCTTTTTGATCTACCATTCGCAAAATTGTTTTTTGATTTTTCGATAGGAAGCAAAATTTGACCTACAACTTGAGTAAGAGTTTTCGAATTTTTTGTCATCATTTTCATTCGTTTTTCTTTTTTTTTTCATCAAATTTTCTAAAGATTTCTGTTCAAAAAACCTCAAATTTTTCTAGGTCCAACCTCGCCACAATGTTGCCGGAAACAGGAAACGTTATTTTTATCCAAGAGGATCTTGGACCCGCCTACAAGGAGTATTTGCCAAAAGATGTAATTTTTTATACTCGATTCTCTGGAATTCAAGCCATTTCATTTCCAGATCTACGAATCTCTTGGGCAATTTTGGCGAAAAACTCCTGAACAAAATAGCGTCACTCAATTTCATATAAATATCAAGCGTTTTGGATGCTTCCCTGGAAGTGAAACTGCATTCAATTTGAAGCAAAGAGTTCCTTTTCTCAATATAGCTAATATGAGTCAATTGACGGGAACGAAGGACGCTCAAATCTATATTTATAAACAGGATGGTCTTAGCTTGATAATGAAGAATATTAAGCAAGCCCCTTTTGCCCCCCAAGTAAATTTAATCTTACATCGAACTACAATTCTTAATTAAACATTTTCGAAAATTGAAGACGTTAGAAGAGTATTTAAAAGAATGGAAGAGAATTTTGCCACGAAATTCCAAAGATCCAGAATATCAAGAGATTTATGAGGTATTGAAAGAATTTGTGCACTCGCCAGAGATACGTCTCGGAGCAATATTGAGATGGTGTCAAGTGGCAATATGTGAAATTCAAAAGTTTCTGAATGCCGAATCACAGTGGTTTAAGCCAAATCCAAAATATTCTGAAGAAATGTTTCTGAGAATCTTTACGGATAAAGCTAAACTTGATTTTCTTTTTGTCCGAGAGATAATGGGAGTGATGAAAGAGTTAGGATTGAATGTAAAGTGGTTGGAGAAACAACTCAAATTGGATGATTTGGCAATAGTGTGCAAGGATAAACTAATTCCTTTAATTGGAAAAAAGAATTTGAATAAAGTTAAGGTTAGCCAGAGTTTAAGCTTTATCTAAAGTTTATTTTTGATTCCAATTTCAGTTAATAACCGTTGTAATTCGTCGAACAAATCGTCGTATTTCCTACATTCCAACCTTCAATGGCAGGCATTGTGTTCCAATTGGTGATGTCTTTTTTGAAGTTCTTCAAGACACGATTCAAGGCAAAAACATTTTCCAACGAATCACTTTGGCTGATTTTGACGAGGCCTTCTCCATTTTCAAGGATCTCAACAAATTATTCGATTGTGATATGGTAATCATTTTGTTTTTCTTCTAGACTCAAATTGAATTTTCAGACTAAAACTTGCGTCATTGACACTGAAAAAGCGAATTGTATCCGGAGAAGATGTGACAATCATTTCAACGAATTCTTGAAAAGATTACCTGCAAAAAAGATCAAAAAACAAACGCCATGGGACAAGACGATTTCTACATCAGACAACACCGAAAAGCAGTTGAATCAAATGGGAATCTCTGAAAACTTTCCGGAAATTTTCCAATTGTACGAAGAAATTTACGTTTCTTCTGATGAATTTACATCAAGGTCCCACTATTTGGCCGTAGTGATTCAGGCATGTCAACTTGGATATATTTATAAGAAAATGCCAAATATTCCAAGATTCTATCACATTCAAGGAACTTGCCAACAGAGTGCTTTGAACTGCAATTGTGATGATGGGGAAGCCTGGAATGAAGAGGAGTTTAAGGATTCTGAAGTCTCGACGACAGCTGAAGAAAGTGTCACATCTTTGGATTCTAAGACAGCAAAACAGATGAAGAATAAGGCAAAACGACAGAGACAAGCTGAAAAGAAGAGGTTGGAAAAGCAGAATGCCGTGGAAGAAGAACGAAAGGAGGAGAAACAGGATGTGGAATCAAAGCCATTGATATCACGATTTTTATTCGATGTTAAGTCCAGTGAACCATACGAGTGTGAATACTGGAAATGAGATTTTCGCAATGAATGCTCTTCTCAAGACGATTTAAATTCTGATTAAAAAGTTTATAAAATAATTTCGTTCAATTGATAATTTATGTTGATATTTGATTATTAAACGTTTGTAAGCTTTTATTTTGGAATAAATTGGACATTTTATCGTTTCGGGAATTCATAAAAAAGCCATGATAGTCCTTTAAAAACTTGAACCGGAGTTTCGATTGAGTTCAAATTCCGGAAGACTACTACAATAACTCGGAAGTTTATGTTTCGATAACATTTTAATTAGAAAATTTTATTCATTTTCAGCAGATGTTGTGTTTTTCATTCCACTTGAAACAAAACGGAAAAAAGGAAACAGATGAAAATCCAAACAACCCCCTTTCTCGAAGCCGGTCAATTCTATCAAGCATGAACTCGTACGAAAGAGCTTGCAACAACTCCAACTTTTTCGACACTTCCGATTTTTTATCGATTTCTTTGCATTGGTTTGGTTGCATTGCAATTCCAGTTCATTTATTCGGAGCTTACTGTATCTTATTTCAAACTCCAACTACAATGAAATCCATAAAACTTACTCTGTTAAACTTTCATTTTTGGACTTGTTTCATGGATTTTGGTTTGAGTTTATTGTCGACACCATATGTATTCGTGCCAGCGTTGGCAGGGTATCCATTAGGATTGCTTTCGGTTTTAGGGGTTGGAACGGCAGAGCAAGTTTATATCATGTTGAGTGCATACACGAGTACATTGAAGTTTGTAGTAAAAACGCCTGAAAAATTTTTATTTCAGTAGTCACGGTTTCTATAATTGGACTGTTCGAGAAACGCTTTTTCATTCTGAAGTCGAACTCCAGTCTTTGGAAAGTTGCTCGCATCCCACTCTACATTTTCAATCACATTGTTGCTCTATCTTGTTTTTTGATAAGCTACCTAAAGACACCGGACCAAAAAATGGCATTTGATCTTTTGAGGTCATTGACGAGTTGTATTCCACCATATGTGGATCCTGATCGTATATTTTTTTTCTCCGTTCGTATCAGATGGGTTCTGATCCCAGGCGCTATTTGTTTCTTTTATCTATACTCCCAAGTTATATTTTTTCCTGTTTTAACTAACAGGATTTTGAGTCGACGAACCAATAAAAACATGTCTATGAAAACTGCAAAAATTCAAAAGAAGTTTCAAAAAGCGCTTATTTTTCAGGTATTTTTAATGATTTGTAATGTAGAATTGTAGAAGTTTTTATAAGAATTTGCAGGTCGCTCTTCCGATAACCATCTTTGCAATACCATTCGCCTATCTGGGAATTGCATCCACTACATGGTATCACAACCAGGCTTATAACAATATTTCTTTCATTATCATTTCATCCCATGGTTTCTTTTCAACTTTATCAATGATATCTCTTCACTCAGCTTATCGAGAATTCACTTTAAGCTTATTTTGTTTTAGAACATGGGCAAATCAAGAGTCTAGTGTAGCAAATAATCTGGAAATGAGGCCAAGTTTCATAACTTGATTTACTAGTTTGGTTCGAAAATACCAAGTTTTTTTTTCTTTAACATGCTCTAGACTTCAAGATAACAAAAACTTGTAGACTATATATTTTTTGATGAGTAATTTATAATGAGCAAACAACATTTTGATGTCATTCGATTCAACAAAGATATACATGTTTGTTATGAGTTTGCAGAAAATTTCTTTTAAAATTATAAACGAAAAAAAGTTGTCTGTAAAAGTTAGAGCAGCTGAAAACTTTTGTTAAAACCACATGTTTCTAAATTTTTGAAAGGTTATAGGTTTTAATCCTTCAAAATCTGATATGTGTACATAAGTAAATTCGATTTGATCTACTCTAATCAACTTTGGACTTTGGTTGTCTATACTAAAAATAAAATATTGAATAAAAAATTGATCGTCTTTCTTTCATATTCTACTTGAATGTTCAATGACTTCCACTTGTTCCAACAAATCTTCTGAATTCCTGACGTCACCTGAATCTTACACAAACACATTTCATGTTCTCACTTGCTTTGAACTATCAATTCACACTATAGTCGCCTACTGTATTTTGAAGAAAACTCCGGAAAAAATGAAAAATGTAAAGTTGAGCATGTTGTTTATGCACATTACCAGTGCATTTTTGGATTTCTCGACTAGCTTTTTCGGGGCTCCGCCCCGCAAAAGCTAGTATAGTTTACTTTATGTTAAAGCCTAATTGATTGTGGTTCGAACTTTTGGAAAAAAAAAAAAAACTTACATCGTCCCCAAACTTTTTGACTGTGAGCCGAGTTCCATTGCACAAGCCTTGCTGGATTGAAATGTTTCTGAGTAACACTACTTGTGCTCCAACTTTCAAACGAAGCCGATGTGGCGGCATTCCAGAAGGCGTCTTTGAAGCAAAAATGGCTGGATCGACATTCAATCCCAGTGCCTTATCAGGTGAATCTATGGCCAGAAACTCATGAAGCTGCCCGTTTAACTTATCAAGAACGATGTCGTTGAGTCGTAGAGATGTTCTGTTGTCCAGAGTGAGAAGAGCGGCGGACTTGGTTTCATCAATGTTATTAACATTTGGGAACACCCAATGAGCTAATGCCAAGTCGCTGGTTCTTTCCACGAAGTTTTCAGGAATTAAAACCATCTGACGCTCAATGTCCTGGTAGTTAGAGCCGTCGCCTATCTTCAAGATCCATTGGGAATAGTCTGGATCATTTATTGCTCTTCGATTCTCAACCAATTTGAACTTTTCAAAATCGTTCCATAAATCGTGGCTTTTCAAAATGTAGCTGCCGACTCCGTTATGATTAACTCCATCAACAATGGGCAGTGTTTGTCTCCAATCACCACCCATCACAATCAGTGTTCCTCCAAAAGGAAGAGTGGAATCTTTGAGCTGCTGGAACAGGATATCGACCGCATGGATGATTCTCCAATCCGACATACTTATTTCGTCCCACACAATGCAATCTACTGCGGCTAATGCATCTCCTGAAATGAGTTAAATTTAAAATACTGGGTTTTTTCAATTGAAAACATACCTTCCGCTGATCCCAAAGAAACTCTACATGTCATCTGAGCCATGACCTCCAGAGGAATCGAAAACTTCCGATGAGCCGTGCAACCGTTGGGTAAAAGACATGCAGCTATACCGGCGTGGGAGACACAAATTGTCTTTTTTCCAAGAGAAGCAAGAAGATGGTAGATAGTTTTGTAGCAAAATGTTTTGCCGGTTCCGCCAGGACCATCCACAAAAATCAATCGTTGACTTTGTACCTTCTTAATCTTCCCCAACTGTACTGCTCGATCCACGAATGTCTTTTGAGCAGGATTCAAAAGAGCATAAAGCTTATCTCCTTCAGTTTGATGATAGGTCTTACTGTATCGTTGAGCATTTGGATTATCATTATCATCTTTAGGATCAATCTCCGGCAAATTTTGCTCATTATAGTCTTCAGAGAGCTCGAAATCATCCAATGACATTCCATGGTGATTCAAAAGAAATTGAATGTGGCGGAGGGCGTGCGACTTCTTCTGTTCTTCTGTCCATCGAGATGATCGATTAACTAATTGCCTCCAATGACCATCCCAAAGTGCTTTCGGATTAGCTGGAGCACAATGGACCAGGATGCTCACATAAAACCGGCGGCATTCGGTTGGGTTCTCAATGCGAGAGATTTCATCAAGAGCACAATCCCATTCCACATCTCCATCCATCAAACCTCGAGCTCTGGCTGCTTGAAGGCAGGTGTCGTGGGTTATATTCCGATAGGTTCGAAGCTCTTTCCAGCTTTTTGGTCCTCGTACGCATTTAGCTAACAATCGGGTCGCTGTCAGTTCCAGCCATCTTGGTTGAGGTGCTTGGATCCGGCCCATAATTCGTAGAGAATAGTCTTTTTTTCGGAGAACAAACTCTTGTTTTTTCATGTCAAATATGAAAAAAGAGAACATTTCTGGCAGAGTCAATTCTGTGGAAAGTTTTCCATTTGGAAGAAGTTGGGGTTTCTCGTTTGCTTCAAACCAAGCGTTCATCATTCCTTTTGCTTTCTGTTGCAGCATCTTTCCAGCTTGGGCAGCATCAACTCCACGGGTAGTGAACATCACATCTTTATGTTCTTCATGCACAAATGCTCGGTGGACGATGTGTGATGCTCCGTGCATTGGAAATCCAGAAATTCTCCAGGCAGCTTCACACGCAGTCATTGCGGACAGATCCAACATGTATGAGCAATCATTCAAAGCTACACGCTCATCAGGTCTTAGTGCTACTCCTGCTTGATTCATAAGACGATTGGCTTCTTGTTGACGTTGACGAACTTTGGCAATATCCAGATTCCGGGGCACGAATACATTTCCATCCAATGTCATTGAATCCGGCGCAAAAGCCCCTTTTTCTGTCTTTTCAGTGGCTTCCAACATCACACGGTCTGTTCCCTTATGTATATATTTGAAGATATATTGAATAGTCTGGAGTGAATACACAATCTCAATATTCAAATGACATCTGTGCTTCATCAGAAGGTATTTGTTATGTGCAACGACGTATTCATCTCCAGCTTCATATGCCTGACCTCTCCGGAAAATGACGAATTTGCGACCGGAATTTCTTTTGTAGTCAGGGTACTCATTATCACAGAGAACAGTATGATCAGTGAGCTTATGCGGAAAAGACTTGCAGCATTTTTTCCAATGTCTCTTCTTTTCCTTATTACAGTATGCCGTCGGGTCTCCTTGGCAGGGAAAGTGAACCATTGTATCCTTCACCAGCTGGTGGTAATCCATTTTCTGGAAATAAAAAATGAAAAATGATTCTTGAGACTTTGAAAATCTTGCTAACTTACCTCTGCATATAATGGATCAGATTTGTCAGGATATTCTGGAACTTCCGCGGAGATAATTTCATCGATTTGAGCAGCATTGGTGATAGGGTTTTCGAGACAGATGAGAAGGTGGCAATGTGGCATTCCACGTTGTTGAAATTCCACTGAATAGTTATACCACTTGACTGGCCCAAATATTCCATTCTCTCTTTGAATTTTTCCACCATGCTTCGACGATTTCTTCGCTTTTCCAATAACATCATCGAGAAAAAGCTCATACCTTCGCTTAAAAACACGGTTTACAAATTCCGGAATATCTGCCCAAACGCATTGTTTCTTATCACATTCTCTTTTGATCTCTGGCCACTTCGGATTTCCAGTGAAAGTTATGAACAAGTGTGGCAGTCCGAGAGTATTGGCTACTGTGACGGCACTAATCACAAGCTCTCTCTGATATTTGCTAGTTCCAGGGACAGTTGATGGCATCGTAACAAGCATTCCGACCTTCTTTTTTCCTTCAAAGTTCTTCTCCAGCATCCGATCGTATGTTTTAACGAGTGCACTTCTGTTGGTGATACTCGGAAAAACAGCTCTTTTGGTGGCCAATGCTTGCATTCTCATCTCCCTGATTCGGCAGGCTACGTCGATGATATGAAGTTGTCCGAGGGTTCCAGCTTTTCCTTGAAATTTACAAGGAATCCACAGACGGTCTTGGATCGAAAATTTTGTGTATTCACTCAGGCTGACATGTTGACGGACTCCAACGTTTTTGACTTTGATTCCATCATTGTTTCTTCCCATAGCAGTGGGTTCAGCGTCATGTTCGTCTCCAAAATTAACATTTTCATCGTCTAACTCCATAACATCGTCAACTGGAACAACAGAATCTGACAGTTTTCCCCGATTATTTTCTAGATTCTCAATGTCCTTTGCTGAAGTCTCAGAACCATATCCTTTGACATTTCCAGAGAAATTAACTTCCTCAATCTTCCCATCTTTGTCTTCTTCTTGATAGTCATCATCAGAGAGCAGTCCCTCGTAATTTCTGTAGTCATCAGCTCCATTAGCAAACCGATCATATCCAGGCTCATCATCAGAATCTTCTGGGAACGGATTTCCAGCCGGCATAATTGGAATTTCAACAGTTTTTTGACTTTTGTCAATTCGTGGATATCTCTCTCCGCCTATTTCAACCATGATCACATTTGGCATCTTGCCAACTTCCTCCTCATCCACTGGGGCGTCTTGAAGGTCTTCGAGCTCTCCATGGGCAAGTATTTGATCATTGCCAAAACTGAAAAACAGCAATTTGAATTTCAAAAATTTCCAAAATCACTTACTTTGTTGGATCACCATCCAGCTCGTCGTCACTGGAACTACATTCATTTTCATCTTCAGTAATGTCAACTTCTTCTGGCAGAGCTTGCACTTTTGACATTTTTCTTTTATAAAAAATCGAATTAACTGCTTTCTTGATCTCAGGATCAGTCAGTTCGTAGTAATCTTCTGGATTTTCGTTGTTTTCCTTAAGCTCGGCCAAATGAGCCTTCACTTTGTCCATAAACAGACATCTGATTCTGTCTTTCTTGGGGATCCGTTTGAACTTGTGGAGACCCCATCCTCCAAGTGCGTCAGGATAAAACAGAGGATATGACATCAGGTCGCACATATCCGAGTATATGGATAAAGGAGCTTGTGGCTTTCCAATTGGGTTTCTTGAGAAAATGTGATATCCTCGCCTATCGTTCCTATCTGCATCAAATGTATAAGCAACAGATATGTATCCTTTGTCCATTCTGGATGGCCGAGCATAAACTCCATGGTGTGATTGAAGAGTTTTGAGCTGCTCTTTATCCAAATCACCAGGAGGGACAATTCTGAACGTGATGCTTGGGTTTGCGGAATGTTCAGCACTCTTTTTGAATTCCTCTTCCATTTCTTTCATCGATTTGTAGGATTCATAAAGTCGGTTATTCTTATCCATATAGTTTTGGATATCTTTGAAAATCTCCGCCAGCTTTCCCTTTTTATCACACTTAACAAATTCCAGTCGTTTATCAGCAATCTCATCGTTTGAGTTTTCGAGAACAATGAAATTGGCGTAAGCCGCTGTAGTTGGATCCCGTGGATTAAGTGCAGAAGGATGGAAGCTTATGATTCCTTTGACTTTCATTGATTGAACACCTCCTTTGGCTTGGCTTTGTCGGTTGTATCTGATGCTTGCCATTGAAAATGCAGCATTTGTCTAAAAAAATATGATTGAGGCTCTGAAGTTAGAAGCTGAAATTACCGAAATCAAGGCTTTTCGGTGTTCTTTGTTGAAAATAGGCATGACTTCTTTTGGAGTTTTCTTGATAGGTGGTATGTTCAAACACACGGCCAGCCGCGGCCGGCCGGCCGCGGCCGGCCGTGGAAAAGCCGCGGCTTTTTCACGGCTTTCCAACGGCTTTTCACGGCCTTTCGCGGCTTTTCACGGCTTTTCGCGGCTTTTCGCGGCTTTTCGAAATCAAAAAAGTATTCGAACACTCCTGAAACATAAAAGCAAAAGAGAACAACAGAACGATTTATAGATTTTTCATCAAGCAAAAAAGAAGCATTTAAAGACAACCAAGTATTATTCGTTCGAATATTTCTCCATTTGCTTGGAAATCATCAGCTTTTGCAAATAGTCGAAGTTTAGTGATCTTCTGTTGTCATTATACACTTGTTTCAATGAGCTGAAACTGCGCTCTACTTCTGCCTCTGAGCTGGGTGTGGAGAAAATCTTCTTCGCTATTTTTGAGAGCCTCGGGAACATTGTCAAACTTTGTGGCCAGAAACGAAGTGGCTCGATTTGCCTAGGGTCTGCTTCGTAGATTTTTATCTCGTGTTCAATTGAATCATGTACATGTACGCATCGCTTTGAGAGAATTCGTGATTTAAAATCTGCCGGAGCACCTGATGAGAATGAATTGTTCGAAGATTGTTGGGTAGGAATCTTGTCATTGAGAATTGCATCTAGCTTCTTAATACAACGAATAATAATTGTATTGCAGTCAATGTGGACCTGAAGAATTAAACAATAAATAGCTTAAAGTCTTGAACGCTAACCTCATTATCATCCAGTCTTTTCTGCAATGATGATAAGGACTTATACATTGGGTGTAAAAAGTATCCTACATAGTGCTCATCTATGAGGTCGTCAATCTGCTTATGAATCGCCTTTTTCGCAAATTTCATAAGTACTTTAAAGGTATTCTGAAATTTTCGAAACCTTGCAACAAATTCCATGTTTCGCAACGTACCGAAGATGGGTTTTTAGCCTTCAATAGATCACATTCTTCCAGAAGAGTCAAGTAAATATTCAGAACATCAGAAATTGTCGAACTATTGCTCTGCAACCAACCCTTTTTTTGTGGCTTGAAAAAAAAACAGTACCTGGAGCATCTGATTACTTTCTCTCAGTGGTTCATAAATAGATTTCAACTCTTTGTATAGTTCTTTAGAATCAGAATTCGATAGATCAAGTAGTATAGCTGACGATTTCGAGTTTAAAATATCCAAATTGGCGACCATCTTCTGCATATTTTCAAAAATAGCAGAAAGACAGTTGAAACCAGACATCCACCTGGTTTCAACCGGAGTTACCAATGGAATTTTTAGATCGAAATAGACCTGAAGAAAAGTTAGTGTATCTTTTGGAGTTAAAAAAAACTCACAAATTTATCAGATTTAACCTCAGACGTAAATTGTTTTGCCTTCGATAGTAAATTCAAATACTTTTGTAGCGTTTTGAGTTCGGAAGACGTGGGCTGACTCTTTTTATATGGCGTTATCATCCGTTTACCAATTATTTCCGTCGCATGAGATGCACATCTAACATCTACATAAAAAAGTAATACAAGATTTAATACAAATTATTGTGTACTTACATGACAAAAAATACGTTGAACCAGCAGCTCTCACATTACTTCCACCGTCAGCTGTCAGTAGGATTTCAGACATATCCGCACCAGGCTTACATTTCAAAATTGATTCACAAATTGCTTTGTAGACCGAATGTGCATCTTTGGCTTTCATACATGCTGGAGCCATCGCAATCGGTGCCACAACTAACTTCCAAAAAGAATATCCTTCATCGTCTAGTACAGTTTCCAAATAGAGTCCTTTTACCGACAAAAAATCCACACAAACTTTTCCGAAATCAACCATTATTCCTATGGTTCTCTCTTCAAAATATGGCGATAATTCTTTGAAAAGATCAGCGGTTTTGTCGTCTAAACTGCTGTCTACATATCTTCTAGCCGTCAGCCTTCGCATAAGGATACCCGAATCTATTTCGTTTTTGTAAGATTGCCTAAAAGAAAACAATGTGAGAATTTTTTTTTGTCTGTTTATCTCACCCGAATCTGGCAAAATTCAAAAGTAATTGTCTGAAATGAGTATTTTCCAATTGGTTTAGTGCCGTTCCCGTGTTAGCAAAGTATTCTATTATGCTAGAATGAAAATCTTCTTGTTTAGCTGGTTTCATATGAGAATCATTTAGGTTCTTCTGATCATATTCCGCTTCATCTACATGTGCACAACTTTTATAATGCCGTCTGAAATTTCCGTTTTCTGGTGAACAGAACAATCTGAAAAAATCACCTCAAATGTCCGCCATTTCCAGCGAAGAAACCGTCACAAGTTGAGCACTGAACAAACTTCGTCTCGTGCAGTTTGCCAGTAATTACTTCTTTGATTAAAACCCTTGAAAATCCTTCAGCCTGACTGTGTGCATTTGCTGTCTAAAGAAAGGATTGAATTTTAGTTTCTATGTTAGCTCATCACTTTTAATCCATATGAAGAATGTCGGCCAGCTTGAATATCAGTAATCAACTTTTTTGTCGGATTTTTCAAAGTTTTTTCCGACATTTCTTCATGAAAAACTTGGTTGATACCACTCGCTGCAGACCCATAAGAGATATTGGACATTGAAGAAAAAGCGTGGTGTTTGCGAGACTCCTCTTCGTCCGAAGACCATGAAAATTCGTCACGGTGTCTCTTCATTTTTCTTGTTTATTAGAACTGGTGAACTGATGGGCGGTTTGGAGAACTGAGGGCATTCCACGATCCACATTACAAATAACGTTTGAGTTCACGTTAATAATTAATTTTTTAATAGGACGACAAATAAAACAAAAAAAATATATAACTCGTCAAAAGGAACAAATACAATTGAAAAGCCGTGCAAAAAGCCGCGGCCGGCCGGCCGCGGCCGGCCGCGAGGTATTGTACACTTTTCTGAAGCCGGCCGGCCGCGGCTTTATAAAAGCCGGCCGCGGCTGGCCGCGGCCGGCCGTTGAACAGCCTTGGTGGTATCCACACAGCTCCGTTTTTGCAACAAGACCATGATCTTTCTCCTTCAAACGCCAACGCTCCACAATAAGGACATGCTTCCTTTGGATCACCAATATCAAGGGGCTTTGGAAAGTCAGTAAGCTTTGGGGCTGATGTGTACAAATTGAATTTCAATGTACTTTTTGGAGCTGCCCTATCAACCACCAAATTTGATTTGAGAGCCATTTTTCCGATTATTTGCTTGATGAATTGGTCAATTGTGCTCAGAATACCATGCTCTTCCCATCGGCGATCGCCATTGTCATTCACTTCATCATCTGATTCTCCTCCATCTGTTGACTGAACAGAAAAAGTAGATCTCATTATAGAGCTGCTCATTATTCGGAAATATCGATTTCTCATTGTACGCTCCATTTCCATATCTTCACGAAGATGAAGCTTAAATCGATTCTGGTCCAGTTGGGCTGCCTGATTATCCAATTCTGCCATGGCAGTTTCAAATTCATCGCCGGAAAGTTTTGACGCCTTTTTGATAGCCTTCATTCTCTCTTCATTTTGGTGGAAGTCGATTTTGGCGTCAAAATCTAATGGATCATAATACTCAGGATCAGTTTCTTCTCCAACTTTGTCTACATGAATGTTAAGATCGCTCAATGTGTTCAACAGAACTTTTTTTTGCTGAGAAAGAATGTCGTCTTTTTTTGCAATCCAGGCGGCTATGCTGTTTTGATTCTGAAAAAAGCAAATGGTGTCAAAAGCAACATCTATTAATAATTAAGTACCATTTTTTGCAATTCTTGATCATTCCGAACAGCAACCAGTTTTATTTCTTCATTTTCGCAATGAACAAAATTTGTCTGATAGTTGGCATAATCAGCAATAAGGTTGAAGCATGCTTCCTTGTTGAGAACAAATCTTCGATTTTTGAGAACCCATTTCTCCATAATGGAATCCGGGAAACTCATTCTTGGTAGGAAAACCTCCATTTTCTCGTGGTAGCCATAATCTTCCGTGCAATCACATTGAAATGGTGCTCCTGAATGTACCTTTGAGACAATACTGATAGGGAAAAAGCTTACGGGACATAAGATCATTCCATAAGGTTACGAGAGAAGAGTGTATCATTCGAAGAAGCTTGAAGAGTTCTTTTCTTTCCAGATATTGTTCGGATAATGGGTTAACATCTAGTTCAGATCCAGAATGCTGTTGGAAGTACATAACATAGTAGGAAATCATCCATAACTTTTTGAGAATTTGGTTGGATCCACAAAAGTTTCTTATTGGAAAGCGGATATCAAGAATGCTGAATGAAAAATTTTCTCCTTCAGTGACTCCATTTGAAATAAACTGCATAGCTGAGAAATCTTTTCTATACTTTTTCCTGTTAAACGTATAATTTGCATCTACGACTCCGGTTCTTTGACACATTAAGTGGTGAATATTCCTGAAAAATATGCAATCAAATTTGTCTCTGTGTGAATCGGCTACTTACTTAGCTTTTTCAAGTCTTTCATCTGATAATCCACCACTCACTGCCACTTTGAAACACCGCCAGACCATATCAGTTCCAGGAATGGTTGAGAACTGGCTTTCGATATTGAAACTTTCATAGATCTTTTGCTCATATGAAAGATATTCTTCTGTTGTCCAAGTACGGAGATCAAACTCCCTGACAAAAGAAAAGAATGTTCCGAGTCGCTCATAAATGTCCATATAAGGTGTGATGATATAGATCAGTTGAAAGTTAGAGCATTTCACTGCATGCAAATAAGCAAAGATCGTTTGAATTCCTATAGCTGCTGATCGTTGAGGGCATGCGCCGAATCCTAAAATTGGAAAGGCCAAGCTGTTGCAATTTGCTTTGTCGGCTTCCAAAAGGCAGGCCAAATAAGACGCTCTCAAGTGAGCTTCTAAATCAGAAGTGTAAAACTTTTCTGTTTCGATAATTGGTGGCATTACATGGAACGATTCTGAAAAAAATAAAAAACTTGAATATGATTCAAGGGGTAGGAAATTACGTTTGCTCTTGTATTCGTATTCCGACAATTCACTGAGATCCCAATCGAATGGTACACATCCGTATGTGTTAAGAGTATCAATCGATTCATTGCTTTCAAAGACCTTTTTTAACGCGTCATATCTTTCTGAACTCAACTCCTTCAATTTACAAGCAACTTGTTTAAAATCGGATGATGGCGCTTCTGATTCATACATGGGAACCACGATTCCGTCGGTTTCTACATCAAGAAGCTTGATCAGACCAATTCTAACTTTGCAGTTTCTTTTTCCAGTCAAAATGGGATTTCCTTCCTCAACTTCAAGCAGAGGCATCTCTTCATCGGAATCAAGAGCTTCTTCTTCCAAATTCTCATCCACCACACACGTTGTTCTTTTGACAGGCGAAGAATCCGGGATACTGTGCCCCTTTTTCATTTTGTTCGAATCGAAAGTTTTTCTTTTTGATAGAACCTCCGACTTTCCGGCTCTTTGAACTCTTTTTCTCATGCTTTCATACTCTCTCCGTTTTCCAACTGCCATGTCCCTGACATTCAATTTAATTCGCACTGAAAATAAACTACGTAGAGTCAATTTACTTTTGAAAATTTCACCTTTTTCGATCTCTGAGCATTCAGTCTCATCAGCCTTTTGAAGTGTACGGGTGGCGCTTATTTCGAAGTTTCTTTTTTTCTTCAATGGGACATCCAGGGTTTCTCCCCGTCGAACTGCTTTCCGTCTCCTGTCATACTCTTTACGATCTTGTCGTTTGCTCCGCGTTTTGTTCCCTTTATTTTTTGCGCGAGTACTCGTAGCTTCTGAAAAGAAACTTAGTTGATTAAAAAATGAATATGTATATACGTTGTTTACGTTGACTGCAGTTACTATCAATTTACGGAAACAGATCCTGGAAAAGTTACCTCTGTTCAAAGCCTCACACCGATCGTGTTCGGTACTGATCGGATTTGAGCTGGTTTCCGGGGAGAAAGTAAAAGAAGTTGGTTCAGAATCAGAATCCACAACGCGATGACGTTTCCGACTTTCCATCGTCGTTTTTCCGCTTTTAACAGCTTTGGGGTTTCGGCCCATTGCGATAGCTTTTGGAAGCTTATTAATTACCTGCAATAGAAGATGTTAGAAAGTTTTTTCAAATAAATTTCTAAGAAAAAAGAAACACAAAGGAGGAAAAACGAGCACGAAAAAACCAACAAAAACAGCACTGTTCTGGACAGGAGGAAAACGTGGTACGGTAAGAAACGTAGAACCTAAAAATCGTGGATACAATAAATGCGTGAGCTCAAATAAAAATCGTGAAAAGATTCAGTGTCAGCTGTAAAAATCTAAGAAAAAACGAAGAGAAACGGAGAAAAACAAAAAAAAAAACGAAAAAAAAACTCAATTTTGAACTGGAAAAATGAAAACAACAAATCAGCGCTTTTGCCGCTCTTCAAAGCTTCAACTGAACTTTCAAAGTGTTGATCAAGATCAATTTAAATTGAAAACCACAGTAGAAACTACAGTTTGATTTTTAAAAAAAACTCTCAATTTACGCGTCTAAGGCAAATCTTTTTACTCAATGGCTTCGCAAATTTAGTCAATTCAATCGAGAGGGTTTTGCCATCGAGAGGCCTTTCTGCAAATGCTTCCGGAATTCCTTCAAAAAGGGTTTTGAGTTAAAGATCTAGTGAGCCTTTTGAGCTTTCCAGATTCTATTTCTGAGCATCTTTTCTAGAGCACTATTTCATGAACTCATTATTCACAACGTTGCTCTGTTAAATAAGTCAACTGTGCGGAGAGTGCTCCAATCGAGCTACAACTTGGTGGTCCATTAAATATGGTTTTTCTAAGATAATTAAACATATTTAGAAACAATATTTAGTGGAAAACTTTTTTGAAAACCAAGGCAACGTGATACCCCCAGTACTTCAAAATCAGTTTGTCGCGAATTTCTCCCGAATTTTTCACAGAACCCTATGATGAATTTTATATCAGATTGTAGGAAATTTTTTTCTCTACAAGACTCTGTTGTAACATAAACGGATTCCCCTAAAAATTCGACACCCAGAGGTCGAAGTATGGTGCGCCGGATCGGTCGGTACACTGACGTTTTTAAGCGTATTTTCGACTTTTGTCAGCGTTTACGGGAAAACAAGTCTAAAAGTCAACAAAACAAACCATAAAATCTTGTTCAGCATCAAAAACTGTAGGGGGAGACCAAGTATCAGACAAATCGGTTCGGTGGGAGCCGAGATATAAGAGGCTGAGAGAAAAAAGTGAGAAAAACGCGAAAACGGTGAATTCCAGAAGTGGCTTCAGAAGAATGCCTATAGCTCGGCTCCTGGACGTCAGATTGTTTAAAAAATTTTGCCGCCTCATCTCGAAAAGATTTCCTGTCGAACAAAAAAAAAAGCAAGTAAAAAGCTCTTCTCTGAGCCGAGAAACTTTTTGGGACACATTTCGTTGGACATTTTCCCGGGTTACGGTAACATTTGCCCGTGAGTCATACTTTCTATATTTCAAGAGAGAGGAGGGCAGATTAGTTTTCTGGTGATTCCTTATATTTTATTTCCGTTGCTAGGGAATCTTGCTCTGGGAATTCTTTCGAAATTTGAAGTTCCTGGGGCGGTTCAAGTTTATTTAGGGGTTACTTTAGTTATGAGTGAGTGAAGTCCACATCAGAATAAAACAATTTCTCTTTTTTTCAGTGACTGGAATGTCTACTCTTGGAGTTTTCGAAAATCGATATTATTGTTTATTTCAAGGTGAAACATGGGGAAAAATTCGAAAATTATACTTGTTTTCAAATTATTTATTTGCTATTGTCCTGTTTATTTACCCATCTATCACTGTGCCAGATCAAGAAACAGCAAGACAGGAGGGGTTGAAGGTACAGTACTGGCCATAAAGAATGCGCGTTTGCCTGTTTTCAGTTGAAAATTATCATTTTTGAGACTATGCTACAGTGTGTGTGATTGACATAGGGCCCCAAAATATTTTGAGGGTATTCTACCACTCAAGAGCTCCACTTTTGTAGTTCATGACTTTTCTGGATAATTAACTTGAATACTTTTTACGGACCGTCAAAGAAAAAAAGCGCAAAAATCGCATATTTTGCACTGGAAACCTCGTTTTTTCTGGTGTTTTTTCTTTAACGGTCCGTAAAAAGTATTCAAGTTGATTATCAAAAAAAGTCATGAACTACAAAAATGGAGCTCTAGAGTGGTAGAGCACCCTCAAAACATGTTGGAGCCCTATGTCAATGTCTCTTTCCGTGACATGCTCTCGAAAAAGGCAAAAAAATCACGATTTACCACTGAAAAAATAAAAACGCGCATTCTTTATGGCCAGTACTGTAGGTGTTTTTTTTCAAAATTTCCAGAAAAAAATGTCCGGAGTTTCAGAAAGTTCCATGCATACTTTCTAATCCAAATGTAATTGTAACTGATATTTTTGTTTACACAACAGAACCTCTTTATTTTTTATGTTTATGCACTATTGGCCTGATTTTGATGAATGGCCAAATTGTGGCTTTTATCATTATCATTTTTCAAAAAATGATGAAATCCAAAGCAGTTTCAAAAGTGACAATTCACAATCAGAGGAAGTTTATGTTAGCTTTATCGATTCAATTTTTAGTTGTCATCTCCAATTTTACATTTCCAATTTGTATTATTTTTTATGTCCTTGTCACCAATACTTATAACCAGTTTTTGAATAATTTGAGTATTCTCTTATTATCATTTCATGGCCAAACATTATCGATTTCCACTATAATTTTGCATCCTGCTTATCGAAATTTCATTGTAGGACTTTTCATAAAACGACCTAATGTGCAAAATATTCAAAGTTCCTACCACGATGCGACAAAGTTAAAGCATCCAGTGTAATATTGTTCTTTGAATGTTTTGTGTTTTTGTCTCATAATAAAAATTGAATAAATCGAATATTCCATTATCCCAATTTTTTGAGCTCATTATTTTATTTTCCATCTGCATGTTCACTTTTTCATTTGCACAATGAATTCCGTTTGTTCAAACAACTCTTCTGGTTTCTTAACATCTCCGGAATCCCTTCGAACAGTTTTTCATGCATTTGCTATTTTGGAAGTTCCTATTCATTCCTTGGCTACTTATTGTATCATTATGAAAACTCCGGAGAAAATGAAAAACGTGAAATTTAGCATGTTGGTCATGCATTTTTCAAGTGTGCTAACCGATTTTTCAATAAGTCTTTTGACGGTCCCATTCATTATGTTCCCTTTGTTGGGAGGTCTTCCACTCGGAGTTTTTCAAAAAATTGGTGTTCCAGAAACTGTTCAAACGTATTGGGCGTTAACTGTTGTTACAGGTAAGAACTCTGTAAAGAAAACTATCTTTTATCCCGGAAACTATTTTCAGTTACTGGAATTGCCACACTTGCTCTATTCGAAAACAGATTTTACTGTTTATCTCCAAACTGGAATTGGGGAAAACTTAGAAAGTTTTATTTGCTTTCGAATTATATTTTCGCGTTTTCATTATTCCTATACACATCTTTCGTGGTACCGGACCAAAATGCTGGGAGACAAGAATCATTGAAAATAGTATTAGGGTGGAAAGAAAGTTTTTGTGCAATTTTGATTTTGATTTTATTCGAACAAGAAACATTCTCAGGTTCTGGTTTGTTGATTATTTTTGAACTAGTGAGACTACTGTTTGATATCCAAAATTAGGGATTCCCTCTTTCAAAACGCGAGTGTCTAGAATTGGAAACAGAAAATGGCCTATTTTTCGACTGTAGAGTGAGTTTGGACCCCTTGTTACTTTAGACGTAGATCATGTTGCGAGAAAAATCAAATGAAGAAAAACCACTATTTAGGGAGTTCAAAGACCAAAGAAGAACAATCTACTATAAATTAGTCAAAAGATATTTCATGACTTTCCCAACATGAGGTCAGTTTCGGTGTAGGAAAAATGTTGAAAATTTGGTATAGTGTTCATGACTAAAAGTTTTCTCCGCTCCAAGATTGTTTTGGAATGTGCTGATGCTGCTATAGGTTGGTACTATTGATTGTGACATTTAACTAGAAGACTGGAATCGATTCTCTATCTGTAGCTATCATTATGGCAGAATAGTAATTTTTGTTCTTTCATCAATTTCTGAAAAATTTTTCAACTGAGCAACTTTATTTCTGTTATGGGTTTTGTAAAAGACAATGTCCTTTATAAAACCCGCCATAAGTCAAGTATCATCGGATAATAAGAAGTGAGAAATTAATGAAAATTACAGAGCCTTTCGAAAGCCTTCGTAACACGAGTCTAGTGTTAACAGAAGAGGGGCGAACAGAGGGTCTGGGTTTCACTACCGGATGTTTTGACTATCCATATACAATATACAGTTACCCTTTTGTCAATGCTCCTTGTCATTCTCAAATGGGAGTAAAATCAAAAATGCACAAAAACTTTCTTTCCACCCTAATACCTTGTGTCGCTTATATAGTCGATGAAACTTTCATTGATATCTATGTTTTTACAACAGAAAGCACGTATTTCTTGAGCCTTGTCTCTTTTGCAATTGTTCTAGTAATTGGCCAAATTCTTACTTTCAATTACCTATCCCTCCGAAAACTCAAAACAACTAAAACTATTTCCAAAGCCACTCATATTGCTCAGAGAAGATTCATCATGGCAATATCCATACAGTTTCTCATCGTATTAACCATTTTTGCATTTCCAATATTTTCTATTCTTTTTATAATGGCGAAAAATATCTATAATCAGTTTATCAATAATTTATGTATGTTGGTCCTATCACTTTATGGTCAAGTATTGTCAATATCCAATATCCATGATTATATTGCATCATGATTATCGGAATTTTCTAGCAGAATTATTTTTCGAACGAGAATGTTCTGTTTCTTCTGGAGGCCCAGCTGTCATAAAAATTAAACAAATGGTATGATCAAACAACTGATTGCATTGCGCAACTTTCAAATAAAACGTTTTAAATTTCAAAAAATGTGTATACTGTGTACTTTCTTTATCGTTTCACTCTAATTTTCCATAATAATACATTTCTTGAAAAGTCATAATTTCGAAAAGCCCGGAACTTCTGCAATTATAGAACAGGTGGAGCAAATACATTGTTCCCTGCATCATTTTTGTGTTTTTTTCTGATAAAAACAATCAAATAAAACAAATGTTCATTATCAATCATTTTTCCATTTGTACAATGACTTCTGTTTGTTCAAACAACTCTTCTGATTTCTTAACTTCTCCAGAATCCCTTCAAACAGTTTTTCATGCGCTTGCTATTCTTGAAGTTCCAATTCATATTTTGGCAACTTATTGTATCATTATGAAAACTCCAGAAAAAATGAAAAACGTGAAATTTAGCATGTTGGTTATGCATTTTTCAAGCGTGCTTACTGATTTTTCCAATAGTTTTCTACTTGTTCCATTCATTATGTTTCCAGCATTAGGAGGTCTTCCTCTCGGATTTTTACAGAAAATTGGGATTCCAGAAACAATTCAAACCCATTATGCGCTTACGTTGGTTGCAGGTAAAAACCGTTCGTAGATTCTGACGGAAACTCGTTCATTACAGTAACTGGAATTTCAACTCTTGCTCTTTTTGAAAATCGGTTTCACTGTCTGTCTCAAAATTGGAATTGGGCGAAAATTCGAAAACTTTATATATTTTTTAATTATATTTTCGGAATTTCAATTTTCGTATACCCTTCTTTTAAAGTTCCGGTTCAAGACGTAGGGAGGCAGGAAGTTTCAGAAGTAAGTCCTGTTCCGTGTGCGTGGGAGTCGCGTGACTCAACTATTATTATTTTCTATTATTATTTTTTGACAATACAGCTGATATTCCAGATGGTTCCGTGTTTGGCGTATATTGTTAATGGAGCCTACACTGATATCTATGTCTATACAACAGAAGGCACTTATTTTTTGATCTTTGTCTCTTCTGCAACTATTCTAACGAGCATCGAAGTTGCGATTTTCATATTCTTATCGTTCAAAAAACTGATAACTACAAAAGCAATTTCTCCAGCCACACATTCCGCACAAAAAAGGTTCATTGTAGCCATATCCATCCAGTTTTTTATAGCATTATCCATACTTGCATTTCCAATATTTTGTATCCTTTATCTCATCGTTCAAAATATTTATAATCAATTTGTGAATAATTTATGTGTTCTTATTATATCACTTCATGGCCAAGTGTTATCGATATCTACTATTGTTTTGCATCAAGATTATAGGAATTTTGTGACAGGACTATTTATGAAACAAAAAGACACTGTTACTTCGGTATGTCCAGGAGTCATTAAAAATTGAAGAAATCATTCATATAATATCATCAAATAACTTTTTACATTCCGCTATTTTCAACTGAATTTTTACAATTGTTGCCAAACTTTGAATGTCTTCTATATTTTTGTTCACCACGTGGCAAAGTGATAATAAATCAGTGAATCGATTATGACCAGTTTGTTGATGTGTCAGTTGGCAGTATTGAAAAAGAGCAGATGAATAGGATTTCCGACGGGTTGTCAAAATAGAAACAGCGGGATCGGATAATGAGGTTATAGCTGTAAAATACAGTTTTCAATGCAGAAGAGTTTCAACAAAAAACTAACCGGGATCACAAAAAAGAATAACGGTGACGAGTAGAAATTCCTCATTAGAGATATCCAGTTCAATGAGCTTATTAACCAGTAGACTTCGAATTTGACACAGGAAGTTTAGTGAGACGTTGAAAAGGCTAAAGAGCATAAAATGATGTTGAGGCGAGAAATTCGTTTGATCATTTTTTGATTTTGGCTTTTGTCATAGATTTTGCACCCGAGTGACTAGTGGATTATCGGGAGTTATCAAACTAGACATAAAGATACCAGAAATGGAACCGCAGAGAAAAACTGGCTTTGTTAAGAACACTCTTTTCCCATCTCTTCACTATTCACTTCTCTTTCAGAGGGGCCGCGCTGTTAAAGGGAATTTTCGACGAAACAACATAAAGCTGACCTAACACATTCGAAAAAAAAAAATGATAAGAAATAACTCACGCCCCTAAAACATCGGGTACTATTTCATGCCCTCCTGGAGTCACTAATCTATCATATTTCCCTCGAATCGTTTTCAAAGCACTGAAGAGCAACGTGGCTTTTGCAGAGAAACTTCGGAGCAATGTCATCTTAATTCTTATCGCTGAATCAGCCCGATACACCCATAATCCCTTACTTTATCCTTCATTTCTAGTTCCTCTATGAAATCCAGATTCAATAAAAACTCCACTGTTGTGTACATTCCAAAAAACCTCCAATCTTCATCAGTCATTTTGTGGTTGGCTACGTCCTGAAATGTTCTTGATCATTCTTAGGCTTTTGAATTAAACTCACCTGAGCCACAATCTCTATTTTCTTCCTCTTCACAATCTCCTCTAATCTCGGATTTCCAAACAAAAATTTATTCATCAAAATCGTAGATCGTCTGGAGTCCAGATATAGGAGCTGTCCGATAATAGTTTCCATTGTATCTTCCGTTCGGCAACTCATTTTCAAAAGGGCTGATGGTTTTATAAACATTCCAGTTTCTAAGCATTTTTGAAAACGGCAAGATTTGCAGTGGGGTACACGGGAGTTTTCAGTAAGGTCTGAAAAGTCAAGGGTGCTGTTGTAATAGAGGTGGGCTTACCATCAAAACATTGGTTTTTTCTTATGCAGTTGAACTGAAGATCCAGTAGGATACATCTTCGGAAGAACATTTTGCATGCGTCACATGAAAAACTCTGGAAAGAAAAACATCAGCTTGCTATACTTTGGAAAAAAAATCACCCCATAATTGTTGCCAAAAGCTGGTCTCGCGCATATGGAACAATTCTTCTTTGTAGTGACGGGGCTTAGCATTCCCCTCTAGACATAAAAGTCTGAAAATGAATATGATGTCGAAAAGTTCCTTGAGCAGAAATCAGAAAATTCAAAAAAAAGAGGCGGTGACAAAAGCCAATCTCTTGATCTTACGAATTTTTGTTTGGTGTATGCGGAACAGATTAGGGTTCGATGCTGAAAATAGAAGGTTCAAAACAAAATGTGTTGTTAAAAAACATGTAGCACATTAAATTCGTGGTGAAAACAAGTAAGTTGGAATTAGAAAGAGAAATGAACTTTTGATCTTTGAAACTTATGAAAATGAAGTCTGGACCAAAATGCATACAAATATTTAGTAGAGTGGTGAACTAAATTTATTTGGAGATGAATGAAAATATACGTGCTTCAGGAGGATTAGACGGATTAGATAAAGGACTGCATTTCCGTAAAACGTATGTCATGGATGTCGTAAAAGTGTATTTTCAAAGATTCTTGCAAAAAAAAACATGAATAAAATTTTCCACGAGGCTCCAGACTTGTCAATATCAGAAAAAAGGGAAACTAGGAAAAGTGTGTGAGAATTGAGTAAAGGTCACTGAGTTTAACTTCTCTCTCTCTCCAGTTGGAGCTAAGAAAAAAAAATTTCATCAGTAAAATTTGATTTTGCCAGGCTGTACTCTAGATTGGTCAGGTGCAAATTGATTGAATTAATTTCCACGACTTTATTGAGAAAAAACTGGTTCGAAGTGTCATTTTTTGCACCAATTTGTAATAGAGCATTTGTCTATTCCTGAAGAGAAGTAATGTGCAAATAAGAGATGCAGAGGCAAAAGGTTTTCTCTGCGTCTCTTCGTTGCACACACTCTGTTTCGCCTTACTGATGCCATCAGAACGTCTTTTCAAGTGCAATTTGCTAATGTTTCCTTGGCAGGTGCATGACTGGCAAAATGAACAAAGATCTGAATGAGTAAAAGTCAACTTTGAAAGCAATCCCATCAATTGGCTAACGGTTTTCAATTTACTGTCTGCTTCTGCAGGTGAATATACGAAAGTAAGAACATGGTAAATCATAAACTTCATTTTCAGAAATCACAATTTGGCCTAGAATGTTGAAAAATTGCGAAGGCTTGTATCGATTTGATACTATAGTTTTCAAGACTTCCATTCTATCAATCAAGTGCAAGTTACCATCACAGTGTTCAAATTGTGAACGGAATTCGCTTTCTGGACGGTGGTTCGTGTTCGAAAAACCAGATTATCCAGCAGAAAATTTCGGTATGGAGCATGAATCAACAACATCACAAAAGTAGTTGTCACCCCATGAGATGACATAATAATTAGGCAAAGATTATTGACATATTGACGATGAAACTTTGCCCAGACTGCTTGAACAAGAAAATGTGCAGGAAAGAAAAGACTTCCAGCTGGAATCACCATCTGGAATCAATTTGGTTATTTACTATTAGTTCAATAGTTACTGAACCTGTAAAATTAGAGCTTTGAGGAACTTCTTCTGCATGTTTATAGTGTTAATCGATATACTCTTTTTCATTTGTCGATTCAGCATCCATCCAGTTAACAATGCGAAGAAAAACGCTTGATACATGAAGAAACCAACACACAAAGTGACTACAATAGATGGGATACCAACTATCCGCGAGAATAAGAAAACTGAATTTAGATCAACATAAGGGGGAATACAAGAAATGCTTTGAATTAGCGTTTCCCTCATTATACTTTGATCGGGTATCATCATGTAAAGAGGTATAAAATAGACAAAAGCAAGTATGAAGTCTAGAAGAAAACAGTAGATTCTTAATCGGTGCCACCAGTGATGATTGTTGAAAATAACCAAAAGACGGGTTTCGAAGGCAATTATCATGGACACAAGAAGAACTAAAACTTCAAAATAGTAACAAATTTAATAAAAACCGATTACCTCCAACAGTTACGAAAATGAAAAATATTTGCTCCCCTACGCCAATTCCAAACAAATTCAAGACTCCTAATGGATATCCAGCTATAGCGGGAAGAATAATATACGGAGTTGTGAGCATACTCAGAGCGAAATCGAGGAAACAACTCCAGAAATGGAAATTCATCAGACTCCATTTCACAGATTTCATTGCTGGAGGAGTTTTTCGAAGGATACAGTAAGCGCCGAGAAGATGGATTGGGATAGCAATGAATCCGAATCCGTGGAGAAAAAGAGCTTGGAACTCTGAAGTGTCAAGATAGAAAGATTCATTGCAGTAGCTCATTTTGACCAGAGAATAAAATAATAATGAAGAAATGGTGATTATTTCCAAAAAAATCACCTGTGTCCGATGATCACATTCGAACGTTTTACATATAATTACAATTTTCAAGTCATAAAACATGCAAAAAGTGTTTATTAACATTATATCAAATTCGAGTTGTTCTAACAGATCTCATATCATGAACTATAATTGCATTTTCCTTGTTTCTTTTCACCCCACATCTACTGATCAATCCCAACAGAAACAATCGATATGGAGCATGGATCAAAACCATAACAATAGTTGTGATAACCCCATGCGAGGATAAGATTATTATGCAAATGTTATTGAGGTATTGACGATGGAATTTGAACAAGACAGAAAATAGTAGATATAGTCCAGGCAGTGCAAGAATAACAGAAGGAATCACTATCTGAACTTTCGATTTTTGAATCAAACGCAAATTTGGAAACTAAGCTTACCTGTAGAATTAGAGCTCGTAAAAATTTCTTTTGCATGTTCATAGTGCTAACTGATATGCTCTGCTTTAGTTGCTTATTCATTAACCATCCAGTTAAAAATGTATAAATGAACCCTTGAATACAAAAATAGACAATCATGACTGCTATTAATAAGGCTGATTTTCTACTTATACTGGAAAACAGGAACACTGAATCAAGTTCGATGTAATCAGGGATACACGACAGCCAGAATGATAGCGTGCGTTCCATTTGACTTTGATCAGGAATTAATAAATATCCGGGTAGAAAACAAGTTAGAGCAATTATATAGTTAAAAATAAACCAATAGACTCGGATCCGATACCACCAATGGCTTTTTGGGATTACAACCAACATACGATTCTCAAGGACAATGCTCATTGATACGAGGAGAACTGAACCAAATTTTAATTTATGGAAGTTTCAATGATACCTCCAATAGTGGTCATAACAAGGAAAACTTGCTCCCCTACGCCCACTCCAAAAACACTTAGAACTTCTAATGGATAACCCGCCAAAGCGGGGAAAAATAAATATGGAGTAGTTAATAAACTGAACACTAAATCTAGAAAACTACTCCAAAAGTGTAAATTGAGCAAGCTCCACTTCATAGACCTCATCGTTGCAGGAGTTTTCATAAGGATACAATAAGCACCAAAGATATGAATGAGGATTCCAAAAGAACCAAAAAGATGTAACCATAAGGAAAGAAATTCTGGGGTATCCAGAAATAAAAAATCATCACAATAGCTCATATTGAACTGAAGAAATTAAGAAAACTACCGTAAAAACTGTATTAGAAGGACACCTTCAATAGAAGAACCCCTCTAATAGAAGGACACCCTTGGGTATGATTGAAGAATAGAAGGACACCCTTTAATAGAGGGACACCTTTATTATTTTCTTCGGAAATTTCAACAAAATTTTTCGAATTTAAAAAATATTGCTATTATAGAAACTTTTCTTCCCGTTTCTCGTATTTTTCTTCTACTTTTTAGTGGTTTGCGATGTAAAATCGAAGCAAAACAACAGTTTTTGTTCAAAATTGGTGGCGATTTTTAGCCTGACAGAGCTCCGAAAAATAGAAGGACAGCCTCTAATAGAAGCACACCTGTAATACAAGGACACCAAAATAGAAGGGTTGAGAATAGAAGGATATGTCCCTCTATTACAGGTTTTACGGTATCAATAACTTCCTGTTAAGGTGAAGACAACATGGCTTGAGTTCTTTTCATAATATGGCGCATAGCAGAAACGGAACGCCGTTGATTAGAAAAATGTGTCATTTTTCATACGCCATGATTTTTGTTTTTTTTTTCATATTTTAATTAGAAGTTTTGTTTCGTGTCAGCTTTGCGTAAACATGTAATGAACTATTTAGTGGCGTCTGAGATACATAAAATCATATATATTCAAACACTTAAATTATACAAACAAGATCAAGAACTTATTTCAATGCTCACATAGCAAAGGCATGACAATTGTGTCCGTTCTTGGTGGCTCCACAGTAGGCGGTATCAGCTCTGACAGTGAAGACGAATGGGCTCTCGGAGCAGACGACAACGAATCTGTTGAGTTGACGACTCTCTAGAACAGTGTTGACGGCTTTCGATGAGTCTACTGAGTTGGCTTGCATATTCTGAAATCCAACTCATAGGTATCATTTTAAAGAATGAGTCTTTACCTCCAAAATGATCTTTTTCAATTCTGGATTATTACACATCAAGTCATCATCTCCAGCGGCAATTCCATAAAAAGATGGTTTTTCTGGAAGAGATCTCTTCTTTCTTCCACCGCCACATCCACAGGATGGCGGTGGTGGTGGGGGAGATCCACCCCCACATCCACATCCACCTCCTCCACTCATTGGGAAGATTCCTATGCAAGCAGATGCAACGGAGATAAGGGCAAGTAGAACAATAATAGAAGATTGCATTTTTAGAATAAGCAGAGACTTCAGAAGACGTTGTTCTGATGAGGTATTGGTCTTCGAAGATCCCTTTTATAGTACAATTTCTGGTGACGTTTGTCAGAAACGCCTCGGTGAATTAATTACACTTGATATCCCAAAAAAGATCAATTCGTACTTTTTTGTAACAGTAAATCTGAAGATCTTTTCACTACTTTTCAGTCTTGTTTTTGCCATTAGGCTATCCTTTCAAGATTTTTATCTCTCTTGTTCCAAGCGATGATGATTCATTCAGTGAAAATGAAGGGGGTTTTGGTAAATGGTTTGTTGGTCGGAACATCAAAAAAATAACGCAAGAATCTATTAGGTTATCCCATTTGAATTGAACACCGACAAGGAATTTATGTTCTGTTCTAGAACCAAAACGTGACGCTTCACCAAGTTTTTGACATATTCTCGACAAGGCGTATTAATAGTTAGCATTGCAATCGTCGAAAAGAATCCGTGAGATGATATGAAGATTACCAAAATGTTATTGAGATATTGATAATGTAACTTGAACAAATGCGACATTAACATGTACATTAACGGGAAGAGCAGAATAAGAACAGGAACAAAAACCTACAAAATTAATTTTAATTCGTGTCTTTGAACTTAATTCTCACTTGTATCAGTAAAGCTTTCTGAAACATTCTCTGCAACTTTCCATTGTTTTGTGAACTATTCATGTTGATTTGCTTCCGTAATATTCTATCCGTTAACCATGCAAAAACGAATACTTGTGGAGAAAAGAAATTGAAAGCTAAAGTATAAAAGAGTATGTCATAATATTTTATCGTAATAACGAAGACGGACTCGAAATTGATATAACTTGGCATACATGTCCATTCTTCGAAAACTAGCACTTTAGCAATTTTCTGGTCGGGGGTGTTCAGATAAGTTGGCGTGCAATAGGCAAAAGCAATGAAAAAATCAAAAACAAGCCATGGAATTCGAAAATGACGCCAAAAGTTGGTGGGTCGAAGGAGGATGCATAAGCGTTTTTCGAAAATAACGATGACAGATGCAATGACCACTGAAAATATGAAACTTCGCAGGTGAAGCTTAGAAACCAATGTGACCAAAAGATCAACGAAATTGATCTGTACTTTTGAATGCTTGAGATGTAAAAAGCTATTTTAAAAAGCTATACAAACGGTAAAACATTATGTAATTCAAAAACGGTAAATGTTCCCGTAAAAAAACTCACCGCCCGCGGTAGCCAATATTATGAAGGTTTGCTCTGCCACACCAACCCCAAATAAAGAGAATAGTCCAACTGGATACCAAGCCAACTCTGGCAACACCAAGTATGGGGTTGTTAACAAACTCAACATTAAATCTAAGAAACAGCTCCAAAAATGAAAATTCAAAAGTCCCCATTTAACGGAGCTCATTGATAGTGGGGTTTTATAAAGGATACAGTACGCTCCGAAGATATGAATAGGTACAACAACGCATCCGAGACAATGAAGAAAATATGTTTGGAATTCGGCAGTGTTTAAGAAAGTGGAGCTATTGCAGTTGTTCATTTTGAGAGGAGTTTAAGAAATCAAGTTTATTTTGAACTAAAACAAGCGGCTGAAAAAAATACGAATTTACAATTGCAGAAGTGGGTGGAATAGAACTTTAGGTTATGCCATTTGAGTTGAAAATCACCAACGAATTCCCATGTTCTTGTAGAACTAGGACCTGGTATCTTACTAATTGCTTCACGTATTCTCGATAAGGTCTATGGATAGTTAGCATTGCAATAGTTGAAAAGAACCCATGTGATGCCAAAAATATCACCGAAATGTTATTGAGATATTGATAGTGAAACCCATATAAACAAGAGAACCCTAGGTATACTAAAGGAATAAAAACTATGAGGACTGGTATAACCACCTGGAACTGTATATTTCGAAATCAATTTTTCTACTCAAATCTTGCCTGTATTATCAAAGCTTTTTGAAAAATTCTTTGCAGTCTAACTGTGTTTTGTGAAGCATTAATATTGACTTGCTTCCTCAAAATCCAATCAGTTAACACAGCAAAAACAAAGATTTGTATAAAAAAGAATTGAACCACCAAAGTATAAATGAGCAAGTAATAACTATTCCGGGTTATTATGAATACCGATTCAAACTTGATATAGCTTGGAACACATCCCCACATTTGGAGGAAGACTTCTTTTGCCATTTTTTGATCTGGAATATCTAGATAGGTAGGAGTAAAGTATGTTAGAGCAATAAGGAAGTCCATGATAGTCCATGGGATTCGGAGAACACGCCAGAAGCTGTTAGCCGAGAGAAGAATATAAAAACGTTTTTCAAAAATGAGAATAACAGATGCAATTACAACTGAAACGTGGTTGCGAGAGAATAAAACATGCTTGTTTGTTAACCCACTAACCGCCCATTGTTATCATCATCATATACGTTTGTTCTGGTACACCAATTCCTAGAACACTGAAAAGTCCAAGTGGATATCCAGCCAATGCTGGCAAAACCAAATAGGGTGTAGTTAACAAACTCAAGCCAAAATCCAGGAAGCAACTCCAAAAGTGAAAATTCAAAAGGCTCCACTTGACGGAGCTCATTGTCACAGGAGTTCTATAGAGAATACAGTAACCGCCGAAGATATGAATTGGTATTGCAAGAAAGCCAAAACAATGAAGAAAATAGGTTTCAAATTCGGCGGTGTTCAAGAAAGTGGAGCTATTGCAATTGATCATTTTGAATGTAAAAGAAAGAAAAAACAGAAATTTAGTTTGTATCTGAAGAAACAGGTGAAAAATTTGTTTACACTTGCGAGAATAGGGGTGGGTGGAGCAGAACTTAATAACTTTTTCAGTTCATATCATTTTTTTCAAATTCGTTAATCAGCTTTTGAATTCATGAATAACTTCGAGAAATAAGAATATGTAATTGAATCTAACTAACAAAAATTTATTAATTATCCTTAAAAAATGATCGAGTTCAAGTAAATCACCAAGTCTTGCTTCTAGTATAAACAGTAGAAGGAACGTCGACAACATATTCTTTCCGTTTCCCTTGTTTCTTCTTCTTTTTTCCCGTTCCTTTTTTATTATTGATAATCCATTTGACAAGAAATATCAGACCAAGAATCATAAAACCTCCAATACTTGCTCCAATTATATAATGAGTAGTTGTAAAAGTGAAGGATTCTGTAGATGGGATCACTTCAGAAGTTTTTGGAGGAATTGTTGTAGTGGTTGTTGATGTTGTAGTTGTAGATGGAGTTGTTGAAGAAGGAGAAGAGGAATTTGTAGTCGAATTACAGTAATTCACTGTAAACAAAAAAGTTGAGTTCCATGAAAACATTGTAAGCCTTACATTTTTGATTCTGACGACAAAACTTTCCCTTCTCTTTTTCAGCCTTCGTTTTGCATTTCACTTCACCTTCCGAACAACTCTTGATGATGTTTTGAAAATCTTCATTGCACTTATCAACTAAAAATATAGCATTGTTATAAAAAAAATGCTATAAAACAAACTATTATCTTTATTGCATTCCCTTCCAAAATACGCTTTTCTGAAAGCAGAATTATGATGAATGCATTTTTTCCCAGAAACTTACGGCTGCTTTCGTTTTACCATTTCCTATGTTTCTTCTGTAATGAATAAACGAAAAACTCAGTGACCGTATAACCTCAAGCCTTGTTACCATAAACTCCATGCTATTGTGATAAGTTCAAACAGAGGTTTTCCTTTTTCATGAGTTCAAAATACAAAGTATAAAGTAGAAAACCAAAAACACCGAGCTTAGTACCAGAAGAGCCCATTGTCAAAAGGATATTATAGTGTGCATACGGTAAGCTTCCAAAAAAAAACGATAAATTTCAAACTAGGTTTGAAATGCGGAAGTAAATACTCAGCAATACAAAACTAATACATCATTCATTAATGAAGCGAAATTTTAATTGGATTCAATTTCCATTTGAAAATTGACAGGTGATGTGACAGGTGAAAAATGTTTTTCTTTACAATATCAAAAAAAATAGCAGAGTTCAAAATCAACTATTTAGGTGATCCCATTCGTGTTGAGTTCTCGAATCGAATTCTGATTATGAACTAATATTTGGCTACAAATAAAACTCCGGATGTAAACTCGATAAGCCTCGTGAATTGTTAAAATGGCAATTGTAGAGAAGAATCCATGAGATGAAACTATGATTGTAGAGATGTTGTTCAAGTATTGGAAATGAAATCCAAGCAAAGCGGAAAAGGATAAATAGAACGCCGGTAACAATATAATGAGAACTGGGATTAGCATCTGTAAAGAGCGATCGGTCACAAAATCATTTCTGATTGAGGACACCTGAATGATCAACGCCTTCTGGAAACTTCTCTGAAGCCTTGCAGTTCTTTCAGAAACATTACATCGGGTCTGTCGACTCAAAAGTCGTTCAGTTAGAAACGTGTACAAAAATATTTGAACGGAAAACAAAACAAAAGCGATCGACAGTGTTTTCCAGGGAACACTTGCATCAATTGAAAGTATGAATACTCGTTCAAGTTGAATATACTCTGGAAGACATGGGACCATATCAAGAATGATACTTTTTGCTACTTTTTGATTAGGAATGTGGAAATATGTTGGCAGGTAATAGACCAACGCTACAACAAAATTGAAAATGATTCATGGAATTCGAATATCCTTCCAAAAGTGATCCCCATGAACAAAGATTAGAAGACGTTTTTCAAAGACAACCAGTGTTGAAACAATTACAACTGAAAAAAAAGGTTTCGTAAACGAATTTACATTTGAAAGACAATCACTTGCTGCCACGGTCATCATCAGATATGTTTGCTCGCCTGGGCCTAACCCTGTCAAATTCAAAAGACCAAGTGGATACCCAGCCAGAGCTGGAAGTAAAAGATATGGAGTAGACAGTCAACTCATTCCTAAATCCATAAAACAACTCCAACAATGAAAATTGAACAAACACCATTTGATTGTTTTCATAGTCTTGGGAGTTTGGATTAAGATGCAATAGGCACCAAATAAGTGAACTGGAATTGCGATGAATCCAAAACAATGAAGAAATGTGGCTTGGAACTCTGCGGTGTTGAGATAAGTTGTACTTCTACAGAAGTAAGACATGAGCTAAAAAAGATGACGGTTGGAGTAAAGAATAATTTGCAAATTGGAAATATAGTTATAATGGAGCAGGTGCTTCAGTTCTTTGTGGCGAATCGTCGTGCAACGAAGCAACATGTCATTTCCTTTTTGAAGTTCCGAATAAGCACTAAAATGATTCATTCCAATAAACTAGAAAAACCTTTTCGACTTCTTGATGTGATCGTCTTCGGAGTAATTAGAGAGTTTCTAAAAAATGCCTCTGAAAGCAGAGCCGCAGAGAAACTTTCTTTTCGTCTTTTCATCCTACACGCCATTTTTGGAGTTGACATTGGAACGAGTATGTAGATTTTGCTTAGCATGGAAAATGAAGAGACACCGAGACTTTTCAGCCTAGGCGGCCTGCATTTCTTGATTCTGCATACTATTTTTAAGGGACTGATTGGAGCACAATTTCAGACTCTTGTTTCAGACTATTTCCCACATTTTATCGCCCTAAATTCCTTGTGCCTTTTTGAGTTCTTTCTCAATTACTATAGCTTTCAGGTGGAAACAACTCAAAATGACATGAGGAACTCCACGAGCAACTATGGAGAATGCAAGTGACAGAAAATAGTGGAGGAAAGAACGATTAGTTTAATGAAACTATCAACCAGTTCTAGGATCGATTCTTGGGTTCCAGAAGTTTGGCACCACTTTGTTGCAGTTTTTTAGTTTGTGCGTTAGAGCTTCTGATGCTTCAAAATGGGAGCTATTGTGTGATGGAGTGCGCTTTTTTCAGAATCCATTTTTCACCATCATTTCTGTAAATTTACTTGTCAAAGCGCGCTCCACCGCACAATTCTTGGAATTATTATTTGAAAACCGGCAGTGATTTTCGACTTTTAACGCTCCCGATTCGAAGCTTAAGATCAAACGGAAGAATTGCCACGCCTCCTCCGCTAACCCTAGGGATTCGACACATTTATTTACTTCGTGCATGGTTCGCGGAGGAGTTCTTGGCTTTCAGCCTTATGCTTTTCTACTGGCGCTGACCTGGAAATGACCTGTAAATACAGGGTGCGTCATAATTATTGCAACGCGTTCAATTCATTACAAAATTTTTCAAAATTGTTTGATCAAGCTGAAACTTTGACAGGAATTTTATGAAATGATTTAGAAAGCACAACAGTTTTAGTTATTGGTATACCTTTTCTTATTTTTGAGCACCAGTCGTCGATTTCTAAAATGAGAAACACTTGCGGCACGCAGCTATTTCAGACTTACCCTAAAGAAAATTTCGGCTCAAAGTTTTTTAATCGACTCCAAAAATTTTTTATGATGAGCTTAACTATCCATCTCAATATTCCAAGAAATGAATTGCCGCTCAATTACAAAATTTGGTGATTCGGAACACCATGAATCAGTTAAAAGAAATCGCGAAAAACAACTTGAGAATAGATTTTATGCAAGTTTCGCTTTTAGAAAGAAGAAGAATTGTAACAGTACTCAAAGTATTAGTTGACAAAGTGTGTATTCATTATAGAAGTAAGCTAGTTTAGAAAAAAATACGATTCAATTAAGTTGGACGTTAGAAATCAGGATAATACAAGTCATTCGTATATTTTCTGAAATCTACGAATCAATATGTCTTTAAAATATTTTTTGACCTAATACCTCTTTAATTTCAATCTTAAGTCATCGAAAAATGTCCCCAAAACGTTTAGAAGTGATATGGTTCGCTAGCCTCCGGAGGTTTTTTGTCAGAAGGCACGAAAGTATTACGTGCATTTTGTCGCGTGCCAAAACTCTGCCAATCGTTTTTTACCTTGCGGACGGTACGAATCACAACTACCTTAAAAATAAAGATAGAGCTTAGAAAATTTGACGGCATATAGGTGAAATAATCAGTTAAATTTTTTCGGAAAGTTGGAAGGGGTACCTTGCCCCAAAGTGCTGCTATCCGCCGTCAAAGTCGGCATAAATGTGTTGCAATAATTATGACGCACCCTGTAAAATGAAAAGGGAAAAAGAAACAGGGGAAATGTGAGAAAGGGGAAGAGGGAAAGGGAGATGATGAATAAATGAGGAGAAAGAGGGAGGATTATCACAATACAGGGAATGAGAAGGAGCACGCCACCCTGCCTCGGGAAAAGGCGCCATGGCGCAAAAGTTGCGACACCGGAAAAGCGCCATAGTTCATTTTGTGCGTGTTTCCCGTGAGGAAGCTTTTTCAAAATTTACTACTGAGGATTTCATATTATTAATTATAAAAATTGTAATATCCAAATTCATCGAAAAAGCCTAAGACAGATTAAAGATTTAATGATTTCTGACGAAAAAAACATAAAATATCGAATTTTGATCAAAAATTGAAAAAGTTGAGACCAGTTGAAGGTAACGAAAGATATGACGGTACTCGAAAATGCTTGTAGAATGGATTTTTATCTTATTTCCATCAAAGATATTCTTTTTTCTATTATTTTTCGAGTGTTTTTGATCATATTTGAACAGTTCTAGACATAATTTTCGATAAAAGTAAAAAATTAATTTTTGAAAAAATGTTTCGAAATTATGTTTTTGTGTTTCTAATTGATGTTTTTTCTACTTAGATTGTTTGATTCTGCTGTTTCAATGCTTTACGTCTAAGTTTCACGAAATTAAAGCACTTTCTAGACTTGAAAAGTTTTTTTGGTTACGGTAGCTTTGCGCGCTTGCCGATCTTGCACCGCAGATGCGTCAATCTCTTCTTGGTAACATTCCCAGATCAGGGTGGCGTGAGGAGAAAACAAGTAGGGAGAATGGTAATAATAATTGGAAAGAGGACCACCGAACTGTCCATGGAACCAGCAAAAAGCTACTGCAGGCACCTGAAAAACTGATATGAAAAATAGAAAGATAAAGCATCTTTTAGAGGAATCTTTTCGGAAATCAATCTTTTTCAGACTCTCACTGATATGATTTTTTAGAGTAATTGTGCTTTTGAAAATGTAAAAGCTGAAGAATAAGGGCATCGGAAGCTATGAATAACTACCGTAAACCTGTATTAGAAGAGCCTACAATACTTCTTTTGAGAACGATAGCTTGCGGGCAATACTATTAGAGGGACAACTCGCCTGTAGAGGCTATTTAGTTGGTGATTTCTTTAATATTGTTATCCTACTTTTCCGGTTTTCAAAAGCTTATCAACTCTTGAAAATGGTAAAAAAGAAATGGAGTTTTAAAATGAAGTTTTGGGCGTTTTTTTGCAAGAAAATTGCGTTCTGCAAGAGCATTTTCGATAAAGAAGCAATTGTCCTATTCGAAAATCTGAGCTCGGAGCAATTGTATTGGAGTGGCACTTTTCACAGAGGATGCTCTTTTAATACAGGTTTAGCGGCACCTTGGTGACAATTAGAAAGTTCTTTTTCTGGAAACGCAAGCCTTTCTGCAGACCGGACTTGCATACAAGTCGACCTGCTTTCCAACAAGAAGCGATACTCTACCGATAAATTTCCCAACGTTCCAGCCTAAACTCACCTTCCAACGCTGATCTTCTATCCAATTTGCCCGTTGAGCATCTTGAGGGGAACAGCCACCAGGAAAACGACGGCGATAAAAGAAGAACAAAACAAAAAAAGAAATGGAAAAGGGTAGGAGGGGGAAGCCGTTTCGCATTCATAGTCATGTCCGAAGACTGGGACTGAAGGAAGAAATAATGCGAAACGGCAAAGAAGAGAATGGAGGAACCATCATCTGCTCTATCAGTCGCAACTCTAAAACGAGAAGGGGCCTTCAACAGGCTTCAGATGGTATGGAGAGAGAAAAAAAGCGAAATGAAGGGAGGAAGGGAGGGGGAACAAGAAACAAAAGAAAATTATCAATCCTGATTGAGCAGCTACCGCGGAGTCTATCGTGTCCATCGAATCCTACGAGATTTTCAGAAAGAACCTGAAAAACAGAACTGAATATATAGCTAAATAGTACGATTATACCTTCGCTGGTCCAATCCTGAAATGCTCTTCAACCTTCAACTCTGCCCATCGAGCTGTCCATTGAACTACCATGAAGCGACTGTCCTAACCTGAAAAACTTGAATGAAAAATAGAAAAAGATGTCGTTTATCAGAGGAATCCTTATTCCTTATGGATTTGATTTCCCCAAAAATAATGAGCTTTTCCAAAGTGAGAAATGAACGATTAAGGACGGCAGAACTTATAGTTTCCTCAGAAAAATTTCGGTCAAAACTGTATCAGAAAGGCATGCTCTTTTATTGTTACAAGCAGCGTTCTGTGGGTACTGATACTAAAGGGGCTCTTCTATTATTACTCGCAAAATTATCTAGAAAGTATTGTTGTAAACTTTGCGAGATTGGTCACTTTTTGAAGAAAAATATACAGATGCTTTTCAACTAAGGAGATTCAGTTTTCTTTTGATCCAGTTTTCAGCGGATCTTCTCTTCGTTCTCTATCATTTATCTTGGGGAAAATGACAAGTTTTGAAAGGTTAACCCTTCCGGGGAACATTATATTCTCTCTGTAAGAAACCCATATGTCTCATACATGATCTGAAGAACGGCAGTTTTTCAAGAACAAAGAGAATCTCTTCCGTTGCATTTACTGGGGCAATTCTTACCTCTGGCTGCTATTCTTGTTTCCAATTTGATGGCTTTGAGCCACAGGAAGGGAAGTTGTTCCTGAAATAATAATATTGATGAAAACATTGAAATACAGTCGTCTACACTCACCACATCTTAATCCAATTTCGACTATCTGAACAGCATCTATCGAACACACGGAGGAGCACCGACCATCAAGCAAACGACAACAATAAAAGAAGAATAAAACAAAAAAGAAAAGAAAAGGGTAGGAGGGGGAAGCCGTTTCGCATTCATAGTCATGTCCGAAGACTGGGACTGAAGGAAGTAATAATGCGAAACGGCAAAGAAGAGAATGGAGGAACCATCATCCACCCTATCAGTCGCAACTCTAAAACGAGAAGGGGCCTTCAACAGGTTTCAGATGGTATGAAGTGAGAAAAAAGTATAAGCTACATGAAGGAAGGAAGGGAGGGGTGGGAAAAGAAACAAAGGAAAATTATCAATCGGATCGAGCAACCACCGCGTAGAGTCCATCGAATCCGAGGCGTTCGCGGGAAGAAGCTGAAATGGAAATTGTATTTTTTTCTCATTGTTATGATAATACCTTCGCTGGTCCAATCCTGAAATGCTCTTCAACCATCCATCAATCACTGCCCATCGAACCAATCCAAACGACTGCCGAGGCCTGAAAAACTTCAACGATGACTAAATAAAGAAAGCAGTTTTTAGAGGAATCCTCTTGGAAAATCCTTATAGATTATAGATCTGATTCCCCAGAGAAAACGCGCTTTTTAAAGAGAAAAACGAACTATTAAAAAAGGCTGAAGCTACCTAACATTACTACCGCAAAAACTGTGTTAGAAGAGCATGATACTATATCGCTACAAGCAGCGTTCTTTGGTTACATATATCAAAAGGACTTTTCTATTCATATGAGCAAAATCATCCAGGAAATATTGACTAAAACTTCGCGAAATTAGTCATATTTCAAACCAAAATACACAGGTGCTTTTCAACTAGATAGGCTCCTCTAATTCAGTTTTCAGGGTATTTTCTCTTCGTTCTCTATCAATTATTTTGGTGAAAATGATATGAGAAAGTAAATCCCTCTGAGCAGGATTATATTCTCCCTGGAAACCGATGTCTCATACTTATTTTGGAAAAAGGCAGGTTTTCCAAAACGAAGGGAAGCTTTTCCGATTCCTTTTCGTAGGTACAGTCTATTCTTACCTCTCACTGCTAATCTTGTTTTCAGTTTGACGACGTCAGGCCACTGGAAGGGAAGGTGATCCTGAAATAACTTCATTGATGAAAACAATTGAAGTTTAGTTGTCTAGACTCACCAAATCTTAATCCAATTTCGACATTCCGAGCAGCATCTTTCGAACCCACGGAGGAGCAACAACAATCAGGGAAACAACGAAAATTAAAGAAGAATAAAACAAGAAAAAGAATGGGAAAGGGTAAGAGGGGGAAGCCGTTTCGCATTCATAGTCATTTCCGAAGACTGGGACTGAAGGAAGTAATAATGCGAAACGGCAAAGAAGAGAATGGAGGAACCATCATCTGCTCTATCAGTCGCAACTCTAAAACGAGAAGGGGCCTTCAACAGGTTTCAGATGGTATGGAGAAAAAAAAAAGCTACATGAAGGGAGGAAGGGAGGAAGGGAGGGGGAAAAAGAAACAAAAGAAAATTATCAATTCTGATTGAGCAGCCAAGTCTGTCCTTCAACTGCCCACCAAGCTGCCCATTGAACCATACGAAACGACTGCCGAATTCTGAAAAAATTGAATTAAAAATAGAAAAATAGAGCGGTTTTGGAGGAATCTTTTCGGAAAAATGGAGAAAATGACACATTTCAGGAGATAACCCCCTTCTAAGGAAGATGGTATTCTCACTGGAAATCCAGTGCTAAAACAGGTTCTGAAGATGTGGCTGAGCATCAAATGCACAATTCCTAAGCCATGCGTCGCACTGCGTACTCCAAAAACCGGCATCTTTGCCCGAGAAGTGAAGCTCTTCCTATCCATCCAAAGCGTTCAGTCTATTCTTACCTTCAACTGTTACTCTTTTTTCCAACTTGACGACGTCGAGCAACTGGAAGGGAAGATGGGCCTGAAATAATAATATTGGTGAAAACAATTGATATTTCTTAGTCTAAACTCACCACATCGCATTCGATTCTCCATCTTTCGAAACCACTGCGGAACATCAACAAACGGACCATTTTACATAAAATAAAGAGAAGAACAGAGAAATGGACAAGGTTTCGCATTCATAGTCATGTCCGAAGACTGGGACTGAAGGAAGTTTTAATGCGAAACCAGGACAAAATGACATAAAAGAGATTGGAGGAAACCATCATCCACCCTATCAGTCGCAACTCTAAAACGAGAAGGGGCCTTCAACAGGCTTCAGATGGGATGGAAATCGGACAAAACTACAGACGAAAAGAGGACAACAACGGGATCAACGGACCCGCACCGGGTACCGTCATAATTCTTTATTTTCCTCATCCTCAGTTCCTTTCCGGTCAACCTCCTCCCAGCCAGATAGAACCTTGGTTCAGTCTGAAACTGAGCACTTCCCATATGATCCCAGTTACCACCCTCTGCCAACAGGTATACACCTCGAAGACATGGGTGACACCGGGAATCGGGCAGATAGTTCGACACAAAAACGTCGATTAAGACCAGACAGCGGAGCCTCGAGAAAATAAAAGAGAATAAAGGGAGCAAAGAGGGGAAACAAAGTACATAAGTGAGGAAAGGAAATGAACAAGAAGCAAAAAAGACGATTCATCCAGGGAGTCCTTTTCGATACCACCAAACGTCGACCAGCTGCTGAGCACTCTTCTTCTTCACTGGAGGGGATCTGCCGGGTCTTCTGAGGTCTTCGGGACGCCGATAGCATCTGAAAATACATCATTAGTACCAAAATTGTTATGAAAATCACACCTTCGTTGGCTCTGAAGGCTTCCAACCTTCTCATTGGCTTCCGAGCGTCATCAGACCTGAAAAAATTAAAATTCCAGTCCAATCAAAAGCCAATTTTTACCTTAACAGGTCTCACAAGCTAAACGCCTTCGTCCCTACATCGTCTCGTCGCTGTGCCTTCTCGCCGCTGACCCGCGTCTCCTCGAAAAGACCAAATCTGAAAGAAATTCCGACAAAGAGAGCACGAAAAAAATTAGTCTTGCCTATAACCACTCGTCCTCGTCTCCTCCATCGTTTGTCGCCCGAACCGCTTCCTCCTCGAGCAGCATCTCCTCTGAATAACTAAAAAATTCACGGACGAAACAACGAAAAAAAGAACGAAAAAGAGCGAGAAAGAACAAAAAATCGTCAAGAATGATCGAGATCGAGAAAAACAACAGAAAACAGAAAAAAAAAACTCGAAAAAGACCGCCTTAATTTGATGGAGATCATATGGAGATCAAAAATGAATTGAAGGAGAGAGCAGGCCTAGGTTTTCAACGTAGAAAGTGGCAAATGCACGTAATTTATTATTTCAAAAAATCATTTTTTTTAATCGGAAATATAAACTCCCAGTTCTTAAACTAACTTCTGGACATTTTAGTGCTCAAAACGAAAAAAAAAGGACTGAAAACGCTGAATTTATTTAAAAAATTTCTAAGAAATAATGCAAACGTGCTCAACCGCACATAATTCAAACGACGCGCCTTGAAAGTTTGAAATTTTCGTCCTAAAAAATTATTTATTCTACGATTTTGTGACTCATTTTTGACCTATTTTTTGATCTTTTTGCGGGAAAATTTGTTTTCTTCATGTTGTTTGTTTGTTTCGGAAAGTGATCAAGCGAAATTGTTCTGGAAATCGTGGTTCGTTTCGTCATTCATCGGCGGTGCTGCAGTATTTCTTTTGTTTTTCCCGATTTCGAGTGATTTTCTTCGGTTTTCGTGTTCAAAAGCGATGCTTTTAGTTTAATTTTTTTTGGGTTTCAATGCAACACGCATTGTTTCCTCAGCTTGATGCACCTTTTGACAATCAAACAAGTTGTTTCGGTGGAAGTTTCCACATTTCTCAATTTTTCTTTTTTTCCGCTCGTTTACTTTGGTCTTCCCATTTTTTTTTATAACTTTCGCTTTTTTCAGGGGATGAAGACGATCGTCGCTTTGGGACTTCTGGCTCTCGCCACTGCTGCCAGCGGGCAGTTTATGCATGGTAAACCTTTTTTCTTCTTTCCTTTCAACAAAGTTCAAATTTCAGACTGCACAAACGCTCTTGACGGACTCTACGCTCTTGGCACATGCGAACCACAATTCTTGACGTGCTCCGGCGGAATCGCCAGAATCATGGACTGCCCGGCCAACCTCATCTACAACGAGCCACTTCTCATCTGTGATTGGCGTCACAACGTCGTTGGCTGTGAGGGTTCTGGTGAGGCTTCTGGAGAGACGTCTGGTGAAGAATCTGGCGAGGCTTCTGGAGAAGCTTCCGGAGAAGGCTCCGGATCTGGAGATGCATCTGGAGACGGAGAAGGCAGCGGATCTGGAGAGGAAACTCTCGAGAATGGTAAGCTTTCCCTTTTGAAATTAGTTTCTAATTGAAACTTTTCAGTCTGCGAAGGCTTGGAGGACGGCGCCTACTCATCTGGAGGCTGTACCACTTATTACTTCTTCTGCACCTCCAACGTCGCTCGTTTCCTCAGCTGCCCAACTCCACTCTTCTACGACAACGCTACCCAAAAGTGCGTCTGGAAGACTACTATTGAAGAGTGCAAAGAAGAAATTGATGGATCCGGAGAGACTTCTGGAGAGACATCTGGCGAAGGTTCCGGTGAGGCTTCTGGAGAAGCTTCGGGTGAGAACTCCGGAGAAAACTCTGGAGAAGGATCCGGTGAATTCGAGCCAACTTGCGACGGAAAGGTTGACGGAATCTATCCAAATGGTGTCTGTGCCACCAACTTCCTCACCTGCTCCGGTGGAATCGCTCGTGTCATGAACTGTCCAGCATCTCTTGTCTTCAATCCAACAATCCTTGTCTGCGATTGGCCACGTGACGTCGCCGAGTGCTCCGGACGTCCAACACCAAAGCCAGTTTGTGAAGAGGACGGATACTTCTCGTTCGGACAGTGCTCATCGTCGTTCACCGCCTGCACCAACGGACGCGCCATCATTATGTTCTGCCCAGCCGGACTCAAGTATTCACAGGCCACCGAGCGTTGCGATTATGATGAGAATGTTGCCGAGTGCCAAGAAAACTCTGGAGAAGGTGAGTAAAAGTGAGATGCAAAGACAAACACTCGCGTCTCTTTACCACCAATGGCCTTCTTTTTTCCTTCAAAACGCAATGTATATTTTCAGAATCTGGAGAGTCATCCGGAGAAGCATCTGGCGAGCAATCGGGAGAAGGATCAGGAGAGGCTTCTGGCGAAACCTCAGGAGAAGGATCCGGCGAAGAGCAGTGTGTCGGACTTGATAATGGACTTCATGCCATCGGATGCTCGCCACGCGTCCTTTCCTGTCAGAACGGTCACGTCGACATCTTCGAGTGCCCATCCAACTTGGTCTTCAACGAGCAAACCCTCATCTGCGATTATCCACAGACCTCGTTGAGATGTCTCATTGAAGGTAAGCCTGCATGGTTGCAATTCCGATAACAAGTTATTTATTTCAGATACCCTTCTCATTGACTCATCCCCAATCAATCCATTCGATTGTTCGATCGATGGACTCTTCTCTGACGGTCTCTGCTCTCCAATCTACCATCAGTGCTCCTCTGGAAAGCTTATCAACTTCAACTGCGCTCACTCCACCGCCGTCTTCTCAGCTGCCAACGCCGAATGCGTCGAGTCGTCGACTCTTCTTCAATGCCACTAAATGCACCCACTTTAAATTATACCCTACTCACCCATTCATTCTACTAACCGTATCAATTGCCCACTTGACATGTAAATGCCCCCTCTCACAGTTTGTCCCGGTTGACTTGAAACAACACACTTGCCTGTATATGTATATTGCATTTTTCACATTAAAAATTTCAAAGCTCCGAACATTTTTTGGCTTTTTTTTACAAAATTCAGTTAATCCGATGACACGGGCCTAGTCCTGCAAAAAATCACAAGCTTTTCAGGCTGAATGATCATGTCCTTATTGGTTCATGTCGAATTCCTTACCACCAGAGTCGTCCAAAAAAAAAAAAAACTGAATCTTACATTATTGGATAACACGTGGCATTCCTATGCCAACTTCTGCGGGAATTCTCTCCGCTGGAGAACATTCTCGAGTTCGGAATACACAATTTCTCGATAAGCAGAGATCCGCTGAAGTTTACTCTGCGGTGTTCAGATAAATGGTACTACTGTTGAAAAAATAAAGTTTGGGCAAGGAATTTTCAACTTGGCACCGTGCCAACGACCTCCCCCTGCAAACGCAACTTGCGGCGCGCCTTTTTGCAACGCCCCCGCACGCAATTTTCGTTCTTCCGATTTATATATTTGTGAGGCAAAAAGCAACTGAATTTTAAGCTTTCGTGTTGATATTTCTTGTTTTTTTCTACCGCAAATACATTAAAAACTCACATATTCGTCAAATCTGTTGCAATCAAAGTGTTTTTATCAGGGTTTTATAATTTTTCAATGTGATTTCGTCAACTGTTTCCGCTTTTCAATACTTATGAACATTATTTCTACTAATTTGCACGTTTTCAGAGAATATTATCGGTCCATTCAGACAACTACACCATTCAGCAAAAAGGAAAAAGCAAAGGATAAATTTTTTTTGTGTTAGTTTAAGAAGTAGCTTTTGTGTTTCTCTCCGCCGATAGTTTCAGGTCCTTCCCCTTCACCACGACTTCACTTCTCGGGACAAAGCGAAGCAAGAGCAAGAAGCTGAGAAGAATCGTCTGTTTTCAGGTATTTCAATTGTTTCTAATTTAGTTTCACTGAAAGAAATGACTAGAACATGCATGCAAATTCATTTTTCCAGGTTTCACGTCTTGCTGCCGCTCGTCTCGTCTCCTCGTCTGTTCGCTCGTCTCGTTTTCTCCGTAGCCGCTCTTCTCTTTGTCTCGTCTCCTCCTCTCGTCTCTTTGTTCAAATGGATGTTCAAACGTGTTGTCGAGTTAGTAAATAGACGAATTAATATTGGTTCTCTCCGCCCTAATTACAGATTTCCCCTTCAACTTCAACACCTGGACAACAACGACAACTGCACAACGGTCTACTCTCGAGGCGAAACATGATAATCTTTAAAATTTGTATATATTTTGAAGTTTTAATAAAAATAGTTTGACAATATTTGTTGGAAGTGTTTTACTGCATGCTTGGGGACCTCGCTGAAAAGTTATAAGATTCAATATGAGTGATTCAGTTTTAAAATTGAGTGTTATTTAGACCGAAAATGAGTAACACCTCGTTTACCCCGTTCAAAGGGAGATACAGGAGAAACCTTGATGGTTCGGTAGCGTGTCAAGTGAGCTCCCATGAAATTGGCGGAGAATTCACACGTCTTCAGCTCACACAAACTGATAGCAGTACGTTTAGAGTGAAGCATGTAGGGGTCAACACTGAACCACAACATTATAATCCAACGAAGAAAGAAAAAGCTGAAAGAGAGGTTAGAATATTAATGATACAATCGAGAATCAAATGAATATATTGAACAGAAATGGGAAAAATATGCAAGAATCGGTCAAGCATTGTCATCAATTTCCTTGACTGATTTTCCGAAAGTCTCTACAGACAAGTGTCTCAAAGATTACGGATCTGAGATCGTGCAAAATGTGATGGGTGTTGTTGAAATCATCAAGAAGAAGCTGGGAAAAGATGCCATCGGGACCATTTTCAATGCTCCGATTCAAGCCGTGTCTGGATTCACTGGATTTTGCAGGAATACAGTATCAGACACTTTAAGGCTCGCATCTTCCCCCGCTCCCAAAAGAATGAGACTCTGTGACTACTCAAAAGCGGAACAGGCTAAACGAATTGCATCCAGATTACCACTCAAGGATCGTATTGAAATTCGAAAGAAAATTCACGAGCTTTGGAAAGAAAAGAAGCCTGTCAGTGTGGAAATTCTTTATGAATGGTCAAAAACAGCCATCCAGTATCATAGATCTATCACATACTTTCGTCTTACCATGAAGGGGCTCGGTTTACGGTACAAAAAAATACTCGGATTTCGGCTTTAGAAGAGAGACCTGACGTGGCAAAGAGAAGAGCGGAGTATCTTGAAGTTAAAAAGGATGCTGAAGATGACAATCCTTTGTTTTTCGCATTCGATGAGACTTGGATCCATGATGGAATGGGGAATGCAAAAAGTTGGCAATATGATAATCCAACAATGTATCAGAAGGCTAAAATGGTAGATTCGGAGAATCCGGTCCCTGGACCATTTAAGCCCAAGCACCGAGGTAAAAGAGGAATCGTTCTGTGCATTCTTTGTGAAGATGGTATTCTTCCTGGGAGCATCAGGTTCATCTTCTCCGGCCAAAAACCTGAAGACCAAAAGGAAGATTACCATCAGGAAATGAACAGTTCAACTATGGAAACATATATGAAAGAGATGGCCGAACTGATGGCTCATTATGCAGCAAAAAGGGGGCGCATTCCGTACCTATTGCAGGACAATGCACCCTACCACAACAAAACGAGAGAAAAAGTATACTTGAAATGCAGAGTCATAGTTAGAATTTGATAATACTTTCAGCCACCAACTTCTGTTTCTTCTAAAGGAACAATGGAACAGTGGCTCATAGATCGAGGGGTTCAATTCAACTCAAATTCCACCAAACCTGATCTTTACACTCTCATCAAGTCTTTCCTTGCCGCTAATGGTGGAAGAGACGCCTTCAAAGTGTATGATTTGGATTCTTGGAGCGATGAAATGTGGGGTGTTCGAACTATTCGCGTGCCTCCTTATCACTGCCAATGGAATCCTATCGAATACCTTTGGGCTCTTCTGAAACACCACCTTCGCACACTTGGAAGTGTTCACGATAGTCTAGAAACAGTTGGTTTTATATCTGAAACTTCGAAAAATATATCATTCAGGTCAGAGCTCGAGCACTCCAATTCTTAGAGACTTTCGATGGCAAGAAAGCCTATGCTCTTTTTGAGCATTGCCGTAAAGATGAGGAAGATGTAAGAGAAATGATGCTAGAGAAGAAAAGTATGGTGGAAGATTCCAACTTCCACTTACGTTACGACTCAGCTCTAGGTGTTCACGTCATCGATGAGAGTGACGTCGATTCTATCGATGACGACTATGATGAAGAATGGGATAGTGCGGATACAATCTCTTCTTTGCATTACGATGAAGAACTCGATGAGTTCTTTCTAGACGACTTGCTTCTCTCTTGATTTCCAATGTTTTCCTTCTCGTTGCTTATTCTTCTGATTTAAACATGTCGTTGTTGTCCAGGTGTTGAAGTTGAAGGGGAAATCTGTAATTAGGGCGGAGAGAACCAATATTAATTCGTCTATTTACTAACTCGACAACACGTTTGAACATCCATTTGAACAAAGAGACGAGAGGAGGAGACGAGACAAAGAGAAGAGCGGCTACGGAGAAAACGAGACGAGCGAACAGACGAGGAGACGAGACGAGCGGCAGCAAGACGTGAAACCTGGAAAAATGAATTTGCATGCATGTTCTAGTCATTTCTTTCAGTGAAACTAAATTAGAAACAATTGAAATACCTGAAAACAGACGATTCTTCTCAGCTTCTTGCTCTTGCTTCGCTTTGTCCCGAGAAGTGAAGTCGTGGTGAAGGGGAAGGACCTGAAACTATCGGCGGAGAGAAACACAAAAGCTACTTCTTAAACTAACACAAAAAAAATTTATCCTTTGCTTTTTCCTTTTTGCTGAATGGTGTAGTTGTCTGAATGGACCGATAATATTCTCTGAAAACGTGCAAATTAGTAGAAATAATGTTCATAAGTATTGAAAAGCGGAAACAGTTGACGAAATCACATTGAAAAATTATAAAACCCTGATAAAAACACTTTGATTGCAACAGATTTGACGAATATGTGAGTTTTTAATGTATTTGCGGTAGAAAAAAACAAGAAATATCAACACGAAAGCTTAAAATTCAGTTGCTTTTTGCCTCACAAATATATAAATCGGAAGAACGAAAATTGCGTGCGGGGGCGTTGCAAAAAGGCGCGCCGCAAGTTGCGTTTGCAGGGGGAGGTCGTTGGCACGGTGCCAAGTTGAAAATTCCTTGCCCAAACTTTATTTTTTCAACAGTACACAGTTATTCCTGGTGAAACAAGATATACATGTCATACCTTTTCAGAAGTTCAAGACGTCAAAAAAATTAATTTATTTCAATAAACGGTACTTTTTACACTGTCAGATTTCTCCTTTTCTTGGAAAACTCGAACTTCAGTTTTAACGAAGTTTGCTATAAAAGTTCTATAAGGTCTATGAATATAAAGCATGACTAAAGTAGATAAAAACCCATGAGTTGATGTGATAATTATAGAAATATTATTGAGATATTGGTAATGGAAGCCGTACCATGTAGAGAGTGCGAGATAAGATAAGGGGAAAAATAAGATGGTGACGGGCAGTAAAAGCTGGAAAAGACGATTATTTCGAAAAAGTAAACGAACAATTTACCTGTATTATAAGAGCTTTCAAAAAGCTTCTTTGAATTTTGACAGAGTTCAGGGATACCCTTCTTCCAAGACGAGTTCTCAGGAAATAGACAGTAAGAATGAAAAAGACCCCCATTTGTGCAGTAAAGAAAATGAGGAGTAATGAAATCCATAGCAACGGCTCAAAGGGGCACATGGTAAAATAGAAGACGTCATCCAAGTTTATATAGTTGGAGACACATGAAAATGATTCTAGAAAGTATGATTTCGCTAATTTTTGATCGGGAATATTGAGATATGTTGGTAAAATATATAAAAGAGCAACCGAATAGTTGAAGATAAACCATGGAATTCGGATTCTGCGCCACCAGTGGTCTCGCTCAAAAAGTACCAAGAGACGATTCTCGAAGATTCCAATGACAGAAACGTGAACCACTGAAAACGAAAAGAGACGTTGCAACTATGCTCCCTCGATAATTACCTGCTACAACCGTCAACATGAAATAAGACTGCTCTGCAACCCCTATCCCAATAAACTTAAAAATTCCCAGTGGAACACCGGAAAACGACGGTATCAATAGATACGGAGTAGTTAAGATGGTAATGCCAAAGTCTAGGAAGCAATTCCAAAAATGAAAATTCAGGAGACTCAACTTGACAGACTTCATTTGATTAGGCGTTTTAAATAGAATACAGTAAGCACCGAAAATATGAACTGGTAATGAAAAGCATCCTAAAGAGTGTAGAGTGTACATTAGGAAAGTTGGAGTGTTAAGGAAATTCGTGCTGTTACAGAAGTTCATAACGAAGGGGAGAGAGGAAAATGTGAAGGAATAATAGTGATTTGTTATTGTTCGGGTCAAATTAAGTGGTACAAATTGAATAAGGGTCGATAAGAATTACCATAATAAGACTTTTCTGGAAATGTGTTCTGTGAATATATAACAAGTTGGTCAGGAAGTCTTGTTCATGTCCGAAGTTTCGAAGAGCAATCTATTTTCAGACACAACGATACTCCTGATGTTCACTTTTTTCCATTTCATGTCTTTATTAATAACTACAAAATTATATGAACTTCGAACTTCCTATCAATTCATGAGATCAATATCACACAATCACGGCATATCATCGATTTATAATGTAGCTCTACTCAAATGGGTCACTGAAGATTGTGGAGTCATCCGTTTAAAAACTGGATTAGTGAAGTAAAAATAGCAGGTGACAATGTGAACTCGAGCATCAAGGAAGATTGGTCGGATAAAAAGAATATAAGAGAAATATCCAATTCTGTTGATTTCACCAATCTGAAAATATTTTTTTTTTGAATTTGTAGTTTGAATTTTTTGGTTTGAGACATACTGAAATCAGTAGACTGACAATCATGGGAAACAACAAAATGATCATTGTTCCGGTGAGGGTTCGCTCCACTTTTTGCGTTTGATTAGCCGAGCGGAAAGTGCTTCTGGAAGGAATTTTTTTGGTTTTTTTGGAGTTTCTGAATTCTACTTACAGTAACTTTTTCTCCCGAACTTTTAACATCATTACCATGTTAAGCACAGTGATTGTGATAGCGACTGATAGATAGACAAATGTATTGAAGTAAATGACATACTGCAAAAAAATACGTGAAAAATGCAAAATTCAATAAAGAGACTTACTGGATTAGAAGAATGAAATTTGGAAATAATAAGGATGGATCCAAAAACAAAAGGCTCTGCCATTTGCATACAATAACTGTCAGTTGAAAAGTGCGGTAGAGCACAAATCATTCCGAACAGGATAATGATAGGAGGAAGATATTTTATCACCTAAAAATTTAATTTTGATATAAAATACTTTCCAAAGTATGAATTACCCTCTCCGCCATATGTTTGGACACTGAATACATTATATAAACTCGCATTCCGCAGAACAAAACTGTGAATAATTGAGATGCGTAAGTGGCCCAGAAATAGATGAATACAATGGTTTTTAGCAGCATCTGTGGATTTTCCGCAGCACAAAAACTTGTCAAAAGTGTCGTGTATGGGATTCGAAACATTGCAAAATCCGCGATGACCAACATTATATTCCAGAATTGCATCAGTAGAAAAGCATAGAATATTTCAACTCGCAACACATTTTTCTTCACTTTTTCTTGGTTTGTAAAGAAGAAAACCACAATTTTGATGAAAATGTAAAGTGGAATGATACTGTACAAAATCATCACAAGGACATAATAAAATATCCAATTCGGTTTGAATTCATAATTGATGTAATCCTGGACTCCCATAATATTCCGATAAGACAAAGTGGAGGGAATGGAAGACATTTTGAAAAGCTGAAATAAGACAGAAAATGAGCCTGTGAGGAGCGAAAAAAAAAGAGGGGAAGAGCAAAAAGTTTTGTCTAGTGATGAAAAGAGAAAAGGGGGCAGCACCTTCCTCAGAACTTTTAGTTCATTCTGGTAATGAGAGAAAAAAGAAAAGGGAGAAGATGAAGTTGATGTGGGAGTCTATGAAGATGTGGGAAAATGTGTCAGATACATTCTCAATGAAATTGGATATTCGTTGCATTTTTTGAAAATATTTATTGGAAGATTTTGAATAGGGATCATTAAAAGAGGAACATTTGGATTTTGAGTTCCGAAAGTGACGCATGAATTGTCTGGCAAATGAATTGGAAGAGAAAATGTTGAATTGAATGATTTTTGCTGTCAATTCAGTTCAAAGATGACTTATGGAAAATTTGAATTCCTCTGAAAAAAGTTATAAGACTAGGAATAATGAAGGTCTATTCAAATTTTACAATTTCAAGATCATTGAGAAAAATGACGTTAGAGTGTTCAAGTTTTTGCACAGCCAGTTCTCAGTCTATGTTTATAAGCTCATGTCTGTCCTAACTTCTAGAACAGCAAACCACGTGTTGAACTGTCTGAATTCTTGAAATAATGTAGGCCCTCAGAAGGTAAATGACCAAAAATCTTCTATCTGTTTCAAAGCACAACAAATAATGACCAGAATAGCAGAAAACCTGCTTCTCCATTAGAGTATGCTCCTTTAAATAGCCTCCAATTCCAAAATATGCACATCTCGATCATTGAACCCAATTAGACGACCCCGCTAGAACCCTTCCTTCTCTCATAATTTCCTTCAATGAAACCAATTTCTTCTCTTTGTTTCCATTCCCCAAAAGCACTTCCTCTGAAACGATGAATAATTGAGGTGTAGCCTTCAAACGAGTTCAAATTAACACTGGACGTTCCCCGCGACATATCATTTTTTGTTCGAAATGATCAATGACAAAAAACTCTAGTCATTTTGTCGTGGGAAACGGAACTAGACACGTTGGTTCAGTTGATTCGAAAGGGAAAAACAGAAACTATGATAGTGTGGGAGAAAATGATTCAGATCAAAAGTTTTCGAATTTCAGATCAATGATCTAGAATGGAGGAGGAAGTGAATATGATAGATGGAACATTGTGATAAGGAATTTGGATCAAGTACAAAGGATGTGCAAAAAAGGGAGTTCCAAAAGTTCACGCAAGTCGAGTATGGTTTTTGTCCTTGAATAGAGTATCATAGGAAAGTTGAAGGGCATGCCCTTTTATTAGACATCAAACTTTTTGTTGACTAACAAGATTTTGTAAAAACTTTATTTCAACTCAATTCAGAACAAGTCAACAAAATATTCATACAGCACTTTTCAACGTCATTCTACTCAAATTCTGCGAAATCGACGACACGTGTGATGTTTTCAATGATTGTCGATTTTTGAAGACCGGATGCGTCAGATAAAAATAGCATGTGACGATGTGAACTCGAGCATCCAAAAATAACGGACGAAACAGCAAAATGTAGGAGAAGAAAGGAACTCCGAGAAGCTCACCGATCTGGAAATGAATTTGTAGACATTGTGACTTGGAACCAGACAGAAAACTAACCGCCACAAATAGGTTGAGCATCAATGGGATCAGTAGAATTAACATAGTTCTTGTGAGAGTTCTTTCAATCTGGGAATTTTGTACAGAGTTTTGGAAAATTTTTCTGAAATATGGAAAATGTTGGATAGTTTGAAAACTAGAAACTGCGTATAACTTACAGTGCCTTCCGCTGCTTTATTTTCCTCATCATAAAGTAGCTCAATATAATAATCGACGTGGTAATTGTTATATGGAAGCTCATATTTCCGAGAGCCATAATACCCAAGTTGGAGAAATGATAGCGCGATAAGAGCAAAACTGAGCCAAATGGGTAAGGCACTCCCATCTGGATGCACAGTCCTTCTGATAAAAAGTGAGGAAGAGCAAGTAAGAATCCAATGGATATAATAATATAAGGAACAATCCAAACAACCTTTAAAGTTTACGATGTTCAGAATAACCCTCTAATAAAACGTCACCCACCTTCACTGTTATCTCTTCTCTCACTGAATACAGAACGGCAACTCTCATTCCGCAAAACATGACCGTAAACATTTGGGAGCTATAAAATCCAAAATGATACCAAAAGACACAAAACTTGATGAAAAGTTGGGAACTTTCAGAGGCACAAAATCTTGTTAGCAGGGAAGTATAGGGAATCCTGAACATTAGAAAATCACCAGTTATCAGAATCACATTATAGAATTGCATAGTGGTGAAACATTGGTAAATTTCCATTCGAAGTCCAGTGGCTTTGATTTTATCACGGTTTTTGAAGTAGTAAATGAAGACATTTACAAACACAATGATACAGGGAATAGTGTAGGTCAACATTAAAATAGTATAAATGAACACCCAATTAAAAGAATATTGGAAGTCAATATATTCTGGTATTCCTTTAATTGATTGGTATTCATAAGTGTTCGGAGAAATCGTAGACGTGCTCATTGTCTCAAAACCAGAATAATGAACTAAAGAAGGGTGTCCTTCCGAAGCGTGAAGTCCAAAAAGTCACGGAAAATAGAAAAAAATACACCAAAGTAGATCAAGAATTGAAAAGAAGGAAGTGAGAATTTCGATTAGTTCAATGAGAAAAAAGGAAGTGAAAGGTGATTTTCAAAAAAGTTTCATGGAGTACATGAGTTTCAAGACAGTTTTCTCACGAATCTGACGACAAAACCCTTGATTGAAAAATGAAGCTGATCTCCGAAATTCAGGTTCAGGATATCCCTTATTCCAAGTCATTAGAACTTCTATATGAAACGGAGAACGAAAGAAAAGCGAAGAAATGTTTCCTCCTTCGAACTGAGCCAATGAAAATTGGCACCCATTATCACCTTTTATGCCCAAGTGCGAATTCCAGCGAATATCTGTTAGTTAACTCCAAACTTTCAGTCAAAACAGTTATTTTTGTTTTTCAGTTTGTCATCCAATATTGCTATAATTCGAACAAAAAGTTCGTTTGATCAAGCTAGACTTTCTATCAAGTCTGATTCTAGCCGGATCAAAAAGTTTCGAAAACTCATTCAACCAAAAAACGCTTCCCAACATGATTATTTCAAAAAGTCACAAACTTTTTGAGATCGAACGAATCTGATTTATGCATATGCATGCGCAATCAGAAAAGAAGAAATGGCTTTTATTGAATCGAAAAAAACTTCTTAGGACTTGAATTTTTATAGTTTTACTGAGAGTTTTCAGCAGTGTATGAACTTACAGTAATTTTCGGTCTTCTATCTTCCTTATCATCAATTAGCTCAATATCATATTTCCAATTGTTATTATACCCAAATTGGAAAATGATAAGGTGATAAGAGCCGAACTGAGCCAAATGGATGCCGAACTCCTATCTGAATACGCAGTACATCGAATAACAAGTGCGGTAGAAAATTGTTTTATTTGCGCTGACTTCATTGAAAGTTTACTCACACGTGACTTATCGTCATATTGAAAAAACGTTTGTACGGTCAGTCTAGACTTCCGAACAAATAAGTCCATTTCTAGTTGGGTCAGAAAGTTCCAAAACTCATAGAAACAATGAAATGCTACAAAATATGTTTTTTATTCAAAGCGGAATAAAGCCTACAAAAAGTTCAATTTATCATCAGAATTTCCGTGACACATCATTATTTGTTCGAAATTATCAATAGCTGAAAGCTCTAGTCATTCTATAGTGAGAGAACGAACTAAACGCGTTTTTTCAGTTTATTCGGAGATCTAGACATATTGTGGCAAAGCCCAGACTGCTTTGAACTCATATCTGATATGATCAAGAACATCTCCATACAACGCTTTTCATTGTCATTCAACTCAAATTCTGCGAAACCGATGAGACTTTTGGTATTATTGTTGGCTGGTGTCTCTTGAAGACCGGATGTGTCAGATAAAAATAACACGTGACGATGTGAACTCGAGCATCCACAAATAAAGGACGGAGTAGTAAAACGTAGGACAAATAGTCTCCTGAATCCAGCATTTCACCGAACTACAATTTATAGACTTTTCAATTTAGTTTCAGATAGGAAACTAACCGCCACAAACAAGTTGAGCATCAATGGGACCAGTAAGATGAGCATTGTTTTGGTGAGAGTTCTTTCAATTTGAGAATTTCGCGTAGAGTTTTGGAAGACGTTTCTGTAATATGTAAATTGAAAAAAAACCAGATACCGAAGACTACAAACTTACAGTAACTTCCGCTCTTTTATTTTTTTCAACATAAAATAGGTTAGTACAACTATGGATAGGGTATTTGACAAATGAAAACTCGTATTCCAAAGTGCCATAATACCATACCGGGAATAGTGAAATTGGGAGAGAAAGAGAATAGAGCCAACTGGATAAGGTGCACCCATCTGAATACAAAGACCTTCCGTTAAGAAGTGCGGTATAGCTAGTAAGAATGCAATCGATACAATTATATACGGAGCGATCAAAGCAACCTTCAAAATTCAGGCCATTACAAAAAGACTTTAATAAAAGAAACCCACCTTTACTGTTATTTCTTCCCTAACTGAATACAGAACAGCAACTCTCATTCCGCAAAACATTACTGTAAGCATTTCGGAGCTATAAAATCCAAAATGATACCAAAATACACAAAATTTTATGAATAATTGTGGATTTGCAGATGCACAATACCTAGTTAGCAATGATGTATAAGGTATCCTAAACATTAAAAAATCTCCAGTAATCAACAGAATGTTAAAGAATTGCATGGTGACGAAACATTGATAAATCTCCTTTCTAAGTTTGGTGGCTTTGATTTTTTCGCGATTATTGAAGTAATAAATGAAGACATTCAGAAAAACAAAAATGCAAGGAAAGGTGTAAGTCAACATTAAAATTGTATAAATTGACACCCAATCAAGTGAATATTTGAAGTTAATATACTCTGGTATTCCTTGTATCGGTTCATATTCATAATTGTAAGGAGTAATGGTAGATGTGCTCATTTTTTCAAAAACAGACTAGAATGAAAAATACAATGAGTGTACCCTTCTGAAGCGTAAAGACCAAAATTACAAGAAAATAGATAACAAGAAAGAGCAAAGTCTGGGAGAAAGAGGAAGTTTGAAGTTCAATCACAGAGTGCGAGCGCGTCATAAGCACTGAAACACGTTCGAGGCGACTTTAAGGTGGAAGTCATTTGGAAAGTACAGTGCTCCCTCTGAATTTTTGGAAAATTTACTGACCGTTTCACTTTTAGGTCGCCGAATTGTCTTGACTCTAATTTCACGGTCCAGGATAGTTTTGAATCGAAGTGTTGTTTGGGTTTGTCTGGAATTTCTGTAATTGCTGTCCCATTTTCAGTAAACAAGGTTTTCTGCATTGTCCATCATATCAATGTTTTCATGTGGTTCATACTCGCTCTACCGCATTTTTCACCAAAGGAAATATGCACCCAGATGGAATTCTTATCCACTTGGATTCTGGATGGTTCTCCTGTACTTAAATTTGCCATAGTTTATATTTAACTAATCAACGCTTCCCAAAGAAAAGTCCGAAAGCTCTAACTAGGCTTTATAAAAGATTCATTTCTAGTCTGAACCAATAAAACGTTATTTATTTCCAAATCATTCAGGAAATCATCCAACCACAAAATGCGAAAATTCACTAACTTTCTGAGATCTATTCTAACATGTATTTTTGTATTGTTAGAAAAAACAACTTCTTTTGAATTGGAAACAGTTTCTTGGATCTTGAAATAATGTTTCATTGTCAAATAAGTCAAGACTTCGACTTCTGTGAAATAATTGGTTATGTGTTCCAATCAACCAGTCATCTCTCTCCAAACTGGCATCATTATCGCCGTAAATGTGGCTCTAACATTTGCACTTGAAGCAATATACGAAATGGTGATAATGATCGGAATCCAGGGAGCAGCAAAACACCTAAGAACTGCAATCATTTGTTCGATCGAAGGAAGCTTGTAAAGGGAACCAAATGTGGACGCTAGCAAGAAAATGATAGTGTACAGCTGCAAATATTCTTTCAAAACTTTCTCTGTTTTTCACTGTTACCCACTAATTGAAATGTGAAAATTGGAACAAATTGATATAAGAGATGAATTCTAGTGGCTCGATGTTCTTGTGAGGATCTCCCCAAAAGTTTATAGATATGTGTGTACGAATAACAAGAGAAGATGGTCAGAGCAGTGAGAATTATTTTATAAGATATATAAACTATTTTATGATCTCCTTGGCATTTGTAATTTAGCCAGTCTCCAGGACAATGCGCTGAAAAATTTTTTGTTTTTCACTAAAACCAAAAATTAATTAACATAATGTCCATGTATGATGCAACATAAATATATATGCGATAAATATTTGAAGTTTAATCCAAAATCTGTGAGTAAAAACTGAAATAAAGTTAGGGAAACTCATTTTTACCCAGTAACTCCCCATTTGAAGTTTGGCAAGTACAAAATGATCATTTTTTGCTGAGCTGCGAGAAATGAAAAAAGAATAACACTGACAAATATGGCTTCCAAGTATGTATCGAATTTGAGTTCAATATAAGCAAGCACAAAAATCCAAAATGATCCAAACTGGCTTTCTTCGTTTCCAATGAGTCTCAAAACGAAGGATAAATCGTAAAAGAACAAGGACACTGTGCTAATGTAGAACAGCTGATTAAAAATTGATTTATGACTTTCATCGAAACCTTTCGCAACTTTTCCGTACTTGTATACTAGTAGTAAAACAAAAGAAGCGTTACTGAATAATATCATAGTAAAAATATAAGTCTCCATAAACCCAAAAAAGGCCTGTTCAGTTAATTGCGGGTCATTTGTGTTATTAGATGACTTGAGAATATCAGATGCTAGGAGAACTGTATTAAACATTCCTTAATAGGAAACGACGTTTACTTTCTGAAAAGGTGTATGACGAGACAGGTGAAAAACATTTTCAATTTAAATACACGATGCCTCTAGAGGTTGAATATGCATAACGGTTGTTCAACGAAAAAGAAATTCGATGTGGGAGAAGCAAACATTTTTCGACTAGTCAGCTTATTCTAGAATTGTACACAAATAAGTAGGAATTTGAAACAGTGTTCTGACCGCATTCTAAGGAATTAATAATCGACTTTGTATTTTGACGGCATACTGATAATTTCAAGTGGGATAATGAACAAAAATACATTTATTTGTGAAATCGTTCTAACTATAAGATGTAATTTCCCTCCAGATTGGAATCATGATTGCGCAGCACATAGAATTCAAACTGGCTCCGGAGGCGACATACGAAATGGAAATGATGACAGAAATTCAAGGCGGGACGAAATGTAATTGGTCAAAAATAATGATTTCGATTACCGTAAAAACTGTATCAGTAGCACCCCTCTAATAATGGTGCCCCCCAGATGAGCAGTTTGAAAAATAGTGGTGCCCCTCAATTAGTAGTGCCCCTTCAATAGTGGTGCACCATTCTTAAAATTGTTTTCTACGAGTTTTCGACATGATGACTACAATCCAAGGATATTTGATTGAAAACTGTTTAAAATTTGAAAAAAACTTGATGAAAAGTGGAGAAAATATCCAATTTTCTCAGTCATTTTCGATATTTCCGGTAAAAATCGCCAGTAAAATCGAGTTATAATATCTGAAAATTTTGGGAAAAAAGTAATCGAAAAATAATGGTGCCCCTTTAGTAGTAGTGCCCCTCAAATAGTAGTGCCCTCCGGATGTAGGTTGAAAAATAGTGGTACATGCACTACTAATTCAGTTTTTACGGTACATACATTTTGTAACGCATTCAGATTGTTGAAGCTAGCATGTAAGTGATACTGTAGAACATCAAAGTTTTATTGGTTTTTTTCAACACCTCATTTTCAGAAACTGACGTTGCTTAAACTTAGATTGTTGTTTTTTGAAACTCAATTGGAGGAAGCAGCTGAAAAACTTTGGTAATTGTGTTTCTGGAGGAAAGATTACGAACTTGGTTGCTTCATAATAATATTAATCAACAAATAACGTGTGAATCATACATTGAGGACGACCATAATCAGAAAAAAACGCTGAGAAACTATCATCAAACGGCTGTCTCCGGTCTGATAATTGATGATACAGTGAACCTAACAACTGAATAAATATAAGAAAAAGAGATAATTATTGGGATACATGGTGGCATTAGGACAAACGAATAAAAGATGATCCATTCAAATATATGAACTTGGAAAAGGGTGTAGACAATTGGTGACAAGAAGTAAAGAACAGAATGCGCCTGAAAAATTGTTTTTTTCTGCTTTAAACAGTTTTTTTTATTCTGGGGTTTTACTAATTCAAAAGTGAAAATTGGGATAAACTGGTGCAGCAGTTGTCTTCTAGTCAGCTGATGTTCTTTGGATAGCCTTCCCAATATCATGTAAATATGCACGTAGAAACTACACGAAGCAATAGTTATTACTGATAAAAGCCTTGGAGCAAAGATAAATATTAGTAAATTTAATTTATCATCGCAAACTGTTTCTCCAATGTATTCAGGTTTACAATGGTCTTAAAAATGATCATTGGGCTCATAGCTAATCTCTTACGAGTCTTACAGATTAGATGTTAGCCCAAAATACGCCCCAAATATTAGAAATTTTAGCCAAAATCTAAAAAAGTTCATATTAAACTGAATCTTGAAATTTTGATTTTTACCCCGTCACTAACCATGTGTAACTTGGCATGTGTAAAACAATCATTCTTTGTGTGGCAGCGAGAAATGAAAATAGAGTGATACTGGCGAAAATAACATGACTGCAATTATTAGGTTGTTTCATAAGTCTTTGACACTTTTCACAAAAATATTGAACGATCTTCCACAACAAGATGAGAAGGTGATATGCACCTCTAGTTTTTGTATAACAATAGACTACTAATGTAGTATATTCTCCCAAGTTTTCGATATTATCCAGGCAGTGCTCTCTGAGATATACCCTAGAGAATGAGTTATGCTCGGATTTGAGTAGCGTCGGAAAATTCAGTGTATTTCCGGAACCTGATGTTTTCTTTTTAAGCTTTTTTGCGCATATAAATAGGAGTGTTGAGGCTACAAATTAATCGAAACAAAACAATAATTTTGTTTCTCAAACTTTAGATATGACCCGATCTTTCCAAAACGTCGCTGATGAGCCTTGATTTCAGTGGCGTAATTTTGTGATAAAAACAATGATCATATTATTTTTGAATTTTTAACTGGAATGGAAGTCAATAGTTTCTTTAAAATAATAGGTTGAACAACCATTATTATGGGCAAAAAATGATCAAGGCCAGGTGAAGATTGGCCATCGCCAGTTTTTGCTAGGCCATCTCAAACTTTGGCACCATGAAATCATGGTGATCATTTTCAATTTATGATATCTCATGAATAATGCAAGAAGGAGGCGTGTGATTTTTATTTTAAGATACACATATCCGCGGTATACTATATCCGAAATAGAAACATTCCCGGTGCAATTTCTGGTGTAGTTTCAAATCTGAACATAATATGATCCCCAATCAAGAAAATAACTATGTTCATTAAAAGCTTTGTATCTCCTCTGATAGAGAGAGAGGCCCAATGCCAAAATATTTCTTTGAAGACAATAAGTGTCCCTATATATTGGTTCAAGACCAGAATGAATCCTCTGCACAAAGTGAAAATTCAGGTTCCTCAAAAATCCTACTGAAAAGTGTCAAAGACTTATGAAACAACCTAATACTTAACATCACTTCAATTAAAACGGAAAAAAATAATAAAAAGACTCCCAAGGAAAGTATCTGTGCCTCCAAAAGCATGCAGAAAAGAACAAGCATCAAAAATAAATAAAGACACTGCAGTGGTGTAGAAAAGCTGGTCGAATATTAAAGTGTGATGCCCATTGATATTCCCATTTTTCATGAATTTTAACATACGGTATCTATAAAAGATCAAGAAACCAAAAGAAATATTGCTTAATAATAACATTGAAATACTGTAGGTTTGTAGAAAAGTGAATAACAGTTTCGGTTAATCCGCCGTAAAGTTTGCATAATTTGTTGCATAAGCAGATTCATATCCAAGTAAAATTGTATTCATTCCGCTATGTTCAAACGACGAGTAAGAAAAAATAAAACTGGAGTACAGGTGGAAAGGTTTATGAAAATTTAAGCGAGGTGGTTGATTGAGAAACTGAAATGAGGAAAAAAAGAAGTGGTAGGAAACATCTGAAAAACATCTAACAAAATAACATTCAGCTTATTGGTGATAAACGAAGCCAAAATTTCGGATAATTTGATTCAATTTTCTGCTTATCACATAGGTCCTATATCGGCTTGATGTGAGTTACAGATCATGCACTTCCAAAAAGGGTTGATAACGAACGCCATCGTTTTTCTCAACTTTCCTTTGGACGCAATATAAGATACACATATGATAATCGAAATCCAAGGGGCCGAGATCATGTTTAAGAGAATACCAAGGCTTCTCATTTTCAGTTCATTTATATCGATGCTCAGTAATGTTATGATTTCGAAAAAACATTTGACTGAATGAGCCTACAAACACTCTTTTCGATATTGATTTTCTAAGGTTAGTGTACCATTTGAAAGATATAGATAGGGACTAGTTGAAAGAGCAAACGAGCTCTTGTTGAAGCATGCTCTTCGGACAGCCTACCAAGAAGTGAATATATGTGAATATAAAAACAACCAGAAATGATATTCATAGTTAAGAAAATAACGTTGTAGCCTGCATTAAGTTTGAAAAATTTAGGATCGGCACAGTAATTTTTTGAGTCGAGCTTTATAAGACAATGATCTATAAATTTTTTCGGAAAAAAATTAGAAAAAGTATTGGAGTACTTACATTGAACCCAACCATAGTGTGAAATAACGATGTATACTACGAAAATTTCAATCAATAAATAATTTCTGAAAAAAAAACGGAATGCTGTTTAACTACGAATGTATTAACACTTTATCAAAGGGGTTTCAACTAAAAATTATGTTAGTGTAGACTCACCCGGTAACAATCCATGTGTAATTGGAATACTTGAGAACTATGAATCTCTGGAGCGCTGCCACGAAAGATAACAATACAAGAGCCACGAGAATAAATGTCATGAAGTGAATCATAAATAAATCAAGCATCATTCCGGCTTCAGCGAAATACCTTGTAGCACTCTCAGCCTTGCCACCAACTCCAATTATGAACGCTGTGAAACTCAAATCGCTCGAAATCAGACAAAAAACTGATATGGTATAAAAATGTTTCAGAATTATACTATGATGGCTGCGCGTTTTGAATTGTGGGTTTTCCGATATGTACCTCTCTACTATAGAATAAGTAAATGCAAACAAAAATAAGAAATTGCTCATAATAAAAATAGTCACACTATACATTTTCATCAGTTCAACAGGATATGTTGACCCTATTAGAGTTGCATCAGTTTTATTAGAAGAAATAAACAAATCGAACTCAACGATGAGTAAGTTCATTACAGATGAATTGAAAGTTACAATCGAAACGTAAGATCAAGTGGATATAGAAATGCAGGTGAAGTTCGAGAATGACTGACTGAGAAAAGTTCATTTATGTTAGGGCAAAGTATAAAGATTAGTATATTATAATATACAGCGTATAATAGTCATAAAGAACAATATTGTAATTGCCTGAAAAAATTATTACAAAGAAAAGTTTTTGAGTTTTGGGTTTCATATTAAAATTAAGTTCCATGTTTATTTCGAATGCATATTCATCTCGGTCAACTCTTTTCTTAAACGGAGACACATATTTATTTTAATTGAAACGAGTGAAAAGGGAAGAACGAGTAGTGAACAGACTTTCAGAAACTTTCAGATTCTTATTACCAAATCCTAAGGAAATAATATATTTTCTGTATGGTTTGTGGATAATTAACATAACAATAGTACTAGAAAACCCGTGAAGAGGTAAGAGCAGTATAAACAAATTGTTAAGGGATTGGTTATAATATTGTGTAAAAACAGAAAAACAGAAATAGGAAAAAGGAATGAGAAGAAAACATACAGGGATTGACAGTTGAATTAGGGCTATGTAAAAGAAACGAATTTGTAGCTGACGAGTTTTTAAAGAAACTGAGAATTTGTGCATAAAAAATAGAAAATAAATGCATGCTCCGCAGAAAAAGAAAATTTGAAAAGCTTCTCCAAGTAAAGTGAACAGAAGAAGTGATATAGTTGACTCTTTCCATGGAGACTCACTGGTTACAACGAATACAGGATTATGAAAGAATTCTTGAGAAGGACAAGGAAGTTGTTTTAACAGTTCTAAAACGGCTTGTTCTTGATTGGGTGGGAACCCGAAGCCAATGGAAAATACTGTGAAGCTAAAGAAAGTGAACCGAACACCATAATAAATGAATTTTACACGAGTAGACTTGATAGCATAATCGTTCATGGGAAGTATATTATATCGGTTCTCGAAAACTGAAGTCATTGAAAATATCGTCCCTGAACAACACGAAAAATATTTTGAACAAATGAAAAATGATATACCGTAACAGATAAGAGTTGATATCATAAGTTGAACAGGTATCGAAACATTCAGCAAAGCTAGTAATCCAACAGGGAACCCGGCAAGAAGTGGGAAAAAGAAATACGGTGTCATTAGCGAAGTAACAGTGATATCGTAGATACAGCTCCTATAAAAATCCGTTAGGGAGTTCCTGGTCTGTTTCAACTTTACCAAACATGCCAATTAAACAAAGACCATTTGACAGATTTCATGACTTCTGGAGTCTTATACAATATGCAATATGCTCCGAAAATATACAATGGTATTAAAAAGATCATGAAGAAATGAGAAGTATATGCGAGTGATTCCCAACTTGATAAGAACCCTTGATCTATCGAACAACTTGTATAATTGATGACGTAGTATTTTCGAAGGGTTTCACTGATCTCCATTGAAATCAATGAATAAAGTGAAAAACACTGATTAATTGCTTTTCCTGTGGTCTAACTCTCGTTTTTTTTTCATTCAGCTGTCTTTTGCAAAAGATCAAAAATCTGATCATTGAATATTAAAAAATGTGAAATTGAAACTGACAAACTTTCTGTACAAGAAACATACAGATAGAAGTTATTGAGTTCCAATGTTTTTTTTTCGCATCTGGTTCGATGTATTCCGAATATCTAGTTAGGATTAAATTGCACACAAGTCCTCCTACTTTTACCCAGAAACTGACAACAGTAACAAAAAATATCTCAATATGACGATGTTATCCGAAAATGTTTAATGATGACGGTACAATGTTTTCGAACTTTTCTCAAAAACTCTTAAAAAGGGATTTTGAAACATTTATTCAAATCGAATGATCATGAAGACAGTTGTATCCAAATCGGATGAATATAGTTGCAAACCAAATTTCTGGCACCTCTTCGAGAAACAATGTATGATGTCGAAATAATCGTTGGGATCAAAGGGACCAGAACTATGAAAACGAATTGATCAAAAGAATCAAAAATTTCGCTCTCCGGATCAATATATTCGGGATAGGCCACACTCATTAAAAGAAGAAATGTGATTATCTGAAATTCATGAAACGTTGAAACAATTGAAAAGGTTAGGCTTACGGTTTGAAAAAGTAAAATTGGGACGAATTGAAATAAAACACGATTTTTATGTGATCGAGTTATCACATCCAACTGTGCAACCACAAAATGAGTATGAATATAGCAGAAGATTGTCAGAAAGTTGATGACCATGAAAAATGTTCGATAGCCTATCAGCCAATTTTTGTACCTTGGTGCGTCGCATTGTAGGATTGTCGTTTCTTTGAACACTTGGCATTTTACTAAAACCAATTTTTATTGAAAAATAAAAGCCACTCTCACCGAAGCAAATATACGCATAATGAATTATTATGACCCATACTAGAGCAAGCATGAATTTCAGATTCAACCTAAAATTATTTACCGTCGGAAAAATGCTATTTTTGGGTAACTGACCCACTGAAAACCCATATTATTTTTTGAAAATAGAGAATTATGATTCTCTGAATAGCAGCGATAAATGAAAACATTACTATACAGCTTGTACCTAATATTTGTATACAATACCAACCACCCAGAACTGAGAGAATAAGATAAAAATAATAAAAATTGTCGGTTTTGAAGTCTCCAGATCCCGTTAATAAACGGATCAAAAACGATACGATTGACATTAAAACCGTAACAACGGTAATTGAAAACAGCTGATTGAAAATTGGCTCATGCATGTCTGATCCCTTTTTGGACTTTTTGCTTACTCGATAGACTATCAGCAAAATGAAAGAAACCAAGTTCAGAATATCAGTGAAGACTTTATACATAAAAGCGAACCTCCAAGCTATATCCACATCATATTCTACCGAAATATTGGAAACAGTTCCCATTAATCCAACAACCACGTCCATTATCAATAATTTTTTTGTTAATATAATGTGATTAGTCTGAAAGCTATTGCAGGTGAAAAATAAAATGAAAAATTTATTAAACCAAAATCAATACTGAAATTTCAGCATGTCCTTTAGAATTGGATCATCAACATCATCAAAAACAATCATCTCAAACAACGAAGTCACTAATTCATGAACCTCTGTCATCACAATTCCAACTGCCAACACTATTTCAGAAACCCTTAGAACTGGATCCTCATGTCCTTCATCCTTGCAAATCAGAAGCAAAGTTCGGAAGATGTCGTCACGTTGGCGAGCAGAAATCTGACGTCCCGTATCTTGAAGTTTGTAGTAATCTAAAAAAATTTTGTAAAAAACACGATTTGGAAAGTTCATATGCTTACTGTAATGCCAAATAGTGAGCGCCTTGAAAAGCGAGAACTCTGACAAAGACATATTCAGTTTTCTCAATGGCATATTCACATTTTTCCATTGCCGTCGGATCATTATCACCAGATTTTTGTACATGCTAACGTCTTCTGTAGTAAACTCTCCACTGCTTGTGTCCAATATAGTAGAAGGCAATGGGTCCAGTTTCATGAACTTTGCTTCCCGGGTAACGAAGACGTCTTCATCGGGGAAGATTCTGAAAAAAAATCATGATGAAAAGCCATAAAAACCAATCAGACATACACTTGACTATAATAAGCTGGATCAGCCAAGGCGTCGACTGCAGCGGTCGTTTGGAAAATCACAGTCTTTTCAGATTTATTAAGAAGATGAAATTCTGGAAATCGGTTGACATAATCCAGAATCATTGTGTAGTCGTTGCGGTTTTTATATCGATAAGATCGATGATCGAATGGTTGCAAATCTGATTTATCGAAGGGCTGAAAATATGGAAATTGAAGGCGAAGTGAGATTACGGTAACTTACACAAATACATGGTCCATCAAACATAGCTGCTAACGTCACTTTTGCGTATGTCAATCGTCTTCTCATATTCAAATGAACCAGTTGTTCCATATAAAGTGACGCGAGATCATATAATCTCTCTTCCTCTTCGAACTCATCTAACTCTGGTGAAGTAGGAAGTATTATAACGGAAGAGCTCATATGAGTTGGAATTTGAATATATTCTTGAAATTCATTCATTTCCATTAGGTCTTCTTTCATAGCTTTTCTAGGTGGTTGATGACTCCAATTGTGGTCATTAGATGTGGAAGGTACTGGAACTGGTGGGTGTTCATAGTCTGAAAATAGTAGTTTTTCGGCTGAAAATCCCTTAAGAAACTCACAAGTTGATGTGGTTGGATGTCTTGGATCTTCCACTGGGCTTTTTCGTTTGTTAGCTGCACTTTCTGACGTCATAGCTTTTGCACCTTGCACCACTGAAAGCAAAACTTCTTGAAACTCCAATTTTTTTTTCAGAAAACTCACAATCTTCTTTCATTCCTGCTCTATAACACTTTTTAAGACGACATTGTCTACAGTTTTGTCGAAGAACATGGTTTATCTCACAAGTGTTATCACCAGCACAGGAGTACACTTGACCAGTTTTCACTGTTCGACGGAAGAATGCGGCACAGGCCTGGAAATTGAAAATGATTCATTTAGTAAATGCGCTCTGATGACAATTTTGTTTCCAGAAATTCAACTTCGATGGTGTTCAACTCAACGAACTAATTCAAACGTTTCAAAGATTCAACACTTTTTAATATGAACCTTTTTTCGAATACTATTTCCGTGAGTTTGTTTCAATCCCGCAGGCATTTCTATTTTCAAATAAAACATTTAGTGATGTAAAAATATCCTGGAGGTATGGGGAATTGAACCCCAGCCCTCTCCCATGCTAAGGGAGCGCTCTACCACTGAGCTATACCCCCGCATGAGAAGACAAGTGAGAATTGAATAGAAGAAACTTGATTCTGAATGTGATGCGGATTCATTTCCCTAGCGGAAACGGGTGTAAAGAATAAGAAGAGCGATGCCGATAAAAAAGAGTGAAAAGCAAATATTTTCCTCTTTTCTCTACTTTTCTTATGTTCAGACAAGAAAAGAAGAAAGAAAAACATCAAAGAAACAAAACGAAAAAATAAGAACTAACCTTACAAGAATGAGCTCCAAAGTGGAAATTGGTGGCGTTCGGCGAGTCACAAATCTTACAATTTCCTCGAGACATTTCTAGAAAAAAAAGTTTATAAGAAACAGCAGCAAAATAAAAACACTTGAGAGAAAGAATTAAAATCAATGTGAGACGCAGGGCAAATGTGAGAAGAGAGATGTGTGTGAGTGCAGGTTGGGAAAGGACAAAAAGAAGAGAAGGAGAAGAGAGAAAGATACATTCGGGGCCTTATCTTCTTCTCCTTTCATCTTCAGGTCTTGTGTTTTTTATGATGGTGGAGGTAGAAGAGGGACAAAGGTCAAACGTTCTCTGATTTCTGTGTATGTGTTTCCTGGGAGGAATGTTCGTGGAGATTTGGAAACATCTGGAAAAAAAGGGAATTCTTCATATGAGAAAAAACCCCCAATATGAAAAAACAGATAAACTGATAGTACATCAAACGTACTGATGAGAAAATGATAATTCTTATCTCGTCCAAAGTTTCAATTCCCGGAAAATCTTTGCCCTCCTCTCCTATCTCACAAATGACGTACTCCCGCTAATCTTGTCTGACTATTAGTACATTTCCTGCTTTTTCGATTTATACATACTTTGATGTCTTAAACTTCTTTTAACTGTGTGTTCACTTCTTATCATTCTCTCTGCTTGATGATAATTTGATAAGATGACATGTGTCGGCGTGTGTCTTCCCAGGTTCATTGTAGTCCCTTTTGTGTCTTTCGATGTTTCAAAACTAGGGTTTAGGAGGTGGAAATGGCGTGAATTTCAAAAATTTATAACGGAAAATGATGATATTTATTGTTTGATGTGTTAGAAAAGGGCTGGTGCACTAGCAACACGGAAACAGGTGGAAAACGTTCATGTAAAAGATCACTGATCAGTTCGTTTGTGAATTTGATCGGATTTTGAAAAAAAGTGTTGTAGGAAGATCGTATAGAGCAAAAAAACTACTCAAGTATTGGTCGAACTTTGGACCTATCAAAAAAGATTTTGAAAAATTTCACATTTGATAGATAAGTTGAAAAAATGAAAATGTATTGCATAACAGAAGAGTCTTGAAACCCGAGGGTCACAACTTTGAGCTTGATCGGATTCTCTAGATATGTAAGATATCCCGAATAGATAGTAGATAACGATGTAGCCTGAAACATTCCCTGATTCTGTTCAACATTGGAATGAAACGTTACCCAAAAAATAAAAAGAAACAAGGAAACATGCACTATTCTGGCATAATTAAGAGGTGTTAATTTTTCATTTTTCCCATCGGTCAATAAATAATGGAATTTTTTAAAGAGCAAGCATGTCGTGAGAATAGCATGCAACCATTTCATGATGTTGAATTTCTGAAACATTCCGGAATGTAAGTTCAATGGGTAGTTTGAAAAATTACCACAGAAAAGTTAGTACAAAAACGGATTGTACAGTAGAAGCGATCTGAAAACACCGTAGACCAGACACGAGTCTTTTAAAAGTTACTTACGGTTTGTAAATGCCCAATGAAATGCGTTGATACCAATAAATAAGACCACGATTAAAATCGAAATTCTGGATCTGAATGTTAACAATCACATCTTTATGGTCCATTCCCTAATCCTTACCTCGTCGATTTGCAATTCAAAAAATGAGCACTGGTCTGCCAGTTCAAAAGTAATGAATACACCAAAGTCAAAGAATACGGCACAGTTGGAGTAAATGCAGTTGGTAAAAGCAATAAGACTAAAATAGCACATCGGATGTCTATTTCAGACTTTGTGTCACCGTGAAGCGCTATTATCAAAAAGAATGGAAAATAAGATAGTATCATGGCTAAATGAGATATGTATAGAATTGGCATCCAGTTGCAAAATTGATGGAAATACTGATAGACAAGTTTCTGAAACAGTTTGTGGGTGCTGAAATTCGTCATGTCGGCTCACCTCCTTTCTGCATATAAGATGCAAAAACAAGTAACCCACAATTAATAGATACAATAAAGCCAACCATTTTGAATCTCTTGGTGGCACAAAGTCTAGTGGTTCATGAGAGTAATAAGTTAGATTCCAGTCATAAAATTTTTTATTCAATTCCTCAGTGAAGTTATTCATAGTGATCCAGAATGATAGAAATGAAATGACTTACATTTCACTAATCACGAGGAATAAATACCTTTTTTTAATGATTTTCACCTGTTTAAATCCACAGCATGTACTGATGATGTTTTGAAGCAAGCAAGATCCATCAAAGAGTTCCTTGACTTCAAGAACTGGATGAGCTTTACTCAGCTACCCGAAGAAAAGTAAATCTCAAGAGCTGTTAAACGATCAGCTAAATTTCACACTGTATTGATTTTTAATCTAAGAAAATCTGGCAGATGTTCTTTGAAGTTTCTCAGACAAGACATCTGACCAATAATCTTTTTACCGGAAGTGCAGAGGTCTGAGAACGGAAGTCGATTTCTTTTTCAAACTACATACTTTCTCGCTTCTTACTAATCAAGTTTTCCTTTTTAGTTTTCTGAAGTTTATTTAATAACAATCTTGAGAATAATACAGGCAGATTATTTGGAGCTTTTGGTTTTTTTTTATGAAGTAACGCATTTCTTCATAAAACCCCAGTCGCACTGACTGAATCTGATTCGGATTCCAACGACTGACGCAAATGTGTTTCATTGATCGATTGGCATTACTCTCGAGTTATTATTTGAAATTAACTTCTCCCGACTTTTCCACAGCACAAAGTAACACGCGTAAACATAAAGATAACGAAGAATCTCTGAATCTTGAAATGCGATCACAAACTCGTTGCGTACCACAGGAACCAAACCAAAGACGCATGAAAATGTATAGATTACAGTATTTATCTGAAATAGAACTTATACATCTCGATTTATAAATCATGCTCACCCAAAATGCAATGAGATACAATCTGATATGAATGATATGAGCGTACTCTGAAGTTCGCAATGTATTGCACTCTGTGCGTATATAGTAAAGTTTTTTGAAAAATGCTATACTTGTAATGGTCATCGGGATAAACCTCATTAGGTCAAAATTCAAAACTCTGCCATCTTTCAAATTATAATGAAAGTACGAGCTCCTATCTTTGAACAATACATTAGAAAGATGCGTTTGCGGATTTTTGAAACTATCGGATACTAGTCTGGCTATGCCAAATAAAGGTATAGAAACTATAAAAAACCAAACCAGTCGGCGTCTGAAATATATCATAAGAGAACTTTGTCAACGTAACTATATACCTGGATATTTTAAATCCGCATAAATAGGCTCCGGAAGGGTCGTGACAGTGCAAAAGAATCGAGTGGGCCATAGCCATTGAATGTGGTACGACTGAAAGATAAAAGACAACATACACATGAGCCAGAATATACCATATGTAGAAAACTACATTGTTAATATATTTCCAATTTGAATCTAGCCTGATATATAGGTGTTCGCTTATGTAGAATGAAGAATAATCAAAAAGTAATGTAACTATTGATAGAGAGAAATGATGAGGGAAGACTTTTGTCAGAAATTTCTGGAAAATCAAACATGATTTCAATAAATTTTGATTGAGAGTTTACCCGTTTTCTCAAAGTTATATTAATAAGCAAGAAAGTTGTCACTGAAATATAAACGAACATGAATCCACTCATCCTTCGTGGGGGAATCAAATCAGATTGTACAATATTAGTGCGATTAACTTCAGCTTCTTCGTAAGCTTCCATGAAAATAAGTATCTGAACAAAAATAAAACATACACCCGATGGAGGTTGGAAGCCGAAAAAAAATCAGCTGTGTGCATGTTTTTGGAATTTCGGAATTTCGTTCATCTGCACATTGCGTGTTTGTTTTCCAAAAATAAGCGATTTTCAGATTTTGTACCATTGGATCGGTGTTACTATGATTCATCATGGGGTGAAGATACAAGAAAGTTGAGATTTGTTTTTTGAGTGCTCTAGGTATTGTAACCTTTTCAGAACAGTACGTTTATCATGTGTTGACCACCTTCCATAGATTCAATGATTTATTTACACATACAATTCAACTTTATGATCTTTTTGGATACACATTTACTTCTCTAAACCATCTCGCTACAGTTTTAAATTTCGCTAAAGGTACCGCATAAATAAACATGTAATGTAGAATACAAGAGTCTTGAAATCCTAAGAGCCTTGTTGATGGAAATGGATCCTTATATTGGCGGATGTAACCCAAAACTGTTAATAAAATTTGTGGAATCGTAATAATCTGAAAGCTTTGCAATATTTCATTTTTGTAGTTTTCAATCTTCTCACCCAAAAAACCCCAACAAATAGTTCTATGTATACCAAATGAATATACTCATCTTGTGATATTTTTTCCAATGGTTTAATACTTTTTAAATACATTATTCTTCTCAAAAAGTATAAGGTAATGACAAGAATTGGAACGAACTTTAGTGCATCTATCGCCTAAAGACAACTTTTTTGAACTTCGGCACCTATCAGAAACACTTACGATGATGTGATGTTCATCTAAATGAATTGAAAAAACGAGACATTTTTCTCCTCTTTTAGCCCTAAGAAAAAATACCGCAGACATGATAGCTGTGATGAATAGTGTTATTTTTTTTCTGAATCATGTTATCATCTTTTTCTCCATCATCATATCACACTCACTTTGTTGGTATCAGTCCAAATACTGGCTTAACAGTTCTAATATTACAGTTCAAAAATATAGAATAAATGATTGTAAATGAAAATGGTACTGGTGGAATGTACAACACCGGATAACAGGTAATAACAAAAGGAATCAATCTTCTGAATACTTTTTCCAGTGGAATCGAAGGTGAAAATAAGTAATTTCGGAAAGTTGTGGTAAAAAGAAAACTGAAATGAGTGATGGGAACAAATGTCATCAGGATACAAAACTCTGGAAAGACTTTCCAGATGACATTCTGAAATAAAACTAGGTGTCACCACTAAAAAATATTGTTTACCTCTTTTTTAAACAGCTGACAAAAAAACAGATAAGTGGAAACAAGTACAAAAATCATCAGTCCAAATGCTTCTCCCACATACCTCGGAGGCTCAATTAGACTTCCTGCCACCGTTCTGTTCGTACTTGAGTTTGTAAATTCGACTTGGAAATATGAACTCATTGGAACGGCAAACTGATAAAAACAAATGCAATTTTTTTGAAATGGTAAAATTTCGAATTGTTTCCACCTGTTTCTATCCTGTGATATTTGCAGCATGGTCACGTATTTTGTGAGTGGGAAAGTAGTGAGCAATTTCGAACTCCGTCATTCTGACTTGATATTTTATTCAAAGAAAATTGATTTTCGGTTTCGGCAGATTACGGTAAAGCAAACTAAAAACTTTCGGGTTGAAACAAAAGATTGTATTTCATTTGGCTCAAACTAGAATTCAAGCTGCTATCAATATCCTATAAATTTAGCCCTTGAACGCGTGTAACTTCCTCTAATTTTTTGGCAATTCGCATTATAACGGATATCTCATTTTTTTCAGTACCCTGTCTTATTTCCTCAAAACAAATCAATTTATTCGAACACCATGTGCCGAAGCGACACTTGTCTTATTCCGAGCAGACGACAATTTAGTATTTCCACGAATTCCAAACATTTTCCGAATTGTGTCCCTGTATTGGCTAGACATGATTATACAGAATAGAGAATGTGATATTGAATTGAGCGTCAGTAGCATAGTGAAATAGATGACGATGTCAATGGAGAATAAACTGTAATTTTTTGATGAAGTTTCGAGATCTGGAACTGTCTTACAAGACTTGATCATCTCTATTATAGAATACTTTGACGAGGTAGATCATCCCCAGTGGTGCCTCCGCAATGAAAAATGCAATTGTCATAAAGACAATAAGCTTTGTGGTAACTTCTTTTTTCTCTTCTTTTGCTACACTTTGTTTTCTTCCGCTAGGAGCACCATGAAACTTTCGAAGCTGTCGGATTAGAAATACGGTAAGGATAGGGAAGGCAATGCATGGAATAAACTGAAACACAAAGAAGTTTCCAAACTTTTTTTTGGAAGGGATACCTTTGTGACAATTGCATCGAACATTACATAACTTCGGAGCACAATTTGATTTCCAAAAGTAAAAAGTGAAGAGAGCATCACAGAGAACGGGGGTCTAATATTTATGTCTTGGTATTCGGCGCAACTAAATATCACTTTTTTATTCAGAGAAACCCTGTTACAAGTATTTACTTTATTGGCAAAGGAAATGTTCTATTCTCCACAATCTGATTTCTGGAAACAAAAAACGACGACAAAATACCACTTGCGCAAAACACCGACATCATCAAACACAATCCAATCGGAGGTCTAGACCAGTTACGGTTTCTGAAAAATTGATGATTTCCCGTCCCCCTTTTTTCACTTGGCTTACTTGTTTCCAGCCACTGATTTCATTATAACTAGTCTTACTGTAGCCATTAAGACTCCAAGCCATGAGCTACACCGTCTGAAATGGTCTTGAAATGTCCAAGCGAGCAGATCCATGTAAATTTTATAACGGAATTGAGCTGTTATACTGAAATATGTTCAATTGCTGAAAATCAACACAAATGCTTACCACTCCGGATTCTCCACATCTACAAGTTGATAATGCTTGTAGATAGTTGACAACATGGTAATGAGATCACTTATTGCGATTCCTATCATAATAACATTTGTGGAAGAAGTTCGCATGGATTTTCTAGTTAAGATAATGAAATGGAGCACATTAATAGTTACAGAAACAAAGCTTAACGTAAAATTTGCTCGATGAAGATAGTGAGCAACATGGCTGAAAAACCAGAGATTCGGCTCTGAACTGGATCTGAAACTTACTTCAAAACGTTTTGAAATTCTTGAAATCCACCAGTTGAATTCATTCAGTAGACAGTCTCAATAACAAATCCTGTCGGAAATGTTACTCACTGAGACTGATAATTTAGTTTCCCCGTATCATAATTTTGTTTGTGGCCGATCAGTTTATTGTTATTTTTTGTCGAAAACAAGACACAAAGTCATAATTTTTAGTTGTTGTCAAAGGAAAACAGAAGAAGCGAGAAGTATGACAAAACAAGGAACGCCTACATAGTTGAACTAGAATGTTATAATCAAGCGCTCTTTAATTAGAGGTCGGAAGATATCGGCTCATGTCATTTGAATAACTTGAGTGGATATTGCACTAATAGGATTTCCACATAGCAACGAAGTTGTTCTCTTCTTTATCCCAAAAAGAGACCTCACAGTTTCCCGATATTGACTTGACATCAAAATGCAAAATAATGGATGAAGAATTGAATTGATCGTTGCCAAGATTGTAAAGTAAATAATGAGATCAGTGGAAAGAAGGCTGAAGGTTATCATTAGAGCGCGTTCTCCACCAAAAAAACTTACAAAAACTTATCGGTCCTCTGCAAAAACGTCTTCACCGTCGCGATTATTCCTAGTGGAGCTTCAGCAAAGAAGAAAGATATTGTTAGGAAAACTATCAGTTTAGTAGTGAGCCCGTGCTTCTCCACATTATCTTCACTGATAACACTGCTTCGACGGAGTTGATTACTGCTTTCAGTAACTTTTCGAATTTCACGGAGGAGGAAAATAGTTAGAATAGGGAAGGCAAAACATGGAATGAACTGGAATAAATGAAGAATAGTAAAGGTATCGGATAACAAGTAAACTAACATTAGAGATGGTGGAGTCTAAAATAAAGTAGACTTTTACCAAAATTTCACTGGCAATATTTGAAACTTGTCGTAGAGCAAGAGAGTACTTTGCTTTCGTGTAGATATCTTGATGAGCGGCACAGCTAAAGTTCAACAATATTTTTTCTTGTAACTTATTAGAGACCTACTTGACAGCTAAGGGAACCTGCCGGTATTCGACAACTTCACATTCTAATTGCCAAACGATAGTCAATAGTAAACTGGAGGAAAATACGATGGAAATGAGAATGAAACCCATTTTTGGCTCTCCTAGTTTGGCATGTCTGAAACAAATAAACTTTTCTTTTACTTTGCCTTTCAGATACAGGTGCCCTTTTATTACAGGTCTCTAGACTCTCAAATTCACCTCACGTCAGACATTCTTCGCATAATGATATATCTGACACTTGCCATCAGAATTCCTAACCAACAACTACACCGTCTGAAATGATATTGAGTTGACCAGACAGTGACGTCTGCGTAGATCTTCATCAGGGATTCCGAGGTGGCACTGGAACCATAATTAGAGAATCTTTCTGACTTAATTCAAAGCACAAACCACTCTGGATTTTCACGATCCACAAAAAAGTAGAATTTGTAGATTTGGGTGAACATTGTGAATAGATCACAGATTGCAATTCCAATCATTAAGACATTGATCGAGGAGGTTCTCATTGATTTTCGAGTTATGATAATAAGATGGAAAGTATTGATAAAAATGGATGAAAAGCTCAGGATAAGGTTGACAAGAAACGTGGGTTCCTCGATTTGACTGAAAACATTTTTGATGATAAAAGAGATGTGCATTATCAGAATGAAAATCATAAGACGTACCTCAAAACTTTCAAAACTTCTTGTACATTGTTCTGTACAATATCGATCGTAGGAGCCATTTTTCTCTCAACTAGTCAGAGCGAAATAAAAAATGAAAGTGAAATCGAAAAACCAGAACTCCTCAGAATGAGTGCTCGTTTGGTCTAATGGCCTTCACAAGGCATTATGGCATATAGAGTCTAAATTACTCTATCATTATGACGAGTCAAAGAAAAAATTGAGGGGAGTCAAAGGAAATGAAGAATAACAAATTCAAAAAGGATGTGTCATATTTGACTTGGTGTATGATTACTGTCGTGAAAACTTTAATAGAAGGGCATGTTTATTCTTATTTTTGTGCAACGGAAGCTTCCAGAGCTATCAGAATCAATCTTTCAAAAAAAAAAAACGTATTCAAAACTTTATTTTAAAATCATTATGTCATCTGAATCCCTTGCACTGAAATCACACTAGTTTTATTTCTTGCTGAAGACATTGTTGTATTCTTCTGAATCCCAAACATTTTTCGAATCGTATTCCGATATTGGCTAGACATCATCACGCAGAAAATAGGGTGGAGAATTGAGTTGATGGTGACAAGCAGGGAAAAGTAGATTACAAAATCTTGGGCTAATAGACTGAAAATCATCATTCTGATTCGTTCGATCTCATTCAACTTACTTAATTGGATCATCTCTATTAAAGAATACTTTTACAAGATAGATTAATCCCAATGGAGCTTCAGTCAAAAAGAAAGCAAGAGTCAGAAAAACAATGAGTCTTGTGGTCCGATCCTTCTTTTCTTCAGTAGCATCACTAATCTTCCGTCCACTGTTCCCATTGGATTCTTTCATCTTGCGGAGGACTCGAACCAAAAGAATTGTGAGGATTGTGAAAGCAATGCATGGAAGGAACTGGAAGGTTCAGATGATGTAAAAGTATTGGTGAACTTCTACTGCAGTTTACTTGAGGGACGTTCTACATTTTATGAAAGGTTACTAGTTTCATGTTCTACTAATCTTTGTATTATACATATTAGCTTTTGCACGCACTTTGACATTTCTCAATCTATAATTCTTGGTGCGTAGACTTGAAAGCAACTTAATTTTACATAGAATTGCCGTCTAAACTTCTTGTTTTCCTCTAAAAGTTCAAAAGTTGTATTATAGATCAGAAGAGGAAGTTATGAGCAAGGAACTAGACGCAGGTGTGAATTGAGTTGAGTCACTTTTAAGTAAAGCTATCTCACAGCTGGGGATGAATAAGATAATTATAGTTTTTAGAAAATTCTGCAGCACAGATCGCTTACCTTGGTTACAATAGAATCGAACATCATATAACATCTCAGCACTATTTGATCGTTAAAACTGAAAAATGGAGTGAGCATCACTGAGAATTGTGGGACACGATGAATCATTTGATAGTCGGCGCAACTGAAACTCTCGTTTTTTTCAAACCAGAATGTCATAAGTAAAGGCTCACTTGGCTGGTAACGGAATAGTTCTGTTTTCTACTATTAGCAGTCTCAACTGCAAGAAAGTTGTTAGCATTGTACTGATACAGAAAACAATGCCATTCATTGCCCAGCCTATCGATGGTTGCGCCCAGTTTCCAAATCTAAAATGTCGAAGTTTATAAAAATAAGGACTTTTGAGCAAGCTACCTGCTTAACGATAACTTTTTCACGATAAGAAACCTCACTGTGGCCATGAGCACTCCGAGCCAACATCCGCATCTTCGGAATATTATCATGATAGTCCATACAATCAAATCCAGATACAATTTCCAACGGGAATTCGATGTGGCACAATCCTGATTTTCCATATCTTCCATAAAATTGTTTTTATATACTGTAGTGAGCATGATGCACATATCAGAGATGGATAAGCCAATTAGGATGATGTTGGTAGAAGAAGTCTTCATAGATTTTCGGGATAGAATCAAAAGATGAATTGTGTTTATGAAGATGGAAATACAACTGAGAATATAGTTAGTCTGATGAACATGAGTTCCAACCGTACTGAAATATCAACGGTTAAAAACAGAACAATACAAAAATAACTTCAAGAAACTCTTACCTTACAACTTCCTCCACTTTCATAATACTCATCGTGACATTATCCATATCACTTGCCGACATGACCGGTTATTTCAGAATGACACACTTTTTTTTCATAAATCTCTCCTCCCCCTTCTTCTCTCATGGGGGATAATCAAGTGATAGCAATTGACAGGTAATGAAGTTAGGTGTTGTTTTTTACTCTTTCCTACTTGGGGGTGTCTAGCAATGATTCGGCTCTTGTGAGATCCGGAACATGATAAACGTTAAATTAGTTTGGGACAATTCACTGGGATACTGAGCATGATTTCATTTTTATAGTCAATCAGTCTGGAAATTTGCAGGTGAAATATCGTTGCAAACTAGCTTCAAGAATCATGTCTGCCCTCAATTCCCTATAGTATAGAGTACGAAATTAGACATCAGTCTTATGAATCATCTGCAAGAAAAATTGATATTTAAAAAATTCGGAATTGAATTGGGGAACGTTTTTTAGAACTCAGCCAATTGCATTGGGGATGCATGTTTTACATGTATTTTTTTCAGACTGAACACTATATTTTCAGAATTAGCAGCGGAGTTGGACTTCTGACGACTTCTAAAACCTGTAGAAGATGATAGAACAAACTGTTTTCAGAATGTACATAAGCGTCAAAAGTAAGACTTGATAGAGAGGGCCTACAGGATGTCATGAGTAATATAGATCAGAGCCGGACTTGATGGCTCACACCTCAGCTCTTCTGCTCCAATGTCATTCGTTGAGGGTGAGTAAAGATGAACAGTTTTCTGACTGTTTTCAAAAGAAAGAAATTCTGAAAAGTCTGTAAAAGAAAAAAACTAAAAGAAAAGACAATAAAAATGGCTACTTCGCTGGAGAAAATAATTATTTTATGTGACTTACCGCATTTTTAGGTTAATTTCCCTACAAACTTTTTGCATTTTTCCCGGATTTTTATTTTGCGGGAGTTATCGGTTAGTATTTTCCAGTTTCGAAGATTCGAGAATCATGTTATTTTGCTCAAAGATTCACTCTTTCATTTCTTGTTCCAATTCTCCCATTTTATCGCATTTTCCTCTTTTTCTGCTTATTCAAAAAGCAATGTTGAAGCATTGTAGTTAGTTTTTACTTGCTGCACTTGCATAGTTTTACATTTATCTTCACTCATCAAGTAGTTTTCACTTGGCGAAACAGTAGAAACATATTATATTTTGCTTTTTTTCGGTCACCTGCTTCTTTCTCTTACTATTTGCCTTTCTAACGAAATTCTAATTTTTCTGCTCCTCAAATCAGTTGTATAGACAATATTACACCCTTTTTTCCCGAACACTCGGCTAGGCTTTTCATCATCTTCTTTTCTTCCTGAAAACCGTGCCATGAAATACTATCATATCAGAATCCCAGCTTGAAGAGCGTTTACATTCTTTTCGCTCTTTTTTAAAATTCCGTAAAAAAGGAACGTTATGCTGTGTTCCCATTTGCCTATTGTCCTTTTCAAAAAGCCCATCGTTATCTTCTCTCCTTCATGCACTCGCCTATTGATAATCCATTCTCTCTTGTCATCCTCCACAATATCGTTCCATTGCTTCTCAGCTTTCTACCTAAGTGTTTGAAACTGTTTTCATAAGTTTCTGATTAGATTGAGGCTTTATAGCGTAACAAAATCTTTTTTTTAATTTAGAGGTAAAGCTTTTTTGGTTGGAAGAAGAACTGGAACTTTCGGTAACACAAAAATGTTATGAATGCAACGGAAACTGTTGTTTCTCCTCATCTATTGCAGTTCTGATTAAACCTATTTTTCTTGAAAGAGCTTGGGCAATTAAAAGAACTCAAAATATAGAATTCGATCAGTTTATCTTTCTCTTCTCTGTAAATTTCTAGAATAACCTTATTTTACCAGTTCTTCTTTTCAGAAACTTGCCTAATAAAGTACATAGTACAATCTACGCGCTTTCTTTTGCGAACTCACCAGCCAATTGACACACAGTGTTTCCGAGACTGAAAAACGAAAAATTTCCCACCATACAGACGGAGATATCGCTTTTCCTGCTGAAAAATGGACCAATTTCGTTCGTGGACTGTCGGTTTGCCATCAGTGGCCACAATGGAAGATCTGAAGGTGACCCAAAATTAATTGAATTAAAAAAGAATTTCATAATTTTCAGGAAATTGCGACGAAATACGGGCATGGTTTTAAGCTGATGGCCAAAAAGGAACAAGATAAGATCAATCGAGTTCTCCAACTGGAAAAAGAGATGAACGAGGGAACGGCCACTGTGGAACTCAAACAACAAGAAAAAGAGGAGAGCGTGAAAAATGCTCAAATCTCTCAAATTTTCTTGTTCAAGTTGCCGGTCGTGGCTCTTCGTAGAGTTTTGTCTCTTCTCAGTGAGGCTGAGCTGTGAGTTTGAATCAGATTTATTCGGACATCAGACTTTTAAATATCTAATTTTACAGTTACGCTCTCCACTATTGCTCACCTCATATAGCCGAGGCAACCAAGTACTCCAAGCCACGTCGCTCTTTCCGGATTCGAATCGATTTAGTGAACCATCTCGTGGAAATTGCGGACGTATTCTCAATCGATTTTCATACAATGCTCCATGAAAAAGCATTGGAAGCACCAAAAATTCTACAAACCGCCAGTAACCCGTCAGAAGCCACTTTCGTCACTGCTCAATCAGTGATGCGCCAACTCGGAGCCAAAAACATTGAGAACCTCCGATTGAGCGCTGACCTTCATGCTGAACAAGTATTTGATTGGGTCCGTGATGAAGGCTTCACAGTGATGAACCTGGAATTGCATAGTGGTGCGGAGAATGTGAATGACGACAATCTTGCTCAACGACTGTACCAACGAATTCTCGAAAAACCGCTCACCTCCTTCACATCTTCCCTCATCACTTCGTTGAATTTCTCTTTCCCGACGTCTAACGCTTCCAACAAAATCGAAATTGAGGGAGTTCAAGTCCAATATAGCCAGTGGTTCACCCTCACCCATCTTCTTGCCATCAACTACCAATTTCTCCATTTGAAAAACTCGAAGCTGGAAAGTGGAGATATTAATATGTTTTTGAAGCTCTGGATAGATGGTGGCCACCAAAACAAACGAGTTCTCTCTATTTCTTTGAAAACAGGAAAATTGTTCGACCTGGAAATCGTCTTGTTCAATATTGTGAATGCTCCTGAGTAAGTTAGGAAATATGCTTTTGAAAGTGAAAACTAGAAACAACTTCTCAATTTTCCAAAAAATATGATTGTTTAGAACGAACAGTTCAAAGAAAATGTAATTTTTAGGTTCCAAACCGAAAACGACATCGTCATTCGAAGTAAGAGCGGAAAACGAGCGACAATCAACATCAATGAAGAACTCGATGTCTTCACTTTCGAACTTTCTTCGCCAACTTAATTACTCTAATTGATTTATAACACTGCATTTACTCAATATTTACAATCAGTTCTAAAGCTAGTTGTAGATAAATGGTTGAAATCCCACAAGAATGTGTAAACAGAACAAAAAAATTCAGGCAGCATTCATTTAATTACTGAAGAAGACGACTTTTTTCTCATGACCAACTTCTGTCCACACCATCAAACTTTTATCAAGATACAGAAACTGCTTGAAAAACTCACATTTCATTGTTTTAATAGCGAATATAAGACTGTCGAAGCCAAATTAGCAAGAAATCAAATAAACAATGACGAGAGTTTTTGTCTGAAGAGAAGAGAACATTAAGAAATCCCGCAAAAAATCGTATGGTTTCTGGCAAGTCATTGATATGAATGTTGATCTACACTGATAAATGTGGGTCTAGGATTGGGTGAAGCTGTTCCGGCTTGTGGTTCATCTTTGTTCTTCAGAATGTCATCAGTGAAAATGTTTCAGAAGACTGATTGTAAAATGTATTCGAAATTCTTTTGGGCACTCCTTTTTGTGCCTGGAGTAGAATTTTTGTTTTTTGAAAAAGACATTTTGTTTTCGAATTCCGAAATGTTTCGACAAAAGCTGAAGTCGAAGAATTCAGAATTAAATTTATGCCATTTCCAGCAATTGGCCTCATTGCTTCCGAGACATAGCTGGGGTTATCAATGAATAAAAGGTAGTTTGTGTGCTGATTTTCGGATACCGACGTCGCAACTCAGGAAGTCATCTCTACGCCGAAGCTAAAAGTTATACGTTTTATATAAGTTTAAGGTTGAGGTGAGTTGCCATTGAAAACGATGAGACACCCTTATTCATACTCGTCGCTGTACATCTACTTGCCTAGAACCCTAACTGCCTTGAGATGTGTTTCTGTGCCGCAACTCCTCCCACATCTTCTTCGTTGTGAGACCTGTTCTGCATGTACGCCATCTGTCCCTTTCCTCTCATCGATTTTCTTTTGATTCCTCAGTCTCATTTCTTTCATCTCCATCACAAAAGATGTGTTTTTCTCTTAGACGTCTGCCAGCTCTTGCTTTCATTGAAATTTTGAAAAGTATGGAACCTATTGAAGTGTAAGTCCACTAACTAATTGTAATAGTTTTAATGCTATTTTATGTATATCTTCAGTATCTTTCTAAGCCAAACCTCTCAAAAGACAAGAGGTCTCATGACGAGGCGAATTAAATTTGGAATATATTTGCAAATACCTGATTACACCTCGTTGGTAATCAGATTTTGTGCAAGTAAGGCTGTGGGAATAACTATAAAAATTGGAGATATGTCATCGAATGAGTTTTTGAAATGTCCAGTTTGGAAGTTTGGTGAAAATGCGAAACTTTTGTCACACGTGGACTTCGGAGATCTTTCAATCGTGAAAACATATTGGCAAGAAAAATTGAACGGGTTTGAAGCCGTCATCGACTATCTGACCGACATGTTCGACGTCAAACCATGTTCCATTTACAGTTTGGAACGTGACTCTCGAAAACCATTGCAGATTTTAGAACATGTTTTGACTCGTGGGTTAACTTTCAAATTTATTGAATGGCATGTGCATCCAAAAGAGTTCAATGTCGCCATAGCTGAGAAAGTACTAGGAGTTGCTGCCCAAACGTCTAAGTTCATTCTTTTTACAAATTACGGACACGAATCCTGCAAGTTGAAATTCGATAGGTTTCATGAATACCGCTTGAAAAGTTTTTTGATATACGGAGCTTATTGGATCACTTCAGCTCACTTGTGTGCTTTGATCAATTGCTCCAAAATTTTGTTAACTTCAACTCATCTTACAAATCAAGATTTTCATGAGTTCCTCAAACACTGGAAATCGATTGAAGGACAAGTGACTAGCTGGTCTATTGACAACAAAAACAATATCGATGCGGAGATCGTATTGAAAGGATTGGATTGTGAAAAGAAAAGGTTTGTTATATTGCTTCTTAAATCAATTCAAAAAAAATTTACAGCGATTTTAAATGGAGAATTTTAAAATCGAATGGAATCACATTTATGGTCAGTATCAAAGGAAAGAACTTCTGGTTGGGAACCGATTATTAACTTTTTGTCCAAATGTTTCTTCACTATCATTTGAGAGATCTAAATCACATTTCTAAAATGTTTCTTTGACACAACGTTGTCCATGTTGGTAATAATATCTTGCAACAAGGTCAACGCTTTATTGAACTCTATAGTTTTTTTCCCTCGACAGTTTGTCCAAATAAACCACAATTCTATTTCACTATCCGGCGTGCATAACAATCTTTACTACATCATCATCTTAAATCATTGAAATCGCTGATAACCGTCTGGTGATAAACAACTATACTTCAATTGACTTCATTCAATTCATGACTCGAATGAAAAGATGATCAACAGCGCCGTTTCTATACTTTTCTCATCTTCCAAATCGAAAATGTTGTCTCCGATCGAAAAGTAGCATTTTGGTTTGGCTTCCCACTAAAAGTTGAATTGACGGTTTCCCTGTACTGACTGGACATCAAATAACAAAACATAGAATGTGATATTGAATTGATAGTAAGAAGAACAGTGAAATATATTGTGATATCCACAGAAAACAATCTGGAAGTTAAGAAGTTTTAGATAAATGATCTTCTTAACTTACACAACTCGATCTTCATCATCATAAAATACTCTGATCAAATTAATACATCCCAATGGCGCCTCCGCAATGAAATAGGCTATTGTCATAAAAACAATAAGCTTCGTTGTTAGCTCACTTTTTATAATACTTGTTACACTATTACGTTTTCTCTGAGATCTCTCAACATTTTTTATCCGTTTAAGCTCGCGGAGCAAAAGAATAGTCAGAATTGGAAATGCAAGACAGGGTAGAAACTGAGAAATGCAAATTAGGACTATTTTTTGTTGCTGTCTTACCTTTGAAACTATAACTTTTATAAACCGAAATGCTCTCAGAATCAAATAATCCTGATTCTTGAAAAACGGAGACAGTGTTAGGGTATAATCCAAAGGTTCATGAATATTTTGAAATTCTGCACATATGATAGGCAAGGTTTTGTTCGAATCTTGTATCACTTGAAATCTCATATGATACACCATTGATAATATTAAACTTGAAACATTCAACACTATAATCAAAATCCATCCAAATCCTGCAGTTGAACATTTCTTTTTCTTTGTCGCATTCTTTATAATGAAGTATCTGACACTGGCACAACACACTCCTAGCCATGAGCTACATCTTCTGAAGTGCTCTTGAAGACTCCAAACTGCCACGTCAATATAAATTTGCAGAAAAGAATTTGAAGTAAGACACTGAGGATTCTCATTGTCCTCCATGCCAATTCTTTTATAAATTGTCGAGATTGTTGTGAAAATATCACTGATTGCGATTCCAATCAAGATCACAAAAGTGGAAGTGGTCCTCATAGACTTCCGAAGTAAGATAAACAAATGAAATAGGTTTAGAATAAGGGATATAAAACTGAGAAGGAAGTTAATATTGTGAGCGTGATGAGCAAAATCACTGAAAATTTAATTTTGTGAATATTAAAAATTCCGTTGAAAAAAAACTCACCTTATCATATGTTGCAAATGCTCCGGCACATTAGAACAACCATCAGATAGTTGCATTGCTAGCAGACAAAAATGAGTTTTTCAAGAATTTATTGTTGTTTTTTGCTACTGGGCTTTACTTGAAATCGACCTGGGTTCATTTAATAGATCTCGTCTAGCTAGAGAGAAAAGCTCTTTTCGTCTGATTCCCTGTTTTTTGTTAATGGTTTTCTGAACTGAAACGTCATAATTCAGTGGGTGGTTACTGAAGTGGAAACTTTTTTTTCATTTGGACACTGTGAAAATTTGATGTTTGTCTTAAAGTTCTTCAAAACTGAATTCAAAACTAAAAGTTCAAAAATAGTTTATTTACAAAAAAGTAGATCAAGCAAGGAGATTTATCGACTACTACTGAAAACAGTGGTCACGTGATTAGGACGTTTTCTCTTGAAGAAACAGAAAAGTTGTAACAAATTGAGAACCGTTTTCCGATATTGAAATGACATTGCAAAGCATATCAAACAGTGAATTGAAGCATTGATAGTGAAGATTGAGTCACATAGAAGGACCACATTTTGAGCGAATAATCTGAAAGAAAACGTTCTTGTGTTCTACAGTAACGATATAAGTGGTACGGTAGCATAAAGTAACTTCTTTTCTTACTCACTCATGATTCATTTCCCCTCTCCACATTGCTTTATACATATCAACTATTCCTAGTGGGAATTCTGACAGAAAAAATGATGTGGCAATAAAAATGGTGATTACTGTAGTTCTTTCCTTTCTAGATTTCCTCATAGTCTTATTCGCCATTGATATTTCCACAGTAGATCCTTTGGTCCTTTTTCGCAATTCATTGAGCAATAGAAATGTCAAAATGGGTAATGAAAAGCAGGGAATTAACTGGAAATAACAGTTTGAAAGTTGATCTCTGACTTAGTTAAGACTCACTTTTGCAAAAACACCTTCCATTGCTATTCGTGCTCTTGAGAAAAATGCATTATGGTTTTCAAAGAATGGGTTATATTTCTGAAGGTATACCGGGAAAATCTCCCCACTATCCTCACATTTTTCTGGGGATTTCCACGTCCCTGATTCTACAATATCCACGTGAAAATAGAAAAGTAGACTGAACAAAAAACTCATGGCAAAACACCAAAATAACAATCGAATTCCATGTTTTGGAGTGGAAAACTTGTTGGTTTTGCTGGTGATATCAGTGATAACAAGATATCGGACGAGGGCTATTGTCATACCGAGCCACGCGGAGCAACGACGTAATGCATTGTGAACGGATGTCAAGAACCAGTCTAGACGCATTTCGGCGAGGGATCTTGGTGGCGTACTGAAATAAAGTAATGATGAAATAACAACTTATAAAGAATCAAAGTTTCCTAGAAAGTTGTTTTGGAAAATAATTTGTAACCATGATGAAGAAAATAACTTTACGGTTGAGTTATCATATCAGTATGAAAATAAAAACCATGATTTTTGATACAAGCTGTATTTTGATGCTTTTGAAAATTTTCAAATAAAGTTCAAACTTTCAAAAAATCAACTATTGCAGAGCTCATTAAAACACTCCTACTTAGTTTTTTCAGAATCAAAAATTATCAAATCGTGAAACATCATTCTCTCTGACTTTATCTAGGTCTACAGAACAAAACATAACAAAAAAGTTGTCTAAAACAAGATCAAAAACTAGCTTGTAAGGATCAAAACTCAATTTCTTGTATTTCTTGTACCTCTAATAAAATGGCAGTTGGGTTAAATATGAAAAAAACAGAATAAGTTTTTTGTGAGTGATCCATTAAAAAAAATTCCAAAAATAATGCGATACAAAAAACCTACGATGAAATTTTGTCTAATAAGATTTCTTTCCTAAACATGCTCATCGAAAAATGTTTTTATAACACAATCTAAAACTTACCATCCATTCATCATTTTCTCCAAAATGTATCCATTTCTAATTATAATCACCATACAAAACAAATCGCAAATCGCGATTCCGATCATTATCACATTTGTGGAAGACGTTCTCATTGATTTTCTAGTGAGAATTATCAAGTGAAAAATATTCAGGAATGCTCCTAGTTTTGAGAATATAAACTCGTACCACAAACTATAATGGACAAGTTGCCTGAAATTCTCATTTCTGATTACGAGTTCGGGTTTAAAAAAGGAAACATACTGGAAAAGTTGAGAAGTGTAATCTTCAATTTCCACAAATCCATGTTCATCGAAAGAAGTTGATAACATAGAAAGCATGATTCAGAATAATGGGAAAGACTGAAATGATTTGGAAAAAAGATAAGATGAGATGACCAGAACCAAAAAAGTATGGTTCAATGAACTTTTCAAGTCTGATAATATCAGACTTAACTTCCTCGTTTTAGAAACTTTTTAGGGAGTGACCATGTGTTTTGTTTTGCAGAAAAATGTGTATATTTTGATCTGATATTCATTCTGATAATAATCTAAAAAAGTTTATTCAATTGGTAAATCTGGAGACAATAGAAGTGGTGGTCTTCTTTGGTTTCTTTACAAACGGAATAATTTGCAGCACAGTTTTTCTATAAGAACTTGACATGAAAAAACAAATGAGACAATGAATAGAAGCATTTGCAGTAAAGATGGTATTGCACAAAATTTCCACGTTTTTGATGAACTTCCTGAAAAATTGTAAAGATTGTTTTACTATTAGTTTCGCAAATCCAACTTACTGAACAGGCTCGTCATGGTGCCAAATAGCATCGGCAATATAAACAATTCCTAATGGAAATTCTGTTATCAGGTAGGTGATAGCAATGAAAATGACCAGAGAAGTGATACGATCTTTGGGATTGGACCTGTGTTTATTTCAAATAGTTTTGCAACAAAAAAATCTTGCAAACCTTCCATGCCGGAAAACTATAGAAGCATCCGATATATTTTGCTCCGTCACTCTCAACTTTGAAATCAGCAATGCTGTTAAAATGGGAAGAAGTGCACATGGAACCATTTTCCCGATAATTGATTCCACCACTAATTGCATTCGATGATAAAATCCCTCATCAACTTCGAATAGTTGGTTGCACAATTGTCCATAAACCGGCTCAATCCATTCATTCGAATAGCCGGGACACGTGGCATCGGGACGCCATGTAGAGATTTGACCGAAATGAAATTGTGAAAAGAATAGGACAGAGAAAACGGAGCTGAGTAAAAATGCGCACAAAATAAGTATGAAACCGAATCCAGGATTGGAAATTCTAGTGTGTACAAGTTTTGTGATAACCAGATATCTGACCAAAGCAATGAGCACGGCCAACCAAGATGAGCAACGGCGGAGACCATTTTGAAATGATGTTAAAGACCAGTCAACATACATTCTGGTCAAAGAAGGTGGAGGGGTACTGTAACAGTAAGAATTTAAGCTAAAGTAGTAAAAGTACCGACCATGAGGATCCCATTGGATCTAGGGGCATATATTCTGTTCTTATAATATTGCACATGCTTAAAAAATCACAAATAGCAATTCCAATCATTATGGAGTTTACTGATGACGTCATCATATTTTTACTAGTCAGGATTACCAGATGAAAGTTTAGGATCAATCCTAATTTAGAAAAGATTCGTTCGAACCATTGGATACTGCCAGAAAAGAACCTGAAAAGGGATGCTGTAGCACTATCTAGAAAAACAATGAAACTTACTGAAAACTATCCTGAGGATGATCATGACTATGCGCATGTGACGACATTGAATTTATACGAGTTGATAAAAAAGTTTATTCTGAAGAAAATTTGAAAAGATGTTCTAAAGCAAGCCATCCAAGTAGTACGTCGGAACCCACGAGACTGTGAAATGATGTTTCCAGTTGGCTGAAGTTTTGTCGATCAAAAAACTAAACTAGACTGATTTTATTAGTACTTGAAGGAGTTTGAACCACTGATATCAGCTTCAAGTTTGATGATATTCTGAACTTCGAGTTGCATTCTAGCAGGAAACTGCCCTATAGATCGGCGGAATCCTTTGTATCTTACTTCTTCACGAAGACTGAGACTCAGAAATAAAAACGCAAAATCGACGAAACAAAAATTTATTAATGAGAGCATCTTGTTTAAAATCAAGATTTTTTTATTGTATAGGGCAAGGTTTGAATTAAATTCATACTTATGAAAATATGAAAAAATTAGGTAATTGCACTGGCATGCGTCCAACTATGAGTGCTGTTCTCAAATTGGATAGGCAGCATCTTTCTCATAGTTTTCCTCAGGAGATTATTAGTCATAAACATGGTTACGGTAGATGCAGCACCATGCTCTTGAATGATCATAACAAGTACGTATGGGAAGTAGGGGAATTCTGAAATAACTTATTTTTGGAAAATTAGCTCCAAATAAATAAACTCACGAGAAAGTCGAATGACAATTGTAATAGCCAGAAGGAATCCTAGAAGAGGTAGCAGAATGCAAATGATATGAATCCAAGCGGTCAGAACAAGGCTTTGCAAAAAGTTCTTTTGAATTTGTGCACTTCTTTCTGATAGCTGTGTATTTATAGAATTCAACACTCGAATGGTCATTATCAATGCACATATGCAAGAAGTAAAACATAGAACAGTTGCAAAAAAACTGAATATGTAAAATAGCATGAATATTTTGGAACTGAAGTTCATAAAAAAGCAGTTGTCACACCACATGTATGACGAAAAAGTTCCGAATCGAGCCTCCATTTTCATCTTATAATCTTTTTGATATTTCAAATCTGGGTAGATTAGAATTGCAAAAAGAACCACAAACACAAGAGAAATATAGAATCCATATCTGGTATAGTAAACCCATTTTTTTAGTTTTGATGGCTCATGTCCGTGGATTATCACAGCTTCCATTCTATAAATGAAAAGTGATAAAGCAGAAACACCAGTGTAGATGAGGAAGATGGGGAGAAGTTGAAAGACATTTGGTGCATATTCAGCAAAGAGGCTGTTAGAGCACATAATAGGAATGGGTAGGACTACAGTAACCCTCCAGATGGTGCCCATATGGATTTCGAGGAGGAGGCCCCTGGAAAAAAGGCCAAATGAGCAAAAACATTTTAAGCTGTTATCGATATTTGAGGCTATGAGTCATTAAAATCAAGTTAACATCTGAAGTAATTTGATCACACAGAATCTTATAACAACTCTGCTGTGAACACTGCTTTTTGCTCCGGAACTTTTTGTCATAGGAACTAATTATTGAAAACCTAATTAATCCAATTCTTAACTCAAGTCTTTTCTTTTTGCCGAAAAAATCAAAAACAAACAAAAACTCACGAAAAGATATGAGACACCAGATAATTCCGATATTTGTTAAAATGTGCAGGACTCTTGAATATCAGGATCCAGAAAGCAATGAAATAAATTGGGATTGAAATTGAACTGGAGATAATATGAAGAATAGTGAATCCTGTGGGCTGCTCAAAGGAGCAAGTTTCGTTGAGCATGTTGGAATACGGTAGTGGATGAAAAATGAAGTTTTTTCGGCTGATGTGAGCTAGCGAAACTAGTAATACACGTGATGACAGGAAGCAGGTGAATAATCAAGAGAAACGTTTCTTGATCCGAGTTTGCTTTCCTCAAAAAATGTATTACCTTCCTTTTAGGGCAGCAAGATTATTTAGTTAACAATAATAAATTGGAGGAAATGTAGTCTGCTTTTTTGGTGTAAGTTGGATCGAGATCAACTTTTTCTATATCATTCTTGGAAACAGGAAAACAATAATAAAGAACAAAATGAAGAAAATAATTACAGGAAAAAAACGAACACATTCTTAGAAAAAAAAACTACGTGGGAAACATCTCTCAAGCAATAGTACTTTGATTATTTTCACTTGGAATTAGACTATCCGATATTCGGTTCTTTGAAAACATTCTGAACAACGTTTTCCGTAATAAATCATTTGTGAGGAACATAGTAATAGTTGATAACGCTCCATGCTCTTGAATAACCATGACTAGAAGGTAAGGAAAATAAGGGAATTGTGATAGAGTGATCACTAAAGTGATAGCCCAAAGTAGACCAAGTAATGGGAGCAAAATGCAAATACCGTGAATGGTAGCCTGAAAATGGTTAGTGAAGACGCAGACTAGCAGACACTCTCGTTTCTCTGCGCTCTATCCCTTACCATCACTATTAGACTGATCACAAAGTTCCTATGCAACGCTGCTGTACTTGGTGATAAGCTTGACCTGACTGATCGCAATGTTCTCAGAGTTACATGAAATGCAAGCCCGGCTGAGAAGGATCCTAAAGATGCGGTGCATGCACCAACCACATAAAATAACTTGAACAATTTGGAATCAAAATTGAAAAAGAAGCAGTTGTCACACCACATGTAAGGCTTGAAAGTTCCAAATCTTGCTTCCATTTTCAGTTTGTACTCTTTTTGATATTTTAAATCAGGGTAGATCAACATAGAAAGCAGTAGAAGGATAACTACAACTATATAAAATAAGTATTTTGACCAGAGTACCAATTTCCTCCTGTAATGAAATACTTCTTCTTTGTACATAGCGAGCACGTCCATTCTATGAACAAAAAGAAGGACTATTGAGACTCCAGTATAAACTAAACAAGCTGGAAGAAATTGAAAAACGATTGGTGCGTATTCGGCCAAAAAACTATTAGAACACATGATTGGGATGGGAAGCACTACAGTAACCTTCCAGATTACACCCATATGAATTTCAAGTAAGAGGCCACTGAAAAAAAGAAATGCAAAAAAAACTGAGAAAATGAACTTACGAAAAGATATGAGCAACAAGATAATTCCGATATTTTTTGAAATGTGCTGGACTTTTGAAAATAAGAATGTAGAATGCCAAAAGATACGTTGGAAGGGATAATCCAGTACAAATGAAATGAATAATGGTGAACCCAAATGGTTGGTCAAAATTGCAAGTTTCATTTAGCATAGTAAAAACTAGATTAAAACTAGAAACGCGTTTGAACACAAACTTGAAGAAGTCATATGACGCAGGTGGTTACATTTAAAAACTAAAAAAATAAGAATCAAAAATCAGACGTAAACAAAACAAATTACGTATCAGAAAATCGAACCCGCTTTATTCTTATGAACAAAAAAAAAAACCGTTTTTTTTAGCTCGGCACTGCAACCGTAGAACGATTCGCCGTGCTATTATCCACTGTAGGTATGATGTCCTCGCAAAAAAACAATTTTTTCAAAGCTTTTCGAAGCAAGTTATTGGTAAGGAACATGATTATGGTAGAGAGAGCTCCATGTTCTTGAATGACGAGAGCAAGGATGAAGGGGAAGTAGCGGAATTCTGAAGGAACGAATTGTGACTGGGGAATTTTTAAAGAAAATATCTTACGGCTCAAGCTTATCAGAACATTGATAGCTGATAAGAATCCGAGAAGAGGTACCAAGATGCAGATGACATGGACGGCAGCCTGAAATTGAATATAATATAAACGAGCATACGTTTTGTATGCGACTTGGTTCTGCCCAAGCTGCCTAGACTGTTGCGGAGCCTCTAATAAAGCCCTAATTTTGTCCAGGAATTCAGAAAAATTCAAGTTTTCGGCATCAAAATAAACTCACCGCCAATGACAAACTCAGCAGATAATTTCTATGAGTTGCTCTTGTTTTCGCTGTTAATCTTGAGCTAACAGATGCCAATGCTTTGACCGTCACATGAAATGCAATTCCACCTGTTGTACCTCCAAGGACTACTGCTAGACCTGCCACGTAAAAAAATATCCGGAAAATATTCGAATCGAAATTACAGAAGAAGCAATTATCGCACCACATGTAGGGTTTGAAAGTGCCGAACCTCACTTCCATTTTCACTTTGTATTCTTTTTGATGTTTCAGATCCGGGTAGATCAATATTGTGAGTAATATCACAAAAACTATGCTGACATAAAACGCATACTTTACATATTTTGCAACTTTTCTTATAACTGACTGCTCGGATCTGTGTACTATCACAGCTTCCATTCGATATACAAATAGTGATATGGCAGATGCTCCAGTGTAAGCAAAACAAGCCGGGAGCAGTTGGAAAACATTTGGAGCATATTCAGAGGCAAAAGTGTTGGAACACATGATAGGGACGGGAAGGACTATGGTAACTTTCCAAAGGACACCCATCACAAAATCCAGAAGGAACCCGCTGAAAACATGTCTGCGTTTCTTTGTTGCACACACTATTTCTCAAAACTTACGAAAATATATGAGCAGCCAAATAATTTCGATACTTGCTAAAATGCTTTGGAGTTCTACAAATTAATATGAAAAATGCAATTCCATAAACAATAACTGATAAAGCCAAAGCAATATAATGAATAATCATAAAATCAAAAGGCTCTTCAAAAAAGCATGTTTCATTGAGCATTGAATAATAATGTAAAATTATGAATATAATATCGAAAAATCACTTGACGTTAAAGAAGAAAAAAGAGAACAGGTGAAAAGGTTCAAAGAGAACTAGAACAATTTATTCTGATTTTCTCTCATTCATCAAAAATCAAACGTGGACATAGAGTGGTCAGATTTTAGTGACTATGTATTTGCAGCCAAAAATTTATTAGATTTGAGTCCAAAATTGATTTTATTTAGACTCAAAAATAAATTGCGTAGTCTGAAGTGGTTCTGTGGTTCTATAAATTGCTAGAACAGTCTGGTAGACAGCAGGATTGGAAATTGGAAGTTTGAAGGAATTCTAACAAAAAATTTCTTCTGAATCACCAAAATTTATTTCTGGAACCAGAAAATTTAAGATTGAAATGTATCTGACAAACTTTTAATTAAATTCTTTATAAGAAAAAAAGAAACTGAGTTAAGAAGTTGTGGTGCTTTGTAGATGTTGACTCTGAGAGTTACTGCTACTTGAAAATTGTGGTATCATGAACATTCTCATCAGTGTTTTCCTTAACAGGTTATTAGTTAGAAACATGGTTACGGTAGATGCAGCACCATGCTCTTGAATGATCAGAGTGAGGATGTAGGGGAAATAGGGAAATTCTGAAATTGTCTTGAAGTTTTGGTCATTTGGTTGAGCTGAAACTTACGAGAGAGGGATATGACTAATGTGATGGCCCATAGAAATCCAGCTAGAGGTATTAGGATACATAGAGCATGGATAGCTGCCTAAAACAAGGTACATTTGTTCAATAAATTGAAAGCTGTAGGAAGTGCGCTCCACTGATAATTTTTTTGATACAGCTATCAGTAGAGCGCACTTCCCTCAAAACGAACTCACTGATATAACCAAGCTGACCAAAAAGTTCCTGTGAAGTTGTTTTGTTCTAGCTGACAGCCTTGTCTTTACTGAATTTATGCATTTCACCGTCAAGAACAATGCCAGCGCAGCTGATGTGGTCCCCAAGACGACCGCAACAGCACAAACATTGAAAAACCATCGAAACAAGTTAGAGTCAAAATTGAAAAAGAAACAATTATCACACCACATATACGGCTGAAATTTTCCGAACCTCTGAAACTAGAGTGTACTTGCCTTCTAGAATTTGAAAATAGGTACCTGTTCCATTTTTAGTTTGTAGTTTTTCTGGGATTTTAGATCTGGATATATCAAAACTGTAAAAATAATCACGACAATAATACTTATGAAAAAGAGAACCCGCAGATATATCACACATTTTCTTATCAAAGACTTTTCAGATTGATGAATTATAACTGCTTCCATTCGATATACAAATAATGAAATTATAGAAGTTCCAGTATAAATTAGGCATAGTGGGAGAAATTGAAAAACTATTGGAGCATATTCAGCAAAAAAGTTGTTCGAGCACATAATCGGAATAGGTAAAACTACAGTAACCTTCCAGATCATACCCATATGAACTTCAAGGAGAAGACCTCTGAAACGAGGAATTATGAAATATCAAACAGCAAAAAAACGGAAACCCACGAAAAAATATGAGAAACCAGATAATTTCTATAATTGTTGAAATGAGATGGACTTTTGAAAAGTAGAATATAAAATGCTAAAAAATACATTGGAGCCGATATACAAGTGCTTACATAATGAACTATTGTATTGCTCGTGGGCTCCTCAAAATAGCAAGATTCGTTCAACATTTTCCAGAATAGAGGGACAAGAATCTAGCACGTGTAAGGAAATAATAAAGTTACCCACCACTACGTAAGTCTCGAAAACAATTGGCAGGTGAAATGGTCAGTGAGGCTGTGAATGATTAATTGAAAGTCATTAAATTTAGTTTGGTCGCTTATGAGATTATAGAAGTAATTGAATGAAAAAAATTATGTTTTGAGGATCAAAAACGGGAAAGATTGGTCTGAGCGGGAATAAAGAGTGGATATTTTTTAAATGAAGCAGATACAAGTTGGTTTGCTATGTTCTGAACTGCAAAATGTTGGAAATAAGGATATCAGAAAAAGAAACAATGACTTTGACCTCTCTTCAGAGTTTGCTGAATCGGAACTATTAGCACTGGGACTGGCAAGTTTCAAAACTGTCTTCCAACCCGTGTCACGATGTTTCAAATTAGCAGGGATAGCACGTATGGCCTCGAATCGTAGCACGAATTCGAAATTCTCCGAAATTTTTTCGGACAGTTCATTATTTTTATAGCAGTCACGATTATTTTCGAAATTATTTTCAACATAAACTTATTTTTCAACATAACTTAATTATTTTCAATATAAACTTATGATCCAAGAGAAAAAAGTGATGAAAAATTTCAAAAAATAGAGAAATGATTCGAATTCGCGCTACACTTCCAGGCAGCGGCAACGCACTTTCAGGTCATTTGAACGAAAAAGTTTAAATCCGCTTTGATTTAGCTCGTTTCAAACTTTTTTGTGTGTTTAGTTCGAAAATAGTCATATCTGAATATTTCTGAATATATTTTCCAACAAATTGGACAAACCCATTCTATTCTTCCAATTTCATGTGATCTGATATCCACGTTCAGTATTTTTTAACCCACGTCATTTTTAATTTTTTTTCCATAGATCTTGATCAATCTTCCCTTTGTGATCGCACGAACTTTCTGATTAATTAGAGCGTCTAACTCTTCGTCTAACACTTTATTCTCCTTTGGGACACCCCTCTCTAATTTTCAAATCACTTCCTAGTTAGTCATAATTTTTTCAAACATCTGATTTTGTTCTCGTCTAAAATAACAACTTGTTCTTGTTTTTGCCTTTAGAACTCAGACAATGATAATTCAGGTCTTGAGTTATTTGTGAATTATCTAGCCAAAGCACACATCATATTCGATTTTTTATTTTGATTTTTTGTTCTATTCATTAACAGAAAATGCCAAAAATCAACACGGTTCAAGATGCGGCAGTGATATTTCCTACTTTTCCACACTTGGAGTTTATTTTCAATGTTTTTCAGTTGTTGGAGTAAGTCTTAATTTCTTTTGATGAAAATATCGGATTTTTATGTTTCAGGAGGCACACTAGGTTATGCATTGATTCCGAGTTCTACATTGCTATTATTGGTATCATTCTAACTTTGTTCCACGTTTTCGTTTTAACAAGGAAAGTGATGATGGTATCATCGATAATTTCTGTAATGATTGCTATTGGAATCTGTGACTTGACATCTATGATATTGGCCCTTAGCGTGAAGAATATGATTGCAACCTTCTATAGAGATGAATGGTATGTGATGTAAACGCGCTCCACTGAGGAGCTTCCTTGCCGCAAGAGAGCGCAGACAAGCATACGCTCTCGCTTCTCTGCGCTCTCATCAATGTATTTTACAGTACACCACCACTTACTCTTTTCACCTACCGAGCCTTTTGGCTCCTAATGCACTCTCGTGATGACGTCATCCGATGCTCCACGTGGCTCGGTGTTCTAATGGCCTCCATCCGGTTCATGTCATTACGGTTCATGTCAAGACCTGTCTTCAAGCGTGTTACCAACCTTTCTTTTGGATGCTATGCGGCCGTCGTAATATTCACATTAAGCTCCGTTATGTCAGTGTTCAATTCGCTGAGAACAAAAATAGTGGAAGTGAGCGTTTGGGTTCCAGGTGTAAAGTGAGTGCTGAAAATGGGAAAAAAAGAAAATAGGAAAATAAAAATCTCATTTACAGTTGTGAGCATAAGCCAAATGGAACATATATTCTTCATGAGCTTCGGGTATCGGATTTGTATGCCGCTAATAATGGGTTCCTTCTTCGGATAGTCATGCTCATGAACGGGCTTTCTTCGAGGGTGAGTCTAATTTTCAACCGGCCTCAAAAAGTTTATTCATGGAGTTTCAGTTACTTCCTTGTGTTCTCCTACCCTTACTGACTTTCCTTTTGATTTTGGAAATCAGAAGAGCACGGAATAAAATGGCAAGTAGCAGCTTCCTTGTCAGAAAGCGGTGAGGCATTTAAGAATCAATTTCAGATAATTATATATTTCGAATTTCAGCACCGAAAGAACAACAGCTCTCGTAATTCTTATGGCTGGGACTTTCTTCATAGCATCTCTTCCGGCTGGGATATTTACATTGTTTCAAGTTATGTATACCGATATTGGATTTATGTAAGTACTCTGAACCTTATGAATTACGAACAAAAAGCTGTCATTTCAGTCATTTGTCAACGTTTGTGGATCATTTCTGCAACGCCATCTTGACTACAAATGCTTCCTTACACTGTGTTATATGCTTCATCATGTCAGCAGATTATCGAAAAACGGTCAAAACTGTACTCAGGTTCAGGCAAAAGAAAATATCTACTAATTCTGTTTTTGTGAGTTATCAATGAATGTAATGGGTTTTTGGGTAATAAAGTTTTAAAAAACCTCCGTTTTCTTCTCTCGAAATGAAGTGGAATTTTTCCAGATTTAACTTGAGAAATGCTACATACAATGTTCCCTTCATAAAACTATGCCCCTTATAAAAAAGTCTCCCATAACTGATTGATTATGAACAAAATCACCTGCCGTTCTAATACAAATGCCACTGTCTTCTGCAAAATGTTCTGAACTTCGATAGAACCTTAGTCACTTTCCTCCCATGTGTTTCCCCCAATAAGCTGCCTCATAGTAACAGATCAGGCCCAGACTTCCCCGTCTAAATAATTGCTCCACCTTTCTGAATGGAGCTTGAATGGTGCTCAAGGGGGTATTATCTGACGCAAGTTAAGTCACTCCCACAGTCTAACTTTTTTCTATTTTTTTCTCATTCATTGAAAAAGTTCTTTCAAAAAAATGCCAGTTGTCAAGTCAATTGAAGATGCTAAAACTTTGTTTCCAAGTTTTAAAAATTTGGATATTCCGATCGCCCTGATCACCTTTTTTGAGTGAGTTCAGCTTGAAAAATAATATTATTTTCCACGTGTTTTTTATAGGAAATATGGCTTGAGATGTACTGATATTGAGTTTTACATTGCAATGGTTGGTTTGGCTCTTACCATACTTCACGTGATAGTTCTTACAAGAAAGTCAATGAGAAAATCTTCTGTGATTTCTTTGCTGATTGGAATTGGAATCTGTGACGCGGTATCCATGGCTCTAGCTTTAAGCTTAAAAGATATGATTCATAACTTCTATAGAGATGAGTGGTAAGGCTTAATTTATCTTTATTGAGTCATAGAAATTGCTTTCAGTACTCCTCCTCTAACATATTTTGGCTACCGTATCTTTTTTGTTCTTGCCAATTTACGTGAAGACGTTATTCGATGTTCCACGTGGCTTAGTCTTCTGATGGCTTTCATTAGATTTTTAGTTCTCAGAATGACAACAAACTCAAAGTTTGAACGGGTCTCTTATTTCTCGTTTGGATTAAAAGCTGCTATCATCAGTTTCACAGTCAGTTCATTATTCTCCTGCGTCAGTTTCTGGAGACTCAAAATTGTGGAAACTGGAAGCTGGACGTATAATGAAAAGTAAGACTGTGGAATATACAAAAAGAATATGTCGGGTTTTTTAGTTGTACCATGAAAACCGACGAAGTATGGAGTCTATATCAGATACAAGCAACTGATTTTTATGCGGCTAACAATAGATTTTTTCTTCGTTTGACAGCAGTGATAAACAGTGTTATTTCGAGGGTAATATATGGATTGTTTATTGTTTTTATATCAAATCAAAAGTTCAGATAATTCCATGTTTCCTTCTCCCCATCCTGACTCTACTTTTAATCTATCAAATCAGAAGAGCTCGAACTATCATTTCAAGTACAAGTTCAAATTCAGTGAAACGGTACAACTGAATCCTTGTGTAGTTATTGACCTAGATTTTCAGCACCGAACGCACTACAGCTTTGGTTATATTTATGACAATTACCTTCTTCATTGCGTCCCTACCTTCTGGAGTCTTTTCTTCATTTCAAGTCTTTTATCCTGATGAGGGCATTGTGTAATTTCATGTTCCTTGAAGCTTTTTCTCATTCAAATTTGATGATTCAGATTTCTGTCAGCACTTGTGGAACATTTTTGCAAAGCTATAATTACAACGAATGCTTCTATTCATTGTTTTATGTGCTTCATTATGTCAACTGATTACCGGAAAGCAGTGAAAGAAATATTGAGGATCAAAACAAAAAATGTTACTACTGCCAGCTCTTTTTTTTGATTTGAGAACGTTTAAAAAATAAACTTTTTACGGTATTTTTTTCTTTCATGACTAGCGCCCTTTTATTACAAGTTTCATTAATCAAAAATCAACTAGAAAGGGTGTCCTTACGGACCAAATTGACATCAGGCCCAATCGACTCTCTAATTCAGTCTGCTAGCTGTTTTGATGATAATCAATAGACAATGACTATAAGACATCACTTTCATGATTGACCTCCCACTGGACCTTTACTCATAATCTCCAATTTCTTGATCTCTTTTATGACGATAAGATCACACACTCTCCCATTTTCAGACAACAAACACTTCCTCTTTAGATTCTCAATGGGCGGGTGTCTCCGGATAATTATAAATGAACTAACTGGCTAAGTCAAACTCGTTTCCGTATCACTTTTTTTGTTGGTTTTGACTCGAAAGCAGCTGATTGTTCTCTTCCTCAATCAACATGCCGATAATCGAATCTAAAGAAGATGCTATCAAATGGTTTCCGAGTTTCAAGAGTCATTGGTTTCTTGCTAATCTCTTAGTGTTTTTAGAGTGAGTTCGATAATTTCGTGATTTTTTTTTCAGTTTCGATAATATTCAGAAAGTATGGACTTCAAAGTGTGGAAGTCGAGTTTTACATTTCTATTGTTGGATTAGTCCTTACTATAGCCCACATCTTCATTCTAATGAGAAAGTCTATGATGATGTCATCCATCATTTCTGTAATGATTGCAATCGGAATATGTGATGCGTTATCGATGATTCTGGCTATAAGTGTTAAGGATCTGACATACAATTTCTATAGAGATGACTGGTACTACCAAGGCTACATCAGGCGATCACAAAACTGTTTATTTTTCAGCACACCACCCCTAACTTTCATTCAATTTCACCTGTTCTTGATCTTTGTTTATTTTCGAGAGAACGTCATCAGATGCTCCACGTGGCTTGGAATCCTTATGGCTATCATACGGTACTTATCATTGCGATTCGTCACGAGACCAGGATTCAAAAAACTTTCCAAATTCGCATTCGGATTCTATTCGGCCGGTTGTCTTTTCATTTTTAGCTCATTGTTATCATTTGTGAGTGTTATGAGGTCCAAAGTGGTAGAAGTTCAAGTGTGGACTCCAGGAGAACAGTAGGTGCAATGAACATTTATTGAACTTCATCTGAACTTTAAAGATGCAATTTCAAATCGGATCAAGTCTACATGCTTCATGATCAAAAAGTCCACGAGTTTTTTACTGCTTATGATGGTTTGGTACAGCGAATTTTCACTTTTACAAATGGTATATTATCAAAGGTATCCCACGCAACTTCTCATGTTTTCAAAAACATCGAAAATTACAGCTTATTCCATGTTTATTGCTTCCACTTTTCACAATTTTGTTGGTTCTGGAGATCAGAAATGCAAGAAAACAAATGACAACAGCCTCTAGTTTATCAGTCAGACAACGGTGAGACAGAATATAAGAAAAATTATAGTTTTGAGTTTTCAGAACCGAAAGAACAACAAATTTAGTGTTATTCATGACGGTGACCTTTTTCATAGCATCACTTCCAGCTGGAGTATTCTCAGTGTTTCAAACGATGTACACCGATTTCGGTTTTATGTCAGTTTAGGTCCACCTTTCAAAAATTATCTAAAAGGATTTCAGATTCCTCTCAGCTTTAGTGGACCACTTCTGTACTGCAATTCTGACTGCGAATGCTTCATTGCACTGTTTCATATGTTTTGCCATGTCTTCAGATTACCGAGAAACTGTAAAGAAGATTTTGAAAATCAGGCAGAACAAGCCGCAACCTACAGGACAAACTGTGGCTTCTGTATTTTGAAAGAGGAATATTTCAATTTCCACAAATAAAAATTGAATCATAGTTTTTTTCAGCATTACATAGATTAAACATTTCATTTGAAATATGATGTCTGATATCTCCTTCGTCAAGTAAATCCCACTAGACACATCATCTCTTTCATATCTTGATGATAATTGGCATTTACTCCATTCTGATTACTCAGACGCTTAGAACTTCCCGTCTGGCTGTTAATGGGCGGGTGTTTTCTTGTGAAGTGTCGATAAAAGAAAACATATTCTTTTTTCTTCTTTTTTTTTCTTTTTTTTCAACTTGTTAACATGTCCTTCATCAAATCTGAAGAAGATGCTGCTATACTGTTTCCAAGTTTCAAAAGTCATTATTTTCTAACGCAACTTTTCAATTTTTTAGAGTAAGACGCTCTAAAATTCCATAGACGTTCAAACTGTTTTTTTAGAAGTTACGTAGTTTATTGTATGGAAACCGAGTTTTTCATAGCAATTGCTGGATTGATCCTCACAACATCACACATTTTCATTCTTACAAGAAAATCAATGATGATGTCATCAATAATATCAATAATGATTATCATCGGAATATGTGATGCGTTGTCAATGATTCTGGCTATAAGTGTCAAGAATCTGACTTATCAATTGTATAGAGATGATTGGTAGACCTCATTTAGAGATCGCAAAAGCTTTCAGTTTTCAGCACACCTCCTCTGACATTCGTTCAATATCACATGTTTTTATTTCTTGTTTTCCTACGGGATGACGTCATCAGATGCTCCACATGGCTTGGACTTATAATGGCTATAATACGATTCATATCACTGAGATTCGTTACGAGGCAAAGATTCAAGAACATTTCCAAGTTTTCGTTTGGGTTTTTTGCGGCCGGAGTTATTTTCATATTTAGTTGTTTGTTGTCGTTTACAAATTGGGTGAGATCTAGCAAGTTGGTGGAAGTTAAAATATGGACTCCTGATGTACAGTTAGTTTTTATAAAAAAATTCCGTTTAAAATTTTAACAAAACTTTTCAAAGATGCCATTTTCAATCGGACCAAGTGTATTACATCTACGAGCATAGAGAGCACGAGATTTTCTCTGCAAATGGTGCATTGGGAACAAAAATTTTTACACTTATAAATGGAGTTTTGAGCAAAGTGAGTTCACTTTCGAATTTCCTGTTTTTATAATTTACAGATTATCCCATGTATACTTCTTCCTCTCTTCACAATATTACTCATTCTGGAGATCCGTTTGGCGAGAGGAAAGTTGATGAATACGACTGATTCGTCAGTCAGACAACGGTTAGAAAAAACATGTGGTTAGGAAATAATTGTAATTTGAAGCTTTCAGAACTGAAAGAACAACTAACTTAGTTGTATTTATGACAGTAACGGTTTCCATAGCGTCCATTCCAGGCGGGATAGTTTCTCTGTTTCAAGTTTTGTACGCAGATACTGGATTCTTGTAAGTTTTAAACTATAATTCATACTTTCAACAAAGGTTCTATTGTTAAATATAATTAAGAATAGGTCGCTGTAAATCTCAAAAATTTACTTAATTTTAGATACCTATCAGCGTTCTCGGATCACTTCTGTACTACGATTTTGACTACCAACGCTTCATTGCACTGCTTCATATGTTTTGCCATGTCTTCAGACTACCGAGAGACTGTAAAGAAGATTCTGAGAATCCGGCAGAACAAACCCCAACCTTCAGGACAAACCGTAGCTTCAGTATTTTGAAAATGTTTTTATTTTTAAAATCTCCTATGTTTTGACAGATAAAGTTTAATGAATGCGAACTGCTATTCTGTGATATGGTCGCTTCAGCTTTACTAGTTTTCCGAAAGACTAGGGGCACTGCGTAGGTTTTTGTTTTCCTATATCGATAATAATTGATATACATTATACTTTAAATATGACGCTAAATACTCACCCTCTGCTTTCAAATAGGCGGGTTGATCGTCACGAAAAGCAGACATAAAAAATAATACTCTGTTCTCCGCATTTTTCTTTCTGTGTTTGGCTCTTGAACATGTCCTTCATCAAATCTGAAGAAGATGCAGCAATATTCTTTCCAAGTTTCAAAAGTCATTGGTTTCTCACTCAACTTTTCATGTTTTTAGAGTAAGATATTCTAAATTTCCATAGGTCTCTATTCTGTTTTTAGAAATAATGGACTCTATTGTTTGGAACTGGAGGATATAATATCAATTGCTGGGTTGATCCTCACCGTATTACATGTCTTCATATTAACAAGAAAATCCATGTTGGCATTTTCTATAGTTTCTGTAATGATTGTCATTGGAACTTGTGACGGATTATCAATGATTCTAGCAATCAGTGTCAAAGACCTGAAGCTTAATTTATACAGAGATGATTGGTATACTCTTTTCGAAATCCGCCAATATTTTTACTTTCCAGAACTCCTCCTCTTACATTGATTCAATTTCACCTTTTTCAAATCCTCATTTATTTACGGGAAAACGTCATCAGATGTTCCACGTGGCTTGGTCTTCTGATGGCGTTTATAAGATTCACAGCGTTGAGATTTGCTACGAGGCTCAAATTCAAGAAAATCTCCAAATTTTCTTTCGGCCTATATGCGACCGGAATAATTTTCACAATAAGTTCATTTTTATCGCTAGTAAATTGGTTCGGATCTAATAATTTAGTGGAAGTTAATGTATGGACTCCAAGTGTACAGTTAGTTTTTAGTTCCAATTTCAAGTTTTATCCAAAGATTTTCAAGATGCAATTTCAAATCGGATATGGTTTTTCCTATCTACGAGCAAAGAGAGCACGAGTTATTCTCCGCTAATGATGGTTTGTTGACAAAGGTTTCCACACTTACAAATGGAATTTTGACTAAAGTAATTCACTTCTATATTATTGAACCTTTTCAAACTACAGATTATTCCATGTTTACTTTTTCCTCTGTTCACATTCTTACTAATTTTGGAGATTCGATTGGCAAGAAAGAAGTTGACGACAGCAACTTGTTCATCAATTAGACAAAGGTTTGACGAAAAGGAAAGTGTAGGAAAAGATCATAATATGGTGATTTCAGTACCGAAAGAACAACGAATTTAGTTTTGTTTATGACAGTTACGGTTTTTATTGCATCACTCCCAGGTGGAATAGTTTCACTATTTCAAGTTATGTACACCGATCCTGGATTCTTGTAAGATTGCGCCTGAAGACCAGAACAAAGTTTTTCAATTTCAGGTTCTTATCAGCTTTCATGGATCACTTCTGTACTACGATTTTGACTACCAACGCTTCATTGCACTGCTTCATATGTTTTGCCATGTCTACAGATTATCGAGAAACTGTTCTAAAAATTTTGAGAATCCGGCAGAACAAACCGCTCCCTTCAGGGCAAACCGTAGCTTCTGTATTTTAAAAGAATGAATTTGCTCATTTGGTTTTTGATAAAGGTTCCCTTGTGTAGTTGGTGTTGCTTTTTGCAAAAAAATTCTGATGATTTCAAAGTTCAGGCCCAGTGTTGTGCTTAATTATAAGCTGTGCCCTCTCCAAACGGTAAACATCAGGTATTTCAAACTTGATCCCATTCAATCTAAGTGGTGTTACGTGCATCATCACAGATCACAAATTCAATAATATTCTTAATTTGTGGAGGCGTACTCTAGATGATGATGATGCACTTAGAAAGTCTTCAGAGGGCGGGTATCACTGAATAATCATAACGTTGGCTAATCGTTTTGTTCGATTTCCACATCACATCAAGCTTCGCTTTTTATTTTTTGATCCTTCTAAATTGGCATGGCGATAATCAAGTCTATCGAAGATGCGGAAAAGTTATTTCCAAGTTTTCAAAATCTAAACTTTCTCATAGATCTTTTTGCATTCTTAGAGTAAGTTAATCCACCGAAATAAGTACTAGTTTTTATTAATTTTCAGAAAATATGGTCTAGAATGCTTGGATTTCGAGTTTTACATTTCCATAGTTGGTTTAATTCTCACCATTATCCACGGTTTCTTCCTAACAAGAAAGTCAATGATGACGTCATCAATCATTTCTATTATGATTTCCATTGGAACATGTGACGCTTTATCAATGGCCTTGGCAGTTCGTCTGAAAAATAAGATCCATAAGTTTTATAGAGATGAATGGTAGAAGCTATAGTAACTTTGAGCTAGAAACTGATGACTTCTGATTTTCAGCACACCTCCTCAAACACTATTCGAGTTTATCGTTTTCCTTATTCTTGCTCATGCCAGAGAGGTTTTTATAAGATGTTCTACGTGGCTTGGTCTTTTAATGGCTTTTGTAAGGTTTATGGCATTGAGATTCGCCACGAAGTCGGGTATCAAAAAACTGTCCAACATCTCTTTCGGATTCTATGCGGCCGGTGTTATTTTTACAGTTAGTTTATTGATTTCCATATTAAATTCGATGCGGTCCAAACTAGTAGAGGCTGGTCAATGGGTACCGGGGGAAAAGTGAGTTTGCTGAGTGAATCTAGAAACATGGGATAAGTTTCAGGTGTGAACATAAAACTGACGAAATATGGATAATTTATCGACAGCAAATGTCTGATCTTTTCATGGCCCATAATGGACTCTTACTTCGAGTTGTTATTTTGGCAAATGGTATCTTGTCTAAGCTTATCCCGTGCCTACTTCTACCCATTTTAACATGTCTGTTGATTCTGGAGATCCGAAGTGCAAGAAAACAGCTGACGACTACGGCGACAATTTCATCTGTCAAACAAGGGTAAATCAGAAGTTTCGGATAATTATAAACTTGACTTTTCAGAACAGAAAGGACTACAAACTTAGTTTTACTAATGACCGTCACTTTCTTCATAGCATCACTTCCAGCTGGAATATTTACACTATTTCAAGTCATGTACATGGATGAAGGATTTATGTGAGCTCTCCTATATATAACGACACTATCAAAAATGGTTTCAGATATCTATCAGCTCTATTGGATCATTTTTGTACTGCAATTCTGACTACAAATGCTTCAATGCACTGCTTTATATGTTTCATTATGTCCCGCGACTATAGAAAGACCGTGAAGAAGACTCTAAGAATTGGAAACAATAAATCACACCCGTCGGTTGGACAAAATGTGGCTTCAATGTTTTAAAAATTATACCGATAACTTGTTTCTGCAAGGAAATAATAAAAGTTATTTTTATTGCTTTTGTACTTCCAGTACCAGGCACAAACTCTAAAAGCAGTTTATGACCCCGCTTCTGCTCGCGACGCTTTTTTTGTTTCGCATCCCTTTTTCGAAAAGGGTGCCGCGGTGACAGATGGCCACTCCACAACATTTTTCATTTCTACGGCCAGGTCATTTTTCTTCTTGTTGAATGATTAATGCGTGTTTTGAAATTGTCATTTTTCAATTTTTGGAAAGTAGGTCAAGAGCTTTCTCGATTTTAGAGCTTCGTGATGAATGGATCCAGTAGAAAGTGAATGGGTGAGAGGCTTGAACTGGATTAGCTGGTAAACTATAACGTTTCGAAATCCAAAAACTTGTCAAAATGGAATTGTGAAATTGCACATTTCAGACAGATATTTCTTATCATTTGCTGCATGAAAGATGGGAAATCCTCCCTCTCAGCACATTCCTGTGATTGAATTCCTCAAGAAACAAGATATAAAGACAACATGGCTCTCAACTTTCTTCATATCTATTTTGACCGAGCTTTACACCAGAGATTGCAAATTTAAGGTGTATCTAGATTAACGTGGATCTCTCTTTTTCCATAAGCTCAAGTTTATGGTGCATCGACCAGGAATCTAGAAGGACGCCTGCATTAGATGGGCCTATGAAGCATTCTCTTCTGATGAAAGCACACAATCCCCCAGATTGAACCTTTTTGAATTTCATAACTGTTCCAAATTATCAAATGTCCAACGAGAACCTTCCGGAAATGTTTACTTTACAACAACAACACAGCGGCCTCCATGACAGCTAAATTCATGATGATTCACATCTATGCAACCCTCATCCCTTGCCTCGTTTTTTCTTCACTTTTAGTTCTTCTTCTTTCTGTTTGTTCACTTTTTCTTCACCCCCTTTACCTTTGGCCCTCTGACCCGTCCATTCTACCCCATCATAAAGTATAATGAGCCCCGGAGGAAAATTGAATAGTTGTGTGAGGAGGTTATGTTGTGCAGACTGTTTATTGATCAATAATAAACATAATAAAAAGGTAATATTATGATTCTTTTGTTGTGCAAAACAAGTAGATGTTTTCTTGTGTTCAGCGTCTATTTTTGTATAATGTTATACATTTTTTGGTTGCTTTGTTCATATTTGGTTTCCTTCAAATCTTTCTCTATTCCAATTTTCATTCAATTCCTTTGATGGTAGCTTACTTTTTCGAGAACTTTTCTGTCTGTGCTGCAAAAAAATGTGAAACGGTTAAAACCAAGAAAACTAGTTTTGATCGTTATCTCCGCGGGTTGAAATTTGTTGTGCTATCATTTGAAGGACGGCGGTCAAAATTTTCAACTCACTTATAATTTTTGGGTTGAATAATGAAGATTGATAGGTTTGATATAAGTATTGTGGCAAGTTTTCAAGACCGAATAAGTGTTCACAAATCGATGGTTGCTCTAATACAAGGGCCCTGTAGTACTATTGGGAAAACTTTGATATTTCAGCGATTTTTACCTTTTTTCCCAGTCTTTTTTCCAAATCCTCCCCTCCAGTTTTTTTCCTTTACTATATCGCAATCTTCTGAGCTCAAACCCTCACATTTCTTCTGATTAATTGCTCCCTTTCTTTCATACACTCTACTTCATTCTATTTGCTCCGATTCCTTATCACTTTTTGTTTTTCTCCTTCTCTCTATTTCTCTCTTTTTCTCTAATTCTCTCGATTCTTCTTTCGTTCTTGCCGCCCACAACTGAACCAACGTCCTCCGCATGAAAAATTACAAAAAGATCCCCCGAATATAATTTTTTTTCAGAATGGACGCTACAATGGAAGCTTTTTATGTGATCTTCAAAAACTATGAGTACAACGATGAGAATTTGAATTTGAGAGAACAGAAAATAGTGAATGCTGGGAAGAATATTATAAGAGATTTTGAAGTTAAAACTGATACTTATGAATCGAAAATTGATTATTTGAAAAGCCAAGTGGAAAGTCTACAGGCCCATATTGAAGTGCTAAAGGGACCTGAAATCAATCCGATGGGTTTTAGTGATAAGGATTTCAGCCCAAGAGAGAAATACTTAATGAGTAAGGATTTTGGGTAGATAACCTCATCTTAATGGGTGATTTCAGATGAAAGTTTACAATGGAAGAGTCAAGCCGAATCACTCGATAATGAGTTGTATCGCTCGGAATCCGAAGTAGAAAATCTGAAAAGTCAGTTGGGGCTGTTGGAAGAAGACGTTGCACACTGGAGAAATCAAGTTGTGAGCTTAAGGAAAGACAATGATCAGATGAATATCAGACTGACTGAAATTCAAAACGCGCTGGAAAAATCACTAACAAAAAACATGAAGCTCAAAAAGAAAATCGTTGAATTGGAAGATGAAGCGCGAAATCAGTTTGACTACGTCAATCAAGAAAGTTAGTTGCCACAACCTCTATTAAAAGAGCTAGTCTTTTATGCAATTTCAGACAAATTCACATACCACGGCAATGTTGTCTACAAAATGATCACAAGGACCAATCAGATTGTGGATCAACTGAATAAGGATTTGGAATATTCAAATCTCGGCTACACAGTACTCCAGGATCAATTTCAAATCGTCTTAAATGACAACCAGCGTCAGCAACTTAAAATTGAAAATCTTCAAAATCAAAACGATTGGAATAAGAGCTTCATCAAAGTTCTTCTCGGGATAACCTTTGTTTTGATCCTTTCTTTGATCTTTTTCTAGTCTTTTTTCACAATCTCTAGTTGATAAGTCAGAGGAAAAGTTGCTAATCCCTTTTTAATCCCTCTACTTTCTGATGTTCTAGACCAATATTGAGCCCTATTGAGCTCTTCTCCTTTAAAAAAAACGGGAAAAATGTTCTCCCCTCATCTTGTCATTCATCATAACGAGGTCTTTCCTTTTTGGTTTTTTTCTGGTTTTCCGTTTTTTTTTTCAGATTCTTTTTTTTTTCTAGCTATCCACTGGGAACACTTGTGATTTTTCTTTACAAAATAAACGTGTTTTTCACTTGTTTTTCAGCTCTAAATATTCGGTTTTTGATTTCCAAATCCACATACATATCGTGGGAAAATGAATTTGAAATCAGTTCCAACTGTATACAATGTGACACGCTCTCGTGACTTGTAAATGGTGTCTTTCTATGATATTTCAACAACCTGTCAATCAAAAAAAAACAGTCGAAAATCGTATAGCGCAGCTCTGAAAATAGTATTTGAAAGGGTTGTTATCAGTTTGGGGGGAGAGTTAGGAACGGTTATCAGTGGAGTGGTTTGAAGAGAATGTGTAGAAGATAGTAAAGTAGGGGGGGGGGGGGTTAAACCGCGTTTTCGAGAACTTTTTTTCGGCAAAATTTCCAGGTTTGTAGAACATCAAGTTTTTCATCGGCCAAGAGTGCTCTTATAATAGAGTCACTGTGCTTTAAAGGTTCCTTCATTCTTATCCATCTATTGAATTCTCTCGCAAAATTCAAATTTCCAGAATCTTCTTCTTCTCTTTTTATTCCCCATCTTGTAAATAACCCCGCCCTTTTGTTGACCACACACAATCATTCATTCAAAATGGACACACATAGAAAGTCTTCTTTAGTCTCTCCCCATTCTCTTCATGTTCATTTTATCCTTTTTTTTGCAACACTTTGAACTCTTTTTGCATTTCGGATGCCTACTTATTTTTCTTTTTTTTTACTTTCTGATTGGAAAATGCAGACACGTAAATGAAAGCTCAAGAAACCAGGGTGTCATTTTCATGTTTTTTGAAACCCAGAATTTCCATATTTTTCATTTTCCCTCGTTTGTTTTGATACCTTTTTCCATTTTACATCCTGTCAATAATTCATGTACCAGCCACCTCTTTTTTTTCTCAAAACATCTTTCCCTCTCCTTTTTTAGGGTCCACAAGGGATGAGCCAACATGTAGAGAGAGGCGAGAAACATTTTCTTATCTAGAGTGTCCATCTTTGTGAGAAGTTCCGTTTTAGCGTACCCATAAATTTGCAATTTGAAGAAAAGGTATTTTCGGAGCTAAATCTGAAAGTTTTAAGTTTTTTGAATGAGAATTTTTGGAAAAAAAGTTTGAGTTCAGTAGAAAAAAGTCGGAAAAACTGCTATTCCGAGATGCTGAAAAGTGCATCAGGGCTCACTACTGATGTCCTCACACTGAACTTTCTGGTTCTTCGGGTCCAGAATTTGCACTTTCCTCCTCCCTTAGTTTTCTGACCACCCGTCTCGATCTATTCTCTATTTATGAGGAGCCCAGAACGTTTTGGAGCAGCTCCCTCCTCTCTCATCTTTCCCCACCCTTTGTTTTTCTTCTTCTCCTCCCCCTTTTTGTCTTTCTCTCAACAGATGGATACCCTGGCACCAAGAGGGTTTCGTCCCGTCCCGCTACTCGCTTAGTACACGTTTCCTTCGCTTTTTTATTTCCTATCCTATTTGTCTATTTCTCCAGCTCCCCCGTTCACTCTCACTTTTCACTCTGTTTTTTGCTCCCCCTATCTTCTTTTTTACTTGTCTCCCCAATAGAACTCTCGTCCCAACATTGAGCGTGTGCATTTCTTCCAAAACTTTTATTATTCCAGTTTGTGATTCTTGGATTCTTCCGGTCTTCTGGCATTTGACAAGGACTCTCGAACTCAAAATGGATTCTTCCCTGAATCCCAAGAAAGCTTACTTCGACAACATTGATTTAGCGGACCCCAACTTGACTTCATCGGAGAGGACACACTTGAAAAATGCCAAAGAACTGATTGTCATTTATGAAACCCTATTAAACACTATGACCTCCGGAGCAGAATACCTCAGCACCAAGGTTCGTCGACTGGAATTTGTTGAACGTTCCATCGGTCACTTCGGTGAAAATGTGATGGTTCAACATATTCAACAGCTCGAAAAAGAGGCCGAGGACAAGTTCTCAATTGTGGACCCAAGAAGTGAGTTTCCACGAATTGAATTGAGTGTGATACATTCTCGGTTAGTTTATCACATTTTTTTTGGTTTTTCTATGCACCGAGAATATAGAACGTTCAGTGCGCACTACACGGGAAGTCCTTTATTATAAGTGCACCTAATAGTAGCAGAAATAAAGACCATAATACTCGCATGTTCGTTTCCCATTCCCAAAATTGTTCAAATTGGTCTCAATTTGTCTCCCTTCAAAATTGGAGCCAATCTCTTATGGCAACTCCTAACTTTCATTTTGTGAACACACTAACCAAAAGCCTTCATTTTTTGTGGCAAATGGTTCACTTTTTGTGTAAATAAATAATGCAAAGTGTAAAGTAAATAAGATGCCCGCCACAGAGAAGTTGAGTTCGGAAGAAAAAAAAATGGGGGACGTCAACAAATAGAAAAAAGAATTGAACGTCTCGAAAAAGAGAACTTGACCCGAAGTTTAGTTTTTTGTCTTACAGGTTCGTCGGTAAACATTGCCAAAGAAAAAGACAAAAAAATTGAAAAACTCAACCATGAGATGAAAAATATGAAAAAAGAATTGGAACACGCAAAATTGATGAGCAGAACTTATCGGGACCAACTCATTCATGGATCCATTGAGCCAACCGTCGATGACCAATTAGCTGAACTCCGCAGAAAGTTGTGCACGGTGGAAACCAGAGGTTACGGAAAGAAGGAGGCAGCAAAGCAAGTGGAAAGTATTAAATATGAGATTGAGAATCTCCAAAACAAATTTAAAAGTCTCGATGGGGATGGTGTTATTGAAAGATGGAACCACCGCTATGAAGCTGCCATTGAAAAAATAGAGGATAGAGATGAGGAAATTCAAAATCTCCGTACCAAGATTCAAAATCTGGAGCTGAGAATTAGAAGCCAGGTATTTGCTACAAACAACCCAATTTGATTAATAATATTTTTTGTTTACAGAGACACGATACAACTAACGAAGAGATTAGGAAATTGTCAGAAGAAAACAAGAGATTGAAGATGCAAATAAAAGACATTACGACCCAACTGAGCACTCTCCAGATGGAGAAACTCCGTTTTGAAATGAAGACCGAGGAACAACTGAAGGAAATCGCTCAGTTAAAAATTCAAATTTCCAAAGCCGATACCGCCAACAAAACACAACAAGACTTGTTAAGCCTCTCCAGAAAGCAATTGTTGGATGAGCAAGTCAAATTGAAGGATGCTAATATTGCTATCATTGAAAGAGATCGCCAATTAGAGGTTCTTCGGGATCACTGGAGCAAAGAAACCAGCGAGAAAAAGAAGCTTGAAGCTGAAGTTGAAGAATTGAAGAAGAAAATTCGTCATTTCATAGTTCATTTCTTCATCCTGGAAATCACCAAAAAAGCGGCCTTGGAGACTCCAAGAGTTGTTGATGAAACCATCCCAGAAGCCAGTTACTCGAACCAAGATTCCGGAGCTGAGGATGTTGGCCAGGAATCTGAAGACGGCTTCTGGAGAAATAAGAGCTATGAGGAAATTAAAGCAAAATGGGGCTCAAAACAATGCTTGCACAACCCGGAAGAGTGCCAAGTCAATAAGTTCAGTAAGATGTCGAAAAAAGCTGCGGAAAATGAAGAAGAGTTTGTGGAGGTCAATAAAAGGAAGGCGGCCAAGCCTTGTGAGGCCATCCCGCTTTACCAAGAACCCAGGAAAAGCAAGAACAGAAACCGGCGGTGCAAGAAGTCTCGATCGTCGACAAGTACGGAAAGCGTGGATGAGGGGGATCAGATGAGCTTGCAAGTGGAAGACGTGGCTCCAGAAGACGTTGCACCAGAAGACATTGGTTACAGTGGTGAAGAAGAAGAGGAAGATGAGACAGTTCCGGTATCAAATTTTCTATTGTCCAGTCTTTTTTGGTTTTTGGTAATTATTTCTTTGGGTATCATTTTCCTATTGGTTTGAAATTCATGCCAAGCTACTATGGGTTCACAGTTTTATGTGCTTTCCCTTAATCAAGTTTCCTTTTTCAGCTTTGTCCCTATTGATTCCAAATCAGTTCCTTATATGTACAATCGGTTCCTTTTTCGAAATTTTTGAAATTTCATTTTCGGGTTCTCTCTTTTTTTCTAAATTCAAAAATATGCAACGAATGCTTCTGGGGTGTAGTTTTATATGTATTTTTGAAACATTCCCATTCAAATTCGTATTTTGAAACTTCAGTTTGTTATTTAGTCACGCTTCATTTTTTTGTTGAAATATTGATTTTTTCGATCTTATTCTTTGAAAATAAATTAGTGTTACATAGAAATAAGAGATCAAAACATTGCTCTTTGAAATTGTTTTTCAGCTATTTTCAAAGTTTTGTCTTGATTTCCCAAGTTTTAGGAACCTCAGATTCACGTTTAGGGCGTCGAACCAGTGATTCAATAAGAAGCTTTTCCAGTCTGAAAAAATTATCAAAAAATTGAAGTTATCGGAAAGAAACTCACTTCAAAAAAGGAACTTCAAATAAGCAACTCCAGAAGAATGCAAAGACAAATGAGAGTACTGTAGCAGGAATAACAATGTACAGAAACTAAAAATCTTCTTTCAAACCGAGATAAGCCTTCAGAGCCACTTACCACTCTCCATGACGTAGTATTTTGCAATGGACCTCCCACATTCATAAAGTAGTACAAAACCATTAAATGAATTATATAAAAACAATAAGAAAGCCGTCCCAATGGTTGCCATATCGGATGAGACATAAAGTTGTTGATAGGACCACCCCATCCCATATGGTTTGCAGATACTACCCAACATATGAAAAATGCCCATCCAATTCGATGAAAAGTGTAGTACGTGGCTCTTGTAAATGTGCTCCAATAAGAACCTTCGTCATAATCATAAGTGGCAGAGAGACATAATCCTGCGACAGTGAATGCTACTATCCATCCAATCAATGCAAGTGCCCAATTAAGTCTAATTTTTCTAGAGCCATAAGTAGCCAAAAGATATCCATTCAGCATTCCAATTAGATAAGTCGGGCAACGAATCCATGGCTTATCGTACATCAAATCAAAAAAGTTATTATCTGGATTACCATTTCCAAACATATCTCCTTGAATATCATACTTTCCGTATAAGATATAAGTGGTAATGATGCTCCCAACACATCCTGCCACAATCAAAAAAGTTCCCAAAGCGAATGAAAAGTAAAGGGCAACCAAAACAATTGGGGCTATGAGATATAATTGAGTGTCTACTGCCAGGTACCACGTGATTCCATAACAAGTATCTAAATCAGTACCAGCACTACTATCAAAATTGTTGATATAAAGTAGATTCTGCCACCAATAAGTTCTGCAAGCATTGGCTTGGGCTGATAGGGCGTCTGAAACTTCCAGTGAATTAGCCTTCTACAAAAATCACCTACTCAACTCAGAAGCTGAAAATGCTCCTTGAATATATGGAGCATACACCGTGAAGAAGCCAATGAAAAACATTACTGGAGGGGTTAACCTTAAGTAGCGATGCACATAAAACAATATCCAAGTAACTGGATTTGCAATCATTTTCTTGGTCAACTTCATTTTGAAGAATAGATAAGTCACAACCATTCCAGACATTATGAAAAAGGTATCCACTGAAACATCGGCGTTGAGCCATACGTGATTCCATAAATGCTTTGGGAAGTCTCGAACTCCTCTCAACGTGTCTCCAAGAGCAGAATATTGAAAAGAATGTGCATTGATGACCCAGAATATTGAAAAAGCGCGAAGACAATCTAGAGATTTTATGAATCCTGGTTTGTGTTCTTTGACTGATAAGAGAAGTTCAACATTGGTCCAGAGTGAAAATGATAAAATGATTTTCAAGAAAACATTTTTCTCAGAAAAACTGGTTTTGCCATAAGTACTTTCTCGTATAAAATCCAGAAAAGTAGCAGAAATGGCAATTCCACATATAACCCATAGAAATATTCTGAAATTTTGATTGAATCTTAATCAAAATACAATGTATGTAAACTCACGAATAACCCCAAAAGGATGAATCTTTCTCCACTTCATATTTGGCACAATAGACATGACATGCAGTAAAGGGATAAAGGGTAAGTTGATTGAAAACATTAATCATATCAGTATGATTACAAGAGTACGGTAGACAAACTGCTAATCTAAAAGGGTATTCCGAGAATATGTCAGTAGCAGAACAGTTTGCATTTTTCCCGGGCCGGATGAGCATATAACAATAGTTGGTTTCATATTTTTGACCACTGATTCTTTGACATTCCGTATAAGATCCATCGTATAAAGTTTTGATTTGAAAGAGGCCAGGACTAGGGAACTGGCCGAATGCATCAAGTTCTAAAGGAAAAGAGTACTGAAACAATAGCTCGCAAGTGAAAAACTCACGTTCAATTGCATATAAGTTAGCCTCCAGCAATTTTAGTTCTTTCAAACTACATTTTTTCATAACAAGGCATTCCATAGACACGATTGCTACTTTTTCGAGAGACTGTATCCAAGTATTCGTGTCATTTAGACACTGAGGAGACAGGTCATGAAGAGGTTTTGACTGGAAAACATTTTTCCAATCAGCAACTGATGGGTCAAACAGAAATAAAAAGATGAATAGTATTCTATTCATCACTCATTTGTTGGCAACTTTTCTGTCTAGTAAGATGGCAATCAATCTAATAGAATGGACTGAAATGCACTGGATTGATAAGAAAACGGGAGGAGGTGGAGGACAAGAAAATGGTGAGGTTGATTTATAAAATTGTTCTTTTATGGGTGGAATCAATCTCATTTGAAATACTTCTAAAAAAATATTGAAGACATTTGGATTTTATCGAAAAATCAGGGGCCAGTCAAAAATGAACTTATTGTTGCCTGATCTTTTAATACATTCATAATCATTTCATTCCAATCTATTTTGCTTCTTGTTTCAATTCTTCTCTTATCAGTTTCCCGTTTAGTTTTCACGGTGGCAAGTACAGTGTTTATCACTTTTTGATAGAATGTATACTTTGCGAAATTTATGTTTTCTCCAGTTGTATACCTGAAACAGATTCGAAACACTCACTTCTGGGGAAAGTCGAAAAAATAAGTCATCTTTACTAATAACAATCAAGAACTTCTGTGTGTCTGTGTGTGTGTGTGTATGTCGCCGACCCTAGCGAGGTTTTTACTGAACCGATTTTTCTGAAACTTAGACAGTTGGACGTAGAATTCTTCCCCGATGATGCCCGTCTATTTCATTTTTCGAAAGCATAGAAAATAAGGTCACCAGGTTTAAAAAACTACGTTTTCAAGCCTTTTTCAAATCTTCCATTGGGGGAGAGAGACACACAGGGGGCCACGTGAATATAACAAATCCCGTAAAACTTTTCACAATTTTTTCATTTCTGAATTAAGTGAAGCCAGGCGGTAGGAGGCGCGCAGCGCCGATGACCGACTGGTTACTTAAAAAATAAGTAATATGAATTTTGAATACAATAATCAACTTTAATTCAAAAATCACATCTTCAATTACGTGAATTATCTACCTTTAATTATCCGTTCAAACTCAACGCACACTAGTATTAAGTTTGTTCGGCAAAAGTCTCAAATTCAATCAAGTCTGCTCTGACTTTTTCTTTTTGAAATCTTTTTTGTTTCCTAACTTATGTCAAGTACAACCACTGCAAAAGCGTCTGAATTATTCCCTAGTTTTAATAATCCTGAACCACTATTTTCAATTTTTGTTTTTCTAGAGTAAGTTCTGAATAAAAAAATTGCACGACAATTATATTTTGATAAACAGAAGTTTGACGTTCAAAAGTGTCCAATTTGAATTCTACATTGCCATATTTGGAGTAATTCTTACCACTTTTCACTTGATAGTGCTTACTAGAAAATCTATGATGACGTCATCAGTGATGGCAATTATGATTGGAGTAGCGATATGTGATCTGGTGTCAATGATTGTGGCAATTAGTATTAAAGATATAATTTTCAATTTTATCAGAGATGATTGTACTCCTCCAATCTCTTATTCAGTATATCATGCCTTCTTGATATTGATGACAATTAGAGATGACGTCATCAAATGTTCCACGTGGCTTGGTGTAGCAATGGCGTTTATTCGATTTCTTGTTCTTCGGTTCACCACAAAATTTAAATTTGTAAAAGCTACCGAAGTTTCTGTAGGGTTTCATGTTTTTGGAGTGTTTATAGTGCTGAGCTCTATTCTATCGGTATTCAATTTTATGAGAACGAATATTGTGGAAATCGGAAAATGGAAACCTGCGCAAAGGTTTTTAATAGATCCGAAGTTTAAAGCTTAAATTTTGATGGTTTAGATGCTCAGAAATATCATTGACGTCTTCATGGCCAATGTATGAGCAACGCACTTCCGAGTTATTTCTGGCCAATGATAAACTTCTGTTGAGAGTTTTCATGCTGATAAATGGATCAGTGTCTAAGATTGTCCCTTGTGTATTATTACCGTTTTTGACAGTTCTACTGATCGGAGAGTTGCATCAAAAGCAGTTGGACAGTGTGTCGGCACACACATCAGTTCATCACAAGTATTGTAGTAGTGCAGTATAAGTTACTTTAGAACTTACTGTTTCAGTACGGAGAGAACAACAGGCCTGGTCATATTTGTCACTTTCACTTTTTTCGTTGCTACCCTTCCAGCTGGAATTGTCACTTTGTTTCAAGTGGTCTACACTGATTTGGGTTTTCTGTAAGTCGATCTATTTTCTCATAACTTCTACTTTTTTGATTTAGGAATCTTACAATATTTATCGATCATATTTGCAATGCTATCCTAACAGCCAATGCTTCGATTCATTGTATAATTTGTTTTGCAATGTCGTCTCAGTATCGAAAGACTACGAAAAAGTTACTGGGTTTGCAGGTGATTATACAAAGGTATAAAGATATGGGGGACTATATCATACATCCTGCTTTTCAGAAATCCCAAACTAGAATCCTCCCGAGCAATCATTCTTAAAATCACATATCCAGTCAATTGCTTGAAATTTATTAAATCGGTGAATCAACCTGGAAACACATCATAGTTCAGAATGTTCCACCTGCTCGTTTTCTTTTTCGAGTTTGGTTTCAAGCTTCATTCAATTTTGAATCATGCTGAATGCTTCGTGCCAATACCAAGACCCTTTTCATATCACTGGACTACAATATTTTCTAGTTTTTCTATCATTCCCAGTTTATGGAATTGCATTCTGGGTATTGATATTCAAATGTCCTCCTAGGTTCAGAGACTATCGGAACTTGATAGTTTTGCAAATTATTGCGTGAGTCATTTTGAGAATATTTCTGCTGAAAATGACTTTCCAGAGGAATACTTTTGGAAATTCATGTTGGCTTTATCTGGAAGATTAGTGTTCCTTTGCCATGGGCTATAATATGTTCAAATGGTCTAGCATCTGAGCATGCAGCAAACTGTTTTCAAGGGCTCATAGCTCTTCTAATATTTAATGCTATCAGTTCTTTAACATTATTTTTCTATCGAATGGAAGGCGCCTCAATGCATACAGAGCATTCAAGATTACACAAAATCGTAAATTTCATGAAATATTCTTTTTTATTTTACGATTTTTGTTGTGATTGTGTTCACAATTCTAATTTATCCGGAGCTTGTCAATCAGATGGATTATAAACGAAAAAGAGAGGATGACCTAGGCATCCCTCTTCTGAACTATATGTGGTGTGAAAACTGCATTTTTATGCAATTGGATTCCAAAATATTCGTTTTATTTTTCGCCATGGGTTATTTTTGTATTGTCTTAGCGTTTTCCACTGGAATATCTGCTGCCATTGTGACATATCAATCTCTGAAAATATCTTCCAAAAAGCTGTCACCTGCCGTTGTGGCCATTCAGAAAAACTTTTTTGTTAGCTTGATTTCTTCAGTGAGGCCTGAAACGTACAAAATTAATACAAACTTGATTTCAGGTTATCGTACATCTAACTCTACTTTTCATTCCTCTAGTCTCCTTTTTCATTCTTGCAATGTCAACGACAATATCAAGTTTTCTTCCGAAAAGTTTCAATTTGACTTTCAAATAAATTTAGACATGTTTTTTTCCAGCGTTGACTCCATTTCTATTACTAATGTTGCACCAACATGGATCTGCTTCAACTCTAACAATGTTGCTGACGAATAATTTGTTGAAAAAGGCTATTAAGAAAACTTTTTCATGTTGAATAAACGTTTGGAAATTAAACATGTTCTTAAAAAAAACTTCAAATTCTCATAAATGCAGACTTAAACACTTTCACCTGACTTTTCTTTTCTCTAAATTGAGTTTTTTTCCTCAACTCCTAGTCATGCTCAACAACACATGCCAATTTTAAGATCCTTTATATCTAACTGTTATTTATTATTTTTCCGTTACACTATCATTTCCAATTTTTAGCAAAATTAGTTTATGCAGAAAAATTGGTTGAAATTCCCAAAAAAATATTTCAGAAATCCCAAACTAGGATCCTCCCGAGCAATCATTCTTGAAATCACATATCCAGTCAATTTGTGAAATTTATCAACCTGGCAACACATCATAATTCAGAATTTGTCACCTGCTCGTTTTCTTTTTCGAGTTTGATTTCAAACTTCATTCGATTTTGAATTATGCTGAATACTTCGTGCAAATATCAAGAAATTCAAATTTTAATTTTCACGGGTACTTAAATTCATAAAATAGCTCAAAGATAAAAAAAAAAAGCCCGCCCGCGAAAAAAAATTTGAATTTTTGCACTCCTATTATCAATTCGACACGAGATCTCTTGTCTCAAAAATCAATACACACAACACTGTTTACTGCCAAAAGGGGATTCTATCTTCACGTATTTATTGCCACGTATTCCCTTTGTTCTCTGAGAGTCTTTTGATCTCCCGTGACGCGTCTTCGTTGTCTTTCATTTTTTCCCATGGGAATACGCTTCCTTTTGGCCCTCTTCCAGAGAGACTCCGCCCATCTAAACCAGGTACAGTGCCATATAACAATTTCATTCTTTCGCCTTTTTTGTGCGGGTAGGTAACCCATTCGTCTCTTCTCGTCTTCCCTTTCTTTTTCTTTTTCAAAAATCAATAATTTCAAATATTCAAACATCCATCCCCTTTACCAATAACGCAGTTAATAGCGACGTCGAGGCCATTCGTTTTGCGGGCGAGGGCGGGAAAAAACTTTCAAAATCCTCTCGCTGCGGCCCGTTGCCGCGCCTTCGTTTATCACTGATCCCTTGATCCCCACATTATTTATTTATTTATTTTCTTAATATATGTTTTAAATACTTCTACTCTAAGAACAAGACTTTTCCCACTAGGCCTCAGGCACTGATAATATCACCTGCTATCACCCACTGAATACAGTATCAATCAATATCTTCCTGAATTCAGTATCAGTCATTATCGTTTCAAAATGATATTTTCCGTTGATTTCATGGGAATCCCTTGGAAAAGGATAGTTATACACGTATCTCTTGGTGGTTAGTCCTTTTGGATTAGTCTATGGACATCCGGTATGAACTGATAGCACACCCACTATCTCCCTGATTTCAGTATCAGTCATTATCTTTTTCTGATTTCAGTATCAGTCATTATCATTTCAAAATGATATTTTCCGTTGATTTCATGGGAATCCCTTGGAAAAGGATAGTTATACACGTATCTCTTGGTGGTTAGTCCTTTTGGATTAGTCTATGGACATCCGGTATGAACTGATAGCACACCCACTATCTCCCTGATTTCAGTATCAGTCGCAACCTTCCTGATTTCAGTATCAATCATTATCATTTCAAAATGATATTTTCCGTTGATTTCATGGGAATCCTCTGGAATAGGTATCCGTTATGAATTGACATACCGTGTGGGCATACTAAAAAAAACAAGAAAACATGGAAATTCAAAGTATCGTTAACAGAATTTCGATTTTTGCCGATTTTTCATTAGGATATTAATCCTATCTTCTGCTAATTTACTTTTCCAGAGGTAGAATTTTTTTCCGATTTCTGGATTTTACACGTCCCAAGAAGTTTCTCGAAATCTTGAATCTTTTTTTTTTTTTTGAAATAACTGGTTCCAGATTTGTTATCAGCTAGTTTTCAGCTTTCAAATCACGTAGAACACTGTTTATAAGATTGAAGTTATATTCGGTTTCCAAAATATAATAGAGATCTGATATTCCAAACAGAGCCAAAGTATAGAGATTAGTGGAGAAATGATGTGACGTTTTTTCGGAGAAGGATACAAAAAAGTCATGTATTAGGTTGGTTCATAAGTCTTTGGGTATTTTCATCCAATGTTTTGAAGTGGCGTAAAAAGACAACTAGAGGAGCTGATCATTAATCTTTTCAGGAGTTTATTGCATTATCATAGGACTGTATTTTAGTTATGTCCAGGAGAGCTAGGGTCAAGTTGGGTAGAACTAGAACTGAGAGTAGTCACAGACTCCGATTTCTGTGAGTGTAAGGCAAAGAAGCATATTTTCATGACTGGGCAATTTTGAATCCCTAATTTTTGTGAGCATTTAAAGGGATGTTAGCTAAGCATAAAAAACAAAAAAGAACAATTCAACCACTCCCGGCGTCATAAATATATTCGGTTATGTTTTCACTTTCACAAATGAACAAAAGTGATTTATCCAATTCAACAAATTTTCACGATTTTTGAAGATTTCCAGGCAGGACTTTTTTTTGTTTTGAAAAGCTTGGTTGGCCTAATATTGACGTTAAACCATTCTACCAGATCGATTCGAATAAAAAAATTATAGATAATAACGCATTAGGCACCTAGATTTTTCACATAATTGCTTCTCATGCTATTATTTCTGAACAAATTCAATCCAAACTAAACTGAGTTGTACATCAGTGTATCAACTCCCAATAACCACTAAATAATCAGACTTCCTCATATTGTAAGGAAAACCACATTGAAAAACATTCGGATGGATGCCATTTTCAGTTATTGAAAACAGGTCAAAATTGTTGAAACTATATTTTTCGTTTTTTCGAGCTGTTTAAAGTCGACAAATTCTTACAACTAGTAGGTGCGACAGCCATTGAGAGTGACTTAAAAATGATTGAAGTTCCAATTAGATTGCGTATATGCACACCCTACACCGCGCTCGAAAGTTGAGCTCCATCGGAAATCGAGGAACAAGTTCAATTGAATAGTACTCTGGAGTGAGGGCAAATTGAGACTAGGCCGTGACGGTTTTTTGATGGTAAGCCCATATGTATATTATTCCCACATATCCGACATTTATGGGTTTCTTTCCAAGCAGCCCACAAATAATAAAAAGACATAACAGCCAAACTCTAAAAAATCAGGTTTTACTAAATATGATTTATCACCCAGAGGAGGGCTTGGGAATTTATACTCAATTGTGTTTTTTAAAGAGATATAGCAGCCTTATATGTTGGTGAAAACCCGAACCTTAACAGTCTCCAGCGATGGAAATGCAGTCGTTAGAAAAACGCTATTGAAAATACCCAAGGACTTATGAACCAACCTAATAAAACGGAGGACTATTACAGTAAGCCAAATATCATGGAGTGCCAGAAAACGAGATCTCAGGTGCTGGAAATTATAAAAACTGGAAAAGAAATGAAGGAGTCTCAATCAGCCCAAAGTGCTTTATATTTATTCCTCCACTCTATAATAAAATCAAAGAATCAGGCTTCCCAGTTACTTACTTTCACCTGACTTTCCTCTTCACGAAATTGAGTTTCTTTTTTGTCTCAACTCCTAGTCATGCTCAATAATACATGCCAATTCGAAGACCCTCTATATGTAACTATTATTTATTATTTTTCCGTTTCACTGTCACTCCCAGTTTACGGAATAGCATTTTGGATTCTGTTATTCAAATGTCCTCCAAAATTCAGAGGATACCGAAATTTTATCGTGATTCAAATCATAGCGTGAGAGTTTCTTATTGCAATATTTTACCAAGTTACAAAATTTTCAGTGGAATTCTCATGGAAATTCACGTTGGTGTAATTTGGAAGCTCAGCGTTCATTTGCCCTGGACTATAGCTTGCTCAAACGGTCTTGCCGCTGATTTCGGGGCTCAGTGTTTTGAATTTTTCATAGCCTTGGTAATAATGAATGGACTATCTTCATTATCATTATTTCTTTACAAAATGGAAGTGTCCGCAAAACACACAAAGCCATCAAGATTACACAGAACTGTGAATTATTTTAGATATTGTATCCTTTTTCTCGTTACAATAATCGTTGTGCTAACTGTTCTGATTTATCCGAATTTGACAAATCAAACAGATTACAAACGTATAAAAGAGAACGACCTAGGTGTACAACTTTTACCTTATATGTGGTGTGACAGTTGCCTTTTTATGAAATTCGATTCGAAAATGTTTGTTTTATGGTTTTCGGTGGCTTATTCTGGTGTTGCATTAGTAATTATTACTGGAATATGTGCTGCAATTGTGACACACCAATCATTGAAGATTAATGTTCGAAAACTTTCTCCAGCTGTCATGGCAATTCAGAAGAACTTTTTCGTTAGTCTGGTTGTTTCGGTGAGTGCAAAGCACACTTTTTGAGCAATGACTTTTTGAGAGACGGATCAGTATGAGATTTTTTTAGGAATCCTATAATATTTCGTGTACATTCTTTTTTTTTTCAACCATTTTTTTACAGGTAAACGTTCATTTGTCTCTTCTGTTTCTTCCACTTGGCCTTTATTTTCTTTTTGCAATGTCTTTCACATTATCTCGTTTACCGCCAGTAGGTATGTACACATTATCACATACTCACCCATATCAATCAAAACTTTTTAGATTTACCCTACTTTCTGGTAATGATGATAAAACAACACGGAGCTGTATCAGCTTTAACAATGTTGATGACGAATAATGTGCTGATGAAAGAAATGCAAAAAACTTTTTCATGTTGGAAAAGAGAGGAAAGAGAAATTGATACGATATCTTGTCGACATTTTTCGTGACAAAAGGCGCTTTTGAAATCAATCAATTCACCGGAAAGTGAAGATTGTCAAAATAAAATTTTGATCAGCCTTGACGTGAAGTTTTGACATTGTGCCTAAACCTTTTAAATAGTGAACTTCTCAAAGTTCAGGGTTTATATGAAATCTAGAGGTACAGAGATCTAAAGTACCGACATTGGCAATATCTATGACTAACAATGAGCAATCGAGAAAAATCGAGAAAAATAATAAAAAAGACATTCAAACTTGGAGAGTGTTCAAGTTATCGACACTGTATATTAGGTTGTTTCATAAGTCTTTGCCCATTTTCACCAAAATGTTGAACGACCTTCCACAACAAGATGAGAAGGAGATATGCACTTTCATTTTTTGTATAACAATACACTACTATTGTAGTATATTCCTCCAAGTTTTCGATATTATCGAGGTAGTGCTCTCTGAGATACACCCTAGAGAACGAATTATGCTCGGATTTGGGTAGTGTCTAAAAATTCAGTGTATTTCCGGAACCTGATGTTTTCTTTTCAAGCTTTTTTGCGCATATAAATAGGAGTGTTGAAACTACAAATTAATCGAAACAAAACAATAATTTTGTTTCTCAAACTTTAGATATGACCCGATCTTTCCAAAACGTTCCTTTTGAGCCTTGATTTCAGTGGCGTAATTTTGTGAAAAAAACACTGATCATATTATTTTTGAATTTTTAACTGGAATGGAAGACTATGGTTTCTTTTTGATAATAGGTTGAATAACCATAGTTATCGACAAAACAATGACCAGGGTTAGGTGAAGATTGGCCATCGCTATTTTTTGCTAGACTATCTCAAACTTTGGCACCATGAAATCATGGTGATCACTTTCAATTTGTGAAATCTCATGGATAATGCGAGAAGGAGGCGTGTGATTTTTATGTTGAGATACACATATCCGCGGTATACTATATCCGAGAAAAAAACATTCCCGGTGGAATTTCCGGTACAATTTCCGATCTGAACATAATATGATCCCTAATCACGAAAATAACTATGTTCATTGAAAGCATTGTATCTCCTCTAACAGAAAGAGGGGCCAATGCCAAAATATTTTTTGAAGACAATAAGTGTTCCTATATATTAATTCAAGGCCAGACTGAACCCTCTGCACAAAGCGAAAATTCAGGTTCCTCAAAAATCCTACTGAAAATGGCCAGGGACTTATGAAACAACCTAATAAAAACTGTATTCTCGTAGAAGATAATCAGGAAAGACCTAGTGAAAATTTACTGCCCCAACACCCTTTCACATTCTGTTATTTAACTTTGAGAATGCTTGTGAGAATGATTTTTTGATTTTGACAAAAACTTCACCTTCATTTCAACATATTTTTTATAAGTGCGGAAAGTTATTTCTGAACATCAGACCCAAATATTCCGTGGAAGATGAAAGTTTTCTTCGCATAAAATATCACATCATCACAAGCAATGCATCTATAATTATCCATATTTTCCTGGTAACCAGCTTTTCATTCCTTCAGACATGGAAGGTATAATTACTGATATGCCATGAGCTGTAAACTTGAAGATTATTTTTTTTTCTTTTTTTCTTTTTCATTTTTATCTTTGAATGAGATTTCTGTGATTCATGATTTGTTTAAGGGCTTTAAGTAGAGCTTTGGGGAACGGAACAATAAATCGCTGTGTTTTGAATTTTGATTTCAAATAAAAAAATGACTCAAAGTTCCTTTTTTTTGAATCATAGTCATCAGACACGACAATTATCTATTGCGTTCTCTAACATAACTTTTTTTCAGTTTTTTTTCTTCACTTTTTTTGTTCTCGAAAAATCACTTTTCCTCAGCTCCCATGGCGTATTCTTATATTGATGCCAACCTGTTCCCAAGCCTTGGCGAGAGTCAATGGATGTACAAATTGTATCGATTTGTTGAGTAAGGATTTTTTTTTAATTTCAATTTCAAAACGTTTTTTTCTTTAGAAAGCTTTCTGTGGACAGTATTTATGTGGAGTTTTACATCTCAATAACGGGAGTATTCCTAACCATTTTCCATTTAAATGTGCTGTTCAAGATCCTAGGCTCTTCTATCATTTCCATTATGATCGCTACAGCTTTCTGTGACCTACTTTCCATGATAGTAAATATTGGCACCAGACACCTTATTCTGAATCTTTTCGGTGGACCTTGCACCCCTCCTAACACTTTATTTGTCAATCACATCTTCTGGATTCTGATGACTATCCGTGATGACGTCATCAGGTGTTCCACATGGCTTATTGTTCTCATGGCACTTATCAGGTTCCTGGTGTCAAAATACTTTTCGAAATCTCAGTTCCAATCGATGTCTAGTTCCAAATTTGGTTTTCAAGCTTCTGTGATTAGTTTTCTATTGAGTACTGCTTTGTCGATACTTTTATGGCTCTGTGTACAGTTTGTGGAAGTGGGTACGTGGAGGCCTGCAGTTAAGTGAGTGGTACCCCTAATAGAAGGGCACAAAGGGGATATAAAAACAAAATTTCAGTTGCACAGATATCCCACTAAATATGGAAAGACCCATGTATGAGCAAAGAATGTCGGATTTATTTGCACAGAATGACGGAGCTCCTTTCAAAATATACATGCTGATTAATGGTCTCTCTTCCAAAGTATGTGATGTTTCAAAATCAGTTTCTCTGTATAACTTTTTCAGATCATACCATGCATTCTTCTACCCATTCTAACAGCTTTACTTGCCGTTGAACTTCGGAGAACTGAAAAGAATAGAACTTCAAGCAGTGCTCTTTATAAGAATAAGTGAGTTTTTTGTAGCCTGAAAACGCACAGTTGAAAATTCATTATAGCACCGAAAAAACCACAATTCTAGTCATCATAATGACATTTCTGATTTTTGTGGCTTCACTACCAACAGGAATAGCTACAGTATTTCAAGTGGTTTATAGTGATGTCGGATTCTTGTAAGTTTCTTTAAATTTTTTTCTTTTTCTCATAAACCTCAAATCATCTCAGGTTCCTATTTATCTATGTTGACACTATATGCAATGCTCTATTGTTATCCAATGCTTCCATAAATTGCTTTATCTGCTTTGCCATGTCAACGCAATATAGGAAAGCAGCAAAGAAAGCGTTGAGGGTATGCCGGTTTAAAAGAGGTTTTTCAAAATTCATTGATTCAGATTAATACAACAGCGCCAGTTAATTCCACTGGTGCCTCGATCCGAAGAACAACGACTTGATGTCCTTATAACACAAAATAGCGGACTCCAGAGCTCACGTCAGTGCCGAAGAACTGTTTGAAGCATTCCACCCCTGCAAAAAATGATGAAGAGGAAGGACAAAATTCAATGAATGTTTTTTTTAATTCTTGATCACATTTGTTTTATCTAACTTGGGCACGCATCACTAAACTTGCTCTGCTAAGTTACTCAACTAATAAATAAAAAAATAAACATCTTATTTCATTCATTATTATTCACGCTCAAGTTCACTTATTATCTTCTTCATAGCTAAAACTAAACACTCGCAGAAAGTTCAAAACTTTCGAATACACCGCTCACTACCGTAGTCCTGCTATCAATATTCGAAAAAATTTTCGTAAAAATCACGTAAAAAAAATTGGTTCCGTAAAAATTGAAAATAACCCTATCCACTCTCTTTAATCAGATTTTCCTTCCTTTTTGTGAACAAAGAGCATTTCTCTCATCTAGATTGGCTAAGTGCATGGTTGTCCTTTTCTCATACCCCCCGAGAGCTCTCATATTGAATGCTTGCTCAGCTCCTTCTTTCCAGATGTGTAATCGAGAAAAAAATCTGAGTCTTGGTAATCTTGATTTGAAAATGTCAATTCTCTTCTAGATCAGAAAGATTCTATGAAAGGTGTTCATTTTTAATCGCCCACTTGTCTAGGAGCCTTGTACTTGGAAAGCAACATTTACCTAGAAAGTTGCGTGTCAGAAAAGTATATAATGGGTTGCAAGGTGGTCAAGAATCTCCATTTGTCTGTACGTTTTCAAGACTTTAGCGTTTTGATTTTCAAAAGATTGTCTCAGAGTTTGAGCCCAAAATTCTCAAAATATGCTTGATCCTCGTTAGCGATATTTTCAAACAAAGAGCTCTTTGTTATCAAAAATGCAAAACATATTTCAAAATTGGTCCCATCGAACCCGATATAATCCAAACTTTGAATTCTAAAATATTTTTGAATAGAACCTAAATTGTCAAATTTCGTGGAATTTGTATGAATGGAACGTCGTATTGCGTGTGCTTTTTTAGTTGGAAGTTTCCAAATTCTGAAAATAGACTATGATGTGGACGCCCCAGGCGAATGCCTGGCCTAGTCAGTATAGGCTGGGGTGAGCGGAGAACACATGAGTCCCTTCTAGAACAAAGCCCAGCTCCAGAGGTGGTTCAGTAGGAGCTGGGGATGAGCGATGCAAACAAGATACACAGTTTAAGACAATGACCCATTTATTAAGGAAAAGCATGTCACCGAGGTGACTGCATTAAAAACCTTTAAACGGAATCAACCCTTTCAAAGTCGGACAGTTTTAGGGAGAAAAATGGGGAAAATAGGATCGAGGTCACTGCAATGACTCGGAGGAAAGGGATTCTTCCCAAAAGAAGACCTTTGCCAGCCGAGGTCACAGCAGAGACCAACGGAGTCCATTTTACAACATATTTTACGATAAACAACCAACAATTTAGGGTAAAAACGGTGAAGATTGAATTAATTTACATGTATTACTTCCCAAGTGACTCCCACCGTTTTAGACCGGACTTGGACCAAAAGTTAGGCCCCGGCGAGGGTAGGAAAACCCACCAGTCAAATCTGGGCCAAATTGATTTTTGACCGATTTTTCGATGATTCAAGTTTTTCTCAAAATGACCAGTTTTTTGATCGTAACTCAGTAAATTTTGAAGATTTACAAAAAGTTAAAAAACAAAATTGTAGACAAAAATGAGATACGTTTTTCGAATTTTACCAAACTTCTGAAGACTTTAGATGACGTCACGAAAATGTATCTTTTGTAAAAATCAAAAAAACAAAATCTATCAGAATGTTTTGGAAATACTCTCAAAAGATTCAACATTTAAAATGAGGCAGAATCCCAACTTTTTAGACAAATTTATCGATTTTTTTTCGAGAAAATGAGTTATTCGTAAGAAAAATTCATACTTTCAGCATAGTTGTCTAGATTTTCAGACTTTTGTGACATCTGTTTAGGTCAATTTTTGTGTAAATTAACATTTTCTGTTACCCTAGTGTTGTATTTAATTATTTCTGTAATGATTTCTTAGTTTTGAGAATTTGGAATTTTCATCCCAAATCCTCGGTTAAATTTTTGGTCAATTTTCCAAATTCTCAAAACTAAGAAATCATTACAGAAATAATTAAATACAACACTAGGGTGACAGAAAATGATAATTTACACAAAAATTAACCTACACAGATGTCACAAAAGTCTGAAAATCTAGACAACTATGCTGAAAGTATGAATTTTTCTTACGAATAACTCATTTTCTCGAAAAAAAATCGATAAATTTGTCTAAAAAGTTGGGATTCTGCCTCATTTCAAATGATGAATCTTTTGAAAGTATTTCCAAAACATTCTGATAGATTTTGTTTTTTTGATTTTTACAAAAGATACATTTTCGTGACGTCATCTGAAGTCTTCAGAAGTTTGGTAAAATTCGAAAAACGTACCTCATTTTTGTCTACAATTTCGTTTTTTAACTTTTTGTAAATCTTCAAAATTTACTGAGTTACGATCAAAAAACTGGTCATTTTGAGAAAAACTTGAATCATCGAAAAATCGGTCAAAAATCAATTTGGCCCAGATTTGACTGGTGGGTTTTCCTACCCTCGCCGGGGCCTAACTTTTGGTCCAAGTCCGGTCTAAAACGGTGGGAGTCACTTGGGAAGTAATACATGTTAGGTGAGCGAGCGCAGCGAGGGAGTTCGGCATACGGTCGCAGTCGTTGAGCTGTGTCCATCGCGGCGAGACCAGTGCAGGAGGGCGCGACTGCTGCGGCAGACGACGAGAGAGAGACGCAGTGGAGAGTGCAGACAACGAGCGGAATTAACTAAATTAATTGATTAAGGGGGAATTTACCCAATAAAACAGAATTTGAAAGAGAAAAGATAAATGAAAGGAAAACAACTAAATAAAGAAATAATAATAAATTAATAAATTTATTATTAAATGTATTTAAATAGGTGTTGACTGAAATGCTGTGAGAAGGCAGTAGCCGAGGTCACTGATCTTCTCAACACTTCAGGGGGTCTGAGGGTCGGCGGCCTGAAAATGTGGTAACATAGTTGACAGGACGCGCCTTGACTTTCCGATAAAGGTAAGGCCTTTTTCGAGTCCTAGTAGCCGAATGTCGAAGAGTGCGACTCTCGAGCGAGCACTCTGCCCCAGGAGTACGACTCTCGAGCGAGGACACCTGTAGAGTCCGACTCTCGAGCGAGGACTCCGCTCCGGGATAAATCTCGGGGGGAGGGTGACTCTCGAGCGAGACCTCCTCTAGCGAACACTTGGCCAAAGGAACTGCGGGAGAAGGGTTACTGTTATCGGCCTCTGATCCATTCCGATCAATATCATTCCCTGACGCATAGCTGTAGGTACTGGGGTTGTGGGACTTGGTAAGAGGAGAGGACGCAACAGCTGGACCGTCAAAGAGCCGAGGTGACTCTTTAGAAACCTTCTCATGTCCGGAGACGTCAGATGGAGGTCGAAGACCTTCGATCTCGAGAGGAATCAGATGGTTCACTGGTCTTTTGTAGATCTTGCCGCCGCAAAGTACATGGATAGTCTGGACGGTTCCTGACTTGGTATGCACGATCTCCTGAATTCTTCCAAGTGGCCAATGAGAGCGTGCAAGCTTTTCGGTGAAAACAAGTACCATTTGTCCTTTGAACGGTTTCAAAAGCGAGGTCTTCTTCTTCGGATGTGCGTTCTCTCTGAGAAAAGCCAAATACGAGCTGGACCAAATTTCCCACAAGCGTTCCAGCACTCCATCGATCTGGGAAAGATGTGCGAGTGTGCGAGCTTCTGTCGCTGAAGGATCACGAGTGGGATCGAAACATTCCCCATGCTGGCTAGTCGGCAATTCGACAAGAACAGATGGGTTTATGAAGTCAATCGGTCTCAAGGCAGGTAAGTCAGCAAGTTCTCTCGGATTAGGTGTCAATGGGCGGTTGTTTAACATTCCTTCCACTCTTACGAGCACATGATTCAGAGTAAAGAAATTTGTAACGATCTTTCCGATCTCTTTCTTCATTTGATTCTTCACGAGTCCGACCACACGCTCATAAATGCCACCCTGCCACGGTGCTAGAGGTGTGATGAATCTGAAGTCAATCGCATGATGAGCGAGAAAGGTAACCATGGTGGTACTTGGAACGAAACGATTCAAGCGATCGGTCACAATTTTCGCACCCAAAGTAAATGTACGAGCATTATCGCTATACATAGACTCCGGTACTCCTCGTCTAGCGAATACATTCTGAAGAGCTTGCAGGTAAACTAGCGCCGTTCCGTCAGGCAACAGTTCGAGGTGAGTAGCTCGAGTAACTAAGCAAGTATATACAAGTATATATTCTTTAGCCGTACTGTTATCTGTCATTTTGTACGTAATAGGACCAGCGAAATCGAGGCCTACATGACTAAATGGAATGGATGGCGAAGTTCGAAACACTGGCAATCTCGTTGAGAAAGGATACTCGAAAGGCTTATTATTAACCTTCTGACACGGAACACATCTCCTAACGACAGAATCGGAAAGTTGCCTGTCAGCACGAATCCAGTATCGGGTGCGTAAAATAGCCACCAGCCCTTTTGTCAAGGCATGATTGTTATATTCATGCGTCTCGACAGCCAGAAGAACGGCCAGCTTATGATTCCGGTGAACCAGAATCAAGAAGTAGGACTCGTTCACCAGCACGGGAGATGGAACTCTACGCTCTACACGCCAGATGTTATCTGGACCCAAAATCGGAACGATATTGGACGGGAACTTCTCTCCTCTACTTGCAGCTTCCTTATAATGCTCCAGGAAAACGATCCTTCTTGCCAGCATCCTCCGAGCGATAGCAGCGGAAATGAGGCAAGGGTCATCTTCAGTAGCAATAAACTCAGTCATTATCTCGCCAGCCCAACGGTGCCTTTTGAAGAGTTTCCTCAAGCAATTGAGGACCGAGTGGACATGGGAAACTAACCGAGGTAAGGAAGAGCAACGTTCGAATGGAACAAAGGAACGATACGAGTCTTCAACCTGGATGGTTACACACAGCTCGTTTAAGGTCTTCGTAAAGCTATCAAACTCTATGGAGAGACCTGCCTCGGACATGTCCGAGGACTTGGAGGAGGACTTCTTGGCTTCAGCTAGTTCCGCTGATACGAGGTCACGAAAATCCGTTGGGCAACTAATGTCACCTTCCAGACGGCATGGCCACGTAGACACTGGATTTCGAATGAATTCGGGACCCTGGTTCCAAAGAGAAGAGTTTTCAATATCTTCAGCTCCGAGGCCACGAGTCGCCAGATCTGCTGGATTCTGATCAGTTGGACAATGATGCAACGAGGTGATTAAACCCAAAGATTTAATCTCCGAGACACAAGCATTGATGCCAGAGACCCGATTAGAAACCCAACATTTCTTCTTTTCATTGCGGAGAATCCAATACAACGAAACTAGAGAATCAGAGAAGAGCCTCACGTGGGACGGACGAACCGAGCCCATGGCTTGAACAGCCGTTTGTGCCAATCTGGAGCCAATCTCGATAGCCAGAAGTTCTAGCCGCGGGATGGTCAGGGATTGGCTGGCGGACGGACGAATTTTCGATTTTGCAAGAAGCAAACCTGCAGCGGGTTGTCCCGACTCGAATTCATAGAGCAGATAAGCACAGCAGGCATACGTATCTTTGGAAGCGTCGGAGAATACCAGAAGTTGACACGATTTGAAGCTTCCAACAGGGCGAAGTAGACGAGGAATCGTAATAGATTCCAGCGAATATTGCGCCTGAATGGATTTCCAACGTGGTAACAAACTAGCTGGAATCTTGTCTTTCCAAGAGATGCCGTCATCCCACAAATCTCTCATGAGAAGCTTAAACTGAACCAGCAAAGGAGCCAAGAGTCCGAGAGGATCGAAAGTTTCAGCCATTCGCCTCGCAACTTCTCGTTTGGTAGGATGATCTTCCAGCAGCTCAGCCAACGTAACTGTGAATGTGTCGCAGCCGGAGTCCCAAAGATAACCGAGAAGTTTAATCTTCGATTCAGTAGATCTCTGGTCCGGAGGAAACAGTTCCATTTCATCCACGCAGTTTGTCACAAACTCTCTGAGGTTCATACCCATTCCTTTGAACAAGTCTCGGGAATCTATTCTTAGCCGTTGAATTTCAGCCTTGTCATCCGTGGTCAACAGTACATTATCAACGTACAAGTTTTCCCGGATCCGCGAGCTGATATCACACTTAGCTTCATTAAGAAAGTGATCAATAGTCGCAGCAAGGAGAAAAGGTGAACAAGTTAAGCCAAATGGAATCCGAGTGAAGCGATATTCCACGAGGTTAACTTTGGTCGGTGGCTTAGACGGGTCTTTGATCCACAAGAATCTGGTGGCATTGCGATCGGCTGGATTGAGCCGCACCTGATGGAACGCCTTCTCAATGTCGGCTACCACCAAGTAATCGGACAATCGTGACCGGATAAGAATGTCCAGAATGTTAACCAATAAAGAAGGCCCAGGTTCTAAGCACTCATTAAGTGATAGTTCGCCAGGCTTCTTACTACTAGCATCAAGCACCACTCGAAGTTTCGTGGTGAGTGAAGCAAGCTTCACAACTACACGGTGCGGAAAATAATAGACGGTAGAACCATCATTCATTTCCGAGGTAACCTCTTCAATGATCCCAGCCTTCAGCTGTCCCATGATGATGTCGTGGTAATCATGAACAAGTGTAGCCCTCTTCTTTTTGAGATTTGGGAACATTTGCTCCAGCCGTTTGCCAGAAACACCACGATTACTCGCAAGGCGTGACCGGTTACCATTCCAAGGAAGAGAGACCATAATATTCCCGTCTTTATCCTTGACTAGGTTCTTTTCAAACTCAGCTAGCAAATCACGCACGGACTTTTCACCAACAGGACCCGGTTGCTCAATGCCAAGATTCTCGAGGTTCCACAACTGACTGATCTCATGCGCAATTTGCGACGAGGGGTCATTAGATCCAGGCTGACCAGAAAGTGACTGAATGAACGTTTTGATAACGAAAGCGTCGATATCCAATGTTTCAGAGTCATTAGGAGTCGTGTAAGGAGAACGAGGACCAGGAAAGAGAATCGGTGCAAAAGGAGTGAATTCAATGAACTTTTTTGACGGGAGTAAAACTCTTTTCGACTCGCCTAACAGCCTAGAAAGTATATCGTTTCCGACGATCATATCAATAGGACGGTTGTTCCAAGCTCTACTCGAGGTGAGCAAAGATGAGTCTAACTGAGCCTGTTTGAGATATTCTTGATCTTTCTTTCCCAGACGAGGACAGAAAAACTTAATAGGAGGTAAACGAGAAGAACCGGCAATTGTCATAACGAAAGGTTGACCCTTAGTTTCTAGAGGCAACTGATAGATGTTTGAGGTATCTGTAGCAGTAGAGTGGAAACCCGAAATACACAGTCTTCTGACAGCTTTTATATCGAGCCCGATGGCAGTCGCACTCTGGTGAGAAATCACCGAAATGGATGCACCTGAGTCGACTAAAGCAGTCAAAGACCGCCCGTCTGTAGTCTTTAGAACTACAAACGGCAATTTGGAAGTCTCCTCTACATCTCCGAGAAGCGAAGCATTGAAAAGTGTTTCGGACTCGAGATAATGTAGATACTCCTGAACAGTTTCCTCATTCAAGCTATCAGCTTTGGACTCAGCAAGAAGCGCCCGATCTCCAGTGGGAGCCTGCAATTCTTCAGCCACACAAGGTGGAGAAGCGTTTGAGCAGCCCAACTGGTAGGCCAGACTTCTTGATGGGTCCGGGCCTGTCGGACCGATTGGACCAACAGAAACGCTGTTAGAAGAGGACAGGGTTTCAGAAGGCCCCGTGCCAGCTTCTAACAACAATTTGCTAGGGGAGGACAGAGTCCCGAAAGACCCTGGTCCAGCCCCTAGGCTTTTAATGAGAGGCCCCGGAGGGCCCACGAAAAAATTCGCCATCCGTAGATGGTTGTTGCGCGTCAACGGGATAATTTCTGATGTCGCGGTAAAACTCTTTCAGGACGCATCCCCCTGTGTTGTGCTTCCCGCGGCAATATGCGCATCGGGTTTGGCTCAAACAGTTTTCAACCGAATGACTTCGTTGTGCACAGTTAATGCATGACTTGGTCTGACGGAGGTGGGAGCGAACTTGATAGCTAGTAAGACGGCACTGCAAGATAGAATGACCAACTCCGCAGATGAAGCAAATCTTGCTTTCCACGGGCTTTACACGAGGGAACGTATGAGCAATAAATTGCTTGTCGTAGCCCTTGCCATAAGCGAAACAGGGCTCAAGAACCTCTCCTGGTATTCCTTGACAGGGAACGTTTGGAATGGTAGATATTTGTTTCTTTGGAGCATTCTTCTTCGTGGGTCGAACATTATTACGAGACATAGAATTATTCCCGGCAGACGGAACGGTCATCTGTTGGACAGCGGGGTAATTATTGGGAGCTGGCGGCTGAAGGGACGCCGAGGCGTGTTGCAGGCCGGAAGCAAACCCTTTGGTATACATCGCGATAGCACTCAAGTTATCTGTTTCGTCGCCAGAGCTTTTCTGTGCAGCCTTCTTCTTCTTGCCTGCCTTGCCAGTGTTGGCCTGAGCCGGTATGGAAGCGGAAGTAAGCGAAGGAGCAACTGTGGCTTGGACAGTATCAGTCGAGGTGACCACGTTGATAGATTCATCGGGGATTTCTCGAACTGTATTACCATCCGTGCCAATCCGCAGCTGTTGACTGAACAAACGACCGTTGATATGCGCTCTGAACCGATTGAGAAGTTCGGAACATGAAGGGTCCGCGTCTTTCTCGAATAAATGATCAATCTTCCGCAGCAGGTAGTCAGGAAGTTTTTTGGCGACGATGTGAACGGTGGCGCTGTCATTGATGTTCTCTCCGCATTGCTTGAGTTTCATCAAGATGATATCGAGTTTCTGAATCTCGAGTAAGATAGTTTTCAGATCGCCCTCAGAAAACTCGAAATGGTTTAGCTGAGCACGTAAGTGATTGCGAACTGATTTATCTCTACCATACATGACACGCATACCCTCCAACGTCTGCTCGATAGCCACGGAAGCGTCGTCAAGATCTGCTAGGAAGTCTTTCGCGTCTCCAGTAAGCTTGGATTCCAAGATATTGAAGCGGATAACGTCCGAGAGATCTCGATTCTTCAACACGTGCGTCTCAAACGCGGTAATGAAGCGATGATACGAGCCGGGGTCACCTTTGAAGACTGGAACAGTTTTCTCAACCTCGGCGAGGAAAAGACCACCGTCTCTCATGAAAACAGATTTCTTGAGAGGTTCTTCATATCCAAAATCTTTTCGAGTTTTCGGATTGTGATCAGCACCGACCGTAAATCGATCAAAATCTGGTTTTTGACGTTCCTGAGCGAAGCCGTGCGGCGTGGAAGTTTGAAAAACGTTCTCCGAAGAGTCTGGTCGTCTGCGGGTCGAGCTCACAGAGTTCGATCGAGAGCGAGGCAGAACTACAAACAGAGGACAATCTTTGCTTTTGTGATCACTGGACGTGCAAAGAACACAGCGCCCGGTAGAAGCACAGAATCTCTTGATTTCGGGGTCAGCGCAACGGATGAGCAGATGCTCTTCATTGCAACACGGACATTCCATACGGGATGAGCCGCTCCTTTTTTCCGAGATCTGGAGATTAGCAATGCGAGGGTAACCTTGGACTTTTAGCGATGTCCCCGGGGCCGCCTGCTGCCGCGGTTGAGAGCATAGAGCTCCCATTATCGGTGAGTCTTCCTTGGAGACAGGGATCGTGGAAGCAATTTCACGAAGCCCTGGTCCGCCAAGGATCCTCCCGGACCGAGGTCCGTTGTTGTCCTGTGAAGGACTATCTTCTGAAGCGCGGTCCGAAGAGCCGTGCAGACCACCAAGGTGAAGATCGTCTTCTTGATGGTCTTCGCCGTTGACGCTGCCTTCTGGCGATTCGTCTTCGACTGGGGTGGACGTGATATTTTCCGAGATGTCGTCCAAAGTGGCGGACAAGCTCGAATCATCAGGCGTCCTACGATGAGATGTGAGAAGAGAATTGATTTCTTCTATTGCCTCTGCGAGGTCACGAACAGTTGCTGCACGAGGCTTCAGATCGAGATAATCTGTGGCCGCCGTGAGAAGTGTAGCGCGTTCCCCGTTAGACAACATGATCTCAATGTCTCTAGCTCGCTTCTCAAAGTAACGATTATTCTCCAACATCCCTTTGGTCGCCATGAGTTCGGTACGAAGCTTCTCGATGTTATCCAGCTCCATCTTGCTTCGATTGGCCAACGGGTTGGTGAGGAGGATCCCGACTTCATCGAGCTTCTTATTGGCAGTGGTGAAGGTGCGGGTGATTGCGTTCTTGATTTGCTTCTGCGCTTCCTTGAGATTCTTTGAAGGAGCAGCAGGCCCATCCAGCACGACTTCTTGATCCGTAGTTGTTCCAGACATCGGATCGTGTTCGACAGACATTGTTCACACAAAGTTCCAGTAGCTTTAGCTGTAATAAAATTTCATTGAGAAAATTAAACGCCAATCTAAAGTTAAATAACGAAGAGAATTATACGGAGTGAAAAGAGGAAAGATGAGGAATTAAATTTGTAATTTATTCTCTCAAGCTTAGCCTAATCCACCTGTACAACCAGGAGAATCCAATCATCCAAAGCGAGCCGCGCGAAAGCCACTAATTCAGAAAGGTGGGTCAGGAATGCTGATCTTATACAATTAGCCCGGGATCTGTCTCGCTTGAGTTCCGACACACCATGTTTGAATAACTGGATAAGTTACAGAGTTAATTACTCTCTGTCTCATCAGTCCACAGTGTTGTTAACGGTCAAAACTTTCCGTTCAACAGTTCCACTCATTTTCCAGTTTCCCGGAAATTGAGTTGAGAAATTGGTTTCGTGCAAAGCCTTCGCCGTTCGTGGTCAGTTCTCATCCAACCGAGCCACCAGAGTCTCCCGACCCTGAATCATCAGTGTTGCTACAATACTAATGTCAATTTCAACAATTCTCTATACCAGAGAGAACTGAGGTGTCAAGGTGCTTTTGAAAAGTTTCTGGTTATCTTAGGAGCCTTCCAGCTTCTCGCTGGCTTTTCGTAGGATTAGTTCCGCCACACACCTACTAGCAGCCCTTGATAATTTCGAAACGTGGATACCTGCTTCCATCCGGGAAATAGATATTTTCGCAAGCGTTCGTACCTAAGCCACCGACAAAGATACTATGGAATTTTCGGTGTCCTTTCTACTCAGATGTCTGGCTGAGAATCGATCAGACACGCGCACCCTTCCGGTCGAGGTACTATCACTGGTAGGGACGGAGAAAGATCAAATAGTAGAAACGGGATTATATCGAGCAGAATCCTTAACACCTTTAAAGGCGACGTTCCAAACTACTTATAGCGAGATGCTTTTTCCGACAATCGAGTTCGTAATAGTTTTCATGAGTAGTACTATCAGTCGTGACGCCGAACCTCCTGATTGGCTTGCGTGTCAAGTCTGTTTCGAGGGTTATGATAATTTTCCAAGCACTCAGAGGGCTCAGTATTTTGCGGACTGAACGAACGCCATTTTCTACCGCTCTGGAGATGAAAAGATTACCATAAAATCGTCTCCCTCGAGGTAAGTACTGGCTCGACTCGATTACCCAACGGGCTTTTTGATATACAATTTACCAGAGAATGGAGAGATTTTCTGGTTCGTCGTAAACAAAGAAACTCTTTAAAGAAGAGGGCGAGTAGATAGCAGAATGTTCGAGTTAGCCAACCGAGCTTGGAAGAGAGTCAGCTAGTAGCACCGCCACCAGCTGTCACGGGTTCCCCGGAACAAGGGTTGTGAAAACCTTTCACCCACGTGCCTCTAGCCAAGTGTGTGAACATTTTCAGTTGGAAACTCTTAGGTATCAGGACAGTCTCGTTCAGACAAACTCAAGCGACTGTTCGAGTCCTGACTCCGTTAGGAGAGCTTTCGACGACGTCCCTAAAACAATTAGCAAAGCGCTTTCAGAAAAAACGTTTGAAATTGAGATGGAAAGAGCGACGGAAGACTCAGCCCAACACTTCTGTGACTTACTCTTTTTATTTAAACTAAGAGCCGATTCTTAAGCTCGAACTCAAGAGGGTCTGAATACTTTTGACGCGCAAGCTTTAGGTAGAATCTAGGCTGAATGCTGTAACCAAACCTGAAGTTTCCACAAACGCGAAATCATTGATACGACGCACCAAATGTAACAAGTGGTGAAAGCGCACCAAATACGATTAAGGAGCAAAAGAAAATAAACAAAACAAAGATAAGAGAATCTGGATCACAACCAAGACAAGATCAGAAAGCAAGAAAGCTAGGTATAACTCAAAAAATAACGTATTTATTAATACGGACATATCTCGAGGTCACACCTCTCATTTAGGAGTCCTTAGACTTTAGTAACTAGGATAAAACAGTTGGTAGTAGTGAAGGGACGGGGGGGAATCAATCGGAATTAGGATCCGAGTTGCTGAAGTCATATTGGTCACGATATTCTTCGTCGTCAGATTCCTCCTCAACGATATGAACTTTCGCTTCATGGAGGGGGCAAGAGCACTTTCCTTCGGTGACACGGAAGGCCATTGGCACGAAGAATGTATGAACCCATCCCTTCCAGAAGGAGCCAAGTTCGCTGGCGGAGAGACTAAGAGCCGGAATAATGATTTCTGTTGCGGTTGCTGTTCCCGAGGTAACCTCGATCATACAAGTCGACAGACGCATTGGAGCCGAGCCACCAGAGAGATAGACACATCGGAGCACCTGGAGCATGCAGTCCCAGAGCTCGAGGTAATCACTCAGCTGATGAGTCTCGAAAACCAAAATATCGTCAACATCAAGAACGACGTCAGAGAAAAGGAGTCCAATGGTAGCAATTCTTTCGGCCATAGCCCGTCTTGATCTGGGAATGGGACGCGAGCGAAGTTGCTCCATTGCCTCCGACTTTGGCAGGTTCAAACGGTAAGCAACCAGAGCACGTGTGGTATCGAGATGAATGACCATTCTCGAGAGAAGGGTCTCGTTCTCAATTTCCACGTCTTCATCGACAGCTTCATTGTTCTCCTCTTTGTTGATCAAGTACTCGAGCGGGTAATGACCGGGGTGAACATTGAAGAGCATGAAGCGTTCAGCTGATGCCGCTTTCCAGTTATCAATCTCTCTCTTGATGGAATCCACCAAGTAGATATTCATGACCGGAATACCTTTGACAAACGAGCTAGTCGGAGAAGTATAACCTTCCTCGTGGAGCGACGTAAAGATGCGAGGCTGAGTGCCGATTGCTGTTGCGAGATCACAGAGAAATTGCAGATACTTGAGCGATTCTCCCAAAACATCATTCCCGAAGGGAGGTTGAGCTTGATGGGATCCGGCCAAGAGGACTTGCCACGAGCAGATGCGTTGGAAACAACTTTCTGGCTCGGTGGGCGCCTCTAATTGGACCATAGTTTCAATCACTCGGGGTAACATGCCAGTGAGCACCTTTCGTCCACTGATGTGGGCGATGAATGGAGCACATTCCTCTTTGATCAGCGCAAGCAGATCGAACTCAAATTTGTACTCTGGGTTCTCAACCACAACTTTACCACAATCGTGAAACTGGAAAAAGGCCGTCCAGAATTTGTTAATGGTAGGAATAAATTCTTACCCCAAGCCCCTCGCCATGATTACGTTCATAAGCCCGCTTCAGATTGAGCATCTTCTCGACCTTTTCCGTGAAAGATGGAGCCGTAGTCAGACTGCGAACTCTGTTCGAAAGCTGAAGGGGAAACTCAGACGTGAAGTCATAGAAAGGGCTACTTACACTACTTGGGACAGTTGGAGCAAGGCGCTTTGACTGTTCCACATATTCTTGAACGTCTTGTTCAGTTAGCACGTTATTGTCTGGAGATTCAGCACGATCCTCCTCGTCGAATTCGACTGGCTACAACAATTCTAAGCCTAATTATTCCTATACGAGTATTAGCTTACAACTTGATTCTGAACATGATCTGCTTCGTCTCTCACAAAGCCGGGTGGTGCGTAATCCGCTGGATACCTTGGACGTGGTAACTCCATGGTCATCATGAGAAGATAATAAGGAATATTATCTCTTCTTCTGCGATGGTAGAGTTCTCGAGAAGAATCCTCCAAGCGCATGAAAGACCGAGCTTCCCCGTCCGTCATCCCGAAGAAGAGAAGGACCAGTTTTGGATCGATTTCGACATTGACCAATCCTGGGTAACACTTCCAACGGTACACATTATCCGGAATTCGGAAGAATTTGAAAACATCTCGATGGATCAGAATTCCCGTTCCTCGGATCGTTTCACCACGTCGCATCGTATTGTAAACCCCTTGGGAAGCACGTTCGGGAACGTAATCCGTCGGGAGAGGGAATCCGAGGTGACCTTGCTGGGCGAGGTAACGGATTCGGTTCATTCTCTCATGTCGACGCTTCTGGACCTCTTGTTTGAAGAGTTCGAAGGATCTTCCGAGTTCAGTGTCGCAGACTCCATGATAGTGCTGGTGTCCCGCACGTCTACAGTTCAAGCACTCCCGAACACGGCCACACGAAGTATGTGACGTGGAACGAGAATTGCAGAAGCCGCAGAACGCGTGGGAATTCGCAATATTGAAGTCCAGCTTGAATCGGTCTGGGAGATACAACACGAATCCGCACTCACGCTCAGAATGTGGTTTCAGCGGATAGCCCATAAAGGAAGAAGTGCACGCGGAGCATTTCTCTGTTCTGCGCGGATCGTTGCTTGGGTCAGGGACGCATCCCCAGATCATCTTATATACCCAATTAATGAGTTGATGATTGCCCTCGAGGTAACTTTCGCGGACAATAGCCTCACGCATCTGCAGCACGGGGTGAGGAAGTTTCTCACCACGAATGTGGAGCAGAAGGTTTCCACGATGTCTAGGATCTTGGAAAGCCTCGATCGGCCAATCCGGAAAGCTTGGAATTCGATCAGCAAGAACTGCGAGAACATGAGGGTTTGCTAACTGGCGCCTGTCTAGCCCTAAAATACGAAGCACGCGGTCCGATATTCCTCCGTGGAAATTAGGAATGTTCGCCATTCTTCTGGAATAAAACGGAATAAACAGACCAACTAGATAGCTACAAAAACCAAAACGGCCGTGGAAGTAGGATAGCGAAATGTTTCGCGAGAACCAAAGGAGAATTTTTTGAATACTGATTCGATTCACGGAAATACAAATTTCGAATCATATTCCACGTCCGAGGTTACTAAACCTAGGCGCGACAAAAGTTTACCACGTTCAGGAGGAATGTGGCCGTACGTGGAATTCCGCCGTACGTTTGTTGAGTTTTACTAGCCTATCTTCGTTTTCACTGGAGAATCATTCGCGAAACTCCAAGATGCAAGTGACAAACTCCGATAGCTCAACACGCTAAGAGGCTTTAGTGACGATCTGTTTACTACTAAGACCGAATGTGTAGGCTTACAGTGGAAACACTGAACATTATGCATCATGTTAGCCTAGACAAACGAAGCTCCGAAGAGGCAATTCTTATGTCTTTTCGATTGTACGTCACACGCATATGGAATCATCCCCCGAGGAGGCATAGACGATACGCGACCAGATAAACTGGATGTGCCGAAGCACAAGTTTTCCGTATAAATACAGAAGGTCTCCTAACCGTGGAGGACACCAAAGATATCAACCCTGAATTCCTGAATCTGGCGCGCGATTAGAATTTAGATTTGAACCTTGAACGAAAGGGGTTTCGTCTTGCGACAAGAGATAAATGATCACGACTTCACTTATACCTTCGACCATTCGCGGTCTTCCTTGAGTTTGGATATTAGAGAGAAGCTTGGAAAGCGCAGGAAACGGCGAAGAATTTAAGGAAAGAACATAGATAAAAGAGATAATACAATTGGTCAACAACCACGAACAATATTCTTCCCTCAGCCCTATTACCAGTAACAAAAATTTATTAAGAGATTAACAAAAACGGGGTAAAGCTCTGAGTAATGATACCCGAAGATTACCGGCGAGAATTGTAACAAGTTTAACAAAGTAATGATAACAAGGTGACGGGAGAGGAGAATTAGGTATCGAATGGTTTCGAGAAGAGAGAAGGAGGAGTCCGCTTCTTCTTTTCGTCGTCGTCATTTCTGAAGACATCGGCGACCTGCTGTATGTTTCTCTTTGGAGGAAGAGGAATGTTGAGCGGTGCGTACGAGGTAACTACTGTCTGAGCCAGCTCAGACTTCTCGCTTGGGCGAGCAGCTGAGAGGACAGTCGCAGTAGTCTCGACGACGTTTGCAGCATTCTTCTTCTCAACAGTTGGTGGAGTGGTGGTATCGGACTGAATAATTACAGAACTAGACCAATAACTTCGCAGCCAACTTACCGTGGACTCAGCCTTTTCTTTTGATTTCTGGCGCTTAGCCTGTGGTTCGATCGAGGCATCATCCTTGGTTGCTTCTGGAGAAGCTTCCGAGGTCACCCAATTGTCGACTCGTTCGAGGCACATCACAGGGTGATGCAGGCGCTCACGTCTGTTGCCTTTGCCGTATTTGTTTGAACACTGCTGCCACGAACACATGGAAGCCGTACAGATTTTGACATGTTTGTCGTCCGTAGGCTTGCCACAAGCATAACAGAGCTTCTTTTCATCGAACAATTGGCGAAGAGTTGACGCTGGCTTACGATCTTTACATTTAAGGGCGAGATGATCTTTCGAGCCACAAATGATGCATGCTCCCTAAACTCAAAGCATTTTCTAATTATTTCAAAAGAATGGATCACCTTTTTAGTGGTCTTATTAGTCACAACTTTTCCGGTAGTACTAGCCTCCAGCGAGCTTTGCTTCTTGGTCGCGGCCGAGGTGACAGAACGATGCAAACCCTCGAGTTCGCCGAGTTCCGCCAACTCACGGAGATCAGCCGAGCCATCCGAACATGTCGATCCGAGCTTTTTGTCACTAACTTTACGTTGGCGGTTCAAAGACGAGTGCGAGCATGTGGAACAATCGCCAATATGCTCATTGAGAACAGCTTCTTTTCTTGCGAAATAGTGCTTGTACATATTGTAGATATCCTTCATTTCTGAAGTGGCTGCATTGATCGTTGCCAACCCCGGCTGTTGCACGAGGTGACCTTGTACTTTCCGGATTTCATTGTGGACTTTATGAACACTAGACGATGAAGCCACTTTTTTGAATTGTGTCTTGAGCGAGCCTTGGAATCCTCTTTTGATACCAGAACCGAGAGAATGAAGAAGACGTTGCTCCATGGCGTGAAGCTCCTTTTTCATACTCTCCTGCATTGCGTCAATTTGGCGTTTGTAGTTCGCTTCCATTTCCTGTTTCAGCTGAGCGAATGCCTCGGGATATTCAAGAATACCGACGAGGTCACTCTGGCTGGCCGTATCTTTGCTGGTGATCGGTGGCACGATTGGATTTTGAATTCCGATGAGCGTGGCTTTGTCTTCCTTCTTGTCTCGAATTGGAGTTTTCAGCGGATTCGGATTGGTATTGTCACCGGTCGGACTTCCGAGAAGTTCTGACTCCATAAGCTGGGTCACGTCTTCAGCGGTAATCTCTCCGGTATTATGACCATTCTTCCCGAGAAGCTCCTCTTCGAGGTCAAACGGATGACTCGGCGAGGCCGATTGTTCATGCACTGAACACAGAAAGACTATATTAACAGGACTGAAAGGGTAACACCCACCAAACTGCGAATCTGCAGCTTGTTTTGTCTCGATTGGCAAAGCCAAGGGTTCCCCCGTGCTGACGATAGCCGTGGCCATAGAAGAATCCTCTTCCTCACCCGACTGAGCATCTAGAACGGAATGTATCAATGTAATCAATGTCAACGTCTCAATCTACCAACCTTCGTGGTCACTTTCCAAGTCGTCATTTCTGACTGGGCTGTGAGCCGCTGGAATCTCGTCAGGGACACCTCCCTTTCCTCGCTTCTTCTTTTGCTGGTTGCCCGGCATTTTTGGTTCTTGATTAGCTGCTTTTGGTGGTTTTGCAACCGCCTTCTTTTGATTGTTGCTTCGATTCTTCTTTCCTCCCATAATTAATACGTTAGGTAAGTAGACTGTTAGCTGTAAAGCGGTTTTAACTCTGAATAGTAAACTAAGCCAGATATAAATTCGGTAGTGAGCCGATTGAATACAGGGAATTATCACCGAATACAGAAACAACGAGGTAACAACTTTATTAGCAGGCTAATTAAGCACCAAATTTAGAAGAAGATCAGAAGACTTGGAATGACACGATGTGATGGAAGTCGATCGTCTGGAGCATATGATTGATGGACAACAGAGCTTGACAAGCAACTTGGCGCAGTCTGCATTCTCGATCGTCCTTGTGTGACTCGTTGGTGAGAGAGAAACTCGGATTGCAACCACATGGACGTTGCGCTTCGAAAGGGGTGTGGCGGTCGAGGAGAGCTGCTCTCGAGGTCACCGGTGGGCCAAAAACATAGTATTGGCGGCGAATAATCGCCTCCTTCCATGCTTTCACCTTTGAAAGGTGATCTTGGTCACTCGGGATCTTCAGAAAGACAGACTCCGCGTCAACCCGAACGAAGTACGGATGCTCAAAGCGGAAAACTCTGACATCGTCTTGCGTGTCGGATCGATACTCCGCAACTACCCAGACGGACAACGAGCCATTGAGGCCACGAATCTCATAACTGCTCACTTCGAGGTCAACAAGAATGCCACGAGACTTGACAGTCTGCAAAATGGTTTAAATGACTTGTATTGTTGTTTAATTCTAATTTCGTATGCAGCAGAACCAACCGGAATTGACGTAGCGGTAGAGATAGTCGGCCATGCAGAGTTACCGAGGTAACTGCTGGTGAACTCCATAACTTTTTTCCATTTGTCCTGCTCGGCAACGACATCACGGAAGAAAGAGTTGATGGAATTTGAGGCCGTCTCAACCTTATAGGTCAGTCCTGAACGAAATGGGACTAAAGTATGTACGAAAGAGAGCAGAATCATACCCTTCAAGCCTATATAAGAGCGAGTAAGAGTGTCCAGAACCTGACGCTTAGCGACTTCATACTTTTCGTCTTTCTCGTCCATTATTAGTCTGTGAGTAAATCTGTAAGAACCCGTTATTCGAAGTTCCGCAACGATCGCCGTCAAGTAACAACTGAACATTATCATTAACTTGAAGAAAACAAAGCATTTTGGAATTGAACAATGAATTTATACAAATTTACGAAAGTAAGAATTAGACACCGAAGTACAAGTTGATCCCGACGCTTCACAGCCAGCCACTGACGAGGTGACTGCGGATTTCTGAAACCAAGAAAGTCCGGAGGAGATCTTACGATAAGTTTACCTTTCAAAACCCTGTTGGAACTGTAAGGACATTGTCCAAATCAACATCAAACAATAGCCAACTCAGAAATGTGTAGCCAGACGCTGTTAGAAGTCGTGGAACCGAACTGAACTGAAAGAGAACGTTTGAAATGCCACCAAGAGCTCTTGGGTAGCTGATTTCATTCTCGCGCTGACACGAAGAGTGCGCCCACTCTCATGCCTGGCGCGTCTCCCTATACTTGACGTAAAAATTGCAGGTTCGATTTCGTAACTAGCTAGAAACACTGGAACACCATCTGCCCAAAAGAACATCTTACTCGGAAAACTAACCAGAAAACGAAAACAATTTGTAGTTTAGCTGAATTAAATCTTCCAAGACGAAACGGACTTCTGAAGAGCTCGAACACTGGGGAGCTGGACGAGGTCAGATTCCTTGTCTTTGGCAAGCGCTTTGACGGCCGAAGAGGAGGGCATTTGGAAGATGTATGGATCCAATTGGATTTCCTCCATTTCCAAGCCGCTCCTCAGAGCTTCCGAAATTGCAGCCCCAATAGCTCTGGCCCGGCACTGAGCCGGAACAGTGTGATCATATTCTAGATCGACGTAGTACGGGGAGCAATTACAATACGGGTGCTCTTTCGGGGTCACAGAGCGATGCCATGTAGACATAAAAATCTGGACAAACGAGCCATCTTCCTAGAATATAAGATAAGATTCGACCAGAAAGCCAGAACCAACGTGGCTGTGTGGAGCATTCGGACATCCACTTAGCGGTTGCGGCGGTTCCTTCGTATATCGAACGAACTTCGAACCCACCCATTGATAATCTCGTACAGTACCAGCGATAGGAAATACACTGGACGGATCTGTATCCAATGTAACCGTGAAGAAATGTTCTCCATGGCTCGTTATCGTGGTAACACAAAATCGTACAAAGGGCACACGACGATCCGGATTCATTCGAAAGCTCATCTTATAGGTAACGGCGTTTTCCCTGTTGATCGAATCTGAATAACTGAAACCAAGAGAAGAAGATAATCATGGAGTAAAACACCGTGAAGTATAACATCAGCGATAGGAAAACAGCCACAAGAATTTATCTCAAGGTAACAAGTTTAACAAATTTAAAGCAACAAGAAATTTAAAGTCTTGAAGACTCTAAGAGACAAGGAGAAAGCCACTCGGTTCGTAGTGACGTTTCCTTCCACATCGCTCAATCGGTCACGACGACCTGAATCTCTTCGTCGATTTCCTCATTTTCTTTTTCAAGGCGGCGGTATCGTGGTGGCACATTCTCCAGATCTCCGACGAAGTCGAATTCGAGATTACGGTATTCTGGAGGGATGTGATTTGTGAAGATTTCCTCACCGTGGATCGTGCACGAGGTGACATCACCCTCGACTCGCTCGATGACACTTCCGGCGATCAATTGGAGGGTACACTGCTCTGGACCGTGTGTAACGTAATCAATCAGAAAGTTGCTATTGCAGAAGCAACGAGGAGAACTTCTTATGCCGATTCGGATCGAAGCGTCAAGCTGAACCGAAGTCAACATGAAATTGCTGCCAAGTTTAGCCAACTTTTGATCGAGGTGACGGAACACTGTCAGAGCAGGTGTGCCCAGCCAAATCACTGGATTAATGCGCCAACGATTGGACTCGTCAAGGGAGAAGCTTTCGAACGAAGCCATCGTGGTGCCCTCGTTTCGTGTGATGTAACAATCGACAAATGAATTAACAGCCGACGAAAATCGTGCGACCGTTACCACCAGCTCTCCCGTAGACAGGGTTGCATGGCGGTTTGTACGATGGAAAATCTGAAACCGGGACGGAAAAGCTACACAAATAACCATCATTTTACGACACCTGTGCCTCATGGCGAGCTGCTCGGACTCCGAACATGCGGCGAGTAGTTACCAATTGACGCTCTTGAAGTACGTTTACCGCATTTCGAAGAGAACGAATTTCACGAGGATCGACTGAGGATTCTTCGGAAGGGACCTTTTTCGAGGTCATGCCTGGAACCACCAACGAAAATCCTAAGGCTGAAGCCTGAGCCGCGGTCAGAGGATTCTCTACAAGTAACAACTTATATGACATCGCTGTTCGAAGAGTAAGAATTCGTTCTTACTTTGACAATAATCCATGAGCCCCTTCAATGCGGACGTGTGCGCGAATAATAGCCGAGAAAATTCCATTGGAAATTCCGGAATCAATCCTTCGACACGAGCCACTCTTGGAGGAGACATGGTTGCGATGCCGTAACTTCTGTCACTCGAGGTGGACGGATGAACTCTCGAACGAGATCTCTTTCGAGACGATCTTGACGGTTGAGACATTGCTGAACTTGATTACAAAAAATAGTACTTTCCTAGCCATTCTCCTGGTAAAATAGATTAGCTGTCGTGACAGAAACCATCTCCTTATTCATAGATCATAACAACGAGCAATAAAATTTATTAACTGTAAATTACGTTCAGAAAGAAAGAGAATTATCAGGATGAGGAAGAACAGAACTAGATCCATCGTCAAGTCGATGTGGGGTGATTCCAGAATCCAAAGACATCGATTGAGAAGTAAATCAGAGTAGCTCAGAGGAAGACAATTGTCAGTGTACCAAATGTGAGTCTAGAAAGACTCTCATGACAGAGGGATCAGACTGGGTTGAATTGAATTCTACCCAATACCGGCCGGGTCATTACCACGAAGCGAGGTAAACAAATCTTCTGATAAGTCTGACACTCGATCGTTAGCAAAGGTTCGGCGCGGTAACATGATACTTCAAACATGACTCTGGTTACTGAACAAATTATCTAGCCTCTAAGAACTCTGATTACTAGCTCTTTCCATGAGCTTCGAACGGCCTGTAACACCTAATGAAAAAAAATTTTGATTTTCGAATCAATGCAGACGAGATCACCATTCCTCACGAGCTTCGGCTTTACAGCTTGGACAAGTAACTTCAGGCTTTCCACACGAGGTCTATAAAAATTCTAAATCTATTGTCCGGCTCCTTAGCTTCTTTTTCGGCCCTACCAGCGCTTATTTCAAGATAGCCCCACATGTCCGTTTGCTTCTCAATGAAAATGCATGAGCGTTTTCTTGAAAAACAACAGACCTGCAAGGAATCTTCTGCCTATCCATTCTTCAGCCGCTGAAATTTACCAAATGGCTTGGGTTTTCATCGGAGTAAAACGGAATAGCAACGAAACAAACGAGAGGCGAAAATGAAGAAAAGAACTTCGGTCAATACTAAGAGGCACGCGGAGGTTCCCAAAACCTATGACAGAACGTTCAACTACTAAACTTCGTCACGGTCTAGCAATCGAAACGTTCCGCCAGCGCATAATCCAACGAACCTAGATCATACAAGTCTCGGAAAGCACCACGAAATCACGCCTAACCGTGATACCAGAACCGGGGTTCCGGGTTTGTGAAGCTTACTCCGGTACCACCCAGCGAAGAAGACGTGATGACAATTCAAGCTTAAAGCGGATTCCGACCAAAGCGGACTCTGACAGAACATGTTCGTGACAGACGATCGGAAAGCATGAATTAATCATTAAACGACCACGTGTTTCTCCTGAATGTTGCGCTTGTGGCTGATTTTGGCTTCTTAGAGCGACCTCTCTGCTTCCAATCGTCTAGAGATAGGTTTCCGAGAGCACAAGAGACTATAAGAATCATTTCCTAGGACTGACTCCGAGGTGACTAGCAATCTAGGATTTCTGCGGAACGAAATTTCGACCGAGAAAAGCCCAGACCATCAGCACCGGAATAAGAGCCCATGAAATTGAAAGCTTAACAGATTCTCCTATGACCGAAAGTTCCTACAACAGAGAGTAATCGATAGAGAGGAAACAAATTCGCTTGTAACCAGCAATACCAACGGAAGAGAAATTAATCGACTAAAAATCCCAATCTCAACACAGGCGACAACAATCTGCATAGACCTGAAGTAACCGCACCGACACCAATTTTATTGTTTCGTTTCTTTGATCTGTCTCAAAAGTTCATGGTAAGGCTCATGTTCGTAAAGGGTTTTACGTAGCTTTGTTCCTTGTCTAAAAGAAAACTGGGAGAGAGTTCCAAAGACTAGAATCGACAAGCCCTGATAAGTCACTATTACAACTCGGAATTTCGAAATTCGGAACTTTTCGGAAGATTCGCGGGTCGCAAAAGCCACGCGACGTGACGTTATCAAGGAAGCCAAAGCGGTACAAAGAACAACGAACATTAATCAGTTTTCCGGACTAATATTCACCAAATCACGCCATCTTCTATTCAGAAGAACCGCAGATCACCAGAACTACTCCCACCGTCTCTCACCTTCGCGGACGAAAATTTCGTTCACAAGGGCGAGGTAACATGTGGCGCGAAGACTCACAAATACTCCGATTCCTGCATTCACGGTAGTTTGGAATGTGTTGTTAACGTGTCTTGATTTGATTGAGAGGAAAAAGGCCGGTAATCCGAGAGCTCCAAAGGAGCTTACAGATCGCTCCAGGGGTACAGAGGATTCCGAGAATCCTCTGGTAACCCCTCATTGGTATTCGAACCAACAAGAAAGCGCCAGTAATCACTTCCCGTAACCTCGAGGAGAAATTAGGTTCAGCCTCGAGACTACTCCAATCAGAATCTCGGGGTTCCGAATTAAGCTGAAGTTAACCGCTCCAGAAAATCGCAGAATTCCCGATCCTCCCAAATGTGCTCATTTGAAATCAGGGACACATTGAATCGCTTCGACCATAGCTCAGCCTTTATTAGTCTTTTTTCGGGGTAACGGAAAACCTGGAGCGTTGTCTTGAAAGCTTCGAGAAGATTCAAGAGCAACGCTCCGGGGGGCCAGAGGATTCCGAGGATCCTCTGGACCCTAGCCGTCATCTAAATCAGAACTACTCTGCACGAACCGAAGTGTCATGCAAGAGGCAGGACCGAACCGAAAATTCGAAAAACAAGGAAAGCAGCCGATATGATATCAACACGTCTACGTAAATGCAGCCGATTAGAACCTGAGCTAAGATCCACGAAGCACGTAGCGATGCGTGGTGACCGCAGCAGTTTCTTGACCGGTTTGAGGGGATTACTCCTTCTCACATCCTCATCGGGTTGAGTGTCAACTAATCCGGTGTCCTTTCCGGCACAGGCTGGTCCGAGGTTAAATCCCAAGCTCAAATCAAGCCAACAGAACGTGTGGAGATTGCAGAGAGAGCCAGAAACGATTACGATTGAATCGAGAGTCGTTCCTGATAACAGCTCTGGCAACCACCGCACTAGTCGGAATCATCGAGAAGAGAGTAAAACGGGGCCCAAAATAGCGACAGGAAATCGTATCCGAAATGAAGCTTCCAAGACTCCCATCTTAGAAAAACGACTGCTCTCACTTCAGACACAACTCCTTATCGCTACCAGTTATTGTTACGTAAAAACGTCGACTCGTAGCCTTGGCTCTAAGGTTTACTAAGATTGTTCAATCAGTTAAGCACTTGATTCATAGACCTTATATAAGTCTTCTGAATACTAATAGAAAAATCCTGTAACCGTGGCATGAGAGATACGTTCATGTCCTACTTCCTCATTCGAACTCCACTGGACAAACATTACCCCGTCAGACCAGCGAGGCTGTATCTGACAGGCCTCCCATGTGATCTGAAGGATCATCCTCTACCAACAGGTATACACCTCGAAGGCAGAAGGAATGACGCCAAGATCGGGAGGAAAAAGCGGGAGAACTCCCCTGAGCCCAGACTACAGAGCCTAGTGAAGAAGGGAAAGACACGAACGCTCAAACAAGAACGACTACAAAACTTAAGCTACAAGTGCAAAATGGAAAGACCGAAAGGGTGCCCGCGGTTACGGTCTGTCCGGATCAAATCTCCGAGGAGACCTGAAGGTAGACAAATCGGCCGAAGGATCCTTCGGGGTAACTTTTTCTCCGCTCGTCACTCACTTCTCACAATAACTAGAAGTAGGATAGACGTTGTCATAGTCTGCCTGTATCCCGGGGAATGTAAACTGTAAAGTCTACCCCACTCGCGAGCTCAATTCGGGGGATTTAATCCCGCCGAAAGGAGACGGTCCTTACGACATGACAACGAGCTAAGCCTATTTCCTGCGAAAGGTGAACGAATCACAGAGAAAAATACCACAATCCTAATATGTTATAAAGCTAAGGAACAGTCTACGCAACAATAAGCTACCTACGCTAGAAAAGAAACCGGACCGGTATAACCGGGCCAACGCTCAAACCTGAAAGGGATGTTGCGATTTTATCCGAAAAATCACGAAAATATGATGATATGCTTATACTTTTAGCCCGAGGTAACTGCGATGTCAGATAGATTCACTCTTTCTGAGCAAGCGCGGTCACTGCAAGCTAATTTCTAAGTTTCAGCTTATTTCTGATCCTCAATGAAGCTTCTTAACAATCCACAGGTGCGACGACTAACAAGTACGTTGCTCCAGAACTCATGCTCGAACTCGTAATCCCCTGTGGGTCCCCCTTGACGATCGGTGAAGAAGCGTCTAGGTTATGCCAGCTGGGACCAAGTTTACACTCGGCCCACTAGTGAACTACAGCTCGAATCGGACATGAATCAACGCCTCACGGTTGCTTTCGCAAGTTCGGAGTCAGTCCAGACGCATCCCACCTCGCCGAAATCGACGGGTACATGTCCGAAGACTCAAGAAAACGCCTTTCCTTTCCTCCTCCCCCCCAATGAGACGCCAGGACCGAAAAAAGATCAAGCCCTCCGAAGAGAGCATTTTTGAGAATGCAGGAAATAAGAGAATCATCGGGTTAAATCTCACTTCTCAAAGTGATAAGACTCGAACGAATCGAGGTAACAGTCTGACGGCTTCGCTGGCTTTACGAAGTTGCTCCGGATCGGTAACAAATTAGTCAGCGGGTGGAAAGAACACTTAACCCCGAGAGCTAACCTGTGCTTCTGAAACAGAAGTCGACCTCGAAGAACACGTAAAACATTGAATACCGAAAGAGCTGTTTCCATAGCTCGACTTACCCTTTGCCGTCCCGAGCTAATTCTTCCCAGATCACACACAGCCTCGAGAGCCCTGAATTAAATGCGAAGGAGATACTATCAGCCCCAGCTCAGAGTCAACCCTCGACTGTGGTGTGGTGTCCGAGAATACTATAGACGGGTTGCGGAAAGGTGTCAGAGCGAACTAGGGTTTTTTGAAGGAATGTCCCTCGCAAATAATGTCCGAGGTGACGTCCTTATACGGTCAAGTACTTCAGCTCTGTTTGCCGTCAAGCCTAGCCATAAGCCTGTATCCCGGGGAATGTAAACTGTGAAAGTCTACCCCACTCGCGAGCTCAATTCGGGGGATTTAATCCCGCCGAAAGGAGACGGTCCTTACAATGGAAGGCAGGACAGCAAAATCACGAAGAAGGTACAAAACCAAGAACATCTCCCCAAACACCTAACGAGGTGATCTCTCGCCACCTCCAGTAGTTAGAATTAGGATAGACGTTGTCATGGTCTGCCTGTATCCCGGGGAATGTAAACTGTAAAAGTCTACCCCACTCGCGAGCTCAATCCTGGGGATGTAAACCGTTAAAGGCTAATCCCGGCGGAAGGAGACGGTCCTTACGACATGACAACGAACTAAGCCCAACTCTTACCGAAAATGAACGAAAAATCGTGACTAACCTTCAGGGTAACAGAAGAGAAATAATCATTGCAATCATTGCCGATAAAAAATCGATAAAGCCATTCGAGGCCTGAACGTCCGAACATCTCGAGAATATAATATGATAATAATATAATCCGTCGAAAATAATCTGACTCCGAATTGCTCAGCATAATTCCACACGATAAATCATTCAAATAATATCCGAAATATGCGATAAGGAACCATCCAAGCCAACGGTAGACATTAGAACCAGCGAACGACCAGCCAATGATGCACGAAAATCCTCCAAGGGTACCCCGAATCACCGCCAAAATGTCGGATAATGTCGTAAAATCCCCTAGAATCTCTCTATCGCTGAGCCGACTGAGAAGTCAGAAACCGTGGTAAGCTCGAATACATCACGAAGAGACGGCTGACTGGGTTCCCGAAGGAATCCGGTCGATGCACCAAATGTGGACGCCCCAGGCGAATGCCTGGCCTAGTCAGTATAGGCTGGGGTGAGCGGAGAACACATGAGTCCCTTCTAGAACAAAGCCCAGCTCCAGAGGTGGTTCAGTAGGAGCTGGGGATGAGCGATGCAAACAAGATACACAGTTTAAGACAATGACCCATTTATTAAGGAAAAGCATGTCACCGAGGTGACTGCATTAAAAACCTTTAAACGGAATCAACCCTTTCAAAGTCGGACAGTTTTAGGGAGAAAAATGGGGAAAATAGGATCGAGGTCACTGCAATGACTCGGAGGAAAGGGATTCTTCCCAAAAGAAGACCTTTGCCAGCCGAGGTCACAGCAGAGACCAACGGAGTCCATTTTACAACATATTTTACGATAAACAACCAACAATTTAGGGTAAAAACGGTGAAGATTGAATTAATTTAGGTGAGCGAGCGCAGCGAGGGAGTTCGGCATACGGTCGCAGTCGTTGAGCTGTGTCCATCGCGGCGAGACCAGTGCAGGAGGGCGCGACTGCTGCGGCAGACGACGAGAGAGAGACGCAGTGGAGAGTGCAGACAACGAGCGGAATTAACTAAATTAATTGATTAAGGGGGAATTTACCCAATAAAACAGAATTTGAAAGAGAAAAGATAAATGAAAGGAAAACAACTAAATAAAGAAATAATAATAAATTAATAAATTTATTATTAAATGTATTTAAATAGGTGTTGACTGAAATGCTGTGAGAAGGCAGTAGCCGAGGTCACTGATCTTCTCAACATATGACACTTCGATCTTAATTTTTAAAGAATAGAGAAGTATCATCTATTCCTAGAAACTTTCTGTTAGCCCAAAAATATTAATAAATTCATCTCAAAATTTATACATTTTCGTGCACACCCATGTTTAATTAAAACAGTTTACTTGATGTGTTATCACGGTTTGCGAAAAACCAAAAGACTAGAATTCGAGTTCAAAACTCATTATTTATGTTCAAAAAAACTACAAAACTCTCTCCATGAGATGCAAAACATTCGTTTTTTCAAAAACGAGAAACTATATTTTTCCTTTGCCGTTCTTTTAGAGATTCAACCCATCTGATTTCTGACACTTTTTCTCTAATAATAGTTTTCTTAACCTTGTTACTGAAGGACAAACTTCCGTCTAGCCAACTTTCTAATTCTTTCTTACGCGATTTCTTTCTGGACATATTCCATGTGTGGTCATAGAATGGACACAAATTAATGAAAATCTGAATAACAAATCACTTTTTGAGTGATTGTAAATGAACTCAATGAAATTAAATTACTCACTTTTTCCTTTTTTTTTCTCCCAAATACCGCCAGAATAAGGAAAATACTTGCAGAACCATGTCGATTACTTCTTATGATAATGCTACTTATTTGTTTCCTGATTCAGGAGATGCCACAAGATATATACTTTTTAAAGTTTTCAAGTGGGCTCAGTGAGTTAATAATGATGGAAAAAGTTCTAAATTAAATATTTCCAGATTAGTTGGCTATAACAGTGTTCAAATTGAGTTCTACATCGCGTTTTTTGGAGTACTCCTAACCACTTTCCACATTTCAATTTTATCCCGAAAGTCTATGATGACATCATCTGTAATCACAATTATGGCAGGGGTTGCTTTCTTTGATATGACTTCAATGATAATCACAATAGGGACAAATCATATGTTATATGGAACTGAAGGTTTTGATTGGTAAGAAAATGCGCTCTACTGAACTAGTTTGAATTACCAAAATAGTTTTAGCACCCCACCAGCGACACTTCTCTCCTTTAAAGTGTTCTGGTTTTTCATTGGCATCCGTGATTTGGTCAGAAGATCTTCAACTTGGCTCGGTGTTCTTATGGCCTTTATTCGATTCACTGGACTCAAGTTTGCTATGAAACCCATTTTTCAAAAACTAGCAAGACCAGTTTTTGGAGTGTATGCCATCATAATCAGTGTTATCCCTAGCCTGGTTCTATCAATTTTCTACTGGTGGCGATATGATTTTGTAAATTCTGCTACTGAAACTTGGAGGCCATTGGAAGAGTGCTCCAACTATTCCCCAACTGATATCCGCCCTGTTGTATCTCAAAAACCATCAAAATTATTCACTGATTATAATGGCATCGTTGGAAAAATTTTCATGTTGATCAACGGTTCGATTTCCAAAATTATTCCATGCTTCCTACTTCCAACTCTGACAATTTTGCTAGCTTTAGAGCTGAAAAATGCACAGAAGAATCGTGAGAAGTTGAGTTCAAATGATAAGGATAAAAGGTTTGTAATTCTCTGAAATTTGGTTTCAGAATATTTGAGTTTCAGTACTGAACGTACTACTGCTTTAGTCATCTTCATGGCGTTATCATTCTTCATAGCCGAGCTGCCAATAGGAACTGCATTGGCTCTACAAGTGGCATATACGGATATTGGCTTTTTGTAAGTGAATCGAATTTGAACCGATTCAGCTGGAATAGATAGTACTGTAACTACAGTATTCAAATTAAGTCTAACTAACTAATCAAGCCTAAATTTCAGATTCCTCGCCACGTTTGTCACTCACATGTGTAATGCAATGTTCACTATCAACTCTATCACTCATTGCCTGGTATTTTTCATTATGTCATCACAATATCGGAAAACCGTCCGCATGGTATGCCGGTGGCCCAAGAAACCCGTGGAAGTGGTTCGTACAATTTAGAGAGATTTGAGTCACAACAGAACATTTCAGACAGCTAGAAGCACAATTATCACAACGGCAAAGAAATCTTCTTTTTCTTAATAGTCGTTTTCCTCACCTAGAAAAAAAAATAAAAATATAACTTCCAAACTAGAAATTATTTGTAATCCCCCACCTCGCTAGTCTAGTACTGCACACAGGTGTTCCGTTCCATTCAATCATAAAAACAAACCAAAAAGCCACATTCGTAATATTCCTGGTAGAATACATGTTTATGTGCCAAATACGTCGTCAATTACCCCGAGTATAAAACCCCGTACCGAAAACAATTAAATTTGTTATTTTTACTTTTTTTTCGAAAAAAAAATGGAAGTCACTACCTCAGCGTATGATCAAGCAAACTTTTTGTTTCCCAGTTTTGAGAACTCAACAAAGCTTGGATTTTATGCATTTGTACTTTATTTGGATGAAATTGCTCATCCAATTCTGACAATTCAGCTTTATGTTTCAATATTTGGTGTGATAATCACAGTATTCCATTTGTTCATTTTGACTCGAAAAGCTATGATAACATCTTCAGTGATAACAATAATGATAGGGATAGCTATCAGTGACTGGATCTCCATGATAACATTGATAGAGTCTAATACCAAGTTCCTAGATATTAAAGGGACTAGTTGGTAAATTCATGATGTAAATGCGCTCTAATGAAAACGTTTCAGCGATCCTCCATTATCCAAATTTTCCTTGCAACTCTATTGGACATCGCTCATCATTCGAGACTTATTTCGTAGACTTTCCACGTGGCTTGGAGTTCTCATGGCTCTTTTCCGATACCTTGCTCTGAAATTTGCCACCATGGCTTCAGGATTTCAAAGACTATCAGAGCCAAGTTTTGGTTTTTGGTCTGTATTTGGAACGTTTTTATTGAGCAGTGCCTTTTCTATTTTTTACTACTTCCGGTACGAGATTTTCTTAGAAGGGACATGGACTCCAATGAAAAAGTACGTCAAAGGCCTTGTGATAATATTTACATAACATTTTCAGCTGCACAAACATTGACTTGTCAAGTTCATTTCCTATTTTTGGTCAAAAGCATTCCTCATTGTTCTCTTATAATAATGGGATAGTATCCAAGGTTTACATGTTTTTGAATGGAGTGTTGTCCAAAATTATTCCATGTATCCTACTTCCATTGCTCACATTGCTGCTGGTAATTGACCTTAGAGCAGCAGATAAAGCAAGAAATATTAGGACTTCTTCGAAATCAACATCTTCGGGGTAAGTTTTTGTTGGAAAACTGTAACATAAGAGCACCACTGAAAATCAAATTTTAGAACCGAAAAAACCACGGCGCTTGTTATTTTCATGGCTGTCTTATTTTTCATCGTTGAACTGCCCATCGGGATTACTGTAGCTTTGCAAGTGTCTTACACTGACGTCGGTTACTGGTAAGTTTTTTATTTCGAACCATAATTTACCATCCAAATCGAGATTCAGGTGGCTCCAAACATATGTCCAACACTTTTGCAACACTTTGTTTGCAATTTCGGCTTCTCTGCATTGTGTGATATGCTTTTTGATGTCAAGTCAGTACAGGAAGACTTGTAAAAGGTTTCTCAAAAGACAGGTTTGTAATTGTTTTCAACGGATTTGTATTTCAAATAATTTCAGAAAATAGTGTCAGTGGTCAACTCGCGAGAGAGGTAAAAATACATTTTATAATACCCGATAATAAACTTTTTGAATCAAAATGTGCTTTCTATTTTTGACTTTTCCTGTCGGGCCTCGATATTTTCCATCAGAGCGGATCCGGCTTTGGACATTGCTGAAAAGAAGACGAAGCCGCCGAAGATGATGCAACCTGCAAATAACAGTTTTCTTTCATCTTAGTGAACTTCTTGATACCTCCAACGGCTATCAATGTCCATGCTGGTTTTGTAAATAAGAATCCACAGAGTGCAATTCCTTCTAAAATACACACAAACCCAGCAACAACTTGACGATGTAAATGAGATCCTAAAAACGATCCAATAGGTCCTGTAGCAGCAGAAACTGGAGCGGAAATAGCAAAACACTGCCAGGCCATCAAGGAAACATCTCCCATCATATTGGCTCTGTAATAGAATCCAAACACCGCGATGATTCCCTTCAAGACTACTGTAGTGGGCGTGGCGGTTTTCTCAGTGACACGGAAGAGAAGAGTGATAACGGCAAAAATGCAAATATCAATTCCAGATCCAGCGAAAGCGTCGAAAACTCCTCCAATAACTCCAGTGAAAAATAGAACCCATCCTTTCCATGCACTAAATTCTGGAATCTCTTGAAATGTGGATCGTTTCTTTTGAGAGTTCAGGATCCCCAGAGCGAATGCAAATGCAGTCCAGATAGAGACAAAAAGCATTTTCTTCTGGGCTCCAGTAAACAGAGGATCAATGAAATGAACTCCAATAATGAATCCTGGAACAGCTCCAAGACATCCAAGAAGTACAGCACGATGCTCAAACTTGACTTTCATGAAGACTACACAAACCAGGGCAGAAGTCATTCCAATAGATTGAATCATTAAAGAAAAGTCTCTGGCAATTTGTGGATCAATATGAAGTGCCAAAGTCATAACAGGAAAAGCCACAGCTCCAGATCCTTCAGAAGTCATTCCACCAACAAATGATCCGAAAGCCATTGTAACCGGCATTTGCCAGTATTGGGAATAATACTGGAAGAAGTTGTATCGGAATGCAGTTGGCCACCAGAGAAACTGAAACCTTTTTTGTTAAATGAAAAAAGGTATTCATGCGGTCTGACGCTCTACTCACATGAATAAACAAAAATGGGATCAACATAGCCGTAAACTTTCTGTATTTAATGCTCATAAGTTGTCCACAAGTGGGATTGTCTGGGAGCTTAGCCATTTTATCCGCTTGGTGTTCCTCCAGATGCTGGCCTAAAAAATTCCAAGTTTTTGGTGGGAAAAAGATCAAAATCTTACCTTCCAACAAGTACTTTTTGCACCATTTGTTCAGTTTTTGTCCGGAAGTCAATGGTGGAATCTCTCGTTCTTCCGGGGTGTACGGTAGTTTTTCAATATCCATCGGGCGGACTTGCATCGTCAGTTTTTGCAAATTGGCTGGTTATGAGAATATTTGAATGCAGTTTTATAGTGGTAAGTTTTCTGACCGGAAGGAGGTGCGATACGGTAGCGAGGAGGCGGAGTCAGAATGCTATTTTCGGCGTGAAAAGTTGAACGTTGAAGGTTCGAAATTTGAGAATAGTTTTTGGGATCAAAAATTACAATTGAAAGGTTTGAATACGACAATACACAACAAGAATAAAAATGGATTTGAACCAATTGCAGGAATGTTGTTTATGAGTGAAATGAAAAGGACTATAACAATGAAAACGTGTTCCAATGAGTCATGCCGTTCTGCTCATGATGAGATACTTTTTAGACAAAAAACACTACCTTGGATCATAAGCCTTATGCGCATAATCTACCGTACCCAGGCACTCACCTTCTTCTTCTTTTTTCCATTAACATTATCAATGGTCTATCAAAGATCTTTTCCCATATCTCTCTTTGTTCTTACCCAGGTCTATGATCATCTTTTCATCAAAAGAGAAGAAACTGTATTTTGTGATCACGTCTCTCGTGTTCCAATGCATTCTCGCTAGTCGCGATCGAGAAAACGGACAAGCGACGACGTCACAAAGTCAACGGTTCGGCCGATGGTAGTTGAAAGATGAAAGTTCTAGAGATCAATCTGTATCTTCTATTTTTGGGAGGAATGATTTTTAATAGTATGGGAAGAGAGATAAGAATGTGGGTTCAGATATTGAATTTGCAGAAACTGTAATTTAAGGGCATTGAATATCGTATTCACACTTCAGAAACCTATTAGCACAAACTCCACTTTTTGTCAAATCTTGTGTTCTACGAACTTCTCAATTTTCATATTTGTCAGCTTGACCAAGGTTAACTTACTTATAAAAGTTCTCGCTTTTTCTTATCCCAATTTTTATGAATTTTTTCATTTCGATGTTCGCATTTCCATAAACTTGATCTTCTAAGAACACTTGAATCTTTAGACTCATTCTGACCTGATCTTTGCGCAAAATCAAGATAATCTTTTCTTCGAGTTGACTCACTTCTAGGGATTCTGATCAATTCCGATTATCAAATTAACACCGTCTGCAAAATAACATTCGGAAAAGTCAAGTTATTTTTCATTTCGTTCACATTTCCAATGGAGACCACCACCTCTTCTTATGACCGGGCTTCGTCTTTATTCCCAAATGCTGATGATTCTTCTCGAATGAAATATTATCAGTTAATGCTTACCCTTGAGAAATTTGCTAGACCAAGTCTTCAATTTCAGTATTATTTGTCATTCTTTGGTATAGTCTTATCAGTTTTACATTTGATTGTTTTGACTAGAAAAACTATGATGATGTCATCAATAATCTCTATAATGGTTGGACTTGCCTTATGCGATTTGATAGCAATGATGGCCACAATTCAATCGGCAGGAATGTTTTTCGATGAGGAAGGCACAGATTGGTCAGACTCAGATGAAAGTGGTCAAATGCTAACAGAAAATGATTTCAGCTCTCCTCCAGTATCATATTTCAGTTATAAAATGTTCTGGATCTTTGTAGTAATTCGAGATTTTGTTCGCCGCTCCTCCACGTGGCTTGGCGTTATGATGGCTCTTGTCAGATGCATGGTTATAAAGTTTGGTACCAGTATGCGTTTCCAAAAGTTTTCAAAACCAATTTCGGGTTTTTTCGTGATATGGGGATGTTTTATATTAAGCTCTGGCCTTTCTGCAATCTACTATTTTCGGTATAATATTGTGGAAAAGGGTATATGGCAGCCAATGGCCTTGTTTGTTATTTTGATGGGTCTTTTCCAGGAAAAGAAATTAAAATTTTCAGTTGTACAAATATTCCATTGACTTCGAGTTACCCAATTTATACTCAGAAAAGATCAGAATTGTACACAGCTAACAATGAATTCTTTGGAAAAGCTTACATGTTTGTCAATGGTGTTGTCTCTAAAGTTGGTTTCAATATTTGTGGAAAATGCGCTCTACTGATAATTTCAGATCATCCCATGTATTCTTCTACCTCTACTAACATTCCTACTAGTTTTGGAGCTCCGCCGAGCAGAAGCCATCCGCAAAACTTCAAACTTTTCTAAACGAATAAGTTCTGAAAAAACAACAGGACTAGTCATTTTCATGGCTGCCTCATTTTTTATTTTAGAACTCCCCATTGGAATTTCATGGGTATTTCAAGTATCGTACACTGATTTTGGTTTTTTGTAAGCTTTTACGGTGGAAAAGTATTTTGATGTGGAGTTATTCAGATACCTGGCAACATATGTAAACCACTTATGCAATTCAATTTTCATCATAAATGCCACGTGCCATTGTGTTGTTTGCTTCATGATGTCTACTCAATATAGAGCAACAGTTGCAAGTTTATTGAGGATAAAAGTGAGTGAATTGGAAACCTGTAATAGAAGGGCATAGTTTCGTTTGGTTACTACCTTTCTATTAATTGAATAGTTGCAGGTAGAGCAATCAACTTCGGTTAACAGCACTCAGTTGTCTAGAGTTGGAAAATAAAAAAAACTTTCATCACATTTGGAAACAAAGATTGATATTTACCCGACATAGCACTCAATATTGCTTCCAACAACGTATTCATTTGTGTCACCCTACTTTTTTGATTAATATCGCCCCATACTTATAACCTCAGCTGACTACTATAATTTATCTCTTTGTTGCCTTTTTCCTTTAAATGAATTTCATTTTGTTTGCTATTTTTCTTCCTTCAATCAACATGTGGAATATAGAAAAACCTGTAACCAAATGTTGTAGGTCTAACCATTGGATGAAAAAAGTGCTTCTTAGAGTTTAGATTCCAACTGCACATTTGACCAAAATCATGTAAACTCCGAAACTTTGAAACTTCTTCCAACGGATTGTGACTCTGTTTGTGGACATTTTTCCATAAATCAATATACTAATCTCACTGAAGATCAGTTATCATTGGCTTTCAAAAATATCAGAGTTATCTATGGATCTATAAGTATCTCTAACACAGACTTTACCAGTGCTAGGTTTTTGGCAAAGTTGGAGACCTTGGAGTGTGGTAAAGCTCACAAACAATAGTTTCTAACAAATGTATGAGTTTCAGAATCTAGCAGTTTTATTTATTTTGACAATAATATTAATATGATTGAACTTGGGTTGACAAATCTTATGTCAACTTCTTGTGGTATTAACATCGAACGTTCTCCAAACATGAAGAGGCTGAATATACCAAGATTGAGAAACTTTTATAACCCAAGCCCTATCAAATCGAAAATGCTAAATAATTTTGCTATGGAATCCCCTGATTTCTGCATGACAATCACAGAAATGACTTATTTTATGTATTACCATTTAGGTGAAGTCAGGACTTCCGACGGAATTTATTGCAAACTTTCTGAATCTGAAAACTCGGCTTTGGTTCGAGAAACTTGTGAAATCGAAAATTTTGTTCTCCGGGAATTCAATATATCTTGTCAAGGGGTCCTTGGAAATGTCGTTATTAAACCTGGTGATGAACCTCATGTGTATAGACTTAACGGGGTCACGGCAATATATGGACGACTAATTATTCATAATACAATGTTAGAAACTGTTGATTTTTTCTATAATCTTCTGTCGATTTATGCATTGAACGGTACACATTTGAAATATTATGATGAGTTATTCAAACATATTTCAGAAGATGATATAGCAATCGATATTCAAAACAATCCGGAATTAAAAGCTGTTCAAAGCGGAGGCTTGACGGTATCAACAGAAATAGAAAAAATCATTTTCTTGGAGTTTTTCAGAGAGTCCGAGGGCGAAAGTTAATTGTGAATAACAGTAAAAATGGTATTGTTTTAGACGAAAGAGTTTGTTTTGGAATGGTCGGTATCAAAAAAACAGGGAATGGGTTATGTGGTAAGAATGAAAGTTTTCAAAGTTTTCAGAAATAAAGAAAATTTTCAGAGGTAGTCCCTGGCTCAAACTCATACGTGAATCATAGTGGAACCGTTTGGATTTTCATTTTAGGAACTTTCCTTTTCCAGTTTCTAGGCAGTTATTGAATCGAACTTGTTTTGTTTAAAATGAAAAATGACGAATGTTCATGATTATTGGTCTCTTTTCAAAATTTTGTAATTAACACTTTTTCTGCAATTTTTTCGTCATTTCACCTGCTACAAAAACTTTCAAAGTTAATCTCTTTTTTTGTCATTCCCATTCTACAGTTTAAAAATGACCTTTTTGTTTTTGTTATTTCCCATTATTTTGATAGAAGCGCAATATTCAGAATTTTATGATAACAACGGATTTTTTGAATCGAAATGTGGTAAGTTAATTCAATTGTCGGCGACTTTTTATTTGACCTTTCAGGTCTTAACTGCTCCTTCGAGTCCGGCTACATTGATTCTGAAACATTGAAGTCTTTCCCTACAAATTGCACATCTGTATGTGCCTATTTAACCATAGATCATAATACAGATGTAACCGAAGACGATCTCAAACTTATTTTCAAAAATATGAAAACTCTGTATGGATTTCTGCATATCATAAATACAAACTTTGCCTCGTTAAATTTCCTAGAGAACCTGGAAACCGTAGAATGTGTTAATAGAAAAGGTTCTTGCATGTCGGATATATTCATTCCCTCAGAACATCCCTATGACTTTTTTCGCGTTGAAGAAAACTACAACCTAACCGAAATCGGATTGATAAACCTTACATCCATCTCATGTGACATTAGTTTGTTGAATATAAGGAGATTGAATTTACCACGGTTAAAAGTGAGTCTTTCAGATATGTTTTCTAAGTTTTTCTTCCATTTCAGAACTTCTACCATACCAATTCTTGTCTTTCTCCTTTTAAATTTTTTGTTTCTAATAACGAAAGCTTTTGCTTAACTATCGAAGAACTGAACACAATTATGGGTAGTGATTTCTTGGAATTCACTGATTTTCTCTCAGTCTGCAAACCTACAACTTCGACTCGATTTGATGATGAGAAAGTTTGTGAGATTCCAAAATTCAATATTTCTGACTTTGATATCACTTGCAAGAGGATTCTCGGAAATGTTGTTATCACCCAAGGCGATGAGCCACTTGTTGCCAATTTGAAATCGGTGACTTGGGTCTATGGATATATTATTATTCATGGAACTAATTTAACCACTGTTGACTTTTTCGACAGTCTGGAATATGTTGTTGGAGAATTCGGTATCAAATTCCAGCTGTTAGAAAACTAAAAACTATAAATTTTCAGGTGCTGACTACGTAATTGAACTGAAGAATAATCAAAATCTGGTCAGGGCGGTTCTCCCAAGCTTGAAGGTTTGCTCAAGGACCAAATTATAAAAAGAAAAACATATTTTCCAGAAAACCTACGGATTCATAAATATTGAAGACAACAACAAAGATTTTGAGTTAGATCCTAGTTTATGTTTAGAAGTTAACCACAGTTTGAATGTGACCAACTGGAGGAGAACTATATTTCAATTAAAGTCTTGTGGTAACATTGTGTTATTTATATTTTTTAACTGTTATGGAGTTCAGACTATATCTACAAAGGTGGCATAATCAAAGAGACACATTCTGGGAGCTTTGTAAACAGATTTAATGCTCTGGTATTTTGTATTTGGCTTTGGATTGTTTGCGGAACTTTGATAGTATGAATTTTTTTTTGATTGATAAATTTTCTGACTATTTTCTATGAAAAACATTTAATGTTTCACCAATCATGGCTCTGAGTTCACCTGCTCCGAGTATTTTTTCACGTTTTCTTTTTGGCACACATACTTCTCAGTCTAATCTATATTTTAATCATGTTACTCAGTTTTTTAGTAATTTTTCTAACCGAAGTCCAATCTTCTGAATTTTATGATAATAATGAATTTTTCAAATCTAGATGCGGCAAGTTTCCCTGTTCAAAACTCGAGTCACTAAACTTTATTTTTAGATGCCACGTGCACATTCGAAGCAGACTCAGTGGATTCAATGTCTCTAAAAACATTTCCAACTAATTGTAGTTCTGTTTGCGCATATCTCCGGATAGATCAAAACACAGATGTCTCTGAAGAAAATCTCAAGTCTACTTTCAAAAATATGAAACATTTGTACGGATTTTTGCGTATTTATCGGACATACTTTAAATCTGTCAATTTTCTAGCAGGTTTGGAAACTGTGGAATGTGGTAAGCCACGTGATTTTGACACAATCCAAAATGAATCATTTCCAGAAAACCCCTCAGACATGCTTGATATCCGAGCAAACGACAACATGACTGAAATTGGTATGGTGAATCTAACGTCTACTTCATGTGACATTAGATTTCCAAATTCTGAATTGATGATGAAATTGAATGTTCCAAAGTTGAAGGTAAGTGGCTTCCACATTGGATGAAAATCCCATAGAATTTAGAACTTTTATCAAATTAATCCGTCATCAACACCTCTGGATCTCCACATTGCCGGAGTAAACATTTGTTTGACGGTAGAAGAAGTCACAAACTTTTTCAGTAGTGACTTTCTGGATAAGGGCTCGCAACACAGCATTGTCTACTGCCAACCTAATAATGTGACCATACTAGAAAATGAGAAAGTTTGCGAGATTCCAAAGTTCAATATGTCAAGCTTTGACACTTCTTGCAAAAGAATAGTTGGGGATGTCGTTGTGAGGCCAGGTGATGAGCAGTTTGTGAACAGCTTGAACACTGTAACATGGGTCTATGGGAGAATTTTGATTTATGGAACAAATTTGACTTCTATCGACTTTTTTGACAGCTTAAAGTTTGTTATCGCGTCATTATGTAAGCTATTTTTGCACAATAGATTTGTTAACTTGTTTTTATTTTCAGTATCTGACTATGTTATCGAAGTAAAAAATAATCAACATTTGGTAGAAGCAAAATTTCCACGTTTGAAAGTTTGGCATTCATTAGTGACTCCACTCAAAGAAAACATTTATAGAAAACTCGAGGACACGTAGTATTTCAAAATAACAACCCGAAATTCAAACTGAATCCTGGTATATGCCTCGAGGTCAATCATGGTCTAAATGAAACAGTATGGAGAGAAGTACTTTATGAAGAGAAGTCTTGTGGTTAGTTCATTTGAAAATTCCTAAACTAGTTCGTTACTTATTTCCAGCCGAAATCTACGAAAATGAGATGAGTGAAAGTGGCTCATGTCATTCTGGAACGCCAATTACTTTACTGATTTTTCTGATTTGGAATTTTTCCATTGTTCTTTGAAATGCTTTTTGTTACAAAATAAAAACTTAATAATCTTAGAACTTTTAAAATTATATGCATGCAATTAACATTTGTTGAGAACAAATTTCTTTGAAGTTCACCTGCTAATTACAAAAGTAAAAAGCTAATTTGTTCACGAGTTTCTTTCATATTTTTCATATTAGCAGAGAACATTTTGAACACTCTCATGCTTTTTATATTTTGTTTTCTTTTTTCAATAATCAAATCGCAAACTTCAGAAGATTATCCGGTAAATGAGTTTTTTGAATCTAGATGTGGTAAGCTCAAAAAACCTTCTCCAAAAGTCATGTTTGGGTTTTAAGGTTCCACTTGCACATTCGAAGCAGACCATGTGGATTCTGAAACTCTGACTCTGTTTCCAACGAATTGTAGTTCTGTTTGCGCTTATCTTTTGATAGATCAGAACACTGATTTGACTGAAAAGGAGCTCAGTCATACATTCAAAAACATGAAACTGTTGTACGGATCGTTGCGTGTTTCTGGGACACATTTTGAATCTATCAGTTTTCTTGCAGGATTGGAAACTGTGGAGTGTGGTATGATATGACTTTTTGATGTCATCCCAAATACGTTGGTTTCAGACAAGGCTGTCAAAATCGACGGCCAGCCGTGGCCGGCCGGCCGTGAAAAAGCCGCGGCTTTTCTACGGCTTTTTCACGGCTTTTTGAAAAGCCGCGGCCGGCAAAATTGAAAAAAGCCGTGAAAAAGTACTGAAAAATAATAAATTTGACGGCCGGCTTTTTCACGGCCGGCTTTTCATTTCAAATTTTTTTCAAAAAGCCGGCCGGCCGCCCGCCACGTTTCACGGCCAGCCGCGGCCGGCCACGGTCGGCCGTATGACAGCCTTGGTTTCAGAAAAACCTAACGACAAAATCGATATTCGGAATAATAATAATTTAACCGAGATCTGTATGGTAAATCTTAAGTCTACTTCATGTGACATTCAATTTAACAATCCTGAATCTATGAGAAGACTAAATGTCCCTAAACTTGAAGTGATTGAAAACCTATTTATACGAAAAAGTGATAAATTTCAGAACTTTTACCACAATTTTCCTTCGCAAAATCAGTTGGAATTGCATGTTTCTGGCAGCGCAGGTTTTTGTGCTACGGTTGAAGAAATGACAAACTTTTTAAAAAGCGATTTTTTGAGTTTCCCTATGTCAAACATTGATTATTGTCAACCATTAAATATAAATAGTATTGGAAATGAGAAGATTTGTGAGATATCAAAGTTTAATATTTCAAGTTTTGATATTTCGTGCATAAGAATATTTGGAAATGTTACAATAACACGTGGTGATGAGCAATATGTGAGCAAATTGAAATCAGTGACCTGGATTTATGGAAGGGTTCTAATATATGAAACTGGCCTCAAGTCCGTTGATTTTTTTGACAGTTTGGAATATGTGATAATGGCAACAGGTAGGGCCCAAATAAGACATACTATGAGCAAGAAGAAGACGCAGAGAGCACTATGTTTTAACTTAATATTTCCTTTTTGACTTATGATATGTTTTAGATTCCTCTAATGCTGTTGAAATCAGAAATAACCAGGAACTGACCCAAGTTGTGCTCCCCAGTTTGAAGGCCCGTTATTTTTTGAGTCTTCTTGCAAATAAATTTTTGTTTCAGAGGACCCGCGGATTCATAAGGCTTCAAGAGAACAATAAAAATTTTGCGCTGGACCCTCATTTATGTTTTGAAGTAATCTTGAATGTCACTGCATTCAGGCGTGTTGTTTTTGAAGAGGAATCATGTCGTTAGTTTGATACTCTTCATGAGTTACGGTATAAAATGATTTCAGAAAAAATCTATAATGGAAGGTCGAAAAGTCAAAATCAATCGAACAGTTTTGAAATCATGAATTGGCTTTTTCTTTTGGGAATTCGTCAATTGGCAGGATTTCAAGTTTTTTGAGTTGACAATGAATTTTGTATTTTCTCAGTTTTCAATTTTGATTCTTGTAGTTTGGTCTGGCCAGTGTGCCTTTTCTTGAAATCTCGTGTTTAATTTGATTTTTTTTGTATTTCCGTGTGGCATTAAACCTTTTGGCCGCTATTTTTGATTGAAACAAGTTCACACCTGGTGTAGTCTCCAGGTGTCAATTTCTCTCTGTTTTTGTCTTCTTCTCAGTCACCTAATGTTCCCATTTATTCGTTCATCTATATTTATTCTATTAACAATACATACTGATAGTCAATTACTTAGCACTATCGAGCTGTTTAAGTTTTTTGAGTCAAAATGTGGTTTGTTGTGTTTTATTTAACGTTTTATCAAAGTTTTATTTCTATTTCATTTTCAGACACACAATGCATATTTGAGCCGAACCATATTGATTCTGAAAGTATAAAGGAATTCCCAACGAATTGTACTTCAGTTTGTGCCTATATTCTGATTGATCAATTAACTGATTTGACAGAAAACAAACTGAGAAGTGCATTTAGAAATATGAAAACTTTATATGGAAAGTTCGAAATTCTCAATACCAATTTTACAAGTGCAAGTTTTCTGGCAAGCCTTGAAACAGTAGAATGTGGTAAGTGATAGTTTTGTTTAAATTGTTACAGATTGCTCTGTTTTTAGCAAACGGTAAAGAATTGATTATAATTGATGAAAATCTCAAACTGGTGGAAATTGGAATGACAAACCTGACCAATGTTGCATGTGAAATCATGTTTCTCTCTTTGAAAGGAAGATTAAACCTTCCAAGTTTGAAAGTCTGTTTATCCTCAAAACGTTAACAAAATTTATTGGCAATGTTCAGAATATAACGAATCCAGATACTGCGGTCTACCCAGCAAAAGTCAGAATTGCTGGCTCCAATAATTTCTGTGTATCACCTTACGAAATGGAAAATATTATGGAAAGCGGATTTTTTGAACTTAGTCAGCTTGATGCGAAAATCTGCAACGATTCGAAAGTTAACGATGAGAAAGTTTGTGATATCGAACCTTTTAATATTTCAAGTTTTGATCCAACTTGTCAAAGAGTAATTGGTTCAATTGTCATTAAATCTGGAGATGAACAATATGTTAACAAACTGAAAAATATCACTTGGATCTATGGAAATATTTTCATTTATGGAACCAATCTTACCATTATCGACTTTTTCGAAAATTTGCAGTATGTTATTCTGAGTCATAATGATGATCAAAAATATTATCAAGCCATTCATTTGCGACTGAACCCAAACCTGACAACTGCAAAGTTTCCTAGTTTGAAGAAAGTTCAAGGAGGGATATTAATAGAGGAAACGTCTGGAATTTTCCAATTGGATGAAAGTTTGTGTTATGAAACCATTGAAACTGCAAATATCACAGTATATCGAGGATTGAGTTTTAATAGGCGCTTTTGTGGTAATCTTTTTCATTCCATTCGATCAGAAAAAAGCCTGTTTCAGAAGATTTCGAAGAATTGTTGCGGAGTGATAAATATTTACTTCTTCAAGTGGGAAATGCGGTGTTATTGATAATGTTTTGGATGATTTTTGAGTATTCTGGAACATGATCTGCTTTTGGTTCGTTCTTGAAATTTTATCTACTCGCAAAACTTCTGCTTCCGTTATTTTCAATGTTTCAATTCTTCCTGAACTTTTCTCAAAATGAAAATGCACCTGGTGAATACATGAGCTTAGCGATTTGATTTTTTGAGCTTATTTCCGTTTGATTTCCCAATGCTTTCCTCTGTTTATTTCTACATTCTTGTCTTTTTATTGAAGCTAAATAATATACGAACGACAACAGCTGAGTTGTCCGATTTCTTCGAATCAAAATGCGGTAAGTTTCATTAATTTCATATTACATAATCTGTTTCCCGTGAGCTATTTCTTTATTTTCAGCTTCGACATGTACATTCGAACCTGGTCATATACATTCTGAAACTATCGCATTTTTCCCAACGAATTGTACTTCTATTTGTGGTTCTATTCTGATAGACAGATCAACTGATCTAACAGAACATCAACTAATGAATGTATTCAAAAATATGAAAGTTTTATATGGAAACTTGAAAATTTTGAAAACAAACTTTCTCAGTGCAAAGTTTCTAGCAGGACTTGAATCAATAGAATGCCGTGGGTGACAATGACAATGCATTTGTGGTATATTTTCTGAATTTCAGCGACTAATGATGACGTTTTTGAGATTAATGGAAACAACAAAATGTTAGAAGTTGGAATGATCAATCTCACGTCTATTGCATGTGACACATTGTTTACTCATATTGAAAGAAGACTAAATCTTCCAAACTTGAAGGTGAAGCTTCAAGTAAATTGGACCCAATCCATTTTATTCAGAGTATCAAAAAAGCAAATTCATCTGCTTCACAAGCGAGAATTGGAATTTCTGGCGAAGGCAATTTGTGTATAACAGCTGAAGAGATGGAAAATATCTTGAAAAGTGGATATATTATATTCAATCAACTGGATGCAAAGTACTGTAGTCAAAACAATACAATAATTAACAATGAGAAAGTTTGCGAGTTCGAAACTTTCAATATTTCGAGTTTTGATCCAATTTGTCAAAGAGTAATTGGCTCAATAATCATAACATCTGGAGATGAGCAATATGTTAACAAACTGAAAAATATCACTTGGATCTATGGGAATATTTTTATTTATGGAACCAATTTAACCATCATCGACTTTTTTGAAAGTTTGCAGTATGTTGCATTGACTAGTTTCAAATACAACAAATACGCTGACGCCGTTCATATTCGCCATAATCCCAGATTAACCACTGCAAAGTTTCCCAGTTTGAAGAAAGTTAGAAAAAAAATTTTGATACAAGAAAACCCGGAAACCTTTAAGTTGGATATGAATTTATGTTTTGAAACGGTTGAAAGTGTAAATATTACATCATTCCGATATCTACTCCTCAATGATCTCAGTTGTGGTAGCTCATTTTACTATTATGAATGTGACAATAGTTTCTTTTTTTTAGAAGATCTCATAGACGCTGGCATGATCGGAAGTGGCAAATCTCAACGTCATGGAATGGGAAGTTTGGTGATTATAATAATTTTTTCCACGATTTTTTGATACTTTTACGAATAAATCATTAGGGTTTTCACTTCTTGAGAAGTTTGAGTTTGATCTTTAAGAAAGATGTCTTGCTCGAAAACAAATTGATTCGATGTTGAGCTACTAATGAATAATCATATCGAGATTGTAGAATTCATTAACTAAACCAGAATCTGGTTACCAGACATCAACTCTCAAGAAAAAAAACCATGTTATCAATTATTAGGAATTCCATGACCCGTTGCAGGAAGAGTCCATTACCGTCCTCACAGTTTTTGAAAACTGGTTTTTTTTCCGATTTTCTGACAATATCCCAACATTACCAATACTCCTTTATACAAAACCACGTATAAGATTACGCCCGCCTTCTTTCTGGATTTAGAATATCGAGAAGACGTCAAATTTATAACTTTTTTTCTAGACAGCTTTTCTTCTGTCCTGGAAAATTTTTTCACTAAGTTCAGAGGATTTTGATGAATTGTTAGGGAGTGATAAATCAAAAAACTTTTTCAAATGAGAAATGCTTTGTTATTGATCATTTTTTGGATGATTCTTGGATATTTTGGAACATGAACAACTTTCGTTCTTGAAGTTTTTTCTACCCACAACACTTCAGCATTTTTCAATTTTTCAATTATTCCTGAACTTTTCTCAAAATGAAAATGCACCTGGCGCATACTTGAGCTTAGTGATTCCGTTTTTTTTGGTTTATTTCCGTTTCATTTTCCAATGTTTACCTCTGTTTGTTTTCACATTTTTGTTTTTTTATTGATACTTGATGGTAGGCGATCGACCACAACTGAACTGTTCGACTTCTTCGAATCAAAATGCGGTGATTTTTTTGAATCTCATCTGACATAATTTGTTCCCTGTGAGCTACTTCAGATTCGACATGTACATTCGAACCTGGTCATATACATTCTGAAACTATCGCATTTTTCCCAACGAATTGTACTTCTATTTGTGGTTATATTCTGATAGACAGATCAACTGATCTAACAGAACATCAACTAATGAATGTATTCAAAAATATGAAAGTTTTATATGGAAACTTGAAAATTTTTAAAACAAACTTTCTCAGTGCAAAGTTTCTAGCAGGACTAGAAACAATAGAATGCCGTGGGTGGCAATGATGATGCAGTTGTTCTATATTTTCTGAAATTTCAGCGACCGACGATGATGTTTTCGAGATTACTGAAAATTGCAAAATGTTAGAAGTGGGAATGATCAATCTTACCTCTATTGCATGCGACACATTGTTTACTCATATTGAAAGAAGACTAAATCTTCCAAACTTGAAGGTGAAGCTTTGAATAAATTGTACCTAACACAATGCATTATATTCAGAGTATCCAAAAAGCTGATTCATCTGCTTCACGAGCGAGAATCGAAATTGGCAAAAGTAATTTGTGCATATCAGCTGAAGAAATGGAAAATATCTTCAAAAGTGGATATATAAATTTCAATCAACTGGATGCAAAGTACTGTAGTGAAAACAATACAATAATTAACAATGAGAAAGTTTGCGAGTTCGAAACTTTCAATATTTCGAGTTTTGATCCAACTTGTCAAAGAGTAATTGGCTCAATAATCATAACATCTGGAGATGAGCAATATGTTAACAAACTGAAAAATATCACTTGGATCTATGGGAATATTTTCATTTATGGAACCAATTTAACCATCATCGACTTTTTTGATAGTTTACAGTATGTTGCATTGACTAGTTTCAAGGGTAACAAATACGGGGACGCCGTTCATATTCGACATAATCCCAGATTAACCACTGCAATATTCCCCAGTTTGAAGAAAGTTTGGGAAACTGTTTTGATACAAGAAAACCCGGAAACCTTTAAGTTGGATATGAATTTATGTTTTGAAACGGTTGAAAGTGTCAATATTACATCATTTCGATACCTAATCTTCGATGGTCGCGGTTGTGGTAACTCATTTTATTATGAAGAATGTGGCAACAGTTTTCTTTTGTTCCAGAAAGTCTCATAAAAGCTGGCATGATCGGAAGTGGCAAATCTCAACGTCATGGAATGGGAAGTTTGGTGATTATAATAATTTTTTTGTATACGATTTTTTTAATACATTGCGAATGAATCATTGAATTTTTCAATTTTTCAAATTTGTATTTGATCTTCGAGAAATATTTTTTGCTCAGAAACAAACTGATTCGATGCTGAGATAATGATGAAGAATCATATTGACAATGTAGAATCTTTTGACTAACCCGAAGTCTGGTTACCAGACATCACAAATCTCATAATTAATCACGCGATTATGGAAAATGTCAAGATCACCTGTTGAGTCTCAGCAGCAACTTTTTGACATCTTAACTTTCTTTACAAGTGCTGTCAAATGAATCTGAGGCATTTTGCCATTTTCTTCCTTAAGCTAACTGTTGGCTACGCCGAGCTGGACTTTTTTCAGACTAGATGTGGTAAACCTAAAATTATACAAAATTGAAGGCGCCCATTTGAAAGTTACAGATTCTAAATGCATATTTCATGAAGATCGCATCACTTCCGAATCTTTAAACTTATTCCCGACAAACTGTACTTCTATTTGTGGATATTTGATAATAGATAGTTATTCGGATGTAACAGACACTCAATTAACAACAGCGTTGAAAAATATAAAAGTCCTTTATGGATCGTTATTTATCAAAAGTTTAAACTTTACAAGTTTGAAGATTTTTGCTGATTTGGAGAAAATTGAGTGTGGTATTCCGTTTTTCAAAAGAAATCACTAATAATGATAACATTTTCAGATGATATCGCGTACATTCTCATTGAAAAAATGCCCATGATGACAAACATTGGCTTAGTGAACTTGACTTCTACTAACTGTGCAATTCGAATCGCGCTCACTGAAAACTTAGAAAGGCTAGAAATGTCCAATCTGAAAGTGAGTTTAAAAAAAAACTTTCGACTAAATGTATTTTTCAGAACTTTTATAAAATCGGTTCTTCTGAAACTCAAAGAGCAAATATCACTCTTATTTTCGATGCACTTAATTTTTGCATCACAATTCAAGAAGTTACTCATTTTCTGACCAATTATCATTATGATATTGTTACAGCAGGAGCTACCCGTTTTTGTAACTTCAGTTCTACCGAAAGCTATGATTTTGATGAAAAAGTATGCGAAATTTCAAGTTTCGATATTAAAAGTTTTGATCCAACTTGTGAAAGGATAATTGGTGACGTTAAAATTGAAGCTGGTGATGAAAAGTACGTTGAAAAATTGAGAAATATCACTTGGATATATGGAAGACTGACCATTCAAAATACCAGTTTAACTTCAATTGATTTTTTTGACAATCTTCAATTTATCGTTTTCTTAGATGGTAAACCGAAAACTTTCTATTAGAAAAACCTTACCATATTCAGAGTTTTCATCGGATACCATAATAGTAGCGAACAATCCGAGTCTTCGTGCTGTACACTTTCCGAATTTACAGGTTTGGAATGGCTAAAACCAATATTTTAAGAACACATTCAGAGAGTTCGAAACCGTATTCTTTTCACTAAAAATAATGAAAACATTCGCATCGATCAGACTCTTTGCTTTGGAGTCAATCTGACAGAAACACACTGGGTCTTGGCTCATAATTTGAATTGCTGTAAGTTTCGAGTGTTTTTTCAAGTAAACGTTGATTTGTTTCAGATCAACTAGCCGAAAACAATATGTTTTTTGGAGCAAATTCTGATTCTGAGAGTTCGGTCTATAGTATCTCAATTGCTTTTTGTATTTTCTTTGTTTCACTCAACTCTCTTGTCAGGTATCTGACCATGCGACTTCTGTAGTTGTAAATGAAGTTTTTGGAAAGTTCCACATGTCGCTTCTGCATCAGTTTAAGGAAAAGCCAGAAGGCTTCTTGTGTTTCTAACTAGACATTTCCACGTGGTCTTTTTTCCAAATTAACATTTTCACATGTCTTTTTTTCGATGTTTCATGAAATTTTTTCCTTAATATTCAGTTAGACTGATACAGCCATTTTAAATTATGAAGTTTGCTCTTTTCGGCTGTGTACTTCTTCTTGAATCTTCTTTTTGTCAGGATGAAATCTCAGGATTCCCATTTTTCCAACCCAGATGCGGTCAGTTACCAAAGTAGATAAAAACTTCTACTAATCATAATTTCAGACTCGAATTGTACATTTGAATCTTCCCATATCAATTCAGATACTTTGAAATTGTTCTCATCGAATTGCAGTTCTGTCTGCGCTTATTTAGAGATTGATCACTTGTCTGATGTGACAGAATCTCAGATGACAATTGCCTTCAAGAATATAAAAGTTTTATACGGTTTTTTGCATGTAACAAATACGAAACTAACCAGTTTGAAGTCATTAGCAGGGCTGGAAACTATCGAATGTGGTAAACTTTTAAAAATTCAAGCATAACTCTGATATGAACTTTGTAGAAAGCAGCGATGATCAAATTTTTATCAGTCTTAACTTGTTGATGACTGAAGTAGGGATGGTTAACCTATCATCGACATCTTGCAGCATAAATATCGAAATGAATAGGAACATGAGCGAACTTAACATGTGGAGCAGGGGGTTAGAATGGGGTCGGACCCCCTGTCCGAATATTTGTCATTCCACCACGGAAGACTACATCTGTAAGGGAGCCTGCGAGTATCAACGAGAACAAACACAATTATGCAATATCCTTTTATTAATCACACAGGCTGGATGAGTTACTATCCAGTACGAGAACTATACAGCGGATATAATAAATAGGACTGCCAGGACAGACAGCTCTAACGGAGATACGGCCGTTGACAAGACGGCTAACGACGTTAGAGGGGAAAGTCCTGACGGAAAGCATAAAGCCGTCAAGGTTATAAGCCGAGAGCGGATTAAACGAATGATCCCAGTCAACGATTAACATTCTAGACAATATTGCCGCTATAATAGGAGGTCTCTTGATACAAGAGACAACCGTTAAGCGGGTCAAGCAAGTGAATAAGCAACAATAAAATATACAAACACCAGCTGCCTATATTAGCATAGCTAACTGGCAAGCGGGTGGCAGAGACAGACGAGGAAGTCAAGACTGACTGAACGACTGAATGAGCAGTGACCTCAGCGCACTCGCTGATGACCTGCGTAGGTGCCCCAAAGGGGTAACTACGCAGGCGGCAATTCAAACGAGTGCGGTGGGGCGCATTTGTATAAATAGTGTTAAATAGACATTTAAACCGGGAACAGAGATAAAGGCGAGGAAGTAAAGAGTAGAGAAGGCTGTTAAGGACTCTAAGTTTGAGGGCAAACCACAAAAGAGTCCTTACATGACCTTCCAGTTGACAGGGTCCTCCCATAAGGGTGGACTTTGTCGACATAACATGCCTAAACTGAAAGTGAGAGTTGAGAACTGAGTTTTCTGCTGTTTACCACTATTTCCAGGATTTTTACATGTTGGATTCTGAATCGAACCTTCCCAGAATAACAATTTTATTAAACTCCGAAACGTTTTGGTTCTCAGTTCAACAAGTCACTGATTTGGTGATAAATGATTATCTCAATGTGCAGGATATAACAGGAAACTATTCCAAAATATCTGGACAAGTTGATTTTGAAGATAAAATTTGTGAATTTGATATTTTCGATATTGCAAGTTTCGATAATTCTTGCAAAAGGATTATTGGCAATATTATGATAAAAGCTGGAGATGAGATTCATGTTCATAAATTGAGAAATGTGACATGGGTTTATGGAATGATCGATATCCGTTGGACTAATTTGGAATCAATCGATTTTTTTGATAATTTAGAATATGTTGTGTATCTTGGTGAGTAAACAAACACACCTTTCAAGTTTAATTTAAAACTTTCAGGGGTGGTTGAGGCAATTTATGTATTCAACAATCAAAATCTTCGTGTTGCCTCATTTCCAAGTCTGAAGGTTTGTTGGGTTTTTTGTATCTTATTTCACAAAATTCTTTCAGAAAGTTGAAAAATCTATTAGATTCTTTGAAAATAATGAAAATCTAGTTTTGGATTATAGTGTTTGCTTTGGAGGAAAAAATATTCAAAACATCACTGAAATGCATGATGCAGGGGTTGGCCTGAAGAATTGTGGTAATCAGAAAATGCAAGGGGATCATAAATTGAGAAACTCCGTTTTCAGCACAATTGATAGCCGAAGGACGGATAATTGATGTAAAGTCCAGGAAAAATGTATCATTTGACAAAATTATTGGTTCTGTTGCTTCAATCTGTGTCGCTTTATACCTATCAATAATGTTGCACTAGTAGTTCGCCTACGTTCAGAAAAAAAACAGATGTTGACTTTTTTTGTAACTGTATGAAATTTTTGTTTTCTATCCACCAGAGTGAGTTCTGAAAAGAAACCTCTTCAAGTTCTTTAATCAGCGCCAACCCAAATATCACCTGTTTTTTATCACTTTTTGTCCATTGCATGATTGGAAAAGTAATATAAACTTGAAATTTCCCAATTTATTTTTTCCCAATTGTCTCCTCAAAAAAGTAATCAAACCCAACTTTTATCCAATTTCACGATGAATATATTGTTCTTTGTTTCTATTTTCTTTTTTGAAACGGTTTTCTGTGATGACGAATCCGAGCAATATGAGTTTTTCAAAACCAGATGTGGTAAGCCCAAACCAATAAAAACTGTCCAAAATGAATATTTAGATCCAAACTGTACATTCCAAGATGGTTTAGTCACCTCTGAGACGTTGAAAACGTTCCCAACAAATTGTAGTTCAGTCTGTGCTTATCTTGAATTCAATAAGAATTCTGACGTCACAGAAGCCCAACTAGGAGTTGTTTTTAAGAATATGAAAGTGTTGTATGGATTTTTGCATGTGAAACAGACCGAACTAACGAGTTTGAGCTTTTTAGCAAAGTTGGAAACAATTGAGTGTGGTTAGTAATCAGAATTTTCTTATATTTATTCTGGGACCATGTTTCAGAAAGTGTGGACAAATTTTATATTAACAATAACCATTTTATGTCTCACTTGGGTATGGTGAACTTATCCTCAACGTCTTGCAACATAGATTTCGAACTAAATAATCAATTAACACGACTAGATATGAGCAGCTTGAAGGTGTTATCCTATTTGTTCTGATTGTTATTACCCCGATTATTTCCAGAAATTTTATACTTTAAATTCCGATGCAAACAGTCTTGCAATTCGAATATCAATGGATAATGAACAATCTGAAATGTCAATTCAAGAGCTAACAAACTTTATGACAAACGATTATGTAAAAATTGAAAACTGTGGCGCAAGATCTGTGAAAATACCTGAGGATCTGAATTTCGATGAGAAAGTCTGCAAAACCGGGAATCTTACGGATTTTGACATTTCTTGCAAAAGACTAGTCGGAGACGTCATTATAAAAGCTGGAGACGAGGCTCATGTTCACAAGTTGAAGTCAGTGGCTTGGGTTTATGGAAGGATAGAGATAAGCAAAACTAGTCTGGATTCCATTGACTTTTTTGATGAACTACAGTATGTCGTAAACACAAGTGAGCACTGAAAATCACTTTTTATTCTGATAATCTCAAATTTCCAGATTATAACTCTGCTATAACTATCTCATACAATTCCAATCTTTTGAAAGTTTCGTTCCCAAGTTTGAAGGTATCTGCGACTTTAGAGAGGTAATACTTTATTTAATTTTCAGAGAGTGGGAAAATTAATCTTTATGGAAGGCAACAATCAAAATCTAGTTTTGACCAAGAGTGTTTGTTATGGAACGATGAATAGCAGAAATATCTCAGAGCCCACTGGAGTGACCTTGAATGGAATGAATTGTGGTAGGTAGTCTGAGCTACTAATTGGTCTAAACTGTCATTCCAGATGCCCTTTCTGAAAAAGGTTTTGTTATCGATTACGAAAAGAACCATGGAGTTTCTAAAAACTTGACTCATGCAATAATTGTTTCGATCTTGATGGGCATGAGAAATCGGCATTATATTTAAGACCCGAACATGTTTTTGACGTTCCTGGTTTAGTATTTGGAAGTTCCGTGTTACTTCAAAATCCTGAAAACCGAATTGAATATCAATTTTAATGCACCTGTTCTTTACTGCAACGACATTTAACTAATGAAAACCTGAGTCCTCATTTGTCTCATTTCTTTTTTTGCACGTTTTGTGAAAATTTTTATATGAAGTTAACTGTTGTTTTCGTCACGATTATACTGAAAAATGTTGCTTCTAATGAATATAAAAATGCAGAAGAAAACTCTTTTTTTGAGTCTAGATGTGGTATGGTATTATTTCTCCGGTCATAGTTCCTAAACATTTTCCAGATCCAAATTGCACATTCACTGATTCCCATATAAGCTCGATGACTTTACAATCATTCCCATCAAACTGCAGCTCAGTTTGTGCTTATATTGAGATTAATAAGAACTCTGACGTCACAGAAACTCAAATGACAAAAGCATTCAAAAATATGAAAGTGTTATATGGATTGCTGCATATTTCCTTCACAAACTTTTCCAGCCTTAACTTTCTGGCTGGACTGGAAACTGTTGAATGCGGTCTGTGTGAAAAATAATGCATTTTTAACATGAACAAAGCTCTTCAGAAAGCAAAGACACAATATTCATTGATAATAATTATTTTTTGAAAGAAGTTGGGATGTTGAACTTGACCTCCACTTCATGTAATGTTATCATTACTACTAATTCTAACCTGGTACAGCTCAACATGCCACAGTTGAAGGAAGCATTAACTTATAGTATTTTCACCTTTTGAATTTTCAGAACTTCTACAAATTGACTCCATCTTCAGAGTTATTGAACGTCCTGATTGCAAACCCACCGCCGATTTTTAGGCCCACAATTGACGAAATTACTAGATTTCTGACAAATGACTATGTGAATATTGAGAGAATAGTAGGCACCTATTCCAAAGTATTCGATCAATCTGAATTTGATGAGAAAATTTGTGAGATCAGTGATTTCGTACTTGAAAAGTTCGACACGTCTTGTATTAGGATTCTGGGAAATGTGATCGTGAAAGCTGGAGATGAAGCTTATGTCCATAAATTGATAAATGTGACATGGGTTTATGGAATGGTCAAGATTAGTGGAACAAGTTTAGAGTCAATTAACTTTTTTGATAGTCTCGAGTATGTTATGAACGTTGGTGAGTATTCATAAAGAATAAGAATCTCATAAACCATTGTTATCAGCCATTGGTCCAGCAATACTTGTTTTCAAGAACCCTAACCTTAGCGATGCCAAATTTCCAAATTTAAGGGTAAGTAACTGACTGTTTTTTTTTAATCTTCCCCATTTTTCAGCGTGTGAGAGACACAATTGACTTCAATAACAACAATGAAAAGTTGGTTTTGGATACAAGTGTATGCTTTGGAAATATGCTTACCCGCAATGCCACTGAACATCATAGAGCTCATATTGACTCGAAAAACTGCGGTAACAACGGGAATTTCCAGAAGTGATATTTAGATTTTATTTCAGATAAGCTTGTGAAGGAAGGTCGGGTTCGAGACTTGGGATCCGGAGCTGGAACACTCTCCAATTATGCGTTTTGTGTAGTGTCAGGTTTTGTATTGTTCTTATTGACATGCTTCGTATAGTTAAACATATCAATTTGTATGAATCACAATGACTATTGTTCACGTGACTTTTAGTTTGGCACCCTCAAAAAATTGATTGTAGTACTCCAGATACGGATATTAATACTTATCACCTGGTCTAGCCCGCCTTTACTCTCCGATATTAAAAACTTGGTTCTTAGCACGTGCGGTTTCATTTTCCCCGTTTTTTATTTGTGATTTTCCATTTTACCCCGAATGAAGTTCTCCATACTGATTGCGATTTTATTTGCTTTTGTTGCAAGTGAAAATGATGTAGATGAGTTTTTCAAGAGTAGATGTGGTAGGTCAAATTAATGGTTTTGGATTATGCTCCACATAATTTTTAGATCCCAACTGCACATTCTCTGCTTATCATATCAGTTCCAAAACTTTAAAGTTGTTTCCTTCGAATTGCAGTTCAGTTTGCGCTTATATAGAAATTGATAAGAATTCTGATGTGACAGAAGCCCAAATGACAAAAGCATTCAAAAACATGAAAGGGTTAAATGGCTATGTGAACATAATCGAGACAAATTTCACGAGCCTCAAATTTCTGGCTGGGCTGGAAACTCTTGAATGTGGTTAGTCTTGTTTTGGTTTAGCAGTGTTTCGTTAATGATTTTACAGATAATGGTGATACTTTATTAATCCGAGATAATCTCATGATGACCGAAGTAGGTATGGTGAATCTAACCTCTACTTCTTGTTATATTGATATTCGGTACAATTATAACATGACACAACTTAATACTCCTAAACTAAAGGTAATTAGTTTTAAGATTTTTTATTCAAAACTATTTTTTTTTAGAACTTCTACAGCTTGAACTATACTGAAAGTGTTCCTGATATCTGGATAGAAAATTCCGAGAAAATTTTCAAAATTTCGATTGAAGAAGTAACCCGGTTTTTGAGCAACGACAATATAGGCATTTACATGATAGTGGGAAGTTATCCCCAATGGTCTGGTGAACCAACTTTCGATGGGGATAAAATTTGCGATGTTGGAACTCTGAACATTTCAAGTTTTGACACTTCTTGTAAAAGAATATTTGGAAACGTAAATATCACATCTGCGAATGAAGCTTATGTTGATAGGCTGAAAAACATTACATGGGTTTATGGATGGATAGAAATCAGAGAGACCAATTTGGAGTCTATTGACTTTTTTGATAGTCTACAGTATGTTATGAACGTTGGTGAGTCTTGAGACTGTTAGACGTGAATGTGTAATCGGGTTTTTATTTTCAGACTATGGGCCGGGGATATATGCATGGGGCAACTCCAAACTTCAGCAGGCTACATTTCCAAGTTTGAAGGTATGTAAGCTAACTATAAGATGTAAAACCTCTGTTACTGCGGCATGCTATTGTAAAAGAGGTTTGATGCTTTGAATAAACCAGTGCTATTTCAGCGTGCAAAAGACGCCATTAATTTCAATGAAAATCATGAAAAACTCGTTTGGGATCCAAATGTTTGTTATCGAACGATTGACTCTCGGAATGTCACAGAGCAACGAAAAGCATACATTAACGTCGACGATTGTGGTAACCATGAAATCCGATAAAGAAAAAAATATTGAATTTTTTATTTATTTCAGAAACGCTCGTGAAAGATGGTCGTCTCGTTGAAGTAAAAGCCAAAGATAATTCGGCATCGGGCAACTTATTTCATTTTGTGATACTTTTTGTTATTTTTTTATGTCAGATGTGTTTATGAGAGTTTCAGTTTTTCAATTAATTCAAGACCAAAAACTAATAATAAAATGAAGAATTTTTTGTGAAATTGTGAAATTGAAAGTCAAAAGTTTGTTTTGATAGCACCACCTGTCAATAGTTGTCTGTCTCATCAACCGATTATGGATTCGATCAATCATTTTCTTCTTGATGAATCTTTACACCGCTCTATTCTTCAATCTTTGTATCTAATGTTCCTACAATTTGATTTTATCAACTTTCTTCATTTTATTCTCGCTTTCAATCTTGTATTTTTAATAAATGCCGTTGAAGCTGAAAATTGTGACAACAAACAACAAAACACTTGTTTTCTAGTTAGTCTTTTTTTTCTTCCCAATTTTTTTTTACTTTTTTTCCCTTATTTCAGATCGCCTTGAAAATCCGATCAAATGCAACATCAGCTTCAAGCCCAGAAAGAAATTCAAAAGTCAAAACTCTTTGTAAAGATTTCCCAAAATGTTTGAAACCTCTAAAATGTGGTAAACCAGAAGATGTGAAATCACTCGTCGACCAATTGGCCTCCTTCTGTGAAATTTTAGCCTTCAAAGACACTACTGAATATACGGGTTGTAATTTAAAATTAGACCCAATGAAATCCAAATGTGTTAAAGAATGGAATCCATTTCCAGCCAGAGTTGATGATATGAAAAAAATGAAGGAAATTCAGGCGGAATCTTGTAAAAACTTTTTTGGAAAGGACAATTGTATGGAGAAAGAAATAACTCATAAATGTGGTTTTGAGACGTGGCAAAAGTTTCGGAAGGTAACATTCTTTTTGAAAATTTGGCTCAAAAATTTTGAAAATTTCAGCATTATCTAAATCTCAATTCCTTGAACAACGCCTGTGATTTGCATTGATGAAAAAGTTGTGGTAATTTGGAAATTGTTGAAACTAAAATGTTGAGTTTTTCCCTGTTTGCAAATGTGCTACGGAATTTTTTCATTCTGTAAATATTGATTTCTTGCTGTTTTTGCAAATCTGATATGATCAAACATCCACTTTTAATTGTATTTCTTTGATTGAACAAGTATTTCTAATAATGTTTCTTCATCGATTACTGTCTGTGTTTTCCACCTGTTCCACGTGGTTTTTTTTCAAAATTAAAAAAGTAATTTAGACTTTTCACATGTCAATTTTTGTTCGACAGCCTTCGGAAACTTTCATATTAGCATCATAGTTCTCTATTTTTCATGGTGCTAACAGGTCTCTTCCTTGCATTAATTTCAGTGCTCTTTGGATTGGCCAATAGTCACGACGAAAATGCGGAACACGATTTTTTCAAATTTAGATGTGGCAAGTTGTTCCTCCTTTAGAAAAAAATTGATAAGGAAAGAGCTTCAGATTCCTCTTGCACATTCCTCCCGGATCATTTCGATTCTGAGACAATAAAGAAATTCCCTTCGGAGTGTAGTTCTGTCTGCGCATACTTATTGATTGATCAACATTCTGGCGTTACAGAGATTCAGATGATTGAAACTTTCAAAAATATGAAAATTCTTTACGGTTTCCTGCGCGTATTGAACACGAATTTCACTAGCCTGAAAATCTTAGCAGGGTTGGAAAAAATAGAATGTGGTAGGTTGTGGCTGATTTCTGGTTGTAATCTTTGATTTTTACATTCAGAAATTGGTGATAGCATCGTTATCTACGAGAATGAACTTATGGCTGAAGTGGGAATGGTCGATTTGGTTTCAACTTCTTGCAGTATAGATATTCAATACAACGTGAAAATGACACATTTGAATCTCCCAAGCTTAAAAGTAAGATTATTGATTTTCATCTGTAAACTTTATCTTCACTTTCAGAATTTTTATACACTGACACCAAATTCAGCTGTTCCAACCTTAACAATTAAAAACGATGATGTTATTTTTAGAATATCAGTCCAACAAATATCCGATTTTCTGGCTAGTGATTATGTGGAAGTTAAAGAAGTCAGTGGAGGGTATTTCAATTTTTCTGGAATTTTGAACGATGATAATGTCTGTGAGATTGGAAATTTAAAACTCGCGGATTTTGACCCCTCCTGCAAGAGAATCTTGGGGAATGTGAACATCACTGCTGGAGATGAAATCCATGTTAATAAACTACAATCAGTTACATGGGTTTATGGTATGATTATTGTATCTGGAACTAATTTGGAAAGCCTTGACTTTTTTGATAACTTGGAATATGTTATAAATGTCGGTGGGTTCCAATTTCATTACTGGAAAAAATAACAGTTTCCCTATTTCAGGAAGTGGCACTTCTGCAATATTTGTTAATAATAATATCAACCTTAACCGAGCAACATTCCCAAGATTGAAGGTTCTATCAAAATTTTATGAAAACTTCAGAGTATGTTCTGTTACAGAAAGCGGAAGTAATGGTTATTTTCTCCAACAATCATCCGGATCTGATCGTGAACTCAAGTGTTTGCTCTGGAACTCCGACTTGTCTTACTAAAAATGACTGGAATGTGGCCTTCTATTACAGGAAGCAATGCGTAATCAGTGGATGTACTGCTGATGATCAGAACTCGGCTAATGGAGCAAATTCGTGTATTTTCTTAATTCTTTCTGTGGTTCTGCCGTATATGTATCCATTTTTAAATCATTTAAGTTTCGACTAAAGTGAGAAAATAAATATTGCTTACACTTCAACAGTTTACATTGTTAAATAATTTTCAACTCTACTTTTGAACGATAATGAGAAAAGAGATCAATATGTAGTAGCATCAAACGCCAGTGGTTGCTGTGGGTATTGTAGACTGTGTTATAGTTAGGGTTCCTATCAAGTGCTAAAGTATTTCAATGAAAACATCCCAAAGGAATAAACACTTAAGAAATAAATTAAGGTTTATATCTCATTCTTGACTGAATACCACGACAACTGCCTTCATATGCGAGAATCAATAAAGGAGATGAACTGAGCCAAACCCAATAATTACAGGGACAGAGTACTAAACAATAGCTTTCTATTCGTTCAAATGTTCGATGTGTTTCAAAATTTTTTTGTATTTGACACATCGGCTTTGCAATCCGTCACACAAGATTGAAAAAAAACCAATAATTCCACCTGTCATTTCGTTTTCCAAAACCACAATTCAGTCGATTTTTCATATTATATATTGGCAACCACGTTTGATCTCAATGAGTTTACCATTTTGGGTCGTTCTCTTTTTTGTATTCGTTTTTGGTGAAGATGATCCTGGATATGAGTTTTTCAAGTCTAGATGTGGTTTGCCTGATTGCTTCTTCTGAATAATAATTTAACGAAAATTCCAGAGCCCAATTGTGTCTTCGAACCTTACCATGTCAATTCTGAATCTCTGAAATTATTTCCATCAAATTGTTCTTCAGTCTGCGCACACCTATCAATTGATCAATATTCTAATGCCACAGAAGCACAAATGGCTGAAACATTCAAAAATATGAAAGTATTATATGGCTCTCTACACGTATATCGCACACGCCTTACCAGTCTCCAATTTCTGACCGGTTTGGAAAAAATCGAATGTGGTGAGAAGCGGGCAAAAAACTAATGCTCAAATCTTGAAATTTTCAGACTACGAAGATCCAATTTTTGTGGAACATAATAATTTACTATCTGAAATTGGGATGGTGAACTTGAGCTCAACTTCTTGTAATATTGACATTCAGTATAACCTTAACTTAACGCGTTTGAATATGCCTCAACTGAAAGTGAGATTTCCGTTTTGTTCCGTAATTGAAAAAAGCTTCGCAGGATTTTTACGTGCTTGATCTTCCCGCCGATCTTCTCAAAATCGAAATCGATGCTAATTCCGATTCCGCTAGTTTCATGGTAACAGTTGAAGAAGTTACCACTTTTATGGCAAATGATTACGTTGGAGATATAAGAATTAGGGGAAATTTTTTGAAAACACCGGAAGAGTTGTTTTTCGGTGAAAAGATATGTGAAGCTGCGGGGTCGGGACTTGTGAATTTTGACACTTCCTGCAAAAGAATAGTAGGAAATTTGGAACTCTCAGTTGGTGATGAAAACCATGTTCACAAGTTGAAAAATGTCACATGGGTTTATGGAAAAATATTAATAAAAGGAACCAATTTAAAATCAATCGACTTTTTCGACAGTCTGGAATACGTTATTGACATTGGTGAGTTCGAAAAAGCATTCCATGGATTTAACTTCAATATATAGAACTTGGAACAGCCATTGATGTCTATGAAAATCCAATGCTCCGTGAGGCATCTCTGCCAAGTTTGAAGGTTGAGAAGAAATGTATTTTCTGTTTTTCTATGATAAAATTTCAGAGAGTTCGAAATATGATCGGCTTCCTTGACAATCATCAAGAATTAGTTCTAGACATCAGTGTCTGTTTTGGACAAAAGAATATTAATAACATGACAGAACGAAACATTGCTCTTATTAACGGGATATCCTGCGGTAAAGGAGCTCAGTTTTACCATATTTAATTTTAAGTTCAGAAAAACTTTTATCAGAAGGGCGAGTGGTCGATTTGTCTTCAAGGAAAGCGGCAGTTTCAAATAATGCGATGTGTTTTGATATTATAATTTTTGTGTTTGTTTCAGCTCGTTGTTCCGGTTAAGTTTGTTTTGACACTGCAAAAAATGCAAATTTTCCTACGCATGATTGAAAACTTTTCGACTTTCGAATTCAAAGTTTTGGAATTTAGTGAAAGGATGTATCAATATTTTTACTTTCTCGTCATGATTAATATATTAATCTACCAAGCTCCTTTCAATAATCACTACTCACATAAAAAAAACTAATCAAAAGTTTCACCTGTTTAATATCGAGCAAGAGCCTCGAGAACTCGGAAACAAATCCAATTCAAAATAAGCAAATCACGTTTCATGTATGTATTTTCTTTTCATTCTCTTTCTATACGGAGAAGTTACCGGCGATGATGAAAACTCAGAATATGAGTTTTTCAATTCCAGATGTGGTAGGCTTCCATTTTTTAGATTTGAACAATTAAACCATATTTAGATTTCAAATGCATATTCATTCCTTATCATATCAATTCTGAAACTTTAATGCAATTTCCATCTGATTGCAGTTCCGTTTGCGCTTATTTATCGTTTGATCAATATTCTGACGTAACAGAAAATCAGTTAACAGTTGCTTTTAAAAATATGGAAGTGCTATATGGTTTATTGAAAATATCTCAGACAAACTTCAATAGTCTGAACTTTTTGTCAGGATTGGAAAAAATTGAATGTGGTTTGTAGCTCAATATCTCTTTCCTCAAAATTATTTTCAGAAAGCGGAGATTCACTGATAATAAGCAATAACCAATTGATTACCGAAGTGGGATTGGTAAATTTAAAATCCACTTCTTGCAACATTGAAATTGCAACCAATTCTAACATGACACAACTGAACATGCCAAAACTTAAAGTGAGATTTTCTTCCAATTTTTTCGTTTTTTAATTGTGAATTGGAGGATTTTTATATACTGAATCCTAATGCAACTCTACCACGGATGGAAATTATCAATGTCAAAGTGTTGAGTATTCAACAAGTAACAGATTTTCTTGCAAACGATTTTATTGACATTGATAGTATATCAGCGGATCAGTTGACGACATCTGGAAGCTTGGAATTCGCTGAGAAGTTTTGCGAAGTTGGGGTTCTGAATCTAACAGATTTCGACAGTTCTTGCAAGAGAATAATGGGGAAGGTTATTATAAACAGCGGAGATGAGATCCACGTTCATAAACTGAAATCACTGAAATGGATTTATGGCAGTATAAAAATCTATGGAACCAATCTAGAATCTATTGATTTTTTCGACAATCTTCAGTATGTGATCAATGTTGGTAAGATGATAGAACTGCATTTGATGATAGATAATCAAGAAAAAGCTTCCTTTCAGTTGAACTGCATCACGCAATAGAAGTTGATGACAACCTCAATTTGCGCCACGCTTCGTTTCCGAGTTTAAAAGTAATAATTTTGAGGCTATACCTTCAAAGAGAAACTATTTTTCAGAAAGCAAAACGGACGGTACTGTTCACTGACAATCATCCAAATCTAGTCGTTAACTCGAGTGTTTGTTCTGGAATTCCAAGCGTAAAAACCAGTGCGGATTGGGCCTACGCAATTTTTAATGATCATTCGTGTATAATTGGGGAGAGTTTTGTAGATGATCAAAGCTGGAAAAATATGGCCTATGGAGCTAGCTTTTTCTGTTTTATGATACTTTTTGTTCTGTTAGAATACTTAATTTCATTGTAAAGAAAAGTCTTTTCATCTTGGTAATGAAGGTTTTACGGTAACTTTAAACTGATCTATGCTTGAAACATCGAACAATTTCCATCAATTTTTGTGTTTTATGCTTTTTTATCACCTGTTCATCGTGGTTTTGTAAAGAGATAGAATTAATTGAAAAGTTTCATACGACCCCCGGAAATACTCTTTCAGCATCACAGGTCACTACTTATTGTGGTTCGAAATGTTCCTGCTTCCATTAATTTTTCTCGTTTTTGTACTAGCTTTTTGTGAAGATATCAATTTGGAGTACGAGTTTTTCAAAACAAGATGTGGTAAGTCAAATATACTTTTTCGCTTCATGTCTAACTTCAGATCCGAGCTGCATTTTCCACAATGGTCATATCGACTCTGAATCTTTGATTCAATTCCCAACAAGTTGTGATTCAGTCTGTGCTTATCTAGTTATTGATCGATTATCAGATGTGAACGAAGATCAACTGTCAGAAGTTTTCAAGAAAATGCGAAAGTTATACGGGTTTTTACACGTGACCAGTACACAGCTAACAAATCTTAACTTTTTAGCAGGACTGGAAAACATCGAATGTGGTTAGCATTCCAAAAAGTTACAATGAACCAATTGACTTTTTCAGAGACCGGAGACAGCTTTGCGATCCAATATAACAAACTGTTGACAGAATAAGGAATGGTTAACTTTATCTCTACTTCTTGCAAATTTGTTGTTTCTTCCAACATCCTCATAACACAAATGAACATACCTAAACTTAAGGTTTGATCAAAAACCAAGTTCCAGACAAAATATACAAATTTCAGAGTTTTTACAAATTGAATCCCAATTCAACTTATCCAAAAATCAAAATCGCTAATTTGGTTGGTATGGATATTCAACAAATAACAGATTTCTTAACCAGTGACAAATCATACATTGATGCGATCTTTGCAAAACATTATATACTTTCTAATAATTTAGATTTTGAAGAAAAGATTTGCGAAATTCCAATCGTTAAACTTTCGGATTTTGACACCAATTGCAAAATAATATGGGGAAATGTGAGCATTGTAGCTGGAGATGAAATATATGTTTACAAATTAAAAAATGTCACATGGGTTTATGGAAGGATAACAATCATGGGGACCAATTTGGAAAACATCGACTTTTTTGATAACCTTCAATATGTTTCGAATATCCGTAAGTTCTATTACAAGATAAAACCAAAACACAACTTTTCTTGATCAGACGCTTTTCATACAATCGAAATTTCCAATAATGCGAATCTCCAACAAGCATCGTTTCCAAGTTTGAAAGTACTGGAACAATATTCCAAGCAATAGAATAATTAACTATTTCAGCGAATCCTTGGAGTAGCACTTTTTGAAGACAATAATCCAAGTTTAGTTGTAAACTCCCCTCCTTGTTTTAGAAGACAAAAAAGAAACAAAGTGACACTGGAATTGGAAAAAGACTATGGAATCCAAAAAGCATTCATAGCATGTGCTATTTACGAGAGCATAACAGTTGATCAAGATTCAAAAAGTATGATTTGCGGAGGATTTTTCCATAACTTTATCATTGTAATTGCTCTTTTGCTGTATACATACTATCTGACTGTCTTGAATAGTAAAAAAATGAAAACTGTACTCAAAATGAAGTTAATTAACGCATTATTCGATGCAAAGTACTCTCACAACTTCATTTTTCAGAATCTAATTTCAGAATTTTCGTGTGCTACCGTATAACCAATTCACCTGCTTCCAGGTGACGTAGAGGAATGTAGGCAACGCGTTTCATGATTAAAGTAAGGTTTGATTCCATTTTTTTCCCAATTTTTTTTTTGTTTGTTGCATCATGAAAGTTACCTTATTGGCTTTTTGTTTATTCGGCAAAATTTTGAACGAAGATGATCTCGAGTACGAGTTTTTTAAGACTAGATGTGGTAGGTCGCATTTGAAGTTGAACCAGATTAAGCGCATGTTTTTAAGACTCAAACTGCACTTTCAAAGCTTATCACGTCAATTCGGAAACTTTGAAGTTATTCCCATCCAAATGCCGTTCCATCTGCGCTTATTTATTAATTGATCAGTATTCTGATGTCACAGAAACTCAACTAACAATTGCTTTCAAAAATATGAAAATTTTGTATGGATTACTGAATGTGAAGAATACACTATTCACTAGTTTAAGTTTTTTGGCAGGAATAGAAAAAATAGAATGTGGTAAGTCGTAGTCTTTCAATATTATAAGGTATTTCATTTTATTTTCAGACAGCGGAGATTCCTTTCTAATCAACTATAATAGTCAGATAACCGAAGTTGGAATGATAAACTTATCCTGTACTTCTTGCAATATTAATATTGAGTCAAATATGAAAATGACACAATTGACTATGCCAAATTGGAAAGTGAGGTCGCTTTTTGAGCTTTGTTTCTATCATACATTTTTCCAGAATTTCTATCTGTTGGAACCGACTTCAAGTATTCCCAAAATGTCAATCATAAATCCTAATGTCCCTTTCATGTGGTCCCTTCAACAAGTCACAGACTTTTTGGTCAACGATTACATAGATGTGAATGTGATAATTGGAGATCATTTTAACTTTTCTGAAAAACTGAACTTCGAAGACAAAATATGTGAAATCAAAAACTTCAATTTGGTCGATTTCGATCCTTCTTGCAGAAGAATAATAGGAAAAGTGATTATAAAATCAGGAGATGAGATTCATGTTCACAAATTGGAATCAGTAACATGGGTCTACGGTTCTATAGTGATAAACGGGACTAAATTGGAATCAATCGACTTTTTCAGTAGTCTACAATATGTTATAAACCTCGGTAAGTTCCACAAGTCGCTATAACGAACCAGTTATTACAGATATGTTAGCAGCAATATCAATCTATAAAAACCCTAATCTTCGGCAAGCTTCTTTTCCAAGTCTGAGGGTATTCTTGCCTTTATAAATTTCTGGAAAACCAGAGTAAAGAATTTCAGAAAGTTCAGGAGAAAATAGTTTTCATTGACAATCATCCAAATATAATCGTTGACCCAAGTGTCTGCTTTGGACCAGTGAATATCCAAAACGTGACACGTGAAACTGGAGCACAAGTGGATGGAAAATCTTGTAGTTCGTTGATCATTACAATGGAAGATCCCATTCAGTTTTCATTTCAGAAATGCTACTCGCAGAAGGTTCTGTAGTTGAGATCAGTTCCAAGAATATAGGAATCTACGGAAACTCGTTGTGTTTTGTGGTTTTCTATATTCTGTTCGGGAAAGTCGTTTGTGTTCTGTAGAAATATAATTTTTCTCACTCTCATCGATAAATCATTTTTTCTGAAACTTGAGTTTCTCTTGATTATGCGACATTACTCAAAATCAATCAAAACTACACCTGCACCATGTTTTCAGGACTTGCAATGTTCCTCAACTTCGGTTTCGTTTTTAATTTAAAAAATTTCTCATTCGTCAGTTTCTTCGAGAATGTTCATTTTAGTCGTTCTATTATTCTGCAAACATACTCTGAGTTCAGATGAATCTGAATACGAGTTCTTCAAAATGAGATGTGGTAGTTAGATCAAATAAAACCTCTAGTTAGAAACTATTTCAGAGCCTAACTGCACATTTGACCCATATCATGTTAACTCGGAATCTCTGAAGATATTCCCATCAAACTGTACTTCAGTCTGCGCCTATTTATTAATTGATCAATATTCTGGCGTGAATGAAGCTCAATTGCGAAAATCATTCAAGAATATGAAAGTGCTATATGGCTTTTTACAAATAAAGTACACAAATCTTACGAGTTTCAGTTTTCTGAACGGGTTGGAAAAAGTCGAATGTGGTCAGTTGAGTCGGTACTACTACCAACTAACAAAAATATTTATTGCACTTACAGATGATGCAGATGAAATTTCAATTGCCCATAACATACTATCAACTGAACTGGGAATGGAAAACTTATTCTCGACTTCTTGCAATATCAATATTCATCACAACTTTAATTTGACACAACTCAATATGCCTAATTTAAAAGTGAGCAAAACTTCAAAAAGTTTCTAAACCAGTTTTCGCAGAATTTCTATGTGCTTGAGCCATCCTCGAACCTTCTCAAAGTACAAATCGATTCAAATTCTGATAACTTTCGAATCACAATTGAAGAAATTACCACTTTTATGACAAATGACTACATTGATGGTATCGAAGTTAGGGGAATCTTTTACAAAGGACTTGAAAGTGTAGTTGACGGTGAAAAGATCTGTGAAGTTGATAGTTTCAAACTCTCGAACTTTGACTCTTCTTGCAAGAGAATATTAGGAGACTTGATAATCACAACTGGCGATGAACCTCATGTTCAAAAGTTGAGAAATGTGACATGGGTTTACGGACACATAGAAATCTATAGGACAAGTTTAGAAGCTATCGATTTTCTGGATAATTTGCAATATGTTGTTGTTGTCATTGGTGAGTCGAAAACACTAATCACTAGAAACATTCTAATTTTATTGGTTCAGTAAAGACGTACAACGCAATTAGTATCCATGACAATCCAAATCTTCGTGAAGCATCGTTTCCCAGCCTGAAGGTCCCAGAAACTCTTACCAAAATAAATTTATTCAAACATTTTATTTCTTTCAGAGAGTCAGAAGTTCTATCAGCTTTAATGATAACCATAAAGAATTAGTGTTGGATCTGAGTGTCTGTTTTGGAAAGAAAAACATTAATAATGCGACAGAGTCGAATGATGCCTACATTGATAGGGAATCATGTGGTAAACAAATATAATTAACTCGAAGCATAAAATAAAGCAGATTCAGAGAACTTATTGGAACAAGGCCGAGTAGTGGATTTGTCTTCTAGGAATGCAGCGGATTGGAAAAATGCAATTTATTTGGTCATCATCATCATCACTTTCTCGTTCATTTCAATTATTTATGTGTAATATGTATTTAACTTCTATTTGATTTCTGTTATGAAAAAAAGTTAATTAAAATGTTCACATGCCTTTTAACTATTTGATTTGTGTTCGACGACATTGTGCTGAATTGCAGATAACTAATGAAAATTTCACCTGTTTCAAATTTTCCATGGTACAGCAAGTAAGACATTTTTCATTCCCATCTACTCTGTTCTTTATAGAATGAGGATAATTTTTCTGTCTAATAACTCAAGAACGTTACTTGTACTCATTTTGGTATTCTTCAAACTTACTTTCAGTAGTACAGATGAATCCGAATACGAGTTCTTCAATTCTAGATGTGGTAGCTGTTCAAGATTAGAAAACATTTCCTGTTGTATTACTGTTTCAGAAGCAAACTGCACATTTGAACCTTACCATGTTAACTCGGTATCTTTGAAACTTTTTCCATCGAATTGCACTTCAATCTGCGCCTATTTATTGATTGATCAATATTCCGACGTAAACGAAAGTCAACTGACGGTGGCATTCAAAAATATGAAAGTACTCTATGGTTTTTTACATGTACAACATACAAATCTCATTAGTCTCAGTTTTTTGGCCGGCTTGAAAAGAATCGAATGTGGTAAGAGGTCTAATTTCAATGAAAGTGTCAGGACACGTTTACAGAAGACGCAGATCAAATCTTTGTTTACTCCAACACGTTATTAATTGAATTAGGAATGATCAATTTAACATCAACATCTTGCAGTATTGATATTAGACACAACTCTAACCTAACACAACTCAATATACCCAACTTGAATGTAAGAACATCGTTTCGCAACCGTTTAAACTATAATTCTTGCAGAATTTCTATGTAGTTCATCCTACCTCAAAATTGCTCAAAATTGAAATTGGATATAACTCTAATTTATCATTAACAGTTCAAGAAATAACCACGATTATGACAAATGATTACGTAGACGACGTCGGCATTCAGGGAAGGTATTCCAAAATATCCGGGAAGATTGATGTTGATGAGAAGGTTTGTGAAATCGAAAATTTCAAACTGTCGGATTTTGATATCTCTTGCACAAGAGTAGTGGGACACGTGAAAATCACAGCCGGAGATGAAATTCATGTTGACAAATTGATAAATGTGACATGGGTTTACGGACGGATAGAAATATATGAGACGAGTTTAGAATCGATTGACTTTTTTGATAGTTTGCAATATGTTGTGGAAACTGGTTAGTTGAAAGCAATCCGTACAAATTCAAGTTTTTTCTACTCACAGATGGGTTCAATGCTATTAAAATCCATGACAACTTCAATCTTCGTGAAGCATCTTTCCCCAGTTTAAAGGTGTCAGAAATTGTTATTGATTTTTTGATTCTGAATGATCATGTTTATTTAGAGAATCAAGAATGTAATAAACTTCAGTGGAAACCATAAAGAATTAGTGTTGGATCTGAGTGTTTGTTTTGGGATGAAAAATATCAACAACGTGACGCAGTGGAATGGTGCTTTTCTAGAAGAGGAAACATGCGGTATTCAAAATATTCATGCTCAAGAAAAAATGATGATTGATTTTAGATAAACTTTTGGAACAAGGTCGAGTGGTGGATCTGTCTGCTAGAAATGGAGTCGCTTCGGAAAATGCATACCATTTGATTATCATCTTCAATTTTTCATTTCTTTTAACATGCTCTTTTTAGATAACTCACTACGCTAACTGTAAACGTTACCCGATTTCTGAATCTCCAAACGTTTCAGACTTATCTCCAGTCTGTGATTTTTGATTTCTAGACTTCTTTGATTTCTGTCATAAAAAGTTAATTGACATTTTCACATGTCCTTCAACTTTTTGATGTTTGTCCACTTTTTCCAACCACGCAAGCTTGAAGTTGCTATTACTTTTCACATTTTCCAGTCAATGAAGTTTACTGTTTTCATTGTATTTATGCTTGTGATTTCCAAAGGGAAAGCAGAAAACTCTCCGTTTGAGTTTTCCCATTCTAGATGTGGTAGGCATGTTGGAAAATTGTAAAAATCAAGACAATCTTTAGATTCTAACTGTACCTTCGAACCCTTTCATGTCAATTCTGAATCTTTGGAGCACTTTCCAACAAACTGTAAATCAGTTTGTGCCCACTTATTAATTGATAAATATTCTAATGTTACTGAAAATCAGTTATCAGTCGCGTTCAAGAATTTGAAAGTTTTATATGGTTCTTTGCATATGATGTTTACAAACTTCAAGAACGTCAAGTTTTTAGCTGGACTGGAAACTATCGAATGTGGTTTGCCTTTACCTGCGAATTTCTAAAAAATGTTCTATTTACTTTTAGACAATGATGATAAAATTTCAATCACTGACAATGCACTTATGAGCGAGATCGGAATGATTAACTTCACATCTGCTTCTAGTGATATGGAGTTCGATGGGAACTTAACAGAAACTAATCTTCCCAATTTAAAAGTGTGAAGTATTTCCCCATTTCGATTGTAACACAACCATCATTTTTCAGAATTTCTACTATTTGAACTCTACTTCAATCCTTCCCAAGATAAATAATATCAAATTGAATGCTCAATATTTTACAGTCCAGGAAATAACAACTTTTCTGACAAGTGACTACGTGAATATTCTTTCCGCTGATGGGTATTATTTCAGAATAGACAGCAAGTTAAATTTTAATGATACACTTTGTGAAGTCGGAACTCTGAATCTCACGATTTTTGACACTTCTTGCAAACGAATAGTAGGATCCGTGATAATAAATTCTGAGAATGAAATGCACGTTCATAAGTTGAAATCAGTTGAATGGGTATACGGATATATAGAGATAAAGCAAACCAATTTGACAGCTATCGATTTTTTCGATAGTCTACAGCAGAGTTGCACGGAATTCCGACTTCCGACTTCCGACTTCCGACTTCCGTTTTGGGACCAAGTTTTAGACGGAAGTCGGAAGTTCTAGAATAGAAATTTTTTTCGGAATTTGACGTAAATTCAAAAAAAATTGAGCTTAGAAACACGTGAAAAGTATGTATTACTATCGAAAATTCGAAAATTTCTCCAATTTTCGACAATTTTGTGAGATTTTCCACCTCATAATTCCTACTTCCCACTTCCGACTTCCGACTTCCGCCGTTTTTTTCACTTCCGGCTTCCGACTTCCGACTTCCGTCTAGAAAATTTAATTCCGACTTCCGACTTCCGACTTCCGTCTGAGGAATTTCACTTCCGACTTCCGACTTCCGACTTCCGACTTCCGACTTCCGACTTCCGTCTAAGAAATTTTCACTTCCGTGCAACTCTGGTCTACAGTATGTTGTGAGCATAAGTGAGAAAAAACTGAAAGTTTAAAGATAAATTTTGTACTTTTCAGCTCCTAATCCAGCAATCCACGTCATTGAGAATCGCAACCTTCGTAAAGCTTCATTTCCAAGTTTGAAGGTTTCGATACATGTTTATAAAAGGCTTTTAAGGTGAAACTGTTTCAGAGAGTCTTTTGATCAATCTCTTTTTTATGGAATAATGAGAATATAGTTCTGGACCCAAGTGTTTGTTTTGGAGGGAAAAATATTTTAAACGTTACATATTCAAACAATGTAGATGTGGATTTCAAAAAGTGCGGTTAGTCGGAAGTTTTTTATAGAGAGAGAAAGAAAAAAAACGTGTGTGCGAGAGAAACTCAGGCAGATTTTCTCTCTGAAGCACATTTTTTCCTGGTTCCGTTCAAAAATAATCAAAAAATAAATAAATATTTCAGATGAACTTCTAGAAGAAGGTCGAATTGTGGACCTCAGTTTGAAGAATATATCGAGATCAGAAAATCTAATTTGTTTCATAATTGGTTTGATTTTGACATCGCATTTCTAAATCAGTCATATTGAGATCTTTTCAATTATGTGCACACTCTAAATCACTATTTTAGTTAAATGATCAAACCTCACCAGTCAGAATAAAATTAATTGAAACTACCGTATTGCTAAATTCACCTGCCCTCATGATTTTTAATGAAAACCTTACATATCAAATTTAATTTCATTTGTTGAACATCATGATTACACTATTATTTTCATTATTGACACCCCAAAACTTTTCGTGTGAAAGTGCGTTCGAGTTTTTCAGTTCCCGGTGTGGTAGGTTATTCTAATTTTGCTGATATCATTATGAATTTTTAGAGTCAAACTGCACATTCCGACCTTACCATGTGACTTCTGAGACATTAAAATTGTTCCCAACAAATTGTGAATCAGTCTGTGCTTATCTGTTAATTGATGAAACGTCCGACGTAACAGAAAACGAATTGAAAAGAGCATTTCAAAATGTGAAAGTGCTATATGGTTTTCTAATGATTAGGCATACGAACCTGGCAAGTTCGAACTTTTTGGATGGTATCGAGAAAATTGAATGCGGCTTGTAGCAAATTAGACGAATGATTTTTGAACTAACATTTTCAGAGAATGGTGACCAAATCCAAGTTTACGAAAATCAACAAATGATTGAAGTTGGAATGGTGAGTCTGATTTCAACTTCTTGTGATATGGAAATTCGGTTGAATCAGAATATGACAATTCTGAATATTCCTAATTTGAAAGTAAGTACCTGCTTTATGGTTTCATTTTGATTAGGTCTTTTTGCAGAACTTCTACACTTTAAATGCAATGGACAACTTTCCCAAACTCGAAATCGGAGGCGAGAAAATTAAATTAACAACACAAGAAGCAACAAACTTTATGATAAGTGATCAACTCAATATTGACGATATTAATGGTGTATATTCCTTGCCATCCGAAAGTCTTGAAGGGCTTTGTAAACTCGAAATGTTAAACCTTTCGGATTTCAACGCATCATGTCGAAGAATTTTGGGAAACGTGATTATCAAAGCCGAAGATGAAGCCCATGTTCACAAGTTGAAACCGGTGATCTGGATTTTTGGAAGGATAAAGATCAGTGGAACAAACTTAGAATCTATAAACTTTTTTGATAATCTACAGTACATTGCAAACATTGGTAAGTTTTCTTTTGAATTTGAACTATGAAAGACTTGTTCACTTTTTAGAGCTCAACTCGAGAACTATAGATATTCATGATAACTCTAACCTACGTGAAGCCACTTTACCGAGTTTGAAGAAATTTTGGAAATATGCTCATTTCACTGATAATCATAAAGATTTTGTTCTGGATCAAAGTATCTGTATTAGCAAGACCAAACTCCATAATATTACAGAATGGAATAAAGTTATTGTTCGAGATGGGATGAAAGGTATTGGAAAGAGATGTGGTATGAACAAAATTTAGACATTTCATTTAAATTTAATGTTTCAGAAGCATTTTTCAATGAAGGACGCGTAGTTGATTTAAGCTCCTGATGTTCGAGGATTACTGTGATTTATGCCTTAACTTTCTTATTATTTGAGCTCTGGACCCTGTTTTAATGGAATACTTTCTTGTGAATTATAGTGATTTCTTCGAATGAAAGACTCAAAAAGCAAAGATTTTTACATCTTCATTCATCACAAAACTAAACAATAATGTATCCACGATTTCGGAGTCTTTGATCAACCCGATGGACTCTCATACTGCCAAGTGTCATCATTTCCATGTCATCGAATGAATCAAATACTACAACCCCGTAGCAAATAAACCAAGCTAAAACAATTGACAGATTGAGGGAGAATAAAATAAGAAAAAGTAAGAAGTAGCGAACCATATTCAGTAGACTGAAAATATGAAACAAAACGGACGGGTTTTATAAATCTTGAAACACAAGTTCGATGATTCATCAGTTACAGTAACCTTGTGAATATTTCAAAAATTTTATGACCCTTATAAAAAACAAAAATGTACGATTCATGCATAAAATTATTTCCCCTTCTTTTCCTTCCCTGTTCCCCTCCATTCCCCTTCATTCTCACCGAAATGCTTCGTGCAATCTCGCTGTTTATTTTCATCGTCTTTTGTATTCTCTGGTTGGAAGTGAACCTCAAGATCTTCTCTCAAGCCTACGTTCGTCTCAACATGCTCTACCCACCATACAAAAAGCATTATCTCGAAGTTCTGAGAAACAGAAGCTACTACGATGGTTATGCGGCGGAGGAGCTTTCCAGATATACTAAATGAATTGGTTGATGTTGATTGAATAAATGTTATTGAAAAGTTTTTGTTATGGTATCAGTATACATAAGAAAGTTTTTCGGCGCAGCTTAGCGCTGAACTGGATAGGAAATTGAAAGCCTAACTAACGACAAAATGAGAAATTGGATGTTTCATTGTTTTGCACTTTCCATAGATTCACTCAGTTCAAATCGATCATCCCACATGCCAGAAACATTCAAAAGAGTTCAACTGTGTGCATTTCTTTTATCGTCTTCCTTCAAGTTTGCGGCTCCGTGATACTTGAAAATTCAAATTTTTAACAGAGATTGAGGGTTGTCACCCAAGTTCCATTCATTTCTTTGACTTCAACACGAGGGAAACCCTTGGTCAGCTGAAATCAACTCTTCTTCAAACTTTTTTTGTAAAACTTTTCCAAATTTGCTGAATCATTTCTTATTTATTCTGTGTGTTTTCTTGTCATTTTAATGTTCTCATTTATTAATCACAGTCAATTGATCACACAATTATTAGTGCCAATAAGCGGTCTCAATCAATTCATCCAAACTGAACTTCTTTCCGATGATATCGTTGGTTGGCTCTCCGGCATCAGTCACACTGATGTTGAACGACTTGTAGATGGTTCTGAAATATTTGCCTTCTTTTACAAAAAATAGCTTAGTACACTTACCCGTCAACGATTGGAAACATTCCAACTGAATACGTGATCTTTCGGTAGCGTGAATTTCTCGGCAATGGGTTGTGATTGCAGTCGTGGATCAGAGTCAAGTATACTTCGTAGCCAATCTGAAAATCCTTCTGTTTTTCTAGAAATCCTTCTATGATTTCTTACAGTATCCCATTCATCATCATCGTCTTGAGCAGTTGCTACGAAGTAGTGTGGTTGGAAGGAGGCGGTGGGGCTCAAAGTAGAAATCACATCATTCCTAAAATTCATAACTTCCTTTCAAAAATGGTATGAAATGAGTTACCCAGAAGTATGGTCCTTTTCATAGATAACCATGTGATAACGGAAGGATTCCATGTCGCAATCCAGCTTTCCGGTGAAGTGGAACTTTGTGAGAAGTGATTCCACGTGGAAGATAGAAATAGCCAAAGTGAAAAGAAGGAGAAGGAGAGGAAGAGGGCGCACAAGAGGAGCCATCTTGATACGAATGAAGGAAAGGGAGCGAGCGATTGTAGAGAGGAAGGGGAGAATCGAATTAGCATACGATGATACACCCACACACGAAGAAACGTGCAGTTTTATGGCCGTGGTTTCGAGAAGGGAGAAAGAAGAGGGGAATTTGAATTCTTGATCTTTTTTGGTATACTGTAGCTCTTCCACGTGTTCACTATCGATAACCACTAGTATTGTCTATTGGAAGCTCTTGGTAGAATTAGTAAACCCTTCTAGATGATACAAATGAGAAAAAGCAACATTTTTTATTCATTAATCACAAAGGCAATCATAAATTCCATTTGAATTCTGACAGCATTGAATCATGACCAGCCTCAAAATCTTCAGAAGAAGCGAACTTCCTTCTCCCGACGACATCATGAGTTGGCTGTCCGGCATCCGTTACGTTGATGTTGAACTGCTTGTAGACGGTTCTGAAAATGTATCTTCCAAAAGAGCAACCTAATAGCAAAGCTCACCCTTCAACCATCGGAAAAATACCAATTGGAAGATACAACCTTCGATTACGGATATTCTTTGGCAAAGGCTTCAAGTTGCAATTGTGGATCAGCTCCATGTAGACGACGTATTGATTCTGAAGTGATTTCATTTGGATTAGCATTTTCTCATTTGAATCTTACACTTCCAACCTCATCCCCATCTTCTTTTCCGAATCCCACGAACTTGTGAGGCGCAAAGGATGATCTTGGGCTCATTGAGGAGATTGGGTCATCACTGTATTTTGTGAATGAGAATAGATTTCTTTGGAATAAACTTGCCCGGAGGTATCATCGGCGTCCCAGAGAATCATGTGGTACCCAAAAAAGGCCTTTTCCCAGAACATAGTCCCGGAAACGTCGAACTTGGTGACAACAGATTCCACGTGGACAATGGCGATGAAGACAGCGAGAAGATGAAGGAGAAGTGAAAAACGACTCATGATAGGAGCCATACTGACACGAATGAAGGAAATGGGGGATGGTGATCGTCTTTTATATAAAGAGGTTGGTTGGATTAGGACGTGCTGTTGGGAACGGGGGGAGTTTTATAATCGTCATTTTTTTTATTGATGGGAAACAAACAGAATGAACGCGTGGCGATTGTTTATTTTGGAAGAACGATACTGTAGCTAGCCTGAATTGTTTCTTTCCAAAACAGAGAAGAATTCGTAGAGTAGAGGGAGCGGAACACGGGGCATGGTGCTTCAAGTTCGGCTAGAGCCACGTCGCCTCTCCGGAGTACTACTGCTGTGTCCTCGGAACTCGAAAGAGTTTGATGATAGTTGTCTCCTTTGATTATCAAAACAACAAAATCAAAATTTGAATGCTCATAAATATTTATTTCAGTCAATTAACAAGTCATTTTTCACTGCCATTCCACGTCTTCGGCGGATTCGAACTCCTTTCCTTGTCTCTTCTTGACTCCAATAATATCCGTGGTGTATTCTCCTGCATTTGTGATGCCAATAGTAAGGCTGTCATGAATAGTCCCTTCAATCAAACGGTAATATCCGAGGTCGACTCTCAGCTTGCGGTATGGCTTCTCTGGATGGTTACAATTGTGGACGATTAGCATGTAAACATAGTAATCAGCCTGGAAACATTTTCATTTTATTTTTTTCTCGGAGATCATAAACTTACATTGGCAGACCCATCGATTTTTCCAGTTCCCACGAAACTGTGCGGTTCGTGAGAGTATCTCGGACTCATTGTGGAGATTGCCGGGTCCCTAAACTACAATTGCTCAAATTGTTTTTATTCTTAGACTTACCAGCCCGCTACGTCGACCCAAAGTACCATGTGGTATTTGAACCACTCAAGGTCACAAAGGAAGTTTCCGGTGATGTTCAAATTTGTCACCACTGCGTCTACGCTGGCAATGGAAAATGTCAAGAGAAGGAGAAGAAGTGGAAGGTGTCGAGCCATTTCGGCACGAATGAGGAGAAGAAAGGGAAGCGGGGGTCTTTTATAGGGACGTTGAATTAGGACGCCTTGGGAACGTGGGGAGTGGAATCGGATGGTTTTGGTTTTTTATGGGTGGGAAACAACGAGCGTTAGGAATGGACGTATTTTTTGCAGTTTGGTTGGTTCCACGTGTTCTTGGGGATACTGTAGAAAACCGAAAAGTGGGCGGGGCTCCTAATCGAATCAACTACGCTCTGGGAACAAAGGAAAGGGAATAGAAAATCAAGAGAGAAGGATACTGTAACTATTAGGGCGTGGCAAAAAGTTACTTAGATTTGGTTTTGAGAAGCGGAGAGAACAGGAGGATAATGTGATGTATACATGGGTTTTCTATTCGACGATGGCACTGGCACAAGGACAATTCACTTTTAGCATGTCTAGTGTATCTTCCTTGTCATCTAATGTTATGCTCAATCATTATATTTGAATATTGAGCCAGATAAATTGAGACATCAAAAACCCCAAAATAAAATGTTCATAACTTTATTAAAATCAATCCACACAACAATTATTATTCCAATTGAACAATTGTCTTGTCGTCTTCAAATCCACGATGCTTCTTAGTCCCGATGACGTCATTAGTGTTCTCTCCGGCATCAGTAACATTCAAATCCTTGATGAACCAGACATCTCTGAAACCTTTTTTTTCATTTTCTGCATTCTTATATTCCACTAACCCGCTCTCTTTGTAGAATTGACCCATGTAGATCCAAGCCTTCTTCTTATTTCCATACGGGGTGCACGTGTGAATCACTTTCAGCCAAATCTCGAAGTAATACTGAAAATTGTTACTATAGAAGCATCTTCACTTCTGATCCACTCACATCGCAATGCCAGAGGAAGCATCCATCGTGGTCGTCCTGTCCATCGGCTCTGTATTGATGAGGATAGTAGGAAGAAAGTCCGGGCATGTGAGAGATGTAGTCGTCGCTGAATTTTCAGAATAGGTTCCGGTTACTTTTAGAATCAAACTTACAAGAAGACGTCGTCCTCAACCATAGTCAAATGATAGCGGAAGTGATCCAAAGGACAAATCAAGTTGCCTTTGAAATGGAAGTTGACTCTTGATTCCACATTGGCCACGAAGGCAAAGAAGACCAAGAAAAGGAGAGGGGAACGAGCCATCTCCAAATGATAAGGAAAAGAGGAAACGGTCTTCTTTTATATGGGGAAAAGATTGAATTAGGCAACGACACGCCCATTCCCATCGAAATGTTTTATGGTATTGGTTTTGGGAAACAAAAGAAAAGGAGATGGGGAAAAACTCCGTGGTTTGCACTAGGAGAAAACATTGATTTTCGAAAAAGAAAAAAAAGTTATGTTATCAACTGATCACAACTGCACCCGCGTGGGAACTATTTGCGGATTTTGAATGAAATTAAGAATTGCAACACATTTGAGTAAGATCGAATTATGTATTTATATGGAGGTTCAAAACGAGAAAAAGTTTAATGAAAACTCAAAAAGAAATAATGAAAATGACAGAAACAATCCAAAAATAATCATGAAGCGGAGTGTCCAAATTGCTTTTGAGTTTTGCTCGAGTTTCATCTGAACACATACCGTCAAAATGAAATTCAGAAAAAAACTCACCAAGAGATTTTCCATCGATACTTATTGCATATAGTTCTGTATCTTTTTTCACATCTCGATAAGATGGAAAGAGATCGGGATGGTCAATGAGAAACATAGTCAGATTTAAACTATTCATATCAAACTTTAACCAATATTTGTCATCTGATCGAACTCGCTGAAAAATTATGTCTCGAAATAATTACACTGCTGTTAATACTGACTTTCAATTTTGGAATAGTAATATGCATCAGTTTTTCATTATTGGCTATTCTGATGGTACGCTGTGCTGAACTATAAATGATTAAAGGGTTTTTTTTTTTCGAAAACATACTCGTCAACGACGCAATGTACTCTAGATTGTCTAAGAAGTCTATCGACACCAAGTTGGTTTGCTGAATATTCAAAGAACCAAAAAGGAACTTGATTGTTTTCAACTTATACACATGATCTTCATCTCCATAGAAAGCCTTGATATCTCCCTGAACTCGATGGCATCCAGATGGTAACTGCTTCAAATCAATTTCTCCCACATTGCAGGTATTCTCCAAATGACTCGAGTTGCAATACTTGTTAGGAAGTGTTTTCATATAAAGATTATTGTTTAGAATGAAGTTTTCCATTTCTTCAATTGTGATACAAAATTCCGGTGAGACTGAAGTGATGGATATTTCAAATTGAGTAGTGTTGAAAGTGGAAGTAAAATTATTGAGGTTTGGCAAATTCAGTCGGGATTGTTTCACATTGTAATATATCATTATTTCGCAGGCACATTTAGTTAGACTCTTAATTCCAATATCAATAAGTTCAGGGTTGTCTTCCCAAGTAAATGAACCATCGGGATCTAGAATAAGGTTAACGTAGCTTTTCGATTGCAATGGTTTAGAGCTGAAACTTACCACATTCTATCGCTTCTAGTCCTTCCAGAAACTTCCCGCTTGTCAAATTTGTCCCAGTTACAGTCAAACTTCCGAATATTGTCCTCACAGTTTTAAACAGAACCACTAGTTGGTTTTCCGAAGCATCAGTGTTTTGATCAATACGAATATTAGCACAAACAACAGTACAATTTTTTGGGAATCGTGCTAAGTTCTCGAAAGTTAAGGATTCCTCGTTGAAAATACACGTGGGATCTGAAACTCAAAGTTTTACTGTTTCGGAATAAATTGGGATGACTTACCACATTGGTCTTCAAAAAAATTGACGGCCCCGAATCCAAAACGAAAAACAAAAAGAAATATGAGGTTAGGTCGAAGAAAACACATTAGTGAAGTAATTTTTTATTTCAGCAAACTCGGGAAAAAAGCAATCAAAAAACTTTTCAGCTGTTCTTTGTTCTAATAGGAAAAAGGTTAAAGAATTCACTATGGTACCTAGAATTTCAGAATCAGTTGTGACAAGAGCATAGTGAAAAAAATCCATGAAAATCTGTGAAATCTAGTGTCAGAGTTGCTCTTGATTCTCTCCCGAGCTTCATCTGAAACAAGTTCCATTCCTGTCCAAGAAGCTTTGAGATAACTCACCGCAAGTTAATCCATCAATTAGTGCAACATACAAATCAGTCTCATTATGCACGTCTCTGTAAGGCGTACATAGATGGGAGTGGTCAAGAAGAAATGTAGTGAGGCTTGCGTTGTTCGAATCAAAACGTATCCATTCTTGTTCTGCTGATCGAACTATCTGAAAAAACTTTTTTCGGTGTCTTTTTTCACCGCTCTCCTCTCAGCCACTTGCTTGAAAACTCAACCATAACTCCCTTACTTTCAACTTTGGAATGGAAATATTGACGAGTGCTCGGTTGTTGGCTACAGTGATCGGCATGAAGTCTGAAAGTATTTCATACTGCCAAAACAGTCGAAAATATGGAAACATACTATACACCGAAGCAATATACTCCAAGTTATTCAAAAAATCTATGGTTACGAGTGTTGTAGTTGTAATACTCAATGAACCGAATATCCACTCAACTGTGTTAAGCTTGTATGCTTGATTTTCTTCTCCGTATTTAAAATAAAGATCGCCTTGTACTTTTGTGCATCCAGGGTTTAATTTACTCAAGGAAACTTCTCCGACATTGCATACATCTTCCAAATGACTCGAGTTGCAATAGAATCTCGGTAAAGATTTCATATAAAGATTCTCGTTTACAATGAAGTTTTCCATTTCTTCAGTTGTAATACAAAACTGCGGTGACACAGATGTCACAGACATTTCAAATTGAGTATTGTTGTAGGTGGAAGAGAAGTTTTTGAGGTTTGGCAAGTTCAGTCGAGTTTGTTTCACATTGTAGTTGATCAATATGTTGCAAGCACATCTCGTTAATTTAATCATCCCTATATCGATTAGTTCTAGATTGTCTTCCCAAATGAATGCTCCATCAGGGTCTAAGATAGGATTACTGTAGTCATTAGATTACTGTAAGTTGAAGCTTACCGCATTCAATAGCCTCCAACCCTTCTAGAAACTTTCCACTCGTTAAATTGGTCCCAGTTACAGTCAAACTTCCAAATATTGTTCTCACGTTTTTGAACAAATTTATTAGTTGAATTTCAATTAAATTGGTATTTTGATCTATTAAAATACGAGCGCAGACTACAGTACAGTTTATTGGGAATTTCACCGAGTTTTCTGAGGTTAAGGGCTCCTCATAAAAAACACACGAAGAGTCTGAAACTCAAGGTGTGATCATTTGTCAAAACAATTATCAACAAAAAAACTAACCACATTTATCTTCAGAAAAGTTGAAAGTCCCGATTCCAAAAGTAGACAAAATTATGAGACTATATTGAAAAAAACACATACATAAACTAAAATTTTATTCCTGCAGACACTGCCAAAAAAGAAATTATAAATATTTTCAGCTGTTCCAATTTCAATGAGGAAAACACGTGACAAAATTAACTACGGTACATATGATGAAAGAGTGTTTGAGAATGCGAGGATTGTGGTAATTGACACTAAACTTTGAAATAAAATGAGTCTTGATGAACTATTGTCATTTCCTGGTTTTGGTGTACCTCCACCAACTGAAAATTCGAATGATTTTTCGCAAATCATTTCTTATCCCACCATAATCATTTCCTGTTACATCCGCTATATACAAAACCGTTTCATTATTCACATCTTTGAAACTCATCCAAAATGGAGGATTCTCAAGAATAGAAGATTTTAGTTTGGCGTTGTTTCCATTAATCCAAACCCATGCTTCGACTCCAGATCTGACTCGCTATAAAAATGAACTGAAGCACATTTGAAAGAATGCGACTCACTTTCAAACGTGGAAACGAAACACTTGTCAAGTCTCGATTATTTGTGATTATAACCGCAGGAATCGCAGGATAATCTGAAAGCAAAGAGTATGGTAATCAAATTGGTTTCCAAGCAAAATCTGACAATCCAATCCTGCGACGTGTTCCAAATTGTCTAAAAAGTCTATAGATGTTAATAGAGATGATTCGAATTCCAATACACCGAATATCCATTTTACAGTTTTCAGTTTATAAACATAATCTCCTCCCAGGTCTGTAACATTCATATAACCAACTATCCGAACACACCCTTCCGGAAGTTCTTTGATATTCTGAGCAATACAAAACGTTTTGTCTGATGTTACGACGGGACAATATTTGACTTTAAGAGTCCTCATAAAGACATTTGGATTGATCAAGAAAGTTTCCATTTCATCAGTAGTGATGCAATAGTCAAGAGGCATACTGTGAATGGAGACTTCGATTTGTGATATTTTCGAGTTCGTTTGAGAAAAGTTCTGGAAACTAAGTCTATTAGAACACACTATCTGGACAGCTTACTTTCAACTTTGGCAAGTTGAACCGAGTTTGTTGGATATTGAAATTTATATCAATGTTACATGCACATCTTGCCAAGTTCACCAATCCAAAATCTGTCAGGTATTGATTATCTTCCCAATTAAAACTTCCAGTGTTTTCTAGAATCAGGTTACTGTGGTCATGCTATCGCTGAATGCCTTACCACATTCTATAGATTCAAGGTCGGCTAGAAACTTTCCACTTGTAAAATTTGTACCTGCCACCCTCAAACTTCCAAATAAACTTTTCATATTTTTGAAAATTGATGTGAGTTGGGATTCTGATGCATCTGAATTTTGATCTATGAGTAAATTGGCGCAAACTGTGCTGCAATTCGATGGGAATAGCTTTAAGTTAGCAGAAGTTAAAGATTCCTCAGAGAATATGCATTTCACGTCTGAAACTTTAAAATCTGGAATTAGGACCAAAATACAATTAAGCTTACCACATTTTCCTTGAAAAAAATCCTCACTTTCAGCATCAGAAATCAAGGCAAGAGCCAAAAAAAGAAAAGGACCAAGAGTTTTCATCGCAAATGCCAATAAAGGTTTCGGTCCGGCTAGCCAGTGAAAGCAATTTAGGTTGGAAAGCAATCAAGAAAGTCATTTTTGATATTTCGATCTTTTTTCCAATTGATTTTCTTTTTCATTTTTATATCTATATCAGTTCACGCAAACTCTAGTTGTATGTAGTTTATTCGAGTTTCCGGTCACATTTTGTCTACAAACTCCAGTAGCTCAATGTGAAAATAAAAGTCAGAAAAGCATAATTCATTTATCTGCACGTGATAAAGCTTTTCAACATTTTCAACAAGTTATCAAAATTTATTATCACAAAACAAAAAAATGGTATTAATCAAAAAGTGAACTCAAAACAATTTGAACCGCGCACACTAGGACTAGCCAAGCCACACCGGAATATCCATTACTTCCAAGTTTATCTTTGACGGGAGCAGCTTTCGCCACATCATCTGAAAACATTTATTGTTGTTTTCAGCTTGTATATAGCATCACTAACCGCAAACCTTGCCATCAAATTTTATCTTCCAAGAGGTTTCATTTCCAATACTTTCCAATAGTTTATAACAGAAACTTGGGTTGTTCAATAGTTCTTGGCTGTTATTATTGAACACTATTGGGTTGATGACGGTGGTTAGAATCCTTTCGAGACTTGGGAAAGTGGCATTGGTTAATGCAGTGTTATAGTCCACTAGGATAGTAGGTTTTTCTTCTGAAAATGCTTTTTTTGAAAGGGTTACTCAAAGAGACTCACTTGTAATTGACATAACCTTCTTCAGCTTCCCAAAGAAGTTGGTGTTTGTTAAATTAGTCCCATAAATGTGTAGATTTCCAAATATAGTTTCCACATTTTCCAATTTTGATACATTTGGCTCATCACCTTTCCCGATGAGCAAATCCCCCCGCAAATTCACACAACCAGAATCCAAGGCTGCCAAAGTTGTCTTTCCAACATCACATGTTTTTTGTGAGAAAACTGACGAATTGGAGATTTCACAATATTTTCCAGTTGTTCTTTCAAATCTATCCAAAACCACATAATCATAAGTCATAAAGTTTTGCATTTCTTCGACAGTAACACAAAAGTCTGGAGTGTTTCCATAGAATTCAACATCAATTTGAGAATAGTTTGCGTATGTAGATTGGACAGGCTGAAAATATTGAAAAAGAGAAATTCTAGGTGGAATGAGGCTTACAATCAATTTGGGAACATTCAGTTTGTAGAGACCGTTGTTAGAGAAGTCGATGGTGCATGAGACATTTGTTAGATTTGTCATTCCTATTTCAGCCATCGTAGGGTTCATTTTCACGGAGAAAGTGGCCTGGTTGTCTGACAATTAAATTTTTATTTGGATAATGATCACTTCAAGAACTTACAACAATCAATAGTTTCCAATGGAGCCAAAAACTTGCATGAAGTGAATTGAGTTCGCATCACAATCAACGTCCCAATCAAATGCTTCATATTTTTAAGAATATTTGTCAATTGCTTCTCCGTTAAATCAGTTTCATATCCGATGAATAACGAATCAGGAGCGCATACTGTAGAGCAGTTTTGTGGAAAAGCTTTTATTGAACTACTCATCAAAATATTGGATTTGAAAAAGCAACCAGGTAAGCATCTCGGGTCCTTGTATATATCGCTTATTGTGGGCGCTAATGTCGTCTCGTTTTGACCATAAGCTCCAGAAAATAAGGATATTAGAACGAGAAAAACCGGTGTAGGATTGGGAAACATTGAGTTCAGAAGCACTGAAAAATGAAACTTTTTAATCTAGGTGCAAAATAAATCAGAATAGAAGAGAAGGGAGAGAAAAGGGGGCATGTGAAAAAACGAAATTAATCTAATTTCCCGTTTCCCACGCACACCCACTTTTTGAGCTCTTGGTTTTTTATAACGAGCTTTTTTTTCATTTTCAAAATCAGGACTTGGTTCAAGCGGGTCGTGGTTGCCACGGTAATGATCTGAAACAAAAATTCAACTCCGCCCACTTTGAGTTGTTGAGCTGGACTGAAAGGTGACAAGATTAAGGGGTGTTTTTAAACTAGAGTGGTAATGCAATAATACAATCTGGGTACATAACCGGAAATTATATTTGGCGGGGAGTAGCAACGGGAAATTATAGAGGCTAACGTTTTTGAAAGGTTTTTTCTAGTTGTCATGAGTCACCAAAAAAGTTTTGTGACTTCCTTTGGAACTTATTATTATATCATAGTTTGATTGAAAATTTCACATGTTGAAATCAGAAGAGGTACGGTAGATACAGGTGGAATTTTTTGCAGTTAAGGTCAAAAGTTGGAGTGAAATCAGATAAGCCAAAGTTTATTGGAACAGAAGAATCAGAAAATCATTATTTTTCTCATGTGAACATTCGAAAAGCGCAACAGGACCCATCAAACTTGTTATGGACTTTTTAATCTGATCCCTCTTTTCCCTCTCCTCTTATTCGGCATTTTCAGCATCCTCTGAAATTGATTTGTTTATTAAAAGTATGAGATTCCGCACTTCCTTCTCATATTTCCCATGTGTTTTGAAACCATAAAATGTGAAACTCGGGGTGAAATAGACGGAACATCAACAGTGAGAACTTCCCACTAATAAAAATATTGCACAAAAGGCTCCAATCCAGAAGAAAAGCTTCAAAGAACAATGGTGTCTCTTCATTTGATTCCATTTCTCCTTATTCTCGCCAGCGGAAGTTTTGCAGCCAAACCGGACGCATGTGAAGCCGTGAAGAGCTCTGTCAAGAGCCTTAGTGAGTTAGCAGAAAACATCCCGTATTAACACTTTCCATAGCCATTTTGAACTTTTTCAGAAGATCAGCTTGACATTCTGTGCAAAAAAGGTAATTTCTACAAAGCTTTTCATTCTTTTCATCGATATTGTTTTAGACGAGTGTCTATGTGATGATGCTGTTGACGAGCTCCCTTTCACAACTAAAACCTACGATCTAAACTGGTGGACCAAACAGAAAGTTGCTCTTCAGAATCAAGTGGGAAGTGGATCGTTAATCCAAATAAAACCAATGGAGCCATCAAAGTTGAAAGAAAACTGTTCATGGAACATCCAGTGTGTGGTGACTGATACATTTGAACTTCGACCTCACAGAACAACTATTGTTATGGGATTTTTTGGGAAAAGAAAGGTGAAAAGTTTAAATTAGGATCGAATTAATTCTTGACAGTTTAGCCTTACAATGCAACATTCCCTGCTGATCAGATTGAATGGCCAGAGATCAGTTGCGGCAAGGACAAAAAATGGACTTATCGCGGGTATTCAATCGAATATGTTGGATGCTTAAATGAATCTCTCTAAGTCTGATTTTGAATCAATAAACTTTTGCGCATTCTGTTTGTTTATTTTCAAAACTCAGTTTTGCTCGCTACTGTATACATTTATTTTCGAAAGAGTTCAATACACAAAGACTTCTAAATAACCCTAGTAAAAAAGACCAATGAGTTTCTCCATTTGAATCGAATCTTATCAGTTGTGGTTATCAAAAAACGAAAATGTTGCGGTGTGTCTTCATTCTTCCTCTTTCATCAGTTTAGTCAGCACTCGATGCTACACAGCCGAAGATGGAACGAATAATTACAAAATTTTCATAAAATAAAAAACTCACTAGGGAACCACCAGAAATGTCCGAGAGCTTTTGCTTAGTGAAATATACCATTCGATAGCTGAGAACACGTTGTTCATTTATCTGTAATCAATTTTTGCCGAAGGGACCTAGTTTTCACGTTATTCGGGTCAGAAGTTTCGGTCCGATTATCCCCGTGACCTCTCCTCTCCCCCTTTTCTCTGTAGGAAATTAGAAAATTATGAAAAATTGATAGGAATAAAAACGTGAAGGTTAGAAATGTGTTCGCCTTTTGAACCTGTTGAAAAGCTTGGCAGGGTGGATTAGGGGATAAAAGGAATGATTGCAAACAAATCATTCGTGGTTCAATTCCCTTCCATCAAATAATGTTTTTGTTTTTAAACATGGGGAATCGGTAAACCGAGTATAAAATCATTCCTTCGCAAAATCTGGTATATTTTCAGTTTTGTAGGGCCTATAGTATTTTCATAAAGTTTCACTTTTTTGTCCGATCGAAAACTTTGGCCATCACCGTCTTTGGAACTTTTTTCAGAAAAAAGTTGGCTCTCTTGTAGATGAGCGGTCCCTGGGAAATTGAATGGTCCCCAGGAAATTGAATGGTCCCCTTAAACTTTTATTGGTCCCCTGAAAACTGAATGGTCCCCTAAAAAATTGAATGGTCCCCTTAGAAATTGGATGGTCCCTGAAGATGTGACAAAGTCGCTTTAGAAATTTAGTGGTCCGTTTAAAATTGAATGGTCCCCTCAGACATTTAATGGTCCTGGTAGAAGTTGGACGGTCCCTAAACGTATAACAAACTCGCTCCAGAAATTTAGTGGTCCGTTTAAAATTGAATGGTCCCCTCAGACATTTAATGGTCCTCAGGAAATTTGATGGTCCTCAGAAAATTCGATGGTCCTCATAAAACTTCGGAAGCATCGTTGATGAATGGAACTTTGAAAAGGCTTAGAGATTCAAAGTTCAGCGACTATGCAATTTCTTGAGGAACCATTCGTTTTTTAGGGACCTCTCTAAGTCTTGAAGGACCGTTCGATTTCTAGAGGACCTTTCAATTTCTATAAGGACCTTTATATTTCCAAGGGGACTGTTCAATTTTAAAAGGGACCGTTCGATTTCATACGGGACCACTTTATTTTCAGGACAGGATTAAAAGTCTAAGGGGACCATTCAGTTTCTGAAAGGACCTCTTTATTTCTCAAGGGACCATTCAGTTTTTACCGGACCATCCAATTTCTAAGGGGACCATTTAACTTTTTAGGGGACCATTCAATTTCCAAAAGGACCATTAAAAGTTTAAGGGGACCATTCAATTTCCTTGGGACCATTCAATTTCCCAGGGACCGCTCATCTACAAGAGAGCCAAAAAGTTTTGAGAATTGCGAATATGGAACCGAATATCTTCGTTCGTGGAGCACAATTTCGTCGTTTCTTCGAAAAACAAAAACACTATTTGATGGAAGGGAATTGAACCACGAATGATTTGTTTGCAATTATCCCTTTTATCCCCTAATCCACCCTGCCAAGCTTTTCAACAGGTTCAAAAGGCGAACACATTTCTAACCTTCACGTTTTTATTCCTATCAATTTTTCATAATTTTCTAATTTCCTACAGAGAAAAGGGGGAGAGGAGAGGTCACGGGGATAATCGGACCGAAACTTCTGACCCGAATAACGTGAAAACTAGGTCCCTTCGGCAAAAATTGATTACAGATAAATGAACAACGTGTTCTCAGCTATCGAATGGTATATTTCACTAAGCAAAAGCTCTCGGACATTTCTGGTGGTTCCCTAGTCAGCAATATCGCTGGGTTCTAATCAAAGTTCAGATCAAGTTAATCCAAAAACGAGTCGACTCTTGATAATATTGGCGAGGGGAACTTTAGAATCCAGAGTCGAAGGATCGGTTGGCGTCGGATAGAATGAACCGCTGCCAAAAAGAATGGACCCTAAAACGAAAGGAAGGGTTGGGCAAGAACCATCAAGAAGAGAAAGGGCCCAAAAGTGTTCGACGGGTTGGCGCTTTTATAACATTTGATTGCTGAGAATAAGCCTACTACATTGCATTGTGGATTGACGTGTGATTGGGAACACTAATAGCGATTGGCATTGCATGTCTTACTGTAGTTTTCAGTATGACATTGATATTCTTATCAAACGGTTCTCATAGTTTACATATTCCTATTAACACTTGCGCTAATTTTCTTGTCTTCATTTTTGAAAAGTTCGATCTTCATGAACCGTTTACTTCACAAATATTGTCAAAATTTTGGTAAATGCCGAATGAGAATGCCAGCTTGGCAAATCTACAAACTGATAACAAACTCTAAAGTGTCTTAATTTTGCGAACTGTTTGTAAACATCGGGAAACATATAAAAAGAGTCACGATTACCACAGTCTTCCGTAGTTTTTATCATTTCGGAAATGATAAACATGAGTACATTCTTCCTCATTCTCTTATTCGCGGTTTCAGTTAGTGCTCAATGCGGGCCCGGTTCGATCTACGACCCAGATCGGAACAAGCAAGTCTCTTCTGATCTTGTCGCCTTCAATTGTAATTTTCAGATGCTATCAGTACTTTACAGCAGCAGTGGATTTCCATACCGCAGAATCGATTTGTGAGAACTCAAATGGACATCTAGTTTCAGTTCATAACGCAATCGACAACAACTACTTTGCTCAAAAAGCTCAACAGAATATTTATAATGGATTAGTATGGCTCGGAGCACAGTCCACTTCTCCAATTCTGACTAGTTCAAACAACTGGGAATGGACGGATCAATCTTCTTTTAATTATCAGAACTATCAATCTGGACAACCGAGTTCCCTTGGCTCAACTGCTTGTATGATATTCAGTGCAGCGACTGGAAAATGGTTGACTTCTAGCTGCATCAATTCTTATCCATTAATTTGCTCCTCCGATCCAGTACATGATGTTCAAACTACATGTGCTCCTCAAAGTAAGAAGGAACAACGATTACTTTATCTGATGGAAACATTCCAGAAACTAGCAGCTGCCCTTCAAGATACACATGGTTGGAAGAAACTAACTCTTGCTATAAGGTCAATAGTTTTTCGATTTCGAAATTTACAAAAATTTTAACAAAAACGTTAACGTTTAGACCGTCATTAGCGCCAAAAACTTCACTGAAGCAAACGCCGCATGTAAACAAGAAGGGGCGGAGTTGGCATCAATTCACTCAAAACTCGAGAATGACTTTCTTGTTGGTTGGTTGTTTCGTCAACCGTATCAATATAAAGTGAAAAAACTCAGGAATGTCAACTACTTATGTTAACAGCTCTATTCCAGCTTCTCATGACTTTGCAACTAAAAATCTATTAGGGTGATCGGAAAGTTTTTGGGAACTTTTGTTTTTGTTTGCCAATCTTCTTGAGGTAAAGCAATAACAAAAAGGTGGCGTGTGTGGGTATATAAAGAGCCAAGGTTGTCAACAATAACATTCACTTTCCCCGCTCGTCTCTCCCCTGTGTACACTATGCCAAACTTTATACCCGACCGTCAGCACTTTCGTCATGTGATTTTATTTTTGTTTCTATCTAACCTCAAGAATACTGATATTCATAAGCGTATGGTGGAAGTTTACAAGGCTGATGCACCCCACTACAACACCATTTCAAACTGGGTCACTCGATTCAAAAACAACGATTTTTCGATGACGGATGAACAGCGTGCTGGAAGGCCTAATGAAGTCGATATGACGAAGCTGAAGAAGCAGTTGAAAGCCGATCCGTACCAGTCGACTCGGGAACTAGCAAGCACATTGGGTACTTCCCAGAGCACTATCGTAGCCGCCTTGGAGAAACTCGGAAAGAAGAAAAAACTTGGGCGATGGGTACCACATCAACTATCCGATTTTGACCTTCAACGACGTGTTGATATGTGCATGCAACTTTTGACTCTCCACCCCCATCGCCGCTGGCTCGACCATTTGGTCACTTCGGATGAGAAGTGGGTCTTATACACCAACCATCACAGAAGAGCCCAATGGGTGGATGCAGATGCACAGCCAGCAGACGTTGCCAAACCTGATTTGCACCCGAAGAAAGTGCTATTGTCGGTCTGGTGGTCGGCCCACGGAGTTCACTACTGGGAGCTGCTTCCCGAAGGGCAAACTATCACTGCCAACTCCTACTCTACCCAACTGCAAAAGGTTAAGTCAAAACTCGAATCCTCCCCGCTGCAAGGTCATCGCATTCATTACCTTCATGATAACGCTAGACCACATGTTGCGAAAACAATCAGGCAGCTTCTGACTGGTTTTGGCTGGACTGTTCTCGCTCACCCCGCGTACTCCCCGGACCTTGCCCCTTCCGATTATTATTTGTTCAGCGACATGCATCACTCACTGGAAGGGCAGAACTTCAAAACCCGAAGTGAAGTTGAGAAATGGCTCACTTCATATTTCGCTTCAAAGCCGGCTGAGTTCTGGAAGAAGGGAATCGAGGCTTTGCCCTCCAGATGGCAGGGAGTTGTGGACAAGGATGGACAATATTTCTAATTTGAATAACGTTTTTTGTTTGAGTAGTATTGAAATAAAAGATTCACAAAAACTTTCCGATCACCCTAATACCTTTACGTACGCCAGATTCTAATTTCAGGTTTACATCGGTCTTGTGTATCTCGATAATACTTGGAAATGGACCGATGGCTCTGACGTCGATTATTTCCATTGGGCTGCCGGTGAGCCAAATAACATGGAGAGAGAGTTTTGGACAGTCGTAAGTTTCTGAATATAAACGTTTTAAACACAGTTTTAACTCAGTTGATGCCTGATCCATGCCGAGAAGATTATAATTCAAATGGAACCGAATGGAATAACGTTGACAATATGAAACAAAGAGCGTTTATCTGCAAGAAACCAGCTTATTGATGGGTTTCTTATACTTCAAAAGTTTCTTCGAATAATCTGAAACTCAACTGACTCATCTTCAATTTTCCAAAAACGTTTGTGTTTTTCTATTCTCATATTTTCCTATGAATTTATTCCAATAAATTTTCCATTCACTCAAATCTCTTTTTTTCCCTCAAGTCTTGAAAACCCACTTCTTCTGTTCTTTCGGGCTTGGAAACTTCTTTTTCTGCTTCATTGTCCTCGTTTGTCGAGTTTTTTCAAAAGTTAATATCACAGATCCTATAGTTTGTTTGCAAAAGGTGTCGAAATTTGTGAGTCTTTACTCAAATTTCGACTTTCCAAACCGATTCAAATATCCTCTTATTCTTCTTCCTTGTTTCAAGTTTTAAATTTTCTCATCAATAAACAGAAATTTCCCTCAGATAAAATAACCCAAATAAAAAGTCTGCGAGTGAAGAGGAAAGCGTTGAAGAGCGATGGCGTCTCTCCATCTGATTCTTTTCCTTTGTATTCTTATTGGCGGAAGTTTCGCAGCTCAATCGGACACATGTGAAGCCGCCAAGAAGTCTGTTAAAACCCTAAGTGAGTTTTATATCCAACCCAGTTAAACAAGACTATAATTTTTTTTTTCAGAAGATCAAGTCGACTTGCTTTGCAAAAAAGGTATTTTCTCCAGCTGGCAAATAGAGAACTAATAGCAGAATTTCCAGACGATTGTCTTTGTAATGATTCAGTTGATCAATTTCCATTCAACACGACAACTCACAACTGGGAATGGTGGAATAAACAGAAAGAAGCTCTTGAAAAGGAATTGGGTAGTAGCTCGGGCGTTACTGTAACTCTATTGAGCCCTAATAAGAAGAGTAACTGCATTTGGGACGCCAGTTGTGTCTTCTCCTATGGTAATACTCCACCTTACCGAATGACGATTATAATGGGCTTCTTTGGAAAAAGACCGGTGAAAATCTACAGATTTCATTAGATTTTAATTGTTTTCAACTTTCAGAACTACAATGCAACATTCCCTGTCAATCAAATCGATTGGCCAGAAATCAGTTGCAAGGGAAAGACATGGACTTATCGCGGATATCCAATCGAGTTTGGTGGATGCTTGAGCGAGAATCGTAAATGATGTTAATGTTCAATAAAGTATTTTGCATTCAAAACAAAACAAAAAACATAGAAATGATGCGGGGAGACACATATTATTTCAATATTTCTATGAACTCTAGACATGCCAAAATGATCCAAAAGTAGAACGATTTTCTTGAAGATTTCTCCCGGGCAGCAGCTTCCGCAGACCTTTTTGCAATAGTATCTGAAATATTTTCAATGGAATAGGTTCTTAACTTTTACTTCATCATACCACAAACTTCACCATCAAACTTCACAATCCATGTTGTATCATTGTTGAGCTTATTCAAAATATTATAACAGTGCCTTGGGTTTTTCATCAATTCCAAACTATTGTTATTGAAGAGAATTGGGTTATGAATTGTTTTCAAAACTCTTTTCAGATTTGGGAATGAAACCTTAGTCAGTAAAGGATTGTACTCCACTAAAATACTTGGTTCATCTTCTGAAACACAAAAAAATTGAGAAAAAAAAAGAAACTCAAAACAACAAACTTGTAATTGACGCAACACTTCGCAGCTTTGCAAGGAAGTCAGTATTGGTGAGGTTGGTACCGGATATTATCAGCCTTCCAAATATATTTTCCACATATTCAAGTTTTTTGACATGCTCCTCATCTCCTTCTTTGATTATCAGGTCTCCCCGAAGATTGACACATCCAACATCCTGATTTTCCAGCGTGATATTTTCAGTGTCACAAGCTTTTCCTCCAAGCTTCCACGCTCTAGTAAGTTCACAGTATTTTCCAACGGTCCTCCGAAATCTGTCTAGTTCAATATCCTCATTTGACATCATATTATACATTTCTTCGATTGTCACACATAAATCTGGACCGTCATAGAATTCCACTTCGATCGATGAGTAATTAGCATAAGAGGAATACGTTGGCTAAACTCAAAAGTTTCATTTTTAAGCTCTCTGAGCAACTCACAATCATTTTGGGCAAGTTCAATCGAGTAAGATTATAGTTACCTCCGATGTGAATGCCACATGATACATTTGTCAAGCTGGTCATCCCGATTTCCAACATCTTCAAGTTAAGACTCACTGTTAGAGATCCAATGTTATCTGAGAAAGTTATAGGAATTATTGAAACATTCTGTGGAATAAAAAACTAACAGCAATCCAAAGTTTCTAGACCAGAAAGAAACTCGCAAGACTTGTATCTGGAGCGTGTTACATACAACGAGCCAATCAGGTGCTTCATATTTTTAAAGATCTCGATCAACTCTTCTCTGGAAAACTCTGTCTCTTCTCCAATGTGAAGGCCATGAGGAGCGCAAACAGTTGTGCAGTTTTGAGGAAAAAGCTCTAGTTCTCTTCTTGACAGAATATTGGTTTTGAAAAAGCATTCTGGCAAACATCTGGGATCAGTATAAACTGGAGAGTCATCCCAGTTTATTGTCTCTGTCGTTGTTGTTTCATTTTGAGAATGGAGTTCAGGTATAAGTGATAGCAGAACAAAACATGTCGATTTGAACAAGTGACACATTAGAAAAAATGAAAAAGCAAATAGGTGCAAATTTGAGATTAGAAAAGGGGGTGTATGAAGTATGCTGCCATTTCATGTTTCTCACGTATTTGAGTTTTTGAGCTGTTGGCCAAAGGGTTTCTATGGAAATGATCTGAAACAATTTGAAGTTTGACACGCCAATTTGAGATATTGGTCTAGATGATATCATTTGGTTCATAGACTCGGAACTTGAAGTTGGTGAGCTATTTCATTTTGCTTGAGTACTTGTGTCTCATTTACAACAAGGATGCTGTTTTCAGGGTGAATTCAGAAAAATAAAAATGTTTTCTGATCTTGACACGTTACTTGAAAACCATAAAACGTGTGAAGCAGGAAACAGAAACAAAATAATCAGATGGAAATTTCTCAACAATAAAAACCCTTTTCATAGATGAACAACAATCGTACATAAGGGGAGTCTTAGCGAAAATGTACCACTGAGGAGCAATGAGTCTTCTTCGTCTTCTTCCTTTCTTGGTTCTTATCAACGCTAATCATGCAAAGCGTCCGATTGATTGTGTTCAACCTGGTGAAGCTTAGAATAGTCTCAACAATAACTTGGAAAATAACTTTAGAAAAATGTGAATGTGGTGATGAAGATTACAACATCCTTCCTTTTGATACAAAGACTCATGATAAAGCCTGGTGGGGACAACAAAGAGTAGCTCTTGAAAAAGATCTGTGGCCTCGCTCCGGCGTTTTTGTTAAGCTGTTGCAAGCCCGTAAGATAACTAACTGCACTTGGTCTATGACATGTGTCCAAACCGGAGGTGGAACTAAAGAGCCTTTCCGAACAACTATTGTAATGGGTTTCTTTGGAAAGAGAATGGTGAATAGGAGAGTAATTCAGATGCTAGTATGTGTGTTTTTCAGAATTACAATGCATCTTTCCCTGTAGATCAGATTGATTGGCCAGAGATTAGTTTTGATAAAAAGAAACAATGGACTTATCGAGGTTACCCAATCGAGTTCGCTGGGTGTTTGAATGAAAATCGTTAGATTTTGTTTTTATTTAATAAACATTCATTTATCAAAACAATCATCAAGATTATAAAAATTAAGAATTTCTTGTGAAACAATAAAAGTCCTTATTTTGTCATGTTGATTTCAGAATAAAATGTATGAGCGTAAATATAACAAAGAAACGGATCAATCCCTTCGAAGGTGTTCTCTTAGAAAACTTCTCATCCATACTTGCTGAAATATTCAGGTTAAGTATTATTGGCAATGTTACTTCATCATTACCACAATTTTCTTCATCAAAAAGTATTCTCCATATTGTCCGGTTACTGAGTCGACGTTGAATATCCCAGCAGAAAAACGAGTTCTGCTGAAGCTCTTGGCTATTATTATCAAATCTAATTGGAGCCCAGTCTTGCCGAATTCCTCGTTTCAGGCTTGGAAACGATACATTTGTCAAGACACGGTTATCCTCCACATAAATAATTGGTTGATATTCTGAAAATCCAAGTGATGGCTGTTATAGCGTTGTGTAATGTATATTTTACCTGTTATCGACATAATATTTCGCAACTTTCCCAAAAAGTTAATATTCGTCAAATTCGTTCCAATGATTTGCAGATTTCCAAATAGAGTTTCCAATGACTCTAATTTCTGTACATGTGGTTCATCTCCTTTTCCAATTATCAAATTTCCTCTTAGATTGACACATCCTGAATCCAAGTTTTCTAACGTTGAATTCTCGACATCACATGTTTTTTGTGGAAGATTAGTTGTGTTCTCAAGTTTGCAATATTTTGCATTGGTTCTTCCATAATTGTCAAACAAAATGTCATCATGTGTTAATCTAGTTTGATTTTTCTTCGGGTTTCTCTCGTTTTCTGAGACATTGGCCATGAACGATTTGAAACTGAAAAATATGCTCGTGTTTCTTTGGAGATGAACTGAAACAATTTTAAGTTAGTGGGCTTATCTGATCTGTCTGGACTATTTGCTGTATCATGAGGAACCGATTGATTTGCCAAAATCTGTGATAAAAAGAAAACTGAAAATCGACAAATTTTGTTTCAAATTTCAAACATTTATTTTCGTAAACAGTTTAAAAACGGCCAAAGTTATCCAAAATGTATGTTTCCTTGGAATTGTCTGCCGTATCGCCTTTTTTCATAATCATTCCATGATGAGAAGTATAACTATAAAAATAACGAAAGAACGGACCAATTCCTCCGAAGATGTGCTCTTAGAAAACTTCTCATCCATACTTGCTGAAATATTCATAATAAGTGTTAATGGTACTCTTACTTCATCATTACCACAATCTTCGTCATCAAAAAATATGTCCCACATTGACCGGTTACTGAGTCTACGCTGAATATGCCAACAAAAGAAAGAATTCTGCTGAAGTTCTTGACTGTTATTATCAAATCTGATTGGAGCCCATTCTCTTCGAATCGATCTTTTCAGGCTGGGAAATGATATATTAGTCAATAAACGATTTTCTGCCACATACATAACTGGGTGAAACTCTGAAATTTGAACTTATTGCTGAAATACCCTCGTAGAGTGTATTTCATACGTTTTATCGACATAATATTTCGCAACTTTCCCAAAAAATTAATATTCGTCAGATTCGTTCCAATGATTTGCAGATTTCCAAATAGAGTTTCCAATGATTCTAATTTCTGTACATGTGGTTCATCTCCTTTTCCAATTATCAAATTTCCTCTTAGATTGACACATCCTGAATCCAAGTTTTCTAACGTTGAATTCTCGATGTCACATGTTTTTTGTGGAAGATTAGTTGTGTTCTCAAGTTTGCAATATTTTGCATTGGTTTTTTCATAAATATCAAATGAAATGTCGTCATGTGTTATCATGTTAGCCATTTCTTCCACGGTCACACATAATAAATCTGAGTTGTCATTAAATTCTATGTTTATTTCATAATAGTAAGGAGCATAGGAAGAATGTACAGGCTATAAATTCAAATTTAAATTCTTGTTTAATGAATGAACTCACAATCATTTTGGGCATGTTCAACCGAGCGAGATATCTGTTATAACCCATGTAGATTCGACATGATACATTTGTCAAACTGGTCATACCAATTTCCCGCAGTTCCCAATTCCAATCTATCCATATAAAACCAATATCATCTGAAATGTTTTTATTTCATAATAGTTTCAAGCTGAAAAAATTACAGCAATCGATTGTTTCAAGCCCAGATAAAAAACTGCAAGATTTGAAGTAAGAACGATCAATGTGCAATTCTCCAATCAAGTGTTTCATACTTTTGAATATTTTTGCTAATTGATTTTCCTTTAGGTCCCCATTCTCAGTTAGATAAAGTCCATAAGGGGCACATACCGTAGTACAGTTTTGTGGAAATAATTCTATAACTCTTTTTTCCAAAACTTTGGAAACAAATAAGCATTCAGGATAGCATCTTGGATCAGAAAATACTGGAGATATCACTGGTGGTTCTCGGGTTGTTGTTGTCTCATTCTGACAATATGATCCACTTATTATTAGTGTTAAAATGAAACAAATTCGCATATATGAAGAAAAATGTTGGGAATATTAATCAGACTCTGGTTTCGGGTGCAAGATAGGAACAAAAAAGGAAGGGGGAGTGGAGAAACGTTAATCTAGTTTGCTTTTTTCAGGTTTCTCACGTTTTCTGAACTATTGGCCTTAAAATATTTGTGACTGAATTATATGCACGGGTTTCTATGGAAATGAGCTGAAACAAAATTTGGGTCGGCTGAACTTTCTTATTGTTCTTGAGCAATATAAAAGTGTTAGATTCAGAGAATTGGAACAAAAATTGAACTTCGAGGAAAATAAGTTTTTACTTTTAATCTCAATGGTTCCATTAGAGAGTAATACTTCTTTGTTTTCATAAAAGAATTATAATTGAATCGCATTTGTTATTTCCGATTCTCATCCTGTTTTCTCCATCGCCGAGAACTTGTAGTGTGCTCAATTGTATTTTTCTGAATGCAAAAACAAGAATAAAGATTTTCCGACTTCATTATTTTGATAACATGAGCACATGTGAATGTGTCGTTTGTCATAAATCAACTATTAGTTTTAACTATGGCGTGAGTTAATTTTATTTTGAGTTAGAATATGCATTTCTGCTATTTGCTAGGTTCAATCTTGCGATTCTTGTAAGATATTTTTCCGTCGAATGATGTTTAGGAAACCTGTCAACCAATGCTTGAAAAAAGAACAATGTGATCCATTTTCGTGTAAACTCTGTCGGCTGAAAAAGTGTGTTCAGTCTGGGATGACCTTCAAACTGACGATGATTCAGTCTGATCAGGATAACTTAATTCGTTTTATTGGCCACCTGATAACTTTGAATACTCAACGAAACCGACAGATTTTTGATTTCCAATATGAGGGCGATCCGACTGTAAAAGAACTTGCACAACTTCCGGGGCCAATTCCATTCCAAGCAAGGCCAGATAACCTCAAAATGAACGATATTGCATGGGGAAATCTTGTGGCTCTGACTACAATTGATTATATGAAAAAGTTCCATTTTCTCAATTTGCTGGATTTGGAGGATCGAGTTTTAGTCATTCAGCAATCATTTTCTGACTTCGACATGTTTTCAAATTCTATGAGGGCTTTTGAATCGAAAAAAGAATATTCTTCTTATCCAGATGGATCTGATATATTCATGAAAACTGATCTGGAAATCTGTAAACCACTGGAGAACAAAATCAGAAGTAAACTGGTTGGAAGACTTATTGAACTCAAAATTACAATCGAAGAATTTCTACTTTTAACTTCAATTTTCTTCTGCAATCCTGGTAAGTTCAGAGATTATAAAAAAGAAGTAGAGCCTCCTTATTTTCAGCAATCCCCAATCTAAGTTTATCAGGGAAAACTGTGTTAACATGCTATCAAAAAGTGTACAGTTCACTGCTTTTGAGATATTGTCAGTTAACGTATCAACATAATGGACCAACTCGATTCACAGACTTAATGTTTTTATTTCAATCCACTAAAACTGCTCACGAAGAAATTGGCCAACATTATTTTTTCTGTAGCATTGAAAACCCAAATTTACCTTTTCGTAAACTATTTGCTCATGAGTACCTCATTTGAAAAGTAAAATGATATCCTTCAAAGAAAAAATAGTGAACTTTGATAAAAACTTGATCCGAACCCAATGTGTTATTTTTGTCACCCCCGAATCCATTCTGATGACTAACCCCTCCTCGTTTTTATTTTCCCATACAACTTCCGTTGGAATTGCCCGAACCCATCTGAATATGTGTATTTGTCACATTTATATAAATAAATGTTTACCAATTCTTCATCTTCGAAAAGTGTCTGTGTGTGAACGATAGAAACCTATCAATCTTTCTCTCTTTTTGGTGGGAGGTGATACTGAAATAAGACAAAAAAAGAAGAAGGAAAGAAGATAGAAGACGTCAAATTCAGAATTTCTCTAGCACCTCTTCTTCTCCTTCTTGACCGTCTCGGGTAATCAAAATAATCAACTTTACACAACACTTTTCTTCTGTTATTGTATTCTCTGTCTTGTTTCCTTTTTCTCCTTTTTTTGTAATTCTTGTCGTTAAAAACACAAATTGAAATGCGGATATTCCTACTGCTGGGGTTACTTGCCACATGTTCAGAAGCTGGATTTTTCAGTTCCCTAGTTTCAAGGTTTACAGGAGGTAAGTTTTTTGAGTTTTTAAAGCTTTTTCGAAAAGGGAACTTTTGAAAACTTGAATATTTTCAGGTGGGAATTCTTCACCGTCTTCTAGTTCAAGCTTTTCTGGAACAGGAGCTTCAAATTCGAGAAAATCTTCAGTGACAGAAGACAAAGCCAGAGTGAGTTAAAAGGGAACAAAACAGGGAGATGAAGTGCATGTGGCCTAGAAATAGAAAAACTAGGCCATGTAGATTCAGAGATAGGCTTGAAATAAATAATGCAAGATAAAGCAGTTAGGTGTTGTAAGTATGAGCAGTGAAACACTGTTAAAAGTGTTCCAGTTCTTTAAGCCCAATTACCCAATAGCCTAGGTCTATCCCCTAGTTATTTCTGAAATCCCAAAGTTCCAAAAACATATCAAACAAATATTCTCTTCCAAATGCTTCCCATTAATTTGTCAATATCAATGACCAAAATACAAATCGGCTACCGCTTCTCATAGATCATTATCAAAGATAACAAACATTTGTATCACTTCCTTCTCTCTCCCTCTCTTCAATAACCCCTATCCCTTTCCAGTTGACATCATCATCATCATCATTTCTTTAGACTTACCTTCAAAACTTTGGATATGTCCCACCATCGAACTCTCTACAATCCCGAAATGGAATGGCTGGAGATATTCAGAGTGCTGAGCAAGTATTCAAGACAGCGATTAGAAAGTTCCAAGAGTTTGCCGGTCTTGCCAAGACTGGACTTTTGGATGCGGCGACGAAGGCAAAGATGACGTTGGCAAGGTGTGGAGTTACAGATGCACCATTGGCATTGACTTCTGGATGTAGGTTTTTTAAACTATAAGATATTTTAAAGTTATGAAACTTCAGCAAGTCAATTCAAATGGCCAAAGAACCGATTGACATATTCCATCGAAAGTTTTTCTTCAGACCTCCCAAGAGAGGATGTCAGGTAAGCGAGCTTCTTTTCAGAGTTTTCAAACAAAACCAATATTTTCTCCAGACGCGCCATTGCTGAAGCCTATGGCCTCTGGTCCAAGGTAACTCCATTGGAATTCTCTGAAGTTCCTGCTGGCAGCACTTCTGACATTAAAATCCGTTTCGGTACCCGCAACCACAACGATCCATGGCCATTCGACGGTGAAGGTGGTGTCCTGGCCCATGCTACTATGCCAGAATCTGGAATGTTCCATTTCGATGATGACGAGAATTGGACCTATAAAGATGCTAGCAAAATTCATAGTAATTCTGCAACTGACCTATTGGCGGTGGCCATTCATGAAGGAGGACATACTCTTGGATTGGAACATTCTAGAGATGAATCTGCAATCATGGCTCCATTCTATCAAAAAACAACAGATTCAAATGGAAATTATGTATACCCAAATTTGAAATCAGATGATATTTCCGCTATTCAAGCTATTTATGGAGCTGGAAGTGGTAGATCTTCTGGAGGATCAGACTTTGGAGGAAGCAGCGGCGGTTCGAGAACCACACCAAGACCAACTACAACCACTAGAAGTTGGTTTGGAAGATTCTTCGGAGACGATGACGATGACGTTAGATCTAGAACAACTACAAGAAGGACCACATTATGGCCCACAACACAATCACCATTTTCTGGGGATGACTGGGGATCCGGTTCAAGCTCTGGCGGTCGTGGAAGCTCCGGAGGCTCTGGAAGATGCCCATCTTACATTGACGCTTACACTCCAAGTTCTTCATTTTCTTATGCCTTTTCTGGATCTCAAGTTTATACAATTAGTGGAACGAAAGTTACCAAAGTGTCATCAATTCATGATTTGTTTCCATCAGCACCCACCCCTGTTAGTGCAGCTCTATGGAATCCAATTTCTGGCTCTATGCTTTTGTTTGGCGGGAATAGAGTAAGTTTGAATCCTCTTTTTTAATTATTTTCGTTCTCTTTTGATTTGCAGGTCTACAGCTACTACTTCTCCAATATTCGTCAAACTTTCCAAATGGATAGTGGATTCCCAAAAACTTTACCTTCGGACCTTGGCTTCACTGTTTCCGGTGCTCTTCGCTGGATAAATGGGCACCAGATTCTGATGAGTGTAAGCTATTTTTTGTAATTGTATTTTCTATTCATTTCTTTTTTTCAGAGTGGTGACGAATTTGCTGTCTATGATGAATTCTGGAATCAGGTCACTTTGAAAAACAGAATTTCCTCTTATTTCCCAAATCTGCCACGTGGAGTCAAAGGAGTGGAGTCACGTGAGTTGTTTCGTTTAGAATTTCCTAATAACAAAAGGATGTTTCCAGCCGCCGGAAGTGTCATCACGGCATTCACATCCAATCAAGTCTTCGAATACAACTCTCGAACCAAGTCAATTGGTCGTCAATCTGGATTCTCTAGTTATATTGCTTGTTGATTTGTAATTCTTTCATCACAGAATTCTTTCTCAAAGTTTCCCATCTTTCTCAAAAAGTCTCAATTCCTACTAATAATCATAAAACTTTTTAAAAACGTAATATTTGATTCTATCCCGTTGCTTGACTTTCTGTTGTATGTTCTTCCGGCTTTTTACAAAGGCTTCCTGTGTTTTCTGCAGTATATTTGGCAACTTTCTGTGAGTATTTTTCTTCAGGAAAAGACTTTTGTTGCCAAATTTGAATGCGAAGTTTTCATCTAATGTCATGTTATCTTGAAATTGTACAAAGAACTTTCAGACTTTCTACAGTTTGTGCATGCTCCATAGGACTAGAGATTCCTAGCAGAAATACAAGTGTTATGGACGCTTTCAGGAAGACGCGGCATTGGATATGATGGATAAAATGTGGAATATGTTGTTTCTGATGGAGTTCTTCAATGACTTTTGAGAGTTTAGAGAAAAAAAGAATGTTCACTGGAGCGGTAATGGCTTGATGGATCATTTATTTAACCCCCTTTTATCTGAAATTGATGAGTTTTTTATCATAAGTTTAAATGATTCTGATCATTTAGTGCTTGTTTTCTTCAACCTGAGCCCATTTGGTCTGGGCCAATTCGTCCTATTTTCAGTAATATACTAGCTCGTTTCTGGAAGTGTTTTGGAACGTTTTAGCTATTAACTTTATCAGTTAGCTTATCATTCTCTGCCCGTTTTGTTGAAGCGTTCGAAATTAAAGATGAGCCTTTTTACGCGGTCATTTTGTTCAGATTCGGAAGACACAACGAGAAGAAAACTATGAGAAAACGTTAGTCTCAAAAACTCTGATAGTCCATTTCGGAACTATCTCCCAACTGATCACCTGAAAGGTTCCTAACGCTTTTTTCAAGCTTTATCGAGCTCTTTATAGCAGTTCTAAACTTCACAGTTTAACGTGACTTCGGAAACTTTGTGAACAGATAAAAGTTTCTCTACCCAAACACCCATCATCAACATCTTAACTTTGATCTTATTATGAGCAAGGAGGCAAGTGTTTCGAACATCTGGAGTCTGCATCTTTCACCCCGCGAACCCTATCCATTTGACACATTTATTAACTTGGGATAGGGTTCGCGGTCCACTTGGGCTTTGAAGTTACTTTCCTCGAAGAACCTAAAACTGAAACTAACCTGAAATTAGAGAAAGATACAAAAGAAAACGGAACAGAAAGAACAGAAATGAAAAGAGAAGAGATCGAAAATTAATAGAAAAGCCATCTACCAGACAGGCTGACCCCCTCGTACACGGCCTCCGGAGAGGATGGGGAGTCCACAGGGATGATATAGTCCGGATGATAGCAGGGGAAATTGGGAAGAAATGGGACAAAAAGAAGAGAAAAGCCATCTACCAGACAGGCTGGCTCCCTCGTACTCGGCCTCCAAGGAGGATGGGTAGTTGACAGGAACGATATAGTCCGGCTGATAGCAGAGGAAACAAGAGAAAAGCCATCTACCAGACAGGCTGACCCCCTCGTACACGGCCTCCGGAGAGGATGGGGAGTCCACAGGGATGATATAGTCCGGCAGACAGCATGGAGAACAGGGAAAATAATAATGTGGGAGCGAAGTGAGATGAATGAGAAATAATTATCAAGAACTGTTGTGTCGTCGGACCCTCCTTCCCGAAGACGTTGCCACACTGTTGGACGGAAGAACAGGCATGTAGACTGAGAAGAGCGAAGGAATCTGGAATAAAAAACATTTATTTATTGTAGAAATGTCACCATTCGCTTACCATCATGACACTGTCAACCGAATACATTTGAAGAAGCATGTGAACTTGTGCGTGAGCTTCTGGCTAAACTGAAAGAAAGAATACCAATGAATACAGTTTCGAATATATCGTAGCCTTACCTTTGCTGGAACTAGTGCAACGGGACTTCATCGGGTCGTTGAATCATCTTCGTGCCACTGTTGAACCGCAACATTCCTGCTTGACATCTCCAGTGGAAGAAGAAGAGAAAGATACAAAAGAACGCGAAACAGAAAGTACAGAAAGGAAAAGAGAAGAGATGGGACAAAAAGAAGAGAAAAGCCATCTACCATACAGGCTGGCTTCCTCGTACTCGGCCTCCAAGGAGGATGGGTAGTTGACAGGTACGATATAGTCCGGATGATAGCAGGGGGAATAGGGAAGAAATGGGACAAAAAGAAGAGAAAAGCCATCTACCAGACAGGCTGGCTCCCTCGTACTCGGCCTCCAAGGAGGATGGGTAGTTGACAGGAACGATATAGTCCGGATGATAGCAGGGAGAATAGGGAAGAAATGGGACAAAAAGAAGAGAAAAGCCATCTACCAGACAGGCTGGCTCCCTCGTACTCGGCCTCCAAGGAGGATGGGTAGTTGACAGGAACGATATAGTCCGGATGATAGCAGGGAGAATAGGGAAGAAATGGGACAAAAAGAAGAGAAAAGCCATCTACCAGACAGGCTGACCCCCTCGTACACGGCCTCCGGAGAGGATGGGTAGTCCGCAGGGATGATATAGTCCGGATGATGGCAGGGGAAATTGGGAAAGCAATGGTGCGGAGGAGGAGTGAGATGAATAATAGAGGAATCGGTACACGAAAAATTAAAAAGAAATAATTATCAAGAATTGTTGTGTCGCTGGTTGCTGTCCAATCGTCCTTCCCGAAGACGTTGTCGCAGACTGGCATGCGGAGGAGCAGGCATGTAGACGGAGATGAGCGAGAGAATCTGGAAAGAATAACTATTCATTCCTTGTAGAAATGTCACCATTGGCTTACCATCATGTCACTGTCAACCGAATACACTTGAAGAAGCGAGTGAGCTTGTGCAGGAGCCAGATGGCTAAACTGAAAGAAAGAATACCAATGAATACAGTTTTGGTTATATGATGGCCTTACCTCAGCTGGACCTAGTGCAATGTTCCTTCATCGCGTCGTTGAATCATCTTTATGGCGAACCGAAACGTTCCTGTGTGACATCTTTACTGGAAGAATGATCCAACCTGAAAGCATAATTTTAATTGAATAGAATGTCACAGCTACTATTATAGATTATAAGCGAAGAAGTGACGTTTACGTTCAAAGGCACAGCGATAAAAGAGAGGGAGATCATGGCACATCACTCGAAACCTGAGAGAAACAACGAGTGAAATTTCCCGAAATGAAAACACGTTGAGAATTAGCCGAGATGATAGTAGTGTGGGATGTTTCCATTGAGTCTCACAGATTCAACGCGTTGTATCATATTCTTGCCGAATTTAAAATTTGACCAGCGCGTTCGCTGAATCTGCCGAGAGCGTTTGCTTTCGAACGGAGCCCCTTTTTTCGGTAATTACTAACCTCGTAGCTCCGCTGCTATCTCACTTCCCGAAAACTCGAGTCCCATCCATTAGCCTCCATGAACTCACAATCCTCGTCGTCGGTTCGCTGGCATCGTTCCTCGAAAGACGGGCGACCTGAAGCAAAACTACAACAAAGAGAGCACGAGAAAAATCTTAATCTTGCCTATAATCCGCCAATTTGGACTTCTCCTGCTTCTTCGATTGGCCACTTGTACTCCTCGTTTCCCCGCGCTTCGTTGTCGTCTCTGGAAAAGCAACAGTTGACTACGATGAAAAACAAAACGGCTAATAAAAGCTTACACAGCGTTGAAAATGAGAAGATTCAACAGAAAAAAACCGAAAAAAGAAAAATAAAAAAAAGAGCGCCATTACAAAGTTGTAGACCAAAAAAATTTAATTGGAGATCAAATAAAAGTGCAAGTCTGTAATGTCGAAACTTTTGACAAGAATTATTTGAATTTGAATAACAGTCATTTAAAAACTCAATTTTCGATAGAAAACAAAAAGTTTTCTGCAATCTAAATTGAAAACTTCTTTTCCGAAAGCTTTTAAAAAAGATTGAAAAAGTTTATATCGCGTTTGCTCGTAAAATATAATGCCATTTTTGATCGTAAAGTCCACTGCATTCCCGCGGTGTTTGCGGAGTCTTCAATGAAGAATGCCGCGAAGCACTTTTTTTCAAGTTTCTTTGTTTTTTTTAATTCTGTTATTTTATCGTTTCGAACCTTTTTCAATGCTATCACTTCTGTATAAACTATCAGAGCAAAAATATAACTTTCTGATCATATAACTTTATGTATAATTAAGAAAAACAGTTAGTTACAACAGGAACAAACGATGTTGTTAGAAAAAAAAAAACAATAAAATTGAAAAGAAACCTGATACTTTATAACATTTTTATTTAATCGCTCATTTCTCTCTGAATATGCTCCAGAACACGTCTTCCTTTCTTGCTCATCAACACCTTCACCTCCTCCAATACACTCTCATCTTTCAGTGCCTCCTTCACGTGATACCCGATCTCCGCCATCGCCGCCACATCGCCCATGAATCCATTCCTTTCGTAGTACCTGTAAGTTTTAAATTTATTACAACTATATAAAAGAATTCTGCTGTACCTGTGTGACAGTACTGTGGTTTTTATGAGCTTGCGGAGGGGGAGATTGAGTGTGAAGAAGGGCTTGATGTCCTGTAACACTCCGATCTTAAATCTCTCACACCCTCCGCCGAATCGAATGCGCTCCTGAATTTTGGATGCGTCTTGCAGCTTATCAACTTCGAAGTGGAAGAGAAACCTCTCTTTAACCATAGTAGGCATTGGTTCGAAGGTGATATTTTGCGGGACGACATCCAATTTCGAGAGTTCCAGAATTAACGCTTTCGAGTCTTGGGGCCGGCTCCCGGTCGCGTTGACGAGCGTGAATTTGACCGGACTTTCATCAAAGTTCGACATTTGGACAATAGAATTCTTAAATATTATTATTTTATTATTTTCAGAAGATCTACGAAACTCACGTCGAGAGACACGCGCCTTGTCTGAGATGGTTCTGAAGCCGCCACTTGATCTTCCCGATCCTCCATCACCACTGGGATTTCTTCTTGTTGGTGCAGATGACGTGGCTTGAACGGAGGGATGGGGTCATCGGGGCGTGTTCGAACGACGATCGGACCAGTGGACGACGTCTCCCTGTAGACCTTGAGGGTCGATGTGCCGGAACCGATGACAGTGGACACTCCGAACTCATCGTACATAATGAGTTCAAAGTCGAGCCCGTGGAAACCGCTCACCATTCGTGTCTTTCTGCCTTTGACGTGAACGTAGGCGCCGTCATTGTCCGGCACGGCGAAGAACCTAGAACAGAGAAGTTTAATTTTCTAGATTTAAATTCCAAAAAAACAAATTTTCGAGTTAAGTTTTCTAAAGAACTCACTTAAACACCGTGTCATTTTGGACGAGGACGTCGTCGCTCTCCTTTCGTTCCTGACATTTCCACGTCGCCTTTGCCACAAGATGGCCGAACGGCGCAATCTTTTTAAAACGGTCCATGTTGTGGCCAAGCGAACGAGGCATCAAAGTCGACACAGGAGCGGCTAGGGTCCATTGGTGCCGACGAATATCAACTACCCACATGTCCGAAAATGTTGGGTATATTTCGTGGACACCCGACGCGATGAGCACTGCGATGGCTTCAGCGGATTGGACAGCAAGTTCCATTTTTATCAATTTTAGCTCTAAAAGCTTTTGTACGTAAACCCTGAAGCAATGATTCCCGTAGCTTTTTATATTTTTTTTTCTCAATTCAAATATTCATGGTGGATCGGTTATTTGACATATGACACTCAAACACGGCTGACGAAGGGAGAAAACAATTATTTCGTATACAACACATTTATTTATTTTATCAAATGGGTAATTATTTTTATAATAATATTGTAATTTTCAGGTCGACGTCTTCTCGGCGATGCCTGCCATGACTTTGCACCAATTGAAGACGCAAGTGATGACGAGAAACTCGAATCGAAGGAATCGAATTGTCTGACTCATTTTTTTCCATTTTAAAAACCTAAATTTCTGAAAAATACCAAAAAATTCATTAGTTTTTTCATTTTCGAACACCCCTCCATTTTTGAGTTCGGTGCAGCGCGTTTGCATCATTTTTTCCCGTTTCCATTTTGCTTACCGAAATGTTTATCTTCTCGTTTCTTTCGCGTTTTCTTCACATACTTTCTTTTTTTTTCAGGTAAAAATGGCGAAGTAAAACGACGAAAAATCCCGACGGAAATGGAAGAAACCGAGCGAATGAAAAGACGAAGATTGCAAGGGACAATAAGTTCAAACCCACTAAACTGCCCCTTTCTTTCCTCCCAAAAACCTGATTTTTGTCTAAAATTTCCACCAAATTTCGAAATATACGGGGAAAAGAGTCCGGTACTGATGAGATGACGCTCTTTTCCCCTCAAAATTGCCCCATTCCCCACATCCTTTCATTGATATTCAATCTATCGGATAGTCATCGAAATTGAAAAGAACCACTTCTAATTGTATTCAATTTATTAATTTCAGGTTGGGCCTCCGATGTTCAAGACTTCGCTCCAATTGATCCGTGACCTGAAGAAGTTCTTAAAAAGCGGTGTTGCCTGAATCCTGACGAATCGGTGGAATAAAGCAAGCGCTGAGAACGAATTCGAGAGAATCTTCACGTCAATTGCACTATTCACGGATTCGGAACTGTGCTTTATGAGCATATTTTAATCAGAAACTCTCTGTGCATGATAGCCTGAAGGCACCCTCTTATTCGTTTTTCTCAATTCCTTGCTTCCCTCGATATGTTGGGCTTCCACTGGAAATGTTTCGTTCCTAGAATTGAATCATTCGCGAAAAAGTGCATGTTTCGTTGAAAGGCGCAAAATAACACGATAGCTAACCATGGTGATAGTTTCATGAGTGTAATACAACTGAAAGCGCGGGGAGACATCCGTACGTCGGTGCGCCTTTAAACGAAACCGCTACAAAGAAATGTTTGAAGATGAGCCACAGCGATAAATGAGAGCAAATCAAAACCAGAAAGAACGAAACAAGATAAATGTTATCAATTCGCGGAAGCGTACGAAATCTGCGTTAAGGTGCGGCGATCAGTGTCGATTTGTTTCCTTCTTTTTTATCTTTATCCTTAACTCCTGAATTCGAATAGAATGGACATTGATAGCTGCGCCTTTAAGCTCGCTTTCGCAAATTGGTAAACAATAAATGAAAAGTAATGCCCGACAGTTCGAAAACTCTTGAGAAATTAGCCGCTTTTCTTGAGCCTTGGAGGAATGCACTGAAAATCGGAATCGGCGGAACCATTAGTTACTGAGATGTTCTTCAACTTTGCTGAAATCTTTTCCAACTTTTTCGTCAAGATCACATTTAACAGTGACATTGCTTCATTCGAGTTCAAACTTGTCAATGTTTCTATGGATTGCCAGGGTTCTTCTCAACTGGTGTCACGTGGAATTTGATTGCTGCTGATTCGAGATTATGTATAACTTGCTTGCCTAATAATTTAGACACGTTGAGAGCTATGAAACACAACAGGAAATGGAAGAATTTTATGGATACAATGTGGTTTTTTAGTGGACGGGGGAGATGATTGTGACTGTTTTCAGGAAACAGGGGTTTTCGGAACTTTTTGCAGACGACAAATGGAATTGAAAAGTTGGACTAGTAGACGAGAAAAGAGAATTCAATCGCACCAAAACCTTTCAGTATAGCAGCCTGAAATTATTAGAAAATTGGTTATCTAGATAACAATTGCCATGAAGAACGTAAATTTTCAAAATCAAAACTTTATCTGAAATATGAGAAATTGCAGTTGATCGCGTGAAGATACGTGAGTTTTCGGTTCTTGGAATGTTTTGATAAACAAAAACTAGATTTTTCTACCGCCGGAAGTTTCATCACTGCATGAAGTCATCAAATACAAATCTGGCCTTTACAAACGTAGCATGTTGACTAACAACTTTCCTAAGTTTTTTTTACGAATGTGCTCAATTCCTACTTTAAATAATAGATAGTTTGAAAAACAGATTCATAGATTTTTCAGAGTAGTCAACAATATTCTAGTCAGATTTCCTGTTTATAACTTCCTTCAGGCAAAGAACAGGAAGAAGTTTGGAAACAAACATAAATGATTCATTTCCTGGTCTCCTCTTTAACAGAATACATCTAATCCCCCTAGGTTTACATGGTGTTTCAAATATCATTTCAGAATTTTGTAAGGCTCGAATTTTCCAATTCCAATGTCAAAGAATATAAAAAAAAGTATAGATTGACCTGAAGAGTTCTTGATTTTTTTGCCCAGAGAATAATGCGGAGAAGAATCTCTGTTTTTGATCTTCAAAATAGCAAATGAACCCCCAGTGTCTCAGAAAGCAAATCCGTATTAGCAAAGTTATAAGTTTATGATGATTTTCAGAATAGTTTTCATTCATTTGCCATTCGAAATTTAGAATTTCAGATTAAAAAAAATAGTTACAAAAGTGAAGTCGATAATCTAATACGGCCCAAGTTGCAATACCGATTTTCTTAATTTTCGATAGAAAACAATAAAGTTTCTGCAATCTAGGTTGAAATCCTTCTTTTCCGAAAGCTTTTAAAAAAGATTGAAAAAGTTTATATTCCGTTTGCTCGTAAAATATAATGCCATTTTTGATCGTAAAGTCCACTGCATTCCCGCGGTGTTTGCGGAGTCTTCAATGAAGAATGCCGCGAAGCACTTTTTTTCAAGTTTCTTTGTTTTGTTTAATTCTCCTATTTCATTGTTTCGAACCTTTTTCAATGCTATCACTTCTGTATAAACTATCAGAGCAAAAATATAACTTCCTGGTCATATAACTTTATGAATAATTAAGAAAAACAGTTAGTTCCCACAAAAACGAACGATGTTGTTAGAAAAAAAAACAATCAAATTGAAAAGAAAAATATAACTTTATGAAAATGTGAATTTTGAACAAAATCAGTGAGTTTTAACAGCAACAAAAAAAAAGAAAACAATGAAATTAAGGAACAAATCTAATCGTTAATAACTTAGCACATTTGGTCATCCATTTCTCTCTCAATAACTTGCAACTTCCTCACTCCTTTCTTGCTCATCAACGCCTTCACCTCCTTCACCACATTCTCATCTTTCAGCGCCCTCCACACGTGATCTCCTATCTCCGCCATCGCCGCCGCATCACCCACGCATCCATTCGATTCATAGTAGCTGTAAGTTTTGAATTCATGACAACTATATACGATAATTCTGCTGTACCTGTGTGAGAGTACTATGGTTTTAATAAGCTTGCGGAGGGGGAGGTTAAACGTGAAAAAGGGCTTGATGTCCTGTAACAATCCGATCTTAAACCTCTCGCATCCTCCGCCGAATCGAATGCGCTCCTGAATTTTGGATGCGTCCCGTTGATTGTCAACTTCGAAATGGAAAAGAAACCGGTCAATAACCTTAGTAGGCATCGGTTCATAGGTGACATTTTTTGGAACAATATTCAATTTCGAAAGCTCCAAAATCAATTCTGTTGAGTCCTGAGGGCGGCTTCCGGAGGCGTTCACAAGCGTGAACTTGAACGGACTTTGATCACCGTTCGCAATAACACTCTAAATATATATTCATTTTAATTATTTTCAGACCACCTACAAAACTCACATCGAAAGCCATCACGACTGGAACTTCTTCTTCTTCTTCTTCTTGGGACATGTGGGGCGAGGAAGGAATGGGAAAATCAGGGCGACGTCGGGTTACGATGGGGCCAAAGAAAGGGGTCCCTTTGGTGACCTCGAGTGACGATGAGCCAGCGCCGATGACAGAGCGCACTCCAAACTCATTATACATAATGAGCTCAAAGTCCAACCGGTGGACTCCGCTCACCATTCTCCTCATAATTCCTTTGACATGGACGTAGGCGGCTTCATTGTCCGGCACGGCAAAGAACCTAGAACAGAGAAGTTTAATTTTCCGATCTTATCTTCCAAAAATCATAATTTTTGAGTTTTATTATCTGAAAAACTCACTTGAAAGCCATGTCATTTTGGCAAAGGAAGTCGTCGCTGTCCTTTCGTTCCTGGCATTTCCAAGCTGCCTTAGAGACAAGATGGCCGAACGGCGCGATCTTCTTAAATCGGTCCAGATGCTGGCCAAGCGAACGTGGCATCAGGACCGACACGGGAGCGGCCAGGGTCCATTGATGTTGGCGAACGTCAACAACCCACATGTCGGAGTATGTGGGGTATATCTCGTGGACACCCGACGCGACGAGTACAGCGTTGGCTTCGGCTTCATGAACAAAAAGTGCCATTTTTATCTGTTTTTTTGCTTTAAAAGCTTTCGTGCGTGAACCCTGAAGCATTGATTTGAGTAGCTTTTTTCTCTTAATCAAGTATTTGTGGTGGATTGTCGATATATTCACTTGTGAGACTGACACGCGGCTAACGATGAAGAAAACAATTAGTTCGTATATAACAGATTTATTTATTTTATCAAATGAGTGATAATTTTTATAACAATATTGTAATTTTCAGGTCGATGTCTTCTCGGCGATACCTGCCACGGAGTGGCACCAATTGGAGACGCAATTGATGACGAGAAACTCGAATCGAAGAAACCTTATAATTCGACCCTTTTTTTCCTCACTTTCTTTCCATTTTAAGGAACCTAAATTTCTAAAAAATACCGAAAATCCATTAGTTTTTTTCATTTTCGAACACCCCTCCATTTTTGAGTTCGGTGCAGCGCGTTTGCATCATTTTTTCCCGTTTTCATTTTGTTCACCCAAATCTTTATCTTCTCGTTTCTTTCGCGTTTTCTTCACAAATACTTCTTTTTTTTCAGGTAAAAATGGCGAAAAACAACGACGTACAATCCGGAGGGAAACTGAAGAAACCAGTGAGGAATGGTGGAGGATTATAAGAAGAAACCGAGCGAAGGAAAAAGAGAAAACGGAGATTGCATGGAAAACACGTTCAAACCCATCAAACTGTTCCCTTCTTTCCACCCAAAAACCTGATTTTTTTCTAAAATTTCCTCCAAATTTCGAAATATATGGGGAAAAGAGTCCGGTACTGATGAGATGACGCTCTTTTCCCCTCAAAATTGCCCCATTCCCCACATCCTTTCATTGATATTCAATCTATCGGATAGTCATCGAAATTGAAAAGAACCACTTCTAATTGTATTCAACTTTTTATTTTCAGGTTGGACCTCCGATGTTCAAGACTCCGCTCCAATTGATCCGTGATCTGAAGACGTTCTTGGAAAGCAGTGTTACCTGGATTCTGTCGAATCGGTGGAATAAAGCAAGCGCTGAGAACGAATTCGAGAGAATCTTCACGTCAATTGCACTATTCACGGATTCGGAACTGTGTTTTTTGAGCAATCTTCAACCAGAAACTCTCTGTGCATGATAGCCTGAAGGCACTCTCTTATTCGTTTTTCTCGCTTCCTTGCTTCCCTTGATTCGTTGGGTTTCCTCTGCGAAAAGCTTGGTGTCAAGAACTGCAACACATTCAAACAATGCAATAACGAGCTGGCAGCGTGCCATATGTTTTACAAATAAAAAATTATCTTCTTGCAAAGAAGTGTCTGTATCGTTAAAAGGTGCAAATGTCAGCGTATTTGTTTCCATTTTGCTCACCGAAATCTTTATCTTCTCGTTTCTTTCGCGTTTTCACGAATTTTTTCTTCTTTATTCAGGTAAAAATGGCGAAAAGCGATGACGAAAAATCCGGAGGAAAACTGGAGAAACCAGTGAAAAATGGTGGAGAAACCGAGCGAAGGAAAAGGAAAAGACGAAGACTGCATGGAAATCAAGTTCAAACTTACCAAAGTGTCCCTTCCTTTCCACCCAAAATCTCGATTTTTGCCTAAAATTTCCACCAAATTTCGAAATGTATCGGGAAAAGAGTCCGGTACTGATGAGATGACGCTCTTTTCCCTTCAAAATTGCCCCATTCCCCACATCCTTTCATTGATATTCAATCTATCGGATAGTCATCGAAATTGAAAAGAACCACTTCTAATTATATTCAATTTTTTATTTTCAGGTTGGACCTCCGATATTCAAGACTCCGCTCCAATCAATTCGTGATCTGAAGACGTCCTTGGAAAGCGGTGTTGCATGGAACCCGTCAAATCGGGGAGAACTAGCAAGTGCGAAACAAGAATTCGGAAAAACCATCACATCACAATGTGATAATTCTGAATTCTATTTTTTCAAAAAGTCAGAAACTTCACGAGTTTCAAAGTTTGTTCGATTCGAGGTTCTGCCTTGCTTTCCTCGATACTTTGGCTTTCCTCTGGAAAAAGTCGCAACACCTATTTTCTCAATTTTCAATAGAAAACAAACAAGTTTCTGCAATCCAGGTTGAAATCCTTCTTTTCCGAAAGCTTTTAAAAAAGATTGAAAAAGTTTATATTCCGTTTGCTCGTAAAATATAATGCCATTTTTGATCGTAAAGTCCACTGCATTCCCGCGGTGTTTGCGGAGACTGCAATGAAGAATGCCGCGAAGCACTTTTTTTCAAGTTTCTTTGTTTTGTTTAATTCTCCTATTTTATCGTTTCAAACCTTTTTCAATGCTATCACTTCTTTATAAACTATCAAAACAAAAATATAAATTCATAAACATGTTTTTTTAACAAAAACAGTCAAGTTCAACAGAAACAAAAAAAGAAAAAAAATGCAATGAAAATGAGTACAAATCCAATCGTTAATAAATTATCACATTAACTCCTTCATTTTTCTCTAGCTTCCGTTTCCCTTTCTTGCTCATATCCCCTTCACCTCCTCCAACACATGCACATTTTTCAGCGCCTCCTTCACGTGGTCCTCGATCTCGGCCATCGCCGCCACGTCGCCCATACATCCATTCGATTCGTAGTATCTGTAAGTTTTAAATTCATGACAACTATATACGATAATTCTGCTGTACCTGTGTGAGAGTACTATCATTTTGATGAGCTTGCGGAGGGGAAGGTTGAATGTGAAGAAGGGCGGGATGTCTTTCAACACTCCGATCTTAAATCCTCTCGCACCCTCCGCCGAATTGAATGAGCTCTTCAATTCTAGATGCGTTCCGTTGGCTGTCAATCTCGAAATGGAAGAGAAACCTATCTTGAACCTGAGTTGGCATCGGTTCATAGGTGATATTTTTCGGAACGACATCCAATTTTGAGAGTTCCAAAAGTAATTCTTTTGAGTCTTGAGGACGGCTTCCGGTGACATTAACAAGCGTGAATTTGACCGGCGCTTCATCAACATTCGAAATTTGGACAACACGATTCTAAAAAATAATTATTTTCTTTATTTTCAGAAGATCTACGAAACTCACGTCAAAGGACACACGTCTTCTTGGCTGGTCTTGGATAGGATCGTGGCGCACAGAAGACGTTCGCGATTGCTCTGGAGCCACTCGTTGCGGCTGACGTGGCTGGAAGGGAGGAATGGGGTCATCTGGACGCCGGCGGACTACGATGGGACCCGTGGAAGGTACTCCTTTGTAGACCTTTAAGGTCGAGGATCCGGGGCCTTCCAAACTCATCGTATGTGATGAGCTCAAACACCAGCCCGTGAATCCCGCTCACCATACCATTCCTTTTTCCTCTGACGTGCACGTAGACGCCGTCATTGTCCGGCACGATGTGAAACCTAGAAAAGAAAAAGTTTCATTTTCTGATTGAATTCCTAAAAACCTAATTTTCGAATTCTATATTCTAAAAACTCACTTGAACACCGTGTCATTTTGGACGAGGACGTCGTCCCTCTCATTCCTTTCCTGGCATTTCCACGTTGCCCTCGATACAAGATGGCCGAAAGGCGCTATCTTCTTGAATCGATCGAGATTCTGCCCAAGCGAACGAGGCATCAAGAGTGAGATGGGAGCGGCGAGGGTCCACTCGTTGCGACGAACGTCGACTACCCACATGTCCGAAAATGTGGGGTATATCTCGTGGACACCCGATGCGACGAGCTCAGCGATGGCTTCGGCTTCATGAACAAAAAGTGCCATTTTTATCAGTTGTTTGCTTTAAAAGCTTTCGTGCGTGAACCCTGAAGCATTGATTTGAGTAGCTTTTTTTCTCTTAATCAAGTATTCGTGGTGGATTGTCGATATATTCACTTGTGAGACTTAAACACGGCTAACGAAGGAAGAAAACAAATATTTTCATATAACATATTTATTCATTTTGGAAAAAAAACAATTATTTGTATAAGAATATTGTAATTTTCAGGTCGACGTCTTCTCGGCGATGGCTGCCATGACTTTGCATCAATTGGAGACGCAGTTTATGACGAGAAACTCGAATCGAAGGAACCGAATTATTTGACGGAGTTTTTCTCATTTTTTCCATCTTAAAAAACCTAATTTTCTGAAAAGTACCAAGAAAATCCATTAGCTTTTACATTTTCGAACACCCCTCCATTTTTAAGTTCGATGCAGCGCGTTTGCATCATTTTTTCCCGTTTCCTTTTGCTCGCCGAAATAATTATCTTCTCGTTTCTTTCGCGTTTTCTTCACAAATACTTGCTTCTTTCTTCAGGTAAAAATGGCGAAAAGGAATGGTGAAGGATTATGAGAAGAAACCGAGCGAAGGAAAAGACGACGATTGCATGGAAATCAAGTTCAAACCCACTAAACTGTCCCTTCCTTTCCACCCAAAAATCTCGATTTTTCGCCTGAAATTTCCTCCAAATTTCGAAATATATGGGGAAAAGAGTCCGGTACTGATGAGATGACGCTCTTTTCCCTTCAAAATTGCCCCATTCCCCACATCCTTTCATTGATATTCAATCTATCGGATAGTCATCGAAATTGAAAAGAACCACTTCTAATTGTATTCAATTTCTTATTTTCAGGTTGGACCTCCGATATTCAAGACTCCGCTCCAATCAATTCGTGATCTGAAGACGTTCTAGGAAAGCGGTATTGCCTGGATTCTGTCGAATCGGTGGAAACAAGAAAGCGCTATAAATGAAGGTGGAGAACATTTACGTCAAGTGCAATTTTTACGAATTCGGAACTGTGTTTTTTGAGCAATCTTCAACCAGAAACTCTCTGTGCATGATAGCCTGAAGGCACTCTCTTATTCGTTTTTCTCGCTTCCTTGCTTCCCTTGATTCGTTTGGTTTCCTCTGAGAAAAGCTTGGTGTCAAGAACTGCAACACATTCAAACAATGCAATAACGAGCTGGCAGTGTGCCATATGTTTTACAAATACAAAAATATCTTCTTGCAAAGAAGTGTCTGTTTCGTTCAAAGGTGCAAATGTCAGCGATATTTCACAATGGTTATAGTTTCTTGGGTGTAATACAACTGAAATCGTGGCAATACATCGCGGCCGTATGTCGTTGCGCTTTTAAACGAAACCGCAACGAGGAGATTGTTTGATACACGATCAGAAGCAATACATAAGAGCAAATCAACAGAAAGAAAGAAACAAGACAGATATTATTAATTTGCGGAAGCGTGCGACATCCGCGTGAAGGTGCAGCGATCAATGTCGATTCGGTTTCTTCATTTTTACTGTTATTCTTAACTCACAACTATCCTAATTGTGGAGAAACCGAACGGAACAAACATTGATGGCTGCGCCTTTGAGCACGCTTTCGCAAATTAATTAAAAATGAAAGAAGTGTTGTCCGACAGTTCAAAAGCCCCTGTGAATTCAAAATATAGCAGATTTTCTCGCGTTGGAACTCCTCGAAATATCTTTTCAGCTTTTAAGATTCATCAATTCTTGAATATAAATTTCGAATAAATCGTCGTCGGAGCCTAGAAAATGCGTGATAATTGAAATCGGCGTAAAAAATAGTAACTGAAATGTTCTTCCAGTTTCCTGAGTTCTCTTCTAACTTTGTTATCACAATCACATTCAATAGTGGCAATTCTTAATTCGAGTTTAAACTTGCCAATGTTTCTTTGGGTTGTCATGGTTCTTCTCAACTGGTGCCACGTGGAATTTCATTGCTGCTCATTCAAGCATCTTTATAATTTGATTGCATAGGCATTCGCTGACATTCCGGACCTTCAAACCCATCAAGTATTGGAAGAATATTGCGGATAATACGTGGTTTTTCAAAGAATGGGGGAGATGATTGTCATTGGTTTTTCAGGGAATATAGGCTTTCAGGTCTTGCCTTTTTATTGCAGATTACTGTTTGGAGCCAAAGATCATCCTGAAAAAAGTGTTTGAAGAAAGAGAAAAAGTTACAAAAGCATAACTTTTCAAAATCAAATTTTTTTTCTGAAAAATGACAAATTTGTAGTTGGTCACTTGAAGATACGTGAGTTTTCAGTTCTTGGAATGTTTTGATAAACAGAATTGGATTTTGCCACCGCCGGAAGTGTCATCACTGCCTTCACATGAAGTCTTCGAATATCAAATATGGCTTTTTAAACGTTAGATGCTGGCTATAAATAAGCCCAGCTTTCTCAAATATGTTCAATTTCTATTCTGAATAATAGAGAGTTTGGAAAAACATTGTTTTCCATCAATAATAAATTTAGATCTTTAAGCCCATCTGATAATCCGGAGATCTCAAATAAATAGATTTTTCAGAGTAGTCAACAATATTTTAGTCAGATTTCCTGTTTATAGTTTCCTTCAAGAAAAAAGAAAAGCAGGAAGAAATTCGAAAACAAAACATAAATGATTCATTTCCTGGTCTCCTCTTTTAAAAAGAGACAACCGATCCAACTGGGTTTCCATGGTTTTTCAACTTTTATTTCAGAATTTTTGAAACCTCGAATCTTCAAATTCCAATGCCGAAGAATGTAAACAACGTATAGTTTGATCTGTTGAATATTTAGTCTTTTCTAGAGAAGAATCCTTACATTTGATCTTCAAAAGTGCAAATGAATCCCCAAGTGTCTCAGAATGCAAACGAAGAGTTTATTGGGAATTGTTAGTCATAAGATTATCTTTTTCAAGATAGAAGTTAGCAAATTTAGTCATAAGTTTATGTTGATCTTCAGAATAGTTTTCACTCATTTGAAATTCGAAATTCAGATGTTCAGATAAAAAGAATTAGGATAAGCAGTGAAGTCGATAATCAAATCCGGTCCAATTTACAATATCTAGTTCAATTGTGACTGAATTTCTGTCTTTCTGAAAGTACATACTATTTCTCTTTTCTCTTTTTCTTTCAAGATGACACTGATAATATGTTGGCAGTCATATTTGCATCCACAATATTTGTGAGTTATCTTGTTTACCTTTGTTTACTTTAGTCATGTTTCATAACTCTTCCTTCTCTCCTTGTTTAGAGGGCAATCTAAATAAAGAAAACGTTTTGAGGAAGCGTTCATTAGGATTTGATTTGTGGGTCGAAGCTAAGATGGACTTATTTTTTGTAGAATGGAACAACTTTAATTGGAATGGTCGTTCCGGAAATTTTCCTCAAGGCGATTTGATTGAGCTCACTGTAAAAAAATGGGTTAACAAAACTCACCACACTCTTCGTAACAATGCTTCATTGTTCCACTAACTCACATCACTTTTCCCATTTAGTGCTATATTTCACGTCAGTGTCACCCCGTCTTCTTCTTCTTCTACCACCCTCTTATCAAGAATATACAAACAATTTGCCCTTCTAAACACTTCTCCTCTTCTTTCACCACCATCACGGTTTTCCTGTGCAACACACATGCACGCAAAAGTATCAAATGTTGTATCAAATTGGCGCAGGCTTCTAGGTGTGGGTACTGTAATATTTGTCGTCTGATAAAGAAGTTTTAGCCAAAGAAATAGTGTTGGATTTGGAATAGTTTGAAATGATAGCTTTCAAAGCTTGGACTTTTTATAATTTTGGTTCACTTCACAATTTGGGAGGTACAGTAACTCTTGTCTAATTTATTCCAACGGCAAACCGGCTTCTTCTCTTTCTAGCCTATTTCTATTCTGCTTGGCCCAATTTTGTCTATATTAGTCTTGTTTCTTTTCAATTATTCCACATTTAAAACTATCTCAATCGGGCCTGCTCCATTTTCATCTTTTTTGTATTCTGTGTGGCCCTGAACTGATACAAATTTTATCATATTCTTTTTCGTAACTCAAATTTTAGTTATTTCGAGCTAGGTTGATTTTGATAGTCCATTTGACAGATGTTTCTTTCAAAATCGTAATTTCGAGAGTATCCGTTTTGTCCTCTTCTCCTTTTTTGTTCATCCTTTTCGATTCATGAATAGCCAAAATCCGAAACACCAATTTCAAACCACTTTTCTATTATCCATTTTTCCATTCATTTTTTCCTCCCATAAACTCTCAAAAAGTCCTCCCACTTTCCACCTTTTTCAGCAATTAATACCATCAAATGCTCAACAAGAACGTTGCAATATGTTTAGCAATATTCTGTTTTGTTTCCTTTTTATTTCTATTCACAAGGAGTAGTTGTAACTTCCAGGATCAGTATCAATATGGAATGTGTGGGTTTAAAAAAAGTTATTGAAGAAACTTTCGAAAATTTCAGCTTTAATACAGCTTCCATTTTTTCAAAACACTACGGATCCTCTTGCTGTGAATTCAACTCAAAAAGTGTATTCTGACGACGTGAGGTTGGAGCCATTGACGCCAAGGCCCCCACCATCGTTAGAAGAAGTATTGGATTCTGGAGATGATGAAGTTGTTGGAGGAGAATCCGCATTGTCTTATTACAGAAAACTTGCAAGTGCCACATTTAACCTGAATAGTCAAGTGAGTTTTTTTAATCCATAAAGATTCCTATGAAGTTAACTCCAGTCAAACTCCGGCCAAAGTATGCAAATCTTGGCGGCCTATTCTTACAAGGACCATTTTTCTGCAGTTATTGCCACACCCCATAAAATAGGTACCACTGCATTTTGTCGTTATATTGGAGCCGATGGGAAAGAGGTAGCAGAGCCGGTGGAATCTCGAATTTATCCTTTCTTTGTGGTGTACTGTAGCCGGCGAAACAATGTAACAATGTTGGGTGTGACTAGTGATAAGACGCAGCCAATCAACACACAGAACTCGGCAAAGATGATCAGAAGAAAGTTTAAGGGTAGGTGAAGGGAGAGAAGGGGAGAGTTTGGGCATGTCATATCAGTTGCAAGGTCCGTTTTTATCAGAAACGTGTCTGATGACAAATATGATAATATTGATTTTGTAATGAGATGCAGGAAATAGAAAAGAGAGGCGCAAAGAAGAAAATTTGTTTTCAGAATACCAACACAACGTTGCCTTCTGTCTCGCCCCAATCTACGGCAAAGAGCCAAAATGGCTTCATTTCACAGAACTTGTAGAGCACTACAAACTACAAGGAGTCAACAAATTCTTTATTTATATTAGAGAAATAGGAGAATATGACAAGAAAATAATCAATAGTTATGTGGAGACTGGCGAAGTGGAGGTTATCAATATCCCCGGAACTGTTAGCGATGTTATTGCTCAGCAGATGATGGGTGTGGCGGTAAGTTCAGAAAATTTGAAAGGCGATGAAAGGAAAGAGTTTAGGACTGTCTCTTGAGGAGTAGGACTTACTCGAAATGGTCGATTTTCGCCGATATTGATGAAAGATTGATAATGACAGATGATAGGAATACGATTGATGGATTCTTGAGGTGAGTGTTTTTGAAAAGTTTCGTTCCAAAAAGTATCAATCTGAAAACTTTACAACTGGTGATATCACCCGAAGGCTTGTTTTCAATCTGTCATCGGAACTAACTTTCAAAAGATCTATTTTGGTACTATAAATAATTCATCTTCAAAGACTGATTCAAACTTAAAACTCTGTTTTTTTTCCATACTTCTGAGCTTGTATTGTCTTGTTTTGTCTTTAAAACCAAACCATCAACCACGTTTCTATTTTAGAAACATAACCGATGAATCCATTGGCTCTATAGCCTTCCCCCAACGTTGGATTATGAAAAGAGAACAAATGCCGCCCACATTTGTCAACGACCAACAAGTCACTGAAAAGATGCCAACACGCGCGTGGCATGAAACCACTAGTGCCGCATTGAAAGGACACCCCGTGTGTAAGGATCAAATAAGCTGCTGGGCAAAAGATATTGTGCACAATGAAAAAGTATTGCTTCATGGACTTTTTATTACACAACTTTGGAATTTAGGCCATCAGAATGCTGGTCCATGAAGTCATCCAATTCTATCCAGGGTTCCAAGAACTGTTTTTGGACCCTTCAATTGGTTACATCAGGCATTATCGAGATGTCAAAATGCAGTCTTGGGAACAAAATAACGTGGCAAATTTGAAAAAGTTTGGACCTTTTTCAAATACAACGTATCCTAGTTCTATAGGAAGTAAACTGTTGAAGAACGTGTTGAGTCGATTACATCGGGTTTATTAAAAAGTTCGGGTGAATTAATTTATGTGTTAAGTTTTGTTATTTTTTCAATAGAAGACTTGTTGAAATAGTTCGGGTAGTTGTTTTTTTGTTGTTGTTGATAATAAATAAATTTATTGAAATTTTTGAAAAAACGTTTCGGAGACACAAGCAAAGACCGTACCGTATCAAAATGTTGGAATTAAGATAGACGAAACTTCTTCAGACTGGATTTTCCACAGAATAAACCTCATCAACTGGCCGAATAGCGTTCGATTCTCCTCTGGATTGAAAGACTGTTGTGACTTGGATTATCACAGGTACCACTATCACAATAGAGGAGGGGACGAACTCAAGCTGAAGTTTCATTTTTTTCAACATTTGAAAATAAGCCTTACCGGAATTGGAATCTCTGAAATCATAACCAGAATTGTGACGATTATCAGTGAGGTCTGGAATTCTTAAATAATCATTTTAAACTGATAAAGCACTTACAATTTGATAAAGCAGGATCGTTCTAGCTTGATACATGATTTGAGTTTTTAATGAATCCATCTTCATTCCCGACTCACTTCTTGTTTTTCTTTTCTTATATGCATTGTAAAGCATAGCGAAAGGTATAAAAAAATAAATTGAATTATGTAAGACCTGGAACAAACTTCAAACGTGTTGAGAGAAACATGGTAATACTAACCGCCACATAAGCATTCGTATAATAAAGATCTCCTCTTCTTCTTGCCAAGACATCGTATAAAAAAACCAAAAACATTATAAATTCCCTGGCGAAAAAAATTCGATACAGGTATTTTATCCATAGTCTCTTTTCAATTTGTTTTCTAGATATTTCTTTAGATGTCATCCGCTCCTGGGTCTTTTCAATAATTGAAATTGTTATCGAAATGTGATAAACTTGACCAAATACAACGATGATCCAGAAATAAATGAAATTAATCCTGATCACACTGAAAAGTATATATTCTATGCAATTCAGTATCGCTGTGACTTACAGTTTCCAGAATTCTTTTAGGTGAATTCCAAATATTTCCATAACAATAAGAATTGCGTTAACTGATGAAACCGCTATGAAGCATGAATTATACCTTCTGATGGCAAAAAAAGCGTGATCGACAATTGGAAAATCTGGGAGCTAAAAAATATTGAATTTTCAAGTTTCAAGTAAACCCCCATACCATTTTCCATTTTTCTCTATTCACTTGATGAAGACGTCGATATCGAAAATAAGTTATTAGCCAACATACAATCAATGGAACCAGTAATGTTAGGATAACAATTAAAGTTGGAGGTCTAATATCAAAATCTTCAAGCCACTTAATAATTGAATGTGACACTACCGTTGTATTCTGGTATTCAATTTCATAATCGGGGTTTATAGTGAAAGGAGCTTTGGTGGATGTTGTGACGTTTTTAGGATTCAAGTCATAAGAAATACTATTATATATCGGCTTCGTATCATATGAGGCACCTGTCGTCACAAAACTATTTTGTGCTGTGAACACGGAATCTTTTTCAATAGCATAACTGAGAAGTATTGGATGAGATGAATCTAATAAAGCCATAGTTCAATATTTGTGAGAAACATTTCCTTCTATGAAACTTATAAATAAAAAATCAGCTGTCGGAAAAGGGGCGTGGCTTACCTTTGTCGACTATGGAGTTGCGCAAATGGAAAATTCAGCTTCCGTCAGTTGAATAGCCATGAACGTCAAGGTTTTGGATCTCTCAACAGAAATAAAAGTTGAAAGATTGATAACTGTTACAGTAGGAAGATCTGAAAAGTTCCTGTAAGTGTGACATATCGTACTGTAAGTACGATAAGACTCACTGTAAGTGTCCTTTGTCCCATTTGCTCCTGAACCTTATGCGTTCATTTGTTTCCATGGAAACCAACTCTCGTTTAAATTGTTTTGAAATATTGGTTACAAAAAAGTATTTTGATGTCTAGCCTTATCTTTCTCCGTTTTCCACCTGTCTCGTTCTGACATTCTTGAATCTCCTATTAGACGCAGTTGGGCCTCGGTCAACCTGTGTAGCCAATTCTTAAAATTCTAGTCGTTTCCAAAGAAAAAAGAGAAAAAAAAATGAAAAACAGATTTTGTCCAATTCGCTGTGTTTTGGTAATCCTTTGCTCATTGCGGAGTAACAACACTTCTCGAATGACAACAGAAAATACTACTGATGATTCGAAACAAAAGAGCCAGCCAACTGCAACAGTATCCTCTCGCGAAAAGTCACATTTATAAGATTCTATTTGGATGGTTTAAAAAAATGTATGACAAAATAGAATGCGTAGTCTATTGAGACCTTGAAGTGCGTTCCAGATAATGGTAGATCAATGAGAATCTGTGGATGCAAAATGTCTAAAAGTGTTTCTTTTTCTGGAAAAAGAAATGAGAAGAGTGACTGAATTCATAGAGCTTCAATGGGATCATAAAGTAATGGCCTCAAAAAGAGGCTCGGCTGTGGTCTAATTTCACATCCACTTATTTTTTGTCAGCTTGATTCAATTGAAAACTCTTGAAACTCAGTTTTTTTTCCATGGGTCAAATTGTCAACGATTTTTTTAAATTTGAATAATCACAGTTATGAATATTGCATGACAACCGGATTTAACGAAATGTTTTGACAAAAAACCTGTTTTTGATGGTTCACATCCAGATGACGAAAGAGAGAAAGTAAGTGCAGATGAGCTGTGTATCATGACGAAAAATGCAAGTGATAAAACATTTATTGAGAAAAAAAAAAGTTTATTGTGAAAAATGATTTATTTGAGAAAATATATGTTGAGTAAAAAGTAAACTTTAGGAGTTTCGAAATAAAAAAACCTCAAGTTAGCCTTTCAGAATTTCCAGAAAGCTAACTATATTGAAAAAATTATGCTGGGGTTTTTTGAGACTCAGTCAGAGAGCGTTTTGAATAAATAACATTACTAAGATAAAAAAAGAGACAGAGGCAGACCGAAAGTGTCTTATGAGACGACACAATGAACACATCCTCATACAGAGTTAAAGAAGAGACAGAGGCAGACCGAGAGTGTCTTATGAGACGACACAATGAACACATCCTCTTTCAAAAAAAAGTAAATTATTGAATGGCTCTTCTCACGAATCCGTCATCTCCGTCGCTTTGCCACGTGACACTCCGTCCGCCGTCCGCCGTGTACTCGCTTTCGTCCTCCATGACCGCACCTTCCGCCTGTAATAATTGAGTTTAATGAGAGACTTCGTGGAAAAGAGCAAAAATAAAAGGAAGCAAAGTAAATCAAGGGAAACCCCCTGTATTCACAGACTTCATCTATTACTCATTATCGAAAAAGTGTTTGCTCCGTTCAAGGGCAAATGTCCGCTATATCTTGTCACGGAGGCAGTAACTTCTAGTGTAATATATCTGCGCGCGTGACAAGATTTCGTGGTAATTTTCCTTGAAATGGAACAAGCACTCTTTTTGCAAATAAGTAATATCAAAGTAAAAAACGATTCCATGACACCGTCACGTCAAGTTGCAGAGCAGGGGGTCAATTTTCAAAGCTGGCAAGGAAAAATTGGAATGGGCCTGGTCACAGGCCCCCTGCTCTGCAACTTGACGTGACGGTGTCAATTAATTGTGTTTTACTTTGATAGTAACAAAACCATCGTTTCTCAAGAGAGGCTAACTCACGCTCTATCGTTTTCCTTGGTCCGTTTCACCCCTTTGAAGTCTCACTGCAGGGCTTCATCTTGAAGGCAGGGTTGGAAGGATCCTGTAAAATATACAGGTTTTATATTTGGAAGATTAAAATGAGGTTTACCTGTGATGTGTTGGTGGTCGACGAAGTAGAAGACGTTAGACGATGTCACCAGGCGGAGTGTTTCTGTCTGAAAAAATCAAGTTCGCGAACTGTCTAAAGGATGAAAATATTTTTCGAACTTTCGCGCAAGAAGTCCAAAAGCGCTTGCAAGACCAACCTTATCAGCTCCTAATCCGATTGTTTGTTAGTGGCTATCGATTGCTCACTGTGGCTAGAAGACGACGCGGAAGAGACCCCAAGCGGTAACTTCTGAAATATGAATGACGTTAGACAGGTGATTTTTTTGACAACAAGACAAAATGCAAACGTTCCAATAGAGAAAGATGTTCAAGAAGAAAAGAAAATCATCATCATGGAAACTTTAGAGAAACTCCAGGTTTTCGAAAGAATAATTGAGAAGCAAAAGATTCCTGGAATTTGGGAAGCTGGGAGATGGCGGAAACAGAGAACAGATAGGGGTACTGTAAAGGGGCGAGCGCGGAAATGAAAACTTGAATTTCTTGAAAAAAATCATCTTTTTTTAATTTAGAAAAATTTTTTTAAAAAACTTTAAAAACCCGCGGAAAATTCAAGCAAAACAAGGTCAGCCTTCGCTCCGCCCATCGAAAAGTGCGCGCGGGTTAATGATCAAATCGTGTGCGCGCGCGCTCTCGGTACTCAATCGAAACATCGGAGTGTCGTACTGCGCGTTTTTTAGTAAAAAGAAGAACGGGCCAAACTAAGGATCGTTTGGCTCAAAATAAATTTCCGCCTATTTGTTATGGTGCGGTGCCTGTAGATCAAATTAGGTTCGAGTAAGAGAGAGAGAGAAAGAAAATCAAGTGGAGAGACGCAGACAGCGAGCAGTTTGATCTCAAGATAGATCAAAAGGGGAAATGTGGGCCTAGTAATTGGAAATATTTTTGTAATACGAAATCTATTTTCAAATTGATAAGAGTTGTGAAAAAAATGCAAATTTTCCTTTTCGCGCGCGCCACGCCCACTTTTACCGCAAGATCAAAAGAGACGGGACCACCAACAAAAAAGAATAGTTCAACTCTTTGACGAAAAAGTCTCCAGAAAAATATTCGCTACACTTGGAGTGTGTTTTGTAGTACATTTTGATTTTTGGTTGTCTCATCATTAGTCTCATCTCGAAAAGATTTCCTGTCGAACAAAAAAAAAAGAGAATGTAAGAAGCCCCACTCTGAGCCGAGAAACTTTATGGGGCACATTTCGCTGGACATTTTCAGGGGTTACTGTAACATTTATGAGTCATACTTTCTGTTTTTCAAAAGAGAGGAGGGCAGAAACATCTTAAATCATTTTCAAAATAAGTTTCCGCATGCGAGAGAAAACAAATTATTTATGTATCAAAATAGTTTTTAAAATTAATATCACTGGAGATCTTTCAAAATGCCGATTATCAATGGCAACACGAGGCCAACCGTATGCAGGAAGAACGGCAACTGAAAAATACGAGTTCCGACCTTTTTTAATAAAAAGTAACTTACAAAATATTTAGTATCAAAAGCTATTGCCCACAAACTGAAAATTACGAGTGCAACCTGAAAAATCAAAATCGATGATTCTTGCAATTTTAAGAAAATACTTACAAATTGAAATAATGTGATTCCTATAGCATGCCAGATTAGTTGAGTTTGCAGTGGGTTCAAATTTGTCATAAACCCTTTGAAAAACCAAAAGAAATGTTTTCTCAAAAAGTAGAAAATGCCAGAAACTGGTACCATCATGTAAATTGCATTGTGAAGAACCTGAAGTTGGACCCCTCCCAAACTTATTATGAAGATGGCAAAACTCACAATCAGATAAACTTTCGAGTAGTAAAAGTAACCATATTGATGTTCCAATAATATGATATCGAAAAAAACAACAATTGGAAAAATGATAAAGTCTCGCACAACAAAAATTCTGTACAAGTACCGTATCCATAACCTCTTTTCCATCTGTTTCCGAATGATTTCTTGGCCATTCAATATTGTTCCAGGGGAGCTTTCTACTAATGTAATAGCGATCAAAACATGGTAAACTTGCCCGAAAAGAAGAATCACGTACATTGGAATTGAGATTATAGCAGTCATGCTGGAATTAGTTGAGTTAGATTAAACTACTGTGTGTAACTAACCTCAAAAACCATATCAGCGATCGAAAAACCAGAACTTGGAAGAGCAAGAAAACGCCAATTAAGATCAAAAGTAGCGAATAATAAAGCCGGATCATAAAGTGAGAGTGACGCACAATTGGAAATTCAGCCATCTTGTTCCACGTTTCAAAGTTTTTCCGAAGAAAACGTTCATATAAAACCCACGTAACCAAGAAGATTACAAGAATAGTCATATATGGAATTGCAATTCCATAAGACACTTTCTGATAGTTTTCACAAATCCATTCGTATAAATCTATAGTATTGTTCTGAGCTTTAGGTGAGTCGATGTTGTTGGAAATAACAGAAGAATCTGGCAGAAAAGTTTTTGGTTGATTGATACCCATTATATCCCTTGAGAATGTTTCCTTGTTGTAATAGATTTCATCTTTATATGAATGCGGATAAAAGGAAACCATGTAGAGCTGAAAGTTTTTAAAGTCGTATGAAAAAGATAAAAATGGAGTCAAGGAAAAAAGCTAGAAGCTTCATAGCTTTATCATCTGGGAAAGCCTCGAGTCGAATTTTCAGAAAACAATTCTTAAAATAAACAATTATCTCTGATATTTGTCCAGCTTCAAATTAGTAAGTCTGATTACGAAATTTCTAAAAGGAAACACTGAAAGGGAAATGACCTTTGGAAAAAAAAACCATCTGAACGCAAAACACGGAAGACGTCAAAAAGGAAGTGAAGCATTTTTAACTGAGCAGATGCCTTTTTCACGATGCTGTATAACGGGTGTTGCTATGACTACCAACAAAGACGCGCCAAGAGACACACGGAGACAAAAGCAGATAAAAATACGTTTTATAAATTGAATCATTTTACGGAGAAGTTGTTAGGAGGTTCTTTACCTGAAGCCTGACTCTTTTTTTAAACTCCTATCAAATCTCAGGGCAAACAACTTTATGAACCTCTTTTTGAAATTGGTATAAATCAATCAAAACTTTATTTTCTGAGTGTTCACAAACAAGAAAAAAAGATTTATTCCAATCAAAAGTCATTTCATTCAAATCTCCACAAAAAACGAATTATTAACGGGTTGGACTCTGTCATCTGTTGACTTCTTGTTTCGTTCCCAACAAGTTGTAGTTTGTGTTATCAACGGTATCAGAACTCCAATTATGATGGAATGTGCAATTGAGTTGAAGAAAAAGGGAAGCTCGAACGAAAGACTCATATAGGCAGATGACGTGGTCAAGATCTGGAGGTATATTGTAGAAGAACTTAGTGTTGAGAGCAACCTACAACTTGAAAAACGGACACCGCTATTGCTTGATGGCTAATTTGAAATTGAAGTGAATTCAAAGGAACTTTAGGTTTTTTCCACGCTCGAAGTTTTTTGAACCCATGCAAAAACAAAGCGGTTGGCACAAGAAAATTGAATACACTTTGAGTAATCTGAAGTTTTTTATTTTTTTAATCAGTAAACATTCCTCACTTACAATTATATACACTGGTGTATAATAGAACATTTGGGAGTATAGAATCCATTCAACACAAATTATCATTGGGATACACACAAAATCGCTGAGAATGAAGATGATGTAAAGATATTTGATCCAAAGTTTTTTCTCATTTTGTTTTCGGATAGTTTCAGAGTTTGTAGGCCAATCTTCAACTAATGTGATAGCCAGTAAAACTTGATAAACGTGTCCAAAAATGAGGAAGATGTAAAAAAAATGGTGAATAGAGAATAGTAAATCTGAATATGAACATTTCTGGAAAAACTGGGGAGAAGAAGGAAGCTTACATGCAAAACATTTTAGCAGACTTGCAAATGAATACTTGTGCTGGTAGAATGACACAAAGGGAAATAAAGAAAATCGAAGAGACTTTTTTGTTAACCAAATGAGAATGTTTGAAAAGCGGAAAATCTGCTAGCTGAAAACACAGATATAAAAGCCTGCTTAAAAACTATTCTTAGAAACTCACAGATTTCCAATGTTCCTTATTTTTCCGATAAATCTTTTGATGTTTGAAATGGGTAACTGACCAAACTATGAAGAGAATTACAAAAGAAATAACCGTTCCATTAGAGATATAAGAAAGGTTTTCAAAAACCCAGTTATATATTTTATGGAGAGGGTTTTTGTCAGTTAACTGAGCCATTGTTGAAGATCTTACTGTAGTTGTTGGCACAACATTTTTCCAAATTTGATTATTAGGTTGTTCGGTTGAAAATGTCGTTTTTTTTCGCTAGTTTTTGGGAGGGTATATCTTTCCGGAAACAAAACATTTTTTCACAAACTAAAAACCGTTAAAACCGTCATATACGTGGCTCAAATAACCAACGCAGTCCAAAAACCGAAACTAAAAATCCGAAGGAAAAATTGGCATTAATTAAAAAAAGACGGAATTTTTATTGTAGTGTTTGATTGAGCACTGCTCTGCGAGAAAGGAGACTAGGCCTTCAGGAATTTCCCAGTAGAGAGTTGGGTCATCGGACCACTTGAAAACAAAAACCGCATTCTGAAAAAAACCCGTTGCTGAATTTCCGCATTCAAAATGCGAACGGTACTCCAAAATCAACGGTAAATTGTTTGTACTGGAAGCCTTCAAATCGTTTTCAGCTCTTTCTTTCTTTTTCAAATTGGGCTTAAGCCTATGGAATAAGTACCCTGAGGGGCCAAATACTGATTTTTGAGCAAATCCTCAGATTCGGTTTCATTTCCGCTCTGCCAGAGGACACTCGACGAAAAAACTTTCGATGGACTTGTTTCATCAGAAAAAGGCGCTAGAGTGAAATCAGTTTGTGTATCAACATGTATGACTTCCTAGTACTAAACAATCATAAAAAGACCTAACCTCCGTAGTTGTTTCGGGGAGATATGGCCAGAATAAAAAAGCACCCAAAAACTATGCAACTTCAATGATCAATTAATCTCGAATGAAATGCCTCGGAATTAGTTTAGTTACTGGAATATTTTATGTTGATAGTGGTCTACAAAATAAAAAAAAATTCTCAAAAATTCGAGCATTTAGAAAAAAGTTATGAAGTCTTGAAAAAAAACGACATTTTCAACCGAACAACCTAATATTATCGTTTGAAGAAAAATCAAACGCCGAAATTGGCTGACCAGATAAAGCGGAACTTGCCATAAAAGCTCCTCTGATACCATTATCGATATTTCTTCGGAGTTTTTCTCTTTCAGCTTCACTCATTTGAGGCGCATTATGATAATTATTATGAAAATATGGCATTTCCAAACTGCGTTATGTTTAACCATGGAGCTTTTATAATGCGATTTCAGCTGCCAGAAACTTTCGTGTTTTTTGTTAGTTACGCAAATCGACAAGCTGAATACGTCAAGGGTTTTTTTTTGAAAAAAAAATGCCGTTATATTGAAGGTACCTTCAGATTGGAAGTTCTGTACTGAGAATTCATTTTTAGATCACATGAAAAGAAGAAAAATTCATTGAATTTCCCGTTATGTTTTTTGTGCCCTTCCTAATTTCCTTGATCTCAATTTTTCGATCAATTTCTAGATAACACCTTCTCTTTCCACGGCACAAAAAGTTTGAAATGCAGTCGAGATTTTAATCTTATGGATTGCCTTCAGACGATGTCAGTAGCTATTGAAATATGAATTCATGCTAGACAGTCCGAGCCACGCCCACACTTCTGTAAAAAAAAAGCAGAATGAAGCGAACAAGGATCTTGCGATTTTTCATTATCTCAAAGAATTATGTGGCATAGAATTCCATCGTTAGGCTTGAACAAGACGTATTGGAAACTTTTAATTTTATTTTCCCTTCTATTTTTTCTCACTGTAACCTTATCATTTCCAGACTTTTATGGTGATAGGTAAGTGTCTATTTTCGTCAGTTCCACTAATTTTCAGTAGTTTTTCAGCACTAATCCTGACTTTCCTTGTTATGTAGAACCTTGGAATAAAGTGCATACTAAAAGAGTCCCAAATGATGATTTACATTGGCAATGGGTCCAAGCAAATGTCTCCCGAAGAGATAATATTCTGGGATCTGAAATTCGGCTACTTTCCGCTTTTGTTTACGAAAAATATATTTCCGTTACAACAACTTCTCAGAGGTCTTATGGGTAAATCTTTCGAAAGTTGTAGTTTATAAGCTCTTTTTTTTCCAGTGAACCAGTCTTCTGTCGGTATTTTGATTGTAAACGTCAGGAGCTTCCCTTCTCTGAATATCAATCTTTTTTCTTCCCGATGAACGTGGTAAAATGTCCAAGAAGAATCGGAGCTAAATACATGTCCATCAGCTCCGAAATGTCTGAAAATCCACAAGAACCTATTCCTCTAGTTTACAGGGTCTATCCAAGTAAGTTTTTCCTCTAGTTACAGTAACCCTACTCCAGATTTTCAGCTCCAATACACAGTATCTCTGTATGCGTTGGCCCTTTGTATGGCCCTGAAAAAAAGTGGCTTGAAATCGCGGAATTTATAGAACATTATAAAATTCTGGGAGTTCGTCATTTTTATTTCACAATTTTCAATATGAATGAGTACACCAGAAAGATTATGGACGAGTATATTAGAACCGGAGAAGTTGAGCTTACAGTGATACAATCTGAATATCAAAATGTGGATTGGCAGTTTCATTTGCTTCAGATTAATGTGACTTTTTAAAGTTGGTTTTTGCTTTACATTTTTTGTATTTCAGGAATGCCACCAACGCGCCAAATACCATTCAAAATGGGTTATCAACGCAGATATTGATGAGAGGCTGGTCATGTTAAATGGAACACTTCAAGACTTGATTCGAAGCTATGACAATACAGTCAGTGAGATTTCATTTGCAGTACAGAGAGTTCAAAAAACAGAGTTGCTGCCAGAAGAATATGTGGATGATGAACAGGTAAGCTGAACTAAAAAAATATACTTCTGGACAAAAAAGAGTTTCAGATCATTCGAGAGCTGGAATTTCTGAAATATAACATCTCAGCAAATGTGGTCTACAAAGCCTCAAAATGTATGTATCGTCCGGAGAAAGTGAGTCATTTTGTGAATCCAATAGATCCCAGTTCCATCATTTTCAGACCGCTGCCATGTACTATCACTGGTCCTTCAAAAGATATCCTGGCTTCATATCCCAGTATGTTCGACGTGACCAAGCCTACTTTCTCCATTACCGTACCACTTCTTCTGCTGGCATTGGAAGTGGATGGCTTGATAGATACAGTAACTTTACCGAAAGAGCTCCACCAATAACTTTCGGGGAGCAACTCAAGAATAATGTTCTGCAGAAGATCAAATATGTTTATGATCGACGGATTCTGAATTGTGAGGAACTCCCGGATGCTGTATATCAAGAATATATAGTTTATGGACACGAAACTTTTCATTGTAAATTTAAAAGTGAACTGGAAAATGAGAAGCGGAAAATTTTAAATAGCACGGTTTAACAACTAATAAATTTTTAACTATAATAAACCTAAATTGTGTTAGTTACCCGACTGGAGTGAATTGGTAATAAGCAATTATTATTTCAAAAAAAGGTTCTTGGAAATATTTGTATGAGAAAAAAAAAGAAAAGAAAAACGAGTGTTCAAAAAGAAAAAATGTGTCATTCATGAATAATGTAATTAGGCGAATGAGGAACTAAAAGACAGCGGGAGTCTGGATTATGCTGTTTATTTTTTTGCTGGCTTCAGGTTTTTTTTCCATATGAGCTTTGATTATGTCTGTTTTCATCAGAACCTGGAACTCAATCATATTTATTCAGAAAGCCTAGAATTTTGAAATTTCGGTTTTTTTCTGAAATTCCATCAGCCTATAGCAAAGTTGAGCCACCAATTAGAATGCAAGTGCACCATCAAAACCCTATTTTGAAAACCTGAAAGTTCGTTTTCACAGCTGATTCATATGATCTCAATAGCAAAAAAATCGGAACTTATGGAACATCTCATCGCTATTTTTATTACATTTCTGTCGTATTTGGATAATCCAGCTTATCCATAGTTTTTTTTTGTAATCTATACTTAGATTCGGATGTTGCGTAGGATGGGATGAGCTTTGGAATATGATCGTGGCATTAAATCCGGAAGTAGAGTATCGGGTTCAAATTCCATAGTTTTTTGCCAGTATTCATATTCAATTTGTATTGTTTGTTTGAAGGCATTAAAATATTGATTCGATTAGATTCTGAACTTTTGGAACATCTGTCTGTTGTTTTTGTGAAATCTTGCTGTATTAAGTTAAACCACTTTTCAGTGTGGATCCGATTACCACGTAAGATGGGGATCAGATTCGAAGTATTTTTCTGTAATTTAATCCCAAAAATAGGGTAGCAGAACTACTTGTAGACTGATATTTCAAAACTAACTACCGGAATAATCTTGTAATGTCTTGCAAATATGCCCCTGATTGATCAAATTGTGCTACAATCACATTAAGAGTATGTTCACCTAACCAGCAGGTTGACATCAAAGTCATTTTCACGAAATAACAATCCAAGTTCTTTGGATGCTCAATAGGACCCCTGTAATTTTTTGCGATTGAATTTGAAACTTCTGGTTCCTATTTTTATTTTTTGCTTTTTTTCTCTAATAATTTCACAGTTCTATGCTGAATTATTAACTCACATAAACTTCTAGAAACCTGAACTTTGATTACCTACACACATATGAAATTGCATTTCTATTTTCATTTAATTAGGCTTGTTATGCAATTTCTCGCCCCCCTTGTTTTTATTAATCTTTTCTCACTTTACTTCATTTTCTCCTTGCTTCGGATAGATTAAAAAACACTCTCGTAACCCCAAAATAAATTCTGCATCTTTCTTTATGCTAAAAAAAAGTGTCCCAAGTTTTTATTTCTTCCTCTTGGCTCATCCTTTCTTATCAATCTAATTTGAGCCGGGACGAAGGGGATATGTGTACCTAAAAAGAGCCCAAAAACTTCTTTTTCTTCAATTTCCGGCTTTTTTTTCACACTGATGACGTTTTCCTGTTTCCTCCGGATATTTTTTGGGATTAAGTGTTATTTCGATACGATAGGAGCATAGTTCATAAATGAATAGAATAGATTTTCAAATTTTTGAGTAAGCGATTATTGAATTGGAACAAGGTTAATTCCATAGTACTAATCCACTTTTTGAGAAGTGCAAAACACAATTTCAAATTTTGGGATGTCTATCGAAATGTCAAAAAGCTTTTAGAAAAATGAGTGAAGTCAGAAGACGTCAAGGACATAATCTGAAGTTACAATTTCCAGTAAATTTTGTTTTTGCTCTTGGAACCACTTCACATATTAGTCTTGATTCTTATTTTTTTAACACTTTGCAGTTTTGAGATGTCTGAATCCAACGTCATCTAAAATACTCAATCTTCCGATTCCCCAATTTACATAAATTTTATTCTAGACAACCTAAACTTTCTCATTTTCCTATTTAGCACAAAGATTACCCATTATGCATTCCTCCCTAAGTGTAACATCTTTCTAGTCTCATCTCTCCCGAATTGGTTATGCGCAAGTGCTTGAAAAAATGTCATAATCCCATTCTTTGTTTTTCGGATTTTCAGGTTTTCACGTATTCCTGGTTTTTGTCACAGCGCTTTGCCATTCTTGAAAATTTTGTCTGAAATCCACCGAAAAAATTGTGTTATGAGCAAGAAAACATCGCGTTCTTTTGAAGACGATAAGGAGGAGATGGGTTGATTCAATTTGAAATGAATAAGAAGAAATTGGGCGCCTTTTCATTTTTTATTTTTAAGGAATTTTCTTTCTGTGAATGTTAGTTCAAAGTCTGTCTGGAATTGGAATTGTTGGGTTCATAATGCAAATTCCAAATTGAACTCAAGTACATTTCGTCGAATATTAACTCGAAACTTTTTTTTAGATTGGCACTTGTATTTTAGCGATTTTTCAGTTTATTTTTCGGAAGAGACGCAGACCACGAGACTGTCTGATTGTCTACGTCTCTCCAAACCCTTTTTCATTTCTCTCACTTTTCTCAGTGGAGCGCACTTTCTATCTTCTTTTACTCAATTTTTTCAGAATGCACTCCACGCCATTTCCTTTTCTAGACGAGGAACAACTCTATTTGGAAGAATGGACAAACAGCTCTCGGCTACTATTCTACTCTGTTATTTTCATATCTCTTCTCACTCTCCCTATTCTTATTTCATCTTTTTTCTATCTTCATTGTGGATCAAAGCAAAATGCACACTTCCTACCATACTTGTGCTCTATCTTACTGGCTAATTTTGTACTCCTGGCGACTCTTTTTATCAGTGTGATTGTCAAGAATACGGATATGGTTTATGGTGAGTTGAATTTGCTCTAAAAGGTTCCGAGCCAAAGAGTTCCAGAAGACAATATTCCCGGGTTTTTGGTTTGTCGGCTTACGGCGTTCCTTGTCAACTCATCTTCGTGTTTTATCCACTGGTCATGGGTAGCAATGTTTGCAGAGGTAAGTCAAACTTCAAAACTACAGTAATCCTTGTTTTACAGCGTTGCTTCTACATTTATTCGCCACTACGGTTCCGAGTCCACAGCCGTTTCAGAACCAAGGCTGTAATATTTGGAATTCTCATATTCTCGATGTGTGTGCAATTTTGGATTCCAATTTTTATCACGGAAAAAAGGTTGAATGGCCAACTGGATAATATTTATTGTGGAGAGGATCCGAGCTATTCTAGGTATGATTTTAAGAAAAATCTTGATAGAATTATAGATTTTCAGACAAGCTCAACTGATAATGGTCATTGAATGTTTCGCCACGTTTTTCCTTCCATTAATCTTGACTATCACTGCTGATATCTCAATTTTCACATGGAAGACCTCTTGGGGATTATCTCTGAACTTGGTTTCGAAGGATGAAATCCGAGGAAAAACTAGCGAGCATATGAAAATTGTGTCACTGAATAGCGTCAGAGTGAGTTTTTGGGCTGAACTTTCATTTTCAAATATCATTTTGAAAACTTTAGAACTCTAAAAAGCGCCGGTCTAATGCTATTCGTCGATGTTTGATTTCTGCAACTATTACCTTGTTTTTGAATCTTCCCAACTATAGTTTGCAATTGCTGGACGAGTTTTTCAATTTCGGAGATAGTTCTTCCATTGAAGTGAGAAGAGTATTTCTAAGGGTTAGTCAAATAAAATTGGAGAAAAAAGCTGAAATTATGAAATTTTCAGATCGATGCATTCGTCTACATATTGTACCTGATGCAATTCCCAATCACTCCTATCCATATGTTTTCACTTTCGAAGACAAGGACCAGGAGGGCTTCGTAAGTTCGAAAATGTCATAGGGATACAGTAACCACGCATAGTTTTCAGGCGTCAATTAAGTGCTCCAAATGTGCTCAGAATGAATGAACTGTGATAATTTGAAATGTGTTTCGTTATAATTATGAATTGAATAAAATTTACTCTTTTTGAAGGGTTCCCAACAACTTCTGGTTCCAAAAGTCTTCATTTCTTTTCGAGTGCAATTGTCATCATTCTGACATCATTTTGAGAACATTCTGATCTGCAGACAAAAATCATGTTCTCATTGGAGGACATTAACAATTGTACAAAGAGATTCGACGTCATCAAACCAACTGAAAACGTGACTTTTTACAGAATCTTTTTTCTTTTCTTATCACAGAAGATGACAAGGAACATCTTCAATTACATCAGCTTAGATACAATTCCATTTGTCATCAATATCATCTTCTGTTCGATTTCTTTCCGATTGATTTCTCATATCCGATCAGAAACCGTCTCATTCTCTTCTCATCTCGACCACGTGAAAAACAAAGAACAGTTTAACTAACCGTAGATTTGATCAGAGAACCTTCATACTTTCCTCCGAAAAGTAGGCGGAGTTTCTAAAGAACGATCAACTCTATCTTCATTTCCTATATAAACCGTCTCTTCGCCCATCAAATCATCCAATTCTCATTCTCAGTTCCACTGAACAACCTTCCCACTTCAAAATGCAATTCACTGCTGCCCTCGCTGAAATTGTCTCCGAGTTCTCTGGATTCCAACATCTTCATACTTCCAAATCATCTTCTTCTATTTCAACGCCTTCTGTTTCAAGAAAGACTTCTACATCATCTGAATCTCCACGTCATTCTCTAAATATCACTGTCGGTGCTGCTGAGCTCAATCAAATCACCAGAAACAATAGCTCCAACAGTCTCAACGATTTCAATGCCCTCCGAAGGAATAACTCTTCTGCTTCATATCTTGTCATCGAATAATTTTAATCTACTGTTTTTTCTTTTTATTTGTTTTTCATGATCTTCATTCAAATTCATTGATCTCAATAAACTTATTACATCAATTCTTCTGGATTTATACAGAATAAACTGCAATGGATCCGAAAAGAAAAGGGGAAAAATGCTGTAATAAGTACTTTTGTTTGGGAAAAAACTTAGGACATTTGCAAGAGCCATTTTGTTAACATTCTGCCATTTTATTATCATATAAGAAGGGTCCGATTTCAAAAGTTTTAGTTTTTGAGTAAAAATCAAGAAAAGTGTAAATTATACGGCAATTTTACGGCAACAATTATACGGCAACAATGATTGGGAACTGTTTTGCCAAAATAAAGTCTGCATTTTTTCTGGCAAGACAAAAAAGTGCAGAAAAGGTTGCGAATGAAGGAGTTTTGAGAAATGCTATGACAGACTGGAATTTTTCGGCAAATAGAAATATTTTTGCCATCGAATGAAAGAAATTTCAGCCGGGACAGTTTTTCTGCAGATTGCCAGAAACTACACATTTTATCAGATTTTCACTCGAAAATTGAAATTTTTGAAATCGGACCCTTCTTATATCCTAAAATAAACTTCCTTTGAACTTACAACTAACTTGCCTTACCTCCAATTGTTGAAAAACAGAATCAAAGACAAACGTAGTTTAGTTCTTTTCAAATCACTTTCCACAATACTGTTTCAGAATCAAGTTTGAACCCCGCTATCTAATGAACAATTGTCATCATTTTGACATCATCGTGTAACGTTCTTTTTTCCAATAGATGAAACAACACACGTTGTTTTTCGAGTTCATGAATTGAATGTCTACGTGACTTTTCGTGGGAAAATTTCACAAGATACAGATGTAAGGAACACTAATTATCATCATTTTTCATCATGATCTGCCCTGATGTCTGTAATGAAATGAACTGTATACGTGACTATTTGTAAATGTATTTTTTGAACAAAAAAGCTTCGGAAGTTGTATGTGGTTTCCTATTCTTCAATTTCATAAAGTAATCAAACAGAATCGGCTCTGAAACTCCATGATTCATGATATGATCTACGCAGGTACAAAATCAGTACCGACAGGTCATCGGAGTTCAATTTCTCCAGATATCACACATCTACATTCTTATCTTCACCTTCGAAAAACATATGTATCTCGTATCATCAGCTGTTTCATTTGCCATGTGAAAACTTTTCTCAGACAGAAATGATGTAGACCAAACCATAGAATCATAGAACTTCCATGATGTACCCTAGAAGTAGGCGGAGTTTACAAAGAACGACCAACTCTATCTTCAATTCGTACCAGTCGGTTCACGCCGCCTACGGCGGCTAAACCTCCTGGCAACACTTGACCGATAACAGTCTCAAAAACAGAGTGAAATTCACAATCTAATGAGAAGCAAACAAACGTGAATAGTCTGAGCTGATAAATTCAGGTAGATTCATCGATGAAGTTTGACTTCATAAAAGGGTTTTCCTTTTACCCCAATATCAAATCCATTTCAAGGTGGATGAGTATAGATCTCATCTTAGAGCAAAAAAAATATGTCTTGATTTATCCAAACTTTGATAGAATTATGTCTTGAAGTCTCCAAAGTTTCCAAAGTTTGCCATAAACATGGCCTAACATCCCCATAGCTTTACGAACCATGGCCTAACTTCCCCAAAGTTTAACGGAACCGTGGCCTAACTTCCCCATAGCTTGCCAAACTATGGCCTAACTTCCGCAAAGCTTAACGAAACCGTGGCCTAACATCCCCATAGCTTTACGAACCATGGCCTAACTTCCCCAAAGCTTGCCAAACTATGGCCTAACTTCCGCAAAGCTTAACGAAACCGTGGCCTAACATCCCCATAGCTTGCCAAACTATGGCCTAACTTCCGCAAAGCTTAACGGAACCGTGGCCTAACTTCCCCATAGCTTGCCAAACTATGGCCTAACATCCCCATAGCTTTACGAACCATGGCCTAACTTCCCCAAAGCTTAACGGAACCGTGGCCTAGCTTCCCCATAGCTTGTCAAATTATGGCCTAACTTCTCCAAAGCTTAACGAAACCGTGGCCTAGCTTCCCCATAGCTTGCCAAATTATGGCCTAACTTCCCAATAGCTTGCCAAATCATGGCCTATCTTTCTCAAAGTTTTACATATTCATGGCCTAACTTCCTCCAAAGCTCGAAAAAATCATGGCCTAACTTTCTCATAGCTTGCCAAACTATGGCCTAACTTCCGCAAAGCTTAACGGAACCGTGGCCTAACTTCCCCATAGCTTGCCAAACTATGGCCTAACATCCCCATAGCTTTACGAACCATGGCCTAACTTCCCCAAAGCTTAACGGAACCGTGGCCTAGCTTTCCCATAGCTTGTCAAATTATGGCCTAACTTCTCCAAAGCTTAACGAAACCGTGGCCTAGCTTCCCCATAGCTTGCCAAATTATGGTCTAACTTCCCCAAAACTTAACGGAACCATGGTCTAACTTTCTATTGCTGGACAAATGGAATAACGTCCGCGAATTTTCTCAAAAACATAGCCCAACTCCCGCGAAGTTTTCCATAATCATGGCTTAACTTTCCGAAAAATTGACGAAATCATGGCCTAACTTCAGCAAAGTTTAACGGAATCATGGCCTAGCTCCCCATAGTTCGACAAAACCATGGCATACGCAAGTTATGTAGCTAAGTTGTACGGAATGGGTATTCTCGATTCCGGAAATCGGAATCCGGAATCCGGAATTCGGAATAATTTATTTTTTCCCGGAATAGGAAATCCGGAAAGATTAACTTTGCGGGATTCAAAGCTTAAAACAGCGATTGAGCTCGAAAAGTAGTTTGGCTCCGTTTTTCAGTGCATTTCAGAAGCCATTTCATGCTAGAAGCATTGACTGACGGAATATCGCTCATATATTCTTCATAATTCTGCTATTTTTCTTGAGTTAAAGATTTTCAGTTGTAACGGAATGAAATATACTTTTTCGGAATCCGGAATTCGGAATGCGGAAAGAAAAAAACCGCGGAATACGAAATTCGGAGTCCGGAATTCCGTAAAACTCTGTTATGTAGGTGTCAAAAAACTGTTAGCTTCCCTCATTCGTTTTTCTGATCACTTGAAATTATTTTCCAGGTAAAAACAGTTTTCCTACTTAAAAAAAAACTTTTCCGTAACTTCGCAACTGTTACCTGCAGCGGCAAGTTTCCAAGTTATTTCTAAAAATTGGAGAACTTTCTCAATGACAGTTCTCACTGTAATTGTTTAGCGTTTCTTTCGTTCCTCAATCCCTTTCCTTCTCTCTTCCATTCGTTATTTGACGACCGACAGTTGTGCAGCAGCGGGGGTCTTTCAATGCAGCAGCCGACATCTGACGGGTTCCGCGCGTCGCTATGGTTTCTATAACGAAGCCCCGCCCACTCCCGTCGCGCAATTTTGCACTGGAACTCCACTATTTTTGCTGCATACGGCTTCAAACTTTGAATTTTGAAACGCGAAAAGGACGGGCATCATCGCGTCAGCATTCTCTATCGATCAGTTAAAATTTCATGAAAATCGGTTCAGTAGGAGCTTAGCAAGGGCTCTGGATACACAGACAAACAGACACACGGAATTTGTGTGGTAATAATAGTAAAGATATGAGAACTTTTTATTCCGGAACACGGAACATGAAACACGTTTTCCGCGGTTTTTTCTCTTCCGTAGCACGGTTTCCGTAACTCGAAAAAGTTTTGGTATTTCCGAAGCGCGTTTTACAAAACACGGTTTAATGAAATAATGGCCTAACTTCCCCATAGCCTGACAAAACCATGGCCTAACTTTCCCATAGCTTGAAATAATCATGGCCCAACTTCCCCATAGCCTGACAAAACCATAGCCTAACTTTCCCATAGGTTGACATAATCATGGCCTAACTGCCCTAAAGTTTAACGGGATCATGTCCTAACTTCCCCATAGCTTGACAAAACCATGGCCTAACTTCTCCAAAATGGCCTGACAGAATCATGGGTCCTAAAATAATACATTTCTATGAAATTGGACTCCATAATGAAGTATCAGTTTTTTCGCTCAAGTTTGCTCACGCCGCCCTCCAGGCGGCTAGTAGTAGGTTTTCAGAAGCCTAAGCCTGTAGAAAAGTCTCACCTCAGATCTCAGATCTCAGTTCGGGACAAAAGCAGAACATGTCATAATTTACCGAAAGTTCGACATAACCATGGCCGAACTTCCGCAAAGTTTGCCTCATTCATAAAATCAACGAAACCATGACCTAATTTCTCCTAAGTTTGACGAAAAAAAAAACCTTACTTTCGCCAAAGTTTGACATAATCATGGCTTAATTTCCTCATCGCTTGACAAAACAATGGCCTAACTCTTTCGAAGCTTGACATAAACATTGCTTAACTCGACCAAAGCTGGACGAAACCATGGCTTAACTCTCTCAAGGCTTGACAGAATCATGGCCTAGCTCCCCCAAAGTATGGCAAATTTTCGCAGTTTTCTCACTTGAAAATTCAAGTAATAATTTGAGCGAAACTTTGCTGCACTTGTATTACCTCTTTCTGATTCTCTTTCACTTTTTTTTTCTTGATTCACCCATCAATTGTCAACTGTTGACTTGAGGCGGCAAACTTCTAAATTCTTCCAAAAAAATTAGAGAAATTTCTGGATGAAAGCTCTTACTGTGATTGTTTCCCATTTCTTTCATTCCTCAATCCCAATCTCTCTCTTTTCCCTTCGTATTTTGACGACCGACAGTCGGCAACAGCGAGGGTCTTTCAATGCAGCAGCCGACATCTGACGGGTTCCGCGCGCCGCTATGGTTTCTATTACGAAGCTCCGCCCACTCCCGTCGCGCAATTTTGCGCTGGAACCCCACTATTTTCGCTCCAGAAGGCTTCAAACTTTGAATTTTGACACAAAAAAGATGACGGGCATCATCGCGTCAACCTTCTCTATCGATCAGTGCAAATTTCATGAAAATCAGTTCAGTAGGAGCTTAGATATGGCTCTGGACAAACAGACAAACAGACACACAGAATTTGTGTGGTAATAATAGTAAAGATATAAACCTTCCTCTTTGCCCATCAAATCATCCAATTCTCATTCTCAGTTCTACTGAAACAACTTCCCATTTCAAAATGCAATTCACTGCTGCTCTTGCTGAAATTGTCTCTGAATTCTCTGGATTCCAACATCTTCATACTTCAAAATCATCTTCATCAATTTCAACGCCTTCTGTCTCAAGAAAGACTTCAGCATCATCTGAATCTCCACGTCATTCTTTGAATATTACCGTTGGAGCATCTGAACTCAATCAAATCACAAGAACTGATAGCTCCAATAGCCTTAACGACTTCAATGCTCTCCGAAGAAATAACTCATCTGCCTCGTACCTTGTCATCGAATAATTTGAATTGTGTCTTAATTTTTATTATTTCGCGTTTCATGACTTTCACTCAGATCTCAATAAATTTATTTTGATTTACTTCTGTTTCCCAACACTTTTTTCAAAAACTAAAGAATATATATCACAGCCAGCATTGAATTATTTATCATGGTGAGAGCTAAAGAGGGCACATGGAAAGTATGAAATTGTACAGAAAATTTTCACATCAAAGTTTGAAAATGCTAGAAAGTGCTTCTTCAGTTGTTTTTCAGGAAAACTCTTCAGTTGGCCCGTTTTGGCTCTTTCCGGACTATTGTTGAACAAAACAACTACGATTTATTCAAAAGTAGAATGCACTCAAAGTTGAGGTTATCTGGGTACAAAGTACTTCAATCTGACAGACCATAGATCCAGTTTTTAACGTCATCTATAAGACAAAACACCATCTGTTTCTTTCACGCGAACACCATTGAACAAAAAAGACAGTGAACTTCCCTTGACCAAAGAACCTTCAAACATTCCCTCGAAAAGTGGGCGGAGTTTCTAAAGAACGATCAACTCTATCTTCATTTCCTATATAAACCGTCTCTTCGTTCATCAAATCATCCAATTCTCATTCTCAATTCTACTGAAACAACTTCCCATTTCAAAATGCAATTCACTGCTGCCCTCGCTGAAATTGTCTCCGAATTCTCTGGATTCCAACATCTTCATACTTCAAAATCGTCTTCATCGATTTCAACGCCTTTGGTTTCAAGAAAGACATCAACATCATCTGAATCTCCACGTCATTCTTTGAATATTACCGTCGGAGCTTCGGAACTCAATCAAATTAAAAGAAATGAAAGCTCCAACAGCCTCAACGACTTCAATGCCCTCCGAAGAAATAACTCATCTGCCTCGTACCTTGTCATTGAATAATTTTAAATTATTTTTATTTTATTTTATCTCGCTCATAATGATCTCAAAATGTCCGTGATCTTCAAATAAAATTTCATGATTCAAACTTGTCCTTCTGACAAAACACGCAACGGCTTCGAAATATCACTCAGAAACATAATAATGATACAGTGCTATGAAAAATGGCCCATACTTTAAATGAGTCGCTGTTGGCCAAAACAAATAGATTCAAAAGTTTTTATGGATTAACTATCCTCCAGGTTCGTTTGCAAACAACATTTCAAATTTGTCATTCAATCATTTTTCAAACATCAGTTCACTGTACTCCAGCTGTTCCAAATCATAAGTGCCGTTCGAAACATTGACCCTCTGTGTGTACTCTGGTGTTGCAGATGAAATAAAGTTATTCAAATGACATTACTTCACTTTGCTTATCAACACGTGTGTCTACTAGAACCCAACGTCATTTATGTTTCAACATGTGAGATCACAGATCCAAGTTTATATCATCATCTCGACATAAGTTTTTGAAAATCATCTGTTTTCTCCGAGACATCTCACTTCTGAACACCACAGATCCTCTTTCCTATCATCATTTCTTTAGGGAATGATGACGGTTTCAAACCACTAGTCATCATCTGTTTGGTTTCATGTGAATAGACTTCCGAGACAAAGAAGATGTCGATCAAACCATATGATCAGAGAACCTCCATGATGTACCCTAAAAGTAGGCGGAGATTTTGAAGAACGATCAATCCTATCTTCATTTCCTATATAAACCTTCGTCTTCGCCCATCAAATCATCCAATTTTCATTCTCAGTTCTACTGAAACAACTTCCTATTTCAAAATGCAATTCACCGCTGCTCTTGCTGAAATCGTCTCTGAATTTTCTGGATTCCAACATCTTCATACTTCAAAATCATCTTCTTCTATTTCAACGCCTTCTGTTTCAAGAAAGACGTCAACGGCTTTTGAACCTCTACGTCACTCATTGAATATTACTGTCGGAGCAGCTGAGATCAATCAAATCACCAGAAGCAATAGCTCCAGCAGTCTCAACGACTTCAATGCTCTCCGAAGGAATAACTCGTCTGCCTCGTACCTTGTCATCGAATAATTCAATATTAAATTTGTTTACTGTGAATCTCAGTTCGAAACTCGATCTCTGATAATAAACTTTTTTCCATCTGACTCATATTCAATCACAAGAAAAACCCATAGAACAGTTGCGAAACTTTCTTAAAAAGCTAATAGAAAACGAATAGATTTCATTAAAAAAAATATTACAAATCGTGGTTTGAATCTTGTTTTTTTTTCTTTTTCTTTTTCTTTACTTCCCGCCAAACCACAAGACACCCGTCAGTTAACTCGATTCTCTAGTTGCTCACACACCTAACCAGAATTAGTTAATCACCATTTATCCCTCCCCCGTTCAGCACACAAAGAAAAACAATTATTCATTCTCAGACTTCCAAAATGGTGAATTATACGTATGCCGATTTCGATGGTCTAAACTACTCAAATTCTACTCTTGATCGCTTAGTTTATATTGGAAATTTTATCAGCTTATTATCATTAGCTATCGTAAAACCAGAGTTTGTTTTGGCTTGCATTGGAGTTTTTGTGAATATTTTCCATCTTGCGGTACTCACTAGAAAATCATTAAGATCCAATAGTATTAATGTGATAATGATTGGAATCGGAGCTTGTGATCTTTTTAATATGAGCTTTGTGGTATATGAGAACCTGATGGTGATGACACATCCAGATGTGGAATGGTAGGTCTAATAGAGCGCTTTTCCTAAAAATCTATCTCAAAACTACAGTTGGCCCCCATCAACCCTTTTGACTCAAACAATAGACCTTTGGGCTTCGGCTATCAAAGATGACCTACGGCGGTTAGTCCCTTGGCTTGGCGTCCTAATGGCTGGAATTCGTTTTCTTATGGTCAAAATGGCTCTGAACCCAAAATTCAGTACACTTTCAAATCCGAGGTTTAGCATTGTTTCCATGTTCATTGCTCTTGTTTTGAGCACGTGTTGGTCCGCTTTCTATTGGGCTCGGCTTACTTTGGTGGAGGTGGAGCCGTGGAAACCTGCAGATCAGTATGTCCTAAAAATACTTTCAAATCGTTTTACCTCTAATTTAGTTGCACTGGCTTCCCGCCCAACTACACAGAAACTCAATATGTTCTTGGAGTCAACACTGAGTTTATGAGCAATATTGTCGCAATGGTGAAAGTTTTTCTAATCACCGATGGCATTCTTAAGGTGCCCGTATCAAATAGCCATGATAACGAAAAACGACATATTTCCAGATAATTCCCACAATTATGTTCCCAATTTTGACGTGTCTACTGATCAGAGAACTGAAAGAAGCTGAAAATTCTAGACGGAAAATATCCCAAGTGCCGAGAAAAGATGATAGGTGAGGAGACATTCTGAGAATGCTATTAGTGAGGAAATTTTCAGTTCCAAAGGAGATCACACCACCAATTTGGTGATTCTGATGACAGTGACGTTTATGACAGCGGAAGGGCCTCTAGGAATTGTTTATGTGATCCAGGGCTTTGTGACTAATATTGTTGGTTATGTGTAAGGCTTTTTTTGGAGGGAAAGTGCGCCCCATTGATAATATTTTTCAGAAATCTCACTTCCGATCTCTTCAGCATTCTTGGAATTTTTGTAGCACTTAACGCCACTACTCATTGCCTAATTTGCCTCACAGTATCCTCTCAGTACAGAAAAGCTGTGAAAGACATGTTCCTCTGTGAAAAATGTGCAACTAGAAAGACTTCTACAGTAAAATCTCAATTAACTTTTTCTTTTACACTTCTGGTTTTCAGATAGTAGTTACAGCAAAAGCCAGTGTAACGAGTGCCAGCATGGTTAGGCCCACAATTCAACAAAATGGATAAAAACATTTTATTTCACTTCGAAACACTCCTGACATAATTTATTACAAATTCAAAACTCTTTCAACTTCCGATTTCAAGTCGTAAATCTTTTCTCTTTTTTTCGGGTAATAAAAATTTGATACCAACTCATTCTTTTCATTCTTTCTTCATGTGAAACCATGGAATGGCTCCTGCTGATCTGCCGAATTCTATTCAACATTCTAACCTCCTTGTGCATAGTTTTCGATGTGATTCTGTTTTTGAGCGTCTTCAAACACAGATTTTTCTCTAATTCCAACAATAAGAGTCCTTTTGTTTATATCACTTTTATGACAATACCAGGAGTAGCTGGAAAAATTGTCGATTTGTTCATGGTGGATGCATGGCCAATTGCAGATTGGATAGATCCTATAGATGGTTATGAAAGTTAGCTTCACTACTGTGATAGATTCTTAAAAACGGATTTTTCAGCATACCGCAAACTAATTGGGAAACAAGTCACTCTAATCGCCACCTTTTGCTATATCGGAGAGATTTTCATCAATTGGCTCATGACATGTCATAGAGTTTCTATTTTACTATCCCCTGGAAGAGCACCACACTGGTTCACCGACACCAAAACTTTTTTGTATTGCTCTGCAATTATGATTTTCGTCTTGACCTTTTTGTTGATACCGTACTATTCTCCGTGTCAGGTCAACTTCAATGCCTTGACTAGCCTCCATGAAACAGCTTGTGCTCCAAAGAGACATCCAGTAAGAAGAGGTTCAGGTCTTTGGTCAGTTCAACTGGTTTTTCAGCTAACCCTTTTCCAAAATCTCTACCTCATTTGGGTCCCTGTCTCTGCAGTTCTTATCAATTCCGCAATGATTTTCTATATCAAAATCTCTCGGAAATTCATGAAAAGAGTATCAACTCTATCGAATTCCACCATAAAACGAGAGAATTCTATGATCCGGCAGGCGTGCTTTGTGGCCACTTATCTATCAATTTTCGAGCTTGGATATCTCTTTATGAGGCTTTATCCGGTGAGTGGTTTTTTTTGTTTGAAGAAATGACCTAAATTTCAGAAAGAGTTCGGTTCTCTCCCCCAGGAAGTCCAATCTATCACCTATCAAATTCGACTTTTCGCAATTTGTTCTCTCAATTTCTTTGTTTATTTTGTGGAGACCAAATCCACAAGAGCTTTGATTTTAAATTATATTGGATGGAAGAAAAAAATCACATTGGTAACCCCGGCAACAGTGTCAATGCAAGGGAGAAAAAGTTGAATTTTGTGTTTTCATGTGATCTAATAAATCATTTATTTGTTGATATTGTGTTGCGTGGGTGTCAGTTTGAAAACACTGAGCTAATAAATCTTGAAGTTCAAAAAATCAAAAAGTTCGGAAATTTACAAGGAGAGAAACGACTTTGATTTGAGCTATTAAAACTTTTGGAATTTGAATGAAATGTCTAAGGCAGGGACACATCATTAAAACAACTACAGACTACCTTTGATCTACGTCATCAGTACATTCTGAACTGTTTCCGAACACCATAGTCCATTTTCTTCTGTCATCTTTCATAACACTGATGCTATCAGTTCTAAACCACTTCTCTTATCCCGTTCCTATTCATGTGAACTACACCGTCAGACAAAGGAAATTGGCGAATGAATCAAAGAACATCCAAACGGAGGGTTCTGGCTAATCGGCGTATATAAGCCAGATACAATTCAACTGATAAGAAACTAATCTGAAAATGAGAGTTATTGCTGAAATTATTTCTGAATTTTCTGGATTTCATCATCTGCACATGTCGAAATCTACCTCTTCGTTGTCGTCAAACTCTTCATCAGCCTCCCGAAAACCATCGTCAACAACATCTGAATCTTTACGCCATTCACTGAATATTACTATAGGAGTGGCACCACTTAATCAAAAAACTGTTGGAAACGGTTTGATAAGGAATAATTCTTCTTCATCTTATCTAGTCACTGAATAATCTGGGACCTCTTGTTTTTGCCTTGTTTTGCCAATTTTGTTAGATCTCTCTTGACATTATCAAAATGAAGTTTTATTATTGTTAACATTGATATCTGTTATACTTTTTTTGTGAATCCATTTTTGACAAATGAAGATTTCCTTTGCTGATTTTCTATATTGAGAAGAGACAACAAAACATAAAAATGGATGAGAAGCAGCATTCATAGCCACAAACATTCCGTAAATGCTAATCAAATCATTTGCGATGTTCCTGAAAAAAGTTTCATTATGATCTGAAAAAGTTTCAGAAAACTTACTGAAAAACTGCTGAAGTTTCTAGTCCTTGGCCAACATAAATCATTCCCAGAGGCACTTCTGCTATCATACAACTTATTGTCATCAGAATAACCATTTTCGTGGTGTGGTCGTTTTCAGAGCTAAAATTAAAGCTGAAATCTACTATCCTTTTTTCACAAACTTTTCATCTTTAGTCTTGGTGAAAGACATTCTTCTTCTCAGAAGTGTTGCCATTTTCAATTCTCGAATCAAGAAAAATGCTAGCAAAGGAAGTAAAGCTGATGGTATGATTCTTAAAAATCCATCGACAACATACAATACTTTAATTGCAAAATATGGTTTTTGAGCCCCCTCAGCCGGTTTTCTGACTGTTGAGCATCTAAAAGCTTCAATGAGTGTCTAGAAACATTTTCTTCGAACGAACTCATTTCCCGGATTCCACGGAGTAGCTTCAGTAAAAGACACTTGAGTCCAGTACAACATGGATATTGTTGTACTTATGAGAACAGCTATGACGACAGTGGCCAGACCAAATAATGGTTTAGTGAGCTTGTCAAATTTTGGGTTAAGAGAGTTTTTGATGATTAAAAAGCGGACAAGAGCAAGAAGGACGTCTAGCCAGGAGGATAGACGACGGAGGATTTCACGGGCGGTGTAGACAGAGATACCAATGAGTATTGAAGTGTAAGAATCTTGAGAGGTGCTAAAATTAAAGATGAGAAACAAGAAAATAAAAATCGATCTACCAATTTTTCGTCATGAGTTTTTCAGGTATCATTTTGTCATAAATGAAAAATAAAAGATTCAAAATATCACATACTGCAATTCCCATCATTATCACATTAACACTGTTAGAAGTCATTGATTTTTTGGTTAAAACTGCCAAATGAAATATATTTATGATAATGGCAAATGTTGCTAACCAAGGTTTAAGCTCAAAAATATAACTGGACAGAGTATGAATGAAGTTTTCCATTTTCTGAATGAATATCGAAGAACAATAGTTCTCAGCGAATGTCAATATGAAAAAAAGAATGACTTTTATGGCGAATTATCAAGATCAAGAACATGAAAAACAGTGATTAAGTTGACGAAATTTATTTAATGTGTGGTTGGCGGTAGACAATTGCAGAATGTGATATCAAAGAGAGGGTAGAGAACGGAGCACATGGCATGTCTAATTGCTTCAAAAACAATATAACAGAACTTTTACAGATCAAAAATTAGAAGCGGCTAAATCGGGATTCCAACTAAATGTAAGATCATTAGATTTCAATTCTTGCTTCTAGCCTGTTTTGGTGACGTCACACTGATGACACTTTGAGCATTCTGTAAAATTTTCCTTTAAACTTAATGTTTTCACAATTTCAAAATATACCACGCCCACTATTTTCAGCTTTTCACAACAAAACAGTTCCTTAAAAGCTTTCTGATATTGAGAAGATATGGAAATACAAATGATGAAATGTGTTGAGGAATTGATAGCCACCAGGAAGTAAAGGCTGTTGATAAGATCTGCCGAAATTATTCTGAAAGTTTTTACTTATTCGAAAACCAAAACCCTGAAGTATCCTAACAGTATTCCCATAGAATCTCCTGCGGTTCCTTGTAAGACATGAGATAAAGCACTCGGCCCTTCTGCTATCATTGACGTCAAAGTCATTAGTGTTATCATTTTAGTTGTATGATCTGGTTTGGGGCTGAAACTCTTTTTTATAAGATCAAGAAGACTGTGGTTCAAGCCTTACCTCTTTCCCAACAACTTCGAACTTTTCATTTTTGCTTTTCTAATCTCCATAATAAGTAAAATCGTGAGAATAGGCAGTAATGCAGCTGGAGTCATCTGTAATTTTAGTTTACTGCAAAAACCATTTAAAAAACAAAACTTTTATCAACCCATCCACGAATGAGAATGTTTCAAAACCTAACCAACGACTTTCAAAAAATTCCTGCGTGATAATGGGTATGTAAAAGTTTTCAGTGTAGTTCGCTGGAAATCCAGAGCACCTAAATCAAATACGGAAAAACTCTATATAAAATATACGGAAAAACTCTATATGAAACTCACTTATCTGCTGGTATCCAAACAGGAGCTTCGAATAAGTACATGTGGCAAAAATAAAAAGCTGAGACAGAGCAACTAGAAAGGGATAACACAAAAACACTTGTCACACCAAAAGATGGTTTTGACAAGACAACTAACTTAGAATTCATTAGAAACTTTATGACCAAGTAGCGGACCGAAGCCAGAAAGATCCCTAGATAAGGGGTGAGGCGTCGAAGCACATCCACAATAGCTTGGTTCCAAGTGATAAGTAATTGAATTATGTATTTGTTGAAATTGAAACTGAAAGAGTTGGAAATTCGCTCTATTGCTAATCAAAAACACTAACCATTCCTGAAAATCCAGATAGTTCAAAAATTTGAAATTTATGATAGATCCCATAACATACAAATCACATATTGCAATCCCAATCATTATAACATTTGTACTGCTCGTCCGCATAGATTTTCTAGTGAGAACCAAAGAATGAAGAATATTTATGAAAAATCCAATTAGACCAAAAACAAATTCAATCTTTACTGCGATTTTGGAGAAATCATAAACTAAATTTCCAAATTTAATGAGTAAATCTACTGTAAAGTTACTGAATCCTTTGAATTCGGAAGGAATAAGATATGTCATGAGTCAACAAGAAAAAGGAAAAGGAACATAAATCTTCTAGATGTGTGTCCAAAAAAAAATTAAGTAAATTGGTTCTGACTGGGAAGTAAATCATAATTGATGCTGTTAACTCGGGACGATATTAGATTTTCCGTTAAGAATTTGATAACAATGTGCAGTTTTAATAAAGAAAACACAAAAAAAATCAGAAATCAGCTATAGTTGTCTTGTTGAGGAGCTGATTTGATACTTTTCACACTAATAACCCAGAATAAAAAAGAGAAAAAGTGAAAAAGTCCGCACGAATACAATACCTAAAAAAACCGGCACAAGTTTTAAGAAACATAAACAACAAACATAATTAAAATCTATTGATTTGCATTTTTTTTTTCCGGTTTGTTGCATTGAATTCTTTTAATTTCTTGCAGAAAAAAAGCTGAGGCTTTTTGTACAGCATAATAGATCAGGAATAATATAAGCAGAGTAAATTAAGACAAGGTTTATTCTGATTCCATTGACATTACAGTTATCACGATTACCAAACTTTATTATGAATTATATCAGGAGGCAACTGAAAAACTAAAGACACCGATTTTTCAAAAGCGGTCACTTCTGATTTTCATAGTTTCTGGAGAAAAAAAATAATTTTGAATCACCGATGTGGCTCCTTTCTCGGGATTCTTTGAAGAAGTATCAACCTGAAAACAGATGTGTTTACTTAAACTACTCCAAATTGTTTGAACTCACCACGTTTGTTTTTTTCTGTTCCAAGCATTCAAGCATAGTTCTCACAGTTTTTCTATACGATGATGATAAAACAATACAAATCAAGAAATGCATTGAAGAGTTAATTGACAAGAACATGTAGAAAACATTGTCCAAACCTTGTAAAATGAACCTGAGCTTAGTTATGGTTATTTTTGAACGTGTGTTTCACAAACATCAGTCCAGGAGTTTTCATTTCGAGTCCTTGAATGAAAATGTTAACACCAATAGTTGCTTCGGCTATCATGGAAGACACAGTCATGAGAGTCACCATTTTCGTTGTGTGATCGGATTTCGCACTGAACCTTTCATTCATTTCATTTGTCTCTGATAAGAAATCTTCAATCTAACCTCTTATCATTTCCAATCAGTTTCTGTCTTTTCAACTTTCCAATTCTCAACTCTCGAATAAGTAAAAGTGATAATATTGGTAGAAGAACAGCGGGAGTAATCTGATTCAAACAGTCTCATTTTTCTTTTTTGAGGATACAAACCTTGACTATCCCAGAAAACTTCACAAATGAATGGGCTCCAAACCAAGTGTCTTTTAAAAATACATCATCGATCAATGCTGAGTAAGACGGCTCCGTATAATTTGCAAGATACCCAGAACACCTGGAAAAAGTGTTTTTTTTTTCTGAAGCTCAAAAAAATTATTCTGACTTTTCTGGTGGTGTCCATTTTCTTGCGTCTTTTAGTGACATGTGATGAAAAAAATAGTATGTTATTAGAGTGCTTAGTATCAAATGAAGGAATAAGGCTTTTAGAGCAAAGGAAGGTTTAGAAAGAATAACGAATGCGGGGTTCAACATGTATTTTATAGCAAGAAAACGGATAATGGCCATCAAAACTCCAAGATAAGCGCAGACTCGACGAAGAATGTCATTGATTGCTTGGTTTAAAAGATCAGAAAGTGATAGCCAGTAGGACGCCAAGTTAAAACTGGAAAATGATTGATTAACACAGAAGTCCCTTCATATTGGAATTTACCATTCATCTTGTGCTTTGATGTTGAAGACATAGAAGAAAATACATGAAAATGAGTTGTAAATATCACATATTGCAATTCCAATCATTATTATGTTGACGCTATTCGTTCTCATAGTGGGTCTAGTTAGAACTGCCAAATGGAAAATATTCAGAAATATTCCAATGATACAAAATATCAGTTCAAGTTTCCCCCAAACGAGTGAGATTGCATTTATGACGTCGGCAACCTTTACGAGGATCTCAACTTTAGAGTTACTGTAACCTTCGAATTGGCCACCAGTATATCCGCCAGTCATAGAAAAGATGTATGAACAGAGACTGCTGTGTTTGACTCATTTTCTGGGTGTGATAAAGCCGTAATTTCATTTTGATTCTGTTATTCTTATGTCTGTTTTTTTATCATTTTGAAATGTGAATGAATGAACAAAGAAAATCAAACTTTACTACAATTATCGATTAATGTCGGAAATGAATATTATGACATCACTTCCAACTTACGACAATGAAATCAAACTGACTCTAGAAGACACGGTTATCTAAAAAAAAACTTTACGACGCAGTTTTACTTCTTTTAATGCATCGAAACGTATCCTTTGTTGTTTTCTTATACTGCGTGTTCACCCCGAGACAAATAAAGCAATGCATTGATGCATTTATAGCCAGAAACATACTGGTTATAAGAACCAAACCGTTATTGATGTGCCTGAAATATGGACATAATTAACAAATTTTATGAGTAGTTAAAACAAACAAAATGCCACGAGTTCCGGATGATGTGAATCCTTCCAAAAAGACAGCAATTCCAACAGTTCCCTCGGCAATCATAGAGCTGATGGTCATGATGATCACCATTTTTGTAGTATGATCTGATTTGGTGCTGCAAACTTCTGGTTACTTTTTCTACGAGATTCTGCGGTACCTCCCATTTGCTCCTTGACTTGTTGTTGACAGCTTCTGCCGGTTCAAGCGTGCCGCGTTCAGTTGTCTAACCAACAATACTGTCAAAACTGGTAGAAAAACGGCGGGCAATATCTGAAAACAGTTTGTGATACTCAGTTCTTCCACAGGCAAACCTTGATAAATCCCAAGAAACGATAATATGCATTTAGGCCAAGTATTGAATTGTCGGTATAGAAGTCTTCATTGTATGACAAAATGTACATAGATTCTGTGTAGTTTTTTGGGTAGTCTGTACATCTGAATTGAAAGTTTCCGATTATCATTCATAAAATATATTAACTTTTTCGGAGCATTCCATTCCTCATCAGCTACTATACTAATATGCTGAGAGTCATAAAGTTCTATTAATGTACTGATTGCTAGTATGATTAGAACAGTTCTGAATGCAAACGATTGTTTGGAAAGAAAGTCAAACTTTGCGTTCAATGCGTATTTTATGACCAAGTATCGTATAGTGGCTATAAGCACTCCAAGGTATGCAGACCCACGACGAAGAGTTTCATTTGAATGATTAACCCAGTATAATACAGTCACAAATCCATACTTATGAGGGTTATAGCTGAAAAAAAAACTTGAGATTAAAGTGCCATCATCCTGCCCTACCACGGGTTTTCAGCCATTTCACTGAGCACGTTACGAAAAATGATTACACTCGAATTATAAAAATCACAAATTGCTATGACAATCATTATTATATTGATACAATTAGATCTCATTGATGGTCTTGTCAAAATGACTAGATGAAATATATTAATGAACACAGCTACACAAGAAAATATCAGCTTAAGTTTATCAGTAATGTGGGCGAGAACAGTTAGGAAGTTCCCAATTTTGATCAAAATTCTCACTGTAGGTTTGTCGAAACCCTTGAAATCATTGGGAGAATATTGGGACGCCATTGGTATCAGAAGCAAGTGTACAAAACGTATGAGGATCTTTGCTATTCTGTTATTTAACGAGAGGGAGACTTGACAGAATGGAACTTTTTAAAATCTTGTTACTATAACTTAATCTCTAATGAATCCAAATTGGAACAAATTACTTTTTTCTCTACTGATGTTTGGCAAGTTATAAATTATTGTGTGTTAGTTTTTTTTTCTTTGCAATAGCATTTGTTAAATAATAGTATTGAAAAAGCAGTACTATTATCAATCGAGTAGTCTGAAGTAGATGAAAGAAACTCTAAAAACATCGATTTTCTACATGTGAGTCTGGGAAAAATAAGTTTCAAATTATCATAAATCAGCTATGTTCTTGAGTTGACTTGTTGAGGAACTGACGACGTGCTTTTTACACTAAGAACAACACCAACCTAAAAACCAGATCCTTCTTTCAGAACTCAATAAAAACTTACCAAACTTCTTTTTAAGCCAAACATGTTTCGAACAGCATTTCTGCACATTGAAGAGATCATTAGGCAAATCAAGCAATGCATCAAGGAGTTTACAGCTACTATCAGAGAGACTACCTGAATCAAGTCAAATGAGATAAGTCTGAAATACATGAAATTATAAGGTCATTTTCATATCAGATAATTTACAGAGATCCAATAGTGCCAAATTCGAGAGCTTGATACAACATGGCAAGGCCAACGATTCCTTCGGCAATCATAGTGAGAATTGTCATAAGAGTCACCATTTTTGTAGTTTGGTCTATTATGGAAACACTAAAAACATTTAAATTGAGCTCAAACAAAGATTAATCGATCTGAGATTTTCAACTAACCTCTCATCATTTTCTAGGTCCCCTCTCAACCTCAGATGTCTTTGTTTAGCTGTTTTTAGCTCTCCAATCAACAAAATAGTCAGTATTGGTAAAACAACAGCTGGACCAGTCTGAACGTAGTTTTGTGGAAATTAATTTAGTTCTGAAGTGGCCTGAACCTTCACGAGACCCGCTATTTCTGTGTGAAAGTTTGACTCATCTTCTTCAGCATTTTTAAAAAACACAGGAGCATAGACATAGTCAGAGAAGTTTGCCGGAAACCCTTTGCACTTTTCTGGAGGTTTCCATTCATAGACCATTTGAACTTCATAGTTAAAGGAGGACTGAACTCGGGTTTTTTTATTCCAAATTCTGATGTAGTTTTTCATTCTGATCATTTTCTTTCACTACGACTACACTCGATAATCACTCTAAACGGTTGAAAACGACGTTTGAAAGAAGCCCAGAATACAGATTGATGGCCTAAGATCCGACAAGTTTACGTGTTGCGCGCGCTTTTTTTCAAATTCCTAGGCCGTCAATCTGTACGCGGCCATGCCTTTAAACGCGTTTTTCTACCGTTTAGAGTGATTTTTGAGTATAGTCGTAGTGGAAGAAAATGATCAGAATGAAAAACTGCATCAGAATTTGAAATAAAAAAACCCGAGTTCAGTCCTCCTTTAATTACTCGATATAGAGTTAACAATACGTTTAAAATTAAAATACCGTAAATCCTGTAATTGAAGCCCACCTGTATTTGAAGCCCACCTGTAATAGAAGCCCACCCTCAGAGCCTCTTCTAAAAATAGAAGCCCACCCTGTATTAGACGCCCACCCTCTAATAGTCGCCCATCCAGCAGTAATTGTTTCTGTTAAAAATCGTTGTTTAAAACATAAATCGAGGAAGTGAAACTTGGAAATGCAAATTTTATGATTTTCTGAACTACTTTCAACCATTTTTTACCAAAATTATTGAAAAATTAGTCCAAAATGCCTGGAGGAATGGCTTCAGGAAACATGTGATAACGCGATCACAACTTGAAGGAAGGGGTTGAAAAATAGAAGCCCACCCTGTAATTGAAGCCCACCTGTAATACAAGCCCACCCTCAGAGGACTTTTGAAAAATAGACGCCTATGGGCTTCTATTACTGGATTTACGGTAATCAGTATAGCTTTGAACCCAAATAAAGGATTCGTTAAAGTCTCAAAAGTTGGATTCAAAGCGTTTTTGATGACAAGTAGTCGAATGGTGGCCATCAAAACACCAAGGTATGCCGAGACACGACGAAGAATAGCAGATAGGCTGAGATTCCACAGATACCAAACTGTAATCCAATAGCTGTTTGAATTCCAACTTCGAATAACGAAAGTTAAAATATCTTATACTTTCAAAAACTTACCACTTGTCTTCCCCTTTCATACTTATAAACTTGTTGAAAATAACAGAAAACGAATTATACAAATCACAAATTGCAATTTCCATCATTATTATATTGATGCAATTATTTCTCATGGACGGCCTAGTCAGAACTGTGAGATGAAATGAGTTAACAATGAATGAAACGCTACAAAAAAATAGTTCCAATTCAACAGAAACTAATGCAGCAGAATGTATAAAATCCGCTATTTTTACAATAGTCCTGACAGTAGAGTTACTGTGTCCTTTTTCAAAAAACGTTTCAGTATACATAATAGGGGATCATAAAGGAGGACTGGACAGAAAATAAAGACACAAAAAGTGAATTTTATAGTGGTTAAGTTTTTCCTGGAAAAAAGAACGAAATACTCTGTAGTTTCTCATCTCAACTGAGTTATATTAACATAGTGATTTGCACTATGAAGTTTTGATTTTTGGATCAAAGGGGGATTTTTATAATGAATCCAGATGTTTATAAGAAAAAATTCTGAATGAAATAAGAAAATATTTATTTTGCATCCCAATTCAAATTATGAAACTTTCGATCACATATACATATCATATACATATCAAGATGTACTAACAACTATCACAGATTTCCAACTTTTTTGGTTTGAATCGGGCAGATTTGAAAACAACAGAGTTTGTTTGATTTTAATTTTGATTTTTATGTCAACGAATTAGTTTTAAATGATTGTTGTTGCTTCTTTTCCGTTAATTTTAGTAGAAACGTAAAAACAAAATGTTATTCTCCGTTTCAAACATCCGAGCACAGTCTTTACAGTATCTCTTTACGCTGAGGAAACCGTCAAAATGAATCCAGATGTTCATAGAAAATTAAAATCCGAATGGAATAAGACAATTTTTTTATTCAGCTTTAAAGTTCAATTTACGAAATGAGAAGTATTCGAAAAAAATTGCTCGCTCTGAAAAGATTGAGCGAAAAAGCCCTTCAAAATCTCTTTTAAAAATTACATCGAAAGGAGTTTAAAAAAATAATGCTCACGAGACAATTCTAATAAACCGATCTTGTTCTATTCCCACTGTTCTTACTGTTCTTAGAAGAGACATCCACCTGAAAACATACTTATAAAAAGCTCCCGTGACTTTTTGACTCACCACACTTGTTTTATTCTGCTTTAAACATCCAAACATAGTTTTCACAGCAGTTCTATAAGGGGAGGAGAGTACCATACAAATTAGAAAATGCATTGAAGAATTGACTGCCAAAAACATATAGAAAACATTATCCAAATCTTGTGAGATGAACCTAAAATTAGTTATGAGCATTTCAGTTTGGGGACCACAAACATTAGTCCAGCGGGTTCTATTTCGAATCCTTGAATGAAAATGTTAGCTCCACATGTTGCTTCGGCTATCATAGAAAATAGAGTCATTAGGGTTACCATTTTTGTAGTGTGATCAGGTTTGGCACTGAAAATTTGTGAGGATCTGATAAGAGACCTTCAATCTAACCTCTTATCATTTCCAATCAGTTTTTGTCTTTTCAACTTGCCACTTCTCAGCTCCCGAATAAGTAAAACTGATAATATTGGTAGGAGCACAGCGGGTATAACCTAAAATAAAGTTTTTTCTAGTCGATTTCTGAAAATATCAAACCTTGACTATCCCAGAAAATTTCACAAATGAATTTACTCCATACCAAGTGTCTTCTGTAAAGACATCATCAAACAATGCCAGGTAAGTCAATTCTGTATAGTTTTCTGGAAACAAAGTGCACCTGAAAAATGTAATTTTTCTCAGGTTTCAAAATAACAAACCAACTTTTTCGGTGGTTTCCATTTATTAGCTTCTTTCATTGTCGTATGATAAAAGTAGTAATATGTTATTAGGGTGCTGAGTATAAAATGAACGAGTAAGGCTTTCAGAGCAAAGGAAGGTCTTGAAATAGTTTCGAATTTTGGGTTCAGTATGTATTTTATAGCAAGAAAGCGGATAGTGGCCATTAAAACTCCAAGATATGCGCAGACTCGACGAAAAATGTCATTGATCGCTTGGTTGAGAAGATCGGAAAGTGATAGCCAATAGGTTTTTGAATTGAAACTGAATTGTTGTTTTATCGAAGCGATATTGCTCTATTGAAAACTAACCATTCATCCAGTTTGATGCTCAGAGAATACAAGAAAATACATGAAAATGAGTTGTACAAATCGCAAATTGCAATTCCAATCATTATGATGTTGATGCAGTTCGTTCTCATAGAGGGTCTGGTTAAAACTGCTAAATGGAAAATGTTCAAAAATATTGCAATTATACAAAAAAATAATTCAAGTTTTCCACAAACAAGTGAAGCTGCATGGATCGCATCACCGATTCTAATCAGTATCTTCACAGTGGAATTACTGTATCCTTTAAAGTCGTAGGTAGTATACCAATCCGTCATAGAAAGGATGTGTGAACACGTCGTGTGATTTCTGAATATAACCGTATTCTAATTTCATTTTGATTTATTTAGTTATTGTTATGCGTCTGCTGGTGATTTGTTTAGAAAATTCTGATGTGTTTTGATGGATGTGAACCATTTGAGAGTGTTTTTTCCCATTATTCATAGTGCTTTGAAGAAAATAAAGTCAAACTTTATTATTGATTGTTATAATTTTCTTCTGTCTGAGACACCCGAACACAGTTTTCACTGCAGCTCTATATGGTGATGAGACCACCAAGCAAATCAAGCAATGCATTGAGGAGTTAATTGCCACGAACGATAAAAAAATATTGTCCAAATCATGAGATCCAATTTTTGTGCAGAAACAACCAACATAAACCCAGGTTTCATATGAAATCCCTGAATGAAAGTGTTCGTCCCACAAGTTGCTTCGGCTATCATGGATGTGACAGTCATTAAAGTTACCATTTTTGTGGTGTTATTGGTTTTGACACTGAAAAATTAACTTTGGTCCTGAAATTTGTGAGAGATTCAAACCAAACTGACCTTTTATCGTTTATTTGATTTCCCGCGAATTTCAGCCGGTTCACTTTGGCAATCCTCAACTCCCGAGCCAATAAAACAGTTAGTATTGGTAAAAGCAGAGCAGGAATTACCTGAATAAAATCAATATCTTTTATCAATTAGCCCAAAACACGGACCTTGACAACTCCTGTATATTGTAAAAATGCATTGATTCCAACCCAAGTATCTTTCAAAAAATCACTGCTGAACGATGGCGAAAAAACCGGTTCCGTGTAGTTTTCTGAGTAACCAGCGCACCTGAAAAGGATAATTAACTGAAAAGGATAATAAAAATGGACAATCCCAGTTTCCAAACTTCTTTAATGGTTTCCATGAATATGATTCCTCGAGAGTTACATGATAAAAGAAATAATAAGTAAAAAGACCACTAAGTATGCACTGCAAGTACAGCTTTCAATCCAAATGATGGTTTCGAGAGGAACTCAAATTTTGGGTTCAAAACGTACTTTATAACTAAAAGTCGTATAGTGGCAATTAGTACTCCAAGGTACGGACAAACACGCCGAAGAGCATCATTGATACCTTGGATCCACAAATCAGCTAACGCCACCCAGTAGCTTTCTTTATTCCAACTAAAACATAATTTTAAAGCAAAAACAATCCAAAGTCATTGATCACCTACCATCCACCCTTTGCTTTATAATAAATCACGTTGCTGAATATGACTGAAAAAGAGTTAAACAAATCACAAATTGCAAATCCAATAATTAAAATATTGATGCAATTCGTTCTCATGGATGATCTGGACAAAACAACTAAATGAAATACGTTGACAAAAATTGCAATGAAAACGAATAATAACTCAAGTTTGGTGAAAAATAATGAAGAAGCTCGAATAGTATCTCCAATTTGAATAAGGATGTTAATTGTTGAGTTACTATAATCTTCAAAATAGTCAGAAGTATATTTTTCAGTCATTTCAATTTTATGAACAGTTAATTAAGTTCTTTCCAGTTCAGGGACGATTGAGAATATCGGAAATTGTGTTTTGGTAGAGAAATGGCAATGACGGTTATTGGATTTATTAGTGAATCATCGATGTTTATTGAAAGTCTTATTACATCCTTCAGGGAAATGAGAGAAAGAGTTTTTCAATCAAAGATCGCTTTTATGAAAATTTTATTACAGTAATCAATTCGTGCCGGAAATGGTTATTATGTGATCATTGTCTGTCAGAAATATAATTTCGCTCAAAAAGTTTTTCGAATTCCAACTTGGGACACTGAAGTAATGCTAGCTCTTGAAGAAACGGCCACCTGAAATACCTGATAATGAAGTCGGAATTTCAGGTTACTCTACCACACTAGATTTTCTTTTCTTGAAACACCCGAACAGATCCTTGACTGTTTTCTTAAACTGAGTGTTCACTACTAAACAAATCAAACAGTGCATCGATGCATTTATAGCCAAAAACATACTAGCCAGGAAAACTAGATTATTGGTGATTCGTCTGAAATAAACTTTTTCACGAGTTGAAGAACAGACAAAACAAACGAAATTCCACTGCTTCCCAATATTGTGAACCCTCCAAGAAAGTAAGTGATTCCAGCGGAGCCTTCGGCAATCATAGAGCTGGTGGTCATGATGATCACCATTTTTGTAGTATGATCTGCTTTGGTGCTGAAAACTTTTGGTTACTTTTTATTCGAGATTCTGCGATACCTTCCATTTGCTCCTTGACTTGTTGTTGACAACTTCTGCCTGTTCAAACGTGCCGCGTTCAGTTGTCTAATCAACAATACTGTCAGAACTGGTAAAAAAACGGCAGGCATCATCTGAAAACAGTTTGATGATACTTACTTCCACCGCAGGCAAACCTTGATAAATCCCAAGAATCGATAATATGCATTGAAGCCAAAAATTGAATCATCGTTGCAGAAAGCTTCATCATAAGAAGAAATATACGCAATCTCTGTGTAGTTTTCAGAGTACCCCACACATCTAAACACAGATTATATAATTATAGATTCTATAAAAAAGTATTCTACTCCTTTGGAGGACTCCATTCCTCATAAGCAATAACAGTCATATGTTGAGACTCGTAGAATGATATTGCTGCACTGATTGTTATTATACTGAGAACAGTTTTCAAGGCGAATCGAGGTTTGGAAACACTTTCAATTTTTGGATTCAATACGTATTTTATAACCAAAAATCTAATTATGGCTATCATAACTCCAAGATATGCCGATCCACGACGAAGAGTCTCTTTTAAATAGCTGACTAAAGTTTGAAAGAATACGAATGCATATTTATAGGAGTTGTAACTGAAAAGTTGAGAGTTGAAGTGTACTATCATTTTGACCTACCAAGGGGTTTCAGCTTCATTTAGATATTCATAAAAAATGTTCACGCATGAGCAGTAAAGATCACAAACTGCTATCCCAATCATTATTATATTGATACAATTGGATCTCATTGATGGTTTTGTCAATATCACAAGTTTATCAGAAACTGATACGACCACAGTCATAAAATTTCCAAGTTTAATCAAAATTCTTACTGTAGATTCATCGAAACCTTCGAAATCTTCGGGTGTGTATGAGAAAGTCATCGGTACCAGGAACCGGATTCTATGGAATTATGTTTTCTTTTGTTTTTTTCTCAGAAAGAATAGTCAGAATCAAATTGGTGATCCATGTGAATCTTGTTACTATAATGAGTCGAAATTGGAACAAATTATTTCCATTCTTTATTGATGTTTGGCAAGTTACAAATTAAAGAATAACAAACGAATAAAATATTGTATTTGCAAAAATTTTCAAAGAATCACAAAAAAGGGAAATTAATCTATCAAACATCCGACATACGTTACCTACTGCATGAACAACCAAACAAGTTTCGAGCAGTTTTTCTATACTGCGACGACATTCCAAGACTGACCAAAAAGTGGGTGGATGAGTTCAGAGCTACAAACATAGAGCATATATAAAACATGTCAGAGGTTAGTTTTCTGCAATTCATAGCATAAATTGAATCGATTAAAAATGAATAGAAACATACAGCATTCCTTCAATGCTACTTGTTAGACCTTGCATGATAGTTATGATACCCATTGGTCCTTCAGCTAACATAGATGCAATTGTCATCAAAGTTACCATTAGTGTCATGTTATCATATTTCGAGCTGAAAATTTAGTCTAGGTATTTCTGAGAAACTGTTTTTCCATACTTCGCTCCATTTCTCGTAATACTGGACAACCGTCTTTTTCTTTTTCGACCTTCTCGAACTTCTCGAATGAGTAAATATGTCAGTATGGGGAAAAGTATGGAGGGAATTATCTGAAACATGATTTTTTGAAGAAAAAGGCCTCCAACTGTTAAACCTTCACAATCCCATCGACAATCATCCAAGATTTGAAACCGAAACCTGTGTAAAATGATAAATCTATAGTGATAATGTAATACATTTCTGTTTTGTTATTCTGAATCTCATTACAGTTAGCCTCAGGTTTCCACTCCCAACCTTTGATAACTATTTGATTGGAATAGTAACTGCTTGATATTAGTGAACTCATAATACAGAGAAACAATATAACTTTTAAGCCAAATTCAGTTCCAGATAAATGCTTGAACTTCGCACTTGTATAAAATTTGACCACTAAGAAACGAGTCGAAGCAATAGAAATGGCAAGCCAGGCGGATAATCGACGAAAAGAATCATTGATAGCCATGAGCCACGTGGATAAGTATAGGTAGATATAGTTATGATAATTGACACTGAAACTCCAGGGTTTTAGTATTTACTCTACTCTTTAGGTCATCAGGTACCAATCAGCATTCCCAGACAAACTTGGAAAATACAAGTTCAAAACATCGATTGAATTCACTAAATCACAAACAGCTATCCCAATCATCATCGTATTTACACTACCGACTCTCATTAGAGGTCGTGTTAGAACCAATAAATGAAACAAGTTCACAAAAATAGCAACGAAAGCAAAATAAATTTCCAACTCCTTTGTAATTATTGTTGCAGAATAAACAAAATCTCCAATCGCAATCAAAATGTCCATGGTGGAATTAGAAATATTCAAACCGTCGAACTTCTTGTAGTCGTAGTATTCGGACATGATATTAGGGAAGAAAAGGGTGTTGTTTTTGGTCTTAGCTGGCTTCAAATTGAATTGGGGGGTGTGGGAGAGAAAGAAAATTGTAGAACTGTGCATGATACTTGGAATACAAAGTAACACCGGATAAAAATACTGAACTCATGCTTATCAAATTGACCAATTTTTCGTTTCGAAAGTTTCAAATTCACATGATCGCTGAAATAAAGTTCAAATGTTCACTAAAAATTACAATGATGACGACACACAAGTATTTCATTCGCTTAATGCTGTTTTCAAAATTACAAAAGAATTCACTTTAAAATTTCTTAAAAGTTACTGTAAGTTGTTCACCGCGACGCCAAAATGCACAGGCGCCAATTTCTCGCTTTTTGCTGTTTTCGTCATCATGTTGTCGAAGTGAGCGCCATTTCGCCAATTTTCTCAACTTTTTCAGTAGTTTTTTCGATTTTCAAACGAGTTTATCAATAATATTCGTGCTTTTCGGCAAACGACACCGAATTTTATTCTTTTGAGCCGAAAAGTCACAGTGGAAAGCGAAAGACGTTGCCTGATTCGATTCGGTTTCAGAGCTCTTACATGTGATTTTTGCGATGTTTCGTGTATTCCGTGTTATTCATCAAAATATCGGTTGATTCCTCTAAAGTTTTGTGGTTTTCAGTCTGAAAATGGCTCCAACTCCAACGCCACTTCCGCCGGTCCCATTGACGGGTCAACCAGTCAGCATTCTTCATGAAGAATCAGCAGAAAACAGTCTTCGTTGCTATTGGCATACGCAAGTTGATAACCTCCAAGTAAGTTCTTAGAAAAACGTGTTTATGTTTTCATTCTAACCGAATTTATTTTTTCAGCAGAAAGTGTTGGCCAAGGAAGCGGACAATCGTCGTCTTCACGCTCAAATGAGTGAATTGCATGGAAGGTTAGCATTGTTGAAAGAAGAGATCAATATGCTATGTGAGCAAGGATGTAATGTTGGTGAAGTATGCAAACAAATGGACAAGGATAAAGTGCTTGTGAAGAATCACCCGGATGGAAAATATATCGTTGAAGTCGACGAATCAGTCGATAAAACGAAACTGACAACTGGAGCACGTGTTGCATTGAAAGCCGATAGTTACAAGATTATGTCAATACTTCCGAGTAAAGTTGACCCATTGGTGTCGCTTATGATGGTTGAGAAAGTGCCCGATTCGACGTATGAGATGGTTGGAGGGCTTGATACACAAATCAAGGAAATTAAGGAGGTTATTGAGTTGCCAATCAAACATCCCGAATTGTTTGATGCACTTGGAATTGCTCAACCAAAAGGTGTTCTTCTCTATGGACCACCTGGTACTGGAAAGACATTGTTGGCACGTGCAGTTGCACATCATACTGAGTGCACTTTTATTCGTGTTTCCGGCTCGGAACTTGTTCAGAAATATATTGGAGAGGGTGCGAGAATGGTGAGTGGATCGGGATATTTGGCTTAAGATCGATTGGCGTGAAGGCGCGAAAACGAATGAAGGTTGTGCATTTCGAAGCGAATGCGCTGGCAGCGTTGAAAGTTTGCAAAAATTCGTAGATGACGAGAGAGCATGGGCTAGCATTCGGAATATGAGAGACGCAGAGGAATGCGCCTGCACTATAAACTCAGCAATCTTCGAATATCCACGAATAATGAAACCAAAATTCAAAAAATTCAATATAAACTGACAGCTGAGATAAATTTCTCTGCGTTTCTCACGTTTCGCGCTCTGCACCGCCCTCTCTCACTTCGATCAGTCGCGAATGTTGCAAACGTTTCGCGCGATCAGCGCTGCCGCCTGCTTCACTAATTTCCGCTTCTCATTTCGAGCTCTGTTTCACACCCGCCGAGAACCATTTCAATTCAGAAAATCTTAGAATAAAATCTAAGAATAACCAAGCAAGTTCCTCTTCATTTCAACTCTTTTGCAGGTTCGTGAACTGTTCGTAATGGCTCGTGAACACGCGCCATCAATCATTTTCATGGATGAAATCGATTCAATCGGATCGTCTCGTATTGAAGGATCACGTGGCGGAGACTCAGAAGTACAGAGAACAATGCTCGAGTTACTCAATCAATTGGACGGTTTCGAGGCTACCAAGAACATCAAAGTGAGCGATTCGTGCTCTAATTTTAGTTCTCATCCCAAATTTCAGGTTATCATGGCCACCAATCGAATCGACATTCTAGACGCTGCCCTTCTTCGTCCAGGCCGTATCGATCGTAAGATTGAATTCCCGGCTCCGGATGAGAAGGCACGTTCGCAGATTCTGAAGATTCACTCGCGACGAATGAATTTGATGCGTGGAATTCGAATGGACAAGATTGCCGAACAAATTCCCGGAGCATCTGGAGCAGAAGTGAAGTCCGTGTGCACAGAGGCTGGAATGTTTGCCCTACGTGAAAGACGTGTTCATGTCACACAAGAGGACTTCGAAATGGCTGTTGGAAAAGTGATGAAAAAGGATTCGGACAAGAATATGTCCGTCAAAAAGCTGTGGAAATAATCGTCTTCTTTTGTGCGCGCGCGTGTGTATTTATTCCCTTTCCTCTCCTCTTTTTATATGTTGCCCCTACTTTGTGAAAATTGTGATCCCTTCAATTATCTTTTTGTTTATTTGCAATGAAATCTAGAACTCCAGAGAACATCTTTTTTGTTTCTATTTCATGCTTTCGCGATTTATCGAATCATCTTCTATCATTGCAGGCTATTTTTAGAAAGTTTATTGAAAAACTGAAATTGAGAATTGAAAATTTTAGAAAGTGCTCTAAAATTGTGGAAATGTAGAGAAACATTACAAAAACAAGTTGATAATTTGTTTATTTTGCACACGAACCGAACTTGTTCAACAGTTTTACAAAAAAACGTAATATTACAGTTTTCTTTTGAAAATGGCCACAAGCGGTTGTCGTCGGACCGTCAGATTTCGTTTTTAGTGGTAAAAACAGTTCAATTTATTCAACAGAAATAATTCATCAAACCCTTTTCTTCCGCCATTCCATCCCCCTTCAAACTGTCAATTTTCGACCACCGAACACTCAGCAATTATCAATGACACATTGAAGATTCCAGTAAACCGATGTAAAGTCTACCTGACTAACATTTTTTTTCATTTTTCTCACAAACCAATTTTGAACTAATGATCATGTCTAGAACATCACAAAGACCAACTTTTTTCTAGTTTATTCTCTCACATTTTCTCATTCTTGTTTCCTGAAATGAGTAGGTTCCCTCATCCTGGTCTTGAAGGTATTGTAAACAAAGTGTTTTTCATTCAATTTGGACTTGCTATTTTTGGAATTTTCGTAAATCTATTTCATCTGTATATTCTCACAAGGAAACCTGTGAGAACCACTATCATAAACTCTCTAATGATTGGTATTTCTTTTTGTGATCTCGTAGTTTTATCAGTGCATATTCATAAAAGAATCAATCAATTTCGGTTGTATCCATTTGAAGATCCGTGTATTCACTTCGGGACTTTTTATCACGAGGTTTTTGTGTGGATTGGAGAGTTTTTGATTGAAACTTTGGAAAGAGCTTCATTCTGGATAGGTATTGCTTTGGCTCTAATCAGGTTACTGATAATGAGAAATACAAAACTGATAAAACGTTTGGCTAAACCAGGAAAGGGATGTTGGATCGTGGTGTTTTTGTTAATTATGAGTGTTTCACCGACTGTTTGTTATTACACTAGAAGTCATTTAGAACAGGCGCCGGTACCATGGGTGCCAGGACTCAAGTAAGACAAACTTTGAAAGTATGATCCCGAAACACATTTTTAGCTGCACTCAGTATCCAGACAACTATAGTGAGCCAGCATACACCTTTACTCCGAACAGAGAATATTCAAAAATAACCCAAAGATATCTTCTTTTTGCTGGAATTTCTCAGATTCTTATTGGTCTTATCTACCCAGTTCTAGCTGTTTCCTTATTTCTCATCATCTGGAAAGCTTCGAAATCTTCAATAAATCTTCTGACTCAAAAACAATATGTTGAAAGGTATCCTCTAATACAAGGTCATGTTTCAAAACGTTTCTTTCAGACAGCGAGCAGCGAAAATGATTTTAGTAATGACAATATTCTATGTGATTTCGAGTGCTCCAAGTGGCGTTGTTCACTTTTTTGAAATATTTGTTTTTGTTCGTATTGGTTCATATTTGGAATTCTTCATGGGATATGGAACAGTATTAATTTCGGTGTTATATTGTTTGAATTCAACTTCGCACTGCTTCATTTGTTTTTCAATGTGTACAAATTATAGGAAAACTTGTTTGACTGCAGTGGAGAATGTATTGAAAATAGACTTGCATAGAAGAGTTTCTGCAGTTTTAGTATCTGTGAGATACTGATGTTATCAACCCTTTTTCAATATAGTTCCACTGGAATTCGGACTTATTTTCAACTGAAGACCTTCTTTGTTTGAACGGGACATTGTTCAATTCTTTACTCACTTTTTCGTCTTTTCGGCAAATAAAAGTTTCCACAACTGTTTTCCTATACTGTGAAGAGATAACAACACAAACCAGACAATGAGTTATTGTGTTTAATGCTATAATGGCTCCAAGAATAACGTTTAGATTAGCAGTGATAGTTCTGAGAAAAATATAAATTTGAAAATTCCAATAGAGCTTACTTACGTTAAAGATTGACCCGTGAACATTTGAATTATGATTATCAATCCAATTGGTCCTTCAGCGAAAGTTGAAGCTATTGTCATAATCATAATCATTTTTGTGGTATGATCATTCCTAGAGCTATCATTGTTCTTATTTGATCCCATGGAAATCTTCTTTCTGTTGTTTTGAGTTTTCCTCAACTCTGATATGAGTAAAACCGTGAAAATGGGTAAAGTGATAGCTGGGATTATCTAGAAACAAAAAATTATGGAATATGGCTGCAGGTGCTTTACCTGAGAGACTCCATCAACAGACTGACAAATCTGTAGAACAATTGGGTTGTTGATAGAAAACTCGCGCTGCTGGTCCCCATAATATGGAAGGGAAAAGTTGACAGGATAATCGCATCTGAAATGAGAAAATGGTGCAATAGAGCTTACTTGTTATTGAACCAACTCTTCAGGGGGCTCCCATTCGGCCACAGCTCCAATTGAGAAATGCATCCAAAAGGACAAAGTGACCATCGAGCTCAAGAATAATGTTAGAGAAATAGATTTCAGAGCGAATGCGAATTTTGATAATTTTGCAATTTTTGAGTTCAGCGGATACTTAATCACAAGGTACCTGACCAGAGCCATAAGAACTCCAATCCAGGAAGATAACCGGCGAAGTGTACTGTCAAAAATAATCAGTAAACGATCAATAACTACAGATGAATATGAGTCAGGTGGCTGGCTGAAAATGTTGACTCTGAAGGCTATAATTTTAGATTGAAGTTTACCATTCATCCACTGAAAATTCTGAGTTTATTTTATTATAAATGACCAGGATCATAATATATAAATCACATATAGAAACTCCAATCATCAGTATATTAATACAACTTGATCTCATTGATTTTCTCGTCAAAATAGTCATATGGAAAATATTAATAATCACTCCAAAAATCGCAATAATAAACTTATAGCGAAAAACGATTTCAGAAAAGTCAAACAAAAAAGAAGCAATGGAACAATAAACAGGATCCTCTATATCTGGATATCTGAAGCATTCTAGCATGATTTTTGTTATGAATGAGTAATATTCGGAACATATATTCTTAGCTGAACAGCAGGTGTGTTTCGTGCTGCACGGATTTCTCAATTTGATCTGAATTTTTCAAAGACCACATCATGAAGGGATCAGACACCAAATTAGAAATGAGAATGATTTGAGTAGTTTCTTTAGTGTTTTTGTTCTGATCTATGGCAAAAAAGGTATAAAGCAGAACCCTGCACAATCAGTAAAAAAACAACGTTTATGTTTCTATAATTTATTTTCGTCTTCAATAAAAATTTAAACAAAGAATAATGATGACGGAGCAAAAAACACTCAAAAATCACTCAAGAGGAAATTTTTTAGCAATTGTATTATGGAAACTACTCCCATGGCCTAAAAAACTTCTTCGCTTCCTTGACTGGAGATTTGTTCTGCTCATCCAATGGGGTGGACCTAGTAGAAGCAGTAGATGGAGAGATGGAAGGACCAGGGGAAACAGTTGGAGATGGTGTAGGGAACGCCAAATTGGCAGCTAGGGTTGAAAGTAGTGAAATTGGAAGGGCCGGAAGTGATGGAACTCCTTGAAGTTGCTGTGAATTCAGACAAATGTTGAAATAGCAGTTGAGAGTTTCGCAGTGATCGGCAAGACGTGGGGTTTTCTGCAAAATGTTTTGTTTCGCTGGTGCTCTTATATAAAAGGTTCAGAACCTTACCATGAAATACGTGTTTGCTAGGTGCTTTCCAAAATCCTGTCCTTCTCCTACTCCTTTGAGAAAGAGTATTGATTCTTGGACAGATTTTGGCTGGTCTTCAATTAGTCTTCTATGCTTGATAAAGTCTACAGTAATCTCTAATATTTGGCTCATTCCCAGTTTTCCCCATACTGGAGCCAACTTTTCATTCCGGATTAGTTGACCTAATTCATAGAACGGTTTTCGAGCTTGGGTTTCTCCAGATATTTCACTGTACACCATATAATCTTTATGGAGATGAGCTTTGAAAATTTCATGAAGTTTCTCCATACTTTTACCAGTGCTGCTCAGGACTGTTTCAAGTGTATTGATAAAGTCAGAAGTAATGTTTTCAATTGTTCTGTACCCAAATAAACATCCAATGGAATAAACGGCACTTGGAACTTTTACATTAAGTCGTGTGACTTCTTCAAGAGCTTTGATGAGGATTCCATCTTTCCTGAAATGATGATGATTGGCTGAGAGTTAGAGTCAAGTGGTAAACTAACGTCAATTTCACTTTAAGACCATTTAGCACTAGGTCGCTGAGCTCTTGGAAATGCTCACGAACTGCATTACGTCGGGTGGTCTCTGATAGATATTTCCGATTTTCTCTGGATGACGGAAGAGCGTTCATTTTTATAGTTCTGAAAAATAAGTTACTAGTCAGCTAATTTTAAAAAGGAATGAAATAGTGGGATTAGCAGGTAAAGAGAGTGTGGAATAGAGTTCTATATTTTATATAATTATATAATCTTCGAAGAAATACAGATGTAGCTACTACAAACAGACAGTATACTGTATAGTAGAACTATTCTAATAAGGGAAAAAAGATCGATAAAACAAAAAAAAAAGAATTGGTTCAAATGACATACAAAGAATACTCAGAGAGTGCGATTAGAATGCATATTGAGCAGCGTTCGAGACTTCTTTAGAATCACCCCGTCATAAATCTATTCAACACTTCCCCTATCTTCACCACCAGTTAATAAACCAACATATCCGGCATCATATTTTACGATCTGAGGGTGGTGATGAAGAGTCGAAGGAGTCTAAACACAACCATTCCGCATAGCCAGAAAGGCAGAAATATTTGTGTCTTTTTTTTTTATGACAGTGACCGTCTTCTCTCCTTTTCGTTCAAACGTTCTGTTTCACTTTTATTCCTCCATTGCTTCAATGTTATTCAAAACGATCAACGAATCATAAAACTATGCGTTTTTCTCGACACATTTTTTGAGAAACTCTATTTTTCAGAATGCTCACTAGTCAGTTTTATGTGTAGAAGAAGAGAACGTCCTGCTGTGAAAGAATTCAGTTGCTTCTGTCCGTGAAAGTAATCATATTTTTTGTCTCATATAGTTTATTGTTGAGAATAATTTGGCCCCAGCTACAGATAAACGAGAAAAACTAAAGGTTTTGGAAGTTATCATTAATTTCATCAAAGAAAAGAGATCAGAGGAGAGCCAACCAAAAACAGCACAAGATATTGCAACGTTTACCAACGAGGTTTTCAAGAGGCATTTATTTGGAAAATGTCTAGCTGCTATGTTCTTTAAAGGAGGACTGAACTCGGGTTTTTTATTTCAAATTCGGGTGCAGTTTTTTATTCTGATCATTTTCTTTCACTACGACTACACTCAAAAATTCCTCTAAACGGTAGAAAAACGCGTTTAAAGGCATGGCCGCGTACAGATTCACGGGCTAGGAATTTGAAAAAAAAGCGCGCGCAAGGCGCATTTTTGTCGGATCCTAGGCCATCTTTCTGTATTGCGTGCTTCTTTCAAGCGCCTTTTTACCCGTTTAGAGTGATTTTTGAGTATAGTCGTAGTGAAAGAAAATGATCAGAATGAAAAACTGCATCAGAATTTAAAATAAAAAAAACCCGAGTTCAGTCCTCCTTTAAGGTAAGAATTTTTAAAATTTCTCTAACCAAATCATCTAACGATTTTCAGAATCATAGCCCAACACTGCGCTGCTCTGGAAATGCACTTGAACCTCCATCTAAAACCACAGCCACTTTTAGGCTTTCTACAACTTCCCGCTGTTCCTCCGATGCCACAACATCTTCCAATTCTTGCGGACACTTTCAACACTTCATTGAATCTTATTGGAATTCCACAACACCAGATGACGGTACCAACTCCACCATCATCAATATCTCTTCCAACTCCAGCCCTTCCACCTCGTCTGCCAATTACACTGACTCATCGAATAAATATGAAAATGAATCCCCAATGGAAAAAGAAAATAAGAAGATTTTCAGACCATGGGAATAGTTTTATTTTCTATTTCTTATTAGTTTTCCATAGCTGTTTTACCTCATCTCCTCATTATCCCTGTATCTGTTTCCCCGTTCTCAACAATTTTTTTTAGTTTTTAGCCCTAGTATTGTTTCCCTATACTTTTCTTTTCTTTTTTGTTATTTCTAATAAAGATGAAAAATATTGGCCAGTGTTATTACTTACAATTTAGAAAATATCGTTCAATTAGAGCTCAAAAAAGGTCACAGTCTTTCCCAGATCCAACGGAATAATTTCCATTGGATTTCGTCGATCATCTACAACGTCATCTTCTACTTCATCTGATGAGGGAGAGGAAACAACTTGTGTGAGAGTGAAAGAAGATTCGGCTTCAGTGAAGTATCTTTACTTCTTCCCGTTCCCGACGATAACTTTTTTTCCAGTTATCTTCATTTAGAATCTCACTTACCCTTTTCTTTCTCCTGGGATTTTTTCTCTAATTTTTCTCTCAATCGATAATTTTTTAAAACTTTTAGAAAGTTTCATCTTTAACCAAACATAGAAATTTCTCCATTCCTTTAGTCATTCAGATCTCTTCTTTCTGTCCCGTTCCCATGACTTCCGACTTTCCCATCGCACATCTTCAGTGTACCTCCACCTTTCAGGGGGTCCCGTTGTAAGTGTGCGCTGACCATCGTGAGAAGATTCTGAAAAGGTACACATCTGAAAAGGGTGCGGTTTCCCATGACGGAAACCGTGGGAAACGGTATGAAGAGGCACGGGTATGAGCTGGGAGAGATCATTTGTTATTGCCATTTGCATGATTATGACTCGCGTCTACCATGGGCATGGTCTTTTCGTCAGTACGAGTTACCTATATTACTTTATGCCCATCAGCGAAAGCATGGTGGATCTCTTATGTGTTACAGCTGCATCCAGCATACTAGACATGTACCACAGTTACAGTATGCTGCTTTCAGTTATTTTCTTTCTTTGTGCTTTTGTTACTCTGTTCACTGTTTTTCTCTTCTTTTTGTCTCATGCCCTTATGTTCCAGTTTGCAATGTTATATTTTTTAGAAATGGAGCATTTTAACACTCTTCAACCTGCCACCGAGAGCTACAGTAACAAGCGCTCTGGAGAAAAAGCTCGACGAGCTTCGACAAACGAAAAAACTGAGGAACTGAGAATGTTGGTTCAGGAGCAAGGAGAAAGAAAGTTATCGTAAGTTTCTTTGTTTCAGCAAAAATGTTGATCAAATTCTTTGAACTGACAGCATATTCTAGTACCTTTTTTAATTTACATTATTTCAGAATTGAAGAAACTTTGAAGAAAGCTCTTGAAGTTGCACAAGACCTCCTGAAATCATCAGACATTTCGGTTAAAGGAGCCTCACTGGGAGTAAAACAAATTGAATCTCTCACCGCTTCATTCATCGATTCAATGGGAATTCCTCAAAATGTCAAAGATGAATCTGTACGAAGACTTCAAGGATTTTTCAAAATGCAGTTTGACAATTACTTCACCTCATCACAATCGGCTGTTCAAGCGCATCCAGATTCAGCAGGGCCATCGAGAAAATCCCCTATTGCTGTTTCCACGACGGATACTCCAGTTGACCAGAAGAAATTGAGAGCTGATCGTGAGCAATTGAGAAGAGATCGGCAATTGGAAGCCAACAATGAATTGACAAAATTCATTTTCGATAATAATTTGGCTCCAGTTTCGGATAGACTTGAAAAGTTGAGAATCTTGGAAATCGTGATCGCTTTTATAAAAGAGAAGAGATCGAATGGTTGTCAACCGAAAACTGTACAAGAAATGGCTCTGTACACAAAAGGAATTTCAGAAGGACATTCATTTGGAAAGTATTTGGCTAACATGTTCTTTAAGGTAAGTATTTTTAAGGTTTATGTAAAAGAATCACCTAACAATTTTTCAGAACCATCAACACCTAGTCTATCACTGCGGTGCTTTGGAAGTTCACTTGAATCTTCATCTGAATCCACAGCCATTCCTTGGGTTCCCACAATTTCCACTGGTACAAGTGACGCCGCAACCAGTCCTTCCAATCATTGCCGACGTCTTCAAGAACCCAATGAGCATTTCTGGAATCCCCCGTCACCAGATGGTCTTTCCAACTCCGCCACCATCAGATGCTGGATCTCCACCAACATCAAGCCCATCTACTTCTTCTGCTGGTTGTCATAACACATCGGGCGATGAAAACAAAACTCCAAAAAAGCAAGAAAAAAAGTTTTTTAGACCATGGGAGTAGCTGGTTTCTTTTTTTTTAGAGTTTTTCCTTGATCTCCCCAATGGAGAGTCTCCATCATCCCTGTTTTTGTTACCCCGTTTACATTCCTCTGTTTTCGATTTTTTTCTTCTTGTATCTCTCCATCAGCCCCTGTTCGTGTTAGTATTTTTTAGTTGTTTTTTTTTGTTAATAAAACTACAAAATCCAACCTTTTTTGTATCATACAACAAAAAGTTATCACTTCTCCACTGCCGTCCTGGTTGGTTTGGATGTGGAACTGCTTTGAAGATTTCAGAAGCTTCTTTTTTTTAGCATTTTACTGGATTATTTCGCTTAAAACTTCTCTGTGAACAAATTAGCCATTGACCTAATTTGGATATTGACAGTATAGAGAATAACCAATCACACAATGCATATTAGCCTTGTTAGTGAAGAAAGTTCAGGAAATATTGCCAAGATTCGATGTCAAATCCACTACTTAAAATGGTTCAGGTGTTAGTTGCTGGATATCAGTTTTTTGAAAAATGCATTAATTGATCTAAAAGATCTGTAATGAAATATCCAATCACTATCAATGTAGCTTTTTTGGCTTAATATCTGTAGAACCACATCATACTTATTTGCCACAGAAAACCATAGCTGCAGTACATTCTACCATACTGTATTAACAATAGTTACAGTATACTTTCCTAACGTTTGTAGGCTGTTTATAGCTGTATACTTTTCCATTTCGTAAACTCCCATTCTCATTCAGCTCTCAAAACCGCCCACTAATTTATGGGATAGTCAATACCATTCCCGTTCACTTTTTTTTCTATTGGTATTTTCCTAAACACATTTCGATGTTTTCAACTCATAATCATTCCTTTTCCCATGCCTTTCGACTTTCTCACCAGTATTCGCTTTCCCACCGCACAACTCTAGACTACCTTCACATTTCGAGTGGTCCCCTCTTGAATGTACACCGCGCACCGTGAGAAATTTCTGAAATTCTCATGGTACACATTTGGAAGGGGAGGGGTTTCCCATGATGGATCAAGGGTATAAATAGTGAGAGAACAACAAAATTTCATTCATTCCATGATCGGCATGATCCTGTCTCCCGTTTTTTTTGGGCCCAGTCAGCAGTCAATACCAGATGTACTACTTCATTCTGTAGACAGTATTTACAAGGGAGCGTATACTAATGCTACTGTTTGCTATATCTATGATATACTGAAGATACAGTATGCCATAACTACAGTATATTGTGGCCAGTTCTGTTGTAAAAGTATACCACTTTTATTGCTTCTTGTAAATCTCGTTTCTCTGTAGCTACAGTATACTTCTTCATATAGGACGCTGTCTTTTTTTTTCATTCTTACCTTCATACCTTGTCTCTTATTCCTTCTCTCATACCTCTTTTTCCAAATCTCATTCTTTCAATTTTTCAGAAATGGAGCAATTCAACACTCTTCAATCTGCTTCCGAGTCCTATATCCACAAGCGAAATGGAGAGAAGATCAGACGAGCCATGACAACTAAGAGGATGGAGGAATTGAGACAATTGGTTCAGGAAGGAAAACATTTGACGTGAGTGTTCTTTTAACCATAGCTTCAGAAAGAGCTTGCATTAGACCGTGTCTTCTGGAAACCTTTATCAATATATTAAATTTCAGTGCCGAAGGAATCTTGAAGAAAGCTCTGCAAATCTCATCAGACCTTTTGAAGACGTCAAATTTTTCGGTTCAAGGAGTTTCATCTGGATTTAGAAGAATTGAGTCTCTCACCTCATCATTCGTGTCTTCACTTGGATTCCCTCAGAACGTGACAGAAGAACTTGCACAAAGACTTCACCAATTTTTCAAAACACGGTTTGACAGTCGCTACAAATCCAGCCATTTGCCAGTAGAAGATCATCCAGATTTTCGAGGACAATCTAGAAAGTGCTCATCTTCTACTGAATCCACATCAGGATTTCCAACTGACAATAAAAAACGAAAAGCTGGTAATGAGCAACTGAGAAGGAATGGGCTTTTGAAGGCGAACAATGATTTGATGAAATTCATTTTTGATAACGATTTGGCTCCACGTTCGTACAATATGGAAAAGTTGAAGATTCTGGAGATCATCATCGATTTCATTAAAGAGAAGAGAAATAATAGAAATCAGCCAAAATCTGTTGAAGACATGGCTCTGTACACGAAAGGTATTTTGGAAGGACAATCATTTGGAAAGGCGTTGGCCACGATGTTCTTCAAGACTGACCAGCATCTAATCCATCAATGCACAGCTCTGGAAATGTATTTGGATCTCCATCTGAATCCACAGCCACTTCTGGGATATCCACAACTTTCACAGTTCCCACCAGTACCATCAATGCCAGTTCTCCTCAGAATTCCAAATATCGAGATGCCATACCCCACTCCACCTCTATCTGCTTCTGGATCTCCACCATGCTTAAGCCCTCCTACTTCTTCCTCAAGCTGCTTTATTCCAGCAATCAAGGAAACCAAGTCCTCAATCAAAATTGAAGAGAAGAAGTTCTTCAGACCATGGGAATAATTTTTTTATTTTGGTTTTGTCTTAATATTCCCTTCTTGATCTCTCCATCGCCCTGTTTTTCGTTACTCCTGTTGGATGTTTCCCTGTTTTTGACTGTTTTTTCCTGTATCTCCCTATCAGCCCTGTTTTTTGTTACTCTTTTTTTGTTTTTTTTTAAATAAAATATAAAAAATCAATCAATATTCATAAAACATATTTAGTGCCACTCCAAAGCATCTTACCCATAGATTCTTGGCACCGAGCCAACTTCAGAGTTTTAGATCAAATTATATTCATTCGGGACTCTGGAAACTAAATTATATCATGAATTAAAGGCCAACAAAAAGTTATCCCTTCACGACTGCTCTCCTAGCCGATGGCTCCATTGTAACACTTGGATTTGAAATCTAAAATTGTTTAGCAATTTTCAAAGGCTTTTTTTTCAGAATCTTACTGGACTAGTTCGTTTAGAGCACCTTCCAAAACAAAAAAGTCCTTTTGCTGATTGCTGATATTGAGATGAAACTGCTAAACAAATCAAACAATGCATAATAGCGTTGATAGAGAAAAAAGTTCCAAAAATATCGATAAGATTCACAGTCATATCCACAACTCCAAATGGTTCAACTATCACACCCTGAATTATGAAAAGAATTCCAATTGGACCTTCAGCAAAGATATAAGCAATTGCCATCAAGGCAACCATTTTCGTAGCCTGGTCGGTTTTGGAACTGAAAATCTTACTGTAGAACAACTATAAGTTTGGCTCCAACTCACTTTTCTTCATTTTCCGTTTTACATGTACCACTAGCGGCAGAAATCTTCTTCCGAGAGCTCGCTGCTTTTTTGAGTTCTTGCACCAATAAAAAAGTTAAAATTGGGAACATTATAGTTGGAATAATCTTCACAATACCATCGACTACATTAAAAATTTGGAAGGCCAAAGTCATTTCAGTGAGATAAATATCATCCAAAGAGGATTTGTATTGAGGTACAGTATATCCAAATGGAAATCCAGTGCATTGAATAGGCGGAGTCCATGGTTTTATTTCGACGAATTCATATCGACTCCAGAAAAAAAATGTGAGAGTAGTGCTGAATAAAAAGACGCCGAACATAGTGAGCAGTGCAAATTTAGGTTGAGAAAATGTGGCGAATTTTGGATTTAGGGCGTTTTTAAGAACAAGATAACGCGTGGATGCCATAAGGACACCAAATAGAGAGGATAGACGACGAGAGTGGTCCTCCAAAGCGGATGCCCAAAAACCGATAAGTTTCCAGAGATAAGAAGCAGGAGGTCGACTGAAAAGATCTTATCAAGTTGCAATTTGAGCTTAGAAACAAAAAATTGAAACATTTAACTCACCATTTGTCGCTATTTCGAAATAGAAAATTCAAAGAATCATAGACATTAAAGCTCATATTAAATAAATCACAAAGTGCTATCCCAATCATTATCACATTTATACTATTCTTTGTTATCGTTTTTCTTGATAAAACCATCAAATGAAAAATGTTTGTAACAACTCCAATACACGCAATAACACATTGCGTTTCTGTTATGGAAATAGCAATGTTCAGGACGAAATTAGCAAAATTCACCAAAGTTGCTTTAGTTGATTCACTATAACCATCAAAATCTTCTAGAGTATAAGCAGACATGGCAAAAGGTAAAAAGTGATAACAACATGTCTGTTCGTGGTTGTGGGTTGTTAGGCAAAAAAAAACTGATTATGAGAATTGGGTTATTGCAGGCGTAATTTGTCATGTCGAAAAACTAAAAAATTTTAGAGATCAGGAACCTGATTTCATTTATATGTTAATTTTATACGAAAAGTGTCATAAACAAATATTTTCAGCAGATGAGTCATCAATATTCTTGAATAAACTCTAGAAGTCTTGATGACGTCATTTTTAGATCGACGGGGCGATACCTGAACGAATATATCTTTCAATTTGAGTACTCAGTTTCAGTTACTTGTTTTCTTCTTCCAGCACTTTGCATCACTGAAAATTTCTCTCACTGTTTTCTGATATTGGCTTGAGACCATAAGACAGATGAAAAAATGAGTAGAACTGTTCAGCGCCGAAAATACACCGATACAGTCTGTCAGAGCCGAGGTTACTATCCTGAAAGCCCTTTCCAAAAAAAACCTCGAAGAGCTTACTTACAGTATTGCAGATTCTCTATCGACCAGGGCATTAACCATGTAAAGGATTCCAAAAGGCCCTTCTGATATCATAAAAGTGATGGTCATCATGATCACCAGTTTTGTAGTTTGGTCAGTTTTGGAACTGCAATTGCGCTCTATCGACACTTTCAAATCTTGCTCAACTCCCTCTTCGTCTTTCTTCTCTCCCGTAGTTAGGGTCTTTCTAGCCTTACTAGCCTTTTTTAACTCTTTCACTAGAAGGAAAGATAATACAGGAAGCAGTATAGATGTGGTAATTTTCGAGCATCCGTCCACCATAACAAATAACTGAAATGCTAATCTATGGTCCATGACTTTTTTGTAGTTATAAGAACCAGAAGAAAACCCTCTGCAATTCTCTAAAAGTCAATTTTGATGCTTCAGAAACCTACTTCTCATTAGGCGATACTTCCACAAACTCCACTCTACTCCAGAAAAACGTGGTGAGCAATGTACTCAAGACAAATGGGTACTGTTCTAAAATCACGGTCCCATCCAAGAAATCACGGTCCCAGAAAAAAATCACGGTCCCAAATATAAAATCACGGTCCCAAAAATAAAATCACGGTCCCGGATTTAAAATCACGGTCCCAGATTTAAAATCACGGTCCCATTTTTAAAATGACGGTCCCAATTTTAAAATGACGGTCCCAAAAATAAAATCACTGAGACTTCTAGTGGAAAGCATTTTTTCGGACCGTGATTTTATTTTTGGGACCGTCATTTTAAAATTGGGACCGTGATTTTTCATCTGGGACCGTGATTTTAAATCCGGGACCGTGATTTAAAAATTGGGACCGTGATTTTATTTTTGGGACCGTGATTTTTTTCTGGGACCGTGATTATTCGGATGGGACCGTGATTTTAGAACAGTACCGACAAATGCAATCAAAATAACTTTCACAGCAAATAACGGTTTCGACAGAAAATTAAATTTGGAGTTCAATACATTTTTAATAGCCAAATAACGAAATAAAGCCATTAGTACACCTAACCAAGTCATTAATCTATGTAGATTATCTTCCAAAGCAGCACAAATATGTTCGATGATAATAAAGGGAAGTGTGGATACACCTCCTATAAACAACTCCGTCACTTTTGCCACGTTATCATAAATCAGAAAACACATGTCATAAAATTCACAAATAGCTATCTCAATCATCATAATATTCACGCAATTATTACGCATAGATTTTCTCGTGAGTATAAAAATGTGAAACAAATTAATCAGGACTCCGAAGGCGGCAATGATACTTTGTATTTTAATAACCACTGCCGTATCCTTCTTCGAAAAGGTAGAAGGAGATGAGGTTGGTAATTCAGACATGTGTTATTGTAAAGAAAAGAAAATAAAAAGAAAATTGAGTGTTTTGGCTTTTTGTCGAGCAGGAAGGAAGTGTTCGGGTATATACATATTGTATTATTTGACTATAATAGCAATGAAGAAAAAGCGGAACAATAAAGAGGACCTGATTTTCCTTATTGCTAAGCTTCTGACTATTTCCTATATGAATTTGAAGTTCCTCTTAAGCCAGAGCATGATGCTAACAGTATACTGAACTTTTAGTTAAAGGGGGAGGGAAGTATTCAAAAAAGTGTTAATATTTTTATATGAATTGACGCAGAATTTTGGGCGGAAGAACTTTCTAGTTGAACGTTTTCTCTGAAAACGCCTCTGAAGGAAGATATCGGCTCTCAAAAAATATATTATAGTACTTACTCTGTGCTCTTTTTCCCCTTATTCCAAATGAAAAATTTTCACTATGCCAAAAATTAGCATTCACGCCATTATTTTAGTGATTCTACTATTTTCACGAGCACAGTGAAACTTTTTTCATTTGGAATAAGCGGAAAAAGAGCACAGAGTAAGTACTATAATACTTTTTTTGAGAACCGGTATTTTCCTTCAGAGGCATTTTTGGGCCAAACGTTCAACTGAAAAGTTCTTCCGCCCAAAATTCTGCGTCAATTCATATAAAAATGTTAACACTTTTTTGAATACTTCCCTCCCCCTTTAAGCGGAAAAAATCTTGTTCATGCACGTAAAAAAAATTCGTGAGTTAAATCTATTTACTTTTTATTCATTGTGCCAACTTTTTTCTTTTCACACCCGAAAAATTCCTTAACCGTTTTCTGATACTGCGAAGAAACGACTAGACAAATAACACAATGAGTGGCGGTGTTCAGAAAGACTATCACACTGAGACTGAAGGCAGTTTGTTCCAACATTGTTCTGAAGTTTAATTGAAGTAACACGGTACACTTGTATGTTCCACTCACAATAGTTCTGGGGGCTCTGTAACATAGCCTTGAGCAAGATAAAAAATAGCTAGAGGCCCTTCAGCAGACATGTAAGTTATAGCTATAAGGATAACCAGTTTTGTGGTCTGGTCGGTTTTTTCATTGCCCTCTTTTGCCATTTTTATTTTCTGTCTAGATTTTGCAGCTATTCTTAGATTCCTCACTAATAAGAATGTGAGAATCGGAAACAAGCCGGTTGGGATAATCTGAAAAAGTGAAGCTTTAGAGCTTTTCGGTCATTGGGGTCTACCTTGAAGACGCCATCCATTACGTTGAAAACTTGGAGTGCTGTATCTGGATCCATCAGAAACATATCAACTATGGATCTCGAATAGCTTGGAGCACTCGTAATGAAAAACGAACATCTGAAACAATTCTATTCATGCACTTTTCAAATGGAATCGAGGCAACTTCTTAGGAGACTTCCATGGCTCCACTTCCACTATCCTCACACGGCACCAATAAAATAGAGTTGTCAGCAAACTCATAATCAGCGATATCAAAATTACTTTGATACCAAATATTGACTTAGACAAATAATCAAACTTAGAATTCAAAGCGTTTTTGATAGCTAAATATCTGATAAGAGCCATTAGGACGCCTAACCAAGCAGATAATCTTCGAAGAATATCTTGGATAGCAGTCGACCAAATGAACATGAAAAGAGAGAAATATGTTGAGGGAGGTGTGCTGGAACTTCATAGGCTACGGCAAGACAAACTGTATCTACAGTAACCCACCATTCATCTGGTTCAGAAACATAGCTCATAATTCCATCATAAACCATTACACCCATAATATACAAATCACAAATGGCGATCCCTGCCATCAATACATTTATGCAAGTTGCTCTCATTGGTTTTCTAGACAGAATAATCAGATGGAATATATTTACGAGAATACCAATGCAAGCTAAGAGAAATTGTAGTTTTACAGCGACTAAGTAAATAGATTTAATGAAATAGTACACCGAATCGCTCATGTTATTTGAATTATATTGGTGATAAAAAGTAAGCGAGAAACGGGAGAAAATGAGTTTAAACTAAATTAACTTGATAGAGCAGGTGACTGGGGAGTGCACAAACAAGAAGAAGTTGAGCTAACTTTCATCGAATCAACAGAAGGATTCTTCCATTTTGGTAAGAACCCAAATCAATAGAAACAAAATATTCAAACATATTTAACCATGCCTTGGGACACTAACACAGCTAACTTGAGCAGTGACCATCTGCATTCGCTTATTATGCTTCCAACCCAACAATCGTTTTGCCGCCCTCCGATATTGTGATGAGACTAATAAACATATCAATCAAGACGTAATCGAGTTGATCGCCAGGAAAATTCCAAAAAGATCAATGAGATCTGTTGTCAAATGCCTGAAAAACTTCTTGTTTATAGTGCTAACTCTTTGAAATAAGAGCTCACACAATGCCAGGAGAGTTAATAATGATTCCCTCAATGAAATAGACGATTCCAAAAGGAGATTCGCTAATGATGAAAGTAATTGTCATCAGAAAAACCAGTTTTGTGGTCGTGTCGTTTTTGGGTTGATTCGAATTTGGGATTGTTAACTGTCTTCTCAAAATTTCAGCCTTTCGGTGCTCATTGACAAGTAAATATGTGAAGATAGGGAGGGTGCAGGAGGCGAAAAGCTGGAATAATGTTGCGATTGCGCTCTATTCACAATTAGGAATATTACCTTTAGCAAGCCGTCTACGATCGTGAAAGTTTTAGATATTGGTGAGTCCTCCAACAAGAAGTCAGTTTCCACAATATTTTCGTATACAGGAGCGGTATACCCAATTGGAAACCCCTCACAACTGAAATTATACCTCATAGTTTTCAGAAAATTCTAGCTCTCTTACCCATCAGGAGGACTCCACTCTCCTACCGCTATGAACCTTCCTTTGCCATAATAAAACAGAGACATTAGCACACTGATGACAAGAGAGGTCAGCATTATTTTGACAGAAAAATTAGTTTTTGATAACTTTCTAAACTTGGGGTATAATGCAGTTCGAACAATGAGAAATCGAAGAGATGCCAAGAAGAATCCAAACCAAGTTATTAGACGACGTGAAACATCTTCTGCAGCAGAAATGAATAGATTCAATTTTTCAATGGAAAGGGTGTGAGGCGGGGAGCTGAAACCAAAAGGAGAGCTAGTTGCTGGATGTTTTAGAACATACCACTCATCCTCTAAAAACTTGCCTACATCATATTTTATCATAAAAATCATATTACAAAGATCACAAATCGAAATTCCAATCATTATCGCATTGATACAACTTGTTCTCATTGATTTTCTACTAAGCACTGCCAAATGAAAAGTATTCACTACGAATCCAATACATGCAAAAAAGAACTGCAGCTTGATGAAATCCTCTGAGACTACCGACAATTTATTACCTATTTCCAGTAGTAGAAATTTGGTAGAATTGCTATATTCATCAAAATCAGTTGGGTCATACGTTGGAGACATTCAAAGGATTATGGAGTTTGTTCGAAATGAAAAATTAATCAACGAAATTGTTGTTTGTTTTCCAGTTATTCTTCATGGGAAAAAAACGAAACAGATCCTTGTATAATTATAAAAACAGAACTCAAGTTGTGAATGAAGGAGAGCATGGTGTTCTCTTTGTTGGGATTCAGGTATAGTTTGAACAGAAAAACGAATTCCAAAATCTATTTTAAGAAATCAACTTAATTTGATGTCACATCAACTGTTTCGATGCTCCCCGAGAAAACGAAATAACAAATCAAACAATGCTTGGATACGTCCAAATTGAGAAACAATGTGAAAAAAGTTTTATTTCGCCGTCTTTTTTGTTGATTCGGTCTTACATTCCTCCACAAATATTATCTGAAATTTCTTTTTTCTTGATATGTTACGCAGGTTTTACAATATCTTATGATTTTCTCTAATCCTAAGCATTGATTTCACAGTTTCCCGATATTGTGTTGACATAAAAAAGCATATGAATAAATGAGAAGAAGAGTTTACCACAGGGAATATTTCAGCGAAACACATAATAAGATAAGTGAATGTTCTGAAATTTATATCCACGTCTTTGTTTTTTTTTCAAAATTCTCAGCTACCTTATCCACTGACTGTAAACAAAAACTGAATAGAAAAAGTGCGCAAATCCATTTGGGACTTCCAACAGAAATGATGATAGAGTTACGAATAATATCAGTTTTGTAGTGTTTTCATGTTTATCTCCTTCAGACTTTGATAAATTTTTTCTTCGAATGTTTGCTTTTCTCAGTTCCATAATCAAAAGAAGAGCAAGAATGGGTTCAATGAGAGATGGAAGTGCTTTGATAATTCCATAAATCATAACGATTTGCCCGCCCAAATCTTTACGTTCAGGTGCCATTGTATTAATGTATCGGGGTTCAGATACAGGAAGGAGGTGAACAGTTCCATCACAGCTAGAAAAATGAAGAAACCAAATGGGTTATGGTAATTTGTCACTGTAATTTAAGAGTGAAGTCCTACCTGTAATCTTTGAATTGTCTCTTTATTTCTTTATTCCACACTACTGCAATTGTAACAATTCCATTGAAGGCTATCGTCACCAAAAACACAATTGGAACTACATAAGGTTTTCCCAATTTTGCAACTCTCGAACTCAATGGAAACATTACCGCCAAAACTCTATAGAATGCCATTAACAATCCAAACCACGTGGAACTTCTTTGAGTAAGATCTAGCAATCCAATACCGTAATGTAAAATGAAAGCATCCTGATACGTTAGAGAAATATAACATTCTTGTCCTGGCTTCTTTTCTCGAATCCAAAATGGTGAAAATGCGATAAAGCTTAGAACTTGACTAATCATGTCACACATGCATATTACTATCATCAGACGATAGATTGCGTTGGAGCGCATTTCCTTCCGAGTCAATATTGTCACATGGACTAAACTAATGAAGAAGCCAACGAATTGGAGGATAGCAAGAACAAAATTGAAACTGTTGAAGACGTCGTTAAACCAATCTGGGATCTCTTCATATACCACAACGCCACGAGGATCCACGGTAGTGTTGGGAGGCTTAGGAGTAGTAGTTTTGGTTAAATTCATTCCGCTGTAGCTTTATGTGATTAATGTTTACTTCTTCTCTTTTGTCTTTTATACCACCAGCCCAACTAGTGGTTGCATTGAAATCACAGATGATTGCTATTTCTCTACCTATTTTTGTATAACTTTTAACTTATAAACAAAGGTATTTAGGAGGCGGAGTGTGAATTTACATAAACAAGATTTTTCTATTATGCGTGTTGAGTCAAAACACACGTCATTTTTAACAAAGTTAGGTAATATATAAGGGATGTCTGTATGCTTATTGGTGTCCTGTTGGCAGTTTGAAAAGTTATCTGAATTCGTGTTCCAGATTAGTATATTTTAGCTTTCATGTTGAATGCCGCCATTGTTAACTCCTAAAATCAACTGATCAACAAATTATTTTTGGGTAACACTGACTTTTCATTATTAAAGTTTTCTCAATCTTTGTTGATAGAACAATATATTTTGAATATTGTGGACTAAAAAACACGTAAACATCAGACCACATTGTAAGAATCAAAAGATTAGGTTCCTTTTAGCTTCTATTTATAATTTAAATTGTAACTTCTATTTATAATAAACATTTTATAAAGACAAATTCCATTTATTCAAAAACTGAAAAATGAGCCTCTCCAGATATTCTCCCCAAGGCTTTATAGTCTCAACATCAAGCGACTTGTTTCCCTGTAGCGACACTAGCAGCACTAATCCTTGCAACAGACTGTTGACCACCATTTCTTCCACAGCAACCAATCAAATACTTTGCTTCTCTACGGTAATGGGATGAAACTACATAGCAGATTATGAAATGCATCGAAGCATTCAATCCCAAAAATGTTGCAAAGAAGTCCAACAGGTTCCAGAGGATCTGTCTGAAAATTTACTTTTTCATTAGAACTCTCCTCGGAGCGAACTTACCTCAATCCGTCTTCCGTGATGAAACCCCAAGTGAAGAAAATGATTCCAATTGGAAGTTCAGAGATGATAAAAGTGATAGTCATCATAATAACGAGAGTGGTGGTGTGATCAGATTTTGATGGTTCATGATTCTTTCCAACTGTCATTTTCATTCTTGATGCGGTGGCATTACTTCGTTCTCTAATCAGAATATACATCATTATAGGTAATAGTGTCGCGGGAATAATCTGAAAAACAAGAATAATGATGTATGTAGTCGTCATATTTGTATGAAACATACTTTAAGTGATCCATCAGCCAGGTTGTAAATCCGCATAATCAGTGAATCTTCGGAAACTAACTCATTTTCAATTTTTATCTTATAGATGACTCTGACAAGATTTTCAGAGAGTTTATTGCACCTGAAAAGTTTTCTTGTAAGATAGTAAACTCGGAATAAACGAACCCTCCAGGTGATTTCCATGTTCCCCTCTCCACAATTGTTTTTCGAAAAAAGTAGAAACCAGTCATAGAAGAGCTAATTGTACACATACAAATCATCCACTTAATAGAAAACGAAGGCCGCGAAAAGACTTCGAATTTTGGATTCAAAGAATTTCTGATGATCAAAAATCGAATCAGTGCGAGGAGAGCTCCGTACCAGGTTGTTAAACGACGGGAAATATCTTCAATTGCCATTATGATTTGGTCCAAAATGAAGAACGTATAGCTGAGCGGAGGAGTGCTGTAAATGAGAGTGTGTGTGCTACGAAGAAACGCAGAAAAAGTTACCAATCATCTTCGAATATCTCCCTAGCATCATGATACATCATTCCAATCATATTTGATAAATCACATAATGAAATCCCTATCATTATCACATTCACACAATTCTTTCTCATCGATCTTTGACTCAATACAGTTATATGAAACATATTAACGAATAAACCAATAATTGATAGCACCAATTGAACTTTGACAGAATATTCACCAACTTTTATAACACAGTTCCCAATTTTTATCAGTTTCTCGATAGTTGAGTTATCATAGCCTTGAAAATCCGAATACGTGTATGGCGGAAGCATTAGGAATGAGCTGAAGAAGGAACACTTTTTCTGTGTGTGGAGCAGTGGCTAATTATGAGAAAAAACACACATGGGAACGGTGACATAACGAGAACCAAAAACTGAAATATAAACAGAAAAACAGATAAACGATATGTAATGAATGTCTGGGACAGATTTCATTTGAAAACATAGATGGATTTGAACTGCTTTCGAACTTTATGAGAACGCCCAGAGGAAAATGGAATGGCTCCTGAAAAAATCGCGTATTCTGAAAACTCTGTCTGCAATAACAAAGCTGAATTTAAGAAAACAATAGATTTGTTGGTTAGTACGAGGCCAATATTATGGCTCTGTCTAGATTATGGAATTGAAGTGCAATTGTATAAGAGGGAAATGTAGTTGACCGCGGTTTTGGATAAATACGTTTATGAACTAGATTCTACGATGAAATGCATGCACTGAAAATTCTTCCGAAACGTTCGAATTTGCCCATCGTCAACTTTATTAGAGACTCCAATTCCACAAAAATAAGAGCTTTCGCAAAGTTGCAGCATTATCAACAAAAAAAACAAGCAGAATATCTGATTAACAAACTTGTTCTGTGGTTCATTATGAAAAAAAAATTCCAAAAAAAAAACATTAGTTAGGCTCCTTTTCTAACATTTCATCACTTTTGTCTCTTCCAACCACATAATATCTCTTTGACTGCCTCTCTATACATAGTTGATACGGCGGCACAAACGAAAAAATGAGAAGCTGTATTCAAAAAAATGAATATATCCAGTAATTCAATCAAGTCGAGAAAGATATTTCTGAAAAACATTCATTAGAGCATCACCTTTAAGAAGTTTGAACTAACACGAGACCAGGAGGCTCTACAATAATTCCCTGTAAAAAATAAACAATTCCAAGTGGACCCTGAGCCGCTATAAATGTGATTGTCATAATAATTACAAGTTTCGTGGTATGATCCGGTTTTGAATCTTCTTTTCTTGAATTGAAAGTTTTGAGTTTTCGTCTATTATTTTTTGCATCTCTTAGACTCTGTATAAGTAAAAATGTGAGAAGTGGAAACAAGCAAGTTGGTAATACCTGAAATTAGAAAGAAAAGAAGATGAAAAGAAAAGATTAACAAACTTTCAAAGTTCCATCAATTACATTAAAAATCCGAAGTTGCAAAGATTCAGGAGCGAAAAACCCAACATCAAATAAAGCTGTGTACATAGTCTCCGTGGAATTGCAACTGAAAATCAACACTAATCTTCACTATTTCAACAAACTCACTGCTCGGGTGGTATCCAAGAAATATCCTCAATAACTTCGATCCTTGCATAGTAAAATAAAGTCATACTGATGCTTATCAAAAATGCAGATACCATAATTTTCAACGCAAAAACTGGTTTTGAAAGACATTCATATTCCGAGTCAAGAGCATTTTTGATTATATAATATCGAAGTGAAGCCATTAAGATTCCGTACCACGTGATAAGTCTTCTAGAGTTATCCGAGACTCCTTCCAGTATATAATTCATCCGAATGTATATATAGTTGAACGGAAAACTGAAAGATGAAATAAAAACTATCAATTATCATTAAATCATACCAAACATCTTCTAGAATTGTCAACATTCGAGTATAAAAGTTATAAACGAAATCCAATAAATCAGAAATTGCTATCCCCATCATTATCACATTGATACAATGTATTCTCATTGACTTTCTACTTAGAACTATCAAGTGAAATATGTTTATAAAGAAGCCAAGAAACATTATGTAAAATTTGGTGTTTCCCAAATTATATTGGAATTTTGAAATAAACTCGCTAATACTAAGAAAACATTCTATTGTAGAATTACTGAATCCCTCAAAATCGTCGTAGGAAATTGGAGGATGGCGCACTGACATCCAGAAAGAATAAAGAAATATATAAGTGTCAAAAAAGTTGTGATTGTTTATAGAATCAATTTCTGGACATAAGGTGTTTATGTGAGCTGGTCAAGTGGCAATAACTTGAGAAAAGATTGGTTTGTCAGAAGTTGGTGCTAATCACTACTTTTAAGTTTCTGTTTGGTCGAATTTCAAGCTATGATTTTATGAAACTAAAGAACTATGAACAATATTTATATGATGTTTCTAACATCATAAAACTACTATTTTAAAAATGGCAACCATTTGCCAAAAATCAAAGTCACCATGTTAAGTTTGTGCTTCATCCTGGTGTTAGCTTTGTAACCTTTTTTAAAATAAATATTTGAACGAAAACATACAACTATTAGCTCCATTTCTTTATTTTTCTTCATTTTTGTCTTGGTTTCTTCCCACAACACAATAGCTCCACAACTGCTTTTCTATACAAAGATGACACGGTGACACAAACAAAAAAGTGTGACGTGGCATTTAGAATCACAAAAATCTCAAGTAGTTCAAGTAAATCCAAAGTGATAAAACTGAAAAATTTTCCATCGAAAGTTAAGAAAAATTGAACTTACGCCAATCCAGATGGTTCTACAATAACTCCCTGAAAGAAATAAACAATTCCAACGGGACCTTCAGCGGCAATAAATGTAATTGTCATGATTATCACTAGTTTCGTGGTATGGTCTGTTTTCGATTCATCTTTTCTTGAAGTTTTCCGTCTTGGATTCTTAGCATCTTTCAAAGATTTAACGAGTAAGAAAGTGAGTATAGGAAACAAGCAAGTCGGTATTAGCTGAAAATGTGTTGACTGGAAGAAATCAAAGAAAAATAAACAAACTTTTAAAACTCCGTCTATAATATTGAAAACACGAATTGGAAGTGATTCAGAGGGGAGAAACAGACTATCAATTTCACCAATATACTTGGCTGTTGTAGTATTGCAACTGAAAAAAAACTTCAATTAACGTATTTTCATTTATAATCACTCACTGTTTGGGTGGAATCCACGAAGCATCCTCAACAACCTGGAACCTTACATAGAAAAATATGGTCATAATTGTACTTATGGAAAATAAAACCAGCATGATTTTCAGCACAAATATTGGTTTTGAAAAATGCTCAAACTTCGGGTTAAGAGCATTTTTGATAATGAAATATCGGAGTAGTGCCATTAGGAATGCGAACCACGTGGTAAGACGTCTAGAGGTATCGGAGACCGCTTCCAATATATAATTAATACGAACAAGGATATAACTATTGGGAAAACTGAATTATTGATTTGTGATCATGAGTTATTATGCAATCATACCAACTATTATCTAGCACTAATAGCATTCCGGCATACAAATCAAAAGTCAAATTCAACAAATCAAAGAATGCTATCCCCATCATTATCACATTTATACAATGCGTTCTCATTGATTTTCTGCTCAAAACCAAAAAATGAAAAAAGTTTATGAAAAACCCAGTGCAAATAATAATAAATTTCAGTTCTCCCAAACTATATTTAGATTTGATAATAAATTTGTCAATATTAATGAGAGTATCTTTTGTTGAGTTACTAAATCCATTGAAGTCATCATAGGTAAATGCGTGGTGGTTCTCAGACATCAAGAAAACAATGTTTAGTTCTATGACAAATCAAAGTGAAAATATAGGGTCACAAAGTTTTTCAATAAATCAATTTACGTAAATGTGATTATAACAAGGTAAGTTGGTCAAGTGCCTTGGCTTGGCATAAGGCTAAATAGACTCTTTCCATAATGACTTTAAACAAAAGTTTTGTTTTTATGATTTCAAGTTTTTATTTCAAATTGCACGCAACAGAAAACAATGACTGGCAAAGTCTGAATTGGTTGAAAAAGTCTTCAACTGACATGATTCCGTGATACTGTCATCATACTACTAGCCGTTGGAACTGCGGTTACCTGAGAGTAATTTGATTTTTTTCTGCTCAAAACGTGTTAACTTTATACATACCTTTACTCCAGAGAATAGCTCTTTCATTGCTTGCCGATAAGGTGAGGATACAAGAGCACAAACAAAAAAATGTGATGTCGCGTTTATAGTCACAAAGACCTCACATAAATCAAGAAGGTCATATAACATGAGACTGCAAAAACAAGTTTGTAAATTATACGATGGGAGAATTGAGAGGGCGGACATGCCCTTTTATTACAGGTTTGCCCGTGTTTCATGACAAACTCACGTCAATCCAATAGGCTTTGCAATAACTCCTATCAAAAAGTATACAAGTCCATATGTCCCTTGGGCAAAAATAAATACTACAGTCGTCGTAATGACAATTGTTGTTGTAGTGTCCTTTTTCGAATCATTCTTACTCCAACTCGAAGATGTCTTTCGTCTAACCTTTTCGGCGTCTCTTAGAATTTTAACGAGGAACAATGTTATTATAGGAAATATGCAAGTTGGAATTAGCTGAAAAACAATGCTAAAACATTTGAAAGTCCGAAAACCGGCTTACGCTTAGAAGGCCATCGATCATGTTGAGAACTCGCATAAAAGGAGATTTACGTGCGAAAAAATCAATCTTGATGACAGCTTTATACTTAGTTACATTACATCTGAAAACTATCGTTGATTTTTTTTGATATGTTTTAAAAAGCTCACTCATGCGTTGGTGTCCACGAAGAGTCTTTCACAATAGAGTACCTTGCATAGAACAGTAGAGACATCAATGTACTTGCAGTAAATGAGAAAATCATTACTTTCAACGCAAAAAGTGGATGAGATAAAAAATCAAACTTTGGGTTGAGAACATATTTCAAAATTAATATACGAAGAGCGCCCATGAAAAATGCAAAAAACATAATAAGTCTTCTAGAGTTATCAGAAATTCCTTCTAGCCACATACTGATGACGGTGACAACGTAAGACTTCGACCGACCACTGCAATATCATTTTGAGAATATAAGGGGCAAAGTAAAAGAAAATATCCTCTGCGTCTGACGGTTGCACGTACTCTCTCCTTGGACCATCTTACCATTCATTAGCTAGCATCGTGATGAATGTCTCCCAAGAATTGTAAACTGCATAACAAATATCGAACATTGCGATACCAATCATTATCACATTAACACATTGCACTCTCATCGATTTTCTACTAAGAATCAACAAATGCAGCATATTTATAATAAAACTGATATGAGTCAGAACAATTCTGAACTTCCGTAGGGCAAAATTGAGCTCAAAAGCGTTATTACTTATGGCTATTAGAACACCTATTGTCGAGTTGCTAAAACCTTTGAAATCTTCGTATGAATAGTAACTGGACATTTCAAAAAAATAATTGAAAGCGGACGGAAAGCCAGACAAATGTGTCAAGTCAGACACAAATAAAAAGGTGTTGTGAGAAGTTAGGTTTGATATTAGATTGGAATGCATTTATAACTAGCATTTAATATTTTTTGGTTTCAAATTAATTGACATTTTGCGATAGACCCGAGCATCCACGGGCACGATATTTTCAAGTTGATTTTTTTAGGCTAATCTTTTGACTGATGATGACCCTATACCTTCTTAGTACAAACCATAATATATGATTAGGCTCCGCCCCTTTCCTACTGTAGGCGATGCTCGATAAGCAAAAAAATAAAAATTTTTCGTGAAAGAGATAATGATGAAATCTCAACGGGAATCAACTTTTGGTACCATTTTGAGCATTTTTTGTATTCTTGAGAAAATTCTAACTCCACGTCTTCATCGTGAAAAAATCGATTTTTTGTCAAAAATATCAATTTTCGAAGTTTGAACATGCGTCCTGAAAAATTTTTTCACTACTTCCGGCCTATTTATGTTTTATATGAATACCCACCACCAAGGGGGTCATACCATAAAAAAATCTTCCTAGGTTTCGCGGTGCCTCAATGCCGAAACACAGCGATGTTTGCATTCAGTACCAAAAATTTCAACGTATACCTATACATGGTCGAAAATTTTAAAATTTCAAAATCTGGTGGCACTTTTCTCAGGTCTTTCTTGATCCATAAACCACCTTCTCACAAAATCTTAGCTGCCAATTTTACCATTTATTCATTTTACAGTGAGTTTTGTTCGTTTGGTTTAGTGAGTGGAGGTAATATGTTTTGACTCATTTTTTGAAAATTTTTTCAACTACGTCCAAACTTTCTATTCTTGATATGGAATCTTTGGACATGTATTATTGTCCCACAAAAATATTTCATTAGGTTTCGCGGTGTCTCAACTCCGAAAACTTGCATACTACTCCCTCAGCTACAAGTTGCAGTTTTTCTTGGTTGAGACACCGCGAAACCTAATGAAATATTTTTGTGGGACAATAATACATGTCCAAAGATTCCATATCAAGAATAGAAAGTTTGGACGTAGTTGAAAAAATTTTCAAAAAATGAGTCAAAACATATTACCTCCACTCACTAAACCAAACGAACAAAACTCACTGTAAAATGAATAAATGGTAAAATTGGCAGCTAAGATTTTGTGAGAAGGTGGTTTATGGATCAAGAAAGACCTGAGAAAAGTGCCACCAGATTTTGAAATTTTAAAATTTTCGACCATGTATAGGTATACGTTGAAATTTTTGGTACTGAATGCAAACATCGCTGTGTTTCGGCATTGAGGCACCGCGAAACCTATGAAGATTTTTTTATGGTATGACCCCCTTGGTGGTGGGTATTCATATAAAACATAAATAGGCCGGACGTAGTGAAAAAATTTTTCAGGACGCATGTTCAAACTTCGAAAATTGATATTTTTGACAAAAAATCGATTTTTTTACGATGAAGACGTGGAGTTAGAATTTTCTCAAGAATACAAAAAATGCTCAAAATGGTACCAAAAGTTGATTCCCGTTGAGATTTCATCATTATCTCTTTCACGAAAAATTTTTATTTTTTTGCTTATCGAGCATCGCCTACAGTAGGAAAGGGGCGGAGCCTAATCATATATTATGGTTTGTACTAAGAAGCCATAGGGTCATCATCAGTCAAAAGATTAGCCTAAAAAAATCAACTTGAAACTATCGTGCCCGCACCCAACAGTGATATGCTCAATTTTCTCACAAAACGTTAATTAAGAAGTGTCAATGTGCAAAAATATGATATCAGCATAAGTAAAATTTAAGGTCAATTAAAAACATTTGATTATGTCAAACGCCAGGAAATTTTCCGGCAGGAGGAACGATTACGATTGAGACATTGAAAAAGACATCCTACTGGAATTCTATTGTCGAGCAAAGTAGAGTTATTTAACAGAAAGTAATTTATGTTTTATAACGCCGAAAAAACTTTAAGTAATTCCGGCTTGAGTATTAACATATTTGAAGATCCTTGGTTTGTGTTTCTTTGATGTTGTTTAGTGGGCGGTGCTCTGATATCAAGAAAAAATTACGATAAGAACAAAAAGGTCACGAAGTTTTTATTGCTTATTGAATTTCTTGAATCAATTCACCTGAATTTGATTATAACAATGTAAGCTGAAATTGAGGCAATAAGTTGGAATAATGCTAACTAAACTATATTGAGTCAAGTCAAAAGTCATGATAATCACTATAAACAAACTTTGTTTTTCTGGTTTCAAGATTTTATTCTAAGAAACACGTATCAGAAAACATTTAAGAAAACGGAAAACAGGGTGAATTAGTTGCAAAATCTTCAGGCACAACTTATTCAAAATGCATCAAGTCAAGTGGAACGGTTCAGTGAAACGGTCATCACACCGCTTCCCTTCGGTGCTACGGTTGTCTGAAACTACCTTGCCTTTTTTTCTGAATCTGTCGAAGCTATACCTTTACTCTGGAGAATAGATCCTTCATCGCTTTCCGATAAGGTGAGGATACTATAGCACAAACGAAAAAATGTGAAGTTGCGTTTAGAGTCACAAAAACATCAAATAGATCTAGGAAGTCCCACAACATGAGACTGCAAAAAATTTTTAAATTTGACACAATGAACGTGATAATTCAAACTAACGTCAATCCATATGGCTTTTCGACAATTCCCAACAAAAAGTATACGAATCCAAACGTCCCTTGAGCAAAAATAAAAATTACAGTCGTTGTAATGACAACTTTTGTTGTATGATCACTCTTTGAATCGTTCTGATTCCGACTAGAACACGTTTTTCGCCGTACTCTCTCGGCTTCTGTTAGAATTCTGATGAGCAGGAAGGTTATTATAGGAAAGATGCAAATTGGAACTAGCTGAAATATAAATCTAGAATTTTTGAAAACTCGAAAATCGCTTACACTCAGAAGGCCATCGATCATGTTAAGAACTCGCATAAAAGGAGATTTACGGGCGAAGAAATCAATTGTAACAACAGCTTTATACTTAGTTATATTGCATCTGTAAACAATGATTTATTTTTAAAAATTATTTTTTCAAAAACTAACTCTGGTGTTGGTATCCATGTCGGATGCTCCACGACGGAGTATCTAGCATAGAATAGTAAAGTCATTACTGTACTTGCAAAAAAAAACAGTATGATGGCTTTCAACGCAAAAAGTGGTCGTGATAAATGCTCAAACTTGGGGTTAAGAACATTTCTCAAAATAAAATATCGAAGAATGCCCATAAAAAAAGCAAAAAACATGATAAGTCTTCTAGAAAGATCAGATATTGCTTCTAGTAATAAACTGATTAGGGTGATAATGTAGGTTTTTGGCCGGCCACTGTGATTTAATTTTTTTTTAAACCAAGGAAATGATTTTCTGGGAGTTACCATTCTTTAGAAAGCATCTTAATAACGTGTTCCCAGGAATTGTAAACTGCATAACACATATCGAACATTGCGATACCAATCATTATCACATTAACACATTGCACGCTCATCGATTTTCTACTGAGAATCGACAAATGCAAAATATTTATAAGAAAACTGATTACAGCCAGGACTAATCTGGGCACATGTAGACCAGAATTAAGCTCGAAAACTGTGTTACTGATGACGACAAGAAAATCTATCGTCGAGTTGCTGAATCCTTCGAAATCTTCGTACGTATATTCGGGCATTTCAAAATGTAAATAATTCACAAAGAACGCAAAAGTCAGACGCGGATATGTCAAGCTAGAGAGAAATGAATAAGTATTATGGGCAATTATATTTGTTATTAGATTGGAATACGTTTTTAATAAGGGTTTACGCTTTTCTTGAGTTGCACGTTTAGAATTGAAAAAACCAAAAGTGTGAAAATGTGATATAAACATGAGGAAAACAACAAAAGTGCCAGTCTCCGAATGTGTCATTTGATTCTGAAAATACCAAGAAAATCACCTGATGGAGAATCGATTACAATTGAGTCATTGAATAGAACAGTCAATTTCATATTTAAAAAAGTATAGAGATTAGATTCTATATCTAGTATTTCCAGCACTGATTTTTGATGGTGAAATCGGCTTTGACGTGCAACGGAACAATATTTTGACAGTTTTTCGATACTGTGAGGACACTGCAAGGCAGATGAAACAGGAAGTTGTAGCGTTAATTGCTAGAAGAACACCACATAATTTGATGAGGTCTATCATAATTCGCCTGCAATTCTTCAATAATGGAAGGGTGACAAACGTCTTTGGCACATTTGAAAAAAAATAGCAGGTGCGATCAGGATACGCATAAAAAAGCCCACTCACATTAGTCCTTCCCCAATGATAAACGCACATAGAAAATACAAAATTCCGTATGGGCTCTCAGAAACAATGAACATTACAGTCATCAAAATGACTAATTTGGTGATATGATCCGATTTTGAAACTTCTTGATGTTTAGAAATGGTCAAATTAATTCTGGATAACTCTGCTTTTCGTCGTTCTTTGATGAGTAGATAAGTGAGAATGGGTAGCAAGAAAACCAGAATAAGCTTAAGTGAGCCATCGAAAACATTATATACTCGAATGATAAATTTTTCGTCTGTCAGCCAATCATAAGCAACTACAGCAGAGTATTTGGGCTGGCTGAAACCAAGAGGAAAACCGATACATTTTTCATCCGGCTCCCATTTTCCTGTTTCCAAAACTGTCCGCCGATTGAAATAGATAAGAGCCAGTAAAGTGCTAAAAACACATTCGCCAACAATGATTTTCAGAGAGAAAGTTGACTTGGAAAAAACTTCGAAATTTGGGTTCAGAGCATTTTTGATAATCAAGTATCGAATAAAAGCCAATGAAAAGCCGAGCAAGGTTACAAGACGCCGAGAAATATCCTCAACGGTTAGAATCCACTTTTCTATCAGGGTGGCTAGATAACCAAGTGGAGGCGTGCTAAAAAAAACCTGAATAGTTGAACTTTATATATTTCAATAACCAATTATTTTCGAATATTCCTATAAAACTGAAATACGCCATAGAAACCATATTCAATAGATCACACATTCCTATAGCGATCATTATAACATTTACACAACTTGTTCTCATTGATTTTTGGCATAAAATAAATAGATGAAAAATATTAACCAACACCCCAATAATTGACAGAAAAAGTTGAATCCAGAAGCTATATTCCAATGCTTCGTTTGTGAAATTTCCAATTTTAATCAACGTTTCCAAATGTTCGTAACCATAGAAATCAGAACTGGAATATGGTTGCCGCATAAGGAATGAAGTGGCAAAAAAAAACTTTGAAAAATGAGAAAACAAAACAGGAGTTCTGATCATCTATGGGAACTAGTATGAGAAATTTGTATTTTTTTATGAAAATTCCAAAAAAAAAACAAGCAGAGATAATAGAATTTGTGGTAATTTTAAACATTTTTCTTGGTGTTTGGCAAATGATTTTGAAAAAATTCGGTTAGAAGAAGTTTAACAGCCGTTCAGTTGCTCACAGTACGAGCTTTCGCAGCGCCAAACAAACTTTTGAATTCAGCTCGATACAATGAAGATAATGTTAAACATACTACAAAATGAGACGTGGAATTTACAACGAAGAAAAACTCGAGAAGTTCCAATAAGTCTGCAGCAATGTAACTGAAAATAGTTTGTAAGAATGATTTTCAGTATTTGAAACTCACGCCAATCCCGGCGGATTTACAACTACTCCGAGAAAAAAGTATACAATACCAAATGGCCCTTCGGCTGCAATGAAAGTGATTGTCATCATAATGACAAGTTTTGTGGTATGATCTTTTTCGGATTCATTATGTCTCGTAATGTTTCTTCTAGAACTTTCCGCATGCTTCAAAAACCTGATTAGCAAGAAAGTTAGCACCGGAAACAGTAAAGTTGGAAAAAGCTGAAATCGGATGAATTTATTTTAAAGCCTCTCTGAACACTCAGACTTTCAGAAGTCCGTCGATAATATTAAAAACTCTCATAGCTGTAGATTCGGTAGAAAAAAGTTCGTTTTGAATCATATGCTGGTATTTTGGAGCTGTAAAATTGGCAGAATAACCTTGACATCTGAAATTTCAGATTATCTCGGAATTTCGCTATTGAACTACTGTTCAGGTGGCTCCCATGTACCATCTTCAACTATCGTAAACCTTCCAAAATAAAATATGGCCATAAGTGAACTTATTACAAACCCAGCTAACATTAGCTTCAAGGCGAATAGTGGATCAGAAAGCTTGGAAAGACTTGGGTTAAGAGCATGTTTGAGAATAAAATATCGAAGGGAGCACATAAGGAGTGCAAACCACGTGGTGAGTCTTTTTGCGTTATCACCAATAGCTGAAGCCCAGAAATCAAAAATGGTGAAAGCATATCCGTGAGGAGGATGACTGTAACACTAATGATAAAGAAGTTATTAATTCAGTTTCACCATTTATCAGAATACATCTCAACCAGGTGAACATAGATATCAAACGATAAATTCATCAAATCACAAATAGCAATCCCCATCATTATCACATTGATACAATGTACTCTCATAGATTTTCTACTCAAAACAAACAAATGAAATGAGTTTATAATGAATCCAATACAAGCCAAAACAAATCTGAGTTGAGAAATTTTTCTATAAGCATTACGAATGATAACATCGATCTGAATCAAAGTGTCTATTGTGGAATTGTTGAATCCTTCAAAATCTTCATATGTATAGGGAGTAAAATAATTGGAATTCGACATTTAAAGAATAAGAGGTGAACAATGGAACTTTGATGCTTTCTTCAGCCAAGCTTGAGATTTTTGAAATCAAATTATGGCAGCATTTTCCAAACGTACAATTATATCAGCTTGAAAACAATTACAAATGTGATAGCTGAGTAACTCGAAGTAACTCTCGATCAACTGTTCTCCGCTAATCCCACACTCCTTACTGTAATAATACTTGTGGCACTAACATTTGTAGATTTAACTTTCTGGAAACAATGTTTTTTTCATTGATAGGTTTTTATAAAACTTCTTACTATAACTGGCTTTTTCTTAGAGCAGAACAAGCCCCTTGCTGCGTCTCGATACGGAGAGGAAATTGTTATGCAAACAAAGAAATGAGATGTGGCATTTATTACAACGAATAATTCGAAAAAGTCGAGAAGATCCGCAGTTAAGTCCCTACAAGTAATTAATTTGAAAAGTTGAAGAATTTCAGCTTACGCTAATCCAGGTGGATCTACAATAATACCCAGGAAAAAATAACAGATCCCCAATGGACCTTCAGCTGCAATAAATGTTATGGTCATCATAATAACAAGTTTTGTAGTATGATCTTTTCTTGAATAATCTTGATTTGAAGAAATATTTCTTCTATTGTTTTCCGCATATCTCAGAATCTGGATCAGCAGAAATGTAAGCACTGGGAACAAACAAGTTGGAATCAGCTGAAACTTTTGTTACTCACGACCTTCATCCAGAAACCACTGACCTTCAACAACCCATCTATGATATTGTAAATTCGCACAATCGAAGATTCATATGAAAGGAAATCGTGCCAAACATCATACGTATATCTAGGAGCTGTAAAGTTAGCCGGATACTGATCCTTGCATCTGAAATACGAAATTCTTCGAAAATCCAGGACAATTAGAAATTCACTTTTTTGGCGGCTTCCATATACCATCGGGTATGATAATAAACCTTCCGAAGTAAAACAAAGACATGGAGGTACTGATGATAAAAGCAATTATCATCACTTTGAGCACAAATTCTGGTTTGGAAAATTTATCGTACTTTAAGCTCATAGCATTTCTGAGTATGAGATATCTCAGAGTACCCATAAGAAACGCGAACCATGTTACAACTCGTCGTGCATTATCAGCAACAGCTGGCACGTAAAAATCAAATACTGTGAATAAGTAGCTACCGGGAGGATCACTGTAACTTATTTGTTAAGATAGAAAAGAACATTGAATGATATGATCGTACCACTTTTTTGCAAAAAGCACTATCATGTCTGCATAGATGTCAAAACTCAAGTTCATTAATTCTAAAATAGCAATTCCAATCATTATCACATTGATATAATTAGCTCTCATTGTCTTTCTACTAAGAACAATAATATGAAATACATTAATGATGAAGCCAACACAAGCCAAGATGAATCGAATTCGGAAAACGTCATTGTTCAGATTAGCTACTATTGTACCTAATGCAATCAGAGTATCTTTTGTAGAACTACTAAACCCTTTGAAATCAGCATAAGTATAGAAAGTCATTAGATGCGATAAGCAAGTTGAAACATACGGAGTCACTATACGTTTGCCTATGAATACTTTATTTTACCAAAAGTAAGTTCTATAGTGCAGATTTACTAAAACACCAAGAAACATTAAACAAGGTATCAGAAATCACTCGAATTCTAATAATATATGTACTTGATTGCCAAGAAACTTATAACACAATACATTTATAACTCAATCTCTTATGCTGTAAAAAACTTTTTTATCATGGTCAGGGTGGCAAACTCAATTAAACAAAGCAAACCAAACATCTCCAATGTATTTTTTTTGAATGTTAAAGCACACAAATCACATTTTTCCCGGATCAACTCGAATGAATATTTTCAGTGCCAATGAGCTCGAAGGGTTGATAAAATTCTACCAAAAACTATCTAAATAAGTTTCAGTTCCTTTACCATAAAGTTATCTGTTAAGTGGCTCCAGTTCAGAATAAATAGTACAGTCTTTCTGTTTGCACCAATTCAGATCACACTAGTTCTCGGATTTTTTTAAATTCTAGATTAAAAATTTTCCGAGGCAGTCAAATTTCCAGCATTTCTATTTAAAAAAATTAGAACCGGAAACGAAATATGTATAGAATCGAAGTATTAACGTATTAAGTATTAATCGAAATATTACCTCGAATTTCGATCGACACCGGTCGAAACGAAAAATCTGGGAGATGATGAGTCTACTATTACAAAAGACGATGAGCAATCTACCATTTCAGAATCACATTTCTTACTTTCTTACGGACATAAATTCGAATAACTCAAGAAGATCTGCTATAAAATTTCTGCAAAAAACAGTTGATTTCAAAGTTAGAAATTCCAAATTTACGTCAATTCAACTATGCTTTGTTTGCCTCACAGTCCTGTCTGTAATAATACTTGTGGCACTAACGTTTGTAGATTTAATTTTCTGGAAATGTTTTTTTTTGTAAATGAAATTTTCTGAAGCTTCTTACTAAGGTTCCGAATGGAAAATTTATTAATGAGCTTTTACGTGAAAATGAGCTTTTTAAAAAGCTCATCAAGGCTCATTAATTTAGAAATGAGCTTTTTATAAAATTTCACGGGGCTCATTTTTTGAAAATGAGCTTTTTGAAAAAGCTCATTAAGGCTCAAAGGCTCAAATGAGCTTTCCACGTGGAAGCTCATAAAAGCTCATTTGAGCCTTTTGAGCCTTTTCAAATAAACTGTTTTTGAATAACAGTTCGTCTGCGCACTATAACTTACTTCAAACTTCACTTTTTTGGACGCTCTTTTTTTTATCGATAGGTAATGAATCTGGGAAAAAGGTGTTGCATTTTATAAACTGCTTTGAAGTCAATCATAAGAGAGTTACCAAGTTTTGTTTCTTGTTCTGGAATTTTCTAATTTTAAAGCATTCAAATCGTTTCCCTGTATTGGTTGGTCATTTTCGTATCATGTACCTTCTTGTGAGCTTGTGACAGCTCTAATTTAACAATTTTCAAAGTAAAACAATCTCCGCGTTTAAAAAAAAGCACAGAAATAGCTTCCTGGAGTCTGTGCAACGAATTCTCTCAAAAAATGATCGTTTGTTTGGTTCCTCAGCCGAAAAAACATATGAAGATTTTTGAATGAAAACTCATTTAAAAGTGCATATTTCTGATGGAACTAAGTATTCAGAAGCTCAAAACTTATTTTTGAGCTCGGAAACTCACTTACATCAGCTTCCGATCAAACGAATCCGCGTAATTTTCACTCAAATGTTGAGCCTATATTTGCAGGCAGCAATAGTTATAACACTGCACTCTTAGAAAGGTCAAAAACCTATTTTTCTTCCTTAAAAATCGATTAAATTAATTTTTTTATCGAAAGGCTCAAATGAGCTTTTATGAGCTTTTTCGTAGAAATGAGCCTCGATGAGCTTTTTTAGAAATGAGCTTTTTTGCAAATGAGCCTCAATGAGCCTTTTGTAGAAATGAGCTTTCACGTGAATGAGCCTCAATGAGCTTTTTTGAAAATGAGCTTTTTTGTAAATGAGCCTCGATGAGCTTTGACGCGGGTTAGAAATGATTTCAATGAGCCTGCTTCATTAAAATCTCACGTGAGCTTAAGCTCATCGATGAGCCTTTTTCGGAACCTTACTTCTTACTATAAGCACAAAACAAATCTCTCGTGGCTTCTCGATACGGACTGGATATTGTTATGCAAACGAAGAAATGAGATACGGCATTTATCACAGCGAAAAACTCGAATAGCTCGAGAAGGTCTGCAATCAAATCTCTGCAAATAATTTTTTTTGTAAAGTTAGAGCACTCCACCTTACGCTATTCCTGGCGGATCGACAATAACACCCTGGAAAAAGTAAAGAATTCCAAATGGACCTTCCGCTGCAATAAATGTTATTGTCATCATAATAACAAGTTTTGTTGTACAGTGCGTCCAATAATGTTAGGACCCCCTAAATTTTGGGCGTCCAGCCAAAACCAGGAAAGATATGAATAATCCGTAAAGACCATTCAATTCAAAATACAAAATAACCCCCGGGCCCCAATTATTATGATCCTACCCTTTTCCAATCCGAAATTTTATGGGAAAACTCACTTTTTCGACCGTCCAATAATGTTAGGACCCCCTGAAAATAGTGGTCACTTACTTTATTTTTCGAACTTCTAAGGCCCAAAAATGTTTTATTTTTAGTTTTTGGGATGTTTTTTAAAGTTTCTGAATCATTCTGACCCTTTCCGACAAATATCTCAATATCTCAAAATTCGAGATTTCAGTTGATTTATGATACTTCGAGTAAAAGCCGTCAAACAATCAACTTTTCTGGAGTTAATACAACTCAAATCGATTGTAGACAACTTCCTTATATTATTTTCATCATGTCTGAACAGTCTAGAGGCCATGCTCAAAACATGCGTAAGAATATATTCAGATTCCTTGACTTTATCCCGTAATAGCATAAATCAGTTGAAAAAATCAGTTGAGTCAAGGAATCTGAATATATTCTTACGCATGTTTTCAGCACGGCCTCCAGACTGCTCAGACAAAATGAAAATGATATAAGAAAGTTGTCTACAATCGATTTGAGTTGTATTAACTCCAGGAAAGTTGATTGTTTGACGGCTTTTACTCGAAGTATCATAAATCAACTGAATTCTCGAATTTTGAGATATTGAGATATTTGTCGGAAAGGGTCAGAATGATTCAGAAACTTTATAAAACATCCCAAAAACTAAAAATAAAACATTTTTGGGCCTTAGAAGTTCGAAAAATAAAGTAAGTGACCACTATTTTCAGGGGGTCCTAACATTATTGGACGGTCGAAAAAATGAGTTTTCCCATAAAATTTCGGCATGGAAAAGGGTAGGATCATAATAATTGGGGCCCGGGGGTTATTTTGTATTTTGAATTGGATGGTCTTTACGGATTTTTCATATCTTTCCTGGTTTTGGCTGGACGCTCAAAATTTAGGGGGGTCCTAACATTATTGGACGCACTGTATAATCTTTTTTTGAATCACCATGTTTTGAAGACAATTTTCTTCTGTTTTTTTCTGCACCTCTCACAATCCGAATAAGTAGAACTGTTAGCACTGGAAACAAGCAAGTTGGAATCAGCTGAAACTTAGCTGGCTCGAGTGGTTCATATGGTAACCACTAACCTTAAACAAACTATCAATAATATTGTAAATTCGAACAATCGGAGAATCATATGTGAGAAAATCAGGCTCTATATGGCTTTCCTGGTCCCAAGGCCAAAAAGACTGGTCCCGAAAAATAAGACTGGTCCCAAAAAAGTGAGAAGACGGGTCCCAAGAAAAGACTGGTCCCAGAAAATTAAGACTGGTCCCATGAGACTGGTCCCATGGACGAAGACTGGTCCCAAAAGAAGAGTGGTCCCAAAGGAGACAGGTCCCATCGGAGGAGACTGGTCCTAAGAAAAGACTGGTCCCAAGAGACTGGTCCCAATGGCTCTAGAAAAGACTGGTCCCAAGATTTATGGATCCAGACCATAATCAGTAATGTATTAATTTGAAGGCTTAGGGTCTTCCAAAGTATTTTCGTGACCTATAAACACTTGCTAACATCTTGAATAATACGCTTTGTGAGGGTGCCTAAGCCTTTAAATGAATGAGTTTCTGGTACTGAGTGTTTTATTACTCGCCCATTTTTTTTTCAGCTCAAATTAATTTTATTTGGCTAGAGCAGAAGCCTCGATAGATCAAGAGTTATACGAAAAATTTAGCAAAAAAGTAGATCCTGAACTTATTTTCTTCCAATAAGTTCTTTTTTCAAATGTATATTTCTAAAGAAACATTTGTTATAGTTTTATTGTTGGGACCAGTCTTATCTCTCTTTTTGGGACCAGTCTCTTTTTCCAGGGACCTGTCTTTTCTTGGGACCAGTCTTCCTTCTACCGTTGGGACCAGTCACTTCTTGGGACCAGTCTCCTTCGATGGGACCAGTGTCCGTTGGGACCAGTCTTATTTTTGTGGGACCAGTCTTTTCTTGGGACCAGTCTTCTCACTTTTTTGGGACCAGTCTTATTTTTCTGGGACCAGTCTTTTTTTTTTGGGACCAGTCTTATTTTTGGGACCAGTTAAGCCGTAGAGAGCCGAAAATCATATACATCATAAGTATATATCGGGGCTGTAAATTTAGCCGGATACAAGTCCTTGCACCTGAAATTCTGACTTCGTAATGATTAGATATCAAGAATAAGCCCACTTTTTCGGTGGCTTCCATGTGCCATCGGATATGATATGAAACCTTCCAACAAAGAAAAACGATGACATGCATGTACTTATGATAAAAGCAATTATCATAATTTTCAAAGCGAATTCTGGTTTGGAAAACTTGTCGAACTTTGAGCTCATAGCATTTTTAAGTATAAAGTATCTGAGAGCACCCATGAGAAACGCATACCATGTGGCAAGCCGTCGTGCATTATCAGAAACAGCTGACAGGTAAAAATAAAAAATCGTGACTAAGTAGCTCATGGGAGGATCACTGGAACTTTCTTTTTAATCCAGAAATATCATTGAATGTTATGACCCTACCACTTATCAGCGAATAGCACTGGCATATCTGAATATATGTCAAAACTTATATTCATCAACTCTAAAATAGCAATTCCAATCATAATTAGATTGATATAATTAGCTCTCATTGTTTTTCTACTAAGAACAATAATATGGAATACATTGATGATAAAGCCAACACAAGCCAAGATGAATCGAATCCGGAAAACATCATTATACAGGTTAGCAAATATGGCAGATAATGCAATCAAAGAATCTTTTGTAGAATTACTGAATCCTTCAAAATCAGCATATGTATAGGGAGGGATATCAATAGTCATTAGATGCAATGAGCAAATTTGGACTCGCTATGTGTATCGAAATACTTTTATTAAATCGAAAGATGTTATCACCAGAGTTCGAATTCTAATGTTCGTGAAACCACCAAACATCACTCATGGAATCAGAAATCGTTTGGAACTCAACAATTTTTTTAAATGTCAGAACACACGGTACAGTTTTTATGAGTCAGCCATGTGAAGATTTTCGATGATATCTTGATGTGATCTTGAAAAATCGAAAGTATTCTATCGAGAATTTTCTGATTAGTTTCAGCTCCTTTGTCCTTTCTAATAAGTGCTTCCGGTCAAGGGTTATCATGGATTAATTTGGTATTGGCTACTTTGAGGTAAATTTCAAAAAAAAAAAAACAATCACAGACTTTCCAGAATTCCGTATCTCCAAAGGCTCTGTTATCAGTTTCCATTGAATAAGTATTGCTAACAAAAGCCACAATTCAGAACAGTCCGAAAAAAGGATTACTTTTCCTGAATTTTGATCTAGTGGGACTAATTTTTGAACTTTTGTTTATTCCAGATTAAATTTTTTTTAAAGTAGAATTGTTATAAAACATTCAATGAAGTATGCAATCTGAAAATTAAACTTGGAAAATTAAAAATCGTTTCTTGATTGACTTTTGGTTCTCTGAGCAACCCCAGTCGAACTTCAGACATTTCTATTTGGCATTATTGAAACCGGAAGCAAATAGTAGAAATTCCATTAGTTTCTTGAATCTCGATCAACAAAAATGTCACCAACATGAATAAAAATTGAGATTTGCAGTTGAAATTTCAAAGTTTGATTCAGTAGATAACGAGCGTCAGAATTACGCTCATTCAGACAAGAAGACTCGAAAAAAGCTTCACTTAAAACAGAAAAATAAAAAATCTAAAACTAATGAGACATAAATTATTGAATCATACTTCCTTATCGTTATCTTGTTGACATTTCTTTCAAAATAGATTTATTGAATTGTTCAGTCTGTTCTGTGAAGTCATAACCATGCTGGAGAGTGTTTGTGCGGTAAAGGTACGCAGTCTTTTGTTTAACCCAAATAGTTTAGTTCTACTATGCCCACAAATGAGTAAAATATTATACGCCCTCTGAACTTTAGACGGAAATTCAGCCGGCCTTTTTTCTGATGCCTGATATAAAAACGCAATATCCGTCACCTTCGGGCTTCCAATCAGTTCCTTCAAACTCTCGCGCACCAAACTTATCTCCGCGTTTTTATATCATTTTTGGGATGACGAAAAGTTACTACTCACCTTATTATTTCCGTGGAGAGGGGTTCAGCAACTCTACAATGGAAACATTGATTCATTTCAGTAATTTAGTTGTTGATCTAACCAACTCACTTGCTCCATACAAGTTCGCATTGGCTTGCGTTGCTTTTATAATTAATATTTTTCATCTCTCGATTTTGAGTCGAAAATCAATGAGATCGAACTGTATCAATATCATATTGATTGGAATCGCTTGCACAGACATAGTGAACTCGGGGTTTGATATGTACACCTATGTTTTGAGTGTACTGAAAAATGACTGGTAATGTCAACAGAATCATCCTTTAAAATAATAAATTCGCAGTGATTATCCGTATGGCGTCGAATTTGCGATCTTCAATGTCTACATACACGCCCTTCCAGATGTCGTGAGACGTCTTAACACATTGTTTGCATTTTTGATGGGGTTTCTTCGTTATTTCATACTCAAATTTGTCCTTAATCCAAAGTTCAACATGCTATCGGAGCCGCGATTCGTCCTGAAGATAATGATAGTGCAATTTATAATAAGTTCATTTGTGGCAGGTATATATTTTGAATCATTTACCGTTATGCAAACATTTTGGTTCCCTCCACTAAAGTGAGCTTTCGAAAGTTATTTTTGAATTGAATTTATTTTTCAAGGTGCAACATTTCTTACGACATTGAAGTGGATGAATTTTACGGAGCTAATTTATCTCTGTTTATTCCAGACCTCGTCGATTTTATTGATGGACTTTTAAAAGTCGGTATTGATAGATTTATTTTAGAACCTAAACTATTCGATTTCAGCTTCTTTTAACATTCATTTTTCCTATTCTAACATTTTTACTTGTCAGAATTTTGAAAAATGCGGAAAAAACGCGAAGAAATCTGTCATCAAATATGAAATCAAATGAATCGAAAAATGATCCTACAACAAAACTTGTAATTATGTTGTCTATTACCTTCATGGCAGCAGAAAGCCCATTTGGATTCATCTATGTTTCAAGGGCACTAGTAAAACCATTTGTGTTGATGTGGGATTGAAATCTCTCAGAAATAATTTTTTGAATTCAAATTTTCAGAGATATGCTATCAGACCTAATGGCGTTGTTTGAGTTTTTTGTTCTTATAAACGGCACATCTCATTTCTTCGTGTGCATCACTGTATCCTCTCCGTATCGGGCAGAAGTAAAAAACTTTTTCGGTTGCAAAAAATTGCTTCCGACGGTAAGAAATACCAGCAATTTCTCAAAAAAAGGAAGATTTTCAGGCAGCTGTTGCTCCAATGGCAAATGTCAGCCGTGTAACCACATCCAGAGTTGTGATTGAATGATATAATCACTGGGATGATTTCAAGTTGCTGCAATATCAGTTCTAAATAAAATCTGGCGACAATTTTTCTAAAATAAATTCATTATTTTACTTGAGTTCGTGAACTTTTAACAAAATAAAAATTTTGATTCTGATGACTTCTTTTAGACTTGGAACCAATAAGTTTTGTAGTTTGTCCTGTCAACTTATGATTGATTGACATATGCTTTTATTACGGGATTTCAGTTATTTTAGTTTTTTTTTAATTAGAAGAAACGTGAGCAATCGAAATAGAGAAAAAAAAACGGAAGCAGCTGAATATTCGTAATGCAGGTGTAATATTATGGAAATACCAAGTTTTCGTGATCAACCCTGTAAATGAGCACAATATGAAACGAACCTGATTTTTTTTTTCGTAAGATCAAACATTTATTTTGGGGCTTTGGTCTTCGTAAGATGTTAACGAAGGCATCTGAAATTTCAAGGATTATCAGATTTGCAGCGGAATCAATCGAAGCTTCTCTGTTAAGATGAACTCGCGTGAGTTATTACGCGAGCTTTCCACTTTTTCGGTATTTCAACAATGTCGAAAATATGTACCCTACATTTTTGTTGATTTTCGGAGAAACAGTAATTCAACGATGCATATAACGGCCGACATCTTAAACTTTATCATCTATGTGATAAAACATATTCACTCAAAGACTTTGTTTCTTTCTTTCAAAGTTGTGACACGCCCCAGGTGAATTTGCTCTGCGCGGAGTCCCTATAGCTTCACTTTGTGAGTATGATTCCACGTGTTCTACTTTTTGTCGGAATCGTTTTGGCTTCCGAATTATCCTCTGAAAGTACCACCACAAAGTCGCCACCATTGCATGAGGATCCAAGGTGTGGTAAGTCTAACGGTTATCAATTTGTAGTTCACATTATTTTGAAGTCCCTGGATGCTTTTTCGATGGAGAGTATGTGAAGGATGATGGAACTTTTCCTCAGAATTGTACTACTGTATGTTCTCAATTGAAAATCACTTACAAGGGCGGAATAAATGAGACTCGATTAACGAATCTATTCAAGAATATGAAACATTTGATTGGGCAATTAGAGATTCATTATACCGATTACAAAAACTTCAAGTTTTTGGCTGGCTTGGAAACTATTGATTGCTGTGAGTTTCTGTTAGTTTGAAATTTGTTCAAATTTATTTCAGACAATACTGGAATTATTGACATGCTGATGAATAACCAAATGAAAGAGTTAGGTATGACAAGTTTAACCAATGTGTCTTGCGGTTTTATTATTAGCAATGCATACAGGCTGGAAAAGTTGAACTTGCCGAAAATGGTTGTAAGTTTTTCTGATTGTATACCTGAACCGCATTTTGTCTGTTCCACTTTCTACCGAGATTCAAAAACCCAAGGTTTCAGCTTGTTTCATCCCCATTCTCCAATGACTCCTCTCCTATTCTTGATATTTTAATTTCCCCACAATCCTATTCTGAAGAGTTTTGCATAACGATTGAAGAAATGACAAATTTCATATCTCATGGAATATCTGATATGAATGAAAGAACAAGTGGATTATATTGTGAAATGTCCAACAAATCAACAAGTTTGACTCAAAAAACCTGTGATCTTGCAAAATCAACTTTTGCAAAATTAGACTCTGGATGTGTGAACCTTCGAGGCAATTTAACTATTCAGAAAGGAGATGAGAGTCTAGTTCAGAAGTTGGAAAATGTTGAAACTATTTTTGGATATTTATACATCAATGGTACTGATCTCACGAATACAAGCTTCCTTGGGAAGTTGAGAAATGTGATTTCATTGACAGGTGAATCTCATTTTTTACATTTTCACTTTCTAATTAAAAAGCTTTCAGCTGATCATCCGACAATCCTTGTGGAATCTAATCAACTTCTAACAAATGTTTCATTTCCCAGCCTTGAACTGATTTCGAGAACCATGTACAACCCGATAGTTTTCAATAAGAACAACGCAGAACTTTTCAAAGATTCAAAAGTCTGTTTTGGGATTAGAAACCAGGCAGCTAATCGAACAATTTGGCGTGTGGAAGTTGATGGAAAATCTTGTGGTTGGTATTTGTCCAGAAAAGAGTTTACTAAAAGTGCTATTTTTTTAGAAGAAATGGAGACAGCTGGGAACACTGATAATTCTGCACAAAAGTTGAATGAAACCTTGGCATGGATATTTTTGTTTGTTGTTTTCTATGTTGATTGTTTCTGGAATTAAAACGAAAGAATCAAATAAATGTTGAACTTGCTTTGTATGATCCGATTCCAGCCAGGATCACTTTTTCTGCCGTGTGTAGTCTCTTTGGAATCATTAACTTTTGTAATTTGCGCTGTTCTGAGTCCTTCCGTATTCAATTGACATGTGTTTTTTTCCCGAGTTTCAGTTATTTTTAGTATGAAAAATAATCAAAAAGAATGTCAGAAACTGGAAAGAGAAGTAGGAAGCAGCTGAAAACTCATAAACCAATGGTGTAATTTCACGGAAATACCAAATTTTAGTTATCAATCTAAAAACCAAAAAATTACAAAGCATAATATTTTGTCCGATATTGCACATACCGTAAAAACTGTATTAGTATTACTATTTTTCAAAGGCCTCGCCCGGGGGGCAACTCTATTAGAGGGGCAATTCTACTAGAGGGGCAAGTGTATTTTTCAATGTCCGTAAATTGGAAAAAAAATCAAATTAATTCCGAAATCAGCAGTGCAAAACCAAGAATCTAAACAAAAAATGCTTTAAAAAAGCAAAAAATGAGTCAGAAAAAGTGTATACCAAAGTTATATATGGATATATTATTCGGTGTCAATAAAATCATCACTATCTGCCAAGCGGGGCAATACTATTAGAGGGGCAAGTGTATTTCTCAAAGCCAATTTCTGGACGCAATACTATTAGAGGGGCAATTTTAATTAAGGGGCAATACTAATACAGTTTTTACGGTATTTGCGTGATGACTAGAGATCTCCGATTCCTTTACGAGCCTTACATGTTTATGGGATGCAGTAATTCCACAATGTATACATTGACCAATATCGGAAATGGCATTCTTCACCTAATCGCAAAAACGTATTTACTAAAGTTCATAGTGGCTTCAATCGGAGTTTTCATTAACTTAATTCATTTATTTATTCTTAGTAGAAAGTCCAAGAGATCGAACTGTATAAATGTGATTATGATAGGAATTGCTATTTGTGAACTAACAGTTTTGGGGTTTTACGTTTTTGATAATGTGGTTGAAATAATTTCCAATGGTTTTGGTGAATGGTTTGATTACAATGTATGATTTTACACAACATTATAACTTACAGCGAATACCCTTTTAGTTATATTTTCATGTTTTTTAATACTTATATTGTACCCTCTCTGGCCGATACTGAAAGACGTCTCACAACATGTTTTGCCTTTCTTATGGGTTTTCTTCGATATTTCATTCTTAAAAATGTTCTGAATCCGAAGTTTGACAAACTCTCTGAAACCCGCTTTGTGCTCAAAATATTGATGATCGTTTTTATTATCAGTTCGATTATGTCTGGAATTTCATATGGAAGACTTGATTTGTTCCCAACAATTTGGGTTCCTGAAGATAAGTGAGTTTTTAGTAGTTCGGCTTTTTTGTAGTACACATTATGTTTAAGATGCGATGTTCCTGTCAACCTTACACTCTATTGGTATACCGGAGCAATTACTAACACTGATTGGAGTGATGGTTCTCAGATTATGATAGTTCTCTTCTTTATAGATGGATTTTCAAAGGTCTGAATCATGCCCTTGCCAGATTTTCATTCATACAATTTCAGCTTATTCTGACATGCCTTTTCCCCATTTTCACATTTCTACTTATCAAGATTCTCAAAAACGCAGTGGATTCTAGAAAAAGATTGAATTCCAATCAGAAACAGGAAAATGCGAAAAAGGATCCCACGACAAAACGGCTCTTTACGGCTTAACTGGTCCCAAAAATAAGACTGGTCCCAGAAAAAAAGACTGGTCCCAGAAAATTAAGACTGGTCCCATGAGACTGGTCCCATGGACGAAGACTGGTCCCAAAATAAGAGTGGTCCCTAAGGAGACAGGTCCCATCGAAGGAGACTGGTCCTAAGAAAAGACAGGTCCCAAGGGACTGGTCCCAATGGGTCTAGAAAAGACTGGTCCCAAGATTGAATGATCCAGATCATAAAAAATAAAGCATTAATTTTAAGGCTTAGGGACTCACAAAGTATTTTCCTGACCGGTGAGCACTTGATATTTCTCTAGAAAAATACGCTCTTTCAGGGTGCCTAAGCCTTTAAATGAATGAATTTCAGGTACTTCTGGTTTTTATTATACGTCCGCTCTTTCTTCATTTCGAATCTCTTTGGTTTGACTAAAGCCGAGACCTCGTTAGTTCAGGAGTGATACGAAAAATTCAACAAAATAGTAGATCCTAACTTATTTTTCTTCCAGTAAGTTCTAAGGAACTATTTGGTATTTTTTTATTATTGAGACCTGTCTTGTCTGTTTTATTGGGACCAATCTCTTTTTTTTGAGACCTGTCTTTTCTTGGGACCAGTCTTCTCTCTTCTCTTGGGACCACTCTCTTCTTGGGACCAGTCTTCTCCGATGGGACCAGTGTCTGTTGGGACCAGTCTTATTTTTGTGGGACCAGTCTTTTCTTGGGACCCGTCTTCTCACTTTTTTGGGACCAGTCTTATTTTTCGGGACCAGTCTTTTTGGCCTTGGGACCAGGAAAGCCATAAAGAGCCGACAAAACTTGTAATTATGTTAACCGTATCATTTATTATCACTGAAGGACCCTATGCAATAGTTTACTTTTTCAAAGTGATACCTCTACAATCATTTGGAGCATACGGTTTTACGTAAGATTGAAACACAAAACTGCTTAATTTTTTAGAATCTTATTCAGTCTCATGGCAGGCGATCTTACACTTTTCATGGAGTTTTTCGTCGTTATAAATGCCACGTCACATTTTTTCATGTGCATCACAGTATCTTCAATTTACCGAAACACGATGAAAGGAATTTTCGCTTGCAAGATACCTATGGTATGAACAGAGTAACAAAATATTTTTGGAAAAAAAGGTTTTCAGACAGCCGTGGCTCCAATTCCTCGAGTTCACAGTGTCACTGCATCGAGGAATGCACTTTCAATTGTTGAAGGTTGAACTGCGGTTCATCTGGTTCAAACTTTATGGTGGCTAACATCTTCAAATCACGTTTGATAACTTCATGATTATGAAAAAAATAATTATGAATCCCAACATGAGCATTGTATTCAGAAAGTCGATTTGCATTCTAAAGAACTCGAAATACTGCTTTCATTGTGTCCGTTTATTGAAACCAAACCTCTTTAATAAGAAGTTTCATGTTATGGGAACATGCCGAGTCAGAATTATTCAGATCACTTTTGGATTACTGTAGATGGGTCTGAGTGGTGCTGCCCCAGCCATATATTTTTATAAAAAGCTTTTTTCTACGCCAAATAACAGTCTGATGTGATTAAAGGAGGACTAAAGTCATGTTTTTTTATTGTTGTAATCGAATGTATAGGTTATGATCATTGTTGAACTGCATATGAAAAGTTCTAAAAATTTCTCTGAAACGCGCACGAAAACGGCCAAAATCGAGATGTATTTTTTCTGGCCGAGGGCCGAGGGCCTAGGAGGCGCCCATATGGCTGGGGTCGATTTACGCAGCGTTGTCACACTCATCATCGTTTTCATTCGTTTTTGTTTTTTATTCGATTATTTCACGTTTTTCTTCTCTTCTTTTCAAACCTAAAAATATTTCTAGGCAAAATTTAGTGAAAAAATCGAATAAAATGCAAAAACGAATGAAAACAATGATGAGTGTGACAACGCTGCGTAAATCGACCCCAGCCATCTGGGAGCCTCCTAGGCCCTCGGCCCTCGGCCAGAAAAAATACATCTCGGTTTTGGCCGTTTTCGTGCGCGTTTCAGAGAAATTTTTAGAACTTTTCATATGCATTTCAACAATGTTCATAACCTATACATTCAATTACAACAATAAAAAAACATGACTTTAGTCCTCCTTTAAATATTGGGTAAAAACCATAAATCCTACTCTGCCCGAAATCGGAAATACGCTCATTTTGAACTTCAATTATCAGCTGTCAAAGATCAGGTGCTTCTGACTTGACGACTACTGTAGCTTAAGCTGACCCACGATTTTCTAATGCAGGTGAAATCTATAAAAGAAATGTCGGCATTTGTGGCGAAAAAGGTGAGAAAGTATGTTTTCGTCAGGAAGTAAAGCTCAGAAAATATCGTTATCTTTTTTACCTGAACGAATTAATGTGTTATTGCAAGGGTTTGTAAAAAAGTAGAATATTCGTTCCGTTAAAAAAAACTGGCAGAACGCTACACAGAAAGTGAAAATTTTGACACCACGGTGCTACTTTACCCGGAAATAAAACCAAAAACGACGCATTTTATTCGAAAAATTCAGCTGCGTTAGTTTCAGGTGTTTCGTAAATTAAAAACCTCGATATAAATATGAGTGAGAACCGATATTTTAATCATTCTTTTTCGTTTCGGCCGTTAGCCGAAACACATTGCTCTGTTTAAAAGTTTTAATCTTTCAAGATGTCTGAACATGCTATACATTATACTCCGGCGATGTTTGGAGATTTGAGTAACTCAACAATCGATTCTCTCATGACCTTTATTGGTACTGTAGCAAATATAACAACAATGTTATCCCCAATAAGGTTAATCATAGTACCCATTGGTCTTGCATTGAATATAATTCATCTCATCATTCTATGCAAAAAATCAATGAGAGCGAACGTTATCAATTTGATAATGATAGGAATTGCCATCTTCGATTTGACTAACTTGCTTTTTAGCGGGTATGGAGCTATACACGCATTGATAGAGGATATATGGTACGGTTAATCAAATAGATAGAAGCAAACTTCTTGTACATTATTTTCAGCAATCCTCATCCGTTATGGGCCGTAGTTCTCAGTTTTTGCGGTGGGGGAATTTCTAATAACGCTAGACGGCTTACCACATGGTTCGCCTTCTTCATGACTTTTCTTCGATATTTCATTTTGAGAAATGCTATGAATCACACCTCCGAACGTTTTTCTGAACCTTCATTTGCGTTTAAAACAATGACAATTGGTTTTGTTATAAGTGCCATCATAAGCTTCTTGTCTTATGGAATGATAACTTTCGGAGAAGGTGAGATGGATATGATACCATCTCCTATGTGAGTTTGAACATATTGTGAAATTTCAAAATAAATGAAATTTTAGTTGCGGGGGTAACTTCACTGGGCCACTATACAGTGGGATTCCATGGAGTGAGTCTGTCGGATGGGACTCCGCCTTCCAGGCCAATCTAAGTGTTTTTGATGGTATTCTGACAGTCAGTTCTCCCTGAGAGATTTATCACACAAATCAAATCTACTTTCAGTTAATCCCCGTTTGCCTGATGCCTGTATTCACGATTCTACTGATAGGAATTCTCACAGAAGCAAAGAAAAACAGACAAAGACTCTCCAATAATCATAAAAAAGACGAAGATCGTACTACGACACTCGTTATTATGATTTCGATCATATTTATTTTAGCCATGGGGCCGTATGGAATTGGTTTTTTTGTCCGAGGAATATTAGCAGGTCCCGAGGCTTTGATGTACGCTAAAAATGCAAATTTCTGAAACAGCTATCCTAATTTCTACGTTTAGAATGGCGGTTAGCGATTTGCTCGCACTACTTGACTTTTTCTTCATTTTAAATGGTGTATCGCATTTTTTCGTTTGCGTTTCAATATCAACTCCTTATCAAAAAGAAATGAAACAATTATTTGGCATTGAAAAACCACTTTTCACGGTAAGAAGATAAAAGATAATGAGAAAAATGATACGGAAATGAAGAAAATTTCAGAAGCACGTGATTCCAAAGTCCCAAGTGAGCAGTATTGGCAGTGTAACAATTTCTCGAAATGTCGTTGAGATTAACTGATAATTGGGTTTCTTAATAAATTTATACTTTTCAATGTTCCTTATTTGTTACTTGCAGACTGTTTTTGACTGGAGAAAATGAACAAATCAGACACTCTGCTAGTCCCTTTTTGGTGTCAAAAACTTATTTGGGCTCAAATGTGATTGCTTTTCAAACATAACATAAAACAAAAAAGAGAGGAAACTAAAATCAGTTTTTATCAAAAAACCAAGAAGTTCATGTCTAGATTAAAAAGTATTGGTTCTGACTTAGCTCAAAGTTGGTCTTTCTTGAATTTGTGGCCAAAATTTTCTGGGGATATGCCTCCATTGGCTACTCGAAAGAAATGATTGTAACCAGGATTTCGAACTTCAGAATGTTTTTCAAGAGGGTTGTATAAAACTACATAACATGAAAGTTGATCTTTATTCATACTTTTGTGATAATGTTATGGATTTCTGACAAAAATTGTTTTCAGAAGCATTCTCTCAGAATGGATTACCCAACGAGTTTTCATTCATTTATGCACCATCACACATAGAGAAAATTTCTTATTCCCGGTCATGTAGTGTCCAAAGTCTTCAGCTTTCATATTTTTCACAATGAGCGCTTTCTTTTTTGTGTCGTAAGTTGTTTCTCCGGATGCAACCTTCTGTTTTGTCTGGAAAAAAACTTTTGTTTGAGCTCAAGTATAAAGTCAGTACCTCAATATTCTCCCAAAAACCACATTTTTCGGTATTATTTCCATTGCAAACTCTATAAAGATGTTCCTCGTCAACTTCTTCAGCATTATTAATTATTCGACGGTAACGAAAAACTTCTGGAAGTTTGAACACAGCAGTTCCATTCAACTGAAATATACAACTTTAAAACTTTAAGCAATTCAAAAAACAATACCTTGGCGAATATCATTGCACCAGGCATCATTTGAACTTTAACGAAAACCGCCAGAAGCATTGCAAGCCCAATGAAAATGAATTTCGTCATCGTTTCTTTTTTGGGTTCGACCTGAACAAAAGGCGAACATGAAGTGAACCGAATTGATGATGTATATTGTTCAAGTTTTATGAAAGGTTCAATAGAGACAAAGCGGATTATCCACTGAATGTGTACATACAATACGCACATTCTCATTTGAAAATCGAAGAACAAAGAATGGTGTCGATCTATGAACACTCGAAAAACTGAAAAATTCGTGACTGCAAAAATTAGATAATGAACGTAATTTATAGTTTCCGTTTACCAGGCGTTTCTAAAATAACAAGCCTATTTCCCGAAAACGATTTTTTTTGCTTTCTGACCGTTTTCTGTGGCGCTTTTTGGTCACACAGAAGTGAAAACGTGCGCTTTCTGACCTTCAATCAACAATTCATCTGTCATGGCTTCTGACTTGACGTTGATCATACTACTGTAGTTTCCGCCGAGAATTCTTTACGCAGGTGGTTTTCAAATAGGAAATGTCGGTTTCGGTAGCTGAAAACGTGACAAAATGCCATATATTTTGGGATTGTGAAGAGGGAGTTTGGTTTATGCATAGTTATAGATGGCGGTCATGGAGAAAATTCCATAAATTAAAAGTAAACATTTGAGTGTCCCTGTCTCTTGCTCTAATGTTCAGGAGTAAAATGCAGAAAACGCGGTTGAAATTGAAGACAAAATGAATTATGATAATTTGTTGTTTTTTGTAACTGCAAGGAAAGAAAATGTCTTCATTAATACTTACAAAACTGAACCAGAAATCATACATTCTAAAATTTAGTACTATTTTACCAGGAAACAAAAAGGCTTCAAGACTCTACGCATTTTAATTGAAAAACCAGCTACTAAAGTTTCAGGTGTTTATCATATTGGAAAATTTCAATATAAATAGCATAGAGATCCAATCATTTTTCATTTGGTTTCACCCGTTTTCCAAGAAATATAGCTTCGGACTTCCAATATTCCGAGATGTCGGAATATGCTATACACTATACTCGTGCAATGTTTCAAGGGTTCAGTAATTCTACAATTGATTCCCTAATGACGATTGCTGGTACTGTAGCGTACCTATCATCCAAATTGGCCATTATCAGCTTAATTCTTGCTCCGGCTTGCTTTTTTCTTAATTTAATTCATCTGATTATTTTGAGTAGAAAATCGATGAGAATACATTGCATCAATTTGGTCATGATAGGAATAGGCATCTGTGAATCAGCGAGTGCAGTTTATATCGTGGCCGACGCAATACTTTACCTAACGGAAGATATATGGTAGGAAACATTTTTATTGCCCCATTTTTTAAGTAACTCACTATTTTTTTAATTGTTACTTCATTTCAGCGATCCCCACCCATATATATCTTCACTTATCCTTTCTTACGCTGGATGCTTGTTTGATATAACGAGACGATTGATCACTTGGTTCACTTTTTTTATGGCTCTTCTCCGTTATCTTATTCTGAGAAATGCTATAAACCATAAATCGGATAGTTTTTCCGAACCAAAGTTTGCAATAAGGACTATGATTTATGCATTTCTCATTGGCACTTTAATATCTTTAATTTTTGATGGGCGGTACACTTTGGTGGAAACTTTCGAAACTGATATGATACCATCGCCAGTGTGAGTTTCTGAAAAAGTGAAAACTGAAATTACACGAATCAATTCTCCAGATGTGGCGGTAACTTCAGTGGACCTCTGTATTTCATGGAACCACGGGCTGAGTTTCTCAATTATAATTCTCCTCTAATTCTAGCTCTAAAGTTCGTAGATGGCACCTTAACAGTCAGTGATCTCGTGACATTTCCCATGAAAAATCAATTGATTCAAGATAATTCCAACCTGCTTGATGCCCGTGTTCACTTTCCTACTTATATTAATACTGAGAGAGGCAAAAAAGAATAGACAAAAGCTTTCTTCAAATCAGAAAAATGACGAAGATCACACCACGAAACTGGTTGTTTTAATTGCCATAGCCTACAGGGTGCGTCATAATTATTGCAACGCGTTCACATTGTTATAAAATCTTTCGAAATTATTCGATCAAGCTGAAACTTCGACAGTAACTTTATGAAATGATGTAGAAAACATGAAAGTTTTTGACATTGCTATAGCTTTTCTTATTTTCGAGCACCAACCTTCGATTTCTAAAATTAGGAATACTTGCGGCACGCAGCTATTTTACATTTACCCCTAATAAAATTTCGGCTCAAACTTTTCTAAACGACTTCAAAAAATTTTTACGATGAGTTTGAACATTAATCTCAATAATTCAAAAAATAAATTGCCGCTGTAATTCAAATTTGGTGATTGGGAACACCACTAATCAGACTGAAGGAATCGCTGAAAATGAGTCTAAAACTGACTTTTTTCGAATTTTGATTATAGAAAAGAGCAAGATCTCACCAGAACTTGAATTAATAGCTGATAAAGTGCGTATTAACTGTACAAACATATTAGTTTACGAAACATTCGTTTTAATTGATATTGACGTTAGAATTCAGTATGATGAAAATCATTTGGGTTATTTTCTGAAATCTATCAATCAAAGCGTTCTCAAGATATTTTTTAAATTCATATTGTTCCAGTTTTCATCTGTAAGCATTGAAAAACATCCCCAAAACGTTTAGAAATAGTATGGTTCTCTAGCTTCAACAGATTTTTTGTCAGAAAGCACGAAAGTAAGAAGTGCATTTAGTTGCGTGCCAAAACCCTGCGAACCGTTTTATACCTCGCGAACGGTACGAAACACAACTACCGTGAAAATAAAGATAGAGCTTAGAAAATTCGGTGGCATATAGGTGAAATAATCAGTTAAAGTTTTTTGAAAAGTTGGAAGGAGTACCTTGCCCCAAAGTGCTGCTATCCGTCGTCAAAGACGGCATATATGTGTTGCAATAATTATGACGCACCCTGTATATTGTAACAGTCGGACCATATGGATTATCTAGTTTATTTTTAGGAGTTGTTTCCGGCCCAGATGGTTTGATGTACGTTTAAGAAATGTATTAAAAATCATTCCCAGACTTCTGTTTTTAGAATGCTGGCCGGAGCCTTTGCAGATCTATTAGAGTTTTTTTGGGTTCTAAATGGCACAATACACTTTTTTGTTTGTGTTATGATATCAACTCCATATCAAGCAGAAATGAAGAAACTTTTTGGTATTGAGAAACCTTTATTCACGGTAAGACAGCTTCAAATAAGTGGTACTAGAAAGAAGAGAGTTTCAGAAACGTGTTAATTCAAAGCCTCAAGTGAGCAGTGTTGGAAGTGTAACAACATCCCGAAATATCGTTGAAATCAACTGATAAATGTGCTTTTAAATATATAATTCACTTTGAAGTTCCAATTTGTAAACTAAAAAGTTAATAATCGTAGGTATATTCAGTTGTGTTTGAAATAAAATTCACTTTAAAATTAGGAAATATTTTATTTTTGACGTGACCGATATGATATCATTAATGCTTAGCAACCGATTTTGATGGGTTGTGTTGATTGTGTCGATTAACACCGGATCATTCCCTTTGCAGTTTTTCGATAAGGAGTTGACATTCCCAGACAGAGAAAACAATGAGCCATCGAGTTCAGAGTCATAAAAACTGTACAAAGATTCATGAAGTCAAGAACAATCAATCTGAAAAAAGAAGCTCATGAAATGTTGAAATTCGGGAATATTTTCACATGAGGCCTGTAGAGTTAGCCACTATTCCCTGCAGAATAAGCAATATTCCAAGAGGTGCTTCTGCCAAAAACGTGGTGATTGTCATCAAAAATACAAGTTTCGAAGTGTGATCTGAGTTCTCATTTTGCCCACTTGAAATCTTTCTTCGAGATTTTTCCGCATTTCTTAGGGTTTTGACTAACAAAACTGCTGAGATAGGTAGAAGGAAAGCCGGGACAACCTTAGATTATAAACTTTCTCACTTGTTTGCTACAAAAACTCAAACTTTCAAAACTGCATCAATAATGATAAACATTTGAAATAACCAGGGTGCACTTATGAAAGAGTTCAAAGGATCAAGTAAATATATTGGTTGTCTGTAACCAATTGGATACCCACATCTGATTTTTTTTCAAATTTTATTTTTTCTTTTAATTTCCCAACTTACTTCAATTGTGGAAACCATTGCTCATGCTCCACTAACTCCACTCGAATGAAAAACAAAAGGGATATGAAAAAACTGCCGAGAAACAAAATGATCATTGTTTTTATTGCAAATTTAGGAGTGGACAAGAATCCAAATTTCGGATTCAAAGGATTCCGGATAACCAGGAACCGAACAACGCTCATAGTGACAGAATACCATGTGGATAGTCTTCGAAAAACATCTTTGAAACAAATAAAGGCCCAAGAGAACAAGAAAAACCAGTAACTATACGGAGGGGTGCTGAAATTATACAAATTTCAAAACTTTTTCAAGGAAAAAACTAACCAATCATTTCGATTATTTTCATATTCAACTAGATAAGAATAATATACGGTAAAAACCAATACAATCAAATCACTGATTCCAATTCCAATCAATATTATATTAATACAATTAGATCTCAATGATTTTCTTGTCAGAACAAACAAATGAAACAGTATTACAATGATGCTAATGCAGATAAGTACAACGTTGAAGTTGGTTATTTCCTGAACAATAGAGCCAACAGAATTTCCCAAATCAACGAATTTCTCTTTTGTTGGATTATCAAATCCATCAAAAAGAGAAATATTGTAGTTGAGAACCATTTTATGAAAAAAATATTTATGAGTTAGTCATTTTTTCAAGATAGCCAGAGCAGGTGTATCCAGACAGAACAAGCGATATTGATGAAATTAATGTTAGAACATTTGGATATATCAAATATCAGAATATGTCATTCGAATTGTCTGATTATTGAGATAGTTGCTGAATTGATTATGGAAGTTGTGTGAGGGTTTCACGGTTTCAATTCAACCTTTCGATTTGATGCAGTTTGATACAACATAGTTCTTTCAAGAAGGCTGTCAGGAAAAACACTTTTATTTATCAAAAATTATTATCAGCTGAGCCATAACAAAGTCATCGGGTAACCCGGATATGCACATGTCTCACAGTGGTTATGCTAGTCACACTGGCTTTTGGAGGAGTTATTGTTATCTGAAAGTTTGTTCTGATTCTGGCGCAAAGTGACTCAAACTACAGATGCTGCTGGTTTTTTACAGCCAAACAACCCTTGAACAGTTTTCCGATACTGTGATGAAACCCCTAGACAAACAAAGCAATGGGTAGTTGAGTTTAAACTGATGAAAACTACTAGGATTGATAAAATGTCGTTTAGGATTAATCTGAAACTACAAAAATTTCATAATAATCCTACATTAAAACTCACAATACACCTTGATTCTCATTAGCTAGACCTTGAGCAACAACCATAATTCCAAAGGGTCCCTCGGCAAAAATTGATGTAATTGTCATGAAAATAACAAGTCGGGAAGTATTATCGGTTTTCGAGCTGCAAACATACATAACTTTCTAAATTGTTAAAGTAGCATTCAGAACTATAAGCTTACTCGTTATCTTTTCTCGTTGCCACTGAAATCTTTCTTCGAGATTCCTCAGCTTTTCTGAGCTCTTTTACCAATAAATATGCAAATAACGGGAGAAAAATTGATGTACTAATTTTAGAGAAACCTTCAAATAAAAGGAACATTTCAAATATTACAGGTCCATTATAAAAAACATCTCGATTTAAAAATTTATATTCTGTGGCACTATAGTTAGAAGGGAATCCACACAGGTCTTCGGGAATCCATCGTTTCTCAGACTCCACTAACTTCACTCTAGTGAGATAGTAGAGTGACATGAAAGTGCTCAAGGTGAATTCGATCAGAATTGTTTTGTAGCCCGTTGACTTTTTTGAGAGGAAGTCATATTTTCTATTTAGCGCATTCTTGATAATGAGGAGTCTGGTGAACGCGATCAATCAGAACTTTTCCTTACTTGAAAATTCCCACTTTTACAATCTTCAACTTACCACTGATACTCTATGCTTGATTGATAAAGAACCACCACATGTTGAAAAACCAGGACACTCATATAAATTATGTCACTAACTGCTATTCCAATCATTACCACATTGATACTGCTCGTGTTCATTGATTTTCTAGTCAAAATGACCAAATGAAAAATGTTGAGGATAGTTCCGAAACATGTCAGTACAAAGTTGAATTTGTAGAAGAATCTTGCGACACACCCAATAAAGTTACCTAGAGCCGCTAAAATTTGTTGGGTCGATTCATCGAAACCTTCAAAGTCGGAAAGGGAATAGTTTTCGGACATTAAATCATAATATTTTTGATTTCCAGACAGAATGATGGAAAGACAATAAAATGAATAAACTTATCATGAATCAAATTAAAGCTCAGACAAAGAAAACAGAAGGTTCCGGCCTGGTAAATGAAGACAGGTGGATGCATGAATAATATGGATGACTAGGTAGATCAAAACATATTCTGTAAATGGGTCCCGTTCTTGAAAAGTGCCCAAATTTTATAATAAATAAGTTGCCGGTATTGATGAGTTTATTATTTACAAAGCGGATAAAACAGAAGCAAGCGTTTTCAATTAGACAATTATCGTCAATTTATCCATTGATAGTATTGTACTCATCGGAACGCCATCCGGGAATATCACATTTAGTGTATGGATTGGTGAATCTGACATGACAGCAGTTCTTGTAAGTACATGAATGACAACCTCCACAACGAGTATCTGCAGCTGGACGTCCATCACCAACACAGATTCCCTTGTCATTACAAGTGATATCAGCAGTGATAAGTTGAAGAAGAAGGCAGAAAGAAAGAAGAGTGATTGCGAAGAATTTCATTCTGAAAATATTTCTAGTTAAAATTAATTTAAGACTTCAAAAATGAAGATAAAATTAAAAAGCCAGAAAGCAACTGAAAAGTGGAATGCTGAAACCTGAGTTCTTCTTGTGTTTATATACGGATTCGAAAAACCAGAAAAACATCTAAAGTCAACATGTTTCATATTATTACCATACTTTTTCGATGTTCTAGACTTTACAAACATCACTTGAAATATGATTAACATAAACCATCAAGAGCATAAACACATTTTATTTGAACAGGTTTTAAAAGTTTCATGTATTATGATAGTCCAGACAGATGATGTTTACAAAAGTTTGATTTATTTATGGGAACAAACTGTCTCAATCTGGTCAAACAATGAACTTTTCCATGTTTTTGATGACTCAAAAATAGGGGTTTTCCGGAAAAATGTCTGGTTTAGGATCTCATGACATTCTCAATAACAGTTTTATTATCATAATATTTTTTATGGAAGAATCGGTATAAAAATGGACCAACTTCAGTGGATCATCAGTTCATTTTGTTATCAACATCTGAATAAATTTTCATTCGTAGAATTCCATCACTTTCTTTCTCATCAATCAACTTTACAACATAATCTCTTACAGAATGAAATTCTTCGCGATCACTCTTCTTTCTTTCTGCCTTCTTCTTCAACTTATCACTGCTGATATCACTTGTAATGACAAGGGAATCTGTGTTGGTGATGGACGTCCAGCTGCAGATACTCGTTGTGGAGGTTGTCATTCATGTACTTACAAGAACTGCTGTCATGTCAGATTCACCAATCCATACACTAAATGTGATATTCCCGGATGGCGTTCCGATGAATACAACACTATCAATGGATAAATGAATCATGCCTTTCTGAACGTAACCGCTTGCTTCTGTTGTATATATCCGCTTTGCAAATAATAAACTCATCAATACCGGCAAACTATTTCTATTTGATTTGTCAATTTTAGAGAAAATGTGTGAACATTTATTTCGCTGTTATAAAACATCCCTTTTTCTCGATGTCACTTGTTTCTCTTTAGAGATTCTGGTCATACTTTGTCGGTGTGAACGTCGAAATGAGCACCAATGTATACGAAATCGATAAAATGTAGAGCGATATCTGGAGAAGCAACTAAAGCGAAAAATATTGAACCCTCAACTTCGGCCAAATTCTGAACTATTTTTCAGATTAAAATAACTTCCAAAAGATCTCCAGATAACACTATCAGACATGAGCATAATTTGGATATTCGATATGTGATGAGATGGAGTAATGTAATTCAATAAGCAATTCCAAGTAAATGCATGTGTTCTGGCTTCCTAGGGAATAAAAGTACGCAATTCATTCTTTTTAAATACAGTGGCGGGCACGGGTGAGGGTCGCTCGGGTTTCTCGTTAATAACTATCTTAAAAATGTTCCGATTGGTCTGATTGGAATTTTTTTGGGGACTCCTGGGTGTCCCTGGAGTACACCCTGATATTTTTTGGAAAAATTCTTCTTTCACGAATTCTGAAGCTTTTCGATGAATTCTGATTTCTGAAAATCCAGAATCAAAATATTTTTTTGGGTTTTCAGAATTTTTTTCCAATGTGTTTGAAATAATGCTAGACACTAATATAAACAATTTTTGGTGTTAGATCGAAAGTTGATTTTGTGATTCCGACGTCAGAACTCCAGAGGTCCAAATGATGGCCTTCACCTGGGACATCATAACGTGTAGAGTCTCGACCCGCGAGGCACATCTCGCAATTTTCTCGCATTACCGCAAAAGAACCGCAACAATCTCTTGCGGTTCAATTCTTCACTGTCTCGTAAAGTCTCGCAACCGCAATATCGCGAGAAATATCACTGAAAAAAAATACAAAATACGAGAAATATCACTGTCTCGCACATTTTCGATGCCACATTTTCGATGCCACATTTTCGATGCCACATTTTCGATGCCACATTTTCGATGCCACATTTTCGATGCCACATTTTCGTGATCGTGACCCATGAGGGGCCCTAGTGGCTTTCGGACCCCATCAAATGTTCACAAAATACATTACCACAGGGCGGACTCGAACCAGCACTTCTACTGTTCGAGTTTGGATGCTTAACCACTGAGCTAAGCTGCCATGAAAATTCCATTGGGAAATGACAAATATATAATTACGTGTGAAAAATTAATTCCAAAAATTTACACTTTTCTATTTGAACGCGTGAAATGACTTTTGGCATTTCTTTTGCGAAAACAAACCCTGAAAGCTGTGTGCTTCAGCATAAGTTGCCTAATTTATGGAATTTTTTGATCACGCCACCCTCCGGGCGGTTAGAGGTGGGTGTTCAGAGGCCTAAGCCTGGGGAAAAGTTACCAATTAATTTTGAAAATCTAGAACTGTGAAAATAATATTTATTGGCGTCGAAAATGTGGCATCGAAAATGTGGCATCGAAAATGTGGCATCGAAAATGTGGCATCGAAAATGTGCGAGACAGTGATATTTCTCGTATTTTGTATTTTTTTTCAGTGATATTTCTCGCGATATTGCGGTTGCGAGACTTTACGAGACAGTGAAGAATTGAACCGCAAGAGATTGTTGCGGTTCTTTTGCGGTAATGCGAGAAAATTGCGAGATGTGCCTCGCGGGTCGAGACTCTACACGTTATGATGTCCCAGGTGAAGGCCATCATTTGGACCTCTGGAGTTCTGACGTCGGAATCACAAAATCAACTTTCGATCTAACACCAAAAATTGTTTATATTAGTGTCTAGCATTATTTCAAACACATTGGAAAAAAATTCTGAAAACCCAAAAAAATATTTTGATTCTGGATTTTCAGAAATCAGAATTCATCGAAAAGCTTCAGAATTCGTGAAAGAAGAATTTTTCCAAAAAATATCAGGGTGTACTCCAGGGACACCCAGGAGTCCCCAAAAAAATTCCAATCAGACCAATCGGAACATTTTTAAGATAGTTATTAACGAGAAACCCGAGCGACCCTCACCCGTGCCCGCCACTGTATTTAAAAAGAATGAATTGCGTACTTTTATTCCCTAGGAAGCCAGAACACATGCATTTACTTGGAATTGCTTATTGAATTACATTACTCCATCTCATCACATATCGAATATCCAAATTATGCTCATGTCTGATAGTGTTATCTGGAGATCTTTTGGAAGTTATTTTAATCTGAAAAATAGTTCAGAATTTGGCCGAAGTTGAGGGTTCAATATTTTTCGCTTTAGTTGCTTCTCCAGATATCGCTCTACATTTTATCGATTTCGTATACATTGGTGCTCATTTCGACGTTCACACCGACAAAGTATGACCAGAATCTCTAAAGAGAAACAAGTGACATCGAGAAAAAGGGATGTTTTATAACAGCGAAATAAATGTTCACACATTTTCTCTAAAATTGACAAATCAAATAGAAATAGTTTGCCGGTATTGATGAGTTTATTATTTGCAAAGCGGATATATACAACAGAAGCAAGCGGTTACGTTCAGAAAGGCATGATTCATTTATCCATTGATAGTGTTGTATTCATCGGAACGCCATCCGGGAATATCACATTTAGTGTATGGATTGGTGAATCTGACATGACAGCAGTTCTTGTAAGTACATGAATGACAACCTCCACAACGAGTATCTGCAGCTGGACGTCCATCACCAACACAGATTCCCTTGTCATTACAAGTGATATCAGCAGTGATAAGTTGAAGAAGAAGACAGAAAGAAAGAAGAGTGATTGCGAAGAATTTCATTCTGTAAGAGATTATGTTGTAAAGTTGATTGATGAGAAAGAAAGTGATGGAATTCTACGAATGAAAATTTATTCAGATGTTGATAACAAAATGAACTGATGATCCACTGAAGTTGGTCCATTTTTATACCGATTCTTCCATGAAAAATATTATGATAATAAAACTATTGAGAATGTCATGAGATCCTAAACCAGACTTTTTTTCCGGAAAACCCCTATTTTTGAGTCATCAAAAACATGGAAAGTTCATTGTTTGACCAGATTGAGACAGTTTGATCCCATAAACAAATCAAACTTTTGTAAACATCATTTGTCTGGACTATCATAATACATGAAACTTTTAAAACCTGTTCAAATAAAGTGTGTTTATGCTCTTGATGGTTTATGTTAATCATATTTCCAGTGATGTTTGAAAAGTCTATGATAATAATATGAAACATGTTGACTTTAGATGTTTTTCTGGTTTTTCGGATTCGTATATAAACACACGAAGAACTCAGGTTTCAGCATTCCACTTTTCAGTTGCTTTCTGGCTTTTGAAGTTTATCTTCATTTTTGAAGTCTTAAATTAATTTTAACTAGAAATATTTTCAGAATGAAATTCTTCGCAATCACTCTTCTTTCTTTCTGTCTTCTTCTTCAACTTGTCACTGCTGATATCACTTGTAATGACAAGGGAATCTGTACTGGTGATGGACGTCCAGCTGCAGATACTCGTTGTGGAGGTTGTCATTCATGTACTTACAAGAACTGTTGTCATGTCAGATTCACCAATCCATACACTAAATGCGATATTCCCGGATGGCGTTCCGATGAATACAACACTATCAATGGATAAATGAATCATGCCTTTCTGAACGTAACCGCTTGCTTCTGTTGTATATATCCGCTTTGCAAATAATAAACTCATCAATACCGGCAACTTATTTTTTACGATTTGAAATGCCATTTCAGAAAATGATTTTGTGTTTTATCTGTGAGAGAGGCAAATGCTGACTAACTCCCACACTGCTCAAAAAATTGTGACAGAAGTTAATTAAAATTTTCTGTTGTTCGCATTTTTTTTTGGGAAAAAAGTCTGGCGCAGAAGATTTGATTTCGAATTAACTTTTTTTCCAAAAATGGGTACAGAATCAAGTCAAATAACTTTTCTTAACAATATATTCGACAAAGTTTTTCTCATCCAATTCATTGTTTCCATCGCAGGAATCGTTTTGAATATTCCTCATTTATTCATTTTATTACAATCTTCTATGAGAACTTGTAGTACTAATTCAATTATGATTGGAATAGCTATTTGTGATTTAGTGGTGTTATCTGAAAATGTGTATGAAAGAGTCAATTATTATTGGTTGAATCCAATAGATGACCCATGTATCAATGATAACACTCATTGGTATCAGTTATCCTTATTGATTGGAGATTTCTTATGGAAATCTTTTGAACGAACTTCTTTCTGGCTTGGTGTATCTTTAGCATTGATAAGACTTTTGATAATGAAGCTACCAAAACGTTCAAAAAATCTGGGAAAACCAGTGTTGGGCTACACACTGATAGTTGTTATTTTATCATTGAGCTCTATGCTCAGTTTTTATTTCTTCTCGGGTCACAGAATTGTTTCATGGGGAAGGGAATGGAGACCTGGTAAAAAGTAAAATTCGATTCTGAATTTCTTTTGAAAAATGTTCTTCTTTAGTTGCTCCGGATATCCAGCTAATCACAGTGAAGTAATTTATTTGAGAGCTTTCGAAGACAATGGAAATTTGCGCTCAACCACAGAAACCTATGGTTTTATGAATGGCATTTTAAGAGTGAGTTAATGAATAAACTATTAACATCGTTCAAAATCTCAGGTCCTGGTTTCAATTTTATATCCAATTCTAGCTTTATTACTGTTTTATGAAATATTGAAAACTGCTAAATTGGCTTCAGCCGTACATAGCCACCGGAGTTTAAAAGAACGACACCGTACCGCCCGTATGATTCTCGTCATGACAGTTTTCTACGTTATTTCGAGTGCTCCTGGTGGAACTTCTGAATTCGTAGTGTTATTTGTGAAGTACAGAGCAAATTCTATTGTGGAGTCACTCATTGGATATGGAACAGTATTTATATCAGTTTTATTCTGTCTTAATTCAACATCACATGGAATTATCAACTTTACGATGTCTTCTAAATATCGGAAAACTGTGAAAGAAGTTATAGGATTGAAGAAAAGGGAGGCTAGGGTTCATCCGATGACGGTAAGGATTTAATGATGAAGAAAAAAGATAATTGTGGGTTTTCAGAGAAGTAACACTAATTCATAATGAGTGCAGAATTGATGTGTTTCAGATAATAAAAAACTTTTGAAAATTTTAAGCTTTTCAACAAGGTCGAAATTCAGATGTTCAGCATTCTATTTCTTCGCTATTGTTGTAGTATTATTATTAGGTTTAGCGGTCTGAACCAGGAAATAAATCTCAATTTTGCATCAGAACGATACCTTTCCAACAGAAAACATCCCTTTCACACATTTTCTATATTGAGTGGACACTCCAAAACAGACGAAACAATGAGTCATAGAACTGAATGCCATAAATACTAAAAGACAAGATAAAATATCATTCACTATCATCCTGAAATTTTTATTTGTTCAAAGTCTGAAATATTGTGAAATTCTTACAAAACACCTGGATATTTACCAGTAAAACCTTGAACAACTACCATTATTCCAAATGGCAACTCTGCGAATATTGAAGTGAAAGTCATTATTATCACTAGACGAGTAGTGTTATCCGTTTTTGATCTGGAAATATCAGATTACAAAATAGAAAGACAACTGAAACTCACTCTTCTTCTTTCTTCTGTATTTTCCTTCTAGATTCTTCTGCTTTCTTGAGTTCTCTCACCAATAAAAATGCAAAAACTGGTAACAAAATTGCAGTGCTAACTTTCATAAAGCCGTCTATCAGCACAAAAACTTCGAGAAATCCAGAACCACTGTAGAAGATATCACGCTTCACTGAGACATAATCCACAGAACTATAATTTTGTGGGAATCCACAATTCGGTGGAGCTATCCAACGAATTTCAGACTCTACCAGTTGTTCTCTAGTCAGATAGTATGAAGACATAAAGGTGCTAATAAGAAATAAAACCAGAGATAGTTTGTAGCCAAATGATTTTTTAGACAGAAAATCATATTTTCGCTTCAAAACGTTTTTGATGATAAGAAGTCGGATAAATGCCATAAGTACACTAAAACAAGAAGATAGACGACGAAAATCATCTTTGATAGAATTGAACCAATGTTGGGAAAGTTGATAAGTGTATGAAAACGGAGGTAGGCTGAAAATGATTCGTCTTGGTCTTCATGCTATTTTTCAGATTACCACTCATAGTCAACTCCTGATAAATATATTACGAGCACATGTTGATAAATCAGAACACTCATCTAAAAGATATCACTAATTGCAATCCCAATCATCAAAACGTTTATACTATTTGTATTCATAGATTTTCTGGTAAGAACAACCAAATGAAATAAGTTCAGAATAACAGCTAAACAGAATAAAACCGAGTTTATTCTATAGAAAATACGTGTGATCTGCCCGACAGAATTTCCAATAGCGATCAGAGCTAGTTGGGAAGATTCACCAAAACCTTCGAAGTTGGAAAGAGTATAGTTGTCGGACATTCTAGGGACAAAAATAAAATGCTTGTGTGTGTTTTTATGATGTTGGGGGAGGAAGTATTTCAGACAAAATATAACTTGGACTAAATTGAATTAGTAGAGGCAAACTAAGTATACAAGTTTTTTGAGAAAGAAATGAGTAACAGGTGAAATCAGTTATGTTGAAAGTTCCAGATGTTTTGATGGTCTTTGTTCATTTTTGAAATCTGAATCACCAAAGGATGCCCGTATAAAAGAGGTAATGTAGTACCTGGAACATGTAAAGTATCTTCCCACACACGTCAAAAAGTAGTTAGCAGAAGTAATTGATGTTTTGTTATTCAAAGTTTTCATTTTCCAAAAACTTTGTCTGGAACACAATTTTCTTCTTAAGTTTAGATTTTCTAACTTTGTTCAAAAAATTTCAACAAAAAATGAGCGAAGAGGCGAATATTCAACTTGTAACCTCCATAGACGATGTTTTATCGCATGTAGTTATTCTTCAGTTTGCAGTTTCTACGATTGGAATTTGTATAAACATTCCTCATCTCTTAATTTTATCGCAATCTTCTATGAGAATTTCCAGCACAAATTCAATAATGATTGGAATAGCAATTTGCGATTTAGCTGTATTATCTGAAAATGTATATGAGATAGTTGCCTTACACTGGTCGGGAGATTCAGATGAACTCGATCCATGTGTTAATTATGATACATATTGGTCTAGATTATATCCAATAATTGTGGGATTCTTATGGAAATCTATCGAAAGAACTTCATTTTGGCTAGGGTTATTTTTGGCGTTTATAAGACTGTTGATAATGAAGCTTCCAAAACGTTCTGATACTTTCTCAAAACCAATTTTGGGTTATTTGATGATACTTATTGTTTTTTCCTTGAGCTCATTGCCCTCTTTGTATTACTATTCTGGATGCACAATAGTCCTATGGGAGGAAAAATGGATTCCAGGAGAAGAGTGAGCATTTGAAGTTGTTATTACAACTGTGTAATTATTTTCAGATGCTCCCAATTTTCAGAAAACTACACTGAATCTATTTATTTACCAGGTTTCGACGATACAAGAGATTATAATGAAGTTGACCGTAATTTCGGATTTATGAATGGAATATTAAGAGTTTGTGTTCCTTTCAAGAAAATGAAAACAGGGTTTTTCTTTAGATTCTGGTCGCCATTTTGTACCCAGCTTTAGCCTTATTATTGTTTTTTGAAATTCAAAAGTCTGCGAAACTTGCCTCAATGTTAAGCCATCGAAACTCTAAAGAACGGTATCAGAATTCAAAATTCTCTCATTGGAATTTCCAATTTTACAGAAACCGTACCGCCCGAATGATTCTTGTCATGACAGTATTCTACTTCATCGCAAGTGCTCCTGGTGGAAGCTCTGAGTTTGTGCTGTTATTTTTTGATTTTGAAAATAATCCAATTCTTGGGTTATTCGTTGGATACGGAGTGATATTTATATCAGTGTTTTATGGTTTGAATGCCACATCACATGCTGTTATTAACTTCAAAATGTCGACAAAATATCGGAAAACAGTGAAGAGTTTATTGAAGTGGAAGAAGAAAAAGAATCAAATCAATGCGATTACGGTATTCTATAGAACCAAAAATTTCTTATTTAATTCATTTTGGTATTCCAGCAGAGCAATACACGTTCCTAATTGAATTTGCTATTATGGTCCCCTAGTTCCACCTAATCTAATATCAACAATGTCTGATCAAAAAAAAAGTTTCCCATGCACCGATTTTCGCCAAAGTTAATCAAATTCTTTGTGCTGTTCGAGAACTCTTTCTCGTGAAAAAACTTGATCTCGATTGAAAATTTTAGCTTGTTTTTTCAAAAAACACCCAATTTTTCTTCGATATGAATGAAGAACTTGTCAATTTCATAAATGATATTCTTGAAAATGTGTTTCTTATTCAATTCATTGTTTCCTGTGCTGGACTTGTTATGAACATTCCACATTTATTTATTTTACTGCAATCCTCTATGAGAACTTCTAGCACAAATTCCATAATGGTTGGAATAGCTCTTTGTGATTTGATAGTCCTTTCTGAAAATGTGTATGAAAGAGTCAAAGAGTATTGGTTGGCTCCTTCAAATGATCCTTGTGTCAATGGAAGCAGTTATTTGCTCGAATTATTTCTGTTGATCGGAGACTTTTTAAGAGAGACTTGTGAGAGAGCTTCATTTTGGATGGGAGTCTTTTTGGCTTTGGTGAGGTTATTGATTATGAAGCTACCTGGAAATTCGAAAAAATTCTCAATGCAATCAACGGGATTTGTACTGGTGGTAATTATTTTGGTGTTGAGCTCATTGCACAGTTATTATTACTATTCTGGTTACATGATCTCGGAATATTCAATGTGGAAACCAGGGAAGAAGTGAGTTGACTTAGATTCAAATTTTTTGAATTTTTATGAAATTCTGTGTAGTTACCGCAATTTTTTTTTGATTTGATATACATAGTCCGAACTGGCTATTAGGTTCAATATGTTTTCTCAATATCAGTTTGAATATTATTGATAAAAATGATTAGGTGTGTCTGCCTACCCAAATACCCAATCACATCATATGTACTAGGCTATTTTCAGATGCACCGGATATCCAGCCAAATACACGGAACCTTTATACGTACGAGACTTTGAGGACAATGATAATTTATTCGACATAGTAAACAGATATATTTTCATTAATGGAATTTCCAGAGTACGGTTTCTGCTAAACTTCGTCAAAACCTCGACTGAATACCACTTTTTACAGATTCTTATAAGTATACTTTACCCAATTCTAGCCTTATTCCTTGTTTTTGAAATCCGAAAATCGGCAAAATTTGCTGCTGAATCCCTTAGCAAACGTGCTTCTGAAGAAAGAAATCGTACTGGTCGTATGATTCTAGTTATGACGGTATTCTACGTCATCGCAAGTGCTCCTGGTGGTGCTTCTGACTTTATTCAATTATTTGTTGAAATCGAACCGAATTCAATTCTCGAAACGCTCGTGGGATACGGCTCAATATTCATTTCCGCGTTGTTTTGTTTTAATGCCACGTCACATGGAATTATTAACTTTGTGATGTCATCAAAATATAGGGATACGGTAAAGACAGTACTAGGATTGAGAAAGAAGGATGGTAGGATGTTCTCAATTACGGTATGTGTTATTATGATAAGTTTTAATACTTACTGATTTTTCTTTCAGAGAAGCAGTACACATGCATAACTGGATTGCCTTCAAGAACACCTGATGCTTCGATCTAAAATTTTCCGTTTTCGTTTATAAACTAGCTTTTGAAATTTGATTTTAGCTGAACATTGATCCTTCAAAAATCACATCGAAAAAATAGAACACTCACTTGTTTCTGACAGTTCAGATTCTATCTTGTAATTTCATAGCAATTTTTCTGGCAAACATTCGAGGTCTGTTACATGATACATCAAATGAATTCTTAGCCGGATTGAAAAAACGTGATCAGTATTCAGCATGAAAGTGTTCTACGTCATCGCAAGTGTTTTTAGAAGAGCTTCTAAATTTCTTTGAAAATTTATTGACTTTGAGAATAGCCCGATTCTTGATTTGTTCGTTGGATGATATTTATATCAGTTTTTTTTAGTTTGAATGCCATGTCGCATGCTATAATTAACTTTAAAATGTGAAGTAAATATCGGAAAACGGCCAATGATGTGTTCGGTTGAAAAAAAAAACGGATAGCGCAACTAGGACTAGCGCAACAATGATACTTTGAAAGGAGGAAAAGTTTAAAGTTTAACATTTATTTTCAGCAAATCAAATCCCTTTCGTAATCAGATTGGCTATAAATGCCCTCTAGTGTCACTTGATTCAATCTTGGAATTTTCAGCCCTGTTATTAATGTCTGATCGAAAAAATTTCGCATGCACCAAGTTAATCGAATTCTTTTTCGTAAAATACGGCTAAAAAGTTTCACTCGTTTTTTTCTTCAAAACCCACACATTTTTTAACGATATAGGTATGAATGAAGACCTTGTCAATTATATAAATGGCATTCTTGAAAATGTATTTCTCATTCAATTTATTGTTTCAATGGCTGGAGTAGCAATGAATATTCCACATTTATTTATTTTATTGCAATTCTCTATGAGAACTTCTAGCGCAAATTCCATTATGATTGGAATAGCAATTTGTGATTTGATAGTCCTTTCTGAAAATGTTTATGAAAGAGTCAAAGAGTATTGGTTGGCCCCTTCAAAAAACCTTTGTGTCAACGGAAGCAGTTATTTGTTCGAATTGTTATTTTTGGTTGGACACTTTCTAAAAGATACCTGTGAGAGAGCTTCATTTTGGATGGGAGTCTTTTTGGCTTTGATACGATTATTGATTATGAAGCTTCCCGAAAATTCGAAGAAAATGTCGAAGCAAATGACAGGGTACTTGACAGTTATAATTATTCTGATGCTGAACTCATTGCACAGTTATTATTTTTATTCTGGCTATACAATCACAGAACATTCAAAGTGGATTCCTGAAGAGAAGTAAGCTATTCTAAGCCTGCAAAACCTCTATTAGTTTTGCCCCCGTTGATTGAACTTTTGGAAGAATGCTTCATATAGATAGTTTTTGTTAGTAGCCGTAGCCGTAGCCTTTTTTGACTGCTACTTTAGCCTGGTATGACTAGTAGGTTCAAAACTTAATCTTATTTCAAACACTTTTACGTTTAGAGTTAGTCTCAGACCAAATGTCTATTCAAACTTTTTTTTAGATGCTCCGGATATCCAGCCAATTATAGCGAAGGTTTATACGTACGCGACTTTGTAGATAACAAAAATTTGTTTAAAATAGTAACTCGATACGTTTTTATAAATGGAATTTCTAGAGTGAGTTTTTCACGAAACCTTCATCTAAACTCCTCCTCCTCTTTCAGATCCTTCTAAGTATACTTTACCCAATTATGGCCTTATTTCTTATATTTGAAATTCGAAAATCTGCGAAAATAGCTGCTGCATCAATTAGCAAGCGCGTTTCAAATAAAAGGAATCGTACAGCGCGAATGATTCTAGTAATGACAGTGTTCTACGTCATCGCGAGTGCTCCTGGTGGTGTTTCTGATTTCATTCAATTATTTGTTAAAGTGAAAACAAATTCAATTCTGGAAACGCTTATTGGATACGGCACAATATTCATATCAGCGTTGTTTTGCTTCAATGCCGCATCACATGGAATAATCAATTTTCTAATGTCATCAAAGTATAGGGATACTGTAAGGAAAATGTTGGAAAAGTTAAGAAGAAGTTCAAGGAAAAAGGTTAAGAAGGTGTTCTCAGTAACGGTAGGGAAAATTTAAACAAATTTCGATTCTGTTTAGTTCTTTTTTTCAGAGAAGCAGCAGTCACATTTAACTGTATTGCCAATAAAAATTTATCACTGTTCAAGACTGTTCGAAATTTATGAAAAATGAAAACAGGAACAAAAAAAGCATAAAGTAAATTGAAACCCAATAATTATTTTTTGACTGGCAATTTTTCGAGAAGCCAGTCTTCCGATAATTCAACTTATGTACAAGTATCAATTTTGAATGGCTCATATTCGTTCGTTTTTTTGTTATTCTGTTCTTTTTCTCAAAATGAATGTCGCTTTGGATTTGAACTTTCTCTTCCAAATAATAGAAATAATCCTTATGTTTCGTTTTGGATTGATGATTATAACTCTGATATTCAACTTACCTCATTTATTCATTTTAACCAAAAGTTCTATGAGAACATCCATGACAAATTCATTGCTTATTGGAATATCCACGTGTGACTCTATGTTCCTGATCCAACTTCTTCATGAGAGAATTAAAAAATATTGGATATTTCCATCTAATGATTCATGTATCAACTCCTTCACCTACTACAATTTATTTTCAAGACAAATCAGCGAATTTTTGAGGGATACTTGTGAAAGGACAACATTTTGGCTAGGAATAGTTTTAGCTTTTACTAGACTGATCATGCTGAGATTCCCTGGAAAATGGGAAACTCTGTCCCATCCATGGATCGGGAACATGTTCGTATATTTCATTTGGGCTATCAACGGCATTCATTTTGCATTCTACTATACTTCGTTTACTATTGTGCCAGATGTGGATTGGAATCCTGCAGAAGAGTGCGCTAATTTTCCAACCAACTACAGTGAGCCTTCTTACCAAAATGTGCTTCGCCCTGGTCATGACTTGATAGAAACTACCGAAGGATATTATGTCTTCAATTTCATTTCACGAGTAAGTGATTTCCTCACAGCCTTTTGAAGGAATTCCGAATCCCTCATATTCTTAATTTCAGGCACTCACTAGCGTTGTTCAACCTACTCTTGCCATTATGCTATACTTTGAAGTTCGAAAACTTGCAGAACTAGCAAATGCTGCAATAACCACAAACGATTCTCTTGAGAGGTCACTCATTTTCAATTCTTATTCTGATTCAATCAAATTTTCAGATATCGTCTGGCCCGCATGATTCTAGTCATGTCAATTTTCTATGTTATTGCAAGTGCGCCGTATGGTGCTATCGATTTATTTCAACTTTTTTGGAAAGTTGAGTCTGGCTCATATGAAGAAAAGCTTGTTGGCTATGCCTACAGTATGCTTTCGATTTTATTTTGTATCAATTCAATATCTCATAGTATAATTAACTATAAGATGTCTTCACAATATCGGACTACAGTCAAAAATGTGCTTGGTTTAAAATAAGGATCTAAATTCAAACATAATTCAAATAATTTTTTGAAATGGGCCTGCTCTTTCTTTCCTTCTGTTCAGGGCCAGTTCAGACAGACTTTACAGAGTTTAGTCTGACAAACCCTGTAATTTAAATTCCAATTATTCTGCCACATTTTTCAATTCTTTTTGTCTTTTTCTTTCATTTCGTTTTCATCTAAATGCCTATCGATCCAAGTTCAAGATCCATTTTGGAATTTATCGAAATTATCCTTTTTATTCATTTCCTGTTGGTAATTGCTGCTCATAATCCATGCATCAATTCATCAACCTATTATAATTTGTTCTCAACACAAATCGCGGAATTTTTAAGAGACACATGTGAAAGGACAACATTCTGGTTAGGAATTATTTTGGCTTTGACTAGAATTGTTGTTTTGAAAGTTCCTGGAAAATGGATGATCATGTCGCATCCTTGGATTGGATATTTATTTGTGATATCTATTTGGCTCTTGAACTCTATTCATTTTGCTATTCATTTCAATTCGTTTACAGTTGTTATTGATGGTACTTGGGAGCCTGACGAAAGGTAAGTAGTCAAAGAGAAACACAAAGAAATGGTTAATGCTATTTCAAGAGTAAGTTCCTACATACTTCCCAAATCTATGTTTTATTTTGTCTACGACAGATTCTCACTGGTGTTATTCAACCTGTACTTGCGGTTTTTCTGTATCTCGAAATTCGAAAATATGCTCAGTTTGCCGATAGTGCCCTAACCAGAAATGATTCCCAAGAGAGGTTACTTATTATCAAAATCGTCTACTACGTCATCAAGAAATTTAGATATCGTCTAGCCCGAATGATTCTAGTTATGTCAATATTCTATGTTATTGCAAGTGCACCATCTGGCGTCATTGATTTCTTTCAACTTTTTTGGAAAATTGAGGATGGCTCAACTCAAGCAGTATTCGTTGGTTCCGCCTACGCTATGCTCTCAATTTTATTTTGTATCAATGTCTCATAGTATAATTAACTTTAAGATGTCATCTCAATATCGAAAAACCGTGAAAGGAATTGTTAACTGGAAATGCATAAATTTCTTGCATAAATTGAAATGATGTTTTTCTAATCATGTTCTTTTTCCTACTTCCGCTTGGATATTTCTAAAAAAAAACTAAATCTGCGAAATGGAAAGCATTGTCGATGTCATATTCAAAGCTCAATTTATTATTGCATCAATTGGGATTTTCATGAACATCCCTCATCTAATAATTCTCCTTCAGGCATCTATGAGAACTTCCAGCACTAATTCTTTATTAATTGGGATTGCTTTGTTTGATATATTCATTCTCTCTTCCATAGTTTATGACAGAGCTCATCAATTTCTTTTATCCCTTATTAGTAATGCATGTGTTCATATAGCCACATATCACTATCAAATGTCTCAATGGATTGGAACTTTCTGGAGTGATATTTTCGAACAGACTTCTCTGTGGCTAGGAGTTTTCCTTGCGGTGACAAGAGTGCTCATTATGAGATTTCCTCACCAAAACGGATACTTGTGTCTTCCAAAAACTGGCTATATTTTAGTCATATTTTCAACTTTGATAACTTCTTTGTTATCTGTTTATTTTTATTTTGCAATGAAGCAAGACAAACTTCCAGACGATTGGAAGAATGGGGATAAGTAAGCTTTGTATTACTGTAGCATTACCGTAGCTTCTCATTTTCAGATGTTCTGGAATTCTCGCTAACTTTGATCAAACAACTATTCACATCTCGCAAAAAAAGATGGAAAAGGCTGTGAATTTATATGTTTTTGTGAGCAGCATCTCTCAAATTTCCATCAGTTTGATCTATCCAGTTTGCACCATTCTTTTATTTTATGAAATTCGAAAATCATCAAAATCCGTTTCTTCATCATTGAGCAAGAGGAACTCAGAAAGCAGATAATCTTTCAAAACATTTTGATTATTTTTTTCTGAAAACGAATTTTTTGCAGAACTCGATCCGCTCGTATGATTTTTGTAATTTCCGTATTTTATGTCATCTACACATTTCCAAGTGGGATAATTGATTTCGTTCAATTTTTTGTTCACGATTACGTGAATATATTTCTGGAGACATTGGTAACTTATGGGAGCGTGTTGACTTCTACGCTATTCTGTTTTAACGCAATGTCTCACAGTGTTATTAATTTTATTATGTCATCAAATTATCGGAAAACGTTGAAAACAGTGATAAAATCAAGAAAAGAAGTATCGGTGGTTGTTCTGAATAATAGTTAATAAATGTTTTTAGCTTTGTTTTTTTCTAATGATGTGCTTAAAGGACAAACAAATATGATAAAATGCCAAAGATCAACCCATGTCGTACTTTATGTCTGCTCTTTTGAAACTAGACTAAATTTTATGGCGGATTGATTTCAAACTTCCCACGCGCACCTTCTTCTTCCTTACATTCGTTAGATCACTTAGTTCTTATTTTTATTCCGGGTGCATGTTTTCAATACCTTGGAAGCACTAAGTCGCATTTTGGATACTACTGCTTCAGGCTTGGTCATCAAAATCTATACTTTTAAAGGGATTTTTTTCTGGGTAAGTTGTTAACGATAGATGTAATTTATGCGAAGAAATCAAACTGCGGTTTTTCCAATTGCAAGAACATTTTATTAAAAATCCATAGCATTTTGCAGTATCAGTCTTCTTGCTATTCAAAAATTGATCTAATTGTTGAGTCAAGTTCCATAGCTTCTCAGAACAACCTCTTGTTTTTCAGAGATCATCAAGACACAATCAAGAATCTGACTTGCAACTGGAAATCGAATAACAAATAGTCAAAAACACAATCTTTTCTTTCGAGGAACACATAAAACCCAGATAGAATTAGATTATTCTGTTCATTCTTAAACAGCTTTTTGGATACAATCAACCATTTTTTTTTAATTTTAGATGGAGAATATTGCGGATAAAGTTTTCAAGACTCAACTTGTAATTGCGGCTGCTGGTACTATCATGAACATCCCACATTTATGTATTCTCCTTCATCCCTTAATGAGAACATCAAGCACAAATTCTATTTTGATTGGAATTGCAATCACTGATATTATCATGTTATCCTCTATCACTTATGACAGAGTTAATCAATTTTTATTGAATCCTTTCGACAACGCCTGTGTACAAGCTGGATCTTATCATTTACAAATGTCTCAATGGATTGGAACTTTTTGGACTGATATTCTGGAGCAAACTCCTCTATGGTTTGGGGTCTCATTGGCATTCATACGACTTTTGATTATGAAGTTCCCAAGTCGTTCTGGGACTTTTACAAGTCCGATGACGGGATATTTGGTTGTGATTATGATAACATGTATTACATCATTGCTGACTGTGTTTTTCTATTTCAAGATGCGGCAAAATATACTGCCGGATAATTGGAAAAATGGGGAGACGTAAGTTTGGAAATAGCGCAAGCCTAGTTATTTGTAATTTGCTTTCAGATGCTCTGGAATCCCCACAAACCTAGACGAAACTATTTTATCTAAAGCCAAAATTACCAAGGAAGAATTAGAATCGGCTGTGAATTTTTATGTTTTCACAAGCGGAATTTCTCAGGCAAGCCATTATTGGTTCCTATGAGCTTCAATATACTTTTTAGATTTCCATAGCCCTCCTTTACCCTCTCCTCACTATTATTCTTGTTTATGAGATTCGAAAATCAACAAAATCTGCTTCTGGTACAGTAAGTCAGAAAAAATTATCTGAAAGGTACGTCGTCACCCTGTTTCCCACAATTAAACTTTATTTTTTTGCCAGACACCGCTCTCCAAAAATGATTCTAGTAATGACTTTGTTCTACATAATGTATAGTGCTCCAAGTGGCTTTTGCGATTTCATTCAACTTTTTCTCACGGATAACACTGGTCTTGTGAAGCTTGTAGAGTATGGAAGTGTATTTGTTTCCACTTTATTTTGTTTAAATTCAATGTCTCATAGTGTTATTAACTTTGCAATGTCTTCTAATTATAGAAAAACTGTGAAAGTGCTGTTGAATAGAAAAGGTCCCCCGACTATGGTTGTGATTTCTAAAAGTTGGTGAATAAATTTTTTTCTGTTTTTTCCCATATTTTCATGATCCATTTAAACTATTAAAAAGATGTAACGGACCGAGCAACAAAGCGAAAAACCTGCCTTTTGGTTTCGAAGTTCCTTAGTCGTCCTGTGACTTTAATGAATCCGATAACTGAATATCTGGTTAAGAAAGATGTCAAGAGATATGTTCTTTAGGCGGATAAAGACACAAAAGTTCAATTAAAATAAATAATGGAATCCTTTAAAAAAAAACTAAATAATGCGAGAAAAAGTGATGAGTCCGTATAAAAAAAAACAAAGAAAATGTATAGTTGGAAGGATTTGGGAGCATCCTCGGAAGAAAGATTGAGAGAAAAATTTGATGAAAATGTAATTTTTTTTCCCAAATTTTCTGTGAAAAGGCACCATCTTTTTTGAATTTGTTAGATCACTTTGCGCTTGTTTTTATTTCGGGTGCATGTTTTTCTATTTATCGAACCCATAATAACACTTTGGGTGCAATAACTTTTCATTTGTTCTAAGAAAGCCGTTTTGAGTTCACTTGTCCTCGATAAGTGATTTTCATTTATGTGAAGAATCATTCGGTTTTTTTCATTGCTTTCACACCTTTCTTTGAAGATTTTCTAAATTTCAAAAGTTAGATTTCAAGCAGAGCGCATTAAAAATTCAAACAGTTTACAATATCAGCGTTCTATCATAATCTGAAATAAGCCTAGTTTTTTGAGTCAAGCTCATAACATACTCAAAATAACCTCTTGTTTTCGAGAGGTCAACAAGACAATATCAAGTTTAATTTGCAATTCGAACTCGAACAACAAATAGCCGAAAACAGCACTTCGTTGATCTGAAAAGCACATAAAATTAATTGAATTGAATTAGTTTGTTCCTTCTTAAACCGCGCTTTGGATTCATTTCACCACGTTTTTTCTTGATGGAAGTTATCATGGACAAAGTATTCAAGGCTCAACTCGTGATTTCTGTGGTCGGAGTTTTCATCAACATCCCACATTTATGTATTCTACTTCATCCCTCCATGAGAACATGTAGCACAAACTCTATTCTGATTGGAATTGCGATTGCTGATATTATCATGCTATCATCTATCACTCACGATAGAGTTTATCAATTCTTATTGAACCCTTCGAAAAATGCGTGCGTACATTCTCTTACTTATCATTTACAAATGGCTCGATGGATTGGAACCTTTTGGACTGATATTCTGGAGCAGACTCCTCTATGGTTTGGGGTCTCATTGGCATTAATACGTCTACTGATTATGAAGTTCCCTGGTCGTTCGAAGACATTTATTAGTCCTATAACTGGATACCTTGTTGTGATGGCGATAACATTTACAACTGCACTTTTGACGGTGTTTTTCTACTTTAAGATGAAGCAAAAACTTATACCAGATAATGAGTGAGTCCCTTTCGTTCAACCTGATTTTTAATGTTTTTGGCCCGAATGTTCGAGTTTTTGTTAGTGAACGCATTATTTCAGATGCTCCGGAATTCCCCCAAACCTGGATGAATCTTTCCTATCAAAAGCAAACATCACGAAAAACGAACTGGAATCAGCTGTGGATCTTTATGTTTTTACTAGCGGTATTTCTCAAGTAGGAGATTCAAAAGTTTTACTGCATCTTTTTTTTTAACTTTCAGATTTCAATAGCCCTGCTTTACCCGCTTCTCACCATCATTCTTTTTTTGGAAATCAGAAAGTCCACAAAATCAGCTACTGGTACAGTAAGCAAGAAAAACTTGTCTGAAAGGTACGGTATCTTTCAGTTTTCCACAAACAAAAGTATTGTTTCCAGATACCGCTCTCCAAGAATGATTTTAGTGATGACTGTGTTTTATATAATGTATAGTGCTCCCAGTGGCTTTTGCGATTTCATTCAACTTTTTCTCACGGATAACACTGGTCTTGTGAAACTCGTCGAATATGGAAGTGTATTTGTTTCTACTTTATTTTGTTTAAATTCAATGTCTCATAGTGTTATTAACTTTGCAATGTCTTCAAATTACAGAAAAACTGTGAAAGGGTTGTTGAATGGGAAGAGTAAAGGAGCAATAGTGGTGATTTCGAAAAGTTGGTAAATAAATAATTTGAAATTGTTTTTTATCGAAATCACGATAATAAACTAATAAAAATCACAAGTTAATGTACTAATTTATTTCTCAAGAAAATTGAATAAATTATTGAGTACAGCAGGAATTAAAAACGAATAGACGGCAAAAGTTAAATTTCTGTCTGGTTTTTTTTTCTCCGAATAATTTTGTGTTTTTAACGTAGAACGCTTACCAATTTCTTATTCATCAGTCTGCTTTCTGTTCTTTGAGAATTCTTGAAGAAATCTCAATTTTTTCATTAAATTTTCTTCACTTTTTTTTTGAGATGAATGAGGAACAAATAACTTTTCTACTTGAAAAGATTGTCAAAGAAATTTACATTGCTCATTTTATCATTGCCATTTTGGGAGTTTTTGTATCTCTTCCCCATCTATTCGTCTTGCTTCAATCTTCAATGAGAATAAGTAGCACTAATTCCATCCTCATTGGTATTGCTATTTATGACCTTATAGTTCTATCAGTGGTTATCTATGATAGAATTCAAGATTTTTGGTTTGAATCTTCTGAAAATGTTTGCCCGGAAGTTGACCAGGTAGCCGAATGGATTGGCGATCTCCAGAGGGATATTCTGGAGCAAACGTCGTTTTGGCCTGGTTTATTTCTGGCTTTAACTCGGCTTCTAATCATCAAATTCCCCGCCAAGAATCCATCACTATCTAATCCGCATCTAGGCTATTTCATTGTTGCATTGGTCAGTATTATCAGTGCAGTGATATCTGCTTTTTTCTACTTCACAATGAATTCTGGACTGATCAAGAAACTTTTAAATTTGGAAGTTTGCACAGATGCTCCAGATCAATTAGAAATGATTTTGCACTTTTCAGAGCTAATCAGTGGTATATCACAGGTAAGTAAATGCGGCGTTCAAAAGCTTGAAACAAGAGTTTTTTTCAGATTCTGGTCTCACTGATTTATCCAGTTTTGGCGGTCATTTTAATTATGGAAATAAGAAAAAAATCCAAGTTTGCAACCTTTGCCATAAGCAGGAAGAGCTCCCTCGAAAGGTATGTTTTGTTAATGAAAAGAGTTTTCAAAAATAATTATGGTTTATTTTCTTCAATCGGTTAGTTTAATGCAAGTGGATTTGGAAAAAAATTACCATTAACGTGCGTTTTCATGAAAAACAAAGTACTCAGAGAATTTTCGGCAAGCGAACAGCAAGTTGCTGGGTCTTTGGCAAGATGCCGTGCAATTCGGCAACTTGCGAGCGAAATTGGCAAGTTGCTAGGTAATACGGCAGGATGCCGCTGCTTGCCCCCACGATTTTTGGCTTTCAGTCACCGGCAACTTGCCGTCTGGTAGGCAAGTTGCCAATTACTTGCTACTCTAAGGGCAACTTGCCTTCTGCTTGCTTGTCAAATAGCATGTTGCCGTTCACTTGCCGCCCATTATTGACCCCTCAAATGTGAAGGCGCATTTTCAGACTACTAGTTTTTTCTTTTTTTCTGTTTTCAAGTTTATTTATTTCTTTAATATCAGCATGGATTCATGAAGTTCCGGGCTAATGAGGCAACGTATGATGTAAGTTTCTGGTTGCATCACAGGCTATGGTTAACGTTTCATTTTCAGGTCAAAAGTTCACGGTGTCTTCGAAAAAGACGCAAAATTGGCTTTGATGGGTAGTTGATCAGGTAAAGCATACCTTATACTTTGTTCAAAATTTTTTAATTTTATGCTTTTCAGGACCAAAGGCACAAAAAGAGGAGATGTCATAGACGGAACTTCCGCCATCAAACAAGGAAACCATGCCAAGCTGATACAACTCAAGAGGATCAATTAAAATCATGTTCTTATTTTTTTTAACAATAAATATAATAAAAATTTCTAAATTTTCCTTCGAACTAGTGAAGTATACAGCATGCAAACGGCAAATTGCCAGGTGGGAATGAGCAAGCTTGCGTTACAAATCGGCAAGTTGCCGTCAAAATTGGCAAGTTGCGATGCAAAAAAAAGTGCTTGCCGATTGTCAGCGGCAAGGAGTTTTTTCTGCAACGCAACTTGCCAATTTTTGGCGGCAAGGATGCCGAAAATTCTCTGAGTAATCTTCCAGAACCCGCTCTTCCAAAATGATTCTAATCATGACTATTCTCTATGTCATCTGCAGTGCACCATGTGGAACTTTGGACCTGCTTCAACTATTTCTGCATGGAAATTTCGTTCTAGAAACTATCGCAGAATATGGAAGCGTCTTCATTTCTATACTATTTTGTTTGAATGCCATGACACACACTTTATTGAATTACACAATGTCTTCAATGTATCGGGAGACATTTAGAATGGTTTTCAGTTGTAAAAGAAATAACACCGTTGTGAGCAAGGTGTCTGGATTGGGGTCAACGAGTCATAAATAAACTTTCGAAAAACGATTTTGTGTACGTCCTCACGTGTTTCACTGCCTTAATCAAACTTTTCCTTATCAAAACCTTTGCTCGAATTAGAATTTTAGCATCTGTTGTATCAGATCTAATACGACATCGTTATTTTCATAAATCACCAAATGCATTGTCTTTGTTTTTCAAGAAAATAGAATGAAGTCATTTTTAGAGAATAATGAACGGACACAAAATACCGAATTTGAAGAGTGAACTTTTTTTTTTCCTTTTTTTAATTCTTGTTTACCACGTCAAGATGCTGACTAGCTTCTTATTCACCAGTCTAGTTCCTGTTCTTCGATAATTCGTGAAGACAATTTCAATTTTTTTCATTAAACTCCTTCTCTTTTCTGAGATGAGTGAGGAAAATGTGAATTGCTCCCTTGAAAAAATACTCAACAAAGTGTACATCGCTCAGTTTATCATCGCTATCTTTGGAGTTTTTGTTTCTCTTCCCCATCTATCTGTTTTGCTTCAATCTTCAATGAGAATAAGTAGCACTAATTCCATCCTCATTGGTATTGCTATTTATGATCTTATAGTTCTATCAGTGGTTATCTATGCAAGAATTCAAGAATTTTGGTTCGATTCGTCGTATAATTTTTGTTCGGGAGTTAACCAGGTAGCCGAATGGGTTGGCGACCTCCAGAGGGATATTTTAGAGCAAACCTCATTTTGGCTTGGTTTATTTCTAGCTTTGACTCGTCTTTTGATCATAAAATTTCCCGCTAATAATTCATTATTATCTAATCCGTATCTAGGATATTTTATTGTTGCACTGGCCAGTATTATTAGTGCAGTCATCTCTGGTTTTTTCTATTTCACAATGAACTCAGGACTAATCAAGAAGCTCTTTAATTTGGAAGTTTACACTGATGATCCAGAAGATTTGAAAATGATTTTGCATTATTCAGAGTTGATAAGTGGTGTATCTCAGGTATGGAAAAACAGTTCTAATAGCATTTCAATGGAATTTTTTTCAGATTCTGGTGTCATTGGTTTATCCTGTTTTAGCTGTACTTATGGTGTCGGAAATAAAAAAAATCCACAACGTTCAAGAAGTTCGCTATAAGCCGAAAGATCTCCATGGGAAGGTATCTCAATCATAATTGTCACTAGGGCCTCACAATCAAATTTTTTCAGAGCCCGCTCTTCCAAAATGATCCTAATCATGACTGTTCTCTATGTCATCTGCAGTGCTCCATGTGGAACTTTGGATCTTTTTCAAATGTTTCTGCATGGAAATTTTGTTCTGGAAACTATTGCAGAATATGGAAGCGTCTTCATTTCTATACTGTTCTGTTTTAATGCAATAACCCACACTTTACTGAATTACACAATGTCTTCAAAATATCGGGAAACATTCAGAATGGTTTTCCGTTGTAAAAGGAATAACATCGTTGTGAGCAACGTATCTGGATTTGGATCAACGAGCCATATGTAAACTTTAAAAATGATTTTCACCTGTCCTTCCTCACGTGTCTAACAAATAACTTTGATCAGTTCCGATTCTGATGTAAACTAACAATTATCAGTAGAATGTGTTATTTGTCAACTTTTCAAATGTTTAGATTTTCATTCAAACTTTGTCTTTTGCTTGAAACTTTTGAAAAATGAATGAATACTACTCGGAATTTTTCACAAACTATACTGAACCAAAAAAATCCGTCTTAATCTTCATTTACGAATCCACGGCAACACTTTTTGATCTCAGTTTTCCTCTGGCTGTTGTATTTTCATTCATCGCTATTATCTCAAATGCGTTCCATCTTTTGGTTTTGTCCAGAAAATCAATGAGAAACACAAGTGTCAATATTTTATTGATGAGCTTAGCTATCACTGATGTAGTTTGTCTGCTTTTTACTGTTTATAGCAATATTGATACTATAGTGACAACATCGCAAGATTTAGGGTGGTAAGTATTGTCAGAGTAAAAAAGTTGCGACGCGTGAACCTCACAAAGCTGTGAAAAACTCTCTCGAATAAACTCCACCTTTTTTTGCAAGAGTGCCGCGCACTTTTCAGATTTTCTTAATACAATGGATTCCTTGCGCCAGTCTCGAATTAATCAATTGAAAAGTTGAGTATTTGATTAAAATAGCAATGAAATATCCCTAACATCATATATTCCCGTCGATTTCTCTTTGAAAAGGTTAGAAAACGGCGTAAGATAGCCAGTGTAAAAGTGCGCTGCACTCTTGCAAAAAAAGGTGGAGTTTATTCGAGAGAGTTTTTCACAGCCTTGTGAGGTTCACGCGTCGCAACTTTTTTACTTTGACAATAAGGACACGTTGACGTCACTATCCCATAAGTACTTGTAAATTTGCAGCAGAAAACCGGACAGCTATTTTTCTCAAGTACTCCTTTTGATTTCCCTTAATCTTGATGAAATCTGCCGCAGAATCTCTCCTTGGATTGGTATTATAATGGCTGTAACCCGCTTATTACTCTCATCATTTCCGCTAAACCTGACTATCCGTAAAATGACCAAACCACAGTTTGCTGTTGTATCCATATTGGTTTGCTATCTGATAAGCTTTATCATCTCATCAAAAACTATCACACAGACAACAATTTCGGAGGTAATAATCTGGATACCAAAAGAGCGGTGAGTAAAATTTGAGGAAAAACTGTTCTTATGTTAAAGTAAAACTCAGGTGTGGTTATCCAGCAAACTACAGTGAACCGTGGTATGGCATGTCACCATCTGAATGGGATTTATTGAATGAGTCTGCTATCACTTTCCTGGAAACTTTGGATGTCATTTTTCGGGTTTCTATATCTTTTCTATTTTTAGACAAAAAATATTTTCTAAATTTCAGAACCTTCCCGCTGTCATCTCACCTATTTTGACAATAGCATTGGTGAGAGTTCTAAAGCGAATAGCAAAATCAAGAACAGAAATGCAGAGTGATCAGACAGAGTTGATATTTTTCCAGTTACACAAAAAACCTCAAAATTTCAGATCCACTCCGGATCACACAACTAAACTAGTGACCCTTCTAACAGTATTCCTTGTTATAACAGAGTGTTCGGTGGGACTCGCACTTTTAGTTGTACATATTGGGGAATATGAAGTTTTATTGTAAGTTTTTTAAGCAAGAAAAAATATACTAGAATTTGCAGAATTATAACCTGGAATATATACTACATTTGTGGTCTTTTCTACCCATTGAACTCCACTGCTCATTGTATAATTTGCATGTTATTATCCTCGCAATACAGAAACTGTGTTACGGAGATTTTCCCATACTTCAAATCTAAAGAAAGTGAACGAAGAACCGTGAGTATCGGGAGAATTTCAATGAAAAATAACTAAGATTTTCAGACTATGGTCACTCCAAGTTCCCAGTCAATCAGCTCTAGATTCAGAAACAATGCAGTGTCAATGAGATAAACTCATTTTCAAATAATCTGAAAATTACTTGCCAATAAACGTTAATCAATATTTTTCTCATTCCAAAAAGTTGACTTCCTTGTCGTGATTAAAAAGAAAAAAAAACAAAAAGGGAAAATCATTTTCAGCTGCTCACAATCATATTCATTTTTCTTTTTCCAACACTTGTGTTCCATGGTGACTTCTGATTGGATTTTTGAGCAAGTGGAATTTTCCTCCAGAAATATCGGTTATGTGGAGATTTGGCTAGCTTTGTTTGGCCTCTTTTTGAACTTATTTCATTTTTTGATTCTTACCAGAAAATCATTAAGAGCTACCAGTAGTATTAATATTCTACTGATAGGAATCGCGTTATGTGATATCATCACTTTGTTTTATACCTTTCACCAACATGCTGTTCTTACTTTTAGCACAGGATATATTTGGTAAGTTGCCTCCTTTGTTTGTTCTCATTTTCTTTTTATTTTCATTTCCAGTGAACCTCCAGATGGATTCTACAGATTATTATTTCTGTATTTTATCTCCGCTATCAGGAACGTATGTCGTCAGATATCCCCATGGCTTGGTCTTTTAATGGCTGCAGCTCGTTTTTTGATCGTATCCAATCCAATGAGCAAAACATGTGAAAAACTTGGAAAACCTATGTTCGCAATTATCACCATTCTGATTCTTCTCACAATTAGTATTTCTCTAACATGGCCGTATTATTTTCCAATCATTATCCAAGAATATGAATGGGGACCAGGCGTGGAATGTGGGTATTCTGAAAACTATACGGAAACTTTGTACTTACCAACGACAACTAATTGGTTGGGATCATCGTGGGTGCTATCTGTTATTTTAAGTGCTGATAGTATCAGCAAATTGATACCAACGATGATTCTCCCTATTTTAACTATTGCTTTGATTCGGGTGCTCAGAAAAGCTGCGGAGAATCGGAAGAAGCTTCAGAGCAACCGTGAGAAGTGAGGTGTCTGTGAAAAGAAGGTTTTACGATCAATTTTGCAGTTCGACTAAAGAGCATACCACAAAACTGGTTGCAACTATGACATTTTTCCTATTGATTGCTGAAGGACCACTTGGAGTTTTCTATTTCATCCAGGCACACAGTAATTTTGATTTCGTGTGAGTTGAATTCAGTGTTTGCGACTGCGAGACACATAAATAACCTCGTGCTAGGATTTTCTTCTTTCTTAACACTATTAATCAAAAATTCTTCTAGAAACATAGCAACAGAAGCAGCTTTAACCTGGAACATCTTCGTCACTTTAAATTCTACAGTACATTGTCTTGTCTGTGTGGCTTTGTCCTCTCAATACAGAACCTGTGTCCGAAAACTATTTCCATGTATCCCTATGAAGTCAAAAATGGTAGCCACAGCGCTGTTTTGCAAACTTAAATGATTAAATCTTTTCAGACAAGTGTGAGGCCATCAGAACACTAAAAATGAAATTTATTTTGTGTTGAGATGACGTCTTATTGAAATTGGAAGAATCAATTGGAAATTAATATTTATTTTCAGACTATTGTGAGCTTCGAATTCCTAATTTATCAGTCGTATAATAAAAATGATTCATATGTCATAGTCTGATAGAGCCCCGCAAAGCTTATCAGTAAAAAGAAAATGCTAATTAGCGTTGAACAATGTATTTTTCTCATTACAAAACAATGACTTCCTTGTCAAGGGAAATAGAAAAACATACCTAGTATATAAACATTTTCATATCTTCATAGTCATTTTTTCTTCGTCGTCACCTGTTTTTTTTCTCATGGAGAACTTCAACTGGATTGCTGAACCATTGGACTTTTCTGCTAACAACGTTGGTTTTGTAGAGATTTGGTTAGCTTCTATTGGCCTCTTTTTGAATTTATTTCATCTTTTGATTCTTACCAGGAAATCATTAAGATTTACTAATAGTATAAATGTGTTTCTGATGGGAATCGCAGTTTGTGATATAGTCTCTCTGTTCTATACTTTTTATCATCATGCAGTTTTCACTTTTTACATACCAGACATTTGGTAAGGAGAAATTTAAGAAATGACTCTATTTACATTTTCAGTGAAAAACCTCAGGGGTTCAACAGAATGATTTTTGAGTATTTTTTATCCGCACTGAAGAATTTATGTCGGCAGATATCTCCATGGCTTGGCCTATTCATGGCTACAGCTCGTTTTCTCATTGTATCTAATCCAATGAACAAAACTTGTGAGAAACTTGGAAATCCTATATTCGCATTCATCATCATCTCCATCCTCTCTGCAATCAGTATTTCTTTGAATTGGCCTTATTATCTCCCAATGTTTATTGAGAAATATGAATGGGAACCATTCGAAAATTGCGGGTATCCTGAAAATTATACTGTAATAATGTACTTTCCAACACCCACTAATTGGTTAGGATCATCGTGGGTGCTACCGGTTATATTAAAAGCTGATAGTGTCAGCAAAATCATTCCAACAATAATTCTCCCAATTTTAACTGTGGCCTTGATTCGAGTTCTTCGAAAAGCTGAGGAAAATCGGAAGAAGCTTCAGAGCAGTTCTGAAAAGTAGGTGCTCGTGTAATAGAGGTTTATAGAAGTTGATGGGAATTGTAGTCCGAGTGTAGACCATACCACCAAACTAGTTGCAACAATGACATTTTTCCTATTGATTGCTGAAGGACCCCTTGGAGTTTTCTACTATTATCAAGCTTCCGGTGAATTTGATATAGTGTGAGTGGAAATTTTACAGAAAAAAAGTGCAAAAGAGGATATAAATAACAGGTTGTTTCAGTAACATTGCAACAAATGCTGTTTTAACCTGGAACATCTTTGTCACTTTGAATTCTACTGTACATTGTCTTGTCTGTGTGGCTTTGTCCTCTCAATACAGAAGTTGTGTCAAAAAACTGTTCCCTTGTTTTCAGAGAAAATTAAATTTGGTAATCATGGTTTATTTTTCAAAACTATTCAAATCTTTTTTTCCAGACAAATTTGCGGCCATCTGAAGCCTCAAAATAACATTTATTTTCATTAATTACTAATAAAAATCATGCTCCATTTCTCTTTGATTCTTGACCAATGTATCTCAGCTGACCGCTGTCATATCTGGAGCCATAGTCTAAACAAAATACGTTAGTTCATAATGAAACTTCACCCATCACTAACCTGTTGCTTGAATTCTATTCTCAAAAGATCTCTCGCTGTTTCTCGGTATTTCGAGGAGAGTAAGAAACAAATAAATGGTTGTGATGTGGAGTTGAGACAGAATAATATAGAAGTGATTATGGTACCATAGCCGACCATAAGCTCTAAGATAGAGTTTGAAGATATTTGAACAAAAGTGTTAATGAGCCAGAGGACAGCATGTGGAGCACTTGATATAACGTATGATAGAGTAAGGAACAGAATCATCCGACTAGTACGAATTCTGAAAAATAGAAAATGAACAAATGTACCGGGCAGCATAATTGAACGTTCAATAATTGATTTTTAGATATTCAAATTTCTGAAGTTTTAAACCAAACCAAAGTTCACAAAACCACTTTCCAAGACCAAGAACCTTCTGATCTTTCAGTGTAGTCATCAGAATCTTTTCTACCCTTACCTGTCTAATGATCCCACGTGATTAGTATCTGATATCCTATTGCCTGCTGACCGAATTTCAACGCATAAAACTAAAGCTAGCAATGGATAAATAACACTCACAGTCACCTGAAACAGAGTCTTGTTCGTAGTTTGTTCATCTCATCAAACCTGAGAAACTGCCAGAAACACACTATGAACCTCTACATGCATTATAGATTCTTCTGGATGAATAAACCGCAAAATGTACTTTGATTCCGAATATCCCATTGGATATTGGATACAGTCTATTGGAGGTATCCACAGCGGGGGAAATTCCACTAGTTGCATTCTCAGATAGAAATTAGAAGAAATCGCGGTACTTATGATGAAAACGATGAAAATTATGATGTCACCAACCACTGGTTTGGTAAGAATTGCGGATCTCATGCAGGATTTTAGAATAAGTAGTCGGATGAGAACTATGAAAACAGCCAGCCAGCAGGATATTCGAATCAAGTTTTCATGAAGACTCCTTGTCACCCACATTGCAAACGAATAAAAATAAGAAAAATGATTTTTGCATGAATTATTTCGAATTGCCCAATTCAAAGTTCTCTCAAAAACTACTGTGGAACTAGCTATCAAATCGGAGAAACAAATTCCAATTATCAAAGAGTTCGTGCTGGAAGTTCTCATAATTTTCCTCGTGGAAACAAAAAAATGGGGAATATTAAAGATAATAGAAATAATAGCTAATCCGTATTCAATATCAAAAACAAAATACCCAAATATTTCATTCAAAGAGTTATACGTAGCAGTGTCTAGGCGTTGGTTCATGATGGTGATGATGTGAAGAATAGGAAGTAATGAGGTACATGACCAGTGGGTGTAGAAAACGAAAAGAAGATGCGTCAAGCAGAAAATGAAGTCTATTTCGATAGAAGTTTTGGGTGCAAAATTCAGTTTCAATGGGGGAGAACATACGGAGAAATATATAACTATTTTAACTCCTACTTGGATACAAATTAGATCATAATATTATTGAGTAAAGAACCTTCGTTGGTCACGTAGGAATTCACAGAAAAATAAAAGACGAAATCGAACATTTTGTATCCTGGTTATTAATTGAGTTCTCGAAGTTTTGTGTTATTGGGTTATTGTCAAATCTCGGACCACAACCTCTCTGCCTGTTATTCTTAATATTTGTTTGACAGCATACCGATACTAAGAAGATAATAGAAAGCAAATGATAGGCTGTGGCGTGGAATTAATACAGAAAAACGAAATATATGATGGTCCCGTAACCCGTTATCATCTCTAATGGAAAACCGAATAATTCATTCGGAATGATGTTTTCAATAAAGGAGCAGAACAAATAAAATGATAAGTTTTGAAGTTTGGAGATCGAAATGTGTGCCCAGTGGACAAGAAACAAAAAAATGTTTGAGAAAAGACAAAAGTAGAAAATATTTATCAGTTATTTCATTGAACTACCGTAAAATCTGGGACTGCAATCTGCTTGTCCTTGATCCTTAATATCCGTTTTACAGTATTCCTATACTGTGATGATAAAAAGAAGCAAATGATAGGTTGTGACATGGAGTTCATACAGAAGAATATAGAATATATAATAGTTCCGTAACCAGTTATCAGCTCCAATAAAGAACGTTGCGAGACATGGAAGAATGTCATAACTAGCCAAATGATACCATAGGGAGCACTGGAGATTACATAGGCCAAGGCAATGAATAAAACTTTTCGACTGATACGGTGTCTGAAAAATTTAAGCAGGTTACATTTGTTATGGTTTGTCGTTGGTCTGACCTTATTTTACCTATGAAAACACCGTACCTTTCCATAGATCCTGCTTGGTTAACATCCGAGACTCTTCTTGCAGCTCTTCGAATTGCCATGAACAAAAAAAGAGCCAAAACTGGATAAATGACGCATACCGACAACTAAAAACTTGTGTTTATTATGCCGATTGCAACCTTTCTTACCTGCGAAATAGTTATAAAAGCGTTATATCGGCCTCTGAATGTTTTTGTTGCTTCCAGATTGAACATCACAACGTATTGGGGTTCTGTATAGCTCTGTGGAAATTCAGAGCACTCTTTTGGAGGTACCCAACGCGAATATGAGACTGACACCATCAGCATTCTGAGATGGTAGTTCATAGAAATTGTGGAACTAATAACTAGAACAGATAGGAACAACAAATAGCCAGTTATAGTTTTGGTGATCAGATTTGGGTTGAAACATGATTTTAGAATAAGCAGCCTGATAAAAACTAAGAGTACGGCGAGCCAACAGGATATTCGGACAGAACTTTCAATCAAACATCTGATAATCCAAATTGAGAACTGATAGAAGTAAGAGGCATGATTCAAACATGGATTATTTTCATGAATCCAGGCTAATGTTCTCTCAGAAAATACCGCAGAACTAGCAACCAAATCTGCTAAGCAAGTTCCAATTATCAAAGAGTTTGTACTAGAAGTTCTCATAGATTTTTTTGTCAACACAATCAAATGAGGAATGTTGAAAATAATGGCAATAGCAGATAATAGATGTTCAATATGAAAACAATAAATAAAAACTTCATTTAGAGATTTATGTGTGATCTTGTCTAATTGTTGATTCATGATTACCAAGATAACTGATAAAAACATTTTTAGTAGATGGAGGAGAAGAGTTCAAGCAGAACAAACAAAATGATGTGAGTTTTGAGTTTGACGCTTGGGAGTCGAAATCAATGCTCACCTAGACAGAGGGAATCTATAATTTCCATTAGTCATGTCTTCTAGAAAGTTCAAAAAAGAAGTAATTTGTGATTTTCGGAAATTTATGGGTAACAATTAGAAATAAAATGGGTGTTCAAAATACCAATGTATGATATAAAACTTGTGATATGAAATACCTCATACTGAGACTTTGGTACTTGTTTGGTTTCGTACGTGTCTAGAAGTTTTTGGGAATAATGGAGAATATAAGAAGTGTTTCGAATAACAAAAAAAGAGTATGATTTTTCTACTTTATTTAAGTGAAAAACCAATTGGTTTCAAGAATTTCAATGATTTCCAATTTTAGTTCCAAAAATCAGAGTTTTTGCCGTTTTTCGGTAGTTCGAAGACATTGCAAAACAAATGAGGCATTGGACAGAGGCATTCCAACAAAACAAAGTTGATGATACAGTACTTCCATAAGTTCTTATGAGTTCCAATATTGTGTAATGCTCGGCATGAACAATTAGCTCCACAATGTTTTGAGTGCCAGAAGGTAAAGTACAAACAATGTACGAAAATGTCAGGAATAGAACCATACGACTGCTTCGATTTCTGAAAGATAAAATGATGTAAGCAACTTTTTTAAAGGAAGTTTTTCCACCTTGTTACTGCTCCTGAACGATTGATAATAACGATTTTGTTTGCTGATTTTTTAATTTCAAGATATAGAATAAAAGCCAATAATGGATAAAAAATCGCTATCACAATCTAAAATTTTATCCTATACAGTATTATATTTCCCTGGATTAAGTATACTTACATGAGAACTTCCTGCTATTATCGAATGAGATTTAATGTCATCAATAAAAGCATAAATACTATCAAATAACATGTATTTTCTTATGAATTTTGGTTCTGTATAGTTTTGTGGGAACCCTATGCAAGCCGCTTCTGGACTCCATGTACCTTCCTCCACGATAGCTTCATTATGAAGTAAAATAATTGAAATAGGAAAACTCATAACACATAAAATAGGAAAAATCAGATATCCAGTTGATGGTCTTGTCAGAAATTTGGATTTGAAACAAGATTTTACTGTGAGCAGCCTAATTAACACTAGAGAAAGTCCAAGCCAAAATGTGATCCTTGTGAAACATTCACAAAGAAATTGACCAACAAAACAAGAGAGTTGGTATGTATAAACATATTGATTTCTACACGGATTTTCTTCCAGTATCCATTTGAAAAAACGTTCCTTCAAAATGAGTGATGTAACAATCAAATCACAAACAGATATTCCAATAAGTATCGAGTTGGTGCTAGACGTTCTCATTGGTTTCCGCGTGCAAATAACCAAATGTGGAATGTTAATCGTAAATCCGACGAGGGCAGAAACAAATTGAACTTCATAAATGTGAATGAAAATGTGATCTAAGAAACTGAAAGTGTTCAAATCTAAAGCTTCGTTCATCAGGTCTGAGCATAGGGAAGTCAAACTCAAGAAAAGAAAAATTAGTTCTTTCCCAAGCGTGTTTTCTATTCCAATCTTTTGGTCGCTATTCTTGAAAACATGACAAGCCTTGAATTTTGTCAAAATTTTTCACAACACAAAGATCACATTATTTATTAGACGTTTCTGTTTTGACAAAATTAATCCAATCAAAAATCTCTAATTTAGAGCTCTAATGAATTCCAGTTTTGGTTCTAAATACCAGACTTTTTGCTGTATTCCTGTAGTTTGTTGACATTCCAAAACAAATTAAGCATTGTGCAATGGCATTCCAACAGAAAAATGTTAATGTAATAGTACTTCCATAATTCATTAGAAGTTGCAATATAGACTGAGATTGAACGTGAATCAGCATTTCCATAATATTTTGAATTCCAGTTGGCAATGAACATATTATATAAGAAATCGTTAGGACAAGTATCATTTTGCTACTTCGGTGTCTGAAAAGTTATGAAGCAAAAAATGGCGAAAACTGGAAAGTAACCAACCGTCTAACTGCTCCCGAACTATTCACAAAGGTAATTTTTGCTGCCGATTTTCTGATATGAATGAATAGAATAATTGCTAACACTGGGTAAAGAATAGCTATCAGAAGCTGAAACTGGAATACTGCCCTTAAAACATTATAGATTAGTTGAACTCACAAGCGAAACTCCTTTTACCACTGAATGACTTGTGGCAAGAGAAGTAAGTTCTTCGTCATTATCGAATCTTCTGTACTGTCTCATGTACTTTACCTCTGTGTAAGATTTTGGAAATTCAACACATTCTGGTCCCGGGCTCCACGAGCCCCACTCTAATACAGTTTCATGAATATACCAAGTACTTGAAATAGTAAAACTGATAAGATACGTTATTAGAAAAATAACATACCCAGTGATAGGTTTTGTTAAATTAACTGATTTGAAGCCTGATTTCACTGTCACCAACCGGATAAAAGCGAGGAAAAGCCCAAGCCAAAAAGTAGTTCTGATGCATGTTTCATTAAGGAATCGACCAAATGTGATTGAAAACTGATAAAGGATTTGAATGGGTTGATACACGGATTATTGTCCAAGATCCAAATAGAAAAGCACTCTTTCATAATTGAGAATGTGACAATTAGGTCACATATGGATATTCCCATGAGAATGGAGTTAGTGCCCATGAGAATCCCATGAGAATGGAGATGTTCTCATAGACTTTCGGGTTAGAATAATCAAATGAGGAATGTTGATCATAAACCCAAAAAAGGCTGACACAAATTGAAGCTCATTTACGTGAGCTATAAAACTGTTTAGGAAATTATAGGTGTTCAAGTCGAAAGACTGGTCCATCAGAAATAAATGTATACGGAACCAGAAAAATGTTTTCTTATACTCAAACAAAAACATATTTTTAAATTCTCTGAAGTTCCAGTCTGACGAAATAAGACTAGCAGCAAACTTCAAGCAGTATTCTTCTGAATAGAAAACAGGAAAAAGCAGAATACAAAATGTGATGTGAAATTCCAGCAAAATATGATGAAAGTGAAAACTGCCGAACATCCAGCAAAAAGTTCTAGCAGCGAATAAATATACCTGTAGAAACGGCGACTCAACAAACAAAGTACGGGAACGGGAAATTACGAATGGGAAAAACAGATCAAAAAGAAGTGCTTTGAACTAATTTTAAAAGATTTAAGAGTGCATATTCAACTAAAACTTTATTTTTATTTGAAACTTATTTGGTATTTTAAATTAGGATTGTTTTCAAGCAGTCGTTGTGTTACTTTTCATTCGTTCTTGTGTTGACAATACAATGCCCGTAGCAAACTTTGAGCAGTTGTCTTGTAAATAGAAGACATAAAATAGCAGATAAAACATTGTGACGTGGCATTCCAGAAAAATAAGATGTAGTAGGAAATGGAAGAATACCCCACAAACAGTTCCAGCAATGAATATGGTTGTAATTTAAAACGAGTTTCAAATATCATTTGTATTCCAGGTGGAAAAGCACATATTACATAAAATATCGTTAGAAATAGAATCATTCTGCTACTTCTGTTTCTAAAATTTTACGATTGTTTATATAAAATCAAATTCTCCCCACCTTTCTTCTGCTGCTGTGCGGTTCACAAAACCAACTTTCTTGGCTGTTCTTCTGATTTCCAAATACAAAGTTATTGCTAACACTGGATACAAACATGCGTTGACGATCTAAATGAATCAAATGGTTTGAAATCTCAATTCATATTTAAATTTACATCCGTCAGTCCGGACACTGTCAAATTGAAGATTGTAAGTGTATGATCTTCTTTCAGACTATCAACGTGGGTTATTTCATACATTGGTTCAGTGTAATTCATTGGATATTCTGAGCATTCACTTTTTGGTATCCACTTCGTTAAATATCGTAATCTTTTCTTTCGGTACAACTTTCCAGAAATGATAAAACTTGATAAACATAAAATTAGGAAAATAATGTATCCAGTGACATTTTTGGTTATAAAAGTCGATTGAGACCAGAACTTGATGGCCAGTAATCGAACCAAAGCAAGAGAGATTCCCAGCCAGAAATTGATCCTTGTGAATGTTTCAACCAAAAAAAGCCCCGTTAAAAGACTCAGTTGATTCAGATAACTGTATGTATTTCTGCATGGATTAACATCAATCAGCCAGTATGCAATTCTTTCTCTTATGGTAGTGAAAGAAACAATAAGATCACAAATAGATATTCCAATAATAAGAGAATTAGTACTGGAAGTTCTCATAGATTTTTGAGAACAAACTATCAAATGAGGAATATTAACTGTAAATGCGATCAAGGCAGATGCAAATTCAAGTTTGAATATATTAAATAAAAAATTACTCACGACTTTGTAAGTTTCCATGTCAAGGCTTACGTTCATTATTATCAAAATTTCTGGTGATGTGAAGTTTTTTTTTTCAGTCTTTGCCTATGAAAATTTTTCCGCCAACACGGAAGTTTTATTAGGTGTTTTTCTTTGTGTAAAAAAATTCAAACATAATATTTTGGTGTTCCAAGAATCATCAAGAATTCCAGTTCTAGCTTCAAGGTTCAGATCTTTGGCCGTGGCCTTTCAACTCGAATAGATGAAAAGGAACTGTATTGTTGCGAGTTGTCGAGAAGCTTACGACAAATATATGACATACGGAATTTTCATCATCCAGATATCCAAGAATCAAAACAAACGGTGTGTTTTGAAATCATCAAGCACCATGGCATTCTTGAATGATTATGAAGAATTAGTGGCATCATTTAGCATCGAAGATTGAGAAAACTATAATTATAGAAAAAATCATTTTTTCCTGATCATCAGATGATGTTCGTATCATTTCAATGATATCATTTATCACAACAAGAAAGGTTACGGTCAAAACAAAGAACGGTAGGAATTGCAGAAATCCATTTTTCAAATACTTCAATGCAAATGTGACATCTAGTTATTGGAGGTACAGTAACCCATAGAAGGTACAGTAACCCATAGAAGGTACAGTAACCCTACCGTAATCTCGCAACCTTTGCTCCTACTTTTCTCTACTCAACCTCCCGGGGTCTCCCCACACCAAACTAAAATCGAATTAACTTTTGAATCTTGTCCACCAAGACACCAATAAGTAATCAAGCCTCCCTCATATATCACTTGATTCCATTAATATTCGCGTGTGCAATTTTTGATCCAACCTGACTAATAATAAAATCTTGTTTATGTACCGCCTCTTAACTAAAGTATGTGTTTTGCCCTAGCTAACACTAATAGCAGTTTTACCAATCTGTGATTTCGATACAATCACCAGTTGGAGTGGTGGTATAAAAGAAGGCTGGAATAAGGGGTAAACATCAATCACTAAAAGCTACAGTAGGATGAATTTTTCTACTACTACAGCTAAGCCTCTTGATGCTACTACAGCTTCAGCCAAAGACATTGTGACCTATGTAGTAATCCCAGACTGGTTCGACGATGCTTTCAAAAAATTCAACTTTGTTCTTGCAATTCTTCAATTCGTCGCCTTTTCAATTAGTCTTATCCATATGACTATCCTAACTCGTAAGGAGTTGCGCTCTAATGCAATCTACCGTCTAATGATTGTGATATGCCTTTGTGATATGGTTAGCCAAGTATTAGGTTTCATCTCTTTCTCGCCCTTCTGGATTCGTGAAGTTAAACCAGGACAAGAGTGTTATGTAACCACAACTTATCAGGATGCTCTTATCAATAAGTATGGAGTTGGATTGTTGGATGCTACTCAAAGAAGTTCCACGTGGCTTGGATTATTGATGGCTCTCTATAGAGTTTTAGCCGTGATGTTCCCATTGAATCCGAGGATTGGGAACCTGACAAAATTGTTTGTGGTTCCATTGGTACTTGTGATTACGTTGGCACTAAATGGTTTATTGTCAATTGCAGCAATGTGGAATCATGAGTATCATAGGCAATTGAAGGACTTTAGGTAGGCCGGTTACTGCACTTAGAGCCGCATTTTTTGTTTTCCAGCTGCGATGGAACCCAACACTTTATTCCTGAAACTGAAGTGAGATATTTGACAACAGTACCTAAGGATCGTAAAGAATTGCATAGGCAAATCGTCATTTTTTATGGAATCATCAAAGCTTTACCATCTCTTATTGAACCAGTTCTTGCTGTTTTATTGATTATTGAGATTAAGAGAGCTTCAAGTCGAAGAAAGAATATATCTAAATCCGATAGTGGTAAAAGTGATAGTACTACAAAACTGATTCTATTTGTGACATTGTCATCTTTTTTGTTGGAAGTCCCTAATGGATTCTCACACTTTTCCTACTACGTTTTCGAACAAAATCAGTTGATAAGGTTAGTAATGGTTTCAGAAGATACATGTAAACGTATAAATTATTCCAGAACCATAGCCTATCTAATCATGTGCTTCGCAGAAATATTTCCAATGGTTAACTCTTCAACTCATCTTTTTGTGTGCTTCTTCATGTCCGCTCAATATCGGGAAACTGTAAAATCAATGTTGGGGCTCAAGGAGAAACCAAAGGTATTTGATAAACGTCTATTTAATTCAATGACAAATCATTTTCAGATCACATTTGTGGAGGAATGCAAAACACAGACAATGACAAAGACGGCAAGCAAATCATTTTGAATTATTCTTTCATTTAACTTTGATTTTATAATATTTTGATACAATTCTCCTTTTATTTTGTATGAATAAAAAACGTTTTTGATTCTATAAAAATTTGTGAACCATAACAAACGAAAAAATAACTGAAGAGTCCCCCTAAACTAAAACTTCCAGGAGAAGGTTACTCAGGTTTCACAACAATTTCTTTTATTTCTCCATTCTTTTCCGTTTTCAGTTTTATCCATTCAGGAAGATAGAAATCTTCTTCGTTCATATTGTTAGCAATCTGAAATTCCAACCGTTGCTTGTTTAACACTTTTTAGATGAACTAACCGCATCCCCTGCTTCCTTGATATCACGGTAATAAGTTTTAACAGGCGGCTTTGCGAGGTAGGACAGCCACCAGCCAAAAGTTGAAGTTGGGGCTAAAAAAAAGTGGATTCTGGAAGGCGAACATCAAAGAAATGGGAATTTAGATACCTGTGAGAAGAGTAATGTCACAGAATAATCCGGAGAAAGCCAAATCTATTTGTGGTGTGGAATTTGAAGAAACAAGGACCTAAAATATTTGAAATTTGGTTAGTTCAATATTACCATTTTCCAAAAAAAAAACTAAATACAAACTGAATTTTCATGGCAGAAAATCACAACAATTACCTGATACCTTGGTGAGTTTTTCGGAACTGTGTAATTTTTCAAGTTCGTAATATTTGCAACCGGTTTCATTAGTCTGTCATGAAACACCGAATGTGCAAATGAAACATCATTCCCCATAACAACCACTTTATATTCATAGTGGTATTTCTTATCTGAAATTCTTAACTTGATAGTCTCTCTTTTTCTTATTTCAAACCCACTCTTCTCCACTAAAAAATCTGTGGCAGCTCTGGTAAAAGTGGGATCAGATGGTTTATGATCTTCGTCTCCCTGGAAATCACCACGGCGGACGTGAGTACAGATTCTAAAATCTTAACTGATCTGGAAAAAAAATTCTTTTAAAAAATACTGACACAAAATTTTCATAGAGGTTTATAGGAAAGAGACGTTTTGCTTGAGCTATCGAGTCGTCAGTGGGAGCCAACAGATAGTGAATTTCAGTCCGCAAATGATCAAAATATTTGAAACTTTGAAAATATAATCCACTCATATAAAAGTTTCGAGCGGAAAGTTTCATATACATTTTAGGATCTTCAAATTTGCAACATGACGCTGAGTTCAGGTATTTTTTGACTGTCGAATTGGGCTGAAAAAGTGATTTGGGTTTCAGTCAGTTAGGCTGTAAAAAGAGATTACTAACCGGCAAAAGTCGAAATTGAAACTGATTCATCATTTTTGGGAAAATCACTTGAATACTTTTCTCAAACTGTTTCACCACTTTAAAGTCGGATGCATTAACCACAGCGGTTCTGTTGAGCATTGAAGCTATTCCATAGAATGATACCAGTTCAAATAATTGATTTCCTGAACTTTTTTTTAGAATTTGGTAATGAATCGTTTGAAAATTACCTAGACCAGCATAGGAAAAAACCAAAAGCTTCATTTGAAGGGTTTTAGAATTCGGGCTGATACAAATCTGTCTATTTCTGTAGTTCAATGGAGAATGAATTGAATGCATGGTCGAATTAGAATTTGAACATTTTTTGTTGGGCAAAGTAGGTTTATTGATAAGATACACATTGAGCAAAATACCTGGAAACTGGACAAAATTCCCCAGTTTCTTGACTAAAACTTACTGAACAAAAAGAAAGAGAAAAATAGATTTCGCTGAAAACAAAGTTCAGGTCGCATTTTGAGGAAACTGAAAGACCATTAGGTGGTATCCAGCGGAAAATAAAGACGGAAAAGATAAAAAGCTGAGTGAACGTTTGAAGAAGCGCTGCAATAAATTGTTTGGCGGAGGCAACTTTTATTATTTCCGGCGAAAACTTTTATTTTTTCGATCCACCAACTATTTCAGAATAGTAATGTTTATTCAAGAAAAAATCAAAAAATCAAAATAATCCACAGAATAATGAAATAACTCTGAACCAATTGAAATTTTCTTGCATTGTTTTTGCCATCACTTGTTCTATCGATAACTTCTGAAAATTAAAAAATCTCCACTTTTTTCGTTAAACCCAAAATTACCGCATGCATTCCCGTCGAAAACCACCGAAGTATCAAATAAATTATTCATAAAATCCAAACAAGCCGATGAGTTCAAGAAGTTGTTTCCGTTGTCTTGAAAGCTTACTTGATGCTTTGTTTTCGAAAATACTCTCTGAAATGTGAAGATGAAAACCTTTAAATTTTTGAAATGTTGGCCAAAAAACCTTCAAATTGGGTAATGTTACATTTCGCAGACTTTTGTTTGAAATAATTTGAAATGGAGTTGACGAATCTGTACTTTTTTCAAATTAATGTTAAAAAACAAAACAATTAGCCTACCATTCAAAAGAGCCACATATTCCAAGCTTCCCAGGAAACTCAAATCAGTAATTGAAGTGTTTTGAATTGTCACTGAGCCATAAATATTTTTTACATTTTTCAATTTATCCTTGTAAATTTCATCACCAGTACCCATCATTACATTCCCAAGGATTTCAGTACAATTGGCTTCCAAATTTTTCAACTTTTCGAATATACAAATAGAATCGTCGGTGTCGTTCCAGCAATGCTTGGCATCAAGGTGTTCAAATTTTACATTATTATCCAGGAAGAATTTCATTTCAGAAGTAGTGAAACAAAAGTCAGGATGCGGTTGGTAAACATTGATCAGAAAGGAGTCACGACTTGTCGAAATAGTCTTAAATTATTATTGTTATCATAAATACTTTTCAAAGTATTATTACCTTCAAAGACGGCATTTCGAATCTTGTCAAATTGGGACATCTTTCAATGTTGATATCATAATTTTGATATTGATTCGATCTCAAATTTTCCAGGTTCAAGTAAAACGAAAAGTTTTGAAGATCAGTGTCAACGAATTCCAAACATCCACTGATATTTTGAATATCATTTAAGGGTGACATGTCAATGGGAGGATCATAATCAGTGTAAAAAGCACGAAATGACATATAATTGACAATAGAAGTGCACCCTCTGAACTGCTCTAGGTTACTGGTATAAAACCGATCCGCAATGCATCCTGAAAACACTTTTTGAGCATTTTGATTGTAAAGTGAGCTTAGACCTTTACAGCTTTTATAATTGCTATAAACAAACATTAATGTCAAATCTTCATATTGTTCACAAAATGATGTGGCGTCTAAGACAGAATTGTTGTAGGCATAAAAATTACATGTTATATTTGTGAGATTCCCGAAATTCAGCACTTCAAGGTTTGTGTTAAAAGCAAATTCAAGCCAATTCACTGAAACAAGTATAGATGGATCTGATTATAATCACAGTGGGCAAGAGAGAGAGAGAGAGAGAGAGAGAGAGAGAGAGAGAGAGAGAGAGAGAGAGAGAGAGAGAGAGAGAGAGAGAGAGAGAGAGAGAGAGAGAGAGAGAGAGTCTGCAGACAAGCAGACACTCTCGTTTCTCTAACTCTCGCCAAACTTACATGCATCGCAATGGATCTCCTCCAAGCTTGCTAGGAATTCTATACTGGCATATTGAGTGTTATAAAACGAGATTCCCCCTTTGAAAACTCTCAGATTTTTGAAATATGCCGTAAGCTCAAAAACTGGAATATCCGCATTCTGACCGAAACCCATTATTCCACAAACATCTGTACAATTCACCGGCCATTTTGCTATTGTTGTAGAGTTAACGCTTTCTTCACGGAACCAACAGTTAGGATCTGGATTTTTTTAAATAGATACTAGTTTCGGTTTTTAGCATCGAAGCAATATGTCACTCACCACATTCATAAGCCAGCTCAATTTTTTCAAATTGGGTCAAATCTTTGGCGCAGTCTACTTGATAAAATAAATAAACTAGAATAAAATAAAAAACTAAAATCATTTTAGTTCAGAATGAAACTGAGAATAAGGTTTAGAGGAGGAATGTGAGGAAAGTGGTGATTATCCTAGACATTTGGTCATACTTTTTGATGTAAAGGTATACTTGATATTATTGAGTCTGGCTAGTGAGAATGGCAATAAATTATAGAGTCACCTTTTTTTTGAAACGGATGTATGTAAATGTAAAATTTCGAGATAATGTTGAAATTTTTTGAAATTTTTAAATTTTCATCAGAAGAATTCAGTATTTACATTTTTTAAGTATTAGTTTTCAATTTCCGATTTATAGATCATTCTTCAGTTTTAAACAACCAGCCACATCAAACAAAATCCTATAAACTCATGCCATATAATTTGAATATTTTTTGAGCTCTTTTCTGTTCTATCGATAACTTCTGAAATGGAACCAATTTTCATTAAATTTTGTCCAAATCAATATTACCACATTCTTTGCCATCAACAACCACCGAAGTATCAAATAAATTATTCATAAAGTCCAAACAAGCCGATGAGTTCAAGAAGTTGCCTCCGTTGTCTTGAAAACTTACTTGATATTTCGTTTTTGAAAATACTCTCTGAGGCTCATTTTGAATCAAAACCGAAAGGAGTAAAAATGTATACCTTCAAACTAGGTAGAGTAGCATTTTTCAAGCTTCTATTTGAAACAATTTGAAATGGAATTGAAGAATCTAAACATTTTTCATAATATCAAACTTGACAACATCCGCCTTACCATTCAAAATAGCCACATATTCAAGACTTTCAAAGAAGCTCAAATCGGTAACCGAAGTGTTTTGAATAGTAACGAAACCATAAACATTTTTCACACTTTTCAGCTTATCCTTATAAATTTCATCGCCAGTTCCCATTATTACATTGCCAAGAATATCCGTACAATGGGAACTCAAACTATTCAAATTCTCGAAAAAACAAGCATCGGTATCATTCCAACAAAACTTTGCGTCAACATTTTCAAATTTCACATTATTATTCAAAAAGAAACTCATTTCAGAAGTTGTGAAACAAAAGTCTGGATGAGCAGCATCAACATTGATTAGGAAAAAATCACGAGTAGTGGAAATAGTCTGAAAATTGTAGGCGATTGAAACATTATTAAAATTATTTTCCAAGAATGACGTACCTTCAAAGACGGAATTGCAAACCTTGTCAAATTGAAACACATGTTGATATTAATATCATATTTTTCGCGGTCATTCGATTTCAAATTTTCCAGATTCTTGAAAAATGAAAAGTTTTGCAGATCGGTATCGATGAACTCCAAATATCCGCTAATGTTTTGAATATCATTCAACGGCGACATATCTACTGGTGGATCATAATTCCTGATAAAGTGATAAAATGACAAGTATCCAGCGATGGAAGTGCACCCTTCAAACTGATCTGGGATAGAGGCATACAAATTTTGAATGCACCCTGAACTTCTCTTTTTTCCATTTGAAGCAAAATTGGCTTATATACCTTTACAATTCTTAAAATTGTTGGTAGTAACAATTAATGTCAAGTGTTCATATTTTTCACAGAATGGTGTGGCGTCTAAAACAGAATTGTGACTAGCGTAGAAGTCACATGTAATGTTTGTTAAATTTCCAAAATTCAGCATTTCAAGGTTTGGATTGGAATTAAAGTCAAGTCGATTTACTGAAAATTAATAGATGAACTTGGATTATGAATAACACGCGAGAGAAACAGACATACTGACACTCTCGTTTCTCTAACTCTCGTCGAACTTACATGCATCGCAATGGATCTCCTCCAAACTTGCCAGGAATTCTATACTGGCATATTGAGTGCTACCAAACACGATTCCTCCTTTTAAAACTCTCAGATTTTTAAAAGGTTCCAAAAGTTCAAAAACTGGAATATCCGCATTTTGACCGAAACGCATTACTCCACACACATCTGTACAATTTACTGGCCATTTTGATATTGTTGTTGAATTGATATATTCTTCACGGAACCAACATTTTGGGTCTACATAGAACTGATTTTTTGGATTTAGCATATAGTTCATTGAATTCTTACCACATTCATAAGCCTGCTCAATTTTTTCAAAGGGGGTCAAATCTTTGGCATGGAGTAGTTGGAAGAATACATAAATTAAGAGATTACGAAAAAGAAGAAGCATTCAAGTTCAGAATGAAATTGAAAATGATAGCTGAGGGAGAGGAAAGTGAGAAAAGTGGTTATTATCTAGACATTTGGACATTTTTTCTGTTGAAAAGATAAACTTGATATTATAAGTCTGAGAATGTCAATAAGTTATTGAATCAATTTTTTGAAATTTATTTCGAATAATAAAATTTTAGATTAAAGTCAGAAAAGGAATATATTGAGTTTAGCTAATTTCCAATTTTTTCTTCCAATAATTTCCCAATATGAATCTTGATCGAATCACTTCTACGAGCCATTCTATTTCCAAAATGCTCACGTTAACTTTGTGAAATTCTATTGTCACAGTGACTACATACATAATTTAACTCATCTGAATATATGACTCATCCTTCAACTTTAAACTACCCACCACAACAAATAAAAGCTCTCTAATCCGACCTTTGAACAATGTCCTAGATCATTGAATCCGTCCGAAAGGAATGAGCTTTCATTGAGCAAAATGATTGCACTAATTGAACAAAGCTGTGCAAACTTTCATACTGTAGAAACTGAAAGAAAACTCTAGAAAAGATAGCTAACACAGGAAAAAAGGACAAGAAAGTTAACAAGTTAGGCCACAAAAAGAAATTCAAAACAGAAATATCTATTTTGAAATGGTGTGAATTTGCAAAACAAAGTTATCATTAAAGCTTCAAAAATTTTTCAAAAAAGATCTCGCTCGTTTTTTTACTCCTCCGGATGCTCTGATCACCTGTACATACAAATGAGCAGAATATACATCACTCACCATATTAACATCAACATCAAAACCGAATCCGATGTCTACTATAAAATGAGGGATCATCACTGGATCCTCACTTTCCGGCGCATCGTCTTGGTCAAGCGAAGCAACCGCAACCAACTGACATGTCTCTTACTCTTGTCGTCGTTTCCATTTTAGCCATGGCTTCTGGAGCCAACGCCGTCATCTCTGGCAACTACAACTGCACCACTTATAATGGAACAGCTGTGAGTTTTTCGTTTTTCCAAGTGGTATGCTTATCTTAAATTTTCAGTTTGTCTACACTCCAGCCGCTGTGGTATGCTCCAATGTCATCTCTGACGCATCCTGCCAGGTTCTCTACGCTGCTCCAGATACTTTATACCCAGCCGCTGGAAATGATGCTGAAAGAGCTTATGCCTGCTACACCACTGCTTCTGCAACACCAGCAACATCTGTAAACGATATGGTTCAAGCCGCCTATACCAACTGCCCAAAGACTTGTGGATTCTGTTGCATGACCAGCGCTTATTCATGCTCTAATGTTGCCTGTAAGTTCCAATTGATAGAAAATCAGAGTTCATCTCTTGATATTTCCAGATCCACGTCTTACCTGTTCTTCCATCACTGCTGCTCAATGTCAATCATCTGTCTGGCGTACCATCATCGCTCAGGATTGCCCAGCTTCCTGTGGATTCTGTAACGACGGTGGATGTGTTGACGCCGTTGTCGATTGTGCCAATGACGTCTCCATCTGTAGCACCGTAGGAATGCAAGACTTTGTTAACACCTACTGCCAGAAGACGTGCTCCAGATGCGCCTCTTCTACCACCACCGCTTCATCCGCATCCAGCAGCTCTTGCAGTTCCTACAACGCCGACTCAAGCACTGCCTGCTCAGCCTGGGCTACCAATGGATTCTGTACCAACACATTCTACACAGTCGCTCAACGCAAATCGTATTGTGCCACCACTTGCAAGCTCTGTTAAACATTTCAATTGCCTTGACAACGATACTTCATGACTAGACTTCACACGGGTGACGATGATGACAACTAAGGATAATTATTATCTTGTTTATTGTGATTTTGTTCTTTCTGACCAATAGAATGTGAATTTCAATAAATTTAGTTATCCTTTAACGTGTCTTAAGGTTGCATGATATTCTGGTACAAGGGCATCCAACGATTCCGAATTGCACATTTACAAAAGATATAATTGCTGGGATCTAAAATCAATTTTCAAAGTGCGATACAAAGCGCTAACTAAAAATTCAGAAAATTTTTTATCTCATAGTAGCTCCTTTTCTTATCAGACTTTCTTCTCTTTTAATCGCCGAAATATCTTCTCTTTTAATCGCCAAAAGCATATCTAAAGGAATGAGTCAAAATCTATTGCAATGTCTACGAACCAATCTGAGAGCATACTGTAGACGTGCAAACAAAACACCATTCATCGACCTTTGAACGTCCCTGATCATTGAGTCTAGCTGTGGGAGTGAGGAAACAATGCAGGAAAAAAAATGAACGTGTGTTAGCTCCACTAAACCAATACTAATACCAATACTGTAATGGAATACATTTTTATTTCGAGGGCAGTTTTCAGATTTTATGGTGATAAAGAAGTTAAAACATGCTCTAGATCTCACGATGACAACTTTTTTTGCTTTCTTGAAAGATTTCACAAGAAACAATAACCACTGACGGAGACCAGAGAAATAAAGAGTTGCAGCCTTTTCAATACGTGGAAAACGGACCAATTTCTCAGAAATTATGTATGTTATTATTTTTTGTAAACAACCGTCAAAGAACACCAATTTTTCATAGTTCTTTTTGAACGCAGTTTCCTGTTGCTAATTTAAAGACAGCTAAACAAACATTATAGTAGACTACAACGGAACAATCATCCTCTTGGAATGAGCTTAGAAGTGAATTTAACTCATAGAGAAAGGATTTCTCTGAATGGGAATGAGAAACTTTTCCACAGGTAAGAATCAAAACAGCCTGCATTTTCTGTTCCAATTCATCTGGACCCGAATGCCTTCAAAAGATCTAGCTCGTTTTTTATCGCCACCTCCGGATATATTTTTTTTTTGCACCTGCACAAACTAACTGTACATTGACGTGTAGTTTTCCAGTACAAGTTTTGACATCCACATCAAATCGTTTCGTATAAAAGGAAGGGAGCATCCTAGAATCCTCACTTTCCGGCGCCTCGTCTTGGTCAAGCGAAGCATCCGCACCTTGCAATTATGTCTATCAGCTTTGTCGTCGTTTCCATTTTAGCCATGGTTTCTGGAGTCAACGCTGTCATCTCTGGCAACTATAACTGTACCACTTATAATGGAACAGCTGTAAGTTTTTGTCTTCTCAAAACATCTTGCACATCATGAGACTTTCAGTTCGTGTATACTCCAGCGGCAGTGGCTTGCTCCAACTCTCTCTCAGATTCCTCTTGCCAAGTACTGTATGCTGCTCCAAATACCCTCTACCCAGCTGCTGGAAACGATGCTGAAAGAGCTTACGCGTGTTACACCACTGCTTCTGCCACACCAGCTTCATCAGTGAATGACATGGTTAAAGCTGCATACACCAACTGTGCCAAGACTTGTGGACTGTGCTGCATGACAAGCGCCTACTCTTGCTCCAATGTTGCTTGTACGTTTCTTTCTGTCTTGATATCAGTTTCTATCAAAACCATATTTTCAGATCCACGTCTTACCTGCTCTTCCATCACCGCTGCTCAATGCCAATCTTCCGTCTGGCGTACCATCATCGCTCAAGATTGCCCAGCTTCCTGCGGATTCTGTAACGACGGTGGATGTGTTGACGCCGTTGTCGATTGTGCCAATGACGTCTCCATCTGTAGCACCGTAGGAATGCAAGACTTTGTTAACACCTACTGCCAGAAGACGTGCTCCAGATGCGCTTCCTCTACTACCACCGCTTTATCCTCATCTAGCAGCTCTTGCAGTTCCTACAACGCCGACTCAAGCACTTCCTGCACAGCATGGGCCAAAAACGGATTCTGCACTAACACCTTCTACACGACCGCCCAACGCAAGTCGTATTGTGCTACCACTTGCAAGCTCTGTTAGACATTATTGTGAGAGATGAACTTCGAGACAAGACAAGACACACCGGGGAGTACGACGATGATAAGTTTATTGTGTTTCATTCTTCCTGACCAGTTGAATAAGTAATATCTGAATGCAACAAATTCATTGAATAAAACTTTTTGTTTCTTACGAAATGTAAAACTTGGAAACCCTTGTAACGAAAGTAATGAAATTTTTGTACCCGCACAAGAATGTGTAGCTATGATCTTCCGATCACAAACCCCACTTTTAAAAGTGTCAATTCGATTTTCGTCAATTTGTCAGACATCTCATTTTGCCCCGCTTGTCACGTTAACTACAAATATGTTCTTTTGTATGTTTTCTTTGTTTGCCAATGTCTCTCCAGACACACTGTTTTCAATTTCTCAACTACACTTGTTATTGATTTCTCTTGTTTTCAAGATTCTTTTCTAATGATCAGAACGTTACACTGTGGAGTTTGCAACGAAAGTTCAGCTGTTTTTCATTTTGGAGCACAATCGTGTAAGTGAGTTATAGCCTTATATCCTCAATATTTTGGAATTCCTCATATTCAGTGCTTGCGCTGCATTTTTTCGTCGATTAGTTTCAAAAAATCAAATCCCTCCACGAAGATGCCCTGGGAATTGTGATATCGCACATCAGATTACAAGAAGAACATGCCCCAATTGTCGCTATGCAAAATGTTTGAAAATTGGAATGAAAACTTATTTGGTGGAGTCCAATGCTTCTTGCTCAACTTTAAAAATTAGTATACTTGAAGAACTAAAAGAATCATACAAAGAATTAATCCAACTTCGGAAAAACACTTTCAAAAATGAAGGGTCAAAATTGGTGTTCTTTGAAGAACGGGATGCTGTTTGTGCTGTAGATTTCACTTTGGCCTTAGAGACGTTGATCGCAAAGTTTAAAAAATTGACGCCAGTACCAGATGATCAACAGAACCGATTGATAGCCAATTTTGTAATCGCTTTTTTACTCGCAGATCAGTTTTATCGATCAATTGGTTTGTTTAAATATGGACTTCTGATATAATCGGTATTTTCAGATTCAAACTTTATTATTCTTCCAAATGGCAACTATCTGGATGTTGACAATTTGGATCAACACTATCTCGGGTCTACATCAGATGGCAATAAAGCTCAGGAGGCAAAGAAGTGAGTTAACACTAACAGTCATTTTTTCATGTCGATTCTTCAGATTCCTAGGTCCATATTGGGATATTGGAAGGAGATTGCTGAATCGAAAATATAAGGAACTTCGGATAGATTTGAGTGAACATGTGCTGATTGGCGCGTTGATATTTTGGGATTTTGGTGAATTCTTTTTTGGCCCATAACTAAATATTTTTGGCAATCCAGGCCTCCCCCATCAGTCGGATGAGTGTACTGAAGTATGCCTTCAGAAGAGATCTGAGGCAATGAAAGAACTCGTGGAATATGAGAACAGGACCCGATCCTCTGAGGAGGCTCCATTTAGGATAGCGGAAGTAATGTTGTTGCTTCAAATGGTACAAAAAGGAAAGACTATGATGGAGGAGTACAAGACAATTTCAATAGTTTATGATTTGTGTGATAAGAATTCTCCATTGTTTCACATGTTTGATTAATGAAATGAATCATTGAACTTCTTGAACTAGTTCATTGTTACACTGGGGAAAACCATAACAAATATTTCTTTTGATTTCCTAATGTTCTATTGAACTTTTTCCATTCCCTGAACCTCCGATCCATTTTTGTCACATCAACTACAAATATTTCCTCACCTAGGGTTGCCCTTCCTGTTTGTTGTTATGTTCTCCGATTTCTTCGTTTGTCTATGTCTCTAAAGACACGCCATTTTTCCTTTTTTCTCAACTTTTTTTCAAAAACTACACCTGTAGCCATTCATCGATTTAGAGTTTTGAACACTTCGTTCATGGAACAATCATTTCCGTGCGGTGTGTGCAATGAAACATCGGATGCTTTTCATTTTGGAGCACTTTCGTGTAGGTTCGTTTTTTTTTCATTGTTTTTTTTCAATTCGATTAAAAAAAAAACTTTTAGTGCTTGCGCTGCATTTTTCCGTCGAATAGTTGTTCGAAACCGTATCCCACTTCAACAATGTCCAGGAACATGTGACATCTCAAGCCAGGTTCTGAGAAGAATTTGCACCAGATGTCGTTATCAAAAGTGCCTGAATATTGGGATGAAACCATCATTGGTGCAAGCAAAAACTTCGCAGGCAACAGAAACTCAGAGTCTATTAGAAGAACTGAAAGAAGCCTACCAGGATCTTAGTGACAGCCGAAAGAAGACTTTCAAAAACGAAGGATCTTGTCTAACATTCTTCGAGGAAATGGATGATGTTTGCGGGGTTGATATCACTTTGATTCTGGAGACAATGATGAAAAAATTCACAAAACTGACACCAGTGTCGGATGATCAACTGCGATGTTTGATTACCAACTTTGTAGGATCCTTCATTATAATGGATCAATGCTATAGATCTATAGAATCCAATTATATCATTCTGGCTAATGATAATTATGTGGATGGGAATAATTTGGATCAGCATTTTCAAAGCATTAGTTCGGTTTCTAATGAGACAAAAGTACAACAGGCAAAGCAGTGAGTTTGGTCTTCATCGCCATCTCTGGAGTATTCTTTTTTTGATTTTCAGACTTCTAGTGCCATATTGGAAAATTGGAAGACAAATTCTAGATCAGAAATACAAAGAACTACGGATTGATTTGAATGAGCACTTATTTATTTGCGGATTGGTATACTGGGATTTTGGTCTTCCCAACCAAACTGAAGATTGCATAAATGTATGTCTGGAAAAAAGGTCCAAAATTGTGGCAGAACTTATCGAATACGAAAACTGTACGCGATCTTCGGAAAAATCCCCATTAAGAGTAGGCGAAATAATGTTATTGCTTCAAATGATACAGAAGGGAAAAACAATGATGGAGGAATACAAAACAATTTCGATAGTTTATGATTTGTGTGGTCAACATTGCCCTTTGTTTCGCATGGTGCAATGAACCAACATTTTTGAAAAAATTTCTGGAAATGAAGTTATTTTGTCTGAAGATTTAAGTTTCAGATGTGAAGTTCAAAATGATGCAATAAAAAAGTTTTCTTAAATTCTAGATAATAAATTCCTATTCTTTGGGGAATTAGTTCGAAACATGATAATTTGATGTCTATTGAATTTCTACAATGACCCGACCACAAACTCCGCTTTGTTTGCGACTACAAACCACGGGTTTACATATATATTTTGGAGATTGTCAACGACTAGGTCATAATGATTCATTGTTCGGGCTTTATCTTTAAAAGTGATCCGCTTTTTATGGAGTTTCAAATGTTTTCGCCCAGGGAATTCTGAAATGATTTGGAGAAAAATTTTCAATTTTCAAATGCAACATTTATAATATTAGTATCATCTTTTCCCCCGATCATATTGTTCTATAGAACCTGCCCTTTTCTTTATCCCTTCCACCCTCTTATTATTCATTTCTCCCTCATTTCTACCCCCGTACTTCCTCCCACTTTTTGTCATCTTTTTGGTCAATTCGACCACATATTGAACATTCTGCGTCTCATTTCTTTCTGGCCTCCCCGCCAAGTTGACAAAACAAGAAGCACAAACTACATGGTGCGGTGATCTTCAGTGGACACAAAATTCTCTGCCCCTGCGCGGGACAGAGAGGGAGAAACATTTTCGTTTTCGACTATCCCTTGACTATTTGCTCATGACATTTGGGGGATGCCACGCCCACCCCTTACACTTGTTAGTGTCCTACTACTTATTTTTTCGATTTTTTTCAGATTTGAGGAAAAAAGTTTGAGAACGGGCAGGTGGAGAGTGTTCTGATATTTTGTTTTATTTTGGTTTTGATTCTCAAATTTTTTGAATGTTTCTATGTCTATGTTTCGGTCAAATCACAGGCTTCAATGAAAAATGAATTCTAAGTAAGGCTTCTGAAAGTTCAACATTGTCATCATGTTCGGTTTCACACTCTCTGTGGTTGATCACATATCGCTTCCATCCTTATCCTCCTTTTTATCAGTTCATTTTCCATATTTACCAAAATTTCAAATCTAAATTTAACCCTTTTTCGTTCAGATGGAAAGTCCACCAAATCTTCTTCCGAATCTTCAAATCTGTGGAGTTTGTGGTGAAAATGCAGATGCCGTACATTTTGGTGCACTTTCATGTAGGTGAGTTTTTTTGTTTAATTTTTGAAAAAATATAGGTTTTTCTCTGATCTTTTTACTTCTAGAACATTATCCCAATCATTACACTCTACTGACTTTTTCTAGTTCAACGTCACCTTTCCCCCCTCCAACATTTCCCAGAATCCAAATTTAGAAATATCTCATTATCTTCGTCTCAAATCTAATAATTTTTCCAGAGCATGCGCCGCATTCTTTCGTCGGCGAGTCGCTGCCGGAAAACTAATCACAGTGAGTCGATGTGAGGGAAAATGCAAATTAGAGAATCAACTTCTCAGAAGGTTATGCCCAAGTTGTCGTTATGAAAAGTGCATTAGAATTGGGATGAAGACGTCAGCAGTGTTATCAAGGATGGCAGTGAAAATGGAGCCAGGATCAAGTTTGAGTCCGTGGATGGGGCAGAGTTTATTGGAGCAGATGAGAGCGGCGTATGCACGGTTGCAAAATGCAAGAAGGGATGCGTTTATGAGTGAGGTGTGAATTGAACTCGCTTCGAAACTTGGAATAAAAATCAATTTCAGAGCCACGTTCCACAATCAGCCAACTACAAAGAACTCAACGCATTGTGCACTATCGATATTGATCTGATTGTTTTACACTACACTTCATTTTTCCAATCCATCACTCCTGTTGATGAGGAGCAGCGGAAGAATCTTGGAGTTCACTTTCTGATTCCTTTCTGTCTTCTGGAAGGTGGTTTTAGATCTCAAGGTGGGATTACTGTAGTCATTGAAACTGTTACAAAGCTTTTTTTCAGATAGTGAGTTATATTTGATGCCGAATGGTGATTATGTAGATCTGAAGAATCTTGACGATTTCTACCAGGATCCAGATGAAAAAGACACATCTATAGCAGGAGGTGTTACATCGTGAGTTCCCGAAAATAATCATTTTAACAACAGTGATTTTTCAGATTAATGGAGCCATATTGGAGGCTAAACAACCAAGTACTAAGAAAGCATCTGAAAGAGGTTCGACTAGATTTAACGGAATTTCTATTTGTTAGTGCCCTAATTTTTTGGGATTTCGGTCAGTTCCTCTTTTTCTGAAATAAAACCCATGAACATTTTCTAGGCATCACGAACCAATCAGATGCCTGCATTCAAATCTGCAAACAAATGCGGTCTCGAGTGATAGAAGAACTAACAAATTACGAGAAAAGTCTGAATAGAAAAGAGGATCATTCGATGAGAGTCGGAGAAATTGTGATAGTACTTCAACCAGTTCAAAAAGCACTTGGAATTATGAATGAATGCAGAGATATTTCAATGGTTTATAATTTATATGGAAGGGAGTGTCCACTGTTTCGAGTTCCAGAGAATAATGAATTTCGTTAATAAAACGTTGTTTTTTAATTCTTTTTGTTTTATTTGGTGACTTTGGATACAGCCGCAGTACGAAATGAAAAAAACCAGTTGGGAACATTTGTGTCGATTGAATTCAGAATTTCGTGGTACACCAGAACAACTTCCGACTGTGGTTCACGCTTCAAAGTTTCTCAAATTTTCAAATTTTGCTTCATTTCTTCACTTTCTAACCTTTCAATAAGACATTATCCTAGCCCGACCTAACCTTGCCCTCCCCACTAATTCTACCCAAGGCTACCCTAGCTTTTCCCATCTCCTCCCTTCTCATTTCAAATTTGCCACAAAAACTAATACAACTGATCATCGAAATCGTTTTCCCGATCATTTGAAAACATGACTGAAAAATTGGAAAGAAGTCGGCCCAGTCGAGGGAGTCGTGAGCAGAAAAGCCGCGAGCAGAAGACTAATAAGAAGTAATCCTTCCCAGAACTTTTGCTATCTATTAACCCAAAGAAAACTTTTCAGAAAAAAGAAAGGTCGTAAAATTATGAGCCCTGATGACACTATAAAAAATGGAAAATTCTCTTGGCACGTTGTCACTCTTCTTGGAAGTGGAGGATTCGGTGACGTCTACAAAGTGTACGATGAGAAGAATAAATCAAAACAATACGCTTTGAAAACTGAAAGTGAGGATGGCAAAAAAGTGATGCTTCGTTTAAAAGTGGAAGTTCGAATTATGATGGCTATTACTGAGGCAAGAAAGGCAAATGCAACAGGAAATAAGCATTTCGTGGAATTTGTGGATCGTGGAAAAAGTGAAGATTTGGGAGTGAAATTTGTGGTGATGAGTTTGGTGGGACCAAGTTTAGATGATTGTCGCAGGAAATATGGAGTCTGTTTGAATGATAGAAGTACTCCCTATATTGTGGCTATTCAAAGTTTAGAGGTGAGTTAAGAGGAAGATGGGGTTAGAATTAGTTGAATCGGGATTCTGGTAGGATCGGTATCCTACCGTATTCTGACATATTCTAAGCAATGAACTGTAAGAATAAAGTTCAAGAGTGATAAGAAATATACAAAAGAGTTTGAAGATTTATCTCAATTCCAAGGCTATGACCTAAAAGTATAACGTCACTCTTTTTGGGTCTAAACTGTATTCTGATTGCTGGCGGTGTGATCCTTGGACTCACCTTTATATACCTCCTGTTTCATACAGAAACAACAAGTTCCCCTTTTCCAGGCTGTCCGAGACCTTCATGCTCTTGGCTACCTCCATCGTGACATCAAACCTGCCAACTTTGCAGTTGGCTTCGGTCCCACAGAACCCACAGTCTTCATGTTGGACTTTGGAATTGGCAGAAGTTTCCTCGACCCAACTACAAAACAACACAGAGCCCCTCGAAAATCTGTAAAATTCCTTGGAACCCTTCGCTACGCCTCCAGAGCTTGTATGAAAGGAATTGATCAGGGACGGAAGGATGACGTGGAATGTTGGATTTACATGGTTTTTGATATTTTCGATCCAGACGATGGAATTGTGTGGAAATGTGTGTCTGGAAGGGATAAGATTACTCGTGTCAAAGATGACTTTTTCGCGGGGAAAAGTGAAACTATTAGATTGAACATTTAAAAATTATAGAGTATTTTCAGCAAAAGAAGCGTACAACAGAGTTCCATACAACATGAAAACCATTGTATCCTACGTGAATACGTTGAGATTCGCTTCCGCTCCGGATTATCCATTTATGATTGATTTTCTTTATACAATGTCCAATCAGGCTGGCTTCCCTATCAATAATATCAATACAGGAGCTTGGGTGGGAAATTTGAAGAATAAAAAGGGATCGGGAAGGTCGAAAGGAGGCTCAAGATCGGACAAACTGTCGGGATCAGATGATAGTGACTCGTAATAATAATAATAATTTTGATTTTCTTTAATAAAAATTATTTTCTAGCCTAGACTTTTTCGAAACACAAACCACATGAAAAGTGTGTTGTTATCGCTTTCTCTTTCATTCTAATTCTCTTCTATTTCATACTTGTTGACTCCTTCCAAATTGTGACCAAATTGTTACTTTTATTTCATTTTCAATTGGAAAATGTTCAAGAAATCTCTATTAGTTATATTCGTTGCTTTTTTGGTGCAATATGCGTTTAAAGTGTTGTAAGTCTAAGGATGGCCTAATTTCATTGGAAACTCGGCCATCTCTTCTCATGTTTTTCTTCCAGATTAACCCTTGATGTCCATAAGCGCACCTACAATCATCGTCCGGGAGCTTGTAGGAAAATTGAAGGAATTATAAATGGATCTGAAGATATCACAATTGTACCTGAAAAACATCTTGCATTCATCACCTCTGGCCTAGTTTTTCTTCATTCCGATCCCTCAAAAACTGAAAATCAGGGCCAGATTTTCATCTACGACCTGTCAAAAAAGACCTATAAAGCAGAAGAGATCCCAGTGTTGAACCTGGAAGATAATGAGTTCTTACCACATGGAATATCACATTGGATTCTAAAAGATGGAACTATTAGGTTGTTTTTGGTGGTGCATACAAAGAATTTTGAGCATTCAATTGTGATTTTGGATTATGATGAGAAGAAGAAACAGTTGAATCATGTAAGAACAGTGAAGGATGAGAAGTTTGTCAGGTAGGACTTTGAGATTTTGTTCTGTGTGAAGGTTGGTCTGTTACAAAGAACTGTGTTTAAATTCGTACCAAGTTGTCTTCCCTTATCACTGATAGAATTCGAACTCTGAACTTGAGTTAAGCCACTACGACCACCGAAAGCTATTTCAAACTTTTCGTAACTCTCCAAATTCAAATCTTTTTTTAACCAACAATGGATTGTATATATCTGTGGACTAGTTTCACAGTTCCTTTGTTGTCTTCTTCATCTGTGCCCTTCATCTTATAAGACTTCCATATTCCAGACCAAACGATGTCTTAGCCACTGGTGAAAACTCCTTCCTCATCTCTAATGATGGAGGTGCTTGCTCTTGGAAACTAGCCAATGTCCTGGAAGTTGCAACTGGGTTCCATCAAGGCAGTTTAGTTCATTATGATGGGAAAGTCAGTTCTTGATCTTCTTAAATCTCCCACTGACACTGAAATCTTTTCAGAATTCCAAATACCTTCTAGAAAAGACAGCCACAAATGGAATTATCTTGTCGAAAGACTTGAAGACACTTTACGTGTCATTCATTTATCAGGAAACTATCGGAGTGTTTGACTGGGATGTCAAGAAGCAAGAGATTCAAAAGGTTTCAGAAATCGAAACGTTAACCGCCTGTGATAACTTCCACGTGGATGATGGAGACAACCTTTGGTCGGTAAGTAATTAAAAAAATCAATCGTTTTCACTGGGAAAACGACTAACTCTTTCACTAAACTATCACAAAATTGCAGGCCTGTCACCCAGTCTTAAAAGACGCTGCCGCCCATCTCGGCGACCATCACAACCCGGTTCTCCATTCCCCTACACAAGTTCTACGCCTCAAATTTTCTGCCGACAGGGAAAACGCGGAAATTGTGGAGGTGTTCTCAGACGACGGTAGATTCGCATCTGCTGGTGCCGTTGCGGCCACTTATGGAAAGCAACTGCTGATTGGAACAGTTTTCCGAGATGTAACACATTGTGATATTGATATTCCTCTAGATTTTTGAGGTCTGTAATATAGAAAATTATGTTTACTTGAAAGTGTACGAGTTATGCGTCTTATGATAAATAAACTAGCTGAAGGTAATGAACCTCAGCTCATCACGAAAGCAACTAATGGAAGTACTGAACGTTCGAAATTCACAGACCGAATGGCATCACGTTGAGAACTATTACAAAATTAAAATTGTTTTCAATCATAGATTAACCATCTCAGTGGCCAATTGATTAGATTATACAAACTCTAACTCTACTTCCACCAGTTTCTTTCTGAAACTTTCTTAGTTGTTTATTCGTTTGCCCAGTTCTAGGTAACGGGCAAGCGAATGTGTTTAAAAAAATGGCAAGCGAATGTGCTTCAATTGCACTATTCACGACAGTAAAGCTTCCGAAGTACTGGTTCTCAAAAACTAGCTGTGGAAACTTGCAATCGACACGGAAGCTCTCACGACTTGCTCCGTTCTCTGACAGACGGCGCTGCTCGTTCTCCTGTTGGCAATCTCCTGTCGGGAAGTCTGTAAAATTCAGGCGGAGAAGTATTTAGAGTTTATTCTCTTTACTAACCGCTATTCCACTTCTTCTCTGCCTTGTACTTGTCGTTGTCCGGGACCATCTGGCGTCGCTGGCGAATCGTCGATAACTGAAAGAGAAAAATTGATGAGAAGTTAGGAAATAGTTGCGGGAAAAGGAAGTTAGAAAGCGAATAACGAGTGTCGGAGTGAAACAAAACTATAAAATAACATACATTCCAATTTTAGTAGCTTTTATTAGAAGCTTATTTTTCTATTTTTTTTAACGCAGTTTTCAACTGCTTCTCAGAAACATTTCTACGTAACGAACGATAAAATTGCTTTTTATTTCTTCCTTTGCCATTCGACCATATTTTTGAAGATTTTTTTGCTTTAAACATCCCACAATGGAGATAAAAAAAAACAAAAGAAGCAGCAAAATGAAGTCGAAATAAGATAAAAGCTAGCGTTATTTCGGAGTGTCGTACTGAGAATTATTTTGAGGTTTGAGGAGAAATGGGATTTCTACTTGGAAAAAAGTTGAGAAACTATTGAACTCTGGGAAATTTTATGATTATAATCATGCTGCTGGTATTACTCAACAATAAGCACCGTGTTATAACAAATACGAAGCTCTAGCGTCTTGCCGGCGGCTATTAGATGACTTCGGCATGGAAATGAATGAAAACCTATTCGATGAGATATATGTCGACAAAAACAAGTAACGTTTTGTGAAACGAAAAATAATATAGAATGCGATAATAGAAATTTTATATTCTGTGAGTTGAATCAAACAAGAGAAGGCAACATGAATAATCATCGAGTCGGAGACAAAACTGACTCGAAAATCAATGAGACCTGCAGCTCTCTCATTGAACACCGACGTTATTCTCGTATCGTCAATAATAGTCGTTCCGTCGATCAAAAATCTGTAAATTTCTTTCGGGGAAGCATTTAGAGTTTGTTCTTCACTAACCGCTATTCCATTTCGACATCAATGTCTCTCCGGTGCTGTCCTCGTCGATACCCACATGCCTCCGACGTCGCTGGCAAATCATCGGAACCTGAAATGAAGAAACATGAAGCAAATCTTGGAGAAATAGACAGAAAAAACGGTCGGGAAGCAAAAGGATATCATTCAAAGCAGATTGGGCTTTGAGCATAGGCTCACCACGACTCTCGTTGACATGTTTTCTTTCGATCCTCTTGGCAACTCACACTCAAACGCTGCTTCTTCCCTTCCACACTACACGACTTGCTGCACCATTCCTGAATATCGTCGCCTGTCTTCCGGCCGGCAAGTCTGTAAATCTCTGGCAGAGAAGAAAATAGAGTACACTCCCACTAACAGCTATTCCACACTTTCTTCGTGTTGGAATCATCGATGTGCAGAAGGGTCCCTCGTCACAAACGAATTGGTGAAACCTGAAATAAGGAACAGTTAATACAAAACTTTGGAAAATTGCCAGAAAAGACGGTTCGTAATCGTTTAGTTAAGTTCAGTTAACTAGTGAGAAGCAAGACAACATCTCGACAACGTACTCTACCAAACTTTCGTACACACGTCGACTTCTCCACGATTCTCACTAACATGTTGTCTCAGAGTTTTTCTTCCTTTCCCAGATAGCTTACCGCTCAAGGACGATTTTTCCGCGGCTCCATACGGCTTGACTGGCTTGATCACTCGAACACCGTCGCCACTCGTTCTCTTATGAATCTGCAAATGTTTGTCGGCGAAGTATTTAGAGTTTGTTCTCCACTAACCGCTTCCCCTCGGCTCCTTGACGTTGGCGAGATCCTGAGACGTCCGTCGTCGCTGGCGAACTGTCGGAACCTGAAACATTGAGACATGAGCTAAACGTTTGGGAAGACGACACGAAAATACGGATACGAAGCAAATAAAGTTTAGTCAACGAGTGTAAGAGGAAGTAATAAACACAAGAACATATTTGACTTCTATTTCGAAAGCTTTCAGCACTTTTAAGCATGTTTTTATGGGGAACCCGCGCACTCAATGGTAACACTCTCACACAACACGGTTCACAGGATTTTTCTATTTGCCGAGCATTCCAAGTCTTTTTCTTTGTTTCCTTGGTCATTTTTTGAAACTCGTCGATAAAGATTTTGTTGGAATACTGCGACAAAAGAAGCGAAACATGAAGAAAAGTGAAAATGTAGAGTTGAAATCAAGTGAGAAAAATAGCGTTATTTCGGAGTGTCGTTGTAAGAATTAATTTTCCGTTTTGAGAGAAGCCGAGCTTCTATCGCGAAAAAAAGTTGAATAACTATAGGATTTCGTAAAATTGAATGATTCTCATCAACTAATAGGCAATTTCGAACAAAAGAAATGGTGAAATTATATCTGAGATGCGATGCAAGTCGAGTAGCTTTTGAGTTTAGCTGAATGAAAACTGGAGATCGAATAATGATCGGAACAAAACTGCTGATCCGAAAGCTGTTAAGCTCGAGCCAATAGAAACTAGCTAGATAATAGCAACTTTTTCTGTTTAGGTGTGAAAAGAGAAGAAGAGCGGATAGCTTCTAAACGAGTTCTTGTTGTAACTGCCAACAGAAATGCCATATTTTTGAGAACTGAAGAGGAAAGCTTCTAATAAAAGACTCATGTGAAAGCAAAAGTGTTTGGAAAGTTTTGAGTCAGTTTTTGAGAGTTTTGGCTAATGAACTTGTAACAAATAGATTCGCAAAAAGCGAAATATTAGTGCCTTATTATGAGTTCCATTCGAGTCGAAAGTTTCGGCGAAACGTCGAGGTTTCTGTTATTGTTATTTAGAGCCACGAGATGGTATTCAACGTTACATCTTCTTTTAGTCATTGTGTTATAACAACACGTGTTATACTTTTGTTTCAACTGATTTCTTCGTAAGACACAGTGACTAAAAGTCGACTAAGTCGACTAAACTAAAAGTCGACTAAAGACTCTCATTGGAACTCAACAACCTTACTAAATCTTTGATGATTACCTGAAACTCTTATACGGGTTCGACATCTAACACTGGCAGAATCCCCGTACTTTTGTTACGATCTGATATAAGTTGTACATTAATTCCTAACGTTTCCTTAAATCCTTACTATTCCCATCATTATTCCCCCATTTCAACACTTTTATTACATACTCGTTCAAGGCAGATGGCTTGATAGACTTAGACAGCTGGCGCGTTTCTCGTGCTTCCCCTTCATTTTTTTCATGCGAATTCAGTGATTTTTCTTGTTTTTGTCCGCTCAAAATTAAGGAAAATATGGGGAAATTTACTGAAACTGGGCAATGTAAGGAAGTCCACTAACATATTTCCCTTTTGCGAAAGTATGAGAAGTTTCGACAGTCTAGACTTTCGGAGAAAACCATGCAAAATTTGACTTTGCAATGTGATGCTTTTTGAAGAAAAAATCAGCATTTTTCCAATTTCCTATGCTTAAAAACAATGAAAGTGATTGTCATCGACAGAGGGAAAATTAAAAATTCCGCTTTCCCTTCATTTTCTTAAGCTTTTCCATTATTCTGAGTTTACCAAAGCCGTCAAAAGTACTGCGCCCTTGAGTCCAGTTCAAAAAGCACAAAAAGAGCCAAAAAAGTGTTCACTCGTAGCCACATACTTCAAAAATTATACGCCGAGTACGCTTATTATGCATCGACGAAATACAACAGTTTTTGAGCGAAACATTATTTTCATGAACACTTTTTTCATGTGTTCTTTCTGTTTTGCGCTGAAAAATTGGCGACCTTGCTTTCTGACTGTTGTTTAATATGCAAGCGCATACACAATTCACATTTCTTTCTGAAACTCAGCATCGATTTAGACACAACTTTAACTCAGTATGCGCAAAAATGAGACTACTTCGAATTTCTCCGTTCTGGAATGAAGATTAACGATGAAAAAAAAAGAATTTTGATGAAGGAATTATTATTTGCGAGACGAATAGAAAAATTCGATATCAAACCAGCAAAAGTGTTCTGATTGAAACAAAAATCAAAGAAGAAACTGTAAAAGAAAAAGATGTTAGCCGGGCGCGTGTACTGTAAGCTTCAAAGGCGCATCCCCTGATTTACTGTATTGGGTCTTGAAGGCTTCAAGTTGAAGCTTATAGTGCACGCAAGCGTCTGAATATTCGCTCCACTGCAACCCCGCCCACCTCGTAAAAATAGTTCTCCTTTTGGAGAGAGCGGCAGACACGCAGACAGTAACGTGTCTGCCGCTCTCTCCAAAAGGAGAACTATTTTTACGAGGTGGGCGGGGTTGCAGTGGAGCGAATATTCAGACGCTTGCGTGCACTATACTCGGTGATTAAATTTTTCTCACTTGAAGTTGATGAAACCAGAAATTGGAAAGCAAAAACACTCAGAATAAACCAAGTAACTAGATCTTGCGAATGACCCAAAGGACTCATTCTGTATTATACTTCGAACCTTCCAACCGGAACTCAAATACCGCATTTCTTGGCCAACTGTTTTCCAATGATTATCTCTCAATTTTCAAATCGCTCCTCTCTCTTTTCATTCACTATCTCTTTCTGTTCCTACCCATGTGTCCCTGGAAACGATTCTCTAGACCCTCCTGCTTTTGCAAGCACGCCCCAATAGACATCCGAGGCGCCGTCCAGTCTCTCCATTGTTTGACATATTCGCGTTTAATTAACATAGACTAGGACTCTACATTCATCACGCTAGAATTGGAAATTCGAAGGTTTTTGACAGTGGTAAAAGAGAAAAGAGTAGTTTATTATTGGACAACTATAGAGAATTCAAAAAAGTGATGTTTAGAATAAAATGAAACAGAATTAAGACATCGAGTTCAAAGCATCATAAACTTGTGAAGAATAAAAAAAGTACATAATTTTCTGAATGAGAGGTAAGTTATTGATAGATGTTCTAGAACTTTTCCTTTCCTTGAATCTTGTTTCCATTTGTCTTCCAACTATCTTTTAGAACTGTTCCATACTTATTTTATTCTTTGTTTTTTCTGTCATTCTTTTTTCATTGTCCATAAAGTTTGTCGCTCTATGTGCGTGTCCGAAAAGAAAGAAACGCGCATTTAGAATATATTCTGTTGTTGGCATTGTTCTGAAAGTGTATTACTCACTCTAAACGTTTTGCGGATATATCAAATAATCGTCATGAATAGCGGAAGTGTGAGAGGGTAAATCTTTATTTTTCTGAACAAGTTGTTTTTTAAACTTCACATCATTCCATAAGCCTTCATCAAGTCTCCTGAAGTAGATTGATCTAGCGGAAACTGTCCTTATAATTGATATTGTAATTGTTATGAAAAGTTTTCTATTCAGGTAGGCTTATGATGCGAATTTTGAACACTGTTTTTTTTTCGTAAAAGAATACAAGTTTCCTGTTATTGGGTTGGGTTTCCATCCCTCTTATATTCCTATTTCCCATTTCCTCTAAACTCATTTTTCGTGCTGGTAGACTAGAAAACGCGAGTTTTTGAATAATATCCGCTTGTTTTGATTATTTCTTAGTTAGCTTATTCATGTGAAAGTTGAATACTCAGTTGAAGAAGCTAAACTCAAAAGCGGTAAGTTTCACAAATTATGAAGGAAGAATTAGCTGGCTATCGTTTGTGTAGATTCTCTTGTTTCATTCAGTATCATCTGAGCTCGTTCCATAATTCATTTTCAATTTTTTCATGAGTTTTAAGTCACTTATCATTAAAACTGATTTAGCTTCAGTTTGTCACAAGACATTGTCCATTTCATTCTGATTTTCATACGTTCTCTTGGCTTTCTCCGTTTTTTTTTCACATGGTCTATTATTATCATGCATGAACGTAATTTCAAAACAAAACGTAATTTCCAAATCATTCGAATTAGTTTTCAGAACTCTAACTACTTCTCCCAAATCTTTTCTGTTTATTTTTTGAAACGCATTTTGAGAAATGTTTTTCCGCTGACGTTGTACTGCTAATTTGTTGCTCAGACGGCCTATGTGTGGAAACATTGAATACTCAGTCGAAGAAGCGAAAAATCAAATTAGCGAAATCATTGTGTCCTAAAAAGAGCGACAGTTTCCTGAATGGATTCGCTTTGCTTTGTTCAGTTTTTGGACTCTCTTTCTAATTTTTTCTCATCCTGTTGCTCAGTGTAAAGTCGCTGTCAAATACTACGAGATCTTGTTTTGATCACTTTAACAAAACATCTCACCATTCCAATTTGGTTACTTATAACTTCCCTCCTACTCTTCATGTCTTTACATTCACAATAATCACGCACTTTGGATTTGGATGTTGTCTTGTGCGCTCATGTGAATTGATTATTTTCCCAACAGCCCTTTTTCTACTCTCTCATTGCTTTCCCATACCTTCTCCCTCCCTCCTCCCCTTTTCAAGGAAATGTGTGACGCGAAAGGGTTGTTGTGCACAGTGTTGTCCCAAATGTACCAAGTAGAGTTTACGCCATGTGAAGAAACTTCACATAGAGTCTGTGATGACTATAGATGGGTTGGCCAGATGGACTAGTGGTATTTTATCTTCTCATTCCTAGTCTTTCTTTTTACCGCATTTAACCTTTCTGTTTTATTAGTCATAGTTTTCCGTAAATCTACCTGGTAAGCAAGGTATGTTTCCTGTTCTTACTAATCTCTGAAAAATAAAGTGCGGTTTTTCATTCTCGCTCCAATCGCCTTGTTCGGTCAACATCAACAACTTCATTTTATATTTGTTTTCATTTCTTTGAAAGTATCACATACTTTTGAAGAAAATCTGAATGTTTAGCGATTGCCACCTCATTTTCTTCTAAACAATCAACGTTCCATCGTCATGTTTATTGTAATGTTGCACAATTAACGTTGGGCGCGAAAGTGATGACGAATCGTCTTTTTGTGAGGTTCAATGGAAGGAAATGTATTTTTTCAAATTGTAAAGTTGATGAATTGTATTGAAAGATCATCTTCATTTTGTAAGAGTTGAGAAAAATAAAATTTCACAATAATCTTCCCTTGGAAGGTCCCGACAAGAAAACTACCTTTTTGATTATGGAAAAAACTGTTTGAAGGTGTAAAACAGATAAGAGGAGTTTCTCCAATACCCAAAGCTCAACTTCCTTGAATTTTGAACCCTTAGCGCTCTAATTTTCCACTTTTTATTGTCAATTTCACAACTTGTTTTGACTTTTATCAAGCCAAAACAAAAGACTGCTAAATCTTTCACAAAGCTTGTTAATTCGAAGACAAGTCCACTCGAAGATTTGTACTTTAATCTAGTAATAAATCCTTCTCATATTACTTCCCATTTCATTTCCATAGAAACCGCTTCATTCTTTTTCTGTTGCGTAAACTTCCAAACACATTGCTCAGCACTAAAGTACCTTCTGACATCTTCTGGAAACTTTAGATAATTCTAGATCTATTCGTTTTCATTTATCTTTTCTTGTTTCCCTCTACACAACCCTCCAATTTCCTTATTTTCTTCGCTTGCCCTCCCATCGTCCCTCTCGTCGTCTCAAAATGTCGCTTGGAGTGTCTGCGTCTCTTTGGTTTGCGTGCTGTGCACACACTCTCTCGCCGCACTTGGCAATCTCTCGGCGCCCAGAACACCCATTTGTAATGAATCTCAATTTCCACGATTATTCAATCATTTTTCGAGCTTTTTTGAAAATTCTTTCGCGTAACACTATGAGAAAAATGTGATTAACAAGATTATCTAAAAATTTCTAACTTTCAGCGCCAAAAAATCAAAAAAATGGCACGAGAAACGGCCGGTGCCGTTGTCACCATGGCAGAGCCGGTAGAAGACGAATCAAAGTTCAGATTTCTCAGAAGTCGTAATAAAATCAGTGTGGACAACGGTTATCATCCAACACACAACGAAAAGTACGTAAAAATCAGAAAAATTTAAATGTTTTTGGATTTTTTCTGGATTTTCAGAAAAATCTGAATAACTTGGGATATTTCTAGAATTAAGGATCCGGGTAGAATAGGTAACCATCTGTAGGGTTTTCAGAGTGTTTAGAGCACATGAAACACAACTTTCATCGAAAATTTCGAGTTTTGAAAATGAAAATGAACATTTTTTGATTTTCAAACTTCAAATTAGTCGAAGATCTATAAAAGATGAATCCAAGGAGTCGGATGTGCTCAGAATAGTCCTGTAGGGTCTAGAGATACAAAAGAAGAGATATTAGAGAACAAATTTCGAATTTTCCAAAAAATACTTGACTTACTATTAGGAATTTTTTCCCTATTTCAAAAGAATTGTTTTCCAAGATTATTTTGACAAAACGAAAACATTTTTCAAGTCTGAGACAGTTCCTAGGTACTCTGTAGACCTAAAGGCTTTAAGTGTACACACAGTAGACCTTATCAGATCCATTCCTAGGTCCAGACCCATAAACCCATCTAGTCTCTCCCTACTAATTCATATCTTCTTCCAGAGCACTTGCCGACATCCCAGACATTCTGGAAGATGCAGTGGCAGTATCAGTAGAAGAACCAGACAGAGAGGAACCCACTATCACTCCATCCAAATATCAATTGACAGACGAAGATGCATCCACACTAAAACAGGCAATAACACATCTGCCGTTCGAGACAGTGAGTCAATGCAGATACAAGTGATGGCCTAGAAATCCAAAACTCTTCCAGATATTGCGAATTTTTGCTTTCTACCACTACAATGTACAAATCACTATAGCGGTCGCCCATCAAATGGTGGAACCGAAACTGATGCCAACCACTGCCAAAGAAATGTTCGTAGCAAATATTCCAATTGAAAGAGACCAAAATCCAACTAAAAAGACGGATTATAAAGATTTCTATATGGCCAAATCGGTAAGTTTCTTTCCAGAACAGAGATTTTCCAGACTAAAATTCGAGTTTTTTCAGTTCAAAAAAGTGGTCAATAACAAGACGCTCGTGGACTTTTACTACGGCGAGAAGAACAAAGCAAAAGGAAATTGGCGGTTAGAACAGGATAACATGCAGCCAATGACCTCAGAGGAGCGGCGTGCACTCGAGGCAAAGATGACTGCTGGTGGCCTTAGTATTGTTCGGTAAGTGATAGTGATGGGCTAGAAATCCAAACTCGGTCACCTAACTTCAATTTCTCATTTTTCAGCAAGGACACTCCAGGCATAATTCGCACATCAAAAACTGCCAAAAAGCCCGCCCAGAACAAGAAGCCAACCCCTTCACGTCCAGAATCCGGACAATCCAAAGAAGTGGATTCTGATACTGCTTCAGTTGCCAGTAGCACTATCGAGAAGTCAAGAACCGGGTCTCCAGAGCCCGCTTCAGTTACCATGTGTACCGCTGCCACGTCGCCAATTCAGATGGAAATTGAAACTGTCGAGACTCAGACATCTCTAGAGAGCATCTCATTTGCCACGCAAACTGTGGAGCAAGTTACCACGTGCACATTCGCCACGTCACCGATTCATATTGAAGAGGAAGAGGTGGCAAAACCAGATGATGTTCTCACCTGTACCATCGCCCTATCACCATTCCATTTGGATGTAGAAGATGTCAAAGAGGTTGCCACGTCACCAATGCATGTTGAAGAAGAGGTTAAGGTAGAAGCCGTGGAAACTGTTAATGCTGCCAATTCTCCATTGTATTTGATTGATGATGTTGTGGAGGTGGCCACTTCTCCCATTCATATACAAGAAGACGTCGTAGAAACTGCCACGTCACCAATTCATATGCCAGAAGACGTTAAGGAAGAAAAACCCATCAACCATGCCGCCACGTCACCAGTTCATTTCGAAGAAGAAAAAGATGTCAAGAAAAACGCTGGAACTCAAACACCAATGCCATTGGCTCTACCACCACAGCCTTCTGGAGAACGTACAGAATTCCACGTTGAAACTGAAGCTTCATCGCCGCCAAAAGTCAAAAAGTCGAAAAAGCATTCTTCACGTTCGGAGGAAAAGCGCCAAAAGAGAAAACTTGAGAAGAAGCTGAAGAAGCGTCAATCCACCCCTCTACCATCTTCTGAAGACTTCGAAGATTTGCTCTGCACTCCGGAGCCAAAATCCACGTCTTCAACCATCACCGTGTCATCTGAAGAATCGACGACGCCGCCACCGAAACCGAACTTCAAAATTTGCATTCGGGATATTCTGGCACGTCAGAAAGCTGAAGCAGAGGCACGAGCTAAAGCCGAAGCTGATCTCTTGAAGTCTCCGGAATCCTCGACGTCATCTGCTTCGGAAGAATCCATTTACGAGAGGAAGTCGTCTGAACCATCAACTTCTGAACCAAAGAAAAGGACTTCTGAATCATCAACGTCATCTGCGTCGGTGTCTTCTGATGGCACGCAGAAAAAGAAGTATAGAAAGAAGACGATCGAAGAGCTACGTGGTGGAGAGCAGAAAATCTATCCGGATCGAGAACGCAAGGCGAAGAAGTTCTTCGAAGATGGAGTCTAATTCTGTTTTGATATTTTTTAAAATTGCAAAATTTTTTGAAATGTTTTTACCCAGCAACATGCAATTCAGAAACCTTTTGTATTTCCTTTTTTTACAATCATTTTTACCCCAGTTTCCCCACTTCCTGTTCATTATACGAAAGAGCTTTTTTCTACTAATTATTTTCGTTCAACACTTTATTTTTCATCCTCCCCCCTCCTCTCCTCGTCCCCAGCCCCCCTTGTCATGACATAAGGTCCTTATTCGTACGTGTTTCCCTTCCCTTCCCATCCCTTTTCCCCCTGTAAAAGTCATAGAAAACACGCGCTACTGATGACTCTGAAATCTATCAGTAGAGCGAGTTTTTTTTAGCAAAAAAACTGCATATGTTAATAAGATTTTCCCAGTTGCTTTTTTTCCATTTTTTTTTGCTTCGAACTTTGTGATGAATATGAATTTTGGTATTACAAGGAAATTTTGAGAAAAGTTTCAGAATTTCCTGGAATAAAGGAAAGGTGATAAGTGACTGATAGGACGATAAGAGGTTTGGAGTCTTTAAAAAATGCATGTTTGATGAGTCTGCCAGTTTTCCGCTGTTCTCATAGCTTGGTATCATCGCAGGGGCAAAAAGAGCTCCAAGATTGGAAATAGGGGCGGTGGGACGTTCCAGAACCTTGTTCTTCATCAGGACTGTCCCGTATTAGTGCCGTACTCTATATCAGAACTGTCCCATGCCAGAATCGTCCCGTAACAGGACTGTTCCTTATCGCCACTGTCCCGTATCAGATCTGTACCGTATCAAAACTAAAAATATTGTTTTCACGTGAGGGCTTCGCTGTTCTATTCTTCTACAGGACATTTCTGAAAGTAGGCAGTACAGTTCTAATACGGACAGTTCTGGAACGGCATACCACCGAAATAAGCGCCCGAATTCCGAGACAAATACTTCTGAAAATAGGTGGTTTACTAATAAAGAACTAATAATAGTCTAATAGTGTATGAGTCCAGAAAGTACTAGAAACAACGAGAAATATAAAGTTAGGAATCATTTATTGTTCGAAAAATTTCTCAATTTCCCCCAATAAACCCTCCGACATGAATCTGTACATCTTTCTTCAATTCTTCAATTCTCATCTTGCTTGGCCCACTGACTGCATAAACATCTCTATTCACATTAATCTGACAGACTCTCTCCACTTGTGCGTATTGTTTGATCGATGGTGCAGTGAAACTTCCAAAAGCACGGAAATCTTGGAAGTTGGCTGGAGTCTCTCCATTAACTCCTGGTCCGTACACATTCCAGTACCAGAGAAGAATGTCATTGCTCAAAGAGTTCCATCCATTTGTAATCTGACTCCAGTCATAAGAAGATGTGTAGATTCCAACGCCCATTCCGTATTGCTGAAAGACTTTTGGTTTCAAAAAAAATTTTGAAAAGAAAACATACTCTGGCTCTAGAAATAATGGAATTGATGAAATTGACATTGCTCGTTGGATTTTTCAACCAATTAGTTGGAGAAGTGACTTGAATCCAGATAGATCTGATATTGATTCCTCCTTTTTGCAATCCTTGGTATACCTCATCCAATTGTTGGTATCCTGCTTTGGCAGACAATGGCTGTGGGGTCATGTAAATCTCATTTCCGAGACCAGCATAATAGGAACTTGAGATGGTGTTAACAGCATTGGTATCGAAGGATCCTTGGCCAGCTGGGTTGTAAACTCTGACAAACGCAGCTGAGTATCCGCTTTGTTTCAAACATTTCAAATCATTCAAAACGACTGGAGCCGACAAATCAACAGCAAAGGCAAACGAAGCCAAATTGGAAGGAACTTCTGGAGCATTTTCAGCAATCACCTCTCGGAACGTGACTGGAAGGGATGAGTCAACAAATGGTAGAACTGGAACTGAGTGGCCCGAGACTGCAAGAGCCAGAACAAAAGTTACAAGTTTGATCGGCATTCTGAAAATGAAATGGTAAAAATCACGGAGAAGAAAGTAAAAGGCAAGCATGAAAACCATGTGCATCACTGTAATTTATACGAGTCTTATCAGTGAACAAATGATTTCATGATTCCCGAAAAGTTCATATCTTATCTTGAAGCACGTTTATTTCCGAGTTTGTCCAGGAAAATGGGGAAAGAAATGATGTGAAGTAGGTGCGTGGGTTGACTGATTGGTAGTCTAAGGACATCAATTCACGGAAATGGTTTCATTTTGAAAGGAAATGATATTTTCTTTAGAGCAAAATTGAATTCAGATGACTCTTTTTTAGCCTGTAAACAAGCTCCTAGTCAGGACCACAAAATTGAAAACAACATTTGACGTTCGCTTCCGCTAGTTCCATTCTGGTCAATCCCGAATTGTTTTAAGACTTTTTGAACTTCCTACGTGTCATTTACAGTCACGTTAGCAACCCTGATAATCAAATTTTTAAGTGCTGATTATGATTTCTAACGGTACAGAAGAAATGATCTCAAAAAACAAAAAAGCAACAAGAATTTCCTCTTCGTTCTGCAGGAAATCACCTGAACGATGTTGAAACTAAAAACCATAAATGTTACATTTGTTTTGAAGGATAAAACTGTTCAATCATTGAAAAACAATTTCTGTATTTCACCACAATCACTTTATTCAAAAATACTTTTCATCTTCTCAGTTTTATCGTTTCAACAACTCATTTCTTCTCCTCAGTTTTTTTTCTTTTTGTCTTACTCAGGCCATACCAGATCCTCCGTTTCTCTAATATTGTTTGCCAATCTATAGTCATAACCTCTCTCAATTTCCTTCAAAAACTCGTTTTCGTAATACGGAATTTTAGTAGGGTTCTTCTTCGGTTTTTGTCCCTTTGGCGGTTTCTTATCTTCTGCATCTTTTCCCTGCAAATTCAAAACGAGTTGAAGTCAAAAGGACATCACAAACTAACACAAAACATTATATCAAGAGCAATGCGGACTGCCAAAGTCAGCTCTTCGGCGGATGCGATACATCCTATGCGGGCTTTTCTGAGTTCACGAAGCAATTCTCCAATATCAATGTGCTTTCCATCTTTTGAATTGCAAATCTCTAGATAGAGTTTTAACGCAACTAAAAAAAAAGGTTTTTTTTTAAGATGAAAATAAGATTGGCCTACGTGCTGCGACTCCACTTCGCCGAACTCCATCTCTACACTGAATGATGATATCCTCATATCCGTTCATTGTCTCCACAAGTGTTCGGAACGAAAGGAACAGTCCTGGTCGACATATGCTCACGAAATTAGGAAGTTGAAATAAGGTCAGCGAATGGGTTTCTCCCCTGAAAGTGGTCATTAGAAGTGTCTGGATTTTCTCTACTCACTCTTTATTGGTGATCGTTATCTTCCGTGTGACATAATCACCAGTTCTGACATTTGATGTGCATTTGATAGAAAGAGAACCCATTTCCAGTATATCATTTTCTTCCAAAGGGTAGTATTGACTACATTGAGGGACTCCTGTAATAATTTTGTTTCACAACTTGAACAAGATATTGCAACCTTTTTTGTCACTATTTGATAAGGTTTTTTTTTCCAAAAGTTATTGATCGGCAGTAGGTCGTTCCGCAACTCTGTCCCGTAACAGAACTGTCCCTTATCAGCGCTATGTCCTCATACGGAACAGTTCTGGCACGAGCAAGTTCTGGAACGGATGTTCATAAATCGGGGAGGAAAAAACAAAAGTTTAGTGATGTTTTTTTTTTCAGCCAACCTACCTCTCTCTTCTATCGCACAGAATAAAAAAATTGCCTGTGTTTTCCTATCAAAAGCAGCGCGCCAAATCTTTGGCTGGTTGTCAATAAATATCCTGAAAAAAAAAAACAATTTCAACAGTTTCAAGCCATTGTTATTTACCCGTCATTTTGTGTTGCGCCCTGCATGATAACCACCTTTTGTTTATTGAAAAGCACCATCTCATTAGCATGAAGGTAATCGTTTGGAAAACCGCCATCTCCAACGGGGACCTTGACCCGATTATCTCCTGCTAAATTGACCGGATATCTGGAAAAAAAGTTCTAATATTTGATTAGACTTTAAAAAGCTTGCCTCGTTTCAGATCTGTGGTCTAAGACAAGCTGGCTCACTGTTTCATCTGATTTATCAATTGTTTCATACGTAGATCCTAAGAATCGATAGAGCTTATCAATCCGCTTCGCTTCCTCTTCTGGTGTATTGCTTTGCTCTGGGGGAGGGAACGACTTAGTATAACTGTCGACTTTCCATTTCAGCTCCGTCAAAAAGCCAATTGCGGCTCGCATTGGGCAGTCTAAGCGTTTGTACTTCTTGTAAACCGGTGTTCTTTTTTTGAAAAACAGCCACCATATGAGAAAGATAATCAAGCCTAACAGCAATGGACCAACAACAGCGCAAACAACCCACCACACTTTGACCTCACTAAAAGAATGCTCATCTATGAATTAAAAAAATCTCTATATTAGCTTACTTTTCTTTTTCAGCGGTGTCCTTGTTAATTTTGGGAGCCTGTGCTGTAACAACAATAACTTTGGGAGCATTAGCTGCTGCAATCTTCTTGGTGGTCTCCTTTAAATAGTCAGCAAAAAAGAGATCAACAGTGGAAAGAGAGCTCTTCGTCTTGTCAAAGTTTGTAGAGTACTTGGAGAATTGTAATTCATCCAAAGTTTCCAGCGCATTTTGAACTTCTTTCAGTGAAGTGATCGTATTTTGTTTGTTCGGATTATTGGTGTCCTTTTCAACAAAAGCTATCAACTTTCCAACGACTTCATTTATCTTTCCTACATCTACCGATAGTCCTTGCACATTTTTAGCTTTGGCAAATATATTCGAATAATCTTCAAGATTCGAAAATGTCAACTTTTCGACTTCTACTTTCCATGCGTCTAATTCGTTAAACATTTTGTCAATAGATGGTCCAAGAGTAGCCAAATTATCCAAAAGAGTTTGATCAGCTGCAACGAGACTCGAGTACTTGTTCTTCTCATTCTTGATCAGATCCGAGTGCTTTGTTATGACATCAAAAACACCCTTTTTATCCAGAAGAGTCTTCATATTCACAACTGCTCTTGTTGATAATCCAAGGACTTGAGTGTGTACATCAGCTTGACCAAGAAGATTCAGAGAACTCGACTCCAGAGTTTTTGTTCCGTTCGCAGATAGAATAGCAGATTCAAGGGATTTCAATCCACTTTTGGAATCAATCACTATCTTCGCATACTTCAGACCTTCACCATACAGCGCATCATTATTTGAACGACTTTGAAGGGCTTTTGCCGCTTCGAAAGCGCTAATAGCTTTTGGAGCTTCTCCTTTGTTTTTCAAACAATTTATAAACTTGAAGTAGTAATTGGCAATGGTTTCGTAGTTTTGCAGCTCATCCACCTTTTCGATCGAATTTTTTGCAAATTGGACGAGGTCATCGTCCCTCGTTTTTGACCAATCAACCTTGTCAAAGGAAGTGTATACCTCGTTTAGTTCTTTGAGGTTGAGAAGTTCAGTGAAATCCGAGGCATCGCTTGAATCAATTTTCTGCATTTTTTCGACAAGGACGTTGAGCTCTTTTTGTTTTCCATCCACAACACCCACAGCAGATTTTAGAACTCCTTGAAGACGTTCTAATTCACCATCAATTTCCTTAGCCGAATCACTCAATTTATTTATCACGTCTTCCTTAAGATCAGGTTTGGTAGAGAAACCAACAAAACATCCTAAAGTATCCTTAGCCGCAGTTATAGGGAAATTGCTAAATGTCTTGAGATTCATTGTTTCATCAACGATTTGGGATATTGAAACAATCGCATTTTTGTGAACTCCGCCAAGTTTCTTCTGAATGCCAGCCACGCTAGTTCCCAATGATTGAACTGATGGATAAGACTTTGCTAATGTCCCGTTTTTCATTGCTGCTTTGAGCCATTTGTCGTTCATATCAACTGATACTTTTCCAACATCATCATAACCATGTGGCATACCAGCAGTGACTTGAGAAGATGTTAAAAAAGGATGGGAAAGACTGAAGAAAAAATTCTTGACAATCTCCAGCTGAGGTGAAACTCCGTTCATTAATTTACCGGTAGCAGAGCTTTTTTGAACTTTCGTTTCGAGATTTGTGAAATCATACGAGCTTTCCGCTTCAATATTTTCGTGAATTCTTTTCACATTTTTTGATACTTTCATGAGAAGTTCAATCGCTTGTTCTGCTTTCTTATTGCCCTCGAATTCAAAGAATACAGGTGATTTAGTTTTGAAATTGGCCGCAGCTTGTATCAACTTTTCAGATACTTGTAGCAGGTCTGTCACCCTATTAAACTCTACCGCTGTGAACGTTGTTTGGCTTGCAGAGTTTTTCAACAGATTGTGGTGTACTACCCATCCATTCATTTGCGCTTTTAAATCGGTTATTGAATTCAAATCAACTTCGTGATTCTCTATTTGTTGAAGATCAGCTTTGTATTGAGCTTTGCCGGTCCATATTTCAGAAGTAACGTCTTTCAACTCTTCCAAAACATCCTTGAAAATCGAGAAAGCTGTTTCCAAATTCGAGGTATCAGAATCCGGTTGAATGTCTGACGGAAAGTCTTTTAGAGCATTCAAAGCAGTTTCAATTTTTGTTGAATCCAAAGAGTTGATATCAGCAAGGGTGACAGATCCAAAGTGAAGCAATTCTGGAATCAGTACATCCGGTTTGATGGTGGCATTGGTGAGCCCTTGTTGCAGATAAATGACATTGGTGAGACGAGCAATCATTTCCATTTTTTCAATAGACTCTTTCAGAGTTTCTGCAAGAAACTTTCTTTCTGATTGTCATTTTGTAAACAAATATAAACTAACCAGGAGTTGCACGTCGATACCGATTAAAAGATACGGACGATGGAAAACTAATGGAAGGTTCGTAATCTGAAAACTAAAATTTTTTGATTATTGAGAGGCTCATTTACCATTTGAATGAATTTGAGCTTCTTGAGTGACAAAAGAATCAGTTTGAATTTCATTTTCAAATGAGCTTATTGTAGTAACCAAGGCAGTGAAAGCCAGCAGGAGCTCTAGAAACAATCGTATGAAATTCTGAAAATGCCAGGTTCTTGAAACTTACTTATCGCGTGAAGGATCATTTTCCTTTTAGCACGAACAAATGCTATCGATTTTCGAGATGTCTTCGATAGTCTGACTTCTTTTCGTACAATTCGGGAATAGTTGTAACCGAAGCGAAGATCAGATTTCGATTGATTTGAAAAACCAAACTGATTATTTTCAGGCGGAGCGAATGAAGAAAAAAGTATCCGAAAAGTAGATTAGGGTATCACGTGAAAATGAAAACGTGCTGATAAGATCTTGCAGAACTTAAAATTACTGGTTTTATAATTATTTTTTCTCACGTGGCCCCCTAATCCACATCCCCAATTCGAACTTGCAATCCTTATCTTCCGATCAAATCAGTTCTCCGCAAATTTCGGACCATCACAACCGTTGCAGAAGAATAGAGACGTTTGAATTGTTCTTCAAAACCGAAAGCAATTGCGCGTTCTTGAAGTAAACTGCCCGATGAGTAAGTTTAAAGATGTTCTGGAAGTTACAAGTGTCAGATTTTAATCAAGCTTTTTCAGAGCTGTTACTGGCGATTGCCGCCGTGGCTATCGCATTTCCCGTCAATGAACATGATGTTCAAACTGGTTCTCTCGCTACTGCTGAAATCCTATCTCATGGTGAGGAATATTTTCTGAATGATACTTCATATATTTTTTCAGGATACAATTTGTTCAGTATGTTTCCATTTTTTGACCGTTATCCACGTGCAACTCCTGGTTGGTATTAATCTTTCTCCTTCTTTGAGAATCTTCTGTAGTTGAGCAATTTTGCAGATACTCTGAAAGAGTCTATTGAAAAAATGGAAATGATTGCTCGCCTAACCAATGTCATTTATTTGCAACAAGGACTCACCAATGCTACCATCAAACCGGATGTACTGATTCCAGAATTGCTAAACTTTGGATCTGTCACCCTTGCTGATATCAACTCTCTGGATTCAACGAAAATCGAAACAGCTTTGAATGATTTCAAAGGACTGCCATCGAAGCTGAAATCTAACACGAACACGCAAAAAGTAGAAGAGGCGTTCCGATTGATAGGGGAGATTTTAAAGGAGATGGAAGGCATTACAACGGTAGTCAAGTGGGATGGTAAAGACCAATTCAAAACGGAACTTGAAAAGATCAAGCAAGGGAAGTTGGGTGCTGTATCTGGTTTGGACAGCCATTTGAGAGATTGGATCCATTATTACGGTAAACTCAAAGGTCTCACTAGCGGAATCAACGTAGGTGAAGCGTTGTACTTGACTGATCTAAAAAAAGCTTCTCGAAACTTGATAAACGACGTTCAAAGTTCCGAAATAAGCGTGTTCAAGTTTGACAAGGGAGAAAAAGCTATCGATCAAATAAACGTGTTGCTTCGCGTTCGGAATAGCATCAACTTCTTGCTTGAAAAAAGTTTGAAGCTGTCAGGAAATGAATTCGATGAATTCGAAACCAACGTGAATCAAATTTCTGGTTCTGTTAGTCAAATGGACGGAGTTGTATCTCAGTTGGATATTATCAGGAAGTTGTTCTTCAGTCTTTCCCATCCTTTTTTAACATCTTCTCAAGTCACTGCTGGTATGCCACATGGTTATGATGACGTTGGAAAAGTATCAGTTGATATGAACAACAAATGGCTCAAAGCAGCAATGAAGAACGGGACATTAGCAAAGTCTTATCCATCAGTTCAATCATTAGGAACTAGCGTGGCTGGCATTCAGAAGAAACTCGGAGCACCTGATGATAAAATACTTTTAACACTGTCTTCTATTCTTGAAGAACAACAGAGCTTCAAGGTGTTCAAAAGCTACGCTAAGGGTGATGCAAAAGCCATTGCTAAGACCGTTGAATCTGTTCCGACCGGTTCTGCCGATACCAATTTAATTCCATTTATCGATTCGGTAAACGCTATCGATACCAAGCTCAATGAAATGAAAGGAAAGTTGAAATCCGCCAGGGAAACGATAAAAATTCAGGTTGGCGATCTTACGAAGATTGCAGATGTAATCGAAAAGATGAATGCTAATGATCATCAGTCAGTAATCAATACTTTGCAAGAAGTTATCAAGCTCAATGTTTGGGATCAGGTGAAAACCTCTTTGGATCAGATCAGTCTTGATCTGAAAGATCTAAAATCTTCGGCGACAATTACTATCAGCAAACTCGGTGATACAGAAACCTATCAAACCAAAGTTTCACGATATTTTAAGTATATAGATGGCTTGATTGGTAACGCGAAAACATCGGAAGTGGTTGCTAATGTTAAAGCTTCAAAGGCTATACGGGAAAGTAGTCAAGGATTGTACGGTGATGGTCTGAAGTATGCGAAGATAGTGATTGATTCCAAAAGTGGATTGAAATCACTTGAATCGGCTATTCTATCGGCGAACGGAACAAAAACTCTGGAATCGAGTTCTCTGAATCTTCTTGGTCAAGCTGATGTGCACACTCAAGTCCTTGGATTATCAACAAGAGCAGTTGTGAATATGAAGACTCTTCTGGATAAAAAAGGAACTTTTGATGTCATCACGAAGCACTCGGATCTAATCAAAAATGAGAAGAACAAGTACTCGGGTCTCGTTACAGCTGATCAAACTCTTTTGGATAATTTGGCTACTCTTGGACCATCTATTGACAAAATGTTTATAGACTTAGACGCATGGAAAGTAGAAGTCGAAAAATTGACATTTTCGAATCTTGAAGATTATTCGAATATATTTGCCAAAGCTAAAAATGTGCAAGGACTATCGGTAGATGTAGGAAAAATGAATGAAGTCGTTGGAAAGTTGATAGGTTTTGTTGATAAGGACACGAATAATCTGAACAAACAAAATACGATCACTTCACTGAAAGAAGTTCAAAATGCGCTGGAAACTTTGGATGAATTGCAATTCTCCAAGTACTCTACAAACTTTGACAAGACAAAGAGCTCTCTTTCCACAGTTGATCTCTTTTTTGCTGACTATTTGAAGGAGGCCACCAAGAAGATTGCAGCAGCTAATGCTCCCAAAGTTATTGTTGCCCCTGGACAACCTAGTGGATCTTCTGGTTCTGCCAAAGCTTCAGATGAACAGGACTGGTGAGTTTGTGATATCTAATTTCAATATCTAATATCTAAGAGTTTCTTACAGCATGTTTTTTCAGGATACCCACGGTTCGTGTCATCGGGATAGCAGCAGCTGTCCTCTTGGTTCTAGGTGCTACTGTTGGCTCTTACTGTTGTTACAAAAAGTGTAGAGATCCTGAAGAGGAAATCGATGTGACGGATGGGAGTTTCGAATCACGGGTTGACATACCACCCGATCTTTGTATTAATTTCTTGAGATTCACCAAAACGAAAATTTATGGTAAACTAACAGACAAAGAGATTCAGTCACAAACGTTTGAGCAACGTTGTGATTCATTCAACCTTTTCGTTAAAACGGAGTATCTATCGGTTGAGAATGATATGAAGGAAAATAAAGGCGGAGATGTCGACAAATTGGTCCGGAAAGACCGCAGAGCTGAGACCAGGTTCGAAATTTTGGTTTAGAAAGTTGTTTGTAACTTTGGTTCTTTTTAGGCAAGTAATTGAGCTAGAAATGAAAACCCGAATTCTCGTTCCCGTCCACCGGCTTACCAAAAAGGGCAGGAGAAACTGGATGCGCTTCAGAACGAGTTACCTTCATGGAAATATTGTCTTTATGAGAAACAAAAGGAAGTTGTTGATGGTGCAGGGTCCAATGCTTAAATCAAAGTAAAAAAAGATGAAAAAAACAGCAGCTTCAAACATCTTCTTTTCAGGGAGAAAAAATCAACGGTTGAAAAGACACTCTATGCTATCGTAACTCACAATGTCACTATCATTGTTATGTTGTGCAATTTCGTGGAAGACGGGGATAAGCCTAAATGTGACATATATTTTCCACTTGAAGAAGGAGAGGAGCTGAAATTTAAGGGCTTCACACTCCGCTGCGTTAAAAAGGAAAAGTTGAAGAACGCCAATTTATACAAACGGCAGCTGGTTATCAGCTACAAGTGAGATTATCCCCTTAATTCATTTGAAAATAGTTGTATTCTTTCAGGGATCGTGAAGGTGAAAAAGAAGTTGAAATTACCCACTATCAATACACAGACTGGCCAGACCAAGGGGCTCCTAGGAATCCTCGAGTTTTAGCAGATCTATGGAGGAAAGTGGGAGCAGGAAAAGATCCGGTTATGATTCACTGTTCTGCTGGTATAGGCCGGACAGGCTCTTTGGGAAGTGAGTTTAAGATAAGCAAACGCTTCCTTCTGTTAGTTTTCTTTTTCCAGTGTCTGAGCAGATTCTGCAGGACATTTACTATTCGCCTAACAAAAATGGAAATGTTGATTTCGGAGGAGCTCTTCGACAGCTGAGAAAGCAAAGATCGCGTGCTATACAGACCGAAAATCAATTCGCGTTCTCTTTGATGATGGTATTTTATTCACTGTTTGAAGTGAGTCGTTAGAAGGTAATATCGAATAATTCTGACATTTCGTTTCACAGATTCCTGATTTCCTGGTGAAACTTAAAGACGGGCAGATATATGATAAGCCAGGACTCGAAGAGAAGAAGAAAATACTCGAAGAGAATAAGGAAAAACTCGGAGAGGATAAGAAAAAAATCGGAGAGGATAAGGAAAAACTCTTAGAGCATGAGAAAAAAGTCGAAGAGAATAAGAAAGAACTCGAAGAGATTGAGAAAAACCTCGAAGAGAAGGAGGAAAAAGACACAAAGGAAAAGAAAACCCCCGAAAAGAAGGATAAAGAAGCAGCTGACAAAAAAGTAGAAGTTGACACATTTAGTTCAGATAATGAACAAGACTCAAATCCGAGAGTAAAAATGGGGCAGTTAACTGGAGCAGATCAGTTGTTCCTTAAGGATTTGGCAATGTTCTGGAAACATTCTCTTTCTCCTATTCCGGAATCAAAAAATGGGGATGAAAAGGAAAAGAAGGATGCTGCATCGAAGACAGAAGGGGAGAAGAAGGAAAAGAAGAATGCTGCATCAAAGACAGAAGGGGAGAAGAAGGAAAAGAAGAATGCTGCATCAAAGACAGAAGGGGAGAAGAAGGAAAAGAAGGAAGTTGCACCGAAGACAGAAGGGGAAAAACAGAACAAGAAGGCGAAAAAGTAGAAACGAACTTGTCATAGTATTTTTGTGTGTTCTGAATGAAGTGTTGCTATTTGAATTTTTTGCATTTTTTCTGAATGAATTGTCTGCCGCTTATCAAGTTGGTCAGACCAACGCGTCAGGTTCTTTCTTCAAGGTCTTCAACTTAAACAATGTGTGCAACTTGTCGTGACTGTGTCTGCGGCTTCAACGCCAGAATTTACGAACGAATCTACCCATTTTTGGTTTTTCATGCTTTTCACATTTTGTTCGAAATTTTCTTTGTCATCGGCTCGATTTTCTGAATTATTAATGTTCTATGCTCACTGCAAAGTAGTTCTATGTTTTCTCCAACTTTCTCTCACTGAAAAAATCATAAAAGTTGATATATTTTTCCTGCAGGCTCTCAAAATGAAAGAGATGGACGAGACAGTGATCGAGTACACAAGCAGCGATATGAACGCGTCGATTATAAGCACGACGGAGTTGGAGGAGTCCTCGAAAAATGGATTGAATTGGTAAGTTTATCGAAAACTAAAAAGCATTAAAAAGTTGAAAAATCGGAGCTTTTGGTTGGAGAAGTGTTTTACCAATGGGGAAAATTAGAAATGTTTTATGTTAATGCTCGCCGCATTCGTCGCATTTTGCACATTTTTTTTCGAGTTAGCTTTCTCCAGGTGAAACTGAAAAACACGACCTCTTCATGCCGACATATTAATACATTATTCATAAACAAAAGTTTCCAGGACGGTTACCTACTCTCATCAACTGGCAATGCTCACAAAACTCACGGACTGCGCATTCTTGACATGGAGCTTTGAATGGAGTAAACTACACAAGCAAGGAGTAAACGGATTCTCCGGACACATCATCGTCAATTGCCGTGTTGAACGAGAAAAGGTGGCACCGTTGAAATTTGAAATTGAGCTGACGAGTCCAGAGCAAGAGATTGTCAGAAGAATTGGAACGACGACAGATATTAAATACAATGATAAATACTCGAATTGTTATATGACCTTTGAATATCATTTGACACCGTATAGAACTGCTACTCGAAACCTTCCCATTGATCAGATATTTTTATCAACCACTAATAATGATGTGATTCTAGTCGTTGAAGACAGAAAGATGCATGTTAACAAGGCGGTAAGTAATAAGAAAATTCTAATGAAAACTTAAAGTTTCAGTATCTCTCATTTCATTCCGAGTATTTCACCGCGTTGTTCAACGCGAATTTTATGGAGAAAACGATGGAGGAAATTCCGATCGGAGATGTTACCTATGATCATTTTTCGCGTCTACTGGCTATTATTTCCACGAAGCCAGCATTTCCAACTGGTTAGTAATGATGGAGAAGAGGAATAGCGGAGTTAAGAAAAGTGGACGGAAGAGGAATGATAATTTTAGGTTGTTTCTGCGATTTTTGTTTACTTGCTAACCATAATGGCTTTTGTCTTGCTACAACACGATCAAGGGTGAAGAGAAATGTCCTTGAAGTTTCGGTTTTTCAGCGCCGAAAAGCCAGAAACGAAGACACGAGTACCGGGTCTTTTGAAAGTAGAGAACGTGCTAATCGCGAATTGAGAGACCGTGTTCGCTGAAAAATTTCTTTGACGGGGTTGCCCGCTATCTCTGTAGCATGATAATGTTATAACACAATTGACAAACTAGATCGAAGTGAAATCGAGATGGTTGCCTATCATGTATTTTGTCTTTTTTCTCAAATTTATTCGCTCAGATCTCAGCACTCATGTAGCCATTAGTGCTCTTTCAGCTTTCGAATGCATGTCTCCTAATCATGTCTCCTAATCGCGTTTTTTTAGTCTCCTAATTACATGTCTCCTAATCGCGTTTATCGCTGGCTTGAAACTTTGCCTGCTTAATCTTGAGAAACACAACAGCCACTATTATCAACAAAAATCGCTTCACGTCACAGACACCACATCGAAATCAATCAATTAGTCGCAGCAATTCACTCCTAGAGAAAGCAAAGAAATTCTTACATTCATTTTTTCCAGACGAAACCGTGGAACCACTTCTCAACCTCGCCGAACGCTTTTTAATGCCCGCTGTCGTTGATCACGTAGAACAGTATCTCTTCCACGCAACACATTTTGATTTCTTCAAAATTTTGTATCTCGCCGACAAGTATAACCTGGAGAAGCTCATCGAGAAGTGCATTCAAATGTTGACTTCGCTGGGACAACTGTCGAGAAACAAGCACTTGTTGGAATTCGTTAGTCTCCAGGGGAGAACGAAAGCGAGAATTCTGGATCATCTCGTGAATACTGACTAGACAACCTGATACGTTTTATCGCTATGATGCATATCATTTTCAGAAATTACTCATGTTATGCATTTTCTTGTTCCTTGTTTCAAATGTGCAAAATGTATTGTTTTCTCTTATCTTTTTCGCCTGAAGCACCCCGTATTATTTCAATAAAAAACAAGATGTTCGCTTGGCGTTTTGAAGTTTTTTAAATGATTGCTATGGTTTTAAAAACCGAAATACTTGTGAGTTGTTTATTGTGATGACATTTAGGAGAAAGCGAAGTCGTTTGTTATGTCCAGAGTTGCAAAGATTGCCACTTCAACAGTGAGTGAAGAAATGGAAACAACTTATTTTTCTTTTTCGAATAAAAAAGCATGATAATTATCATCAATAATATAGTTCCGCAGTGATACAGTTTTCTATCCAAATAACCTTAGAGAAACAGCGTTGCCATTTTGCAACAACGTTGTTTCTATTTAGTGTCAACGCAATGCTGCCATGAGTTTTAAACCATCGTTTTTAGTTAGCGTTTTTTTAAAACTACATTCGGTGACCGTTCCGTGCACATATCTTTCAGTCTTTGCATCTCCAATCGACAAAATCTTATCCAAGATGAGCATGTATAAAAAAATTGGCTGCTCACTGCTAAATTGGTTATCTATGTGACTCTGAACAACAACAACACGCAATACATCTCCCTCTCATCGGTTCTAAACCCGCTTCTCTTCAAAAAGTTCATGTCTCCATTGTTAACTTCCAGGTCCCCCGAAAGATGGATGACAAGGTTATCAAGTACAAAAGTACCACTATACAGTTCAGCGGCAACAGTGCTTCAAAGCTTGAAGATGGTGGAAAAGACGGATTGAATTGGGTTGTCAACTACGCTCCAAAACTGGCAATTCTCACAAAACTCGTCGATTGCGGATTCTTGTCGTGGGCTTTTGAATGGACAGAGCTTCAGAAAGAAGGAATCGATGGATTCACCGGAGAAATCATCGTGACTTATAAGCGAAATGAGAAGATTCCATTGTGCAAATTCGACGTGGTATTGACTGAATCCGGACAGAAAGTAGCCAGAAGAGTCGGAATTGCAAATGAATTGAATAATAATGGTTATCAGCAAGGATATTTTGAATACGAGCTCACTCTTCACCCATATCGTCTCTCATCGCGAAATTTTCCGATCGACCAGCTTTTCATTTCTTCGCCAGACTCAGATGGCGTGTTGATCGTCGAGAAATACAAGTTGCATGTCAATAAAACGGTTAGCCTTTTACCACTGGAAAACCGATCATCTCAAAAATTTTTTCAGTTCCTCTCAATCCATTCCGACTTCTTCCGTTCACTTTTCTCCACCAATTTCAAAGAGGGATCGATGGATGAGATCCCGTTAGAAGAGGTCAAATACGAAGATTTCTCTCGTCTTCTAGCAGTGATCCATCCAAAGCCAGTGCTTCCAACCGATGAATCTGTGGAGAGCCTTTTGAAACTTGCCGAGTACTTCCAGATGCCATTCGTTGTCTCTATCGTTGAGAATCACTTGATGGGTGCTTCTCATTTCGATTTCTTTCAAACCTTGTTCATTGCTGATAAATATAAGATGGAGACGCTTATTGAGAAGTGCATAGGATTGATCACCACGTTGGATCATGTGAAGAGAATCAAGGAGTTTCCAGAATTCGAAAATCTCGGACATATCACGAAATCGAAAATCTTGGATCGTCTTATGAAAGTTGTCTGATAATTTCACCTTTTCTACTCGCACTAATTCATTTTTTTTTTCATTTGAAATCTCTACAACGTTACAACCTAGGCCTCTGTTATGTAAATATGTATCACTAATTGTTTTTTGCATTTTATTTCAACACCCATACGATCATTCCTTTCTTAAATTCAATCAATATGCTGTGTATTGTGTGTTTGTGTTCGAAATTGGCGCGAGAGAGAAAGAGTGGGTGAAAGAAAAGAGACGCAGACAAACCCATAGGTCACCTGTGGACCGCGCAGCCACGCCCACCTTCAAAAGACGCTCTCGTTTATACACAGCGCACAACTCACAGACAGTCTGCAATTTTCTCCTCCACCTCGTTATTCGTTTCACTCTTCTCACAAAATGTACGCCAAGAGAGTCAACAAGAGACCATACGCCAAAACGATGGAGTCGAATAAGGATGGTAAGTTTTTTTGTTTAAATTTTCGGCATTGTTGAAGAAAGAACATTTGTTTGTCCAAAAAAATTTTTTAACTTTTCAGATTCATATATCTGTGGAGTGTGTCCCCTACTCTTCCAATCTCAACAAGCACTCGCCGCCCATCGTCGTCTTGATCACAGAGCCCAATACACTTGCCTTCTCTGCCGCGTTCATGAAAAACGAGGCGGAAGAGTTGAGTATCACATGAAGATTGATCACGATATAAACGAGGTCTTCACTTGTTTGTGCTGCGATTTCACATACGGTGATAGAGAGTCGCTTATGAAGCACATGGAATCGTTGAAAATGAATGGAACACCCGGGGATGTGATGCCAATTGCAGTGGCAGGAGATAGCTTCCGTCAAGGATCCGTTTCACCATCATCTACCACTTCTACTTCTCCAACGTCCACTAAATCATCGTCACCGGCTCCAGAAGTCAGCGAAAACGTCAAACTGTTCCATGACACTGTCGAGAGAATTCTGAAGCTTCGTAACTTTCAATCAGATGAGCTCACTCTGCCGAAAACATGGATGGATATTGTCGCTGTGGCTACAAGCTACATCAAAATTCACCATGGAAAGGAAGTGAAATTGGAAGATCTTGGAAAGGCGGAAATTCCAGAAATTATTCAAGAGGAGACAAACGTGAAGCAGGTTGAGTAGGTGAGTGAAGCTAAGACATGGGGAAAAAAAATTAATTTTCAGTAAACCGTCCTCCATCGTCGTTAGGCCCATCGCCCTCGCAAGTTGTAATCAACTTTAGCTGCAATTTTCCATTTTTGAAAAGTCTCAATTTTTTTTATCTCGATGCCTCTATTCACTTTCTCTGTGATTCAACCTTCGATGAATAAATTTTACCTTTTCTACGTGCCTCCATATCTTTCGAGCTAATGATAGATTATTATTTTTGAAAATTAGTGTTTTGATCTGTTGAAAATTCGCTCTATGGGTAACTTGAAAAACTAGAATTTTTGGTGGTCTAGTTGAGCGGATATTTTCAATAAGACTTTCTCTTCCAATTCGCCAGACCTTTGAAATTCACTAGGTCAGGGATGGAGCGTGGTTGCAAAACGAATTCGAGTACTTTACATTTCGAAAGTTTTGTTTCCGGACTTTTCTGAAATTTCTGTATAAAATCCACTTCTCATTTCTCCGTTTCCACGTGCCCTCTCCCCTTTCATTTGCCACGTTTCACCCTACTCTACTTTCACTTCCTCCGCCCCCTCCCTTTTATCAAAGATATCGATAGATTCTAGTCATTCCTTTCACTCTTCAAACAAACTTTCAACTTCCATTTCAATGTTCTCTACTCGGATCTCTACTTGTTTGGTCGAAGAAGGATGTGAGTTTTCTTTCCACCCACTTTTTCTAAACTCTCTTCATCTCTCACACTATTTCGTCATAAAACTTGAGCGAAATAGTGTGAGAAATGAAGAGGGTCTAGAGACACAAAGTGGACAGAAAAACCATAAATTATTTTCAGAACAAATCAATTTTAATTCCGGATCCTGGATCAATCATTTTTCTTTTTCTTCCAATTAACCAAAGAAGTCACAGCATAAAAAGTTGTCAAAAGAAAACTATTTATTTTGAACTCTTTTTATTTTATCCTTTCAAATAAACAGTTTTTGAATGTTTTCGTCCCAATCCACAAATGAGAAACAGTCAGAAAATGGGCTCCAATAGACAACTAGGGATTCACAGATGGCCTCACAGATATTGGTTGACTTTGGCTCTTGCTCAAAACAGTGATCTTGATCCTCTTCTTTAAACTCTTGACAACCAACAGGAATGGAAGAGAAATTTCGGGAAGATAATTGAAAATGTTCAGAATGGCAATGCAAGTGATTTGAAGATCTTGATTTTGACCCCATGGGATAAAGTCCATGATTTCAAGAATATAGGAAACCATCTGAAAATTTATTTTATTTGAGAATCAAGGTTTTTTTTGGCTCACCCCGTAGAAAAGAGCAGTGAAGAGTAGCTGATAGAAAACTTTGTGCTCTGCGTCATTTCTCTGATTTCTAGATGGATTTTGAAGGGATAAAAACTTGGTTCTTTGGCGTAAGTGGTGAAATAATATGGCGTAGCAGATAACAGATAGAATGGGAAAAATGTAGAAGAAGCGATTGATGGTCTGGAATGCTGTTGCGTCGATTTTTGGTTCTAAATTTTAGCCTAACAACTAAATTAGAAGACATGAGACGCAGGGTTTACGTGAAGCCAAGAAAGGATTGTTACGCCCGCCCAGCAAGCGGTACAGTATCTCATCGTGTTCCTTTTCATTTTATTGAAAACATTCAGAGCTAACAACTTAGTGTATACACCTAATTTTACAACAAAATACATACTCAATCCTATTCCTCACAACTTCGTTATGTTTCTCTTTCTGACTTTAATAACAGGCCCAAGTTTTCCTCATATCCACCTACCTTCCTCCATCCTTTCAACTCGGCTACATCAATAAATCCCAACTTGTCATAATAACTCCTCGTTATTCCACTTGATTTTATACTCCAAACACCGCTTATCACCGCTATTTCTAAATTCAAAATAACAACAATCAAAGTTCGTTTTCCTTCAAATATCAGCTCGCTCCATGATGTTTTTACAAACACCAGACATCTATTTAGAGACATTACGAATATTAGAATTATCGAGAAATAATTGCTACAGTAATCCATAGACAATGAGAACTGGGTAGCAATATTGTAGGTTATTGTAGATGTATCTGGGAGAGCAGCGATAATGGTTGTAACGAAAGATATAGTGGTACGAAGAACCACTGAGAATGCAAGAATGAAAATCATTATAAAAAATGAGCTCTGAAACTAATACTTTTATGAGAAAGTACGCTCTACCGAATTCACCTTCTGCATTTTCTTGTTAAAATAAACCAATCGAATGGCCAAGATTTGAACGAAAAAATTTGAGAAAGTCACCAGGTTTTGAAGCAATATTGGCACAGAAAAGTAATCCAAATAAACTAGCGGTTGGGGACACGGATTACGGGCACAGGTCAGGGGTTCGAATGGTTGTTTTAAAAAAGGAGGGATGCCTTCAGAAAAGTACATTTTAGTAATAAGACTGGGTGAGTTGGCGTTTGGAATGAAAAATAAAAAAAGGCGGGAGCTCTTGAGATAATTACATGTCTGGAATGACATTAGTTAAGTGTAAAGTTTATTGAAATGATCTTTGTAGGCATTATAAAAGTTTAAAAATATCAATCAAGGTTCTGAGAAATTGGTACGAGAAACTGAATAGACGAAATTGATAGAAAACTTTTGGAACCCAATCAGAATCAGGTAATTTCGGAACCAAAGTAACTTTCAAAACCTAAACCAAGCTCTAAAGCAGTGTAGGTAGGACATCTACCTTATTTCTCCTCTCCACAGATACCAAACCTGTCTCTACCTTTTTGAAACACTTTGTTCCATAAAGATCTCTTCCAAAATTTGCTATTCCACGATCATAGATCAGAATGTTGTTACTAGTGTACCGTCTTGCAAGACATTTCTTGCAATTCTTGTTATTTCTGGTGCTTGTCTTTTCTTGGGATTGTCTTGCCTTGTCTTGCATGATGATTGTTATTTCTTGTTCTTGCAATTTCTTGTTTTCGTCTCGGATTGCAATTTCTCGTTCTTGCTATTTCTTGCAATTTCTTGTTCTTGCAATGTGATTGCAATTTCTTGCAATTCTTGCTTACAAGCGTGAACTTCAGTATTTCTTATCAAAATTGAAAAAAAAATTTTGAACATTTTGAAATTTTTTTTCCACGTGTAACATTTTTGAAAAATATACGGAAGTTTACGCTTGTAAGCAAGAATTGCAAGAAATTGCAATCACGTTGCAAGAACAAGAAATTGCAAGAAATTGCAAGAACGAGGAATTGCAATCCGAGACGAAAACAAGAAATTGCAAGAACAAGAAAGAACAATCATCATGCAAGACAAGGCGAGACGAGTCTTGCAAAACTTTTTACGAGACTTGTTCCCATTCTTGTGCTTGTCAAGCAACAAGTCTTGCAAGACGGAACACTAGTTGTTACCCTCTATTCGAAAATCGTCATTCTTTGAAGATTGGTGATCAGGTTGTTGACCAGAGATAACCATCTACAGTTTCTCACCCGGTCGCATCGTTCTTTCCTATTGTATTTTGTGACGGAGAAATTAAAGGAGGAGGCAGGTCTGTGAGGACAAAAGAGTGTGTTCGTGGGTTACGGTAGTTCTAAAGATTTCATATTTTGTGTCGGTGTCTAAGAAAGTCTATGTAAGCTATTCATCAGCGTAATTAGCAGGAAATTTGCAGAAATATCTCAGCTAGAATATGAGAAGCGTCATTTTTGACCTTTATTTTCTAACTCATTTTCCCTGTTATGTTTTTTCTTAATTCCAAATTTTCAGATGGACGAACAAAGATTCTCTAAAAGTTTTATAGTCGGATTTTGCATAATTACAGTGATCATTTTCTTTTGTTGGAACAACACATTCCAACTGATAAAAGCCAAAACATTTCAACAAGTTTACCCAGTGGAAACAGTTTTATCAACAGCTCCTGTGGCTCCTGTAAAAGCAGGCAACAAATGGATAGTTGTTACTAGTATCGGTTCTCCAACTGATGATGTTAAAGTACTGAAACTTTGAAAATGGGGAAATAGTTCAAAAATTTCAGAGGCTTTCCACTATCGAGGACTGGAATTTAGTAGTGGTTGCTGACACCAAAACTCCTTTAGACTGGAAGTTAGAAGGCGTTCATTTTCTATCAGTCGAGTATCAGAAACAGTTGCGTAAGTGAAATTAACAGTTTTTCAATTACCAGTGTGAAATTTTCAGCATTTTCCCTGGTATCTTCTCTTCCTTACAAGTCGTATACCCGAAAAAACATAGGATATTTATACGCAATTTCTCATGGCGCCGAATGGATATACGATACTGATGATGATAATAAACCTTATGATAAGTCAAGAAATTATATTTTCAGACAATTTTTTAATAGATTTTAAGGCTAGGACTGAATCAGTTCCAATACGAAGATACAGTATCTGGAATACGGTATCGAGTGAAGAATGAAAGTGAAGCCGGGATATTGTGAGCTTTTTTTGTGAATTCAATTTTATAAAAAAATTTTATCTGGAAAAACTCAGAGATCGTCTATTCAATCCATATCGATTCTATGGAATGGGTCAAATGTGGCCGAGAGGCTTTCCATTGGAACATATTGAGGTGAATGAACTACCAATTTCATAGAACAAAAAAGCTCAGAATAACCCGAATTTCGCATTCAAAAAGTATGAAATTTGCTAATTTTCAGAAACACACAAATGGTTTTGAAAAGCAAGTTTCTTGTTATAAAATGGCCAGACCTTCTGTTCAACAAGGTTTAGTTCATCATGACCCAGATGTTGATGCTATTTATAGGTTGTCATTTTCCCATTGTTCCCAGTGGAATTTTTCTTTTTTCAGGCTTCTCCATGCAGATCCAAAAAGTGGTCTGAATGTGAAGTTTAACAAATTCGTTCCGCCCATAACACTATCAGTTGGCACTTACGCTCCATGGAATTCTCAAAACACCTTGTTTCATAAATCCGCGTTTCATACTTTATTTTTACCAACTACTGTGTCTTTCAGGTTTCTTGAACCATTTTTATTGAAACTCAATATTTCAATTCTAGAACAACTGACATCTGGAGATCCTTTATTTCTCAAAAAATCCTACATCTCTCTGGGCTAACCGTCTTATTTGTTCCTACAAATGCAATTCAATTCCGTAATGCACATGATTATTTGAAAGATTTCAAAGATGAGAAACAAGTTTATGAAGATTCAGGAAAAATGATTGAATACTTGCATGAATGGAAATGTTCAAATGAATCAATCACGAACTTGGAAAACTGCATCTATGAATTGGCACATGATTTGGTTAAAAACAAACTGTGGGGAAAAGAAGACGCAGTCTTGATGAGTTTGTTTTTGAAAGATTTGAAAAACACAGGGTAGTTTTGAAGTGGGAATAACAACCTCCGTGATGAAAAAAAGTTTCAGTTTCGAATTTCCGAATCTAATTGGAGATAACTATCAAGATTCATATCTGCCATCAACCAACGAAACAACAAGAGAGGTGAACTGTAGAAGAATCAATTTGGACTTTGGATTGGTTGACCCGAAAAATACGGACACGGTAAAGTTTTTATGAATGCGTTGTGAGTGTATACAGGAATTTAATTTTTTTAGGATATCAGAAAAGCCACTGAAAAACTGGAATATTTTGAAGATCTAGTAAACTGGTGCAATGAAACTGGATACTCCAGTAAGTTTATTCCTTCTTTAGTCGAATCTGTGAACGTTTTCAGACCTATCAACATCATTTCCTACAGCCGCCCAGCTTAGCGAGCAACATAATAACTCATATGTTTTACAGAAAGACAAAGACACGGTAGGTGCATTCGTACCAATAGAAAATTATCCCTTCTATTTTCAGGTCCTGATAGTTGTGAACAACTATCCTTGGAAATATGGAATCGGCTTGATTCAAAGACTCTATCAACCTTACTTTGCCTCTGTAATATTCTGTGGATCATATTACCCAGATCAGATTGAAGACTATGACAACTTTACGTCCACTATCCACCCAATAAATTATGTACATGTAAATCCCGCAGAAATGTTCAAAGGCTACTTTGGTTATCATTGTTTGACTCTTGTCAAGGAACTTGGTTTGAGTAACGTGAACGGATACTTTTTCATGGCTGATGATGCAGTTTTCAATATTTGGCAACGGATTGATTATTCAAGAGTTCATCATTTGATAGGGTATGAAGACAATCGTAGCGGCAATTGGTGGGATTCTCAATATGGATTTGCCGCCGCTAAAAACATTATTGGAACCATAAAAAATAACAAAGATGGGAAGCTATCCAAGGCTTGGAAACGTTTTGAAGATGGAATGAGAAAATACGGATTTATTAAAAATAATGAGACTGCAGAGGATGAAATGATGAAACAGAGAGGCAAAAGTTTATCTGATTTGTTAGTTTGTTTCTGTAGGGAAAAATAAATGTAAAAATGAATTTCAGCTTCTACGTTCCAACTTCTGAAAGTGACTATTATGCAACATTAATGAGGTTGTTTTATGAAAATCAGTTTTTCCTGGAGTTAGCAGTTAGCACTTTTTTGAAATCAGTCAATCATCAGACGTAAGTTGATCCTAAACTTCTAGATTCATCAAAATGACTTCAGAGCTCTCCATGGCACTAAAAGTTATCTCCGCACTAACAGAGAGCAATGGGCGACTCTATATCACAAGGATTTAGTTGCGATGCATCCTATCAAAATGAGCTTTTTCAAAAAACCAGGGGATGATAGGAAAAGTTACTGTGGCTCAGTTTTACAAACATGGTCGGATATTATGTTTGGAGGATCTCAAAACTTCACAACAAAAGCGGATAATGAAGCAGATTATGCGAATGGTTAAAAGGAAGTAACTGGGTAGGAACATTCGGGTTCAATTGTTTATCATTTGTCATATGTTAATGTTTTCGGTTTTATCATTAGATGAATGTTGGCAAAACAATGTTTATTCTGTTAGGAATATGAAATTACCGCTATATAAGGTAGTGACATTTGTGGGTCGTGAGAATTATAAACAAAAATGGGATTATTGAGTATTTAGTATTTGAGATGAAGCTCGCTGAATTCAAGTTTCATAATGCATGTATTGAAGTTTGGAGTACACTTACATTCAACAACACTTATTGCACTGTTCACCTGACGAAAATTGCAGTTTGACTCTGGCTCCTGTTCAAAGCGGTTATTCTAACTCTCCCTTTCAGCCTGTTCACTACCAAAAGAAACGGGAGAGATATTTCAGGAAGATAGTGGAAGACATTCAAAATAGCTATCAATCCAATTTCAATATCTTGGTATGGTAGCCAATTAACAGAATTATTGAGCTCAATAGCCAATGAAAGAAACTGAAATGTAGATTATTTTAAGTTCATAAGACAAAAACATTACTTACACCATAGAAAACAGCGGTGAAAAGTAACTGGTAAAACACCTTCTGCTCCGCATCATTGTTTTGATTTCCAGATTGATTGATTGTGAATTTTTTCTTTTGACGTATGTGTAACAATAAAAATATGTAGCAAAAAACAGAGCAAACAGGAAAAATGTAGGAGAAACGATTCAAAATCTGCAAATTCCAGTTTAGTTAGTCAAAAAGAAACGTCCACTCACTCTTCTTAATCCACTGGGACGTGCTACATCGAGAAATCCCAACATTGGAAAATAGTTTCTTACTATTTCACTTGTTTTAATTCCAATCAATGCACTTGGAATAGCTACACCCAAACTCAATAGAATCGGAAATACAACTCGTTTTCCATCAAAGATAGCTTCACACCAAGAAGGATTCAAGAATATCAGGCATCTATTCAGGGACATAAAGAAGATGAGAATCATTGAAAAATAGTTACTACTGTAATCCACAGATAACGAAAACTGCGTGGCAACATCCTGTGGTATTGAAAGAATCAGTTTGTTAGCGGTGGTTACAGTTGCCACAAAACTAATAGTGGTACGAAGAACAACAGAAATAGAAAGGACCAACAACATGATGAAGAAGGAGCCCTGAAAGTGTACCAAGTTGAAATTGTGTCCTGGCGAAATCACCTTTTGCATCTTCTTATTCATATAAACTATTTGAATAGCCAGTAACTGGACAAAAAAGTTTGATAATGCCACAACGTTTTGTATTAGGATTGGCGTAGAGAAATAGTTCAGAGATTCGGTAAATCTGTCACACGGGAAGTTTTCTTCGGTGCATGCCAGTGGTTCTAACCCCATCAGAACTTTGAGGGGAACATTTTCTATAGAGAACATATTAGATAAAAATTGGTTGAAAAGGGAGTTTGCAAAAGAATGAAGGGAAAAAGAGACCTTCATTAGAGATATATGTTAAGGCTTGTGTTAAGTTCAGGTAATTGCTGTTTCCAATGTTGGGACACGTGTATAGAAATATGAAGAGTTTTGAAGGTTACATGAACTAAGAATCGTGAGATTAAGACATTCTGAGCTTCTCGTACTAGAAAGTTCCGCTTTTCCCTAGAAAGTAAACTCAAAAATATAATTTTTTATTTAGTAGTCAATTAAGTAACATTTATATCACAAAACATGTATTTATTGGAAATTCAATCATATTTTCTTCATTTCGATGGTCTCACAGATGCCACTTCTTGACTATGACTCCTACTCAAAACTTCTATTCTTCTCCTCTGTGCCATACTCTTCACCACCAATAAAAATGGTAGAGATATTTCCGGAAGATTATTAAAAACATTCAAAACTGCAATCACTGTGACTTCCATGTTTGGAATATCAGTCCAATCAACAATATTCGTAAGTTCAAGAAGTAAGGATATCATCTGGAAATTGTCTACTTAGAATAAATGATTATTGCTACTTACTCCATAGAAAAATGCAGTAAAGAGTAGCTGATGAAAAACTTTTTGTTCTCCGTCGTTTCTCCTATTTCTAGAGCCATTTTGTGTGAGCATAGACTTATTTTTCTGATGTAAATAGTGAAATAAAATGGAGTAACAAACGACAGAGAGTGTAGGAAATATGTAAAAGAAGCGGGTGATAATCTGGAATGATGTGCTGAAGTTTTATTACAGGAGGGGACCTACTTTTGTTAACCCTCCTTTCGATTCAGCTTTATCAATAAATCCCAAATTCTCATAATATTTCCTGGATATTTCACTTGATTCGATACTCTGAGTACCACATATAACCGCTACACCCACACAGAAAACAATAATTCCAAATGTTCGTTTTTCTTCAAACAACTTCCGATTCCATGAAACTTTTACGAATGACAAACATCTATTGAGTGACATGAAGAATATCAAAATGATAGAAAAGAAATAGCTACAGTAATCCACGTAGAGAGAAATATTGATAGGAATATAGTATTTGATTGTAGTTTGGATAGTGTAGCCGCTGGTAAGAACAGCAATAACGGAAAAAGTAGTACGAACTACCACAGATAAAGATAGGATTAATAACATAATGAAAAAAGAGCCCTGAAAACAAAATACATGGAAGATGGCACTACAGGAACTACCTTTTGCATAGTCTTATTCATATAAACCAAACGAATCGCTAGTAATTGAATGATAAAATTAACAAATGCTACTAGATTCTGAAGCAATATGGGCCAAGAAAAATAAGTGTAATATTGAACGAGAACAAGGCAATCATCTCGACTTTTAGCATTACAATCGATTGGCCATTCATTTGGAGTATAAATAGAAGGGAGATTTTCAGCAAAGTACATTTCAGAAGTAGAAATAAAAAAAGATTTAGAAAGAGGAATGTGTAGTGAATATAAAAAATGTAGAGGCGGGAACTAGGAGAAAATGCTATTCTAACATTAGGTTCAGTGTAAAGAAATTGGTATTTGTGAGATTATGGGAATCGTGGTTTTTTGATGTTTAATAAAAAAATTTCTATTGAACCTGATTCGATCAGAAGTATATTTTCTTTTTTTACGATTTATTTTTAAAACTAAAATTTATGAAAACTTTTATTAATCCACCGAAACGTTTATGATTGCACTGTTGGTCTCACAGAAACCGCAGTTTGACTTTGACTCCGACTCCTTATCGATACTCCAACTCTCTGTTTTATGTTGTTCAAAACCAATAAAAATGGAAGAGAAATCTCCGGAAGATAATTGAAAACATTCAATATGGCTATTAAAGAGATTTCGAGATCCGAATAGAACAGCCAGTTAACCATGCCCATCAGTTCTATTATAAAAGAGAGCATTCCGTAGAAAAGAGCAGTGAAGAGCAACTGATAAAAAACTCTTCGCTCTGCTTCATTCTTCTGATTTCTTGAATAACTTGACAAGGACTTTTGCTTTTCTCGTACATGGAAAAATAATATGATGTAGCAGATTACAGATAGAATAGGGAATATGTAGAAGATACGGTTGATGGTCTGAAAAGGACTTTTAAAAGGAAGTTAGTAAACTTTAAGAGAGCTGTAAACGAATAGGTCGAAAAGCAATTAGAGTTACCTTTCTCAGCCCCTTCAAGTTTGCCACGTCAATAAATCCCAACATTGGATAATATTTTCTAACGATTCCACTTGTTTCAATTCCAACTATGGCACTTATACAAGCGGTCCCCAAACTCAATAGAATAGGAACTATAACTCGTTTTCCATCAAAAATAGCTTCACACCAAGAAGGACTCAAGAATACCAGGCATCTATTTAGTGACATAAAGAAAATAAGGATTATTGAGAAATAATTACTACAGTAATCTACAGACAGTGATAATTGCGTGGCGAAATCATCCGCTATTGAAGCGTTCAGTGAATTAGCGACGGTTATAGTTGCTACAAAAGTTATAGTGGTGCGAAGAACCACTGATATAGCAAGGACCAACAGCATAATGAAAAAGGAACCCTGAATATAAGGTATGTTTAAAAAAAGCTCAAAACAAGAACAACCTTTTGCATCTTCCTATTCATATAAACCATTCGAATCGCCAGAATTTGAACAAGATAATTGAACACCGAAACTAGATTTTGAAGCAATATTGGTAAAGAAAAATAATTCAAGTGCGTGGCGAAAAAATCGCAGTTCACCTCATAGCAATTTTTTGGATCTACGAAGTTAGAAACTCTGTAAGGAACCTTCTCAGTGAAGTACATTTCAGAATAAACTGACGGAAAGAGGAAGTAGAATTGGAAATGAAATAAGAGTGGATATAGACAGAAATTCTGACCAAAATTATATGTTAGGGGGTTAGTTTTGTTTAAAACTTGGATAATTGTTATTCGAATTGTTTGAGAATAAACATTGAATTGATGAATATCAGACTACAGTGAATTAAACTATTTATTCGATGACGTGTGTCAACCCTGTAAAAAAGGACGGTTCTGAAACTCGGCTAATATAAAAAGTATATCGAAGTTTGGAAGAAAAACCAAAAAAAGTTTATTAACTGGTAGCTGATGCCACAACAACAGTTTCCGAGGCAATCGATTTTTTCAGCCGAAGATCCTTCTGAATATTGGCGTCGAACACCAGCAAGATACATGGAAGGGATAATGTGAACTGAAACAATTTTTTTAACGTTTGAGATAGTGGTCTGAAAAAAAAACAGTCCTATGCTACAAAGACGGCTTCAAAAAGCTTCTAGAAAGATGTCTGAAAAAAAGATGGGTGTTAAAATAGAGCTCATGGAGAAACTCAGGTTTAGGCACCCTGGAAAAGAAAATTTCGGCCTCATAACCAAACTCAAGTGTCTTTTCAAAACGAAAAAATAGTTCCAGAACTACTGTAAGAACTTCTAGGCCAACTAGAAGCAGAACCAACTAAGGGATGATTCTGCACTTTTTGGATTATGTTCTACGGACTGTCATTCTATTCTTGTGGCCGTAACTTTTTAATGGAGGATTGTTATCTTAAAGTAAAACTTTTAAAGTCAAAACTAACAGCATCAGATGCAAAAACAAGCATATTATTGGCCACACTTGCCCACCAACTAGGCATAAAATCAAAATATGTATTCGCCGAACTGATAACACTCCAAGAAACTTCCGCAACATAGGCTCCTGTATATGTCAATGATATTCTTGTTAATTTCTTTTTTATATTTGATTTTGACAGGGTGATAGCTGAAACATTGTATGACTCAATTGCCTAGTTCTTTGAAAACTAACTCTCAATATTTTTCGATGCCAATGCTGCTGTCAACATTCCAATAGACAAATTGATAACCAAATAAACTATCGAAAAACTGGCGAGCACATTTCGAGCCTGCTTTATACTTTCGGGAAAATGCATTAGGATCAGTTGCCCATCAATGATATGAACTTCATGAAGCGAGCCCTCCCATAAAGCTTTTGGTAAATGACTGAAAACACAGGCAAGAAGAATAACAACGGCGAAATACCTATTCCACATCTGAAAGTGTACCGTTTCAGCTATTTTTCGCTTTTGAACTTCTCACTTTTTCATACTGGTGTGGAAGAGTTATTGAGGATAATCGATGAATAGTCAGCAATGCTGCAGTATAAAAGTGCATGTGGAAAAACCAATAGGTAAGATATTTAAGCAGAGTTAACAATCCAGGAATCCAATATTCAATGAATTTCAGAATGAAGATCAAATTGGGAAACATTTCAATCCTTATGGAAATCCACGTATTCAAGTACACCAGGAAGTTCTGAAGGACTTTTTGAATTATCATTTCTTACATTGCAAACTCTTACCGTGAACAGATCAAACAAAACAAGATTGTAGAAAGAGCTCTTTCTGTAGCGCTTTCCGATAGAAATGACAAAGAAACAAAGGCTCATGAGTAATATTCCAGGTATACCGTAGGACAATTGAATTGCAGTCATCCATTGAGTGTCAGAAGTCACTGTCCCTTTCTCCATATAAACAGTGATGTTTAATCGGCCAGACATTTTGAAAACCTAGAAACGAAAGTGAGTCAAAAACAGGAGGAGGATGATTGAAAAAAAAATGCTTGGAATGAATCGACAATATTAAGATGAGAAATATTCCAAAAAGTCGAAAAAGCCGGTAATTCATCTTTTAAAAGCTAATGACGCTATTTCATTACATGGTTTGTGCTCACATTAATTATTTTTCTAATAGACAGAGGTTCTGACCAGAATTATATGTTAGGGGGTAAGTCTTGTTTAAAATTTGGTTAATTTTTATTTGAATTGATTGAGAATCAGTATTGAAATGATGTTAGTTGCGAAAATCAGACTACGGCGGTTTATAATTTGGATGACTCACCCAGTGGGTGACTGGAGCTCACAAGAGTCAATCCAAGTCTACAGTACTCCTGCTCTTTCCCCTTCCGCCATAGTTTGTTCCCTCTGACTCACCTCCCCTACAATTCGATTCCCATCGTAAAAAAACCGACCGACCATTCCGGCTTTCCGTGGAAATATTTCCAGCGCCTCCTAATCGAATCAACCGTCCCACTATAAAAGGTCTCCGATTCCCCTTCTTTCCTCAGTATCAGCTCCTCACTACCATGAGGGCTATTCACCTTCTTCTTCTTCTCTTCGTGAGTGTTTTCTTCGTCAATGCCTTCTTTGGAATGGAGCCGGCTCCAAGCGATGCTTGGGAGATCCAGGACAATATCATCAATGCCATCAGAAAGGCTGCAAGAGATCCACGTTTGATGTACACCCTGGACTACCTGATGCCACTTTGGGGAGCAAGAGAGTATCAATGGAGTAAGTGAATTGAATCAACTAAAGATTGTAAACAGTTTCCATTTCAGGCCAATACGATCCACGAGTAGTCCAAAGAACACTGGAGACACTTCCATACGTCAACTTTACGAGAACATATTCAGACTTCAGGGGTGGTTACATCTACTCCCGTGTCGCCATTCAATTCCGTGATTATCCATTACAATGGCATGAATTTCACGTCAAATCCGTGAGTTTTGGAGATGGAGTTTTGCAAAATCGGTAAATTCATTTTCAGAATTCTTCCAGTCCAACGGGGTACATTATCCGCAAATATGAAGTCACTATTCAAGATCGTATGCACAGCGTCAAGTACAAATGCGACCTCTTCTGCGTCAGCAATTACATTTTCGGAGTGAAGCCAATGCCGACAAGAAATACTTTTTATATTAACTGAAGTTGTGCTACTAAATAAAGTTACTGAACATTATTTTGTTGAAATTATAAAAATAGAACAGTCAATAGAGAAAGAGGACGGAGAAAGAAAATCTACATGATGCCACATTGGGAAACCGTCTACTCCCTCATCGTGATCCGATTTCTCTATTATTCAGTAGTCATTGTTGGAGATTGCATGCTCACATCAGCGCCAATTACAATTGTGACGCGCTCTGAGCAATTAGCTCATTTCGGACACTCAAAGTAGCGGGGAACTCAAATAACTTTTTCAACTGATCTGCATCTACAGTACCCCGCTCCCTTCCCCTTCTCCGATGTTTGTTTCCTCTGACTCACCTTCCCAACAATTCCCATCGTAATAAAACCGATCAACCAGTTCATTCCCTCTTCGCCCATTCCTAATCAAACATCAGATACATCTTCGAACTGGGATCATTGCCCGCTAACGATGGATCCCATACTGAGCCTTACTGTGATGGTAAGCCACGTTATTGGAATGATGACTGGATGTATTGATGAATAAAGTTATTGAAAGCAATCGCATGTGTCTAAAAGATTTCCTAACATAGTAGATGGAGAAACGAAGAAGTAGTATAACAGACGGTCCACGGAAGACAAGAATCTCAGTAGGCTCATTTACCTGAAGACATGCATCAGCTGCAAATCATTTTATCTGAAATGAAAAAATTTGGTTCGCCAGTGTGAAACCAACCATAAGGGATCGCCTTTTTTTTTGAAAATGGCGCCCAATCTCCGTTATTTTTTTATATGTATTGAATTCTAGCTTTTCTCCTTACTGACTTTTCAAACATTCCATTACTTCCCGATCAATTTCATATCATTATTAAGATGCCAATTATTTCTCCTAAGAATCAAGCTTTCCCATGTTTATACTGACGGAAAGTAGAGCGCGTGTTTACCAGCTTCCATCTGTTTTTTCACAAATCAAACTCGCGTTCTTATGTTCTTCCTAAATGATACTCGCCTGATAGGAATTGGACCAGGTGGTCCCGCTGGAAGTTGTAATAGAATTGATGGAAAAACTGAGTGTTCTGTCGAAGATGTGAAAACTCATTTGAACTATTTTTCGTGGCAAGTATTATCTGTGAACTTTATTTGTTTGTTAAATTTTCTATTTCAAATTTTGGCGGTTTGGATGATGAGTAAGAACAAGGCATTGAAAAAGGTGACTACCGTTTCAATCGGATTTTTAATTGTAAGATAGTTCTAGGGCTCTTTTTTCATCATGCTCATTATCCTTTCTTCCACTGTTATCATCCGTTCTTTAACATCTCTTATCATTACTATAATTGCTGCCAACATCAATATCACTACCGAAATCTTCCTTATCACTTCCAATTGCTCCCTTTACATGGATAATTTTAGCAATAACTTTTCCCGTCTTCTCATATTTTTCATGTCTCTCAATCGATGTTTATTATTTGTAAAAGAGAAATGGAACGTAGTGTTATTCGATGAAAATCGAGTTTTGATCCCAATTTTTATTAGTGTGATCTTGTCAATTACAACATCAGTGGCTACTATTAAAACGAGTGGGCTTATCAGGATTTACAAGGAAGGACTGGGATTTGTGGATTTTGGGAAGGAAGAAGGTCTGAGGAAGATATCAACTCGAGTTTTCAATGTTTTCCCTATCTTGTCAGCTATTTGTTATGCTATTCTACTATATTATTTCAAAAAGAACAAATCATCTTTGATATCAAAAATTGCCACAAGGACTAGCAATAGCCGAGGTGAACAAAATGTTTTTATCCAACTTTTGATCACTATCATATTTTATGGAATAATGTCAATTGTCTCCGAGATTATAGAGTTTATCAATTGGTATGAGTATACTGATAATCTGTTCGTAATGATATCAATATTCAATGTCTTCAATTATCTGCCAGAACTTTCATTGCCATTTTTACTGGTAGTCAACAATTTGAGTATAAAGCGAAAAAAGGCTTTAGTGGTGGCTCCAACTCGAAGTCACAGTAATGGAAGGAGCTCATGATTCTCTGATATATGAGTTCAATAATTCAAAATGATCTTCAAAATGATATTTTGGTTCAATAAAATTGTGTTATTTTACAAATGTTAACATTCTTTACTATGTATACCTGTTATTAAACTCCCACAAGCTCTTCTCCTCCCTTCAAAGCTCGCTGATTCTTTGGTTTCGTACTAGTTAGTTGTGCTAAAGTTAACTAGTTGAGCTTTGTTTCAGCCTATCTTTGACAACTGTCTTTTAAGCTTATACATTCTAAACTATATTTTCCCACAACATACCAATATGTATTACGTGGAGGGATTCGAACAAACCCCTGTCAACAACTCACCCTATTCTTCTGATTGTAAAGGTGATCCTAAAAGTTGCAAAGAAGATTTGAAACTCAGTTTAAACTATTTTACCTGGCCATTTTTAGTTCAAAATTTTATGACTTTCTTAAATTTGATAATTCAAATATTGGCAATTTGGTTGGTCTACTCGAAAAAACAGTTTCAAAAGGTAAAATACTTTTTGAGTGGGACCGAAAGGCATATGTTTTTTCAGGGACCATTTTTCATTTTACTTTTGGTTTTGGCTTTTTCTGTAATCATTCGAATTCTTTTTTCCTTCGTAACAAACATTACGGCGTCTTTTATCTCTAATGATACTGCATTCAATCATCTAGCTTTGGATTTTTCTCTATACATGGATTACTGTAGCGGATATTTTTCCAACATTCTCATCTTTTTTATGTCGCTGAACCGATGTTTATGCTTTCTGAAAAGAGAATGGAATGACTTCATTTTCGAAAGAAAACGTATCGTGGCTCCTGTTTTGATAAGCGTTCTGATATCAGTGATAAGTGCTGTGGTAACTATAAAAACTAGTCAGATCTCTAGAAGTTATGATGAACTATTGGGATTTTTGGATTTCGGAAAACCAGGCGGGTTGAAAATGGTAAGCTTAATGTTGAATCTAAAATGTTTGTAGTGAGAAGTTTCAGATTACAACAAGACTTTATCATTTATTTCCAATTGGTTCTGTTATATGTTACCTGATTCTATTTTGTTATCTTCGGCAGAAAAAGCGAAAATTAATACCAATACCCAAGAAAAACAATAAAAATGGAGAGCAGAAAGTGTTTGTGCAACTTCTCATCACTATAATGTTTTATGGGGTGAGTCTTAAAAACAATAATTCTTCTGAAAAATGATTTCCAGCTTTTCTCGATTATCTCTGAATTTATAAACTTTATCGATTGGTCTACAACATCCGGTCTCCCTTCAACATTAATTGCAATTCTGAATATCACCAATTATCTTCCCGAAATGTCTTTGCCATTTTTGATGATTTGTAGTATTTTGAAAAAACCAGCGAGACGAGTATCGGTATTTGTGGCAAGCAGCAGGACAAATAGTCAAACAAAGTTCACTGGAAAAGGTTTTGCAAAGTGATAATTTCCATTATTTTTTGATTCAATATTCGATATGAACTATTTTTGTTATCATCGATCTGATTTTCATTTCAAAAAGACTCGCTGATCCTAGGATTTGATTCTTATGCAGAATTAAACAAACAGGAACCAAAGCAAATAACTAGAACAATTCCTAGAAGTTGGACCCTGTCCTCCATTCGTTCAAGAAGTTCTCAACACCATTCTTACGGAAAGTACATGGCACTTTAAGAGAAATTAATGTCCTTTGAAAATTTATACTTATGTCTGAAGTTCGATGTAGAAACACCGATTACGTGACAATTCTGCAAGCAAACTTTTGTGATAATTGCATTTCCTTAACTGCTGTTTTTTGATTTCGAGCAGCTCAAAAAATATCAAAAAGTTCCTTTTCACTTTTTGTGCTCTTTCGGCATTCTCAAACAACATAGCTTGTTTTGACACTAGCTGTATTTGAATAACAATGAATTCCACCCTAGAATTCTTAGATTACTATGAGGTATGCTTCAAATCTTCGAAGGGATGCATTATGTTCTACTTCCTCTATCCTACGCTATTTGCCTTTTTTGTGTTTTCTACAACTTGTTTATTCCCATTTTTCATCTATTTCTCCAAAAAGAACAAAAATCTGGATGAAGAAGTAAGTTTATATTCCAACTGTTGACAGTATTCATCAATTGAAACAAACAATAATATTTCCTTCAGAAATCAATTTATTCTATAATTCGCCATTTTTACTATGCTTCATGTATAGTTCAATTTATTTTCTTAATGGAAGTGATTGCACTGATTTCAGCTATTATTTTGGAGTAAGGTAAATTTTTATGGAGTTTTCAGAGAAATTGTTGAATTACCAGCCATGACATAGTCTTTCTTCTTCTATTATCACATTATGTACTTTTCCCTACATTTTATGCTATTACTTTTCTTATCACTTCTGTTAAGAATATTTTATATTCAGTTTTGGCTATCCAATATTTTTTCGTCAACTTTTTGCCATCGTTTATGAAATATGTCACTTTAAGCAGCAGAGGATTTTCAAGACTCATAAAACTATTATATTTCATATTAGTTCTCTTACAAATTGGGTCAAATAGTTTGATGCCCTTCACATTACTAACCTCGGATTACGAAAAATATGGTTTGAATACCTTAGAAGTTTTGATCGTTTCTCTGGGAAATCTAACTGATTTTTCTCATGAATTCTATTATGGTATCAATATGCTTTTCATCTTGTCGGCTTGTCTCTATATACCAATAATTTTCAAAATAAAAAAGATGTCTGGATCACAATCAGTGAATCAAACTCAACCGGAGAGATATGTGTTCTATCATACTTCTGTATTGATAGTTTTCAAACTGGTTTGCTGATATAGTTTTTGATAATCATTTGAATTCATAATTGTTTTCAGCTTTACATTCCATCCGTTATGCTCGTAAGTGTAGGCGATGATCAAATAAAGGAAAACAGTGTAAGCTTGAGACTTTAAAACTAAACTAAAACTATCTAAGCGATTCAGATATACGTCGGAATGACCACAGTCGATTTTCTCACAACACATTTCATCATCCAAATATCCTACCTGTTCCATAAAAAACATAAAATGACCCTTTGTGGATACAATAAATATGCAGCGGTTGAGCCCGGAGTCGCTTTGCATGAGCTACCGTAATCTCCTCAAAATTGGTCGTTTATGGCTCCGCTCAAAATGCAATCAATATAAGTTCTCAGAAAGCATTCAATTTGGTCTAATCATGTCCTTGACCAAAAAGTTAATGTCCCCTAATCGTGTTTTGTATCTAACATTCTATTGAGGTCATTTCAAGATTTTAAAATAAATAATTGTTCTGAAAATGTACTTTTTGGCGCCAAGTTTTCGTGTTTTGTACCCATAATTTTCGAACATTCATACATATATAATTTGATTTTGTTTTCGTGAATTGCTGTCGTTGAGTTGCCGAATTCGGCTCTTTTCAAACACAAAACTCTCTTTTTTTCATACGATAACGAGGCTTTTGGTATGAACTCCACCAAGTTCGATTATGTATACTTACCTAAAAATGCATTATGGATACATATTGTAACGCTCCTCATGTACATTCCAATCATTTTCATTTTTTTATTCTCCGCAATTTGTGTGTTCCCGTCATATATGTATGTTGCGAGAAGAAATAGGGAGAAGGATAAGGAGGTAAAATCTGAGAGAACCCTCAATATAAGAGCATTCTTGAGTTCAGACTTCAATTTATCGAATAACACGGCATTTTTATCATGTTGTAAAGTTCATGCAGTTTTCTATTTTCCTCGAGTTTTTGGTGTTCCTATTATATCACTATTTGGAGTAAGTTTTTGAAAAGTTTTTATTACAAGTATCTATCATTTTTCAGCGAAAACAGAGTTCACCCTTACTATAGAATTGCAGTTAATTCTCTTATTATTTTTTTATATTACCTTATCATCGTTATAACTACAATTTCACAGATTCTATTATCACTTCTTGCAATACAACGATGCCTTATGTTCTTCTACGACTGGTCTGTCAGATATATTACTTTAAGTGATAAAGGATGGTCGAAATTTTTGAAATTTCTCTATTTCTCAGTATTCCTGGGATGCTTCGTAGGTATCTTAACCGACGCTCAAAGTAAAAACAAACCAGAGGAGAAGTTCGTTTATTATCTGAACATATTTTCAACTGTTATTACGGTAGTGTTTGAAAGCATTATTCTTTGTGATTACATATGAAAATTTTTCCAGCGATTTTACTTTGGAGTTAATATACTAATGGTTGTTTCTGCAATGTTTTATGTTCCAATGCTATTTAAGATTAAAAAATTGTCAAAGCTTCAATCAGTCCAACAGAATCAACCGCAGAGATATGTATATTATCAAACTACAGCACTCTTGGTCTTTAAAATTGTAAATGATGTTGAGTTGATTTGAAAATTGAAGATTTTCTCAAATTGCAGCTCTACATCCCTTACGTTGCTTTAATAAGTGCAAGTTTTGAATTGATAGATGAATATATCGTAAGTTATTCTGATTCAAAGTTTTGTAAAATCCGTTGGCACTTTAGATATTCTACGGAATGCTGTCCATCGACGTTCTTACTACAAGTTTCATAATCCAAACATCTTATCTATTTTCTAACAGAAGTAACTTTGTATCAACGTTGGCATGTTGCTGTGAATGTTGCTGTACATGTTGCTACTGGGAAGTTGAGCCGAATGTTGTAAGCTATGAGGCAACTACAGTGGACTGAGAATGTTGGAAAGCACAAGTGAACGATTTGAACTTTCGAATTTCCGCATTAATAATTGGTGTCGCTGAAATGTACTTCAAATTTCAATTATTTGGACTTTTGGTCAATTTTCGCTTTTTTTCAATTTCTCTCATATTTCCTTAAAGCAAGAACACTGAAATAGATTTCGTACTTTGTTTTTTTCGTCTACCCTTTTCGTATATTTTCCTTTTTCCAACAATACGTATGTTTCCCACGTTTGTATATTTAACAATGAGATATAAAAAAGATAAGAAGGTTAAAACATTGATAATCAGCAACCTGAACGTAATTCCACATCTGATCGATATGGTGTTTGACTTTCCTAAGGCTGTTAAAAAAATAAATATTTTTATTGTGACAATGTTGTCTTTGAACAAAACATGTCAAACATTCTGGCGTTTGAACCCTGGAAAAGTCTAGTTTTAGGCCTAACATTAAGCCTAGTTACAACTTTAAAAATGTCTGCCACCAGGAAATTTCTGATCTTTGAAATCTTTTAAATACTCCGTAATTCAATAAAATATGAGGGAATTTCCCGCCGTACTTTCATGCCGTCTAACTCTCTTTTCTCTACATATTAATTCCATTTCATTCGACGGAAAGAGAATCAGGTGGTGAGGGCAGCAGGCAATGTGATCGTTGACCAAAAAGTATATATTTTCCTCTTTCTTTCTCTTTGTGGAAGTTATCTTTTTTCTCTACCTCTCTCTCATTTTTTTCTATATTTCCCTTTAAGTTATCATAATTTTTTTTCGAAGATTTTTTATAAAGTTAGACCAAAATTAATGTTAGGAATTTCGGTGACGAATGTGGTCCGCTCAGTGTTCAGAGACATATGAGACTTCGAGTTTCGTTTTTGGGCATGCACATGCAAAAATAAGAGTTTGTAAAGAAAAATTTTAAACTGAGCGATTTGAATAAAGTTAACTTTTTCAAAAATCTGTTTTCGCCCGTTTTCTACTAAAATCTGTTGAGATTTTGTCTATGAATTGTGATTTTTCACACATTAAAAGTACACCGATCTCTAGTGGAAAGTTTCAACACGGAAGCAACTTATTTCTTTCCATGACAGTCTAAATCTATCCTCTCATCTATTCTCTCTTCATACCTTTATCATCGGTTCCATCTTTTTTGACCTTTAAAGGTATGCGTGGTCTTCTCTTAGTTGCATGTTACACGTTTCTTTTTTTTTCATCACGTTTAATAGAAAACGTTGAAATTATGAGCAACGTCAATAAATATTCTCTTGTTAGTCAAGTTGTATGAAATACTTCGATTCCATCTGTTTAAATAATTGTAGTCAGAGACTACGTTCCCTCCAGCCTCAATTTTGGTTTGGTTACACTAGTCATCGTTTTCTCTGATTGTAGTTTCTTTTTGACCTTTTCGATCCTTTTGCAAAATTATTGTTACTGTTCAAATTTTTCTAGTTGCTTCAACTAACCGTGAAAGATGAAACTGAACGTTTGAACTTACTGTTAATCCAATGTAATACACGGTACATGTTCAATATAAACTTTCCATCTTTTTTTCTACAAATAACCCTTTTTTTATACGCATGCACTTTTTTGTTACTAGTTTTCATTTCTATTTTCAAAAAACACTTTCTTAGTTCGTTCACCTACTTTCCATCGTACTTAAAACTTTTTCATTTATATATTTTGGATCATACTTATTTTCATTCCAGTAATGTGTCTAGTCTGTGGAGCGGATGAAACTGAATTTCATTTTGGAGGGAAATGTTGTAGGTGAGTCCACTCAGTGTTCAAAGATTAATGAGATTACAAATTTTGTTTAAGAGCATGCGCAGCTTTCTTCCGTCGTTATTTCCATTCAAAAAAGACTTTCGAAAAATGTAGATGCGAAAAGAGAATGTCAAATTCTCATCCATGTAGGAAGTGTCGTGTGGAAAAGTGTTTATCTCTTGGAATGAGTCCAGACAGTGAGTTTATTTTAAGCTTCAATGAGAAGGGGTTGAAACTCTGAATTTCCAGAAATTCAAAAAAATCGGGACAAGAATCGCGATAAAGAGAACGTTAATGAAAAGTGTCAGATGGTTCCATGTTCAAGTCAGAAACTCACTTTACCGGTGAGAATACAAGTCGACAATTCTTGATACAGAGCTTCATTTCCAGACTCGAATAATTTCCAAAGACACTTCAAATATTTCATTTGCTATTCCGAATTGGAAATCTTTCATTGAGCACAGAAATCTATCCGCCAATGGGGATGTATTTAAATTGAATATTTATGAACTGACAAGTTTGACAAAAAGTGATATAACACTTGCACGGAAAATGGTAGATAATATGTTCTCATTTGTCAGAGAACTGGAGGAAATGGATAAAGTGAGATTTGAGGAAAGAGAGAAATCCAGACTGAAATTGCGTTTTCAGAACTCTCTTCTCAAGAATTTCTATCTAAAATTATGGATGCTTATTCCTATAATGGATTGCATCGAAAACGAAGTTAGCTATGAAAGTATGAAAAAAGAAGATTACGAAAACTTTATTGTAAATTTCTATGGAGGAGCATTCACCGAAGGAAAGGAAATGCCAGAAAATGAAATATTGAGGTGATTTCAGAAAAAAATATGCGTAGTCAAAAAATCAGTTCCAGGATATTCGAGCCATTCTGGTGGACATATTATAACAAAACGGTTCCTCCCATAGTGGGATTGAAACTGGAGAAAAAGGAGATTATGGCAATTTTATGGTTGTTATTTTTTGACAACGGTGAGTATTTCGAACCTTAATTTTCAAGTTAAAATACTTCATATAAATTTCAGGGTACACGAACATTTCATTGGAATGTCAGGAGATGTGTCGAAATGTACGGAAAGTGATATATCGAGAACTGAAAAACTATCAAAATGATAGGAAATTTGATGATAAACGCTTTTTCGAAACAGTCGGAGCATTGGAAATCATCGAAAAAGGAGAAATCAAAGCCGTGGAGAAAATAATGATTTGTGAAATGCATAATATTAAAATCCATGACGATTTTAAGGCAATTTTGAAAGAGAATAAACTTTGATTCAAATTACATCAGAAGAACTTCAAGAAAACCAGATGTTTCACTGAATGAAAAGGAATTCATAATGAAACCCTCAGGGTCTGGTTTTTTTGTAGACTCCATGTACACAAAAGGACCCAAAACATAATTTGCCCAAAATGCTTTATTTCATAACCCAATGATCATAATCAAACATAATCTCAATAATATTTAGTTGGTTCGAAATCCATATTGAAATTCTTCATTGCATCTTCACTCTTCCCCGCAAGAAAAGTGATCTCCACTCCTTCATTTTGTGCCCTGGCAGCTGCCATAAATTCTTTCTTTTCTTCGGAGGTGCACCCAGTTTCCTTGATAATTTCCTCAGCACAAGTAAGAATCTCTCCATTGTAGTTTTCATTCATAACATGCTCCTTCAAGGTATGAAGAACACATTGCTCCAGTTGCTTCTTTTTTTCATCCTGAAAATTGGCAATAAAACTAAAAGACTTTTATCATATGAAACTCACTTCTACACACGAATCTGCTTTGTGAATTGTTTCATAACTGAAAATGGACGTTTCAAATTGGAATTTGACCAATTTGCACCATCCCTTGCATTTTAATTCCCCGAAACATTGCACAAGGATTTTCGAAGCCATTACTTTTCGATGATGGTGTAGAAGAAAACATGTTGTCTTGATACATTTTCATTGTCTCCTAAATAAGCCATATTTTCGGAATAATAGTTTTAAAAAACTCACGTTTTGCCAATTTTTAAAGCAATCGTCGCATCTTTCCCTCTCTGCTTTGCATGAGTCTTCCTCAGAAAGAGGAAGAGAAGACGTCAGATTCAGAAGAATCGACAGAATAATCAAAGTCTTGAGCATAATTATATTTTGCTTGATCTCAGTGGGAAAAATAGATATTTTTATATGGAAAGAACAAAAAACAAAAAGCATCATCTGAAATAAACATGGATGCATTTGAAGAAAAATCGGACGAACGTGATATCATTTTATTATAGTTTGAATCTTGAGGTCGAATTCGATGTCCTTGCAGGGACTTTCAGAACTCTTCCCAAGACTTCTGGATCAAAAGTACACTTCTGAAACTACAAACTATAATAAAATGACATCAATTATTTTTTTTCCTTTCTGAAAATATCTTCATGCTTGTTTCCTTTCAGATGATGTTTTATGTTTTGTGTTCTTTTCATATAAAAATACACAGATTTTCAATTGAAATCAAGCAAAAAACAATCATGTTCAAGTCTTTGATTATTCTTTCGATTCTTCTGAATCTTACGTCTTCTCGTTCTCTGTCGAATGAAGACGTTTGCGAAGTGGAGATGAATAGATGGGTTCAATGTTTTCAAGCAAGTTTCAGTTTCAATGTGAGTTTGTATCCTGGAAACTTTTTGAATGTCTCAATATTTAAGGTAACAGCCAATCCGGCTCAGGATAACCAAGAACTTTTATCTACCGTAGCCCCCACTAATCCCGGATTGGACGCAATAAAAAATTTGAGAAAGTTGCTGAGTTGTATCGGCGATTTGGAGTGCAATGGATGGAGAAAAGCTGTCAAATTCCAACTCGAAACATTCGTTTTCAGTTTCGATGAGCTTCAAAGTGCTGATAATTGTGTCAAAGGGGTGAGATGACAATCGATTGTTTTTTATGGCAATATTAAGTTTCAGACTGATCTGGAGAAGGAGCTGGATCAATGTATCACCTACAAAACGCCGGACTATCTTGACAAAAAAGAATACAACGGAGAAATTTTGAAATGCACTCAAAAGATTATTGAGGAACTTGAATGCAGCGAAGAAGAGACAGAAGCGATTTGGAGAGCTGCATTGGCTCAGCACGATCTGATGGATATGATGGTAAACAGAAAGAGTGATGATGAACTGGTTAACTTCGACAAGGAGTTTGATCCAACTAAATATTATTGAATCAATGTTTCTGAATGATAATTGGGTTATAAAATAAAGCATTTTGGGAAATTCATTGTTAAATGTGTGAAATTCGAAAATCAATGAGCAAGCACATTTCAGGAGCAGCTTTAAGAATTACAGACATTTGATTCCCCTGTGGAACAACCTGATATCATTATATTGCAGTTCGGGTTTTTGGACTTTTACTTTGTGCAAGAATAATACCCGAGTTATGAAATGATCCACATTTCCGATTTCCGAAAATAATCAGAGTTTGAACTCTCTCTTTTTTCCGATAAAATTCGAAGACAACAATACAAATTTCCATAACAAAAAAAACATGCCAACAAAAAGCCAAATAGTCTTTATTCTTCTCTTCAAAACCCAGCTTATTCCTCTCCAAATTCTCAAGCTGAAATGTGGTGGAATATTCTGTTTCTTACTGTATTTTCAACAAATTTCGCTGTCACAGTAAGGCTAGACTTCTACACCAGAATACCGTGATCATGATGTTCAGACAGCTCAATCGTTTCCGGTAGCTGCGACCAAAATCTTCAATTTTGCAAACTCGGATGACACCAAACGAATTTTCTACACCAGTTTGACAGATGTCTCGGTTATGGAGGACTTTGGTGGTTATAAGTTTTTCGGAACCTTGTGTTATATTTAAGTTTTTCAGATCCTGTTGATTACCCAATCCAAAAAGACCTCGGAATCGGAATGTTGGCGGCTCTCCCTGTCAATTGCAGTTGTCCAGACCTCCGTCCAATTCATTCTGTAGCCACCAAATTTGAGCAATTGAAGTTCGAAAGAGCTGAAATGATAACTGAGGATATGACAGATTATGGTCTTGCCGGGTACCTGGCCCCGTTTACTGGTTACTGTGGGAGCGATCAAATCGAAGTCATCGAGTTTTACTCAAGGAAATTGAAAGGTTCGGGACAAATCCTGCTAGGTCGCTCATCCGTGAATTCCAGAATACCGCTACGATACCTCGAACAACATCTACAATTACTACGCTGACTTTAAAAATGAATTCAGACCGGTTAGAGTTCTCGGTTATGCCTATTACTCAACAAATAGTGTTTGGTTGTGAGTTATCATTAAAGCCCGTTCGAGATTTGAATGCTAAATTTTCAGAAGCGGAAAAGCGCCGTTCATAAAACAAGGACTTCAAAGCTCAGCCTATGTAAGCTCCCGCCCTTTTCCACAACATTTCCACCAATTTATTTTCAGAAATCCATCTCTGTCCAATTCGATCCTGTTCATGTTCTTACCAAAAACGGCGCCACATCCTATGTCGTTTCCCATGACCTTATCAAAAACCTTGTGGATAATGAAGGCTGGACTCTTACTGAAACAGTGCTCGCTGGTCCGATGAGCTCACAGAATGAGTTGGAAAAGATTCGTGAGAAATGCGGAGCTAGTTCATTGAGCCGATGTCGGGACACTTTGGATTCAAGAACTGGCCTGTATAGACCAGTGAATTTGGATGTGCAGGGTCTTGGAGAAAAGGAAAACAAGGGAGATTGTGGATATTGGTTGGCATCGGCAACTCCGTGTTTCCAACAAGCTGCTCAGTTTTATTCTTATATTCCGAAGGTAGAGTTAGATGAGTTGCAGGCTCCACCTAGGAACAGTGTACAGGCTTCTGACTCAGATGTTACGAAGCCATTTTTTACTGGAAACTTGTGAATAAGACGATAAAAGTCACTATTTTCAGTACAACAACAACTCGGTCATCTATGGAAACTACAACGACGGCACTGCTGGGAACTCTGTCGGATTCGCCTATCAGTACATCTTCTCCTTTTTAAAGTTGTAAACAACAAGAAATAAAGACTTTATTCATCATATCTTATTAAATCCTCCCCTCCACCATATGGTTCTCCGAGTGATGTGCTGATTTCACTCTCATTACTCTACTGGGAAGCTTTCCACTATAGTGGTTCCAGATATTTCTGAGGTATAACTGATAAGGATCGTAGAATAGAAAAAGAGTCAGGAGAGATGCATTGGGCTGATTTTCACGAAGGTAGTCTATAATATAAGAAATCCAAGCAATTTCGAGATCGAGAAGTAGAATTAAGTTGGCCACGAGAATAGGGAACATTGCAAAGAAGAAGACAACGATGGCATGCAGCCTAGTCCTCTTGTTGAATTTCTCATGCATTTTCTTCGTTTTATCTGATTTCGTCATCATCCTTCTAGACAATAGTCTATAAGCCAAATGGGTTGCAAATATCATTATGAAGCAGGATACAATAACATTGCTTATATTCATAATGGCAAACAAAATAGCACAATTGTTCATAGGATGGCAGATAATTACAGATGTTTCATCATGAACACAATCCGGATAGACTACATAATTCTATAAATCATTCGTTTCATTTCTGTTTTTTGGCACCAGACTACCTCTATTATAGCTTTCTTGGACTTTACTTGATTTGGTGTTAATTCCCAAACTACTGGAATTGTAGAAAGTGGCATCAGACCCACGAAAATATAGACGAGAACTTCTATCACTATCTGCTTTCGTGTCCGCATTCCTTTGTACATATTCATAATTAAGAAGACACGATTACAGAAGATAAGTTGACTGGAGGCCATGGAAACTAAAATTTTTAATTTATCAAAAGTGAAAATTGAAAAAGATTTCTCCCCGGCCGGGAATTGAACCCGGGTCTCGCATGTGACCACAGATCAGTCGCGGGTCGACGCGTTTAGGATGCGATTCGTGAGCTAAGTCGTAACTGATCCATTACTACCCTTTTCGCGAACTTGGGTTCGCAAACGGCTGGCACTTTTCAGTGGCATACGGATGGGATGCGGCTCTAGCTTACGCAGAAAATCTCAATCCTAACTTTCGCGCACGGATGGAATACAACGATCGCTACAACGTCGTAAACTGATGTCGCCACATCGACTATCATCTGTTCGCGTACGGCTGGCGTACGGATGCTTGACCTAACAGAAGACTGCTTGGCCGAATTTGTTTTTTAGCTCTTCCATTTCATTTTTATCGAAAAAAAATTTGTTTTTCGTTTATTTTTATCATTTTTCGTGACTAAAACTACGATTTCTATTTGCGAAAATTAATTTTATCAATATATAAAAGGTTTTTTGCAGAAAACCGCTAAAAAATCGTTGTGATTTTCGTGAAGACGACAGACGTAGGAGTCTGCTCAAGGACGAAAGTTTCGGAGCGAAGGTGAATTTATACTTATCCAAATATTTTCTCATCATATATTTTCAGAAAAGTCGTCCGCTTGGTGGAACAGCAATATTAAGGACAACTTCTGGATTCACGTTCTCTGGAAGCCGCTGATAAATATTAAATTTCCTCTTTTTGTTGTAACTTACTATTTTTTCCTTTCAATGTTATTTTTAGTAAATGTAATAATAAATTATCACAACTTTGACCATAGTATTGTTCAATTAGAACAAAAAAAAACAAAAAAAATAGTAAAGGCCCGTTTCCCAATAGCAGTTCGTCGTTCGCAAACGGATGGTATACGGATAACTGCCATCTCGCTGATTTTGTGAGTTCGCAAACGGATTGGTTACGGATCCGTAACGAGTCTCGTTTTGCTTACCGATCCGAGTCGTTTGCGAGCTCTGGGCCATCCGTAACCGATCGTTTGCGAACGATCTGTGACAGACGCGGATACTCACCACTATACTACCGAGGACACGGGAAAAGATGGGGTTTGATGGCCTAGAGAATGGAGCGAGAAATGGCAGAGGGAATTGGTAAACAGACAAAATGAAGAGTGGTGCGCTTGGTTAGTTCCTAGTTTTAGCGACAATTTTTAGGAGGGTTACTGTGGATTACTGCAGGATTACCGTAAAACTTACACCCATAGGTAACATAGGAGACATGATACAGCGTATGAGAATCCATCCAATACGTCAAAATTCCATCGATGCGGACCACTAGACTTGGGGCAAAATAGAAATAGTCAATTAGCAATGAGTTGGCCACCCAAGCAATTGAAATACTGAAAGTTGAAACTGCGCTCTATTGATAACGTTCAGTCGAGCCTTTTTCAGACACTTACCAAATCAAATGAAAAAGAAGGAACCATTTCAATAAACCAAAATTTTGCGGGGACTTTTTTAACACACAAAAGTAGCCGATCGGATACAAAACGCTTATAAAAACAGCGAAAATTGACTTTATCCAATTATAAACCACAGGGTGTTCGACCCATATCGAGGTGTAGTTTTTGAAGATCCTAAATCCCAAAATTACAAAAATCCTGCATAAAAATATGACTCACTGTTTCTCCATGCGAAACCTCGGACGGAATTAATTTTTTGGAGAGAACACAAAACTCAAAAATAAAGAATTTTCAATTCCGAGTCGTGTTCATTCTTGTGTTTTCCCAGAATGGAAGATTGGAAAAGAGAAGAGATGTTATTGCTTTTTTTGCTAATTACAGATAGTGAGAAAGAGAACTTCGTCATGAAAGGGAACTGGCGATTCTTGAAATGAAAAAAAAAGTTCAATGATTATTATGAAAATCTTGTGGAAAGGATATGAAATTTAACATACAAAGAATTCAGAAAATAAATTAGAAATTGAAAAACTGTTCTCTGCGCCTCCTAGCTGCACACACTCTCTCAAATAATAAAATAATCAATGGGATCATTATTATCAAGAACAAGTCCTCGAACTCCACCAATCGTTCTTTCCACCAACAAATAGTTATTTCCAGTGGCCAATTTGTAATATTTTCTTGAGTCTTCGAATCTATTTCTGAAACTTTTCTCTTAAAAATTCTTTTCGAAGCTTCAATACCTTTCTCTTTCATTTGCTTCAATTTCCCCATTTTCAACTAGATGATTCCGATTTTCTGTCATAATAGAAAAATAAGATCCCACTGGATGATCGAGCTCAATGAACTTCTGCAAAAAAAGCTCTTTTATTAGAGGTTAGTCAGAAAACTAACCTCAATGACTCTTTCAACTTTCTCCTTGTCAAATCGATCTCTCCAAATTCGAACTTTGAACTTCCTCGCATGGAAAAATTTTTCAATGTCAATAATAACAGACTGATGGGCAAATGCTTCCAATTCTTCCGCATTTTTCCATTGTGGTGAGTTCCAGAAATCATTGATGTTTTCCAAGACATCTAATAAGTTACCAATTCTAATAGATTTCAAGACTTTTGGAATCAAATAATTCACGAATTTTACAGCGTACGGATTTTCGAAACATGCATACCATAAAAGTTTTTTCGCGTTTATTCGAAACTTTGGGAGTTTTTTTTCGATTTTTTCCAGAAGAAGCTTGGAGCTTTCCACGTACGCAAATTCTATAGTCAATTCTTCCACGGTAGTTTTTGGATGGGTTAATTGTCGAACAAAGTCATCTAACAAATCATCAATAGAATAAATACTGTCATTGTGAAAAGACTTTTTACAAGTATCCGTTGAAGTAGTGTAATACAAAGAAATCTGTTGGCGGGATATGAAAAGTGCAACCTTCGAAATTGCAACTGGACAGTTATCAACAAGTGATTTGTCATCTTTGGAGCAAGATCGGAGCTGTCGTCTGGAGTTAAAACATGGTTAGAACAAATAAAAACGATTAAAAAATTACCTTGACTTGAAATCCAAATTCTGCACGACATCTTGCTTGAAATGAAATGGAAGGAATTGCCAGGTAGGCTCCGACATTTCGAATCGATAGTGAATGATTTCTTATCAACTATGCGTCATTTTTTATTTGGTCAGTGCGTGTTTATCAGGGAAAATTTCAAAAAAAGTTCGATATGGTAACATGAGATGCAATCTTTCTTTTGGTTCAGGGCGGAACCTGAGTGGAGATTAAAAGGGTTTCAAAGTAGTTTTTCTCGATCAAATTTGGCACAATATGACTTTGATTATGATACAATCTCAAGATTCGACCGACGCTGTGTTTCAAATTAATTCATAAATGTTGTCACACTTTACTCTTGCTCCTTATCTAAACAATTCCATAGTTCAAATTCCATAATCTTCTTCGATTCTGAAATTCTTTAAAAAATCACATGTCACTTTTTCTCTTTTTCCTGCCCCCGCAAAAACACTTATCACTTCACATCTGAACCAAGTATCACACCCTTTTGCGAATTTGCTCCGGATTATGGAATTAGTAGAGTTGTGATAATGTAGAAACTCCTCTTCACTTTCCATTTCGACTCAAAATGAATTTTCAAATATTTGTTCTTATTTCTGTTCTAGCAATTTCTGCAAATGGAGCCATCCAGCTCGGATGTACTACGGCTCCTATGCCCGATGCGAATGGGCTTTGCCCAGACGGAACTACGTTGGTTACCGGAGGAGGTTGCTGTCCAGATGCTGATGTTTACAGTGAGTTTTTACTCGATTTCGTCAGAAAAAAAGGAAATTTTTCAAAAAATTTCCATGAACTAGAACCCAGATCGGTAACCCTTGCTTACAGTAATCGGAGCCACCACCACCACAACAACGCCAGCCCCAACCACTGCCGCCGCCACCACAGCTTCCTCCGGCTCCTGTCAAGATAAACTCAACCCACAAACCGGAGTCAGTGATTGCCCAAATATGAAAGGATACTGTCAGAATCCAGCCTATGTCAAAATTATGAAGGATCAATGCTCAAAAACCTGCGGATACTGTAGCACCACTGCCTCCACTTGCGTTGATAAGATCAACCCACAAACTGGTGTCAGTGATTGCCCCGGAATGAAGGCGTATTGTCAGAATCCAGTTTATCATGATGTCATGAAGGATCAGTGCCCAAAGACATGTGGATATTGTTGAAAGAAAGAGAAAACTAATAAAATAATTTCATCATGAGGTCACTTTTTACGAGGTTTAGCGAGAGCCAGTGAAGAAATTGAAGAATTAGAATCCGGTATCATAAAACATTTCCGGATGAGATATCTCAATTGACATCATATCAAACGTCTTTGAAATTTCAATTTTCGTCCGGTTCTCCCAGATATTTTTCTGAAGATTCCAACATTTTTATCATTATGTATCAAAAGCTGACTCACCTGAACAGCACAATTGACCTTCATCATTTTCGCAAGTCTCCCTGAATATCGTTCCATTTTCTTTTCATTCAGATAATAATCATGTAGATTTGAAGCCAGGACATCTTGAAAGTGGTCACAAATCTCTTCGATTTGTCCGGAATATCGTTTTCCAGCGTAGTGGAAACAAAGCTGAGCAAACATGTAAGCAGATTCGATGTCAGAAGGCTCCAAATCAACAAGAGGGTCTATATCACTAACAAGCTCTCGGGCGCGGACACCATCTATGAATCTGGAAGAAGAAAAAGTTCGCCCATGAGCCAACTGGGAAAAAAAAACTTACGTCAAAATCTGCTCCGAGTTATAATTGCTCATCCAATCCACGTCCACTGTCTGTTTATCAACGTCAATTAGCACTCCATTACTAAAAGTCAATAGATTTTTAGTCGGGCAAATTCCACGTCTTCTGTTCACAGAAGTTGCCAGAAGCTTATCCAGTCTACCCCAAACATGCCAAATTGCAATTAGAAGTTGCATCTGAAAATAGACACTGGTACTCTAAAAAATCGAGAAAAAGTAGGAAAGCACCTGCGTCCCAAGATCCAATTTCTGAAACTCGTCAAAATAAGTCAACCATTTCGCAACTGTCAAAAAATAAAACTCCCAGACTTGCATCACATCTTGTTTCGTAGCATGATTGAACTCTTTCATTTCTGTACTTGTGTTTCCCAGAAAACTGAATCCATTTGCCAATTTATGAAGTTGATCTCGTGCAATTAAAGGTTGTTCAGGACCATTTATCAATATCTTGGAGGCTTTTTCAATCAGATAACTAACATCGATCAATGTTTTTGGATTGGAAATTTGAGCTGATGTTCCAGGAGTGCAGAACAAAACATACTCGGGGCGTCCAACAAACATTTCAAAAGTTTTCGGCAGGGTTTTTGATTTAGGGCGAAGTGCAGGGATTAGACCATCACGGTCGAATTGGAATTCTGAAAAAAGTTGTTTTCGTTCGAAAAGTTCAAAAATTTGCTCACTTGAAGTATCCATTCCAACATCGTAACATCTCTTTAATCTACATGGTTTACAACAATAACCTCCTTTCCCACTTTTGCATCTTTTCAAACTTTGACACTTTTTCATGACCCATTTTGGGGAGGTGGCAGTTCTTCTGAAAGTTGTCAATAGAGCGCATTTGCACTTTGGAACTAGCGACCTACCTGAAAAACGCAGAACAGGCTCTGCAACTCAAAACTCCAAAATGGAGACCTTGACTTTCAAAACCGCAAATTTCACAATCATTAACAATATTTTCCATTCTAAGTACTGGAAACAAAACAATCAAAATTGAAGAATAGTACTAAAACATGAAAACGGTAGATTTTCAGACAAAAAAAAAGAAAAATAGAAACAAGTCATGCGGCAAATGCAAACACGATCATCGAAACAGAACAATGATTGGGAAAAAAAAATAGATAAGATAGTAACTTGAAAAAAGAGAAACAGGTTGTCAGAGAGTCCAATCGAATTGATTCGAACTGAAAACAACTGGAGAAATGGAGAGAATTAGACACAAAGAAAGCGAAAAATTGCGTCACTTTTTTTCCGCAGGCTTAAGTTTGTCAAGTTGTCTGCGTTTCTGAATTTCTTTTTCGATGTCAAGATTTGTGAACATTTTTTGAGAATATAGACACTATTTATTCAAAATAAAATCTAAAAACCAGTATCAAAAAACATTTCTGGATGAGAAAATTCCGCGGTGAAAATGTTCAAAGTCTTGGCAATTTCTGTTTTAGGCCGTCGTTTCCTCACACTTTCCTGCAATTGAAAAATACACCAATTTTCTAATATAATGGCACCTACCTGAACCGCATTATTTATTTTCATAAGTCTTGTCAATCTTCCTGAGTAATTGCTCATTTGCCGCTCATTCACATAATATTTATGAAGATCATCAGAGAGAATTTGTTGAAATCTTTCCATTATTTCGAGGATTTCTCCTTGAAATCGATTGCCAGCATAGTAGAAACTCATTTGGGCAAGCATGTAGTTGAGCTCAACTGGGGAAGGATCTAAGTCAATGAACATTTGGACGGTTTCCATTAGGTCCCAGTTGCGGAAGCCATCGATAAAGCTGGAATTGGTGAAGGATAGTATTGTTGTGTTGAAATTTTGCATTTGTATAGTTTTTAAAAAAACAAAAAGTAAACATTTGAAAACTCACAATTCCACCTCTTCCAATGAATAATTACAAAGCCACGAGACATCCAACTCTAACTTATCCACATCCAAAAACAATCCATTACTCTGAGCAATTTCTGACTTCGTTGTTAATTGACTCCTCCTCCTTGCCAACGCAGTTGATGCCAACTTATCCATTCTACCCCACATATGCCAAATTCCAAACAAAATCTTCATTTTCATAGGGTGTTCCAGTTTTTGAAACTCATCAAAATTGGTAAGCCACGTGGCAGTTGTAAGAAAATAATACTCCCAACAATCCGAGCAGTCTCCCGATGAAAATTTAGAATTTGTTGCCATATTCTTTGGCATTTTCTCAAAAACATTATGAAAATTTGCGAGTTTTTGAAGAGGTCCTTTGTTAGATTGAGGGCTCCAAGTTGGTCCAGATCTCAGAATCTTTTCGCCTTTTTCTACCAAAAATGTCAAATCGATGAATTTAGAAGACGTTGGGGCATCTGGATCACAAAAATGAACAAATTGAGGACGTCCAATAAACTTGTCAAAGCTTCGTGGCATTTTGAAAAGGGATTCAGTGGAAGTGATGGCGTCACGATCGAATTGAAATTCTGAAATCGTTACGTTTTTCCGAATTCTGGTTTCAAATAACTCACTCGTAGGATCCATTCCAACGGAGTAGCATCTTTTCAGACGACATGGTTTACAGAGATAACTGAAAATTTATATTCAAAAACATTTAGAAATTGAAAAAGTCAAGCTTACCAATCCAAACCACATTTGCTGCTCATGCAAGAATTCTCAATAAGGTTCGATCCGGCACGTCTTCTGAATTTTAAAATTAAAATGAAACCTCCAATAAAAAGGCACACCTGAAAAACGCAGCACAAGCTCTACAACTGGATACGCCAAAATGAATCCCTTGACTTCTTCTATCACACACTTTACAGAATTTTATAGCAATCATAATTTTTTTGAAACAGAAAACTTTTTGATTACTAAAAAATCAAGAAAAGTGAACAAAATGTACATTGTCAATGGTAGACATTCGAAAGCAAAGAGAACACGAGAGATAGAGAAGAGGAGAAAAAAGAGATAAGAAAAAGGATAGGAGACACAGAAAAAGGGATTGCACAACGTTGTGTGATTCGGTTGTTTGGGAGAGAGAAGACTAGGGAGAAAGTGGAATAAAGGGGAAAAGGGAGAGGAGGAATTGTTGTACTTAGGAAATTTGGAGAAGATTAGTTTTTTGGTAAAAGTGAAAAGAAGTTGCGAGGCATAGAAAATGAGTACAGATTGTATGGAAAAGGCTAGAAAAAAAAACGGAAAGTGGTACAGAAATTTGTTTCCAGAAACCCAAAAAAGATGTTCGAGCGTGTTTCTGATTTAGTGGATTACTGTTGATATCTTCGGTTGAATACTCTTGTTATCAAATCGTCAAGTAATTTTGAACACTTGCTGCTGTCATTTGAAGAAAATCGTAGATCGGTTTGAGCTGAAGTTGTTCAGAATGAATAAGCATAGCGATGTTGGAAATTTTCGAAGTTCGGTTCCGTTTGTGAAAAAAAAACTATACCTAATTACGGAACCCGAAATCGTCAGAACTTTTCCGAAAACCATCTGAAAATCGAAAACTCGTAAACGTGTTCAAATTTCAATCAACTTTATGAAAACTCTGCTCTCAAAAACTATAGTACTTGATGACATTCAATGACAATAATCAAAAATGTTAACAATCTCATTTTCCCCATTCAAATCTATCTGTCTTACCATCTTTCTACATATCTACACTCCCTTTCCTCTTTTTTGTCTTCGTCACCCCTCCTTTTCTCTTTTCATTGTGAGACGTCCCGAGAAGAGTCGTCTGCGTCTCTCGCCTCTGCCGTCTCTCTCGTCTCGGGCCGCCGCACATTGATTCTCGTTCTCCCTCGTCTCTCCATCTATTTCGCCCCGTTTTCTCTCGTCTCGACCCGATTTTTTCTCGATTTTGCTCGCGGAATTCTTAGTTTTTCATGAATTATCTATCTTTTTCCTATTTCTCAATTATTTCTCGAAAATGTTCTGTCAAAAGTTTAAAATTTGAGCAAAGAGATTCAAACGTTTATTTCCTTCCCTTTTCGGTCGATAATCAATTTGATCATCGCAATTTTTAAATTAGTTCTCCCATGGTTTTTTTCTCATTTTACAGTATTCCAGTGCATCTAAACCACTCTTTTTTTTGTTTCAGAATGTCGTCAATAGTTTGGAACTTTTTCGAGAAACCAGATCACATTACGGATTCTCTACCGTGTCCAAAATGCAATATGATGTTAGCCTACAAAGGAACGACGTCTGGAATGAAGAAACACATGAAATCGAAGCATCCAGTAGAATATCAAAGATGTGTCGAGTTGGGACAACAACAGGTTAGTTGGAGGCTTTTCTTATAGACCAATTCATCAAATTAAACGATGTCCGTTTTTTTCCGATTTATTCAATTTACTGGTTTTCGAAAATTCCAGTCGATTCAGCCGAAAATATGGGTTGCGTCCAGACATTGTTACTCGGAAAATACAAGTGCCTTCAAGCTCGGGTCGATTTTTGGGGTCGATATACGGGGCCAACTAAATTATGTTATTTTTTGACTTTTTTAAAAATGTTTTTTCTTTCTCACGATTGTTAGAAATCATCCGAATGAGTACACAACACACAAAAAAACCTAAATTAGTTGCCTCGGGCCGCCTCCACATTTCTACCTCGTAAATCGACCCGAGCTTAAAGGCGCATGCATTTTCCGGGTATCAATATCTCAAAGCGACCCATATTTTCGGGTGAATTAAATGTTATTTTTCGGAAATTTCGGAAGTCAGTGAAGTTCTCAAAAAATTTTTTAACGAAATTTCAATTATCAATTCTCAAAGTTTTTCATATTCCAGTCACTCCAAATCACAACTCAAAACCTGCTGTCCTACCGCTATATTGAACGAGTCAGAGATCCCCATGAACTCCTCGCCTCATCATTTTGCACCGGAAGAATACCATTTTCATTCGCGGATAATCCAGAATTTATGGAATTCTGTACCTCGTTGAACTCATGCTACAAAATTCCACACTCAAAAGAAATCCGTGGAATTGTGGAAGCTGCCGCCGTTCATCAGATGATGTTGGTGAGAAGACATATGGATACTGTGAAAGAATTCGTTTTGATTTGTGATGGATTCTCTTCTACTTCATCTCCATTTTTCTCCATCCACGTATCGTTTGTAGATCAAACATCTTTGGAAAGAAATACTGTGGTAAGTTCAATTCATAAATTAAAACCCATTCAAACCTTCGTAGAATTTCAGCTCTGCAAAGCCATGCCTCTTGAAAACCAGAACATTTTCGAAGAAATCCAAATGATTCAGGAGAATTTCAAGCTTCCGACTGAAAAATGCATTGGAATCATTAGTGATGAAAGCATGGATTGCAAAAACTTTTTCAAAGATTTCAAACAGTGAGTTTATCCTTTTAAAAAAAATTATATGCAAATCGCCTCGTTTCAGTCTACCATGTGCCGGAACTGTAATCAATCAGATCTACGAGAGCTTTGCTGATTATTTTCAATCAGTCAGAGAATTATATTTGGAAGTTGAGGACATTTTCAAAGTGCTCTATGAGAATCCAGAGGATCTGGAACTGGCTAAAACACAACGGCTCCTTCAAAAAACTGACGTTGTGTTGGCTCCTCTTGGAACTTTTCCACCTTCAAAATGGGGATCTCTGTTCACTTTGTTCCATTCTTATGCTTCTGATGAAATCTACTTCCCAAGTATTCCATGTCTTCAAAACAAGATTGTTAGTCCCGAAAAGTCAACGGAGATCAGAAGAATTTTGAATTTATTCCAACCACTTCAAAATATCCTGGAAGAGCTCACCAAAGAATCCTCTTTCACTTCGGATGTTGTCCCAAATCTACTTTGTGTGAAGGAAGAACTTGATTTGAATGATGAAATGGCCATGAAATTGGCTGATCTCATCCAGGAAAAGATCACTTGTTATCTTTACAATGACTATGTACTTCTTGCCATGTTATCGGATCCTCGTTACGCATACATTCCAAATATTATAGATCCAAGAAGCTGGAGAGAAGCGGAGCAACTTTTTGCTCAGGAGGAGTCTACAGCTGACGAATCGAATGGATTTCTTAGAAAACTTAATGAATCGAATAATCCACAACCATCAGGACTTGCTGGGTTGTTAAAGAGGAAATTGAATAGTGAAGATGTGATGAGAGATTTGGCGGTGAGTTTCCAAGAGAAATTTTGTCATTTAATATTCCAAACAAAAATGCTTTTTAGTCCGAACTCCTTCATTACCAAGCTATGATGACCACCCATCGGCCATCTCACACCTCGGACCCTCTCCACTTTTGGAAGGAACAGACACACAATTTCCCGAAAATGGCCAGAATCGCTGTCAAATTTCTGACTGCAATGGCTACAACTTCCCCAGCTGAGAAATTGTACAGAAAATGTTACATTGATGTTATCCATCTTCAAGGAGCAATTCCTCTAAAAGAAATGCACCTTTATTTAATGGGACATGCCCTGGCACCAGAAATTTCTCATGAACAGTAAGTTTCTTGTACCAGAGAACATAAGTTCAATAATCTTTTGATTTCAGAGATAATTTGGATCAAACACAAAATCAATTCGTGGATCCATTCCCTGGAAATTATGACAATGTCATGCATTATCCGTCGCCACTCGTGGATGCATTATCCGTCGCCACTCAACAATACGACTCGCCGGCAGCGGGTGCTTATAATGGTCTATCCGATGTGAAAGATGAATACGGGACAATACAAAATTGACTGATTTCTTTACTTGTTTTATTTGTTTTTTTTTTAAATAAAGTTTCATAATTTATGACTTTGTAACGTACTTCAAACTGAACAGATTCCCAGATAAGAAAAACTTCTTCTTTATCATTATTGAAAATGACCGGAAGTCTGACACAGAAGAATTAGCAATACTAAACGTTTATACTTTGAAAGGTTCGTCAGGAAACGTTCTTATCAGTCAGCTGATTTCCTCGTACTGTTTATGAAATAATCCTTCTCATCAGACCAACTGGCGCCTTTCTGATCTTTGTTAGAGTGTGTGGCATGCCAAAAGGTCAGAAAAATCGTTCGTCAAAAAATAATTTATAGAGATCAATGTGTACCTGTAAAAACACCCATAATCATTGGAATTGTATCATATTTAAAAACAGCATATAAAAATGGACGATTTGCAATAAAGTAGTATGGAGTTCGATCGGGAGGTCGTTTTATAAAGCTTTCCTCAAAACCATCGTTTTCCTCGATTTGATTCTCAAAAGGTCGTCTCCATCCAAAACAGAATTTGTGGAATTTTGAAGTGTTGAGGCTGAACAATTTCCCAGTGTCAATTGTGGATGTGGTATTGAAGTGTGGAATGTGGTAATGAATATTGGAAACTTTGAGTTCGTCCAGGAGTTTTTTGATTCTATTAAAGTCGAGTTTCTGAAAAAATAGGTGTAAAAAAACCAGATGTTTAGTTTAGGCCTACCTTCAAAGCATCCTTCAATGATATTCTTTCATTTGGTAAGAATATCACAAGCCGATGAGAATGTCCAATGAGCGGAATTTCCAGAATCTGGAAATGGTTTCAGTTTTTAATTTGTGATTTCGAGATTCTGGAAGAAATTAAAACCCAAAAGTAACCTCAAAAACATCATCCACAGCAATTTTGAATCCAATATCATCCGCAATCAGCTCTTCACTCAACGCAGGATCTGCGTTCACATACTTGAACTTTTTCAGTTTTCCACTTTCAGTATGAAACTTCATCATAAGTTTGCTTTTGTGATAGCGGTATTTCCACGTAACATGATAGGAAGTGTTCTGAAATTGTTCAAAGTTATCAATTGAAATATGAAAGATAAACTAACCATCAAACCAAAATGTTCCACTGTCTGAAACTCATTTCTTGATATTTCAGCCAACTTTAAAGCTTGATCATCATCTAACTTTTGGTTTTCTTCAGGATTCATCGAAAGTAATAATAGAGGAGAAAAAACAAAGGAACTGGAAATTCCTAATACTTGAATTATTTTTAATCCAAATGTTAAAGTAGTAGTAGAAATTGGATCCATGTTCTGAAAGAAAACTAACAATTAAAGTAGGAATCTATAAACTTTTGTACTCGAACACCCAGTAAGGATATGCCATGTGATCATGGACATTTGTTAAACAGCAGATCCCAGCCGTCGTCATCACTGCAAAAAAGTTTCGAAATGCTGAGGAAATACTTTTGCTAATCTTTAACTTTTTGTGACTAATAATTAACGAGTTTTTTGGGATGACTGTATACACTGGCTTCCTGTGGGGGTAGGAAAGTTCACTCTAATGCTAAATTGATGATTTGGCTGCGTACCTCAACTTTGATCAAGTTTTTAAAAACCGAATTTTTAGGGAAGTTGGGCGAAACTGAGTATTAAACTTTTTTGCATTAGGGCGCGTTTTCCTACCCTTGCTGGAAACCGGTGTGACTGTACACAATTTTACAGATATAAAAATTTCAAAAATAATTTATTTACAAAAATAATCATTAGAATCCGGTATCGTGAAAAACTTCAGGATGTGAAAATTCCACAGAAAATATATCAAAAGTTCGTGCCAGGTCTGCCCTTGGTCGAATCTCTCTGACATGTCTCTGAAATTATAAAAGTTTATTTATCAACAAAGCGCATTTGCTTACCTGAATAATATTATTGACCTTCATCATCTTTGCCAATCTCTCTGAATATCTTGGCTTCTCCAATTCTTTAACATAATAATCGTGTAAATCATCTGATAGAATTTGTTGGAATCGTTCAGTAGCTTTCAAGATTTCTCCTTGAAATCTCTGACCAACATATTGAAAACTGAGTTGTGCCAACATATAAGTTAACTCCACTTGAGTAGGTTCAAGTTCCATAAGATAGTCTACAGCTTCATAGAGCTCTAAGGATTTTACACCGGTGAAGCTGAAATTGGTTATGAATGAAAATTGAATTTATGGTAAAACTTACAACTCAACCTGCTCCGGCGGATATTTGGTTAGCCAGGTGTGATCAAATTCAAAAGTTTCTAAATTGACCAAAACATTTCTTCCAACTACAATCATATGACGGTCAGCAAAAAGTTGTTGTTTGCGGAGAATGGCAGTGATGGCATGTTTCTCAAGGCGTCCCCAGACATGCCATACTGATAAGGCTATTTTGAGCTGGAAAAAAAACTAACGTTTGAATTAACTTTTGAAAAATTTGGCTGTTTTATGCTTGGGTGGTCTAGTTTTAGTGGTATGACTTTAGATTTTCGATAATGACTTCGCTGCCGCTACTCACCTGTAAACCATCCGGCAACGTTTTGAACTCATCGAAATAGTTCAACCACTTGGTTGTCGTCGTTATATAATATTCCCAACAATCGGCTGTTTCATCCTTCGTCATTGTTTTCAATAATCTAACTGATAATTGACTTGTGAAACTCCCTATTCCATTCGCCAATTTCTGCAATTGATTCTTTCCAGACAACGGTGTCTCTGCTCCAGTTTTCAATATCTCTGTGACGTTGTCTATCAAATTTTGAATATCGATATAAGTCTTTTTGGTGATTTCTGTTTGATCACAGAAAATCACTGATTCTGGTTTTCCGACAAAGATTTCAACGGAGCGAGGGAGGATTCTTTTGAGAATGTCTCGATTGAATTGGAAATCTGGAAGTGTTAAAGAAATCAAAAACTAAAACGAAAAATAAATAAAACTCACTACTAGTACTCATTCCATTGTCTAGACAACGTTTTAGCCGACATGGTTTACACGGGATTCTGGAACTTTCCAAATTTTTTCAGTTTTATGAAAAAAAAAACTTACAACTTTCTTTCACAATTGTATGTTGATTTACATGGTAAAGTGCCCCATTTTGAATTGGCGGCTCTTCTGAAAATTGAAATTCAAGGATAATTTTTCCCATAAAAAAAAAACTAACCTGAAAAATGCAGCACAAGCTCTACAACTCTGTATTCCAAAGTGATTTCCACTGGCTGGTTGGGAACAAATTTTGCAAATCGTAAAATTTGGAGGCACCAGAACTTTGGACATTTTTCAGTAGGATTTAGGAGCTGAAAATAGGAAAAAAAGTCTTTAAAAATAATCGTTGAAAGCGTGAAACACCAAACCTCTTGTCAAAAACCAAAAGACATCCAAGATACGCAGACATGTCTATAGAAAAATGGTATTGACTGAAAAAGTGAGTGATTGGAGAATCAGAGAAAAAAAGACGACAAATTGCCGGGGAGATAGTAATAGAAAGAGAGAATTAGTGTTTGTACTTGCCAAGCCAGTTCAAATGGACAATGAATCAGGTGGAATTGGGTCATTCAAAAAAACGGCGGAGTAGTCCTAAACACAGTTTCATTTAGCTATTCCAATGACTTCTAGAAAAAATCTTATTATAGAAAAAAAATTCTTGGAGATCTAGAAGAGGGACCCCAAAATGTTGAGTTTTTTCAGTTCAATAATATCTCTTCTCATTGAGGTGAGATATGATAGAGCAAATCATTGAATTCGAGATACATTTCAAACACAAGCCTAGTTTCAACAGGAGAAGGGCAAGCAACGGGTCTGAGTTTCACTACCGGATGTTTTGACTCTTCATATACCTTTTTTGCTACCCTTTTGTCAATGCCTCTTGCCATTCTCAAATCAAAGAAAAATCAAAAGTTCACAAAAACTTTCCGATCACCCTAATAAATTTTTGAATGATTCCGATATTTTGGATTTTGTGAAATTTGAAAACTTATTATTCGATAGATACGATTAGACTGAACGATGGTTTGGCCGTAATAATTTCAGACTTTCAGAATCAACATGGCAAGGTTTGAAAATACAGTTGGACTCGAAGTTTGTTGATTTAGTATTCAAAGTTAGCTTTTAGAAAAAAACACATCTGAACATGAAAAACTCTGTCACTGAATCAATTTTTTTAACATTTATGCTCTGATTTCTTTCAATATTCAAAGTTTTCTAGAAACACATGTTTTCTCACTTTCCCACAGGCAATTCCCCATGTCTAGTTACTATTAGGCCCAACCGAAAAAAATCGATTTTTTTCTATTGTATTTCAATTTCGGATAGTTTTTCATCGTTTTTTTCTGAATGATAGCTCTATCGTAGTACTCCAAAAGTCAAGAATCTCAAGCTATAGATTTATCAGTTCGATTCTCTAGCTAGTCTAGAAAGTGACAGACAGAATGGCATTATTCAATAGTTTTTATTCAATAGGACAGTTGATAATTTTGTTCTGCTTCTCGAAACAAACTTTTTAATTTTTATTGCTGATGTCAACCAACTTCAGTATGTCATAAGTTTTAGAATTTGCTCGATCTGTCCGTTTAGGCAGTTAAAAAACGTCTCAGAAAAAAGTTTGGACCAAGTTTGAACAACTGACAGTTGAACGAGAAAATAAGAAGCCTAAAAGCTGTTTAGGCTGTGTTGTTCTGATATATAGGTCATTCAATACCATGTCGGTGAAAGCCCTAGAAACCTATTTTTTAGGAGTTTGCAACAACTCAGAAAGAATCAGTTCAAAAATGCCACAAATAAAAAAAACCTATTTCTTTCGGGATGACGTAATACGTTCACCTCTTTCTTGTCTAGAAACGTTCCAAAACAAAATCAAAACACACCGCGCTGTTTACCACAAATTGTGTGGCTAAAATTACCTTCTGTGGCTGTATTTTTTGTCACGTAACTCCTTTGTCGCCATAGTTCTTCCCAAGAGCGTTTAGATGCGCGCGACCCGTCATTCAATCTTTCCCACAGGAAAGACTCCGCCCCTTCCAGAAAGTCTCCGCCCCCTCCCAAAGACTCAACCCACATATAACACAACAGAAAACACTGTCATTCTTCACCCTTTTCTTGTGCGGGTCTGTGACCCATCTCGTCGTCTTCCTTTTCGTTTCGTTTCTTTTTCTTTTTTCAAAATATTAATCAATAACATTATTGAGATTCACGCGTTTTTTTAACGCGGCCGTGGCCACTTATCTTGCAGGCGAGCTAAACTCTTAAACTAAGACTCCTCAGTAGTAATGCTCGAAGTACTTGATAGTAACATCAACACCACTATTAGCTCAAGAATGGGTATTCAGTCAGGAATGGGACATAACTCTTATGAGATGCGGAGTTACTGGAGATTGTTTCAACCATGTAAGTACTGGGTCTTGGTTTCATGCCGACTCCCTCTTTAATTCTCAATATAAGGGTAGTTGTCATGGTATTCGGTCTATAATGGGTATTCAGTCAGGAATGGGACATAACTCTTATGAGATGCGGAGTTACTGGAGATTGTTTCAACCATGTAAGTACTGGGTCTTGGTTTCATGCCGACTCCCTCTTCAATTCTCAATATAAGGGTAGTTGTCATGGTATTCGGTCTATAATGGGTATTCAGTCAGGAATGGGACATAACTCTTATGAGATGCGGAGTTACTGGAGATTGTTTCAACCATGTAAGTACTGGGTCTTGGTTTCATGCCGACTCCCTCTTCAATTCTCAATATAAGGGTAGTTGTCATGGTATTCGGTCTATAATGGGTATTAAGTCAGGAATGGGACATAACTCTTATGAGATGCGGAGTTACTGGAGATTGTTTCAACCATGTAAGTACTGGGTCTTGGTTTCATGCCGACTCCCTCTTCAATTCTCAATATAAGGGTAGTTGTCATGGTATTCGGTCTATAATGGGTATTCAGTCAGGAATTGGACATAACTCTTATGAGATGCGGAGTTACTGGAGATTGTTTCAACCATGTAAGTACTGGGTCTTGGTTTCATGCCGACTCCCTCTTCAATTCTCAATATAAGGGTAGTTGTCATGGTATTCGGTCTATAATGGGTATTCAGTCAGGAATTGGACATAACTCTTATGAGATGCGGAGTTACTGGAGATTGTTTCAACCATGTAAGTACTGGGTCTTGGTTTCATGCCGACTCCCTCTTCAATTCTCAATATAAGGGTAGTTGTCATGGTATTCGGTCTATAATGGGTATTCAGTCAGGAATTGGACATAACTCTTATGAGATGCGGAGTTACTGGAGATTGTTTCAACCATGTAAGTACTGGGTCTTGGTTTCATGCCGACTCCCTCTTCAATTCTCAATATAAGGGTAGTTGTCATGGTATTCGGTCTGTAATGGGTATTAAGTCAGGAATGGGACATAACTCTTATGAGATGCGGAGTTACTGGAGATTGTTTCAACCATGTAAGTACTGGGTCTTGGTTTCATGCCGACTCCCTCTCTAGTTTTCAGTGGGCTTTAACGGGTTCAGTCGTTATAAAATGTCAAAACTCAAGTGGAGCAAATATCTGCAAAATGCAGAATCGCTACGAAGACTATCAAAGTGTCATGGGAAAGAAAGCTCTCTGAATTCGATCTTCAATCATTTTATCTTTCTGACATCCCCCTTCTCATAAATCTCCCATATTCATTTCATTTTCGGTTCGTTCGCTTAAAGGAAAAATAAACTCTTTTCTGATCCCTCTCATTATCTTCATCTGCCGCGTACGTTGCTCACCTTTTCTTCTCGTACTGGTTGGTGCCACTCGAATTTGTTTGGCCATGTGCATACTCACGAGAGAATTGAGCGAAACAAGGGGGAATTCTCGAAATTTCGGAAATAATATGTGGTTAGGGTGAATCAGAGTGAGATAAAAATAGGGAAAAATGGCTAATGGCAAGAAGTAAAAGGTTGTAGGCTTGAATTAATAGGAAAAGACTCATAGAGAAAATGCCCAGAATGTGTAAAACATAAGAAAAGAAGGCCTGGAAGTAAAGCTTGAAAAGCCTCGAAGTCAGTCCAAAGGAAACAAAAGTAGCCGAAATTTCAGGTTTTTTTCTTATTGGTGACAAGGACTAAAGACTGTTTTTTTTATTTGAAAAAAAGGACTTTTGTTCTGATTTCAGAAACGAGAATTTATAAGAGGGGAAGAAATGCCAGGTGCGGACAAGACTCCAATTTGAGCCGAGCGAAGAGCCTTATGAACCATTCCCAATGATCAAAAACATGGCACTCTAACTTCCATCAATTGAGCTCTACTGGGTCTTTGGTTATCACAATATGATCTCACGAATTCTCTTAAACAGGAACAGAAAAACCAAAAATCGAAATTTAGTCATCCAAATCAGAACCGAAATTTTCTAGATTCTCACGCTCGTTGGCTTTATTTTTTCCATTTTCTCCCAAACACCATCTCTACTCATTCTCTCTAGATGAATTCACGTCTTGACGAAACCACTTTCTACGATCTAGACTCAGTTTTCAGTCATGTATTCTTTCTTGAATACTCTCTTGCAACTATCGGAATATTCTTAAATATTCCACATCTCATCATTTCTATTCAAAAACCAATGAGAACTTGTAGCACTAATTCTTTGATTATTTCCATTGCTTTGTGCGATTTCATAGCTTTATCCTGTATTGTCAGTGATAGAAGTCTGGAATGGATAAACCGAAAAAAATCGTGTGAATCTTCCCATGGCTATTATCACGAGCTAGTTTTACTGATAATCAAAATAACAAACCAAGCATGTAATTGGACTTCTTTTGGCCTGGGAGTCCTTCTTGCATTGATTCGATTATTAGTTCTGAAAGCCTGCTCCAAGTCGGATTTTCTCACAAAGTCTTGGCTTGGCTATTTGTTTTTCATTATTCTTATCATTTTCAACGCCCTAGTTTCCTTGCAAGGATATTCTGGAGTGAGAATCAAAGAAGGCGTCAGAATTCTATATCCTTCATGCTCGAAGTCTTTGGAAGATTATAAAAAATCTGTGCATTTTTGGTTCCTTGGAGCGGACAAGGAAGCGTTCAGGTTTATGGAATATTATAAGATTTATGTGGCAGTTACTCAGGTTCGCCATTTCATTGGAGCACGTTTGCAAGTCCTATCCTTGAAACATTGCAGATAACAATCTCAATTATCTACCCAATTTTGGCCATACTTTTGTTTATCGAGATACGAAAGTCTGCAGAAAGAATTGCAGATTCGAATCGTTCTGGATGTTTGGAACGGTAGATTTTTACATTTTCCCGCATAAATTACTCTTTTTTTTCTCAGGTACCGTACCAGCCGAATGGTTCTAGTCCTAACTTTTTCTTATGTTATCACTTGCACTCCAACTGGAATCGTTTGGCTCATCCAATCTGTTGTGGTCATAGTGCACAAATCTTTTTTGGAATTGCTTATCGGTTACGGTAGTGTCTTCGCGTCAGTTTTGTTCTGTATCAATGCGATGTCTCAAGGAATTATATGCTTTTCGTTGTCATCCAAATATAGGTCAACTGCTAGAGCCTTGTTGAGAAGGAAGGTAAAAGAAGTAAGTCAAGAGCTAGGCCCTATTATAGTGGCATGTGACTCTGTTGCTTAGACAGCGAGCATTTGAGTGCGTGCCACTCTATTAGAGATAAAACTAATCTTCATCTAACGCCAATTTTACTTTTTTAATCTCCAATTTTTACAGATCCCTGCACACGACATGAGAGCTATAAACATTCATTAAAATGCTTGTGAATAACATGTTTTTGAATTTCTGAATAAATCATTCGATTATCATTGTTTTTCCATTACACTTCATATGCTCAGCTCAATTACGGCAGTATTACTGTCGCCACTCGGGAATACTATTCTGAGAAAAGATTTTTGGAAAAACATGTTTTGATCGCTCACAGAATAAATAATTGGAATATAATTTATGTTATTGACTTTACGTCATAACAACGGGGTTACTGTAGGATTACGGTAGGGTCCAGATATTTCTATCAGAAAACCTATAGTAATTAGTAGATCAAATCTGTCACTTCTCAAGATCTTATCGTTACTTTCTCTTAATATCACATGTCAGAACCAGTCTCGACAATTCGCTTTGAACTAATTTTCCAAAAAAAAAGTTTTCCGTCATTTCTTCTTTCGATCGGCGGCATCTACATATGAAAGAGAAATGTGTCCTTCTTATCACCTCTTTGTTGGGAAATTGACAGTTTTTTGAAGAGGTGAAAGGTTGATAAATTGAAAGAGATAAGAATTATTGGAATGAAAAGAGAAAGGCTGTCAGTTTCATATTGGAAAGTTTGAAGTTTCTCCCAACTGCTACTGTTCAATCTTCAAAATAATGGGACTTTTTGGAATCTGGGACTTGCTCATCCTTCATCCTATTATCTACTACTATTTATCATTTATTTACAACTACAGATTTTTTCAATTCCAAATGGATGTTATCAATTCCAGAAGTTCTCCCAGAAGTCGACCCCGCGAAAGCTATGCAATGTCTTTTGTTGCAATGTTTCAATGTCATATTTTCATCTATTTATTTATAACAATTTATGCTTATATTCTAGTCGGAAGATATTATTTTGAGCCAATTGGAGGGCCCTATAAGGAGCCAATGATAAGAAAAATGCAAGTTTTGAAAGGACTTGAATTTTTTTTTTCAAAATTAAAATTTTCAGATTATAAAAAAATGCTGCAACGACTACAGTAACTATTGAAGTCGTTTTTCTCCAATTCTGTAATTTTTTCTCTGTGCAATAAAATATTTTAACATTTTCTTGACCTTATTTATCATCGTTCCTTTGCAAAATCCAAACAAAATCAAAAACACATTCCAAACAAAAAATTGATGTGTTACATAATCCCAATTCCTAGAATCTCTTTTGAAACAACTACATAACTTCATAGCTAATCTAATCTCATTTTCCCATCTTCTCTCTTTTGTGTCCTCTCCTCTAATTTCCTGTCAATTTGTTCTCTCTCGTTTTTTTGCCACCAAATCTATATTTCCTTTTTATGAGAAGAAGGATTTTTGTGGAGAACGATGACAGGAAAGGGGGATACATGTGCATATTGGCAACATGCATAGAACGTGAGAAAGAACCGAGAAGGGGAAAAAAGAGAAAAGGAGAAATGAGAGGGAAGGTGTGGGAATATAAAGGTGAGCTTTTACTCTGTTTCTAGTAGAGTTGTTAACGAGTAAAAGTATTGATTAGAGGGGGACAAGACTGTGGGAAGTGGTCATTAAAGAACTTTCAGATATGGCTCTAAAACAATGTAAAAAATTCATTGAGTGGCACAACCGATTTTGAAATTTTGGATCCGAGATTTGGGTGTCAGCAAGTTCCTACAGACAGTTTTAGACTCACTAGTAGTTAGCTGGAATGTTTCGAAAGCATGACGTTTAAGAACCGTTCGGACTAAGGCCTCCAGCAGTTTAAAATGGGCATGTAGTATATGGGCTATTTCAGATCCAGGACGTTTTGAAACCTTCTGTTTTGTCGGTTTCAAAACTGTGAATGCGGTCTAGAATAGGTCGACCATTTTCCAATGCAAAGGTGAGCAGGGTGTATCCAGAATTGCTTGATTCCAATCCACTTACAGCTCAATCATTAGTTCCACATATTATGTGAATCTGAGTTGAAGAATCCATACTTGAACATCTAAAAGATTCAAATAAGTTTTCAAACCTCTTCTCATCGACCTGAAAATAAACGTAAACAACCCATTTTCCATTTGAATTTCCGTTTTGTAACTTCTCAAACTCAAAGTTTTGTAGTTTCCCTGAGTACAAATGTGCTTCAACCAAATCTTTTCCCCAACCTTTTCCCGAACCTTTTCATGTCTGAACTCTCTGCTCTCATTTACCACTTTTACTTCTCCCTAATAGGACCATGCCAATTAGCCATCAGACCACCCAGTAGATCATAATCCTTTTGTCTCTTTTCGAAGGGGAAAAGTGTTGCAATATATATTATCCGGCTTTCTTTCTTCCCGCCGTTTTCGGTTGGGGCACAAGAAAAAATGACGCAAAAAGTAATTAGTGCATGGGTGGTACATTGAATTTTGAATGGAATACTCATCACTTTTTGATACGTTTTTCCAAATTCTGACACATTTTTGACAACGAGTGCGTGACTTTCTCATTATGTTGCTTTCTCCTTTTGTTGTTGGGAGGTTAGGGGAGGCGAAAACAAGGGGCGGGGCTTGGGCTACGGTAGTCGAAATTTTGAATTTCGAATGTTCCCAGCTCAATGAAGCCAGTTACTATTTCAAGAAGTTTAACAAGATATAACAAGATAGATTTCAATTGTTTTAACAAGATAGATTTCAATTGTACAACCGCAAGTTAATAACTGACCAACCATAACAAAAAAGTGGCAAAGTTGGAAATTTGTCAGCTGGGAAAAAGTGTGTAAGGTACAAAAAATGTGTTGGAAACTATTTTTTGTTTATGAAAACAAACCTCTTCCGTTCAAACCTTTTCACAACAAGTCCTCCATTTTTAACCAAATCTGCCTCATTTGATCCATACCGTCCGTATAATGGTTATCAGATCTAGATTTTTGTTTACTTGTCCGCCCGTTCCGTGCCAATTCATGACGGTATTTTAATAATCAAAACCTGTGCTAATTCATTAATGGCCTCCACCAGTGTCCTTTGAATATAGTGCCTTCAACAACAGAAATCGTTTACATTTCAGCTTGGAAATTCTTCTTGAAGGCCATGAATTGTCTGAACCTCTTTAGGACTCAAACCTTGGACCTATCAACAACAGGCTGCAACCGGTGTATCCTAATCCACCGTAACCGTTTCGTACCGCCTATATCATTAGGGTCCAGATGGTCATCTCTCTGATGTTTCCGCTCATTATTACCCCATCCCAAAAGGGTTCACCTTACAATCATTTGTTTCTATTTGAACCTCCCTTCCCCTTTACACTCTGCCCATTTCCCTCCTTTTTTCTTTCTCATTTATATCTCTTTTTTGCTCCCTTTTTTTTCTTTTTTCTTTGTTGCTCCACAAATTTCCTCCCTCGTTGCATCATTTCCAGTTAAGACAAGAAGGCGGAGCGCCGCTCTCTCGCTCTTTTTTCACACAAACATACATACACATATACTTAGATGCACACACATACTTTTTCGCGACCCGACGTCAGCTCATCTGAGACATAATCTCTCAGGCAGATTTTTCACACGAGAGGACATCGCCTTGGCCTGGCCCCCAGCTCTTCATCAAGAGGGAGCCCTGGGGGTGAGGGGACTGCAGCGATGGCGCCCCAGAAGTAGCTCTTCTTCGCGTGCGGCGCTCGCAACATTCGCCAAGCTTCTCGTCTCATAGATAGACCCACCCACATTCTCAATTCCCGACCAGGTTTAGTTACCATGGAGCTCTTTTCGAAGGCGGGGAGAAGAAGCAGTTGAAGTCGTTGCCTCGCATTCAGTAGGCGACGCTTCTCATTTAGAGAGGCGACCATAATTTCATCTGGCCTAAAATCATTTTCGTTGCGAGACCCGCGCGTATGGCCTAAAATTTCTTATTACCCACGAAGCGTTGATAGTGTCTAGAACTTTTTGGGGAAAAAGAAAAAAAAAAGAAAAAGTCCTAAAAAGACGGAAAAAGTTCTGCAACATGTTTCTCGTAATTGAATTTCTGGGATGCCTAATCTTGTTCGCTGTGAGAGTTCAGAGACGTGGAGGTCTTCCCTACTAGGTGGTCTAAAAACTGGGTGGCCCTAACACGGAGGTCTAGAATACCTTCATTAGAAGGGCAGGTTTTAGGATCTTCTTTTTCTATCATGTGTAACAACCTCGGAGTAGAATAGCGATATAAAAAGCTCGGTTCAACTTGTTTATATTTCTCACTTTTTATACCGGAAACTATCTTTTGCTAACCCTAATCCACATCTTTTTTTCAGTCAGTCCGATTTTTCGAGAAGCTCAAGCAAGTCATCAATTATGGCAGACGATTTCTGCACTGAATTCCAAGTCAATGGATGGCCAAAGTGGGGACCAGGAAGTCGTGGAGGGCGTGTTCCTAGCCGTGTTAGTCGTGCTTATCGTGAAAGTCGTGGTGGTGTAGTTCGTCATGAAGGCCGTGGTGCTGGAGCCCGTAGTGCCGAGGAGGAGGCGCGGTCCAAGTAAGTGATGGGAAAGAGAATATGATAGGTGGTAGATCACTATGTTTTTGGGTCCTGTCTTGTATCACTATAATACTCTTTTATCAGTAGTTGCTCATTTTCGTTATTTATACATCTCAGCTCGGATATTTGTTCTTGCTACAGTAAACCTATCTCATTTCTGATTTTCTCCGCTTTGGCAATTTCAGCTTTAAATTTCGAAAGTTAATAATCACTAACATTTCTACCTGATAACCGTTATCACTCTTTTTTCAGACGGGAGATGGAGGAGTGCATACGACTCGGGCGTCCTATTCCTCATGGCCGGATTTCAGGGTAAGTGTTGGAAAATGGGAAGGGGATAAAGGGATGGAAGACATGGATGAGATGTTTTTTTTTCCTTTGTTGTATCACTACAGTGTCCTTCAGTAGTCTATCATTGTTTCCTTCTTCACCTTGCTTTGATTTATAAGTTGTTCTCTTCCGCTCCTTATTCTTCTTCTAACTCTAGATGTTTGATCTGGCTACCGTATCTCTCTCGTATTTCCGATTAAAACTTCTCTTGGGAAATCAAGAATTGTTATTCATAAATCTTAAACTGATTGCTATTGTGTCTGATTAACGTCATCTCTTTTTTAAAAGATTTTAAACTTTTGATCGAAACTCTAGACAATGATAACTCTAGACCATCAGCTTTCACGTGATCGCCTCTGTGCAGATGTTTGATCATGCTACAGTATACCGATCTCATTTCCTCTTGCCTAGGGTAATCAAAATTGTTATTCAGTGTTCTAAGAGTCGCAACCTATTAACTTCATCACTGAACTTCTGATCAAAAAAAAAAGACTTGTCTGCGGTTTGTTTTCTATTGTCACGTACAGGCTGGTTTTCAAAAAGGCCGCTCAGTCCAAATCAAACCAAACCAATCTGACAGTTTAATCGACCCCAGAACGTGGTTCCTCCGGTTCCCATCGCTTTTTCTGGGCAACTTGTCCTCATTATTTGAACGCTGCGACTATAAAAACCATGTCAGGCAGTGGTTCAGGCCAGACAGGCAGTTCGATTTACTATTAATATAGTTGAGAAACCCCTTTTTGAAAATCTACCAATATAATCATTAATTTGCCACTACAACATACAACTACGATGTAAAATCATCAGGCATCGTATTCTGGAAAATTTCGTTTTTAAATACACACCTATGATTATCTTTCGTATCTAAAAGTTATCAGTTGGTTTTGATAAACACTAATTATACACACATTTAAATCTTGTGAGTAAACGAGTAGTCTGTGAATGTTCAAAAACAAACAACATCCTCAGTTAGACATCTGATCTAAAAGTTGAAAACGGAACCAAAGTGAGAAAAGCATTGAAGTTTGAATACTTAGATAGAGAAATTGAAAACAAAACACGAATGTTGCAAGGCATGCATCTAATAAAATATGAGTCATCATAATTAGATGTTGAAGGATGCACGCATTCTTTTATTTTCTCTATTCATGGCCCTTGGAGGTCTGAAAAAAAAATATGAAAGAAAGAAACAAGAACATCTCGAAAAGGGGGATTATCCAGCTTAAAACATACCCGTTACATCTAAAGAGAGCTGGTTTAGAACAGCTTCAGAGATAAATGGCACGGATTGAGCTCTTTTTTGATAGATTACATTTTCGCACGTCTTGTGAATTAGAAGTTTAAATGGCGGGCGATTCGGATGGTCTGGAAGAGAAAAAAGTTGACCGCGGCCATGACGGTCGAGCTATCACTAAACAGCGGAAAAAAGGTAATCGTCCAATTTTTTCAATAATAATTTTCCCGCAGCTTTTTCGACAGCCTTGCCACTGAGTAAAACTACTGGTTCGTTATATTAGAGGGAACAGCCTTCAATTAAGAGGACCGCTAAAATGCAGGTTTTACGAAACTATAAAGGTTGCTCAAAACAAGGAAAACCGGCATATGCATTTTAATTACAACCTTTCCTCTGGAGTGAGAAACGGAAGCACCGGCTGCACTCGAGCTAAACATACCCTTACCATAGAAGACATTCCACACAGATATGTTTCAGAAACAAAAAATTCTGTAATCTGAGGTTAAAAAATCACATTAAAAAGGGGCGCCATAGTGTTTCACATAGTTTCCGATCCCGATCTATTGTATAACTTGAAAAAGGGGGAAAAAAGCAGAGTTGGTCCAGGAGTTCATTGAAGCTAATCATTAAACCGTATATTCGTTCCCTAGCGTTTCATTTCTAAGTTCAAAATGCTAATTTCGTAATTAGATCCAAATGAGCACTTGAAACTCGACACATCTCTTTTCCTACTCTTTTGCTCATCATCTTTTTTTTTCTTTTCTCAATTTGTATACTTATGACTCATTTGTCCACAAGTTTGAAGGAAAAATCATTTTTGACTATGAAATCTGAGAGTATTCAATCAGGGTTTCAGATTCTGATACTTCTGACAACTTTGGGTGGCGAAGAGCTTCTCACATTTCCAATCAGTATTCCGAAAGAGATTTATATAAAAAAATGAGACCACTAGCTTTTATGCAGAAACTGTGTTTAAAACACGAGAATAGACACCTAATTATAAGAATGAGTCAGGAAAAATTTACAGACAACCTCGCCTACTCAATTTCGATAGTCAAGCCCAATTGGATGACTACGTTGTTAACCGGTATGAAACAATGAATGGACCTCGAGCTGCGTATGGTGGACATATGGGAGGGTACCCTTATGGGTAAACTTAAGCTATGCTGAAAAAAGGCCTATTTTTCGAGGTTTTCAGAGCTCACCCCAACGCTAGATACTTCCACCGTCCGGCTCCGATGATGAGGCAAATAATGTAAGGACAATTCAATACCGACTTTTGATGTTGATCCTATTCTTAATTACAGGCCTCAGAATGCATCCAATGGAGCTCAGAGAATACCTCTGCAAATTACTAATGCAGTAGATGGCGAACACTTCGACAGGTAATCTTTCCTGTATAAGAACGGTTGTGCCAGGCTGCTTGAAATCGAAAGTAGTATATTTTATTCAAATCATAAATTTACAGAGCTCATGTGACTCTTGCACTGACATATCCACAACAAGTTCCTATTCAACAAATTGAACAAGTTCAATTGTAACCTTAATAATACATAGTAAAAGTTCCTTGATTTACTAATTTCAGAGTTCAACAAGGAAATAGAGCTCTAGTTTTGGCTCAGCATGGATCTAATGGAAATCCAAGGCATGTGGAAGCTGCAAACCAACAGCATCTCCAAATCCGAAAGTGAGCTAAGCAGCTCAACATTTCGAAGACTCATTCAAAGTTTTCAGGGCACCAGGATCGTTGGACGAACCGCCAGGACTTTTAAATAGCCCTTTCTCTTCACCACAATCATCGTTATCCCCTAATGAGTAAGTTAACAAATGTATTGTAAGTTTAATGAACCGTTGGACGTTACAGAGGTCCTCCAAACTTGCTGCCACAGAACCAAATAATACAAGAGATGTGAGAAAACCCAATTACAGTCATAAATCATCCCACTCGCAATTTCAGGCCTCAAAACCCGTGTATTCCAGCTCAGGATCTCGTTCAGATCATGTCTCAACACCGACAACATTCTACTCCAGCTAGGTGAGCTGGACTCTAATTTAATAATCAGGTTTCACAATCCAACTTCAGAAGGCGAGAGCATGAAGCTGATTGTTCTCAAGCTCCAGTTCAGCAGCATCCTCAAAACAGAGCCAATGGAACTGCTGAAGTACCTCAAGTCCAGGTTCATAGGCCCCTAGCTATCCTTCCGGCAAATGGGTATGTTAAAGTAGTAGTTCCAAACATAATAGCTTATTGTAATTATAGAGACCAAGTGGTTCATGCAGATGGCTCCCAACCACAAGTTCCAAACCAGCAACAGGCCCTGATCCAGATGTTAGTTAACAGAGTTAGTAGCGTTTCCCTAAAAATTTGACTTATAGGATACCAATCACATCTAACGAACCTCCAAGACTATCCCATGCTCAGGCTCACAGGCCACAGTCCAGTCCGCCTCCAAAAAGGCAAGTTTAACTGAAGTTCTGTGAAAAACACGAGCATCCGTTGGCACAATCTTTTCAAGTTGGTTTTTTTTCGGCCATTGTTCTATTTTATAACTACCCTGGGTACCCTAAGCCCATTACATATAATATGGATAGGCTCCGCCCCTTTCCTACTGTAGCTAATATATCCTGGATCAAAAAATGAAAATTTTTGCCGAAAGAGAAAATGACTCAAACTCAACGGGGATCAATTTTTGGTACAATTTTGAACATTTTTTACTAAAAGAAAAAAACTCTAAATCCTCATCTTCATAGGGAAAAAATTGACTTTTTGTCAAAAGTGCCGTTTTTCGAAGTTTGAACTCGTATCCTGGAAAATTTTTGCACTAACCCCAGGCTATCGATTCCAAATTTTGATAGCCCTACTATATGGTGTTCTACCCTGGAAATATCTTCTCCCATATCCGTGGTCTTTAGGTCGATTCAGCGCAATGTTTGAGATCTGTTCCTCGAAAATCCATGTATACCTATACATGGTTTAAAAAATGAAGGTCAGGAAATTCGATGATACAGTTTTTGAGAGTTGTACAACTCATGATCTATACGTTACCGACATATGAGCTCATCACAATAACTACTTTCATCGTTGGAAACAGTTCTGTGAAATATGTTCAGTTAATCTACTTGATAAATTGAATGTGCTGCCTATTCAAAAAACGAAGAAAGATGAAGCTGAAATTTCGTGTGGCGTTCTATCAAACCGGGTACTATGCACAAACAAAAACTCAGAAAACTTGGTGACTTCGAAATTTTTGACCATGTATAGGGATACGTGAAAATGAGGGTCATTTAGAGTTAGTGTGAGGTCGCCCAGGACTTTTCATCGGAATGACTCAAAGACCACGAATTCTGAACAAGATGTTTTCACAATAGAACAACATGGTTCAGCGGTGAATAATAATGAATAGAAATCTTTGGATTCAGTGAAAAAATTTTTGGAGAAAACTCTCCAAAGTTGACTAGTAGATTAACTGAATCTACTTCACAGAACTGTTTCCAACGATGAAAGTAGTTATTGCGATGAGCTCAAATGTCGGTAACGTATAGATCATGAGCTGTACAACTCTCAAAAACTGTATCATCGAATTTCCTGACCTTCATTTTTTAAACCATGTATAGGTATACATGGATTTTCGAGGAACAGATCTCAAACATTGCGCTGAATCGACCTAAAGACCACGGATATGGGAGAAGATATTTCCAGGGTAGAACACCATATAGTAGGGCTATCAAAATTTGGAATCGATAGCCTGGGGTTAGTGCAAAAATTTTCCAGGATACGAGTTCAAACTTCGAAAAACGGCACTTTTGACAAAAAGTCAATTTTTTCCCTATGAAGATGAGGATTTAGAATTTTTTTCTTTTAGTAAAAAATGTTTAAAATTGTACCAAAAATTGATCCCCGTTGAGTTTGAGTCATTATCTCTTCCGGCAAAAATTTTCATTTTTTGATCCAGGATATGTGAGCTACAGTAGGAAAGGGGCGGAGCCTATCCATATCCTATGTAATATACTTAGGGTACCCAGGGTAGTTATGAAATAGAACAATGGCCGAAAAAAAACTAACTTGAAAAGATTGTGCCAACGGTTGTGAAAGCCTGCTCCGCTTTTTCGCAGAAAACCAGTTAAATACTATATCTAAATTAAGTTTCGATTCAAATTTCCAGACGTCAAGTGCGTCATGCAGGCAATCAGTTACCTCAAGCTCATATCCAACAAAACGTCCAAACGAATCTATCAAATGCCCCTCCTGAACTTCCTCAGAATACGGTTCATCCACCCCAGCTCTCTTCACCCCGTAACCAGTGAGTCAAAGATACAATCTTTTTAACACATGTGCATCTTTCAGGAGTAATTCAAGAAGTATGGGCGTCTCCCATCAGCGAGTACCGGTGCAAGAGATTTTCCAAAATGCATCGTAAGTTTACTAAGGCTGTTGAACACGATTCAAGATAAATTTTTCAGCCTTCGAAGCCCGTCAAGTGACTCTCCAGAAATCATTCTGATTAAAACGGTACCCAATAGATCTCATGTGCTCTCTCAAAGCTCTCATCGGGAACAACAACTCTCTTTATTTTCTAATAGACATGCAAACGAGTCTCACGCTTGTCAAAATCAAGCAATTGCGGTTCCAACCGAGTAAGCTAAAAAAAAAGAGTAAAACCACAATCAATTTTCTTGTCTTCAGGTCTCCTCAACGCCGATTGAATGCAGCTCCAGAATTATCTGGGAACAATATTCATCAACCACAAGTCACTCATCAAATCGTTTACGTCAGACAGGCTCCTAACTCTTCTGGAAATATTGGTGTTTCCCAAGAAGTGGTAGCTGTTCAACAGTTTATCCCCATGCCTCCTGGTCTTTCTCAGAGCAGTGTTGTTCCACCACAACCTACACAGTCCCATTTTAATGATGTCCGTCAAGTTCAATTGCAGGCTCCAATTGCACAAGTTGTCCGCCAAAATCAAGTGTAGGTTGTCATATTTACAAACTAGAAAACAGAAGTTTATTATTATATATTTTCAATTACAGACCTCCAGCCAGTATTTCTGAATCACCACAATTGCCTCCTCCCCACAATCAACCGATTCATCGACCACAGCCTCAACTGAATAGTGCCGGCACTTTTCAAAAGTACGTTCAACTACAAGTTTCAAACCAGACATAGGTAGCTTTTCTTATTTTCAGCCCACCGATCTTATCCAACAGCCTACAAATTCCACTCAACGAAGTTCAATTGAACCTTTTTACTGTTGAACAACAAGCTTTTATCCAGCAATACCTGCAAAATTCTCAAAAGTCGGTTCAACAGCCAGCTCCTCTGACCAATGAAAATGTTATTCCGGCAAGTCTGCCAACCCCAGCAGCTCCAATGAATGCCATCAGGTACACGGAAATATTCGGAGATAATACTTATCATTCTTTATTTTTAGTCTGCCAAGTATCACTCATGGGGCCATGAATATGCCAACTCCCGCACCCTCTATTCCAGACGTAGTGCCCTCATCAGTGACAGCAAATGAGCCCACTAACGGCTCAGGAGGCAACCAAATATCCCCAGTTCATCCATTGGTTACAATTCCAGCCATGTAAGCGACCTGAATCATGAGTTTATACATTTGAGTACAACATTTTCAGTTCAATAGACCAGAATCACCACAACTTGAGCCCTCCAGACGTATCAGTACAAGAGGTCAACATTATAGGTCCCAATTCAAACATTCCATTGGGCACCGCTAGCGGACTTGTTAATCCAACAACAAATATGCCAACACAAGTAACTACTTCTCAACTGGGGCAAACTGTAAGCAGAACTTTGACGGAATCCGGGTTAGAATTTACACCAGAAAATGTTCAGAAGAAGTTTCCTGCCTTTTTCTTGTCATCGAATGCGGCTCCGTTAGCACCCATCGCCACAGACTTCTTCCCCAATAGGTGAGTTCCGGTTTTGACCCATATAGTTCGGGAGATCGTGAAGAGGATGTGCATGTATTCTTTGTAAATAAGTATTTCAGAAGCGCGTCAAATGCTCTTCAATCAACCAGCACGGGTATTCAAATAGAAAGTGATCTTCCAACTCAAAGCATTAGTGTTTCTGCGACAACGAGCACATCAGGAGCGGGTCTCCTACAAGATTATGTTAGCCCAACGTCGAGCCAAATAACAAGCACACCAATTCATAATTCAAGCTTTACACCGGTCGCACCCAGAAGGTAGTTAAATTTTTTGAAGCCTAAAAAAAATAATATTTTGTTCAGCCAAAACTTAGCAGCAATTACCCAAAGCTTTGAAACGTGCCCTATTAGGTAAGTTGTAGCAAAGCCCCGTCCTCGAAAAGTATATCGACTCTGCTTTCAGCAAAGATATCCCACAAGAGTCTTCTTCTGGATGTTCAGTAGCCCCAGAAGCGCCACTTCAGAACACTTTCGTCCAACAAAGCGAGATTCGCGAAACTCAGTGTCCTTCTTTGCAAGATACGGCAGCAGTACAAAACACGGCTCCACAATACAATACTGCTGGTACTTCTCAACAAGTTGAATTGTCTCGCGATTATCTCAGTGACCTTATATGCTCAACTGTACCATCAATTTCCAAAGAATCTGACAGAGCTAACAGGTAACCCCATATCATTTGTCAATATCCTTCCCATTTTGTTTTTTGCAGAAAGAGAAAACTTGAAACCAGTTCGGAAGCTACTCTGGACGAGTCTTCATCAGCTTTCAGAATGTAAGTTGTTTAACATCTTTGATTTCGGGAACTCCGTTTTTTGTGTAACCTAAGACTGTTTCACCTTGTCCAACTCATCTTCTAGTTTTGATGCCGGAACATCTAGCTATGGACAGGTGGCACCGGCTCCGAATAACTATCACGATGCTTCATTTACGTCTCAGAGGCTGTAAGTACTTGCATCAAAACAGTGCATGCTTCCAAGCTACCAACTTTCCCTATTGTTGATGTTATCACTAGAGAAACATTTTTCAGGACACCCATACTGGCTAATGTACCCGAAGAAAATGATTGCATGGAAACATCAGTTCGATCGCTTTCGGCTGTTTCAAATACCGACACCACAAGTCCGGAAACTGCTCAACCAGCAGCAGAGCATGAGCAGCCAGGAAGCAGTACTCCTGAATCTTTGGAAGCCTTCCAGAACGGGGTTCAACATCAAAATACAGGTCAATTAAACATGATCTCAACTGTGGCTCAATCAGGAACGAGCTCAGGAAGTTCTATAGAGAATGAACAAATTGTATTGGAAAGGGTAGCTGATTTAATAAGACCACAAACAGTAGCTCAAAGAGCCGAAGAACCAAATGCAGTTGTAGACGAACAAATGGATGTTGAGGAAGCAGTCGGACATTCAGAAGGATCAGTTCAACTTCCTTCGCCAGACGATATTAATGAAAATATGGGCAATAACGAAACAATTGGATTAACTCCGCAAAATTCAAAGTAAGCTTGTTTCATTTTTTAAATTCTAGAACAATTTTTAATTTAGCAATGAAACAACGGGTCAACAACATGTAGAAGCAATCCAGGAGGCATCGATGAATGAAGAAGTAGAAAACGCGGGGGAAAACGTTGAAGAAATGAAAGAAGAAAACACAATGATAGATGTAGTGAATGTTGAAGAAAACGTTGGAGAAGTGCCAAACGTTGGAGAAATGATAGATGTAGAAATTGCGGGGAATGAGGAAGAAGATAATGCGAATCAAGACGGGTTACCAGCTCAGATTCAAAAAACATATAATTCAAGGTAACATTATCTCAGCCAATTAAAATGTTAGGTGCAAGATAGAGTTCATAGTATACCTCATTTAATTCTTGTACGGACCTGACCTAGCATTAAATATCTCTAAAAATAGCTAAGAAGACACACGCGCTTCTTTCCAAACATTCATTTTATTTATCTGAAACATACCACTCCAGCATTGAACTTCCGATTGAAAAAACTGAAGAAGGGTACAAATGGGAATATGTGGAAGAAATCGAAACAGATCCATGCAGGGAATTCGATTTGAATGAAAATAACGATGAAAGGTAAAATAAAGATACAACGAGTTTAATCAGTCTTTTGTATCAATCCTTTGTATTTGAAAAACCGTAAGGACGTATTACAGATATCACCGCAATGATTCCGTAGATTCGGAAGATGTTGATGAAGACGATAAAAAAGATAAGGATTATAAACCGCCTCCCAGATCTGCAATTACTGCAGATGGATGTCGTGTCACTAGGTAGATTTCTTTATTATAAATGCGCTATGAATAGGCAATATTCAGAAACCAAGAGAGGCAAAGGAAAGAAGCTGAAAATCGAGTGGAGTCGGTTAAGGGGGAGCATGTTGTCGAAGATGAAACCAAAGAGGAAGAAGCTGTCGAGGAGCGAATCTTCGAGAATCAAGTTTTTGAGGAGGAAGAAGTCCATCAAAATGTAGTTGCAATGTATCCAGCTGAGCCACTGTAAGTTCTTTTTTTTCCAAAATACACAAAGACCTCTCAACGGGAATTAAAACTAAATTGAACCATTTTCTTTTTCAGAATCATAGAGCCCGTTCCAAAGATTCACAAACTGTGGATATTTGTCAATCGGAAATCCTCTATAAAGGTCAAAGTATTAGAGACTGCTGAATGTAATAATGAATTTCAATCCCTTCATGAAGTCAAAAATGCTGTGGCCATACTGATGAATGTTTTTGAAACGAACGTGGTCGACGAATTTGTATTTGAATGCTACACCCGATGGAATTGCATTCTGACAGAATTACACAATAAAGTCAGAGCGAAGAAGAACTCCAGGAATGTCCCCTGTTTGAAAGTGAAAAGATTAGTCTGGAAATGTAAAACAAGGGAGCCAGAAAACGGATTTCTGAGACTTGTTCGTCTCTGTAATTCTGATTATTTGGAGGAACTCGTGATTGACAAAGAAGAAATTGCGGAGAATAAAGTCAGAAGTCTTTTCACAAAATTCCATCGCAAAATAGTGTGGAACAGACTCAAGAGGATCGATGTGACTATGCCTGATATTTTCGGATATCCGTGGCTTGCTGACCCAAATAACGTTCGTCTCAACATTGCCAATATGTCTCTGGAAAACTTGGAAGAATTCCTTGACGTGGGTTTTTTCAAAAGTTTGAAAACTATTCGATCTTCCTATTTCAGGCTTTCCGTAAAAAAACTGTGCTACAACACGAGGTTCCTTTTTTCGAAATCAAATTGAATAGTATCAGTTGGAGCAGCTTTTTGCAGTCCAAAGGTGGCTCAATGCATAGGCTGAAAAGCGTTACTGATCAGGAAAACGAAGCAGTCAGCATAGTTTTTCTTTGGAAGGAGGAATCGATTGATAATGATTGTCAACTTCTTTGTAAAGTTGACTGCGATGGAACAATTTCAGGAAAACTGATCAGAAATTATAGTTTTTTGGTGAATATAAATATTGTGTCATACTTTGAATAACGGTTATAATTGCTATGTGTACGGTTGACTTTTTATGTGTCATACCATTTTGGAGAGTTTGTTTTGAGGATTTCCGAAGTGCCGTTTCGGACGGCCACGGATTGCTAAAAGCGCTCTATTGCATTTGTCTCTAAAAAATACCTTTTCTATTTTGCATTCCAAAAACTATCAAATTTCCAAAGAAACAGTGCAGTGGAGCGCGTTTAGCACATTTTGTCCCTTCGATTTGTTGTTTGTTTATTGTTTTGATGATTTTGTTTTTTTTTAAAGATGACAATCCTATATTAATTGTGAACAGTTCGGAATATGCTCAGAATAAACTTTTCAAAAACGAAAAAAAAATTTTTTTTTAATTCATAATTTATAAAAAAACACACACAAACATTCTATTCCATTTTCTCAACTTTCCTACTATCACAACAACTTCTAAGTTTCAATATCACAAATCTTACAATACCTAAAGCTACCATAATCACGGAAGAATACAGTATCCCCCAAAGTGCATAAATATCCAAAAAGTTCCTCTGGAAGTAGTTCAGATGACGACCATATGGATCCATAGCTGGGAAAGGGCCGTGCCTAAAAGTTCCAATGATTTCGATATGATTGCAGAAGAAGGGAATACTCACTCTCCAAGAAACTCTGTGTACTTTATCACATTTTCTTTTGGACTATAAGGTTGGTGGTTCAGAATATCAGCTAACTTTGATGCGTTTCTCCTGTATGCTTCATCATATAAAATATCATGGAACGCCTTCTTGGTAACTTCAGAGTTCTCCATAAGCTCCTTATTCAAATGAATAATTCCATGATGCCTGGCAAGCATATTGGCATTTCTGACTTGATCGGCGAAGATTGAAATCTGGACACTTGGTTTTCCACTGTATGCCAGTTCCATGGTACTTCCGAGACCTCCATGACTAACGAATGCGGTTAGTCGGGGATCATTAAGAAGCGCAGTTTGGGGGACCCATTTGGAGAAATGAAGATTTGGAATGTCTTTTGCAAAAGAGACATCATCGGATTCATATTTCCAAATGAATGTGACGTCTGGCATAGAACGGATGGTTTGAAGAAGACCATTTCTGAATGAGTTTTCATGTGCGTAAAAATTCGTATTCTGAACACTAACCTCCATTTCTCAGGCATATGACTAGACTTTATCATTGATCCAAAAGAAATCAACATATTTTTCTTCCTCTTTTCTAGAATTCTTTCCCAGTCCTCTGTCAATTTTTGCTGCCTAATCCACTCCATATTTATTGAAATTCCACCAATTGGAATAGTTTTTTGTAGAACTTGTCTCGGAAAATCAAGAAATGGATTTGAATTAACGAAAAATAATGAAGCCATTGGAAGAAGCTCTCTCCAATCCGGCAGATCTTTTCCAGAGAATTGACGGTAAGCAGCCATTTCCCCTTCAAATGCTTCTTCTTGTGCAGCATTCACTTCTCTTGTTACCATCCAATTCTCATATCTCTCCGCAATTGTCATTTTCTCTCCAGAAGCACCAAAAGCTCCTGGAACTGAACTGAAGTCCAATGGCTCTCCGATATATGGAAGAACAAAGTCGAAAAATGTGAATGATGTTGCAAGGATCACTTTTTCAACTCCAAGAGCTTTGACGTATCCAAGACCACAAACTGATATTGGCTCCAGAATTGCAACATCAAAGTTTTTGGCCTTCATCTGGTCGAAAATGTCACGGCGACTATGGAAATGACGACAGGATGATTGTAGTGCCACACCGAACCAGGAACTTGACTGAAATATCAAAAAGATAACTTTGATAAGAAGACGTAAATTGGATTTTTTAAAAACTGAAATCAATAAAAAAGATACCCCTCGAGCGTTAGAAGAGTCCATTTTTGCGAGCCAATAAGCCTGAAGATTTGCATCATTTGTAACATCTCCTTTTTGTTGTTCCAAGGTCTCTTCGCCTGCCTGAAAATAAAGAGAAAAACAAAAATTATTTCAAACGGAAAGATTACCTCCACTATAACAACATCTTTTGTTAACTTCACACCAATACACTCATCACGTTTCCCTACCATTACAACTGGCATCAAATACGTCTGAAAATCCAGAGTTCATTCATTTTTTTAAATGAAAACATACCACATTATGTCCTCTTTCCGTTAGAGTGTCTGCCAATTTCCCCAAAAAATTACTGTGACTCCCAGCAAAAGCTGGTGAATAGACCAGAACATTCAAAGAATTCACAGGTACTACTAGTAAAATAAAAAGATGGAAGAGTAATCGTAGAATTTTCATCTTTAAAGAAAGTGGAAGAAATGAAAAATAGACGCTTCGTTTAGTTGTCTATTTCTCTTATCTCTCCATTCGTCTAGTTTATTACGCAATGTTTTGCAATGAAGAGAGAAGGTGAAAAGAGGAAAAGCAGAGAAAGAAGGACACGCCTGTTTGTGTTCTGTGACCACAACAAAATGTGTTCTTTAGTTATGTGAGAAGAGAAATGGGAAATGTTGTTCTGAATGAATTTATAGAATCAAAATTGGTGACAGAAACCTAGAGCTTTTGAACCTACAGGATTCCGATGTGGTCCTTGAAGCCCTGGCCTTCTGTGTGCCTCTCATGATTGGGTCATCAAAGATTTGCGAAGTTTTCATCAATGTATGCACCTTTTTGTTGAAAACTAAGTAGTCAAAAGCAACAAAAAAAGCATACTAAACAGCGATCCTTGTCTCCGTTACCGCTTTTCTTTTCCTCCGACAAGTAGCGGGCTTTCCACCTCTCCCGCTCACCACTCCCATGTGGTCTAGTGGTCACAGATCATTCGCGGGTCGACGCGTTTAGGATGCGATTCGTGAGCTAAGTCGTAACTGATCCATTACTACCCTTTTCGCGAACATGGGTTCGCAAACGGTTGGCAATTTTCAGTCGCATACGGATGGGATGCGGCTCTAGCTTACGCAGAAAATCTCAACCATAACTTTCGCACACGGTTGGTATACAACGTTCGCTACAACGTCATAAACCGATGTCGCCACAGCTGCTATTAGCTGTTCGCGTACGGCTGGCATAAGGATGCTTGACCTAACAGAAGACTGCTTGGCCGAACTTATTTTTTTGTTCTTCCATTTTATTTTTATCGAAAAAAATACGTTTTTCGTTCGTTTTTATCATTTTTCGTGACTAAAACTACAAATTCTATTTGCGAAAATTAATTTTATTGATAAATAAAAGAATTTTTTGCAGTAAACCGCCAAAAATCGTTGTGATTTTCGTGAAGACGACAGAAGGAGTCTGCTCAAGAACGAAAGTTTCGGAGCGAAGGTGAATTTGAACTTATAAAGATATTTTCTCATCATATATTTTCAGAAAAATCGTCCGATTGGTGGATCGATCGTGTTAAGGACAACATCTTCTGGATCGACTTTTTCTGCACGCCACTGATAATAATTTTTTTACTCTTTTTATTGTACTTCACTATTTTTGCCTTTGAATGTTATTTTTAGTAAGTATAATAATAAATTATCATAACATTGGCCGCTGTGTTGATCAATTAGAACAAAAAAAAAACAAAAAAAAATAGTAAGGGCCCGTTTCCCAATAGCAGTTCGTCGTTCGCAAACGGATGGTATACGGATAACTGCCATCTCGCTGATGTTGTGAGTTCGCAGACGGGTCGGTTACGGATCCGTAACGAGTCTCGTTTTGCTTACCGATCCGAGTCGTTTGCGAGCTCTGGGCCATCCGTAACCGATCGTTTGCGAATCGTTTGGTTTTCACCCACGCGGCCCGGGTTCGATTCCCGGCATGGGAAGTTTCTTTTTTCTCTTTTTTCAACATAGTTAGATTGGAAAAATAGAAACGAGGAATGACTTGTAACTGCGGGGTAAGCCATGTGGCCTAACCTGTAGTTACTACACCTGTAGCCTTTTTACTCGCAAGCTACTGATAAACTAACCAATTTGTTTCGAAGCTAAAGCGCATAAGCCTATGCCATGATAAGCACATGATACACCCACGCGTTACGTATAAAAAAAGGAACGGGAGAGGAATCTGACCATCAGTTAAGAATGATTTTTCCTGTTCTTCTACTTCTGACAATTTTCTTTCAAAATGTGTTTTGAAAAGTGATCCAGAGCTTCACATGACTACGGTAATATACCAAGGAGTAGTGCTCAATTTAATGATAAACTTCAGCCTCAAATAATCCGTCGATGGGGATACCCGGTCATGATTTACACGGTAACAACATCCGATGGATACATTCTAGAACTTCATCGAATTCCAAGTGGAAAGACTAATGTCACCTGGCTCAATGGAAAGAAACCCGTAATATTCATGCAACATGGTCTCCTGTGTGCCTCCCATGATTGGGTCATCAATTTGCCTCACCAAAGTGCAGCATTTATTCTTGCCGATGCTGGATTTGATGTGTGGCTTGGTAACATGCGGGGCAACACCTACAGTAGGAAACATAAAAACTTGAAGCCTTCAAATGCAAAGTTTTGGAAATGGAGTTGGGATGAAATGGCTGGTTTCGATCTTCCGGCAATGATCAACAAGACTCTGGAAGTAACTGGTCAAGAGAGTTTGTATTATATGGGTCATTCTCAAGGAACTCTCACAATGTTCAGCCATTTATCAAAAGATAATGGGAGCTTCGGGAAGAAAATCAAAAAATTTTTCGCTCTGGCACCAGTTGGCTCCGTTAAAAATATCAAAGGATTTTTGTCATTTGTGGCTCACTATTTTTCCTTTCAGTTTGATGTGAGCTCAAATATTTTTAAAAACGAATTCAGTTTAATTTCAGCTGTGGAATATTTTTGGTTCCGGCCAGTTTCTTCCTAATAATTGGATTATGAAACTAGTATCCCAACATGTCTGTGGAGGACTTCGAATTGGATCGGAACTTTGTGATAATATCTGTTTTCTGATAGCCGGACCAGGAAGTGATCAATGGAATTCCACAAGAGTTCCTGTCTACGGTTCTCATGATCCAGCAGGAACATCCACTCAGAATATGATTCACTGGATTCAGATGGTTAGACGGGGAGGTGTTTCAGCTTATGATTGGGGAACTAAGATCAGAGGGCCTCAAGTCTACCGTTACTGGAGTGATGATGATTGGCTTGCTGACAAAGTTGATATCACAGATTATCTGTTGCCCAGACTCAATCCTGCCATTGTTTCGGTATTATAATTTTGAGAGTTTGGTTTTTTTTTAAAGTGATTTTCAGCAAAACAACTACCTTCCCGGCTACAATCACTTTGACTTTGTATTTGGATTGCGTGCAGCGAAAGATATTTATTATCCGATAGTGGATATCTGTACAAAGGATTATGTTGAAACTAATTGATCGTTTCATGAAATAAACTTTAAAAATAATTCTGAAACACTTTTGATTCTCAAGGAATTGTATTCATCGCAATCGATGCCTCTGAGTACTGCACAGTAACTACTATCGCCGAGTTCTTCTGGTTAATTGGGCTTATAATACGTCGACGGAGAGCCGGCAAAAAGAATATAATAGCCATTGGATCTAAGAATGGGAACATTGATACAGCAATTGCAGATGACCAGTAGACCCAACTGAAAATAAAAAATTTAAACTTGAAACGCAAAATGAAAAACATGAAGCTCACTTTCCGAAATCAATGCGAAGTGGTGCTCCGTAGAAGCTCAAGGAGCAAGGAGTGAAGCTAACACAAATCGGAATTATTGTCTGAATAGTTAGAGCTCTAAACAACTGCCTTTGCATCTGAGCTGTATGAGTGCTCATAGTGAATGACTGAATGTTAAGACCAGTGACGATCTGAAATTGCTTTTTGTTTTCGGTATGAGAAATTTCTCCAAACCTTGTAACCCAAGACAAAGTACAGTGTCATAGAATAGCTGGCAATCAAAGTCAACAAAAGTATACCAACCCACGATCTACGTATAATCTCTGGGGGTGCGTCCTAGAATCAAAAGTGTATCAATGGACTACAGTAGTCTAAAAACAAACCGTAAACAAGCCGGCGACAAAATTGAGATTATCTATGCTTTCATTGTAAACCTCTCTGAAGGGGGCTCGGAGGTAATCACGTATTTCAGGAGCCGAGTGAAGGCAGTGATAGTCAATCTGAAAACTTTTCTAACTTTTTCAACATCTTAAAATTACTTACCAATCCCCAGATGATCATATGGACAATGACATAGATCACTGCTAGAATCAACCCGCGTGGCATAAAATACTTTTGTATTATATGGTTTCTGAAAGACAACAAAACCTTTTATACAAAAGCACACCTTGGCTCACCTCTTCAAAACAAGATATCTGTAAACAAAATGAACATTTAGAATACCATAAGTTCCGGAGATGAGTGCACATCGAAAAGAAATGGGAATTTCCCCGTATTCTGAGAGCTGAAACAACATAAATAATGGTTTTCTAAGACGATTTCAAAGAACGTACCGAGAAAAATGGTCCATCAACAGTGAAACAGACAAAAGCGGAACGATATGTGTGTACAGACTAAAAAATTATTCATGAAAAAACGTCTGTAATCATGATAAACTCACGATTGGAATTAATATATCTGACACCGAAGCCAACAAATTGAAAGTGGCAAAAAATGCTAAAAGGTATCGATAGCTTCCAAAAAGAACCTTTTTGTTAGTGTAAATCAAGTAGATGAAAGTTGGATTTGAGATTAATGATAAGACAAATGAAATTTTTGGGATGGTGTAATGAGCGAAATTGACATACATTTCTAGAGAAATTGTTGTCAATTGACGTGTAAAAACGATACGACTCTCAGTGAAAATATTACAAATTGATATTTTTATAGCAAAATTTTGGGTTTCTATTAGAAAATTTCTTAGAAAACTGGCTGTTTTAATGGTTATCCCTTATGTATAATTAACAAAAATAAATTCTAAGAAACACAGTCTAGTCGCATACATTATTATATTGTCAATCAGAAAGTTCTAGACAAATCCCTGAAGCATAATTTTGTTGTAGACAAACGTCAAGAACTTAAGCAATCAGCTTCATTTCAAAAACATCTGAATATCATAGAACGAAAATAACAATGGATTTATCGAGTCTTCAACAAGTATCAAATCGCAGTCGATGCTTCAGAATACTGATGGGTTATCACTGATACTGAGCTTCTCTTGCTGATTGAGCTCATGACCCGTCGACGAAGAGCTGGTAAGAAGAAAATAATAGCCATCGGATCCAAGAATGGAAACATTGAAACAGCAACTGCAGATGACCAATAGACCCAACTGGAAATGGAAAATCAACTGGTTTTTGATACAGACAAAAATTTTTTGCTCACTTTCCAAAATCAATTCGTAGAGCTGCTCCATAGAAGCTCAGGGAGCAAGGCATGAAGCTAACACAGATTGGGATGATTGTTTGGATTGCTAGCGCTTTGAATAGCTGCTTTTGCATGTGAGCTGTCTGCTTGCTCATCGTAATTGACTCAATGTTGAGGCCCGTGATAATCTGTAACCTTCCATAGCCTCAATTCCATTCTCACTCTACATACCTTGTATCCCAAGACAAAGTACAGTGTCATAGAGTAACTGGCTATGGTAGTCAACAACAATATGCCAGCCCACGATCTACTGATAATTCCTGGTGTTGTTTCCTAGAATCAGTAAACGGTAAATAAACTAAACTCAGACAAGACCAGGAACGAACCGAAAACAAGCCGGCAACAAAATTGATGTCATCAATGCTTTCATTGAAGAGCTCTTTGAATGGAGCTCTGATGTAATCACGCATCTCTGGAGCCGAGTGAAGGCAGTGGAAATCTATCTGAAAATATAAAAAATTGACATTTCAGAACTCAAAAGGTTGCAAAATTTTTTACTTCCTTCTTTCTTTAAGAAATTACTCACCAATCCCCAAATGACCATATGAACTATAACATAGATCACGGAGAAAATCAGCCCATATGGCATGAAATATTGATTAATCACATTGTTTCTGAAATTTTCTCAAAATCTTTAATACAAGGGCACTCTGGATTTACCTCTTCAAAGTGAGATATCTGAACACAAAATGAATGTTGAGAATACCATAGGTTCCGGCAATGAACGAGCAGCGATAGGAAAGCGGAATCTCTCCGTATTGGGAAATCTAGAAGAAAAAAGTTGAGTATTCAAAGTTGAAGATGCTTACCAATGAAAAAGGACCATCTGCAATGAAGGTGACGAAGGCATAACGGTAGCAGAAGACGGACTGAAATAAAGGAAATTGAATTAAGAGGTTGAAATATGAGAATTCTAAATATTAAAAGAGCGTGTGCTAAGTTTTGAGAAATTGAAAAATTTTCTGGCACACTTCAAATGTAGACAGGTAGTCTAATTTCTTCATACTCACCACTGGAACCAAAAGATCTGCCACGGAAGCAAACAAATTGAAGACGGCAAAAAAGGCCAGCAGGTATCGATAGCTCCCAAAGAGGACCTTTTTGTTGGTGTAGATCAAATAGACAAAAACTGGATTTGAGATGAATGATAAGACAAATGAGATCTTTGGAATGATGTAATGAGCAAAGTTGACATACATTTCGAGGTAGGAGTCTGAAAGGCCGAAAAATATGATAACTGTCAGTAAAACAGAAATACAAAGTGAAAAAAAATGAGCTTTAAACAAACAAAACTGGAAACAAAGAGAAAACAGTAACTTATTTATAATTCCTTTATGTCTACCATACAAAACACAACATTATTCTAGGAAGTTTCACAAGATACAGCTTATGTGCCGTGAACCTATCCGCCCATTCTTACCACTACTCTACTATCATCCGATACTCCCAGACAATTCCCAAAAGCAGCATGTTATTGTAAACTCACGTGTGATGTTCAATCACTCTAAGATTCAAGTGTTCATAACAAGAAATATCATCAAAAATGAGTAAGGAAAGTATGTACCTTTGTGGATGAATATGAATCATTTCAAAATGCCAAGAGAGTTAATTAAAGGGGAATTTGCAGAGATCAGTACTAGGAATTTGAAAAGATTGGAATTTGAGAAATTGTTATTTTGCTTTTCATCTCAACTGAACGTCATATATAGAGTAAATCTACCATTAGAATCAACTAAACAAAAAAACAAAGTCTGTTTAAAATATAATTTTTAAAATTAGATTTATGATATTGGCGACTTTGACAAGATAATATTTGAACTTCAAAGTGGATTAACGAAAGTTTTTGTTTGAATAAATTTTTGCGATGCTCATCAATGATCATTTCAACTTTTTCTTCTCAAAACAAAAAAAAATGTTACGTGCTAGAATGAATTCCAATTCTGACCACTAGTTTCCTTATATGTCTACTTCACGCTGGAACGGTTTTGCTGATTTCTGAACCCGGGCCAGAAACACTGATACCAAAGTGCATACGACTCAGAACGATATCATCATGGTTTTTATATAACAGTAAAGAAATAGCAAAGTTTTAGAAATGTGTGAGGAGGCGGTCTATGTCAAGAACGTCGTTCATTGAAGTCAAAATATATGTTGTTTACTCATACTGATGGCCTATGGTCTTGTAAACTCTTGAAACCGTGGAACTCAGCGTCATTTCTGTGACGGATGGATGGGTACGAGAATAATATGATTTGGGAAATCATAACACACTTTTTCCATATTGTGTCTAAAAAAATCTTCAAAGACTTCACATGCTTAAAAACTGTATTCCAAGAGCTTTGCTTCTTAATTATACGAGCTTCATTGGAGAATGCATCTAAAAATGATCATGTTCAGTAATTTATTCAAAAAAAAATATCGGTGAATTATTTACAAACTTCACTCAAATCGTGACAGTTCATTCCCATAATCAAAGAAGTTCCTCCATCTGCCACAATCGATTGTCCCACAATATAAGAAGACATTTTACGATCAGCCAAGAATCCGATAACCTGGGCAATTTCTTCCGGTTTCCCCGGTCCACCGGATGGAATAATATCCCGATGTTGGGCGTAATATTCGTAGCACTGAAAAGGAAATTTAGAAATTGTTATCATTCTCAAATTGATAATCTTACCTTCTTAACTCCTTCATCAGGAATTCCCATCGCATTCAAAAAGTGAGTGGCCACAATTCCTGGGCTAACAGAGTTGACTCGAACTCCATGATTGATCAGATCGATGGCAAAGCAACGTGTCATGGAGTCCAATGCGGATTTCGACATACAGTAATAAGCAAAGTTGGGACTCTGAAAAAAAAATATTGAAAATGAGTCTAAAACAGATTATAGGTTGGGCAATATCTTAATCTTCTCATACTTACAGCATGTGGCGAAGCTGCAATACTGGACACATTGATAACTTCTCCTTTTGCCTGGATCAAATGATTCCTGCACTTTTGAATCAAATCAATGACACTAAAACACACATATTTTTTCACCAAGAAACAAAAATTCTCACCTCTTCACATTGATATCAAAAGTCTTTTGATAAGTCTCAAGACTAACTTCCACGCCTGCCTTTCCATCGGAGAACGCCGCGCCAGCATTGTTTACCAAGATATCGATCTTTCCAAACTTCTCAATCGTTGAATTTACCAATTGATCTACTCCAGAAGACGTTGTGATATCCGCCACGACTACATTAATATTCTCTTCAGATGTGACAGCGAGAGCTTCTTTTTTCGATTCTTCCAGACTTTTTTGATCTCTTCCAGTGATAGTTACACGGGCACCTTCTCTAGCGAAAAGGACCGCTGTAGCACGGCCCATTCCTTGGGAGGATCCTAAAAAGTGCTCTTATATAACAGGTTTCCCATGACAACCTACCAGTAACAATAGCAACTTTCCCTTCGAATCTTTTCGTCATTTTCTGAAAAGTTTTTTTTTGAACCGTAAAAAGAAAAAAAGGAAATCGACCAAAATATAAAAATCAAATGGAATAAAATGAAAAAAAAATTGATAAAAAAAAGTTAAAAGATGATAAACAAACCGGATTATATATCAATCATTCTCGTTGCTTATCAGTAACTTTTCATCCCATTATTTGTTGCGGAAAAAGTGTAACAAATAAGAGAAAAAAGGGAACTAGAGTTTGTTCTTCGTCTTGGAATCGTCTGAAAATGTCATCAAATCGTTACAAATTTGTGTGAGTGAAGCTGGATTATAATTGAGATAATAGGATTATAAAATGTTGAAACCTGACGTGAACAATTATGGTTTTTGAGCCTCAACTTACGAAACTTACAAAACTTGCTGAAATTTTCAGAATTTCAATCAAATGAAGACCGTTCTCCATCCTTTGATCCCGGTTGCCCTTGCACCACACATCAGATTTTATCTCAGTCCTTTATTTTTCGTTTTTTTTTCAAAATTACTCCTTTTGAATAAAGATCTCCGACTCACGGGGTACGAGGTATACATATAAAAGTGTGCGGGGGAATGAATTGAAAGAAAAGATTTACGAGATAAATCCAAAGAAAATAGGGCCCGATGGTATCGGCTTGTGTTTTAGGTGGTACGAATAACATCCTATTATGATTTTTGAACTAACTATAGGGAACATATTTTGTTGTGAGAAGTGGTGTGTCCACCAGTTTGTCAGTGTAGAAAGGTTCATTTGAAACTTTTAGAAAGCGTTTTTTTCGCCAACCTCATTGAATGGATTAGAGCTGAACTTCATTGCGGAAGCCTGACACCTCGCTTTAAAGGCGCAGCGACAAATGTCGCTTGGGTCCCGCCTTGGTTACAGTAACTCTCAGTTGAAATAATTGTGAAATTGACAGGTCGCGGTGAACACTTGTCGCTGCGCCTTTAACTTTCACAAATAAGTAATATAGGCTTATAGAATGCTTTCAATACTTTTAATTACGACAGCTCACCAAACGACCCCTTTAATTTATTTCTTTGTTTCGATTTCTGCCACAAGACGATCTTCATATTGTTCGCAAAAAACCATGGCCTAACTTTTTCTTGCCGACCTTCGTGGCCTAGTTTTCTCCATTAACATAGCTCTTCGTTAGTTACCCCCATTTGTCTCGCATTTCGTCTTATTCTTCCATCCGCCATTCCTCTTCAAATGTGTCTATCTTCATCTCCTTTTCCCTCCTTTCAAATGCTGAGTACGCATGTCCTCAGACAATTATTCTTCTTGGTCATTCGATATCTCCTTGATCTTCTTTTACGGACTTTTAGCCACCTAAAAACTTGAGATTAATTGCTTTTTCATATTTCACAATTTTAATATTTTCAGTTTTTTCATGAAGAATCGTGTCTTGAAGCGTGACGATGTGAGATGGGAGATAGTGGATGTACGTAGAATGAACTATTGGAAAAAGGAATTCGGGTTTCGATTTTTCTAGGAAAAAACGGTTAGAAGAAGAAGGATGAAAATGAAATTGGCATCTGAATCAGACAATGGGGAAATGTGTGTTTTGGTTAGTTTCGAAAAAAAGGCTCAAACCCAATAAGAAATTGAATGAGTGGGCGCTGTTAAAAATCAAAGATAGATTGAAGTTCTAGAAATATTGAAGTATTCAATACTAAAACCACTAGTCAAACTGTGTCCGGTGATTATCAAGATTTTTTTGTTTAGGAGTTGCTTTCAAAGATTCCCAATGATAAGCTTAAGTTACAACAAGACTTGTCCAAATGCAGGACGGACCGACGGGCCGATGCGAGCCGGGCCGGTGAACAATTGTGCCGGCCTTTATTTTTGAATAAGATGTTTTTGAATTTTTGAGCTCTTTTTTCCCTAAATTTTTAGCTTGATTTCAAAACGTTTCCTGTGTTTTTTCTCGAAAAAATTCAAAATCTTTTTCTATTCTAGAAACAAATTCCAAAAAAATGGATCAAAAACGAGAGAATTTTCTGGTTACAACTGAGATGATTCGTTTCCTATACTGCCTAATATCTATTAAAAACTCTGGTTGCAGATGAAATCTCATTTCTTAAACTTTCTCAAACTACGTATACGAAAAATGAATCCAACGCGTCATGGAATATGTAGATTGCTTGTTAAACTAAATGTAGATTGAACGCCTAATCTAAGAATTTTCATCTACATTTTCATCTCCAAAAACCCATTCACACCTTCCCATTATCTGGAAACGCATCTGTGCCATGTGTTTTGGAACTCCAATTTGAAAAACTGATAGAAAAAGCACGGGGGGCCTAGAATATAGTGGATTATGACCTATTTAGACAATTGGAGGTATAAAAGGGTGGAGATTAGAACACAGAGGTGCATTTTGTCGTGAAGTTTGGTGTTTCCAAAATACATTGTCAATCTGTAAAGGTGCATTTGAATAAGCATTCTGTATAGTTGCGTCTCATGTCAATTTGTATGAACTCACACTGGTTTCTATTTCTGTAATTCATCATAACCTGGACTTGAAAATCGTTACATAATAAAAATGGGCTTAATCTTTTCAAAGCACCTGCAAACATTACTCCAGCAGGAGCCTTCTTCATCTCAATCGGAGAAGCCTTTGCTGTCAATCTCATTCTTTTTTTGGCTTTGTGAACTATTCGTTTAATACAGAAAAAATGAAATCAGTTCATTAATAAAGCATTTTTTGTACTATACTACTTCACATTTCTCAGTTGTGCTCCAGATACTCAACTTCCTGAAACTCCTTTTCCAGCCAAGTGTCTATCTACGTGATTTCTTCCCTCCATGTGTTTTAATTCATTTCAGATACAATCTCAACATCTACCTCAATTCAGCCCACATATTCTTCACACCAACCTCTAAATAAATATTTCTCTTAGATTCTAAACTAAAAAAAACCATAAAAACCCATCGGAGAAATTAATAGAGATCCACACTTATGACCTAAGTTATGGGGCGGGACAAATTGCGGGCGCTCGTTTATATAAGGAGGTGTAAATATGACAGATTTATGAGACTGTTTGTCTAATTTTGATCGTTATTAGTCTTCTGATATTCTGGAAAAAGTCTAAAGATGGCTGACAATATTACAGGTGAGGAATCGTAAAATGAAGATGTGAAAGCCTATATTTTGATTAACAAAGTTGATTCACATTTGTTTAATTCTTTGAATTTACACTTGAGTGAAATTTTTTCAAAATAAAGATTTGATTAAAAAGTTCAGCAGTGTGTAGAAGAATCAGGGTAAAAACTAGCAAAATTTTGTTTGTATTCAGATGATTCAGTCCAGATCTAGAGCTTGCTGCTATGTTTGTTTTCAAAAACTCCATTTCAGAAATTTGAAAGCAGAATTCTATAAACTTTGGTATAGTGTCCAGACTATAACCTTACCGAGGGGAATGAAAAATAAATACATAGATTTGGTAGGATCGTTGTTAATTTCCAGTGTTCCAGTGAGTTGTTGTAGCACTAAAAGAATAATTCCGAAGCATACTTGCCTCGACCAGTAATTAAGATTATATGCAAAACAGAAAGGTCAGAAAGCAATCTATAACTTTAAGAAACATTTTTTCGCGATCGGGCAATTCCAGAATTTCATTCAGCAGTTGTTCAGATTAGAATTTATGAAACGTTTTCAATTTTAAGGATATTTCTGATTCTAAACTCAAAAACACTTCTAAAATGACTAATTTTGTAAGAAACTTGATAAAGGAAACCTGTTATCCAAAATTATATCATTGTGACACTTCTGATTGAATGTGTTTTCTCAAACATTCTCAAACTCAGTCAGTTTGTAGTTCAATTCGGTCTAGTCCATTTTGAGCCTGGGCCATATTATCCGACTAGAAACCATTCATAAAGCTTATTCACAAAGTTGTTCGTAGAAACTCACAATTTTTTCAGCTCATTCGACCCATCAAAACATGTGTCTGGTCTGCGGGTTATCCTGCAAAACCCACTTCCATTTCGGTGGGGCCTCCTGCACAGCTTGTGCTTCATTTTTCCGGCGTACAGTATCCCTGAACATTCGATACGTGTGCAAGAGAGAGAATGATTGTATCAGTTCACCCGAACTGAGAAGTATCTGTAGAGCATGCAGATACGAATGTTGTATTAATAAGGCAGGAATGAATCGGGATTGTGAGTTTTGAAGAATTCGAAAAAAAGATTGGAATGAAAAAATGGTTTTCAGTAGTTCAACAGAGGAGGAATGACAAAAGAACACCAAAATATGTGTTGAATTCAAGGAACGGAGGAGGTGATGCTGGAGGATCTAGTGAGATCATTAGAGGTTAGTTTGAGCGGGAATTAAAAAAAAGAAACGCGTTGGAGGGTCAAGTTATATTCTGAGAAAAAAGTACTTTATTGATAGTCTAACATTTCGGAATTGCTCATTTCGGGAAAATATGTACTATAATCCAACCATCGGAATCTCCAATTTTTAGGACAAACATTTTTCCACGACTTACTTTTCAGAATTGACTCAATCGACTTTTTATTTGATTATTCCAGATTATACTACAAATTCCTACACAACTCTACATGAATTTCCACAAACCGACGGCACTGAAATGAGCCCATCAGGGAGTGGAACAAATAGCGAAGCCAACAGTGAAGCCAGTAGTGTAATCAGCAGTGAAGACAATGAAGCATTTAGTAAAATCTTGGATGTGAACCATATGGCCCTTTTAGACTTTTATGTGAAGCAAGTGGATTTAGCCAAAAACATCAAGGTAAGTCTCAAAAAGTTTTTCAAAATACTTGAGACGTCGCCTGTATTCAGTTTTTCAAGGAATTTCAGTTTATTGACATCAGCTTTCTTTGCAGAATACATTGCTTGTGAGATCTATTAGTGAACTCCTAGAAGTCATATCAATCCAGAATGAGCTTGCCATTGATGCATGCACCATGTGCCCTGGAGCTGATATTCTTGATCGTGGAGATGTCGAAGTCCTCCTCAAATACTTCCAATTTGCAAACACTTGGCTGGACTCAATTTGGGTTTATTCAAATACCCTGGACGCAGTAGACGACCTTGGAGAGGATGGGTAGGATTTCTCAATAACTTTTGATGTGTCCTAGTTAAAAATTTGATTCAGGCCTCTTTCCGAGTTCGTCCGCCAAGTTAAAGAAACCGTTGGGTGTTCCCTAGCACATTTGAAGTTGAACATTTACGAGTTCGCCGCATTAAAATCATTTTGCATATGGAAATTGGGAGTTCATGATACAACGATTTCGATCAAGATTGTTGCCCAAGAGCAGTATCATGCAGTAACTTGGGCACTAAGGAAGTATTATGAGGTAAGTATGAACTGAATTGTGGTCCTGGTTTCAGTTTTTTGACGAAATGAGCCAACAGACATTACCAAATTCTGAAGCTTCTTGAAAAAAAAATAGGGAACATGAGTCGAACCAAAACTTATATTGATTTTGAAGATTCAGTTGTTTTACAAACTGAAATGGGCAATTTTCAGCAGAGCCACCTATTTATGCATTTTATGAGAAGCCCCTGCTCAGCTTGTTTGCTAGGCCAAGTTATTAGGGTGGTCGGAAAGTTTTTGTGAACTTTTGATTTTGAGTCAATTCAAACAAGAAGCAGTTCAAAGTTCTGATTTGTTGTTTATTTTTGAACTAGTAAGACTACTGTTTGATATCCAAAATTAGGGGTTCATTCTTTCAAAACTCGAGTGGCTAGAACTGGAAAAATAAAGTGGCCTGTTTTTCGAATGAAGACTGAGTTTGGACCCGTTACTCCTCTAGCCGTAGATAATGTTGCGAGAAAAATTAAATGAAGAAAAGCCACTATTTAGGGAGTTCAAAGGTCAAATAAGAAGGATCTACCTAAAGTTAGTCTAAAGATATTTCATGACTTTCGCAACATGAGGTCAGTTTTGAGTTAAGAAAAATGTCGAAAATTTGGAATAATGTCCACGACCGAAATTTTCCGCGCCTCCAAGATTGTTCTGGAAAGTTTTAATGCTGCTATAGATAGTTACTGTTGCCTGTGACACTTCTACAAAAGATGGGAATCGATTCTCTTTCGGTAGCTATCTCTATGGCAAAATAGTAATTTTTTGTTATTCTGTCGGTATCTCAAAATTTTTCAACTGAGCAACTTTGTTTCTTTCATGGGTTTTGTAAGGGACAATGTCTTTCATAAAACTCGCAACGGGCCAAGTATCATCGGATAATAAGAAGTGAGAAATTAATGAAAATGTCGGAGCCTTTCGAAAGCCTTCGAAACACGAGCCTAGTGTTAACAGGAGAGGGACGAACAAAGGGTCTGGGTATCACTACCGGATGTTTTGACTCTCTATATACAATATACAGTTACCCTTTTGTCAATGCTCCTTGTCATTCTCAAATGGGAGAAAAATCAAAAGTTCACAAAAACTTTCCGACCACCCTAATAAAATATGACTCAAGTGACTTCTCTGATTTCTAGTATTCCTTTTTGGTCAATTTCAACATTTTCAGACTTCCACATCAATGTGTGACACTGAAATCGCTACAAGAATAGCTGAAATCACTTTACAAATCGTTCCCGTCTTCACAATATACCATGACATGGTTGGATTCTATCAACAAGTTGGAATCCCTACAAGCCCAATAATTGAATACTGTTGACCCTTTTCCTATAAAATAAAACTTTTTACATATCTCAAAAGCTTTACTTCCTCATTACATTGTCTAGTTTCCCCTAAATGTTTCATTCTCCCACTTTTTGTCCATGCGAAATCAAAAGATACGGATCTATATCACGTCACTTTTTTCATTGGTATGTATGTTGTCTCCACTTTTTCCTCCATCCCAGTTTTTTCGCTTCTTTTTCTTCGGATTCGTCTCTATGCATAGTATGATCACCAATTTTTTCGAAAACAGTGTGAAAAGAGGAGACGCATCGGAAAAGGCCAAGAAACCATACAAAGGAACAAGAAACGATTCAAATAGGCAAAATTTTGCGGAGATTCAAATCATAGATAAATGTCTCTTTTGTCTCAGGCGAGTCCGAATATTTTGATGAAATGAAGCATTCTGATTGTGAGAATCGGTAGAGAAGACTCGGTAGATGAGTACTGTAGATATCTCGATTACTGTAGTATGTGACGCCGATGTACGTCGAGGTACCCAGATCTATAGCAGCACCAGATCAAATTCAGTTCTTGTTCAAGATTACAAGTCTTGTGTCTGAAAATTAGCCAATTTCTTATCAAAACTGACCATGTTACGGAATGACAGCTTTATCGAAAGTAGCATAGTTGATAAATGCTCACACAAAGTCAGGAACAACAGTAATTTGCGGTTTTGTAATATTTATTGTGTACCCAAAAACCTTTGCAAATTTTTTTTACGTTTCAAAAGATGAATTTGCATCCCTTTTAAAAACACTAAGAACATTTTCTGTTAGCCTATTTTGGTGGTCAATTGACACATCAGTGGCAATTCGCCATTTCAAATCTGATATTGAGAATAGGTAGAAGAGAATCGGTAGATGAGTACTGTAGATATCTAGATTACTGTAGTATGTGACGCCGATGTACGTCGAGACACCCAGATCTATAGCAACACTAGAATGATTTCAGTTCTTGTTCAAGTTTCCAGGTCTTGTGACTGAAAGCTATCCAATTTCTTATTGAAACTGGCCATGCTACGGATCGACGATTATAGAACGTAACTTAGTGAATATATGCTCACAAGAAGTCAGAAACCACAGTAAATTGGAATGATTTTTAAATGATTTCGTAATTCCTACCTGAATCAATCTGGCCTACTGATTTGGCAACGAGCCAATTTCTCTGGCTGTTAGCCTTCTTCAGTGGCTTATTGACAAATCAGTTGATATTTACTGTTTTTAATTGCTCAAAACTAATAACGCGCAAAGAATTTATTGAGAGCTGAAAATTTAACACAATAAGGAAAGTGAATTCCAGATTGAGCCAAAGAATTCAAGTTTCCCACATTTTTTTGAAACGATTGTTCATAAAACATCAGAATTCATTTCCGTTTGTTACAGGGATTATTGAAAATGTGAAGATGCTTGAGTTAACTAAATTCCAGAATAATTGAATTTTCCACAGATGAACCCGTTTTTTTATCCAAAATAGAAAACTTTCAAGAAATTAGTCCCGCATGGACATTTTTCTCCAAATTTGTCTGCAAAGATCTCTTCCAAAAATGTTTGTGACATCACTACCTCTTCTGGGTACGAAACAGTGCATAGATTTTCAAAGATTCGATACGAAAAATATCGTTGTTCGTTGAGAGAGATTTGATGTTCTACTCCGTACCGATGGGCCCACTGATTAAAACCAACGATAAACGTAAAGAATCATAGAGTTTTGTGTCCAACTAGATCGAAATCGTTGGAAGTGATGTTTTAAGAAATTTGAACTGAATGGTCTGGCAGCCAAAAATCTTTAGTAAGTGGGCTCAATCTCGGTCTCAACTCAATTTAAAAGAGAAACTCATCGAGAAAACGGCTTTCGGAATCTCGTGTCAGGTGTCTCGCAACATTTCTTTGGAGATATAGTGAACTTGAGCTTTTCCTTGCATTTTATCTAAATCTTCTTCTTTTTCGGCAAAATTTCGAACATATCTTATTCAAATTTTTCCATAATCACAAAATATCACGAACAAGACTCTATTTAAATCTCTGACTAGACTTGCGACACCCGAGACAACAACATCGTTTCGATAGTATCTTTGGTGGCGGGGAATACACTACTAGATTCCATATGTAGACTACTTTTTCAACATCGTAAGATATATAGAATTTTCATAACTGAAAACACATATGATATTGTATGTACCAGTCAGAAGCATACCTTCAATTTGGAAGAATTTCGAGACTTGCTAATACTTTCAAGTATCAAAAAAAAAGGAAGCAGTCTTGATAGATGAAAACTGGCTATTGATACGTTTGTTTTAACAGAATCTTTTCTGTTTCGGTTTCCTTGCAATCAAGTTTCAAAAAGTTCTTTTTAAAAGCTTCACACAACTCAAATTTCCTTGGATTTAAATTCCAACGAAACTGAATTCCTAAAGCAGGGGTTTGCGGTAGACACCTCCCGGCTCACGGTTTTCTCTGTACTTTTTATATAACGACACCAAACTCAGATTATAACAGAAAAAAACTTTTCTACCGATTTTCCGCAGAAGAATTATTTATGAAATTAGACACTCTCCTTACAACCCACCCCTCCTCTCCTTGTTAGAACAACAAGAAAGGGTGGAGTTCTGAAAATGTAACAGTGATGTGGGAATGTTTGTGAACCTGTATTAGTAGGGCATGGAACTATATTTTCAATCCGCTTGTTTAACGTCAACCGGCCACCAACTTGCAAGCATTGTTTCGGGAAGAACCGGGACATTCCTTATTCAGTTTTTTCTTCGGTAGACATCTCCGGATGCGTGATGTCACTTTTTCTTCCAAACTTTTTCGCATCACGTCACTCAGCTCCGGACATTTCAACTGTTTTTACGCAGATCGGAAGATTGCTTTTTCTAAATCGGACATCTTAGCAGGAAGTTTTACGTTTCCCTCCACGAAAGAGAGATGAAAAAGTATCGGAACAGTGTTGGAAATAGCCAATACAGTTTTTTTCGTCCGGGCGACTTCTCCGGATAAATGATGTCACGATTTCTTCCGAACTTTTCGCATCACGTCACTTAGCTCAGATTGTAACAAAGCAGGACTTTTCATCCGTTTTTACGCAGATCGGAAGACGGATTTTTTAGACATCCTAGATTTGGTTTGGGAAGTAATTCTTCATTTTTACGGTTGAATTGTGCAGATTATTCATAACGAAGAGTTAAAAAAAATACCGATTCGAGTTTTTGAATATGACATTAATACTCCAATCCAGTTGAAATGCATGTCTTATTATTGTGCAGATCTCACTTTTTATAAAACTTAATAGCGCAATTTTATGAGGAAAATGACATTCAAGTAGCCGAGTATGTGGGTTTGAAGAATTGTTTCTTCGTTAAAATACCACATTGATAAATCATTCAAGTCTCTTTATTGTGTTCACTTTAGATTAGCAGTGTACTGTTTAGCGATGATTATGAGAATCCCCAGATAGGTTAAGCAAAAAACATTCCAGGTGCAATTCAAATACAGTTTTCCTCCAGTAGACACCTTCTGGTACAAGATGTTACATATTCTTCCAACATCACGTCATTTCAAATTGCTACATACACGATTTTTTCCATCTTAGTACGCAGATCTAAAGATTGCTTTTTTTCGACAACAGACATCTCTTTACGTTTTCTTTTAGGCCATCAAGTGCTACCGTAATCTTCTTTAGTTACTTTTTGAAATGTTTTGAAACAAGAAGTGAAGAATGAATTTGAATATATTCATATCAAATATGACTCGGAATAGATGAAAAGAAACAGATTAAAGACACAATGGACAACAAAGTTGTTCCGATGAAGCATATAGATATGAGGGCATTCATAATCGGGTCAGGTACATATGCACGGGAAACACAGGAATATGAAGTGAATTGAGATCCAATTACAGTACGATTGGCAAGAGTTTTCAAAATATAAAATTAGAAAAAAAATAGATGAAAATAGATGAAAATTTGAATTATAAGTTTTCCATCGATACTTTGACTCCAAGAATCTCATACATTTTGAGCATGTCCTGATAGACATTCTGAAAATTGCCAATGATAACACTGATCGAAAACCCTGAAGAATGAAGAAAACTTACAAAAATAGATCCGAGAATCAGAGTGATATCTCCAAGACGAGTGGCAATATCACAGGGCTCCATGTTTTTATCAAACTGATAATACTTTCCAAGAGCACTCATCACTCCAAAATATTGTTCTTGCGCCACAATTTTCAACGTTAAAGTTGAATCCAGAAGAGCCAGTTTCCATATACAGAACGATTTTAAGGCAGCATATTCGAAGACGTCAAGTTGAAGACGTGACAATTCAGAAGTGATATTGGAATGGAAATGAAGAATGAATTTGATAAGGACTCTGAAAAGTTTGAATTTCAGCAAAGTCCCTTGAGAAATGTTGCACTTACGATGACATATTGTTATCTTCCTCTTCATTATTGCTCCCGTTTTCGTACCCATATTTTGTAGGCGCCGTCTGCAGTGAAGAATCTCCGCCGGCAATCTGAATTTGGTACATTTAAGGGCTGTTCTGATGGATTTCTGAGATATTTACTTCGTTACTACTCGTGCTTGCTACAGTAATCCATGCTGAGTCCATCCAAAGACTCGAAAATGAGCAGTATCGAAATAAAACTTCTAGATCAGCTCGCTCCAGAAGATCAGTTCCAGGACAGGTCTGGCATATTTCCAAAGCGATTTGATCATTCAAATTCTTAGAGATTTCAAATTGTTGGTAAGGGTCATCTGGCATTTCAAATTGTCTCAATACAGTAGCCCTCTCAATTTGTTTGACGTAATATTGGAGCAATCCATCGTGTTTTGCATTCAGAATAGTGCTGAATTCAGATGAGGATTCAGATGAAACATCACATGCCGCTTCAGAAGAATATGATGATTCTCCAGAATGGAATACTTGGGAAAGAATTTCGGGAGAGTTAGATCTTGTTGAATTCGAATGACTTTCAGAATCAGAGGAGCTGGAGCTATTTGGCGAGGAACCAGAGCTTCGGGATGTCGTGTATCCTCGAACAATCTCTTGAACTCCAAGTTTTCTTGATTCCAGAATGTATTTTGGCATTTTGAGCTCATCTTTTTTCTGTTGAACTTCTGAAAACCTCTTGTTGATTTTTAAATTATTAAGCCCATTATAACACTCACGATCTCTCTTCATCCCGGCTTTCACACAATTGTTGTATCGGCAAGATCGACAGATGAATTTAATCTCTGAAAACTATTTTTTTGAGAGATTTTCAATACCTAAAAGATACAGTACCTGGTGAAATAACACATTCGTTATTAGCTTTGCACAAGAATCGAATTCCGAAAGAGACAGTTCGTCGGAAGAACGAGGCGCAAGCCATACAGGAATGAGCTCCAAAATGGTAGCTGGTTCGTTCAGTGACATTACAGACAAGGCAAGGGTCTGGAAAACGGAGAATGTTGGAATAGTGGAGAATAGTTTGAATGTTGTATTAGGCAGTAGATGATGAGAATAATGAATTTAGATTTCATGATTAGAGCAATGAAGGAAATCCGAAATTATTAGGAGCGAGATATATATTTTTTTTTGCAGTATTAAGTCAAAATTTAATGGACATTTCGAAACTACTAGATCAAGCTGAAGAAACATTTCTCAACTCAGAAAAAATTTTAAAATGAAATCAAAAACTATAGGAGAAATGTAGGGAGCCCTAAATACTTTGATGAGTTGTAAGATCATGTAATGAGCGTTTGTTTTGACCAATATTCTTGAAATAGGAAAAGTTGAGTCTAAGTTCGAGCCTAACCCTAAAACTAAAGCCCAAACTCAATTCAAACTGCTTCTCTAAAGCTCAGTTTTGGTTCCAGATTTCAGACAAACATTCTATTGAAACAAAAATGTAATAAGGGAAGAATAAAAATATCATCGCTAATAAGAGACTCATATACAAATATCACAAAGTGGTAATAAAAAATGAAACAAAAGTAAAACTTGATTCTCTTACCTTGTTTTCTTGACATTCTCTCCAAATAATTAATATTAGTTCAAATGAGAACCAGAATGAGAAAATAGAAAATTAATAATGAATAGTTGCTCTCCGCTCCTCACTTATATATAAGTGCAACTTATCTTCTAGTGAATCTTCTCCCACCTGCTTTCCGGATCGGAATCAAAAATACGAAATAATAGGGTGGGAAACTTTTTGTCCTGTTCCTTCGCCTTCTCCTTCTCCCCTATTGCGATAAGAAACATTTACAGGTGCTATTGTCCTCTTTTCACTATTTTTGTTCCTATACGTTATAGAACGTGCTATTCCGATGGATTCCATCGCTCCGCCCACTCTTGTTAGGAAGGCGCTGGTCGGCAGACTACGATATAGGAAAGAGACGAGAATATTCTGACTTTGATGAGGGAGAAGATAGTGGGATCTTCGATGCAGAATTTTCTGAATGTTCGTGTGCATCGCACTATGAACGCGGCAATTACTAAGTAATTGAGCTATGAAAAAAGTTTCTCTGTTGCTAAACAATTCACTTCAGCGGTGTTCAGTTTTCCTTATCAATTCTTTCCCGCGACTTTCTTTCCATTAATTTCTTAACGGAAAAGAATATCAGACAGTAGTGATTCTACGGAAACTTCCCGTCAAAATATATGAATAAACAGAACCTCAGCTGTAAACAGTTTTGGCCAAATAGCTCGTTTGATGAGCCTCATAGGAAATTTTTCGGAGAAGAGCTAAGTTGTTGTCAAATGTAATCCGTCTTTTCACATGTTACTGACTCTTCTAGCTCGAGCCACTTATCTTTGAAATAGCGTATCTCACAGACAAAAATCGGTAGATTCGAAGCATTAATATTCATGGTTCCCACAGAAACTCTACTAAGTATTTCTTGGCCAGCTTTTGAAGAGGATTTTAAAAAAGCGACTCATGAAGATATTGAAAAAATAGTTATGTATAGCAGATTCTTTATTAATGTGGAAACTTCCAAAAACTTACAAACTCAAATGCACATTGAGAAGTGAGCATAGTTTTCAAAGCAAAAAGGACTTTGAACGAGGTTTCAACCAAGTATAGTTTTTTTTTTTAATGTTTTGTGTACAGCTCACTATTCACAGAGGCAGAAGCTCACGATGGGAGAAGTGCAGAGCGGGGATGAGGCATTTTTCTGTAGATTAGGGCATCCCATTCATAAAGACACAAATAATGAAAATAATTCCGTAAACTGTTGAAATGCTAGTAATCTTTCCAACTACCCACTGGTTATCAAATTCTGAATGCGCAATCAAAACGCTCAACTCGGACTCCGCCCCCATTTAACCTTGTTTGAATGATCAGGAGATACAATGTATAACTGGTGTTTTATGTATCTCTGTTTTCCTGTTATCCCAAAACGTCTGATTTGCAACTTTCATTCAAATTCACCGGTCAAAAGCCACTACATCATTGAATCAAGATATTTACATATGACTTCTGTACGCTGATATCATATTTTCCTGCGACTTCATTAATTGATAATATGTAGGATTCTGACATCCAGAAAACGAGTCTGCAAACCTGATCTACAGTAATCATATCAATTTTTTCTTTCTTCTGACCATACAAAATTAGAATGATAGCGGATCAGATTGTTTGGCAACACAGCTACACTTTCGCAAGATAACATGATTAAGGATATTCTGACATGTCTACAGTAATCCTCAGAAAAGGAGATGTGATCAAAAGGTGACATCACTGTTGAAATGTCGACGGAATAGGACATGAGATTGCTGTGGCTAGTCACCACATCTTGATGGATGTGTTGAAATTCAAGAAATACTCCGCGTGGACGATCTACAGTAATCCTTGGAACAAGACCGAACGATAGGAGCCCTTTTTACTATTGCCTATTTGCCAAAGGCTGACTTCTCGGTTTAAAGGCGCAGCAACAAATGTCTATTGGGGCTCGCTACTGTTACAATAATTCACAGTTGAAAATTACTGTAAACGTGACAGGACCCGATAAACATTTATTGGTGCGCCTTTAAACCGAGGTGCCAGACTTTTCCAAATGAATAACAGTAACGCCGGAATAAGAAAGAAACAGACAATTGTTGTTATTATCTGATAATCCATAGACTAATGAACCAAGCTTTGATGACACCAATAAATTATTCTTATTCTCCTATCTAAACAATTTAGATTTATTCACACTTTTTTCAGAGTTTTCGGAACTTTTTATGGCAAAAAAGCCTCAAGATTTTACATATCCGTTGGGAAAAGTTCGGAATAGATTATTTCGAGAAGCAAATAGATAACTCCAATGGCGAGACAATTCGTTAGAAGCTGAAGAGGGGATGACTGTCGATGCGGGTGCCAGATAAGAACGAAGTGATGTCAAGTTTGACGTTGGTGCGATGATGGAAGGAGATAATGGACGGGTACGAGAAACGAGGGACCGGTAGACGGGAGCTACGAAAAATGAATACGATTTTCGTTTGGAGATCGTAGGGTGCTTCAATGATCGATATGTTTCGAGTTCAGTTCACAAGAAGGGGAAAGAGAACACACTCTTTCAGACAAATACTTTACCAAAATTTCGAAGCTGGTTTTCAGTTTATATACAGTTTTGAGTTATAATCATTGGATCGATTGACGATGGCTTTTAGACTTCAGCCTCCAACTTCATGGTAACGTGGGGCCTTATCCGATTATTGAGCAATCCTTCGGATTTGTGTTGATATAAAGCTGAAGCCCTATGGCTGGGATTGGCGTCTTTCGACTAACATCCGAGGTATATTAGAATTAATAAAAGTTCGATCTGAAACGACCCAGGCTTTCTGAACTAACTTGCAGAACTTCCGCAGATGGATCACATTAAGTTATAGAGTCCATCAACTCCTCCAACTTTACTATGACCAATGGAAAGTTTCTTTTTCTAAGTGTTCAGCTTGTCTATTCTTCAGCAATTTGAGATTAGTTTTGTAAAACTTGAGAAACCTCTCTCCGGAACTCGTGCCTTCTCAGTTTGAAATATGCATTTTTCAAATGTTATTTTTCATTTCGTAACTCTAGTTTTACTTTCTCAATTTCACTTTTTCCTAAATAACATTTTTTCCTAATCTATCATTGAACAACCAACGCTTTTCTTCTGCTCATTATTTCAGTGATCTTTCGATCGAATCTACTCTTCCCCGAATACTTTGCTTTTTTCACCGAATTTTTCATGAAAAAAAGTAGGCGATGGTCGTCCAAGGGCAACTTTAAGTTATCTATCGTTTTGTTCAATGAACAATCTAAGTTTCCGAAAATTTCCCGAAGTCCAACGGACGAGTCGTGACACGTTTTTATCCTCCGTAACAATCTACATCGCACGGAGGGACAGAAGAGACAATAAGACATTTTGAACTTATTCTAAGAAATGAATACACCCAAATGAGATTCCGATTGTAACGGATTGTTCCTCACTTCCTCATCTGTTATCATGGTTTTCGGATCTATCGTACTTCTGAAGGCGTTTGAGGGGATGCATGTGAATGGTGGGTGATAGTAGAAAAGTACAGTAATCTTTACTATTATTACCACACAAATTCCGTGTGTGTGTTTGTCTGTCTGTCAGGTGCCATAGCTAAGCTCCTACTGAACCGATTTTCATAAAATTTTGACTGATCGATAGAGAATGCTGACAGGACGATGCCCGTCTTTTTCGTTTTCTGATAAAACCACTGATAAGCTCTGTGCTATCTGTGCACATAGCCAAAATCGCGGTCCCCAGCGAAAGCCAGGCGGTTGAGGCGCAAAGCGCCGGAAACCGTCTGGTGCACATTAATTAAAGAGCACCTCAAATTTCAGAAGTCTCAATTTAAGAGCCTTGTCGTTTGTGCAAAAAAATGATCCAAAAAAAATAATATCTTGTTTGAGCGCGCTTTTTTTTCCCGAAACACATTATTGCTCTTTTGAGCACTCGGAGACAATGATTTCATGAGCTCATTTTGAAAGATTTTTCGCAAAACATTTTGGAGGAATTACAAAAGATGATTCCTCATTTTTTCTATCTTGTTGTGCAGTTTTTTGTAGGAATTGCGGTGAGTTATTGTATAAATGTTAGGATAAAAATTTGAAAGCTTTAGATCATACCAGACACTCTGGATGACTACAAAATGGTAGTAACTTGGGGAAAACCTCTAAAGCACGCAATTCCAATAGTATTAGATTTGTCTTGGGATGTATGTATGCAAAAATGTTGGAATGATTCGACTTGTGTTGTAAGTTTGGAAGGGTTGTGTACCATGTGAAGCTATACGATACCATAAGATGCCAATGTCACAAACCGCTATTTTCAGCTGGTTCATGACACCTCTCCAACTTGTGAGCTTTATCGACTCGAAATGATTGAGACCGTACAAAAACTGCCACCAGCTAATGACAGTCGAGTTGCTTTTCGGATATTGACAAGAAGTTCTACTTGCTCCAATTCTCAGCTGCAACCTTTGTTGCAAGGCGGGAAAGTTCAGGTGAGTCAGAACCGTTTTCGTTTTGAACATCAGAATTAGAATTTTCGTCTAGTCTCAATTTGAGTACATTAGAGAATATATCAACTTTTAGTAAGTCAAAGTTCAGAGCGATGTCTTCCGCGACGCCGAAACATATGTAAACAATCAGTATCTCCCCTACAACATTACTCTTGAAAATGATGTTTGGCGATTTGAGCAGAGGAATCAGGCATTTTCTTGTTTCGTTCCAATGATGCCAATTCGAAGGGATAACACGATATGGTGTGTGAGAGTCCGTGCATCAGGATGGTGCATGACTCGTACTGAGGCTAATGCAGATTCAAATAAACAATTCGGTCAAAATATTATTGGACCAGCGAATCGGGAGGAGTATGAATATGTGAAAAGTTTGGAGGTTTCTTTTGCACAAAAAAGGGTTGCTACTTCAGAGAGCGCTATGAACATTCTCAACAATCCAGGTCCGTTAGATGTGCCTGCTGGATATTCATCTCTTGGATTTTGGATGGATGGAATCAGAAAAACGGATTTTACCTACACACAAAAAGCAGGAGTACCGTATTCAGGTACTAATGTAAGTTAATATTCCTATGACTCTCACAATTATGTTATTTTCAGGAGTTTGATTATACTGATACCTATGCAAATCCTCCAACACTAGAATGGTTAAATGGGCAACCCGATGGGTTAAACGCAAGAGACAATGACAAGTGTGTGTATCTTTTGGCGCGGAACGACAACCCAGCTGGAACTGATGATATGCCGTAAGACAAATCTCATGTGTAGTCCGTTTGGACTACAAAAGATATTTGACAGGTGTATTTACAACAACTACACTGCTCTTGGTTTATGTATGGTTGGCTATTACGGTGGAAAACCGCTCGCACCTGACACGTGGAATTAATTTATTATTCGATATTTTAACTTTTTGATTTTAGTTAGAGTTTGTTGAAAATGAACAAAAACCAGGAGCTTTCAAAAGTCGCTCATGCGTATCCAAAAGTCATCAAAAAGATTGAAGTCGCCTGTCAGATAGAGTCCAACGTTTTCTATGTCAGAGCTATTATAGTTTTGACCACCCACACAAAATGAGCTTTTTCAAATTCTTTACTTTTTCTGAAGTGTTAGTACTTTTGCTACCTAAAATAACAGTGAGTTATAGATTATTGAAACGTTTCACGAGGAACAATATTATCTCCAGATCTCCTCGCTAGATCCAAATGATTACCGAATGGTCATAACTTATGGAAAACCTTTAAAATATTCCACAGTTACAATGTACCCACTTTCATTCAAGGAATGTGTACAAAAATGTTGGAACGACTCTTCATGTGTGGTAAGCTTCAACGTTTTATCCGAAAAAAATCTATAACTTCAGCTTGTTTATGATATTTCTCCAAATTGTGACATTTTTCGACTAAATGGCATTACTAGTGTTCAAAAACTAAACAGCTCTAGTAATAGTCGAATTGCATTCCGAGCCTATTCGCCGGGCAGTTCTTGTCCCGATCCTTCAAAAAATCCTATCTTGATGGGGGGTAGGGTTACGGTAAGTACTTGCGCTCAAGTTGAGAAGACTGTTTCTTTGAAATCTGAGATTATGCAACTGCAGGGACGTACTGTTTACAAAAACGAAAATATACTACCAACATATCAAGAATTCAATTTAACCCTTAACACTAAAACAAGTATCTGGAGCTTCACATCATCCGTCTATTATTTATGCCCTCCATCAGGAACCCCAACCAAAAGAGGGAATACCGTATACTGTATTTTTGTAAGGTGTTCATAATTGAAACATGTATTAATCATTGAGTCCAGGTTGTCAGCGCCTATGCATGTATCAACAAAACTCAAGCGCTCTCTGAAATTTCAAGAATGAATGGGTACTCTCTTATGGGAATCAAAAATATGGGAGAGTATGAGGGTTTACTTAGTGAGTTTTTATCACTATGGACACCATTTCATACTGTTAGTTTTCAGTGGTAGCCAAGTCTCTTTTGATAACTGCGCCTGGAAACAAAACATACTCTTCCCTAGGCTTCTGGATCGATGGTGTCAGAAAATCGACTTGCATATACCCAGTGAAAACGAGTACGGCCTGTAACGGGACTAATGTGAGTTTAATTTATGACTTCTCAAATTTTCACTTCTTTTCAATTTCAGGAATTCCAATATTCTGACAAAACAGCCCCTAATCCAGTATTCAAGTGGGTAACAGGACAGCCTGATGGATTACAGAACAAGCCACCTGACTCAAATTGCCTTTATCTAAGAGCTTCTGATAAAGGAGAGAGTGGTGTTGATGATATTCCGTGAGATCATGATAATTTATTTTTAACCCATATTTCAAGACATTTCAGATGTTCATACAATACGGATTCCTCACTGGATTTATGCTTAACCGGTTATATACAAGGAACACCAGCTACTGCAAACCCTGTCAAATAAATTGTTCTCTCTTGAACTTTTGATTGTGGATTGAAAATTCTGAAATTTAGCTATCCTATTTTTAATTTGATCAGAAAACATGGCCCAGACTTGTCTTTTCATTAAACTCATAATGAGTTGAGACATAGACAAAGATCGAAATAATCAAAAAGTTTATGAAGCATAACCAAACCTCATAAAAATATTGAAAGAGTCTGGGAGATAGAGTCGAATGTTCTCAGTTTTAACTATTCGGACTTTTTCCATTCGGATATCATTCACACATAGTATGAATTTGACGAAATTTTTCAATTATTATATAATCATTGTAATCATATTTGTTGAAACATCGGTAAGCGCAAAGGTTCTTTTATACTTCCCCAATAAATCACTTCTTTCCAGATCTGCTCTCTAGATCGTAATGACTATCAAATGATCATAGCCTATGGAATACCATTGGAATATTCCACACCTAAAGTACACCCTCTTTCTTTTGAGGAATGTGTAGAGAAATGTTTGAATGATTCGTCTTGTGTGGTAAGCCCAAAAGTTTTGAAAAAAAGCCGATTGCTCTAATTTCAGCTTGTTTATGAAACATCGCCGAGTTGTCAAATGTTCAAGTTGGCTGATATAGTTAGTGTTCAGAGACTAAATAACTCTAATAGAGTGGCGTTTCGAATATATTCCCCGGGCAATTCATGCCTTGACTCTTCAGAATTGCCCATCTTGATTGGTGGAACGGTTACGGTAAGTAATCCGCGGTTGTGCTTTGTAAAAAAAGATATCTTTTTTGAAATCTGATAAATGGAATTTAAGGGAAGAACTTATTACACATCGGGAAACAATCTTCCGACTTATCAAGAGTTCAACTTAACGCTGAACTTTGAAACTAGTATATGGAACTTCACATCATCGGTATATTATCCATGCTCAGAAAATGGGTTACCAACGAAAAGAGGGGATACAGTTTATTGTGTTTATGTGAGAATCCACATAGAAAACAAATGAAAAAGAAAAGTTCAGGTCACTTATATGGCCACTTGCATCAATAAAACTCAAGCGCTTTCTGAGATTTCAAAAAAGCCAGGGCATTCTATAATGGTCATAGCAAATATGGCCGAGTATGAGGCAATCAAAAGTGAGTTCAAAGGGTTAAAATAGTGAATATTATATAAAGATCCTGCTGATAAAAATTGATCGAATCGAAGCTATGATCTGCTGATATTTGTCAGTTGAGAACAGACGATTTGAAAAAGCATTCTAGATTCTCTATCCTGTTTTTTTTCCAAGAAATACTCTCTCAACCATCTTTGATTTGACTATAGCTTTAATGTAGAATATGACAAACTCTGGTTTTAGATATCGCACTAACATATGTGACTGAAACGGGTGGACTTGGATTTTGGATGGATGGTATCAGAAAGCCTACATGCACATATCCAGCACAAAGAAGTGCATCGTGTAATGGCACGAATGTAAGACAAAACTACTAGAAACCTTTCTATCCAATTTATCTCAGGAGTTTGATTTTACTGACAAATCGGCTCCAAACCCAGTGTTCAAATGGGTAACTGGTGAACCAAATCTAATAGAGTTCGAAACAAAATCAGAGGGTGGTCTTGTGCTGAGAGTTATGAGGTCATTGGAGAGCGGAGTCGATGATACATTGTTAGCCGATCCGATTTCTCGAAAATCATAATTATTTTAACTGTTTCAGATGCTCTGGTATTGTTTCTACCGTCTGTTTCGCTGGGTTTATTCATGGAACCAAAGCTATTGCAAAGTCTGTTGGATAAAGCTTGTTTTAAAATTTGCTCTTTTTTTGTGACTTCTCGGACTTTTATTCGGAGTCGCTTCGGAAACATGTGTCTGGCTCTAAGGAGCACATTAATAAACAATGAAAAAATGAATCATTATTTCCCTATTTTCCGTCGAAATAATAACATTCAAGATGAAAATTATTCCCTTTTTGTTATGTCACATGTTTTACAACTCGGTTAGTTTTATTGATTTCTTGCTACCAAGTAGTTGTAGAAACATGAAAAACAAAAGCACTCGACTTCCAGATATTGTCTTATGAATACAAGATGGTGGTGACATGGGGTAAGCCACTGGACGTTAGTCCGCCTACAGTCCTAACTGGAATCTCATGGGATGATTGCATACAAAAATGTTGGAATGATACGAGTTGCGTGGTAAGTTAGGGAGGTGGGCAGGCAAAAAAGCACCATAAACCTCTAATAGAACGGCACCTTCCAGCTTATCCATGATACCTCTCCAACCTGTGACTATTACATGATTGGTCAAGTTGCCACAGTTGAAAAATTAACATGGGACAGCAATATTCGTGTGGCGTTCCGAGTTCCCAAAAATAGCGTGGAGTGTCCATTATCAGATCCTGAGCAGGAACCAATTTTGTTAGATGGAACAGTTCCGGTAACAAAAAGACTACAAGATGAAAAAAAGATAACTCTCTGCTCAGAATGAAGCATTTGCTGCCAATCAAACAATACCATACACAATCACCCTCGGAAGTGATGTTTGGAAATTTTCTCCAAGAAATTTCACGTTGGTCTGCCCTCGATCATCGAAACAATTCACTCGAGGCAGTACTTTAGTTTGTATGGAGGTCAGTGTTGACTAAAAAGTGTATATTGGAAAGGATTCGTCAGATTTTAAATTTGATAACGTCATTATTTTATATACAGTACTTCAGGTAGTTCAAACCACCGATTGTCTAATCAGATCAGATGCTGCAGCGGAATGTGGCAGTTTTGGTAATCCAAATACTTTGATGGGGATTGCCAGTTGGGATGAATTTGATTATGTTAGAAGTAAGGTTCGAAGAAGGGATTTTTGATAAGAAAAAGGAAGTTTCAGATATCAGTTTGAGTTTTTTGACTGCTCAAAAAACGTCTACAATTTATACGAGAATCGGGGTTTGGTTGGATGGGTTTAGAAAAGCTTCGTGTCAAGTTCCGGCAGTCAAAAGTTCATCTTGTAACGGGGAAAATGTGAGTTAGACGGTTACTGTCGTTTAGTGAGATTAATATTGCTTTAGTGATACGACGTACTGATAATTAGGATACTGTAAAAAAGATTTGCGATGTATTGGTAGCAATAAGAAAGTTACTGTAGTTATTTCAGTTGACGGTTGTACGGGTTCCTGTACCCGTTTTCTCTGTATTTTTTTAAAAGAATATTCTACCAAATTTTTTTCACAGCCTGCACATCTAACTCTCCTTCTTTCCAGGAATTCGATTTCTCTGATCCATACGCTCAGAGTCCCGTATTTCAATGGCGACCCGACCAACCAGATGCTTTGATATATCAAGACGCCGATGCAGAATGCTTATTCTTTCGAGTTTCCAGTCTAGCAGATGACATGGCAGGTGTTGGAGATATGTCGTGTTATCAGCCAACAAACCCATCTTTGGAAATGTGTTATGGGGGCTATCTATGTGGAAGTTATCCTTATTACCAGCCAGTTTTTTGATTATAAAATTTATCATTTTTTGATACATTCGGATAACAGATAAATACATGAGATTATTAAGAATGGGATATCGTTGAGGGGGAACAGTGATTACTTATAAATGACAATATATTTTGGGAGAATACGATGTGGATTACGTACAATGTATTCCGAGAAGTTGAGAGTATTGTATCCATATTGGTCTCCCTCAATTGGATCACGCTTTCTGAGTGGAAGAAGTGGCATTCCGATGCCATTGTTGGTAAGACTTCCAGCTGGGAAATTGTCGCCAATGTAGTGAAGAGTGTCTTCGCCCTAGAAAATAAGAATTTATATCGAAGAAAAGATTTACTGTGCTCCTTACCTTCTCAGTCTCTGTTTGAGTCCGATGCATATAGGTGTATGGAATAGTGTTGATCTCTCGAACTTTGCCCAATGCTGTCTGGCATATCAACATATAATTGACACCGTCCGCCGAAGGAGCACAATAGTGAGTGCTCTTTTCGAAGCTATCAGCCAAATAGATTCCAGATCCAAACAGGTTTCCGTTTCGACACGAAATTGGTGGATCAACTAGAAATCCATTCTTGAGAATACTCATAAGATTGGTGGCTTTTGTTCCGTGCCAAAGGAATTTCTGATTATCATCATTCAAAAACGGCTCGAATCTCTCTGTTGACAGTTTCGGCGAAATCTCCAGAATCATTTTGACCTTATTCTGTTTTCCGCCAGTGTTATAGATCCATTGAAGGATTCGTTGACTGATATCAGAATCTGGAGTCTCTAGACGGAAATCGCATTGAAGAGCAGTGCGAATGTAGTCGACACGATCGAGGTCTTGACGGAATTCTGCTCCACAAAGAAGTCGTGTGGCTGTCTCCACTTCTTGGGCACGATTTAGACGTTCACGATGTTTGTCAATCTCTTCAACTGTGTCAAGGCGGGTGAGATTACTGTACTCGTAGTCGCCAGATGGGATGAGATTGTAGTAGTCACTGGAGAGCTCGCTCTGAAAATATAGGAATTTGAAATTAAGAGCTTTTATTTCTGGGGCCTTACCGTAGTGATGTAAGCATCCAACAAATTCGATTCTGAAACCACTGACTGTGCCTCAGCCATCTGCTTAATCCTCTTTGCGTTCTTCTCTAATTTCTCCAAAACCAACTTTGCCTTTTCAATATTTTCCTTCGTGAATCTTCCGAATGGTTGAGATGTCAATCCAACTCTTACATTCGCTGCATACTCTTTCAGCGTCTTTGCATCACTGATATCTGCAATCATTCTTCGAAGTGTGTCCTTTTCCGTATTCTTTTTCCAAGTGAGTTCCACTTCCGATAGGTCAGTTGGAGAAGAATCCGACTCAACCAAACGATACTTTTTGGCCATCTCTTGGAAGTTTGCCAGCGGACACCACTCATTTCCAGATTTCGATTTGAAGATTGACTTGAATTCTTTAGCGGCAAGCTCAAGACTACTGAATGGAGTTGTTTGGAACTCTCCGCATCCATGTCCAATTCTTCCCCAATTTGTGAACAAAATGAAGAGGTCAGCATCACGTCGTTTGATTATTTGCATTCGATAAAAGTTGTGGAATCCATATCTACCGTAGTTCAAGTCTGTTTTGTTCATTAAGACGTTGAAATATTGTTGAGTCTCCTCGCAGAAACTGACAGTACCACTGGTAGAATACGTGGAATTTTTATGAGGTTTCGGGGCCTCGGCAGCTTTCTTCTTGTCATTTTCAGCTGACCATTTGGCCAGGAAATCGGCGGCATCTTCATCTACATTGCTCAATGGCTCAATATCAACGTGTTGAATGGTGAGTTTTGTGTCTTTGATAGGTCTTGGCAATGCACTTCCCTTCACTATTCTCAACATTTCATTTTTCATCTTGCGATTCATATTCTTGGCAGCCAATTCAATTGGATTCGGGTTGGTCTTATCAATCAAACAGTCCAAGATAGCCTTCTTATTAGAAGCAGCCAAATCAGCAAGAAGTTGAGTATTTTCCCATGCAAGTGGTTCGATGAGATAGTGAAGAGCATTGTATCCCTTGTGATCGCGGGCGGAGAAGAGCTGGAATCAGGAGATTGGAGCAGAAATGGGATATGATAACTTACCGATGGATCAGTGATAGTAAGTTTCTTCCTGTTTGCTCCAGTTTCCTCCTTCTCAACTTTAGCCTTTTTGGTCGGTGGTGGAGATGCCTCGTCTTCATCGTCCTCGTCTCCGGATCCCTCATTCTCAGTTCCTTCCTCCATTGGCTCTTCTTCTTCATTTTCAGATTCCTCATCATCATCACTTGATTCTGATTCTTCTACAGCAGCTGCCGAAGTACTTGGCATGGCGGCCATAGAAAAAGTTGGCTTAAAAGCACTAGTTGGTATAAAAGCTCTAGATGAGGCCCCGAATCTCATTGGAACTGCCTTACAAATCGCCCCATTACTACGAAGAGGTGCTTGTTTGGGAAGAACAACTGCCAACTTTCCATCTCCAACAATTGCGTCAACTACCGATCGATTATTTGTCATAATCGCATACATCAGCGGAGTTCTTCCATGTTGATCAGCAGTCTTCAGACTAGCTCCAGCGGTTCGGAGAGCTCTAATGATATCAGGCTTTTCTTGAAGAACTGCATAGGACATCGGGGGGATCAGGCCGAATTCCATGAGATTTTTGAATTTTGACGGGACATCAAGCTCCGATAAAGCGTCAATGTTGACACCTTTCATTGCTTCGAGCTCTTCAAGGAAGGAGACTGCTTCAGCTGACACTGTCTTTTCGTTCATATAGATCACAAGAGATCGGATTGGGTTTTGGGATGGAGAGACATCTTTTTGGTTCTTCCATGCAACTTGACCCATCTCGGTCTTCAAATGATTCAGGACATTCCAATTTCCATTCTCTAGACCAGTTCGGATGATCTTCTGAGTTTCAGGCTGGTTCAGGCCGAGTCCTCTGGTCAAGATGATTCTGTTAAGGACAGTTCTCTCGATAGTCTCCTCAGATGTCAATGCTCCAAAGCATTTCTCGGCAAAAGTATTCAAAAGATCATAGTTGGAATTGAGCATACCACCGTGCAACAGGGCTTCTATGGACTTCAAAAGTTGATTAGCCAAATTCAATTGACCACGTCTCAAAGCAGCGTCTGTTAGTTGAGCCATTGAGTTGGTATTCTGTCCGAGAACATCCAATAGAACATAGACCATTGCTTCCCAGCTTCCACCTTTGCTAACCACGGTTGCTGGGATTGTAGTGGAAATGTCTTCCTCTACCTTCTTTTCTTTTCCATTCCATTTCCAATACTCTTCTTTCTCAGAATTATTCTTTTTCTTGAGTGGCTGCACTGCTCTCACAAAGATCTTTTCAGTGACATCTGCATTTGCTTGAATGAGAGTGAGAGCCGATGACTGTTTTCCATGGTAAACTGCCAAGGCGAGCGGGGTGTTTCCATCGTTGTTCTTGAGGTCTACGTGGCACTTCTTGCGGATTAAAGTCATCAAACAAATGGTAGAATTCTTAAGAGCAGCCAGATGAAGGATAGTGTTTCCATTGCAATCAGCAATCTCAATTTGATCAGGACGAACGAGAGAAGACAACAATGAGACCACTGCAATTGGGTCGCTTTCTCCAAATGGAACATTTCCCTCTTTGAAATCATTCTCATTTCCAAATGCATAATGGAGAGCAGTTCGATTGTATTTGTCAACGGCTTCAATTGGACAACGTGTAGACAACCAGGCGATGGGCTCCAACACACTATTCGCAGATCCATCACAAGCCAGTGTTGCCACGTGGAGAACTGATCGTCCATCCAGATTCACCTCTCTTGGAACACCCTTTCCTTCGATCATCTTGAACAACGACACTGTTTTATGACTGTTGATTTTGGCTGCGTAGTGCCAGATGGAGTTTCCTTTGGCGTCTTTGTTTCTCCAGAATTCAGACGAAGCTTTGATTTTTGGAATCAAATCCCACATTCTCATCTCGATCAGGTACATAATGATAGTTTTGTTGACGACTTCATCAAGCTCCTTTTCACGGATCGCATTGTGAATTCCATTGACCAAATGACACTCGGTGGCAGTGTTCAGAATAAGTTCGACGACACGTGGCTTATCGAATTGGATAGCTTCAAGGATCAGAACATCATCTTTCTCGTTAGTCTGAGTTAAGAACTGTTCAATATTATTGAATTCTTTGCTGAGTTTGATAAGGATTTTGAAGAGAGCCAAGTGATTCTCTTGGAACCTTCCGTCTTCGATTGGAATAGACATTGCAAGTTTAGCTAAGGTAACAGCAGCGGCATTCTCAGCGTTGACATATTTTTGAGTGAGTTGGAATGGTCCAAGACGGATGACCCAATCGAAGAGCTCGTTGACAGTGGCGATGAAGGTCTGGAAAAGTTAAGCTTTTGGGTGAATTTGAAGGGGAATAAGGTGTTGACATAGGGAGGTTGGATGGATTTTGACTTGAAAAAACAGGGATTTGAATTGAAAGAAAGTGCCCGAATAGATGGAGGGGAAGGTTGTGCTGGACAAAAAGACAGGAAGATTTCACACATAATTTTCTGTTAACCTTTAGTTCATAAGAATCAATATGTGGAGCCTCTTTGGCATTCATTCTACGACCAAACAAGTGCTGGCTTCTTGCTATTTTCACGTTCTGAATTAGATCATTTTCACTTTTTTTTTCATAATATCAGGTTATCAGTTATATCCTATCCCTATTCCATCACTATTCCTTACCTGATCTGCCTCTCCTCTCAATTTCTTATTTGGTGTCAACACTTGATACTGTTTCACTGCCTCAACAATAGGAGAGTATCCCGCTTTATTCGTCTCATCAATCCATTTCAAAAACAAGTCTGGAAGTGTATCATGAAGATCCTTGAGAATTGGAAGAACATCATAAGCTGGCTTAGTCAATGTCTCCCCCTTCCACAGTACTTGATCTCCGTAAACTTTCATTGGAAGAGCCAGAATCTCATGGAGGAAGTTCTGATGATTTGCCCACTTTTCAAAGAGTCGTCGTTTATCTTGAACTTTGTCCAGCATCAATGAGAAGAGCATCAGGTTTCCATTAGCCAGAGCAATATGAAGTGGGGTGTTGTCCTGATGATCATAAGCTTCCACGTTGGATCCAGATTTGATAAGAACTTCAAAGCACTTCTTGTAATCAGCAAGAGTCATTCGAGTGGCATCTTGCTCTGCAGATTCGCCGGATCCTTTCAGAATTACTCTCTGGGTGGCAAACAAATGAAGTGGGGTCTGGCCAGTACTATCCGGAATACTCGAGTCGGCACCTCTTGCCACCAGATACTCAATTTGACTCAACAAATCCTTATGCATACTCTCATCAGCATAAGATAACAGATTTGCAAGCAATGTTGCTCCATTGTTATCTTTAGCATTGATATTGGCCTTGGTCTTGTGTGGACCTTCGAGAAGCCAGGAGACGATTCCATAGTGTCCTTTGAGATAAGCAATTGATAGTGGGAAGAGTTGCCAGTCATTCGGTTTAGCAAGAATCTCGTCATCAATGGAAGCAAGGAGTTGGAGGCAGTCTAAGAATCCATATCCAGCTGCATAGTGAGCAGCTGTGTTTCCAGAAGAATCAGCTAGATAGAGACTAGCTCCCTTCGCAAGAAGGAATGCAGCAGTGTGCATTTGTCCATTAAGCATTGCATGAATTAGAGGAGTTCTCTTCTTTTTGTCTTTTCCCTCTACAAGTGCTCCTTTCTCCACAAGCTTCTTAGCCATTTCCAAATGCCCTTTGGCACATGCAATCATCAATGGAGTGACTCTATTGGATCCAGTTGATGATGGAAGATCGACGAGAATAGTTGGCTCCGACAGCAAAGCATCCACTGCTTCCAATTGATTTCTTTGAACTGCCAAGTGGAGCGCAGAGTTTCCTGAGCGATTTCTAGCGTTTACTATGGATCTATCCGCTCGGATGGTGCTCTCTCCATCATCTCCTTTTTCTAGTTCCAACATCTCTTTCATAAGGAATTTGCAGTTAGCGGCTCTTCCAGCACGGGCGGCGCAGTGAAGTGGAGTTTCAGTTTGTTTGGTAAGCATTGTAACAGATCCTCCGTTTTTGAGAAGATATTCTACTGGAGCGCTTCCAGGGGCACACGCGGCATAATGGATAGTGTACCAGTTATCCTGATCTGGAATGTTGATAGTTGGATAGACAGATCTCATCGATTCAAGCATATGAGTAGAATTAGAGATTGCCGCCGTGTGAAGTGGAGTGATATTCTTATTCATAAATGCCTTCTTGGCCACTGAAACCGGAAGAATCTTTGCTGGAAGCTTCTGATCCTTCAGTGTATTCCGATGCAAATCATTGCAATGATTACGGACTGGTCCATTGGCTAAAGCATGAGCAAGTTCACGATGTCCCATACGGACAGCTGTGACGAAGTGAGACTCGAGTTGGTTCTCATCGAATGCTGAAATAAAGAAAAACGTTCATTTTTTCCCACGTTTTTTAAGACTTACGTCCATTTGTGATTTTGCACAACTGGAACAACTTGGTATAGGCGATATCATCTTGAATCAGAAGCGTCAACGGATCAGCGTCTCCCGATGGTTCCGAATAGTTCAGTAGAGCGTTGTTGCCTTCTTTACCGCCACGGCCCATTTCGATTTGACGCGTGTGGCGACCAATCATGTAGTGGTTCTTGCGACCGGTGGTTTTCTGAAAATTTCCGAAATGTTTTAAAAAACGCGATTTTTCAAATTATAACTTACATATTCCAACAAATTCGGCTCTTTTCCTGGTCTATACGAATCGTCACCCTCCATTTTATGATTCATTTTGAAGAAGTCCGTGGCGAATTTCACATCCTTCTTGCAAGCTTCATAACATGCTGACGAATCAAAAACGTATGCAAAACTCTTATAAATCCCCGACTTTTGACATTTCTTCGATTTATAATAATCCTTGATCTCCTTCATATTCTCACGGCGAACGGCTCTGGTGATCCATCGATGATACACAGAAGCACTAACATATTCAGGAACTTCCACGTGGGCAAAGAATGGATTCTCATTGTATTCTGTGATGACACGTGGCGTCAAACGATCATTTCCTTTCTTGGCCGTCTTTTTCACTTTTGGCGCTGCGACTTTCTTTCCGATCTTTTTGACCACTTTTGCAGAGACTTTGGACGCTTTTCCAGTTGGTTTTTGCCCTTTTTTCACCGTTTTCTTGGCGATTGCTGTCTTCGTGGCCTTACGACGAATGATGGTTGGAGTTGGAGCCTGGTAGAGGACAGCTGGAGTGCGATGACGGGACGATTTGGTACGGGCTGAAAACGTATTATTTATGGTGAAAATTTAGAGGAACTTGGTGCTTTTGAAGCCAATGTTGAAGCCAAAATTTATATATTTTTAAAGGAAGAAAAACGAATCTCCAGCTACATTTTGCACCCAATTTCTTCTTTGTTATCTTTATGATTACCTCCTCCTCCTGCATTTCTATTCATCAATTGCCCATCAATTCGTCTCGCCGCCTGCTGAGCCGGTGTCACCGTCTTCTTCTTATTCACACGTCGACGAGCCATCGCTTTTCTTCTTTTTTAGGCTGCAAACCGCAAAGATTAGTTCAAAAAACTAAGTAAACAAGGAAGAAATTGAGAGAAATAAACAACGTTCAGCTTGTTTATTTTTTTAGGAGGAAAATAAGAGAAACAAAAAAGCACTTCAAAAAAACTTCTTTTTCTAAAATTTACACATTAAAAATTGTTAAAACTCCAAAAAAAAATGCGTGCAAATTCAAAATCTGCCAACGAATTATTTGGCAAACACATTGACGGTCATAAAAAAAGAAGAATGAGACCTAGAAGAAAAGGCAAAGAAATAGTGTTGGAAGAGGAAGAGACGCAGCTGGTTCGACAAGTTTCTCAAAATGTTGTGAAACCATGGAGAGATTAAGAGGAGGAGAAGAGGAAGAGATAGGGCGAAAGTGTTTGTGTCATTTGGTAAACAAAAATTGAAATTTTATTTCGTTTGTCCGAAATCTAAATGCAATGAGTCAGAGGATAAAATTGGCTGGATTTGAATAGTTTGATAAGTTAACTACATTTTTGAGGGAAAATGTTAATCTATATTTTACATTTACAGTCAAAACTTGAAGATGAACGCACAGAAAAGGAGGGTTCAGAATGAATTCAAAATTTTGCAAAATAAAAAACAATATAGAAAATCGATCGGTGTGGAACCATGTGAACACAACGTGGTGTGCGCCTTTAAAAACTACCGTAGTCGCTATATATTTTCAACTGACAAATTCTTCAAAACTCTCAATCTCATGACTGAAAGCTCTCACGAAGCTTAAAATATGAAATTATCTAACATTTATTTTTCGTATTCTGTAGTCAAGGCACCGAGAAAACTAAAAAATCAAACATCCTCCCCAAAAAAGAATCATGCAACAAACTCATTAAGATCGGCGCGAAAAGGGGGGAAATACTGAGAAAAGGAAAAAATGTCGCCGTGAAAGGTGAATAAATCTTCAAAAGAGTCGATAGAAATCAGCGGGGGAGCTGATACTATCACACGTGTAACGACGCCCTTGCGCCTTTAAACAGTGTCTACCAAATGTTTCTTTTTTCGTTTTGTTGAGGCATGAAGGACGAAAAGAGAGGAAACAAACTGAGGTCAAAAATTCATGCAACAACAAAAGAGAAATGGAGAAACTTCTCAGTTTTCCTCTTTGCCCAAGTCCGTGGCCTGGGGAGACGACGGAGAAAAACAAAACAAATTGCGTTTCATTGCCATGGACAACCGCCAGCCGATGCTGCATACGAAATTCGTCACTTCTTGGTCTTTCAGCTTTTGCCAGAGTGCATACCACCTCCTAACATGAAAAGGGAAAGGCAAACATATTGATAACGGTTTATAGAAAAGCCAAAGATGGCAAGAAAAAAATGCAAGTGACATCAAACGAAATATTTTATTTCCATTGATAGTGAAGAGTTTAGATTGTGCGTCTTCTTTTATACGGAAATCGAAGGGTGTTGACGATTGGTACGATGATGATTATAATCATGATTATGATAGTGATAATGGAGCAAAAATGGCGTGATGCTGTTGATGATGATGATGATGATGGTGCTTGATGTCAATTTTGATAAGACAGCTCCGGTTTGAAGGTTATATTGTTTTAGACACGTACGGTTTGGGTAAAGGTCGATTTTCACAGTTTTTAGTTAGAGTTTTTTGGAGCTTGGAGCACTGTTTTCTGAACTCGTTACTGAAGAAGCTCCGGAAATCAGGGTCTCTAGGCTACCATACAAGTTTATTTTACCAAACTCGATCTCTATGGCGGGCTGATGAACTTGAAAGAATTGGATTTCCAGATTTTTTTTCTCTGAAACTGTTTCGTAAGCTTTTAGAAAAGTTCTCAGTAAACTGTCTGGAAGGTCCTATAGCGTTCCTACAAATTTTTTGTGAATGTATTGGAATTCTATAGAACTGAATCTTGAAGAATTTCTTCCTGGTATTAAAATCGTTTCCACCCTCTTCTTCTTCTCTCAACTCCTCTTTTGATCCCGTATAATAAAATCCGTATAAAGCATAGAGATTCATGAGCATAAGAAGAACAAAGAGGGGTCAGCTTGACGTCTCCGTGTCTCCGATTACCTTCCAGAGGGGGTCGTCGACCTGAAATCGGATCGCCGACATGGACACACTCTCCTCCGGAATCAACACGCCGCCACATGTATCCGTCCATCTCCTCTTCATTTTTGCATTTTTGGTAGTAGAATTATTTTTCATAGCTTTTGTTATTTTTTCTTAACTTTTCCCCCTTCCCTTCATTTTTCCTCATCCATCACTAACTCAAGATGACAAAGAGAAAGAACAAGTGTACATGTCTTCTTCTTCTCATCGGAAGGAAAAGTCTAATGGATGTGTCCTCTTCTCCTCTTCCTGCTCCTCACCCATTCATCGACCTGTTGCTCATGTCATTATTTTTCGGGGCGGCGATGAAGACGGTGACGGGAAACATGTGTAATCATTGCCACGGACGTCGAGGAAGGGAGCAAGAGAAGGCGAGGATGATGATCACGTTACAACACATTTCATGTGTTTGTATGCTTTCTTTCTTCGCTTTATGATCCTGATCGATGTTAGGAGATCTTGGTTTTTTTTTGATACTGGACACTTGGAGTTACAGTTTACTCTTCAAGATTTTTATGAGGTCGTTACTTGGACCTAATAAATCTATCACAGTATAAGGTTCATTAGATCATAAGAGTATAAAACAAGAAGTCGAACTATACAGAAGTATTTAGGAAGTTCTTACCGATTTTTTGTTTTCTGAAGTCCTTTTGTTACGTAACACATTTTCGAAACTTTCCAAACCTTCTGCTTAAAGATCCCCTGAGGTGATAAGAAGCGGGTCATATTACCAGGTCAAAGATTCATCATTTTTCCCTTCCTTTCTTTTTTCTTGTTCCTTCTCCGCATCGCACATTCCTCTTATATATCCAGATTCGAAAATTTCCAAATTTTTTTCTTATTAGTTCATTTTTTCACAATTCACTTTCCAGCTGATTTCAAACCAAGCCAGCTGAATGTGATCACATGTTTCCGTATTCGAAAATTTACGAGTCTAATCAGTTTTCATCGAATTTCTTTTGGCTCATTAGTTGTGTTGACTCAAGCCCGCAAGGTTATTAGATTGGGTTGTCCCAGTAAGAGGGCAGGTGGTGTGTTTCAAAGTTTTCATTTGATCTTTGTAAAACTTTTTGCAACTCAAGATCCCATGCTGTCGAACTGGACTTGGCAACGTGCCAAAATTCAAAGTTTTTAATGGAATCCCTAGTTTTAATCGAAACCAATCTGTTTTGCTTCCTGTTCATAACATCAAAAAACTTCTGGATGAGCAGAAAACAAAATTTTTCAAAACCATAATTTCCAAAGCCACCGAATCCATTAGTAAAATATATTACCACCCTGGAACAATCTATCTCAGAACGTCACTTGTCTCCTTTCCCTCTTTTTAATAATTTGTCTTTGGTTTAGTGTGTGTGTCCTGTCAGTCAGTCAGTCAAATCTCATCTTTTCATCTTCTTCTTTTCAAAAGCATTTGCCAGTTGTGAGCAGGTGTTCTTTTCAGATCATTTTTCATTTTTTCTTCTTCCTTCTTTTTTTTCTATTTTTGCCTCTTCCAGTATTTTTCTTGTAAACTTATGTTCACAATGATGTTTTTTTTTCTGTTCTGTTTGTTGCTTTTTGCCACCACTCCACTCGATGATGAATAGCTAGTCATCAGCAATGTTTTTTGTGTAGTTGTCGCGGAAATATTAGTTCTTTTTTTTTTGTTGGTCTAGGATCTTGGTGTAGACTTAAGGGACTTCTGTAGATACGGATGGTTGCTTTTGGCTTACGGAATTCAGAGGCGGATTTATGGGAACCCCATGTAGATTTTTTGAAAGCTTGGGGTGAATTTACAAAATCGTCCTGTTGATTTTTTTTTTAAAGTGATGAAAATGGAAGTATTTCCAGCGCGTACGGACGAAGATTTTGTAATATATACGTAGCTCTTTCTTGAAAGTTCCGACAATTTCAGTCTACCATTATGAAGACTTTCTGTTCGTTTTTATAGTATGTGGAGTTGTAGATTTACAGGGCTGAGGCAAGAGTTTACGTAACTTTTCCAAATCCAATTTTGTCTTATTTTGGTCTACAAGAAAACAATATCCAAAAAAGCTAGACCCCCTCCCTTCATCACTAATCCTATGAAAATCCAGCTATTTTCCGCCCAGGTGACCCCTCTGCGTTAAGCCTATTTGTCTTCTATCGCCTCCGTTCCACTAACTTTTGAATTATGTATCATTTGTGTCTTTTTTCCAGCCAGAACGACTACTACTAACCATTACAATTAATTATCCCTCCTCTCTTACTTTAGTCCTCTAGTATTCTACTACTACTTGACTCGTGAATTTTTGAATTTTCTTCAGAAGGCAAGCAAGAACTTTGAAGGGGGCGGTGTGATATATTATTCACGAGAATGACTTGTGAAATATATTTTCTTTCCACTTTTGCATAGGGTTTCACAACTCCCCTTTCTCGATGTTTTAGTTCTTCTTACAAGTGACCATAAGTCGATGATTATCCGATTGGGGGAGGAGCGCTGATTTTGTTGCACTTTTAAGATATTTTTTTTGGAGTTTGGATAAGAGGAACGTGAGTTTTGGTTTCGCGTTTCAGCCAGATCTAGGGAAGCTGAGATCTGAATCATTCTAGGCCAAGCTTCTCGTTGCTTCTTGTATTTTTCATTGATCTGAAAATTTCTTTGGAGAGTTGCTAGTAAATACCACCGGCTTATCAATCGGGTTACTCTAATCCATTTTCTGTTCGTTTTTTTCCAGATTTTTTTTTGTTTTTCCCCAGTTTTCTGAAGCTATCGTCGTCACATCCTCAATTTTCCTTTCAGACTCACTTTTTCCGGTTCATGTACCACATCCGTTTGTCCGGTGGCACCTTGTAATTTCTATGTCCCCCAAAACGTTTTTCCTGTCATGCCCGGTTCCGGGTGTCCACATCGAAAACTAACAACTGAAACCCCACATTTTGTTGTCCAGGAGTTCTTGTTTTCCGGATCCAAACCGGATTCTACTATACTAAATCCAAATGTTTTTGACTTTTGAGGACTAAATATAGACTTACAGTTTTTCTCTTGTTCGGCTTCAAGATCCATACTTTTTATCCAAAACTGACCACAACAAGGCGGCCCCATGAGAATTCAAATGTTGATGAACTCCTCCCCCCTCCATAACTTCTATATAAAAATGAATGTAGTTATATAGACATATCTCTCTTCCAATTGAGGAAGAAAGAGAGAGTTGTCCATTCATAAACAACAAGTTCTGTTTTTATTATGTTTTTCTTTCCTGACATTGCGACTATTTTTCATTTTCAGAGAAAGAAAATAAGTAGTAGATCATCAGTCTTAGACGGGATCGCAGGAAGATAGAGTGATATGTTGTCAGGGTTTTGAGAGAGGGTCATATTCAGAAATAAGAAAAAAGAAAGGATAGTTTTCTAGATATTCTTGAAGCTATGAGTTTAGTTAAATCTCAGTTTTGATCATAGTCGATTGCCGGTCTTTAGTTCTTAAGATTCAGTCTTTAGAGTTTACATTTCAGGCTCTAGGCTTTAGTCCCCAGTCCTTGGTCCTTAGTACTCAGTCCATAGTCGCAATTCAGTAGATCTTATACTTTTTTGTCAATTCTAGATCTCCCTATTTGATCCTTAGTTTTTAATACTCATATCTTTTGGTGTATTTCTGTGCCTAGCCCCTGACACGATTAAAACTTAGCCAATATCATGTTGAAAATTTTCATTTTCCCATCCTGAATTTCTCATCAAGCTATTGCCTTGCTCCACACAACAAGGAAATAATCATGTTTATCTATCCTCCAAAACACGATTATATATTTCGGATAACTTTGGGTTCATCACCCCGCGCGTTCCTAATTCTCTGGGGACAACGGACCACCCGGCGGCCTTCGGGTGAAAATTAAAATAATTTTATCCATATATTCTTCCCTTCTCCCTTCCCTAACTAGAGCCGGATTTGTTAGGGAAAAGAAGCAGCGCCTCTATCTCTTTCTCGCTATACATTTTTCTGAACACCACACAAGTTCTTTCTCTCCCTCTCTATGAAAAAAAAACATGTCATTTACCATTTTTTCGTGTGTCGGGTCGCACTGGAAGGAGCATGGACCTCTTTTTTTGCATAATCCTTTCCTCTACCCCTTTCTCACCCCGTAATCCTTTGTTCTTGAAGGCCAAAAGGGAAGGGGTGCTCCTCCTCTTCAGATTTATCGCCGTCCAACAAATCATAAAAGTGTGCCGCCCCCTTTTTCTCTCTCGTTTTTCGGCCCTTCCCTTTTCCTCGCCTTTTTTTTTGGAATTCTTTCGAAATTTTTAGGTTTTACTATACTTATTTTTTGAAAAGATGTTGCCAGATCTGTCCTTTTTGAGGATCATCCGTAAGCTGTCTAAGACCTATGACATATCCTTAAAGCCGCCTGAGTCATATTTTGGAGCATTTTTTGCAGAAGTGACTATTTTTGATGTGTTGCACTGGAGACTTTTTTAAAACTGGAATACCATGTCTTTTACCACATCATAACTAAATATTCAATTGGTAATTTTGCAATGTCCTGGCACAGTATTTCGGAAAGTGGGCGTGGCTTATATAAACTTGAATTGATCTTCACTTTTTCCCATTCTTCTCTAAAATATGACCGTTGTCGGCGAAATGAAATGACCGAAAAGCTCCGCGAAAAAATTGCCGCCGAGCGGCCATTTTTGAAAACCCGATGAATTATTTGTTCACTTTTCTTCGCACCGCCAACTTTTTTTTTCAATTTTTTTCATTTTGAGTCTCGTTTTGGTACGGCTCATCCTATGCTCAGCTTCTCCAAGTCACCTTTAACGTGTCTGAAATTTTAGGGGAAATCTGATTTTCAAGTTTTCAGTTCCTAACCTTTGGCCTACATCCACTTCCTGTGACGTGGGGACATAGGAAAAACGGGAACAAACGTCTTTTGTTGTGTGTTCTTCTGAAACTTTTCTTTCTAACAAAAAAAAGGATTTTGAAAGGCTAAGTCGACCAGAAGATGTTTGTTGTGTTCCCAAAGAAATTACAAAGTCTCGAGTGGAAAGTGGTCTAGAAGTTTCTTCTAAAGGCCTTTTTTTTTCAAAAGACGAGGCTATAAAACTCCAAGAATAGAAACTATTGAAACTTGAAATTCTGGGAAATTTATCCTAATCTCTTCCTCTTTTTTGACACTTCTTTTCAAATCCCCATGCATGTTTTCAAAAACGTCAATTTAGATATGGATAATCTTTTCAAAATGTTAGAAATGTGTGGATTTCGGACCGAAAACCTGGATGGGAACTTGGGATTCAGTCTAAAAGAAGTAGACCAAATCCTATTCTAGGTCTCAATTCTAGAATTTCCCTTCAATTTCCTGAATACTTCAAACCATTCCTATTCTTTCTAAATCTCAAGTCCTCTTCTTCTATTCCATTCTCTCGGACATCCGGAACACATTTCAATGACCACAAAAGTATGTATTCTTGCTTGCATGTGTGCCACTTTCCTTTCTTTCCAACACATTCCTCCCTTAAAAAGGTCCTATAAAAGAGAAAAGAGTGCAGATTTTTTGGAGACGAGACCATGCAGTTTCAAAAACTTTTTGCTCTCTTCTCTTCTTCTTACTTTTCCTGTGCCCCCTGAGTTCGACATAGAAACACATAGGGACCCTGAAATCTACTCAACTCGACACCCCTAGTCAACTGAATTACCGCTTCCCTCTCTCCCATTCTATCCTTTAGGAAGCGAAGAAAGATAGAGCTCTGATTTTCATCTTTTTTCGTGTATGTGTCGATGTCTTTTTGTTCTTCTCATGTACTTTCTGGAATGAGGCTAGAAAATCTTGAAGATTGTGTGGGCTTTGTATGGTGGAGTTTGTTACATGGAAATAGTCTTAGGATTGTATAGCTGTAGTACTGTATACTGAAAAAATCTCAAAGAAAGTTTAAGGAGATTTTCTCTGACAAACGACCAATTTTGGAATATTCTGAAACGGTTGTTATTGTCCAGGAGTTTTAGATAACTTTAGGCCCAGATTTAAAAAAAAATTTCAAAGGGGAGCATGATTGGAAAGTACTCTAGGGATGACTTTTAGACAGTTTGGGAAAAGTTTGAAACGGTTTATAAAAACAACAAACAGTAACTTTAGACCCTCATAATTCATTTTGTGGACCCCTTTCTCTTGAAAATTTAAGGGAAATAATACTGTAATCACCTATAAGATTCTTTCGAAAAGTGCATAATGACCTTCCTAAAATATCCGTGACATTATCATTTTTTTGAATATCACGTCTATAAGATCCTATCCAAATTAAATTATCCCGCTTCGCCTACCCATTTCTTTTTCTGCAAATTCTAAAATAGCCTCCAAAAAAAGAAATAAGAAGAAGAAGCACAAAATGAAAAACAAGTGCACATGTCTTCAGAAACGTCTTCATCAAAAATTCCACAACATTTTTACCCGCTTTTGACTCTTGAAAAATGAAAAAAAAAAGAGAAAAGAGGAAGAAGAAGAGGACCAACAGGCCCGCCCTGGTTTGATATGAAAATGTGTGTGTGTCTCCCTTCACTCCTTCTGCAGTTTTTCATGCATTTCCGACGATTTCTTAGGAAGAAGAAGGACCTCTGACACCTTCTTATTCTTCTTTGCTTCTTCTTTTTTTCCTTCTTTTTGCTATGTTTTGGTTCTTATTCTCTTCCCTCTTTGTTTTTGTGATGCTGTTTTATGGACTTTTCTAGTGGATTCTGAAGTGCCTGTCAGATACAGAAATCACATGTTGGTAAATAATGAAAAAGCTTGAAAAGAAACTGAAATTAGTTTTTCTAGATAAAAAAAAAGAAAATTGGCATGGTGCCCTTATATTAAAGCCATGAAAAGAGATCCCTGGAGATAAGGAATCATAAATTATTTGGAAACTTTTGGAACATTTTACTTCTCTCTCACAAGTTTTTTGAGGTATAAATCTCGGCAATCTCATGTTTCCGTCCCTCCCATGGGACTTTTTTTGGCAATGTTCCAAGGTTTTCTGTTTTAGGAAAAACATTGAAGAATTCCATTTTCAGAAAAGAAAAGAAACTTTTTCTAGGTTTTGAAATTTTTTAAAGATCACAAAAATTCAAAAAACCCTTCGAAACTTCGGTCTAACTTTTGACCTTTCCCATCGCAAAAGTCCATCTATTTTTTTCCAATTCGCACTTTTTTCTACTTCCCGATAATCCCTCATTCTTTCCTCCATCACTTTCTTCTTCTTATTTCTCCGGCTATCCTTTCCTTCGATGTCCATCAGAATTCAATTCCACATATATCCCCGCTTTGGGCTCGGCGAGCCAAATAGCCCCCACACCAAAACCATTTGACATGTCTTTTCAATTCTATCAAAACGTCACATAGATGGAAGGGACGAATGTAGAACAACCATCGAACGGACAGAGAAGGCTCCCAGGGTAGACGAAAGTCTTCTTCCCCTTATTCTACTCCATCTTCTCCTATCATGTTCCGCTTCACGGCTCCCGTGTATGTGTGTGAGTGTCCGATGCATTTCCCCAGTGCTCAACCACACCGACTCCCTTTTTTCTTCATCTTTTTTGATACTAGTATTCTTATGTTTCTGTTAGAGACACATTAGGTTCATAATTGTGAAGGGAGATTTCTCAGTTTGTTGGAGGAGGGAAGGCTTCGCTGGTTTAGGATTAAGATAGAAGAGAGTCTGAGTCTGAAAACTCACTTGTTTTTGGACTTCTGTATTTCGAATCAACGTGATAACTCTTGGTCAAAACTTCTGAGGCTAAGCTCTGACTAAATTGTTCTCAGCATAACTTACTTGTTTTGGTCCTAGTGTATCACTATTCTGTTAGAGTACTAGTTTCTGGTTGTTGGACTTTTGAATGATAAAATTACTGAACCATCAGATGAACTTTCAGTAAAAACTGTAGGTTTCTGATTTTGAAAAACTATTTCTGATTCTAGATCATTTGATTCAAACCCACAACAATTTTAGGCCACTGACTACTATTCTAGGCTTACAGCACTGATTTTAGATCGGTTCTCATAGTCCTAATTTTCTGATACCGGCCTTCTTACTGTACTGATTCTATAAATGACTTCTATCTCAATCGTATATTATAAACCCTTCTAACAGTTAGAAAATACCACTCCTTATAATTTTGATCAACTATTCTTTTTCATAGACCTCCTCCCTTATCACCCCGACGCCTTCAAATTCCAAGAAACACCTCCTAGTTTTTTCTATTTTCCCAACCTCATTCATTTTCATAGTACGTTGCTTCCTCGTTCCACCTCCTCCGCCTCTTCCCCCAACGGTAAACTAGCGTGTCAAGTACATCATCATCATCTTCTGCTCTGGACACATCTGGACAACGACGGGAAACTTGTCCGTTCCCTCGTATAATTTTAGTAGAGAAATATTTCAAGTTTAGTCCCTCGGACCCCCTATTACGAAAACCTCTCTCGGAGTGACCTCAAGTACCTTTTTGCCGTGTCCATCGCAATCCTCTTGAAGCCTTTTCCCATTCATTTTTTGTTCAGACTAGGTCAGCAGTTTTATCATTTCGAATAATGTCAGAAATAAATCTGAACTCTCAGAAGACGTGCGAAAAAAAAGCTAAAGAAAAGGCGTTGATGACATGAAAAAGACTCTCCCATAATGCAATTATACTCTTCCCCGTTTCCTTCCATGTGTTACTTAATCGCTATGTTTTTTTTTATTTTCCCAAGTCACTTCTCTTTTTTTTTCTAGCAGCAGTTTTTTACCGACTCATTTGTACATTCCTTTTTAAACTTCATAGATCAAATTTTAAAACACCTGACTTACTCAAAAGTTTACTCGTTTTTTCAGAGAAGTTTCTGGCTATGCTCCAATGCTCTTTTGGAGTGCAACATCTCCGCTGATTCGGCTTCTAATACTTTTGTGTATAGTTGCCACGTGGCAAACCGTGGAAGCCATCAAATGTTACTCATGTGCAAATGATTTCATTGTTTGGGTGAGTTTTTCTCTACGTCTCTCACTTGCACACACTTTTCCTAACCTAAATCTAATGATTTTCAGCAATGGCGCCACTTCTTCTTAAAACGAAACTATGACATTTCAACAAGTGATCCAGAATGCACTAGCAGGTAACTTCACGTGGCGCCCGCCCCTCGTCTAAATCAAAATATTCAGAAGTTTCCATGATTTCAGAGACTACATCTCGGATCTCTATCAGAATTGTCATTCAACGTGTTTTGTATTTTATTTGAATGGGACAAATAAGGAAACTGGTCATACTACAGTTTTGGGTGAGTTTCCTAATCCGGATGGAAATATCAATTTGGTTTTGTTGCAGGTGTCGGTCGAGGATGTTCTGCAAGTTTTTTAACGGATGATCAACATCTTCACCTGGGTCTTGGCTCTCATTCAAGGCCATCTCATGTTGGAGAGTATCTACCACATGATTTTGATCAGGTTCGTTCGTTTGGAGCAAATTGAACATTTTTGCCAGCGGTACAGAGAATTCTAGTATAGAGCAAGTTGGCTTTCAGTATTTGATCGTGAGGCTACCGAATAATTCAAAGAATCGTTCATAAAACCGTGTTTAGCTTATCAGTTTACCACTGTTTGAATCTTTCCTTTCAACTGATAGTGAGACAAACAAATCAAAGTTTAAAAGCCAACCAACTCTTCCAAACTGATCTCACCAAAAAACCCTTCCAATTTTCAGTTCGACATAACCGAACACTGGTGTTTCTGTGCGACAGAAAAATGCAATTCGGAAGACTGTTTCTCATCTCCATTTGGCTCTCGAGAATACGCTTCCTCTTATATTGCCAAACGTCTCCAATACTCTTCTTCATATTCACATAATCCATGGAAATATCGAAATACGGGTTCACGTGCCATTTCATCATTTGCCATGATGTTTTTCACTATTGTCTTGTACAAAGTTGTGTCTGTAATATTATGAATTCTGAATGATTTTGATCTGAAATTCAGAAAATGTGAACAATAAATATTTGAAAATTGATTTGAGATCACCTAAAGACCAAGAGTTCGTCATTGCAAATCTCATTTTCCTCTTTCATAATTTTATTTCCCGGAGGAAGGGTTTAACGCAATTTGTTTTTTTTCTTTCACCAAAAACTAAAAAACAGCTGGTTTTTGTCGCATGCTAGCATTATTCATTCGAATATCCCCAAAAGTTATTCGATGCCGGTGCTTGACCTTGCTTCAACTAAATTCTTCTCAAACACTTTGTATACCATCTCTATATTTTCAATACCAATTCATACTGTTGGTGCTTTATGTATCTTGTTCAGCACTCCAAAAGCAATGAAATCTGTGAAATGGAGTATGTTCAATTTACATTTTTGGGCAGTATCTTTGGATATTCTTTTGAGTATTTTGGTTCAACCATTCATTTGCACTCCGGTTTATGCTGGAATTCCATTAGGAATTTCGAAGACATTAGGCGTGGAAACATGGGTTATGGTTTATTGTGTGTTCACAGTCTATATTTGTAAGTTCATAAGGAAAACTTTGAAGTACTAATGATTTATTGATTCTAGTGGTCAACGTATCAGTTGTGGCCATATTCGAAAACCGATTTTTCATTCTTTTTGCTCATTTCACTTGGTGGAGGCACTGCCGACATCTTTTGTTAGGGCTTGACTACTTACTTTCGGTTACTTTTATCATTCCTGCATTATTATTAGCCCCGGATCAAGGCTATGCTAGAAAAGAGATGTTCAAGGTGAACTATTCAAGTAGACTTAAAAATCAACAATTCATTTTTAGATCATCCCTAAAATTTTCGAATATGAAACTCCAGAATATCCAATTTATGTTCTCACTCTGGAAGATTCTTGGTTCTTGCCACAACAACAGGCAATGTGTGTGGTAGTTGGTGTTCAAGCTCTTATCTTCATTGTCTTATTACGAATTAACATGAACAGAGCATTTCGGACAATGGAGCATTCAGAAAGAACACTTAATTTACAAAAAGCTTTTCTGAGAGCTTTAAACTTGCAGGTTTCTTAAAAATGCTTTATCTCCAACTGTTAATCCTTCAGATTTTCATTCCACTACTGATTATAATCTTCCCATCATTTTGTCTTGGAAATCTTGGTGCTTCGAAAATCCACAACCAGGCAGTCAATAATCTAGTTTTTCTGATCACTTCTACTCATGGAGCAGTTTCTACACTGATGATGCTTTATCTTCACAAACCGTATAGAGAGGCTTGTCAAAAGTTCACAAATAGATTTACTGATTTCAATGCCTCGGCGGTTCCAATCACATAAATAAAATTGCTCTTGACCCATTTTCATTTGACCGCAAGTATAATTGTTCGATTTATCATGTCTGATTGTGCTAACCCTAAAAATTAAAATTAGAGCTCGAATAATGATCCTAGTTTTTCGTTAATTACAGGAAGTCGTGCTCACAAAAACAATACAAAAAGATGAAATTGTTTGCTAATGAATTAACTCAATTTCGGGTGCAAAAATGAGCCCTACTTACCTCAGGGTAATCGTTTGATCTTTTGTATAACTACATTTGTTTTGCTTGAGACTCTAGACTAACTCTAGACTCACCTAGCTTAAACTATTTCTCTTCTACCTCATTTCTATTTATCTTTTTTTTTGTTCAATTCTAATGCAATATGAACTTTTTTGACCTCAGTACCACTGGTTTTTCTCTCCAATTCTTTGTATGCTGTCTCTATATTTTCGATTCCAATACATATTACTGGGGCTCTGTGTATCTTATTCAGTACTCCGAATTCAATGAAATCTGTCCAATGGAGCATGCTTAACCTTCACTTATGTGCAGTGATTCTGGATATTATTTTGAGTGTTTTGGTTCAGCCTGTAATGTGTACTCCGTCTTATGCTGGAATTCCACTAGGGCTTCTGAAGACGTTAGGTGTGGATACATGGATTATGGTTTATATTACGTTTACAGCTTATCTTTGTAAGTTCAATACGAAAAACTTCTATGAAAATCGGTAACAATTTTAGTGGTCACATTTGCAGTTGTTGCTATATTTGAAAACCGCTATTTCATTCTTTTTGCTCGAAACAGTTCTTGGAAACGTTATCGATGGTTTTTATTGGGATTGAACTATTTTTTATCATTTACCTTCATAATTCCTGCGATTATACTAGAACCAGATCAGATTGTTGCTAGGAAAACTTTATTTAAGACATACCCTCAATTTTTAAAGTATGACTCTCCAGGGAACCCAATTTATGTAATGATTGAAGGACCTTCTTGGTTCCTGCCTGAACAGCTTTCATTATTTGTTTTCATCGTTCTTCAAGCTTCAACATTTATCATCTTGTTTCGGAAAAATATGAACAAAGCAGTTGACCTCATGACTACATCAAACAGATCTATTTACATGCAAAAAACTTTTCTAAGAGCATTGAATATGCAAATATTTATTCCCTTATTGATAATCATCGTCCCAGCAAGCTGTCTTGGGATCATCGGAGCATGTGGGATACACAATCAAGGAGCCAATAATTTTGTTTTTTTGATTACATCTACTCATGGAACACTGTCTACTCTAATGATGTTATATCTACATAAACCTTATCGGGAGGCTTGCCATAGGTTTTTGAACAGGTTCACAGAGTTCAATGCGTCTGCAGGTTCAATCATATAACATAAATTGCCGTTGATCTAATTGTGACTAATGTTACTCAAATATTGAAATCTCTTTCGATTTGTGCTCAACGATCAAATAAAACTGTCTACCCTGAATAAATTTTGTGTTTGGAATAAACAAAAGCCAAATGAAGAACTTACTTAACTTGAGCTAGAAAAGTTTATTTAACCAAACATTTTTCAATTCCAAGACACCTCTAAGGATCAACAAGCATCAAAAAACGAAATAGTTATCAGAAAATCAATTCAATTTGTATGCAATTTTGGGCCTTGCGTAGCTAAACCTAAGGTTTATTACTTTGAACTCATAACTAGATTTATTTCACATGAGATTCTGCACGCGACAAGATTACAATTCATTCAAATAACTCTTTAGATTAACTTCTACTGTGACATGGACATCTTCGACATCGGAACTACTGATTTCTTCTCCAATTCTTTATATACAATCACTATTTTTTTCTGTTCCAATTCATCTTACTGGTGTCTACTGTATCCTATTCAAAACTCCACAATCCTTGAAATCTGCTCAGTGGAGCATGCTTAACCTTCATTTGAGTGCAGTGATTCTGGATATTCTCCTGTCTTTCCTGGTTCAACCGTTTATTTGCACACCGGCTTATGCTGGAATCGCACTAGGACTACTGAAGACGCTAGGTGTTGATATACGTGTTATGTTGTATATTACATTCACGGTTTATGTTTGTAAGTTGCTGTAAACAATTTTTAACAATTCATTTGAAAATTTTTAGTGGTGCCTTTCGCAGTCGTCGCCATATTTGAGAATCGATATTATACTCTCTTTGCCCAAAACACATGTTGGAAGTATTTTCGATATTTATTGCTGGGAGTGAATTATTTTTCATGCTTCACATGCATCATTCCTGCAATAATTTTTTGGCCAAATCAATTTGTTGCCAGGAAAAATCTATTCAAAACCTATCCTCAATTTCTGGAATACGATTCACCTGAAAACCCAATTTATGTAATGGTTGAAGGTCATACTTGGTTCACACCTGAACAACTTTCATTAACCATCATTGCCATTTTTCAAGCGTCCATTTTTATTTTCTTGTTGCGTAGAAATATGAAAAAAGCAGTCGATCTTATGACAATATCAGACAGATCACTTCATATGCAAACGACATTCCTCAGAGCTCTAAATCTACAAATCACGGTTCCATTTTTGATAATTCTCATCCCAGGAATCATTCTCGGAATTCTCGGAGCATTTGGAATACACAATCAGGGAGCCAATAATCTTGTTTATTTGATCACATCGACTCATGGAGCAGTGTCTACTCTTATGATGATATATTTACATAAACCTTATAGAGAGGTGAGCCTGCGGAATGTTAAAAATAGTATTTTCTCTACAAACATTTCAATTAACGATATAGACATCTTTTGATCAACAATTTATTTTCAGGCAATTTTCTGATCGTCTGATCAGTAGTTCTACGACTGATAAAAACGAAATGGGACTGGAGCATTTGCAAACAACTTTTCCTTCATTTGAGCTGCACTCTTCTGCACAAATTTGTTATAATTACCGATGTTATTTCTATTCAGTTGTATTCTCCAAGTATTTTCTAATTTGTGTCTATTTTGCATAAAAATCACAGATTGGTCGCAAAGTTTTGTTTTTGCAATGTAGACTTTATGTACCCCAGGTTTTTTGTCAGATTCATTCTCTGAACCGATAACTACAATTATATTACTTTTTAGTGGTTTGTTGAACCTTCAATTTTTCAAGGTTCACCCTGATTTCTAGGTAAGGAAAGTTATAATATGCACTTTCTTTGATTATGACTCTACCGCGGTTTTCTGCCCTCCTCTCTCCAAAAAAAAAACAGACAAATGTCACTAGATGTTTCCCTAGATGTTTGAACGATTTTGTCCCAAAGCATTCTTCGGTAAAAAAGATAGGTCATAGGTCATTCCCCTAGATGTTTGAAGATGGCAAACGCGCTCCTTTGAGTGTATGTGTACCTTTCTTGGTCTCGATGGTACAATTCTCTCGGGGTTCACTATTGTTAGTAATCGATTTTTCTCTATATGTGCAGTGCTTTGTGCAACATCTCTTTCGGTAGCAGTTTTTTTTCGTTTTTAATACTAATGCATGTTTTCCCTCCTTTTGTGCTACTTGAGTTTTTTTTTCGAACGGTTAAAAAAAGTACGTAATTTCAGAGAAATGATAGAGTGGAGCATAATCATGAATAACTACCCAACGGAGGTTTTTATCATGTTTGTCAATTTCTTTTTTTTCGAACAAAATCGTACTATTTTTCAGAGCCTTTTTATCCTCGAGTATATTCGGTTACTTCTCTGGAAAAATTGGAAAAATGCTGACAAAACGAAACGACGTGGATAGTTGGTACTCGAGATTCCAACTGGAAGACTTAGAATCGCAAAATGAAAAAGGTAAAGTTAAAATTTTGAATCAGCCGTTGTTAAAAAACGGATATTCATCCCAAGCGTTTTGTTAGACGGGATAAGAATAGAATCAAAATTTTTGAGAATTCGAAAGGAAATAATCCCACAGCTACTGGAACTCTTTCCTAGATTATTGCTAGTTGTTGAAGTCAGTTTCAAACTAATTTGATTTCAGTTTATTCTCGAAGTTACCATTGGAGATGAAGCTTGAAATTGTGAAAAAATTGGATTTTCGTAGCCGGTAAGTGCCCATCTTTACTATTATTACAATAGGTTTTCCGTGTGTCTGTTTGTTCGTCCGTCGGATGCCGTAGCGAGGCTCCTACTGAACCGATTTTTCTGAATTTTGACTGATCGATAGAGAATGATGACGGGATAAAACACATCTTTTTCGTTTTCTGACGAGATCACTGAAAAGCTCTGTGCTATCCATGCACATAGTCGAAATCGCGTTCCCCAGCGGAAGCCAGACGGTTGAAGCGCGAAGCGCCGGAAACCGTCTGGTTTAATGTATTTCACAAATTTCACTCCACGTTGACAAAAATTTTGCAGATTCGCCTTCAGAAAACTATCTTACGATTCACGAATTGCGGTTGACTTGTACACACCAAAATTTGAGAAGATTGAGATTCGCATCAAAGAGGATTATATTTCATTTCAATTCGATGAAATAACTATTCGTTACTCTAGTCGTTTTTATGGATGTTTGATTGAATTTGGCACTCATAAGAAAAAAAATATACAATGGAGATTACAGAAAGATCGCAATGAATGACATGAAGGCTATGTTTACGGTAATATGAGCATTGAAATTGAGAAATAATTAACACCTCATTTTAGAGTCATAAAAACTTGAACGTCGGAAAGTTGGAGCTTTTATTTCATAGAAAGGACGAATCCTCGATAATGAAGCTTTTGAAACATTTTGAATCATTATCAAATAATGAGCGGTTCAATGTTGAGAGGATCAAAATTGCATCCTACGACAAAAGCATTGTTATACCATTCCTTAAATGTTTGAATCCAGATGTACTCGAAAGAATGTATCTATGTTCTTATCAAAACTATTCGCATAATATAATGGATAAACTGATTTCACTAGAACAATTCAGAAGAGTGAAATACGTGGAACTTACCGATTTTGAACGTGTTAATCCACTTCATTTCACACATTTCTGTCTCTATAAAACCCGTTTCGTTGTACAACTGGAATCCATCGAAATGGTAAATTTCATCGGTCTCAGAGAAGTGAGTTTTTTGAGCTATTGTATACAGAACCTAGAGAATTATTTTTTGAACTTGCGACATGATTTTTGTTCGAAACCCCCTTCAGAAACGGAAGAACTGTATTTGTTACAGGGACCCATTCTAGAATAAGCTTGTATTGTAAAGTCAACGCGAACACCCGCTCTAATGTCAACCTTCGGCGAAACAGTTCTCACTTTGGAGAGAGCAGCCAGACACGTCATTCTCTGCTTGTCTGACCTCTCTCTCCAAAGTGAGAACTATTTCATGAGGTGGGCGGGCTTGACTTTAGAGCGGGTATACAAACGCTTGCGTAGAAAGTATATAACTTTCGGTAAGTTTCGGTTGACCATTCGTCATTTATTAAAGCCTTTACCACATGCGTTCTTTGTTTCTGAGCATAATACTGTAATTTTCAGCAATTTTTGAAATCTCCGACTTTCGAGTATGCTCAAATCATTAGAAAAGAACCTCCGGGAGTAAACGTAGTGGCGATGGTTAAAACTCATTTTGATGATATGAATGTGAATGACGACGGAACAGCTTTTCAAAATTTGCATGATTCGGATTCAAAGGAAGTTTTGAAAATCTACGCAAATCCATCCCGTTTATTTTTTTGGAAGGACTGATAAAAAAGTTTACTTTTTTATTTTTACAGTTTTGAACTTTTCTGTTTCTCTATTTGGGATTGTTTTTGAGTATTGTCTCTGGATATAAATATAGCATTCTTTCAATTTAAACTAAACACATTCAACGATTATACGACCAAACAAGATAGGGAATACATAATGAAAACAATGAACTGGTTTCTCGGTTAACTAGAGGTCATTTCCCAAGATGTTCGAAGATGGCAACCGCGCTCCTTTGAGAGTATGTGTACCTTTAGTGGTGTCGATGGATCAATTTTCTCTCGGTTCAAGGATGTTAGTAATCAATTTCTCTCCATATGCGCACCATCTCTATCGGTAGCAGTTTTTACATTTTCAATACGCAGGTTTGAAACTTTACGCAACCTTCCTCTGATTGGGGTCGCTTTTAGACTTTTTTTGCTACTTGGAAAGTTTTTTTTCTCGAAAGATCTATCAGTTAAAAAAAAACGACGGTAACGTAATTTCAGAGAAATGATAGAGTGGAGCATAATCATGGAAAACTACCCAACGGAGGTTGTCATCATGTTAGTCAATTTCTTTTTTTTTCGAACAAAATCGTGCGAATTTTCAGAGCTTTTCTATCCTCGAGTGTATTTGGTTACTTCTCTGGAAAAATTGGAGAAATGCTGACAAAACGAAACAACGTGGATAGTTGGTACTCGAGATTCAAATTGAAAGACTTGGAATCGCAAAATAAAATAAGGTGGAGTTAAAAATTTTATTGACCTTTCCTAAAAAAAACGGATATCCATCCAAAGCGTTTTGTTCAAAAACTGTCCCACAGCTACTGTAACTCTTTCCTAGATTATTCCTAGTTCTTAAAGTCACTTTCAAACTAATTTGATTTCAGTTTATTCTCGAAGTTACCATTGGAGATGAAGGTTGAAATTGTGAAAAAATTGGATTTTCGTAGCCGGTAAGTGTCATGTTTTTCAAAAATTGCAACTCAAATTGACAACAATTTTACAGATTCGCCTTCAGAAAAGTATCTTACAATCTACGAATTGCGGTTGACTTTCACACACCAAAATTTGAGAAAATTGAGATTCGCATCAAAGAATATTATATTTCATTTCAATTCGATGAAATAACTATTCGTTACTCTAGTCGTTTTTATGGATGTTTGATTGAATTTGGCACTCATAAGAAAAAAAATATACAATGGAGATTACAGAAAGATCGCAATGAATGACATGAAGGCTATGTTTACGGTAATATGAGCATTGAAATTGAGAAATAATTAACACCTCATTTTAGAGTCATAAAAACTTGAACGTCGGAAAGTTGGAGCTTTTATTTCATAGAAAGGACGAATCCTCGATAATGAAGCTTTTGAAACATTTTGAATCATTATCAAATAATGAGCGGTTCAATGTTGAGAGGATCAAAATTGCATCCTACGACAAAAGCATTGTTATACCATTCCTTAAATGTTTGAATCCAGATGTACTCGAAAGAATGTATCTATGTTCTTATCAAAACTATTCGCATAATATAATGGATAAACTGATTTCACTAGAACAATTCAGAAGAGTGAAATACGTGGAACTTACCGATTTTGAACGTGTTAATCCACTTCATTTCACACATTTCTGTCTCTATAAAACCCGTTTCGTTGTACAACTGGAATCCATCGAAATGGTAAATTTCATCGGTCTCAGAGAAGTGAGTTTTTTGAGCTATTGTATACAGAACCTAGAGAATTATTTTTTGAACTTGCGACATGATTTTTGTTCGAAACCCCCTTCAGAAACGGAAGAACTGTATTTGTTACAGGGACCCATTCTAGAATAAGCTTGTATTGTAAAGTCAACGCGAACACCCGCTCTAATGTCAACCTTCGGCGAAACAGTTCTCACTTTGGAGAGAGCAGCCAGACACGTCATTCTCTGCTTGTCTGACCTCTCTCTCCAAAGTGAGAACTATTTCATGAGGTGGGCGGGCTTGACTTTAGAGCGGGTATACAAACGCTTGCGTAGAAAGTATATAACTTTCGGTAAGTTTCGGTTGACCATTCGTCATTTATTAAAGCCTTTACCACATGCGTTCTTTGTTTCTGAGCATAATACTGTAATTTTCAGCAATTTTTGAAATCTCCGACTTTCGAGTATGCTCAAATCATTAGAAAAGAACCTCCGGGAGTAAACGTAGTGGCGATGGTTAAAACTCATTTTGATGATATGAATGTGAATGACGACGGAACAGCTTTTCAAAATTTGCATGATTCGGATTCAAAGGAAGTTTTGAAAATCTACGCAAATCCATCCCGTTTATTTTTTTGGAAGGACTGATAAAAAAGTTTACTTTTTTATTTTTACAGTTTTGAACTTTTCTGTTTCTCTATTTGGGATTGTTTTTGAGTATTGTCTCTGGATATAAATATAGCATTCTTTCAATTTAAACTAAACACATTCAACGATTATACGACCAAACAAGATAGGGAATACATAATGAAAACAATGAACTGGTTTCTCGGTTAACTAGAGGTCATTTCCCAAGATGTTCGAAGATGGCAACCGCGCTCCTTTGAGAGTATGTGTACCTTTAGTGGTGTCGATGGATCAATTTTCTCTCGGTTCAAGGATGTTAGTAATCAATTTCTCTCCATATGCGCACCATCTCTATCGGTAGCAGTTTTTACATTTTCAATACGCAGGTTTGAAACTTTACGCAACCTTCCTCTGATTGGGGTCGCTTTTAGACTTTTTTTGCTACTTGGAAAGTTTTTTTTCTCGAAAGATCTATCAGTTAAAAAAAAACGACGGTAACGTAATTTCAGAGAAATGATAGAGTGGAGCATAATCATGGAAAACTACCCAACGGAGGTTGTCATCATGTTAGTCAATTTCTTTTTTTTTCGAACAAAATCGTGCGAATTTTCAGAGCTTTTCTATCCTCGAGTGTATTTGGTTACTTCTCTGGAAAAATTGGAGAAATGCTGACAAAACGAAACAACGTGGATAGTTGGTACTCGAGATTCAAATTGAAAGACTTGGAATCGCAAAATAAAATAAGGTGGAGTTAAAAATTTTATTGACCTTTCCTAAAAAAAACGGATATCCATCCAAAGCGTTTTGTTCAAAAACTGTCCCACAGCTACTGTAACTCTTTCCTAGATTATTCCTAGTTCTTAAAGTCACTTTCAAACTAATTTGATTTCAGTTTATTCTCGAAGTTACCATTGGAGATGAAGGTTGAAATTGTGAAAAAATTGGATTTTCGTAGCCGGTAAGTGTCATGTTTTTCAAAAATTGCAACTCAAATTGACAACAATTTTACAGATTCGCCTTCAGAAAAGTATCTTACAATCTACGAATTGCGGTTGACTTTCACACACCAAAATTTGAGAAAATTGAGATTCGCATCAAAGAATATTATATTTCATTTCAATTTGATGAAATAACAGTCCGCTACTCTAGTCGTTTTTATGGATGTTTGATTCAAAATGGCACTCATAAGAAAAGAATATACAATGGAGATTACAAAAAGATCGCAATGAATGACATGAAGGCTATGTTTACGGTAATATGGGCGTTGAATTTAAGAAGCCATTAACAATTTATTTTAGAGTCATAAAAACTTGAACGTCGAGAAATTGGATCTTTTATTCCATAGAAATGACAAATCGTCGATAATGGAGCTTCTGAACCATTTTGAATCATTATCAAATAATGGACGGTTTAATGTTGGATGTATCTTAATTGCATCCTACCGCAAAAACATTGTTATACCATTCCTTAAATGTTTGAATCCAGTTATACTCGAAAAAATTTATCTCGGTTCTTATCAGAACTATTCGGATAATATAATGGATGAATTGATTTCACTAGAACAATTCAGAAGAGTGAAGACAGTACAACTTATTGATTTTGAATATGTCAAGCCACATCAATTCGTACATTTCTGTCTCTATAAAACCCATTTCCTTGTTCAACTGGAATCCATCGAAATGGTAGATTTCATTGGTCTCAGAGATGTAAGTTTCCTAGAGAGTTATTTTTTTTAATTGCGACATGGTTTACGTTTAAAACTCGCTTCAGAAACAAAAGAAGTCCATAAGTAATTGTTACAGTGACCCATTCTAGAAATAGTTTGCATTTTTAAGCCAAAACACCTGCTCTAATGTCAACCTCGCCCACCTCGGCGAATTTGTCCGACCGCTCTCTCCAAAGTGAGAACTATTTCACGAGATGGACGGGCTTGACTTTAGAGCTGGTATGCAAACGCTTGCGTAGAAAGTATATCATTTTCGATAAATTTCAGTTGACCATTCGTCATTTATAAAAACCTTTACCACATGCGTTCTTTGTTTCTGAGCATAATACTGTAATTTTCAGCGATTTTCGAAATCCCCGACATTCGAGTATGCTCAAATCATTAGAAAAGAGCCTATGGGAGTAAACGTAGTGGCGATGGTTAAAACTCATTTTGAGGATATGAATGTGAATAACGATGGCACAGCCTCTCAAACATTGCATGATTCGGATTCAAAGGAAGTGTTGAAGATCTACGCAAATGCCTCCCGTTTATATTTTTGGAAGGACTGATTACAAGAAAAAAGTTCAGCGATTTGTTTTTTATTTTGTACTTTACTGCTTATCTATGTCGGAATGTTTTTGAGTATTTTCTCTGGATATAAATATTGTATTCTTTCAATTTAAACTAAACACTTCAAAGGTTTCAATAGCATTGCACAGAAGTTCTGCTAAGCATCTAGCTGCTCTGCTAACGTTTTTATCAACCTGACTCCTCTTTGCCATGAACCTCGAATGTATCGTTAGAATCTCTGAGGGAATGTCGGGTAGATGACTTAGGAAGACCAGAAGAGTCACCAATAGAGGTGTTGTCAATGAGTTGATTTCGGATTGAAACATCTGAGACTGACGACAACGCCTTGAAAAAATGACCTTGATGTCTACACTTGATTTCAAAAATCATGAAAATGAATAACCTGACGTCGATCGGAAAACTCAATTTAATGCTTATTCCTCAACTTAGTTTTCTCGTAGTCCAGAAATATTCTGATCTATTTCCAACTTTAAGTTTTTGAACATGCAAATAGATTTAGGTACTATTGGATTCCTTTCTTTATCTCTATATGCAGTATCGATAGTTTCCATTCCAATTCATATCATTGGCATTTATTGTATCCTATTCAAAACTCCTGCCGCAATGAAATCTGTTCAAAGGAGCATGCTCCACCTAAACTCATGTGCAGCACTTTTTGATGCAAACTTGAGCATTTTGATACAACCATTCATTTTGACCCCGGCTTATGCTGGAATTCCACTGGGACTTCTAAAGACGTTGGGCGTGCCAATTGTGGTTATTACTTACATTGGATTCACGATTTTCAATTGTGAGTTTATTCAGAACTTAGGACTAAAACAAAACATTTCCAGCGATGGCTTTTTCTATTATTGCAATGTTTGAAAATCGTTTCTTTGTACTTTTCGCCCAAAATACTTGGTGGAAAAATGGTCGATATATTCTGTTAGGGCTGAACCAGTTTGTAGCTTTTGCATATATCATTCCAACTCTGTTACTAGTTCCAGAACAAGATTATGCCAAAATAGAACTGTTCAAAGTGAGACAATAATTTTTTTAAACATTTCAATTCATCATTTGAAGAGATTTCCTCAACTCATTGGGTATAATACCTCAGAATTCTCTGGAATTTATGTGATGGTTCTAGACGATTTTTGGTTTTTGAGCGAGCAGAAATCATTATGCTTTTTTGTCTGCATTCAACTTATAGCATTCACAATGCTACTACGAGTCGGTTTGCATAGAGCTGCTGGTCGCGCAAGCTTGTCAGAGAGAACCCTTCAGATGCAAAAAGCTTTTTTGAGGGCATTAAACTTGCAGGTTCGGAGAACTAAGCCACCAGCAGCTCTGTACTAATTTTTTCAGATTTTCATACCGGTTGGGATAATTCTTATTCCATCTGTTGTCCTTGGATTTCTTGGTACTCAGGGAATACATAATCAAGGCGCCAATAATCTTGTATTTCTGATAACATCTACCCATGGAGCCGCATCAGCTTTGATGATGTTGTATCTACAGAAACCTTATAGAGAGGCTTGTCGTGAACTTATCACTCGCATTGGTAGAAATAGGAGTAAGCTGGTATCAATTACTCAATGAAATTCTCAAACGAGGTTTTTATCTTGGCGATTCCTTCTATCCTGGCTATCTTGAATACACCTACTCGTGTAACAGTGTCTACTCTTAAAAAAATTGAACATAAAAATGTTTTATTTTTCTTTTGCTTCATTTTTCATTCAAAGGTTTCCACTGCGCCACTCAACCACATTTATACGCTGGCCTAGATGAAGTAGACTATTCAGTGGAGGAGAAAAGCAGGGCTCATAGCTCGGCTCCGCGGAGCATTTAGCAGAATTTTATTATGAATTTTACTATCAATTATTTCGAGAGGAAACTAGGAAGGGTTTGCAAAGGACTCTTCATGCCTCGAGTAACACATACCAATTCGTTTATTCCGAGAATATAAAGTTTCTAATGTTGTTTCTGTTCCGATTGATCCAATTGGATTTCTCATTATTTTTCCCATACTAAACTTTTCTGTGTTTTTTTCAATAACTCAAACTTTGACATGTACTAGCTCCAGACTTTCAGATGAAATTGCCACTATTTGATTAATTCGGTTACTTTTACAATAAAAGTTCTAGAGTTCTCGCAAAATTTGTTTTCTGCAACACAGGCGTATTTTATGTTTAACTGAATTTCTGATTCATTCTTTGAACCAACTGAATTATTCTCCATTTTGACTTCTCAATACAGCTGGTTCCTTTTGAATCTTACTATTTAATACTAGCAGTTTCTCAAACTTTGGTTAAATTTTCAGGTCATAGAAGTTCAAATATGTATTTTTTCGACCTTGGCTCCACCACATTTTTCTCCAGATCTTTATATAATATTTCCTTATTTTCATTACCCATCCATATAATCGGTTTCTGCTTTATTCTTCGAAGCACTCCAGTTTCAATGAAATCTGTTAAAATGAACATGCTGAACTTACATATCTGGGCTGTGCTTTTAGATATAGTCGGAAGTATTTTAATTCAACCATTTATATGTACACCAGCTTATGCTGGAATTCCATTAGGGCTTTTGAAGTCGTTGGATGTGAATATAATGGTCATAGTGTACATTGGATTTACCACATTTTTAAGTGAGTTTTTGCAAAATGAAAACCCTTTAAATCACGATTCCAGTGGTCTGTTTTTCCATCATCGCGATATTTGAAAATCGCTTTTTCATTCTTTTCGCTCAGTACACTTGGTGGAAGAATGGGCGTCGTATATTGTTAGGATTCAACTACTTATTAGTTTTTGTTTATATAATTCCAACTTTGATGCAAAACCCAGATCAAAAGTATGCCAGAGAAGTGTTGTTCAAGGTAAGATTAGTCTTTGGATTAATCAATTCTATAGCTTTTTTGTAGCAACTTCCACAATTGCTACAGTACGACACTCCTGAAAATCCAATTTTTGTTCTAGTCATAGAAGAATATTGGTTCTTACTCTCCCAAAGAGCAAATACTGTATTCATTTCCATACAAGTTATGACTTTTGTTATTTTACTTCGAATTAATATGAAAAAAGCTTTTCGCACTATGCATTTATCAGAAAGGACTCTTCATTTGCAACAAGAGTTTTTGAGAGCATTGAATTTGCAGGTCTACCATTTTTCCGCTTTCTTGACTCTCTATTTTGAATATTTTCAGGTTTTCATTCCATTTGTCATCATTTTTATCCCAGCCATCCTACTTGGTATTCTCGGGGCCAACCAAATAAGTAACCAAGGAGCCAATAATTTGGTCTTTTTGATAACTTCTACTCATGGAGCAGTGTCCACTTTGATAATGATATATCTACAGAAACCATATAGAGAAGCTTGTAGAAGATTTTTGAATAGATTTACGGAGTTCAATGCGTCAGTTGTGTCAATAACATAATTAGTTTTCAATGTGTGTCATTATTGAACGCTTTTGCAAATTGATTTCGCGGAATAATTTAGCTAACGTGCCTTTTTCAAAATGGCGCATGTTCAGACTTGATAATTATTAGAAACGCGAAATTTAGTAGAAATGAAGATTCGTCTTTTGATTTTTTGAATTAGCTGAAGGCGTAATTTTCTGTTTTGTACTCGAAAGCTTAGAAAGTCTAACATCGTACTACTAACTCAAAAAAGTAATAAATTTACTTCCTTCCGTTTCAATTGAATTTTCTAAAGAACTAGCGAAGGACTAATAATATTCTTGACTTGGTCACAATCTCAGTTCTTTTTCATTATGAACCTTGGCTCAACTGAATTCCTTTCCAAATCTTCATATTTCATTTCTATGTTTTCAATTCCAATACATATTACTGGCGCCTATTGTATCTTATTCAAAACTCCTGTTGCAATGAAAGATGTCGAGTGGTCTATGCTGAATCTTCATTTGTGGTCATCGTTATTGGATATAACTTTGAGTGTTCTAATACAACCACTTATTCTGACTCCGGCTTATGCTGGAATAATGCTTGGACTTTTGAAGACATTCAATATAAATGTATGGTTTTTGGTTTACATTGCATTTACCACTTTTGTTTGTGAGTTGTGCTTGAAATTTGAATATGTTTTTATATGAACCGAAAAAATGATCCAGCAGTTCCCTTCGCAATAATTGCTTTATTTGAAAACCGATTTTTCATACTTTTTGCATATAAAAGTTGGTGGAAACATTGCCGATATCCTTTGTTAGTTTTCAATCAACTCGTAGCATTTGTGTATATTGTTCCCACTTTGATACAAAAACCAGATCAAGATGAAGCCCGAAAAGTTTTGTATAAAGTTTAGTATTAGTGTAGTCTAATATAAAAAACAAAGCTTTCAGGCATTACCGGAAATATTTCAATACGAGACTCCGGATAAAAAAGTGTTCATTTTGGTTATCGAAGGCACTTCGTTTTTAGTGGGGCAATTAACGCTGGGAATTTATATTTGTCTTCAAGTTATGACATTTTTCGTTTTGCTTCGAATCGGCATGTATAGGGCAGTTGCTAGTACACATATATCAGAAAGGACAATTCATATGCAAAAAGCTTTTCTAAAGACTTTGAACTTACAGGTCAAGAAAAATTAGACCCAACAGCTTTTCAGCTCATTTTTTTAGATTTTCATTCCTGGTTTGGTAATGCTCGTCCCGTCTGTTGGTCTCGGAGTTCTTGGCTCAATTGTTGGGGTACATAACCAAGGAGCTAATAATATAATTTTCCTAATCACATCTACCCATGGAGCAGTTTCCACATTGCTAATTTTATATCTTCAAAAACCTTACAGAGATGATTGTCGAAGATTTATTCCCGGATTAAAGCATAGTAACATTGCAGTGGCTTCAATGGCACGATCCTTTTAGTTATAAACTTTTCTTTATTTCTGAACTTTTCGAAAAAAAAACTACAACTTATCTAGATAATTATCATTAGTTCTCACTGCTATCCGTAGTTTAATCTCCGCCACCATTCATCTCTTGGAGCACTTCATTTGCTTGCTCCAGAATTCCAACTCCATATTTCTCTACCAAAATTTGACTTGCCAATTCCAAAACTTCTGCGTTGAACTGCAATTTTTTTGAATCTTCATTAGCAATTTGTGAATCCACTATCGATCCATCAGCTACTGATGGCTCAGTGGCACCATCGATAGTTTGAAGAGCTTGGAAAAGGGCATCTTGAATCTTCTGCCGTGTGGCATCATCCACAACAGCTAGGACTTGAATAGCGCAAAAGCTAACGAAAATTAATAGAAGTTTCATCATAAAATGGTTGAGATAAAGATCACAAGACTGGATTTATATACAGATGTCCATCAACACCTTGACACCTGTACAAGTACTATTTGTTCAGCTGAAAACGTGCTCGTGATATACATATCGGCACCCACACAGACAGAAATGGGCATTGGCTAAACATCAGTTTGCTAGGTGTTTTTGAAGGATTTTGGAGAATGATGAGCAAAATTTGATCGACGGAAGTCTGGAGTTGGAGAGTTGGACATCAAATAAACAAGGAAAGAACAAGAACATGTTTTCATTGTTAATCGGAATCATCGATGTCAATAAAGGTTTATACAAAACGAACTGAAATTGGAATATTTCATAATAATCCGATGTAACCAAAAATGAAAATTAAAATCTAGAGGATTAAAATCTAAATGAAAATTAAATCTGAACAGTTGTGAAATCAATAAAACCGTCCAAACCAAAATCAAAAACTTATATATCACAGAACCACCATAGATGGTTTGCTGTAAAATTTGTAATGTAAAAGGTTTCATCTAAACACAGTCTTTTCAAAATAGTGTCGGCCTATCATTGATGAGTTTATATTAAAGGTCTTTCTAGATCTCGAGCAAACTTACATTGGGTTCTTCGTTTGCAGATGCAATTTTATTACAGGCTTCACTGAGTTTACCGGAAAGATTCCAAATTCTGACAGAAACCCAACTGTAGCGACATTTCTAGCACTGGTTCTTCTAGTAGAACATATGTTCTTATAGAACGACATTAGGGAATTCATTTTCAGATTTCCAGAAAAAAATTCTTCAATCATATTGTCTTCTCTGGTCCTCTTTCCCCCCTAACTTCCCGTGGTCCCTTTGCTCCATTCTCCCTTCCCTCCCCCTCCTTGCTTCCCAAAATTTTCTCATTATCTCGCCCCCTAATTTCATTGTCCTACTCCTCCATCTGTTTTTTTCTCCTCCCTCCCTCCCTCCGTCTTCTATTCTTCTGGTCCCAATTTTCCTAAAAAAAAACAAACTTGAATTCTCTTCTTCTCAAGTGACCTTTTAAGAATTTTGGGACTTCTTGCTGACTCTTTGGAATCTCGTGCTGGGAATTTTAAAGTTTTTGTGTAAGGTTTCGATCTTAAGACTTTTTAATGGGAAATTTTGAAAATTGCCCAAGGAAAAAGCAAAAATAGCCAACAAGTGTTATTAACTTTCTCTCTAATTTTTTTTCGCTGACGTATTCTAATTTCAAAATCAACCAAGCTAAAAACAACAGCATAACGTACTGATTACTTTTTTCGTAGTTTTGCCATTTTCCCCATTTTTGAATGTGAACCTAACGATTTTCTTCTTTTCTTCTTGACGTGAGACTTTCTCCAACAACTTTTAAAGAATATTCCCATGATGGGAAAGGTCTTCAAAAGTACAGACGTCCTTTAATTTTCATGGTCTTTCATTCAATGATTCATTATTTTTCCAGTCTAACGAGTTCATTTTTGCCACTTTTTGATCTTTCAAAACTATTTTTGTAGTTTTATAATTTCAAAAACCATTCGACCGTGAGTGTTGCAATTTTTTTGATAATTGAAATTTTGGCGATTATTTTTAGATGAAAAATTTTGTTGTCAAAAAAACAAAGTTGCACAGATTATAGTCACAAAATTCAAGCGTGAATATTGTACTTGATCACATATGTAAAGGTGTGCCAATCATCTTGTGACGCGAAAAAACTTAAAGAAAAGGTCAGAAGAATCCAGAAGAGGATTGGAAGGGACCATAGAACTTGTCGCGTAACAGTCCACAACGCATCAAAGTTTCTTTTAATTGCAGTTTCAATAACACCTCGGATATAACTTTTTTGATAAACAAGATTCCCATTCCTAAACTGAATTCAGAACTGATCTATTTCAGATATTCTGAAAGACTTCCTCTTGGAGGTGACCACTATGCAATATTCATAACCTAGTCCTAACCTACCTTCATACATAGATCATAAATCCTGAAACCCTCGTATTAAATGCCTTTCTATCAAAACTTTGAAAAACAGTCCAGTTTAGAGAAACAATTTCAAAGTTTGCTTGGCTCCTTCTGAGTTTGTTCAAGTTCCCCCAAACCATTATAAATGCTAGCTTGCTTCCCAATTTATCCACATGGAAGTTTTATTTGCAACATACATCATCTAAACCCTTTTTGATCCTACTGTTTATACCTGAATCACAGATCTTGCCTAATCATCTTTGCTTCACATGGGTCTTCGTTCTGAGTGCCCGTCTATTGCAGGTCTCGAGTTCTTCAGGATTAGTATAGCTTATGGTTCGTGAATAGATCTTCAAAACTCCAGGGACTGTCATCAATTCCCTGATGCACCTGATAATTGATAACTGGCCCATCTTAGGATTTTATAAAAACTTCCTTATGCAGCTACCTACTGTATAATATTCATCACCTAAACCTACCTTAATCCTGCTATATCATAAATCCTACTCAATCATCTTTGCTTCACATAGATCCTCTTTTCTCACCTCAACCAAAAAAAAACCTCCAAAATATTTTCATCTCCATCCATCCCACCACCTTAAAGCAAAAAACGCGACGAAAAATGCGGGAGGTGCACTTCCGAGACTTCCTAAAGGGAAGAGATGCAAAAGGTGTGAGAATATATACGTCTTCTTCATCTTCTTCGTCTTCTTCCTGCGACGTCTTTTCCGAAATCTTTTGCTCTCTTCAAACGACGACGCGTGCCGCCGCGACGTCGTTGCCCCAGGTGACCACAACACATATTTCTCTTTAGGAAAAGAGAGAGAGAGAGAGAGGAAGAGAGATATCTCGGGAGGAAAATGGGGGCCTTCTTTTTCTCTTTTTGCATCCAAAATATTCACCTTTTTCATCTAACCTTTCTCTTTCTGTTCCTCTCTTTCATTTTCTTTTCTCTAGATCCTCCAGTTCTCTGAGGAGCGAAATAATTATGAACTTTTTGGGAATTTTGCACGCATGGAATCAAAGGATCAAGTTTTCGAATAATTTCTTCATTGGAAAAGTTTAGAGCTAGTGTCATAAATTGACACAAATGGTCGTAAATAATGTTGGTGCACTTGGTGAGAATTTGATTTACTCATAAAGACTGATCAGACAAAACTTGATTAAATATCAACGGTTAGTGAACTTTGTAGAAGAGTTTTTCTCTGGTATCTATGGCTCTCTTTTTGGTTTTTCCGATTTGGAAACGTATGTTGGGAGCCCTGATTTCATTTTCAATCAAATTCATACGCTTCATTTAATCAAAATCCCAGTATCAGAATCTTGAAATTTTCTTTTTTACAGAGTATGTTTCTGCTGAACTTATTTTCAATATTATTTAAAGTTTTCTGGCTAAAAATTCAGCGCTCAAGCTCATTCTAAGCCCCTTCTGAACCCACTATTCTAAAAATTTTACCATTTTGATCTTTGAAAGTTGGATTTTTTTTCTGATTGTTTCCACATTTTCCCCGAGACTTTCCCCCGATACCTGGCTCACATTTCTTGAACTTTTTCTCAGCTAATTTTCATCAGATTCCAATTTTTCGTCAGCGTCATAATTGCTCAAAGTTCCCATGCTTTCTCCTTTCACTAACTTTTCAAAACCTGTTTTTTTCAATAATCCAGTTTTTCTCAAAATCAAAACATTTTCATAAAAGTACAATACTAATAAGCCGAACATATTCTTCTTTTCCCACTATTATAATATATAATCCGGAATGAGGTGTCCTACTATTTGGTGCATATTCTCCTTTTCTTCTTCTTCGTGTCCCCTTTCCCAAAGCAACCAACCCCTGATTAGTATAAATCTCCCTTCTTGCCACTCTTTTATCCCCGAATACGCGCTGCTTATCCCTCCCTTTTCTCCTCTTTTCCTATTTCATATATTATCATCCGAAGAGACATATGTATTTATTTTTATATAAATATTTCCGTATAAGTGTTCTTTCAGTGCAATATGGTTACCCCAGGTGAATGCTGCACTCTGACATGTTTCATAGATCAAAATGTGAATTAGAAATAGAGAGAGAGAGAGAAAGAGGGAACATTTGGACTTTGATTTTCATAGCGGAAAGTGAGGAAATATTGAAATGGGATAGTTTTGGCGAGGCAATAATAATGACTCACTTAGGATCATTTTGAAATAATTCATGGGTGAGCTGTGTGGTTTTGAGCTACATCCAACTGAGAAATGAAAAAGAAATCTGTGATTTTAACTTTTACCTTCAAAAATATAACACATCTACCTATTATTATCACCTCCCATTGCCTCCATTCCATGGTATTTGATTAAAAATATGATGTTGCCCAAAACAGCCAAACAAATTTTTGGAATAGATCTCTAGACATTTTTCAAAAATGATTTCATTTTCTGCGTTTTCATTTATCATTGTTTGTCGAAGTTCTGAAGGTTATGAAATTGATTTTTAGAGAGCTTCACTTTGAGTTTGAAGTTAGGACTGTAGAGCTAGATGGACTAGGTGATCATTGTCTGAATGTGAATTGTGAATTTTGAACTGACATTTCTCCAACTCATATTCAAAGACATAAAGATAAAGCTTCAAAAAGGTTTTCCACAGATATTGAGCCTATTCTCAAGCTTATTGTCTAAAACTAAGCCTAGTTCATGGATAAAACTCTAGATCTTGTCTGACTTGATGAAAAGTTTCGGCAGATCATCTCAGGTTTTTCTAAAGGCTTGACAGATCTACGGGTTCAGATCTAGGGCCGGATTCAGCTGAAGTCTAGATCCACAAAAATCACCTTTTTTTCAGTCTGAAACCCTTTCAGTCAAGTGTTTGACCTAACCCCGATCACCAAACCAGATCATGTCCATTTCTCAAACTTTCACCCCAAAAACTGATCCCACTTGACCCACGTGCTCTCTCCTCTCTCAACGTGATTTGCTCTTGTTTAGCTCCTCCAAAACCTCTCAAATTTCAGAGCAGACTTCCGCTTCTTTCAGCTGGGGGACCTTGTAATTCTTCCTTTTGTCCTATTTACAAACTCTCCTTCTCGATTTCTCCAGCTGCTCTTTCTACTTCTGTCTTTAGCAAGAATAAAACGACAGAAAAAGAAGAAGAAGAAGAAGCAAAGGAAGAAAAAAAGAACCGGGAATTAGTTGAGGGTGTGGTTGGTGGTGCTCTTTTCTCTTTTAGTGACTTGCTCTCCTCAGTATTCTGAGAGTCTTTTGGGCTGCCTCTCAATTGAAAAAAAGTTTGTTCCTATTCTCGAAAAGGAGCAAAAGAGAAGGAGGAGGAGGAGTCTCTCTTCAAAATACACCACTTGTCTCTCTCTCTCTCTCTGTCTCCAGACCCTCCCTCCCATCACCATCATCCACCAATTTTTTCTTGTCCCAATTTCTCAGTTTTTTTGTCTTGACGACCCACTGACAATTATGCTTCTCTCATTTTTGCTGCCGACTCTTGACCCTTTTTTGTTCGAAGAGAGGGAGGAGTTGATGGATGACGATGGAGTGGTCAAGCCAGAATCTAGGTCATGGTTCATGAACTCAGGTCAAAGTTTGACAGCGATGCAGCTGGGGCGTGCCATCTCTACATCAAGAAAACTAGGCTCTAGGATGTTTGCACCTGGGTTTGACTTGTTTTACGACATCTGTTTCTGATCCTGTTTTGTCGATTTTCGAAACGTTCCTACTTAGGTCAAAATGTTAATAAGCGTCTTCCTTGGGTCCGATGGGCGGAGCCATTCTATTCTAGTTTTGATCCAATTTTAGAATGATAAGGATAGTGCTAGCATATTTTACAATCGAAGATGTACAAAAAGATTGAGAAGAGTGAAATGTAGAATGCCCAAAGCTACGTATCATCTTGATATTAGGAGTAATTGGCTTGATTAGGTTAGGCCAAAAAGTTTTTCAGTTTTTGAACTTTCAGACAGTTTTTTGACTAGTTTTGATCCTGAACCAGGCTAAAAATGTAAAAATGCCTGCTCAGCGGGAAGTCTAAAATGGGCCAAAGTTTGTCAAAACGGTAAACCACGTGAACTTGGTTCCTAGAAACCAAAAAACCCATTCCAAACATGTTTCTCCAGAATCCTCCAAAATCCAGAAAACAAAACTATAAAAAGTTTCTGGACCATGTTCCTCCCCCCGATTCCTCTTTCCCCTCCCCCAAAAAACCAACAATTATTTACGACTCTTGAATTGTGAATGAACACTCTCCGCCTTCTTCTAACTACCCCATCATCATCATTTTGGAAAATTCAACTTCTCTCTCTTTCTTATAGAGACTTAGATTATTTATTGACGACTTCTGAAGAGAAGAGGGCTACTTTTTCATTTTTCCACAATAGTTCCGTTCGGTTTCCTTCAAGGGCTTTTCTAAAAGGTTTACCTATTTTGGATTTAGTTTTGGTCGAGATCTTAAAGTGGTGGTCACTTTTTTTTCAAAAGGTTCATTTGGTGAATGGGCAAGATGTTTTGGCTTTAGCTGAGTTTTTTGACAGGAAAATTGCAAAAGTTATAGACCAATATGTGAGCAATAATAGGAAAATATTTATAAGAGGGAATTCGAGATTAAAACTCTCGCCAATTCAAAATTTAGAATCTCATCAAAACCTATCTCACCACCCACTCACCTTCCTTAAAACCTTATTTTTCTCATTTTCTCCAACTCTCCTTCTTTTCCAGATCAAACTAATTAGCAGAAAAAAAACGGGGACAAAAGGAAAAAAAAGGCAACGTTTTTCAGTCGTCTTCTTCCCCCCATCCAGATGGTTTCGTTTCCCTAGATTATAGTATTTTGTTCTTTTTTCTCGTCTTTTTTCTTCATTTCAGTATTCCTGGAATTCAAATTTTCTAGTAGTCGTGGTAGCAGAAAGTATGGTGACGTGGGGATCTCTGAGCCTTTTTTCCATTAGAGAACTGTGACTGGTTTGTGAAGAGGGTAACAATTTTAATATGATCAGCTCTAAAGCGGGACAGTTTCAGTGTCCTTTCTATCAGTTTGAATTAGGAAAAGTCTGGAGATATGCCAAGATTTTGATCCATTTGATAGTTCAACTTGTGAGTTGTTTCAGTTTGGTACGGTTCTGTTCAGTGAAGTTCCAAACCACCAAAAATCCGAACTCCGCCTCTCAAATCTCAATCTCAAATGGGGCCACCCTCTCCATATTCATATCCTTTTGTTTCTTCCAAAAAGTCCTTTTCTTCTATTCCTCCTCCTCTTATTCCTCTTCCCCCCTAAAGTCTAAATCCAATCACAATTATGTACTCTACATATCACTAGCCCCCATTCCACCTGCGTCTCCAAAATCTTCAATGCTATTCTATGCCCAATGAATTGGTTGTTGGGTGTCGAGTCATGTCTCAATTGGATTCGGGGTCCTTTTCCTTTTCCCCCTTAACCAGAGTCCACACCAATTGACATGAAACATATAGAGAGAAAAAGAAAATGAAGGGAGGAAAGACATAAGGAAAAAGTGGAAAGAAGGAGGAAAAGAACATTCTTGATACTACTTTTTTATGTGCTTTATTGTCGTGTCGTGTGTGCCAGGTGTGCAGTCTAGGTTGACCTTTTCATTGCAAGTCCACCTTTTTTCTTTTGGTCTCAGGGAGTTGGATGTTTGAGTTGGATGATCTAGGTTTAGGTGAGAAAAAAAACTGGACCAGACTTCGCTCTTACAATTATCAGATGAAACTTTGAGTTCATCAGGCTGCTTCTGAGGATGACCTTTTTTAGTGAGTATATATAGTTCTCTGATTTTTTTGGCTCTATGCCATTTCCTTCTAATGGAGCGTCCATTCACCAAACCTTCAATATAAGGGCACCAAACAGTAGTAGATTCCACTGTGGCTTGACTGATACACCACAGATTTCAAAAGCTAATTATTGATCGGTTGGGTGCCCTTCTAATACAGGATTTGGATTTCACAGTTTCCCCCTGTCCCATCATCCAAATATCCCCTTTGAATCTTATCCACCATTTTCCCCTTCTGTTTCATTTTTGTTTTTTTTTCTTCCCCCCTCCCCTTCTCTTTTCTCCTCCCCCCTTCTTTTCTTCAAACTAACACGACACCACAAATACAATTAGGAGAGCACCCCTCCTGTGGTTCCAGTTTTGTTCATCTGTTCCACTAGCTTTTGTCTTTTTTCTTTTTTTCCTTCGTCTTCTTCTAGTTTCTTTTCGGGAAAAAAGAAGAAGAAGTGTGGTTCTAATTTTCTCTATCTTTCGTGTGGTGGTTTTGGACGCTTTATGGGGTGGAAAACGTGAAAATTAGTAGTTTTTCGGCCGGTTTTCTTGGGATCAGGAGAGCTATGGGGTAGCATGGTCAGGTGGTAGAGCTGCACTAATGTCCTAATTCCATACCAAAATTTGACTCAGTCCTATCTTTGCTGATTTAGAAATGGCTGGAAATGAACTCTTTATCTGCAACTCAGTGCATTTTTGCCCATTTTCCTTCCCACAAAATTTCAACTCATCCCATATCTTCTACAGGGTCCTAGGTCGAGTTCAAGTGCTTCCTCTTGACTCTTGACTTTCTCAATTTTAGGCAAGAACAACTTTCGGATCTTCAATTTCTTCTTTTTGCACTTACTTTTTTAAAAAATATTGTTAGCTTTTCGACAAGAATTATCTGACAAAACTTCTAGTTCGAACTATTTTTATTGGTACAGACATAAGAGGTCTGGGACTAGTTTCTAGCAACTTTTTTTGAAACGTCGAACTATTAATCTTCTGATCTTTTGATCTTTAAAGTAGATCTTCATAGGTGGTTTGTTTCATAATCTCCGAGGATCAGTTACCACAGTCTAGGGTAGGTTACTGCAAAACCAAAACTACAGTAACCAAAATTTTGATCAGGGTTAAACACCCTACCATGTCACTCTCAGAACCTCTTAGAAACTGTTCAAGCTCATCTTTTTAGTATGAAAACCTCTGAAATTCTTCAGCATCCGACATCTGGAAACCAACCACAGGGTTCTTCTACCCGTGGTTTCCGGATCCCAACCACAACATAATAAAACAAAAATAGTGCAAAGTTTATATGTATGTCGTCACACACAGACACACCGAACATATGCGGGACCTTTCCTCTCCTCAGCTTCTTCGCCTTCCTAACAATTGCTCCTTCCATTGCTCCTACACCCCCCCCCCTTTCTGTCGTCCAAAGTGTATAATCCAAGAGGAGCGTCGATTGACGCGCCTAAGAGTGTCGTCCAGATGTTTCTGCACCAATGCATAAACTGACGCAACTGGAAGAAAAAAAGAAGAAGGAGAAGGACCCCACACACACACTTCATCTCGCATACCACATTGTTTTCATCGAAAATCCTATTCATTTTTTTGTGGAATGATGGAATCTTGGTTCCGAAAATTTTGATGAATTAGTTCGGAGGAGGGTCACGGGCGGGGGCAGGAATTCGAGCTAGGAGTGGGCTCGTTCTCGAAACTACAGTCCCTAGAAAAAAGTTCAGTTCACCGTGTGATTTTTTCAACTATCCATACCTCTTCAGACCAGGCTGTGGACTGTTTTTTATTGTTTCTGTGAGCAATTTTTCTGAATTTTGAAATATCGGCTTACTAGTTACCTCGACCCAAATTTGAACTTTTGGCCCTGTTCAACTTTTATTGAAATTTCCTCCGACTTTTGTATTTCTCCTAATTTCTACCTTCAAATCTCTTCACTTTTGTAGCTTGGATCTAATTCTCGACACACTTTAAAAGTCATGACAATCCCACTTTTCAGTTCCACATCTTCCCAATTTGAACGTGAGCAAGGATCCCCAAACCTAGACCTAGACAAATCAACTAGAAAAAAAAGTTGGGTGGTCCATCATCCTTAAGACTCCCCCTTTCCTCCTTTCACTGATTCGAGAAGAATTACCAACAGAACACTTTGTTTTCCTTCTGTTCATTCCATCCCTATTCATTTGAAATCTTCTTCTTCTTCTTCCCTCTCTCTTCGTTCCAATTTCATTTCTCCGGACTTTGTCTTGTTGTTTTTCTACATGTATGTCCTCCGTTCCTTTCTAGTTAGTTTTGATGAAAAAGAGTGGAATTGGTAGGAGGGTAAGATATGGAAGGAATAGAAGACGAAAAGAAACAAAATCAGCCGAGTGTGGACATGTTTGTGCTTCTGTTTTTTCCTATCCGTGTGGGATGGAGAAGCGTTTTTTCTAGGGGTTCCGTTCCTGAATTATTGGAATTCTGAGATGCTGAATTCTGAAAAAGTTCCAGAAATCCTCAATTTTAAAGAAGACTAGCTCCTGTTCTCCAGAATGACAAAAAAAATCAGAAGCTGTCGCCACCGAAGATTCTAGAACTCTGTCTAGATTACAGCTTCATGTGGATGCAGTTTCTTAGCTAGAAGGATCATGCTCTTCTAATACAGGCTTATTTTAGACTCTATATTTTAGAAATAGTTTCCCTAAACTAGAGTCTTCCTGTGTTTTTTTTAACTTTCAATAAGTCTATAATCCTAGACAAAACATTCCGGTTACTAGGGAACACCGAATAAAACACCTTCCGATCTAAATGTCATACGGAGGTTCGGGCCAGTTTTTGGTCATTTTTGATGAGTTTAGACGGAGTTTTTTTTCGAAACATTCGAAATCCTGCCGTGGCAATGTAGACTTCATGAGGGTACCTTAGTACAGTCCAAAAAAGACTAAACTTGCTCAGGAACCAAAAAAAAAAACGCCATTCGTCCTAACGATTTGATAGGTGCCAGCTTTTGAAACCAGTCAAGATTTTCTTTGAATTACCAACTAACTTAGTTCAAAAAACCCAATACAAATCAAAAAAATTTCTGTTACAAGTCATGTTTCACCGTCAAGAATCTTCGGAGGAATCCAGCCATCCAAAAACTTCTAGAGCTCATTTACGATTGTTCCTGGATCCTAGACGAGTGATTCATGCTCATACAACATTTTTTGACGACCTTCTCACCAAAACATAGACATCTTCTAGATCTCTGATGATTCCTATTTTCAGTGTGCTCTGTTCCTTTTCCTGCCCCTTGCTCCTCCTACTCTTCCTCATCTTCCTCTCCCCCCAAAAAAAACTTGGAGGGGATGAATTCCGTTTTTCTGATCAGGATGGATAGGGGGGTCCTACTTCACGGGGCAGGCAAAAAAGTCGTGTCAAACCAGGCGTCCCTTCTCTTCTTACTTCTTCTCCATCTCCTCCAACTTGTCCATATTCACCATAAATTTTTGATGTCCCCCTTTTTCCATCTCCTTCCATCTCTATTCGTCCTTCTCTTCCTCCTACTCGTTTTCTCTTGAATCTACTATCCTCCTGTCCATATTGAGAAGATGAAAAAAAGGTCCAGCACTTTTTTTTGCTCACTTCTCAATTCGGCAATTTTATGGATTTTTTCTTGTTTCGAATGTTTAATTCACAACTTGGTTTCATTGCACTTTTGATTTTATGAAAAAGGTCCGTATGGTTCACTAGTTATTCTGATCCTGATGTTGGTTCCAAAATGTTGAATGATGTAGGCATTCAGATGACGTTGGAGGCGTTGTTAACTCGAAAAGTTTGAAATTTTGGAATTTGAGAATGCGGAATCTGAATTTCTTCTATATTTTTGTGGTTCAGTCGAAGCCATTATTTGAGACATTTTGACCTTCCGTCCGTCCTGGGGTTCTAAGCTTTTTCCAGTTCAACCTTGTACAACTGACAAAACCAGTTTTGAAAATTTCCAAAAATTACACCATCGAAAGTTTCAGTTTTGCAGAAGCTAAACCATTATGACACCTGAACCTTAGCTTTAGCTGTTTTTTTTTGTGAAATTTTGCAGGATTTCAAATTTCGCTTCGAACCAAAAATTCCTTTTTTTCTGGTTTTCTGATCCTGAAGTGTGCTGTAAATTAGAACTGATGGTTTTTATTTTTATTTCTGACCGTACTTGAAATATTTGGATTCCCGCCAAGTTTCATTTCTAGTTCAGAATTGAAGTTAGCTCAACTCCTACGACTCATAAACTGAACTATCAAAACTTGCACTCGGATAATTAATCTTTCCAAGAAGTTTCAAATTTTAGCGGAAATTCAAATTTCATATTAAATCCAGTTAAATACGTAGGCAATATGTCTTCTGATCAGACCACACATTTCTTCGAATGATTCAAAAACCAGTCACACTCTCAGGTCCACCGGATGTGACTCAATATTTTGTTTATAATCAGAATTTTCCGTACTTTGAATCATCGGAGGCTTCCTATAACTAGAAATGAAGGTATTTTTCTAAATTTAGGATGTTTCCAGATCTCGAAAAAAAGTTCATCTGATGTACTTTTTGATCTTCCCTCTTGCAATATCTGCACTTATAATCCCTCATGACTAACAATTTTTATTTATTTATCAGTCTTTCGTATATGATATATTTCTTCTAATTTTTAATCCAGGAGGTTTTCAACGTCTTCTTTTTCTTTCCCCCCCCCCCCCCCCCCCCCACTTTTTCATTTTTCCATAACCAATATTTTGATGACGTCCTCTGCCCCTCACGTCTTCTGGACACAGATTAGGAGATGACGCTTATTGATTCTTCTTTAAATTTGTCTCTTTCCGCTTTTCTCGTGTTCATCCCCTCTAAAAAAACTTTTAGCTGAAATCGAACGAAAAAAAAGACGGGCGTTCGTATCCGTTAGCCGATGAATTTTTCATTCCCAGCGGTGCTAGTGAAGCTTTTCGAAGCGAGGGGACAAGCATTTCCGGGGATTCTGAATATTTGAGAATACAGGTCCTTGTTGTCCTGGACACCCGTTTTAAGAAATTGAATTATTCATTGGGGCTTTGTGAGGGCACAGGTTAGCATTTTGTCTTTATTTTGGCTTTTTGACGGAGATTCGGATTATTTTTTGTATATTTTTATTTCAGGAAACATTTTGTGTTACAAAACGAAAGAATTGAAACTAAAAGTACTAAAAACTAAACTTCCAATAAAATAGGCTACTGGCTCCGAAAATAAAATCTCTCTTAAAAAATTGAATCTTAACCCTGTTTTGAAAAACTAATTTGAATGAATCAGTTTTTTTTTTGAAGACTAGAATACCGAAAATATCAATTTTCGAAGACGTTTTTGGCGGAAAATGCAAATTATAACTTCCAAACTGTAATCATTTTCTTACCATCCTCATTTCATGTCTCAACTTTCGAAGGTTTCGTTTTTTTCCTTATCACTTTGAAATCCGAAAACGATCCCTGATTACTCACAAATCCTACATGCTATCCGTATTACTCATTTCCTTTCATCATTTCGAAATTTCTGTTCTGAACTCACGAACTCACTTCTAGCTCTTCTTCTCTCCAAAAATACCTCCAAAAAAATTTCTGCCCTTTTTCATGTTTCATCCTCTTTTTTCTCTCTCTTCCATCCGAAACATCATCATGCTCACATTTCCAAAATGAGCCCCTTCAGGTCGCCTAGCATCTTTTGCGAATATTAGATCATGTTCCGAAACTTTTTTCCTCTTTAAAGACGGAAGAGAGGGGTTATGGGGGTGTTGCGTGCTTGGTAACCGACTTGACTACGGGTCGGAAGGACCTCTGAATAGACTGTGAATATTAAGATAGAAGACGTCCGATGTGTCAGAGTCTATCTTTTCTAGAATAAGATAAGAATTCCATGGAGAGAAATTTCGAAATGAATCGACCCGGCAGACGCTATCACGCGATGATATGGGCACTTTATGTATCCTCCCCCACTTGCAGACACTTTTATTGAACACAATTCTTTGAATTTTCGAAATATGTTCTTATGTTTTCCAAGCGCTGTTCCACTACAAATTACAATCTAATCTGACCTCAAGTGTATCCCGTTCCTTTTCTATTTTAATGATTTCTTTCAACTCTCCTCTCAATTTTCAAATTTTTCAGATCGCCAAATCTCGTCACCAATTTCTTCTTTATCTAATTGAAATGTCATAGACAACATTTGTTGAAAAGAGCGAAAGAACTACTGTGTAGGATCTATCCTCTTCCCCTCTTTTTATTGTAGCTGTGTCACCACTAATTTCGGAAAAATTAAACGAATCAAATCCTTCAAGATGCCGGTTGGGAAGCGTGGGCTCGTAGCACCGCAAAACACGTTTTTAGAGAATGTGATACGACGGTGTAATAATGCAGGTGAGTAAATGCGCTCTGTTGATAACTTACTGATTGTGAGCGAGAGAGACGGAAACAGCGAGAGGGTCTAGTTGTCTGCGTCGTTCTTCATGCTTTGTCTCTCACTCTTTATCATTAAAACACATTTTCAGATACATCATTCATCCTCGCAAATGCACAAGTCGTCGACTATCCCATCGTGTATTGCAATGACGGCTTCTCAAAACTCGTCGGGTATACGAGAGCCGAGATCATGCAGAAACCATGCTCGTGAGTGTTTTTCTTCTTGGAGAAAAAATTCCACATAAAAAGATTTCAGCCTGGCCTTCATGCACGGCGAACACGGCGAAGTGGGAAGTCTACAAAAGATGCAAGAAGCGCTGGAAAACGCGAGGACAGAGCAAGCCGAAATAGGGTTGTGTAAAAAGAATAGTGAGTCGTTTTTGAGAGAATTTCTAGGATTAAAAGTTAATTTGGTTTCAGAAACACCGATTTGGTTGTTAGTACATCTGGCTCCTATCAAAAACCATAAGGATGCAGTGGTATTGTATTTATGTCAATTCAAGGATATCACCCCGCTGAAACAACCTCTAGATGATGAAAATAACAAAGGTGAGTATTTATTTTCAAATGGGAACTTTTTCCATAAGAAAATCAAAGTTTTCTATAGAACACAACTTTATGACATCCTGTCTCTCGAAAATCTAGTATACCCTTTCAAAAACTCCAGTTTTATCCCTAACTTCCAGACTCCCAATTTCCAGGTCTCTCCCGAATACTGCAAATCGCTCGAATCGCCAAATCAAAACAACAATTCAATCAAATCGAGACAAAGGATCTACACAAGTCGCCGGGAAACACATCCAGTAACTTCAATCAGGTTATCAAGGTTGAGAGTCTTGACGCTTCTTTCTGTTGGTGTCACGTTCCAGTCGTTCTGATATTATGAAAATGGTCGGTGCGAGAATTTGTTGATTGATTTGAAACTTCAAATATCGGGTATTTAGTTTCTATTTTGTTTTGATCTTTTCAAATCAATCAATAATTGATCGAGTTCTGCAACTTCAAAAAAAGAAAAGACCGCGAAGAGCCAGTGGAACGTGGCGCGTCCCAAATCCCTCGTTTGCTGGTAGTGGTATAGCCTTGTAGTTTTCTCTCTATGTTTTCCTTTAGTGTTCCCTCTAATATCTCCAATATCTCATTTTGAACTCAGTTTTTTCCTCTCCCAAAAGTTGGTTTTATTTTCCCCTTAGCAGTGTTGGATTTGGAAGAAACTTCTTTTCTGAATCCGAACACTGATTCCTAGTGACATGTGTTTGCTTGATCGCTTCACGCTTTGTCTCTCTGAAAGAGTTTGAATTAAGAATGCAAGTGCGCTCTATTGAAATTCTCGACGGAGCGCATTTGCTTTTCAAACTATTCAATTATCGGTTTGCTTCCTTGTAACTCTATGGCATCCACACGTATCCCCGCTTCCTTACTCCCCCGCACCCGCCTTGCTTATTCCTTAGTTTTCGATAAACAGGATCACAAGTGCGCTCTACTGCATTGGTTTGGCGGGAAGTCAAAAACCTGGCAAAAACCATCCAGTAGAGCGCATTCACACTTTCCTTCCATTTTATTTCCGTCTCTATCCGGATCGGTCTCTTCTTTTTTGACGCAAAAAGAATATTCATTTCCGGGATGATTCGAAAAAAGACGTGGCGGAAGTGATGTCCTTATCTTCTACTTTTTTCCTTAGTTTTAGTTTTGATAACTGGTTTTTAGTTAGACTTTGATTGTTTATATAAGTAGTTTTGTGGAGCTAACTGGAAGTTTTTGATGGGAAGCTGTAGTTATTTTAATTTTAGTTTTCCTGAACAGAGGAGCTTGTGAAAATGAGTTGATGAGTTTTTTTTGGAGAAAGATTTTGGAGAAAAATTTATCGACGAAAGTTAAGGACAAATTTAGCCACATTTCAACGTAACATTTTGGAATTTTTTCAAAAGAATTCTTCAAAAACGACCTCTTCCAAAAAGCCCATCTTCCAATTTTCTCAACTAATTTTCTAATTTCTAATTTCTATCTAAAAATTCACTTGCTATGGTTTGCTGAGAGATGATGTGTCCCTTTTTTAGTGCAATGGCAGTTGGAACGAGCATCGCTTTGTGAGTTAATATGATGATAAGAGCTCCAATTCATTTAATAATACACTTAAAACTAATCTGGGTTACTGTAGCGGTTCTAAGTTGCATGTCGACTATACATACATTCTCTCCCTGATTTCAGTCCTAACTCCTTGATTATTATTTATTGATTATCGATTGATTGATTCTTTGTTATTTTTTGATTCCTACATGTTCGGCCTACCCTACTCGGCTCTCCTATCCAAAAATACCCCTACTTGCATGCGAAATCCACCACCACCATAACAGAAAGAAGCACCATATTGTGTTCCCCCCATGTAAATATATCCCCTGATTAACACTTTGAAAAAAAAAGAATGCACAGTCACTAGGAATTTCATTTTTTTTTTGTAATTTTCTAATAGTTTCGTAGTGTCTGTAGCTAAGGTTAGGTAAGGTGTCAAGTATTTTCTGCGAGCCATTTAGCATGTATTCTGTTTTTAAGTTTTTATTATTTTCAAAAGTTTTGAAATTTTGAAACTTGGCACCACTCATAGATTTTGAGATATGTACTATCAAATTTTTCATACAATTTATCACATTTCAATCTAGACTTTAGATCCCTAGACCTAAGTTATTACTTTATGGCCCCGGTCCCTTCCCACCACTTTCGCCTTCGTCGTCTAACTCTTTCTATCATTTCAGGTAATGAATCTCGGAGGTGATATGCTGCCCCAATACCGACAAGAAACACCGAAAACATCACCGCATATCATTCTGCACTATTCATCATTCAAAACGATATGGGATTGGTCGATATTGGCACTGACGTTTTATACAGCTTTTATGGTTCCGTTCAATATTGCGTTTAAGAATAGGTAGGTGTTTGTAGGAGATTTTTGAAAAACTAAAAAGTGTTAGACTGGAAACTTTATAAGAGAAATGAAAACTAAGTTGCTTGAGAAAGAGATTTATTCTAAATAAAATCAAGTGTAGTTGGATTGACTTGATCCGCTCATTATGGCATTAAGCTCTCGTAACGATCGTATGAAGAATGACCAACATAAAAAACAGCATGCGTCTTTAAATAACTCTCACAGTATGACTACTTAGATTTAGAATGCTGAAGTAACTTACCGTACAGGATACAGTAACCTAAACTTGGAATATCTAACACAAAATCTAACCCAATGTAATTTTCAGTCTCCGCCCGTTCTACTTAATCAGGTATGTCTTGATCTTGTGCACGTTTTTTGTTGTTTCGTTTGCGTCTGATCTGTTTTCAACTTGCCTGATTTTCTTGATACAACATGATTCTGTTTTCCTTTTTATATTTCTGGCCCCTTCTAACCTTCCTCATCCAAAAAATTAGGTTTTCCAGCTCAAGGGAGAACCCGGGCGGCGGCATCGATTCGGTGGCGCTCATGGATTCGATAGTCGATGTGATATTCTTTGCGGATATCCTTTTAAACTTTCATACCACTTTCGTAGGACCTGGCGGGGAGGTTTGTATTTTCAGACATCTGAGTATGGAAAAGGTATTGTTGAAACTTTCAGGTAGTGATAGAACCGTCAGTAATTAGGCAGAATTATTTCAAGTCATGGTTTCTGATAGATCTACTTTCATGTCTACCCTACGACATTTTTTACATGTTCAAAAGAGATGATGAGGTTCGTTTTAGCCTTTCAATTCATTTATATCTTTTCCACAATTTTCAGAGGATAGGAAGCCTATTCTCCGCTCTGAAAGTGGTTCGTCTTCTCCGTTTAGGGCGTGTCGCCAGAAAACTCGACAACTATCTGGAATACGGTGCAGCCACACTATTACTACTGTTATGTGCATATGTGATAGTGGCACATTGGCTGGCATGTGTATGGTTTTGGATAGGAGACTCAGAAGTTCGATTAAAAATGGATAATTTGGGGTTGGCAGATGGGTGGTTATGGAAGTTGTCAAATGATTTGAGGCAGCCCTATAACGTAGCGTTATCAAATAAAACGACGTTAGTGGGCGGGCCATCGAGAACGTCGGCTTATATTTCATGTGAGTTCTTGAAGATTTGAAAGAAAAGTTGGGAAGTTCATTGTGAAGAGTATCTGAACCATACTGGCTCTCGACATGTGAGCTTGTACACCTCCTCCAAAACATATAGTGTCAACAATAAAAATTTCATCGTGAAACTCTAAATCTAGGCGACAGCTTTTAGATGTGTGATATTCCAACTGAGATCTATAGATTCATGTTTGAAATCGTGATTTTGTTAGTAGCAGCTCCAACCCTACTTTTTCCAGCTCTCTACTACACCATGAGTTGTATGTCCACCGTTGGCTTCGGTAACATCGCCAGTAACACCGACAATGAGAAGATCTTTGGAGTCTGCATGATGATCATCTCTGCTTTACTCTATGCTGCAATCTTCGGTCATATGACTACGATTATCCAGCAAATGACATCTAGTACTGTCAGGTAAACCTAGAGGTTCGAACAGACTTGACATCAATGTCTTTCCGTTTCAGATATCATGAAATGATAAGCAATGTTCGAGAATTCATCAAACTGCAAGAGATCCCCAAAGAACTAGCAGAACGAGTTATGGATTATGTGGTTTCCACGTGGGCTATGACCAAAGGAATCGACACGGCTAAAGTCTTGGGATACTGTCCAAAAGATATGAAAGCAGATATATGTGTACATTTGAATCGAAAAGTTTTCAACGAACACAGTTGTTTTCGTCTTGCTTCTGATGGATGTTTGAGATCCCTTGCGATGTTTCTGGAGCTAAATCATGCGGCTCCTGGAGATCTTTTATACCACACAGGAGAATCAGTTGACGCTCTTTGGTTTGTTGTATCTGGGTCGTTAGAAGTGATACAGGATGACGAAGTGGTAGCAATACTGGGAAAAGGTGATGTGTTTGGAGATGAGTTTTGGAAAGCAAATGGATCAACTGGTCAGTCTGCTGCAAATGTTCGAGCTTTAACCTATTCGGATTTGCATATGATAAAGAAAGACAAGCTGATGGATGTACTGGATTTCTACAAGGCTTTTGCCAACTCATTTGCCAGAAATATGACATTGACATACAACTTGACACATAGAATGAAGTTCAGAAAAGTAAGAATAGTACTTTAAGTATAACAAGTTAAACTTTGAATGTTTTCCAGGTTGCCGATGTAAAACGAGAAAAAGAATTGGACGCGAAACGAAAGAATGAAAAACTCACGCTGCCTAATGATCACCCGATTAGAAAACTGCTATTCCGAATGCGAGAACGGCATGGTCCCAGGATATTCCCTAGTCCAATGTTTGCTGATATTGAAAAAGGACTCAAGAAGTCAACGGATATGTCCAGAATATCATCTTTACATTCTATGGTTGACGAAACAGGAGGAACATCTTATGTGAAATCACCGAGGAGCAAACCGAAAAGGCCGCCGTTATTAGTGAGTTATCCTTGTTGGAAAAAAAAAGAAACTGAAAGAAAAAAAGTTTCAGAAACGCCAAACCGTCGACGAAGACGCTTTATCCCGCACCAGCTGGGGACTCGACAAAAAAGATCGTGAATGGAGTTCCCTTTCCAATATCAAGTCAGAAATGAAGTCCAAGTTTGACATGATCGGAGAACGACTCGGAGTCATGGAGCAAATAAATAGTCGGCTGGCGATGCTGGAAAGAGCATTGCTAGGAAATAATGGAGGAGCGAATACTCCATCAACAATTCCAGTCGGCTCGTTTTCAGCATTGAATGAATCTGGAAATCGGCTTACTCTTGATGCACCTCCTGTAGCGAGAAGTGTTTCATGGAGTGAGCAACATCAACCACAATGGCAAAGGTGAGAAAATAATTGGGATAGGGAGGCGATTCTCGGAAAACTTTTAAGAGAAATTCCTTGAAACTATGAAATTCTATAGCTTAGTCTAAGCTTTTGAAGTATAGAACTTGGAATAAACTTTAAGATTTTTTGAACGTCTTCTAGGAATTTTGAGATTCGTTATACCTTTGGGAGGCTAGATTTTGAATTGTGAAAAATGAGTCTGGAAGTTATGGAAGGTGCGTGCTAGATGGAATAGACTGAGCGTTCTATAAACTGGCCCTAAAACTGGTAATTATTGGTGAAGATTCATTCTGTATATTTTCAGAGCTGTCCCACCCCTCAGAGAACTTGAAGCCGGTGAATGGGAGCCTCCATTCACACCCAATGCCACCACATCATCCCCTCAACCAGTCCCTCATATCCAAATCGATGAAGGTGAATCAGCACGACCTCCAACCAGAACAAGGATATGAACGACCCCTCCCCCCATAAAAATACTGATATCCCTCCCCCTTTTTTTCATTTCTCACTCTTCTACTTGTGATATGTAACTTTCATTGTGTGTAACTTATCATCGGGTCTTTCTCCCTAAATTATTCTCTTTCTTTGCAAATAATAAAATGCCACATGTTTAGTTTTCGAAAGTAGAAATCTGAATGACCCATCATGTCTTTTTCAAGTCTTTCTGGTTCTTTCTTCTCACAATCCCACACCCCAATCCCAAACAATCTATCTCAAAACGTATCTTTCTAATATTATGAATTTTTTTTGAAACAAATCAGAAAACTTTTTTTTTGACATGTTCTGATCTCACTTATGATATATAAAATGTGTTTCTCTAAGTTTTTTCGATTATCTGGTCCATTGATATTTTGGAAAATTGTTTTGGTTACAAACAAACATCGCCTACAAATATATACCTCCATCCGAAGGAACGAGTGCAATTGAACGTACATAACGACGTAAATACAAAATACATTATCGTGACGTCACACCATTTTTCTGTCATTTTCCACGGCAAGACTGTGGTTAGATAAGATACGCAGAGACCATAAGTTTAGAGATAGGAGAGGGTCAGCAGGTTAGTCAACGTGTTGTTCTCCCTTCATTTTGAAAAGTTTGCAGTCAATTTCTAACCTCTTTTGCGTTACAGAATGATAGAATTGGACAAAGACAAGAAAATCTTGATTGGAGCTCTGGCCAGCTCTTTTTTGGCTTATCACGTGAGTCTACTTTGCGATTTTTTGTCCCATTTTTTGATGTTTTTTCCAGACAGCCCGTCAAATTTACGCATACCTTCGCGCCAGAACCCAACAAGAGTGGGTGCCAATTGGTGTTGTTAAAAGTCTTCATATCTATCCAATCAAGTCATGCAAACCAGTTGATGTAAGTACGCTCTACTGCGGATTTTCAAATTTTGAAAACTTGATTGCAGCTGTTTGCCTTCAAATGCACAAAAACAGGGCCAGTGATGGGAGAGTTGGAAGATCGGGCGTTTTTGTTGGTGGATAAAGAAACTGGAAAGTAAGTGTGAGACTGATAAACTAAAGCTTGACTAGGGATAAATTAATTTATATGGACTCAAGCAAAATTTTACTTGATTTAACTACTGGTCAGCAACTGATGTCGATAATATGATTTGACGGTTCTACTCACAATATCCAGATCTGCACAAATCAAAACTGACCCTTATAAGGACAAAATGGAGACTAGGACTGAATATTTTCTTTATTTTCAGATTCATCACTGCTCGTCAAAAACCACAGCTTGTCCACGTCGCAAGCCGAGTTGAAGACGACACCCTATTCATCACCATTCCAGGATCCCCTGAACTCCAGGTGGATCTGAAAAAAGTTGTAGAAAACGGAAAACTAATCAGAGCAACTCTCTTCGATAATTTGCAACAAGACGGTTTTGATTGTGGAGATGAAGTCGCCAAACTTCTGTCAGATTTTATTGAAGAACCAAACTATCGCTTGATTTTCAATAAGGAGGGACTTTACACAGAAAGAACATGTATTCCGAGTGATGAATGGTGGAATACACCAGTGCCAAAGAGAAAGGATGATGTGAGTTTTCGACTGGAAAAAAATAAAGTAACCCTAAAGCTTTGCAGTCTGGATTCACAGATTTGGCTCCATTCTTGATCGCAACTGATGCATCTTTGAAAGCTTTGAATGAAAAACTGGAAAACAAGGTGAGTTCGGAACGAAAAGCCTGTGAACCTCATTATTTCCAGGTGACGATGCGTAATTTCCGTCCATCAATTCACATTGAAGGATGCCTTCCATGGGATGAGGATAAATGGGCTGAAGTCAAAATTGGAGATGCTCATCTGGAATGTTTCGCTCCGTGTACAAGATGTGTTTTAACTACAGTAGACCCTGACAAAGGAACAATGAGCAAGGAGAATCAGCCTTTAAAAAAGCTCCGAGAGTTCCGTTTGGCTCCAGAGGGCAAGATGAGAAAGGCTCATAAGGATTCCCCAGTTTTCGGAGTTTATGCTGGAACCGTTAATGAAGCGTATATTCATGTTGGACAAACTGCATATGCAAGATATAAACCTTCTGTGTTTTGAGTTTGTTTTTCTTTCTGAAAATGAAGTTTTTTTTGTAAAATACATGTTCATAACAACATAACAACTTGGGAACTTTGGTTCAGTTATTTCAGGAATAGTTGTTTTTGCAAATTGATGCTTACCCCATGATATTTGGCGCCTAATCCCCTAATAATCATGAGCTTAATAACAATTCAATTTGTAGGCCTGAACTCAGACAAAACCTTCTGATTCTTGATTTTCTGGGTAAAGTAATATCGAAACACCTGCACGCTATTATAATCTCGGCCACCTTTCTGACACTTTTTTTTTTCATTTGGCCAACAACAGCATGCTTAACGTTTCGGACAACTGCTCATATTTCTTGGTGGAAAATCGACATGATTCTACAGTAATTCAGTCACTATCCATCGGGATTACTGTACTTTCTACAGTTGTAAACCTAGTGGGGTTCTATGTGATTCTATTCAAATCCAAAAAAGAAACGAAACTATTTCGATTCACACTTTTTGGGAATCAATTCTGCTTATGGTTCACTCAAGGATTTTGGGCAATTTCTATGAATCTTCTACCACTTTTTCCATTTCCTGCACTTTATGTTTCCAGTGTATTTGACAACCTTTTGTCAGCTCATACATCTTTTAGTATTTGGATAGTTATGCTGAGTATTTTTGCGGTGTTCATGGTTGGTCAGCTTATTGTAAGACACATGATGGTGGTGAGAGCTGAGAGCTTTTGGAATGTGAGTTTTTGAAATTTTATTTTTTCAAAACATTTTTTGATGTTTCAGTGTCCCCAATGGTTCTACATATCTCTGTTAGCTGTTGGATGGGTATTTATCAACTTCACCTTGCTATCTGCTTGGAATTATTGTGATACTTCTGAAGAAGAAAAATTGGAATACGTTAAAAAAGTAATTGACTCATTCGCAAACAGCTCAAAAACAGTAAAAAAACACTTCAGAACCTTCCCGGCTGCCAAGAAGTTTTTGATCTGCCGGGCGTTTTTGTCATCACAAAAGTTCATGGCCTCTATCTGTTGCTCGGGTTTATGGCTTTGATTGGAGCAGGTGCTGAAGGGGTGAGTAGAGGGCATTCTTCATAAGGAAATAACAAAATTAGAAAACCGTTCGAAAGTTCACCTGCCGTTAGACTAGACTGAAAAGATTAATTTTAAACAAGTTAAATAAAGTAAAATTTTATGAAAATCCATCTTTTATTTTTAGGTCTACTTAATCTCAAGCGTCTTGATTCTTTTTGAACTGTACAAACAAACTCAACAAATGAGTAATCGAAACTTCAGTCATCAGAAAAAAGTTGTGGTGGACACTACTATTCAGGTAGGTCCTTCCGAAGTCTGATCCACTTTGATTTTGAAATTTTAGATTGTGATCAAATCGACATTCATTTCTCTCTGGGCATTCTGGACTGTAATTTCATATTTCATTGATCCAAAGCTTGATACAAGAGGTACTGACATTGAAACCGAACTTTCCCCTTCAAACAATTTTTCCAGTGATTTCAACAGTCATCAACTGCCTGTTTGTTTCTGCACCAATTCCGGGAACGATAACTATGATTGCATTCAATTCAACATATCGAAAGTTTGTGGCGGAGAGGATTTTCAGAAGGAAAATATCTAATGTCACCCCCAGCCGATATGCACTACCTCCCCCGGCAGATTTGCTAAAATCTCCATTCTTCTGAAAAACTTTTCGTATTTGAAACATTCTTCGCACTCCTCCGAGTATTTGAACTCGAAAAGTTCAAAAAGACTAGGCATACGTCACCTATGTTTGGACGAGACGATCGTTCTTTTTGTGGAAAGTTCATCTTTTATTACGCAATGTAATTTTTGTCAGTTTTGTCGTCTGCGTCTCTGACACGTGTCAATCACTGTACAAATAAATGAATTTGAAGGTGGCTTTGGTTTTTTGGTTTTTTTTTCAAACCTTTTTTGTTGGAAACTTGAAGTTTCTGTCTTGTTTTCTTTGATTTTACGAGAATCATTATCATTGATAAAACGGACTTAGTTTATAATATTATTTGCTAAAAAATAAATAATATCAGCCCATATTCAGTTACTTTTTCTAAGTTCATTCTGAGTTGTTCTGTTCTTTGCAATACAACTAGGGTTCCAACACCATGATGTCCTAATATTCATTTTTTCAAATTTATTTTCTGATCAATTTTAGATCATTGAAACATTTTGTCACTTATCAAGTCAAGGGTTTGACTCGCACGTCAATGCATTTCAGTGATAAAAATGAATAGTCTTTTTTGTTTTATGCTTCTCTTGGGCTCATTCTTTTCTTTTTGATTGGTTTACTGATCTTTCTTGCTTTGAACTAGTCAAAAACGGATTTTTCAGCAAAAAATCAAATTTCTAAACACTATTTTAAAAAGAAAAGCTCTCGTAAACTATTCATGGTTAGTCATGTCTTTCAACTTTTCTTTCATCTTTTCATCTCTATTTCTCTCTTTTCCGCGTATTATTTCTTCTGCTTGTTCTTGACAAACAATTCCCTTCAACCTCATCTTTCTCTCTTTTCTCTCATTTTGAATCTATTTTACAGTTTGGACTATGGAAAATTCATTGGTTCCTTGCTCATCTACGACTTCTGAATATTCAGATTATTCATTGAATTCGGTTTCTCCGGGGAGCTCAGAATTCCCTGAAAAATGTCAGATTTGCTACCAACAAGGTCATGGTTATCATTTTGGAGCATTTACTTGCAGAGCATGTGCCGCGTTTTTCCGGTTAGTTCCTTTTTAGGAAGTGTACTGTGTATCATGTTCATTTATAGGAGATGCCATTTTTCACCGATAACTGAACAAAGAAAATGTCGAATGTTGAAAGGAAGATGTGAACCAAATAAAGACGGGAGATGGTTTTGTAAAAAGTGTAGACTGGAGAGATGCATGGAACTGAAAATGACAACTACTAGTGAGCTTGAGCAGATCTAACTACATATTTTCTTTCAAGGGACATTGCCAATTTTTTAATTTTCAGATATCCAATACGACCGTGACGCTTTCAAATCTTCCGCTGCATTCCTCAAGAAACAAGCTCTTGCCAAACTTGTCGAGGATCGCATCGGAGTCCCTATGGTAACATTCCTTTAAAGCCCAGCAATCCTTCAAACTCAAAAGTTTTCAGACAGTGGAATCAGTTTTGGGCCTTCATCACCTGATATCTTTCATTTATCAAGTTGGTAACAACACCAATCTTCCGTATATCGACACTTCCCAATTGGTTAACAAGGCAGTTTCCTTGATCATCAATCCAAATCTTGTCCGGAAAGTTAGAAAAGCTACGAATCTGGAACAACTGGCTCAGGGCCTTGAAGACTTTCAAAGCTACCAAAAAGAGAATCTATCTGAAATAGTGTACCTATCCCAAAATGATCACAAGAAAGAATTCGAGACAAGTATGTGTGCAGCAGCGAAATGGTTGTCCTGCTCGGATCATTTCAAAAAATATGATGTTGAATTGAAAATAAGGATATTGCAATCAATTTGGTTTATATGGGGAAGATTTGAGAGGATTATAATGACGGCAAAAATGAGAGCGAAAAAGCAATGTGGGAAGAAACAGTTTGTGATATCTCCAGACGCGTTAGTTGATTATGATAAAATGAGTTCGGATATCAGTTGTTGGTCTTCACACTCCTATGACGAAATGAGATTGTGAGTTGACAGATTTTGAGTCTAAGAAGAAGTAAACTTCTTTCCAGTTTCTTCGTTCCACACGAACTATTTTACGATGACGTCATCTGGGACATTGTAGACTTACAACCAAATGACGTGGAGCTGACTTTTATCATGAGTATTCTATGCTTCCAATTAGTAGGTGAGTGGTCTGAACATTATATTTTCATTTTATTCAAAGCTAACAAATTTCAGAAAAACGTTACGAGGGACATATCCAAGAAGAAATGGAACGACTTCAAGATGTTTTATCCAATGAACTTCATGATTATTACATGAAAAATAATCAGAAAATGTATCTTTTCCGTCTTCAACAACTAATGAAAATCAAGGAAAACTTCATCCGAATTCGGAACTTTCGGCTAGACAAATATGCAATTGGAGGAGTATTCAACATGTTCAATTTGTCATTTTCAAATCCAGAGTTTTTCCATGTACCGCCTTGATCGTTTCAAAATGGCTTTTTGAATAAATTATTGAATTTTAAATTTTTTGATTCTAACGAGAAACCAGAAAATCAGTTTTTGAAGAACTCATTAGTCTTACGGTCTATTAGGAAACTACTAATAAGGAAGCACATGTTTCTAGTTTTGATGACGACGTTCTAAGAATTACTATTTTCCAATAATGCGAATCTGTTGTTATTTTTGAAATTTGCTAAACAGTGGCTCAAAACTTGTATTCAAACTGTTTATTCAAGCTCAGACTTATGTAGGCCTATTTAATATTAATCCAGCAAAAAACTTTTCGAAGCCTTTTTATCGATACAGACCCTCAGACAACTAACAAAACTAAATAATTTCATGAATCTAAAAATCAACTATGACTGAACACTAAATTTAATAGACAGTAGATTAACGAACAGCTGATATTATTTGAAAACAAGGAACTGCAGAAGAACAAAAACAACTTTTCTCAATATTTCCGTTTTTTTTTTTGCATGAATTTTTCTAGGAATCAGTCTGACTTTTGGAAGATTAGAGCACTAAAGTTTTGTATCATAATTTTGAATATTTTTCATTTAGAATGAACAAAATACGTTTTTAATTTATTGTTTATTGTATTGACCGAAAAACAGATTCAGAATTCCTTATAATTTTGAAATTACCAGAATAAAAATCAGGTTCCTCATTCATAAATCACAAATCTGAACGTCAACATCCCTCGATCTTATCACACAGAAAAATGAAAAAGTCAACTCATCTTCATTTTATTCAGATGAATGACTCTGCCTTTGTTGTCACTTTTATTGGATCAGTCGCCTCGTTTTTTGTGGTCCTTGGGAATATATTTTTATTGTATAGCACTCGAAAGAAGAAAAATGATATTGTTTTGTTTTATTTTCGATTTTTTATCGATGTGGTTTTTGGGGTTACATGTAAGTGGAGACGTCGTCAATTTTATCAAAATAATGAACTTTTCAGATTTCTTTTATTCGTTTTTGTTCTGGGCTTTAGTGTTTATGGAACATCATTTTGGGTCAAAAATGCAACTCTGTTCTGGCTAGGACTTCCATTTTCAAACTCAAGTGCTGCCCGGAATTTTCTAGTCCTCATAATTGTATTGGACAGAATATTGGTGATAAGCTAAAGTATTTTTTTATTCCGAAATAGTCTTTCAGGCCACATACCTTCCCATCAAATATCACAACTACAGACCCGGTGTTCCAAATATTTATATTTTCCTTCTTCCAATATTATTCGTTGGAGTTGAAGATTTCGTGATTTTCATTGTCTGTGGAAGGCATTCAAAAGATATTAAGGACACATGTGTAGCCTTTCCATGCACACTGAATTCTTGTGGATATTCATGGTGGAAATCATATAAGTCAGTGATCTTCCCGATCATTTTAGCATTAACAATCATCTTGTGTGCAAAATTAATGTTGTTTTCGAAAAAAGTTCAGTGTTCAGTTGGAGTGAGAAGGGTAAGCTTTGAAGAGAACTCAAAAGAAAAATGACCGGGAATTGGCTTGCAGGCGAACCGTCTAGCTCTTCTTGACGCGTTTCTAATATTCATTTTTGACTGTATACCTTCTGTTTTGGCTTATCAGTTCCCCAATTCTCCACTAATTGAATACACATCGGCTGGTCCAGTGACTGCTATGCTAAAACAAATTGGAAGAGCAATTGAAGCTTTGATTGTCATTGAGCTTCTAGTGAGAAGAAGTACGACAGTGCAGGCAGATGAATTGAAAAGAAGGCAATCTAGTCAAATCGTGTTTATCGTTCCTAAACATTCACTTTGAATAAAGTTGAGTTTCCGCATATTTTTAGATGCTCATAGATCACAGAATCTGCAAAAAACTTCAAGAGACGGACTTATTAGTAAAGTTAGAGATCATTATAAGGAAACGCGCACGTCTTATTTTCAGTTCAGTTCTTAGTTCTGAGTCGCTAGTGACGTTAGTTTTGCGATTATGTTCTGGCCTTAACTTTAAAAATTTTTATGATTTTTGCCACGTGGTCCGTCTTCAAATCAGATAAATCCCACGTTTCATTGTTCACCTCCCCCCTTCTACTTTTCGTAAGATCTCCATCTATTCTTCATAAATCACTTTCCAACACATTGTACCCATACCAAAGTCCAAGGATTTCCCTCTCTCGAGACCTGTTTCCCCCTGACTAATAAGACATTTTCTCACGCTTAGTGCGTCTGAGAATATTCTGGTAGTCATCGAAAAAAGTAAAATCCACGTTATTCATTATTGCTCTGTCCAGATGAACTCGTCTGCATTCATTGTCACTTTTATTGGGACTGTCGCTTCGGTTTTTGTTATTTCGGCCAATGTATTTTTATTGTACAGTACTAGAAAAAAGAAACACGATATTGTGCTCTTTTATTTCCGGTTTTATGTGGATGTGGTCTTTGGATTATCTTGTAAGATATATTTTTTGGCCATCAAACAATCGAAAATTCCAGACTTTCTCTACTCATTTTTTATACTGGGTTTTTCTATTTATGAATCATCATTTTTCATACCAAATACTTATCTTTTCTGGTTGGGACTACCGTTTTCCAATGCAAGTGCTGCTAGAACATTCCTGGTTCTGATAATTGTTTTGGATAGATTATTGGTAAGGATTCTAGAGTTCAATTGATCAAGGAAACAAATGAAACGTATTTTTTGATATGTTTACGCTTCGAGAAGTTGATCTGTCGTGAGAATGGAAGTGTCTAGAAGCATTTTGTGAGCAGACAAACTACATACTTGTTATGATTCAAAATAATGAATGGCCTAGGAATTCGAAAAATAGCTTTTAGGCTATAAAGGTTTAATTTTCAGGCAACATACCTTCCCATCAAATACCATAATGTTCGACCAAAGTTCCCGAATTTCATCTTATTTATCCTCCCAATATTATTTGTATTGGTGGAAGATTTTGTGATATTTGTCATTTGTGGAATGCATTCAGCAGATATCAAGAAGACATGTGTAGCATTTCCATGCACTCTGAACACTTGTGGCTACAAATGGTGGACCTCTTATAAGTCGGTTTTATTCCCGATAATTATTGTGCTCACAATAGTTTTGTGTGTGAAATTATTGGCGTTTTCAAAAAAACTTCAGCATTCAGGAGCAGCTAAAAGAGTAAGTCCAGAAGTTCAAGAAGTTTCCTTATGTATGCAGTTTTTCAGGCCAATCGTCTAGCTCTTCTCGACGCATTTCTCATATTTTTTTTTGATTTTGTTCCATCATTTCTGGCTAATCAATTTCCCGATTCCCCACTGATAGCCTACACGTCTACTGGCCCAGTAACAGCAATGCTAAAACAAGTTGGAAGAGCAATTGAATCATTTATTGTCATAGAAATTTTGGTTAGGAGGATCTCCAAAGTAGAGGATAGTCGGAGATCTAAGAAAACTACCTCAAAACATTGATACAAAATAAATATTTATTTTAGAATTATCCTTCAAAAATATCCGGATCAGAAAGTTCCACATTGAAAAAGTCGAAAACTTTTGCCAATTCAATTGTTACTCTCCGTTCGATTTGAAGTCGTTTCACAATATTCACAACACTCATCAATTTCACAAGTCTACCCGCATAATTAGACCGTCTTTTAATTTGAAGATAATGATTATGAAGATTATCAGCTAGTTCTTCTTGTTGCACTTCAGCAAGTTCCATCACTTTTCCTTGAAGGGCCTGACCTGCTAATTGCCAACTCAATTGGCTCAGCATATAACTCATTTCCATCGAGGATGGCTCCAAATGAGCCAGTTGTACGCCAGTTTGTTCAAAAAGTTTCCTGACTGCATTCCTGAATATTCCACTCATAGATGTAGCCGACAATGGCCAATCCGTGATTTTTGAAACGTCTATAGCGATTCCAGGAGATACATAATGGGTTTCAGATATGGCAAACTTCTGAAAACAGCTTGTTCAGCACAAAAAGTGGAAATTTCGAAACTTACAATCACTTTTCCGGGTGCTTCATTTCCAAATAACTTAACAGACATCTCAACGCGTTCAAATCGTCTCCAGACGTTCCAAACTAACTTGAACATTCGATATTTTTCTTCAGGTTCAAGTTTTTGGAAGTACGGGCAATGAGCTAACCATGAGGCTATCACAAGCATTTGATCTTCACACATCATAAACATTTCATGGATTGTTAGTTTTGAAATCATCTGGAAGAGTGATAATTTGAATAATTTCTTATAAGTTGGTTTGACACCATGCCTGTCGAACAGGGACAGTAGAGTCGAAACTAGTTGATTTTCTGAGAAGGTCAAAATAGGTCTTACCTCCATATCCTCCCCTTTTTTCTGTTTGGATCTCCATGCTCGAAGGGCAAAATCCAATCTTTCCAAATTATTCAAATTTCTCAATTTTGGATTGTCCTGTATCTTTTTCTGAAACCCAATTATTTTGTATTCCTTTTGATTATTTTCCAAATATACTTACATCATTAAGAATTTTCTGAATTTTTCCACATAATAATGTTACATCAACCAGTCGTTTTGGCTTAGTCAGTAATATTGGTGGTATGGAGCATAGCGGTTTCTGAAGTTCATTTTCCATGTTTTTTCAATGATTTCCAAGAAGAAAAAACTCACTTTGACTACAACTTCATCTTCCTCCTCACTTTCCCTTTTCTTCCTCTTTCGATTCTCAGAGAATGGATCTCGATTCCATTGGACATCTGAATTTCTGACTTGTGTTTTCTGGTTTCTGATTGAATAAAAACTCACTTTCCGCTGTCATTCCCATCTCAACACACTTATTGTAACGGCATAGTCGGCATTGATATCTGGAAGGATTTTTTGTGTTCTGATCGGGATTTATGGTCTCCTTTTCCTCCGAAGCTTATTGAATAACACAACGAAAAATGCGGTGAAAAATGTTTTGAAATTTGTTGAGAAAAATTTCATAATTAGTCTAGTGCAATACAAATAGAGGTTGTTTTTCAAAAAAACTTACCTATCACTGGTATTCACTACACAGGAGTTATGACCACCTCTACATTTGTATTTCTTGGTCCGAGACATTACAATAGTTCTTCTGGAAAAAATAAGTTTAGTTATGGAAGTTCAGGCTACTGTAACTCGTGTCAACTACAGTAATCCTAATCAAAATTACCTGAAAAACGCTGCACATGCTCGACAACTGGCCACACCAAAATGCAAACCATGTGCAGTCAAATCGCAAACTTTGCATATCGAATCTGAGTTTTTGACCTCAGATTCGGAAGCTATTTCAGAAGCATTTTCCGAATTGGAAGAAGAAGAAGAAGACGTTGAAGGATCAGAATTCATTGAAGAAGATCAGAATGAAGTCCTAACGATAACGATGACAGTTTACAAAAGGGGGTGGGAGGGTAATACAAGAAAAGAAAAAGAGAGACAGTCATAAAAGACACGAAACAAGAAAGAAGTGTTTGAGTGGGAGAGAGGCCGGACACAAATCACACGGAATGAGTATTTGTGTGTCTTGTTGACTAACTGTTCGGCAAATCAAAAATCGGGCGGGAATTTGATGAGGAGGAGGCAAGAGAAGGTGTGATATGAAATGAGGAATATTGTGTAGTTTTTGTAGTCACCGTGACTAAATTGTGGTTTGAAGTTTGCTTTTTTCTATAATGATAAAGAAGATCAAAATGATACCGCAAGAAAACCGTGGGAAATTTTGCACGCAACTGTTTTGGAGGCTAGGGATGATTCGATAGGGATTTATATGATTCGATAGGGATTTATAGATAGGGATGATTCGGAAAGACACGGAATCAAAATAAGATGAAAAAAGTGTCTTGGAAAAAATGTGTCCAAACTGTGCCTATGAGGTTTGTGTCGATTCATTATTATTTTTTGATCAGTTTGCAAACATAGTGTAGCCATGTTTAAGGAACAAGAAAAGGATAGGCGGAACTAAGAAACTCCAGTCAAAACATTGTTAAAGAAGGGCATCGAAATAGTATTCTTCGTTGATTTGGGTACTTCTGAAACTCGTCTACTATGGGTTCAAAAAATGGAAGCTTACAAAAAACCAATTTTAACAGAAAACATATACCTTCCTGGCTTAAAAAGTACAGAAAACAAGTTCAAATCTATTATTTTTAAGCTCAATTTCAAAGAAAAACCATCACCAGACACCAAAAACACCACTCAAAATGAGTACACTTGTCCTGCAATTTCTCGTGAAAACCCCAAAAAATATTTCCCTCAAACCCTCTATTTCTGACCATTTTCTATATGAAATTATTAGCTCCCAATATTCAATTTGAACGACGACGACGACGTGTCTAGAGCTTTGTAATTGCCATGTGTTTCATTTTTCCCCAGAAGCGTTTTGCTTTTTAAAAGTGACAAATAGAAGAAAAAAACTAGATTTTTCATTTCAATTCTTTTAAATTTTAAAAAAATGATATCTGACCCACTTCTACTCAATTATTTTAATCAAAACTATTCAATCAAATGTCCTCCTGTAACTTATTTGAATTCCAATCAATTTTTCTTGGATTTTGTTTTTTATTTATCCCCATTTTCAATTATTCTGGGGAGTTATGGAATATTAGTGATATTGATAGCAACACCGAAACATATGGAAAGTGTGAAGTGGTTTTTGATGCATTATCATATTGTGTAAGTTCGAAAAAACCTGCAGAGACAGGCTAGACTTTGACTAAGAAATGTTTCAAATCTTTTGGATCACAGACCCAGAACATGTTTAAAACCTCACCGTTCGATTGAAACCAAAAAACATACAAATTTCCAGAACTTTCTTCATTGAGCTCACCCTAAACAACCTCATCGCGCCACTTATCTTTCTCCCATCTACTGCTGCATACTGTAATGGATTCCTTTTGGACATTGGAATCCCATTCAAGGCCGTTATGCTAATCAGTGAGATCTCGTTTATAGGTGAGTCAACTTCCAATCTGAGAAATTGCCATTCATTAATTCCAGCTCTACCTCTCTCCATGCTTATGATCTTTGAAAACCGACATAGTCAAATCCTAACTGTACCTTATCGAATGACTAGGGGGACTACCAAAATAATATTTTATTCCTGCCACTATCTTGTTTTTCCTGCACTTTTATCATTTTATTACACTGAAAATGTGGATCAAACCACTGCAAAACTTGAGATTCTCCGTACAATTTCCTGCCCAAACCCTTTATTTTTCGATGATCGAACTCAAGTTTTGACAACAAGAATGGAAATTTACGCAAGTGTCAGCGGGTTTTCTGTGCTCTATTTCACAATTATCATTCAATTTTTTGCGTGGCAAAGTGGTTATTATTTGTTGAAAAGGCCTGCAGAACATATGTCAGATGTAATGAAACAAATGCAAAGAAGATTTTTCTTTATTTTATTGATACAAATTGCAATTCCGGTGTTGTTTATGTTGATTCCAAATATCATTTATTACAGTGTCAGTGTTGTAGATCAGTGTAAGTTTCCTTTTTGGAATTAAATTAGGGGGAAACTGAAGAAACATTTCAGTTGTTAGCACTATGGCCGTTATCTTTATCAGTCTTCATGGATTAATTTCCAGTTTAGCTCTGGTCATTCTTCACAAACCATATCGGGAATTTACTTGGGATCAGTCTCTCGGAAGGATATTTGGATCTTCAAGGACCAAATCTATTTCCGATCGAAGCGTTTTCCCGAGAACTGTAACAATGCTATAAGAGTTCTTTATTTCCGTTAACTTTTCAGGTCGCTATATAAAAAGTTGGAATATTTCAAAATCTATGACTTATAAATGAGAGTTTTAATGAATAACACAAAAACTAGAAACACCTTCCAAACCAAATTAGGCACTAATCAATCAAATAACCCCGCAGAAAGTGGTCAAAGTTTGAGTCACTTTTTTGGGTGTATTTAGTGTGCATGTTGTCTCTTTCATAATAAATAAAGATTTATGACTGGTTATTTATTAATTATTTTTTACTTCCTCAACCCCAGTTATAGTTCTGAAATACCAGCTCTCTACAGAAGTATCACATTTGGAGCACATCCAATCCAGCAAGCACATGTCTTTTGGAACTTCTGCGACGTCTTCAAATCTTGCTTTCTGAATGACGACACCACATTTGGTGATTTTCACCATGAGCTTGCGTTCAGGAGTCGCTCCATTGGAAACGTGAAGGACAGGGATGCCAAAATGCCTGGAAATTTTATAAAAAGTTATATTCAGACAAGGTTTGTAGTACTCACCATGTTATCCTTCCTTCAAATCTAGTTACAATCTCCTGATACTCTGCTTCTGGCACATCCATTCCCGGAATATAATAATAGTTCATTTCACCGGCTACCCGCCATAAAATTCCCTGGAATTCGCAAAATTATTCTCTGATTCTCCGTTTACAACTCACCGATATCAGGGCTCCCAAATTGATATCCAACAAACTTGGCTTCCAAAAAGTAGTCTTCCCAATATCTCCAAAATGTCCGGTGGGTACTACGTTATAAGTCTTGCTGGCCAGCATCATCCGTCCATTTTCCCAGTTTGTTTCCATGTCATTGATAATTCTCGTTTCATTGATAGGAAGAAAATGGACTTCACAACAAAGAAATTCCATTCCACTGCATATAATTTTTGTGTTTCTTGGTGGACCGATTACTTGGCGATAATGCGTATCGAGGAATTTTGTGAGAGGCTAAAAATGAGTTTTGGTCTTTAAAACGGATAAGTTCAAACTCACATCATGAGGATATCTCAATGACAGATTCAAGGTGTCAATTGTGATATGTAATCGGGAAATAGATTCAATAAGACTGCTCAGAAGAACATCAAAATCATGATTTTTATAGAATTCTTCGTAATGCTCCCCATGAATATTGTCACTTCTGGAATAAGTTTTTTTCTCAAATTTCATACATCAACTTCTGAACAAAAACTTACATTCGCATTATAGTTTTCTTCTTTTTTCTCAATTTCAGCTTCTTCTTTGTCAAAACCACTTTCAAAATTTGTGTTCTTCCCTCACAAATCAACACTGACACATAATTTTTGTCAGTTTCAATTCGAACGAATGGAAGATTAGTTTTGAAAGAATCCACAATTTTCTGATCATGAGAAGAGCATTGACGAAGGCAGCATCTGGTTTTGAAATCCGTGTGTTTTACAATTTCCCTTTTCATTTCCAATGGGAGGATTGACCAGTCTAGGGGACCAGTACGTTCTTCGAATACCCATTTTGGGAATTTTCGAGATAGAATTTCATGGACACGGCGGAGCATTTCTGGAAATTGGATGGGGTTCAGGGAGACAGAAACGGCGAAAAAAAATCAGCGAAATGACGGTGTGATCCAAAACGAAAAACATACAATAATTCCTACAGTAAGAATGTATGAAAAGGGAAAACAAGTTGATCTAGAAACATAATAAGTATAAATTAAACTAAATATTTCACAATTCAGATTTCATAATATCTAGCTCATGAAGCTAAAGCCTTCCCCATCCCTTTTTATAATGAAATCTCAAACTTCAAAGATTAGAATATGATTTTTCAGCTAGATTTGTGTAGGAGTTCTGTTATTGTGAGTGGGTAGAATCACCTGGGAAACGGGAAATATGCAAAAAAGACAGAGAAAAGAGAACAGAAAAAAAACGGAAAAAAGAGAGAGTGGGCGAGAGATGGAAAAAGAAGAGACGCAGAAGGAAAAACGGGAGTGGAAGAAGTATGAACGAATGGAATTGAAATTGAAAAGCGTTCCAGAATTTACAAGGAAAACGTTATTATTTTTTGAACAAGAAAAACAAAAATGTATCGAAAAGTCTGTATCCAATTGATAAAAACTTGGAAAAGTTATCAAGAAATCAACGGAAATGAATGCGAGTAAATAATTAGTCACCCTCATTTCCGAAGACAATTTATCGGTGGAAGAGTTTTCCGTTTCATATAAAAAAGAGCTCTTCAAGTTGACATCAGAATTGAAAAAAAAGAGTAGACTTTAGTTTTAGAAGAAAAAGTGAACCAAGAGAAAAATGGAAAAAGGAATATCATATCAAAAAATATCCGACCTTGATATTCCAAATCTTCTCTTCTTTTGATTCTAATTACCAAACAAACACGATACCTGACCTAGATCTGAAGCAAGTTAAAATAGAGAAAAAATATCACAAAATTTAGAAAAATAGTGAAATTTAATACACGATTTATCGGGCTATTAAAAACAAAATTGAAACAAGTTCTTATCAATTCTCTACCTGAAATGATTTATGTGTTGTTTATCTCGTGCACATTGTTTCCTTGTTCAATTTTTCATTTTTGAATTTTACTTTTTTATTTTTGAATTCGTATCTTCTCTGAAAATATTCAACTTTCCAAATTTTCGATGATGCCGTTATAAAAAAGGGAAAAAGACACGAAGATCACTAATTTGTGCTTCATTTCGTGTCAAATTGTGACCACTTCGTGTTTTGTAGCCAGTCTACCCTACACACATAATGGAGGTCCTGAACAAATGAATGAATGTGACAAATGAAATAGTGTTGATTTTGAAGAGACGCAGAGAAAGAAAAAGGAAAAGGAAATATGAAGGGCAAGAAGTTTATCAGACGTAATTTCTACCAAAGAAATGCAAGTTTCAAGGGGTTTCTTTTCTGAAACCGCCTAATTTTCTTCAGATTTCGAAAAACTTTGTGTAAATGTATGTATGTATGTTAATTTCTGCCTGTAACTACTTGTTTTTCAGAATATGACATCTTCCTTAGGTACTTCCAATGACGTTCCCAAAAACTGTAAAATATGCCAGGTTCAGGCCCACGGGCTTCATTTTGGAGTAATGACTTGTAGAGCATGCGCTGCATTTTTCAGGTAACTCTAACTAACTAGTAAGCACATTTTCGTAAACATATATCAAAAATGCTGAGTTTTATTTTAGAAGAACAATAGTAGAGAATCGTTCAAATAAGTACCTCTGCCGGAAAGATGACAATAGCTGTAAAGTTGTGCCAGATGACAGGTTGACTCAAATCTAATTGAATTATGAAACTTTGAGAAGAAACTTTAGATATCACTGCAAATCATGCCGATTCAAAAAGTGCGTGTCACTCGGGATGACTCCAGAATGTGAGTTTTACATATGTTATTCAGAAAAACCATCAGATTTCAGATGTGCAACGACATCGAGATCTTTTTGGTAGCCGCCATAAAAAACTTGAACCGTCAATCATTAAAAGGCTTAATGATAAACTACAAGAACAAACAGTGAAGCCCAAAAAAGTGATTGACATCAGTGCGACCAAAAGAGAGATTATGAGAATACTCAATGATGTAAAATGAATTAAGATAAGTCATCTGAACCATTTTTGATTCCAGACGTCGTTGTCTAATTCTTCTGAAATATACAAGTTGAACACACTAGAAATCGCCGAATACGCTTTGGCAGAATGGAGAGGAAAACAGAAACCTGTAAATAAACTAAAACATTTAGTGGTTCTCCCAATCAAAAAATTGTTTGAAATGTTCAAAAAGCAAATGTTCGTAGTGGCCAGATGGTTGTCCTATTCATCAGATTTTCATAAGATGACCAATGATCAAAAGGTACTATTTTTGCCAACACATAACTTTACAAGATTAATTTCAGTACCAATTCTTCAAACTTGTCTGGAATATCTGGCGGAAATTTGAAAGATATCAAATTTCTCTCGAACTATTTGGAAAAGAAGCGGTTTCGCTTGAAGTAAGCTTTACCTCTTTCTGTAATCTAAGCTTAGTAGTTTTCAGAAATTTGCCGTCACTAATCAAGATTATGTGAGTAGCTCCATGCAACTAAAGTTTTCTGAAATCTCTGATGAAACCGATGAACAATTGTCAAAATGCTTCAAGGATGTATGGAGAGAAATGTTTGGACAAGTTGCTCATCGGCTATTGTTTCTAGAGCCAACATCCACTGAAATGGCATTCATGTTGAGTGAAATGTGTTGGCAAATCGCTGGAAAATCTTTGCAAGGCGAAGTTCTAGAACTTTCTGAAAAAGTTAGAGACGAGTTAGCTGATAATCTTCACAATTACTACAAAACAGACTACAACTATGCCGTTCGACTGATAAAACTAACAAAAATTGTGAATTCGATCATTAAATTCCACACGGAACTAAAAGGCCGTATGGAAATTGTTCGAATTTTTGATGTTTTCAATGTGGACTTGTCAGAACCTGATTTGTATGATATTTGACTTTTTTCTTTGAAAATGAACAATTCGTACTGAGAAAAAACAAGTTTGTAATAAGAAAGGAAAGTATTTTTGAAATTTTTGAGCTTTTACTTCCGCTGGAAAAACAAACAAGAAGTTCACTAATTCTGAAATTGTTTTTGGAATTTTGAAAATAACCAAAAACCAAAAAAAAACTTGTGCTTCCTAGTACTAAAAAGCTTGAAAATATCACTATCAGGTCTTCAAAAGAATAAGACATAATACTCAAGTTTTAACGTAACATTATTCCAATTAGTATTTTGCTTCGAGTGTAATTAGAATCTTGTCTAGTTGAGCTCTTACTCAGATTTTGACTTTTTTGTGTTTTTCTCATTCACTTCCAAATTTCATTCCAAAATTTTCTGATTCCAGCTTCAAAAATCATGAATTTTTCTTCCCTAAAAACTCCGGAGTTCCTTTCCCACAGTCTTCATTATTCTATCATATTTGAAATCCCTGTTCATATCATTGGCACTTATTGTATTCTTTTCAAAACTCCCAAAGTAATGGAATCCCTGAAATGGAATATGTTGGCTCAAAGTGTTTCCGGAATCATGTCAGATGTGATTATAAACATTTTGGTTTGTCCATTTTTGATGCTTCCGGCTATTGGCGGATTCGGAATGGGAATTCTTTCTGAGTGGAATGTTCCATTGACAGTTCAATCTTATCTTGTTTTCACTTCATTACTCTGTAAGTTTCGGATCCTTATCCGAATCCGAATCAGCATTTTTTTTATATATTAGTTCTTCCCTTGCAGTAGTTGCTGTATCAATTGTCTCAGTTTTTGAAAACCGATTTTTCATCATTTATGGAAAGCCTTCTTGTTGGGGGAAGTTCCGGTACATCTTGCTCCTCCTTAACATTATTCTTACCTTCACTGCATTCATCCCACCCCTTCTACTAGTGCCGGAACAGAAAAGCGCACTTTTTACAATGGAAATCGTGAGTTTGTCATCATTTTTTTCTGTGAACTTGATAACTATTTCAGAGACATCCCGAAATTCCGATTCACCAATATCGCGATTCATTATTCATAATCTCTCTAGACTATAACTCCACATTAATCTCTTTATTCGGAGCTTGCTCAATTACCACGATGGAAGTGATTGTGTTTGTAGCTCTAATCGTTTTGAGAGTTTACAAGGATTGGCATCGCAAAATGCAATCTAGAAGAACCACTATACTTCAGATAAAACTTTTGCTTGCAATTCTCGTTCAGGTATTCTTATTTTTTAGCAAAATTAACCTTCGTTGCTCCAGAACTCAATCCCAACTGTCACCCTGCTCACTCCAGTCGCATATGTTTCCTTTTCAATATTTCAACATCATTACGATCAAGCTTTAAATAATATTTCCATTGTATTGTTATCATTACACGGAGTTATGTCAACTATTGTGATGATATTGATTCATGAGCATTACAGGAACGCCATTAAGAGCTCGTGTTGTAAAATTAGTGTTTTGAAAAAGCATAATAAAGTTTTGAGCACCTAACTTATATTCGGCTCTCTTCGGTTCTTATTTCTCATTAGACACTAAGTGATATTCTATTTACTCGAAACAGGAGATATAAACTTTGTCAATCTGATGGAAAAATGGATTTTATGTGAAACAGATGGAAACAAACAGTTTTCATAGTACATTGACTTTGAGCATACTCACTTCCATAGTGTAATAGTGTACATAAACTAATCCTTGAACAAGATCTTCTCTTAACTTTTGAAGGAATTTCACAGACGTACACATTTGGTTCGAGCATTTGTTGAAATTTCGAGAATCACTGATTAGTTTGAAATTCCGAAAATTCCCAGTTCGTCTGCATTGTGTTTTGTCAAGCTGATATTCTGATTAGACAGGAAGTTGTTTTTTTGTTTTTTTTTCGAAATTTGACGCATAACGCTTTTGGGTAACCACGGCTAATGGGTATCTTGAATCAACTTTTCATATTGTCAAACCAAGGCTATGAACGCTTCCTTTCTGTCTTCCACTGATTTTGTATACAAAAGTTTACATTACGCAACAATTGTTGAAGTTCCAATTCACTTGTTCGGCACATTTTTTATTCTACGAAAAACTCCAAAAGTCATGGAATCTGTCAAATCGAGTCTGTTAGCTCTCCAATTATTTAGCATGTCTACAGACTTCATTGCAAGTGTTTTGATATGCCCATTTTTGATGATTCCCGCGTTTTGTGGAGTTTTTATGGGAGTTTTCACAAGTTTAGGAATACCTCCTACAGTGCAGCTATATATTGGATGGACTTCTATCTTTTGTGAGTTTTCCCAGCTACAGTAACAAAAAAAGGTTAGGCGGTTTATAGTGACATTCGTATCATTGGTCGCACTATTCGAAAATCGATTTTTCATAGTTGTTGGTGAAGATTATGGCTGGCAGAAAGTTCATTATCCGTTCCTTGTAATTAATTACATTTTGGATTTCGTATCTTTTATACCTTCCATTCTACTTGTTCCAGAGCAGAAAAACGCATTACATGAAGTTCAAAAAGTGAGAAAACAAGGTTTTCAACCATCCCGTCATATTTGAAACTTCCAGAAGTTTTCTGAAGTTCCAATCCATCAATACACAGAATCCATATTTGTTATCTCTTTAGATCAATCAACTTTCTTTAACTCAATAGTCGTAATAAGCTTATTTCATCTTCTGCAAATAGCATCATTTAATTTGGCACTTTTATTTAAAATTCAGAGTAATTTGAGACGGAAAGTTCAGTCTCAAAAAACTTTTGAATTGCAAATCAAGTTCCTGGGAGCAATTGTAATTCAGGTAACTAATTTGATCTTCGAAAATGTTTTGACTACATAAAAAACAATTTTCAGACTGCTATCCCATTGATCACTTTTCTTATACCAGGCTCGTACTTTTTCTACTCAATCAGCTTCAATTTTTATCAACAGTCTTTGAACAATGTTGCAATATTCATGGTTTCCCTACATGGAGTTATCTTTTCCCTTGTCATGGTTTTGATTCATGAACCTTAGAAATACTTTGAAAGATGTTCGGTTTCCTAGAACTGTTTTGGTGAATTGGAATAAAGTCATCACTTTTTAATCTCAATTTCATGTAAACTACGGTTTTTTGGCACTTGTTCTCTCTAGCACAATGATATTAGCGGATTATTTTTCTTCACAACAGCCGACTAAATAAAAAACAGAAAAAAAATACAGTAATAAAAGAAGACCAGAAAATCAAAAGGAATAGTATCAACTTGAAATTTTAGGACAGTTCCAACATTTCGCACGATCCGAAATAAGATATGAATGAGAGTCCAATTTGCGGGCAGATCTTATCGAATGATCACGAAGACTTTTGAGAGACAACCAATTTCTGACCCGAATGGTACTTTATGAAAAATTACTGGTTAATTGGAAAGCTCGCGATTTTCAGAAAAGGAAATGCTATATTTCTGAAACGTTTATCAAAATGAAGATTGGTATGGCTCTTCTCTAGAAATTACGGACACTTATTTTTTATCAACTGATTCATATCAGCTCTAGCTCTATATCCCCACAATTATATGTATATGCGTACTCCGAGCTTTTTTCAGACACCTCCAAGTAATTTTCAGACGTTTCCAATCACAAATCAGAATCATCGCCTCCTCAGTATTCATAGATCTAATCGGTCAGTTTCCGTGTTTCAAAAATCGGGACAAGATACTTTTTTCTTTCCGCATGTTTTAGGTAACGGGGAATGACTTTGAATAGTCATTTATCGCCGACACATCAAACCAGGAAACAAAGAGCAAATTTGTAAGAGCTTTTGAATACAGTAACCAGCTACTGTAAGGGCAGTGAATAATAAATGAATTTGAATGAAATCTGTACGGAAATCTGATCAGAAACGTATTTTAACATCAAATCACATTTCGGCAGGAACCCAAAAGGTACCGCTGACATTTTGCTTTTGATAGCATTTTTTTATCATTCATACAAACACAGGTAAGTATGTACATTAAAGCCATTTATTAATAGAACAATAATGAACACCGATGAACCATAAAGCAGTTTCATGTTGAAAAAAAAAACCCGTTCAGACACACCAAAATGCTCAAGATACATTAAAAAATTACTATTTCTTTTATCAAGTCAACAAAATATTCTTAACCGAATCATCGAATTTCATAAAGTTAAAGAGATCCGAGACCCGTGTCTGATTATAAATAGTCTTGACTCCGCATCGAATTGAACCAATTAACAGGATTATTTCGCCAAAACGTTCGGCTCCATTTTCAGGGTACTTGCTCATTGAATGATCCATTAGTTCCTCCATACATCTGGTGTAGAATCCAGCAAGAACGCCTTCTTGACCAGCGTAGATGGCCCGTTTGGAGCAGGAAGCTGAAATATTGAGGGATTTAAAAATGAGGCTACGGTAGGCATGATCAAAGGCAAACTAAATTAATGAGATGGTACGGTAGGTTCAAAGTAGGAAAGTTTCAAAACTTACGGCTTAAAAGTAGAATAGTCTTCAGAGCGGCACACTCGATTTCATCAATTTCCAACTTCCGGAAAGGATTGCTCACACAATGAAGAAGCTCCGAAACAAAATTGTGATGAAGTCTGAAGCTTTTTCTATTAACTTTGCACATTATTCATCAACTTACTGTGTCTTAATCCTCAAGTTCTCAGCCGAATCCAAACTAGTCATTGGCATTCCAAAAAAATAATCCGGATGCATAAAACTGCCATTCTGTAGTAGCCAAACCCCCAAATCAGCTTCCTTAGCTGTTTTGAATCCTTGATCAATCAAAAGGAACGCAAGACAATATTCAGCCAGAATACTCTTTTTGGATTCAGCCGGAAGTTTTTTGAAAGGTTTGAATCGATTCCCCCATTCAGCTGATTGTTTTAAGCATAACTTTAGCATAATGTTGACGTCATGAGCTCGGGCCCTTCGACGAAATTTTACAAAATTCTGAAACAAATCAAATTGATGATGACTTTGAAATTTTTGGGAATCTTACCGAACTATCCCTATGAAAAGCCACATCGACCTGGTGCTCAGCAAAGTATCGAAGATGCTCGGAATATTGCATGTTTTGAAAATTGGCGAATTCCCGAAGAAATGTTTCATTGTCTGGAATTTCATTGTTGGGAAAGGTTCAAACACATATAAGTGATACCATCAATGATGATAAGCTCTGGACTAGCTGATTTTTCTGTCGAAGTTTTTCTAGGACCAACTAGATCTCTTCTTTGAATAGCACCAGGCCGCATGCCAACTCGTAGACACTTTTGAAACCTACAGTACCGGCAGGCACAGCGATAGGCTGAAATAAAAAAGGGATCAGTAAAAATTGAGGGCATCTTCATTGAAAAAAAAAGTTTCAGAAAAGTACTTTTGTGCGCGGACTTCACCATGAAAAAGTATTCAAAGAAAAAAAACTTACTATGAGAAATCAAGCAATTTTGATCTCGAAGGCACTTATATTGCATCTTATTCACAATTGCCCTTCGAAAGAATACCGTACACCCGAGGCACGCAGGTGCACCGTATCGCCGACTGTTCACTCGATCGCCGCAAACATCACACACTTCTGAAGACGTTTTGGGAATAGAAGGGGATATTGAAGAAGATGTTGAAGAAGGTGTAGAAAGCATTAGAACGTCTTCTGGATTGATTATTTTCACGTGGTTTTCAAATGGGGACATTTTGAGGGAACCTGAAACAATTTGAAATTTTGAGTTGAGAGAAAAATTTGAAGAAAAGTGCATAGAAACAGAAAAAATCCGAGGAAATACTGATTTTAAAATAAAGGACAGTGCAATTCTTCGATAAGATTTCAAAGTTTACAAAAGAAAAAATCTCGAATTTCTAAGAAATGATGACAATAGGACACACACATAGTCCAAAATCTTCAGAACCATTGGATTGGACTAACGCCGGAAGATCAGAATCTCCGATAGAAGGCGTGATTCCGTGCAGCGTTAGTCCAATTCGTTTCTAGCATGAATTGAACGAAATGGTCTACACGCCTGCAATGGGAACAAGACACGAATCGGAGATGAATATCAGCTTTTTGGAGAAGGAATAGGGTTCAAGAAGTCAAAAATGATGATCAGTTCTAAAATGAAGGAAAATGTTCCATTTCTCAGGGAGAGATCAAATATCTCCAACATTTTCAGAACAAAAGGTAAATTGCAGGATATCCCCTCATTGTAAACTGTTCAATAAATCGAAATGAAACCGTCTAAACACACAAAACTAGACTGGCACAGAAAACTCGTGGATTCGAACATCCCGTTTCCTATTTCTTTTTGGGGCTTACACTAAATAACAAAGAGTCTAGTAGTTCGACCAAATCTGTTTGTTTCCTTCTGTTCAAACAATAAAAACTTGTCTACCGTCATCCAAAGTCAAAGAATACTGAAAAAGGATCTTTAGTTTGAGCTCAAAACTTTGGACTGAGTTCTCAAATACTTGCAAAATACATAGTTTTCAATCTAAAAGATTTATGACCGCCCATTTTTTTGAAAAAAGATCTTGATGTCCATAAATCTTCTAAAACTACAAAAATCCATAAATCTTAAGAATCCAAAAAAGCCAAAGTCTCTTCTAAACCGGGCTTAAATTGACCAAAGACTGCGAGCAAGAAACATGGAGAAAGTGTGCGATCTAATTCCATTTTGATGAAAATAACACGTTGGAAGTAAGTGAAAACATGAAATTTCGGAAATTTTGAAGTGAGGGATTCAAAAAAAAAGGAAACTTCAAAATTCAATGTGGGGTTTGAGCAAGATGAGATAGGGATAAATCTTACAGAGCATCTACTGTAAAGAAAAAATAGTGGATTACTGTATTTTCAGCAAAATCGTAACTTTTATGCCGAACTTTTTCAAAGTGTGGCTTCAAAAGTTGGAGGTTGTGCCCTCTCCGAAATACTTCTAGCGCAAAAGGAAACGATAAAAATCATTGTACAAATGGATATCGAAGCTGCGAGTCTCCATCGTCACAAGGAGACTGGGCCTTACCGACGAATCAAAAAGAGATATTCATCTTGGACGGAGAAGTGGAATGGAAGAAGAGAATAAAAGTTCGGATTACGGTAGATGTTGGTTTTTTTGAATGTGTGTAGTCTGCTATATTTATCCGCGATTTTTTGATGACGTAGGAGGTTTTTTGATGGAAATAGGAATTTAAAAAAAAAACAAAAAAGAAGAAGAACGAGATTCCAATGATAGAGATACCGTACGTGCAATCTCGGAAAAATGTCCGATTGTGGAAGGGAAAAGCATTCATGCCGTAAGAGTATCGAACTTCTGTAGCCCCTCTGATAGCTGGGCAACACTGATTCAAATGTGCGACTTCATGGGAGAGGAAAGCAATAATGAAGGCCTTATGACTAACTTAAGTTGGAGCTGAACATTATTAGACCGGCGCATTGCAAGAAACCGCTCTGTACGGTATATGTGGACCCAAAAATAATTGTGTGAACGCTTTTTGGAAAAACTAGCGTGCATCTCTTTCGACTTTAAAGTTCATGGTTCTGTTCATTTTGACTATTCTCTTTCATACTATGAAAATCCATATGGAAGCAAAAGTTTAGTTCAATGTTCTCGTTAATTTTTTTAGAAAGAAAACTTAGGCATCCAGTTGTTTCTGTTTTGAGATATTTGTGCTGAAATTATAAAGCTGGCTACTTCCGAAATTGGACGGAAGAACAGAGCTCCTAAGCCTTTCTCGAATGATAACAAGGTCAAAAATAAGCGTAGTTTAATTTTTCAATTCAAGAAACTATAATTTAGAGATTCAGCCACAGCCATTCTATTCCCGCTGGTTTCAAAAAAACATCAGTTCAAGAGATGCATATCGAATTGAATCTTGTATAAAAAATCCGATTCTTAATGATTAACTGTTTTCTAGATACATGGAATGAGTTCAGATTCCTATCGCCTTGTTTTTCGAAAATAAAAAGGATTCGGCAGCAAACTTCATTATTTAAATGAGATACATCAGTTTCAATTAACAAACCACAGGTTTTGAAAGTTATATTGAATAAGACGATTGTAGAACAAAAACAAGACGAGGAAAATGTAAAATAAATAAAAAAAAGTGTGATATACTTGCCTTTTAAACTTCGGAAAAACGAATAAAATCACAAAGAAGAAGAGCTGTGAGTTGTCTACATAAAACCTGGGATACTATAGAATACAAGACCAGGAAATCAGAAAACTAGAAACTTGAAAGTGACTTTTTGAACAGTATGGGAAAGAAAAAGATTCTCAGTAAAGTAGTCTTCGTAAAAACCTGCATTAAAAGGGCATCCATTTTGACATGAATCACTTAAGGTCGTTTGCGGAGGGCTCTTGTATCAAGTGGGCCTTCTAACAAGTGGGGCTCTTACATTGTCCCTGAAGCAGTTTAAAGCAACTTTTTTTGTTTCGAAATGCCCAGTTTTATGAAGTAGAGGTTCACATTGAAGTTTTGATCTATTCTAAGAGTAATTGTCAGTAATCTGGCTCGAAAACATTTGTTTCAATTTAGTAGTTTATCAGTCAAAGGAATTCTCTATTAAATGTAATCTTTATGATAAAATGAGTGATTTGAAAATGTGGCTCTTCTTATACGAGGTTTACATGTGACATGAGCTGCATGGCAAAATGACATAAGCTTCACCAATCGAAGAGTCACTCTTAGACTGACAATTTTGCACCGCATATCTGTTAAAAGAACTCAGATAAGAAGTACAAAGTAATTTTTCGAAACATCAGTCATACCATTCAAGTTTTCAAGGATTATAAACTACGTCAATCAAACGACTTTTTGAAAAAATTTACCAATTAATCCACGAGTTTTGTGGGGGAGTTCTTACATCAAATAGATTAATACGGTGGTTTCAAAAACACCGACATTTTTTTAAACCGCAAAGTTTTGAAATTCATGCAAAAGAGCTTGATCGTTCTTTAAACTTTTTGAAAATTTATTTTTGTTGAATTGAACAAAAAGACATCATACCTGTGTAGTTTGCTTTTTGCTTTACCTGATCAAAGCAAAAAAAAAGTGATGTTTGTATTTTCATTTCAAAAAGCCGAAATACGATTTCATGAGTGGCATTTTCTAGAATACACGAACATCAGGAAATTTGGGTTTTCAGTCGTTCAGACGTTCATTCTAAATCACAAAATGAAGATGTGACTGTAACATCTAGAACAAAAACAATCTTCAATTACCGAAAACTACAAAAATCGTATAGCTGGTGGTACCCATCAAAAAAACAGTGCCGAAGACAATAACAATTTTCGAGATGTGCTTGCAAAATGAACGGTGGTTCAGTAATCAGTGAACAGAGCAGAGCACAAAACAGGAAAACAAGGCACAATAGGGAGTAAGGTAGATGGGTTGAGTTTTGGTCATTCTATAGTCATAATTAGAAAAAAAATGGAGATGAAGTCAAAGAAAAAGTAAAAAAAAATGATTTTCAAAATAGTTTCCAGAATTTTCAAAATAGTTTTTTGATGAACAGTTATTTTATACATAGTTATGGTGGGAGAGTAAGAAAGTTCTGATTATAGGAAAACTGTTCCAAAACTTCGATCTAAAACTGAATTTTCAGAAAATTTTTTGGAAATTAGCGTCAAAATTCCGGCTTGAGCCAGGAAATTCACGTTCAATTATAATCTTTGTTCTATTAGAATAAAGTAATGGGAAAGCTGAGGACAACTGGACTCTCAGACTGTATTCAAGGAAACCAGAAAATGATTTATGGACCTTCGGAATTCATGATGGGTTAGCAAAAAATGAAGAGATGAAGTATACATTTTTTGTGTCAAACTCTGTGAGCATATATTAAATGGTATCACAATTCAGAGTTCCAGGCTCATGACCAACAAAACCGAATTTTCAAAAAATGTTTTGTGAGCAGATGAATGCATAAACAATGAAATTATGTTTTCGAAAAGTTTAGAGTTCAAATTAACAGGTATCAAAATGAGCTTGAAAAAAGCCAAACAAACAAAACACAGTTTCTTCATTACAGAGAAATTAAAGAAAAAAACCATCCAGACTACGTGAGAATTGTTCCGTTGCACACGGAAGATTTTTGGTCTCCATTTTCCTTCTCTTTCCATCACTGCACCTTCAAAATGAAAAGTCGGAGATGGTTATCTGGAAATCTATTCCTCCTTTTTCTCTTTCTCCGCCTTTCAAAAAGTCCTCCAATTTTGGAAGAGATGTTTAGAACACGGAGGATGGAATGTGTGGAGTTTGATCGAAAAAAAAGTGCGGAGAGTTGGAAAAATGGTTTTTGGTTTTTTTTCAAATTCAAATAATTGTTTGCAAATGACTCCGGCTCACGTGTAAGAATGTAAGATAATCATGGTCTTGGTGGCATGGGATTTTGAGATATTAGCTACATTTAGTACGTGGAGGATGTGAGATTGAAATAGAAGTCGGCTAAATTTTTTTACTTTTTTGAGTTGGAGAGAAATGCAAAAATAGCAGCTTTCAAACAAATTTTCGGACTAAAAACTTTAGGGTGCTACTGAAATTTACACGATGTAGATTACTGTAGGCCACTTCTAGGAGCTCAGTTGATATTCTACATTGCTACAGCTCATTCATTGAAACGCATTTGAGCAAAAAGTCTAATTCAAGCTTTCAAAATTCCATTAATAAACAAGTGAAACACCCAACAAAAGTTCAAGATTCCAAACGAAATTCTTTGAACTTGTGAGTCATGTTCAAAAAATGAATGAATTCTCATCAAAGTGTAAATATATCAAACAAACAGAAAAGAAACAAAGTTACAAGAACCTAAGTAACCACGAATTGATCGTTAGATCAGATTAGATTTGAAAATAACTGAAAAAAATCCTTCTCTACAAAACGAAAACTGCCTTAAACAGCTCTGCAAACCAAAAAATTCCACCACGAGACCAACGAAAAAAAAAAACAGCGGCCGAGCAGGCTCTTCCATTGTTACCATAACTAAAACAAACTACATTTTCGTAGGAAGTAGACACTGTCTGTTCTCTTGAGCTCTTCTCTCTTACCTCCACGGAAGAAGAAGTTGCTAATAAAACAAATAATTTTTTTTCTCGTTCGTCTCGCCTCGTTCCTCACTCAAAAACCACCCGGAGCCGCAATGCTCGTTCGGTGTGCGCGGACTCTGTCTGGACTCAATTCATTGGGTACAAAGTACACGATCGTTTTAGCAATCTTGATTTTTTGAACAATCCTGTTTGAAAAGCTTACTATGATAGTGATAAGAACATCAGGCTCTAGTGTAGTGAGAAAGATGGGAGATCAAAAATGAGAGCTCTATTTAATCAAAGAAGTACCGAAAAACCACAATGGGGTGAGGTGATGAAAAGGGGCGTTGTATTTGCGATGATTTCATTTAGCGAGTGCACGGAATTCGTTATTATTGGATCTATGAAAGTTTGGGGTTAAGAAGCCGAAAATAAGGAGAACAAATGAATGTGATGGTTTATGAGTTCTTGTTTTTGTTTTTTTATTCTTTGGTTAATTTGAAATGAATTCTTCCGATATCGCGTTTGTGTAATTTTAAGGAAACACTTGTTGTCAACATTAGGGAAGTACACTTGATTCATAATATTCATGAATCAACGAACATCAAGATAATATCTGAAGATATGGGCACAAACTCCATAGAAAAGTAAAACGTCAGAAGAATATACTTCTCCCAAAAGAATGAAACGAGGTTATTTAAAGAAACTCAAAGCAGGATCGAATCTGACCATGTGATGTTTTTTTCTCGGAATCACCAAAAAAAAACAGTTTTTGAAGCTGTGCAGTTCAGTGTGGATCTTTAGCCAATTCACTGCTTTTCCTCATGAAAATCTTAAAAATCCTAGCTATTTAATCAAAAATTCACCTTCATCCTTCTTTGATTTTCCATACAGTGGGCAGTCCATTTCAGAGAATGCACTTTTACACGCACGACACCGTACACCAAGATATCATCAAACAATCGGATACAAAACACGATTAACGGTCTCCGATCTACTGAGGGAATGTATGTAGTTTAAATAAGAAGAAATGAATTTGTCAACCGTTTTCTCTGCTCTTTTCCTTCAAACTATGAATCATCATCTTCGTTCCCTTATTTCCCATCTCTTTTCCTGTCCCATTCGGTCATAAAATCAAAATTTATGCATAAATCTACATTCCGATCATGTGCCTTCCTCCCTTTTCCCTAGAACAATGATTCATTCGGCTATCAAACAATAACAATATGTCGATATATCGGCTTTTTGTTATTTTAGGCTCTTGGATTGCTTATACTCATTGTTTGCCTTATATTCAGCTTGAACAAGATGAGAGTAGAGACTCCATTAGGACTTGTGAGATTTCGGTGAGTTGGAAGATGGGGGAACTTGCTAGAGTATGAAGAAAACCGTGGTTATTTGAAGAAAAAAACGTTCGATAAAGATCCCGTAGCGCTTGGGGTATATTGATTTAGGCTACAATATTTCATCACTATCTAAACTAGCAAGTCTTAAAACCTTATTTATGTTTGTACAACATCCAAACTTAGGGCTACGTCAACCGTCAAACCTATCAACTCCATGGAAACCTCTATAACTGTCGTTCCCCTGCCATGAATTGCACTATGGACACACATGAATACCTGACCAATACAAGAAACAATATCGAGTGTCGAGTCCCCTCGAACACGTGGCTTTTCTATGATGATGTGAGTTAGTCCCATGGTTTTCAGACAAAACTTTTCGATATTCCAGAAAGAATGCGCTTTTCGTTTCTACTACCGCCGCACTTATTGTGAAGACGAGCTCCTTTGCTACAGTATCGCTATCACATGTCACGCGGTCATTTCTCCAAAACTGTGGTTCTACCTCTTGGTCTTTGTGATTCTGCTCCTCTCAGTTCTCATCCCATTTGGGCTTGTGTATCTTATCTATGTGAAGAAATACAGAATAATCTGGACATCTGTGAAAGAAAAGTGAGCTATTTACCTGTTTTATAAGGGCGTATCTTGTTATTCAGACACCGAACCTATGTGGACCCTGCACCCGAAGAGCTAGAACTCCAGGAACTACCCACCAGACTGTAAACTTTTTTTCACATACCTTTCTCAATTTTCTTATATGTATATCGTGTGCATATATATTCAAACTTCACGAAACTAATAAAAATATTCTCTTCTTGATCTTCCAATTTTGCCAGTTTTGGAATACCTAGTCACATGAATCAAGCTGAAAAAGTTAAGAACACAAAAAAGCGAACACGCGTTCGCACTCTCTATTCCTTTAGGATCTAATCAACTTCTTAAAAATGTCTTAAAGATGTGCAAAACTTGAATAAAAATGATGACCAGTCGCTTACCTCACTGTCTCGCCGATTACAAAAAAAGCGAACGGAGTTAGTATAAAAAGGATGGAGGAGGCGTGGTGTGACTTGACTTGAACACCAATCATTTTTGGTAATAATATATATTTTAATTCGGGGAAAAAAAGAAAGTTTTTTCTTGCGTCGACATGTCATTAATACCTGCAAACTACACCCTGGATAGCGACGATCGACTGGTTGGAGCCATTGTCTCCACGGTAGGTTATTTGGACTCATGTGGATCTTGAGAAGGTTCCAGCTTAAAATGCATAATGGATCCAGCCATTTTTTTTCTTAAGAAACTACTCCACTTGAGCTTTTGATTATAAATCTTAAATTTTGAACACCCTCATCTGAAGCTTAGAGAGTACTATCTTGAACACTAAGTTCAGGCCCAACCTTCTAGTTCATTACCTTCCCTTTCTTTAGGAGTGCTTTCTCGGAGCCTTCCTGATCTCTCTTATCATCCTTGGGTGCTTCAAAATCCCGGCTATGCGCACCCCATTTGGAAACCTAACTATCAATCAAAGCACTGGCCAAATTTTAGCCTGTCTGTCTAACGGAATTTTTTTCTTTTTGGCTTTCATTTTGTAAGTTTAGCCATGCACCGTTGAGAAAAGCAAGACGATTCCAGAGATTTCCGTTTCGTTGTCGACTATTCTTTTATCAATGGAGCGATTTCACTATGTCTTTTGGGCATTATCCTCACAACTTATCTGTTAATGTCTCTAAATCGTTTGACTGCAATTACCTTGCCGTTTCAGTACCGATGGATGTTTGGGTACATAAGTTTATGGTGATGGAAAGTCAAGAGTGAAATTTTTGCAGAAAAAAAGCAATAAGGATAATGGTGTTTTTGAATTGGATGATCCCATTGTCAATCAGTACTTATCTCATAGTTTTCAGTAGGTTTGTCCAACGAAACACAGATCAATAGTTTTGTTTCAGAAGAATGCGGCTTTCAATTTTTTCATTATGGATGGACGTTTTCCACTATTCCAAATCGAGAGGTATACATTCTCTTGATCCAGCTTCTATCCAGCTTAGGAAAGCATTTTCAGAACTGTGGTCCATCTCTTCGTCTTTACCTTACCCTGAGTCAAATGCCTGTCACAGTTATCACAGTTGGATGTGATTTTATCACTTTATTGTTCCTCGTGATCGGTCGAAATCGAATTTTCAAATCGAAATCCGCGGAAATGAAACGGCGGGAAATGAATTTCGCAAGACAAGTTCTTGCACAAGGAGCCGTTTCTTTGGTTCACAGTTATTGGTATAACAAGGGAAGAGACTTGATTCCAGGGTTTTCAGAAGAGTGGAGAATATTTTTGACAACTTCTTTTTCTTCGAACTTGCTTCATTTGTTTGATGCGTAAGTGATGAATAGAAGGAACGAGCAGAAAATGATCAATTTTCAGAACCGTGGTTTTCACTTGCAACTTTGAGTTTAAGGATTGGCTCCTGAAGACCAAAAAGACCCAGACGTCATTTCTAGTATCTACTATTCGTGGAATCAGTCATTAATTTTTGGTTTTCTAATGAATTTTTGAACTTTGCTTGAACAGTAAAGCATATTCATAGTAAAAAAAAGTGGAAACCAAACAGATCAACAAAATGATGAGATTCAATAACAAGAGAAGCAAGAAAACATAATTGAGAACAGAATGAGAGGAATAAAGTATGAAAACGGAAGATGAATAACTTAGCTGATTAGACGCCGTCATCCTTCCGCTTCATCGCCAAATCAATCTTGAGAAGATCCAACTCCTTCTCAAGATTCTCCATTTCAATTCTCTCCTCCATTCGACGAATGGAATTAGCATGCATCAACTCCACTTCAAGTTTGGCTCTGTTCCCAAAGATCTGCACGTGAGCCTCCTCGAAGTTACTGATATGTCCTTTACCGACAATAAGCTTGCCCTTCGTTTCCTGAATCTCCGCCTCAAGCTTCTCATATTGATCCTGGCAAAGTGTAGCTTCGCACTCTGTTGCTCTTGCCTCTCCGAAAAAGTCCAGAACTTCCGCCTTTGCGGCATCCATTTTGACTCTAGTCTCCTCTACAATTTGTTTCTCCATAGTCTCGAGACTTTCGCCGGCGACTGTAATTAATAAAATGGTCAGTTTTTGAACTTCGTTAGTATGGAAGACTTACACTGTGAAGAATCGATAATACTTTTTTCGAGCTGATTGAACATGGTCTTCTGCTCATCGGTCATGTTGGGGGCTGAAATAAAGATGATAAATAATCAGTTGAAATCAAAGACAGGACGGTTGATTTAAAACGTCACAGTGTCTGAGTTGATAACAGTTTTGGAGAATTAGTTTGAAGCACATCTCTACTGTTTTTATATCTTTCGAACCAGCTAATACTCACCTGCGGAGTAGAGCAAGTCCTTGATCTGGACGGTGAAGTAAGCTATTGGACGAGGTGTCTCTGGGATAAAATCTGGGTTGCGGCGGACCAAATATGGAGTGTAATTCATCTGAAATAGATTATTGGGAAAATTCGGGAGAAAGGCAGTACAAAGATAGAATTCATCGGGTAGGAAACCTCGGCGGCATAATGAATAGAAATATAAATGTTATCGATGATTACATATTTATTCTGACCAAAATTTATAAGACAAGTTCAATTAATTGATGAACTTTTCCATTTTGAGCTCGCTCAACTCCATTTGAAGTTCATTCATTTTCTGTTCGTGATCCATACGAGCCTCGTCGTCCTTCTGCTTGTAATAGGCCCTCATCTTGTCATTCAATTTCTCCAATTCATCTTTAGTCTTCTGGCCATTCACAAGTTTCTCCTCAAGCTCAGAGAGTTCCCTCTTGTATCCTGCGAGTTTTTCAGTCTTCGTATCGATCATACCCCTGAAGAACTGCCTCTGATTGTCGGCCTTGGTGAAATCGATCTGAATTTTGTCCTTGGTTTCCGAAATGTTCTTTGTAGCTTCATTGAGACCTTGAATGCAGCTTCGCGCCTTGTTCCTAATTTTGGTTTCGATGACTGAAAATATGAAATTATATTATTTTGACAGAACTAAAACGAAGAGAAACTTTTCTAAGTTAGAGGGACTTTTGCTTTTCTAATGGCTTGCAAACTTTTTAGTAATTTGTAGCTGCAAACTTACGACTGTTTGCGCTCATGATGCTGACATTCAACTTGTTGAGCAGATCCTTTTGTTCCTGAGTCGCGTTGGGTGCTGAAATTTTGAGCTGATTATCATGGAAAAATGTAAGGATGGAGAGTTTGCAATCCTTAGAACTTGATGAAAAACCCAAGTTGCTCTCATTTGTTTTCGAAGAAAACTCACCAACTTCAGCAAAAAGCTTTTTCACTTGCATAAGGAAGTAAATGGGTTGACGTGGCATTTCCTTATTGAAGACGGTTTCGATGGGCTCCGATGAGGACATGATGGTTAGCTGCAAAACAAACGGATTCTTCGACATTTTTATTGAAGGAAATTCATTAACACAACTATAACTGCCTGGAAGCACTAGAAGCTGGTACAAATGATGAGAAAACTGTGGGCCCATCAGAGTTTTATGATCGATAGACAACTAAAATAAAAAACGGAAAAGAGGACGAGTGTGTGGTTAGCGACAATGTGAGTATAGAGCCTCTCAATGGCAAAAACGAATTAATGTTAACTGTTGAAATGATGGGAGAGTGAGTCAAAAAGAGAGATCGTCGAGCGCAAAGAAGGAGAGAGAACGGAATGAGAGCGATTTGGACCATATAGTGTCCCCTCTGCAAGACAGAAAGGGGATACAGAAGCGAGAGAGAAAATTATAAACAAATCAGTCTGGTACGTCTCCGCCTTTGAAAGAACGAAAGAGATCGGCTCATCAAAAAGTACTGTCGGAGCAGAATTTGTTCGACTTTCGTTAGTGGTATAAACAATGAGAACATCGTTGATTGTCAGAAAGGGGGCGGAGTTGAAATGCTGGAAAATATTTGTAAAGTAGACATGGGTAGAGATGGCACGATCTAACGAATATGGTAATAAGAAGAGTCTCAGTGAGCTATTTAGCTAAGCTAAATTATACAGTGTCTAAATTATCTGCTCCGCAACTTGCGAATATAGTTTCATTCAAAACAAAAACACTAGCTTTTTCAAGGCTACGACTTTTTTTCTAACTTTTTCAATCACAAAAAGCGCCTGCCAGATGCCAGCCAGGTGGCACTATACCATTACCATATCCAACAAAACTACTCAGCAGCTGCCTTCTTATTTTTAAAAAACTTTTTTCCTATATTTTCAATGTCTACCTGGATGTTATAAGTTGCAGGTGACTTGTTTTTGTTTAAACCTAGAGAAGAAGAAGAAAAGAAACGAAGAAATAACAACAAAAAACAAATTCGAAAAAATTTGACATTGATTTTCGTTTTGAAAATGAATGTTGCTGAGCTTCATAGAGGAAAAACTCCGTGAACTGACTGGGATCGAAATATGGAATCAAAAAGCCTCTCACAATTAAAATCGACATTATTGGAGAGCAGTTTCGAGTCACGATCGGTGCAATCGAGGGGCAAATTCCAGGCTAATTGAGTTATTGAAAATCGGAAAATCACACACAGCGAACATCGAAAGTTACATTTGAATGTTAGTCATAAGGCCCCGCTTTCTCTGTCTACTCAAACCGTTCTCTGTCTCTCACGAGTGAAAAGAGAGCTTTCGAAAAAGGGATAGACGGACGCCGACAGCTTGTCGGAAGATTGCTAATGTGTCACAAAGGTCACTCCTCATAAAAGTTTCGTTAGAGAAAAGAGAAAGCCGACAAAAACAGCTAATCACGTGATTTACGAGCAGATAAGGGACACTGATTGGATAGTTATGTATGCAAAGAGACAAAAGGCAGAGATAGAGAGGGAAAAGATGGAAATTAGTTTTGAAACTTTTATTGTTTATTGCAAAATTTGGAACAAACGTTAGGGATAGTTTTGGAAGGGGTAACTGAGACAGGAAACAAAAAGAAACAGATCGGGGAAAGTAAGTAGGCGATTGGAACAAAATATGTAAGGTTTCGGGCCACGGATAACGCTGAAAGCACCATAAAAAGCGGAATCAGGGGAAAGATTGGTAAAAATAGCGCCGGGGACCAAGTTGGGGAAAATGTTAGAGATAGTTTCGAATAGGGTAAGTGGGAAAGAGAAAGGATCGGAACAAGTTAGGGTAAAGATAAAAATGAAGCACGGGGTAAAAAGGCAGAGAAACCACTTGGAAGCTTTGAGTGGTACAGGTTAGATGACGGACGAATTCCATAAAACTCAAAAAAAAACGGAAAACTTTCAATTCTCAAATTCAGTTTCTCTCACCACAACTGTCTAAAAATATCTAACAGAACTTTCTGCCACCAAATAAACGATACAAACGCCCTATTCCTCTTTCGCTAATTCTAAGCGCGGTACCACTTCCAATTACACACCCGTCTCCATAGGTTCCCACGCTTTCTCGATTCAACAAAAGAAAAACAATTATACAGTTTTCTCTGCCAATACTTTCTCCAAATCATCCAACATTTGCGATACCTCTAGCTCTCGTTGCAACTTTTTGTTCTCTTCAACAGCATCCTCAAATCCGTTCTTGTATCGTTTAATGAAATGAAGCTGACCCTTGATGAATTTCTGATTTTCTGTCTCGTTGTCTTGGTATTCTTTGAGTTTTTCAAGAAAAATGTCTTGGACTTGACGTGTGGATTCTGAAAAGAAATTACTGTAGATGCAGTTATTGAAACAAAATTGAAAAAGCTTACCACAACTTTCTGCAATTGCTTCTTTCTCCAGATTCTGTAGCTTGTTTAGTTGTTCTTCTGTCATGTTTGGCGCTGAAAAACCACTAATTATTCGTGAAGCATCTTCAAGATTCAACTCGCCGATTTCCTGAACCAACTTGTGGATTTTGGCCAAATGGAACCCAATGGGTTTTGGTTCAGGCTTCGACTGGCTGCTAGATCCCTCGCTATTTTGATCCTTGGACGACATTTTTGATCTGGAATAGCAGATATTCAACAAGAAAAACCGATAGAATTAAAAGTGAAAAGACAAGAAAAGATTGTTGCAATATCTGCGTCTCCCTCCTGTTCTAACTGCTTTTCTAAACGAAAAACCATCATGCACAACCCCACACACAGAAATTTGTTATGGTAATGAAAAAGAGAGAAAAGAAGAAAGGGAGAAGGAGAAAAAGAATATGACACTGTTTGTTTTTGAGTGATTTTTTGATGGGATGCAATGGAAAAAATGAGGAAAAGAAGAAGAAGAGGGGAAAAGTGCAAGAAGGGGAAAGGAGGAGCCATGGGTGGTACAGGGAGGTGCGGAAATGGAGAAAAGATGGAGATTGCGAGAGGAGATGAGGCAGACAGTATCACGTCATAATTTAGCATTGGAGCGCCGAGATTATTTGAATTTACGAGGACAATCATGAGCCTTCGTTTTCTACGCAATTTGACCAAGATTTTCAGGATTTTAATATGACAGAGTTTCAAAAACTACTGCGGGCTTGAATAGACTGTAGGAAAATAAAAAAAAACAAAATTTGTAAAGTTTTTATTATCATGATAAAAGTTTTATATTGAATCACATCGTTACTGATGTTCATCCCATTCAATCTTCTTCCATTATCTTCCTCTTTTCAACGCCTTCCGAACAATCTTTGCCAACACTTCTCGATAATGTTGTATCATAAACATTGTTGGTAATGGGTCCAGCACTGGATAAACAGCCACAGCTATGCAAAATAATCCGCCAGCAAACTCATTTCCCATATGAAGAATAGGTATTGTGAACAGGATTGAAGATGGAGCATGCATCAGAATTGCAGGAATGCTCACTTGAGCGACTAACATATTCAGAAGTTGAGATTGCAAAGCTTTGTAACCTTCAGAATGATGAGATTCATGGAGAAGCTTTCCAACACCTTTATAACACTTGTTGGCGAATACGATGATAGTTAGAATTGATATTGACTGAAAAGCCTATGGATAGATCCGAGGGAACAGATCGACCTACCACCATTGTTAAGAGGACTCCCATAGCACTGAAAACCGTCCAATTCAATGTTTCGGTTCCATTTTGATTCTTCATATAATAATTGGGACCAATATAAGTCACTTCATTCATAGTGATTCCGTGTTTTGGGAAATAGCTTTCTCTGAAAACCCACGTTTTACTTCTTTCTTTCAGCTGTTTTGTGTACCTCAGAATACCATTGGTTGTTTCACTTGTACCCAACACTGTTATAAGCATACTACCCCATGCAACTCCATATAAAATAGGTGATAAAAACCAGACGGAAACTTTAAAGGGCGAATCCATTTTGACAAAAGGGCTTCTAAGAATCTGTTGTTGATATTACCCTGAAATCAAGCTCACCCAATGATTACGCAGTATCTATAGATGAAATGAAGAGTGAACATTGCCATTGACATCCCAAACATACTACAGAATATGACATTTAAAATTTGGGTTATCCAAATTGGAAACCCGAGACGATCTGTTCTGGCAATCACTAGAAACAGGGATTTGTAACTGTACAAGTCCTGAAACAGTTGAATCATTTTGAGACGTGCTCTGTAGATAATTTCAATCTTTACCGGTTGAACAAGCAACCCCAAAAATGCATAAATCATTTCAAAAACCGATATGTAGACCATCAAATACTTGTACATTCCAATGCCTTCTGGAGATCGAAACAAAATCAATTGAATCAGAATACTATTGATTGCAAATGATAAGACTGCACATATTTTCTGAGCCAAAACTTGAACGGTTTCCATATTTTATTAACAAAGACAGGGAATAAATGAAAATCGTATACGTTAGTGAAGAAATGAAGATAAAAGCAGCTTTAAATAATTAGAAGAGTGAATTTCCAATGGGAATTTTAATGTTTTTGTGCTCATTAGTCGGGTACATAAAGCGTTTTACTGTATCAAAGAGGGCGGAAGAAGTTCTTTACTTCCTTATTCTTCTTATTCTTCTCCTCCTCAGCGATTTCCGAACCATTTTTGTCAAAACGTCTCGATAATGTTGTATCATAAACATAGTTGGCAATGGGTCCAGAACTGGATACAGAGCAACGGCTATGCAAAATAATCCACCAGCGATTTCATTTCCAAAATGTAGAAAAGGTCCAGTTAATAAGACAGAAGATGGACCATGCATAAGCACTGCAGGAATGCTAACTTGCACAATGAGCATATTCAGAAGTTGAGATTGTAGAACTTTGTATCCTTCAGAATATTGTGATTCCTGGAGAAGGACACCAATCCCTTTATAGCATTTGTAGGCAAAGATTCCAATTGTTAAAATTGAAGATGTCTGAAAGCAATGGTATTCCAGTGATATGATAAGGGGCCAACTTACCACCATCACAATCATAATAGCCATTCCAACAAAGACTTTTATATTTAAAGATTCAATTCCATCCGGATCGATTACATAATAATTCGGACCAACATAAGTCACCTGATCTTTAGTAATCTGATGAGATGGGAAGAAATGTTCTCTGAAATTGATTTATTGAACAATTTTTCTTTTTTTTTCGATTTTTTGGTGAAATCACTCCAGAATCTTATCCGTAGACTCATTTGGCCCCAGTGTTATAATGGTTACGGCTGCCCATATGAAACCATACACAATCGGTGGTAAGAACCAAAGGCAAATTTTGAAAGTGGAATCCATTTTGACAAGGTGACTTCTGGAATTAAAGGTCTAGGAGTTTTTCAAAGTTATCTTGTTAACCCTGAAATTACGCAATATCGATAGATAAAATGTAGTGTGAACATTGCCATAGACATCCCAAACATACTACAGAACATGATATTGACTATTTGGATGGCCCAGATAGGAAGCCCTAGGCGATCTGTTCTAGCAATGACTAAGAATAAAGAGCTGTGGCTGAAGAACTCCTGAAGCCATTGTTGTTTAATACATGTTCTATTGTTAACTTCAAAGCTTACTGGTTGTACTATCAATCCCAAAAATGCATAAATCATTTCGAAAACTGATATATAGACCATCAAGTATTTGTACATCCCAATACCTTTTGGAGATCGAAACAAAATCAATTGAATCAGAATACTATTGATGGCAAATGATAAAACTGCACATATTTTCTGAGCCAAAAGTTGAACATTGGTTAACACATCCATTTTATCAGATTGACAGAAAATTATACAAATACAGCGAGTGTGACGGAAACATCAGAAAAACATTAGACACGTGGTTTGAGTACTAATAATAATAACAATTGTATAGTTAATTTCCGCAGGGAGTAGCACGAGAAGAAATATGGAAGGTGATTCTGAGAATGATTTTATCATAAAGGTTTTCATATCATAATGAAGCTTGATGGTTTTGAAATGAAAGAAAACAACGGGAAGAAAAATAGTTCAGATGATGTCAATGAACGTTTGCTAATTTTTCGTAAATATTCTCGCAAAAAAGACACTTCTTTCCACCCATAGCAACAGGATGTTGTACCCATCTGAGAAAATAATCTTCTTGGACTTTCACTGAAAAAAGCTATTAATCTTGGAAGATGGTTAATGAAGGAACTAACAGTTTCTGGCATTCAGGACGTCTTTTTCCAACTGATACAAGGAAGTACACCATGTTAGCACTGAACGATCTGAAATATGAAAAAAATATATAAGAAATACGAATACTTCAAAACTCACGATATTCACTGATCACTTTTACGGTTTCGGCAATTCTCGAGTTTCTTGCTTCTGTTTCCTCTTTGGTGAGTCTTCCAAAAATCACTCCTTTCCAATCTTCCCACAACTTTTGAAGAGCCTCCTCTGAAATAGAAAAAATTTGAGATAAAGCAACTTTAAAGAAACTCACCGGTCTCGGCGGCTTCCACTCCGGCTCTCAGCTCATGAAGATCAGCTTCATTCTCTTTAATGAACCCGGGAGAAGCTGAAGATTTAAAATGGTTATTGTGGAAAAAGTCAGTTTTACCTCTTTTCTCCCCATTGATCATTCTTTTAAGAATCACTTTTCTCGACGCTTCCAACTCGTCATCCATCTTCACCAGCTTTGCATTCCCTGAAAACGAAGATTCTGAATAAGTTCAGAAAGCTATGGGAAAGCTGGAAACAATTATATTAAGAAGAACAATCTCTAAGAACGAGACTTTTTGCACTAGGCCTTGGCACAAAAACAAAAACTTGTTTTGATCCAAACGATTGATTGATAGTATATACCCATAGGTAAAGTATTTCCAAAAAAGATACCACCTAGTCCATGTGACGTCATCACCCTGACATAAAGCTGAAATCAGGATTTTCAGTCCAAAAAGAGCTTTTTTTTTTCAACTTCGAGATAACTTTCTGAAATTTTTGGGAGGTCATTTAGCAAGTTTAGGGCATATGTACAACAATTTTCAGCCAGCTACAACTACTGAAAACATGTTTTTCAGAAAAAATTTAACGTTTTTTTGATTTTTCTCAAAAAAAATACACAGACCGGGTATTTGGAATTTTTTTCCCAGATTCCCCATGCAATTTCCTACAAAAAAGTCTCTTGGACCATACCGAATTTCGAGGACTCAAATTTGCTACGCGCGATTTTCCGAAAAACAGAGAAGGGTCCCCCCTTATGAAAATTTATTTTCGGAAAAAAATGAAAAAATTTTTTTTCTCTGACTAAGTGTTTTTCTTAAGGAAATTACTATAAAAAAGTGTCTGGTAAAGTTTGAGACCTCAATTCCAACTTTTAACCGAATTGGAGCTCACAATCTAGAATCAATGAATTTTCCCATTACTTTTTGAAGAATTTACCATATTGAACTCCAATTCGGTTAAAAGTTGGAATTAAGGTCTCAAACTTTACCAGACACTTTTTTATAGTAATTTCCTTAAGAAAAACACTTAGTCAGAGAAAAAAATTTTTTTCATTTTTTTCCGAAAATAAATTTTCATAAGGGGGGACCCTTCTCTGTTTTTCGGAAAATCGCGCGTAGCAAATTTGAGTCCTCGAAATTCGGTATGGTCCAAGAGACTTTTTTGTAGGAAATTGCATGGGGAATCTGGGAAAGAAATTCCAAATACCCGGTCTGTGTATTTTTTTTGAGAAAAATCAAAAAAACGTTGAATTTTTTCTGAAAAACATGTTTCCAGTAGTTGTAGCTGGCTGAAAATTGTTGTACATATGCCCTAAACTTGCTAAATGACCTCCCAAAAATTTCAGAAAGTTATCTCGAAGTTGAAAAAAAAAGCTCTTTTTGGACTGAAAATCCTGATTTCAGCTTTATGTCAGGGTGATGACGTCACATGGACTAGGTGGTATCTTTTTTGGAAATACTTTACCTATGGGTATATACTATCAATCAATCGTTTGGATCAAAACAAGTTTTTGTTTTTGTGCCAGTGGAAGTCTCCACCTTAGGGATAGTTCCTCTTAATATGATAAGATGAATCATCGGAATGTGAAACCGAAAAATAGTAGAAGTAGAAAAATAAACTTATTTCCATATTTTTTATCAAAAAGCGTTATAATATAGTATGAGTAATTAAAGTTTGAAGACTAGTGTGCTTCTTTTGGAGAACCAACTCTTCTTCCTCTCTTTCTTGTTTTTCTCATTGTTGCTAAATTTTGCACTGCAACTTGGACCGTTGTCTCCTTCTTCCTGTTCAACATTGCCCAATTTCATTTCCAATTTTTCAATCGTTTGCTTCTGGATCTTCAACATATCCTTCATAATTTGAATGTAAATGCAGTTTCGAACATTCACTGAAAGTCAAGAGGTAATCGTCGAGACATATCAATTGGTTAAACTTACCATCACTGTTGTCCATGAGTAGTCCTGTTCTTGTCGTGATCAACAATTCTTCATTGATGATCATGTATTTTTTGTCTAAAAACAATAGCATTAGTTTCATTTTTTCATAAATTGAATGCCATCTTAAGAAGACCATCGGAAAAATATCTTACTTTCTTTCAGAAACTGACTGATGGCGGTAGTCATCGCCTCCAATTCGCGGTCCTTACCATCATGGCTCACGAATTGGAGGTCAAACTTCTTCTTGAGTTCCTGAAGTTCCTCGGCTGTAATTAAAACAATTTTCTACTCGAACATAAACTGTGTAACTAACTCGTCTTGGCATTCTTGATTTCTTTACGAAGAGCCTCGAGTCTGTGTCTATTCTCTTCCATAAATGCCGTCTTGGCTGCAATTATCATCTTTTTATTCTGTTAATTCTGTTTAGGCTCACGTTACCTTTTTCTTCCTTTAAATCCATGTCGGCGAACACCTCCTTTTTCATCTTCTCAAACTTTGATTTCCTTCCGAACATTGTTTTCTGTAAAATTGAAGTTAGTAAATGGTTCTGAATGAGGCTGTGTGGTGGAAACGCAAGAGGAAGAAGGTAAGGGTTTAAGAATGGGAATCTTCGAAAGTCTTTTATTGGGTAAACAAGGATGTCATTGAGAAACCTTCTTCTTGGTTCTCATTGAAGCGCGTTTTCCTACTACATCCTTGATAGCCCTGCTGTCCCTGGGTCCATTGAGTGGCACAGTAATCGATTGGGAAAGAAAAACAAAAAAAAATAATCATGAGGAATAACGTGGTCAGTGATCATTCAAAATGAGTCACATGATGACTGTCCGTCCCTCTCTCTCTCCTGATTGGTGTTGGTGTTAAAAGTGATGCGAATTATTCAATATGAGGTTCTCAAAGAGTCAAATTACTTACAGTTCTATAGAATACTATAGAATATCCCAAAACAAAAGCACCCATTTGAAATTATATCACTTTGTGATGAAATCGAGCTTTCGCCTACTGGTGAAGATGGGTAGCTAAAGATAGACGCCTCTAGAATGAGACACGTCACTATGCCAAACAAAAAGAAGACGTTTTTTGAAAGCTTGTTGAAAAGTGGTAGAGTAGCAAAGTAACAAAGGAAGAAGAGTAAATACGAAAACTGATTTGATTCGTGATCAGCCGTTTTTCGATGGGCGGAGCTTGCAAATTCAAATTGTTGATGGCGCGAATTTTGTTAGGACGACTATCCAAATGAAAGACGATGAGAATAGTGGAGGTTCGCCATTTGTGAGTCATTACAGTTTTGCAGCAATTGGTTTCTGGAAAGCTCTTGTCATAGTTTCGAAACAAAATTGTTTTTCCTGTCAATTCCAATTTATTATGATTCATAAAGAAGAAGAAGCATGTCGAACAATCAAGGATATGAAATAAATTAGTCGCTCTAACTCTGATTATTGGCAGCTCCTTAGTTGTTGTTTTGCTCAACCAATGGATTGTTTGCCACGTGTTGTCTTAGAATCAAGATATCCAAACGTCTCACAAGCTCTGGAACCTCCTCGTTGGCTGGAAAACATTCAGTAATTAACGGAATGCAACTAAACCGAACTTACGATTTTTCAGAAAAATGAGATTCATTTGGATCATGTAGAACTCCAAAAGCCCATCTGTATTGAAACCTGAAAATCAAGGGGTAAAGAGCGATAACAAAATTTACTCACTATCCGTGTTGATTTCATCGATTCTTGCGAGGTATCCCATGACGAACGTTCTTTTCACAAGCAGGAGCTCTGAACCCGGACGTCTACATGGTCGAGCGTTCTTGAAATGAGAAACCGCCCATTTCATCCACGAAATGAACTTTTCAGCAAGCTTAAGCTTATCTGCAATAGGAAAAAAACCTATAAAACATTGGAATGAAAACTCGCCAGAAGTGTGGCGCATTTCTAATTTATAGCTTCTGATGAACAATCCCACGTGGTGCGAGATCGGAACAAGTTTCTCATTTCTCTCATAGCGAATAATAACCTTTTCGATATTTTGCCAATTGATAAAATCCACAATCAGTGGAGTGTTCATTTTTGGAGAAATGTTACACACACTGGAAAGAAGAAGAGTTATAAAGAAAACGTTCTCAGAGAAAAATTGACTGATTTCGTAACCATAAAATCGATGTTAACCAACTGCCGCAGAAAGAAGGGAGGAAGCAGGGGAGGTGGTCGACCGAGAAAAAGAAATGCAAAAATATAAAAATGTGTGTTTTTATAGAGACGACTGTTAGAGTGATTGGGCTTCATACATTTCGAAGAAACAAAAAAATTCGGCGATGAGAAACTTTGAGCTGATCGAAGTACTGTAGATATTTGTAATATAGAGTGTTCACCCCGTGATGTGTCGTGTGCGTTTTGCCACTTCTGGAGTATTTTCTTCTGTATATCGGAAGATCTGCTAACGTACAGCTGGTTACTTTTTCTGTTGGAAAATGACCTTCATCTTCATGGTTTTTGAAGTTTCTTAGGAAAATTGACCTATCATATCCTCATCGATTTCCCTAGACTGTATATTATGGTCTAATGTTATGAGAATTTCAGATCAAATGTCCGCCTGAACCACATTATCAATAATTCAAGAACACTGTTGCTTTTCCACAAATCCCCATCCAACCCTTGTCTAATCACGATTTCTGTTTTCCCGTAAATAAAGTCTTCATATTTCCATTAATCTCCGAAACATTTTTTTGTTTCATATACATCACATTTCCCAGATGTCTATGGCTTAACAACGCCGTTTTTTTTTCGTATGAAAAAAATGGAACACATCCTTTAAATGCATATCTTTCAATTTTCATCGTCATAGTTTGGTCGAATAGAACGCAGGTGCGTGGAGAACAGATAATCTGTGAATTGAATCTAAACGCACTTTTTAAGACGGAAAATCGTGGGATGTGTGTGGCCGCTGAATGAAAAAGTGTGTTAGGATACTGTATTCGATTTTTTTTTAAATAGGTTTATTCAACAAAAAGCTCAAATTAGAAATGTTGTGATACTCGTAACTTGAAGCACCTGATAGAGGAAAAAACTAGAAACTTATTACGTAAAGCATCCAATATCTCGAGACCATCTTGGATTTTCATGATAGTGATAAGTGATAGGATTCATTCGAGGACCAGATTTGTAGTCGGCATCTGAGTGGATGCACTTCAGATCGGAGCGTTGGGGGATCTGAAATAGGAAATTTTAAGAAAGATATATCTGACTTTTACTAAAATTAGAGCGTTTTCAAAAGAAAAAACTTACCAAGCATCCTTCACTATTCGGGCAGCTAGCCATGTATCCTTTTCTCCAATAACATCGGAATAGTATTACAAAGTAATATGAATGAGACGGCAACTTCTCTGAAATCTTCTGAACAACTGTTGAATTCATGAATATTTCAAAGTCTTTTTGCACTGGATCCAATATTGAACTATTCAATTTCAATTCTTCCAACATGTCAAAAGTACTAATTCCAAATGGAACTGCATCCTGACCATCAACATCAAATGGTTTCTGCATGTGCAACAAAAAGTTGTTTCTGACCAAATGCAATTTCTTATCCGGAACATTGAATGATCGATGAATCCACATTGAATTCAAACTTGACGGTCTTGAAACAACCTTTCCAGCATCTTCTCTATTCACGAACCAAGAGTGGCCAAAGATTTCATGGAAGTTTATATCGGACATTTTCGGTTTATTGTGTAACATCATTTCTCTTTTTGGGTACTGTAGAGTGATAATGTCCGGGTTCAGGAAGAAAAATGAAGAGAATTCATCGAAATAAGAGTTGAATCCACGTGGAATTAGAATATCATCCAAATCGAAAAACGTGACGAATGAAGCCGCTTCTTTATACTGTAGCAGACAATCAGTATGGGCGCCAGCTTGATTTCTCCATTCTACATTGGAATTAGGCTCAGTTGTATTATCCATGACACTTGTAGGCTTTTCAAACTTCATTCTCATCCAATAATCAACTGTGACATATCCATTTTTTTCATATTCTTGAATAAGTTTGAAATAACTTTCGAGGATACTGGTAACATAAAGATGGAGATGTCCACCAAAGTGTCGAGAAATATGAGCATGAGCAACGAAGATTTGCCACTGCTCAGCGACAAATTGAGGGGAAAGACAGATGATAACAGGGGCTGGAGCAGTGGTTCGAGCAGGACGGAATGGGATCTGAAGAGAGAATTCGTTCAAATTCACTCAAAAATGCTTACCTCCATTTTGGATTGACCATCTGAAATTTCCAGCTTTTTCAAATTTGGAAGCGTATTTGATGTTGCAACTACATTCATATATGCACAGTTGGAATACGATTCTCTGAATGAAGGGAGTGTTTGAATAGATAACTTTTCCGTCAAGGATCCACTTACACCACAATCTTTGGCTCCACGGTCACTGAACTTCCTCCTTGATCTGTTGCCACCAACTGCATCTTATATTTTGTAATATCCCTCATTGTATCCCGATTCATTAATAAAACCATTGCCAATGCATTTTCTCCAAGTGACTTGGATTTTGGATAGTAATAAGTGTTGACTATATACGCATCCGTATTAGTTAATGGGTCTCCGAATATAGTTTCAGCTACACTGTTTTTGAATGCGTCGTACATTATTAGATACTGATCTCCATCTTCCAAAATTGTCGGGATTATGAAGAAAGTGAAGAGATAAATGAGAACAACGATAATTGCAAATACCCATTTCTAAAACATTTTTAGTTATAAATTAGAAAAACAAAAGGTGTTAAGTACCATTTTTCGGAGATCCACCGTATTGAGATTCAGGAACGAAGTCATTTCAAAGCAATATGTTGGATAGAACATAGAACCATTTGACTGTTTCATTCTAAGATCCTTGTCTTCCCGCAGACGTCAGCACTCCCCCTTTCTCCGTTTGCCTTTTCTTGGTGCAAACATGTTCTGGGGGGTTGTTTGAAAGCTTTTAAACGATGAACAAGATAAACGAAATGATCGGGTACAGTTTTTGGGAATGGATCAGTAATTTTCGGGTATGTTGGATTCATTTGGATCTGTTAATTGTTACTTGTATTCTAGAAAATTTGACAAAAATAGTTTCATATCACAGTACTTTTCAAGTTAATAAACAACTATTTTCTCTACCTATGTAGCTTCCTTCTCGGTTTGGAACAACCTGCATTAAAAAGTGTTTAATTGTCTAATAATAAGGGCGTGCTGACATTTCCATCGAAAATCTTACCAAATATGAAAATGACAGTAGAAAATGCTTTTCTTATAAATAAAATTTTCGTCTTATAAATTTGTAGTTTTCAGCTGAACTTCTTGAGTTTTTCATAATTTTTTTGTAACTTTAAATTCTGCAAGAACCAAGTACTTCATCTTTTGACTTTTTCATTCATTGTATTCCCGTTTCATTTCCATTTGAACAAAACCAAAGAACTTCAACAAAAATCCTTATTTCTGTTTCTCGTCACAAAAAATGGAAACTATATCGTTTTTGCGTATCTCCTTTTCCAAAATCTTTCGGAAGAAAACTTGCTTTTGCTTTTAAGGATATGTGTACCGCATTTCCTTCTTTCCAGGTGTAGATGCACTCGATAGTTCACAAAGATTTAGTACATTTTTGTTCTTCGTTGTTGTATTGAGGAGAAAAAATCATAAGATGGAATGTTTTATTCACTGTTCCATAGAAATTAATTAAAAGTGAGCCATAATTATTGATGTTGACCGTTAGAAAACAAAAGTGGAATGAAAAAGCAAATAATAAAATAATAAAGCAATAACTTATTTTGAGATCTTGAGGGTGGAAGTTGAAATTTAACCGGTAAATGGGGAGATTCAGTAGTTGCGGGCCTGTTGCTTGCAGTTGTTTCTATTTAGTTGCTGGTTTTTGAGCTCGATTTGTTCTGAAAATAATACCATTGTTGAAAATGAGTCAAGGATATCTAGGCTCACCATTGAGAAATTTCATTTTGTTATCGCTCTTGTTATTGTTGTATCTGGATGCTTGCAACTCATTTTTCAAATTTTCCTTGTCTCTTTGAAGGTTTCGGATCTCCCTGTCCATTGTTCGGTAATTATCCTTGAAACTCTGATTTTCCATGATTAGTTCTTGAAGCTGGCTTCTCCATTTCGTGCCTTGAAATTGGAGCTTCTCAACTTCATTTTGCAACGCCTCCACATCGAAGACTCCAGCATCTCTCATCCTTTCGGCGCACTTGTCCAAAAGTTTCTGGCGCTCTTCCTGCCATCCGCTGATCCTCTTATCAATGGCTTCGATGTTCTCGGCAGAATAGAAGTCGCTCCTTTCATAATATTCAAGGTCGCGAATTTGAGCGGTGAGCTTGGCATTTTGAGCTGAAAATAAAGTAAGTGTTTGTAATTTCATTACGAGCTTTATGAAACATAGACTGTTTCCTAAACCTATGTCAGTCATAGACTCTGAACAACATTAATTTGAACTACAGTAATCCACACCAACCTGCCAATTCTTCAATTTCATCTCTCAATTCATTAATCTTCGCGTTCTCACTCTCATTGTTGTTTTCATGATTTGTTTTCAGCTCTTTCATTTTGGCGACGAGTTCCAAATTGTTAGCTGGAAAAAATTTATAGTGATGTTAATCAAAAATGAATTTTTCTCTGAATCGAATGAAAGAAGGGAAAAGTAAAACATACCGTTTGCTCTACGAATATCTTTCTTGAGCTGCTCAATGACTTCCGAATTCTTCTTGCTTTCAATTTCCAAACTTTTGATGCGGACAGTAAGTTCAACTTTGTCATCTGCATAACAAGACAATTATAGTTAGAACATTAAAAATGAAAAATATTTGGGCTCTAAACTTTTATCTCGAAATCCTCCGATATCACTTACCATTCAATTCAGCTATTTCTTCTTGATGTTTTTTATTGGTTGAGGCGATGATTTGAGCGTGTTCGGCTGCAAAATATACACATTTTACCTTTTACATCATACCAAACATACCTTGCACATTCACAATTTCCACCTTTTTCTCAAGTGTCAACCTGAGTAGCTTCTCATCTTTTAGCGATAGGGATCTCATTGCATCTTCCAATTGTAATTTTCTATTCTGGATTTCGGTTTCGAGCGCCGTTTCGAAATGAGCTCTTAATCCAGCAATCTCCTGTCGGCTTGCATCGAGCTGGGCAGCCAAATCTTTGAGATTCTCCTGAAGCTTGTTTTCGAATTGAGTTTTCCACGTGGCAATTTCTTCATTTTTAGCTTTGAGTTGCTCGCGGAGCTCATCGAGAGATTCGAGGGTTCCTTTTTCGGTGAGTGCTGAAACTGGGATAGATGAAGAATCGAAATTCGGTGATATAAAAACTACAGTACTCAAATCATGATGGTCGAAAGTTATTGTAACTTGGATCACAGTGTTTTGATGTTTTAGATTAAAAGCTATTGTAACATACCTCTTAGACTGGCATTTTCTTCGTCCTTCTCTTTCATTTGCTTCTTCAACTCGTCGATTTCTGTCAGTAATGGCTGCCTGACCATACTTTTGTGATCTGAATTTCAAAAACCTTATGATTAAGAACTTGTTCAATTTCCAAGACTTACGTTCGAAGCTGGCTTTTGTGTTGAGAGTGATGGATCGGAGCAACTGAGTCTCTTCCACAGTGATTCCTTCTCTGACAAGTGACATGGCAAGCCGAAACATCTCATTGATGTATTGCTCTGGTGAGCATGGTGTTTCCGGGGCGAATGGTTTGGCGAAGAAGTTTTCCATTGCTGAAATATATCGGTGAAAGACGTTCAGAGGAGAAGAATGATAGAGATTGAAAGAGATGATAAAGATCTAAAAATGGTTACAAATAGATCAAAGGCTATTCCAAGAAGAACAGCAATTTTCAATAAGAATAAGCAATCGAAAAGGACACACCCAAATACATCAAATTGACCCAACGCTCCCAAGATTGCCGCCATCAAATTTTGATATTTATGCCCTCAATTTGAGGATCGTCTAACAAATGCTACAAGGTCACTTTTTTGAAATGGACATTGCAACATTTGTTCTTTCCGCTACCGTTATTGCGTCTATGTCTCTCTACTCTCTTTTTCTCCATATTTGTTTTTACTCAAAAAATTCGTATTTGGTCATTTTTTGAATAGAAAAAGTGATCAAATGGAATAAAAACTATTTGCGCTATAAGTCAGTTATAAAAAGAAGAAATGGGAAATTTTAATAAACAAGTGTCCAAATTTTTATGAGATACCAGTTTTTATCTTATCACTTCAGCTGGAAATGAAGGCTAGGGGTCTAGGTGGGCAGAAAAGTACAAAATGCGGAGAAAATGTGTTAAAAAAACTTTATTGAAAATTGAGGTTTTGATCAAAACTAAGTTTATTTCTCACACGGCATGTAGTACTACTCCGAATCATTACTGCCTTATTTCTAGGCAAAATGTCGTCTGGATCAGAACTGACACAATTTTGCTATGATTTGTGTGTCCGAGCAGCTCAAAAATGGTATGTTTTTATTAAGACAAGTCCTGACTCAATAAGCTCTGATGACGAATGAAACTTTCACAAAAATAAGTATGTGTACCTGGTCCAAAAAAAATATTGAAGCTTTCTACAACTTGACACTCCGTGGCATACATCTTGCAAGAAAAGGGGAAAGAGTGATCAAAACCCTTTCCGAACCCCATGTACACCTTATCGAGCACAAGGAGTGGTAAGAAAACGAGGTAATAGGCGTTTTTATCACCCCGCGGTGGTCAACCAGTTGTAAATTTGAAGTGTGGAATGATAAAGTGTGGGTGTATACGAACTATACGCGAGGAGGAAAGCGGTGAGAAAGATCGAGAAAGGGAACAAAGAAAAAGCCACGCGATGTCGACGTGCATGAGAAAAGTATAATAAAAAACAAATTTGAATGCGAATGTGATTTCGGCTTTTGATTTGTACAGATTTTTCGTCAGAAGCGTCAAGTTAAAAAAATATCAGGGAATAGAAAATGTTGAGAAAAGGTTTTCAAAATAAAGTAACTTGCCCTTTGCCAACATTTGAATTCTCCGCCAAAACCCATGTTTCGGATAGTATCTTGATCAAGACGGAACTACTCCTAACTGATAATAATCGTGACAAATTTCTTGACAGGTGAACCAACAGGTTACTGACAGGTTTATCTCAATTCTTATCATCCTGCCAGACGGACATTAAAATGTAAAACATATAAACAAAATTTTTTTGGTCAGAACCACTAAAAGCTTTGGGGCCAAAACAAGAATTCAAATGTTGCAACTTAAGTGAAATAGTAAAAGAGATAGAAAATGAGAAAACGGAGAACTACGTCTGATGAAAAATGAGTTCAAAGTCGTAAATAAGACCTCCGGCAAGCAAGGCTCTGCACTGAAAAGTATGTGTTTGTTGCGAAAATAGAAAAGGTGTCGCTTTCTGTTCTTCTCTTTTTGTTTTCTTTCAGAAGGTGAAACAGATTTGAAACAAAGAATGTCAGTATGGTTTAAGACGTATGAGGGCCCACTAGAGTAGAAAAAAAAATTCAGGCAAAAAACTCGGGAAGAAAATTGATGAGAACAACTGAATGGACTGGTTTTATGTGTTACATAAGGTTTTCACCACGGGAGGTCTTACGACGAAAAGAGGAGGTGTAGGTGATCAATTTTTACATGTGAGACCCCTCGGGGAAACTAGGGTTGGTCCGTCCCACCTGCCAGCGTTCTCTCGGCTATTCATTAATGAGAAGGGTCAGGGATGGGAATTAGAGAGACAAGGGAAACAAAGAGCAAAATGAAGACATTAGGTTGGTGCAACATTCCAACAGATGTGTCTAGTTTGATCTATGTTCTTGAAGAAGAATTGGTAATATGATTGGGTTGTTTCGTTGTTGGATTTTACCTTATAGTAAAATAGTAAAAGTGGGTGAAGAGAACAATGGATTTGGAGTCTGATACCTCTAATACAAAGGCACCATTCTTAATAAAGGCTTATGTTACTCGTCGAATTCCTATACAACTATTTTCAATTTTGAAAAAAGAAAATGCTGAATGATTTCGATTTGTTTTGCACTTTTCCTGAATTCCTATACTTTTATTCCTATTCATTAAGCCCAATCAGCTGATATACATACAACGTGATACGAAATCTCAAAATATCAAATTGTACTACTTCCCACGAGAGAAAATGTCTAATTGTGGGTTATGTCCAATCTAGAGCATGAAATAACATCCGAGACAGAAAGGGATTATTATTATTAGACAGGAAATTGAGACATAAAGTGAGCTGAAAACAAATAGCAGAATAACAATGGGAAAGGCGCAAGTGATATTTATGACAAAAGGTAAAGAATCATTCAGAAGATAATTGGAAATTATGACATAGAGCTCAAAGATGGAAATCCGAAACGAAATCCTTACAAGTGCATTCGGGAAAAATATTGATTCAGTTTTAAAAATCTCGAATGATTTTGATATGTACTTTTATCCAATTTGAATATCATTTCGTGTAGACAACTCAGGTGACACACATACAAAATGTCAGAATGGCTTAAGAGTATAATGTTTTCCACGAGGAGAGTATACTAATTGAAGGTTTGTGCTACATATGACTAAAGCTTGGAACAACCAGAAATGGGGATTATTTTTAGAGGAAAGCACCAAATATAAAATTGAGGTTAAAATGAAAGAAACAATTGTTCTGGAAAACGCTTCAGAAATATCCTGATGGAGATGAAAGTACAATGCAAACACCGTAGTAACAGCAAAGAAAGTAACACCAGAAACACAAAAAATCGGCAAAACTCCTTGAGGACTAATCATTAAAAAATGGTTTTGACGTTTTCAAAACACGCTACCGTAACCCGTGACCTCTCCTATTTTTCCATCAACACCAAAACCTCCACGTGGAAAACGTCACGATTTTCGCCATTTTTTTCCTCCAAAAACCAGTTCTCAATCAAAACTTCTCAAAAAGACGCCTTCAAGCCTATCAGTCTGAGCTTGGATCGTCCGGTAAGCCACCTCAACTTTCTTATTTTCCAGTCAATTAGTTTACAGAAGGCAAAATAAAAAACTGAATGCGAAATGCGTACAATTTTGGTTTTCATCTTGTTCGCAATTTTAACAAGTCTCTCCAGAACAACTACAGGAATAAGGGAAATAAGAGAAGGTAAGGAATATCAAACAACGAACGCGCTACACTGTAATTTTAGTCAGGTTTCAGTGGGGCGCAATTTCAAAACTAATATCGAAGCAGTATGCGCTGTAGAGCGCATTTGCTATGGGACTTAGTTTCAACTACTTCAGAAATCTGTTTTCAGCGCCCACCGATTCCGATCTGAAGCATTTCACCGAAGACTTCCGTATCCTTGCCCGTGTCACCAATGCCATCTACTTCCACTTTGCCGCCACAGACAAATCCTCCAAAATTGTCGATAATTCCTTAGCAGAATTCATCGGAATCCCAACTCAGAGCTTTTACGAAATTCTTGCCATGGATCCTCTCAACACTACAAAAGAGATAAATCGTATGCGACAAGAGTTTGTAAAGTTCCAAAAGACTTACTATCCTACTAAATCAAAAAACATGACGACCCAACTGGATTCTGAAGTAATTAAAATTGGTATGAAGGTTCTCAAATTTTTCGGAAAACTGGCAAGTCTTGACAATCGATTTTTCAATAATGTCAGCAAAGTTGGATCGGATATTTTGATCGAAGGAGTCAAATCAGTGGTGGAGAAAAACAAGTTGGAGAAGAATTGCAATGGATTAGATGCCGATAATTTGGATGCATTTCGACTGTTATTTGTGGAACAAACTGATGAAAAAGTGGCATTGCAAACAATCAAAACTTTTATGGGCCATGCTACAAAGTACATTCACTGCCTTGATGAGATTCCGAAGCTTCAAGAAACCCTTGCAAGTCTGACTATCCACGGAAATAGCAAAACTTATGAGATTGTCAGGCAAGCCAAAAATATTGCTCAAGAGTATTCCGTCTTATACAAAATTGGGCCCGATTTGAATGAAGAACTTCGAAAATTGGAACGAAGTCTTCTCCACACTCAACGCATTTGGCTTGGACAATTGAAAGACGCCAACATGTATGTCGAAAGTCTTTATGATTCTGCAAAAACATTCTCCGAGATTCATAAAAAGGCAGATACCATCGAGTTGTCTCACACTGCTGGATTCAAAAATTCTGATGATATGCTGAAGGTATTTGATGATCTCAAAAGCCCTTGGTTCCAAAAGAATTTGGTCAAAGGTGCAAGTATCAAAAACATCACTAAAGTTCTTCAACCATACTCTGACATCTTCAAAACGATAAATTCGTTGGATAACACGTGGAAACAACTCGTGGAATCTGACAAGAATGATTTGGAGAGCAGTGTGGTCAATGGAGCTGAAGCCTTGAACAACATCACAAAATACTTTGCAAAGATCAAGACAAAGAATGAGACACTAGTGGATGTCACTGATACATTTTTCAAATGTCTCAAAAATGAGAAGCTCGTATTCGACCCTTCTATTCTTTGGAAGTTTGAACAACAAGAAAGGCCAGCGGAAAATGTGGTGGAACAAGTCAATAAACTGGAGGAGACTGTTGGAAGTCTGAGCTCAGAGCTAAAGCAAATTATGCCTTCTGGAGAGGAGTACGGTAGTCGTTTGAAGACCCTTACAACGGTTCTCTACGATGTTATCAATACAACAGTTCATCTCAAGAATCCATCAGCACTGGAATTTCTGAATCAGATGAAAGTGTCGTTGAAGTTTATTGGAGAAACAGATAATAAGTTTTTTGATACAATGGGACAAATTGCGGAGTTTAACAGAGAGTTGAAAGCATTAGTTGATTTTTCGAAGAAGGTGACGTTAGCTGCATCAGCAACGACGACAAAGAAAATCAAGGTTGAGGATATTTTGAGTCAATTGAAGATAAAGCAAACTGCTGCATGCTTGAAGTGAGTTTGCATACCAGTTTGCATATAATCCTGTAATTGAAGCCCATGGGCGTCTATTTTTCAAAGGTCCTCTGAGGGTGGGCTTGTATTACAGGTGTGCTTCAATTACAGGGTGGGCTTCTATTTTTCGACCCCATTTTTGAAGTTGTGATTGCGTTATTACATGTTTCCTTGATCAATTAGTCTATTTTGGACTAATTTTTCACAAATTTTGGAAAAAAACGGTTGAAAGTAGTTCAGAAAACCATAAACTTTGCATTTTCAAGTGTTTTTTCATTAAATTTATGTTTTTAACAACGGTTCTTGAAAGAAACAATCACTGACTGATGTGCGTCTATTAAAAAGTGGGCGTCTAATACAGGGTGGGCTTCTATTTTTGGAAGAGGCTCTGAGGGTGGGCCTCTATTACAGGTGGGCTTCAAATACAGGTGGGCTTCAATTACAGGATTTACGGTAATTTGCTTTTTTTAAAGAGTACGACAACCTTTCAAAATTTCAGCGGATATAAAAAGAACATTTCGGTAGTCATCGGCATATACAGAGCCTTCGACAACATTCTGAATTTCCCATCACAATTCACCATCAACAAGCTCTCAAATTACATGAAAGAAGTCGAAAAAGTTAATACCGTTCGTTCTCACTCCAAATCAAAAATATCATTTTCAGATTCAAAATGCAATCATCGAAATTCCTGAATTGTTCGTGCAGTTTAACTCGATCAGAACCAAAGAACTCAAAAATCTTCTACCATCGATGAACAATTCCCTAGCTTTGTCTGAAAATTTTGGAGAAAGTATTCGAGTGCTGGAACAAATGGACAAGGCGCGTGAAGCTCGTCAAAAGCTTCTGATTCGCAAAAAGTTCTCCATCAAACTACAGGAAATTTTGAGAATGGAAGGGCTATCGGATTGGATGAATCCGTATTTAGCCCTAAACACAACTATCAAAGATATTGATGCGGTGAATTTGATGGCGAAAAACGTTCGGAATGAAACTCTGATTGAGATGACAAAAGTTTTTGAGAAAGCCGCGAATATTCAGGGATTGCCAGGAAAATCAGGAAAGCTGCTAGTCGTGAGCGGTAAGAAAAACATTTTAAACATTTTTGATTAAAATAAAAATATTTCAGAAAATCCTATCCTAAACCAAAATGAGAAGGAATTCTTTGAAACTGCTGGAAGCATGGATCTAGATTTTGCCAAGCATCAAGCCCGACTTCAAAATGCTCGTGTGACAGTCAATTCTCTGAAGATGTACTTTGACGAATTATTCGGACACCTTCCAAAGGATAAGACTGTGTTAATTGAAAAACAGATCCCAGTTTCATGGTTGGCTATCATTTTGATTGGAATTGCCATCTTCTTTTTGCTAATTATATTGGTTCTAACTCTTTATGGGTTGACTGAGAGAGGAAGAGCCTATTATCAAAACCTCTATATCTACTACTTTGGAAAGCAGGAAGATTTTGAGAAGAGGTGGAGATATTCTGTAAGTTTTGGAATCTTAAAAATATAAGCAAAGCTCTGTTAATTTTTCAGTTGTTCATGGACACTGTCGATGGCAAAAACAGCGTTCTAGATGCAGTGAGAGAAGGCAACAAAGCTAACTTATTGAAAGCTTTAAAGAATGGAGCCTACATAGATGCCTATAATAGTGAGTTTTAAAGCTTCAGTGAGACGTTTCTTACCACCATTGATTTCCAGAGTTTGGTAACACTGCTCTTCATATGGCTGTCAAATTTGCTCTCCCTGACCACGTGGAACTTCTCATCAAACACGGAGCTGATCGCAATCTCCTTAACTACAAAAACTTGACGCCGATCCAATCAATTCCGTTGAAATGCGAGCCAGAAAGAATTCCAAAATATGAGAAAATCAGAAAAATCTACAAAAAGTATCATAAGAAGTCGTTCCGAGTCACTGTCCCTAAAGTTTTCCCGGATAGCTCTTACCATATTTGGCCTGATGAGAGCACGAATGTTCAGTTGACTAATAAGTTTTTGGACGCTTTTCGAGCAATTGTAGGTGTTTTTACTGTACTTCAAAATTCCTTATTTCATAATTTTCAGACCTCTGATGAAGTGATGCCTACTACCACTCATGTCGTTTGTAAAACTGATAAGGATGGTGTTCTGGAAACTGATAATTTGGATACACTTGTGTGGCTATTCCATGGAGCCATTATGGTTAAGGAGCAATGGATGATTGACTGTTTGGAAGATGAGAAACTCATCAAAAAGGACAAGGATTACTTGATTGAGAAGGTCAAATACAAGGGAGTTATCTATGATACTGTACTCCAATGGTCCGAGGCAATGGCTAAGTCTGAAATGCCCTATTTGTTGGGAGTCTTTGTTGTCGTGGTTGTGAAAGGCTATGAAAATTGTGAGTTCAGGAATTTCGAGATATGAATCAACTATCATTTTTAGTGGCTGTTCTCACCACTATTGTCAATAATCAGGGAGGTACTGTAATGGGTAAATTCCCTTTCAAAAACGAATACAACATCGGATCTCGGCCGTATCTTCATGCTAATCGTGGACCACTTTTCATTATTCATGATGGAACTGTGAGTTTTTAGAAGTTTTGATAGTGAAAAATAAATGTTTTGATTCAGGAGGATATTACAATTTTCAAAACGGATACTGACAAAATGTACACTGTATTTACGGAAGAAGAATTTATTGCATTTATGCTGAGAAGAGAGATCCATATAGATACCAGAGCTGTTCCGCCGCCAATTCAAATTGGTGATGAATGAGAGATTACTTGAACTTGAACTTGTAAATAATTGTATTAATAAAGTTGTTGGTTTGAGAAGTTGTTTTCAAAAACTGAAACTTTGATATTCCTTATCAAAACAGACCAAATCACAACTTTTATTAGAATCGGTCATTTGAAAAATAGCATACTTGCCAAGGAGTACGATAGGGCGTGTTGCCTTCTTCAGGTGAGAAAAATACTTTTTTTCCAATTTCACGCCTTTCTTTATGCGTGACCACCCCCAAAACCTTCCCCGTCCTTATCTTTCCCTTCGATTTTATCGATTGTTTCCCTATCAAAATCAGTTCTTAATACAACAAAATAACAAATCAACTCGGCTCAAAAGTTTCAACTGAAACTAGAATCGGTAATAACCTTGTTGCTCATCCACCTAATTTTCTCTAATTTTAGAAGGAAATATAAAGGAATTGTGTGCGAAATGCGTGTAATTTCGATTTTCATCTTGTTCACGATTTTAGCTTTATTCTCTACAACAACATTGAGCAGAAAGAAAAGAGAAGGTGAGAATCGAGAATTGTTCAGGTGCCATTCAATCAGGAGTCGGAGACTCAGATAAATCCCCAATTCCACCGTATAAAGTTTCTTCCAATTTCAGCTGAATCCGATCTGAAACTAATCACCGAAGACTTTCGTATCCTTGCCCGTGTCACCAATGCCATCTATTTCCACTTTGCCGCAATCAAAAAACAAGTGAAAATCGGTGATGTTATTGCTGAAATCTTCCGTATCCCCAAAGCACAATTCTTTCCAATTGTCATGGCTGGAGGGGGAAACATTGATGATGAAATTGAACGTATGAGGGAGGCATATTCAAATTTCAATAGCGCCATCAATGGAATGAACAGCGGAATTAAATTAACTCTAGACCAAGTCGTAAATGATGTTTATGTACTGAACTTCCTCAAGAATCTTCCCGAAAAACTTAAGGAAGCCGAAGAAGCTAGCAAAATGCCTGCAAATAGCCTTCTCGTAGAAACTAGCAATTTTCAACACAATGCAATTTTCAGTTATTGTGATGATGTCGAAGCTGACATTCTGGAGAGAATGGTGGAACTTTTCTTTTTTCCAGAAGATTATCAATTCCTAGACGATGTCGCTAAGCGTCAGGTTATTAAGGATTTCAAAGAACAAATCCAACCACTCAAAAACTGTCTAAAAAGAATGAAAGATCTGAAATCGGATACGGAAAAATTGAAAATTTTGGAAGTTGACGAGTTGTTTGATAAAGCATGGTACGGATTCGAGTTGGCCGGTGACTTTTCTCAGATTTTTAATATTGGCGAAAATGTGGAATCGAATCTGGAAAAGCTTGAGAAAAACTTGAAAATTAGTCACCCAATTTGGCTTATTCCTCAGAAAAACGAAACATCACATGAGACTGCGATTAAAAATGATATCAAATTATTTGATGTACTCAACGGTTCACTAACTGGATTCTCGGATTATCAAAAAAGTGTCGATCCAATAGAACTTATTCACACTGCCGGAATCCGTAATTCTGGAGAATTACTAGAAATATTCGAAGACATAGAGAGTCCCTGGTTCCAGAAAAAAGTTGCTAGAGGAGCAAGTACCAAAAACCTCAGTCTAGCTCTTGAACCTTATCGAAAAATTTCACAAATGATAGTTGAATTGGATTCCTCGTGGCAGCATAATTTAGAACTACAAAAGGACGATCTTGGAGACAGCGCTATGAACGGAGGAAGGACGTTGAATGCTATCAAAGAGTTTGCAATCAATTTTGAGAATTACGCGGAAGACATTCATTCATTCAAAGCAACATTCAAAAGATGTGTTGGGTTGAAAAATCCGAACTTCAATTCGAATATATTCGATAAGTTTGAAAAAGAGCAAATCAATGCTGAACATTTTGTGAAACGAGTGAAATACGTGAAGGATTTGTCCGCCAAAATCTCCGATAGACTTTCTAACCGCCTCGATGATGATTCTGAAGCTAACATCGACAAAGTTGGAAAAGTTTTGGATCTTGTTGAAAAAACAATTCTTGATGAAAATAAGCCAGCAGTAGATTTTATTTACAAAATGTTTCTCTACTTATACAGTGGCGAGCATAGGTGAGGGTCCCTCGATGTTTTCGTTTATAACTCATCTTGAACTACTCCGATTGGTCTCAAAATTTTTTTGGGGACTCCTGAGTGACCCTGAAGCACTTCCTGATGTTTTTTGAAAAAATTGGATTTTCACGAATTCTGAAGTTTTTCGATGAATTCTGAATTCTGAAAATACAGAATAAAAATATTTTTTTGTATCATCAGAATTTTTTCCCAATGTGTCCGAAACATTGCTAGGTACCCAAATGAACAATTTTTGACGTTAGATCTCAAGTTGTTTATCTGATACCGACGTCAGAACTCCAGAAGTCCAAACTGTGATCTTTGCGTGGGACATCATAAAGTGGCTAAAAGTGATCGAATCGGAATAAAAAATGATTCCCATATAGATTTGAAGTCATCTAACAATTTGCGATCAGTTTCGAAAGTATTGGAAAACATTATTTTCTGCCATTTTTTCAAGTTTCCATGAAATCAAAAATCCTGTAGAAAATGCGAAAAATTTTTTTTTCCAAAACTTTCAAAACTGATTGCGAATTGTTTGATGACTTCAAATCTATATGGGAATCATTTTTTATCTCGATCCGATCACTTTTAACCGTGTTATGATGTCCCACGCAAAGATCACAGTTTGGACTTCTGGAGTTCTGACGTCGGTATCAGATAAACAACTTGAGATCTAACGTCAAAAATTGTTCATTTGGGTACCTAGCAATGTTTCGGACACATTGGGAAAAAATTCTGATGATACAAAAAAATATTTTTATTCTGTATTTTCAGAATTCAGAATTCATCGAAAAACTTCAGAATTCGTGAAAATCCCATTTTTTCAAAAAACATCAGGAAGTACTCCAGGGTCACTCAGGAGTCCCCAAAAAAATTTTGAGACCAATAGGAGTAGTTTAAGATTAGTTATAAATGAAAACATCGAGGGACCCTCACCTATGCTCGCCACTGTATATGCATACAAAAGAAGAAACTCAATGGCTTGAGACAATCAAAGACGTGGTAGATTTGAAAAAGAAATTGAAACAGTTGAAGGAGAAGTCCAAGAATGTCACTGTGCCATCACCAACAATTGAGATAAAGACAATCCTTGACGATTTGAGAATTTCGCAAATCTCTAATTGTTTCGAGTGAGTTTTCTCTTTCTTTCAATTCTTAAAACAATGTATATTATTTCAGAACAGCTCAGGAAAAACTTGGAAAAGTTCTGAACTGTTTTGAAGCGTTCCAAAACATTCTAAAGTTCCCAAAAGATGAGATCACTGACAACTTGATTTCCTATTTGAGAGAAATGAAAAAGGTAGGTTGCCCATTTGATTTTCTTTCATTATACTGATGAATTCTTTCAGGTCGCAGAAGGAATCATAATCATCCAGGAAGCCTTGCAAAAACTCAACTCCGAGCGTACCAATGACTCTTCCGAAAACTTGATTCAGCCAATGAACAATGCGAAAGCTTTATCAGAAAGTTTTGGAGAAAGTATTCATGTTTTGGAGCAACTGGAAGCGGCTCGTGCTTATCGTGAAAGTCTTCTAGAAGTTACTGCTTTCTCTCCGGAAACCCAGCAGGTACTTGCATCAAAGGGCCTCGTGGAATGGATCCTGCCGGAAAATGCTTTGAGAGGAGTTTTGAATGCAGCCGATACATTGAATTTGTTGGCCAAAGATGTACGGAATGAGGACCTCGTTGAGATGGCGAGAGTGTTCGAGAATGCATCAAATATTGTGGGTTTGGAAGGGAAGCAAAGTCAGTTGAGATCAGTTTATGGTAACCATGAAAAAGGAGATTTGTTCCCTACTTTCAAAAATTTCAGAAGACCCACGAATCGAGAATGACACTGAAAGAGCGTACTTTGGAAATGTCAAGGATCTTGATCTAGACTTTGCCAAACATCATGCACGTCTTGTGAATGCCCGAGTGACTACCAACTCTTTGAAAATGTATTTTGACGAAATCTTCGGACACGCAAAACCCAAAACAGTGACCGTTGAAAGGCAAATTCCAGTCTCTTGGACAGCTATCATTTGCATTGGATTGGGCTTAATCTTCTTGGTGATAATAATAGTAATGGCTATTTATGGATTGACTGAAAAAGGAAGAGCTCATTATAAGTGCATCTACATTTACTATTTTGGAAAACCAGAGGATTTCGAGAAGAGGTGGAGATATTCGGTTAGTTTTGGCAAGTGAAACTTGACGAAAATGGTTTTCAACTTTTAGATGTTCATGGACAGAGTTGATGGTAAGAATGCTCTTCTGGATGCAGCAAGAGAAGGAAACACACCAAATCTGATTAAAGCTTTGAAAAGTGGAGCTTACATTGATGCTTATAACAGTAAGCTCTAATTCTCATATCTGTTTTTCCACTTCAAATCCTTCAGAGCTCGGCAACACTGCTCTTCATATTGCTGTCAAATTGGCTCTGCCAGATCACGTAGAGCTTCTAATAAAGCATGGAGCTGATCGTAATCTTCTCAACTACAAAAACTTGGTCCCGATTCAAATGATACCTACAAAGAATGTGGCTCCCGACCGGGTTCCAAAGTATGAAAAAATCAAGAGAATTTACAAAAAGTACCATAAGAAGTCGTTCCGAATCACTGTTCCAAAAGAGTTCCCTGTTAGCTCTTTCCATATTTGGCCCGATGAGAATACGGATATCGGTGTAGCAAACAACTTTTTGGACTGTTTCAGAGCTATTGTAAGTTTCTTTGCCTTGCTTAAACTGAATCAACTATCAAACTTTCAGACATCCGACGAAGCCATCCCAACAACAACCCATATGGTTTTCAAAACTGATAAGAATGGGGTCTTGGAAACTGATGATTTGAATGCTCTTATTTGGATTTTACATGGAGTCATTATCGTTAAAGAACAATGGATGATAGACTGCTGTAATAATGAATCTCTTATTTCGAAGGATAAGGACTATCTGATTGAGAAAGTCAAATACAAGGGAGTCATCTATGATACAGTAATCAAATGGTCCGAGGCAATGGCTAAGGCTGAAATGCCCTTTTTGTTGGGAGCTTATGTTGTGATCGCAGCGAAAACTTGCAAGGATCGTACGTTTTGAAATTTCAGACACACAAGCACTCTATTATTTCAGCGGCTACTCTTGCAACCATTATCACCAATCAAGGAGGCGTGGTCACTGAAAAATTGTTTTTCAAAACAGATTTCACTCTCCACTCTCGTCCCTATCTTCATGCGAATCTTGGACCAATTTTCATTATTCATGATGAGACTGTAAGATCATTTTCATTAGCATAAGCGGTTCAAACACTGAAATTTTCGATTTCAGGAGGATGTGAGTGCATTCAAAAACGATCTGGACAACATGTACACGGTGTTCACTGAAGAGGCGTTCATTTCGTTTTTGTTGAAACGGAAAACCAACATTGATAAAAGAACAAATCCGCCAGCTGTAGTAATTGGAGATGAATGAAGGCAGCATTGAAAGAAGAAAAGTTTTTTTTTTGTTTTTTTTTAGAATAAATAATTGAGTAAATGATATTTATCTGCTCCTCTTAATAGTAGTTGATAAGAATTGATAGATTAAAAGTTACATAATAAAAAAAGCCATAAAAGATTATATATGTGGAGGTCGCAGATATTTGTAGATGGTGAATTTGCAGATGACGGCAAAGAAGGCTCTGGAAAAATGAATGTTAGTAAAGTTTATTTGTCGACAAACACGCGACTATAAGCGGCGCGTCAGAGTTGCAACAGCAAAGCTAATGTGAACTTCAAAACTATATGTTACGAATTAAGAAACTAGACGATTCTCTCAGTAAGTCTTGTCCTTCTAATAAACTTCATTTAAAATCTTACTAGAATCCAGAAGAAGTAGAAGTTCCGAACTCCGAAGAGCTTCCGAATTGCTCGCGATGAAGAAGAACTGTCTTCAAATCCTCCTGCTCCTGCTTCTTGATTTTGAGCTTTGCTTCAAGGGCCTCGATGTCTTCCTCGCATTTCTCGAGACGTTTGTTGACGTGCTGAACAGTGAGTAGCTCCATCTCATCTGAAAATTGATTTGTTTTTTGTTGGGGAAAACTACGAACAGAAACGTACTGGTCTTGGATATGACCGACTCACGGAACTCTCCGAGATAATCTGGAATGATGGAATGGTTAGAATTGATTAGGAGTTAGGTCATTTACGTTCATGGCTGAGCTCGATGTTGCGAGCGATCTTGGCAAAGTTGAGCCATTGGTACTGAGTGGCACATGGCGCTGAAAATGTGAAGAAACTTTATGAAACTGGCATTTGGTAGAGGGCAGTCATTTACGAGCTATGCAACCGCGCTCTATTGGCGTCTTTCCCACCTAGAAAGACGCTGAAACTGAAAAGCTATCCCATCTCCACTTGAAATAGTTACTTCAACATCTATAAGAGTTTGTGCCAATAGAGCGCACTTGCATTTATCACACTGGTTCCACTGGGGTTGCTAATGTTCAATTGTATACTGATAGTGGAATTTAAAAATTCTTACCCATTTGCTGAACAATGCGAATCAGCTTGTCGACATACTTGTTTGGCTTGAGTGGCTCCTCCGGATTGAATGTTGGGACGATGTAGTAGTTTGTAGTATGTTGTTTGTACGACATTCCACCTGAAATTCAGAATGATCACAAGGGAGTATGGAATGGGAGAAGAGTAGAACGGAGAATATTGTAACAGAGCCATAAACCATAAGTGTTACCCCAATTAGAGAAGGAGGAGTAGCAACACCAATTTGTTTATAATCTCTCTCGCTTGTGACCTTTTCTTCCGACAGTCTCCGATGAGAGCGAAAAGAGAACGAAAGGACCAGCTGCTGACAGGCGGGGACGGCACGAAAAGAATAGGGGAAAGTGCGGAAAAAAAAGGTGCCGTTCAACAGCCTATATACAAAAGTATTGGCTTCAGCTGGAACATCTGTTCGAGTGGAAATGATAGAAAAAAAAGGGAAAATTGAACGGAGAGTAAACAATAGTAATATCACTTTTTATTAGTGTTAGTTAATAATAAAAGTTACCCAAGGGATGGTAAAAAAGAATCGGAAAAGGAGCAGAGGATACCTGGTGAGAGCTAATAAATTTTTAATGAGCGATGATTTTGACACTCATTTCTATTGCTGAAAAAGGACTAGAAGTGGTGATAAATGAAGTTAATTGTTCAAAAAATAGAAAAATCGTAAAAATATAAATGCTAATTGGACGGCCAAAATTTGAGGTGAATGTTGTTTTCTTGCTCTGATGCAAAAGTAATCCAAGTTGATTATTAAGAACCTCTCTAAACGTGATTTTTTGAACTTTACAAACTCTAACTCAAAGTGCGTTTTTTAAAGCCAAACTGTCGCTTTTCAATGACTAAAGTAGATTGCCCACTTTTCAAAATGCTACGTCACAATGATGTCTAGAATTAATTAATCCGAAGTATGAACTTTTCCATAACTTTTGGTAAGAAACGATGCTTTTTCGGACACTCCATATTATGGAAGACATCTAGAGTAACGTCTAAAGTGGCTCCATCTCCTAAATTCAATGCTACAAAAAAGTCAGAATGACAAAAAAAAATTATATTTTCTCCTAAAACGTTCACTCCAAAAGTCTCGATCTCTTCAAAACATATTTTGCATAGACTGCAAGTCAAAAATCGAATAAACTGACACATCATCTCTTCTTCTTTACTCCCGGTCACCAAGACGATTGTTTTTCTCACGTTCGTTTTCTTCCCCCTTTTTTTGCTGCTTCCCTTTTCGTTTTCCCCAAAAATTTCTAGCGGTGTTTGCACAGAAAGCGTCGAATATGACGAGAATCGTGTTGGTGTGTGTTGTGATGAGTGAAGAAGGGCAATAATGTAGAAATTGAAAAAATAGAAAATGGGGGAAACTTATCAGAGGATTTGTGTGAAAATGAGAAGGGGGAGGGGAGAAGAAGGGAAGCGGGATTATGAGCTATAATATGAAAATACATTTTTACACAGAGTATAATGATGATGGAACAGATTTTTGATTTCTTTGTTGATCTTAGAACAGTAGCTAACAAAGATTGAAAAAACGGAAAAGGATGGAGTATAGGGAGGACGATGCCGCTGAATGCCGTTATATAAGAGGTTCTGAAGCGTGCGGAAATTAGTAGCATCTTTTGTATTTACTGAAACATCTTTTTTTCTGAAATTACCTTGTGGTCTCAAAGAATAGATTGTTTTGTTCTTTATGCAAAAGCTCACCTCGAGTCTGACCCTAGTTAGCCTTTATTCTGACCTGAAATGTTCTCATTATCAGTGATTATCAAAAACTTAATCTACCATCAACTATATCAAACTCCCTATACAAAAACAATCTTTTAAACTCAACTACTCTGAGAAAAATCTGCGTTTTTTAGATTGAAGTTGAGCCGCATTTGAGCCGACATGCACTAATTATAGTGTGTCTACTGCTCATAGGATCTCACATACACACTCACACACGGCTGAGAGAAGAAAGAAGGAAAAAAACGGGGAAACGCTATCACCTTTTTTATCTCCTGGGGATTAGAATTCAATCTCCGGTTTAAAGGTTTTTCGAAAACGGATTTCCCTTATAAAGTCGCTTTTTTAAAGTTCAAGCACTTTGTGTTCTGATTGGAGATTCATTTGAAAATTTGAAAAGAAAAAGGCTGAGAGGGTGCTTCGATAGGAGAAAATGATATTTCTGCTTGTAGACACATAGAACTGTTCCATGTTTTTTTCTTCTCGCTTGAAATCGTGGCGAGACCCAAGCAAAATTTTCACTGCGCCTTGAAATGTCTGCGCTCTTCCGCGAGGAGGATATGAGACAGTCATCTGCCAATAACTGAAAAGCAAACCGTTACGAAATACTGTTCCCTTCCGTCGTCACCCTAACACAGAAACAGAAAAAGTGAGAGATAAAGAGCAATGAAGAGGAACAGAGAAAAAGATATAGTCGATTGGCGCGAACGACATTTCCAAATCATCCAACGGCACACTTTTTTCTTCTCCTACTAACTTTTTCAAATGTTTCTCCGAGCAATGTCAAAAAACCAAATTTAGTACGGCGCATTATATTTTTATGGGCTTGGGAATATATGGAGATGGCCGCCGACAACAAAAGATTTCTAATTGGAAAATTGAAATTATTGCTTTTGTCCTTTTTTGACGGCAAATACACTTCTTGAAAGGGCAATTTGAAAATGAGGAATTGCGTCACAGAGCTGTCTCTCCGGTGGATTCTTCTAATTTGGAAGTTTGGAAATGAATATGGAAAAAAGGGAGGAGCATAAACTAAATTGTTTTGTGAATGTGATTTTGAAGCCTTCTGATTCCTGATTTGAATTTTGGATTTTGAAGAAAACAAGTAATTTTGAAATATGTGTTTTGAAGTAAATAATCTCTTTTTGACTACATTTTTATCTGACTGATTGAACAAAATAAGTAAAATAGAGCAAGATTCAACAGATCAAGTACAACTTCATCTTTTTGATTGTTTAGATGAATGTTGGGTTCAAAATACAATGAACTGATTTCAATCGAAATCAATATAGTCTGTACATACCGTACTGATTTATCATCTTTTTACTTCCAGCAGTCTTGCAGTAGAGCGCGTTCAAAGTTTTCAGTTACACGTGTTCCGTATCATGATGATCGGAAACAAACAAAAGTGCAAGATGAAATTTACAGTCCAGTTCTCATAGCCATCTCCCGTGTCTTCCCGCTTCTTTTCCCACCATTATGATAATACCGCCGCCGCTCTTCCCTCCTTTTCCGACTTTTTTGCGGATAGTTTCTTTTCTTTTTGATGATTGTTCAGATTACCTGGCTAACTTGAATCATAAATTCTCTAGTTGGGTACCAAAAAAAACTCGCCGCTTTGCAAAGTGCAGAATCGGCTTTTAAAGTCCTATAAGCTCATTTGACTACTCCTTTTTTAGCTAGATTACCAGCAGACATTTCTATAACTCATTTATTTCCAGCTTGTCAACAGAAATGAACTATATCCTTACCGCAATGTTCAATGGTGATCCAACTGTCCCATTCGATCGAAACAACCCAGCTCCACCATCCCACTACATCTACAATATGCGTGTGCTCGCTTATCAAATGAGTAAGTTATCACTTTTTCGTGAATTTAATTGTAATCTCGATTTTTTCAGGACCACAAAATAGCCTTTGGTATAACAGCACATTCCAAATCCTCATAAACAACATTTTACTTAGCCATCGCTGTAAGTTTGTTTTCATATTTTTAGCCCGTTTTCGTATTGAATGTCTTCCAGATTGTATGGAGGGAGCGGTGGCTAAGTATGCCCGAGAGCAGGCCATGAAGGCACAAACTCTGAGAAAGGGTCATAGAGTCGTCGAACACAAGGAATTCGGCACACAGACCGAAAACGTTGAAGATGTGGAGCTGAAAGCTGAAGCAGAGACGGAAAATTGTGATGAGAAGAAGCTTAAGTACTCGGAGAGCAGTGAAGATGGTAACTTAGATTTTTTTTTTTGAAACAGCTAGAAAGAAATGTTTTCTAGATTTGATGAAACAGCTTGCGTTTAAAACTGAGGAAATCAAGAGAGCTCAAGAGGAGAAGGAGGACCTCCAACTCCAAATCATGTGTAACCAAGCTGCAAAGCTTAACTTTGTGAACCTGGAAGATGGAAATAGTGAGTATGATTTCAAAACTTTTGTGACTCAATGTGATATTTTGCAGCTTCCCAGTCTATCCATCGCTTTGACTCTGCCCTGATGAAGACGAAGAAAGTCATTTATGATTTGGAAGACAGTTTGGACTACGCTTTCCAAGCCAATCGGATTCTAGGAGAGAAGATGATTCAAATGCAGGAAGAGAACCAATATCTGCAGATGGACAACAAAAGGCTCCAAGAAGCACTTATCAAAGTGATGAAAGAGAAAGACGAAATAAAATCAGAGCTCATTCTTATGAAGAAGTTGCCTTGAACTATGGTTTGGTTTTCTCTCCGTCGCTGGAAAAGTTGTTGTTTTTCATGTTGTTCACACTCCTCTCTGTTTTTATTCTCAGATTTTTTCTTAATTCTGTTTAATCAATTGCTCTTCCCAACTTTTGTTGTGTTTTAATTGTTGTTTTGAAGGTCAAATAGTTTGAAGCCTTTTATATGTGTTTCCATCTTTATTTTCGTTATCTATAACGAAATCTCATATGTCTTTTGCTTATTTTTTTTTCTCACAATTTATGGGTTGAAAATAGTAAAAATTAAACTTTATTTTGTTGAACCGAATGAGATCTAGTCAGAGTTATACAGATAATATGAAAGGAAACGTTTAATGTAGGCTACTCCTTCTTCCCGTTTTCAACGTCTTCACCCTCTTCTTTTTTGTCCTCCCACAAAGATGGTTTAACAGACGGTGCCTCTGCTACCTTCAACGATGTCCGCCCATTCCCACCGATTAAGGATTCAATCAACATTTTCTCAAGTCTGAAGATAATGTTTTACTTGGGTGTTCACAGACAAAGCTTACTTCAAAGTTGGAATTTCAAAAAGACAACTCCAGAAGAAGGCAAATACATAGGCCAAAAGTGTGGCAGGAATTGATGCGTACAAGAACTGTAATGAGGGTATTCTTCAGCTTTCAATACTTTCTTCACTACGAAATAAAACTCACATGCTCCCAAGTAGACGAAAAATGCGTCGGTCCTCCCAAATTCAGATAATAGTACAAAACCATCCAATGCACAATATAAGCACAATAAGATAATCTTCCAAATGGTTGCCATATTGGATGAGACATGAAATTATTGATAGGTCCTCCCCATCCCATATGATTTGCTCCAACTACCCAACAAACAAAAAATGCCCAACCAAGACGATCAAAATTGTAATAAGAAGCTCTTGTGAATACAGACCACTTGGACCCTTTATCGTAGTCATAACTTGAGAATAAGCAGAATCCAGCAATTACAAATGCAACGATCCATCCGGCAACACATAATGCCCAGTTGAGTCTGATCTTTCTATTTCCATAGATGGCTAGTAGGTATCCCGTTAGAAGCCCCACTAGGTAAGGTGGGCATCGAATCCAAGGTCTTGAATAGACAATTCTATTGAAATCATTTCCATTTCCATTTCCAAATCCATCAGCTGTCAAGTCATACTCTCCAAAAAGAATGTAAGTGGTGATTATACTTGCAACACATCCAGCAACAACTACGCCAGTTCCAGCAGCGAACGAGAAGAACAAGGCGATCAAGATTATTGGAGCAATAAGGTAAAGTTGGGTGTCAACTGCAATGTACCAACTGATATTGTAGCATGTTTCACTGCTGGTCTCCAATGTTTTATCAAAGTTGTTAAAGTAGAGAAGGTTGTGCCACCAATACTTCCGGCATAGCGCTGCTTCTTCGAAAATTTGATCTAAAAAGTTTAGGATTTTATATTTCTAATCAAACCATCACTCACTAAATCCTGACGCAGCCCATGCTCCTTGAATATAAGGGCCATAAACTGTGAAAAATCCAATGAACAACATCATTGGTGGTGTTAATCTGAGGTAGCGATGAACGTAGAAAAGAATCCAGGTGATTGGATTGGATATAGTTTTCTTGGTTGGTTTAATTTTGAAAAACAGATAAGCAACTACAATTCCAGACATAATGAAGAAAGTGTCCACAGAGACAAAACCGCTGAGCAGAAGATGATTCCAAAGATGATTTGGAAAGTCTAGGGCTGGTTTAAGTGTATCTCCGAAAGCAATGTAGAGAAATGAGTGTCCAGTTACGACCCAACACATTGACATTACACGAATGCAGTCTAGGGATTTGATGAATCCTGGCTTTTGTTCCTTCACTGACAAAATAATTTCGGCATTGGTCCAGAAGGAAAATGATAGAAGGACTTTCATAAAAACATTGTTTTCTTTAGAACTAGAAATTCCAAAAACATTTTCTCGAATGTAGTCTAAAGATGAGGCCAGGATAGCAATTGATACCATAACCAACAAGAAGATTCTAGAATTACTACAGGTAAAATAAACACCACAATAATTGGAACTCACGAGAATCCCCAGAACGGCGCGTCTTTTTCAACATCGTTCTTTACACAAAAAGTGCTGCAGGCTGTGAATGGATACGGAGACATTTGATTGAAAATGTTAACCATATAAGAAGAATGAAATTTCAAAATTTTAAATTTTGAACAAGAAAACATAAATTCTTCAGTTTTTCTGGAAAATATCAGAAAAATAACTGATCTGTCAGAGCAATGTGGAAGCTTGAAAAAGCTGTGTTATTAAATATAAAATGAAGCAGTTAGAATTTGACAATTTAGGTCATCGCTATGCATTATCAAAAATTAATATCAGTTGACCTATATTAATTTCAATTTATGATCGTTTTTATCATTATGTATAAATATTTATTCATCAGGAACAACGAATCAGATCAATTCTACAAAAAAAGAGGTAATCCCAGAATTGTTCCACAGAACTTTTCTGTAAAGAGAAAAAAAGAAAATACATGTAATTAAAACGTGACCTATGCAACAACCAGGATTGTTCCACAGAACAATCCTGGGCAGAAACGTGAAGAAGAATTTGACAGAAATGTTCCGGTGAACAATTCTGTAGAAAGTGGTGGATATTAAATTATGATAACAATTGCGATGATTGGAATGTCGGAACTTTCGGAATCCTTCCTACCTGAACGCCATTTTTCTCCATGAATTTTAGAACAGTCATGTGCATTTCTTCGGAGTCATCAGCTAAACTTCGTGGTGATTTCGGGGGCACTGTGTTTATAAGAGAAATCAACTGTCTGAATGCTAAAGCAGAATTGAGATTAAGGTTCAAAAGAAAATAATAACGTACATCTCGTTCCGAAGTGTGACAAACTTTTACTGAAGTTTTCATGATTTTCACCGTTGAATAACTGACTATTATTATCCAAAAGAGTTTTAACTTTGACAGATATTTCAGTGCTATCAGGTTTCAAAATAATCGGAAAAAAGTTGCTATCGTAATAACTGTCCTGTACGAAACGATGATATTGTCTCCCATATCTAATTAACCTGTTTACCTTGAATAACTTTTTGGGAGTGTTGTTCCCTTCCGCACCAAGTAACTCAGCTGAAGTCATCGTTAAAGATGACGAGTATGTAACCATACCTGCATATTGTGGGTTGCAATAGGATGTTGAAAAATACACTTAATAAAAAGTCACCTTCTTTAGTTTTTGTTAAACTAATCATTCCGTTCGAGCAAAGACCGCTAGGTTTGAAACTCAAATCTGCTAGAGGAGAAAAGTCGTATATAGTCGGATAGGGAACAACATGAGAAACAGAAGGAATATCATTCAAAAATACGGTAAACTCTAAACATTTCAATAATCCTATGTTTTAACGTAATCTAGTCACTTGCCGTTCGGGTCCTTTATATCAACATCAGACATCTGTTTGGAAATGACACCAAAATGTGAGTCCACACTCAAGTGGGTATGCCCAACGGATGGGTAAATTAATGCTATCTATAAAAAATGTCGTTATGTGCATACTGTCAGTTTTCATCTCACTCTTGTCACGTTTTTCAACATTCCTAGGACGTAACCTAATCCCGCAATAAAAACAAACGACTTGTTGTTTCTGCAGGAGTCCATTACAATATATATCGTGGAGGCTATTTCGGAAAACTTAGAGAAACCATCGAGAAGGAGACTTAAATTAAAATTAGAATCATGGGAATAAAGAGATTGCAATAACGGGAACTCAATGTTCCGGAAAAGATGACCTCCTGAAGTTCATGTGATTGAGTAGAAAACTTTTTGCAAACGATACCATAAGGCTCACATAGCTGCACGGTTGTTAAATTTAAAGGAATACGATCTGGATCTCCAATAGACTTTGGACGGGAAACAAGAGATGGTAATTTTGTCAATCTGTTGGACATTGCATCCATAAAACAGACAGACACATCCGTCTCAGAATCTCGACCAGCTTTACCCAGGAAGTTGATTACGACACGTTGTTGACTGTATAAAAACGGTTTGAATCAAATTAGTTCTACCAATCAGTGATGCTCTTGTTATGAGTTTTTTCTTGTATACAGATATTTGCTACCAACGTACTAATAACCACAGGAATCACACGAGGAGAGCACGACATATGAGTGATCAGTTTCGGGAATTAACGTAAACGCGCGGTGTTTGTTGTGAATGTGTTACGAGATAGACGGAACAAAGCTTTTTAGAGTAGTTGCAATAAAAAATAGGCTTTTCTTAATTTGTTGCTAATAAATTTCATAAATCAGTTGAGCTGAAGATTAGATCGATCGTAATAGCGACATACGGGGTGATTTACTATAAACAACGCTTTAACGAGACTCCGCAATTACGCATCGCCGCAGGCGCTGCCTATATTCGATTCTTCGATTTTTTTTTTCTCATTGCTGTGATTTAGTCGCTACTTCCTTGTTATTGCGATTTTAATGTTTGCTCACATTTTCGGGTGCAATGAGTAATTTTGTTTCCAATAAATTTTTAAGCATTTTTGTTTTTTGTATTTTTTTTCCTTCATTAGGGAAAGATCCCTTAGTATTCTGTCATTATTCCGCCGTTTAGGTACTTTTCAAACTGGAGCATCCCGTTATTGCGCAGGTTTGGCCTTTTTTGATATCGGTAGAATAGTTCACTAATTTCAGATAACCCGTGTATGCAAGAGGGTGCGAAAGGATGCGATGGGATAGCGACGGATGGATGGTTGCTGCAGCACCAGTCTTCGCATAGTAATTGAAGGTGTGTTGTAATGGCCCTATTTTCATAATAAAAATTATGTTTGAAACTGTTTACCTCACGACCCTATGGTGGATTTGCAACATTCTCTCCGCTTGTTTGTAATCTTCATTAGTCGATGCATTTTTCATAATTTCCGGTAACATTGTACACGCATTGCATCTCGTAAGCGTGTCTGCACGTCTTTCTCGTAAATTTAACCCCATCCTTTTTCGAATTTGAGAAATAGGAATGCCTACGGAATCTATTCTAGGATTTCTGAAAAGTAGATACCTTTTAAATAATAAATCCTCCACTAATACCGTTTGGAAAACCCGGGAGGGAGCATAATTTGATTGTGCGAATTAAATTGAACCCTTGTCGAAAGAACATGTAACGACTTGGCCAACGACTCTACCGTGCTTGTATACCAAGGACGAGATTTAAGCTCAATAACTTCAGTACTTCCTAAAGAGTTGTAAAGTCTGAAAGAGAGATTGCAGCGGAATAATCAGACATCACACGGAAAAACTCACACTGACAGACTGAAACCGAAAATGCGGGCTAAAAGTATCGGACAAATTTGAAGATTAGCATTTATGGGAGTAAAATGAACGATTCCATCGTCAATCCGAGCAATTGTGGATATGAATAAATGCCTAGCTTTCCTTTTACCTACTTCTCCTAATTCCTTATAATGGCGTACATAAAAGTATCTCGCCGTGAGAATGTCGAATCTGCACGATGATTTGTTGCAATAATTATAGCTTACTTCTCACCTGCTCAAAAAATAAACGCAATTTTTTGAGCAGCAGTCTGATAATAGAATGTCGACCGAAGGATGAGCATGGGCTGGCATAGCTAATGTGAGAAAAAATCTTTCAGAGTCGAGCAACTGCTCATGTGTCTAAAAATTGAACGGTTTTTTGTGGTTATCGAAAAGTTTGTACGATACTTACAACTTCTTTGTTCATTCTAAATAGTCTTGTGTAATTTAGTGCCTTGTATAAAAAGAGAATTGACAGTGATCTGAAATTGACGCGTGCGATGTGGCTTTTCATTGGGAAAATTAGAACGTGAAACGAATTATTTCTCTGGCCGTGCCTGACTTCGCGATTCGTATTATAATTTTGCAATGGAACGGACTAAATATCGGAATGTTACTTATCTATCGCCTATAAAACCACCAGAAGCTATCGATATCGACTTTATGGACGCTAGACTATTTTTTTGTTTTGTCGATAAGGATATAAAATCTCTCTGTTACGAAGAAGTGAGTTTAAATCATCGCGAGGTTTAAATTTAGGGATGCACAGATCATAATCCCGGCTAACGTTAACGGGGTCGACGTGTTTTATGATGATACGGATAAAAAAATATACCTCACAAATTTTGTATATTTGGAAGAGCTTCTGAATGTCCCTGTAGATGCAATTATTGTTTATGAGAAAGAGATTCAGGTACTGAAAAACTGTTCTGCTCGCGTTTAATAGAGATGCAATTCAGATTCTTGTTGGAACGAAATGTTTGAATTTTTATACTAAAAAATTGCCAGAGAAATTCTTATCGGAATCCTTTATTTATCAGTTATACGGTATTTCTCACAATGAAATCTCCACAGAGGTGATTTTTTATGACTTTCAAATCTGGAAATTGAAGATTTCTAGTTTAATAATTCTAGTGCAAGCTATATTCAGAGAACTCATCAGAAGGGTAAGACGTTCGTAGAGTCACAGGACGTATTCAATTCTGATGACTCTCAGTCGTTGGAATTAGGTGTTGTCACTCATTCCGGGTCGTCTTATGTTTCATCTCCCCAACACAATTCTGGCACAAGCATTCCATCGCCATTGCGATCTGAAGATATAATTCCAACTACATCAAGTTATTTGACACGCTCGCCGGTCACGAACGAAAGAAATCCTAGATCCGCGAAACATATCAAGATCACTGGTTCTGATAGAAGAGTGGCAAGGAAAGACGAGGTACAAAAGTTTAGAGGATTTGTAGATGGAATATTGCTTACGGAAAGAGTCCGAACAAATGAAATATCTGTGAGTTTAGCTTCCAAGAAAGGAGTACATCGATAGCCCCTTTATCACAATACAGGTACCAGCAGAGAGATTGATACCATCAATGGAAATTGATGTGTCCGATGTTATTGTGCAAAGAATGTTTAAAGAACTTCAGAATGAAAGATGTTTGGTAGATGTAGATCCCATAGTTGTCATTGAGAAGTGAGATTATCAACGACCCAACGTTTTAGATAATTATTTGATATTACAGTGGTGACAAGTTCTTAGTGCTTTCCGGTAACAGAAAAGTTGCTGCTTATAAAGAAGCAAATAAGAAAACGGTTTGAAACGTCAATGATTCGTGCGTCTATGTTTATAATACAAGTTTATAGGTTTACGTGAGCAGAATAGCTGAATGTGATCGTAGTGCATACATGTTACAGAATTATTTGCTAAATAAAACAGACAAGGACACAAAAATTGGTTACCTGGTGAGTAGCTCCGTGTATGTCTACAGTTTTTCTTCAAATAATTCATTCAAGATTTACATTGTGGAGTGTTTATTAAAGTCCATTTCCCTTTCTGAAGATGTTATTAAGTCTTGGACGACTAACGAGAGGAATTATGTGTTCCATAGTTTGTGTACTCCAATGGTGAGAGATCAATGAACCATGGAATTGAATGTAACGTACCCTTATTTCGAATTCAGAGCTCACTCCGACATATAATAGATATTTTTGTTATTGAAGATTTACGTAATGGTGTAAAGTTTCAAATTGATGAGGGAATCAGTTTATCTAACCACACTTTAAGAGATTTGTCTAGAAAATATAAATGCAATCCAAGCGGAATCAGAGACCTATTGAATACAAAGTGGAATGATTCATCTGAGCTTCGTAAGGTTTGTAGGACATTTATATAGCAATCGAAATGTCTGTTTGGTATAGAGTTTTGAAACAATTGGCGATGATGTTGCTTTTTTGCTCAAAGATAAAGGAGTAACAGATGAAATTGCTGACGATTTATCGGTTATTTATGACAATGACACACAATTTGCGGATTTCGTTCGGTATGTTGAACACTTTACCAAACTGAACTTGTGGGCACCTCGCATTTTCATCATCTCAGTTAAGTGTACACAAGTTTTCCGGTTTAATCTTGTTGCTGTCTCTCTACCGTGTTTCAAGAGTACATGAAACATACCACCCTTTTGCTATGTAGGTTTAAAAAAACTTATCATTTCAACGAGATCTTGTTCAAATAGAATCCTATTCTAAAACACACTTGATTTAAGAACTAGTGACTAACTTCACTGATTAATGTTTTATATTCTGGAAATTTTGAAAAGAATGGGCCTAAAAAGTGGAAGGTGTGGGAGCATTGACAAGATTAAACCAGAAAAACTTACTTCCTATCAGCCGATGCAATGAAAATACGATGTGCGCGATTAGTTTGATTCTGCGATGTCTAGAATTGCGGAGCCTACCCAAAAGTGCGGCCGAACACCGATGGGGCACATTTGCAATTTCTCAGTTATTCGGCTAGTCCCTCACAAGAATCAATTTTATACACACTTTCAGGGGAATGGATCGAAGATGTTATAACAAGAACAAGCAAAAAGAAAGCATTATTTCGAAGTTTGATGAATATAAGCTAAAAAAGTTGAGAGATAGAAAACGGCCAAATAGCTCATCACCTCTAAATGTGGAATTAGGTCGAACAGACACTGATTTTGACCTGCTGCTCACATCTGATCGGGTAAATTGAAAAATTCAGCTCTGCAGTTCAAGAATTTCCTTTATCAGATAATGGCGACAAATATTCTCAAACAAAAAAACTCTATCTTTTTGATCTATTTCGGTCCAGAATCTTTTTCGGAAAACACCTCTCTACTAATGTTACCAGACAAACTGGCTATAGAGGATGAGTTTGGAAGTTGGTTTATTCAAAACGTATTCATGTTGTAATATGTCGCATAAACTTCAGAGCTCATTAATGAATTGAATATAAGTTTCACAGTAAAAAAAGATGGGAATATATTGAATCGAGACGAGTTTTTCGAACATTGCCGCCAGTACGGTCTTATGAACAGATCAATTTTCTCAGTATCTCAACTACGCGAATACTCAAATATTATGAAAAAAGTTTATGCAGACGTTGGTGAAAATTTAGGAGAAGGTTCGCAAACTGTCACTTCATTTGTTTTATAGGGGATTTCAGAGCTCGTGTTGAGTGTAATTTCAGAAGGTTCAACAGTTTTTGTAAAAACGATGAAAAACAAAAGGAATATTTTGACCATTATGAAGGCATTTTAGGTATTCATAATTTAATATCCACCACTTTCTACAGAATTGTTCACCGGAACATTTCTGTCAAATTCTTCTTCACGTTTCTGCCCAGGATTGTTCTGTGGAACAATCCTGGTTGTTGCATAGGTCACGTTTTAATTACATGTATTTTCTTTTTTTCTCTTTACAGAAAAGTTCTGTGGAACAATTCTGGGATTACTTCTTTTTTTGTAGAATTGATCTGATTCGTTGTTCCTGATGAATAAATATTTATACATAATGATAAAAACGATCATAAAATGAAATTAATATAGGTCAACTGTCACGTTGCTACTATTCTTTTCTTGTGAAATTAAGATTGTTCACAGAAAATTCAAAAAAAGGCAGAATCTTTTTCAATCCTGGGAAAATATACAAAAAACTCCATGATGTGTTCAAATTACTTGTTTTCTGAGTTATCTTACAGAAAAACTGAAGAATTTATGTTTTCTTGTTCAAAATTTAAAATTTTGAAATTTCATTCTTCTTATATCCTGATGGTTACATGAATATGGAAGGCAAACTGCAATTCTCCATGGTAGATAATCATATTTTGGAGTTGAACTAGTGATTTCACATGAGTGGTTTTTTCCAGGCATCAAGAGTAGGTAACAGTAATTTGTTTCGTATTTCTTCCCGCTTATCCTTTCACATTCCTGGCTAGAACCATCATACAATGTTTTCATTTCAAAAAGGCCAGAGCCAGGAAATTGGCCCCATGCGTCTAGTTCTGAAATTTTTCAGTTTTTGATTTCAAACTCGGGAGGTTGAAAAACTCACGCTCTACTGCATACAAATTATCCTCTAGAATCTTTAGTTCCTTCAGACTACACTTCTTCATTATGATACATTCTGCAGATATGGTTTCAAAGATTCGCAAAGATTTGATCCAGGAATTTGTTTCAATTTGGCATTGTGCAGTCAAATTATGCAAAGGCTTCGGAATGAATACATTCTTCCAATTGGCAAATACTCCAGAGAGTAATGATGATAGAATAAATAACGAGACTATTGATAATCGGTACATGAAGAAAAAACTAAAATAGGAAAGTTGAATAGGAAAAAGCTTTCCCCGTTTTGGTTTTATAGTGCATTTTTCAAATGACGAATCAAGATTAATTGATAAGAAAACGCGATGAGAATCAAGATCAAAATTTGATCAAGATCAAAATTTAACACAATTCAACTGGAACTCAATAAATCACTATTGATAACGTATTGCACAATGTTGGGTGTCTACCGGGGGTGTTAAAGTAGACATAAATTATAGATAAGAAATCAGAATTTCAGGCTTGTATTTTGTGATTTTTTTGTGAAGGCTTTATTTTGAAACAAAAAAACAGTTTTCACTTGTTCTCTTTCAATGCTGGAATCGGGTGTTCTCTCTTATCCCTGTGAATTTCACGACGTAAAAGGAATGTCATGAATTCTGCTTCCGTAAACAGAGTGTACATGTTATCCGAATCATTTTTGTAGTGTGTCAGATCACTGGTTCCATCATGAATCAAAAAAAGAGGTCCGAGATTTGCATGAAGATATGGGTGAGAATCCTTGTTGAAAAACTTTTTCATTGGAAATTCACTCAACATTATTCCACCTTGTGCGTCAACAATCGCAGTAAGTGCGGCCACTGAAAATGAATTTAATTACGTTTGACTGAAAGAGCAAAACTTACAATTATCATACTCGTTCATAACCACAGCCACATAAGCTCCATGTAAATAAGGCATTGTTGATTTAGCCATAGCTTCACTCCAGTATAAAACAGATTGATAAAGCATTCCCCTGTATTTGATTGTCTCAACTTGATATTTCGAATCTCGAAGAATTTGCGATCGATCCACTACACAAGCAGCCAGCCAACTCTCTTTCATTATGATAATTCCATTGAAAACATATTGAAGAATTTCAACATTATCGGTTGATAGAACACCATCGGGATCCGTTTTGGTAACATAATGAGTGGATGTTGCCATGTCATCAGAAGTCTAAAATTATTTGTATTTTTGAACTCATTCGAATTGAAAACTTACAATTGCTGAAAATTTAGCGAGGAATTGGTTTGACACAGTGACATCTGTATTATCGTCCAAATAAATATGAAACGAGCTCTCAGGGAACTTTTGTGGAACACTTTTCCGAAACTTCTTATTCTTATACTTCTTGTAAATTACTGGAATCTTTTCATAATCTGCGACTTTTTCCTCTGCATTTTCTCGGAATTTGGAAGGCGCCATTTGCTCTGGAGTTCGGTTTTCATAGTTCAAAAGTGTCCGGTCGGCTCCATATCTGATAAGAACCTCTACAAGTTCTGATTGACCAAGTTTGGTTGCCACGTGAAGAGCAGTGTTTCCAAACTCTGAAAAATTTTTTTAGTTGTGCCAAGAATTGTTCTGAATGGAAAAAACTCACTGTTGTAGGCATTGATGTAGGCTCCCCCTTTCACCGCTTTCAACAAATTCACTTTGTTTCCTTCTCTTACTGCATCCAACACTATGTTTTTGCCATTTGAAGTATCCATGAACAGAGAGTATTTCCATCGTTTTTCAAAGTCTTCTCGTTTCCCAAAATAGTACATCCAAATATTTCCGTACTTTGTTTTCCCACTTTCAGTTAATCCATAAGCCAAAAGGATGATGATCAAAATAAGGAGAACCGAACCAATACAACCAAAGACAATTGGAATCCAAATGACCGTGGACTCCTTTTGAATCGGGGGTCTCTTGTTATGTCCAAAGATGTCATCAAAATAACTGTTCAAAGAGGTTACAGTTAACCGAGCATTTTTGAGGTGAGATTGATAACTGGAAAAATCCAAATCAAAATCTTGAACTTTTCTGAAATACTTTAAGCTTTCTAGAGCTCCGGGCACTTTGTTTACACGTTCTGAAAAATTTAAAATGAAAAACTTTGATACCCAATAAAAAGCTCTCACCCTCTAAATGGTACAATTGTTCTCTGCTTCCTGCAATCCCATTGATATTTGCTGCCTCATCAAAAATCTTTGTCATATCCACAATACTTCCATTAAGAAGTTCTTCAGCCATTTCATCCATTTTGTCCGCCTTTTCAAACATTGGAGTCAACTTTTTCGAGGGATCCGTCCATTCAAACAGCTTTGTTTTTGTGATGGCATCCGAAACTTTCTCCGGGAATTCAGTGACATTCAAAAGGATTTCACGATTCTGACGAGCCCATTCCAAATCCTCCAAGACTTTCGTACAGATTCCAATATTTTCAGTGATCTTCTGGGGTGTTGGTAGAGGAAGGATCGGACTAGATTTATTGGATTTGTGAGCTTGGCGTAACGTTTCAAAAGTCTTTTCCAGCTTCGATTGGATCTAGAGAAAAGCTTTGTAGTTCAAGATAAGTTTAGTTTCTCTTACCTCTAGGAGCATATCAAGATACGTTTTAACAAGGCCTATGTCCTCTGAAGGAAATTCATCGATATTGATAAGTCCAAGTACAGTGTCAACCACTTTCAAAGCCTCAAACTTGTCATCTCTGAAAACAAAACTTGTTATGGGCATAAAATAATGTAGGAACTTACCTCAAACATTTGGTAGTCAGAGTATAACCCGTGTCTTCTAGAAGATTTTTGAGAGTGATTGTCTGTTTCATTTCCACATTCTCCGACGCCTTTTTGAGTAGTTCCAAGTCTTCGGCCAGATTTGCAACATGACTCATAATTTTCAATACAAAACCGTCTTTGTCGTGCTGCCAGAGAAATTCAGAGACAAGAAGTCTTCTAGCCAGAACATCTTGAGGTGTTGTTGACTTCAATCTTGCTGGTAAATGGTCCAGCACGGATTTGATGAGCTTGAGATAGTTTCGACCGTCATAGTTAGCTCTATAGAACCAGGCTTCCAATTTTGAAATGAGCTTTTTAACTCTCTTGATTATTCTGTAAACATTAAGAGCTGAATACTGTTCTTTCTCGAAATTTGCAAATGTATCGAGTTTTACTGTTTTGGCCAGCGACGCACACGTTCCCAACTTATTTCTTGAACTTTCTAGAAGGGATTTGAAGTCCGAAGCAGCTAATTCCGATATAGACATCATATTTTCTGAAGCCTCGCTTATCTTGTCTTTATGCTCTGTTGCGAATGTGATGAGCCTTTTCCAAGACTTTTCCAGACCAAGAATATGTTCGAAAACCTTTTGAAATGGTTTCAAAGCAGTGACCAGTCCAGTTGTATTTCCATGACTTGCAATCTTTTCCTCGAACCATGTACTATTCAAATCGTCTAAAACTTTCATCAAGTCTCCAGAATCTCGGAAACCAGCAGTGTGAACTCGCGGGATATGCTCCAAATGAAATTGCTTATCAGTTGCATAACGGGATGATTTATTGAGTCGATTAAAAGAGTCCAAAAACTTGGTCTGATTAGCTCGTTCCCAAACTGACTTTGTCTTTTCAAGTACATCAGAAATTGCGTAAAATCTTACGGTAATCAGATTTCTTAAACGCTTAGACATACTCCAGAATAATGATGTTAACTTTTCAGCATCCATCATCATTTCATGTTTTTTAAAGGCTTCCCATATTGGAAGGCTGGTAATGTCTCTTTCCAAATCGATCAGTTCCTTTATGCATCCATAAATTTTTGAAGATTCGTTTTTGGAAAATTTGTTGAAAGTTTCAACCATATCATCATTTTCTAGAACTTTCTCCTCCATTTCGAAAATGTCAACGAACGCGAAAATGTTCTTATAGTCCAATTTCGAGCAAGAATGGTTCATCAGATTCGAATCCTTGATAGAATCCGCTTCTTTGTGTAGAATATCAGGATCAATCTTCAACACCTCCGTCATCTCTTCAGTTTTGTTGGCAATATTTTCGAGGAATTCGAGATGGACTATTTCATCTTCTAATGACCGTTTTTTCACGTCTTTTTTCAGTGGCAAGATCTTGTCATCTCTGAGTCGTTTTATTTCATCTCGCATTCGGGTGACCTCTTGAACAGTGGATTCAACATCAACATTTACTATAGCGGAGAAATGTTTTGAATCGATATGAAGAAGTTCGGCCAGTATTTTCTGGAAGTCAACGTCTGGTTTGATGGTAGTGGTTTGAAGGTAAATAGCATTGGTGACACGGGAAAGGATACGGAAGTCATTGGCGATTTGTTGAAGAGGAGACACATCTGAAATGAAGATGTTAAACGATGCTTCTGATTCCTAGCCCATGCTCTTCTTTTGAAGATTACCAGTCGGTCATCGGCGCTACGCGCCTCCTACCGCCTGGCTTCACTTTTTTTTTAGAAATGAAGACTTTGTGAAAAGTTTCTCGGGGTTTATTATATTCACGTGGCTTCCTGTGTTTCTCTCTCCTCAATTGAAGTTTTTAAAAAGTATTGAAAACGTGGTTTTTTGAACCTGATGACCTCATTTCTTCCTACTTTAAAATTTGAAATAGACGGGCATCATCGCGAAAGAATTCTACGTCCACCTGTCTAAGTTTCAGAAAAATCGGTTCTGTACAAATTTTTCTAGGGCCGGCGACACACACACACGGACACACAGACACACAGACAGAAGTTCTTGATTGTTATTAGTAAAGATAACTCCACATGCACCCAAACTCACTAGAATCTGCTCCATTTGTCCTTGCTCCTATCAGCCCAAAAACCAAGATGATAATCCAAACTGCATGCATTTTGCATACAGTTTTTGTTCTTCACTCTGCAAAAATGTTGAATTTTATTTCCCAAATATCAGCTGAAAAGCAAAGTGCAACTTACCGAAAGATTATAGTTTTTGAAATTCGCTGATAGAGTGAGAAACTTGAAGTTTCGAGAACTGATTTAACACAAAGACTATCACGATAACGATCTAGAGAAAAAAAAGGAGAGCGACACGTGGAAGTCAACAAGGAATCTTTTTGAGGCTTTATCTTTAGGGGAAAAAAATAGAACACGTGACGTAAAAATTAATGTTTTATTCGAATCAAAAAATCACTTTTTATCCTTCACCACTGGAATCGGTCGTTCTTTCTCATCTCTGTTGATTTCTCGTTTCAAAAGAAACTTGAGAAATTCCTCTTCCGTAAACAATTCGTACATTTTATCCGCATCATTTTTGTAAATTTCCAAATTCACAGTTCCATCATGAATTAAGAAGATTGGGCCGAGATTCGCATGAAGATATGGATGAGAATTCTTGTTGAAATACTTTTTCAATGGGAATTTTTCCATCATTGTCCCACCATGAGTTTCCACAATTGACGACATGAGAAGCACTGAAAATGTAACTTCTAGAATGGAGTTTCCAATTCAAAACTCACAATTATCATACTCGGTCATAACCACCGCTACTTGTGCTCCGTATAAATAGGGCATTTTTCGTTTAGCCACGGCTTCTGACCATTGAAGAACTGTATTGTAATTGATTCCCTTGTATTCTATAGTATCCACCAGATATTTCGAATCCATCATGATACGTTTTCTATCATCTAGGCAATCACCCAGCCAGCTTTCTCTAATTATGATGGTCCCATTGAAAATTGCGATAAGAAGGTCCAATCGTTCCGTGTGAAGCACTCCCTTCTCATCTGTCTTTACTACCCAATGAGTGCATCCTGATGGATCGTCAGTGGACTGAAAATTTTCAGAATTTCGACGAAATCTGTTCACAAAACTTACAATGGATGGATATTTGGTCACAAAATGATTGGATAAACTTGCGTCTATTTCATCATCAATCCAAATACGAAACGAGCTCTCTGGGAACTTTTGCGGAACATTTATCCGGAATTTCCTCTTTCTGTACTTTTTGTAGATTGCTTGAATCTTTTCAAACTCTGCTCCTTTTTCGGGTACAGTATTCCGAAATTTTAAAGGAATCATTTGCTCTGGAGTCTGGTTTTGAGCATTCAGGAGTGATCGATCTGCTCCATGCCTGATAAGAATCTTGACAATTTCCGGATGAGCAAGTTTAGTTGCCACGTGGAGAGCTGTGTTTCCATGTCGATTGTATGGATTAATATATGCTCCATTCTTTAACGCCTTCAACAAATTTGTCTTATTGACATCACGAACTGCTTCCAGAATATTGTTTCTTCCGTTGGAATAGTCCAGAAAGAGCTGGAAATGAACAGTTAGAAAATAGAAGCTTCAGAAACAAATGCTCACCGAATATCTCCATCGTTTCTCAAAATCTCCTGGCTTCCCAAAATAGTACAACCAGATATTTTGATACTTGGATCTTCCATTTTCAGTCAATCCATAAGCAAAAAGAGCCATAAGGATCATCAAAATGGCTGTTCCAATACAAACCAACAGAATTATAGGCCATGAAAGTTCTTTCACACGTGTTTCAGTTGACTTCTGAATTGTTTTCGGAGCAAAAATGTCATCAAAATACTTTTGCAGAGATCTAACCACCATTCGAGTGTTTTTGAGATGAGTTTTTTGCTTGGCAAAGTCTAAGTCCCAGTGTTTAATTTTCTTGAAATAACTTCGTGCTTCTTCTTCATTTCTCAACTTTTTCAGACCTTCTGAAAACTCTACAAGATATTCCAATCCATTCACAAAAACAAAACATACCATAAACGTCACGCAACGATTTCCTACTACCAGACAGTCCATGAACATTTGCCGCTTCTTCAAAAACCTTTGTCATATTGATTAATTCTCCCTCGCGAACATCTTTGGCCACTTCGTTAACTCTATCGATTTCTTGGAGCATGTTTTGGATCATGCTTGCCGGATTCAACCAATCAGAAAGGTTCATTTTCCGAATAGTATTACTGACATCATCCGAAAAGTCAGTAACATTCAAGAGATCCACTCGGTGTTTACGTGCTCTTTCCAGATTCTCCAGAAACTTTGTGCTGACTCCAAGTTGTTCAGTGAACATTCTAGAGTCTTTCAATGCTTCAACAATCTTGATACTATCAGGAGATAATGACTTGGCGGAGACTTTTTGGAACTCTTTTTCCGATGAGAAGAACTGGTCTTGCACCTAAAAAAGAAACTACAAAGATAAGTTTTCAAAATTTTTCTGGCAAACCGTCTGCAGAAGTCCGAGATACTGATTGATGATATCAAATGTTTCCTGGTCAGACAACTGGGCTATATTGTCAAGGACTTGTATTGTGAATTGAAGCGTGGGCACGTCGAACTTTGAGTCTCTGGAATGGAATGACGTAAAAAAAAAGTTTGATTTATTCAAAAACTAACTTCAAACACTTATCGACAGCCTGCGCATTCACTTTTTCCAACAAATCTTTCACCGTTATCTTCTGTGCAGTCACTTTATTTGCTGCTTTTTTCAATTCACTTGCTTCCTTTATCAATGATGCGACTCGCTCCAAAAAGTCCAAAGCTTTTGTATTGTACCGAATCTTGTGTAAATCAAGTGCCGTCTCGATTTGTTTCAACGTTACCAGAATGTCTGATTGCTTCGAATTTCTTATAATTTTAACAGTTTCATTAATCAGTTTCTCAATGCGATTTTCCAGTTTCTTCGGATTTACTGAAGAGTACAACATATCATATTTGAAATTGGTAGCATTATGGTTGAGAAGTATAAACCTTGTGATAACATTTCCAACTGGTTGTAATTCCCTTCGGAAATCAACAAACTTTGAAAAGTCAGTGTTTCCTTGGAAACCTTGAAAACATTTTTGGATAATGCCTACAGAGGATTTCAGAAGCTTCAAATAGGATGAGCTATTCTCGGAAAATCTGGTGACGTTATCCATTTTAGATACCGCCCCTGTCATTTCTTTGGAATTGGGCTCTACGAGTTCTGTCAAGTCACTCCATGTCGTCCGATTACCTAGCAGGTGGAAAAAAGTAGTGTTAAAAGGCTGGAGAGCATTGACCAATCTATCCACACTCTGATTTCTTGCAACTTTCTCTCGAAACCAGGTTCTTTTCACATTTTTCAACACTTTCAACAAGTCTCTCGGTTCTTCGAATCCGGCAGTATGTGGTTGGGGAACAGTGGAATAAGAACTTTCATCCAGATGTTTAGCGAGCAACTCAACTGACTTGTGAAGTTGATTCATGACCTTCCCAAGTCCTTTGACCCCTTTACTATTTTCCCAAACTGGTTTGTACTGTTCAAACATTAAATGAACATTATGAAGCCATTTCTGAACGGTTCGTATCGAATGGATATTCGCAGCAAAGTCAGACAGAAAATTTGCCGAATCCACCACAACCAGATAATTTTCAAATGCTTCATCCACCTGTTCTACTTCCGATGATATTTGAAAGTCTATAAAGCTTGTGAAGCACTTTTTCAGCGGGTCTTCTTGGTTTTTAAATCTTTCTAAAATTTGTCTGATTTTCTTATCATCCGGAAATAGATCGATACTCCAGTTCGTTTCAAAAAGTCGCCGAAAATCCATAAGATTTTGACTATTCAATTTATTGCACTCATTGCCGAGCACATCAACACCGGAAACCGTCTTTACTGCTTTGAACAAAGTATCATGTGAGATATCTTGAGAACTCATCAAGTCTCCAATACGCTCGTTCAGAGATTTTAGGTAATTCAGTGATTTGGAAATCCGGAGAACAACTCCCTCAAAACCCTTTGAGTTTTCACCAAACGTTTTGTAGTGCATTCGATGCATCCGGTGTACTTCGGATTTTGCCGTTTTGATGTCAAGACTCATTATGATATCAAACGTCTTGGGATCTATCTGGAATAGCTCTGATACCAAATCTCGAAACTTGATAGATTTTTCAATAAATAAAGATTGAAGATGGATTGCATTAGTGACACCCGATAGAATACGAAAGTTCTTAGCAATTAGTTGAAGATCCGATGGCTCTGAAATATTCAGATTGTAAATTTATTAAAGCTATGTCTTAAATCTTACGAGATTCCTTAGCAGATGAAGCAAAGAATAATAGTAAAATGGAGAGAAAAACGATTACTGTATGCATTGCGCATACAGTTTTTATTCTATCTTCTGAAAATTCAACTTGAGAAGGTTGTGATAAAGAAGGGAAGAACTCACCGAAAGATTCGTGTTTTTTGAAAAACCCGCAAAGTTTGTGTCAAAAATTGATTGAGAAGATTTTGAGAACTGAAGTTTTTTTCAGACGGAGATTTTGGCAAAAGATTGTGAAGGGATTCGGAATGCCACGTGGAGGTTGTCACGAGGAAAAAAAAAGTTTTCTTTTGTGAAAGCTTTTTTAGAACGACGTGAAAACCGATGACGTCAGACAGCAGAAGTCAAGCAGACACCAGGAGACGTCAAGGATTCTGATGAGTTGCCAACTCCAACTTCACCTCCACAAACAGCATCGACATCTGGATCCACCGTGGCTGTATCGTCTTTCTCTGCCTCTTCAAAATAATTTCAATTATCTAATGCTCAACAACTTGACTTTCTTTCCTTGTCTCTAACTAACTAGTAACTACAAAGCCAAAACAAAGCCAAAACAATAAATTATATTTCAAATAAAAACACAGTCAATATAGTTTGTACCGAGAATCGCATGATATCTTGAAATTAAAGTGAAAAAAAACAAAAACAAAAAGTGAATTATGCCACACCCATCCGTGCATTCGATTGAACAGCTTCGAAACCGGCGATCAACTCCTCCAAATTACTGTCATCGTAATTCCAAATGATATTCAGAATATCCTTGATATTTTCCAATTGTGAATGCTCTGTGATTCCCATCATCTTCGTGACCTCTCTAGCGAGAATATCCTGACATTCTGTGTATTCATCCAGTGAGACCGCCTTTTGAACACGCTCATAGTAGACTGTAATGGCCAAGTCCACGTATCCAACCCATTTCTGTTTCAAATTTGAAATTTCCGCGTCCAGCGCGTGCATCAAATGTTTCTTCGTGGCAATATCACCGAGTGATCGACTTGGCATTTGACCACGGATCGAGTCACGGCTGAAAAATGCAATGATGATAAGGCTGGAAACTCCCGTGACACTTACTAATTAGCAACAGTAAAACTAGCAAAATGAAGTTGCAGCCAAATTCGAAAGATCGGGATAAGGGTAAAGACTGCACTGGACGAAATGATTGGCTCGATATCAATGGGGCAATCCATTTTGACAGAGATGCACTCGAAAAGTAGTGGAGTGACAGTCTCGCGTGGCTCCACAGAATGTGAGCCAAGACGTGTTCTCTGTTGCATCATTTCGAAAACATTCTGTCGATCGATTATAAAACTAAAATATTTCCAGTATGGATGATGCTTCTCCGCAGCTGCTCCTAGCACATCATTCGTCAGTTTCTTCATACGCAATGTGCCCACTTCCTGTAAAACAAAGACTGTTTTGAAGCTTCACAATTTAATTTTAAGTACATCAATAGGTTTCTGCAGGATATCAGCTTTCAACGCCATCAGCATAACTTCATGTGCACATGATCCTTTGATCAACAAATCATGAATATCTCGAATCGCCTGGTCCACATTTGTAGCCGATGTGATCTCTTTTAGTAGGCATGCTGACTCTTTACGTGAGAATTGCCCCAACATTCTGACAGTTGTATTCACATCTAGATTACTCCAATCAACATTTCGAACGTCTTCAATCACACTCTCCACAGACTCTTTCTGTTCTGCTCGCCTCAGCTTTCGCGAGTTTTCCGCTTTTGAAGCATCGCCAAATTCAGCACACCGTACCAGAATATCAAGATATTTGACGAAGAACTTGGGGCATAACGAGTCAATAATCACGTATCGCTGAGATTTTGTGTGACGGGTTTGAGAGGCGGCAAGCTTTTTGTAGAGGTTGTCGGGCATTTGCTTTGTTGACCAGATGACGAACTCATAATCCAAATGATCCGCCTCAAACTTGCAGACTAATCTTCCGATACTTCTGGCAAAGACCTTCCATCCTGCTTGAAAAACATCATCCAAGTCATGAACGTTTCCAGAGAAAACCTCTCTTCTCTTGGAATCAATCAAGGTGAGCACTTGGCCGCCGATCAATTGTTCGAGGTAAATGGTACGAACAATTCCCGAATAAAACGAGAGGGGCTCGTGGATTTTGTGCATTTCGCGGTACAAATTGTTCATTTGTTGTGTGGAGTCCTGAAAAGTTTAACTGAAGCGTAGGTTTCTCTTCACACCAACTTACATTCAAAGAGCTCAATTTAGTGCAAATATTGGTGACAAAACTATTAACTTTCTTCTCAATAGTCGCCGCAACAGCAGCTCCAATCGGCGAAAAAGTGACAGCGTCATGAGTAATTGCATAACAACAAATTTTGATGGTGGCAATTGTCACGAGAATATCATGAAAACGTTCGAGTTGCGAGCGAATAAACGGGTCGAATGAGATGTTGGCAACAACAGAAATCGGCAAAAGATGGTCATCAAATTGATCGATTCGCAGATTTTCTGTTTGATGGCCCACCAGGAATAATTTCAGTTCGGTGAACACCATCTCCTCCTGTTCTTCTGGCAGCACATTTAGCAATTGACAGAATGGTGTGGGAATACTCATGTACCATGGTGATGGCTCGTCACACACGCGTACTCCGTGCCATTTGTTCACTGAAATTAAAAATGTTCAACAGATAGCTTGTAGACAGCGCGTTGGAGTCTCGTCACGATTTTCAGTTCACACTCCACCGGCGCTCCACTCCTCTCTAACAAGTAAGAGATAAAAGCGAAAAACTTACACAACTGCTTCCGTGTCTCTCTCCACACATCCGCTTGATGATGATGATTGTGTTGAGCGGTTCGCATTGCCTGAAAAACTGTCTGGTTTATCATGAAACAGTGGGGGAAACGGTACACGAAACGAAAGATTGAGCAAGAGAAATGTGACTAGAAAAAGTAAACGGAGAAGAAATAAAATTTTGAGAACGTTTGAAATAAAAACAATATGAAACAAGAATTATAGAAAAACAGAAAAACGAATTAGAGCTATTCCCTACTGAAACAAAGCTTCATTCAAACAAAAACTGAAAAAAAAAATCAAAGATCCGTCGAAAATTGCTGATCAGTCCCGCAAATCAATCCATCTTTCACTTCAACTTCCGAATGGTTTTCACCGCGGAATGTAAATTTCGGGCTCTTCCCATATATCCATTTCCACGACTTTAAATCTTCCATTATTTGAGACATCTCCTCGTTCTTTCGTACTTTCTCACTCACATCCACTTCTTCAATGTGACATGTTTCGAAAAGTTCTCTATATGCTTGCGTAATAGCGATTTCAGACGCTTTAACAGTTGCATTCGAGTCATCTTGCTTCAAAAATCCAACAGCCGTAGCTCTGACACTTCTTGTCGCATTCGATTCAATCTGATCTCTCCACGGAGATTTTAACGATTTCGAGAGAATGTGAAGATCGGCGTCGATTAGGAGAGTTAGGTGATGATAGGCTTGACCGCTGAATAGCAATTAAAAAGACAATCAGAGTTTAGGATTTGCTTCGTACCGCGCAATTCTGGCAGCGGTGCCTGAGCATTTCCGATTTCCAGGTTGTAATTCCATATCGTCTCGTTTATTCGGAACAATGTTCACAGTAAATTGACTGTTCAATGCGTCGGATATGAACTGTAAACGTTTGAAATAGCGAAATTACTTTGGTTGAACTACTTACCTTTAAGTTTTTGGGCCTACAATGCTGTGCGTGTGTGGTTAATAACGAAATATTCAAGTTTCCGAGATCATGATAAACAGTGCCACCGCCACTGTGCCTTCGAACCACATCGATGTCTTTCTCGCGGCAATATGGCAGATTAACTTCAATCCACGGGTTTTGGTGTCTTCCAAAAACTACCGCCGGTCGATTACTCCACATCAAAAGGACTTCTCCGCTTTTTTCAACTTTATGTGTCTGAAAAGCAAATTTCATTGGGAAAAGAAGATGCAAAGTAGAACTCACTCGAAAAATATGCTCCTCGAAAGCTAAATTCTCGAAAATACAATTTGAAGTAGATTTTAAAACTTTACCTATATTTCCTCGGAAAATCGTACACATTTTCAGTTATAATTTTTATGAATTTCGAGAAAATTGGTAGGAGAAAAAGAAGTTTGATCAAGAAAAGTGATAGGAAATTGAACAGTAACGGCGAGAGAGACGGAGAAACGAAGAGACGCAGCGCGTTGTAAACACGCTCCAATGATAAACGGTAGTAGCGGGAAAACATAAAATTGAAAATTTAACAGATGTTTGTTTTCATTCATCACGTTTTTTCGCAGCTTGAACATTCTGTTCCGCTTTTTTTTAAACACAATTCTCAAATAGGGAATCACCGAGTTTTATAAATTTTCAAAATTAAAAAAAAATCTTGCAGTTCGCAATTTCTTCGCCTTTAATTTGTCATTCGTTCTATTTTCCACGTGTTCCTTCCATCAGAAGCTTCCATTAAAAATCGAATTCTTTTCATTTTCAGCAATGGAGAATCTAGGAGATATCGAGAACAAGCGAGAAGCGATGATGAAACGGTTGGCAGCCCGCAATGGTAAGAGAAGCCAAAATGTTTCCAATAAATCTTTTCAACATGTTGATTTCAGTGGCGCGCACGTTGAAAGAGAAGAATACGAAGAACAAAGTGGATCTTGGAGCCACCGAAAAGGCGTTCCTCGACACAAGTCCGTCGTCAATCAGCATCAAAACTCCACTTCATTCTACCAAATATTCGATCACCACTGAATCCGATGCAAAACCATCCTCGCCGATTCTGTCGTTTGATGAAAAGGCGGATAAACAAATGGTTGCTCTCGCCACGTGGACGAACACAATGATTGGAATTGAAAACTCCGAGGAGATGGATCTCGGAACGACTGCCGCTGAAGCATGCCGGAGAATTAAGAAGATGTTAAGCAAGAAGTCATCGGCAGAAGCGGAGGAGAACAGTCAGATGATAGCTGCCAGGAGACGTTATCAGAGAATATTCGAGAAGAACGATTCGGAGAAGATCAAGAGAGAATGTCAGAGACTGTTGAAGGATTCAGGAATGGAGGAGAGTATTCGCAATTTGTTATCGAAGAACTCGATCGCTATCAGAAAGGAGCTCGCGGTTTATAGTGACATAGGTCTCCAAACAACACTTCTCCGTACATTCTTGTCTTTCCATCCCGCTTGGTTGAAGGCAGCCCTCGAAACGATTTTCAACATCAAAATCGATGCGCAACCCAAGTTCATGATACGTGCTCTTTCACAAATCTTCATTGAAAGAGTGTTCTCGAATCCAGTGATGTTAAAGAATAAGAAGTACGCCCAAGGATCTGGAGTGTAAGTTGTCGCGAATGGAATGTCATTAATGCTCTTTTTCTTTTAGTCCAATAATCACAGCTGCAGGAAAAGAAGTCCTCCATCGTCACTTCTTGGAAGCCTCCATGAAGATTCTTTTCCTTATCGAGACCGCCCATTCGCATCGTGTGATTCCAAGTCTCACCCGAATCTTCACCAAATCGTCACATTTCAAAAGTCTCAATGAGATTTTTAGTGAGCTGACACGTGAATTATTGAGGGGAAGCTCGGCGGACTTTAAGAAGGCTTTCTCGAGAATCGGTTTCCAGCCCACTTACAAACAATCGTTCATTGAGGACTATAATTATCAGGCGACAGGATTCGATGATTTCTCTGATGGGCTGATCCTAGCGTAAGTTTGAAATGAAAAAAAAAACACAAATTTATTGTTTTTATTTCCAGAAAACTGATTGAGACTGTCGGGGAGCTGCCATACGGACAACTTCTTTCAAAAATGCGTGATCCGGCTGGCGACCGTATCCGCAAAATCAACAATGTTAAAACAGTTCTCACGGAAATGCAAAGCATCGGAATTCCCACTGAAGACGTCACACCGGCAGCGATTGTTGGAGGAAAGAAGGAAGCAGTGTTGTCGCTTCTCTGGTCCATTGTCGGCGTTCGTGTTGCCAAGGAAAAGCGAGTGCGATATACGAGAGTGCAAGACGATTTGACGACTCCGAAAAAGAATAAACGACGTTCCGGAGTGCACGATGACATGTCATCTGAAGTGCTGAAGGCGTTGAAAGTGTACGGTCGAAACCTTAATATGGAGGTTCTTGATCTAGACTCAATCACTGATGGGCTGCTTCTCGACAGAATTTGGACGTCACTTGTCCCTAATGCGACCGCAATTCGAATGTATCAGGGAGACACTCTATGGGAGAAGGTAGTGTCGATGGCCGAGTTAGAGCTGGGAATCACTCGGGGTCTCGATCAAAACGTGGCACTCTTCGTGAAGATGTTCCTAGAAAGAGTACAGACTGTTCGGATGTATAATGAGAAAGCACTGAAAATCCAGACGATGTGGAGAGCTTATTTGGAGAGGAAGAGAACTCCAAAACTGTATTTTCTCGTTCAACAGATCTTGCACGATACTCGAGTCACTCGTAGCGTGTCGCCAGCCACAGACAACGCCACGTTTGTTATCCAGCCACGTGGAAGTATGTGCCCAACGACTCCACACTCGATGAATTCCACGTTGAACGATGCCACATTCACAGTATCCCGTGACTCTATTGATAGCATGAACAGCATTTTCAAGATGCCAAAGACTCCGCTGAGAGGAACTTTCACTCGTTCCACTATTGCCAAACATTTGAATGAGGTCATCGAGGAAGAGGAGATGGAGGAAGAAGAGGAGGAGGAACGTGATGAGACGGTCGTGCCGAGCACTTTGAAGAAACGTGTCACGCGGAGCAATGTGAAGAAGATGGTGTTCCGCGAGAGTTCAGAAGACAACGTTGTCACTGTTGAAAGTTCCAAGATCTCAATGTATTCGGAAGTTTTGGAAAAGGGCATCAAGCAAGAGGTCATGGAAGAAGACTCAGAAGATGTCAAGACTTCTGATGGAAACGAACTGAGAACCGATGATGCAAGCCAGAAGGTTGACCTGGTTGAGGATGTTGAGATGAAAGACGTGGAGGAAGAAGAAGAAGACGTCGTCGCTCCAGTGCAGGAGTATAATGAAGTGGAGAAGAAGCCAGTAGTAGTCAAGGATACGGATGACTTGCCAAATCCAGCTACGCAGACAACATCGAATATGGAGCCAGCTGTCAATTGTTCAGAAATCGTGGCACCTCCAACTCCAGCTCCACGAACAACCATGGATTCAACTCAACCACGCACATCGGAATCCACCGTCGCTGCGTCTTCTTCTTCTTCGACTTCATCTACAGAATATCAACTATCTGAGGCTCAACAAAAAGAGAACGACATCTTGAAGTCCTACATTGAGAATCAAAAGAAGTTCGTCGAGAAGAACAAGCTGGATCTAGTGATTAAGGATCCGAAAAATCAGGCGAACACTCCAGAATTGCGGCGAATACTCAGAGAGACTCGAGAGCTGAAACGCAAGCAAATGGAGATTGTAAGTTATCAACATGATGTGTCCCCAGTTTCATTCACCTAAAGTTACAGGCAAAAACGCTGGGAAAAATCGAGAAGTATGCGATGGCCCCAAAAGAGAATGAAGCATTTTTAGAGACACCATCTGTCTCCGCTGATCCTCTTCAATCCTCATCCGACTACACAGATCGTTCCGATGCGGGGCACGATGATGCTATTATTCATTATGAAGAGTCTTCAACCTCCACGAATATCAACATGAAATTATCCAATTTGGAGAAGACCGTCGAGTTTATGAAAGGGGAAAATGAGCGAAAAATCAAGGAAGAAGAGGAAAAGCGCTGCCAAGAGCAGCAGCAAACAAAGTTCGAAGCGGCTGTGATTATTCAGAAAATCGTCCGTGGATTCTTGGCTCGTCGTCGATTTCATCAAGAGATTCAAACCTGGAGAGATCGAATGGTTGCATATAATGAAGTTTTGGCCATTGAAAATATGCAGTTCGAAAGAGATGAAGCAAAGGATAGTTCCGTGGAGATTAAGTAAGCGAAATTCATCTTTCTTTTCATGAATTCTTTTTTGTTTTCAGACTCCGCAACTGCGCACTCCACGGTTTGACGAACGAAAACCTTCACATAGTTCATATTGCGGCCACTATCATCGGTAATAACGGCACGCTAGCATTTTAACAAAATATTCGCTTTTCTCCAGACCGTATCACAGACCTGGTGCCTCAACTCGTCGAGAAATTCGTGGTGGAGATGAACGGCGTCAAACTTTGCTATGACATTTTGGACGTTGCCGATCAGGGGTACGCTTACACCGCCATCCTCGCTCCAATTCTTCGTATCGTTCAAAAATCGTTCCACACTCCACCGGAAGAAGCGACGAACGAGAAGATTCTGCCGATTCTACCACAACTATCGCCACGTCTGTTCCTTTTGATGAGAAAGCACATTATGAATCGCGAGTTTTTCATTCCGATTATCACCTCGCTCATCTCGATTGGAAGACGATTCCCGAACAAGAAGGACTCTCATTTGCAAAAGTGGGAGAACACTATCAAATCGACAATGAAAAGAGTCACAGATCCAGATTGTTCCAAATATCTCATAACTCTTCAAACAATATGCGATCTCTGATAAATATCACATTCCTCCCCATTTTCTTTTATCGTATTCCTTCTTCTTCTTTCCCCGTTTTTCCCATTTTCAACCGAAAATCTTCTGTACAATATAGATATTTCGTTTATTACTAAGTCAGAATTAAATAAATTCCAGATCAACGTTTACTATGCGTTCTAATAAAAGCTGAAACAAGCTGCTTCCTAGAGACGACGAAGAAAACATTGAAGAAAGAACGACTGTGCCGCAGTGTTGCGGCGCAAAACCCCGCCCATTTTTCCTTGCCGATGCAACTTGTTGGTGAAATCCCGAAAGCAAAAAGAGTGCACAAATGAAGCTGTAACTCCACGGTCTCCCCAACTGCCAAAAAGAACTGCAAGCAGTAGATTCTCTAATTTCTCAGTCATTTGTGAACATTTTTCTGTGTTCTATGGCTTAAAATTTTGCTGTTACACGTCTTCAAACTTTGTATTAGCCCCTTTTTCAAAAAGTCTTATTCCCTCGTCGTGGTTCACCGAAATCCAGAAATTTCCAGTTTTTCAGGCCTAATTTTCCCAAGCTAATTTCTCCTTCAATTTTCGACCAAATTTTTTACTTTTATAATCAAAATGTTCCTTTTCAACTAATCTATCAATGTTATTAGCGTTTTTTACAAAAAAACGGATAAAACGCTAGAAATATGAAAAATTCACCGCGTAAAATGCAAACGCGCTCCACCGCTTGCAGTTCTTTTTGGCACTCAGGGAATCGTCTCGTCCAAACGGCGGCGAAAGAGTTTTGGTGGAACGCTGTGTCTCTGCGTCTATTATTAAGAAACTCCACTCGGAGTACAAAAGCTGAAAGTTACAGTGGTCCCGAAGCGATCGGGTTTCGTGAAACGCAGTGTAAACGGGATGACGCCGTTAAAACTCTTTGGCCGCCGTTTCGCCGAGACGATTCGCTGAGCAGTTGGGGAGACCGTGAACTCGAGAAAGTTTGTATTTTTCCTCTAAAATATGGAAATACCAGACGGTTTTCGGCGTTTCGCGCCTTAACCGCCCGGCTTTCCCAAAACTATTAGAAAAACGAAAATTGTAGACACACTTTATTAGCCAAAAAGAGAGACGACCACCGTTCTCTTGCCTCCCGGGAAAACACCGAGAACCCCATTTTGACTATGTGCATAGATAGCACAGAGCTTCTCAGAGCTCCAATCAGAAAACAAAAAAAACGGGCATCATCTCCGACACGGGCCCTATTGATCCATACCAAATTCATAAAAATCGGTCCAGTAGGCACTGCGCTAGGCCGACAGACACACACACACACAGAAACTGTGCAGTAATAATAGTAAAGATATTAATGTTGAAACTAGAAATTCAGTAATATCCACAGATGGTAATGGAAAGTAGCGTTGTGAAGCTTAACGTCATCAATGTCTGCCAGTTTATGTAATCGTCTTGTCCAACGCAGACATTTCCACTCATTTTCAGGCTTTATTCAATGCAAAACGAATCATTCAAAAAAGTCTACTCATCTTCCTTCGCCAACACATTCGGTGGATTTGGTCTTGTATCTCTATTGGTCTCTCTTTTCAACATAAACATGATAAACTCCTCTTCCGTGAACAAAGTGTACATCTTATCCGAATCATTTTTGTAAACAGATAAATCCATTGTTCCATCATGAATAAGGAAAAGTGGTCCAAGATTTGCATGAAGGTATGGACGAGAGCCAATGTTGAAATGGGTTTTGAGTGGAAAAACATCCAATAAGATTCCTCCTTGGGTAGTTATGATGGTTTGGAGAGCCAACACTGGAAACAAATATTATAATGTAGTCACTAATTCGTTTTTCAACTCACAAGTTTTGGGATCTTTAAAGTTACAAGTCAATGCTACAAACACGCCCAACAAATACGGCATTGTTCCTTTTGCCATTGCTTCCGTCCACTGGATTACGGTATCAAAAGTATGTCCCTTGTATTTGACTTTTTCAATCAAATAATCCATATCCCTCGTGATGAGTGTTTCATGATTCACACAATCCGATATCCATTGCTCTTTTACAATGATAGCTCCATGGAATACCCACAACAATGCATCCAATCTATCTGTATCAAGAACTCCATCCTTATCAGTTTTGAAGACAACATGAGTTGTTGTGGGAATTGGTTCGTCGGATGTCTGAATAGATTTGAAGTTAGGAATCTGATCAGAAAAGAAACTTACGATAGCTCGGAATTTCTCTGAAAAGTGATCTGCAATTGTTTCATCCACCTTCTCATCCATCCAAATGTGGAATGAACTATCAGGAAATGCCTGAGGGACACAAATCTTGAACGCTTTCTTTTCATATTTTCTATAGATCCTTTTGATTTCATCATATTTATCCACTCGTTTCGGGAAGTTTTTCTCATATTCATATGGAATCATTTGGATAGGAATGAGATTTTTGGAGTTGAGAAGGGTTCGATCAGCTCCGAATTTGATGAGAAGCTCCACGTGGTCCGGTAGAGCGAACTTGGTGGCCAAGTGGAGAGCAGTGTTACCATATTCTGTAAAGCAAAGTGAGTTTTTGAAAATCATTACTTTTAGACTCACTATTGTAGACATCAATATAAGCTCCATTCCTCAAAGCTTTCAATAGATTGGGCCTATTTCCTTCACGAACAGCATCCAACAATGCATTCTTCTCATCGACAGTGTCCATGAATAGCTGAAAACATTATGAATTTTCAGAATCTCTTTTTACGAAAACTCACAGAATATCTCCATCTCCTCTCAAAATCCACCTCTTTTCCAAAATAGTAAATGTACAGATTCTTGTAATGTGCTCTTCCTTTTTCAGTTAGTCCATAAACGAGAAGGATGGATAGGAACAGAAGAATAACAAATCCAATACATAAACAAAGGATTGCGATCCAGGAAATCGGGGGTTTGATATGCTTTTCGATAGTGATGGTTCTTGTATCATGTTTGGTACGTCCAAATATATCATCGAAAAACTTCTGGACATTGCTTACTGTCACACGTGCATTCATCAGACGAGCGTGCTGCTTGGCAAAGTCTAGATCAAGAGTTCGGATTACTTCAAGGGCTTTTGTCACTTTCAGATCTTTTGAGTCATGTCTAGAGCGGAGTTTTTCTGTAATGAAGTTCATAACAAATGAATGTTTCTGCAAAACTTACGATATAATTTTCTCAGATTTTCTCTGGTCCCGGCTATTCCTTTGACTTTTGCTGCCTCCTCAAACACCTGTGTCATCGCAACCAATGATCGATTATGAACGTCTCTAGCCACTACATTTGTCCTTTCAATCCCTTCCAGAGTCCTCTCCAATTCTTCAGTTGGATCCAACCATTCGAGCAATCCCAATCTCATTATTCTCTCCTTTACATCTTTTCCGGGAGAAAAGTTCTCGAGATCTGCTCGATGCGCTCGGGCATTATCCATTTCCTCCAGAACACGAGTACACATTCCAATATTGTCGGAAAAGACTCTTGAATTGTTCAAGGATAGCAATGGGGCTGATTTCGTTTTAAGAACTTTCGATCTCATAGCTCTGACCACTTTGGAAATGTCTTCCATTTTCATTTGAACCTAAAAATGGAATTTCAGAAAAAAGCTCAGTTAAAATAGAGAACACTTACATTCAAAAGTTTGTTTAAATATGCATTTGATTGGTCTATAACAAGTTTGCTCGGCAAATATCTCAAATTGATAAATGTTTCGACAACTCCCACGACATCATCTAGCTGCTGCTCAGTAATGGTTTGACTGGAAGTAAAACAATTTTAATTTAGAATCTAATCCATTGTATAAAACAACTTACTTCAAACAATTGGCCACTTCCGTAATCTTAAACTCCTTCACAAAACCATCCACATCTAGCAATGTATTCAGCAATCCTATTTTTGTTTCTGCCTTTTTGAACTCGGTTAATTCCGCCGCCATCGTTGAAATGTCTTTTAGTATTTCAAATGATCTAGTTGGATCAAACCCCAGCGAATCAACAACTTGTTCAACTTTTTTAGTCTCCACAATGGCATCTTCTTTTGAGAATTTTGAATAAGTGGTCTCGACGGCAGAGAGGATCTTTCTGATAAATTGCTCGTGGGTTAGAGTTGACCCAGATTCTCTATCAACACGAGAGCTCAGATCATCTTGCAATGCACTGACCTTTTCTTGTACACTCTTGTAATGACTAAATATCTCTGCAAGCAACACTTCCTGCTCCACGAACCATTCAGCCTTCTGGGGATCCGAATTCACATTTCTCAACTTGAGACAAGTTTCGATTTGTTTCCGTACCATATCAGTGTTATTCATTTTCGATTCATAATCCTTGGCAAATTGTTTCACATTGACCATTGTTGATAATCCTTCCAAGGTCTCATCAGTAACCTTCTTTTCAGCAAGTTCAGCCAATTCATCCCATGCATGCTCCAAAGAGATTATTGCTTCAGATACAAGCTTAAACGGCTTGAAAGCTTTCACAATGTTCTTTGTGCTTGCTCCTTTTACCACTTTTTCTTGAAACCACGGACTCGTAAGATCGTCGTAGACTTTCACCAAATCAGATGAGTTATGGAAACCGGCAGTATGTTCATAAATGGTGTCGGTGTAGTCTTGATTATATCTGTTGATAGCCGTTGCAGAATTCAATAGATTCTTCATCGTTTCTGCCAAGGTTTCACCTTCTGGGTTTCTGGAGCTCCAAATAGGTTTAGTAATTTCAAAGTGGCTCCGAAGTTTCTGGAGCACCGAGTCGTCATTTCTGAAGATTGTTGGCTCAAGCTTACTGAATGCAATGAATCGAGTGATCATTTTCCTTGCAAAATTTATAGCCCTTGCTTTTGGCTCTATATTCACCAGCTTCATTTCATTTAGGCCAATTCGCAACTGTTCCAATTGATCCATACACTCCGAAACCTCCTTTCTAATCTTGTTGGCATTTTTCATGAGCATTTGCATTTCGTGTGGTTTCCATTTCTGAATCTGATGTGATGGTCCGAAGGTTTTTATGAAAACATCCACATCACTGAACTTCATTTTGGCACAGCTACTCTTGAATACTTTCTCGTCCTCTGTTTGTTTTGCCTCTGATAACAGATCCCTCAATGAAATTTCAGCTGCATCTGTCAACATTGGAATTCCAATAGGTCCTCTGAGATATTGCAGGAAACGAAGATATGATATTGTCAGTGTCAGAAATTCGATGGGTGTCTCATCAAATAACGCTGTTTTCACCATTGGATTCTTTAGTTGGGTTTCCAATGCTTCATTCATTCGTTTGAGCTCCTCTTGAGCTGCCAATGTATCCACATTCATTACATGTTCATTCAAAGTGTTGGGAGAGATTTGAAGAAGCTCCGTAAGGACGTGTTGGACTCGAATGTTTTGTTGGAAAACGGCAGATTGAAGGTAGATTCCATTGATAATACGGGCAAGGATTCCAAAGTCTTCGGCAATGGGTTTAAGGTAAGACTCTTTCAGATGTACTGGTTGATCTGGAAGAAAATGCATATCTAGAAGAGGTTTGTGCTTTAAATAGAAGAAGTCAAGCAAAGTCGCTTTCATTATAGAACACTTTCTAACCTTTCTATCACTCACCATGATGATGCTTTTCCTCTTCGTTTGATGCGGATCCTGCCAGCAACAAGAACAAGACGAAAATTGAAACTGTATGCATTTTACGCATACAGTTCTTTTCTTTTTTCTTCTGAAAACCCAACTTGTTTCAGAAAACTGAAAATCTGGGCGCCAACTCACCGAAAGTTTCTTGTTTTTAACCAACCAAGATATTGTCGGAAGTTGAATATTGATTGAAACTCGAACTGATTCTTTTTTAGATTTGGGAGAGAAGAAAAAGTAAGAGATGACACGTGGAGGTTGTCACGCAAATAATCGAAAAAAACGTGGGGTTGGGAAATAGAAACTTTTCCACGTGAAAATTACTTCACGCGGAAATAAGAACTTTTTCAGTCATTTGGATATTGTGAATCAGCCTAACTGTTACATCTTTCTTCATTAGAAAAAAAGCAAATGAAGCTTGAGAGTTCGCAAAAACATATAAATTTTGTCGCTTCTGATTTTATTTTCATATCTTCTAGCTATCAAAACATCATACAATCCAATTAACTTGTGACGATTTACGGATATTTTTCAGGATTTCTGTCCTCAAAACTTTCATTCACTGATATCTATTTGTATCCTATTTCGTTCTCTAACTATTTCCTCTCCCTCTGATGCTGTTCCATAATCTCTAGTGTGACATAATCTCCAATTAGACTGCTCTCATCGTGTGAGGTGTTGCTCTCTTGAGCTATGTTTTTTTTATCACTTTGGATATCACCTTATTCGACCAAAAGGGATTTCTTAACAGACAACCAGGTCGAAATCATAATAGCCAATTGGGTGTTACCCCTTCCTTTAATAAATGGAAACGAGCGGTGGCAGTATCAATTTAATAATATCTTGAGCTCTTGCTTCCTCTCTCCTTCTCATTTCCTTTCATGATCCCCTCATTAACGGATAACCGAAAGCCCCCGCGGCAGGTGTAAGGGGCCTCTAGACCCACCTCTTTTCTCCAAGGCGACTGCACACAATTTGATCTCCCCTCCCTCTCTTTTCAAAAGTCCGCGCGGCGCGAAAATATGGCCCCTTGCCGGTAACCACAATGACCATTTTGTTTCTAGTTTTCTCTCGAATGTTTATTTCCGTTCGATTTTTCATTCCTCGATCTTCTCTTTTGCATTTTTTTTTCCTTTTTTACTTTTCTTTTTTTTCCGAGAGCCAAAAATCATAGTGATAAAGTGACATGATCTGTTTTTTTTTCTTAGCTTTGAAAGCTGTAAATTCCTCTTAGTTGTAATAATTAGATTACTTATCTAAAGTAACGATCTCTAATCTTTCATAATTTATGCGTCCTCCAAAACTTGCGCGTGATTTTAGCTTCACCTTCCCCCCCGTATGATTTGTTCTTTTTCCTATCTCTTGCTATTCTTTCAGAAAGTGATAAGATACAATTCGGTGTCCGATAGAAACCAAAAAAACCACGAATCGTAATATTATTGTGAAGTAATGTCAGAACCAAAAATGAAAAGACGTTTCCTTTTATTTTTTTTTTCTGAAAATGAGAAATGAGAGACGCAGATACACTAACAAAAGTGAAAAGAAGAACAAATGTTGCAATTTCGTTTAGTGTGTGACGAAAAAGTGGTCCTATCATTTGCTATTATTTTCAGTTTTTTTTATTTCGCTATAGAATTTCGAATATTTCATTTCTTGTCTTTTCTTTTCATCTTTGTCGTTCCTCCATCTTTCAATCTTTACCTCAACACTGCCTTTTTTCAGAAATGGAGAACTTCTTCTCAAAACCTTTCAACCCCTCCATTCCATGCTTCCCGGAGCAATACGTCAATGAGCTCTGCCGACTGGCAATGTCAATTGCCAAAGACGATGTGACGAGTGAAGAGATCCAAATGCTTCGAGCCATTTCAATCAATGCAAAGGCCAGTTATGAACGTGAGTTTCGATAGTTTTGGATTTTTTAAATGTGGTTTCCTGATTTCCAGATCACAAAAAGCAAGCCACGCAACCATTGATAGCAGAAATCGCTGATTTGAAGAAACAGATGAAAGAGAAGATCCATGAAAATAATTGCTTGAGAGGTAAGTTTCGAGACTACTGTAGTCCTCATTTCTAATCCCGTTCTAGTTTCAGCACTCACCGACGGCGGCTCCCTCGAGACCCTTGGCGAGCTCCGTGAGCAAATCAAGGTCAAAAATGCAGAAATTGCCACGTGGAAAACCCAATTCGACGTCAAACTTCAGGAAAATATCAAAGATTTGATTGAACAATTTGAGGCGAGCCAAAAGGAAGTTGAGCATTTGAGAGCTCATTTCGAAACAGCTCTTGAGACTGGAATTTTGAGTCGAAAGTTTGAATTGGAAGATGAAGTGAGGAATCTGTCGGCACGAAATGAGGAACTTCTCAGATTTGCACTTGAGAAGAAAACTGAAATTATGAACTTGGAAGGTATGTTTAGAGAGGGAGCAGTGGTATGATTTGTATTTTTTTGCAGCTCAAAACACTCAAATGATGGCAGAAGCTGGTAAGGATCGTCTCGGTATTCAGGATTTGGAGGATCTGGAGCTGGCCAATCAGAAGTATCTTGCGCAAATTGAGCATTTGAGAGCTGAAAATTACAATCTAAACGGTAAGGCTTGAGAAGCTCTGCTGCTCTAAACAATCACTTTTCTAGCTCAAAATTCCAATCTCTTCGCACAAATCAAGGATCTGGAATCGAAAGTTCACAATACAGTGGAAATCGAGAAAGTGAAAGCTGAAATTGCCGATTTGGAAGGTGTGTTTAAATCACTTTGTATCTCTAGATCCCTTTATTTTTTCCAGCTCAAAACAGGAAACTGGCCGCACAAGTCCGTGATCTCGAATACTACGAAAGAAGTGATTTCTATTCTGCAGAACACATTGAAATGATCGACGCACGAATCAGATCATGGCAAAAAGAACGAGAGACACTCTTGGACAAGTGTGCTCAGAGAATGAAGGAAGCTGGAGTCTTCAAAGTGGAGGCATTGCAAGAAGAGCTGGAAAAGCTCCAATACCGTGACAGCTTCTGGAAAAGCCAACTTAAAGATTTGACTGTGGAGAGTGCACGTATCATGGAGAATCAGAAGGCGATGGACATGGAATTGCGACATCTTCGAAAAGACAAGGAGACGTTGATGAGTGATTTGAAAGTGGCAAAATGCAACTATGATAAGAGCTTGAACAAGATTGATATGCTCAATGGTAAGACTGAATACCTCCGTCTTATTTGAAACAAATTGATTTATTTCAGTGCATATTGAACGCCTGAGCAAGCACAAGAAAGTTCACAAGTTCTGAATCTCTTCGCCGTCACTTTTACAACTTCAACTCCCAACTTCAGAATCTCCAATGACTAATTTTTTACTATTTTTTTAAAAATCAATTTACCTATTTTATTCTAACTATTGTTATTACTGATAATGACTCACTGTATATGTTTGTACATATGCCATTCTTTTTAAATTAATCTGAGTAACATATTCTTGTGGAATAAATGATTCCATATTTTTACTTTTTAGTTTTCGTAATTGAACAGTCCTAGGCATTCAATGAAGAAACGATGTACCCAATTTTTCGCGAAGTGCGATGAGATTTTCATTTCAGATAATCCGTCAAATACACCTGAATTGTGTTCGACCAAACTATAAAGATTTGATTGGAACTTCAAAAGATTTTTCTCGATTAATCAAAGAGGAAACCGTAATAACTTTTTGGGATCGAATGGTAGACATCTGGAAAACTGACTTGGAACAAAACTGCCTCAAAAAAAACATTCATTCTCTTTACAAAAAAAGGTTATAAAAAGAAATTTTTCTTAAATTTTAGCAAAAAGAAAACGTTTACAATAGTCATTCAACCTCAAGAAAAACAACATTTTTACAAAAATTCTCAAATAAACTTCAAAATTTTTGTCTAATTCCACGCGGAACCACTGTGGTGTAATGATTTCTGACTATCTAAATGTGTCATCTTCTTTCATTCCCTCTTTCCGTCTCTTACCGATTCATCCTTCCTTTTCTCAATAATCATTTTGATCCTTCAATAGTGTTTTTTTTTTGAAAATCACGATGGAATTGAGGACATTGGTAATTACTATTTTCCAAAACTTCGCTCCAAAGTCTCATCTTTTCAGAAACTAATATTCTTCACTGTCATTTGCACAATCTACCTTTTCACCTTCTTCATCATTCCACCTATCCTAGAAGATGCAGATCAATATTTAAAACTCTATAAACAGTTCAAAATTGACCTCGCTGAAAAAATTTTCGGTGATCCATTCACTAATACGGATGCTTATATAGTCAACACTTGGTACTATCCAAAATCGAAGTCACTTGGAGAAAATGCATTGGCAATGGTTTTATTGATGAATCGAAATACAATGAGGGATATTACAAAATATAAAATGCAGTTGGTGGCAACAAATGAATCGGGGAATTCTGTAACAGTGGTTCCAAGGATTTTGAAGTAAGTTTTGATTTTGGATACCACAAGGTTACTTCAACTACTGACTTCTTTTCAGAGAGGCTTATGCCAACTGTGCCTACATAAACATCATTGCTCATGCCACTGGAATTGAAAACATGAACAAACTGGAAATTGTGGAAGGTGAAACTAGAATGGAGGTAACAATCCATCTTTTCGCTGGTTATCAGCTTGCCTATTTAGATCCCCTTCCGCCCAGCCAAAACCACTGCTCCAGCCCCTTTTATCATTTGTATTTCCCCTCAATTTGTCGCTGAACAATGGCAAATCTTCGTCGCTCATGCTCATATTGCTCATTATTTTGGTGGACATCTTCATCTTTACGTCATAAGTATGCTAGAATCCTACTTTAATTTGGTCAAGGAATATGAGAAGTTGGGCTACATCACTTTGGATTTTTGGATGAGATACAAGTTTTCAAATTCGACTCTGACTTCATCTCCAGAACCAAATTCAAATGTGGAATGGAGAAATCAAGCTGGAGCCCACGCCGACTGTCTACTACAGTATAAAGAAGCAGCCTCTTTTATCACATTTGTTGATCTTGATGACGTTCTGGTGCCACGTGGATACAGTTCTTATTCTGAAGAGTTTTCTCATCTATTCTATTTCCATCCGAATATTCTCACTTTTCAATATCCAAAACGAGAAATTATGTTGCATAATAAGCCGAATTTTCAAAACATTAACTTGGTGGAGCAGTTCTGTCATCCTTGGTTTGGTACTACCGAAGACACTGGAAAAATTGTGGCAAGACCGAAAGACTTGGATTCCATGTGGATTCATCGATCATTTTATGTTCCGGATAAGAAGTTCAAAGTGGTAAACCATAATTTTTTGCTTCACATGCAGAGACCAGTGGATACAAATGGTCAGGATCCGATAACCTATGAAATGAGATCTTTTGCAATAAATGAGAAATTGAAGCTCAATGAATCTGTATTGGAGCCAGTGCAAAAAGAGTTAGAGAGTCTGTTGAACTCCACTGAATTCCAAAAAGTCGCTTCAAAACTTCCGACGCATTCCTATTATTTCCCAATTATGTTCAGATGTTACTATGAGAAGTATTATAAATCACTGGATAACACTTGTCCAAATGGGGAAGGATGTTTGGTAAGAGACATTTTCGAATCAAGTTTTGGGCTGAACAGAACAAAATTTCAGATTCCTCAACGCTCCGATTTTCCATGTATCCATTCTGATGCTGATTACAAGTCTGGTCCGCAGATGACTCCTATGACTTTTCATTATCATACGAATGCAAGATGGTCAATGGATATTGGGTGTTATACATAAACCTAAAAGATTTGTTGAACTATTTCTTTGTTTTATTTCTGGCTTTTTGTCTGATGCGGGTCTGACTTAAATGTTTGCTTATGTGTTTACTGCTGAAAAAAAAACAAAAAAAACCGTAGACAAGTTTGTAGATAAAACTCAATTTATTACATTACTTCAAGGTTCAATCACAAAATTAAGCAAATACTGATATGAATTACATTCAATAATACCAATTAAAAATTAGTCTCAAACAAGTTTAGAACAAAACAATCCTTCTATTTTCTTTTATTTTCGACACGAAGCCAATATTCAAAAAGTCTGAACCCGTTCTTCTTCTTTTGCTTTGCATATTCTTCAGGGGATACATGTGTGACTTCAGAATCCTTCACGTCATCGAATTGTGAGAACATTCCGCGGCGAAAATAATCGACAGCTCGTTTCCACTTTGCCTTCTCTTCTGCAGCACAATAAGTGCACTCAAGAAAGAGTTGATGACAAGCTTTTTGATCATGGAAAAACTTGGTAACATTTGGAAGTTTCTTGTAAATATATGCAAGTTGACAAGTTTCTATCAAACCAGCAATATCGATTCCGATCTCATCGCTATCGAAATTTCCAAAGAATTCTGGCAAGATTTTGACGATATCCGGAAAGTTCTTTGAAATTCCTAGACCGTTCAACTGCGCTTCGAGCAATTCCAAAGTGTAATCTCCGTCGAATTTCTTCAGTGAGTAGGTTTCTAGTTCAGAACTATATCCCTTTTTCAGTTTCTCCAAACAATGAAAGATACCTTTTCTGCATGCCGTTCTGATATCTACTGCTCTTTTCGTATCTATCAAGAGTGGGCGGGTCTGAAATGAGAAACTGTTAATTAAAAGAATTCGCCTAAACTAACTTACTAAATCGTTCTTATTGAACATTTTAAGATCTTTGAATAGCCCGAAAACTTGGTCGAAATCGTCTTGATTTGCCCGCTGAAGAAGGTCTTCTCCTTGAATAGCCTCATGAAGTTCTTTGACAACATCAATTGCAGGAGTGCAAGAGATGCCTTGAAAGGATTGGACGCAGGTGACAAGATGCTCCGATTGCACTATCGGCATGAAGAAAAACTGTAAAATTATAAATTATTCTTATATACACAAACCAGAGGAACTTTGTCCGTTCGTGTGTCACAATGTGCGCACTTTTTGGGCAAGAAGAAAGGAGTTTTGGCACAAAAGGGGTCGAAGCTTACCCGGCGCGATAGCCAGGCTGGTTTGCATAAACTAACCTCAATCTTATTCATATTCGTTTCTCCAATCCTCTCCAATATCTCTTCTTTTCCGATTATGGCGAACTCATTCATATTATCAATTTTTTTCATGAATTCACTAACATACATATTTCCGTTTCTCATGACTGTCAAAAGTTCTCGAACAAAGACGAATTCGAAGTTCTGGTGGAGTCGGAATAATCTCACAATTGCATAGCTTTCGCTCGACCGGAACCAATCTGGTTTTTCTTCCATAAATGAATTGAGAACTTCAAACATAGATTTACTCCAATCATAATAACCATGCATGGTTTTTATCTTATTTCCTTTGAATTTACTGGTGATAGACTTCATGAAACCCTTGATCGCCTTATAATCTGGATCATCCTTATTTTCTGGCAAAATTTCAGTCCAGTTTGGGAAACGCTTTGGTTTATATTGTGTCAGTTTGTAGCAAGTATTCTCATCGAGTCGTTTTTTGAGTCGTTTTGCAAAGATTTTAAATGCGCTTTTATCATATTGAACAAGTTCGCATTGTCCGAGAAGATCATTTTCTTTCGCTCTCAAGAAGTAGGCCAAAATGCATTCGTTGATGACTAGACCCTGAAAATAGACCTTTTTTCAAATCTACAAACCGATTTTATAAGAGTTCCTCTCTATCATGAAAGCTTTTCCAAAGAATTAGAGAGTGTGCTCTTCTAAAAGAGATTTTTAAAAGAATTATTGAAATGATTAAACAAACTAACCTTAGGCGGAAACAAGTTCTGAATCTTCATCAAAATGTCATGTTTATAAACGTATTTCTTCCCATTTGCTCCTTCATAATAATTCACAACTCTCCGCTCAAACGGAACAATGTATTTCTAGAAAATGGGATTTTCAAATAAAGGTTTTGTTGAAAAAAAGGCTCACTTTTATTGGAAACAATGCTTCGATGAGATTTCGGATATTGTCTTGTTCAAAATGATTCATTATGGCGAGGTTTGACCTGAAAGATTTGAAGAAAGTTAGGTGAAAATTTGGGTGAAAAAAAGATTGAAATTAACTGAAAAAGTGAAAAAGAAACAAAAAAAAATCGATGAAAAAAAGAATGAAAACAAACAAAAGTGTAATAGTAACGCGCAAAATGATTGAAGTTGTAGATCAAAAACTTTTGTTGAGAACTTTCAAAAAAAAACCATTTTTATTGTGTAGGTCGAAAAATTAGAATTGTAGACCCACCATCTTTTGAACAACGCTTTTCTTGATTTTCTTATTTTACTCGGTGCCAAGAATCTATGAAAGCAAGGTTGATGGAGAGATCAACGTTTGGAAATATTGGAACAAAACTAAGAGAAAAACTATTTTCCTGGCCTGAAAAACTTCCTTCCTTCAATTTTCATTAGTGACTTACTCTCCTCGATTGCATGGTGGAGATCCAGAAGCAGTTGGAGGTTGAGTTAGGAATGGCATCTGCAGATGTGAGATTCTGAGGAAGTTAGCTGGAATAACTGGCATTACGGGTACTGGTGGAAACTGCTGATGATGTGGATATCTCAGAAAGGGCTGTGTATTAAGATGTAGATTCAAGTTAATTTCCAAAACTGCTCAAATTTTCAGACTTGTCAGAACGATAAGCCAAGAAGAATGTATTCGTTTTTATATTTTCTGTTCGTAAGCATTTGAATTACTTCATTTCACACAAAAGTATACATAATGAGATCAAATTCTGTCCAAATGATATATAAAAATAAAAACTTTAGAATCGTTCCACCGTCCCATTCTCCACATTTGTACTCCACATCTCCTCTTGCTTTTTCTCTTGAATCGGAGAAACTTTTATTGTTTCCCGGGGTGCTTCTACTTTTAAAGAGAATCTCCCACCTCCTCCAATCAAAGATTCAATCAGCATCTTCTCGAGTCTGAAACAGTCCAGCTGGTTGAGGAAACCATGAAAAAATTAGCTCACTTCAGAATGGGAACTTCAAACAAGCAACTCCAGAAGAATGCAAGCATATAGGACAATAAAGTTGCTGGAACTGCGATGTACAAAAACTGAAATACGTTTTTTCATTCTCAATTCTAATCCATTCTAACTCACCCCTTCCCATGCAGAAGAATAATGTATTGGTCCTCCACCTATGTTCAAATAATAATACAAAACCATCCAATGAACAATATAAGCGCAATAAGATAATCTTCCAAATGGTTGCCATATCGGATGAGACATGAAATTATTGATAGGTCCTCCCCATCTCATATGATTTGCTCCAACTACCCAACAAATGAAAATTCCCCATCCAAGACGATCGAAGTTATAATAGGAAGCTCTGGTGAATACAGACCATTTCGATCCTTTGTCATAGTCGTAACTTGTGAAAAGACAACCGGCGGCAATGGCAAATGCTATTACCCATCCAGCAACAGCCAGAGCCCAATTCAATCTGATCTTTCTATTTCCATAGATGGCTAGAAGGTATCCCGTAAGAAGTCCAACTAAATAAGGTGGACATCTGACCCAAGGCTTTGTGTATGCAATTGAATTGAAGTTAGTTTTGTCTCCATTTCCAAGACCATCAGCTGACAAATCATAATCTCCAAATAGAACGTAAGTGGTGATAATACTTCCAACACATCCAGCAACAATCACAGCGGTTCCAACAGGAAAAGAGAAGTATAGAGCTATTAGAGCAATTGGGGCAACTAGATATAACTGAGTGTCTGCTGATAAGTACCAAGTTGCTGGGTAACAAATTTGGCTTTGACCGTTTTCTATTCCAGCGAAGTTGTTAATGTATAACAAATTTTGCCACCAATTGGTTTTGCACGTCGCAACTTGTCCATCCATTTCGTCTGGAAATTAAAGATTTGTTGATAGCTGGTTATCAGTAGAGCGCACTTACTCAACACAGATGCTGTAAATGCTCCTTGAATGTAGGGAGCGTAAACGGTAAAAAATCCAACAAACAACATTACTGGAGGGGTTAATCTCAGGTATCTATGAACGTAGAACAGAATCCATGTGATAGGACTTGAGACGGTTTTCTTAGTGGGTTTCAACTTGAAAAACATGTAAGCCACCACGATTCCAGATAGCACAAAGAATGTGTCCACGGAGACAAATGCACTGAGCAGCAAGTGATTCCAAAAATGTTTAGGGAAACTAAGAAGTGGCTCCAAAGTATCGCCAAATACAAAATAGACGAACGTGTGCCCTGTGACAACCCAACACATTGAAAATAAACGGATGCAATCCAGAGATTTAATGAATCCCTGCCTTTGTTCCTTGACTGATAGAAGAAGTTCAGCATTGGTCCAGAAGGAAAAAGTCAAGAGGATTTTCATGAAAATGTTCTTTTCAGCGGAGCTAGGGATTCCAAAAGCAGTTTCTCTGATATAATCTACAAGTGAAGCCAGGATAGCAATAGCGACCATAATTATGAGAAAAACTCTGAAAAGACATCGTAACCTGAGTTTCAAAAAATAAAGAAAAACTTACGAGAATCCCCAGAATGGCGCATCTTTTTTCACCTCATATTTTGCACAATAAGCACTACAGGCTGTGAATGGATATGGCGACATTTGATTGAATATTTTAACCATGTCCTGATGATTGCAAGAAAATGGAAGACAAGTTGCGATTCTGATGGGAAGAGTCATAGAAGCAGAGCAAGTGGCATTCTTTCCCGGCGTGATGAGCATGTAACAATAGTTAGTTTCATATTTCTTCCCACTAATCCTTTGACATTCTTGATAAGATCCATCGTATATTGTCTTAAGTTCCAAGATACCAGAACCAGGGAACTGACCCCATGCATCCAGTTCTGAAACTATTCAGCTAGAAATGTTTTCAAAAAGTTCACTCACGTTGAATTGCATACAGATTATCCTCCAGAATCTTAAATTCTTTTAAAGTACATTTCTTCATCATCACACATTCTACCGAAATCATTGAAAAAATTTGGAGGGACTTCATCCAAGTATTCGTGTCATTTTGACACTGTCCGGATAATCCATGAATAGGACTAGGCAAGAATACATCTTTCCAACCAGCAAAAACTCCAGGAACAGCTGTGAAGAGTAAGAGGGAAAGTAGAGAAAAGAATAGTAACCTGGTCATTATTCACAATCTTCAACACATAAAACAAGGACGGAGCCCATGCTTTTATAGTGAAATTTCGAATGACGAGGGGAGAAATGATAAGAAATAGTCTGGTTGCTGATAAAAGAAGAAGGAACTAGATGATTTATGTGCTATTTTTAAAAATCAAAAGATGTTCATGATTTCTTCGGATGAAACATAACCATATTTATTGGTGACAGCAATGGCCTGAAAAAGCAGAACCGAAACCTGTCAAAAAGGCAAAACGGTAAATTCAAGACGAGACAAGACGAGTGTTCTCATATTGGAAAGTTTTTTATTCTCAGATCAAATATCAACCAAAAAAAAAAAGAAATCCACCTGGAACGATGTTGAAAAACCGGAAACAGTGACCTGGTAATATATCATAGTTGGTGTTGCCCATAGAACACAAAAAGCGGAGTTTATGCTCTCTTCCCACTGATAAGATCATTTTTGAATAAAAGATGGTAATATTTGGACTTGAAAGTGATAAGGGTTTAAAGAAACTGAGGCTTAATCATATGGAAATATGAACATGGAAGGTTGTGAGGGGTCGGTTCAGAAGATCTTACGTTAGGTGTCGTGAGTTTTTTATTGAGATACAGTTCTTTTTCATGCTGTCTGCTCTGTATAAGATTGTATTTTTAACATTCTTTTTGATTTTTTCGTTTGACCCGTTCCATACTTTATTTCGGAATACATTAGGGTCATACTTGTAGAGCTTTATGAATTCATCATAAATCAAGCATTCAGAACAGCAGACAGGTAAGCTTCTTCTCGTTTTTCTTATCAGTTTTCGTAAAAGTGGAGGTTATGTCGAGGGAAAAGATGATGTATGATCAGACAAAAATAATTAGGTAATAATTCTTGTTGAGGGTCTGTGAAGTCTAACAAAACTTGGAAAAGGTTTAGACGAAAACAATTTATTCAATAAAAGTCTACACGTTTTTCTGTATTATTTGCAGTAGGCCTATCCTCCACTTTGCCACTTTCCACAGTGTCATATTCCACTTGAACTTCCACTTCCAACCGTTCTCCTGTTCCTAACTCCACGTTTCTTGTCTCAACTTCATGTGTAATCACAGAAGGTTGAACAACTTTAGCCGCTGGTTTCCTCGGTTTGCCCATTATTTTTTCAATAAGCATCTTTTCCAGTCTGAAATTCTCCAATTCGGTATAATAACTATAGAAAATAGTTACTTCAAAATCGGCACTTCAAACAGACAGCTCCAGAAGAAGGCAAACACATAGGAAAGAAGAGTTGCTGGGAGGATTGTGTAGAGGAACTGAAAGTTTTGAAATGAACTTCGGAAAAGTTCAAACTAAAGGCAAACTTACTACTTGCCAAGCTGACCAATAATGCATAGGACCGCCTAAATTCAAAAAGTAAAACAGAACCATCCAATGAACAATATAAGCACAATAAGATAATCTTCCAAATGGTTGCCATATCGGATGAGACATGAAATTATTGACAGGTCCTCCCCATCCCATATGATTTGCTCCGACTACCCAGCAAACAAAGAAAGCCCATCCAAGACGGTCGAAATTGTAGAATGTACCTCTTGCAAATGGGCTCCAGTAAGCTCCTTTGTCATAGTCATTGGTTGCAAATAGACATGCAGCTGCTATTCCAAAAGCAAGTATCCATCCAACAACACAAATCATCCAGTTGAGTCGAATCCTTCTACTTCCATAGATCGCTAGCAGGTATCCTGTGAGCATCCCCACCAAATACGGGGGACATCTAATCCATGGCTTTGAGTATGCAATATCAAAGAACGCCTGATTTCCAATTCCAAATCCATCAGCAGATAAGTTATCTATTCCAAAGAGCATGTAAGTAGCGATGATGCTTGCACCACAAGCAACTACTATAACAATAGTTCCAATAAAAAATGAGGAATATAAAGAGAGAAGAAATACGGGGGCCATGACGTAGAGTTGAGTGTCTACTGCCAAATACCAAGTGATTCCATAACATGAGCTCGAATCGTTATCAGCATGATCGAAATTGTTGATGTAAAGAAGGTTCATCCACCAATATTTATAGCATCCTTGCAACTGTGCATCTGTTGGATCTGGAATCGAGATAACCATCTGATTTTTTTCTTTCAAGATGTATATTTCATCAACTGATTGGCTTATCAATCAACCAACTGTTCTAGTGTAAGCTGAAACTCTCTATTTGCAGCTGACGAATAACGGTAGTGGTTAGTCACGCCTTTTCTACAGTACCTCACAAGGAGCGACTCCTATCACTTACTCATTTGAGAAGCTGAAAATGATCCCTGAATATATGCGGCATAAACTGTGAAGAATCCAATAAAAAACATCACTGGAGGAGTCAATCTCAAGTATCGATGAACATAGAATAAAACCCATGTAGAGCCACTAGAAACTGTTTTCTCAGTTGGTCTCATTTTGAAGAACATATAAGCCGCTACAATTCCAGACAGAACAAAGAAAGTGTCCACGGTGACAAATGCATTGAGGATCAGATGATTCCATAAATGCTTCGGAAAATCATAGACTGGCATCATTGAATCTGACATGCCCAGGTACAGAAAAGTGTGTCCGGCGACTACCCAACACATTGAGAACAATCGAATGCAGTCTAGGGATTTGATGAATCCAGGCTTTTGCTCTTTCACTGATAATACTAATTCTGCATTTGTCCAGAAAGAAAATGAAAGAAGGACTTTTATCCAGACGTTCTCTTCTTGAGCAGAAGGGATTTCGAAGACCTTTTCTCTTATTTCGAAGACAGTTTCTCTAATAAAATCCAACAAAGAAGCCACGATAGAAATAAAAACCACGATCATCAGGAAAACTCTGGAAAATTGCTCATTTACAAAACTTACTAACAATCTATAACTTACGAGAACATCCAAAATGCAACGCCTTTCTCCACGTTTTTTTTCGCACAATACGTTTTGCAGGCAGTGAATGGGTATGGTGACATTTGATTGAAAATGTCTATCATGTCTTTTTCATTGCAAGAGTACGGTAGACAAACAGCGAATCTCAATGGAAGAGTTGTATAAGTTGATTCAGAAGGATCACAAGATGCATTCTTTCCGGTTGTCAGAAGAAGATAGCAGTAGTTTGTCTCATATTCTTTTCCACTTGTTCGTTGGCACTCTTGATAGGAACCATCAAAAAGGGTGTTGCGTTCGAGGAGTCCAGGTGCAGGGAACTGACCCCATGCATCAAGCTCTGAAAATGTCTGATGTATTGCTCAGGGGTAGAGGATACAATTTCATGGTGTATTTGGAATGACTGCCGATATCTAGTACTAGAATTTCTCATGCGCCTTTTCTTGTCATCCGCAGCAGATTTTCAAGACGGCAGACCTAAACTGGAGCCTCTATACATGTCCTTCGCGGACGTATCCGTTATGTGCTTATTAGGTTTATCATGCGTAACGCATCCGTTACGGATGTTTCCCGAGCAAAACTGTCGCAAACGGTCGGTAACAGACCCGTTACACATTAGAAATCTTACAGACAAATAACGGATACGTCCCCGTGAGGCCTGCGTATATCCATTTACACTTTCTCAACACTTCCATTCTTCATTTCATCCAAAACATCTGAAAACTAACGTTCAGCAGCATATAAGTTGTCATCTATAATCTTCCGTTCCCTTGGATCACATTTTCCTATTGTTATACATTCTATAGACACAGTGGCAATTATCTCCAATGATTTGATCCATTTATCTGTTTCATTCTGACATTGTCCACTCAAACCATGAACTGGTTTGGGTAGGAAAAAATCCTTCCATGCAGCAATAACTTCTTGATTCTGTACAAAAAGTGTTAGGACTAACAGTAACCTTCCTGCCATCGCTTTTTTTTCCGATTTATACGGCAAAAAAAGCGGAGCTGACCTCCCTTTTTATACTGAAAGTTTTGATGGTGATGACGTGCATTCTTCGAAACGTTTCGACATGAAACTGATAAGAACAGTGAAACTATAGTTTTTCGGGGTTTTTGATTTTTTTTCTCGATCAGACCACAATTAAAGAAAGGTATAAACAAGTTAGGGAGTACGTACAAATATTGCCACATCATTGTGGAAATTGATAACGGTTTGGGTTCATTTTCTGAAACTTTGCATTTGAAGAAATCAGCAATTTTCTTTACTATCTTCCCAAGAAAGTAAGAATGGAGGCAGCTATTGAAACTTAACAATTTTCCTGTCATTTTTTTCTTCTTTATATGTATTTCTGTCAAAACCCTTTATCCTTTTCATGTGTTTTCAATTATTTTTCACTTCTGTATTTCATGTTTTTGTTATTTTAAATTGTTTGTTATTTTTTCATTTCTTTTCTATTCATTACTTTTTCTGAAACCTTGTTCTTGTTTTGAGTGCAGATATTCGATTTCAAAACGACAACTTTGTATGAATATGAGATCTAATTAATTGAAATAAATGTGTCAATAACTTCATAAATTAACAATTCCACTTGATCCTTCTTCTAGTACTAAAGACACATTCTGTGCGGTTTCCTCAACTCCTGGAGTTGTCTCTTCAACTTTCAATTGAGGTCTTCCAGGCACCTTAATTATAGATTCAAGGAGAATTTTTTCGAGTCTGAAAATTCAATCATTAAAAAATTTAGTTTCAATCATCTTACTTTAAAATTGGAACTTCAAATAGACAGCTCCAGAAAAATGCGAGAAAATAAGATAAAATAGTCGCTGGAAGGGAGATGTACAGAAACTGAAATTCAGAAATTTTTTAGAGTTTTTAGATTTTCACTCACAACTGCCCATGCAGAAGAATAATGTAAAGGACCTCCAATATTCAAATAGTAAAGCAAAATCATCCAATGCACAATATAAGCACAATAAGACAATCTTCCAAATGGTTGCCATATCGGATGAGACATGAAATTATTGATAGGTCCTCCCCATCCCATATGATTAGCTCCAACTACCCAACAAATGAAAATTCCCCATCCAAGACGATGGAAATTATAGAAAGTGGCTCTACTAAAAGTGCTCCAATATGCACCATCGTCATAATCATAAGTTGCAAAAAGGCATCCAGCTGCTATTCCCAATGCTGTCATCCATCCAACAATGCACAGAGCCCAGTTCAACCTTATTTTTCTATTTCCATATGTTGCGAGTAGATATCCAGTGAATAGACCAACTAAATAAGGAGGACACCTGATCCATGGCTTATCATAAGCATAATCAAAGAAACTTTGGTCTCCATTTCCGAAACCGTCTGCTGTCAAATCATGAACAGCGAAAAGAATGTAAGTTGCAATTATACTTCCAGCACATCCGGCAACAATGGAAACAGTTCCAATTGCAAAGGAATAACAGAAAGCAACTAGAAATACTGGAGCAAAAACAAAGAGTTGAGTGTCAACAGCCAGGTACCAAGTGATTCCATAGCAAGATCCTTCTACATCACTGTCTTCATCAAAGTTATTAATGTAAAGAATGTTTTTCCACCAATATTTATAACATCCTCGAACTTGTGGTTCAATTGGGTCTGAACAATGTCAACTGTTTAAAAGTTAATTAAATGAAATTAACTTAATTGAGAAGCCAAAAATGATCCTTGTATATATGGAGAATATACAGTGAAGAATCCGATGAACAACATCACTGGAGGAGTTAATCTCAAATAACGATGCACATAGAACAATACCCATGTAGCTGGTGTCGAAATCATTTTCATGTTGGGCTTCATTTTGAAGAACATGTAAGCTACAACGATGCCCGACAGTATGAAGAAAGTGTCTACTGACACAAAAGCATTGAGAATAAGATGATTCCATAAGTGCTTTGGGAAATCATTGATAGGTTGTAAGGTATCAGCCAAAGGGAAGTATAAGAAAGAGTGAGCGGTGAGAACCCAACACATTGAAAGGAAACGAATGCAATCGAGAGATTTGATGAATCCTGGTTTCTGTTCTTTAACAGATAATATCAGTTCAGCATTTGTCCACAGGGAAAAAGTTAAAAGAATTTTCATGAACTTGCTTGAATCTTTATCGCTAGGAGTTCCAAAAGTGGTATCTCTTATGTAATCCACAACAGTTGAAAAGATTGCAAGCGATATCATGATCAGCAGGAAGATCCTAGAAAAAACTTTAGGGTTACTGATAAGATAAGCTTTATTTACGAGAATCCCCAAAACTCCGAGTCTTTCTCTACCTCATTTTTGACACAATATGCCTCACATGCTGTGAATGGATATGGAGACATTTGATTAAATATATCAACCATGTCTTCCTGATTACAAGAATATGGAAGACAAACTGCAATTCTCAAAGGGAGGTTTGCATAAGGAGATGTTGAGTTAGAAGGTACACAGGATGCATTCTTTCCGAGTGACAAAAGTAGATAACAATAATTGGTTTCGTACTTTTTTCCACTTATCCGCTGACATTCTTGGTAAGAACCATCATAAAGTGTTTTGATTTCTAGGAGTCCGGATGCAGGGAACTGGCCAAACGCGTCGAGTTCTGAAATAAGAGAGAATATCTATTAGATCCCCTGAGACGCTCACGTTGGACCGCATATAAGTTATTATTCAGAATTCTTAGCTCGCTTGAATTGCATTTATACATTCTGATACAGTCAACAGATACCGTAGTGTTTATCTCTAAAGATTTTATCCAGGTATCTGTGTCATTTTGGCATTGCCCGGATAAAGTATGAAATGGTTTCGGCAAAAACGCATTTCTCCAATTGGCATGCGCCTTTGAACAAAATGGTAAAACAAGAATGAATAACAGTAGGAGATTCATGTATTCTGAACTGAAGCATCAAAAAACTATTTCTCATTTTTCTCGTTTTATACTGCAAAAAAAAATGACGATAACTACAGTGAAACAACGAATTCAACGGGGAATTGATAAGGAAAAACGAACAACTAGACGGAGACAAAGTGCATTTGAGAAAGAATTATAAATAATCAAACAGACATTCAGGAAATGACCTTCCGGTATAATGGAGTTGAGAAATGATAAAAGGTTTGTGGAAGATTGCACAATATTAGGTTTCCAATTTTTCAGACGGGCTAACGTGGCTCCATATTCGACCTTCATAATACGTTTCTTTTTTGTTTTCAAAAATCGAAAATTTTATTTTACCTACCCCAGAGTTTGCTATATATATTGATCTCAGCATACATTTTGCAGATACGGTTGAAAAGATGGCAAGGGGCTTGATCCAAGTATTCGTTTCATTTTGGCATTAATCAGTTAACCCATGAGTTGGTTCATTTAGGTATGAAAACATGCTTCCATTCAGCAAAGACCTCCGGAGCAGTTATAGAGAACAAAACCAGTAAAACCATAGTAACCGAGTCATAATTTCTTATGAGTAAAAAAAAGAAAACTTTTGAAAGAATGAGATCAAGTGTGAACAAATAATTTTAAAATTTGACAACAGATTCTTGTTTTTCTTCCCCGTCTTCTACTTCCCAACTGATTGATCCTCTTTTCTTTTTCTCCAAAATTGATGATACTTTCTCACCAGATTTTGCGTTAATCGGAGTTGCTTCTTCAACTTTCAATGATGACCTTCCATCCCTTCCAACTAGAGATTCGATAAGCATTTTTTCAAGCCTGTAGTGAGCCACCATTAGGGTTTGACTAGTAAACTCGAAACTCACTTTAAGATAGGAACTTCGAACAGACAACTTCAGAAAAAAGCAAGAACATATGCGAGCACTGTGGCTGGAACGGAAATATACAGAAACTAAAATTCAATTGATTATTTTCGCGTGCTGTCTTGTAACAACTCACTACTTCCCAAGCTGAAGAATAATGCAATGGCTTCCCTCCAACATTCAAATAATACCACAAAACCATCCAATGAACAATATAGGCACAATAAGATAATCTTCCAAATGGTTGCCATATCGGATGAGACATAAAATTATTGATACAGTGCGCGTCATAAGTATAGCACACCCCCCAAATTTGGCATTATTGGAAAAACGGTAACTTTCAGAAAAAAAAATAGTAAATGTCATTCGGTTCAAAATCCCGAGAAACCCCCGGGCCCAAATTTGTAGAATTCTATCTCGATCATAGCGAGAATTGGATCAAAAAGTCACTTTTTTAATAAGTATAGCACACCCCTAATTTTTTTCAGTTTTTTCAATTTTTCTCTGGTTTTTTTTAGTGAATTGGGACTCCAAATGTTTTTCCATTGCATTTTCATTATCAGAACATATTTTTTATCTTCAATATTGATGTTCAACGTAGCCCACAGCATGTAATGAGAGTATTTTAGCTTTCAATCCATACCATGCAGTTCCAGTGACAAAACTGTTTTCCCACGGTTCTATGGTAGGAAAAAATAAATGAATCCTTCTGGAGAACATTTTGATAGTCGATACTGTTCATTTTGTGACTGGTGAAGAAGCTTTTTTCTCTCACAGAATGCTCCCCAAATCATAAGCGAGCCACCTCCAAAGTTTCTTTGAGCGAAAATCTTGGGTTCTTTTCTGAGGTCTCTCCAATTTGAATGGTATCTGTCTGGTCCATCTAGATTTCACTTTTTCTCATCCGAGAAAACCACCTGAAATGTATTAATAAGAATTATAACTTCATTATGAAGCTAACATGTGACCAGTTTGTTGTGACATTTATACGGCAAAATCAAGTCGCTTCTCTTTGTTCGAATCGGTGATTTAAGGAGCTTTTTGCATTTTTTCATGAACCAAATGCCCAGAGTTGTGAATTGTTCGAAGAATGGTCGACTTGGATACGTTCAAGTTCAGCTCCTCTTTAATGTCGTTAGCCGAAGTGACCTCATTGGATGTGTGTCTGACCACGTCGCGTTGCTGTCTTTCTGTGAGTTTTTTGGGACGACCTGATCTCTTTTCTGGGCATATCCCACAGGATTTTTCAAATAATTGCTGATAACGTTGCGAGATCTCTCGATCTGCTTCTCCATTCCTTTAATAGAAAGTCCAAGTTGTCCAACTGAGCTTGTTCGCGAAGAGTGAGGTGTGTTCCTCTTGGCATTGCGATGACGAATGTTGAGTTTTTCGATACAAAGCTGGTTTATAACTGTTTTTATTGCTCAGCATTCAGTTTTTTTCACCATAGAACCGTGGGAAAATAGTTTTTGTCACTGGAACTGCATGGTATGGATTGAAAGCTAAAATACTCTCATTACATGCTGTGGGCTACGTTGAACATCAATATTGAAGATAAAAAATATGTTCTGATGATGAAAATACAATGGAAAAACATTTGGAGTCCCAATTCACTAAAAAAAACCAGAGAAAAATTGAAAAAACTGAAAAAAATTAGGGGTGTGCTATACTTATGACGCGCCTAAAAAAGTGACTTTTTGATCCAATTCTCGCTATGATCGAGATAGAATTCTACAAATTTGGGCCCAGGGGTTTCTCGGGATTTTGAACCGAATGACATTTACCGTTTTTTTCTAAAAGTTACCGTTTTTCCAATAATGCCAAATTTGGGGGTGTGCTATACTTATGACGCGCACTGTAGGTCCTCCCCATCCCATATGATTGGCTCCAACTACCCAACAAATGAAAATTCCCCATCCAAAACGATCAAAATTATAGAATGTGGCTCTACTAAACGTGCTCCAATATGCACCTTTATCATAATCATATGTTGAGAATAGAAATGCAGCTGCTATCCCAAATGCAAGTAACCATCCCAATAGACATAGAATCCAGTTTAGTCGAATCTTTCTATTTCCATATGTTGCTAAAAGATATCCAGTGAGTAGACCCACTAGATATGGAGGGCATCTGATCCATGGTTTCGAGTTGGCAATATCAGAAAAGACGCTCTGATCTCCATTTCCTTTCACATCAGCTGGCACATCATATATTCCGAACAAAACATAAGTTGTGATAAAACTTCCAACAGTTGCAGCCACGACTACAGCAGTTCCGGCAGCAAAAGAAAAAAATAAGGCAACCAAGACAACTGGAGCCAGGATATAAAGTTGAGTGTCCACAGCCAGATACCATGTAATTCCATAGCAAGTCGTATCTTGTCTGGGAGTACTTTTATCGAAATTATTGATGTAGAGCAGGTTATGCCACCAATAATTTTCACAACCTTGTACTTGGGGTCCCATGAGATCTGGAGAAGTAAATATGTTTTTTTTACTACTATAACTTTTGTGCACTCACTTAATGCGGATGCTGAGAATACTCCTTGAATGTATGGTATGTAAGCTGTAAAGAATCCAATGAATAACATCACTGGAGGTGTTAATCTTAAATATCGATGAACGTAGAAAAGAATCCAAGTCACAGGATTCGAGATAGTTTTTTTTGTGGGCTTCATTTTGAAGAAGAGATAAGCCACAACGATTCCAGACAACACAAAAAATGTGTCAACCGAAACCATGGCATTGAGAATCAAATGATTCCATAAATAATTTGGGAAATCAATGATCGGTTCCAGAGTTTCAGCCAAGTACATGTAAAGAAATGAGTGGCCGGTGACAACCCAACACATTGATAACAGTCGGATGCAGTCGAGAGATTTGATGAAGCCAGATTTCTGCTCTTTGACGGATAAGATGAGTTCTGCATTGGTCCAGAACGAGAATGATAGAAGGACTCTCATAAAAATGTTCTTCTCTTTGGAACTTGGACTTCCAAATGCAGTTTCCTTGATGTAATCAACGAATGAAGCAAGTACAGCAATCATCACCATTACTATCAGGAGTACTCTGAAAAAAGATGTTGACAAAAGGCCACAAAACAAATAAAAATTACGAGAAACCCCAGAATGGGGCGTCTGTTTCTACTTCATTCTTCACACAAAAAGCACTGCAGGCTGTGAATGGATACGGAGACATTTGATTGAAAATACTAATCATATCTTGATGATTGCAAGAGTGAGGGAGACAAGTTGCAATTCTCAAAGGAAGCATGGACGTTGAATTGGAAGGAGCGCAAGACGCATTCTTTCCGGGTTTGATAAGCAGGTAACAGTAATTGGTTTCGTACTTTTTCCCACTAATCCTTTGACATTCTTGGTAAGAACCATCATAAATAGTTTTCACCTCGAGTCCTGACCCTGGGAATTGGCCAAATGCATCAAGCTCTGAAAAAATTGACACAGGATATTGTCCAATTCAAAAAAAGTTTAGAAAGGCAAACTTCAGATTACTCTCAAAACATAAAACTCAATGTTCGCAAAAGGGTAAATTTTTTGATAAATGTTCTATGAACTCCATCCTTTCAAGATGTTTCCATGAACATCTTGTGTTTTTAAGATCAGTAGCTAAGGGGTTTCAAAAAAAATTGATAGAGAAGATACCAAAATTTGAATAACGAAAAGGAACTCACGTTGGACTGCATATGCATTTTCCTCTAGAATCTTCAACTCTTTCACACTACACTTTCCAGTTGTGATACATTCTGCAGATACAGTTGCGAAGATAGCCAGGGACTTTATCCAAGTATTCGTGTCATTTTGACATTTTCCAGATAATTCAAGAAATGGCTCGGGGAGAAATACATCTTTCCAGTTAGCAAAGACTCCAGGAGCAGTTAAAGTAAATAAAATAAGAAAATAAAATATTGACAGATTCATACTTCTTTATGATTAATGAAACAAAATGATACATTGTCTGCTGCCCAATGCCTTTTGTATTATATAATTTTTGAATGACGAGCGAATAAGGTGATAATACTTGAATAATTTTTTGGACTCAAAACTGATAAAAAGCACAAATAGTTGAAAGTCTTGGGTTTGAATAGTTGGTGGTTCAGGTTTCATAGGGAAAATTCGTTAACTGTCTGTAGTGTGTTTAGAAACAATGATATATTTTTTAGACGAAGACACAAGTTGGAAAGAATTGCACAACGTTGGGAGTGAGAGATTAGTATAAAATGATAAGAAATGCTGATAATTAATTTCATCGGAAGAAGAATGACTTTTTGAACCAATTTTTTTCAGTTCGAAGTCGGTGCAGGTTATCGTTTTTAGCACAGAAATATGCGAAACATGTTTTCAATTCTCACAAGTGATTAATTTTTGGAAGGCAGGCAGTTTTTCCTAGTTCATTACATTTGTGTTCCAAATGAAGATAAATGCGAAAACGATTTTCGTCGAATGAAAACTATATAATTATTGAAACTATTGTACCGCTGAAACTGAAATGAAACAGTTTTGTATAGTTTTTTTGATATTGTTAAGTTGTAAAGAATAATGATCAGTTCTCGACCTTGTTGCGGGAATGCTTACCTCAAAATCCTAGAACCCACGAACGTCCGGAAATTCTTTTAATTTTTTCCATCTGATGCATTGAAATATTCATTTCCCGCCAAAAAAAAAAACAATTGAAACATTTTGAAATTCAGTTCAACTTTCAGATATTTAGGGCAAATAGTTTATTCACTGAAGTTTTCGATGCTATAATGATGAGATCAATTAAAATTACAAGTTCTTTTAAAATTTAACATTAGATTCTTCTTCCACTTTCCCGTCTTCAATACCCCAAGCCATTGCTTCTTCTCTCTTTCTCTCCAGAATTGGAGATACTTTTCCGACGGATTTTTCAGCATTTGGAGTGGCTTCTTCAACTTTCATTGATGGTCTTGCACCTCCACCCAATAAAGATTCAATAAGCATTTTTTCCAGTCTGGAATGACAAAGAAAACAAATTTTGAATCAAGAAAATGGAAACTTACTTTAGTATAGGAACTTCAAATAGACAACTCCAGAAGAAGGCGAGGACGTAAGCCAGAAGAGTCGCAGGCACGGCGATGTACAAAAACTGAAATCACTTGATTGGTCCTTCTCAGCATTTTAAATAGAAACTTACCACTGCCCAAGCTGAAGAATAGTGTAAAGCCTTGCCTCCAACGTTCAAATAATACCACAAAACAGTCCAATGAACAATATAAGCACAATATGAGAGTCTTCCAAATGGTTGCCATATTGGATGAGACATGAAATTATTGATAGGTCCTCCCCATCCCATATGGTTGGCTCCAACTACCCAACAAATGAAAAACGCCCAACCAATTCGATGAAAATTGTAGAAGGTGGCTCTGCTAAAAGTGCTCCAATGCGCACCCTTATCATAATCATAAGTTGCAAATAAACATCCAGCAGCTATTCCAAAAGCGACGACCCATCCAGTTATGCAAAGAGCCCAGTTCAACCGGATCTTTCTGTTTCCATATAAGGCTAACAGGTATCCAGTGAGGAGTCCGATGAGATATGGAGGGCATCTAATCCATGGTTTTGAGTATGCAATGTCAAAAAAACTGTTTTGGTCTCCGTTTCCAAAAATATCTGCGGGTACATCATAGATTCCAAATAAAACATAAGTGGCGATAACACTTCCAACACATCCTGCTACAATAACACCAGTTCCAGCGGCAAATGAGAAGAATAGAGCAACCAAAACGATAGGAGCCAGCACGTAAAGTTGAGTGTCTACTGCCAAATACCAAGTGATTCCATAGCAGGAACTGTCTTGATTACTGTCACTTTTATCAAAGTTATTGATGTAAAGAAGATTCTGCCACCAATAGTTTCTGCATGCTTGAATTTGTGGGGCCATAAGATTCAATTGAGAAGCTGAGAAAGTTCCTTGAATATATGGAGCATAGACGGTGAAGAATCCAATAAATAACATTACAGGAGGGGTTAATCTCAGGTATCGATGAACGTAGAACAGAATCCATGTAACAGGACTTGAAACTGTTTTCTTGGTTGGTTTCATTTTGAAGAATAGGTAGGCCACAACAATTCCAGAGAGGATAAAGAATGTGTCTACTGATACAAATGCGTTGAGCAGTAAGTGATTCCAGAAGTGTTTTGGAAAATCCACAACCGCCTCCAGAGAATCAGAAAGGACCATGAAAAGAAATGAGTGTCCTGTAACAACCCAGCACATTGAAAGGAGACGAATGCAGTCGAGAGATTTGATGAATCCAGGCTTCTGTTCTTTGACGGATAGAAGAAGTTCGGCGTTTGTCCAGAAAGAAAAAGTCAGAAGAATTTTCATGAAAATGTTCTTTTCTTTAGAGCTTGGACTTCCGAAAACAGTTTCTTTAATGTAGTCCACAGAAGAAGCCAGTATAGCAATGGCAACCATGACCATTAAAAAAACTCTGAAATCAACTTTATCAATTGAGTTTCAAAAAATGAAAAACTTACGAGAAACCCCAGAACGGAGCATCTTTCTCCACGTCATTTTTCACGCAAAAAGCACTGCAGGCTGTGAATGGATATGGAGACATTTGATTGAAAATGCTAATCATATCCTGATGATTGCAAGAGTAAGGAAGACAAGTTGCGATCCTCAAAGGAAGAGCGGCATAAGGTGATGTAGAATTAGAAGGAATACAAGATGCATTCTTTCCAGGCGTGATGAGCATGTAGCAGTAGTTGGTCTCATATTTCTTTCCACTGATCCGTTGACATTCTTGGGAAGAACCATCATAAAGAGTTTTGACCTCAAAGATCCCAGGACCAGGAAATTGACCCCATGCATCCAGTTCTGAAGGAATAATTTTTTTTTGGTATTTTGCAAGCTATAAAACACAGTTTTGCATTCTAATCATTCAACCGCGTATTATCAAAATAATTAAGTAGGTATCTTTGGAAATGCAGAAAATACGGAAATCAGAGTACACCCAAGCATAAAACACACTTTCAAATGAGTTTAGAATTGTATAAGCCCTCTATCTCAAACTTTGTCCTTGTGATAAATCAATGGAAGAAATTCGATAAAGTATACATTTCGAAAAACAAAAAGCTAGACTTACGTTGAACGGCAAAAGCATTATCCTCCAGAATTTGCAACTCTTTCACACTGCATTTTCCGGTTGTGATACATTCTGCCGATACAGTGGCAAAAATGGCCAGGGACTTGATCCAAGTATTCGTGTCGTTTCGACATTGACCAGTTAACCCATGAATTGGTTTTGGTATAAACACATCCTTCCAGTCTCCCAGAACCCCCGGAGCAGTTACAGAAAACAAAGTCAGTAATAGTAACCGAGTCATAAATTCTTATGAGTAAGTAATAAAACGAAACGATGCATCGTCTTCCCCCGATGACTTTTATAGTACATCACTTTTCGAAAATGACGAGTGAATAAGGCGATAATAGTTGGACTGAAAATTGATAAGAAGTTACTAGACTGGTGCTGGAAAGGTGGGTGGTGCAGGTTCTGAAATTCATAAATTATCTTGGGTGTGTTTGAGAAAAAATATGATCTCTGTTTGGAGATAAGATTGAGTGTCGGGAGGAAATTGCACAACGTTGTGTGAGAGGGTGATTAGTATAAAATTAAGGAAATATTGGTATTGTGAAATGTTTTACCGGTAGATGATTTCTTTTTTGAAACTGATAGTTGCAGGGATTCTGGTCCACCTGTAATCCGAAAAAATTTCTTTGCAATGCATCTTTATTACAGGTTTTCGGTTGCGCACACTTGTTTCCTTCCTGCTCTTTCGGGCGTTCCAAGCGTTCTTCCGAAGCTGTGACCCTATTTCACTTTCCATATCCGGTCTCTTTCAACCACATGACCTTATAATATTCAGGATGTTATGGTAACTAAATTTGTCACAACCATCCTCTATTTGCTTTCCAGTGTTCCGTTATGAACTACGTGCATCATTCAGACCTCATCAGCTGACATCATACGCCGGGAATACCCTTTATTTCAGGAACTGATAAGGGAAAGGAAACAAAAAGAAGCTTATCAGATGGAGAAACATGATGAATTTATATGGATGTGAAAGAAAAACAGATTCTGGAGTGACCTGTATTAGAAAAGCACGGCTCTCTGTTTCATAGGCCTAATAAAAGTTACAACGGCTGAAGCTTCGGTTTGAACTTTGCTTTACCCGCTCCTGATTTTCGACTCCAGGTATTAAAGTTTTCGTTTAGTATTGTATTTTTTTGCTTTTTCCCCACACCATTTTTTATTCCTTCGGTCTTTTTCCCTATTCCTCTTTTTCATTGTGTTCCCATTTTTTGAACCCATTCAAAACCAAATCGTGTACTTCCGATTAACCGAACCTTCCCAAAAACTTTTGTCTTCTCTCCGTTTTTTTCTTCTCGCTTCTCATATTGTCTTAATGACAAACATATTTGACCGTTGTGGTGTCATAGTCTCTTGTCAAAACACAACCTTTTTGGAAATCACCTCAACTCTCCTGGGGGGCTGCTGCTGCTGCGCATTGTTTGACTTCCCTATCACGAAACAAAACTCACGGGAAAGAGAAAAAAAAAGAACTGTGTTTTTGGAAGGATGAGTAAACGTTTTTTGATTGAGAGGACAGAATAAAACATAAATCACAGAAGATGGGGAGAGATGAAAAAGAAGAAGAGGAATAGAGAAAAAGATAAGTGTTCTTTGAAGATGTGGACAGATGACTTTTCATGGAAAAATGAAATAAAAAAACGGTTTGATAATGTCATCTGATAGAGAGTATAGAGTCCATATTACAAGGTCATTTATGAATGAGAATTTTTGAAGTGACCTTATAATACAGGTTTCTTTTAGTGGTAAGCATTATTAAAGATTTCAAATGAAAAATTTGATGAAGTTTCCGGGTATTTTGTATCACTTTTGTATCAGTTAAAGACACTTTAGCTGCTTTTCAGAGGAGGGGATTTTCAGAGGAGGGGATTTTCAGAGGGGATTCCTGAATTCAAGAATTTTATTGAAACTCTTACAAGGACTTCAGAAGCTAACGGAAAAGTCCCAGATCAAGTGGACAAGTTGCAGCCTGACTTCAAATAAAAATATCATTATGATCTCTAGACCTATAGTATCAAACAAATATGAAAGCCTTTGAATTCTAAACCTGATCTTCAAAAATCTCTGACGTCTTCACTACCGGAAGTCCGTCAACCTTCTGACCTTCTGATCCATCCAAAGTAATCTGAATCCTCACGCCATCTACACGACGCCGCCGTGACCAAAGAATCCTTCTTCACTCACCTGCCACCTGATGATAATAATTCCAAGGGTATAGAATTGGTACATATTACAATTGATAACAAGTTTTTCGCTATCTCTCTTTAACACTTCAGACTTTCTCACTTCAGAACGAAGACGTACAATGTACAAGTAATAAATCGTCGAAAGTAATTGGCCACCGGTAAGAGGTGGAGAGAAGACACGGAAGATGTTTTTTTTTCCATTTATTAAATTCCATTTTTACTTTAGTCTTCATTTTTTGACCCGAATCTAATATTTTTTTGGTTCTCCTAATCTTGGTCCAGGTAGTTCATATCACTTACCGCTTATCTTTTGCAAAATCAGGTTTTCATTTTATTATCAAATTGATAAGACTCCAGATTCCAGATCATTCAAAAACCATTTTCATTACCACTTTTTATTCATTTTACCTTTTTGTTACTTTTATTTACTTTGTCTAAAACTTAGAGTAAACTTTGACCTATTGCAATAAGAGAGGATATGTTTGTTCAGCTTGTGGAACATGAAAAATGAATCTTTTGTCTCTATTTTTGAGCGGAAAAGGAAGTGGAAAACTTTCATGGAATTTGAGTTTTGGATGTTTTTATGAACCCTTTTGATGAAACTCAGAGAAACTCAGAGTGCATTTCTATTAGAGGGTTTTCCCATTTCTAGATCAGGGACTTTTTTTCAACTGCTTGCTAGATTATTCTTTATATAACTTCTAAATTATCTAGAATCTAATGTCCACAGTTATTCTTTCAAGTGCCTCTCTATTAGAGGAATTTATGGCGCAGGTGCGATAATTTGAGTCTCTCCAAAACTAGTTTTGCCAACTTTTACTTTGGATTTTTATAGCAATACCTCCCATCTATGAGTTTTTTTGTAAAAATTTCTTGGATAACTTTTCTTGCGCAATTACAATTATTTTGTAACAATCTTGATGAACATAAATAGATCTAATTGAATGCTAAGACCTTCTTGTCTAATTTGTAAGCTGAATAAAAACTTTAAAGAAAGCCTGTTTGTCAAACATGTTTCATTGGAACATGAACTATGACTAGACAACGAAAAATAATAACACACACTTGCCTCAATTTTCTTTTCCTATTTACTTTTCCGCGACGACAATTTGTGTTTCTTCCCCCCTTTCTCTCCGCGCGGAAGCTTTACCTCCTCTCGTGCTCCTCAGTGAGATAGTTCAACACCAAACCGTTATCCAAACTTTCAAATAAGGAGTACCCCTTCAACCCCTTTTTATTCAGAGGTCACTCTCTTTCAAACTTGGCTGCTGAGATTTCTCATTCGGACAGGCAAAATGAAGCAGAAAGTAGCGGATAATGAGAAATCTGTGGATCCAATTTTCCGAATTACTGGACCTCCAGGAATGGAAAAAGAGGAATCAGAGACATCTTTGGAGAGCAAGGAAGGTTAGTGAGAGTTTTTTTTCGTTTTGCCTGAAAATTGTTTATTTTTCTATCTACACAAGTACCTATAGTCTTCTGAAATTGTTTAAAATCTTAACTTAAACTTATTGAAAATTACGTGTAAGAATTGTACTGTAATAAAATTGCACCCTTCTAATTTCATGAACAAACTCAGGCGTAGACGTTATCTGTCATAAAGTTATTGACCACTCAAAACTTCTCATCAGTTTAGCTCCGAACTCACCACTTTTCTGATATGAACATTCCTCAGAAACCATTATCCCTAATTTTTCCAGACTGCTTCTCCCTATCCGATGAGGATGCTGAGGAAACCAATTGGCGACTAATCTACATTACTGCCCTTGTTTCCTTCCTCGGAGCTATCGAAGGAACTGCAGTTCATATGAGTGAATGGCCGTATATGAGACAAATTGATCCAGAAGCCACTGTTCAGTTTTTTGGTTTAGCTAGTTCCGCCTCAAAAGCTGCTCATGCAGTTTTCGTTCTAGTTTTTGCAGTATGGAGTTTCAAGTATAAAACTGTAAAGTGAGTTTTTTGGTACTGTACTTTGGTACTGTACTCTCAATCTATGGGATTCCAGATGGCCTCTAATCACTGGTCGTATCATAGCAATGGTAGCCTGCTTCATATACCTTGGAATCGAATATATTCCAACTGGAAGACGTTACCTAATGATGTTCTGCTACATTTTATTCGACATTTCCGGTAGTTCCCCATCGATTCTTCGTGCCTATATTGCTGCAGTTTCAATGCCAAAAGATAGATCAAAAGCTTTTGCTGCAATGTCTCTTTCCATGACACTCTCCATCATTTGTGGACCATGTAAGTCGAGTGTTGCAAATGCGCTCTATTGATATAGAGCTCATTCGCAGCACTTACAATTTCTATTTCAGTGATTCAAATGGCATTCACAACCATTCCATACCCAGGATTCACTATTATCCCACATGTGAAGTTCCACGTTTACTCTGCACCGATTTGGATTGCCAACTCTACTAATTTCATTTCAATTGCTATTATTGTATTTGGAATGAAAGAATTGCCAAGGAAGCCAAAGACTAAGAAACGTAAGTTGACATTTTTTGAAGAAAACTGAATAGAGGGATTTCCAGCAAAGAAGCCATCAATCTTTGAGTTGGAAGGGTTGAAATTGAGAATTCAGAAAATCAAAAAATCAAATATCGACTGGGTTCTAGTCTTTGTAGTTTGGATTGCAAAGTGTGGAAAGACAATGACTGCAAGATCTATTGGAACGTTAGTCATTTTCAAAAAAACAAACAGACTCATAATGTAATTTTTAGGCTTTTACCAATTCTCATGATGGTTCAATACGGATGGACTGGAATCGAGACAGTCAGAATCACATCTTTCTTGATGGGTGGGTCTGGAATTCTGTCAATGTTTGTGATTGGAAGTTTCATGTTCTGCAAGTTAGGAACGATGTAAGTAGCCGATTTGTAACAGCCCTTGACGGTCTAGTCTCTTTTTAGCTGGCTCTCGCCAACTTTAGAGGACATTATTTGGTCTAATCCAGCCTAAAAATCTCATGTTTCAGAGTCCCAGTCCGCTACATCTACCTTTTCTCCATTATGCTATTCACTACCCTTTATCTCATCACTTATCCATACAAGTCCATTGGAGTAGAAGTTGCCCCATACAATGCCACTGATAACACTGGTTGCGATCCGGATAAGTACACATGGTGTGAAGGAGGAATTGCACCACAACCATATATTTTCTTGTCTTGTATGGTTTTCGTTTTTGGAATGACCATGCCATCTTCCGGAATTTCATTGGACACTATTTATTCGAAGATTTTGGGGAAAATTGATCAGGTATTGGTCGCGAAGGGAAGATTTTCCTAGAGTGAAGGTTTCAGAGTGTGATGCAAGGAGCTGCTGTGATTTTGGATGATATAATGATGGTTATCACTCCGACTTATGCATCGTAAGTGATTTTTTCAAGGTTTAAACTAAAAATCTGTTCGGAGAACGAACTTGTTACTCAAGCTGCTCTACTATTATCAGAGCTCTTTCTACCGCATTCATTATTTTCAACTACAGTAATCTTGCCTACAGTACTCCTTTCCAGATACCTCTACACTCTTCTTGGTCTCAAACCCCTCTGGATTATTAACGGGTTCATCATGTCAATGGTTGTCATTTTATGGATTGTGATGCTTCGCAGATTCAAACCATACTCATAAATATCTTTTTTTGCACATCGATTTACACCAAAACGGGTTAAGAAACTCGCATATCCTATGTAATAATGTTTATTTCATATTTTTTTACTTCGAAACGAATAAACTCAGATTTCACTCGGTCCTTTGTTTTTACCCTTTGACTGCACAAACATCGTATTCTGAGGGCTCACAGGCTTTTTGTATAATCCAATAAACCGTTTTCGATACTCTTTTGATCGCCAGATGATTGTGTAAAATGTATGAGAGTAAGAAAACATTGATAATATGGACTGAAAATTTTAAGATTAAGAGTTGACTTTACAAAAAAGTGTTGTATGACTCACGATATTTCCCACAATATTGCTCAAATCCTCTCCGGTATAGCCTAGAAGTATGACAAGACTGGCAATGAATGTATTAAGATAATTTGATAGAATGAATAAGGCTGCAGAGATTTTTAAGTGACGCATTATTTTATAACTTTCATTGTTACTTTTTCCTGCAATATTCTGTTTGGAGCCCGGTTAGAAATAAATTTGAATGTACCTTTTTTCCGTAAAATTAGAATTAAAATAAGGAAAACCAGAAGGCTCATGGTGTTAGAGCCGACTAAAACCGGAGCTAGTAACTTTCGCACGGGACGTTGTAGGGCTGAAAATAAAGATTAGATGAAATCCATGTCATTTGTTATTTTGATTTGTCCTTACCCAAATAAGACGAACATAACCTCAATGGCTCATAATCTTCTCCCTGAGCTCCCCATATAACTATAAATCCACCCCAGACAAATGGAACAGCAGCCATCCCCATGACGTATTTCAAATCAGAAATGTTTCGATGAGCCACGGGAAACATCACTATCACCAGAATATCCAATAGTATGAAGAACATGATGATAGATTGTACACAATAACCAAAAACGGTGAGAAATATTATATTGAAACATGTCTCTCGAAGGATTTCTGTGTCTGTTATCATAAGATAAACGTCAATGAAACTGTTCATAATGCACAAAATGTGAGCTGTACTTTGAATTGCTTGGAGATAGGCTGAAAATAAAAAAATTGAATCGTACCAGAGTTCATCCGCCTTCCGCTTTCCGCTTTTCGCCTTTTTAAAAACTCGTTTCCGCTCAACTTTGATTTGTACTGACGAGGAAAAAGAAAGTTTTTTGTTCTCACTCACACGATTTTGTCCGAAAAGCTGGAGTAGAGAGAATGATATAAACAAGGTGAATGTTCCCAAATAGGTTGAAAAATAGGAAGAAAGACTTGTGGGAAGCGATAAAGATTTGGTTCCAACGGTACATTTGGAACTGTAAAAAAGAAAGTTGAAGCCGCAACAAAAAATGAAAGAACTGAAAGCGTTTATAGAGGGACTGAAAAGCTATGAGATAGTAGCAAACTGGTCCGAATTTAATTGGATTACTGTAGTTTTGTAAAAGGGAACATCCATTTTTTGGACTTTCTATCCTCTTTAGAATAACAGGGTTCAATATCCTAATCGAGAATCGGCAATAAGCTCAATACATTCTAGATCTTATTCGCTTTCCTAACTTAAAATGAACATCTTGAAGTTTTTAAAACCAGTAATCCAACTTTCTAGTTTTTCATATGTATTGTTTATCAAAATTCAAAAAAATAGAACCAACAAACTCTCAGAAATTCATTAGGAGTGAGTTCATTTCATTTCTTATTTGCTAGAGAGCGACATATTTTTCATTCTTGAGTAGGATGAGAATTGAAACGTGAGGGTGACATAGACATGGTCTGGTCAGCACTAAGGGAATGTTTTTGTACGAAAGAAATGCAGACTTGCTGAGTAAACTGCCTCAGAATGACACCTGTAATTAAACAGCACCAGGAATTTTAAATTTTTTCAAAAAATAAAAAAAGACTGATTCAGCAAATTGAAAAGCTTCCTGATCTTTATCTTCTAGCAAAAATAGCACCTTTGAATACCAAGACAACATCATTATAGGACAAACACCCAGTAATTTTTATCAAAAAAACAAGGAAAAAAAAGACTAGAAATTTATAATTCACAGAATAAGTAAATAAATTCTTTCCTTGTCTATCTCATCGTGATTAAATTTGGACTCCCCTGATGCCGAATCGGGCAAAGTATAGCATATGATTGAGAAATGAGAGTTCAGATAGTGTATTCGATTAGAGTTATGACACATGAGCCCATGCTTAGAATCAGTTGATGATGGGAAATTCAATTGAGGTTATTTGAAATTGTTGCATAAAGTTTTGAAAAGAATTAAAAGAGCAAATTTGATTGTTGATTATGTTTTGATCAGAATTCCAGAGAGAATTTTGTGTAAAGAACAAGCACATGTATTTTTTGGGCTCCGGGACATTTCGAACCCGGACGTTTCGAACCCAGGACATTTCGAACCCAAGACATTTCGAACCCGGACATTTCGAACCCAAAAACTACTGAAAAACGATTTTGTTTCAGTTTTAACTTATTTTTTCAAACAAAAATGTTTCCAAATTATTGTTTTTGTTCAAACAGTTTTTAAAGATGTTTTTTTTAACTGTTTTACTTCTTGTTTTTTGCTAGTTTGTTTGCATGTTTTAGACATTTCTTGGTTCAAGAACGCGGCTAAGGACCAAGATCAATATCCTCGTGTGTACCGACACTTGTCGGGTTCCGCCATTCATGAAAAGTATCCACGAAAGGGGAAAAAGTTAATAAAACATTAGTTTTGATCCTAACTACAGAAGAAATGTCTCAAACATGCAAGCAAACTCGCAAAAAACAAGAAGTAAAACAGTAAAAAAACATCTTTAAAAACTGTTTGAACAAAAATAATAATTTGGAAACAATTTTGTTTGAAAAAATAAGTTAAAACTCAATCAAAATCGTTTTTCAGTAGTTTTTGGGTTCGAAATGTCTTGGGTTCGAAACGTCCTGGGTTCGAAACGTCCGGGTTCGAAATGTCCCGGAGCCATTTTTTGAACTTGTTCAAGAACGGGATAGTTATTACTATTTTGCACAATCTGCATTTCCATTGCTCCAAATCAAAGTCAATTGAGCCGGCCCTTTGATCCTGCAAACAAGCTCCAGCCATCACCGAATCACCATCACCGGATCATTAGAATTCAGATTATGGTCCATGGAGAGACAAATAGAAAAATTATGCAAGTCCCATCAGCTTACAATCCCGGCCACATCAATATGTCTTGGTCTTCATACAGAGAACCTGAATCTGATTGATTTTTTCTCTTGAATAGTCATTTTTTCAACTTGAATGCTACACAAAAAATATGCGAAGAATCAAGCACTCTGCTAGAAGATCGGTGTGTGTTGATGTTCTCGGATACATACTGTTAAACGACTCTGTTAAACGACTAGGCCACAATAATTACTTTTCAGCATTAAAAAATATTAAAAAAAATCCTTAGTTTGCAAAAAAATAGTTTTGAAATTTCCCTATTGTTTGCACACAGATGCAGCCCACGAACGATTTTTGGTTTTGTGACGTAATTTACAGTACAAACCAATAAACTACTTTTGTATAAAACTCCGAATGTCTCAAAACATTTTATGATATTTTCGTCTGCATCATTTCGTTTGCTCAGTTTCATTCCTGACCAACTTCAGTAAATTACTTATTCACCTTGATAAATGGTTGTCAACTGTCAACAACGTCATCTTTAAATTTTACTATTTTTTTCAGTATACCGTTTGCCGTCTGAACTTTTGCTCAGACCTTGACCACGCCATTCTTTTTCTAGTTTGTGCTCGTAGAAGAAACATATAGCGAAACACTGTGCGCCTTTGGTTATCAAAATCAATCACCGATAAGAGTTTTCGTTTTTGCTGTGACAAGTTATTCATAAAGAAAAACGACTTGTATGATGAATAACAACAGAATGTATTTTAAGAAACGCGAAAGCTGACATGTTGTTTTACATCCCGCATTTGCACCTTCGATTTCAATGTGAGCTTGTATGCCTCGGAAAGCGCGTTCCCTGTGCTGAATCTTTGATTACCGGTGAGCGTATCAGTTTCTGTTCTCGTCGTTCAACACTGTCTCTTTAAGCACGTGTTGATTGATGCAAAGTTTTTTATTGCAATTTCAATCTTTGACTTTCTGATGTTCTAAACTTTTTACTCACTTCGAACCCTGATTGATTGTTCCACATTATCAAACTTACTCTGTTTCAAAAAACAAAAGAGCCGAACACGAAAATATGTAAAAAAAAAAAAAGAAGATTGTTCACCGGTCTGTCAAGGAAAAAAAAATGTATTTCGACTATTAAGTCAGTATGGTATTCTCAATCAAGTTACAGATTTGTTAAACGTCGATTTCTAGCCCGACCAGCCAGCTTCCTTATTTCAAACTCAGCCGGATAGCCTTAATCCCCCCATGAAGAATTGGCAATTGGGTGCATACATCAATTTTACGACAATTGTTTTCCAACATAATGCAGGCAGAGTATTCGTCTCATATTCTTATTTCCTATCAAAAATCCATGGTCACTTCTCGACCAAATCAAAAGTGTTTGTATGTCTTTTTCTCTAACCTCTCTCGTTTCTCACAATCTTTTCCCTCTTTTTCCCTTCTCCTATTATTTATCTGATGTACCCATCAGACACCTAAACAAAATTTTCAACTTGGATTTTTTCGTTTTTCTTTTTCATTAAACTCATTTGTTGAGGTGGCACCGCCCGTCTCTTTCAGCTGCTGTCATTTCCTCCGATATCGTGCAGTTTAACTGTTGTCCTGGTTTCTTACAATTATTATTCTGTCCTTAAATTTCACCCGTGGTTTTATTTAAAATAATTCGATTTTACTTCAACTTTATCGGTTTCAGGTATTCATCATGAACAACGAAGTTGTTGTCGATAACGTTCCAATGGAGGAAGACTCGGTTAGTTATTTGAACAAGCGTTGTTTTTGCGGACACACAAATACATTCATAATTATTCGATTTATGTTTAAAGAAAACAGTTATATTGATTACAGAATCTCAAAGATGAAGATCTAACTCTTGTTGGTATCGAAGGGATGGATGAGGATGTGATGAATGCATTGGTTGAGGAAGTAGAAGAGCTCGACGAGGATACAATCAAAGACGTCGAGAAAATTATCTTCCCATTGCAAACACAAGTTCAAGAAACAATCCCCAATTCAGGAAACAATCGCGTTGCTGAGGCTGCTCAAAAGGATGAGTCAATGGCTGCTGCTGAAACAGCTGATGCTGGGGCTGGAAATAATTTTGATGTTCATATGGATGACTTCAACGATGCTCCAGAAGAAGACAACTTCAAGAGTGTTCCGTATGTTGGAGAGAAACTTGCAAGACTTGAAATAAACGAGCAAGAAGAGGAAGAAGATCCGCAAGAACCCGCAACGTTGGGTAACAATGAAGGAGGTCAGTTACTAATAATTTGAAATTAATTATCCAGATTTTCAATGATTCGATTTACAGATATTTTGTATCGATTGATGTCGCTAAATTATCAACGTTCTGAATCTGAGAATGAACTCCAATCAAGCATTGAGGTAATTTGCTTTTTTAGTTTCCATTCCATTTGTTTTCCAATTTCAGCAAAAGATCCGGAACGATGAAACGTGGAATGTGCCAATAATTTGTTTGGAACCGAAAAAGGTCAGGAAATCAAACGGAAAACGTCAAAGGAAGCAAGTTCAAGATCAGAACAAAAGGCTTCAAATGGATAAAAACATTGGATATACATCAAAAAGTTCCGCCAAAAAAACTGGCATACGGGCGAAAACGGAAACCGAATTTCATGAGAACTATAGGATTTTCAAATGCTCACTAGAAAGTTCGAGAGATGAAGTAAAATATGGAATGTTTGCAGCCAATGTGCTTCAGAAAATAGATGGAACAGGAGATGAAGAGAAGCAGAGATGGCTAGGAAAAAATGAAATGTCATAAGGAGTACTATGAAATAATTGAATCGCGTGGGAAGTACAAGAAAGCGTTTGAAGTAAGTTATTGTATTTGTTCTCAGTTGATTTTTTTGAATCTTATGTTTTAGGACTACTGCAAATCTAAGGAAGAATATGGAAAAGCATTGAAAGGTAGCCAGACGACCCGTAGACGTGACAATATGAAATACCTATTTCAACTTTTTTTCAACACTGTTCGTAGTCCGGTAAGATTTTTATTCTCATCAAGAAATAAATCTTAATTCAGAAGAAGTGACTTCAATCATTTTGTATTTCAGAACATGAGAAGAGTGGAACGACTAACAAAAGTGGCAGAAACATTTGCATGCCGTGTCATTCCAGCAGCTGCACAGTTTATTGAGGAAATGGCACAAGAAAAACTGGTTGAGATTTTTGATGAAAAGAAGAAAGAGCTCGAGGAGTTTATAGAGTTTTGGAATCAAAACAAAGTGGCTTACGATGTCTTGCTAAGCAAAAGCCCTGTTAGAAGATAATGGAAAGTTGACAGAAAAAGATCTCTCTCAAAAAAAGTTTTGTTTTGTTTTTTTTTAATTCTAATTTATTTTATTTGTTATTTTTTTCTGTAACTCATTAGCCGGTGTTCTTAAACCGGGTTAGATGTTGTTCGGGATTAGTCGCTTTTTTGGGTGTTTTTTGCATAGTTTTTTTAAAAGCATTATCTATGTATATTTATTTATAAAGCTTTGATTTCACAATCAATTTTTATTTTCAGTGAGCTCTTGTTTGTTAATTCTCTCAAAAGCTACTAAAATGTTTCAGAATAAGAAAAATATCGTACAAGAATGAAGAAAACATAAAATGCATTGCCTATCACTGTTATCAACAACCGAGACACTTTTCTTTATGGGGCTGGCAAAAGAAAGAGAAGACGTTGCGTAGTCTAGATTCAAACTCACGTATTCTGATATTCTATTGTTTATTGATGGTTGCGTCAGGGGGTGTTACCTAGGCAAGAAAGTTCAAGATTGATAGTCGTGGAAGTGAATGATGATAAAGTTAGTATGATCGTACTTTTTTTGTTGTTAGCCCTCGTTAGGTGCCGTTTTGAAAAAATATAGAACTTCAATATGCCTTTAGGTTGAAAATGAATCAATTTTTTTTCAATTTTAGAAAAACTTGATTTGATTCAAATAACAGGAAGCTTCAATTTTTTTAATGTTTCACTTTGAATCGTTTTCTCAATTTCCCTCTCCAAATTTTCAAGTTATTTGAAAGATAGCTTAATTTCTTAATCCTTCTCGAAATCCGAATTCGAAACAATTGCGACAATGCTCATTAACTGCTCTCGGCATCACCTCTTTCCCCTTTTTTCCTCCTCTATGTTTATATATTCAGGCGGTGGTGCCGCCCGGTACCACAACCGTTTCTCTCTCTCTCCCGGATACATTGGCAAAAGAGGGACACCACGAAAACAAGGGAGAGGGAGAGCAACAGGCGGTCCGATTACCGCTTCATTTACCCATTTCCATGGAACAGCTTATTACCTCTTTTTGAATTTTGTTTTTAGGATTGGGAATTATTCATTGTGTTTATTTTTCAGTTTTAGCTGGGATGTTTTGAGAGTTTGCAAAAGTGTTGAAAATAGAGAAAAATCGTTTTTTTAACTTGAGTGGAGATTTTTTTATTGAGAAATCTGTGCGCTCTAGCGTTTTAAATAGTGAAAAAATTTCTATTGAACTTTGATAGTCCCAAAACTTCTGTGTTTTCTAAAGTTCAAGAATTTCCAAAGCTTTTTTCTATTTTATGAAAAGTTTTTTTGAAATCTTAAAATCAAAGTTTTTGAAAGTTAAAACCAAAAATTGGTGAAAAAATTCCAAAAAAAAATCCATAATTTCTTTCAATATCCTACGACGGAAAATGAATTGAAATATCTCAAACAGAGCACATTCGAACATTTTCATAATTAAAAAAAACTCTATATTTCTATCAAAAATACAAGAAATATTTGAATACTTTTTCTATATTGTATCATCTTTTCTCATTCTCATGTGAACATCTCTCTGTTTTTTGTTTTCTGATAAGATACACCTATATTATTCCCAACTTATCAGAACTATCAGAACATATCGCTCAATATTAAAGACAGCCACGTCACTTTGTTCTGGGAAGACGTTGCGTAATTATATTCAAATACTCTTTTTGGTTTATTATACGTTGCGTCAGAACTTGTTACCTAGGCTCTATTTCTATTAACTCCTTGAACCTGAGAGAGTTTTCATATATTTTTTTTTACTTATTTTCAATTTTTTTCAAATCTCATTCTTTTCTCCTTCATTTTAGGTTTCCAATTTCAAACACTTTCCTCTACACCTTCTAATTATCTACCTTATGTTCTGAACAGTTTCCATTCGCTTCCGTTTTTCTCCGTCTCTTGGGAGCAGTTTGTTTATCGCTTTCCTCCCCTTTAAAGGTGCTCATTAAAGGGAAATATTGTGTAAAGAGGAGGGAGGATCCTTCTTCTCTCGGTTTTACCATCTGCTTCTGAGACTAATGAGAGGGTTTTTGAAATAGGGAAAAGAAGAAAAGATGAAACGAGATAAGGATAGGTTTGAAATGAAGAAGAAGAAGATTTGAATTGAGTGGATTTGAATTTTTGTAAGATTTCAAAAGTTAACAGAAATAAAAGTGAAATAAAAATTGGTTCGAAAGAAATGTGAAGAAATAATGATTTAGAAAGTTCTGAAAAGTGAATCAAAAGCACACCCAAAGGAGCTCATGACTTTATGCTTCAACTTTCCTAAAACTAAATGTAAGTTCCAGCAACCAAAGTTTTTGTGTTGGAAACCTATGATAAAAGACATTTTTCAAACTTTGACAGCTTTTAAACTAGCTTTTCAGTTCAATTTCTTGTTTCGCCAATTCCAATATTTCGGTTTTCCTCGAATTCCAGAGCCACCTGTAACTTTCATTTTGCTCTCAAACCCACATTAACTCATTTTATCTCCCATACCATCACTACTCATCTCTCAAAAACACCTATCTCCCACCCAAATCACGAGTTGTATCCTAATCCTTTTCCCTAAAAAAAAAAAGAGTCACCCTCTCTCTTTCTCCTCTTTGTTTTTTCCTCACACAACGTGGCAAAACGTCTGTGGGCCGTCAGTTGTGGACCAGGAGGGATCATGGAAATCGAGGAGAGGGTGAAAGACAAAAGGAGGTCATTAGGTAATGGTTCGAATACCGACGGACTTGCCAGAGCCACCTATTGATTTCTGGGACCGATTAGACTTTAGACCGGTCTTTAAAGCGGCCTAATTTTGACCTGATTTGACTTTTTGAGACCTGGATTTGAAGTTTGAGTCAGGAAGTTAGCAGATTGGAGACCTCGTTTTTGTTATTTTTTGTCTTTCAATTGAACTTTTCTCCTAAATTTGAAATATTGGTGTTTCAGGATTCAAATTTTATCATTTCTTCACACCAAAATCAAAATCACTGCCGCCAACACCTCACCCAAACACACACATAGACTCACCATCATTTCCTTTGTTCCAGACACCCTTTCCTCTTATCAATCTTAAGACAAATGAAATCAAATTCAAATTGCATTAAATATCTTTGTGTCTCTTATTTCTTCTCCTCCCAATTCCTTCATATGTTTTGTTTCCAGGCCTCTTTTTTCCTTTTACTCTGAAGTTTTTTGTTGTGGATTGCGTGTTCAGGAGAAGGTCATGTTTTGTTATGATTTTTTGTAGGATTGCAAAGTTTTTTGTTCGAAAAAAAGTGGCTTGGGAATGTCTGAATAGGTGGGAAAACGTCTGGCGGGCTTCCCCCGGAATTTCGGAGTTTCGTAGTTTTTTTGTTTCATTTTCCGTCACTTTTGATTTTCAAGTTACTGTACTCAGTCACTTTAAACTTGAAAACATATTCCAATAGAAATGGCCAATTATAATATTTTACAACTTTTTGGCATATGAATCATTAGACTATTTGATGATCAATCATTATTAGTGTGTGTTTCACATTTGAACCATCAAAAATGTATTATTGAAGATCTTTAAAAATATAGGTCTGTATCTCATCCCCCTTTTATAGAGACACGATAGATCTCGAATTCCTGGAAAACCTCCACTGATTCGTGGGAAAAAAAATGGCATGACCTTCTAATAGAGGTTTTTGCTTTTTCCAGCTTTTTTAGCTAGCTCTTTTTTCGCCTTCCTCTTTCCAAACCTTAACTCCTTGTTCAAGCTCTTTCAGTAATTCTCATTCAAATCCAAATTCAAACTTTCTCCCATTTTCTTCCCCTTTCTTTTATCACGCCTATCAGTCATTATCATCAAATAGATCAAATAGGAACACAAGTACACGGGTTGGTGCCAGCCACCATCCAAAACCGTTCTGTTTGCCAACAAGCTTTTGTGTTGTATCATTTGTGTTTAAGGTTGGAATGAAGGTTAGGTGTGAACAAGGCTCTTTTTCATTTCACTTAGTTTTGCTGAGATGCTAGGATTTTATGAATTTCATGGTATTCAGCTATGAATAAGTTGACCCATTTGAAAATGTAGGATAGAAAAAACTAAAAAGCTTCAGAGCTTCGGTTTTTTAAAACTCGTTCCTGTCATGGCCTAGCTTTTCAAAATCCTGAAAGATCGGCCACCAATTCTTCTTTAACTATACATACATTGGTAACCGCTTTTCCCAACTCTCCCAAACCAATTTTCAAATAAAATAAAGAATAATCACATGCTCCTTTGTTCTTTCCCTCCACTCCCATTATAACAATCGCATTATACTTTTACAACTCCCGTACTACTCGATACTACGTTTTTCTGTTTTCCAATTTCCCTTTTTTTTTCCATTTTTCGAGCACTGTGCTTATCATTAGAGTATGCATAGAGTTGTCTTCAGGTCTCCTTATCAGCCGGTTGTCACCACTTTACTTACTTTCAATGACCAGTCTCTTGAAACAGAAACATGGTCAGAAATAGACGGGCGGTCAAGGTTTCATAGTCCAATTCTCGATTTTGAAGAGGATTTTGAAAAAAAAAATGGCTTTTTTTAGTTCATATTTCTAAAAACTTTCTGATTTCAATTTTTCTAAACAACGGTTGTTTATGCTTTTATAGATTTGGATCCTTTTTGCCACCTAATTTTCTGGAACGATTTCCAGTTTCTTCCCAAAATCGTATAGCAATTATTTCTCCTCTTTATTCTATTATTCTCATATTCTACTCCTCCCTTTTCTCTACTCAATACCGCCCCTTATATTGCTCACCTAACATAACATTTACCTTCATTCTATTCTCTCTTTTTTCTCTTATTCTTGTACTTTTTTTTCTCATTTTCCCTTCATTCCATGAATCAGTCCTTTTGACCCTGTCTCAGCCAACTTTCCCTTCGATTAGTACTGTTTTCGGCTTTCTCGTGGGTTTTTGCTCATAGGTTTCATAGAAATAAAAGTTATGCTCGAGAGTTTTTTTATGTCTTTTGATGATCTATGAGAAAAGTTTGAGTTCGGAACCAGTTCAGTTAGATTTGTCCTTCTTGAATGTAAAACTTATGAAAAGCTATAAATTAGAAGGCATTGTGGCTTCAAAATGCCCTAATTCATACCTAGAGTTTGTTAGATAATTTATGGTGTTGGAAGACATTTCTAATTATGAACTTTTGTACCATAAATGATCTGAAATTTCTTCTAATGATTCTAGTTCCAGTCGGTTTCTGGTATAAAACTCTATATAAAACCAAAGCCATCAAATTACAACTTTATGGATATCTTCTAGAGAATTTTATTTGTCAGTATTACTACTGCTTCCAGTATCAAAATTAAGTTTTCTGAACCCCTTTTCAACCATTTTCATTTCCATCAAAACCAAAAATTCAAATCCTCAGCTCCTTCCTTCTGCTTCCTTCCCCCTACTGCTGTCGCCATCTTTCCATCTCTTCAAATTCTGTCATTTTATTGTCAGTAAGAAGACCACATGCAATCGTCATGTTCTCATAGCGGGTTACTGGGTCGAAAAGAGAGAGAAAAGAAGGGAAGAAGGGTGCAAGTGATTCATGGACAAGATGGTTCTTTCGTTCGTACTCTCACACGTGGAATCGACTGAGAAAAAAAGACCGCCTGGGCTTTTTATTGGGTGCATTTGAATTTTGGGTAGTATGATGAAAGAGTAGAAGAACGGAGCAGATTGTTGGAAAAAAATGGAGGGTTAAGCTCATCCGGAGGTATAATTTTCAAAACTAGAATAGTTTTTGACTTCACAAGTAGGGCTGAGTACTATTTTCCAGTCAAAATTTTCAGTTTTTGTCTGGAATGCTCTAGATTTTTTTGTCTTCTAGCTCTACCATAGCCCGTCTAAGTCATCTGAAGACCGATTTTTTGTTACAGCAGTTCCCCCTTTTTGAAAAACTATTATCCAACTCATTTTCTTCAACCTTTCAATATCCAGTTTTTCTTTAATTATCAGCTTCTTCCTCACAGCTTCAGGTGTTCAAACTTTCCCCTTGACCTACATATCTTCTAGCCCTCTATCAAACAAATTCCATTTCGATTTCAAACAAATTCTCAGCTTGTAATTAGTTTACCATCTATTCTTTCTTCATTTTAACCATTCATTACTTTTCCTCTCCCCTTTTTTTCATCGTCTGGCACATCACTCCCCTCCGTTCCTTTCTTTTCTTCCCAACCGGTTTTCCTCTTCGATTGGCGGCGCCCGAATCGTTTCTTGGCGTGCCAAAGGTTTCAAATCGTCCCTCCTTTGAATACAAAACGAACAGCTTCAGGGGGAAGAAATAGTGTGAGAGATGAAGAGACGGAGACATAGGGACAGCTGTGCTACACTGGGATAGTACTAATTTATAGGCTAGGAGTGGGAAAAGAATGGGAAATGAAAATGGAATTTAAAATTAGAAAATTAAGAAATCCTGAATGATGTCGTTCGATATTAGCTTAGTTGTTCCAGATATGACCTAACTTTCCCGTATCTGCCCTCCAGGGCTCTTCCGACTCCTTCGGCTTTTTCATCAAACCATACTTTTCTCATTTGCTCTTTTCTCGTCTTGTGGCTCGGTTTGCAAACAATTTTGAACGAAGAAGATGCAGAAAAAAGAGCAGAAGAGACGCACCCTATTATACACCACAGCTCTGAATCATAAATGAATAATAAGTGCGGTACCTGGCACCTCTTGCTCTTCTTCTATTTCTTCACCTTTTCTTTACTTTCGTTTGAATTCTTCTAGCCGAAAGGTGTGGTTCGACTGCGCTCAGAAATGGTTCAATTCATCTCAGAATATTGTGAAAGTAAGATGACACTCTTTTTTATAAGGGCATGCTTGGGGTGAAATAGAAATATCTGAAAACTCTGTCTGCAGAAAGTCTAGTCCTCAAGCTTTTTTGGACATGTGCAAAATTCGAGATTTTTATCCTAGAAGAGTTCTTCTATTACAGTTTTTTGAAACATCCCACCTTATTTTTAAGGCATTTCCAAGGCATTTTTTCAATCTCCATCCTTCCCAAACCTTTTCTTTCTTCAAACCAAAACTATGCTCAAACACTTTGTTTCTTTTTTCCTCTGTCCGGCCTTTCTTTCCCACTGTTTATCAATACGACTGTTCTGGTTTGCTTTTCATCAAACAAGCCACAGATAATTAAGAAAAAATTCAAACTTTTTATTATTTTAGTGCAAAGAAAAAGGTTTTATCAGTTGGGGACTGTATAAAAGTTTTAAATTTGGGTCACTCTAGAAATTAAGAAATTGAAAAAGGAAAATTGTAACGTTTCCTTTATTAGAAGTGCATAGTTAAGCAACTTAGAACCTCATTCAGTCCTTCCCTTCTGATGCCCTTCTATTACAGGAATTAAGGTTTATACCTGTCGAAGTATGGAAACCTACAGTAATCTCTCATTTGAACTTAAGTCAACCCAAACAAAAAACAGCTAGCTAGCCTAGAACCGGAACGCTTCCTTCCTTTTGATTTAATTCAATTCAATTCGTTCTCAGAATTACGCCACCTGACCACAACGAAAATACTACCAATCATTTCACTTTCCCCTCCATTTTCTCCCCTTTTCTCTGATACTTTCTCTTCTCACTTTCCATTCATTTGTCACTTGGCTTTTTTTGAAACATGATGGGGGCCTTTGAAAGAGAAAAAGAGACGCCTTTTGAACCTACCTTTCAAATAATCTTTATGTATAGCTTCTCCCCTTTTCTCTTCTTTCTACTATCGTTCCCCAAACAAATTCAAAAAGTTTTCTATTGGTGGTTCCTGTCCGTACCACCACTGCCCTCCATTTTTTGGGGATGACTCGGTTTGGGCAAAAGATGTGTCATATAGAGGTGAAGGAAGAAGAGGAGTGTCCTTTTCAGATTGTTGAAGGAGAGGTGTTCTATTTCCTTTTTTGAATGGGCCAGGTTTTGGTGGAGCTCGAGTTTTTAGAGTTTTGAAAGCTCCAAAGTTCTGGAGTTTCAAGATTTTCATCTTATTTTTTATAAAAAATCTTACTTGAACTTCATAATCATGTTCTGTTCATGATTCAAAACTTGTGGCTTTCTTTTTAGTTTATGATACAGTAGACTGAAGGACTTTCAAGATTTTAGCCTTCCCGGAAGTCTGAAACTTTCGGGAGAACTACGCGAACATTTGAAGCTTACTGTAGCCAAAATTTTTCAGGTTCTATGAATCATTCAACTCAATCTTTGTTTTAAAAGTAATTCTGAAATCACCGTCATCCCCTGAGCCTTTGAATATCGAAAGTTCTGAAATAAAGTGACCGTTTCTTTTGAAAAACCCACTAACTGTATCCCGGTTTCAAAATTTTCTTGTGATTTCTGGTTTTGAACTTTTCAAACTTTTCCTTTTTTTGCTTTATTTTAGACATTTTCAACCTATTTCTCATTTTAAGCCTATCTTGCAATCCTCATTCCAACTTCTCCTTACACCTGCTCTTCCTCTTGCTCCTTATCCTTCCTCCCTCTGTTCCTCCACAAATTCAAATTCCGTTCCTTCGCTTTTTCTTCTCTTTTTTTTTTCTTCCCATGTGTGCACTTTCCCACTTTAACAGCCCCCTATCAAATACCTGCAGTGCGGCGGCGCGGGTTGACTTTCGAAGGTTTTCACACCAATCAACTGAAGGTTTAGTACCCCAGAGAGAGAGGAGCACGCACCCTCTTTTCTTTGCTTGCACAATTTGAATCTGTTTGGGTGTGTTCTTAGTTGTATTCCAGGAAGAGAAATCAGTTTGAATTTTACCGCATTTCTCCTTTTGTCCCACTGACCGTTAACCTAAAGCCTAGTCACCCGTGTGAGTTTTCCTTTACTCTGCATGGCGGTACTAGGTCGTGGTGGTGAGTGGTTTTGTTTGAATTTAGAGGCTTTTTGAAAGTTTCGGGGGAAAAATTGACTAAATATAGACTTTAAAAACATGGCTTTAATTTTGAAGAGGTCTAAACTTGAGGTGGTTATGCTTCAACCAGTTCAGAGCTCTTATAATAGAGTTCATAGGAACCGCTCGGTATTAGATTTCTATGATTTCAGGACTTTTCCTTGCAAACTCTTAAAGCAATTCTGTTTTACCTAAGGCTTCCGTCTGATCTTATAACCAACTTCATACTTCAGACCTCTAGACCAACTAGATCTGAAGTTTTCAACTCTGTTTGCTGTTTTTTTTAGTCCCAGATTCAAACTTCATCTTACTTTATTTTCCTTCTTAAGTGATGCTTCGCTGAAACGTTTTTTTATATAATGGCTTTTTTTGGGTTTTCAGACTTCTAGTCCTCCTAGCGCCAATCCCAGATCCCCACCACTTTCCACGTTCCGTTCCATCTTTAAGTCTCCTCCCTCTCAGTTCAAATTCAAAATCTCTCTAAAGCCCTAATTGCTTAACCTTTACCCCATCTTCTCATCACCTCATCATCTCATCCTAATATGCCTAATTTCGTTCTACCTTTTACCGCCTTTAACCGTACTTCTTCAAAACCATCCCCAATTACAGCGACCCCTCCTCCTCCTCAACATCTGGACTACTCAATTTTCATTTCAAACGGAGGATCTTCTTCTCAGGTCAATTTATAACTACTCTAACTAACTATCCGCTTATCGTCATAGTTCATCTTTTATGTTTGAACCGGTGCCTAGTAGTACCGGGTGTCTTCTCTCCTTCATCTAAGAGCAATACGGGGCGCGGTTCAAAACCTTTTCTCTGCGGCGCCATCTCAGACAACCGTCACGGCCACCTCTGTTGATTGGCGCCGCCCGTTGCAGGGCCCAAGGACGTGACACCCAAGAAAATGAGTATGCCAATATGGTTAAAAGAAAAAGACGAACTAGTTCGAAAAATGTGAGGAAAACTAAAAGTTTTGAACGGACGGACGGACGGACTCAGCGGGTGGTGTACTTTTAGACAGGGGATCAGAAGAAGGGAATTGGGTTACCTAGAAGTGCTGCGAACTAGAAAAAATTGGAGTTTTGGATTAGCCTAGGCTAGGTTACCCATGTTTTGCAAATCAGTTTTCATTCTTCTAGGTTGGTTCTAAGTTCTAAGCAGATCTTCCTAACTGCTAGTAATCTGCTTTGAGTTTAGATATAGCTCTATGGATCCCAAAAAAGTTCCTGCAAATCTAGACCCTTTCCTATTGAAGGTTAAGCCTACACGTGCCAAATCCTATTCCATACTTCCGCTAGCCGTTTTTTCGTAATTTTTGTACCTCTTTCGCAGAAAAAAACCAAAACGGGTCCCACCTAACCGGTTACCCAAGGTGGCATGCCAATTGCCTATTACTTTTTTCTTTCTTTTTCTTGTTACTTGCTTTCCTTGAGATGTTCTTGTGTTCTACACAAATTTACATAGTTTTGTGGTTAATGATTTGGGATTACTGTAGAAAAACTCATGACGTAAGAACTTTTTACGTCATGAAAGATCTTACTAAGAAGTCAAGAAGAAGTATTTTTGATAGCTTTTCGTTTTGAGTAGATCCTAGCAAGAGAAATAGGGAACTGATGGCGTATCACCATGAATTGAGGACAGTAATTAATAAAAGTCGGTTCTGAGTAGGTGATAAATCTTGCAAGGAAAAAGAAAAAAGTAGGTAGTTCATTAATCTTTATCAGTTTTTTCTTACAAGGTTTTCAAGGATCTGAAGATATTGGATTGGAATGTTCAGCCATACTTTGACTTTGAAAGTTTTTTTTCAAGTTGACTTGAATTTTCGAAAGTTCCAGTCTTTTTCAGCTTTTTCAACGGTTCAAGACATTTCCTTCTCTTGTTATTATTTTCTCAACACTTCTGAACCTTTTCAAGAACAGCTTTGAATCTAGGTTTTTGCCATTATCTCAATACAGTAGCCCGATGCCATATCCTTCTTCTCCACCCATAAATTCCGTTTGAATTCAAATCCAAAACCACTTTTAAATCAAAAAGCAGAGAGAAAAAACCAACCGAACGGCCATGGAATTCTCTAAAGACATACAAAACGACCTCTCCCTCTTTCAATGTCCGCATGCCGATCCGCGCCATTTGTCCGTCCGGAAAAAAAAAGAACTGACACTTTTTGTTCCGTTTTTTTTATTCCTGAAGGTATCCGCAAAACCCCAAGGTGAACGAGGGAGAAGAGATCTTTCGAATTGCGCCATTCTTTTTCTCCGACTCTTACTTGCCTATTGGCGCACAGATGGTCTCTGGTGGCGATGGCATTTTCGAATTCATTCTTCATTTCTCTCAAATAATTCCAGCTTAGGTTGACCTTTCACATTGCCATTTTGAATGTGAATGCCATTCGAATAAAAAGTTCGATGGTTCAGAAATCCGATGTAATCCTCTCTGACAGCAGTTGTTGCCGCCACAATTAATGTTTGTTGGTGGTGACTGGTACGCCCTTCCGCGCAGCTTCATCTTATTCGTATTCTCGGGATTTGTTAGTTTATGAAAATGTTTACAACATTTTCTGGAGCAATGTTTTGTAACACATTCATTCTTGAGTTGAGCTTCAGTTGGAAGAGTGTTCACGATCCTGGAAGGTTAGTTTTCTTTATCTGACTTTTTGTTCCCCTTGAGCCGGGGTGTTTTCTAGAGTTCTAACAATTCAGTTGAGTTTTGGTTTAGATTTGGGAAATATTTCTCAAATTTTTGGTGAAGTTTGTCAAAAAACCTTCAATTTCGCTGAAAATTCAAACATTTCGAAAACCAGTTTAACTAGCCTAGCAGTTATGATTTTCAGGTTTGTAAGGAGTTCATAAGTTCTAGCCTAAAGTTCAAGAAACAATTTCAATTTCGAAATCCTGACTAATGTAAATACGTCAAGCCATTTCCAGTCAGTTTCCAAAACCATAGTTTCGTGCTGAAGAAACTATGTCTACATATTTAACGTAATCTCTAACATCTAAAACCTTGTGACAACTAAAAACATAATCGTAGGATCAAGACGACAAAAGAAAATTCCATTAAAAAAAGTCTAGGGGCTCAAGATTATTCAAAACATAGTCAAAGCTAAAATATTAAGAGCCAGCTCTTTGTGAACTTGCAAATTTTTCATTATTTCTTCTATCCTTTTTTCCATCCCTTCCAACTCCCATCTCACCTTATCCCATCCTTCTCTCCTTCCTAACCTAAATTCAAAATTCACTTGTCCTCCAATACAGTCCAAACTGCCCCACAATTCAAACTTTCTCTTCCTCAAACAACCACTTCCTTCTTTATCCTTTTACTACAGCAACAGTTAGGTAACGGGAGAGAGAAAGGTGCCTGTCGGCGTTGGTCGCCACCAGTAGCCCGTTTTCACCGCCAATTATCACGTCGTTTTATGGGCCTTTTTCTGGAGAGAAATTCCCTTTTTTTTCGGAAAGGAGGGAGGAATTAAGGTAGCACTTCATCCGAGAAGGTTCATTTGAATTTCAAATTTGGGCAAGGCTTTTGGTGTGAAAGGTTTTGAGAAGGTCCGGGTCTGAAAGCAGCCTAGGCATTTAGGCTTCTAGGCTTATAAAAGCAGACCGCCAAATTTAATGCTCTTGTTCGACAAATAATACGACACCTTCCAAAAAAAAAAACAGTAGCCCAGCCACCTAATAACGTGCCAACAGATAATAAGGTGTCCTTCTTTCTATCCCATTCCCAAAACAGTGTATGCTCATTAAACGGCGGCACTCCATTTGACTTTTTATGGCCCTCTCTCCTCTCCACAAGAATGTGACAAATGTAAATAAAGAATGTGACACTGAGTAGGTAAGGGGGAGAAAATACCTGAGAACATATGGAATGGCATTTGGGATGGATTTAGGTGAAGAAGGAGATCTGTAAGTGTAGATGTGAATGATGATTTGCGGGGTGTTTGACAAGTATTAAGAGATTGGGTAGATTAGTGGGTTTTCCTGGAGGGAAACATTGATCTCAAAGTGACAGGGGTACGGTAGCAATCAGCCTAAATGTGATACAAAATGAGGAAACTCCACGCTTTAAAATTTCTGAAGAAAAGTAAAACAATTGGTCCTGGAGCGTTCCAAAATAGTCAAAAGTCTGATTCTCTGATAGTTTTTAGGAGTTTTTGGCTCAGAGACTTGTACACTTTGATACGGTGATCTTCTTAAAGGCGCATCGCATTCTAAAATCCATACCAATATTGAGAAATAGTGGAGCTTGTTAGCTTCTTGACAGTCCACAATTTTCGAAATTTCATTTTCGATTCCAATTATGAATTCCTCGTAAAAATCTTTCTGATTCAAATAGAGCCGAGTCGAAATTGAGCTCAGTTTTCGAACTTCATTTTCTCGAGCTTCATATTTCCGTAATAGTTTTCCGTTTCTTGGAATATTGGAATTCTTTCTTGATTCTCTTTGAAACCAAGTATGAACATCCAAAACTGAGAAGTTCCATGTTCTTTTTGTTCCGAACTTCGAAACCGTGGACTGGCTTTTTCACTTTAAAGGACCAATCTCTGAAATTCACAATCGGCACTTTGAAGACCACAAGGCTCTGGAAATCTTTCAGAATTGGAAAAACTCTAATGAAAAAGTATTTCAAACCTTTCTTTCAAACTTTCCAAACCATTTCGCATTTTCAACCCCTACCAACCTTTTGGACCATCTCTTTCATAACTCACCTTACCTCACACACACACTCACATACACACATTCATTCATTCAAACAGTCGAGAACATCTTCTCCTCATCACCGAAAAGAAGACCCTCTCTTCTATCCAATATCCTCTCTTCTCCTCCATCTTTTCTCTGCCTGTGTGTGCTCAGTCAACAGAATACACTCTCCCGCCAATACCACAATTCAAATGGTCCGTTTTCTCGGCTCTCTTCAAATCCCATACTATTTCTATTAGAGATCTCGAAAATGAGGAGAAAAAGAGGTCACGACAGAAGGGAGGGGGATAGAATGTGTATTGATGAGCCGTGGAGACGGAGAGAGAAACAACGGGACCACACCGCGATATTTGAATTATTCTCAACGGGGAGAAAGAGAAGAACGAACGAGGGTGAAGGGAGAGAGAGAAAGGATAATGGATGGCAGATAGAATAGAGGAGGATTAGTGAAGGAATGGCAAGATTAGGCCTTTTTCAGGCTCTTCAGGACTAATAATGGCTTACTTCAAAGGTATAAAGGGTGGTTTTCAGAGTTTTAAGAGATCTGAAATTATCGATAATTGAAAATGTGCTGGGTATCTCATTACAATCAATATTATTCTTTGGGACTTTTTTCAGCCTTCATGAAAGCAAAAGTTGAAGTATTCTAGGACTTTTCTGGCTTTTCTAGAAGTCTAAGCTTCAAAATGAGCCTTTTTAAAAGATTACGAAGATTCTAGTCTGATTTCAGTAGTCAGTGTTGTGTGGAACTTCCTAGCTTCAACTGGATCTCCAGAATGAATTCAGGGTATGCTCCGCTAGTTTAATGATCCTCAAAATCCGTTTGTACTTATCACAACACTCTAATAGAAGGTCATTTTGAACAATTATCACACCTGTTTCATTTTGAATTTTGATCCTGGGGCCTTCTAACCAGACCTTTTTTCACCCACTTGAGTACAATCTGTACCCTATGTCCGGACTATGAAAAAGGTGTGAATCTTGAGATGGATTAAGATTGAGCACCACATACTCCCATGATGATATCCATCTATCCCCTTATCCTAATTGTAAATTTTCCTGTGGTAATCATGATTTTTTCTGATAAAACATACTCATTCCCAAGTCATTACAAAATTAGGGTTGGTGGGTAATAAAGATAGATAAGAATCCACTAACTTTTTTCAAAATCTAACCTGTCACCACCACTACTAAATCTACATGACCACCCATGAGAAAGGAAAGGTAAAGGGGACTAATCAAAAAGTAATGAACCGACCCGATTTGACCCCAATTTCGCGCCACCCTGTTCCCTTCTGTGTGGGTCAAAAAATGAAACAATTGGAAGAGAAAAGGCGGAGAGAGAGGGTGTTCGCTTTCTTTTGTCGCCGACTTTTTGATTTCACTATGCCTACCTTTTTGAAGGACAAGCGCCTCCTTCTTACTCATTCACGACTTTCCATTTTTGACTTACATTTGCATTTCATTAGGGACACCTTTCACCGGAAGACGATCGAAAAACTGGTATTTTTTTGAAGATTTGGAGGTGATGGGTGTTCAAAATGAGACATCAAAAGAGGGTGTCAGTTTTATTTGTTTTTGGATTCTGAAGGCTTGGTTTAGATTGTTTCTGGCTTTCTGCAGCTTTAAGATATTGAATTTGATGCTTTTCAGTCAATTACTTTTGTAGTTCAGCCCATTTATTTGGAAAATTTCGATTTTGTGGATTCAAGTTTCTGCCAAAAGCATAAGCCTAAATTCTTTTTACAGCTTGCTCCAACCCCAGTTTCCCTACTCCTTTCACTGCCTAATTAATCATTCCCATACCATTTTGACCTATATTTTCCATGAATTTTCAAAGCTCCTGACCCATATTCTCCAATCTCTGTACCATCTGCTTTTTTTCATATGTTACCTCATCATCATTCCTATGCTCTACTGGTCAAGTCGGCGCATAATAATTAGAACCTTTCTCTTCTTCTCTTCCTAGACGCATAACATCTGCACAGTGCACATGCCTCCAGACTCTATTTGATATCCATCCTTAGATCATCTGCGTCTCTTCAAAAATCAACAGTCTCTAAGCTAAAGAGGGGGACAAGCAACAGATGGAGATGTGATTGCGCGGTAAATGAAGGTGTTTTTTGTTGGCTTCCTGTGGAGAAAAAATAAAAGTGGGGGGAAGAGGTCAGGCAAAGAGAGACAGGTGGAAAAAAGTGAACGATTAGGTAATGGGTTTGGAGGGAAAATGTGGGCACAACTTTTGCTTTGTGGTTGAAAGCTTGAAGATAAGGGATTAGAATTGGGGTGAAGCTGATAGTAAGATTGAGTGGGTCTCGCCACGGCATCAAGTACCGTACCTGGCTCAGACGAGAGCTAGAGCTTAGCAACCTTTTGGTTTCAAGTGATATCTTGAAAGCTGAACCCATAGGCTTCCTGAAAGTTTAAGGATAAAACTTTTGTTACAACATTTTGAATGAGCAAGTTAAAAACTTTAGGCTGATGCTTAGAACCTTTCTTTAAGTGAGTTCTCCTAGCCTTCCCCGGGAATTTCGAAACTTACCTTGCTAGATCACGAAAATCTTGATACTAATATTCCCCGGATGTCACAAAAAACCTCTTTTTTGCCATCCGTCATATGTCATCTGCTTTCTTCTTCCCAGTTGTTCGGACCATCCTACCACATGCGCGAACCTTTTGTCCATTGCGCAACACCTGTCCGCCGACCCTTACCTCCCCAGGAGACGTCGGCTCATGCAAAAAAGAAGACACAACGGGGGGAAACCCATAGAGATAGGATATCTTGAACAAGAGAGGTGGGCGGAGTTGTGTGGGACCACCTGAGAAGAGAACAGACCTTCTCCCGGGAACATTATGTCACTCACACTAGCTGTTCGGTGCCCGAGAGGTTGCGTAAGGTTATTGATCTGTTTTCTTTTTGTTTCTTTTCGAGGTGTGAACCATGACAACAAGTTTGGAAGAGAGAAAGTGTGAGTTTGAGCATGATTGTTTGAGAGCACAATTGCATGAATGGAATGAGAAGATTTTCAGAATTCATAAGAATCTGGAACACAAAAAAAAATGAAGAAAAGAAGAGACTGAAAAGACCGGAAGTAGTTTCTTAAAATTAGTTTTAGTATCTCTAGAGCTAATTTTTTTTTCTAATTTTTCTCTTTTTTTTTAGTTTTTCAGTCTGTTCAAAGTCCAATCCAAGCCTGTAAAACCTCTAGACTTATCTAGATAATTCTGAACCTGTCCGGCCTATTTATCTTATTTTACACTCAGCTAGAGACAATTAGATGTTATCCAAGTTTTATAATGGCCCATTGGTCCAGACCACTTAGAACGAGTAGTACTGTAGACTTGCCGAGGTTTGTGGTTTGCAGAGTTTTTTAAGATTTTAGGCTTTTAGGCCTTTTAGGCTGGATTGATCAAAAAACGGTCAGTTTCCAAAACCAGTCAGTTTCCAAAACCATAGTTTCGTGCTGAAGAAACTATGTCTACATATTTAACGTAATCTCTAACATCTAAAACCTTGTGACAACTAAAAACATAATCGTAGGATCAAGACGACAAAAGAAAATTCCATTAAAAAAAGTCTAGGGGCTCAAGATTATTCAAAACATAGTCAAAGCTAAAATATTAAGAGCCAGCTCTTTGTGAACTTGCAAATTTTTCATTATTTCTTCTATCCTTTTTTCCATCCCTTCCAACTCCCATCTCACCTTATCCCATCCTTCTCTCCTTCCTAACCTAAATTCAAAATTCACTTGTCCTCCAATACAGTCCAAACTGCCCCACAATTCAAACTTTCTCTTCCTCAAACAACCACTTCCTTCTTTATCCTTTTACTACAGCAACAGTTAGGTAACGGGAGAGAGAAAGGTGCCTGTCGGCGTTGGTCGCCACCAGTAGCCCGTTTTCACCGCCAATTATCACGTCGTTTTATGGGCCTTTTTCTGGAGAGAAATTCCCTTTTTTTTCGGAAAGGAGGGAGGAATTAAGGTAGCACTTCATCCGAGAAGGTTCATTTGAATTTCAAATTTGGGCAAGGCTTTTGGTGTGAAAGGTTTTGAGAAGGTCCGGGTCTGAAAGCAGCCTAGGCATTTAGGCTTCTAGGCTTATAAAAGCAGACCGCCAAATTTAATGCTCTTGTTCGACAAATAATACGACACCTTCCAAAAAAAAAAACAGTAGCCCAGCCACCTAATAACGTGCCAACAGATAATAAGGTGTCCTTCTTTCTATCCCATTCCCAAAACAGTGTATGCTCATTAAACGGCGGCACTCCATTTGACTTTTTATGGCCCTCTCTCCTCTCCACAAGAATGTGACAAATGTAAATAAAGAATGTGACACTGAGTAGGTAAGGGGGAGAAAATACCTGAGAACATATGGAATGGCATTTGGGATGGATTTAGGTGAAGAAGGAGATCTGTAAGTGTAGATGTGAATGATGATTTGCGGGGTGTTTGACAAGTATTAAGAGATTGGGTAGATTAGTGGGTTTTCCTGGAGGGAAACATTGATCTCAAAGTGACAGGGGTACGGTAGCAATCAGCCTAAATGTGATACAAAATGAGGAAACTCCACGCTTTAAAATTTCTGAAGAAAAGTAAAACAATTGGTCCTGGAGCGTTCCAAAATAGTCAAAAGTCTGATTCTCTGATAGTTTTTAGGAGTTTTTGGCTCAGAGACTTGTACACTTTGATACGGTGATCTTCTTAAAGGCGCATCGCATTCTAAAATCCATACCAATATTGAGAAATAGTGGAGCTTGTTAGCTTCTTGACAGTCCACAATTTTCGAAATTTCATTTTCGATTCCAATTATGAATTCCTCGTAAAAATCTTTCTGATTCAAATAGAGCCGAGTCGAAATTGAGCTCAGTTTTCGAACTTCATTTTCTCGAGCTTCATATTTCCGTAATAGTTTTCCGTTTCTTGGAATATTGGAATTCTTTCTTGATTCTCTTTGAAACCAAGTATGAACATCCAAAACTGAGAAGTTCCATGTTCTTTTTGTTCCGAACTTCGAAACCGTGGACTGGCTTTTTCACTTTAAAGGACCAATCTCTGAAATTCACAATCGGCACTTTGAAGACCACAAGGCTCTGGAAATCTTTCAGAATTGGAAAAACTCTAATGAAAAAGTATTTCAAACCTTTCTTTCAAACTTTCCAAACCATTTCGCATTTTCAACCCCTACCAACCTTTTGGACCATCTCTTTCATAACTCACCTTACCTCACACACACACTCACATACACACATTCATTCATTCAAACAGTCGAGAACATCTTCTCCTCATCACCGAAAAGAAGACCCTCTCTTCTATCCAATATCCTCTCTTCTCCTCCATCTTTTCTCTGCCTGTGTGTGCTCAGTCAACAGAATACACTCTCCCGCCAATACCACAATTCAAATGGTCCGTTTTCTCGGCTCTCTTCAAATCCCATACTATTTCTATTAGAGATCTCGAAAATGAGGAGAAAAAGAGGTCACGACAGAAGGGAGGGGGATAGAATGTGTATTGATGAGCCGTGGAGACGGAGAGAGAAACAACGGGACCACACCGCGATATTTGAATTATTCTCAACGGGGAGAAAGAGAAGAACGAACGAGGGTGAAGGGAGAGAGAGAAAGGATAATGGATGGCAGATAGAATAGAGGAGGATTAGTGAAGGAATGGCAAGATTAGGCCTTTTTCAGGCTCTTCAGGACTAATAATGGCTTACTTCAAAGGTATAAAGGGTGGTTTTCAGAGTTTTAAGAGATCTGAAATTATCGATAATTGAAAATGTGCTGGGTATCTCATTACAATCAATATTATTCTTTGGGACTTTTTTCAGCCTTCATGAAAGCAAAAGTTGAAGTATTCTAGGACTTTTCTGGCTTTTCTAGAAGTCTAAGCTTCAAAATGAGCCTTTTTAAAAGATTACGAAGATTCTAGTCTGATTTCAGTAGTCAGTGTTGTGTGGAACTTCCTAGCTTCAACTGGATCTCCAGAATGAATTCAGGGTATGCTCCGCTAGTTTAATGATCCTCAAAATCCGTTTGTACTTATCACAACACTCTAATAGAAGGTCATTTTGAACAATTATCACACCTGTTTCATTTTGAATTTTGATCCTGGGGCCTTCTAACCAGACCTTTTTTCACCCACTTGAGTACAATCTGTACCCTATGTCCGGACTATGAAAAAGGTGTGAATCTTGAGATGGATTAAGATTGAGCACCACATACTCCCATGATGATATCCATCTATCCCCTTATCCTAATTGTAAATTTTCCTGTGGTAATCATGATTTTTTCTGATAAAACATACTCATTCCCAAGTCATTACAAAATTAGGGTTGGTGGGTAATAAAGATAGATAAGAATCCACTAACTTTTTTCAAAATCTAACCTGTCACCACCACTACTAAATCTACATGACCACCCATGAGAAAGGAAAGGTAAAGGGGACTAATCAAAAAGTAATGAACCGACCCGATTTGACCCCAATTTCGCGCCACCCTGTTCCCTTCTGTGTGGGTCAAAAAATGAAACAATTGGAAGAGAAAAGGCGGAGAGAGAGGGTGTTCGCTTTCTTTTGTCGCCGACTTTTTGATTTCACTATGCCTACCTTTTTGAAGGACAAGCGCCTCCTTCTTACTCATTCACGACTTTCCATTTTTGACTTACATTTGCATTTCATTAGGGACACCTTTCACCGGAAGACGATCGAAAAACTGGTATTTTTTTGAAGATTTGGAGGTGATGGGTGTTCAAAATGAGACATCAAAAGAGGGTGTCAGTTTTATTTGTTTTTGGATTCTGAAGGCTTGGTTTAGATTGTTTCTGGCTTTCTGCAGCTTTAAGATATTGAATTTGATGCTTTTCAGTCAATTACTTTTGTAGTTCAGCCCATTTATTTGGAAAATTTCGATTTTGTGGATTCAAGTTTCTGCCAAAAGCATAAGCCTAAATTCTTTTTACAGCTTGCTCCAACCCCAGTTTCCCTACTCCTTTCACTGCCTAATTAATCATTCCCATACCATTTTGACCTATATTTTCCATGAATTTTCAAAGCTCCTGACCCATATTCTCCAATCTCTGTACCATCTGCTTTTTTTCATATGTTACCTCATCATCATTCCTATGCTCTACTGGTCAAGTCGGCGCATAATAATTAGAACCTTTCTCTTCTTCTCTTCCTAGACGCATAACATCTGCACAGTGCACATGCCTCCAGACTCTATTTGATATCCATCCTTAGATCATCTGCGTCTCTTCAAAAATCAACAGTCTCTAAGCTAAAGAGGGGGACAAGCAACAGATGGAGATGTGATTGCGCGGTAAATGAAGGTGTTTTTTGTTGGCTTCCTGTGGAGAAAAAATAAAAGTGGGGGGAAGAGGTCAGGCAAAGAGAGACAGGTGGAAAAAAGTGAACGATTAGGTAATGGGTTTGGAGGGAAAATGTGGGCACAACTTTTGCTTTGTGGTTGAAAGCTTGAAGATAAGGGATTAGAATTGGGGTGAAGCTGATAGTAAGATTGAGTGGGTCTCGCCACGGCATCAAGTACCGTACCTGGCTCAGACGAGAGCTAGAGCTTAGCAACCTTTTGGTTTCAAGTGATATCTTGAAAGCTGAACCCATAGGCTTCCTGAAAGTTTAAGGATAAAACTTTTGTTACAACATTTTGAATGAGCAAGTTAAAAACTTTAGGCTGATGCTTAGAACCTTTCTTTAAGTGAGTTCTCCTAGCCTTCCCCGGGAATTTCGAAACTTACCTTGCTAGATCACGAAAATCTTGATACTAATATTCCCCGGATGTCACAAAAAACCTCTTTTTTGCCATCCGTCATATGTCATCTGCTTTCTTCTTCCCAGTTGTTCGGACCATCCTACCACATGCGCGAACCTTTTGTCCATTGCGCAACACCTGTCCGCCGACCCTTACCTCCCCAGGAGACGTCGGCTCATGCAAAAAAGAAGACACAACGGGGGGAAACCCATAGAGATAGGATATCTTGAACAAGAGAGGTGGGCGGAGTTGTGTGGGACCACCTGAGAAGAGAACAGACCTTCTCCCGGGAACATTATGTCACTCACACTAGCTGTTCGGTGCCCGAGAGGTTGCGTAAGGTTATTGATCTGTTTTCTTTTTGTTTCTTTTCGAGGTGTGAACCATGACAACAAGTTTGGAAGAGAGAAAGTGTGAGTTTGAGCATGATTGTTTGAGAGCACAATTGCATGAATGGAATGAGAAGATTTTCAGAATTCATAAGAATCTGGAACACAAAAAAAAATGAAGAAAAGAAGAGACTGAAAAGACCGGAAGTAGTTTCTTAAAATTAGTTTTAGTATCTCTAGAGCTAATTTTTTTTTCTAATTTTTCTCTTTTTTTTTAGTTTTTCAGTCTGTTCAAAGTCCAATCCAAGCCTGTAAAACCTCTAGACTTATCTAGATAATTCTGAACCTGTCCGGCCTATTTATCTTATTTTACACTCAGCTAGAGACAATTAGATGTTATCCAAGTTTTATAATGGCCCATTGGTCCAGACCACTTAGAACGAGTAGTACTGTAGACTTGCCGAGGTTTGTGGTTTGCAGAGTTTTTTAAGATTTTAGGCTTTTAGGCCTTTTAGGCTGGATTGATCAAAAAACGTCATAGCAAAATTGGGAGCTCTGGACTAGGCCAATTTATCTTTAGACTACAAATTAACTTAAGCTATGTTTTATTAACTTTTAGGCCTCTTCAGTTTCCAGACTTTCCAGGATTTCCAGACTTCTTCGGGCTCTTTAAACTAGACTTTAAAAACACAGCAAACCAAATTCACCACAATTTTTTCGTTCCATTAGTCCCCACTTTCCCAACCACATGCCACCCTAATATGGCCATTATTACCATCTACAAGATCATTGGAATTTATGTTTGCATGTAATCCTTACAAATAGACATACGTGGATTTACCAATGATCCCTTACTCCCAAATGCGCGATTTAGAACACTTGTTGGATTAGCATGGCCTTAGTTACTTATTGAGACATCATAGGTTGTCATTGGATATGCATTTTAGTGAAGTTACGCAAGAAGTTTTTCCATTGCATCAGGGGCAAACTCTCGGAGACGCTAAGAGGTTTATGATCTTTTTGCTGGTCAAGTATGTTTGATCCGCATAGTAGATAGTGGGGGCAGATTCAAATATATTTCTTCGTGTTTCAAGGTTTTAGCTAGATATGGATCTAGCAAAGTTATTAATTTGAGGGGCGGGGCTTACTCAAAAAGTTTTGAGGTGGAAATGTTTTTAATGTTACGGTAGATCTACTAGTTTTGATAAATGCCTGAAACGTTTCCAACATTTTTAGCTCGATATGTGTGAATGACGTCAAAAAATTTTTATCCTAAATTCAAAAATTTTCTGACAGATCCATTAAAACATCTGGTAGGTGTCATTTGGTCCGTTTTCTACAAAAAGTGTAATAACTTTTACAACCACTTCTACCCTCCGAATCCTCACTCAACGACTCCTATTTATCACCCCTTTAGCTTCTTCTTCTACTACTTTAAACCAGATCCTTCTACCTTAAATCATATAACATTACCTACAAAAAATGTTTATTTACCAAAGTCCTTGCCTTTCTCTCTTTTTGATTCTTGCCGGCGGCGCTACCGGGGGTATAGTAGCCATGTTTTATGTACAGAGACCCCTCCCGATTGAGACATGCCAATTAGGTATTAGATATCTATGGAACAGAAACAGTATTTGAATTGCATTGCCCCCTTCGTCGTCTTCTTCATTTTGAATAGAAGAGGGTGGCTCTAATTATATGCGCGTATGTATTATATATTTGAATTCCGTTACGCGGACGGGACGGGTGGCAATAACCTTTGACGGGAGAGAAAAGGGGCAAATACAATAGAAGAATTTGAACGGACCAATGAAGGAGGAGGAGTGAAGGATGCACACGGGTGGAAGCATTGCGTCTTTTGTTAGGCACCCACTTAGATTAAAGGTGTCAGGTTTTTTGAGGGTTACAGTACCCATTATCAATGTTTGACCAGATTCTTCAACTCCTACTTTTTTACAGTAGTTCAGAACTTTGACAAACTTTCCCAGGCCATAATTCATTCAAAAAATCTAGGCTTTTCCTCTGATCCTTAATCTTCATCCTCCCTCCCACCATCTTCCCACCATCGAGACCATAACTCATAAGCACCTGCCACCCGATGGTCCGAATTCCGGAGCATCTTCCTCCTTTCCTCTCCATCATCGCGCACATGTTTTATCCTATTCCTCCTCTTCCTCCTCTTTCGAATATTCAAATGTTCCTCCTTCTTTCGAGCCCTACTGTGCTCTTCTTGCGCGCAGACTGGCTGTCAGCTGTCATCTTTTCTCTGCGTCTCTCTGATCCGAATGATATCTCGAGCTTCTTATGATATATTGCATAACTAAGAGCGATGGCGGTAAGGAGACGATTTGAATGTGGCAAATGGTCCCTAGAGGTTTTTCCTACAGTAGTTCAGGAAATACCATATTCTAGCCTGCACATCAAACCAAATTTCACACAGACAGATCATTTCCATAATAGGGTCAACTGGCAAAAAGACCACATAAATTCCCATACACAACACGGTCCTTTTCAAAAACCTTAAACCATCTGCTGGTTTTGAACGGAACTGAACCCAAAGGGGCACCATCGCCTGCGCCAAGCACCCCGTCAGAAATGAGAAATTAATTTAGAGATTCGGAGAATTAGAGTGGCTGAGAAAAAAGAAATAAGGGGAGTGGCGCCCTGACCTAGTGGCATTGAAAAATTGCCAACCCTCTCTCTGAAGAAGGAGGAGGAGGAGGTGGTTGGCGTGGCGTGGCGTCCCTCGATCCAATGATTCTTCTAGTTAGCCATGCCTTTTTATTCTAGGCTCCTAGGCTTAAGCATTCGGACCAGGGTCAAGTTTGCCGAGTACTACTTTTTTTGGTGACAGCGCAATATTTGTTTGACTATAGGTAAATGCAAGAAGTTTTCGATTGCCCAATGTTTGGATAGGCGACTTTTATAGAAGATAGGTACTTAGATGGAAAACTTATGGAAAGCTTGAAAATTTTGGATTTTTGCAAAGAGTTTTAGTAAGTTTTAGGTTGGTAAAAGACTTAGAGAAATCGGTATGGTCTAGGGGATTTTTAGCGTTTGAAGCCGGCTTCAGGTTAGCGTCTTGACTTTTCAGATACCTTAATAGTGAGGCACCCATGGTAAGTTCCCCCAAAATATTCAAACACGTGTTCCATTTATTCCGAATAATGACGTGAGGGGTCAAAACCACCTTGAGAAAGAATAAGAACTAACTCGGGTCAAGAATTGCGCCATTCCGAAAATTACGCCATTTTCCTCTACCTCTCTACAGGGCGGCCTTTTGAATATGAAGCCTTCGAGAATAGAGGTCTGGAGTTGCGTATTTCTGGGTACAAGACGTAATATTAATCCCATGCTCTGGGTCAGAGGAATGGTTTGGTTTGAATGAAGAAAATGAGGGCTTTTGCATCATAAAGGAAAACAGCTGCCTTATTTCTTCCTTCCCTGATTACGTAGGCAGCAGTGGAAGCATCCATCTAATTAGGGAATTTCGAGATGGTTGGCGGTGAAAGATCCTTTGGTTACGTTTAAGCCAAAGATAATCGTTTTAAGAGTATTTTGGTCTCAAAAGTCTATCTCAAGAATCCGGTTTTTTTGGAACTTTCCTATCGTAAATCACTTTTTCTGATCCTCCAATGGCTTCTTCCCTTCCAAAACTTGATGAGCCATAACCGAAGCTGACTAAGCTTTATTTGAAACCATCTCTTCTCGTACTTTTATCCCCCTATATTCTCTATTCTCTCTCTGATCTTCATGCTATCTTCTCTCTTCTTTGGGGTCATGATGGTGCAACCAACCGGACCACCCTCTTTTCTTCCTCTTCTCCGCCCTTCTTTCCCCCTCCCACCACCCGACTCGTCTCAACCATTATTACCTAACGAACCCTCTTTCTTTCTCGAATCTTCTCTTTTTCGTTTTTTTTTGGTTTTTGGTTTTTTTTTTCAGATTTTTAATTCTTTAATTTTCAGAAAAACCTCCAAACTCGTGGGCAAGTTTGCATATTTAATCCTTCAGTAGTAATATGAATAGATCTTCCCAACATTTCTTCCAACATGTAGCTTCTTCTGCTCCTTCAAGTCATGGTGAGTTTATTTCTAGATTTTTGGGGGAAAAAACATATTTAAAAAAAAAATTTTTTTCAATTTTGGGGTCTAGAGGAATCCAAGGAATGGTGTCTGATCTACTGTGGAAAGAGGTGATGACTGAAAAAATGATTTTTTTTTTAAACTTTTAAAGGAGTTTTAGATTTAGCTGAGGGTTCGGTTAAGTTAGAATTGAAATTCGGAAGCTAATTTGAATGTTTATGAAAAATTGGAAATGCTCAGAAAAAATAACTTTCCCCAATTTTTTCGCTTTCTTAAAAATTTCCAAAAATCAGACGCTCATCAGCTTGCTCTATTAAAAAAAAATAATTTTTAACATAAGCTAAGTTAGGAACATAAAGCTAAAAGTTTTCACAAGAAAATTTCTAGTGAAAAAATTTTCAGTCAAAGCTTTTTTCTCATTTCCAAAAGTTTTCTGAAAATGCTTACTTTCCTGAAAATATGAGCTCTATTTCCAAAAAACAAGTTGCTCTCAGCTTCTATCCTTACATTTCCATTATTTCCACCCAAGTCCTTCAACCCCAATTGTCCAGTTTTGACCCGAACCATTCTGTTTTTCCATCACATTCACAATCGTTGATGAGGGTCTTTTAGGTTTACGATAGTGGTCCTTTCCCTCTGTTCTGTATGCTAACCTCTTCTCTTTTTCTACAGGAATTCAAATCATTAGAGGGCTGATTGCGTAGAACTTGACGCAACCTATCATTGCGTATGTGGGTCCCCTCCCGAGAGCATAGAGACCCTATTGTATTTCTCTTTAGAGTGCCCCTCTTCTTGAGGGTTTTTTTCTGATTCTGAATATGACATATGGTTGGAGGGAAAGCAAAAAAATATACTGTATTTTCATAAATTCAAATTTCGGTTTCCACTTACTTACTTCGCAGAAAATTATCTTTGCTAACTAATCTGCGGAGGGGGTGGCTAACCCTTTTGGGTGAAGTCTGTCCACCAAGTAGTTCACGGCCTTGGATTCGGGTGTCAGATAAGCGGAAGTCTTTCTTTGCCTCCCTTTCACATCCAAACCGTGTACGGTTGTAAAATCAAACCCAGGGCGGAAAATTGGAAATCTGCTATAAAAATTAGAGGTCAGGGACTCCTAATTTGAACGGGGGACATTGAGAGGAGTGTGGGAAGACGGGCCACCTAGAAATCTGGAAACCTAGGGTCACTTCAGGTACAGTATGCTTTGCAACAGTCCTCAACGGACTATAACCATAAACATTATGATGAGAAAGCTGTCGTCTCCAACCTTCCTGAATATTATTGACTCTCCAACCATTTTACAGCTTACCACAGCGTGGGAAACGATCCTTACGTAGAGGGGGTGACTCTAAATTTCAAAACTAGTAATCTAAATTTCAATCTGACCTCTTTAACATGGCGAAGTTTGTTCAGTGTAAAAGTAAGGTGAGAAAAGATAGGCATCGAATTGACAAATTGGCATGTCGAGCAACCTGGTACCAAGGTTTTCGTTCTTTTGAAGATGAAAAAAAGTAAAGATCTGAAGATTCAAATATGTTTATTTTACTCCTCTCCCCTCTCTCTTTGGGCTACCGGTTGCGGTTAAGGAACGAATAATAAATATTAGGTTGTTCGGTTGAAAATGTCGTTTTTTTTCGCTAGTTTTTGGGAGGGTATATCTCCGCGGAAACAAAACATTTTTTCACAAACTAAAAACCGTTAAAACCGTCAAATACGTGGCTCAAATAACCAATGCAGGCCAAGAACCGAAACTAAAAATCCGAAGTAAAAATTGGCATTAAATAAAAAAAGACGGAATTTTTATTGTTATGTCTGATGGAGCATTGCTCTGCGAGAAAGGAGACTAGGCCTTCAGAAATTTCCCAGTAGAGAGTTGGGTCATCGGACCACTTGAAAACTAAAACCGCATTCTGAAAAAAGCCCGTTGCTGAATTTCCGCATTCAAAATGCGAACGGTACTCCAAAATCAACGGCAAATTTTTTGTACTGGGAGCCTTCAAATCGTTTTCAGCTCTTTCTTTCACTTTCAAATTGGGTTTAAGCGCATGGAATAAGTACCCTGAGGGACCAAATACTGATTTTTGAGCAAATCCTCAGTTTTGGTTTCATTTCCGCTCTGCCAGAGGACACTCAACGAAAAAACTTTCGATGGGCTTTTTTCATTAGAAAAAGGCGCTAGACGAAAATCAGTTTGTGTATCAATATGTATGACTTCCTAGTACTAAACAATCGTAAAAAGACCTAATCTCCGTAGTTGTTTCGCGGAGATATGGCCAGAATAAAAAAGGACCCAAAAACTATGCAACTTCAATGATCAATTAATCTCGAATGAAATGCCTCGGAATTAGTTGAGTTACTGGGATATTTTATGTTAATAGTGGTCTACAAAATAAAAAAAAGTTCTCAAAAATTCGAGCATTTAGAAAAAAGTTATGAAGTCTTGAAAAAAAACGACATTTTCAACCGAACAACCTAATATAAACATATCTGTCTGAGAATTGACACCAAGACACCTTTCGGAGTTGTATAAACAAATTATTTGAATCTACTGGATGATGATGAGGAATCATATCATACAGTGTCACTTTGCATGGGTGGCTGCTGCTCTTAGGTGTTAGATTACATTACAAGAGGTCACATATTACTTTTTCGTCTCTCCAACTTTACCCAAAAGGCCACCTGTCGTCGTCGAGAATTCAATTTGCATTGCGATGATTCTTTTTTCGATTATCGAAATTTATGAAAAAAAAAGGACTGTCCTTCAATCGACCCCAGGTGTTTGTCCTTTTCGTCCATTTTTTTTTTTTTCGATTACCTCTTTTCTCGATTCAAATCTCGCTTCTCGGTGGTCTATAGGTATTGCTGGTCCGTTTGCCACCTGGCGCACTCTTTTTGAATACAGAAGACGACAGCCGGCTCTCGTTACGTCGGGTTACGTCTTTTGAATCTAGGGGGAAGCTTGGTGGACCTAGGATTAGGCTTGCGTTGAGGGGTTTTTGGTTTTTTTTTAGTTACTTATCTTAAAATTGGTTTTTAGATCTTTGGTTCTGCTCTTCTATATCCGAAGGTTCATTTTTAGGTAGAACAGTTCCTTAAATTAACCTAGCCGGCCGCAATTTTAGAAAAACTTTCCCATACCATCTCGGGCTCCCACATTAGAAAACCAATTCCATTTAATTCAAAATAATATGAGAACAACATTCATATTATTTTTACACAAAAAAGCCCTCCGAGAGGTTACGACCGGTCGAGTTGCGCAACAGTGCCCTTTGCTTCTTCTTCTTCTTCCTCTCGATTACAAAAAGTTTTTTGTTGTTGTGGTGTCCCCAGAATATATCAATCAGAATTGACCTTTTTCTCTATTCCAGTACCTTCACACACACATATAGATCTAGATCTCAATTGCCTTCTCTTTCACGTATTTGCCCATTCCAGCTGTGTTAGTGTCCCCCTATGTAGTAAAGCGGCAAATACGGTGAGAATGGTTAGGAATGGAGCAGTGTGGGTGAAGGAAATATGTAATTGGTCTTTTCATACCTAACCTGTTAATTCATCATTTGTCCGTTGACATTTATTCCAGACATCTTCAGGTATTGTGCGGAAGTCAGATGGTCATCTCAGACCGTAAAATGCCCAGATTGCCTGTACTCCTTTGCGTTTATTCTGTAATTCTTGGGGCATTCTTGCATCCGCCAGTCTACACATTCTATCATTCTTTCTCTCTCATTTTTTCTGGAGTCTTCTTTCGATTTTCTCAATTCATTTTCTCTTATCCTTTTTTCTGATCCTCAAGTAATCCCTGATCTTTTGCGGTATTCTTCTAAAGTAACTGCCAATATTTTTGACATTAATTGTGGAAGAAGAGTGCTAAGGATAGGAATAGATGTTGTCTTACTTTTTTCTTATTTGATTTCCCAGCAGCCTGGGATACTTTTTGGATTTTTGGAAAAAATTTCTTCGCGAAACCAAAAAAAGTTTTAGTTTATGTGCCTTTAAAACTACAGTTTCCAGTGTTTCAATTCTTCTCGAAATTTTTCGTCTCATCTCCGCGTTTTCACCTTAAAAACGCTCCAAAAAACTCATTTTTGAACGAACTTTCTTTTGAATATTTTTGGAGGATCATTCTAAAAACAATTACTGTAATTCAAGAAGACGCATCCCAGAAGCTGTTTCGGTCCTCTCGCCAAATCCAAGCGTTTTTACTTTGTTTTTTCCTGGTTCCTGAGTCTTTCTGTCATGAAACACTTTTCTCTTTTCCTGTAAATTTTCAAATCTAAAGTCCCAAAGAATTCTGGTTCTCAAGGCCCAAATCTTTTGCCAGGCAAATGCCACGTCTTCCAACAGGTCTTTTCTTCCCAAAAGAGAAGTTCTCGACGACTTTTGAACACCTTTTTATATCAATTAGTGCCGATTTTATTGGCTGTGAAAAGGTTGGCAAATACTAGAGAACTCATGGAAAACTGCATGGATTTTTCTCCCGAACGACTGAAGATTTTCAATTTTTGCTCGATATTTCTATTCTAGGTCTTTGAAAAATTCAAAGATTTCGTTGCTTATCCCAGCTGAAACGGCAAAAATCTTTCCCGAAACCGGCTAGAATGTACTTATCGGCAGCCTCCTTATCATCTTCCTTCCCAAAAAACCTGAAAACATGGTACCATTCCTATCGAATCTCCAAGAAAATCTCCAAGAAACCAACCCAACACAAGTAAATCAGTCATCATCTCTCCCTTGTCAGTGATGAAATCTGGCAAAACGTGTTAATGTTGGCCTACTGTAATTCTTCCCAAAACTCTATTTCCCTCTAGGATGAATGGGGCGTGTCACATGTATGCCACGTACCGATTTCCTTAAGGGTGTTTCTTTCCATGATCACACTACATTCATTCCCGTCGAATATTCCTCTAGACCTCCGAAGGCTCACTACTGCCCGGAGTATCGATATCAAATATGGAAACCATTACAGACATTGTGATGTCAGACGATGATACGACCTCCCGCGACTCCGGAGTCTACGAGATGATGGACGAGAACATGCCAACCGGCTTCTCCTCGCTTGGGGTTAGACAATTGTTATCACAAATAAATAATTATATTATTAATTCTGTTTCAGCCTATCGAAGAGTCCATGGAGGTCGACGAGAATCCCGTCGAGGTGTATAGACCTGGCAAAATCTCTTTAAGGTGAGAGCAAATTCATAAAATTTCCCAGGAGACTGGCTTCTGTGATGTTTCCACGATGAGTGAACTTTCAAAGCAATTCTTCTTTCCCGGCACCGCCCATGTTTTTTTTTGCCTACAGTGTGTTGTCAACATAACGATACTCTGAATCAAAATATAATTCAAATACATAATGGGCGGAGCTTATCGGATTGGAAATATTCAGTTTATTATCCTGTTCAAATATATTTTCCTCCTATAATTCACAAAACTTTAAAATGGAGGGAAAACAGCTGGAAATAAGGTTTGGCCTGCAATTTACTCTTCTTTTTCCCCAGCTGTAACGTATTTTGATCTGCCAAATACTTTTGACCTACTTTTTTGGTGGTCAATTACCCCGAATTTTATAAATTTGGCGCGGAGATTAAGAATTCTGCAAAGACACGATTTTTTGCAAATTTTCTTCATTTTTTTTTCGAAAACTTATCATTTTTTGTCAATTTTCTTGAAAATTTTTGAAAATCACCAAAAGAAAACAAAACTTTCTTTTCCGTGAAAATTTTCGTACCAAGTTTTCCAATTTTTGCCTCTAAAACCTCTTTCATAAGGAGCAGAGATGAATGTCATCGGAAACTTTTTCTCCGCTGAAAAAAAACTGAATCGTGACGGGACCCGATGAACGTTTATCGCTGTTCCTTTAAGCAGAGAAACCTAAATATGACTCGAACCACGGAATATTTTCCAGCTCCGCCGCTATTTCCTTCATCGTTGCTCCTTATTTTTCACTCTAATTATTTTTGAACATTTCAGGCGAGAGAAGAGCTCGTGCCAGGTCCGTCTCTTCGACGCGTCACCGAACACGCCCGTCGCCGCTCCTCGCAATCCACTCCTGGCGCTCACTTTTCGCTCCAAAAACCAACAAAACAGTCCATCATCGCAATCATTCGACAATCTTAAACGAGGCATGGTTTTCGGAGACAAAGACGACGAATATGGTCGGAAGAGCAAATTGCCAAGAAGGGAAGAAAAACGGAGAGACTTCGCCATCTACCATTACCATACGGAATGTGTCGAAGAAGGCGACGTCGACGAGGATTTTGTTCCGACTGAAGCGACGGGCGATGAAGACGACGTGGCAGTGGAGGAGTTGACGGACGAATCGTCAGAAGAGCCGGCTGAAGAAGATATGGAAGAAAACTCTTCGGAAGAGTCCACATCATCACCGCAATTCGCAAGACCTCTGGCAAAGGCCAGAAAAAGAAATAACGCAGGCGTGACTATCCATCGTGTTAATACCGTCAAACTAACCCCTATTGTATTGGAAACGGGAGAAGAAGTAGAAGAGGAGGAAGCTGATATTTGCCATCTTAATGTCAAATATCATCTTATTACGGTAAAATCCCGTAGCTCTTCTTGCTTCCGTCGAATTACTGCCGAAGTTTTAATGGGCTTAATCTTCTCGTTATCCGATGAAGAATTCAATGCAAAATACATTCTTATCGATTGCCGCTATCCGTATGAGTATGAAGGAGGACATGTTAAGGTAAGATGATAAACAAAAGTATATTCCACAACTCGAACTTTTTCCAGCACGCTGTCAATTATTATGATGCTGAAGCCGTTGAAAACTTATTCTACGACAAGAATCAGACGCGTCTTCACAACAGAATCCCGATATTTTATTGCGAATTCTCCCAGAAACGCGGTCCTTCAATGGCAAATGCCCTTCGCAAAATTGACCGCGACATCAACTTTTACAAGTATCCGGCTGTGTGCTTCGATGAAATTTATGTGCTCGACAAAGGATATCGTGGATTTTATCAAGGATGTTGTGCGCAACGAACAGAGGTGAGAAATACACTCTCTTTTCCAAATAAAAAAAATCAGCATTTTCCTAAACCTGAAGAGCGCGCAATGATTAAATGAAACATTTGTTGTCCACGAGAACTACACGGCCGAGTGGCCGCGGAAATGCATAGTCGCCGCGGGGTTTGAACGTTACTATTCTTAGCGATGAATTCGCCTTTTGCGGATTTTCGTCCCGTTTTCTTTAGCTTTATTAAGCAAACTTGAGAAATTTATCAACCTAAGAGCAAGAGAAAGACCTGAGAAGTATGATTCATTTGGCGTTGTTCGAGAAGACTACGCGTTTGTCGAACAAGTTGCGAAACCACCTGAACTGCGTTTTTTGTTCTCAAATTGTACAAAGCCGAATTCTATTCCACATTTTCAAGTTTCCTTATTTTCAGACACTATGCACACCACACAATTACGTGGAAATGTTGCATCCGGAGCATACGGACACGCTCAAAAGCTACCCATTTCACAAGAGAAATGCTCCTGGACAATCAATGTTCCGCTCAAATTCTGCACCGGTCAACCTCATCGCTGCTCCACTCCCAACCTCCTCGGCATGGAGACTACCGTTACTGACGTCTTCTTCTTCTCAACCATCCTCTTCGGAAGCCATAACGGAAGTCACTGAAACCACTGAAGTCGTTGTGGCCGAGCGTGCAGCATCACCAGATGAGAACCAACAACCGACGAACGTTGGACTTCATGCGACACCGGCGCCCAGAAATGTTTTCGCAAGACAAAATTCGCGAAGAATTTTATTCCAAGTTCAAGAGGAACAACGGAATGGACCTGCCGATTCACCAACGAATTACGGAAAAGCATTGCCTCTGAGAGGCAACAACACATCGCCCACTGTAACGCCTGCCGGTCAACTTGACTTGGAGGAATAACATTTATTTATCTCGTGCCATTTTCATCATCATTATCATCCAAATCCCTCAATTCTTTCATCTCTTCTCCTCTTCTCTTCTCTCTCCATGTATCCAAAAATCTCTGCATTCTTTGTCTCAAAAATTGCTTGTCTCTCTGAAACTTTGCCTGTTCTTAACCGATTATGGGTTCCTTGCGGTTTTATGTATCACTTCATCCCGCGTGTGTTTCTCTCTCCCCTCACTCCCCTGGGTTTAGGTTGGGCTAGGATTCACACTGTTCTATTAATGATTTGACTAGGCGTTGACGTACTATCAGCTTTCCCCCCTCACAAATTACCCCAGTGTACTGAAACCAAAAGAACCTTAGAAGCTTGTAAGAAGACTAGTTCTCTCTCTCTCCAAATATTGACAATTTGATTGGCTGTAACCTTTTTGTTTTTCATGTGCGATATTCAAATCAACTTTCCTTGTACCATTCCTTCACTTTTTGTCCAAAAACTCAAAAATTTTCTCCCCAAACCAAAGATGATTGCCCAAAGTTTACAGTCAATCCAAATTGATTCCATATTCTGTAATTTTGTTACCTAATTTGAGATATCATCACATTAATATTGACCTATGTTTATCTATATTTTCTAAGATTTAAGACACAATATGATTGCAACACAAAAAATAAAATGTTTCCTTTCCATATCTTTCTTCTTTCTTTTCTCATCCTTCCTTTCAGACCAATGACCATCCTTGTTTTTCTCCGGTGTTTTTGTCAAAAAGATGACCCTTATGATGGGGTGATAAGGACCGGTGACAGATGAAAAAGGCGGACTAAAGTTCCAGTTTTTCTCTTTTCCGGTGCCACTATAAAAAAGAACTGATTGATAACTGAAAAATAAGAAAATATGAAATTTCTTCTAATTTTAATTGTCGCTGTCTTGGCATTGGTCTTGGCAAAGCCACACCCGGGATATGGAAGACCGTCGTATGGAGGAGGTGGTGGTAAGTGTTTCATTATTTTTTGAGTTATGATTTAACGTAGCTCCGCCCCTTTTTACCTGAAGGGCAGACTTTCTATTCCATAGCTTCAAACGTGAGTTTCAGACGATTTCGGAGGAGGTAGTGGTGGACAATGGGGATCTCAATCATCATCGTTTCAACAGAGTCAAAGCTCCGGTGGATTTCAGAATAATCAAGGAGGATTCAATGGAGGTGGAATGGGTGGAGGAATGGGACCAGGCGGTGGTGGATGGGGAAGAAAATAAATGATTTGAATGATGGAATTGAATAAAAGATTTTATTGAATTATCTTCAGAGGAATACTCTTAACGAGACAAAGTTTTGTAGAATGAATTTAGTAGAAAAAATAGAATTTGTATCAAAAAATAAGTAAACCAAATAAAGAAGAATTTATTTAATTTTCAACCTGACGAGTCTCAGGCTTCTTGCTGGCTTTTCCAGAAATAGCCAATCGTTTTGTATTCTCCATTATTGCATTAACTGCGTGGTTACTCATAGAAACTTGAGGAAGAGCTCGGACTTCTTTACCAAGTAATTCGCAATCTTTCACGACTTTATCGTACAATTCAATGGAGTTTTCGATGGGTTTATCATCCAATGACGCTTGAAACTTTGCCACGGAGTTACCAAGAACTGCAACAGCACTGTCGATTCGGCGAGCAGTTTTTAGGCATTCAATGACTGCTTTGTTTTTGGATTCTTGCTCTCCGCGAAGTGAACAGATAGTATCTCCCAGTGCAGTTATATTTTCATTTACGACCGTTTCTATCATAGTCTGAATATGAATTGTTGAATAGAAATCATATCAGCAGTAATTTACCTTCAGTTCTTCAACAACCTCTCTATCCGGACTCTCATCTTTCTTCAATTCAAAAGCATGTTTTCCTAACGCCATCACGGAGTCTGTAAGCTTTGCTCCAGCACGTCGAACATTTTCCACAGAGTTTACAAAGGATCTTTCAATTCGATCGTTCTCTCCTGCCAATATGAATTCCGCGTTGTGAATTCAGCTTCCATTTCTTGAGCTTGAATCTTTACTTGAGAATTAGTTTTACTTTCCTCTCCTTCCAGTCGAGTTTTGTGCTCGACTGGAAGAATCTCTTTTCGCTCATCATAATGTCGCCTCTGTGTCTCTAGACACTCTTTATGATACCTTTCTAACTTTTCGTCTAGCTCATCTTGAATTTCTTTTTTCTGAAACTTCTTGTCTTATTTGAGATTTGATTACCTTCATATTACACTAACTTTCCTTTCCAAATCCTCGACTTGTCCTGAATACTCTTCTGCTTGTTCTTTCAGTTTTGTCTCCATTTCCAGAACCTTCCTCTCATTTTCTTTCAACGTATTCTCTTCTATCTTCGCATAAAGGTCTTTCTGTTCTTTAAGAACTTTGATGTAGTTGTCCATTGCTTCTTTTAATGCTACATCCGCATCTTTTGCTCTCTGGTATTCTCTAGCCATGTAACCTTCAAATACTGTCTTCCTGTTGCCAGAGATTGTCTGTAAGTTGTTGGAATTTGAGTTATTGGAGTTACTGGAACTAACCTGCAGAATAACCTTCTTCCTCACTTCCCCAACTTCCAAACGTTCATCTTGATGTAGTCTCTTCTCTTCCAGTTTTCTCATAGAGGTATCCAGTTGATCTTGACTTGATTCCAGGTCTTGCTGAATATCACCTCTCCCAGCTACACTTTCTATTTGATTTTTGTTAACGCTGGCACATTCTTCGTTGAGCTAAAGTTATGAAGTCATGATAAAATATTATAAGGAAACTCACTCCCATGTTTCAGCGGTTCGTAGAGGTAGAAGGATCTCAAAATCGGAGAAAAAACGACTGAAACCAAGAAAAATAGTGTGCTAAAAGAAGGGAATCTTGTGTATTTTACTACGATTCAGTTGATAGAGTGAGAAAGGAGAAGATAGTTTGAGAAAGTGAGTTTAGAATGAGAAAATGTTTCTAGCCATCTGTTGTCTTCCTCATTCTAATCTTTTGGATCAGTATGGATAATCAATTTGCACGTTCCGGCTTCAAAAAAAACATTTCGACAGCATTTTTGTAAAGAATTCATCCGATTCGAACGGTTTGGAACTTCAAGGATCATCATAGTCATGGAATCGAAAAAGACGTTTATTCGGTATTTTTCAAACCAAAATTTCAAGGTTATAAAAGGATTTTCAAAATAAAAAAATAAAAATAACACCCAATATCTCAATGGGTTTAATCTTCAATCTCAAGAATCTGAGGTTTCTGTACATTTTTCCCCGAAAGAGCCAATCTCTTTGTATTCTCCACAATTGCTCCAATAGCATGATTGCTCATCGAAATCTGAGGAAGAGAGCTGACCTTCTTGCCCACTTCTTTGCAATCTTCCACAACTTGTTTGTAAAGTTCCCGAGCATTCTCGACTGGATCATCGTCCAAAGATGCTGTGAAAGCTGCCAAAGAATTCTGAAGAGTGAGTAAAGCATCATTTATTTCTACGGCAACATTTTGGCTGTCAAGGGTTGCCTTGTTATTTGATTCTTGTTCATCACGAATGGAAGAAGCAGTAAATCGCAATAGAGTCATTCTGACATTCACATCATGCTCAATGGCAGTCTGAAAAAATTCATAGTTGCAGAAATAATTAAGGTATTAAATTACCTTTAGATCCTGCACAACCTTCGGATCCGGACTCTTATCTTTCTTCAATCTATAAGCGTTTGCTCCCAACGCCATCACAGAATTTATAAGATTTGTCCCAGTTTCCCTGGCGTTCAACACCGAATTGACAAAAGATCGTTCAGTTCGGTCATTCTCTATTTTCACCACAACATTTTTTTCGTGAACAGCATGACTCATTGTCAGACAATGAATTTTTTCTTGATGAACCATTTTCTTTTGCTCCCTTTCCAAAATAACATTGGTTTCCTTCTGAAGAAGATCTACTGTTTCATTGTGGTATCTATCTTGATTCTCTAAATGTTTCTTATGATATTCCTCCAACTTTTCGTTTAGCTCATCGTGAGCTTGTTGTTTCTAAAAAGATTGTTTGATTGGAATAAATAATTTATGATACTGACCTTCTCTTTCAAATCTTCCACTTTTTGCGATGCCTCCTCTGCTTCATCTTTCAATTTTTTCTCCTTATCAAGCATTCTCTTTTGGTTCGTCTCTGACTTATTTTTTTGCTCAGTCGAATAGAATTCCTTTTGCTTTCTCAGAATCTTCATATGATTCTGTGTTGCCTTTTCTTGTTTCTCAAACATATCTCTCAAATGACGATGTTCTCTTTCCCTGTTTCTTTCAAAAGCTCTCTGCTTGGCGCTGGACTCTGCCTGAAATTCGCAAACTGCTGATGAAGAAACTTTTGATAAACTACCTTCAATGCTTCTTGTTTTCGTTTCTCCTCAGCCTCCTGACGTTCTTTCTCTTGTTCTCTCTGATCTTCTAGCTTCTTCATAGTTGCATCCAACTCATCTTCTACTTTTTTCAACTCCTCCTGACGTTGGGTTTCTCTTTTTGCTTCGTTTTCTTTGATGTCGTTCCCGATTTTTTCGCAATCATCTTTGTACTAAAATGGGGATGATGAGGCGCTTTTTAAGTCTAAGAATGAACTTACACCCATTTTTGGTTTTGTTAGTTAGAAAAGACGGAAGGTGTTCTGTAGTTGAAATAAAATGAATGAAGTGAAAAACTGAGATAACGAGGAGAAATGGGGAGGCCACTGAATAATTCACAACAGTCTGTTTCTGCAAATTAAGGGTGAGCAAGAGGTCAAGAAACACCGGAATGTTTTCATACTGATGAGATAGATTAGTCGAAATGTATCATTCCTGGAACGTGGCTTTGAAGTATTATAATCCTCAGTTGATTTTTCCAGTATGTGCTTTCGCAAAAGTAGGATACTGTAGTTCATACACAAGCTTCCTACTCTTTCTCCCGCGATTTCAAAAAGTTTGAATTCAGTGTATGAAAATGTATTATGGAATTAGGTCAAGTTTCGATCGCTTGTGTGACTACGAAAGCTTTAAAAAATTGAAGTAAGAACTCAAGAAGTCCCTTTGGAACCATAGAATTCATAAAATTTTCATATGGAAAGTAGGAGAGTTTGGAAAGCAAAAACAGAATGTTGAACTTTTTTTTTAGCCGATAGATCACTGATAATAGTTCGGGATCTAAAGGACGATGAGTTTAACTGCCACTATTTGAACTCAAACAAAAATTGAATTATTCTCATTGTATCTGATGTCTGAACGGCTAGGCCCAAAATTCAAATCGCTTACAATGAATGAATACAGAAAATTGATAACCCAACAATAACTCAAAAAATGTCTTTTCACAAATTAAAAAAAAGAAAATTTGTTCTCTTATCTATTTCTCCCTGACGTTTTATACTGCTACATAGACTGAGGAAGAGTGAGGAAGCGCTTGTAAGCAAGTGTTGTCTTCCTCACTTTAATTTCATGGTCAGTTCAACATTTAAAAACTTTCGGAATTTCATAATACTTCATTTCAGAAAAGTTCTAGAATCTACTCTTTTTCTTTTCACCTCACAACATTCTAGAAAAACTTACTTGTCTCGGAGTCCATGACACAGCCGAAATTCCCACTGTTTTTCTTCATTTTTCTTCTAAATTTTCAACCAATGTTCTCTATTATCTTTGAAAATATCCTTAACAATAACATATCTTATGATCACCCACAACTACCTGCGCTGAAATTCCTGATTCCCGAGACTTGTTATTGTCTAAACGGCAGAAGAACACAAAAGAAGGTGATAAGATAATTCCAGTTCTATGGATTTTTAGGACTATAAATGATTGGTACAGATGGAGTATTTTCCATCAGTTTTGTGAAATATGAAATTCGTTATTTTTGTTCTGGCTATTCTGGCGTTGGCTGCTGCGAAACCCCATCCTGGGTATGGAAGACCATCGTATGGAGGAGGTGATAAATTATAGTTTTCCATAGAGATTCTAAATCATGACTTTAGGTGATTTTGGCGGAGGTGGTGGTCAATGGGGATCCCAATCTTCTGCATTCCAGCAAAGTCAAATGGCCGGTGGATTCCAGAATGGTGGAGGATTTAATGGAGGAATGGGAGGAGGCATGGGTGGTGGTGGATATGGATATGGAGGATAATTTTTATATGTTTTAAGACTGTTTGATTATTTTGTGGAAATAAAGTTTGATAAAATGTATATTTTGTTTCGAATTTTTGAACTCAACTTGATAATGACAGCCAATTCCAAAGATTATTAGATTTTGCAAGCATATTCCAGCGATTTAAAAAAGACGGACCTTGAACAAACTAAATTTTCAACAAGAAAAAAAAATGACACATTTCCAAAATGAGAAAAAAAAACTTTTTTTTTACTTTTCCTGACTGGCTCTGGATCACAACATGGTTTTTCTGAAATTCACTGTATTTGAAATCAGAATTCCAGTTTTTACGAGATAGGATTAAGTGAAGCCCGGATTAAGACTAATTTCAGTTGAAGTTCCTGATTCTGATCGGGGGCTAGATTCGTTACAATCAATTCCAGTTCATAAAAGCTTTGATTCGACCAAACACTAAACTATGGAGTTTTACTCTTTCTCTCTCGTTTATGTTCAAAAACTGAAACGATTGTCCAAAATCCAGATTTCGGAATTTTGTCATCGTCACTTCCGACTTCTTCTGTTCTATTTATACGTACAACATCATTTCCATTTTTTTGTGTACTTGTGTTCATAGTCACATGTCTTGAATTCAGGTACATGACTCAGTTCGTTCGCTCAACAGCACTTTCAGCTTCTTCTACTCCAACTTCCGACGTCTTCCACTCCTTCATCTGAATCACTTCCGCAATTCGCCAAGTGACGTGTTGAAGCCAAGAACAAAAACAAAGTCTCTCTTATCATATCACTGTCTATGTCTCCACACCGACAGTACTGCCTTCTCTCGGGGAACGTCTTCTCTTGTGACCCTTCATCGGTCACTCTATTCTCTCTTCTTCATTTCTCTAATGTCTCTCATCTATCTTCGAAACGTCTTCTTCTATTACACAGTTTTTGGTGTGATTTGAAAAGAAACCAAAATGATGATAAGGAGTATAAAAGAAGGAAGATTCATCCATCGAATCAAGTCATCACTTCTTCAATCTTTTCTACAATCATGAAGGTTCTCGCTATTCTTCTCGCCATCGCCGCCGTCGCCGTCAATGCCTATCCAGGAGGTTACGGTAGACCTTCCTATGGAGCACCATCTGGAGGTAAGCCTTTCGTTGAATGTGTATTTTATGCTAAGACCCCTAAGCCTCTATAAATTTCCTCCTCATCTGATTTTTTCAGGATACGGAGCCCCAGGAGGATACCAAAGCCAAGGTGGATTCGATGGACAATTCGGAGGACAAGACGGTGGATTCCAACAAGGAGGAGGCTTCAACCAAGGAGGGGGATTCAATCAAGGAGGATTCAACCAGGGAGGTGGATTCCAAGGACAATTTGATCAACAAGGAAGATAATTGGTTATGATGATATGCAATATTTCTTGACTGACTCCTTGAATTTTGGGGTTTTATATTTTGGTAATGAAAGATTTCACTTAAAGTTGTGTTTGTTTATTGAGCCTCCGAGTAAAAAGGTCCCGGGAATTTGAGGTTCTTATGGTAACTAGAGACTAGTTCCAATCCAAATCAATTAGAAAAACAACTCTAAGATTACTGTAGAGACGTTGTATTTCAAGAAGAAGTATCTTCGATAAAACGTTATTTTTCAAGCAACCTGCTGATCAAAATCATCAATTTTCCGTCAGTTACTGATCATAATTTAGTTTCTGACCAAATCTGTGAAAACTACCAATTCAAGGACATTAAACTTAATAGATTCTCGTTTCAATGATCAAGGTGATCTTTTCGGAACAAATTGTGATGTGAAATAAGAGAGTTGTCACAATTTTCCCAGTTTCTGTCTTGATCTTTTGACTAGGAAAATTGAGAAGACATCGATTTGATAAAAAAGGCATTTTAGATAAAAAAGGAGATTTTTTGTAAAAAGATTTTCGAGAAACTCAATTTTTTTGGTGTCACCATAGACTACGAGTGGAACCGCAAACATTAGACAAATTCGTTTGTATTTTGAAAACACATTATTAGCATTTATCAGAAAGGGGAAAGCACGCTCGATGGTCAGCTGCGGTAAAACCCCATAAAATACAGAACATAAGAAATTGAAGAAGGGACAGCAACCAGTCAAAGATTATCCATGAATGTTCTTGTAAGCATCAGATCGCCATCCGTTAATGTGACATTTGGTGTATGGATTGGTGAATCTGACGTGACAGCAGTTCTTGTAGGTACATGAGTGACAGCTTTGACAACGAACATCTTCTGATGGTCTTCCACTTCCAGTACACTCTCCCTTGTCATTGCAGTAGATATCAGCACGAGCCAATTGAAGGAGAACAATGAAGACAAGAGCAGAGAGAAGGTAGAACTTCATTTTTAATTGTTTGATATTGGGTTGAAGAAGATTGAACGAGAGAAGTAATTCTGATGGCTCGTGAATACCTTTTTATAATGTTTTCGCGGTGAGCAATTTTCATCGTCACGGGATTGAATGCATCTGTTTTTTTGTGAACTTTCGAGAAGACATTTCATGTAATGAGGAATATTCTTGTTTTTTTTCAATCATACTCAATTTTTAACAATTTCTACCAAAAAAAAACTCAAAAAACAAGAGTGAGAAACAGGTATTCGTATCTTATCTATCGAAATAAGTTCAAGATCACGATTTTTTCGATAAAAAAAGTTCAACAGAACACCATTAGGAAGAGATATTCTCTGTTTTCAACACCATTTCACAAGCTGATTATTTGAGAAACACGTTTAGGATGCTTGAATATTTATTTAAAATGGGACAGAGTATATATTTGGAAAACGATTACATGAATTAATTCGTCATGGATTACGAATTCTGATGCTTTGCTTTCCTTCAGCTTGTGCATCTGCTTTAACTCCTCCCGTTGGTTGCTTAGCGAGTTGAGCTGCGATGAAGAGAATGGTATCAACTTCCTGAGAAACAAAAACTAGTTTTCTTCAAATTATTTAGAACTTACAACTTGGGATTTCCCTCTCAAACCGGCAAGTTGTTCAGCAATTGTTTCTTTTTTACCAGAAAGAATTTTAGTAAGATCTTGCAAGACTTTTGGAAGAGTTGTTTCAATTAATTTTTGAATAGCCTGAAGGAGTTTTTGAACAATTTCGAGAACTTCAGCAATAATCTCAGCCAGAAGATCCTAAAAATTAAGATTTTGATAAATAAACAAATCAGTTATACATACCCCAAGCCCGAATTTGTTGAGAATAACTTTCAGTTTGCTGACAATCTGACTAACTGGAAGATCCTGTGCAAGAATCTTATTCACTTGTTTGAGAACATTTTTCGGAAGTATTCCAAGGAAATCTACCAAAATTTGTGTTATATCAATTAGATTTTCCAGAATCGATAAATCCAATCCAGCTGGTTTTCCACCAAGAAGTCCGAAAAGAATTTGACCATCTTGATCGAGAAGATCTTCAACAATTTCAGTAATAATTCCAATTCCATTGTCAACACAACCAATCACTTTATCTGCTTCTCCTCCGATTTGAGAAATTGCAGATACAAAAGAAACGGAAAGGAGGAGTGCAAAGAAAACTTTCGAATAAACCATTCTGAAAATTTTCGGTTAGCTGTATAGGAATAGTTTACAAAAAGAAAGCTAGGCAGCTGATGAATTTCATTGTGTTCAGTCTACCATTTTATACTTTTTGCACTGGGATCATTTCTGAATTAATTTCGAAAAACAACATGTGATTTGATTTTTGAGCAACCATTTTTCAGAAGAACGAAAAACACTGTCTGGAAACATAAAGAGTCAGGTTCATACTGTAACTCTAGAGACAGCTTCAGATTTTTTTCCTGAAGATTCTTCCTGCTCACTGAAGATGTCACGAAATGATATTTTTATTCGCCGCAGTCTCAAAAGACGTGGAACTTTCTGAACCTATTTTATCTGTAAACTGTATGCAAATCCTGGTGTCCGGAGATCAAGATATTTGAATAACTCCCTACTTTGAACTTTATAAAACAAAACAAAAAACAACGAACAGCTCAAAAAACAATCTGACCCTCTGAAATATTATCATTTTTCTGACAGAGATCATCAGTTTTTACTCGTATAAATTGTACTCACAGTTGTAGTTTCACCTTGATGACGTCACTCGACAGACAATGTTTTTCATATTTGCATTGAGAACTTCAGAAATCAACTTGATGTTTTTCGAAATTAATTCAAAAATGATCTCAGTGCAAAAAGTATAAAAGAGTGGACCCAACACAATGAAAGGTATCCGTTTTCCAATTTATTACACATCAAGAATGGAAGTTTACTTTTCTCACAGAACTTGAACTTCAGAACATAATATTTAAACAAATTTATTATTTACAAAAATGAAGTTATGGGGAAAGCACGCCTGTTGTAGAGCTGCGGTAAAACCCCATGATAGACAGAAGCATGATAACGAATGAAAAATTCTGAAGAGTTGAAAAAAAAATTTATCCGTGAATGTTCTTGTAAGCATCAGATCTCCATCCGTCAATGTGGCATTCGGTGTAAGGATTGGTAAAGCGAACGTGGCAGCATCCTTTGTAGGAACACGAGTGACAGTCTCCACAACGAACATCTGCAGATGGTCCTCCACCTCCAGTACACACCCCTTTATCATTACAGTAGATCTCAGCATTGATTAGTTGAAGGAGAGCAGTGAAGGCAATCAAAACAATCAGGAAGAACTTCATTTTTGAAAAAGAATTTGTGAAAGATTGAAGAATAATAGCAAGAAGATGATTAAAAAATTTGAATTGTTTCAGAAGAGACCTTCACGGCTTATATACTGTTTGAAAGCAAGCGATCTCGGAGTCATTCAACACAAGAACTTGTTTTTTTGTATAGGACCCTCTCCTTAAAAATGTTATCGTTTTGAGAATCAAACTAAAGACATTGCTACAGTAGGAAACTGGTAGTGGATGCCCGTTGTTTTATAGAAATGATCAGACTAGAGACACAGTTACAGAAAAGACCACTCACTTTTCGTTACTATCTGTCGATTTGGAAAAAAAGGAATCAAAATAAATACAGTATATTTTACAACTTCATATTTTATTCTCAGGTTCGTCCACAAAAAATATCTGAAATTACAGAACTTCTCCAGCATTCAATCTGAGATTTCAAATATTCCATTATTCCCATTTCGTTTTGATTCACAGATGTTCCGTTTTGATACAGTGATACATAAGTTAATCCATGACAAAAACGCCAACTTCATGCTCACTTCAGTTGACTTGATGAGGTTAGAAACGCAGAAAGATATTGTCCCTTTGCAAAATTTCCATGAGTCTAAGCATATAAACGTCAGAAAATCGTTTTGGATGCTCGATTATTTATTTGAAAAAAAGAAAGTATATACAATATAAGTGAATTAATTCGTCATGGAGTACGAATTCTGATTCTTTGGCTTGCTTCAGCTTGTGCATCTGCCTTAACTCCTACAGTTGGTTGTTTAGCGAGTTGAGCGGCGATGAAGAGAATAGTATCAACTTCCTGAGCAATAAAAATGAGCTTTCTTATGCATAATAATTCAAAACTTACAACTTGAGATTTTCCTCTCAAATCAGCAAGCTGTTCAGCAATTGTTTCTTTTTTACCAGAAAGAATTTTAGTAAGATCCTTCAATACTTTTGGAAGAGTTGTTTCAATTAATTTCTGGATAGCCTGAAGTAGTTTTTGAACAATTTTGAGAATTTCAGCAATGATCTCAGCCAGAAGATCCTACAAATAGAGATTTTGATGAATAAGCACATCAGTTATACATACCCCAAGTCCGAATTTATTGAGAATAACCTTCAGTTTGCTGACAATCTGACCAACTGGAAGGTCTTGTGCAAGAATCTTATTCACTTGTTTGAGAACATTTTTTGGAAGTTTTCCAAGGAAATCTACCAAAATCTGAGTTAAATCGATGATATTTTCAAGAATTGATAAATCCAATCCAGCTGGTTTTCCACCAAGAAGTCCAAAAAGAATTTGACCATTTTGACTGAGAAGATCTTCAACAATTCCAGTAATACCTCCGATTCCATTATCAACACAACCAATCACTTTATCTGCTTCTCCTCCGATTTGACGAATTGCAGATACAAATGCAATGGAAATGAGGAGAACAAAGAAAACTTTCGAATAAACCATTCTGAAAATGTTTCAGTTAAATAGAATACTCTACAGAAAAAAGTTGGGAAACTGATGATTTTCATTGTGTTGGGTCCACCCTTTTATACTTTTTGCACTGGGATCATTTTTGAATTAATTTCGAAAAACATCGTGTTGATTTTTGAAGTTCTGTATGCAAATATGAAAAAACATTGCCTGAGTAGTGACGTCATCAAGACGATACTACAACTGTGAGTACAATATTTACTAGTAAAAACTGATGATCTCTGTCAGAATAATAATATTACAGATGGGAAGATTGTGTTTAGAGCTGTTCGTTGTTTTTTGTTTTGTTTTATAAAGTTCAAACTAGAGAATTATTCAAATTATTTGGTTTCCGATTACTAGAATTTGCATAGCACAGTCTACAGAAAATAGGTTCAGAAAGTTCCGTGCGGTTTGAAACTATGGGAAATCAAAATGTCATGCCGTGAGATCTTCAGTTAACGGGAGAGACTTTCAGAAACATAGAAGCTCAGAAGTATCTAGATTTCTTGCATAAACTTGACAATTTGTATTTCCAGACAGTGTTTTTCGTTCGTCTAAAAAGGGGTTGCTCAAAAACCAACTCACATGATGTTTTTCGAAATTAATTCAAATATGATCCCAGTGCAAAAAGTATATAATGGTAGACTGAACACGATGAAATTCGTCAGCTTCCTAGCTTTCTGTTTGTAAAGCATCTTTATAAAATTATTTACTGAAAAATTTTCAGAATGATTTATTCGAAAGTTTTCTTTGTTCTCCTCATTTCCATTGCATTCGTCTCTGCAATTCCTCAAATCGGAGGAGAAGCAGATAAAGTGATTAGTTGTGTTGATAATGGAATCGGAGGTATTACTGGAATTGTTGAAGATCTTCTCAATCAAAATGGTCAAATTCTTTTTGGACTTCTTGGTGGAAAACCAGCTGGATTGGATTTATCAATTTTGGAAAATCTCATTGATATAACACAAATTTTGGTTGATTTCCTTGGAAAACTTCCGAAGAATGTTCTCAAACAAGTAAATAAGATTCTTGCACAAGACCTTCCAGTTGGTCAGATTGTCAGCAAACTGAAGGTTATTCTCAATAAATTCGGACTTGGGGTGAAGATATGATTTGTTTATTCATCAAAATTTTCATTTTCAGGATCTTCTGCCTGAGATTGTTGCTGAAGTTCTCAAAATTGTTCAAAAACTCCTTCAGGCTATTCAGAAATTAATTGGAACAACTCTTCCAAAAGTCTTGCAAGATCTTACCAAAATTCTTTCTGGTAAAAAAGAAACAATTGCTGAACAACTTGCCGATTTGAGAGGAAAATCCCAAGTTGTAAGTTTTGAATAATTTGATGAAAACTAATTTTTATTGCTCAGGAAGTTGATACTATTCTATTCATCGCTTCTCAACTTGCCAAACAACCAACTGGAGGAGTAAAGGCAGATGCACAAGCCGAAGCAAAACAAAGAATCAGAATTCGTACTCCATGACGAATTAATTCTTGTATATTGTGTACACTTTCTTTTTTTCAAATAAATAATCGAGCATCCAAAACGATTCTATGAAGTTAATAAGTAATGTAACTAATTTTGAAAATGGACAATCTTTTTTGCCGTTTCTACCCTTATCAATTCAACTGAACTGGGAACTTTAAATGTGGTGAAAATACCTGTTCATCACTTCTTCGTATCTTCTTTTTTCTTTGTTTTTTTGCCATGAGTCATTGAAAACAAAAAAGTGATAGACAGAAAATTGTTTATTCCTTAGTGATCTAAGTTTTTTTTGGGATCTTGCATGAACCACGTGAAGTTGTTCCTCATCTTGGAAGTATTGCTGGTAGTTCAACGGATATAAAAGGACATTGGCAATCTTCAGAATTCAACCCACTCAGACTTTTCTTCTCGTTTTCAATTTCCTTATCCCCCATACCATACAACTCAAAATGAAATTCTGCCTTCTCATTGCTCTTGCCTTCATTGCTCTCCTTCAATTGGTCCGTGCTGATATTTACTGTAATGATCAAGGAATCTGTAGTGGAGGTGGTCGTCCATCAGAAGACGTTCGATGTGGAGGTTGTCATTCTTGTACTTACAAGAACTGCTGTCATGTCAGATTCACCAATCCTCAACTTTATCGACAATCAGAGTATTAGGAAGTCAAATTTCTGGAATTTTTCTCACACAAAATTTCATATAATCGTTCAAATTTGTATGGTATCAGGTAAAATTCCGGTTGTGGTCGGTTTGACTTTCCAAACCATTTTCAAACAAAACTTCCGGTGCAAGGAGCAAGCATATTATAGTAAATACATTGGTTAGCGATTGGTTATAATAATCAAAAATGAAACATGAAATTAAATAAAATACAGGTACAAAAAGAATGATAAATGGACAAATAATCTGAGATCATTTCAATTGAATCAGAAAACGGATAGTTCTGTTACCTGAATCAAGATTGCTCTGAAAAACTTTTTGTGTAACTGATAGCTTCTTTTGGATAATGTATTCGTTTTTCCTTGTTTTTTCAGATTTTGGATCATTAAATAACTGAAGGTCAATATTTCAAAAAGAAGAAGCCCATTGAAAAAACCAGCCGAAACAGAGAGATATTTGAAAGTGACAGTGAGAACAAATACTTCACCAGGATAAGAAGAGAAAGGTATTTCAGGATACTTCTAAAATTAGAAAGTCTTGTTTAACATATAAAAAAATAGAACCTGTGTCAAATTTCTTATCGCATTGTTCTGATCTGGAACATGAGTTAATCCTGGAATAGTTGATGAAAAGGCTAGAAAATAGTTTGCGAACAGAAATGGATAGCGAGTGTATTTCCAGAAAGAATTCTGAGCGAATATCAGATAATAACGGTTTTCGAAAATTGATAAAATTGAAACAGTAACTGCTGTAAATTTACGATATTGCAAGGGTAATAGCAAACGCGCTCCACTCACACGATGAAACAATTGTCATCAAATACACTTGAACTTCCGCTGGCACCCCTAACTTTGTTAACATTCCCATTGGAACTCCAGCCATTGCCGGTAGAAATAAATACGGACAGAACCAAAAATTTAAAGTGACATCGAGGAGTACACTCCAGAAATGTAGATTCAGCATGGACCATTTTACAGATTTCATAATAGCTGGAGTTTGAAATAGGATACCGTATCCCGCAAGGATGTTTACTGGTGTTTCAAGTACTGTACAAACATGGAAAGTTGTAATTAGGAATTTCGGTGAGGATAGAAAGGAAGAGTTCATTTCGAGATATAAGAAGATCTATTTACGTTTCTTGGAAGTTAGAGAATTTGTATATTTGTTTTTTTGAGCTCTTATCATCAACGCCTATTATTAGCTGTTATTGGCATGGTTGGCAGGATCTTTGGTGACTAACACATCACATGAAAACGGAAAAAAAGAAACCGAAAAAATAACAAAGCTACCGAAAATTTGTAAGTTTTTAACAAGCAAAACAGTCTCATGGGCTCACTGATAATATGTTTTCATGATCATGTCTCTGTCATCTTTTGGACCAGGAACTTCAAAATTAGTCAGTTTGAATAACAGTAGTATAATAAAGGCATAAAGATCAATCGGTTTTATCTTTTATTCTTTTACCTTCATTCATGAAAAAAATTATCTATAAAGGAATCTCTTAAGTGTGTATAGTATCAGGTGAAATTCCACTGGGCGATTTGACTCTCCAAATCATTTTCAAACAAAACTTTCTATAAGGTTCTTGTAAAACCAGCATGATAATTCCAGATACCAAACCATGCAGATAACATAATATTGTTAATATGTTGTTTAGTGATTGATTATAAAAATCAAACAAAAAAGATATAGATATATAGAAAACAGGAATGAAAAGGACAATGAATGGGCAGATAATCTGAAATTAGCTGCATTATGTCATAAGTTAAAAAAAGATTCTACCTGAATCAGAATTGCTCTGAAAAACTTCTTGTGTAATTCATAACTTTGTTTGGAAATTGTAGATGTTGACCCATGTTTTCTCAGATTTTTAATCATTAAATATCCGAATGTTGATATCTCAGATACAAGAAGGCAATTGAAAAAGCCAGCCGGAAGAGATACATTATTGAAATCGGTAGTGAGAACAAACACTTCACCATTAAACGAAGAAAAAGGGATTTGAGGATACTTCTAGGGAAAATATAATCTTTTTTTAGTTTATTCTCATGGTACCTGCGCTAATACTCGTAAAGCAGTACTCTGATCTGGAACGTTAATCAACGCCCAAACATTAAGTAGAAAGGCTACAAAATAGTTCGCAAAAATATAAATGGATAGCGGACGTACTTCCAGAAAGAATTATGGGCAAATATCAGATAATAACGATTTTCGAAAATTGATAGAATTGAAACAGTAACCGCTATATTTCTATATTCGTGCATATAACAGTAATACTTTAACTTACACGCAGCCACAATTGTCAGAAAGAAGAGCTGAAGTTGTGTGGACATCCCTAATTTTGCTAGAATTCCCATTAAAACTCCAGCCATTGAAGGCATTAAAAAATACGGACAAAACAACAAATTCAAAGTGATATCCAGGAGAACGCTCCAAAAGTGTAAGTTAAACATTGACCATTTTACAGAGTTCATAATAGCTGGAGTTTGAAATAGAATACAGTAACCCGCGAGAATATTTACAGGTGTCTCAAGTAATGTACATATATGCAAAGTTGTAACAAAAAATTTTGGAGTGGATAGGAAAGAGGCGTTCATCTTGATATAGAACAGAATCAATTTCCTTTTCTTGTTTGTTTGGGTGACTCTTTTTTTTTAATCCTCTTTTTGAGCTCTTACTGTCAACGCCTCTTATTATCTTTTGTTGACGTGTCTTGCCAAAATTTTTGGTGATTAACACATCGCGTGAAAACTAAAAATTAACAATGAGAAGCTACCGAAAATTTATGAATTTTTAACAAGCTAAACAGTCTCATGTGGTCAGTGACAATAGGTTTTCATGATCATGCCACTGTCTTCTTTGAACCAGGAGTTTCAAAATGAGTCAGTTTGAAATAATGACAGGCAAATGAGACAGGCAAAAAAAGGCAATCGAGGATTCAACTTTTGCTGTTTCCTAACAACATTAATGAAATCTTCCAAGTGGGTATAGTATCCGGTGAAATTCCACTGGGCGATTTGACTTTCCAAATCATTTTCAAACAAAATTTTCTATAAGGCTCTTGTAAAATCAACATGATAACTCCAGATATCAAACCATGCAAAGAGCATAGTATTGTGAATATATTGTTTAGTGATTGATTATAATAGTCGAACGAAAAAGATATAGATATATAGAAAACCGGGATGAAAATTACAATGAACGGGCAAACAATCTGAAATTTGTTTGATTGGATAGAGAGTCAAAAACATTCGTTTCCTGAATTATAATTGCTTTGAAGAACTTTCGATGTAATCCTTGGCTTTTTTTGGATAATGCAATGTTGAGTCCTTGTTTCTTAAGGTTCCGAACCAACAAATATCCAAATGTAAGAATTTCAAAAAGAAGAAGACCGTTGAAAAAACCAGCCGATAAAGACATGTATTTGAAAGTTGTAGTGAGAAAAAATACTTGACCATTATATGTAGAAAATGGGATTTCAGGATACTTCTAGAATGTAAGGCCCTTTGATGTGTTCAATTTTTTTGTAAACCTGTGTTAATACTCCTAAAGCATAGTTCTGATCTGGAAAACGCGTTATTGTTGAAAAACTTAGTGAAAAGGCTAGAAAGTAGTTAATGATTAAAAATGGGTAGCGGATGTACTGCCAAAAAGAATTGTAGGCATAAATGAGATAGTAACGGTTTTCAAAAATTGATAAGATTGATACGGTCACTGCTGTAAGTAGTGTGTTTTTAAACTGTTTTCAATTGAAACCACTGTTTCACTCACGCGAGGTAACGATTGTCATCAAATAAATTTGAATTTCCGCCGGAACTCCTAGCCTCGTCAATATTCCCATTGGAACGCCAGCCATTGCAGGTAAAAACCAGAAGGTTTACGCCGCATTCGCGGCTCCAACCTCCTGGTTTCACGCGGGGTTGGTGAGTCACGTCAGAGTATATAAATTATGATGTTTCTCATAAGGTGTTTTTCAAAAAACTTTTGGTAACTTTTCAACCATTCAAAAGCTCTGTTCGAAAATTCAACTATTCGATTAAGATTAGTTTGAATTTTCCGAACTAACTTGTTCACAGTAATCTTTTTTCTTTTTTCATCTTTCAAACGGTTTCTCACACTCATCGAAATTGGGCAATCTTATATTATTTTTTTTCGAAGCTCGAATTCTTCATGGAACTTTGAGAATGTTCATGTCAGAATTTTCAACAAAAAGAAAATGGAATTCTCAATTTTTATCTGCGTAATCACCGTAGGACTCTAAAAACCCTCTTCTTGTCGCCCGAATAGCGTGAGCGAACTTAATTTTTGAAATCCTGAGCATTTAGCCTCCCCTCCCCCCTCCAGAGCTCTCGACCTTTTCCGTACAATTGCAGTCATTCTTGTTCGCTCAAATTCGCTCACGCCGCCCTCCGGGCGGCTGTTAGTCGGCTTTCAGAAGCCTAAGCCTGAGGTAAAGTCTAATTATGATAGGCATTCAAGATTTCATGACTTTCAAAAGTTTATTTTCGAACATGAAAATTTTTGTTTGAATTCCTTGAGAAACCTTGACAACTTCCGCCAGTCTTTCAATAAATTGAAACGTGTTTGTTCTGCAAACTTTGTCCACATTTCGACAAAAAAATGTATAAAAGCAATACTAACTTTTCGATAAATCAGCGTGATAAGTGAATTTTCATGTCTTGTTATTCGTTTTGTGAATCGAAAATGGTTTATGCAGAGACATACGCTAGAGAGAATCGCTTTTTTATCCTCTAGAAAAAAGGGTACTATTCCGGTTTACGGGCCCCATGAAAAAATCCGAGACCCAACTTTTTGGATTTGCACCACTCGGGTCCCACCTTTTTATTAACGGGTCCCAAAAAAAATCTTCCGGGTCCCATAATATACAGAATTGAATTGACTGTTTTTGAGTCCACAAAATGCAAAAAGAATAGCTTATGGCAAAGGATTCTATTCGTTGATGAATTCTGGGAACTTTGAAGGGTGAAGCGTATTCAAGTTTTTTCAACCAAAATGGCCACTATCAGTCTATAACACCGTTTTTCCATGGTCTGAGGATATCTCGCATACTATACTTGACATTTTATCCAATATCAATCACTATTCTTGAACTTCTGAGCCAAATTTACCATCACATTCATCAAAAAGCTCAAAAAATCATCATCTTTACTGTTTGAGAAAATTCGGAATAGGCTTCGAATATATAGGCTAGTCAAAGACGGTCAAAAACATGGAAAAAATTGAAAAAACTTTCAAGTTTTCATGGGACCCAAGTGATGCATTCCCGAAATTTTGGGACCCGGAAGATTTTTATGGGACCCGTAAATAAAAAGATGGGGCCCGAGTGGTGCAAATCGGAAAATTTGGGACCCGGAAGTTTTTTTGGGACCCGTTATTCGAAAGTTGGGACCCGGATTTTATTATGGGACCCGTAAACCGGAATAGTACCGAAAAAAGCACCGTTTTTGCGATTATGAACAAAATCCCCTTGTTTTGAATTACAGTTTTCCCTAATATTTTCTTGAGCTACTGGTCAAATTTGTAACGCAAACATGTTTTTATCCAGCCGTGCCACTCTGATAAGATTTCTAAAAATCTTCTAAAAAACCGAGTTTTCCACAAAACACTCGATGATGTTATCACTTCAAAGCATAAGTTTTCCAACTCACAAAAAAAAGTAAAAAAGATCTGCCACGCGACGGAATTGAACCCTGGATAACAGTTTATCAAACAAACCTCTCCACCACTAAACCACAGTGTTCCAAAACTCAAAATTCAAATGCATTTTTCTCAAAAACTGCAAGACCGATTTTCATTCTGAAAAGCTTTTTTGTCTCTCGAGACAGAGACGAACAAAATGAGCTATCAAACACAAAAATCGGCTGAATTAATCGACCCCCTTACCTCAAACTGGGGTAATTGAACCGGGCAGCAGGCGCCGCGCGCCGACCTCACTAATGCGCGCAGCCGACACCAATCCAGGCTCGCGATGGCCACTATACTTTGTGTGTGGGTGGGCGGGGCTTAGGTTACGTGCTTAGAGTACACAGAGCTTCTCAGAGCTCCAATTCGAAAACGGAAAAAACGGGCATAATCGCGGTAAAATTTTGTATTGATCTGTCTTTTTCCCATTAAAATCGGATTTCTAGAAAAGGCTGGGGGGTTGGATACACACAGACATACTGACAAACAAACGGAACTTGTGTATTAGAATAGTAAGATAAAAACGGGCAGATCAAGAAATTGAGAGTGAAATCCACAAGCACACTCCAAAAATGTAAATTAAACATGGACCATTTTACTGAGTTCATAATAGTTGGAGTTTGGAACAGGATACAGTATCCCGCGAGGATATTCATTGGCGATTCGAGTACTGTACATATATGGAAAGTTGTTATAAGAAACTTCGGGGTGGATAGGAAAAAAATGCTCATTTTGATATAGAACAGAACCTATCTTACTATTCTAATACACAAGTTCCGTTTGTTTGTCAGTATGTCTGTGTGTATCCAACCCCCCAGCCTTTTCTAGAAATCCGATTTTAATGGGAAAAAGACAGATCAATACAAAATTTTACCGCGATTATGCCCGTTTTTTCCGTTTTCGAATTGGAGCTCTGAGAAGCTCTGTGTACTCTAAGCACGTAACCTAAGCCCCGCCCACCCACACACAAAGTATAGTGGCCATCGCGAGCCTGGATTGGTGTCGGCTGCGCGCATTAGTGAGGTCGGCGCGCGGCGCCTGCTGCCCGGTTCAATTACCCCAGTTTGAGGTAAGGGGGTCGATTAATTCAGCCGATTTTTGTGTTTGATAGCTCATTTTGTTCGTCTCTGTCTCGAGAGACAAAAAAGCTTTTCAGAATGAAAATCGGTCTTGCAGTTTTTGAGAAAAATGCATTTGAATTTTGAGTTTTGGAACACTGTGGTTTAGTGGTGGAGAGGTTTGTTTGATAAACTGTTATCCAGGGTTCAATTCCGTCGCGTGGCAGATCTTTTTTACTTTTTTTTGTGAGTTGGAAAACTTATGCTTTGAAGTGATAACATCATCGAGTGTTTTGTGGAAAACTCGGTTTTTTAGAAGATTTTTAGAAATCTTATCAGAGTGGCACGGCTGGATAAAAACATGTTTGCGTTACAAATTTGACCAGTAGCTCAAGAAAATATTAGGGAAAACTGTAATTCAAAACAAGGGGATTTTGTTCATAATCGCAAAAACGGTGCTTTTTTCGGTACTATTCCGGTTTACGGGTCCCATAATAAAATCCGGGTCCCAACTTTCGAATAACGGGTCCCAAAAAAACTTCCGGGTCCCAAATTTTCCGATTTGCACCACTCGGGCCCCATCTTTTTATTTACGGGTCCCATAAAAATCTTCCGGGTCCCAAAATTTCGGGAATGCATCACTTGGGTCCCATGAAAACTTGAAAGTTTTTTCAATTTTTTCCATGTTTTTGACCGTCTTTGACTAGCCTATATATTCGAAGCCTATTCCGAATTTTCTCAAACAGTAAAGATGATGATTTTTTGAGCTTTTTGATGAATGTGATGGTAAATTTGGCTCAGAAGTTCAAGAATAGTGATTGATATTGGATAAAATGTCAAGTATAGTATGCGAGATATCCTCAGACCATGGAAAAACGGTGTTATAGACTGATAGTGGCCATTTTGGTTGAAAAAACTTGAATACGCTTCACCCTTCAAAGTTCCCAGAATTCATCAACGAATAGAATCCTTTGCCATAAGCTATTCTTTTTGCATTTTGTGGACTCAAAAACAGTCAATTCAATTCTGTATATTATGGGACCCGGAAGATTTTTTTTGGGACCCGTTAATAAAAAGGTGGGACCCGAGTGGTGCAAATCCAAAAAGTTGGGTCTCGGATTTTTTCATGGGGCCCGTAAACCGGAATAGTACCCTTTTTTCTAGAGGATAAAAAAGCGATTCTCTCTAGCGTATGTCTCTGCATAAACCATTTTCGATTCACAAAACGAATAACAAGACATGAAAATTCACTTATCACGCTGATTTATCGAAAAGTTAGTATTGCTTTTATACATTTTTTTGTCGAAATGTGGACAAAGTTTGCAGAACAAACACGTTTCAATTTATTGAAAGACTGGCGGAAGTTGTCAAGGTTTCTCAAGGAATTCAAACAAAAATTTTCATGTTCGAAAATAAACTTTTGAAAGTCATGAAATCTTGAATGCCTATCATAATTAGACTTTACCTCAGGCTTAGGCTTCTGAAAGCCGACTAACAGCCGCCCGGAGGGCGGCGTGAGCGAATTTGAGCGAACAAGAATGACTGCAATTGTACGGAAAAGGTCGAGAGCTCTGGAGGGGGGAGGGGAGGCTAAATGCTCAGGATTTCAAAAATTAAGTTCGCTCACGCTATTCGGGCGACAAGAAGAGGGTTTTTAGAGTCCTACGGTGATTACGCAGATAAAAATTGAGAATTCCATTTTCTTTTTGTTGAAAATTCTGACATGAACATTCTCAAAGTTCCATGAAGAATTCGAGCTTCGAAAAAAAATAATATAAGATTGCCCAATTTCGATGAGTGTGAGAAACCGTTTGAAAGATGAAAAAAGAAAAAAGATTACTGTGAACAAGTTAGTTCGGAAAATTCAAACTAATCTTAATCGAATAGTTGAATTTTCGAACAGAGCTTTTGAATGGTTGAAAAGTTACCAAAAGTTTTTTGAAAAACACCTTATGAGAAACATCATAATTTATATACTCTGACGTGACTCACCAACCCCGCGTGAAACCAGGAGGTTGGAGCCGCGAATGCGGCGTAAACCTTCTGGTTTACTCTTGCTTATTTGTTTGGGTGATTCGTATTTTTTCTCTCCTCTTTTTGAGCTCTTACTGTTAACGCCTCTTATTATCTTTTGTTGACGTGGCTTGCCAAAATTTTTGGTGATTAGCACATCACGTAAAGACTGAAAAAACATAAGTAACTATGTATAAAAAATGAGAGAAAATCAGTCCCAGGTCTTCGGTGCCTCTTGGTTCCATGTTTTGGTGATTTTGTCACCTAAACAATGAGCTTCAAAATAAGTCTACTCAAAATGACGAAACGAATCGGTTAAATTTTTTATTTGTTTCCACAATATATATTCAAGGTCTCAAGTGAGTAGTATCTGGTGATAATCCACTGGGCGATTTGACTCTCCAAATCATTTTCAAACAAAATTTTCTATAAGGTTCTTGTAAAATCAACATGATAACTCCAGATATCAAACCATGCAAAGAGCATAACAATGTTAATATATTGTTTAGTGATTGATTATAATAATCAAATAAAAAAGATATAGATATATAGAAAACAGGGATGAAAAGGACAATGAATGGGCAAATAATCTGAAAGAAGTATGGTTAGGGGAAAAAGCATAGGCGTATATTGCCTGAATCAAAACTGCTCTGAAAAACTTTCGGTGTAATTTGAAGTTCCTTTTGGAAATTGAAGACGTTGATCCGTGTTTCTTCAGATTTTGAATCAATAAACATCCGAACGTCGTAATCTCAGAAAGAATGAGACAATTAAAAAAGCTGACCGGAAAAGACACGTATTTGAAACTGGTATTGAAAACAAATACTTCGCCAATGAAAGAAGAAAAAGGGATCTCAGGATACTTCTAGAAAACTTATAATAATATTTAATTAACATTAATTTTAGAATACCTTTGTTAATACTCGTAAAGCGAAGCTCTGTTCTGGAACATTAGTCAATGCTGGAATATTCAATGAAAAAGCTAGAAAGTAGTTCGTAAACAAAAATGGATAGCGGATGTACTTCCAGAAAGAGTTCTGGGCGAATATCAGAAAATAACGATTTTCGAAAATTGCTAAAACTGAAACGCTCACCGCTGTAAAGTTAAAAGGTTTGTATGAACATTCCTGGTGACTCACGTGAGGAAACAATTGCCATAAAAAGGAGTTGAGTTTCCGTTGACACTCCCAATTTCGTTAGCATTCCCATTGGAATTCCAGCCATTGCAGGAAACAAAAAATACGGACAGAACAAAAAATTCAAAAATAAATCACGAAACACACTCCAAAAATGTAAATTAAACATGGTCCATTTCACTGAATTCATAGTAGGCGGGGTTTGAAACAGAATACAATAACCCGCAAGAATGTTTATCGGAGTTTCCAGAACTGTACATATATGAAAAATTTTAATAAGAAATTCTGGAGTGGATAGGAAGGAAGTGTTCATTTCGAGAGGTAACAATATCTCTTTTTTCTGGTTGGCTGCCTGGTTGACTTGTGTTTTTCTTTTTGTGTCTTTGAGTTCTTGTTTTGAACGCATCTCGTTAGCTTATGTTGATGTGGATTCGTAGAATTGTTGACGATTCGCACATTATTTAAATACGAAGAAAAACATTGAAAAGCAAAAACGTTAAAATAGAAAAAAAACATCGAAAATTGTCTCACGTACCCGATCGCTATTATTTGTTCGATTTCACATTGTTTTGTTCCACATTTCGTTGTTTTAATTGAGGAAAACTTCCTTCCCCATTTACATGTGAAATTTGATGTTTTTTTTTCCATTATTACATGTTTTTTCTGACTATAAATGGTTTTATTCGCTCTTTTCTTATGTTTTTTGAGTTCTTATTGGAAACGCTAGGTAATAAGCACAACAAGAAAAAAGAACTAATTTTAGGAAAAAAGAAACTAAAAGCTGTCAAATAGTTGCCTCTTATGCTCAAAAAAACATTAATAACTAACTATTTTGTCCAGATTCATCTAAAAGATCATTTTGTATCCTCAAGGGAACAACATAATCGAAATGATAAATATTTGCTGAATTTTTTTCCTGTATTATAATGCAATGATTACCCGAAACGGCGGTTACCCCGTTATCGGAGGAAGTCCTACAGGTTTTTTAGAGTCGACGGCGGAATCCCCCAACGATTATCTCTTTTCCTGTCGATAATGCATTTTATGTTGCTCATTATTATTTCACCCTTGATTCTTTCAATAAATGGGCTCTCTTTGGTTCTTCGGAAAACCCGTCACAGCCCGCTACTCGCTATTACAGGTTTATCCCGTGCCGCGGCTGATTCCGGCGATCTTTTATCCCGGTTCGACAATTCATACTACACCAAATCTACACATCATACGTTTTATCATATCAATCATGTTTTATTATACCATATTATGTCATCATACAATTTTTTTTCGATTCAGAATTTCAAAATTACATTCGTACTTTGGGCTAAATATACTTTTGTAATTAATGCATAAACTAAATTGTTCATAAAATCTCAAGTGTGAATAGTTGCAGTGATCAGTTTGGTTTTCCAAAACATTTCTAAACAAAAATTCCGATATGGCTCTTGTAGAACGAGCATGATAGCTGAAGACATGCATCCATGTAGAGTGTATATTATTGTAACCATGTTGTTCAAAGATTGATCATAGTAATCGAATGAAACAGAGAACACAATATAACATACAGGTAATATAAGAAATGCAGCCGGGCAAAGGACCTTGAAATCGAATGAATGCTTTTATTATAAAACATTAAAAAAAATACCTGTATCCAAACAGCTCTGAACATTTTTTTGTGTAACTCATGACTTCTTCTTGAAAGAGTTGCCAATTTTTCTTGCTTTTTTAAGTTATAAACAACTAAGAAACCGAATATTGCGACTTCAACAAAAAGAAATGTACTCAAGAAAACAGTAGTGAATGATAGATACTTGAATGTCAGAGTAAGAACAAATATTTTGTTGAGATGAGTAGAAAATGGAATTTCTGGATACCTCTGAAACTGACATTCCATTTATACATGATTTCCGGAATCTTACTGACATGTAACAGAAGTTCCAGAGCATTTTTCTGATCTGGAATGTGTGTCAATAACGGAATACAAACTAAAAATGACACTAATAAGTTTAGCAACATAAACGGGTACCGAATGTATTTCCAGAAGGTTTCCTTGGCAAAAAGTATATAGTATCGGTCTTCAAAAAGAAACAAAATGGACATGCAGACAACTGTAAGAACAAAAATTTTTCTGTAAATTGCGATCTGTGATGCTAGCCAAACCTACATAAAGTAACAGTTGTGAAAAATATCACTTGAACTTCTGTTGAAACCCCTAATCTTGTCAATATTCCCATTGGAAAGCCAGCCATTGCAGGTAGAAAAATAAGCGGGCAGAACAAGAAATTCAAAAGAAAATCTAGTACAGGGTGGCTTTTAAGTTTGGACAACATTTTTTCAAAAGCTCAGCGCTATCCCAAGGCCGTCAAAAACTTTCTTATGGGCTGTCACTTATTTTTTCGAAAGTATATATTGATATTAATTAGAAAACAAAATTTGAGCTCAAACGGAAAAGTTTGAGGATTAGGAGAACAGTCTGTATCCGGCACTCTAAAATCGAAAACATCCAAGAAGGCACGCAATGTTGCGAGTTCTTGACAACTTCGTTTTGAACTTTAACAAGTCTCCATTATAGGCATGTAATGTTCTGAAAACGATAAGAACCTATTCTAGAGAGGTCATGAGCACTTTTAAGCAATAGTTTTTGAAAAAATATATCCTATCAAAGCAGTATTCTACCCACTAGTATAATAAGATCTAGTTGTGAAGTTTTATGAAGTTATTGAACGAGAGGCGTTTGATCAAAACGGGTAGCATCCAGAAAAATAAATCTAGTTTTCCCAGTTGTAAACAACGTTGAAAAAAGTATCTTAGACGTTATGAAAAGTTCGAACAGTCCACCGCAACCTTAAGTCCGAAAAAAGCAGTAAATCGCTATTAGGTTTTTGTTTTTTCGCAAGGCCGAAACTCTTTCATTTTGACTTGAAGCCGTATCCGATTAATTTCATAATTTGGGATCTTAGAGACCAGATAATTTGCAAGATCTCAATCAATTTTGGAGTCCAATAAATAATAACTGATCGGTTTGTGAAGCCAAATACTGAACTGATAGCTGCGTGCCTACACCCCTCGCTGCTACTGACTTCTTCTGCCCACCAGCACAGACGAAGTTTAATAATTCTAAAAATTCTTCTTGATTACTAATTTATAGACATTGAAGAACATTTCTGACAAATTTCATCTAAGTGGCAACCCTATTCGCTGAGATATAGTCGATTTCGCTGTTGTCCAAACTTAAAAGCCACCCTGTAATACACTCCAAAAGTATAAGTTGAATAACGCCCATTTTATAGAATGCATTGTCACTGGAGTATGAAATAAAATACAGTAACCCGCAATAATATTTATTGGAGATTCGAGTACTGTACATAAATGAAATGAATTAAGGAGGGAAGAAGGAGAGGCTAAAAAAGAACTCATTATGAGACAGAAGGTAGTTTTTCAGATCTTTTATCAATGCATCTCGGTATTTATACTGACGTGATTGGTTGAATATTTGGTGCATCAGACATTTTGTACGGCACATCACATCATTCAAAGACTCAAAATAACAAGCTACTACAAAATTCGAAATTCGAAATGAACTATCTTGAATGACTAATTGCTCTATGTTCTGATGATCTTCAAACCATCATTGCTAGACCGTGACTTTCAAAATGTTCTTCTTTGTTGTTTGGCAGAGCTGAACAACAGTGGAGCTTTATAAGAGCAAAGTATATTGATGTGTCAATTCTATGAATTTCATAGTTGGAGGACTGTTCTAAAAAAGAAGACCGATGCCAAAAAATGAAGGACCCGATAAAAACCAGAGGCCCCAAATATATCTCCAAAACATCAATTTATTTTTATTTTGTTGAAACTTACGTTTCAAATTTTCAGATTTTCTTTTGCTCCTCTCGTATCCCATTTGACTTTGCAGACCAATCCACAACAGAACTTTCGATACGGTTCATGGAGTAACAACATAACAATTGCAGATATGAAACCATGCAGAGAAGCAAATATTGTACAAAAATTGTTCAAAGCTTGAGAATAGTATTCTGAAACATACGAGAATATTACGTACAGCACTGGAACTAGAAACATTAAAAATGCGCAGACGATCTGAAATTTCAGTATGTTTGTGCGAATAAGTTCCTTCAAAGTTACCTGAATCAGAATCGCTCGAAAAAACTTGTTGTGTAATTCAAAACTTCTTTTGGAAAGTGTCGATTGACTTCTTTGCTTTTTTAGGTTGAACATCAAAAGAGTTCCAAATATTGATAACTCGAAAACGACCAAAGAATAAATCAGAATAACAGGCAACACGATATTTTTCACGTCGAGTGTGACGACAAAGAGCATTTCTTGGTAAAATCTGAGAGGGATTTCTGGGAATCTCTGAAATATTTCCTCTTTAAGTTTAAGACTAAAATAGGTATCAGGCTCACTTTCAGTATAACTTCCAATGCATATTGCTGATCCGGAACTTGAATGACCATTGGAATAAAAATCAAAAAGGACAACATATAATTTGCGATTATAAATGGATAACGAGCATGTTTCCACCAGGAATTTTTTGCAAATAAAAGAAAATATCGGTTTTCATAAAGCGACAGGATTGATACGCCGACAGCTGAAAAAAGGTTTAAAAGAAAACAGTTTTTCATTAGAGCGCACTTACAAGCAAATACGTTGATAAATAAGTAAACTTGATATTCTGTTGGGATCCCCAACATATTTAGTAATCCCATATGAAAACCAGCCGATGCAGGCACAAACATATATGGGCAACACAATAAATTCAAGCAAACATCTAAGAAAACGCTCCAAAAATGAAGATTCAGCATACTCAATTTCACTGATTTCATTGCAATTGGTGTTTGGAATAATATACAGTAAGTCGCAAGAATATGTACTGGTAGTTCGATTCCTGCACATATATGAAACGATGTGTTGAGAAATTTCGACTTGGCAAAAAAGGAAATGTTCATTTTGTTTTGTTATGAATAGAATGACTCTTGGCATCTTCTCATTACTTTTTGGGGCTGTTTTATAAAACTTTTTTTGGCAGACTGTCGAAAATGTTTTTTTCATGATAAAGCCCACGTGTCTAGATGAAAAACAAAATAAAGTTTAGTCATAATGAGCTTTAGACACCTTGTCAAAAAATTAAAATATCTAGTTCCGTTTTTTTCAACTGAAAGAATAAGGATATTTGAAAATAAATAGAAAGCACGGAACGAAAAAAGCATAACTTTGGGAAGTTTGGTTCATGCTCGCGTGATGCACATCTATCTCATAAGTTTGGAGCATTTCCAAGAAATCAAAAAAAAAAACGGAACCCGTGGTTTGAACTCTCATGTCACGCTTAGTGATTATCAAATGCGTGAAAACCTAAGAACCAAACTAAGTTCGCTTTATTTACTTCAGCCAACATCATTTAAGAAAAAAAAATGTCACTATGAAAAAAATTTCAGAAATTTTCCAAAACAATTTCATTTATCAAAACTGTACTGTATCCGGCGCAGTCATTATTTTTGTCTTTGCTCCCCACAATAATTTGACACAAAATTTTCGATAAGGCTCTTGAATTGTCAACATAATGATTCCAGATCCCCATCCATGGGCAGACATTAGCAAAGTCATTATATTGTTGAAAGCTTGGTTATAATAATCCATTGCATATGAAAATATGACATAAGATAAAGGGATAGTAAGCATTATCAATGGACACAGAATCTGAAATTTTTTAAAATTGCGTTTTCAGAAGCAGTCAAGGAAAAACCTGAATCATTATGGCCCGAAAAAACTTCTTGTGTAGTTCATAACTTCTTTTGGAGAGCTTCGCTTTCACTCCATGTCTTCTTAACTTGAAAACTATCAAAAAAATAAATGTTAAAGATTCCAAAAGAACTGATGAAGCAGTAAAAAGGCAAGGGAAAAGAATATATTCCACGTTCAGTGTCAGAATAAACAACTTGTCAAGGTAAGCAGAAAATGAAGTTTGTGGGAATTTCTGGAACAAAATTTTGACATGTTGTGATTTCAGATGAAAAAATACTTTCTGGACAGCTTCCAACGCATACTTTTGATCTGGAGCTTGAGTTAAAACTGGAATACACAGTGTGAAGACCATGATGTAATGAGCTAATAGATACAGGCGTCGAGTCTTTTTCCACCAGAAACTATTCGCACAAAGGAGATAGAATCGATTTTCAAAGATTGCCAAAATTGAAACACCAAGCGCTGAAATTAGGAAATGTAGGACTATACAAATTTTGGAACCTTACTCGAAAAAACTGTCACAAATAAATAAACTTGAAGCACAGTAGACACTCCTAACTTTGTCAAGATACCCATTGTAAATCCCGCCAATGCCGGAACAAAAATAAATGGGCAACATAAAACACCCAAACAAATATCACAAAGCAAACTCCAAAAGTGTAAATTGAACATGGTCCATTTCACAGATTTCATTGTTTTTGGAGTTTTACAAAGGATACAATAAGTGGCAAGAATGTTAACTGGCATTTCAATAACTGTGAATATATGTAAAGTTGTTATAAGAAAATCTGGAGTAGCGAAGAAAGAGTTATTCATATAGAAATGAGAAGGAAAAATATGTCATGTGTCTATGTTTTTTTTTTTCATTTTCTTTTGATGTTTTGCTCTCGGTGCTCAGTTACGATGACACATCTTGATTGAAAGGGAACTTTGGTTTTTCCACTCTATTAGCTATGAACTTATAGTTGAGTGATGATGTCGTAAATGCGAAAGGGCATGAAAGAAGGGCTAGGAGAAAGTAAAAAAAAGAAAGTATAAAAACATTTACATTTCAGAATTCGGAGCACACGAGATTTATCGGACCACGGGGCAAATAGAAATTCTAAACTGTTCTCACAAAAGCCCAGAAATATAACTCATACCAAATTATTCACCATCGGAATAACTTGTATAACTTGAGCATGGCTAGATTGACTGTTTCCCCCAAGTTTTTCTCGAAGCCATTTGATTTGAAGAGACTTTTGAACTTCTCTATTTAGGGTCAGGTAAACGATTGAATTTGACGAGCAATTGAGAGCTATCAGAAGAGATATCATTGAAAACCATTCAGTTTGGTTTGCTGGCACAATATAAGGGAAAAGCTCAAAGAGAACCCAGGTGAAGATGTAGAATACGGAAATGAAAACGAATTGGAATAGGTATCTGAAAACCCGTAATCTTTTCAGCTCGAAGAAACTATTGGTACTTGACATCCTGACTATTTCGTTTTTTCTGCAGATTGCTTGCCACATTTCTATGTGATTTTCTTATCGATCGAAACACAGAGACATAACATAAAATTGGAATGATTGTACAAGAAATGTCAAAGAAATAAATCATAACATTTGAGTACGAGTAAACACCATCAATAACCGCAAACATGAATGTCAGAATGGTATGCTCATAAACAAGTCTGAAAGCAGTTTTTTGTTCGAGAAGGAAAGAAGTTGACTGGCTCACGCGCAACACGGAAAAATGTATTGTGTACTGATAGCCGAGAAAACAGCAATAGATATGAGAAACACGAAAATCAATTTCGTGTTTCGAAATGTGAAAATATTCTTTCGGTTCAAAGTGATTACCGTAAATCTGGAAGGAAGAAAGTCACAATTGAAAACTCATTAAACAAACCGATTGACCTTTCTATAACTCCACTCACATCAGAAATTGTAGTCACCGACACACAGAAACATGTTACAGAAAGTTGCAACAAATCAGATATAATATTGAAAAACGCAATGACATAGATGGAACTCTTTTTCGCAATAAAAGCAAGACGGAAAACCGGTAAAAATATTAGCAAGTTCAGAAAAATTGCTAGAAGGGAAAGAGATGAGCAGATGATGCCAAGCAACAACTTGAGAGTCATGTTCTTTAAAGAAAAAATAATAAAGTTACCCAACTTTTTGTAGTTGTGAGTACCGCGGAAAAACAGCTCATTTCCGTTTTGCTAGAAAGTTCTCTACATACTTATTGGAAAACAATAATTTCTTCTCAAAAGTACGTAATGACACTTTTGAGATTACTGTATGCTCTCCGAGAGTTCAACCTGTTTCTTTATGTGAAAATGGCGATTTCAAATACTCAAATGTTCTTGGAACACAGTATTTCAGATTTATTTCGAGCCAAAATAAAATTTCGGATGGCAAGGCAATTCGAACGACGACATATGGCTTTAAGCTCGAGCTCACTTTTCAGTTTTTTTTTTCAACAAATTTGTGCACCCTAGCAGCTTTACTGGACCGTATTTATTACCTGAGGGCTTTTGGAGTTGACTTTTTCAGGACTTTATTTCATAACACAATTCCCATAGTTTGTCTTCAAAGATCATTGACACCTACATAACCGCCAGTACAATTTCCGTTTCTGACAGAACGGACATTGTCTAGATAGTTCCTTTCAATAAATATGAAGCCAACTAACTCATTGACAACCAAAACACATTCATTTGGATACAATGACGTTCAAGTTTTGGATGGGAGTGACATCTTTCTCTCTTTCCCTTTTCGCAATTTTCCTGAATCTATTGATCTTTTTACCAGTTTTTCGTCTTGGATTTGTTGCTAGAAAGAGCTCTATTTATGTGATTGCCTTTTTCAATATTCTGTCGGATTTAATGCAACTCTCAGTGACATGTTTCTATTTGTCAGCTTCTATGATTGCTGATGTAAGTTCACATGTCTGTATTCCAAACGCAAAATGAGCTTCAGGGTTATGTTATCACTGGAGAAAGAATGAATAATTCAAGTGTTATTCTTGGATTGATATTTATCAATGCTTGGTACATGGAATGCCTTGTTCAGATTGTGATGGCGGTTAACCGGTTTACAGTTATCACTTTAAAACAAAAAGGGGTTTTTACGTTCCAACTCACTATGCTCATTTTCTTCTTTCTCATCTCCACAACCATGTTTTCGGCTATTTGCACACAGTATATTTTTCCATGTTGCACGTAAGAAATTACAAAAATTTCTCTAGTTTCAACCAGATCGTTTTCAGGTTTATTGCTGATCATGATATCATGTCATACATGTTTGTTACCAAAGAAGGTGTTTATTCCTACTCAAACCTCATGCTCGTATCCTATGACATATTCTGTACTTCTACTTCTACATTCTGTTACATCTCAGTCTTTCGATCCATACGTAAGAATCAAACGAATGTTTCAAGTAATGTTCAGATCAAACGAAGCAATCAGGATGTCAAGTAATCCCCAATTGAAGAACTAAATAAATTTTAGCATTTTCAGATATTTGTTCCAGTTTGTTTTCATTTCCATATTCTACATTTTCACCTGGGTCCTTTTCGAGCTCCTTCCTCATATTGTCCCTATAGATCAACTAGAATGGTATTCTTGTGTACCTATTCTGATTGTATTGAACTGCTCATCAAATTCTATCATTTATCTGACTATCAACTTGGAAGTCCAAAAATCTCTTCAAATTCCATGGCTTCGAAAGAAACTTGGGGGTAAAAAACAATCAAGTCATGTTCAAAGTGTACAAGTGCAAGTTAATAATTTGGTTTGAATTTGTGCTTTTGAAATAATATGAAGTGTTTTTTATTTATTTCGAGATAGAGTGAACCGTTGAAGTTGGAAACTTGATTTTAAATCTTCCACAGATTAATTTTTCACAATATTTTCGATAAGGCTCATGTATATAAAGCATTACAACGGCAGATGTCCATCCATGAAGTGAAATTATAATTATGCAAAAGTTATTTGCAATTTGATTATAATAGTTGTTCAAAATAGAAAATATGAAGTATGTTGCAGGTAAAAACAGAATCAGTACAGGAGTCACAATCTAAATGTAAATATTAAAAATTCTAGCATGCTTTTTCCTAATAAGATCTTTACCTGAATAATGATCGCCCTTAGAAACTTCTTCTGCAGTTCATAAGTTTTTCTAGATATTGCCATTTTCTCGCTGTTTTTCTTCAAATTTCTAGATAACAAAACTCCAAAAGTGATAGTCTCCACAACTATTAAAGTTGAGATAAATGTCATCGAGACAAGAATATACATGTGATCAATAGACATGACAAATAAAGAGTCAACATACAAAGGGATTGGGATATATGGATACTTCTGGAATAGATCGAGCTTTAGGCGACATAATTGAGACTTTGTGGCTTACAACTTCCAAAAGTTCTAAAGCCATTTGTTGATCTGGAACATGAAGAAGTGGAGGAACAAAACATAGAAATGCCAAGATGTAGTCTATCACCAAGAATGGATAACGTCCAATTTTCCACCAGGAATTTGTGGCAAATAGAAGAAAGTATCGGTTTTCGATAATTGTTACGATAGATATTCCAACGGCTGAAACATGTTTGCTAGGGCCCAGTTTTTAGAAGTTTCTGGATAGACAAGGCACTTTCCCATAAAAAATTACTGAGAAATTTATCGAAAATGGATTCGGAGAATGCTATAAATAAAATAATTTAAGAATTACACTTTTTGGCGGTTTGTGGAATCGATGGGACACCCGTAATCTCATGGGGGAAAGTACTTAAAATTTTAGTTATGATCAGGGCTAAGTTTGATAGTTTGATCATAGCAGATTGACAAGGAAGTCTTCATGCTAAAGGTTTACATGTTTCTTGGATCACCGATTTACCCAAGCTATTTTTTATTTTCCTGTATTATGGTAACTGGACAGAACCCAGCATTCAAATGGATATTTTATTTTGAAGAGACAACCATGTTTTCAGGAAGGAAACATCTAGAAGATCGAGTTTTTACGGACAGAAAAAGAAATCCTCCAGAAAATGAAAGTCGCAGATCCAATTTTAGCCTTACGTTTTCGGATGCAGGGGCTCCAAATCAAAATGATCTGGAATTGAATGACCCGATGTATCTCAGCAATTGGCAAATATCGAAAAGTTACGAACTATTCCCAACGTGGTTACTCGAGTAAGTTGTTATTATTGATGTTTATACTTTTTCAAAAACTTTTGTTGAAGTTGGCAAAATTTAAGATGAAATCTGACTTTTAGAAAGGCTGGTCTAAGCTTTTGAAACTTCAAAGTTTGATCAAAAGATGAGCTTTTCAAAGTTAAAAAAACATTTGGAAAAAACATATATTGGATTTATACAGATCAAAAACGATGTCGTATTCACTCTTCATATATTCATCAGGAGACCTGCTTACTTCAGTCAAGAACTGGGCTTCCTACTTTTGTGATTTGTTTTATTTAAACTTGAATTCTTTGGCTCTTGATTTCGGACGGTTGGAAAGCAAAGACATAGACAGAGTTATGGATTTATATTACCCTTCACGCAACCACCGATTACATATAGACCGCTTTTTTTTGATCAATCAATGTTATCAAAAAAATAGCAACGACCGAATCATCCAGTCAGTTATGAGGCGGATAGATGTTGAAGAATACCTGGGAATATATTTGAGACCAAGTTCCGATTTTTCTTTTTGCATGAAAGAAATGAAAAAAGTTCCCGAAGTGCTTGATATTTTATATGCTCATTGGATCACAATATCACAAGTTATCGAAATGGAATCTGATCGTATTGGACTATGCAGATCAAAGTTTGTGAATTATGATTTTGAGTTGTTGATTAATAAATGGAGAAGCGGCTGGACACCAAAATGGACCAAATTGATGATTGAATTCCGAGACTACTTATTTATCGATTCCTATTTTCACGAATATTGTGAACAGATTGAAGATTATAGTGATAGAAGCTCGGCTCTAGTCGAGTATCAGGGTCCATAAAAAGTATAAGGGTCCATAAAAAAAATAAGGGTCCATAAAAAGTATAAGGGTCCATAAAAAGTATAAGGGTCCATAAAGTTGGGGGGTCCATAAAAGTTGAAGGCGATCAGATTCCATTTCGATAACTTGTGATATTGTGATCCAATGAGAATATAAAATATCAAGCACTTGGGGAACTTTTTTCATTTCTTTCATGCAAAAAGAAAAATCGGAACTTGGTCTCAAATATATTCCCAGGTATTCTTCAACATCTATCCGCCTCATAACTGACTGGATGATTCGGTCGTTGCTATTTTTTTGATAACATTGATTGATCAAAAAAAAGCGGTCTAAATGTAATCGGTGGTTGCGTGAAGGGTTCTCTCATGTGATGAAGGGAGTTACCAAGACTGGTTATCACATGACTAGATCATCAGATAATACGATTGCAACTATAACTGTAGAACATGGACACATGGGATGGTTTCATATTCAAAACAATAACCTAAACTTCCCACTCGAACTTGATATACATGCCCGTTCACTAGACTTAATTTGATTTACGGTTTCGCTTAATAAATAATTTGAATTTTTTGATATCTTTTTCAGTGTATTCCAAGTAACATGTCTGGCGAGCCGTTTTGAGGCAAGTCAGAATAAAATTTTAGTTTCTGAACTCGATTATTTTTCTCATGATAAGAACGCCTTTATTGAAACTAAACCAAACTGAACTAAAACTCACTCAAAAATGAGCTTCATGAGATAAAAAACAAAAAAAAACAAAGAACAAAGATCTTCAAAGCCTCACAGACGTGTTTTTTACAAAACTTCCTATCTTTGTTTCTCAGTACACCTTCCCTAGTTACCATCAACTCAACACAAAACATAGATTTCATCTTTTCCATTACAAAGTCTCATATTCAAATGAACAATTCCTTCTTTTCCTCCCCTGAATTCATGAGCTTTTCTTTTAGCTTTGTGTCTTTCTTTGAATTCCCTGTTAACTTCTTTGGCGCTTACTGTATCCTATGCAAAACTCCAAATGCCATGAAATCAGTAAAATGGGCAATGTTTAATCTACACTTTTGGAGTATGTTAACAGATTTTGGTTGGAGTGTATTGTTAAAGCCAATTGTATTGTTACCAGCATTATGTGGAACGTCCATTGGAGTTTTGACAAGTTTGAGAGTTCCGACATTGGCTCAGTTGTGTCTATTGATCAGTTTAATATGCAGTAAGTGACAATATTTGAAGTTTCGAAACACTGATTTATTAATACAGCTGTCAGTGTCAGTATTGTGTCATTGTTTGAAAACCGTTTTTATCTTCTGTGTGCTCAAAACACACGTTGGAAAAGAGCACGATATTTGTTTATGGCCTGGAACTACTCGTTGGTACTTATCCCTATATTGGTGTTAGTCTTAGATGGTCCAAGTCAAGATTATGCAATCAATTACTATCAAGAAGTAAGTACTTATTCCTCCCTCCGCATCCACCTCTACACTTTCAGATGTTCCCAGGGATTCCAATTGGTTCTTCTGGCCTTTCTGTTTATTGCATTCTTATCAGCCCACATCTTGTTTTCTCAGGAGTTTTTCTATTCGGGACTTCTTTAGTTTCAGAGATATCTGTTTTTGCCCTCCTCTTGTTTTTATACTTCAGAAGATTCGCACGGGTTTCACAAGTATCTTCCAAAACCCACGAATTACAAAAGAAGTTTCTGATTGCTGTCTTGATACAGGTAAAGGAATAGTAATAGCAACCTAGCAATCCGAAACACTCAGGTCTTAACCCCTCTAATTCTTATATTGATCCCTGGTGTATATTCAATGTCCTCCATAATCATTTCCTATCATAACCAATTTTTAAACAATTCTGCAACTGTTATGGTGTCCATGCATGGATGGGTTTCCACTATTATAATGCTGATCATTCATGAACCATATAGGAAATATTGCAAGAGTTTCTTTGAAACTCCTGAGAAGCCGCTGAATGTTTTAAGTACAAGATGTTAATTTTCTAACATTAATTGGCGCCAAATATACTTGTTGTTGTTTTAGAATCTCAAAAAGTGACTCAAAAATCTACGAACACATTCATTATTTACTAAGCAAATTTTGCTTCTTCCCTTCAGAAAAATATCTTGTTACTCACAATCAGACGTGTTTTTTAACACATCATCCAAATGAACACTTCTTTCTTTTCCAACCCTATCTTCATTACCGTAACTTTTCATCTGTTATCATTCATCGAAATCCCAATAAACAGTTTCGGAGCTTTCTGTATCTTATTCCGAACCCCTAAAGCAATGAAATCAGTGAAATGGGCAATGATGAATTTACATTTTTGGAGTATGTTAACAGATCTTGCGTTAAGTGTTTTCATTCAACCAATTCTGTACGTGCCAGCAATGTGTGGAAGCGCTCATGGAATTTTATCAAACATGGGGATTCCAACAGTAACACAGTTTGGTTTGTTGCTAAGTTTAATTGCAAGTAAGACATTTTTTGGTTTTCATTTCGCCTGAACTTTGACATTTTTACAGCTGTTGATGTCAGCATTGTTTCGTTATTTGAAAACCGTTTTTATATTCTCTGTGCCAAGAATTCTTGTTGGAAACGCATTCGGACTTTACTTTTTATTTGGAACTATTCATTAGTGTTTATTCCCCTAGTCGTTTCAATTTTGATAGTTGAAAATCGAGATTTCGCGATTCAAAATTTCCAATTGGTATTAATTTACTTTCAATAGTTGCCAAACATATTCAATTTCAGTTGTACCCAGAAATACCTATCTTTCCAGCAGTGCAATTTTCGGACTGTATTCTTATTAACCGTTATTTTGTGTTTTCCGGAATATTTCTCTTTGGATTCTCACTAGTTATGGAAATGTATGTATTCAGTATTCTTTTGTGGTTATATTTCAGAAAAATATCACGCAACATTAGAATATCTGACAAGTCTTATGAATTACAGAAAAGATTTTTGATTGCAATTTCGATACAGGTACGGTAAACGTGCGATAGCAATTCAAGTGATCTTTTTTGAAAAAATTAAGGTTCTGGCCCCAATAATCCTTCTTTTAATACCTGGTGCATATGGGATATTTTCTATAATCACCTCCTACTACAATCAATTTCTCAACAATTTGGGCATGATTTTGATATCAATGCATGGATGTGTATCCACTATTATAATGATGATAATTCATGAACCTTATAGAAAATATTGCATGAGTTTTTTCAAAAAAGGGGAAAATTAGAAGTTGTATAATAAAAAGTTAAAGAAATCCACTTTGCACAAACAAAACATTCGAAACGTGATTCTCGGAATACCATCAAAATGGAAAATGTTTAATTTACACTTTCGGAGTATGTTAACAGATTTCAGTTGGACTGTATTTATATAACCAGTTCTGTTGAGTCCAACATTATATGGAAGCTCCATCAGAGTTCTGACTAGTTTGGGAGTTCCAGCATTAGCACAGTTGAGCTTATTGCTCAGTTTGATATGCAATGAGTTGTCAAACATGTTCTGGAAACGATTGTATTCTGTTACAGCTGCCAATGCCAGCATAGTCTTATTGTTTTAAAACAAGCATCATATTTTATGTGCTCAGAATTCTCGTTGGCAAAATGTCCGATTTGTGTTGATAGCATGGAAATACTCGGCGGTTTTTTTTCCCTTTTATTGGGAACACTTCTTGTCAAATTCTCTTTGGATATGGAGAAATTTGTCTGTAAATTAGTCATTTCTTTTCAGATAATACTGGGCTTGAAGTCGAAAACAAAAATCTGCGACGCCTAGTAGACATTACATTTTGTTTCCTGTTTTTTTTTTTTGCGGCTCTGTTACTCATTACAAAACAAAAAGCTTCTTTTTTTGATACAATACAAACATAATTACATTTCAAAAAACCTACAATGAATGATTCCTTCTGGTCCTCACCTGAATTCCTGCACTATTCATTCAATTTTGTTTCTTTCATTGAAATTCCTATAAACTTGTTTGGAGCTTTCTGTATTCTTCTCAAAACTCCAAGCGCTATGAATTCGGTAAAATGGACAATGTTCAACCTACATTTTTGGAGCATCTTAACTGATTTTGCGTTGAGCGTTTTGATAAGACCGATCCTTCTAATACCATCATCTTGTGGAAGTACCCAAGGAGTTCTGACAAGTATTGGAGTCTCTACATTGGCACAGTTTTGTTTTCTGCAATGCTTGATGTGTAGTGAGTTGATAAACATTTGGCTTGCTCTATTTTTCTTACTTCTGTTTCAGCTGTCAGCGTCAGTATAGTCTCCCTTTTTGAAAACCGATATTATCTATTGTGTGCACAGGATACTCGATGGAAGAACATACGATACTTCTTTCTCACCTGGAACTATTCTCTGGTACTAATCCCTGTATTGATATTGGCTCTGGGAGCACCAGATCAGGAGTATTCTTTCAATTATTATCATGAAGTATGAATCCATTATTATTTTTCACTTCAAAACCTTACTCAATTTTCAGAAGTTTCCGGAGATTCCTTTATCATCTTACAACCCGTACTGTATTCTCATCAACCCATACCTCATTTTCTTTGGTGTTCTACTTTTTGGAGCTTTTTTATCTTCCGAGACATTCGTATTTAGTCTTTTGTTGTATTTGCATTTTCGAAGATTCGCCAACATCTCACAACTTTCTTCCAAATCCCTTGAACTGCAGAAAAAGTTTTTGGTTGCCGTTTTGATACAGGTACAGTAAGACGTTGCAACGTCGGGAACATTCTGATTTCAGATCTTCACTCCTTTGATCGTTCTGGCAATTCCTGGTGTGTGCTCTATTATCTCTATAATGTTTTCTTACTATAACCAATTCTTCAACAATTTAGGAATGATTTTAGTATCAATGCATGGATGGGTATCCACTATTACAATGTTATTGATACACGAACCTTATAGAAGTTATTGCAAGAGCTTCTTTCGAAAAACTGAGGAGCAACCGAACATTTTCACAAGTCGATCTTCTCATTTTCTTTGAAAACAAAATACGTGTTTGTGTTTTCTTTTTTATATAATTATGGCTCAAAGTCTAGTAAAGCCTTCATCATTAGCGCCTTCTTTTCGAAAAAAAAACAGATCAGTCACTTTTTCGAACACATCATCCAAATGAACACTTCCGTCTTCTCCACTCAAAAGTTTGCTTCTGTAGTTTTCCATGTTTTATCACTCATTGAAATTCCAATAAACACATTTGGCGCTTTCTGTATTCTATTCAAAACTCCGATATCAATGAAATCGGTGAAATGGACAATGTTCAATTTACACTTTTGGAGTATGTTAACAGATCTTGGACTAAGCGTATTCATCCAGCCAATTTTCTATGTACCAGCTTTATGTGGAAGTTCTCATGGTGTTTTGGCAAGTATTGGGGTCCCAACGATAGCACAATTTGGTTTGTTGCTGAGCTTGATTGCAAGTAAGGGCTTGAATCATTTTGCCACTCCAACCATTCTCATGTTTACAGCTGTTGATGTCAGTATAGTGTCCCTGTTTGAAAACCGTTACTATCTTCTCTGTGCTCAGGAATCTCGTTGGAAACACATTCGGACTTGGTTTCTAATTTTCAACTATTCTTTAGTAACTATACCATTAATCGTCTCCTTCCTACTGGTTGAAGACCGAACGCTTGCCATTAAATATTTTCAAGTGGTATTCAGATAAAAACTTTTCAGTGAAATCAAATTTGATTTTAGATATACACACAAATCCCAATTATTTCATCTGAACAATCATTGTACTGCATTCTTATCAACCGTTATCTTGTGTTTTTCGGAATATTCCTTTTCGGCTTTTCATTAACTACAGAAGTATTTGGATTCAGTATTTTGCTCTGTTTACATTTTAGAGAAATGTCACGTAACACTAATATTTCTGCAAAAACATATGAACTACAGAAAAAGTTTTTGATTGCTCTTGTTATACAGGTACAATATCTAACCACGAATACAGTAATACTTTTCACAATTTGCAGATTCTAACTCCCGTAATCCTTTTATTGATTCCCGGTGTCTATGGAATATCCTCTATAATCCCTTCCAATTATAATCAACTCCTTAACAATTTTTGCATGATTCTGGTATCCATGCAAGGATGTGTATCTACTATTATAATGCTATTAATTCATGAACCATATAGAAAATATTGTAGGCGATTGTTCAAAAAAGTTGAGAGCTAATAGATTTTGAATAAAAAATATCTAAACTTCAGTTGAATTGTTTGTGAAAACTTCAATATATCAGAAAGATCGATTCGGCAGTCGAAACTAGCAAAAACAAGAACAAAAATTAATTTCCTTTTCATTTTTTTTGACTCATACAACTGTGTTTTCAGTTATGAAAACACCCAAAAAAAAACTATGTTAAAACCTCATCTGAACTGCATTCTTGAATGTTTGAAACTTTGTTTCCTGTAATTCTGACTTGAATTCTATGAAATCTTTTTATTTTCATACGTCTTTTGATAACATCAAAACATAGAATCTTTGTATTCTTTCTACGAGATTCTGTATACTCAAAATGAATATTTCCTTGTGGCCAACAGCTCCTAACTGCATAAATGTTTCCTTCAGTATATTATCACTTTTTGAAACTCCTATTAACATTTTTGGTGCTTACTGTATCCTATTCAAAACCCCCACTGCCATGAAATCAGTGAAATGGACTTTGTTCAATCTCCAGTTTTGGAGTACGCTCACAGATTTTGGGATGAGTGTTTTGATGAGACCTGTTTTCTTGTTGCCAGCACTTTGTGGAACTTCACATGGAATTTTTACAGATATCGGAGTTCCAAATGTCTTTCAGTTGTGCCTTCTTATCAGTTTACTTATGAGTCAGTTTTTTTGTAAAATTTCAAAATGGGAAATTTTGCCTAAAACCAAGTTTTTTTCTTATAAAAATACAAATTAAAGTATCATAGTTTTGTCTAATTACTAACAAGTTTGAATTCAATGATCCTTTGTTTCAGCTGTCAATGTTAGTATAGTTGCAATGTTTGAAAACCGTTATTTTCTGTTATGCGTCGAAGATTCAATTTGGAAACTAGCTCGATATCTATTCTTAATTTTCAACTATTCCTTGGTTCTGGTCCCTATCATTTATGTTTATCTGGATTCTCAAAATCAAAGAAATGCACTCTACTACTATCAAGAGGTACACTGCTACTATAGGTATTTCAATACTTTCACACTTTCAGATGTTTCCGGAAATCTCTTACGAAGGATCTGTTTACTGTATTCTCATTGATCCTTTCCTTGTGTGCCTTGGCGTGTTTTTATTTGGATTTTCGTTGATTTTTGAAATGCTCACATTTTCTATTCTTTTGTTTTTACATTTCAGAAGTTACTCCAGCAACGCTAGAATATCCTCGAAGACCTATGAAATGCAGAAGAAACTGCTGATTGCTGTTTTGATACAGGTAAAAAGAACGGATATAACTACCGTAAACCTAAAGTTCAGATCCTCACTCCATTGATAATTCTTCTGATACCTGGCCTCTACTTTGGTTATGCAGTAGTTTTTCTGTATTATAATCAAACCTACAACTCGTTAGCCATGATTTTAGTGTCCATGCATGGATGGGTCTCTACAATTATTATGCTACTAATTCATGAACCTTATAGAAGTTATTGCACAGGCTTTTTTCTGAAATCTGGGAACAAATAATACTTTTTGTAGATGTGATAAATATTTTCCAACTTCAGAGATTTTAAAAGTAGATTTTATTGTTGTTTCTGCAGTTTGTTTTGAATTCTCGATCTTCTTTTTGTTTTATAACTAAGTTTTTAACAGCTTCAGTATTATTTCGATGTCTACTCATGGTTGGGCATCCACTATAATCATGCTGATGATTTATGAGCCATACAGAAATTACTGCTTGAAAATAAAAGAGAATTAACAAAAGGCGGAAGTTTGAATCATCGCTTATTGATAAGACAAACAAGACTGTAGTTCGTTGGTTTTTCAGAAGCCGTTATTTCAAAAAAAAAATGACGCTTCTGTTTTTCGTTCCTTTTTTCTAATTATACCTTGTAAATAAAGCAAATTTGCAGATGAGCCATCATCTAACAGCTCTTTTTTTCACATGAAATGAATATCTCCTCTTACTTATCCTCTCCCGAATTCCTAAACTTTTCTTACAATTTCATGTCCTTTTTTGAAATTCCAATAAGTTTCATTGGTACTTATTGTATCTTATTCAAAACTCCAATTACAATGAAATCAGTCAAATGGACAATGTTCAATTTACACTTTTGGAGTATGCTTCTGGGTTTTTCGATGAATGTTTTGACGAGACCGATGCTTTTTACCCCGGCTTTAGCTGCGAGTGCTCAAGGAGTTTTGACAAGTTTCGGAGTTTCGATTTTGGTTCAACTTTGTTTGTTAGAATGTTTATTTGCAAGTGAGTTTTAAATAAATCAATCTTACTTGAATCTATTAATTGGGCTTTCGGTGTGCGAAAATTGAGTAACGAGTATTTTTGACTCTAAAACGAGTTGTAACGAAAAAACCGCAACCAGTTCCACAACCGGTGGAATGTCTGGTTCTGAAAAGTCGCCGTAGCAAAACGTTTTCGAACTAATAGTAGGGAAATCGAACAATCTCGTTGTTCAATCGAATTCTTTTTCGCATCCCGAAAGTTCCTGATTCTTTAAACTTGCTCAAATACTCCAGTTTTGTTTCAGGTGTATGTGTAAGCGTTGTCCTTCTTTTTGAAAACCGCTATTACCAAATGTTTGCAAAGAACTCTTGGTGGAAATATGCACGACGTCCATTTCTCTTTCTGAACTATTCCATAGTTTTTACACTCTCACTACCAATGATTATAAACGCTCCTGATCAAGAATGTGCAATCGATTACTACCAAACGGTTCTACACATTCCCTTTACAATGAAAACTTTGAATAGTTCAGATGTTCCCGGAAATTCCATTAGATTTATTTAGAAAAGCACTATGTGCTATTCTCATTGATCGTTTTATTGTGTTCTTCGCTGTGATAATTTCCGGTTTCATACTAACTTCGCAAATGCTTTCATTTTGTTTTTTATTGTTTTGGAATCTTGGAAAATACTCCAGAATGGCCAAATTGTCTACCAGAACTTATAGAATTCAGAAAAAGTTTATGATTGCAATTGTGCTCCAGGTAAGATTCGAAAGAAATTTATAGATCAAAGAAATTATTTTCAGGTTTTTGTTCCTTTTCTTCTTCTTGCCAGCACTGGCACATATCTAAATATCTCCATAGTATCATTGTATTATAATCAAGTTTTGAATAACTTTAGTGTTATCTTGATATCAATGCATGGATGGGTATCTACTGTTATAATGGTGGTAGTTCATAAGCCGTATAGTGATTTTTGTTTGCGTTTTTTGAGAATTAAAAAATAAATGTGGTATGATAAAACATCAAGCTTCTTGTTACCAGTTCTCATTTAATTCGAAATTTGGAAAAATTCGCTACTCCTACAGAATAAAAGTTGTCTAGTCTGCATGTATGTCGCACCAACTTTTTGTTTTTCCAAAACTTTTCGAAAAACTTCTGTAAATGCAAAGAACCATGGTTCTGATATCGATGAAGCCAACCAGACATTTTTGTTTTCCTCCTTATAGTAGGCAAAACCACCCATTAAGAAGGGAAGACTGACAGAGATTACTCATTTCAACATTGATAAAACATAAGTTCTAAAAAAATAATGAATTCATCGTATCTTGCCACTTCTCAATTCCTTACCTCAACTCTACATGTTCTATCATTTTTTGAATTCCCCGTGTATATTCTTGGCTTTTATTGTATATTATTCAAAACTCCTCAATCTATGAAATCTGTGAAATGGTGCCTGTTAAATTTACACTTTTGGAGTATTATAATGGATCTGGTCAGCAGTATTTTCATATGTTCATTTCTGATTTTCCCAGTTATTGGATTGTATACATTAGGACTGTTTACTGAATTGGGTGTACCTCCTGTTATTCAATGTTATATATTGGTCAGTATATTTTTGGGTATGGTTTCCGTTCAAAATGACGTAATTCAAAAGTTGGCTTTTCAGCTGTCGGAGGAAGTATAGTCTCAATTGTGGAGAATCGATATTTCATAATCTTCGCTCGTGATTCTTGGTGACATCGTGTCAGAATTCCATTTTTGTTTTTGAACTATTTCATTGTTTTCACATGTGATTCGCCAGTATTTTTCCTAGTTCCAGATCAAAAATTTGCAGTCAGTGTTATCAAAAAAGTGAATATGAGAAAAGTGTCTAAAAAGAAAAGTGGTTTTATTTTTGTCCTTGAAATCATAATCTTCAATGTTCTTTTGTTTGTCGGTATGAGAAACAGACTTCATCGAACTCAAATCTCTGCGAAAACCTATGAGATGCAAAGGAATTTTTTGATAGCTATTGTGATACAGGTACTGAGAGTTAGTGTAACGCATACATTTATCATTCAGATCTCTATTCCTATGACACTCCTCCTAATCCCGGTTATGTACTTTCAATTTTCTATCACAACTTCTTATTATAACCAAGTGTTCAATAATCTGATAGTTATAATGTTGTCTGTTCATGGAACTGCATCCACAATTGTAATGTTACTCATTCATGAACCCTATCGGTTATTTTGCTTCAAGCCTTTTTACACTTTTTCACCCGCAAAAAACTAAAACCTATATTTTTCTTTGTTTTTGAAATAATTGTGTGAACACGAATTCGGTTGTTTCTTTGTATATGACTATCACAAAGATGCAGAGCGAATCAGAATTGAACAACAAAAAACGGCACACAACGTATCTTCGGTGCGAAACCAACAAGACGTTCACGCATAATGCGCCTTTAATTCTTACTGTGCTTTCTTATTTTTTTGGAATTTTATTTCTGCGGTCATTCGTGGTTCTGTGCTCGTGTCGTCGATTTTTTTCGTGGTTCACCGTGGTTATCAAGTGTTTTCAACTCTCTTCATTCTTGAAATGCATAAAACTCATTAATATGCGCGCAAATTCCAGATAAAAAAACGGAGTTCGAGTAAAGCCTCGAAAAAACGATTTCGTGGTAAGACCCACTGACATTTCGAAGCGTGCGCCTTTGAATTTCACCGTACTTTGTTCGTTTTTCAGTTTCGAACACGAGCTTCCGCTGATTTTTCTGCACTTCAGCGTTCAAAAAGTTCATTAACTTACTCTTCGGTTTTGAAATATATTTTTACTCAATTAAACGGATTTATTTTGCAGACATTGCCGTGTTTCCGCTGATTCCGACAACTCAAGGTGATGGACGAACAGAAGGCTAGCGGTTAGATTACGAATACAAGTCCATACTTCTCCGCCAAATGCAATTTTTCAGATAATGGCCGGAAGAATCGACGTTTCTGCAACATGGAAGAGAAGAAAAGTCTTCGAAAAGACGTAATTAAGTTTAGGTTAGTCGTCAAGCAACTCAAAATACTTCTCCGCCTCACTTTTTGCAGAGTTATCGTCGACATATGCGTAGCGGAGACTTCATTGCAGGAATGAGCGGGATTTCGACATTTGTATTCGATTGGTGATGTTTGGAAAATAACCTAGTTTTGAGAAAACATTTCACATTTTCCGAGGAACATCTCTTTTAGTAATTAGGTGAGAAGTCGGTTTTCATTTTTCCTGTGAGTCCTGATAGTTGAAAGAGTTTCCGATTTGTTCGGCAAATGAATAAGGTTGTGTAGGACTGCCATATTAGTGCAGTTGTACCATCTGGTTCGTATGCTGAATGGGAATTCATTTCAAATAACATTTTGACCACAATTAAGCTGCGTTAATCATAATTTTTAATTTGAAGTACGAATAGGAACAGGCTTTTCATAAATAATACAGAAAAAAGGGGAATAAGAAATCTTCAAGACTCTTCTCAGATTCTGTAGCCACCACCCCAACATTTCTACTCGGACTCAAATATCGAAACAATTCAATATGTACATTTGGGAAAAAACGCATGGAATGGAGCTTGGTTGTCAACCGTGATAAAGGGCAATCGAGATTCCGATGTCATTGCAATAGCAAGGGTTTAGTTGTTTACTCGGTCCAGACGACAGAATCATTATAATGATTTTTGTTTCGTATCAAATGGAAGTTTAGATAAATGCCTTTTCTTCTTCTGGAGATGAGTTTTGAACACATTTTTGCCTTTGTTTTACTTGAAGCTGATCAAAAATCTTAAAAAAGAGCTTCCTTCATCTCGTATTCTTTCGATCGACATCATTTGTTTTTTTTTTGCATTCCACCACCAGACATCTTCCTTCTTTCTAATTACAGCATAACAAAAATCAGAATGAAGATTTTCTTTTTCCTCTTCGAGTCACTCAAAAAAAAAAAACTATATGAACGTCTCTTATCTCTCTACTCCCGAATTTGTTAAACTTGCTTTTCACATTTTATCTCTTTTCGAAATTCCAATAAATTGTCTTGGGGCTTACTGTATCCTTTTTATAACTCCGAATTCAATGAAATCAGTGAAATGGACAATGTTAAATCTTCACTTGTGGAGTATGTTCATGGATATTTCTTTTAGTGTTCTATCACGTCCGATATCATTGATACCAGTTCTTGCAATTCAACCAAAGGGTGTTTTGAATGATTTGGGCATGCATGCAATGTTTGATGTGTACCTAGTTGTCACTTTATTTACAGGTAAGTCAACACAAGACAAGAAAACCCAAATTATATGAAATCTCTAAAAAAAAAGTTTTCAGTTGTCAGTATGGCTATTGTCTCCATAATGGAAAACCGCTTTTTCCTTCTTTTTGCTCAAGACTCCTGGTGGTGTCGTGGTCGATATCCACTGTTAACTTTCAACTATTTATTTGCATTTACATTCTTAATTCCTGCATTTTTTCGAATTCCAGATCAAGAGTTTGCAATAAGAGTCATACAAAAAGTGAACCCTCTTCCCAATTCAATCGAATTCGCTTTTTCTTCAGGATTTTCCCAAGTTCGCTGTGAACTTGGACAACAATGAAATATTTGTGTATTCTCTGGATTATTTTTCAGTGTTCTTGATTGTGTTTCTTGCTGGATTTCTCATCTGTTCTGAAATTAATATTTTCTTATTTCTGTTGTTTTCAAATATGAGGAAATTATCGATTCAGAAAAGATTGTCACCAGCAACATACAAATTACAAAAGAAGTTTTTGATGGCAATTGTTATACAGGTAACGTTAAAAGAACGTCAACAAACTAAAACTACCACACTAGAAAATACCTTACAAAATAATTTTCAGATTATGACCCCTCTTCTGGTCCTGTTTATTCCAGCGACCTACATAGATTTCGCAATAATATTCAATTATTATAATCAAATTCTCAACAACTTTTGCATCATTATGATATCTTTCCATGGTTGGGTATCCACAATTGTCATGTTATGTATCCATGAACCGTATCGAAACTTTTGTCTTCAGCTGTTTCATTGTCGTAGACTGAGAAAATCTATGATTTCTATAAGTGTGTTTTCTTAAAAGTTGGATTATAACTTTTCCTTGTTTTTCCTTGAACCAGTCCTTGCAATACATCCGAAAGGTATTTTGAATGATTTGGGAGTGCCTGCAATGGTTGATGTCTACATAGTTGTCACTTTATTTACAGGTAATTTCGCGCTCCAATGAGAATAAGAAAAATAAACCAATATCAAGAAATAGTTTTCAGTTGTTAGTATGGCTATTGTCTCCATAATGGAAAACCGTTTTTTCCTTCTTTTTGCTCAAGACTCCTGGTGGTGTCGTGGCCGATATCCACTGTTAACTTTCAACTATTTATTTGCATTTACATTCTTAATTCCTGCTTTTTTTCGAATTCCAGATCAAGATTATGCAATGGACATCATACAAAATGTGATATTTTCTACGGGTTCAATTACTTTTTACTTTTGTTCAGGAGTTTCCCGAAGTCGCTGTGAACTTGGACAACAATGAAATTTTCGTGTATTCTCTGGATTACTTTTCAGTGTTCTTGATCGTATTTCTTGCTGGTTTTGTCATCTGTTCTGAGATTAATGTTTTCTTATTTTTGTTGTTTTCAAATATGAGAAAGCTATCGATCCAGAAAAGATTGTCACCGGCAACTTATAGATTACAGAAAAAGTTTTTGATGGCAATTGTCATACAGGTAATCTCTGAATAACGTTACCAATCTAAAACACCACTAGAAAAGTCTTGATAAAATAATTTCAGATTTTGACCCCTCTTCTGGTCCTGTTTATTCCAGCGACCTACATAGATTTCGCCATAATATTTAATTATTATAATCAAATTCTCAATAATTTTTGTATTATTATGATCTCTTTTCATGGTTGGGTATCCACAATAGTCATGTTATGTATCCATGAACCTTATCGCAACTTTTGTCTCCAGCTGTTTCATTGTCGTAGACTGAGAAAATCTATGATTTCTATAAGTGTGTTTTCTTAAAAATTGGATTATAATAAAATGTGTTAAGTCTGCTAAATTGCATCAAAGTTCATAAACTAGAATGACAGGTGTTCAAAGTAGAAATAAGAAAATAATGTCTCATATTGATTTCGAGACCCCTCGAAGAGGTTTTTCAAAATCTGTTTTACAGCGTGTTTTTTTTTTACAAAGAAGTGTTTCGCATCTTCTATTCAAGTTCCGGTATCAGCTCACTAGGGAACCACCAGAAATGACAATGAGCTTTTGCTTAGTGAAATATACCATTCGATAGCTGACACACTTTTGACACTTTTGACACTTTTGACACTTTTGACAACCACACTTTTTGAACAGTTCAAAAGACGATGACCTTTTGATCATTCACGTTATTAGTTTCGTGTATTAACTCCGGACTTCCGACAAGAAAAGGGAGGGGGTAGGAGAGGTCACGGGGATAATCGGACCAAAACTTCTGACCCGAATAGCGCAGACGGCAGGCCATCGTGGCAAAAATTGATTACAGATAAATGAACAACGTGTTCTCAGCTATCGAATGGTATATTTCACTAAGCAAAAGCTCATTGTCATTTCTGGTGGTTCCCTAGTCAGAGACAGAGCGGTCAAAACACAAAGAAATGAGCAATATTTCTTTCTTCTCAACTCCAGAATTTGTTTCTTATACTCTTCATATTTGGTCGATTTTCGAGATTCCAGTTCACTTTCTTAGCTTTTATTGTATCATATTCAAAACTCCGGATTCAATGAAATCAGTAAAATTAACGATGTTAAATTTACATTTTTGGTGTGTTTTAATGGATTTGATGAGAAGTATTATGGTCCGACCTATTTTATTATTTCCGGCTTTAGTAGCTGTTCCTCGAGGGATTTTGGAATGTTTTGGAGTTTCAAGGGAAGTACAAGCTTATTTGAATGTAACTCTTTTCGCCGGTAAGTCATTTTTTCAAAAAACAGTACACTTCAAGTTTGTTTCAGCTGTTGGAATGTCAATATTTTCAATTTTCGAAAATCGTTATTACTTATTATTTGCTCGAGACTCATGGTGGCGTTATGGAAGATACCCAGTCTTAGTATTCAATTACTTCTTGGCTTTTACTTGTTATCTACCTCCACTATTGAGCCTGCCAGATCAAAAATATGCAGTTCTTGAGCTAGAAAAAGTGAATTCATCAAAGTGAAACTTTAGTCCCATATTGGTTCAGAACTTTCCATTCCTTCCGATTTCATCCTTTTCAAATCATCTATTTGTTATATCATGGGATCCAACAACTCTTCTTGTATCTCTGGCAATTCCATGTTTGTCAGGAACTTTTGAAACAATTGCACTTGGTTTTATGCTGTACTTGAGGATGAATAGAAATGCCAAAAATTTAACATTATCCCGGAAAACCTATACAATCCAAAAGACCTTTTTGATAGCAATAGTTATACAGATTTTTGCTCCATTTGTCATTCTTATTGCTCCTGTTTTATATTTCGCCTTTTCCATTTTAACAAATTATTATAGCCAGGTTTTGAATAATATTTGTATGTTATCCATATCATTTCATGGTTGCGTATCTGCTATTGTCATGTTATTCATTCACACTCCTTACAGGAATTTTTGTTTTAGTAGATTCGGATTGTTTAGGGCTAGAGAAAAATTAATGATAGTAAATGTGCATACAACTCATTAGTGATTGTTTTAGTTTTGTTTATTTTTATTTCTATTCTGTTGTACACATATTAATTTCATAAATTCTAATATGATTTTGTTAAATTACAAATAGTCATAATAAATTTGTAAATAATAATTTGGTTTTGAATACCCGTTCATACCATTTAGCTTTGTCATACTCCCTACCGGAGCAATTACCTGAAAAAAAAAACGAATTTTTGAAAGCTAAAAGATAATTACCATGTTGATCTTACTATCATTAGTCATGAAAAGATGTCTGATCTTATTTTCTTGTCAACGAATGTTTTCTTTTTGTCTACATCGTCATTAGTTTTTGTGTTTTCTTTCAAAAAATGAATAATTCCTTCTTCTCAACTCCCGAGTTTCTATCCAACACACTTCATTTAACTGCATTCTTTGAGTTTCCAGTTCATTTATTTGGCTTTCATTGTATTTTATTCAAAACTCCTGCATCAATGAAATCAGTAAAATGGACAATGATGAATTTACATTTTTGGAGTGTTCTTTTGGATATTAGTTTCAGTGTTTTAATTCGACCATTTCTATTATTTCCTGCTTCTGCTGTCATGTGTCTGGGGGTTCTGCACGACTTAAGAATACCACCGGTTGTACAGTGGTATATCGCAGTGACTAATTTTGCGAGTAAGTAGTCGTCGAAGTTTAAAAAATATTGAAGATCCAATATCTTTCAGCTGTTCTGATGTCAATATTTTCTATATTTGAAAACCGTTATTATCTTCTTTTTGCTCAAAACTCTTTTTGGCGTTTTGCACGATATCCAGTTTTGATCGTCAACTACACATCGGCTTTTGTTTGTTTTATTCCTTCTCTTGTGAATATTCCAGATCCCTCCATGGCTCTCGAAGCCATCGCAAAAGTAATTTGACCTACTAAACTATAAAATTATTAAATTCTACAGAAACATCCTGGAATCCCAATTTCCACTTACTCCAATCGAATTTTTGTGCTCACATTGGACCATACAACACATAGACTCTCATTGGCTTCAGTGGTATTATCAGGAATATTTGAAACATTTACAATCAGTTTCCTATTGCTTTGGAATATGAAAATGAATATAAAAAGACTCTCATTGTCTCCCAAAGCTTATGAAATTCAAAAGAAGTTTCTGCAAGCTGTAATCATCCAAGTTGCAACTCCTTTCATAATTCTCATCGCTCCAGCTCTATACTTTTCTATCTCTATTTTAACATTTTATTACAATCAATCAATTAATAATTTCTGTGTAATTCTTATATCTCTACATGGATCTGTTTCTACGATTGTCATGATTTTCATACATACTCCATATCGAAAGTGTTGTCTGGATGTATTTGGATGTGTTAAAAATAAGACAACTCCGATTATGATAAGTTTACACTCCACTCATTGATTGCTGTTGTTAATGAAAATATTTTTATATTTGCGACATTTACTCTCAAATACAAGCCTACAAGAAAGTTGCTTTCCTTAATCACTTCCGTGGTTTGGCGATGGCTATCAGATAGTTTCTGGCATCTTTTTGTTAGTTGACTTGCTTCAACGAGACAAGGAATTTCTGTTGAGTGTCAGTAGTTTTAGACATTTTTTTTTTCGAACATTTTTTCGGTCTTCTATTTTTGGTCTTCAGGGTGTTTAACAAGTTGTTGGTTCTGTTGTCGTCTTCCAATTAGAAAATACATTATTTTGAGTTCAACTGAAATTGGGTAAAATTTTTGGACATTAGGAAGTTAAGAAGCTTCGTCAGCTTTGGTTGGCAAGTCTTCAGGGTGTTTTACAATGCGATCCGGTTGTACGAAGTAACTCCAATATCTGAGACTACTTTCACTATAAAAAATAGTCTTCTCAGGTTGTCTGAAAATTTGAGAACATCTGTTGCGCCCAGGTCAATTCCAAAGAACCGAAGAACAAAGAACGGGAAGCAGACATTGAATTTCTTAAGGCCCTTGAGACATTTACCGTCAAAGACGCGAATTACTCAGATACGCACTCATGCCGTCATTCGGATATACTATTGGTTGACTCATGTATACTCTCTGGAATTCCAAAGGATGTTACCAGATGAGCTACATAAGAACATTTTGAATGGGTTCTTGGTAGTTTCCATGATATGAGGGTGATAGTAAGTGGTACTATTGGTTGACTCATGTATACTCTCTGGAATTCCAAAGGATGTTACCAGATGAGCTACATAAGAACATTTTGAATGGGTTCTTGGTAGTTCCCATGATATGAGGGTAATAGTAAGTGGTACTATTGGTTGACTCATGTATACTCTCTGGAATTCCAAAGGATGTTTCCAGATGAGCTACATAAGAACATTTTGAATGGGTTCTTGGTAGTTCCCATGATATGAGGGTGATAGTAAGTGGTACTATTGGTTGACTCATGTATACTCTCTGGAATTCCAAAGGATGTTTCCAGATGAGCTACATAAGAACATTTTGAATGGGTTCTTGGTAGTTCCCATGATATGAAAGTAATAGTAAGTGGTACTATTGGTTGACTCATGTATACTCTCTGGAATTCCAAAGGATGTTTCCAGATGAGCTACATAAGAACATTTTGAATGGGTTCTTGGTAGTTCCCATGATATGAGGGTGATAGTAAGTGGTACTATTGGTTGACTCATGTATACTCTCTGGAATTCCAAAGGATGTTTCCAGATGAGCTACATAAGAACATTTTGAATGGGTTCTTGGTAGTTCCCATGATATGAGGGTAATAGTAAGTGGTACTATTGGTTGACTCATGTATACTCTCTGGAATTCCAAAGGATGTTTCCAGATGAGCTACATAAGAACATTTTGAATGGGTTCTTGATAATTCCCATGATATGAGGGTAATAGTAAGTGGTACTATTGGTTGACTCATGTATACTCTCTGGAATTCCAAAGGATGTTACCAGATGAGCTACATAAGAACATTTTGAATGGGTTCTTGGTAGTTTCCATGATATGAGGGTAATAGTAAGTGGTACTATTGGTTGACTCATGTATACTCTCTGGAATTCCGAAGGATGTTTCCAGATGAGCTACATAAGAACATTTTGAATGGGTTCTTGGTAGTTCCCATGATATGAGGGTAATAGTAAGTGGTACTATTGGTTGACTCATGTATACTCTCTGGAATTCCAAAGGATGTTTCCAGATGAGCTACATAAGAACATTTTGAATGGGTTCTTGGTAGTTCCCATGATATGAGGGTAATAGTAAGTGGTACTATTGGTTGACTCATGTATACTCTCTGGAATTCCAAAGGATGTTTCCAGATGAGCTACATAAGAACATTTTGAATGGGTTCTTGGTAGTTTCCATGATATGAGGGTAATAGTAAGTGGTACTATTGGTTGACTCATGTATACTCTCTGGAATTCCAAAGGATGTTTCCAGATGAGCTACATAAGAACATTTTGAATGGGTTCTTGGTAGTTCCCATGATATGAGGGTAATAGTAAGTGGTACTATTGGTTGACTCATGTATACTCTCTGGAATTCCAAAGGATGTTTCCAGATGAGCTACATAAGAACATTTTGAATGGGTTCTTGATAATTCCCATGATATGAGGGTAATAGTAAGTGGTACTATTGGTTGACTCATGTATACTCTCTGGAATTCCAAAGGATGTTACCAGATGAGCTACATAAGAACATTTTGAATGGGTTCTTGGTAGTTTCCATGATATGAGGGTAATAGTAAGTGGTACTATTGGTTGACTCATGTATACTCTCTGGAATTCCGAAGGATGTTTCCAGATGAGCTACATAAGAACATTTTGAATGGGTTCTTGGTAGTTCCCATGATATGAGGGTAATAGTAAGTGGTACTATTGGTTGACTCATGTATACTCTCTGGAATTCCAAAGGATGTTTCCAGATGAGCTACATAAGAACATTTTGAATGGGTTCTTGGTAGTTCCCATGATATGAGGGTAATAGTAAGTGGTACTATTGGTTGACTCATGTATACTCTCTGGAATTCCAAAGGATGTTTCCAGATGAGCTACATAAGAACATTTTGAATGGGTTCTTGGTAGTTTCCATGATATGAGGGTAATAGTAAGTGGTACTATTGGTTGACTCATGTATACTCTCTGGAATTCCAAAGGATGTTTCCAGATGAGCTACATAAGAACATTTTGAATGGGTTCTTGGTAGTTCCCATGATATGAGGGTAATAGTAAGTGGTACTATTGGTTGACTCATGTATACTCTCTGGAATTCCAAAGGATGTTTCCAGATGAGCTACATAAGAACATTTTGAATGGGTTCTTGATAATTCCCATGATATGAGGGTAATAGTAAGTGGTACTATTGGTTGACTCATGTATACTCTCTGGAATTCCAAAGGATGTTACCAGATGAGCTACATAAGAACATTTTGAATGGGTTCTTGGTAGTTTCCATGATATGAGGGTAATAGTAAGTGGTACTATTGGTTGACTCATGTATACTCTCTGGAATTCCAAAGGATGTTTCCAGATGAGCTACATAAGAACATTTTGAATGGGTTCTTGGTAGTTCCCATGATATGAGGGTGATAGTAAGTGGTACTATTGGTTGACTCATGTATACTCTCTGGAATTCCAAAGGATGTTTCCAGATGAGCTACATAAGAACATTTTGAATGGGTTCTTGGTAGTTCCCATGATATGAGGGTAATAGTAAGTGGTACTATTGGTTGACTCATGTATACTCTCTGGAATTCCAAAGGATGTTTCCAGATGAGCTACATAAGAACATTTTGAATGGGTTCTTGGTAGTTCCCATGATATGAAAGTAATAGTAAGTGGTACTATTGGTTGACTCATGTATACTCTCTGGAATTCCAAAGGATGTTTCCAGATGAGCTACATAAGAACATTTTGAATGGGTTCTTGATAATTCCCATGATATGAGGGTAATAGTAAGTGGTACTATTGGTTGACTCATGTATACTCTCTGGAATTCCAAAGGATGTTTCGAGATGAGCTACATAAGAACATTTTGAATGGGTTCTTGGTAGTTCCCATGATATGAAAGTAATAGTAAGTGGTACTATTGGTTGACTCATGTATACTCTCTGGAATTCCAAAGGATGTTTCCAGATGAGCTACATAAGAACATTTTGAATGGGTTCTTGGTAGTTCCCATGATATGAGGGTGATAGTAAGTGGTACTATTGGTTGACTCATGTATACTCTCTGGAATTCCAAAGGATGTTTCCAGATGAGCTACATAAGAACATTTTGAATGGGTTCTTGGTAGTTCCCATGATATGAAAGTAATAGTAAGTGGTACTATTGGTTGACTCATGTATACTCTCTGGAATTCCAAAGGATGTTTCCAGATGAGCTACATAAGAACATTTTGAATGGGTTCTTGATAATTCCCATGATATGAGGGTAATAGTAAGTGGTACTATTGGTTGACTCATGTATACTCTCTGGAATTCCAAAGGATGTTTCGAGATGAGCTACATAAGAACATTTTGAATGGGTTCTTGGTAGTTCCCATGATATGAAAGTAATAGTAAGTGGTACTATTGGTTGACTCATGTATACTCTCTGGAATTCCAAAGGATGTTTCCAGATGAGCTACATAAGAACATTTTGAATGGGTTCTTGATAATTCCCATGATATGAGGGTAATAGTAAGTGGTACTATTGGTTGACTCATGTATACTCTCTGGAATTCCAAAGGATGTTTCGAGATGAGCTACATAAGAACATTTTGAATGGGTTCTTGGTAGTTCCCATGATATGAAAGTAATAGTAAGTGGTACTATTGGTTGACTCATGTATACTCTCTGGAATTCCAAAGGATGTTTCCAGATGAGCTACATAAGAACATTTTGAATGGGTTCTTGATAATTCCCATGATATGAGGGTAATAGTAAGTGGTACTATTGGTTGACTCATGTATACTCTCTGGAATTCCAAAGGATGTTTCGAGATGAGCTACATAAGAACATTTTGAATGGGTTCTTGGTAGTTCCCATGATATGAAAGTAATAGTAAGTGGTACTATTGGTTGACTCATGTATACTCTCTGGAATTCCAAAGGATGTTTCCAGATGAGCTACATAAGAACATTTTGAATGGGTTCTTGGTAGTTCCCATGATATGAGGGTGATAGTAAGTGGTACTATTGGTTGACTCATGTATACTCTCTGGAATTCCAAAGGATGTTTCCAGATGAGCTACATAAGAACATTTTGAATGGGTTCTTGGTAGTTCCCATGATATGAAAGTAATAGTAAGTGGTACTATTGGTTGACTCATGTATACTCTCTGGAATTCCAAAGGATGTTTCCAGATGAGCTACATAAGAACATTTTGAATGGGTTCTTGATAATTCCCATGATATGAGGGTAATAGTAAGTGGTACTATTGGTTGACTCATGTATACTCTCTGGAATTCCAAAGGATGTTTCGAGATGAGCTACATAAGAACATTTTGAATGGGTTCTTGGTAGTTCCCATGATATGAAAGTAATAGTAAGTGGTACTATTGGTTGACTCATGTATACTCTCTGGAATTCCAAAGGATGTTTCCAGATGAGCTACATAAGAACATTTTGAATGGGTTCTTGGTAGTTCCCATGATATGAGGGTGATAGTAAGTGGTACTATTGGTTGACTCATGTATACTCTCTGGAATTCCAAAGGATGTTTCCAGATGAGCTACATAAGAACATTTTGAATGGGTTCTTGGTAGTTCCCATGATATGAGGGTGATAGTAAGTGGTACTATTGGTTGACTCATGTATACTCTCTGGAATTCCAAAGGATGTTTCTAGATGAGCTACATAAGAACATTTTGAATGGGTTCTTGGTAGTTCCCATGATATGAGGGTGATAGTAAGTGGTACTATTGGTTGACTCATGTATACTCTCTGGAATTCCAAAGGATGTTTCCAGATGAGCTACATAAGAACATTTTGAATGGGTTCTTGGTAGTTCCCATGATATGAGGGTGATAGTAAGTGGTACTATTGGTTGACTCATGTATACTCTCTGGAATTCCAAAGGATGTTTCCAGATGAGCTACATAAGAACATTTTGAATGGGTTCTTGGTAGTTCCCATGATATGAGGGTGATAGTAAGTGGTACTATTGGTTGACTCATGTATACTCTCTGGAATTCCAAAGGATGTTTCTAGATGAGCTACATAAGAACATTTTGAATGGGTTCTTGGTAGTTCCCATGATATGAGGGTGATAGTAAGTGGTACTATTGGTTGACTCATGTATACTCTCTGGAATTCCAAAGGATGTTTCCAGATGAGCTACATAAGAACATTTTGAATGGGTTCTTGGTAGTTCCCATGATATGAGGGTGATAGTAAGTGGTACTATTGGTTGACTCATGTATACTCTCTGGAATTCCAAAGGATGTTTCCAGATGAGCTACATAAGAACATTTTGAATGGGTTCTTGGTAGTTCCCATGATATGAGGGTGATAGTAAGTGGTACTATTGGTTGACTCATGTATACTCTCTGGAATTCCAAAGGATGTTTCCAGATGAGCTACATAAGAACATTTTGAATGGGTTCTTGGTAGTTCCCATGATATGAGGGTAATAGTAAGTGGTACTATTGGTTGACTCATGTATACTCTCTGGAATTCCAAAGGATGTTTCCAGATGAGCTACATAAGAACATTTTGAATGGGTTCTTGGTAGTTCCCATGATATGAAAGTAATAGTAAGTGGTACTATTGGTTGACTCATGTATACTCTCTGGAATTCCAAAGGATGTTTCCAGATGAGCTACATAAGAACATTTTGAATGGGTTCTTGGTAGTTCCCATGATATGAAAGTAATAGTAAGTGGTACTATTGGTTGACTCATGTATACTCTCTGGAATTCCAAAGGATGTTTCCAGATGAGCTACATAAGAACATTTTGAATGGGTTCTTGGTAGTTCCCATGATATGAGGGTAATAGTAAGTGGTACTATTGGTTGACTCATGTATACTCTCTGGAATTCCAAAGGATGTTTCTAGATGAGCTACATAAGAACATTTTGAATGGGTTCTTGGTAGTTCCCATGATATGAGGGTGATAGTAAGTGGTACTATTGGTTGACTCATGTATACTCTCTGGAATTCCAAAGGATGTTTCCAGATGAGCTACATAAGAACATTTTGAATGGGTTCTTGGTAGTTCCCATGATATGAAAGTAATAGTAAGTGGTACTATTGGTTGACTCATGTATACTCTCTGGAATTCCAAAGGATGTTTCCAGATGAGCTACATAAGAACATTTTGAATGGGTTCTTGGTAGTTCCCATGATATGAGGGTAATAGTAAGTGGTACTATTGGTTGACTCATGTATACTCTCTGGAATTCCAAAGGATGTTTCCAGATGAGCTACATAAGAACATTTTGAATGGGTTCTTGGTAGTTTCCATGATATGAGGGTAATAGTAAGTGGTACTATTGGTTGACTCATGTATACTCTCTGGAATTCCAAAGGATGTTTCCAGATGAGCTACATAAGAACATTTTGAATGGGTTCTTGGTAGTTCCCATGATATGAGGGTAATAGTAAGTGGTACTATTGGTTGACTCATGTATACTCTCTGGAATTCCAAAGGATGTTTCCAGATGAGCTACATAAGAACATTTTGAATGGGTTCTTGGTAGTTTCCATGATATGAGGGTAATAGTAAGTGGTACTATTGGTTGACTCATGTATACTCTCTGGAATTCCAAAGGATGTTTCCAGATGAGCTACATAAGAACATTTTGAATGGGTTCTTGGTAGTTCCCATGATATGAGGGTAATAGTAAGTGGTACTATTGGTTGACTCATGTATACTCTCTGGAATTCCAAAGGATGTTTCCAGATGAGCTACATAAGAACATTTTGAATGGGTTCTTGATAATTCCCATGATATGAGGGTAATAGTAAGTGGTACTATTGGTTGACTCATGTATACTCTCTGGAATTCCAAAGGATGTTTCCAGATGAGCTACATAAGAACATTTTGAATGGGTTCTTGGTAGTTCCCATGATATGAAAGTAATAGTAAGTGGTACTATTGGTTGACTCATGTATACTCTCTGGAATTCCAAAGGATGTTTCCAGATGAGCTACATAAGAACATTTTGAATGGGTTCTTGATAATTCCCATGATATGAGGGTAATAGTAAGTGGTACTATTGGTTGACTCATGTATACTCTCTGGAATTCCAAAGGATGTTTCCAGATGAGCTACATAAGAACATTTTGAATGGGTTCTTGGTAGTTCCCATGATATGAAAGTAATAGTAAGTGGTACTATTGGTTGACTCATGTATACTCTCTGGAATTCCAAAGGATGTTTCCAGATGAGCTACATAAGAACATTTTGAATGGGTTCTTGGTAGTTCCCATGATATGAGGGTGATAGTAAGTGGTACTATTGGTTGACTCATGTATACTCTCTGGAATTCCAAAGGATGTTTCCAGATGAGCTACATAAGAACATTTTGAATGGGTTCTTGGTAGTTCCCATGATATGAGGGTGATAGTAAGTGGTACTATTGGTTGACTCATGTATACTCTCTGGAATTCCAAAGGATGTTTCTAGATGAGCTACATAAGAACATTTTGAATGGGTTCTTGGTAGTTCCCATGATATGAGGGTGATAGTAAGTGGTACTATTGGTTGACTCATGTATACTCTCTGGAATTCCAAAGGATGTTTCCAGATGAGCTACATAAGAACATTTTGAATGGGTTCTTGGTAGTTCCCATGATATGAGGGTGATAGTAAGTGGTACTATTGGTTGACTCATGTATACTCTCTGGAATTCCAAAGGATGTTTCCAGATGAGCTACATAAGAACATTTTGAATGGGTTCTTGGTAGTTCCCATGATATGAGGGTGATAGTAAGTGGTACTATTGGTTGACTCATGTATACTCTCTGGAATTCCAAAGGATGTTTCCAGATGAGCTACATAAGAACATTTTGAATGGGTTCTTGGTAGTTCCCATGATATGAGGGTGATAGTAAGTGGTACTATTGGTTGACTCATGTATACTCTCTGGAATTCCAAAGGATGTTTCCAGATGAGCTACATAAGAACATTTTGAATGGGTTCTTGGTAGTTCCCATGATATGAGGGTAATAGTAAGTGGTACTATTGGTTGACTCATGTATACTCTCTGGAATTCCAAAGGATGTTTCCAGATGAGCTACATAAGAACATTTTGAATGGGTTCTTGGTAGTTCCCATGATATGAGGGTGATAGTAAGTGGTACTATTGGTTGACTCATGTATACTCTCTGGAATTCCAAAGGATGTTTCCAGATGAGCTACATAAGAACATTTTGAATGGGTTCTTGGTAGTTCCCATGATATGAGGGTAATAGTAAGTGGTACTATTGGTTGACTCATGTATACTCTCTGGAATTCCAAAGGATGTTTCCAGATGAGCTACATAAGAACATTTTGAATGGGTTCTTGGTAGTTCCCATGATATGAAAGTAATAGTAAGTGGTACTATTGGTTGACTCATGTATACTCTCTGGAATTCCAAAGGATGTTTCCAGATGAGCTACATAAGAACATTTTGAATGGGTTCTTGGTAGTTCCCATGATATGAGGGTAATAGTAAGTGGTACTATTGGTTGACTCATGTATACTCTCTGGAATTCCAAAGGATGTTTCTAGATGAGCTACATAAGAACATTTTGAATGGGTTCTTGGTAGTTCCCATGATATGAGGGTGATAGTAAGTGGTACTATTGGTTGACTCATGTATACTCTCTGGAATTCCAAAGGATGTTTCCAGATGAGCTACATAAGAACATTTTGAATGGGTTCTTGGTAGTTCCCATGATATGAAAGTAATAGTAAGTGGTACTATTGGTTGACTCATGTATACTCTCTGGAATTCCAAAGGATGTTTCCAGATGAGCTACATAAGAACATTTTGAATGGGTTCTTGGTAGTTCCCATGATATGAGGGTGATAGTAAGTGGTACTATTGGTTGACTCATGTATACTCTCTGGAATTCCAAAGGATGTTTCCAGATGAGCTACATAAGAACATTTTGAATGGGTTCTTGGTAGTTCCCATGATATGAGGGTGATAGTAAGTGGTACTATTGGTTGACTCATGTATACTCTCTGGAATTCCAAAGGATGTTTCCAGATGAGCTACATAAGAACATTTTGAATGGGTTCTTGGTAGTTCCCATGATATGAGGGTGATAGTAAGTGGTACTATTGGTTGACTCATGTATACTCTCTGGAATTCCAAAGGATGTTTCCAGATGAGCTACATAAGAACATTTTGAATGGGTTCTTGGTAGTTCCCATGATATGAAAGTAATAGTAAGTGGTACTATTGGTTGACTCATGTATACTCTCTGGAATTCCAAAGGATGTTTCCAGATGAGCTACATAAGAACATTTTGAATGGGTTCTTGGTAGTTTCCATGATATGAGGGTGATAGTAAGTGGTACTATTGGTTGACTCATGTATACTCTCTGGAATTCCAAAGGATGTTTCTAGATGAGCTACATAAGAACATTTTGAATGGGTTCTTGGTAGTTCCCATGATATGAGGGTAATAGTAAGTGGTACTATTGGTTGACTCATGTATACTCTCTGGAATTCCAAAGGATGTTTCCAGATGAGCTACAAAAGAACGTTTTTAATGGGTTCTTGGTAGTTCCCATGAAATAAAGGGTAATAGTGATAGGAAGGGAGAGTGTTAGGCGCGACAACCATGTTGGTAGGGTACAAATGAACGAAAGAGTGTCGGGTCACAGAACAAAATAAGGGAATGGACGATAAACGATAATGATGGGCGGAGTCTGATCCTATTTGTGTGTCGATTGAAAAGGGGAGAAAGGGTAGCGTGTTCTCTTGGGAAGAGGGGATTTCCAGAAAAAACGACGAAAAAAAGTGGCGTACCTGCCTGGCGGTTGCTCCATTAACAGCCGTATCCTCTTATCGATAGTCTCCAATCACTGGGTCGCTTTTCTCATAGTGTCCTTACAGCCAGCTGATTGGCATATTCTTGAATTGTTCGCGATTCTGAAAATATCGTTTTTTGATTAAAAGAAAAAAAATATCGATCTATCAATTGAAAGAAAAAAAAAGAAACGAGTGACCAAACGAAATGAGGGAATGAGTGATAAATGAATGGCAATTCTGTGTGTATGTCTGTGTAGTCTGACCCTATTTGTTTGTCGATTGAAAAGAAGGAAAAGGGTCAGCGTGTTCTCCTGGGAAGAAGGGAGGGAGAACGCGCAGAAAAGGTGGAGATAATTTATCGATTGCTAGTGTTTGAAAACATGATAAGGCGAGAACATCTTAATCAATTCGAAGCGCTTTTTAGGAAACTCGAAGCTTAAAGCTATACCACGAAAGAAGTATCAAAGATTCTCATTCTCGCTCTCTGCTTCGTGAGCTCTGAACCTTTGGAACCAGCACAAACAAACTTCATTCATTTTTAGAATAAGCAAATAAGCAAGAAAAAAAGGAGAAAAAAACAAATTAGCAATGAAAATGCACATCAAATTTACAAAAGTGTAGGTTTTTCTTCTTTTTTGCAGGCAGGATGGAGAAGAAGCATCACGAAAGGAATCGGAAATGAGAACGCATTTTTTTCTGGAAAAAAAGAAAAAAAGAAGAAGGAAAAGAAGACAGCAGTTGTTGAGCCTTTTTGAAATATTTATTCGATTGGGGAGGTGATGAGAGAAGACATCTGAAAATGGAAGAGAAAAAGAGAAAAGACCAGGTTCGTGTGATGCAGTTTTAATGAGAATTTATACTTGGTTTTTTGGAAAATTTTATGAGTAGTTTATAGAAAAATGTGATGGTCATTTTCAGCAGAATAGAGAAGGATTTCAGCTGATTTTCTGTAGCAACTCGAGACTTCTTTAAGAAGATGGTGAATGAATTTTGATAAAAGATTCATTTTCAAAAATGTTTTTTTTTGAAATTTTTGTTCGAGCTCAACCTCGGGGCTTTTGAGACTCCAAGTCTCCAGCTCTGATTACTGTAGTTCCTTGCTCTTTTTAATGTTTTCTTTTCACTATAAATGGCTCCTACTGTGATAAACTCGACCTGCTCAGTTCACCATTTCAGCTTTTTTCGACCAAACTAAAAATGAATCCCATTCTTTCCACTTCCTTCTTCAACCACAAAATGATGCACGTTTCATCTTTTTACAAACCAATTTGTATTAGTAGATCAAAAACTCACGTACGTACATCAGGAAACCACATCAGAAAAGTACAATCCTTTGAAATCCTCTTCAAATCTTTTGGTTCCTTTAGTCAAAGTATACCACTTTATTCTATTATTTCATTAAAAGTGGCTCTACGTACCAGCTCTTGAGACCTTGTTTTTCTGCATTTTTGCTTTTCGTTGGTGGTTTTGAAGGTCGAAGCTCAAGCCTTGCTGAATTTTCTGGAAGGTCTCAGAGCCTATGGCGTAATTGTTCCCAAAACTACTAGAATCCGAGACTTGGGTGTAATCTTCCAATCTGACCTTACATTCTCTCATAACATCGACAATATTATTCGGAAGGCTCATCAACGAGTTAATATATTTTTCAATGTTCTCCGTCACGCCGACCTCGAAGTTTTCCTAAAATGCTACACAATTTACATCCGACCTTTATTGGAATACGGTTCCGTTGTTTTTTCCCCAGTCAGCAAAGAACACATTAAGGCCCTCGAATCAGTACAAAAATCATTTCTTTTCCGTTGTTTTAAAAAATTCAATATAGTTTACACGTCTTATTTTGACACTCTCCAATATTGTTCACTCCAATCTCTTGAACTTAGAAGACTTTTAACCGACCTTGTTCTCATGTACAAATATGTTGTCAGTAGAGAAACTATTATTAATCACCCTATATTTGTCAATCCTTCCCCTTTCCCCTCTTTACGCAGACACCCCCATTATATCCGCTGTACCCTAAAACCAACTTCTAAAATTCAATCCCAATTTTTTTCTAACCTTATTGTAAAGTGCTGGAACAGCCTCCCCTCCTCCCTATTTCCTGCTATACCCTCCTCAATTGTATTTCGGAGTACACTAGAACTTTTAAACTTAAGCAAATTTCTTTACCTTAATCAACATAATTATTAATTCTCTTATTTTTTGTGAAATTGTAAGTGGCTATTGTCCTTTTTTCAATAAATCATCATCATCATCATCATCATCGGGCCCAGGGCCTTCCCACTTTTTATGAGTGAATCAATCGAAAATCAGAATATAAAAGCAATTCACTCTTTTCCATTCATACCAATCAATGAAAAACTTTGCCTTTATGACCATTCTTTGGTGTTCTAATTGTTTAGAAAAACCAATAAAGTTAAGCTCAAGAAAGTAATATCCATAAATATGAACCACTTGGTTCCTTTTTTCAAGAAACATGAAAAACTAATACCTAAGGATTAGGCATTGAAAATTATGGCCTTGTCGGGTGGCTTCGAAAATCCATTTCAAGATTGTGAGTTGGAATTTTTCGGTTGAGTAATATATGGGCATCCCTACCGAAATGAGTCCAACTACAGGCACTGCTCAATTAAGTTTCAGTGATTTAGTAATCTCTTTTTCAGTATCCCTCCTAGTAAAACCTGTATTAAAAGAGCACATCCCATGAATCATTTCTCTTTTTTCCATTTCCGAATCAATCATCCCCAATACAATCTTAAACCTCTTCTACAATCTTTCTTGTTGATCCATGACTACTCATTATTCACTTTTTGGTTTCGTATCCCTTCAATTTCCTTTTCTATCCAATTTCCAATCCTAAAATTGGAAGAGTACTTCACATTTTTCATTTTTTGAGATGCCTTCTTCCACACCATCTGTCAACTCTTCTTCCCATCCGATTCTTCACGTCTTCTTTTTCTTCTTCCCTTTTTCTACTCCCCCAATCTGAACCACTATGTCCCCGAAGGTTGTTAAAAGACAAATGAATTGGCACTTCATTAACAAAACGGCACGTGGATTGACAGAAGACGTTGACGCCTTCTGGAGTCGTCGTCCTAGAAAAAAGAGAGAATAATTCCTCCTTTCTTCCATTCTTTTTCTCCGGAAGTGCATCATTATTTTTGTTGTTGTTCCCGGCAAAGGAGGAGGAAAGGTTGCCGTTTTTTTTATTTCAATTCTCGCCTTGCAAGAAAATGTTTGCTCTTTCATTTAGGTGTGACGGCTCTTTTGATTTAGGTTATGGTTTGAAGTTTGAGTTACAGTAAAGCCTTCAGGACTGCTTTGTAGGAGCCCGAAGTCCATAAAACTTTAAGTATTAAAACAAACGGGAAGAAGTCACAACAAAAACTAAAATCTGCACTTCCATTTCAGAACTTTGATAGAACTTTGCCTAAGGATTGTTCAGTGTGTTTGCATAACTTCTAGTGAGTCTACAGTAACCATCGTTCAGCTCAATAATAGTATTCTGTTAATTTGAACTTTTCTCTGTGAATCAAAAAATCATCTGCTCAAATTTTTATTAACCATCTTGACGAACGAATGATCCTTAATGAAATAACTTTATTCTTCCACTCTAGTGTAGTTTTGTTTATCAATGTGACACTTTCAGTAACTCTTATGAAACTGGCATGACGCTTTGTAAACCTTCACAAAACCCTTAAGCCTACAGTATCCTCACCTCCTAGATTTTTCTAGATTCCATCAAACACCACCACTTTTTCTATCCTGACTCATCTTCAGACCAAACCACAGCTAATTCAACTGTATATATTTCTTTTCACAACACAAAAAACCTTTTCATAACGGAACAAAAAGAGAACATAATTACCCTATCAAGTAACATCATTTATTCATGACTAAGGGCTCTCTTTTCCCTATCAAAGAACATGTCTGGTTCATTAGATCCACTTTTTCCAGCTTAAAGTATCAAGGATTAAAATGAGAAAGAAGAAGAAGAAAGTGAATCTATTCAGAATGAAGACCAGGCTTTTTTTAATCTTTCGAGGAATTATTTTTTCACATTTTTTTCATGAGGGGAGTTTTCGCCGATGAGTATATTTTTGAGTAAACGTGGAGTCGGTCACATGAAAAGAAATAAGTTTTTGTACCGTGGCATAACTTTTTGTACATAATTTCTAATCTAGGTTACTTTGGCTTGGGAAGCTTTGTTTTAAAACCTAGGTTTACTTTTTTCTACTTTTCTTGAGCCATTCCTTTTTCGAAATTTTTGTGTTTGGACCCATTTGCGGAACCCTTCTATCGGTAAGCCTTCTTTTTTTTTTGGTATTTTTGGGCCCATTTCGTCCTTTTCTCAGAACTGGGGCTTCAGTTTTAGAAGTTTTACGACTTCAGAAGCATTGAAGTGTATGTGGTACCACTGCGTATCTGACATTAGGAACGGTAGCAGCCCAAAAAACAGTAACCTTTGAACTCATCATTTTCCATCAATCAGTAATGATTTTTGACCCCTTCCTAACTTCCAACTTTACAAATCGCACTCTTCCTGTCAAAAACCCAAAATCCAATAACCGAAATTTTCTCTTTTTTTCAGATCCAACTATGATCGGAGTCTGGAACTCGATCTACTTTCGTCGTTTTGAAGATGACCCAAAGACAACTCCGATGACAAATGGAGAAGGAGAGCCAATGACCACTCAGGTGAGCATAGATACCTTAATTGATAGGTTAGGGAATAATCACATGAAGAGAGTCAACCTTGTGATAATATTATTGAATTTTCAATTTTCAAGAAGTTAGATTCTTGGTTTTCTTTCCTATTATCCTATTTTGCTCATGATTCATCTTTTGTACTTTTAGTTTCCTGATCTCGCTTTACAGTAATTCCTTTTTTTACGAAAAGGATAACCCACAAATTATGGAATTTACGATTAGATCAAAAAGATGCCTTTAGATGAGAAAAAAGAAGAGAACGGGTCCAGAATTAGAATTTCAAATTATGGTCCTCTGGTGAAAAATGTGGAGAAAAAAGTGAAAGTGACGAAATTTTAGAAAATGTGAACTGTGGGGAGTTGAGGGATTTTGAAGGAGCCTCTAATTGAAGGGCACTATTTTAAGCTCATTTTTGTTTGGCAGAGTTGGAACGAATCATCTAAAAAGTAACTTAATTTTTGAACTCTCAAATTTTCGCCAAATTTGTGTCAGCTTGCTCCTTCAGACACATCTCTAAACCAGAAGCTCATCACCATGTCGTCATATTTTCCATTCTGATCTATAACACTTTCAGAACATTTTCTCGAAACTTTTTGCAAGCGAAAAACCCTTCAGACCATAAAAAGTGAACATGAAAATACCCTTTTCGGACATCATAAACCAAAAATCTTGTTATTTATTTGAATGTTTCCTTGTTCCCCTCAGAGAGTCTTCTTCTTCTTTTATTTTGTTTACCTTTTCTCCTTTAAATTTTTGCATTTTCGAAAAATTTTGCATTTTTCAAAAACGGAAACGTGCGAAATCTTCTCAAATTATATGCTCTATTGCACTTTGGACTCTTTTTTTTCCATTTTTTGATTTCCTTTTGCTAAATCCCTCTCTTCGAGCAATGAACATAGATTTTTTGCTCAATGAGCACTGAAATTTTCTCTGAAAAAAAAAGAAAACTCTGGCCCCGAAAATTGAATTTTCCCTCATGTTTTCGTTCAAATCTCTTGCGGGGGTGACAGAAAAAAACAGCTGAAAGAGAAAAATTAACTGAAGAAAATCTTATTTTTTGATCTCGTCTAACCCTATGTTTGCCTAGCTAAACTCCAGGTAACAGGTGAAAATCCTGAAAAGAAAAGAGTGATTAATTTCCGGGGAAAAAGAGGTTTTTGTTGCCAATATGAGAAATTCTAATTTTGGCTGGCGCTTTGTTATTTTCAGATTTCAGATGGTTTTCAGAATGCAGAAGTTTCTCATTTTGTAGTTTGTATCGTGCGTTGTGAAATTTTTTTGACAAAGTTGGAATTGGGTAAAGTTCTAAGGAAATGAACGTTCACTTTTTGAGATTTGAAAGAATAAAAAAGTACTGAAATTTAGAAAAATTTCAATTGTTCTAGTTTTATGAGCATTTGAAAATGAGAAAGTCTGTAATCCAAAATAGCAAAATTGTTTAATAGTACAAAAGTTGAGGTTTTTAAAGTATGAAATTCAAAATTTTATGAAGTTCAATTTTTTCCGCCGGCACCAGAATCCCTTTTTCCAAATGTTTTTTCTCCAAATCTAGCTCGTTTGGCTCATTCGGCTCATTTTAGGCCAACTCAAACCACTTCCGACTTCTTGAACTCCCGATCAAAAACCACTTTAATAAACTTTACGGCACAAACTCCTCGACCAAAACACTTTACATTAATCTCCCCCCGGACCCCTTCAAACCAGACCAATGTTCTCGATAGTTTTTTTGACCTAAAAACCTCAAGATCAGAATTGAATCTCCCGCCAAATCACTTCAAGATCGAGTCCAAAATGCCTCTTAATCACCCAATCACTATCACCAGACACTACTACTCGCATGTGTGCCAAAAACCAATTTCCGCTTCCAAAAATGTTATTAACCACTCTTTCCCAAATATCACCTTTATTATGTTTTTCCCTTATGTGCAAAGAAAGAGCCACATGTTTCCGGTACGATGGTTGATGTGTAGATACATACAAATCTAATTATTATTATCAGTCTGATAAAAAGTTTTCGATATTCTTATATTTAGCCTGTGTGCATTTAGCCAAAAGGAATCGTCTCACGATTCACTGAAGTTCTTGGTTTGTTGCACTTTCCTTTACGCAAATCAAAAATTTTGGAAGATTTATCATCTTTTTTTCAGTTTTGAAAGTTTTAGGAAGATTCTGTAATTTGTATATCTACAGTAGTCTTGATAGTTTGTAGTCATCAATTATGACATAGGCAGTTGATATGAAAATATATAACATCTGCAAATAATAATTTATTGTCAAATGTCTTTTTCAAGAAAGGTTCAGAACTAGAGTTCAGAAAATCTAAAACTTTGAGAATTTCACGTGTTCAATTTGAAGCTAAAGATCAATTTTTTGAATTGTCCGCCTTTTTGGCTAAAAATGAATTTCGAAGTTGCCTTTCAATTTTGAGTTCAGTTCACATTTCTTCAGAATTTGGCTGAAATTCAAGCTCAAAGAATTTTGGAGCATTATGTGAACTTCTTTTGAAGCGATTCTTAAAGCCTAACTCGTTGTCTAAAACCTAAAAGTAATCTTCAAACCAACTACTAGGACGCTTACTTTCAGGTCTTGCCAAGATTATAAAACCAACTTAAGGCCACAGTTTGTTCAGCTAAACAATTCTAGATCAATTTCGATACTTTGGCTCCTTCAAAGATCAGACTTTGATCTCTAATAGAGCATTTTCCCATGACCTAATTTTAGTGTCCCATTCTATTCTTATACCCCTTTGTATTTTCATACCTTTTCTCATCCCCTTACCTTTTCTTCTCTTCATTTTACGTCACCTTCTTTCATTATTCTCATTTCCTTCCAAGCTAATCCTTTTTCTTTCTTTCTACGTCCTTTTCCTGTCAATCATCACCAGAACTCAAAACTCCCTTGTCAGAATTAAGAAAGAAAAACACTACGAATTTGAAATTAGAAGTTCCCAGTCAGGATATTCCCAGAAATAGTATACGGGAAGTGGAATCTGTTGTTTTTTTCAATCTTTTGAAATTCTGAGTACGAGTGAATTCGGAAGTTGAAGAGATTCAGAAAACCTCTAATTTTAGATAAGAGCATGGCTTGGAGTGAAGAAATTGGTGAGCTGTGAAGCTTGACGTTTTGGGTTTTTGGCATTTCAAGAGAAATGAGATCGCACTACTTTTTCCTCTTGTTTTAGTGCTCACCAAGCAATATTGATTTGTTTTTAGGAGCTTTTGAATAGTTTTGAATTGGTTAATAAGATGAGGCCGAAATAAGGATTAGGACTACACGATTGGCCTGAGCATACCTGAAACGCCTGATGGAAGGACTATGTATTCAGAGTAAATCAAGCTTAAGCTTGGCGAGCCTTAGCTAGCTTTGGTGGGGTAAATGAGCCTAAGTTCATTTTAAAACCCTTCTTAAAGTATGAGTCAATCTAACGTTCAACCTAAAACACAGCCTAAATCCTGACCTCTCCTACGCTTATCTCACGATACGTAGGCTTCCTTCTGCAAGCCTGAGAGCCTTATGTTGGTCTAGACTGTCCTAAAACAGTCCAAGCAATTTCGTTGACTGGTTCCCTAGACCGAAACCGGAAATAGAAGAAACAATATGATTCACAAATTTCCTTGGTGTGTATTCAACCGTGACTCATTTTCGAAGACTCATTAGATTCTCTAAAAAGTATTTTGGAAACTTTCTTTTTTGTATCTTGATCTTGAAGTTTTTAAGTTTTGAGATGTGCTCAGCCGTGACTGAAAACTTTGGGTTGAGCACATTTGGGCTCCATTCTATAAGAGCAGCTTGCAGTTTTAGCTCTCTGAGACTGGCCCAAATGGTCCAGATTAGTTTAGGCCTGAACTTACAATGAAGTTCGAACCCCTAAATTCCCAAATGAGCTGGCAATTTCAAATTATCAAAAAGCCCTTATCATAATTATCCATTTCGAAATGCAGTTATCTCACCTATTATTTTCAGCCCGTGGGTGTTATAATCGTTACCGTAGGCCACTGGGCTTAACCATCACATTTCAATTTCCTGTATTCAAAAAGGATTCACAGAAAAGTATGACCTCTTTTTTTAATTTCCTGTCATTTTTTCCATTATTTCAATCCGTGATACTTCCTGCTTTTCCACCTCAATAAAAAAATTCCCATTTTCCAATCACGGAAATCAAAACCAAATCACACCAATATCAGGTGTTTTTCCTTTATCACGTCTATGCAGATGATAATGACATTCAGAACGTTTGGCTCATTGCATAGACACTGATTATGCTCGTATTTTTTTCATTTTTTCTACAACCATTTACCAAGAAATGGCAGTGAAAAAAAGGAAATGGGCATAATAACATGAGTCAGGTTTTTTGTGCAAGACAAGACCCTTTTGTGCTCTTTTTGGAGGGCTCTTTTGCCTTAGGTCAGTCCTCTTGCCCTTTTTCTGATCCTTTCTTGACTTTTGAGTCCTCTTTCTTTCTAGATTCAGGAATTCCGAATCCCAAAAGTCTCACGACAATTCCAAAAAATGATTCTGATTCGAAATAACTTTTGCAGTCTCTCACGTACCTTCCTAGAAGTAATCTTAGATGGGATTTTTATGATTTGTCTGGAAATTTAGTTCGTACGGATTAGGTATATAATACAAGTGGATTCTGTCTTGTTTTTAGGTTCTAAACAGAAAACTTTTTGGGTATTTGAGACTGATTTGGAATGGTTTAGGCAAAGTTGGCGGACTTAATTCTAGACTTTTTAAACCTTTTTATTAACCAACTTTCAAATGACTTCGTTTGTTGTTCAGCTCATTTTTTTAAATCATTTTTTCTTGTTTTTGACTGACTTTTGTTTTCTACAAATCATTTCCATCTTATTTCAGTCTCTTTTTTGCTCCATATTATCTGAATTTTTGACCATTTCTAGCTTAATCTAGCCCTTTTAGCATACTTTGAGCACAAACTCATTGTGCCTGCTGAGCACATTTCCAACCGAGTTCAGACTCTTTTTGGTCTTTTCGATGCACCAGAGTAACATCTTTTGGCTCCTCCCCTTTTTTCAAAACTTCCAGGTCGGTGCACCTCTTTTTCTCATCTAATTTTATCAGTTTCACATCACTTTTTAACCCCAAAAAGAGATATGGATTTTCACCTGTTAGACCGCCCCCTTTGGCTCAGGAAGACTGACGTTTTACCAGCTGAAATTTATGAAGGAAGTTCCATTTTTTATTTATTTATATTTTTCCAAATTCGAAGTTTATTTTGATTTAGACTCAAAACGATTGACCTATATTTTGAAACCAAAAACTTCAATTCATATTCTGATCTGATCCAATTTATCACGTGTACTACAACCCTTTTTCCTTTTCTTCTCTTGAGTCAATATGACACATTCTTAACAACTCAATTTGTCATTCATTCCTCTCCCCACTCATCTGACTTCCAATTGTAGTCGTCGTCTTCTTCTTTTTGATTACTATGTCTAGAATTCTCGAAAGAAGATGTCTACGAACATCAAAACATACAATCACAGAGAGGAACTGAAGAGTACTCAGATATCACCCCATGGGAAAAGTATATAGAAGAAAAAGAGGAAAAAGAACGTCTGATGAGGAACAGCCAGACTTGGGTTATTCCTCCCTGATTTGTGGGTGGTGGTGGGAAAGAAAAAAAACTTGTTGGAAATTCTCACAATATTATATTTGTCACTATTTCATGAAATTTTTTCACATGGCTAAATTTAGAGCCGTCTTTTCCCAATAAGATCACTTTCATGGTAAAAAGAGAGCGTGAAAATATATTTATTTTGACATAATTTAGCCGAATCGGCTTGTCAAAGCGGATCGAGGCCTAATGGAGTCTAGGCCGCTTGTCAGTCTAGTTTAACCCAGCCTATGACAAGGTTTGAGCTCAGGCTAGGACCTCCTTTTTCAGACCTAACTAGACGAGCACAACCAAGGCTTTTTTGAGCTCCATTACTGGTCTAGCCATCCCTAACCACCTGTTTTTTTTCTGTATTTTGATGTTCCCCCTATGTTTTCCATTTCTTTTTTCCAACATGTTTTCCCCTCGCCAAATTTCCCTCTTTTATAACGTTTTTTGATTGGCTAACATTCAAATTCATTGATGACTCTACTTTTGACAAAATATACGGGAAAACCTGCATGATTTTGACGAGCTTTTTCACTTTTCGAATGCGTCACGCCCTCAATCACCAATTGCCTCACTTCAGATTATACCAGATGATATATGTAAGAATCAGAACTCAATGAAAAAATGAAGAAGAACACCTGCGCCACACACTGATTGGGGTGTGACGAATTGGCGACATTTTCCCATTTCTTTTGTTGGTTTTTTTTGGAGAGAGTTCCTGGTTCAGTTTTTTTTTGTTGTCCTGCGTGCTTTTCATTAGGGAATTTTCTTGAGAAGATGTTTTCTTAGAATTCCATCTTTTTGTTTTCTTTTCCATGGACTTTTTTTTGGATATTTAGACTATTTTCAAAGCACCCCAAGGGTAACTCGTTTTGAGCGGTTTTTTGTAAGGGCAAATTTAGGCCTGTTGGAGCCTTATTAGGCCTAGATTGTTCCAGATAACTCTCATGAAATTGTCTTGAATTCTAGTCAAAATTGGTCTAGACAAGTAGTCAATTGGATCGAAATTAGGTCAAAAACAGAATTATTGAATTCTTGAAATCTTCAAGAGTTTTCTGAGTTTTCTATTCAGACAACTTTTGGCCTAGTTTAGACTCATTTTGGACCTATTTGGAAAATTTGGAACCTCCATACTTTCTTACTAAAAAGGAGTTCTAATCCGTTATTTTTCTAAGACCACTTGGTTTTTTGATTCCCTTTTTCCAGCATAAACATTGTTTCCAGTCATTCTAATTCCAAGTAAAAGTTCTTTGACCACCAACCTTTGCGTCATCTTCTTTCCTCTCGATCACTTTTTTGGCTTCCGGCGACAAAAAACTCTCTGAGTTCACTCTCGTTTTTTGCCTAACACATACAAATTTGATTACCGTCCGTCCGCAGTCCCCCCACTCAAAAACCCCCACGTCAATCCCTCACTCATCTTGTTCATAGGTTACGGAAGGCTATTCAAAAGGAAAGAGTGTTCGTCCGATTTGAAATGAGTGTGACCTGTGAGAACAATAGGCGGGGAGGTGTCCTTTTGAAGGCTAGATGCAGAAGCAAAAGTTACCCTTCCCCATCCGCCTTCCGTCTAGGTACACACCCTAGATTTTCATTCATTTCAATGAATCAGAAAAAGGGGTGGAGACAACAAAAGAATGTAGTTAGTGGGAAGAGAAGAATATAACTATGAGTTAAGAACTGGTCATTTTCAGAATAACTCTAGAATCTTCCTTCCCTTTTTTCTTGTTTTAAGGATGTGTGTGTGTGTGTCTGTCTCAATTCAATTTGTCTCTATCTCTGGGGTGTCCGAATGATGTCAGAGAGCCCACTCCCGGCTCATAAGGTTTCTCCTTTAGGGGCTTCTCTTATATATTTTGTATATATTCTTTGATAATTTTTTTTCCTTCCATAGCTCTAGAAATCTCCGTTTCTTCTAATGATCAAGTCCAAATCTAGTGAAAAGGTAACAACTTTTTCTTGTATAAATTTTCGCTTCTTCACAAAATCGGTTTCATTTTATGTATTTCTATAATATTCAGATGCTCCTAGAACATGCTTTGCTCTACATCGCCGTGCCAATCATCAGTTTTAGTCTTTTGGTCTACATCTTTTATATTTTGAAAAGAAGACATCGTAATTCAATGAATGTTGGCTATCCATTTCCACCACCACAGAGAGGTAAGCTTTTGGGCTTTAAGGATCTTAAAGAACCACAGAATTTTGGTTTTTTTTTGGGGCCTAGATCTTCCCAGTTCAAATCTTATTCTCAAATCATTTCAGGACCAATTCCAACAGCTCCAGTCGACGAAGAAGCTCCACCATACACCGAGGCTGTGACGTGTCGAACAGACAATATTTTTGCAATCACTGGTAAGTTCTGTGAGACATTTGATTAGCATGTTGATGATGCTTTATTGATCAAGTAAATAAGTCTAGCTGATAAATTATAAGAAAGATGAGAAAAAGGACATTCTGACAAGACAAGGAAATTGAACAAATGAATAACAGGAATTAAGTGGGGAAAACACTAATTTGTAGTGGGGGGAACAGTCTGAAAAAGTTAAGGATAGGGTAGGAGAAAATAGGGACAAAGATCCAGTTGAGTCAAGAGAAGAGCTTAAGCTTAACCTGAATGAACCCTCAAAAACTAATTCATCTATAATTTCAGAACCCGACCTCTCTCGATATTACAACATGCACTATGTGGATGAATGTTACCCACCAAACTTCATCGTACCACCAACTGAACCACCACCACCATACCCTGGACTTGAAAAGGGACCACCACCACTGGACCCCATTGTCTACCATCGTGATGACATGTATTAGAGTAAAACAGCTTCAACTACATATACATAACCACGTCATAGTATCGACTATTTGTCCAGCTTTGCTTAATTATTTGTATATAATGTTTCAGCTAGTTATGTATAGCCCCCCAAATGAAAACACCCAAATCAATCGGGTCATTTTGTGTGGTCCTACGGGTTTATAGAATGTTTTTTTTGCTGCTTTTTCTAGTGTACTTTTTTGCATTTATGAATTGATTTTTGCAATGATAAAAATATTGAATTGATGATTTTTAGGTTTTGGATTTGAATGGACATCAGAAAAGTACAAAAAAAGTTATTCAGAAAAGAGAATGGAAAGTACAAAAAGACTAAAAACACGATTTTGTATGAATAAGGACAATAAAAAACGAGTCAAGGATTGCTACAAACCGGTTTGAAAGTTCTCAGAAGTAGCTGAAAACCTACCAGTATCCAGAAACTGCCGTATTTCAAGGTACAGTAACCTAAAATCTTCCAATTCTTTGAGCTTTCGGCTTGGCTGCTACCGTAGCCTTTTTGACCTGTTTGATTGTGTTTGCCCATGGTAGATCAAAACACGAACAAGGAACTTCATTTCCTCCTATTTTCCATCAAATTCAAATACCAGACACTTCGTATGACTCAATATGTCATTGGGGACTCCTCCCCATATGACAAGTGACATCAATCAGAGTTCACTTTTCAGAAAAATAAAATATTTTTTTGATCAGAACTTTTTTTGAGTTTAATAAAATTATAGTAATCTAATCAGGTTAACTCCCTAGGGTTTGTAATTGTTGTTTTGAACTTTTTTGGAGCAAATGTGCTCTAATGAACTAATCTTTGGAGCCCGATAGATCATTTTTGCAGGCCCACTTGATCTGATATTATGACTCCAGAATAACATTTCATCATGTAAAAAACAATAGTATTCAATATTATATCCTCTCCGCCTAATCCACGCCCCATGACTATTTTTGTTCTCACTCTAGAATAATCTATCGGGTCGAAAAGGGATTAATCCTCTAGTCCTCCCCCACTATGTAGACTTGCATTTTTTTTCGTATTTTTCTGATTCAAAATGTCAAATTTGTGGAATTTTTCGGTATTTCTAGCAGTTTCCGTGTGTCTGGTCACAGGACAGATTGGGATTCCAACTAGTAAGTTTTTGAGATTTTCTGACGGGAGAGAGTCGGAATTGTGACTTGATATGAAATTTGATTTGTTGATCTGAAGTAGGGCATGGTGTTCGGAGAAGATGAAAATGATGGCCTAGAAAAATATGGCCTAGAAAGCGCCAAGATGATTATGATTTTCAATCGGCCGTCAAATCAACTTGATGTTCAGAAATCCAGTGTGATAGCCAAAACATCTATTGGTCTATGACCTCATGAGTGTTCGTACACTTATTGGCCTAATTTACAAAACCCATTTGATGGCCTAGGAACCCCAAAAAGTAGCTTAGAGGTCACAATACAAAATTCAAAAACCCCAGTTTTCAGGCGAAGAAACCATCGAGGACTTGGTATCCTCTGGGTTAACGGAAAACGCTGCTGTCGGAATCGTCAAATTCGATCATAAACTTCAAGAGGCATTTGATATGGAGAAGACGGATCCAGAAGGTGCGAAGGAATTGGAAGAAGTACTTCACAATGATTTCAATGAGTATATTGATGGGTTGAGTGAAGATGATCAAGACGCTTATCAGAATTATATCAAAAAACAAAATTCAAAGAATTGATACGAATAAAGTTTTATTAACGTTGCAATTAGAAGAAGCTGTTACTCGATGACCAATCCTGCCAATCTCTCCAAGACAGCTTTCCTTGAGCATTAGTAAGATTGACATTGTGAACAAGGACTGCTTTAGCGCTAAATTTTTATTTATTAAAGCGCATTAGCAATAGGAAAATTACATGCTATTGCTAACATAACCGACTCTACTTTCATAGTACAACCATTTTCCATCGTTAGTGCAAGTGTGCAAGAAAGAAACCATGATCTCGTACATATCATTTTCCAACTCATCGACATCATTGTCTTCGGTATCAGCAGAGTAGTGATGAGGGTAGAAGGACTTGTAGAATGGAGAAGTGTAGAGACGGTCGTTGGAAGAACTGAAAAGTTCTGACGGGTTTTTGTAAAGCTGAGCCTAACTTACTGCCAATCAAAATCTTTCACAGAAACTTGATACTTGAACTGAGGCCGGAAACACTCCAAGTTTCCAGATATATGAAGTTTGACTCCATCGACTTCCCCGTGGAATATTGATAGCAAAAGTACAAAAAAGACGAAAAGACGAAGAATCATTCTTGAATGACGAGAAAGGAAGAAACTGAGAGCGACACATGAAGGCTCCTAATCGAATCAGAATATAGTTTTTATTTTCCGTACAGTTCCCAGGGAAGACCTCCATGGGAACGTCGTTTATGGGTCTGATCATTGATTCCCTACATTGGAAAATGTCAAAAGCATTGTTTATTTTCAGCAAAGCACAAATAATCAATAAATACTTGAACGGTTAGAAATGAGTTATTCCTCTTCTTCTTGCCAATCGAATTTCTCACTCATCCTCACTCCATTATTTCGCATTGCCAAGTGAACCATTTCAGAAATGAAGGTGTAGTCTACAGTATTTTGATATTTCAGTCCCATTAGATAAGCTTGGATACGGTGGAATTCAATCTGAAAGTTCAGATCTTATGAAGCTGTTTTTTCTAGCAAAACCAGGCTTACCCTTGGACAAAACTTCATCATTATCAATGACCCATCTGTAGTTCTACAAGCCTCTTTCATTGCAGCAACTTCCTTATTTTGCTCGCGATGCATAAATGACCAAGGTAGATTTCCTGAATTTCCAAAGATTAGATTTATTACCTCTCCTCTAACAATAAATACCTGAAATCAACTCGATCATCATATAAAACCACGACTCCATATCATCTTTTGGTGACTGTTCCTCTCCATAATGAGCTGCTAGGGACGCATATCGATTTGTTCCACGGAATTTTATATCAGTCCTTGGTGTTTTCAATTCACCACTTTTATCTTTAAATGATCGACAAATACCGTAATCGATAAGGGTTAGTTTCAATGATTCTGGGTTCTGATTGAGCATGTGAGGATCAGTGATACAGAAGTTGGATGCTTTTATATCTCTATGAACGTATCCCAGTTGATGGAGGGCTTGAATGGGTTGGATAGCAAGTAGGGCCAAACGGAGACCAGTGGAAAGGGAAAAGCGACCATCTTCAAAGAGGAAACGAAGGTTCATCAGGTTTTCTCCGAGCTAAAAAACAATCATGGTTAGGAAAATCTAATTCGTTTCCCTTACCAAAGGCATGATTATAAACTTAAAGTGTTCTTCTATTTTTCCTCGATCTATCATTCGAACCAGATTTTCCGCGCCTGAAATGTTCAAACTCATTTTCGACATCATTTCATCCCACCACTATAAACCTACTTTTCTTTGCCGCCTTCGTCATCACACTGTAATCTTGATCCAATCCATGTGAATGTGCTTCGCAAATTTCCAATTTACAAGCAAATGGTTTTCCGTCTGCTCTTCTCAAAACCTCATAAACTGCTCCGTATCTGCCTTGAGCAACTTTTTTGCCAACTGCATAGACACCATCTTTTCCACGAATCAGACAGTTTTTTGTGGGGAGTTTGTCTTCAATTGAGCAACCGGAAGACTCGGAGTTTTCGCAGCTTTCAAGATCAAATGACATTTTTTTTCTGAAAGAATAAAGTTAGTCAAAAATATTGAACAGAAAATATGGAACATTCATATGAAAAAAGTTTGAGAAAAACGAGCTTTCGAACTACGAAGAGCAATAAAAACAATAGCAAAAATCGGCTCCAATTCAAAGTCCAAACGAAAAACTATGATGTGGTCCCGTGGTAATCCCTACAACTTCAAAAGTTCACAACAAGATCAGGTGTATCACAGGGTATCATCTTACCTCCTTCGATCAAAAGGAACTAACTATCAAAATCAAAGAAACAAACAATGTGATATAGTCAATGTCATCGAAAGGCTCTTGGATGAATGCCGCCGATCGAGGCGTCACAAGGCTTCAAAGAACAGGAGAGGGGATGCTCAAAACACAGATGATTGGGGGTCAAGATCAAAGGATGGTGTAAGGGATGGTAAAGGGTAAGAAACAAATAGTGGGCGCATGATATTTTGGAGTTAGACATTCTGTTGAGGGAATTTAAAGTTTCAAAAGATTTTGTCAAACAATTCTGAATTGACTGGCAAAAAAGGTAAGGTTGACTGAAATTATATGAATTGAGGGGAGACCGGCTAGCCAAAAGAAGAAGGACATGAAACTGTTAAAAACCCTGATCCAAAAACTGGAAAAATTATAAACAAAACAAACATGGCGTCTTCAAAACAAGTCTAACGCCTTATTTCACTAGTCAGGGGCAAAAGTCAGGGGAATACCAATGCATTCAGTGAAGGTCTAACAGTCATCGCGCCGCAATCTTACAGTTGACATTCGTGTGATTCTGAAGCTCACAGTTTTCGAAGCAAGAATGATATTCTAACACCTCTGAAGTGTCAAAAATGAGCTTCAAGTCAACTTAGCTCAGTGTTTATCTTGATGTAATCCGCCTGATGATTCACACCAAAAACCTGTTTTTTCCTAAATCTCGGGCACCACTGGGTGGTCCGCTCACCACCCAAAAAACTAAACTAACTGATCAGATATCTTTTCTTTAGACAAAAAATAAAAATAAACCAATCAAAATATTTAGAGACAGAGAGATCCGATCAACAAAAGGTCTTTCTTCGAAATGCATCCCCTCTCCATTCCGTCATAAGACCCATATGACCTTTCACCTATCGTTAAGAAGTGGATTTCAAGAAGAGAGGAAATAGAGAAAAAGAGATCTGGAAAAATTAAAAAAAATGACAAAGCGAAAAAAAGGGGAGAAAAGTCAGGTGTTGTTTGAGAGAAAGGGACCTTTTCCTGTCAGAGAGAAAGTGATAAAACTTGGCTCAGTGCCAAGTGTTATATGTCACTTGATAGAGAAAACAGGGGTTAACCTATACAATTGATGATGATGATAGTAGGAAATCAAAAATCTCATTTCACAAAATTACGTCTGTCTACACACACAGAAATCGGCGGCTCGGCGAGCAACAGGGAAACAATTTTGAAAGGAAGGAAGGCATGTCGGAAAGAAGGATATTGCAAGACAGATTCTCTCCCCTCTCACTTGTTTACAGAAAAACTGAACGGATAGAAGGGAAAGGGAACTGAACGGATAATATGTATAAGAGGGAGCACGTAACTTTGTTGGTTATGGGAGAAAAATGGAGTATGTACGGTTTTTGAACTTTTGTAGGAGCTTGGAGAGAAAAATGGCTTGTGAACTATGAGGGGTCTGGAGTAGGTTTTGTCGAAATTTTGCCAATATTCCACTTATGAGGAGATTCAAAAATAATTAATGTTGAGCTTAAACCTAATTGAGAAGGCATAAGGAAACTAACCTAATCACTGGTTCCAGCCAGGGTTCCAATTTGCTGAATGACTTTTAGGGAACATTGAAGACTCTGAAACAGAGCTCAGAGGCTAGGATTCAGAGTCTAAATAAGCTCAGAGCCGACTACCAACAAGATAGAGCCTATAAGCTAGAGCCATGGATAGTGAAGGAGCCTAAAGCCCGAAGTCTAAAGCCTAGAGTCTGAAACTTGGAGCCCAACGTCTGTGTCCTAAAGCCTGGAGTCTGGAGACTATAGGCAAGAGATAAGAGTCATGAGCCTAGATGTAGGGTCTGAGAAAAACTTCAACTCAACTCAACCTATTCTTCCTCGGCACCTTTCTAACCTCACATATTCCTAACGACTTCCAGTCTCGTCTTTTATACTCAAACTCTAAGAATCACATTCATACTTCTTTTTTTCTAATTCAGAACCTGAATCTCGGTTTCCTTAATGTTCTTTTCCTAATGTGTTCACATGAAACAAGAAAACAAGCCCAGACTCCAAAAAACCGCATCTGGAGTCCATTCATCTTGTGAAGGGGAAATTTCTAGAACAAATGGGGTGAAACACACATAAAAAAGCACATAAGATGTATGAGAAAAAAGACATCTGGTGAAAAAATCTCGCAAGATTTAAGTTTTTCATGAAGATATGAGAGCTTTATATCTGAAAAATATGTGGATTCCGGAGGGATTTTTGAGATGCCAAAACACTTCAAATTCGATTTACAGAACGTTCGAAAGCGCTATGAGGAATTCGCTGCTCATATTGGGTGAGCCGCAACGATAAAATTCAGTTTTGTGATACGGAGTTTATTCTACTTTTCAAGCCCAATATCTCGTCTCTACAATTGCGAAACATTTTCGAAATCCGAAAATTTAGGAAAACAATTTTTTGCAAAAGAGCAAAAAAGTATCCATTTTCCTGTTCTCAAAGAGATAAGATGCTCAAAAGATAACAAAAAGAAATTTCGAAACAAACAAGTAAAACTCAAAAAGTTAAGTAACTCCTTTGGATACTCTCCTCTTGCTCTCGGAGCAGCAAAACCTCTCGAGTGGCTCTGGGTCAAAAGTAAAGATGTGCTCATCGTCTTCTCGTGTGTTGTGATGCTCCAAGAGCTACCAAGAATCTGAAAAAAAGAATGGTGGATTTTATTGTTGTTTTCCGCCCTGAACGAAAAACAACAACTGTCCTTCACTGAACCCCAGAAAAAATTGCTGACTTCTTGAGCAAAAATCCAATTTTATGAGAGCAATAAAAATCGAAAACTTACAGACAACATTTGAAGAAAAGAAATTCGATAATTTAGTAGTTCAGAAAAGGCACATTTTGGTATGAAAAAGTAAGAAGAAGTCCAGAGAAAAGGAGACTAGAAGTACCAGAAAAATTAAAGAAATTGTGATTTTTTTGTATTAAATTCAGAGGGAAATGGGGCAGAAGGGGGACATTGCATTTAGATTCTCTGGTTGGACATCAAATCGCTCTTGACACTCTTCTCATCAAGATCCGACATCTCGGATGCTTGAACTTGGAAGAGGGATTCCAATCCGAGGGAGGCCTTCAGAGCACGGACCGAGGAGGCGTAGAGCATACGTCTGCGGACTGGAGCGTTGTCTGGGCAGCTGAAAGAAAATAAGGATAAGATGTGATTTGAAATATTTGGATGTATTGCTGATTGACTTTTAAGTTTCGAAGCTTCAACTTGGCGAAGCTGCCTTGATTGACAGTGTCACAAGTTATCACCGGAAGAGTACGAGCTTCAAGGAAACTCTACTGTATCGTGTTCGTTTAGTTTCCATATATTGCTTCCTTTCAATAACTCTTGACTGATTCTTACCAAAAATGTGAAGTGAAATTGGAGATAAAGATGCATAAGAAATTCTTTGACTAATCACTCAAAAAATAAGCACACGTTAGCTTTTTTTAAGGATGAAACAACCAATTGGCCTCATAACTAATCCAATCTACATCAATTCTTCCTCCTATTCTGGTTTTTGAAGTTCAATCAAGCACTTACTATTGAACGAAGATGACCTTGTTGAGTGTGCTGGTTCCTTCGGCTCCCTGTCTTTGGACAGTCACCTCAACATCGACGGCAGCGTATCTGTAATCATGAATCGATTTGTTTCGATTACCTTGTTGTGAGATATCATGAGTTTTTTTCGGTGTTACTGTTGTGATGAGCAACATAACCAGATGTCAAATTCACAGCGAAATACTATTATTTTTAAATTCTGTACACTCTTCATTCATTTCAGCTTCATTGTGTCAAAATGTTTACCACTCCTTTCTCTATGCTGGTTTTTTGGAGTTATTATGGATATAGTCAACGCAAGCGTTTGCATAAGCGCTCTAATCCAATGTCCAAAAAATAGCGTTTAAAATGAAGAGACGCAGAGAAATTTTTCTTTGCGTCTCTTCATTTTGAACGCTATTTTTGGACATTGGATTAGAGCGCTTATGCAAACGCTTGCGTTCACTATACACTGTCACTCTCTCTCTCTCTCTCTGTAGCTTATCTGTGAGGATTGTGAACGATTTTTTGCTAATATTTCCGTCATTTATTTTCCAGAATTTTCATAAACCTCTAGTAGTCAAGACAAGCGTTTCTTCAAGTTATTATCGAACAGAGATGACTTTCTCTCGTCGCTTCAAAGTGTTTCTTTCACAGTTTTGTCTCATTTCAAGGAGGATCAAGAGGGAAATAATGGAGTATTCAGTGCAATTCTCTGCATATCTGTTCATTTTTCATCCGGGGTTTCTCGCTGTCACTCATTCTTTCATTTTCTGTTAGCTCTCTTCTACGGAAACATGCGATACTCATCAGATAATCAACATTGATTCATCTTGTTTTCTTTATTACATCCTCAATTCACGCGAGTTTTCGCTTTTCTCGTGAAGCATTACATTCAATCTACGTCATCCATAAATTCACAATTCTTCTAATGACACATCCTCTTCAAACTATTACCTGCACTCCTTTCCATCCTCGACAAGCTTCTTCATCTCCTCAACGAATTCTGAGTATGGGGCGTTCTTGTCTCCAACCTTCTCGACAACGATGGCAGTGTCGTTCTTGTCAATCTGAACACATTTTGTTATTAGTTTTTCTAGATACAAGTCTAATAAAACCTCACCTTGAAGATGATGTAGCTGTGTTGATGCTTGTTGTGGAGAAGATCGTAGGCATTCTTGCACGATGGATCAACCTTGACTCCAGAAGCCTGTACAAAGAATCCTGGTTGAAAACTACTTTTTACGTATGTCATTTTTAGATTTTTCTTTCAGAATATTTCCACGCATTAGAATTGTTAGAATAGATTAAAGAAGAGCAAACAAAACAAAACTCCAAACGTGATTTCATTGTGATAAATTTTTCGATAAAAACACACAACACATACATAAAACGGTTTGGGTTTGGGGATGAATTCGCGGGGATCTGTGGGTGAGGGGGGAGCGTTGAGAAAAGTGAAAAAAGGAAATAAATAAATACGCAATAGAAGATTCGACAAAAACGGATTGAAGAAGAAGAGATAGAGATTGAATAATTCCGGGGGGAAAAGAGAGTACGACATTAGAAGAATAAGAAAAGGCATTTACAAGAGAGAAAATAAAATCGAAATCGATTTCCGATGGTTACCCGGCACATTGTATTAAATTAGTGGGTACACAAAGAAGCACAGCTTCGCCCCCAGAATATATCAATCATCAATCAATCAAAAAAAGAAAACGATAAAAAGTAGGGAGGATAAATTAGATTTTGTTAAGAAAGAGGTGATAAAGAATGTGAAGAAAGAAGAAATGGTTGAAGAAGTCGACGAGAGCCACCACATCGTCATAGCCATAATCATAGGTCAACGACAGACACTTGTGGCTTTTCAGATACGAACATGGAGGGAAGACAAAAAGAAGGAACAAGTGATGGTTTTATGGTAAAAAGAGAGAGCACACTCGAACATTCAAACTGCAAACCCAACAAGCACGAAACACGGCATTCGAGGAAGACGTGGAAAAGTGATATGAGACGTTGTAGAAGAAACAGTGACGATGAATATGACGAAGTGGTGGACAACGACGACGTCTTCAGAAGATCAGGTGTTTAGTGATCTCCGTACTTCTCTCCCAGCTTGTTGAGGAGCTCCTTGTGGCTCATCTCGGCCTCATCGGAGACCTGAAGATAAAAAAGAATTAGATGTGGGAAATCCGACGGAAATCTATGAATGATTAGCATTGAATGGTCCGATACATAATCAGAGCAATACGAACCAGAGCCGGGCCTTGTTGTGGTTTCATCTAGGCTCTTTCTTCGTAACAGATATCTACTCAACACTATTCGCAAAGGAGGGACTTCGCCGTGAGACGGACAAGGTTCTGATACGACCAGTTTCGCGACACACATTCAAATACTCTTTTTCATCTAATTTCAATAAACGTTTACTCGACCCGTACCTGGAACTGCAAGATTTTTCCGGTTCCCAACGAGGCCTTAATGGCGGCGGCTGAAGAGGCGTACACCATCTTCTTCTTGATGGAAGCACCGTCTGGGCAGCTGAAAAAGCAAGGAATAAATACATTTGCAGACGACTTTTTATTCTTACATTTGGAGGAACACAATTTTGTCCATCTTGGACGTTCCAGCTCCCACACGCGAGCACGTGAATTTGAAGTCGAAGACGGCGTAACGGCAGTCGGTCAAGTTTTCGGTGCGAGCCTTGACGTCGGCGACAAACTTGTCGAAGGCAGCCTTCGACGAGTCCTCATAATCGTCTCCGCTGATCTCGAGCTGATCCTGGGTGACAGCCGATTCGACGATAACCTTGTTGTCCTGAAAACCAATGTCTTTATAAGTTTTGACAATGAAAAATGACATTTGAGCTGGGAAAGTTTTTCATTTGCAACAGCTTGATGCTTAGGTTCAAAAGCGCAGCACGGCTTGATAAAAACATGTAGATCGCGACGGGACCCAATCAGGGCGCCCTCATAGATAAGTATCGAACTCTCGCAAATGAGGAAAGAATCCTTGAAAGGAATATATTCAATTTCTCAGCTTAAAAAGGATTGTATTCGTTTCACTATAACCAACCTCGATCTTGAAGATGATGTAACGGTACTCCTTTCTGCCTTCCGAAAGCTTTTGGAAAGACGTCTGGACGTCTGGGTCGACCATAACTCCGGAACTCTAAAATACAGGCACACATAGTTATAAGGGGGTTAGAATATCAAGACCACATTCGGAAATTTAGTTTTAGTCTTCATAAAACCACACTTCAAATCAAACATTCCAAACTTTCATTTATATTTTTATTCATGTTCTAGGCAACTCACCATCTTGATGTGTTTCTGTTGTTGGGTGGGGTGGAACGAATCCGAGAATCAAGTTGAGTCGCCTGTAAGGATTGAATGTTTAATTTCATAATCAATCGATAACATTTCGAATATGAAAAGTCAAGAGCGTATCAATCAGGAGGTGAAGAAGCTCACGAGGGAAAAGAGGAGCAAAGCGAACACGAGTGTAACCAAGATAAGAGCGTTGGGAGAGAAAGGGGAAGAAGAAAGATAAGTGTGAGGTATATAATGGTAGTACTAGTGGTTGGTGGAGGACCCCAATGGTTCATCACAGTGTGAGAGAGAAATAGAGAACGAGGACCCCAGACCTAACCCTCTATTTCTTCTACTAGCCAGTCGCCCAGCCACCCGCGTCCCAAACAACACAGAGTGCTGCTTGCCTTGAGCGCACGTCCGCTTAGAAAAAAGGCCGGACAAAAGAGTACAGAACAGGGAGAGACACGATGAGAGATAGTGACAAGTAGAGGGGGAAAGAGAGAAAGGCGACGCGGACAGCAGCAGCACCACCACCACTGCAACCAAACGAATGGTCATCTTTTCCCGGGGAAAAAAAAAAGAAGAGAGTGAACGATCTGAAGAGGAGCTAGTAGAGAGAATAGAGAGAACCGAGCAAACATTCGCCATGTGCAACACTCACACCATTGTCCGACCCGTTACTCTCACTCCCGAAATAACAAAAAAAACAGGTCTAGTTTCTCTTCTGCAAAAGGTGCTAAAGGCTATGGGTGCTAAAAGAAGGACAAGAATATCAAGAAAATTAGGTTTAGTCATCCCATCAAAGAGTACGTTATATACACTTTTGACTGGTATCAATTGGGGGTGGAAAAAGAAGGGGAAATAGGAGAGATTAGAAAGAAAACCACCCGTTTTTGTGTTGTACACAACGTTATGATGAAGACGGTGTGTGCATGAGTCAGCCAAGTATCAAGCACAGAAAATGACGAAACTGTATCAAAAAAGACGTTGAAAGCAATGGCTGTGAGATAATATTTCTCTTCGAAGTCTATCGCAAATAGAATGAATGAACGGCAGAACATCTGGTTCTCGCCGAAACTTTTGAACAAAACACATGTTTCCGTTAGATTTAAAACTTTTGAAAACACTGCCACATCAAACAAAATTATTATATAGAAAGAACTTGAAAATACATCGATTTCGGCTTTTGAAAGCGAAAAGGACACAACACGATGCGACGGAGGGGACGACGCACAGTGGAAACAATAGTTGATGAGAGTAATTAGCGAAAGGAACTCGGTGGCTGCGACAGTCGAAGCGTATAATCTCTACTTAGCGTACGCGCAGGACAACTACACCGCCTCCACCTCTCTTTACAGTCACTACTTTTTTTACTTTTCGGGCCTTTAACAAAGTTCATCAACTTTTCTTGGGTAAATGATTCAAGACTACAGTCCCCATGTGTTTTGTGCGGATGAAAATGAATTGAACAGAGAGAAAGAGCATCCAGACTTCAAAAGACAAAGCTAGCCTATTGAAATGGTTCAGTCGGAAAGATGGAAGAAATGGTACAGGCGAGACACCACTGTAAATTTTGAAACAATAGGCCACGCCCATTTGTTATTTGTTGTTGATTCATGTGATGATAATATTAGTCATCGCTTCCAAAAAATGATTGAACGAAAATTCTAGAAAATACAGTTATATTCGATTGATAATGTTTACGGGGAACTTTGGTTTTTAGGAATTTCATGAACAGAAAACGGAGCCACACACCGAATGGAATAGAATTTCAAAGCTGATACATAAAGCCGACAAAAGAATAAAAAACGACACGAATGCCAACTTATTGTGGGTAAGAAATTCAAAAAAGAAAAACGATTGCGAAATCAGAATAGCTCGATTATTCCGAAAAGTCGGATAAAAAGACGAAAATCGTTCAAGGACAGTCTCTGTCAGTGTGTGTGTTCTGTGTTTGAGCGATGTGTCACTCAAAAACCACCCAACACTCTCAAAACGAAAAGGGCAGACTATCGATTGTTAACTGACTGGCTCATCAGTGGGATTCCGAAATGATGGCGGAGAAGAATCAACTGAGGAATAGCCAGTGAGAAGTGCCAGATGTTGTAATGTGCGACCGACAACACACGGGGCCGTCGATCGCTTTCTCTTTTCGTATTCCGGGGCGCTGTGTTGCTACTGCAGTGTCCTCTAGGCACTACACTTCGCAGCATCCGCGCCGACCCCACTTCTCAAGAGTGTCCAGTCCGATCCCTTTGGCTGTTGCCCACTCAATCAATGGGAAAGGCGAAACATAAAAATATGATATATGGATGACACAGAATTCCTTATTTTCCTAGAAAATTCATTCTAAACATTCTAGAACAAAGAAGACGATGAATCATCGTTTTTTTTTCAGCAAATCTATCGATAGGCGAAGCGGTGTAGACGAGGTGAGAAAAAAAACGGAGGAGACACTGAATGAACAGGAATCTATATCGCCGGGTATCGCGGCACGCGCGCCGACCGTCCCAACGACTGATTCATTCAAATGACCCGGCGCTGGAGAAGCGCGGAGCGCCGCTGCGCGCCGACGCCTGTCCGTTTTCGTTTTTCGGTCGCTTCTCATCGATTGACACAATGGGCCGTCGTCTGCCGCGGCGCCGCGCCTTCTTTTTCTGAATCAATCCTTGAAAATGAATAGAGCGGGATGGTTCTTCCTACATTGAGAAAAAAAAAAGAAGTTTCGCAATAATCGTCATGGGGTCTCAGAGAATGACGAAGGATGTGGAGGGAAAAGCGGATTTCGAAATGAGCATGGAAAAAATTGGGACCACGAATTAGAAAAAGTTGATGAGCAACCGGAAACAACAGAAACAGGTGACGAAAGATGGTTTCGAAACAGAACTAGGAGAGTTTCACAATTTGAGACGATTTTTACGCAAAAATCACTCAAAAGCAGCGACCGCGAGTTTAATTTATGAGGGAAAATTAAAAAATCGAAGAGAAGGTATAGGAATTTTCTGGAAGAAAAGAATTTCGGGCAGCTTTGAATGAAAAACAGCGCAAAAATGGCCGCCAAGAGACATCAGCACCTTATTTTTAGCGCGAACATCAATTTAATTGTGATTTTGGCGCCGGAATCCTGAGATTTTTATTAAAAATCCACTGAAAAGCAGCAAAACATTTCGAAACAGTGACAAAACTGTTCGGCGGGCTCTATTCAAATTCAAAAAAATCCCTTCTTCGTGGCGAGACCCGCCGCTCAAAACAGTGGCAATTTGAAATTTAACGATGGAGCGCGGTTGCACGACACGTCGGGAGAATTAATTTTTGCCGTTTCTTATCTTTTCAGGTCTTTTCAGGCGGATTTTCGACGTTTCTAGATGAAAAAATATTCTTATCGAATGCAAAAAATAAGAATAAAGGGAGACCGAGTCTGTTTTCAGTGGATATCGTGTGGATTTGACTGCTTTTAAAAAAGTAATGTTCGTCAGATTGTGTGATGAAATTCCGGCTATTTTTCGCCTCGAAAAGCGTGAAGCACATAAAATGGAGTTGTCTATGTAAGAGGTTTCAGTATTTTGTTGAAAAATTCTAATGAATCGCCATCAGAAATCATAGAAATAAAGCAATTACAAGCGATAGAAGGGTTTCGTTGTGAAACTCATGTTGTTTCCGAATATAGTCGAGAACTGATGAATGTGAGTTTGAGAAAGCCGACATAAGTTTCAATCTTCGTCTTGTCAATTCACAAAAGGGCTCACGATTCAAGCTTTCAGCGTAGAATCTGAACTAAATTTAGCGAAAAATTGTAAAATAAAACGAACGAAAACTGATCATTACTGCTTTTCGACGCATTGAAAATGAAGACGACCCCCGGACGACACACAAATAACCCATAGAAATTACACAAAATCTTTGAAATCTCAATGGCTGGCAGAGGAGGAACAGAAGGCGGGGAAGCACGTGGGAGAAGAGCATCCAAAGAGTTGCGAAATTCCAATAAAACCAAATGATCGAAAGAGATTTGACAGTAAAGTTTAAATTAAATCCAGTTCTACTCGATTTCCCAGCGACGGGGCGAAAGTGTAAAAAGTGATATGCAAATCTTTCGTAAATTGTGCTCGCCGAGCACATTCTACCTCGAGAGAAAATGAGAAATATCTCCCGGGAGAAGAAGAAGAGCAGAAAGGCAGCTGTTTGTGTAGAAAGAGCGAGAGAGAAAACGTTTTTTTTTGTGTACAGTGGGGGCGAAAGTGATTCGCTGTGGGGAAAGAAGGAAACAACGGGGGTGGAGAAGAGATGAGAAATGAAAGAAAAGAAAAAGAGAAGGGATTTAAAAAAATATGGTTTATCTGAAAAATATTGAAAATAGTTAGGTACCATAGTTAGCAAGAAAGAGGTCAGAAGTGCTGATACTGTCAGAATAATGATGTTAGAGGGGAAAGTTTGATTTTGTGCAGCTTTCAGAAAAAGTTTATCAGCGAAAGTAAACTCCCTCACTATTCTGACAGTATACAAGAATGGTTTATTAGCTTTATAGTAGTGACTCTAACACAAGTCTCGAGAATCGTCCAAACCGTCAACTGTAACTTTATCGATAAGTTCTTGCCTGAAATTCAAATACTTATATTGAAACTCAGAAAAAAAACTAACCATCCGTAAGGAGTATTGAAGTACTTATCAGCCCACAGTTTAGCTGATGATGCCGGACCCGGATTGGTTTTTTGAAAGACTTCATGCCGGACATAAGCCATAGTTTTAGCCATGAGTTCTATTTGAGATGCTTTGGATTTTCCCTTCTTTCCGAGTAAAGCACTGTTCACGAGTTTAGCTGTCTGGAAAAAGGCAGAAAAGTAGAAGATTACTTTGTCGAACAACTCACCGCTTCCCTTTCCTTTTGATCCAAATATTGATGGAATTCAGAACCATCCTCTGGAGAGAAGACCATCAAAGTGAAAACTCTTTCGATAATAATCATTCTCTCATCCTCCGGACGTCCTGCAGTTGTCATCAGATGCTTTCTAAAGTAGGTCACTGGCTCAGTCATTTGTCCAGCACGAATCATTTCAATGATATGTTGTTTTCTAACAGCAAAATGAATATCTGGATCATCGAGAATACCCGGTGGCATCTTCTCAATAGCTTCATCCATTCTTCCAGCCCAAATCAAATCTCTTATTTCATTTCTTGCATTCATCTCTGCAATTTCTTTCTCTGGAAGTGGAATCTTCATCTCCTTGCAGAATATCTCAACGACTTCAGAGTGTCCATAGTGAAGAAAATAGTCGAGGACAACTCTGAGAAGCTCATGACGGGATGGTTCTGGACGCATTACACCTAAGAAATTCTGGAAGTGGACATCTTCTGCTTCAGACGTATTTTCAGACTGTGGGGAACAGCTTCTGGAGGAATCTTGGCGACAGATGGCTGATCGTCTGAAATTTTAGTAAATTAGAAGTTTTAGGTCTGTCTTGGATGATATGAGAAACCAATTTTGGATAAAAATCTCTTTGAAAAATTCATTATCAGTACATTATCAGTAGTAGTAAACAAAACTTACGTGGCAGTTGGTAATGCAAAATTTGGAAACTGTTTATTTCGTGCCGCCATTGGGAACCATTCATCTTTTTCTCTCTTAACAGATTGTTCACTTCCATTTGACAATGTTTCCCATGTCATCGCATCTTCATCAGTGCTTTGTGATCCTTCTGATCCATCTGTATCAACATCTGAATCTCCTGGTTCATAAGGTTCATATTCTTCACCAACTCCATCGTACAAAACGTCATCTTCTTCTTCATCTTCAAATGGACTATCCACTTCAATTACATCAATACGTTCATCACGATCTCCTTCGTCATCACTGCTGTCTTCACCGTCATCCATATTTGGATTGTCCATTAAGTAGGGATGGTTAAGATCCATTTCTGAAACAAAAAAGATTGTGAAAAAGGAATAATCAAAAGATAAACAGTATCCAAATGAAGTTGATTTCATAAGGTTTTTCCGGCGTTATCTGTGATTTTTTGAAGCTCCCTTCTCAGTATAAACAGAACCCTAACTTTCCATTTTCAAAAAACTATGAAAAAAATCTACAACTAATAAGCAAAAGCATCGAATGTCGTGGTCACAAGTTTGTGTATAAAAGGATGCAAATCAATAGTGGAAGAGGAAAAAGTGGCCGAGGGACGAGTAGAGAAAACGAGACACGAGACACCAACCCAACGTGATGCATTTGCTATTCTCTCTTTCCTCTTCTTTTCTCTTCAGGCATTGAAGAATGGTGCGCCTTTACGCGCTTCCATCAAGGTTAAAAGGAGACAGTATATTCGAAACAACAAAAATCAAGGCAAAATGTTTATTAGATGAAACTAGACGGTTTCAATATATACACAAACATTATTGGAGACTCTTTTCTTTTCAAAGCAGAGCCACTTCACTTTCTTCTACAGCATTGTCCATTTCCACATGGAGAGTAGTTGCTCTGACAGGAGCATGAGTTAGTTGGAGTCTGTTGACAGGATTGGGTAGCTGGTTGAGCTTGTTGGCAGGAGCTGGAGCACGAACTCTGGCAAGCAGTCTGACATTGTTGAGCTGGTTGTTGTTGTTGGACACATTGTTGTTGACAGGATTGTTCACATTGTGGAGCACATTGGGCAGATTGAGCAACAGAGGATTGGAGGACAATTTGGATAACAGCTTGGGATGAAGCTGGGGCCTGGGTAGTGGAATCTTGGTATGGGTTGTACATTGGAGCAGATGGTTGAGCTTGTTGGGATGTGCAGGAGTTGTCACAGGCTGGTTGGCAGGCTGGAGCACAGTTGGAGGATCCTTGATTGTTGTTGTTGTTGTATGGGTCGTACATTGGAGCAGATTGTTGAACTGGGTAAGATGGCTGAGCTTGTTGGTACACTGGTTGAGATTGTTGGGAAGTGCAGGAGTTATCACAAGCTGGCTGACAAGCTGGAGCACATTGGGATCCCTGGTTCTGATTGTTGTATGGATTGTACATTGGAGCAGATTGAACTGGTTGAGCAACTGGAGCACTTTGTTGGCACATGTTGGAGCATTGGGTGTTACAGGCAGAAGAGCACTGTTGAGCTGGTTGTTGTTGTTGGGCACATGAAGATTGACACTGTTGTTGGCATTGTGGTTGGCATTGAGCTTGAATCTGGAGTTGGATGTTGATCACTTGTGGAGCTTGAGTAGTTGTAGTGGTAGTTGTGGCTGGGGTGCATTGAGCTTGGCATTGTTGTTGGCATTGTGGCTGGCACTGAGAAACTGCTGGAGCAGATTGACATTGTTGAGTGCAACTCTGTTGGCAAGCTGGAGCACATTGGGTAGCTTGGACCTATAAAAACTATTTGATATATGATTTAGATTATTAGAAACTGTACCTGAACAGTTTGAGTCTGTTGTGGTTGAGCGCAAGAGCAGGATTGTTGTGGTTGTTGTTGTTGGATTGGAGCAGATTGAACTGGAGCAGATTGGCAAGAGCATGATTCGGTCTGTTGAACCTGTTGGCACGAGCATTGGCTCTGTTGTGGCTGAGCACATCCACACTGTCTCTTTTCACGAATCACATTGCCCTATAATTGGGGTTCATTGAGATATGAAGTTTTATATAAAGTTTACTTACAGACACCACGAGGGCGCAAGCAAGGAAGGCAATGGCAAGTGAAGTGAAGCGCATGATTGGAACTGAAGGAATCAGATGGAGATTTCATGATTATCATTCGGCTTTTATACTCTTTCCCACTCAACACTCCGCCTTGTATTGACTAGACTATATCGGCATTAGTTACTCACAAAAAAGTTTGGAAGGAACCAGTTAGACCCATCCCTTTCTCCGCAATCAAAGATTATTTAGATAGCCTCCTCTCGACTTTTTTGCTCTTTCTATCAACCGAACACTTTTTCACGCGATAAACTGTTTGCCGCCAGCTTGCCATGAGCAATGCGGAAAGAGTTGGGCGGAAAAGAAATGAAGAGTATAAAAGCCAATAGATAATCATAGATTCTTCATCTGATTCCTTCAGTTCCAATCATGCGCTTCACTTCACTTGCCATTGCCTTCCTTGCTTGCGCCCTTGTGGTGTCTGTAAGTGAACTTTATATAAAATTTCATATCTCAATGATTCCCAATTCAGGGCAATGTGATTCGTGAAAAGAGACAGTGTGGATGTGCTCAACCTCAGCAGAGCCAATGCTCGTGCCAACAGGTTCAACAGACCCAATCATGCTCTTGCCAATCTGCTCCAGTTCAATCTGCTCCAATCCAACAACAACAACCACAACAATCCTGCTCTTGCGCTCAACCACAACAGACTCAAACTGTTCAGGTACAGTTTCTAATAATCTAAATCATATATCAAATAGTTTTTATAGGTCCAAGCTACCCAATGTGCTCCAGCTTGCCAACAGAGCTGCACTCAACAATGTCAATCTGCTCCAGCAGTATCCCAGTGTCAGCCACAATGCCAACAACAATGCCAAGCTCAATGCACCCCAGCCACAACTACCACTACAACTACTCAAGCTCCACAAGTGATCAACATCCAACTCCAGATTCAAGCTCAATGCCAACCACAATGCCAACAACAGTGTCAATCTTCATGTGCCCAACAACAACAACCAGCTCAACAGTGCTCTTCTGCCTGTAACACCCAATGCTCCAACATGTGCCAACAAAGTGCTCCAGTTGCTCAACCAGTTCAATCTGCTCCAATGTACAATCCATACAACAATCAGAACCAGGGATCCCAATGTGCTCCAGCTTGTCAGCCAGCTTGTGATAACTCCTGCACTTCCCAACAATCTCAACCAGTGTACCAACAAGCTCAGCCATCTTACCCAGTTCAACAATCTGCTCCAATGTACGACCCATACAACAACAACAACAATCAAGGATCCTCCAACTGTGCTCCAGCCTGCCAACCAGCCTGTGACAACTCCTGCACATCCCAACAAGCTCAACCATCTGCTCCAATGTACAACCCATACCAAGATTCCACTACCCAGGCCCCAGCTTCATCCCAAGCTGTTATCCAAATTGTCCTCCAATCATCTGTTGCTCAATCTGCCCAATGTGCTCCACAATGTGAACAATCCTGCCAACAACAATGTGTCCAACAACAACAACCAGCTCAACAATGTCAAACTGCTTGCCAGGATTCGTGCTCCAGCTCCTGCCAACAAGCTCAACCAGCTACCCAATCCTGTCAACAGACTCCAACTAACTCATGCTCCTGCCAGAGCAACTACTCTCCATGTGGAAATGGACAATGCTGTAGAAGAAAGTGAAGTGGCTCTGCTTTGAAAAGAAAAGAGTCTCCAATAATGTTTGTGTATATATTGAAACCGTCTAGTTTCATTTAATAAACATTTATGCTTTGATTATCGTTGTTTATCATTGTCTATCAAACGGAAATGCAGGGAGCACCCTGCACAAATTTCAAAACTTCTAGACCTATAATATCATTTTCAGTCAATGGCGTCACTGTTCTCTTTTCGAATGTTTTTGTTTTTGAGTTCAAACTTCCCTTAACTGTATTGTTTTCATCATGTCACATACTCCAAACACATTTTCTCTACAACTTCCTGCACCTCTTTTTGTTATCAAAACTGGAAATAAAAAGCGAGGGTTATCAAACCTCTGTTAGACCGGCGGGGAGAGTACATCAATCGTGAAAGATGACTTTTCAGCAGCCAAATAATAATAATCGAAGGAATAGTGGGACGTTATCCAAAACAAGTATTTTCTTATACTGCGCTTATATTTCAACATGTTTGGTGAGTTCTTGAAATTCGCTTATAACTGTGAACTGATTTTTCAGGAAGATCGAGCCTGGTCTTTTTGTGTTTCATTATGTATGGTTTTGATGGGTGGAATGAGAGTTGTGTCAATTGAACAACTATTTGAAGGTGTCCTTCAAATGATTCTCAGTGGATACCTTGGAAAACTTTTTGATGGATTTTCAAGAAAGAGAGGTAAGCTTTGAACTTCCAAAGTTCATCTAATCAATGTTACGTGAGAATTTGTAACTCTCTATTTCCAGCCATTATGACGGTTGTGCCGTTGAACAATTTGAGTATTTGTGCCGCAGCTGCTCTCATTATCAGTGAGTTTTGTTACAAATTGACCCTGATCATGGTGCATAACTAAACTGTTTTATTAGAGTTTGTGGTTTCGATCTTAGTTTTTGTCTCGTAACCGTGAGTTTTTCTTTTTCAGCTTGTCTCTCTATCGATGCCTCCTCACCATGGTACATTGTTTGCTTGGTCCTTGCAATGTGCATGTGTGCTGTTAACAGACTTTTCTTAAATGCTGAAAAATTCATTACCAGTCGAGATTGGGTTATGGTCCTCGGCGATGAAAAAACACTATCAAATATGAATGCAACTCTCTTGACTTTGGATCAAGCTACTAATGTGATAGCTCCACTGGCTACTGGTGTAAGTGCTTTTTAGCTTTTTGAAAGTTTATCTAAAAATGTCTACAAGTCTTATGTTATGATCTTTAGGCCATGGTAACCTGGGTCGGTCTTCGCACTACCGTTGGAATCTTTGGGTTAGCATCTCTTGTCTCCATGGCTTCCAAGACTTTCTTCCTCCGCTCCATTTATGTTTCAAATCCACTTCTCCAAGTCAAAAAAGACAAGAAAGAAGATATCACAACTGATCCATTTGCTAACTCTCGTCTCAAAGAATCTGTTTTCAAAACTTATTGGCGTCAAGTTTCATTTTCTGCTGCATTTGGAATGTCTCTCCTATTCATGACAGTTATGGGCTTTGATGGTTTGGCAGTTGGATATGGATCAAGTGCAGGACTACCAGAGTTTATTATCGGAGCATTCAGATCATTTGGCTCTTTGACAGCAATTCTTGGAGCATTCTCTTATGCTTTCTTTGAGAAAAGATACAGTGTTGCCACATCTGGACTGCTTGGATTAGTAGTTCAGCAATTCTTCGCTGTCCTTGCGGTTGTCTCCGTTTTCTTACCAGGATCCCCAATGGATCTTGGAGGATACTTTGGAAATTTTACAATCGGAACTTGGTGGCATGACATGGTTCATAGTTTGAACGGGAATAATGCTACTAATCTGGATCCTCATGTGGATTGGAAGCATTTTAGTTCAGATGGTGTCAGTTTAGCGAGTATCTTTGTTTTTTTGATAGCAATCGCTTCAGCGAGATATGGTATGTTTCTTGCAAAAATTTCATTTATATAAGCTGTTGCTTTTCAGGATTATGGTGTTTGGACCTTGCCATCACCCATATAATGCAAGTTACAATTCCTGAAAGAGAACGCAATACAGTTTTTGGAATGCACAATGCTCTTTGCCAAACATTCTCAGTTCTCAAAGATATTCTTGTGATAATTCTTCCATTACCTGCAACCTTTGCAATTTGTATATTCATTTCATATGGTTTTGTGACAACTGGCCACATTTTCTTCTTGTATTATTTGGCCAAAACGAAAAGTCTATGTACAGTTGGCCGGAGGCTTTCTCAGATAGAAGAGAAAGAGGAGAAGCAGGAGTTTGCAAGGCTATGATGAGCTTGGGAAAAGTTATAAAAACGAAAAACTGAAAAAAAAACAAATAAACGATTCATTTCATGATTTATTGTTTATATTTTGACCCATTCACAAGTTGTTTTTCTGTGAATTCAGAGCCCAAAATAATTATTGTTAGTGCCTCAACGTTCTATTACACCTCCCTCCAATCTCTGAGATTCTTAGAGAGATTCCATCAAAACACTCCGAGATATCATAGACGCAGACATACAAATCCAAGGGATACGTGTGCTTTTCAAATTTCCCCTCTTCTCTGTCTCTCCATTATGTTCCCACTATTTCATTACCCTATGTCTTATGTTGACATTGTATAGGTAAGAACAAAGTTGTCTACGTTGCTTTGAGATGAAAATGGACTATGTGAAGATTAGAGGTCTAGGCAACTTTGACTAATTTTTAGTTGTACTAATGGAGGAATTATTGCCGGAACATTTGCAAGAAGTTGAGAAGGAGGAGGAAGAAAGAGTGAGTTTTTTTTTTGAATGAAGGAACTTAATCCAACTTCTTCTTCTTCAGGCAGTGCAAGAAAAACCTGATCATGACAAAACGAAAATGTTTCTATACTGCGCTTATTTTGCCACATGTTTGGTGAGTATTCTTTTTAAAACTTTTCCACGATTTGAGATTTTAGGAAGATCGAGCCTGGTCTTTCAGTGTAGCTTTATGTATGGACTTGCTTGGTGGAATGAGAATGTTATCGATTGAACAATTCTTCGAAGGAATTCTTCAAATGTTTTTCAGTGGACATCTAGGGCAATATTTTGATAAATTGACGAGGAAACGAGGTGAGCTTGAGAAAGCGTTGTGAATTTTTTATAAGTTTTTTTCAGCAATCATGACTGTGGTACCACTGAACAATTTGAGTATTTGTGCGGCAGCTGCTCTTATAATAAGTGGGTTTTTTGGGTTTTTAGTTTTGGGACATGTTGTAATGGCCTATTTTTTGTTTCATTGAGTTTTTTTTCGGTAATTCATAGCCAAAACCTCTCGCAGTAGTATACTGGATTACCGATTGAAGGAAACAAAGGGAACGAACTTACAAACACACTTCTAGAAGATCACAACCCCAATTTCTTAATTTCAGCGTGCCTGTCCATCAACACCACTTCATCATGGTTCATCATTTCTTTAGTCCTTGCAATGTCTCTTTGTGCTGCCAACCGACTGTTTCTAAACGCCGAAAAGTTTATTGTTGGAAGAGATTGGGTTATGGTAATTGGAGGAAACACAGAACTATCCAAACTAAATGCCACCCTCCTTAAATTGGATCAATTCACAAATGTGATAGCTCCACTTATCACTGGAGTTAGTTTCTTGTTGTAGACAAAAACAGAAATGATATTCAGGGCCTCGTATCATGGTTGGGTCTTCGAGAAACAGTTGGAATACTTGCAATTGCCTCTCTTGTTTCAATGTCTTTCAAATCGTTTTTCCTTCAACAAATTTTCATTTGCAACACCCTTCTTCATGTTAAAAAGGACAAAAAAGATGCGTCCTCAAGAACCTCCAAGTCAAAAGAATCTGTGATATACACTTTCTGGCGCCAAGTCTCTTTCCCAGTTGCTTTCGGACTTTCTTTACTCTTTGTGACCGTTATGGGGTTCGACGGATTGGCTGTTGGATATGGAGCAAGTGCAGGACTCCCAAAGTTTCTGATAGGAGCATTTCGATCGTATGGGGCTGTCGTTGGAATTCTTGGGGCCTTCTCATATGCAGTCTTTGAGAAACGATATGGAGTTTTAACGTCAGGATTGATTGGATTGGTAGCTCAACATGCTTTTGTGATTCTTGCAGTTGTTTCTGTTTTCCTCCCTGGATCACCAATGAATCTCGAAGGATATTTTCAAAGCTTCACATTCGGGACTTGGTGGCATGATATGATTCATAGTTTCGAAGGAGCCAACGTAACAGAAGTTGAGCCCAGTGTGGATTGGGAAAAGTTCACATCGAATGGTGTCAGTATGGCAAGTATCCTTGTCTTTCTAATTGCAGTCGCTTCTGGAAGATATGGTAAAGCTCCGACATCTTGAAAATATCTATGCTTGTAACTTTCAGGACTATGGTGCTTGGACCTGGCCACCACACACATAATGCAAGTAACAGTTCCCGAGAAAGAACGGAATACAGTATTTGGAGTACATAATGCCCTTTGCCAAACATTTTCAGTTCTGAAAGATATTCTTGTGATTGTTCTCCCATTACCTTCCACTTTTGGTATTTGTATATTCGTATCATACGGTTTTGTTTCTGCCGGGCATTTGTGTTATGTTTATTATTTTTTGAGAAATACCAAGAAGTGTTCGGATGATGAAGCAGAAAAAGGAGAGGAGCTTGAAAAGTTAAAACATGTTACCGATGAAGTTTGATGTTAATTGTTTTTGACTTGTAATAAATTATACAATTAAAAGATGGCTGTAAAAGTCTGAAAGAATTTGAAACTTCTAGATACATAAGTTGACCTAATCTAAAATCTTTTATTCATATAAATACAATATTTATACAAAATATGAGGATAAAAACACTTATAACATTGTCGATTCTTCTTCTGCCAAAACAACCTTCTTTGGAATATTCCTTTTGAAAATTGGAGAGTTTCTCGACTTCAAAGCATAATACACAAAACATAAATGACCTACAGACACAAAAGCATAGGAAACAAATATACAAATTGCAAAAGTTGCAGGTAACGGGAGAGCAATTACAAGAATATCCTTGAATATTGAGAATAGTTGACAAATACCATTATGGACTCCGAACACTGTATTTCTTTCTTTCTCCGGAACTGTCACTTGCATCACATGGGTGGTTGCGAGGTCCAGGCACCAGAGTCCTGGAATCTTACACTGTATGAAAAACAAAATCTATTTTTAAAACTTGCCATATCTCGCAGATGCAATTGCAATAAGGAACACCACAATACTTGCCAAACTAACACCATTTGACGTAAAAGTTGACCAGTCTGGATGTGGATCATATCCAGTTGCATTTTTTGCCTCGAAAGTATTAGCCAGGGAGTGAAACCATTGTCCTGTAGTAACATTTGCAATGTATCCCGTGAGATTCATTGGAGATCCAGGAAGGAACACAGAAGTTACTGCAAGAATTGAAAAAACTTGTTGGACCAGCAATCCAAGAATTCCAGACGTTAAAACTCCATATTTCCTTTCAAAGAATGCATAGGATATTGCTCCAAGGATTGCAGAAATGGAACCATATGATCGGAAAGCTCCGATAACAACTTCTGGTAGTCCAGAGCTAGATCCATATCCAACTGCCAAACCTCCGAATCCCATGACTGTCATGAAAAGAAGAGCCATTCCAAATGCAGCTGGGAATGATTCCTGACGGTAATACGTGTATAAAACTGACTCTTTTAGAAGAGCACTAGTTGGTTCATGAAGGCTAGTTTTGTCTTCTTTTACATGAAGTAATCGATTGGAAGTGTAGAGTAAACGGAGGAATATTGCTTTGAAGAGCATCAGAACGATAGAAGTTGCTCCAAAGATTCCAAGAGTTTCTCGAAGACCAACCCAGCTAACGAGGGCCTGTAATTGAGAAAATTTGTGGAATAGTGAAGCAATTGGGAACATACCCCTGTCAAAAGTGGTCCTATAACATTAGTGAGTTGATCCAAAGTAAGAAGAGTGGCATTCAATTTTGAAAGTTCTGCATTACCACCAATTACCATAACCCAATCTTTTCCAACAATAAACTTTTCGGCGTTCATGTAAAGTCGATTTATAGAGCAGAAAAACATTGCAAGGATCAAGTAGACTATGTACCATTTTGAATTGGGATCGATGGAAAGGCAAGCTGAAAGAGTGGAATTCGTATTGCCAACAATTTCCGAAATTGGCGGCCAGAATTACACACACACGAGTTACACACAGACAAATACTCACTGATAATGAAAGCAGCTGAGGCGCAGGTACTCAAATTGTTCATTGGCACAACTGTCATTATGGCTGGAAAAATTTAAGATTTTCAAGGAATTCTCACTTTTGAAACCAACCTCGTTTCCTTGTCAATTTATCAAAATATTTTCCCAAGTGTCCACTGAACATCATTTGTAGAATTCCTTCAACAAACTGTTCAATAGAGACCATTCTCATGCCACCCATCAAATCCATACAAATGGAAACACAAAATGACCATGTTCGATCTTCCTGAAAACTTTTTTGAAACCCGTAACCTTTTGTTAAAGCTTACCAAGCAAGTGGCAAAATAAGTGCAATATAAGAAAAAGTTAGTTCTGGAACTATGTTTTCGCCGATTTTCCGGCATTTTTTAAATTTGAATTATGAATATACCAGTCGGTTCACGCCGCCTACGGCGGCTAAACCTCCTGGCATCACCTAAAATGGGCAAATCTTAATGGCATTTGAATAGCCAAAATTAGTGTGAAACTCGGAATGTATTTTTCATTTTATTTCTCAAACAAAACACAAAATTATAATAGAATATCCTTGTAAACGATATTATTAATGAGGCCTGTCGCTGACTCAATCCGGATGCCTTCTCTGCTCGTGGTACGGGATAGGGCAACGTAAAGTTGCCCATGAGAGAAAATGGGCTCATCCAACTTCAACCCGATTTTGTCAAATGTCTGTCCCTGTGATTTATTCACAGTCATTGCGAATGACAGGCGAATTGGGAACTGCAGACGACAAAGGGTGAAGGGGAGGTTCTGATCATAATGGAGTTTTATTTTCGGGATCAGTACGGATTGTCCTTGGCGGGATCCATTCACGAACTTGCACTTCAAAACCCGTTGGCCCATTTCTTTAACAATCAATCTCGTACCATTGCACATGCAATTTTTCACATCCAAATTTCTTAGAAGCATAACAATCGCTCCTTTCTGAAAATATTAAAAATTTTTATAGTCTTTAGTTTTTTGAACTTACTTTCAGATTTAATTCATAAGGAGGCATGCCAGAAGGAGTCATCCGATTCAAAAATTCCGTTGGGAAGTTCATGCTGTCGTTTTTGGTTTGACCTTCCTTGAGCATGATTTCATCTAGAGAATAATATGTTTTAATCTCTCCGTCCATTTTTTTGAGAATGCAATTGTTCATTTCTAATGCTTCTTTGTTTCTGGGTGTGAGAATGGCGACTTTGGAGAGCTTCTCAATATCACCCAATCCTAATAAGTCTCCGAATATTTCATCAGCAAGATCTCCGGTGGATTCTAATCCTTCCGGAATTTCCATTAACCCATTGACTGGACTACCCAATTTTCCATCACCAATATCCAATAGTGTGTTCTTCCATTCAAGAGCATTTCCATTCAATCTCATATTTGTAGTGAGATGGAATGTTTGAAATAATCTCCACAAATGTGATTTTTTGATGGAATTTGAGATCTGGTCTTCGACTCTACCTTTTTCCACCACAGGCAATACTTGTCTGAAATCACCTCCTAAAACTACAACTTTACCGCCGAAAGGAAGATTGACTCCAGTCACATCTCTGAATAACTGATCAGTAGTTTCAAGTGCTGCTTTGGGTGACATCGGAGCCTCGTCCCAGAGGAAAAGACCTATTTCTGCTAAATACTTAGCATAGGCAGTTCCGGCTCGAAGTCTTGAAGTTTTGCAACCATCTGAAACATTCAGTTTGCAAACTGAAGCTACTGTTCTTCCATTTGGTAGAAGAGATGCGGCTATTCCCGTCCAAGAAACCGGCAATATTTTGAGTTTCATCCCGAGGATAGTGTTAGCTAAACATATGTACAGATATGTTTTGCCACTTCCACCGGGGCCGTCGATAAAGAAGCAACCTCCTTTTCCAGATTCAATAGCAGCAATAATGGCATCATAGGCGGTTCTTTGCTCCGGATTCAGATTCTCTCTCATTTCTTCTCCAATCTCTCTGCATTTGTCATAATCAATTTCATTCGTGAATCCAACTTGTCGAATCCTTTTGTAAGGAAAATTGAGCCATTTTCTCAAATCCTCATTCAACGCCTCCATTCTATCAACCATATCAAAATAAGCTAATGATTTGGAATCATCTTCGGAATGTCCCTGGTGAGTGAAATCTTCGGTGAGATCCTTGACAAACCTGAAATTTCGAGATTTTTTATGAAAAAAAGTTAAAATTCTTACTTTTCCCATAGTTCTTCGGCATTGTTGACCTCGTCAAAAACTAAAAGTGTGACGAAAAGGCCTCGCATTTGACTTGGTGTGTTGAATGTTGATGCCTCACTAAGGGTTTGTTCATGCGCCAAATCGTCTGAAAGACATCCAGCAGCTCGAGCCGCTTCAACAAAAGAAGGATACGTTACTCCATTGACTGTTCGAATATCCTCAAAACTGGTTGGTCCTTTTAGAAATAGCAATAACTGTCTGAGAGCATATCTTTCTCTGTTTCGAGGCGAAATGAAAAACATGCGTCCAATTGCAAAACACTTGTTCTTTCTCGGACTCCACTTATTCGTTGATTGCTCGCAGGTAAAGTGTTCTGGCATTTCATGGTAGAAAAATTGTCTGGAGTCAACTTTTGTCACAGGAAAAGAGCCATCGGAAAGAACTGCATCTTTTGACTCTTGATTCAGCTTAAACCAACTCTCAAGCTTTGTCATTTTTGCGGTGGATCTTGTCAATGCTTCTTCTTCTTCTCCATGCCTAAAAATGACAGCATGCTCTCCAGGTAAATGAACCGTCAATTGGATTACTGTAACACTTCGAAAAGACATGGCGAATTGAAAGAGGTGGTGCATGGCTTCCGGAGCACAAACGAAGCGTGTGTCAAGATATATTTTGATTTCGTCAATAATTTCCAGACCATTGGCATCCTTCTCACTTTGAATCGACACTCCGGCTCTTGTTGTTCCCTTGTAAACATACTTATATAAGTACTTCACAGAAGACATTGCACCACACACTTCGAGATTGACGTGGCACTGATATTTCGTCAGAATCCATGGATTGTAGGGTACAACATGCCTGTTAGTCAGTGGAATTATTTGATCTCCCATCTTATATTCATAGAATCGTCCATCGTCTCGTCTTTTGTAGAGTGAAAATCCGTCATTATCAGTTGATGTTTGCTCTCGAAATGGTTTTGGGAATCCCTTGTTGCATTCTCCTCTGTCCATACAGAGAGATTTCGGGTTATGAACACCACACGGCCGATGGAGCATCATTGAAGTGACCAATTTATAAAGTTCTGGATTGGCATCTTTATCAGGAAGCTCTGCTGATATCACCCTATCCACATCCACAGCTGTTCTGAAATTTGATGATTTTTAAGATGATATTTCTATCTAAAAATTACCTTGGTTTTGAACCACTTTTCATTATAATAAGCATATGAACATGAGGCAGGCCTCTCTTTTGGAATTCAATTACATAGATGTAGGCCAAGACTTCTCCAAGAATATTTCGCTTAAAAATATCCTCTCGTAGCTCTTCTAGTTTCATATTGAATACACGGGCGACTAAATCAGGCCGATCACTTGCAGTTTGTCCTGGATATAATCCTTCTTCAATTTCTTTCCATTTCGGATTCGATGTCATCGTAAGAAAATAATCCGGTTTACCGTATCTGGAGACAACAGTCATTGCATCCTGATACTGTGAAACCATGTCTCTCGGAGAGCCTGTGTGAGATGCTGGAAGACGGATCCTTGAACCAACTGCACCTTTCTCTTCGTTATTCACGTAATCCTGAAGACCGTTGAATGGCTCCACTCGTAAAAGATCCTGATTTTTGCGGATGTAGTCGAGGCGGTTCTGCTCTACCTTCGTCCAGACATCCACCACATATTGTTGGAATAATTTTCCGGATCGAAAAAGTGGAGAGAATGTTTTCCGGACATGCAGGTGGAATGCATAGAACTCTCGCATAGTGACACGGATCCGTTTTCCTCTTGGTTCAGTGTAAAGAATATTTGGGTGCCAGCCGAGTTGTCCAGTTGGAAACAACAAAGGATATGTCAATGGATCACAGTTCTTGTCGATTACATGAATGTTTTGTAATCTGGATCCAGTGCGTTGGTGAACCGTAGTTGCTCTTATCCCAGCAATCTCATCATCATCGCCTACATAAACAACGGCTACTTCATTTGCTGTTGATTCTTGATACCTGTAACAAATTCATCATTCATATATTTTAATCTCTCAAACTAATCTCTCTACCTTCGCATATCCTGATCACTTCGAACTTTAAATACCATAGTTACTTTTCGTACATCTCTATTCTCTTTTGCAGCTTGTTTTTCTTCTTCCTTCTCTACTTCCCACATCATTTTGAATGCTTTAGCATGAGGATGATGGGTTTTCAGAAGGTCAATCAATTTGGCGAAAATCAGATTTGAACAGGAATCATTGATTTTTCGCCCAGCTAATTCAGCAGCCGCCTGTTCCGTATCGAGAATGAAAACTTGGGCAAAATTTCTTTGCTCTCCAGGATCCGGGTGTAACCCTCCGATTAAATGGTAGACTTGTTGGTGAATTCTATAGCAGTATGGTCCATTTTTAAGTGGCTGAACTTGGGCTTTCATGCAAGCCATCGCAAGAGAATTATTGTATTGCCTGATGTTCTCTTGGAAATCTTTCGCCTCTTTCCACAGAGCTTGATTTTTGAAATACTTATTAGCAGCAAACAACTTCTTAAGTTCCAATGGAAAGTCATCCTTTAGCTCAGGTTTGATGAAACCATGAAAACAGCATTGATTGTATTCTCCTTTTGTTGTAGTTTCAGCTGAAAATTCAAATCATATTTACCATTAAGTTGGCTTGGTACTCACATGTAAAAAACAAAGCACCACATTGAACACATTCGTTCTCCATTTTTCCAGAATAATGCACTTCAGGCAACGTCTCACTTCCAGCTGCTCCCAAAAGAGCATCCTTCATCTTATTCTTTCTAGATTTATCCTTTTCCTTTCTATTAGATTTTTGAACTTCTGTTTCTTTGGCTCTTGATGCGGCTGTTCTTACGGTGTTTGACTTCCGTTTTTTCGTTTTCACTTCATCAGGCTCGACAGATCTACTCGCGGCAGTTCGTTTGGCGTCTGTAGACTTCCTGTTCATTTTGACTTCAGATGACTCTTCCAATCTTCTCGACGCTGCTCGTTGCGAATCGGACAAATTTCTTTGCTGCTTCTCTTCTGGTGATTCTTGGGATCTTGCAATTGCTTTACGAAGAGTGTCTGATTTGTTTCTCTGCTTTTTCGCCTCTGAGGATTCTGCTGATTTCATAGCCGCCTTGCGCTGAGCATCTGATTTTTTTCTTTCATCTTTCTCTTCTGGAGATTCATTGAAACGCTTATTCTCCATACGCTCCATATTCTTCTTGTTTCTGGCATCCTTTTGGTCGGAGTTTTCTTCGGAACGAACGCAGTCCATATGCTTCGAATTCGTATGGTTTCGGCTCAATTTCACTCGATCAGTTTCCTGAGTTCGGCTCAATACAACTCGTTTTGACTGTTTTTCAAGTCTTTTTTCTTTTTCTTGCTGACTTTCCGATTGCCGTTTAGCCGCTTTTCTGGCAGCGTCCGCAATCTTTTTGTTCTGAAATAAGAAGCAGTTTGAAACAAAGCGAATGATTCTGTTCACCTTTTTCTTATCTCTTTTTCGAGTTGATTCTTGGGTCATAAGCTGTGTGGGCTCAATCCCGTCTATAGGTCCTATTGCAATATTATCATTTGGTCCTTCTGGCTTATCAGCAATGATGGCACCACTTGCAGAGTTCACAGATAGAATACGATTGAAATCATCAGAAGTAGATGGAAGCATTGTTAAGAATGTGGAGAAATCATTTACGAAATAGGAAAATTGCAAAAAAAAAATCGATACTTAAAAAATAATTGGAAAGTAGATTAAAACCGTGACCACTTTATTTTGGGGTTTCCAGGGTTCACGGCCCGTAATGGGTGAAATTGATGTTCAGTATGTCTCGGTCTTGCTTTTTTTGTTTTTCATTTTTTTAAGAAATGGAAAAGGAGTAAATTGAATTACTGGTTAATAATATTCACGTGGCCCCCTGTGCGTCCCTCTACCCAATGGAAATTTTCAAGAAGGCCTGAAAAATGGTTTTTTGAAACTGGTGACCTTATTTTCTATTCTTTCAAAAGTTAAAAAAGACGGGCATCATCGGGAAAGAATTCCACGTCCACCTGTCTAAGTTTCATAAAAATCGGTTCAGTAAGAAACTCGCTAGGGCCGGCGACATACACACACACAGACGGACAGACAGACACACAGAAGTTCTTGATTGTTATTAGTAAAGATTTGAAGAAACGAAACTGGTTCAGAGTAACAAAGTTTCAGAAAACGAGAAACAAGAGAATTTGCTCTGAAAATAATAAGTGGTGACTGATTATGTGTTATCAATGAAGGAAAGAGTATTTATAAAACACAAACTCCATTAGACCGCTCAAACCAAAATGCTTAGACCGAAATGCTATAAAATGCTAACTTCGGTTTTGAGTTATGAATATTTGCATTTGTTTTTCATGCTTAGTTCAAAAAACTGGTTATGGAAATTCGAGGTTAAATGTTTTGAACAATACCAGGGTCACAATAAAACCTGTAATAAAAGAGCGCCACCTTCATTTTGCCATTATCCTCAAGAAAGCGCATCAAAGGATCAACATATTCTTCAACATTCTCAAATACGCCGATGTTGAAGTCTTTATTAAGTGCTATAAAATCTACATTCGCCCTATTCTGGAATATGGGTCGGTAGTTTCCAATCCGATCACTAAGGAAATGATTATCAGATTAGAGTCAGTGCAAAAGTCGTTCATATATCGTGTTTGCAGGAAGTTTAGTATAGAATACAAATCCTACTTTGAAACTTTGGATCATTTCAATATGCAATCTTTGGAGCGGAGAAGACTGTTGGATGACTTATCTTTCACTTATAAGCTGGTCGTATCGGGAGATGTAGTTTTACACAAACCTATTTTTGCACCATTTGATAACCGGAAAGGATTGCGTCGTCACCAATATTATCTGCGATCTTCTTTTATCAGTTTGAATTCGAAGAATCATCTCCAATGTTTTGCTAATAGAATTGTTAATTGTTGGAACTCATTACCTTCTCATGTTTTTCCTTTGAAAATTTCTCCCCCGGTGTTTAAATCCAATATTTCCCATCTTGATTTTCATAATTTCCTCCGGTTGAATCCTCTCAATTTTTGATCTCTAGTCTTTCTTTTACCCTCTCCTTTATGTGTAATTTTATCTAGTCATCCTCATTTTTGTATTGTCTTGTGTTAGTGGTTTTTACCCTTCAAGAATAAAATAAAATAAATAAATAAATAAATAAACCTTCCTGGTTTCAAAACAATGAGCAGCGTCTTACGGTATTCTGACAGCTTTTGAACTTTTATATTCTCCATTGGCCAAAAAATTTATGGTAATACTTTATTTCTCAAAAAAGAAACCACTACATGACCTGTGTGAAAGCAAAATATACACAAAAGCATTTCTATGTACATTCAAATAAACCAATAAATTAATAAGTATAAAATCCTTGTTTCGTTTTCCTTCCGAGTTTTCCCTCGGCCACCAATTTGTCCAAAAGTTGAATTGGATTGAAACGGGCGTCTCCAGGCAAGGTTTCACGGAAAACTGAAAATTAAGAAAGTTACAAATAGCACTACTTTTTTGAATCACTTACTGTTCAAAGTGCTTTGCAAGACATCCAAACCAACATAATCGCAGAGTTCAATTGGACCCATTGGATAAGAAGTACCAAATCTCATTGCAGTATCAATATCCTCTTTAGTGGCATCTCCCCGTTCCAACATTCTGATACTATCCATAAGATATGGAATCAAAAGACGATTCACAATGAATCCAGGAGTGTCTTTGGCGGCAACTGGCAACTTTTTGATCTCTTTGCAGAAATCGAACAAAAACTCGGTGGTTTCTTGGGAGGTCTCTTCAGTGGACACAACTTCAACGAGTTTCATGACAGGGACAGGATTGAAGAAATGAAGACCAGCGAAAAGAGATGGGTTTTTGATGACTGGCAGCATTTGAGAGAGTTTCAGAGAGGAGGTGTTGGTGATCAACATGCAGTTTCTGGAAATTATTGTATGCAGATTTGTGAGGCTTTTTGTTTAGTATTGTGACCGAAATACTGTCTAGTCTGAAACGTTCATATTATCTAGAAAGATTCAGATCTTCGAAATCTAAACTTGGCTGATGTAAAATTTAATGACCAATGTTCGTCAAAACATGAAACAAAAACATTCTTGGTGAGTAACGTCTTCTTCCCAATCTCTAGACTATCATCATGATCACCTAAAACGTAGATCAAAAACTTGAACAACCTGACCAATCAAAGATCTCGTATCTATCTAGACAAAACATGTCCATCTCTCACATTAAATGACCGAAAGTAGGATGACCGAACAGTGGCGCACGCGCGGGAGAGAGATAGAGACAAACAAATTCTGCACCTGATTCTTGATGACGTCACAGTGTTCGGCAAAGTTTTGGGTTCACGTCATTCTTAGGTACAGTATAAAAAGAGTAGGTTAAGTGGGATCTGGCAGGAATCTCAATTTCCCTCATAATCAAAAAAAAATGTTCCGCTTCATTCTCATTGCTCTCTTCGCTTTAATGGCTGTGGCCCAAGCTCAATACGGTAGGTTCCTAACTTTTCTTACGGTTCACTTATCTGGAAACTTTTAGGTTACGGTAACTACGGTTACAACGGATACGGAGGATACGGTGGCCCAGGAATGTATGGTGGATACGGTATGAATGGAGGATACGGTATGGGAGGAGGACGTGGAATCGTTGGAAGCTCCCTTGGATTCCTACTTGGCAAGAGAAAGTAAACTGTTGAGCTAATGTATAATATGTGTCTATACTTGTAAATATCTTTCAATTAATGAAACTATCCCTATTCTTATTTTGTCAAACTTACTCTGGACAAGTCTTCTGGATAGTTTGGAAAATATCCAACTTCAAATCCAAATTTTCTGCGACTGCTTCAATTGCCATGGCGGCATCTTCAGTGGCTGATGCAATCTAAAACTGGGAATTAATTTGAAAATCAAAACTGTCGGCTTACATCAGTATGAATCTGAAGCAGTTCCAATTGAAGCAATGCAATTTGCTCCAAAGCCTGTGGCTCCAATGGCACTTCAACCTTCTTCTTGCTAGCCACACGAATCAGATTCTTCTTGATTGTCTCACGGGCTTCCAGAAGTTTCTTCTCACTTCTACCGTACAAATTGACGGGGTATCCAGCTTGAATGCACACTTGAGCAATTCCACTGCCCATCATTCCAGCTCCGAAGATGGCGACCAGGGGTTTGGGGTTTTCATTGGTGGATTGGACCATTTTGAAAAAGGAGAGGGTTCTGGAAAAGAGGAGAGTAGGAGAGAGGTTACGGTAATTCATATCAGTGATAAGGAATATTGCCATTGAAAAATTTTAGTAGAGGGAATACCGGAACAGCCTATATTACAGTTGGTGTGTGGAAGACTAGTCAAAAAACTAAACACAGAAACAGAGAAATGAGAAGTCGCCCTCTATTAGAATGTCATTCTTTCTGATAGTTCGAATGCCCGAAAAAAATACTTTGGAATTTTCTGAAGGGGGCGTTATTGAATAAGCTGTGCTCACTATGAACAAAATATTCGGACTAGATTCTATTCAATTTGGTTTTCTAGGCCACTATGAACTTTTTTGAATTTTTTTATTTCTTCAATCTTATGAATTCACTACTTTTAGAAACGACTTTTCCAAAATAAAATGAAAAAACCAAAAAATGTAAAACTGGACCAAAACTGACTGGAAAGAACGGGAATCAAACGTCTTATATACAGAAAAAATGGCATGTGAACAGGAGAAGTGGGCTGTTTTAGTTTCAAAAATTGATAACACGTTACTGCTCTCTCCAAAAAAAAGATGCTGATAAGGCATAAAGTTAACGGTAAAATCATGGGTGATTCCAACACCAGAATACTAGTTCTCTGGTGATGATGTTTTTGAAAAGAAAGTGGGCGGAGCTTCTTGGAGCAACTTTCTTGTTTTTCTTTTTTCTTCATATTGGCTCCAAAAGCACCAAAAAACAAGAAAGAATGATGACTTTTAGTGGTCTGAAAAGACTTTTTGCACGAGTCAGCTGGCATAATTAGAATAGTTGTAGTTGTGTAGCTATAGAGATGTGTACACATACAGAATGGGAAATTTCGAAAATAAAAAAGATCGGAGGTAATTTAGTGGAGAAGAAGAAGAAGAAGAAGATGACAAAGATATTAGGATTATTACAAGTTGTTTTGGTGAACGATTTAGACTCTTCTATAGTACTACTAGTGGTGTTCGAGATGTTACAGTAACCTAGAGAAAATATTTCGAAAGAAAAACTTCGAAAAATTTGGTTCAAACCTGATTAAGTTTATAATGCATTGCAGACGAAGTTACAGCATCCAAATGGCTTCTATTACAGATGAATTCTATTAAAGCACTCCAGAAGTAAAACTACAGTATACAAAACTACAGTAACCCGCAGACAAAGTAAGAACACAAAAGCAATTATTGTTTGTTCATAACGCTACCCTTCCTTCTGAAGTACCTTGACATCCGACAACTTCCCTTTGAGCCTAACTACAGTAATCCCAGAAACCTTCCAAATTTAAAATCAACCCAAAAACACCGTAACCCTTCCACAGTACTTTTTTTTTATCAGAGAACACCCGTTGGCATTTTCAAAAGCATCGGGGAATGGGCTGAATAAAAATGGTCTGATCATGCCCATCGCCACATGGCCAACAACTGATAAATAACTATTTTATGCCTAGTATGGTCTGATTTTCCGATTTAGTTTCATGTGTTTTACTGTTTAGTCATAAGGTTCTTAGGCTGGTTTTCAAGCTTTCAGTCTGCTTAGCTTGCTTTTTCTTTCCTATATTTTAGAAAACTCAAACATTTCTAAACCAAAGAACCTCCATATTCAGAGTAAATAAACAAAGAATCTAGTCAATCTCTGGTCTGGAATCTCCCTGATAAGGTCTTCTTCGGGGCTCCATCAAAGAGCACCCAAAGCACGAACTGTTCACGTGTCTTCATGTTCTTCTCCTCCTTCAACAAGAGGAGTACGGTAGGTTTCGGAATGGGGTGATTCTGGACACACCACCCGCTTGTGATGTTTGAAGAGAAATGGAGAATTAGGGAAGAGCATCCGGTGAGTTAGAAAAGATTTTTCATGTGATGAGAGGAACAATAGGAATCTGAAATGTAGGAATGGACCACTTTGTTTCATTGGGGATAGACCGAAATTGTGTGGAGAAATTGGGTTTTTTCGGTGGTTCCAGATTTTGTTTGAAATGCATTTCTTCAGACCTTTGGACATTGAAAAACTATAAACTATTTTTGATCTACCACCAGAAATTTAGATTAAACCCGGATGATTTTTAACTTCAGACTTGCATCTTTACCTGAAAATTCTTTTGATCTCCAATCAAATTCTTACAATAATCTTTCCACTTGTTTTGTTTTTTGAATGTTTTGCCGCTTTTTTTGTCGAATCGACCAAAGAAACATCGTTTTCAAACTGCTTTTTTTCTGAATTATCGATTGGATTGGCGAAACTTTTTTGTTTTTTTTTCGCCGAAATTTCTGTTCTTGTATTTTACTGCGGTTTTCTGTCGTCTTCTATCATGATACTTCTTTTTTCAGAGGAGCATCTCTAGAAGACGTCAAGTGCAAGACAAGAACCAACGAAAAAATCGGGATTCAACGACGACTTTTGGAAAGATTCTTGGATTTCAGGCAAGATTAAGATCATTTTCGTGCTCTGTTTTTGTGTATTCTTTTTTCAGAATGTTCCCGGGGAGACGACGAGTGGACCTTGGAAGATTGGAAGTTTCTGTAGCTGGATTAGTTGGATCAGAAGAATTAGCGAGCAAGATGAACCAGTCCAGTGTACCTCAAGGATTGAATGAGCTCAAGAGAAAGGACGATGGAAACCAAAGGAGTTGCTCTGCGTGCGAAATGAGCTCGAAGAGGGAAAGAAAAAGATATAAAGTAAGTTACTGTTTGTGCTGTTCGGTCTTTTTTCCGAGACTTGCTAATCTTGACCGTTCTCATTAGAATCTCTTTCCTACTATTCCTTTGTTTTTGTTGCCTCTAGATTATATTGCTATTCTGTTACGATAGAATAGGCAATTGAGGTATGGAAAACATATTTATTTCAAGCCTTAAAACCGTATCATTTAATAAGAACATCTATAACCTATTGACACTCGTTGACATCCTTATGGTCCAGAAGAACTTCAGGCTTGGTTGGGCGAGGAGTCCTGAAATAACGTTTTGGTTTATCATGAAAACTATGAGATTTTTTCTATAGTATTTAGTCTGAAAATATTCTAACTCTCTTACCTTTGCGAGCTTGGCCAGGGCTCTCATTTCACGCTTCTTGGCAGCCTTCTTTTGAGCCTTCTCAGCAGCTTCTTTGGCTTTCTTTCCTCTGGATGCTCTTCTGGACCAGTTAACATCTTTCGCATCCTTTTTCTTCTCTCGCTTCTTCTCATCACAACTTAAACCTTCATCGTAGTTCACACGTTTCTGTAAAATATTCAGTATTTTCGAATAATTTTTGCAATGTTCTCTTGCCTGGTTGTGATTTCTCAGCGAGATTCTTTTTCCAGGAGGCGATCCAAGTTGAGAGGCAGACGGCATGGTTAATCCGGCGCCAGATGGAATCGGTCCAGAAGACGTGGGGCCAGAAGACGTTGGACCAGATGATGTTGGACCAGATGATGTTGGACCATGTGAGGCGAAGTTAGGAGGATAAGACGTGCATTCCTTTATGATCGAATCCATATAACGGTTCATATTTTTGACGTTCATCGCATCTGCGTGGGCGATGATCGCCAAGTTTCTACGATGCATGTTCGGAAGGGCGGCACGGAAGCCTTGAGAATTGAGGCAAAGTGGAGCCATTGTACCCTTAAAATGATGGAAATATAGTTTGTGCTCAGAAGGGAATGCAACGAGTAGAGAAGTTACTAACGGAACTACGAATGAAAAGTGGAAAGAATGGGAGAGAAAAAGTGGGATTAGGGGGGAAATGGAGATTATCGTGAGCTGGAGAACAGAATTTAAAAACGGTGTGAATAGAAAGAAACAGCTAACCCGGTACACAACATGCAAGAATAGAAAGATAAGAAATAAAAAAAGACAGTGCACATTGCCACTGCGCAGACATATTCAGGACCGCCCATTTAGCTGACTAGTGGTCGGACATGACACACACCTGGCGGGTCTCAACACGAAAACTGTGCGTACACCACCCGTAACTGTACGGACTAATCCGGAAGTAGACCGTAATGAATGAATATGGGTCGCGTGAAATACAAAAGTGAACACAAAAGGGGGAACAGGAAAAATGATAATTGTGTCATTTGAAGACTGAATTGGAGTAGGAGTAAATTGAAGTAAAGTGAAAGACAAATGGAAAAAGAAGAGATGAAAGTCTAATCGTTTAGAAATGCATTTTGATACCTTAAATCAAGGAGTTTACAGATGAAGATTATTGTGAGCCTCAATAAAAAACTATCCCATTTTAGAATAATCCCTGACACTTCTGAAAAACAAGCAAAAAGAGAAATAAAAATAACTACAGATACAAAATTGGAAACCCTAATACAATTACATTCTCAGACGAATTGAAATTGGTTGATAAAAAACATACTGAGATGAAAAGTAGAGTAGAGTAGAATTTGGCATCTTTGGCAATAATTTATCGAACACAAGTCTGATAGAGCTGATAACTCTTTCGAGTGTTTTGTACAGATGAATTTCGTGATATGATGCGGGACGAATATCAACTTTTCATCTCACTGTGTTCGGAGAATTGTCAAGGATCAAATAAAACCTCAGACGTCACGTGTTTCTGTTTCTTCTGTTTTCTTGAAATTTCATAGTTCATAATACTCTAAAGATTATCACGTAATTTTATCACGTAATATCACGGGTTTCCTTCGAAATTTTCATAAGAAATTTTCTGAAATTGATGATTTTTAAACTATTTTTGACCTACCACCATAAATCAAGATTAAAACGGAATTTTTAAAAATCAGACCTTCTTCTTTAACTGCAAAAAGTTTTTGATCTCAGATCAACTTTTCAATGAATTTGTTTTCTTTTTGGTTTTTTCAAACTTTTTTCCGCTTTCTTTTTGTTGAATAGACCAAAGAAACATCGTTTTCAAACTGTGTTTTTTTTTGACTTATCGATTGGATTGACAAAACTTTATCTTTTTCTTCTCAGCCAGAATTGATTCTTCCGTTTTCTTTTTTACTACTGATTAGCTTCTTTTTTTATTTTCAGAGGAGCATCTCTAGAAGACGTCAAGACAAGAATCACCAAAAATAATCGGGATTCCATGACGACTTCTGGAAAGATTCCTGTGATTTCAGGCAAGATCAAGACCATTTTTGTGCTCTGTTTTTGTGTATTCTTTTTTCCAGAATGTTTCCGGGAAGAAGAAAAGCGGACCAAGGAAGATTGGATGAATTCCAATGGCTGAAGTAGTTTGACAAGAAGGACTAGCGAGTCCGGCAAACCGATCTAGTGTAGCTCAAAGATCGATTGAATGAGCGAAATGGGAAAGACAATGGAAGCCAAAGAAGTAGCACCGAGTGCGAAAAGATCTCGAAGGGAAAAAGCAGATTTATAAAGTGAGTGATTGTTTGTGCTGTTTTAATTTTGAAGTAAGAATGTCTCATTTATTCATGCTTTAAAACCGTAATATTTGACATGAAAAAAACCGGCGAAATCTCTTAACATTATCAGTATCGTATCTATTCACAAGATTTTTATGGTGCGGATGGCGATGAGGCCTGAAATTGTTTTTTGGTTTATCATGAAATTTCTTGACTTTTATTAGTGTTCAGTCTGAAACGTTTCCTACTCCCTTACCTTTGCGAGCTTGGCCAGAGCTCTCTCTTCACGCTTCTTAGCAGCCCTCTCCTGAGCCTTTGCAGCAGCTTCTTTGGCCTTTTTTCCTCGAGATGGCCGACTCGACCAATTCGGGTCCCGTCTTTCATGAATTGCCTTACCTCTCGTCGGCATGTTGCTGCTCATGCCCCTATAGTCCACACGAGCCTGTAAATTGGGGAAAATGATTTCGTGGTTTTGAATTATTCTAGATGTCATCTAGTTCATCCTCATCGATGATATTATTCCCATTTCCAGGTAAAAAAACTCGCCTGGTTTCTCATCGACACTCTTCGTCCAGCCGAAGTTGGTCCAGATTGAGGAGGCATGGAGCCGGCTCCAGACGTCGTGTGTCCAGAAGCAGCCGGGCCAGAAGCTGTCGGGCCAGAAGAAGTGGAGCCAGAAGAAGTGGAGCCAGAAGAAGTGGAGCCAGAAGAAGTGGAGCCAGAAGAAGTGGAGCCTGAAGGCGTTGAGCCAGAAGACGTCAAGGCAGATGATGTGGAAACCGGAGCAGCTCTAGCGGTCTGAAAGAAGCCAGTTTTTGGAAATGATGTATGTGAACCCGGCTCCACTGTTACTCTTCCCCAGTTCATTAGTTCTAGAGAATATTTTGATTTCTGAACGTGCCCCACTATCCTTACCACTCCTGGGAGATTCCCTGCTGGAATGCCTCTATCCGCCAACAAGTCCATCAGACGATTGCGGAGCCGCGCGTTGAGCTTATCAGATTGGGCCCGCAGCAGATTGGTTTCGGCCAGAGTCGCTCTGAGCCTACGAAGACTCTGCAAAATAAATTAGTTCATAACTTCGTTTTGAAGATATTTTTGCTTTTTCTGAACGCATGTTCTTGAAACTCGCAAAAAAAAAACGCTTGTGCCAGTCTAGAAACTTTCAGAAATCTAACCTCGATTGCACGTCCGGAGACGGTCGTACGAGCGGAAGCGGCACGGAGGCCTTGCAGACGAAGACGATAACCCATCGGAGCCATTGAACCCTGAATACATTCAAAATGAAGTTTATGAAGAAAAGGGAAAGTGCCGAAAAATGACGTTTTGAGTTTCAAAATATTGATTAGACGGAAACTGGAAAAAGTTTTGGATACGAATAACATGAGTGGAAAGTGAAAAGAATAGGAAAAAACAAATGAAATTAGAGGGGAAATGGAGATTATCATGAACTGGAAAATAAGAATCAAAAATGTTTGAGAAACAGTTCACCCGGTACATACAATTCAAAAAGACAATAGGGTACATTGTCACTGCGCAGACATATTCAGGACCGCCCATTTAACTGACTAGTGGTCTCACATGATACACACCTGGCGGGTCTCACCACGAAAACTGTGCGTACACCACCCGTAACTGTACGGACTAATCCGGAAGTTGAACTCGTTGAATGAGTGATCTCGTGGAATACAAAAGTGACTACAAGAAGGAAACATGGAAAATAATAATTGTGTCATTTAAAGAGTGACTTGGAGTAAGAGTGAATTGAAGGAAAGGGAAGCATTGATGGAAAGAGAAGAGTTGAAAATCGAAGGGTTAAAAAAGGTCTATTTATGTCACAAACTATACCATTTGCAGATACAGACTCTTGTAAATTGGAATAAAAGACAGTTATAGTTTGTATGTTTATTTTATTTTTTGAGAGGTAATTTCAAAAAAATGAGGAGCGACAAAAAGAATTATAGAGCTTAAAGCCGTAACACAATTATTTTTTCAGACAGATTTTTAGATGGAAAGAAGATCCTGAAATGAAAAAAAGACAAGAGTTTGAAACAATGTTCATTAAAAACAGGGATAAATTAGATCGTAAGGATGAGCAAGCACTTCTGTATCAGTGGCAATGGATTTTCAAACAGAAGTACAATTGATAACTTTCCAGATTTTTTTGAATACTCCAGATGCATACCGTGATGAAATGAAGAATGATTGTCAGTTGTCTTCTCAAAGTTCTTGGAGCATTGCCAGCATAAAGCGGAAGTTTTAGACAACAGTAGAACGTATGTTAGATATCAAAATTAATTGTGAGAAACTCACAATCAGATTTCATTCTTTCAGTTTGTTCTTTTCTTTTTTTTTCTTGAAAACTATCGAGACTGAATGAAACTTGATTTTCATATAGACTTTCCATCAAAAAACAAGGTATAAATTGCTTCAAAATTTTTGGAAGACATTCTGCACTGAAAATGCCTTTTCCTTGCTCCTTTGTATTTTATGAAGCTCATTCTTGAGTTTGAATTTTAGTTTTTGACAGAAACAAATAAATAAAAAGGTTTTTTTCAATTTGATAATTTTGTTATGATATTTACAATAATCTATCAACCCTCTCAACTTATTCATAGTTGATGAAAACTACAAGTTCAGAAAAACTTCACATTAAACTTGGAACTTACAAATTTAGAATACGGCTTTGAATTTTTCGAAAATATGGGGTACCCAAGTTTTCTTCCGATTTCAAAAAACGGAATGAAGCTTTAATCATGGTGAAAGTTTTTTCGTAACAATTGGCAACTTTTACCAGTATTTTTAGACCTGCTATTTTCACAGTCGGAAAAACGGATCTCAACTTGTTTCCTGTGCATTTCTTGTTTGGAACTTTTTTCCTTCTACTTACTTTTTTGTTTCTTTTTCCAGGAGGATAATTTAGTAGATCAAAATAATTTTATTTTGAATTAGAAAAAAATTTTTTTGACCTACTATGAAAAAGTATTTAAAACAAGTTTTTCTTCTGTCTTCTTGTTTCATTTTTCGCGGTAGATCAAATAATTGTTTTGTTTCGAAACATTTTTGAAATTTTCGAACGTATTTTTTTAAATTTTTTCCGTTTAATTGGGGTTTTTCTTTGAATTAAAAAAAAAGGAATTACAGCTAGAGGGCGAAATGGTCACTCCCTACTACTTGGTCCTTCACCATCCGGCCGAGGAAGTCTTCACTCTTCATCCGTTTGAATACCAAGCTTGGAGAGGCGCGAGAAACCACACTAGTCATTGGTAGGCTAATGTAAGTAATAAAAATTGTTATTAACTCTCGGTTTGCAGGTTCTCCGCCTTCATCCGCGCCTATCGAAGCCTGGTACTTCGATTCGAGTTCTTCATTTACGACTCGCCACTCCTCAACGAAATTGTCGATGTCAAAAAGACGCTAAAAATGAACAAAGAAGATGGCAGGTCAAAACAGTTCACAGATGTTATACTGCATGGGATTCGCAAAGGGAGGCCATACTACGGAAGAATCAATGCCGCCCATTTTGTTCATATCGCTGGACTTGGCCCATTCCATGACATCGAAATGGAAATCGAATACTCCAATGTTCGGTCTGCGGTGAGTTTTGTTGTATTAAGATTTTCAAATCAATAAAGCAATAATTTCAGGACAGCGGAAACATTAACAGCAGAACACAAATGGTAGAGACAGATGGAAGGAGCGCAATTACTCAACCGTCAAGCTCGGCACTCAATCAGCCTGACCTCCTTGGCAGTTCGTCATCCACACAACTGTCGGCACGCCAAAACAACAACCAAGATTCAGTAGATGCAATGGATAATGAAGTTGAATATGAAGATTATCAAATCGATTCGTTGGATAGTGAAAGAGATGTAAATGTGGATGTTAGTATGGATGGAGGAAATATTGCGAAGAACTTGGATGATATGAAGGATATGGAAAAGGCTAAGGTTGATGATGAGAAGGATGTGAAAAATAAGAAAAATGTTAAAAGCAAGACGAATCACAAGAAAAATGATGGAGTGTGGATGCGACGAGCCTCGCGTAGCAAAGCTGACTTGAAGGCAAAGGAATATGCCAAACAACGTGCAGCCGAAAAACGGGAAAAAAGAGCTTGTCAAAAAGCGGAAACAGTCACAGCGGAACACAAATGGTAGAGAGAGATGAAAGGAGCGCAAGGACTCAACAGTCAAGTTCGGCACTCAATCAGCCTCACCTCCTTGGCACTTCTTCATCTACACAACTGTCGGCACGCCAAGAAAACAACCCAAATGATGCAATGGAATGCGATAAGGATAACAATAAAAATGTCTTGTTTAACTTGTCATGAAATCAAATTTTTTTTTTGTTTATTTTGTTTATGTTTTAATAAAAATGTTTTTCCTTTTTTCCGCTCAAAAACACATAAAAATAAAAAGAACATGACGTGGAAAAAGAAGAACTCTAAAAAAAATTTCAGTAAGAGAATTTTTTTCTAGGCTTGCAATTTAATTTTGTTACGGTAGATCACAACATTTTTAGTTTTTTCTAGAAAAAAATATTCTGATCTACCATCAGAAATTCTTCAAAATATAGTGAACGCAAGCGTTTGCATAAGCGCTCTAATCCAATGTCCAAAAACAGCTTTGAAAATGAAGAGACGCAAAGAAAAATTTCTCTGCGTCTCTTCATTTTAAACGCTGTTTTTGGACATTGGATTAGAGCGCTTATGCAAACGCTTGCGTTGACTATAACTTGTTTTTCTAATTTTTTTTAGTTTTTTTTTCGAAAAATGTTCTGATCTACCGCAAAAAAATCGCAACAACTTTTTTTTCGATTTTTAGAAAAAATTTTTGCGCATAATTTTTTAGTTTTGGAGATCAAAAAGTGATCATTTGAATTTTCATGCCGACTCTGGAACCTGGCTTGAACTGTCGATATTTATCCGATCTCAACGTTTCTTATCTTCATTTTCAGAATATATTTTATCAGTTTTGTGTCTCGTCTTTTCCTGTAGGTACGCGAAATTGCTGTTTTCTCGTAGTGCAGCTCAATTCCCGAACTCTTAGTTTTTCAATGTTTTTTCTCTTTTATCTCTGTTTCCTGCAAAAATTTCAAATGAAAATTTGGGAACTAATTATTCGATACATCTCAACTTTAAATAAAAAACTAATTTTGCTCAAAAAACGAAACTTATTCCTGTTTTTTTAGGAGTTGAACCCACTGACTCCTGTCTTCAAGCCCATCGACACGCCGAATCAACACAACTACTGGCAGTTTCGCGACAATGCGAATCGTGAAGCAACGGAAGGGCAATACTTCCGTCTCAGAACCCAACAAGTAAGAAAATATTGTTGCATTTGAAAATAATTTGAAACTGGTTTATTTCAGGACGATAGGTGCACTGCGACACCCCCATGCCTTCCCCCCAGCTCCAGATAGGTCTGAAATGGTGAGTGGCTTAGACCTTCAAAAGTTCTCCTAGTAATATGACGAATATGAAGTTTTTCTAATTTAGAGTCGTGAAAACTCTGCCACACCCTACCACATGACGATTTACCACGACGGGCACACTTCCTTCCGGGTCAGGTTGAACCGATTTGAACCCTGGATTGCAACTTCACATCTCGGTAGTCAATGGTATTTTAAATTAAGAATTTCTGCCCATAAAAATCAACATTCCAGGTACACGTCTTTTGATAGAAACAGATCGAGTCTTGTCCTACGGTTCGACTTCATGAGCTACACGGAGAGCGACATCCCAAACGTGTTCAACGCAGAACTCCGCCTGCGGTTCCTGACAGAAGACGTTCGCCCTGTCCTGTTTACTCCAATGGTCTTCGATAACCTACGCAAAGGACGGCAGTATTATGGGAGAGTCAACATTAGGAACTTCTCGGAAATTCTTCGCCATGGACCATACGTTGACATATTGATGGATATAAGATATAGTAACGCACCGGGAGAGGTTAGTTTGAAAATTAATAGGCTAAAAAGATCAAAATTCACTGTTTTCAGGATATACCCGAAGTGCAAGGAAGTCAGCAGGTGATGCAGCAGAGGGACCAGGAGCCCGAGCCATCAAGTTCCGGACCCATGAACCCCGCGAACGTAAGTTTTCTGATTCGCCTGCAACTCCAAAAATATAATAAACTTCTTTTAGGGCACCGGATCAACTCCTACTCCCGAGGCTGCACCTGCCCAAACGCCACCTGTTAGAAGGTCTACCAACAATAGAAGGACCAACATAAACTACGCGGAGGAAGACAAGTGTGGCCTCATAAAACACGCTAAAAAAGATGCAAGGAATAGGAGTAAACGAAAGGATGATGACGATGAGAACAGAAATTGGAACTGTCGCAATAGAAATGAAAAAACGAAAGCGGCGAAACGAAAGGCTGAAGCGAAGGCGCAATCAAAACGGGAAAAAAGAGCTCTCGCTCGAACTACAATCGGAAACTAACCAGAGCATCGTCGCCTTCGTTCAACTCGTCTTCATTTCGCTCTCCCACGGCACTTCTTCTCATCATCTGATATATAACTAATTTTTCGTTTTTTCTGATACAATTTTATAATAATTAAAGGGATTAATATTTGTAAAATAGTTATTTATGATCATAATAAATTTTGACTGATCTATACTGGGAAAAATATGCAATTCAGTAACAATTTCAAAAATTCAGGAAGGGGCGAGAATTCTCAGAGACTAAATTTTTGAAAAGTACAAAATCAATAAAAAATTTGTCACCAAAATTTTTTTATAACGTAATCTGAGAAAAAAATATCAAGAAAATTGAATTCTAAAAAATAATTTTAAAAATTGTTTCTAGACCTACAATTTGATTTTGTTCTTGTAGGTCAAAACATGTTTAGAATTTTCTAGAAATTTTTTTTTGATCTACCATCAAAAATTCATCAAAATAACTTTTTTCCCATTTTTTTTGCTTTTTTTCGCTCAACTTTTGAGTTTTTTCGCGCCTGATTTTTAAATTTAATAATTGAAAAAGACGATTAAAAAAATTTTTATATCGACCAGTTTTCTGTGCAAAATGCCAATCACAAGAGTATTTTTTTCTCTCGTCGCAATATTTCAACGTCAAATCCTATCTCTCTTCTTGTTTGATCGTAAACCTCATTTTTTTAAACTTAGATATTCATATCAAATCTCCAACAATGCGCCGTAGTCGTGTGTCCCGCCGTGCTGAACCCTACGATTCGAATAGAGTGATTGAGGTGAGAATACGTCAATAGAAAGTTAATTGGTTGTTACACAACAATGGGAAAAGTGATTTCAGGGGTTTTAGGGGTTGGTTATTCAACTATAATTCTGATGGCTTATAGACACGGAAACAAATAAACAAAAACAAGGCTAACAGGAAAACTTACATAAATAGAGAAAACTTCAGTAATAGAGTTGCGAAACCTTTTCTAAACAATAAATTTATCTGTTTTGCAGGCTCTTCTTGCTAACGCGAGGACAAACTCGGACACGGCCAATTTCCGAGATTAAGTGGCACTGGCATCTATCAACCACGCGAGCAGGCTTCTCGAAATTTCCTATCCAGTGGTAAGTTTCCATTTTTTCCTACATTGAGAATTTCACTGAACGTTGCGGCACTGATGTTGGGTATCCACCGACTCCCGAAAAATTGGAACTTCATGACTAAAAATAGAAATAGTGTTTACTGGAGTTTTCCGAAAAAAAGTTTTGAATTCCGTCTTTTGAACTTCTCACAACCCCAGGAACTAAGAATGATAAAACAAGTGTTTGAGAAAACTGTAATTTCAGGTCGCGGCACCACCACCGTATTGGATCGTCGAAGAGGAGCGACGAGGAGAATTGGAGAGGAGAATGGGAGTTCAGAGGCAAGAGCAAATGGAGAGGGAAACCGAACGGCGACAAGTGGAAAGGGACACCCAGGTGGATGAGATTAGACGAATGAACCAGGAAAACCAAAGAAATGAGGAGCAGGAAGAGGGATACCGAAGAGCAAGGCTCGACGAAGAGCGGAGAGCTTAAAAAGCGAGAGAAGCCCGGCTTCATCAGCAGATAGAAGCGGCGATAAAAGTGAGTAGTTGTGATATCCTGAGATAGGGACTTCCCAAATTCGGTTTCCTGCAAAAGTGTCATATAAAAACTTGTGAACTAATTGTGGGGCACATCTCGAATTTTCAAAACAATAAACAACTCATTTTGGACCGAAAATCGAAAACTTTCGTATCATTCTAACTCCCAATTTCAACTCCCTCTTCATTTCATTTCACCCTTTTTTTCTTTTTTTTTGTTGCGAATAGAAATCAAATTTGTGATTTGTCTCTTCCCGTGAAAATATCGAATTCTCAGCTTTTTTATGATATAAAATGACCTGTGCAATACTTCTTATCCCATCTCTCTTCTCGTCTGATTGTAAATCTCATTCTTTGAATTCAGGTAAAAGCGATATCCAACAATGCGTAGAGCTCCGAAGTCACGTGTCCCACGATATGAGCCTTATGTCTCCGGAAGAGTCATCGAGGTGAGAAAACGTCTATAAGAGGTTCACCCTATTGTTACACAACAATGGCCAAAATGAAAAAAAACTATTCAGGAATCTAGAATTGCAAAATCATCTAAAAACAATAATTTTAAATTAATCTAGTTTCCAGAGACTCGCGGGGACTCACGCGGCGACGTCAAACCTCCGGGAGCAGACTGCTCACCTACGAGAGCAAGTTGCACTTGCATCAGTGCATCAAGTGGACCGTCTGCTGAACCTTCTCCACCCAGTGGTAAGCATTCTTCTTCCTCTTCATTGAAATTCCACTGGACAATGGGACATTGAACTTGTGTATCCATAGACTCCTGAAAATATGGAACCATAACTAAAAAATATCAACCTTCGTAGTGTTAAGTGGAGCTTTCCGTTTTTTAATTCTGTTTTTGAACTTTTCACAACCCCAAAAACTAAGAATAAGATAAAAAGTATTTGAGAAAATTGTAATTTCAGGTCGGCGCCCCACCACCATATCAGATCGCTGAAGAGGAGCAACGAGAACAATTGGAGAGGAGATTGAGAAATGAGAGGCAAGAGCGGGAGAGACATCTGGACATGGAAAGGGATAGGCAGGAGTTGAGAAGGATGGGCGAGGAAAACGAAAGAAATGCGGAGCAGGAGGAGGCGAATGAAAGAGCAAGGCGTGAAGAAGAGGGGAGAGCTCAAGAAGCGAGAGAGGCCCGTCTTCATCGCCAGATAGAAGCGGCTATTGAGGTGAGTAGTTGTGATACCCTGAGATGTTCTCAAACTCGGAGTAGTTCCCAAACAAGAAATTCCCAAACTCGGTTTCCTGCAAACGTTTCATATGAAAATATGGGAACTAATTGTGGGATCCATCTCGAATTTTCAAAAAAAAAACAACTCCTTTTGGCTCAAAAGTCGAAAACTTTCATATCACTCTAAACTAATTACTGTTTATAGGACGCCTCCGCCAGTCTTCATGCCCGCTTCCGGACGTATGCTCTCCTTTCAAAACGTCACGGAACAGGCGTTCGAGAGACAATTCTTCCGGGTCCGACTCCCAACGGTAAGAAACATTTGGGAAGAGAGCAATCGCGACAAAACTAACTAATTTCAGGACTTCAACGTCAATCCGGAGTTTCCGCCGGCCCAGTGGGGATGTGGTGAGTTATCAATAACCAATTCATTCTGAAACAGTATAAAACATTTTTCTTCTTGCAGAGCCGTGAAAACAGTAGGTCTCCATTCCAATTGTCGATCTATCACGACGGAGAGGAGATGTCCGGACTCCGTCCAGGACGATTCGAAAGATGGAACCCAACTGCGCATCTCTCCAGTCACTGGTATGCTAAATCCAAGAATTCTGTTAGAAATCTGGATTATTTAGGTTCTCTTCGTTTGGAAGGTCCCGCGGAAGCCTTGTGCTACGCTTCCAATTCACTGTGTTCGATGAAGGGCCAATTCCACGGAACTTTGAAACAAAACTGTCGTTGAGACTCCTAACCCACAATATGACGCCACGCATATCCACCCCCGTCATTCTTCGAAACTTGCGAAAAGGCCTCGTCTACTCTGGAAGGATCAACGTAAACAATTTTGCCCATCTCCAACTGCTAGGCCCTTACTCTGACATCCTCATCGATGTCGAGTTCAGTGGTGTCACTGTCGCGGTTAGTTTTCTAGATTCTTAAAATGTAATAATTTCAAAATTCGATTTCAGGAAGCAGAAGTTGCAAGTGGAGGGCAGCAAAGACGTAATTCGGGAGGACCAGGATCCAGGACAACAACGTTACGGGCCCATTAACCTCGCAAACGTGAGTTTCTTGATGCGCCTCCAGTTGGAAAAAGAATAATGCAATGTTTTAGAGCCTCAGAACATCTTCTGGCCCTGTTGATCATGCTGCTCTTCCAAACATCCAGGATTCCTCTACACCGAAGGGCCAGGCTTTTAGAACTACGGCAGCTGGCATTTAATAACAACTGTAAAATATTTTATTTTTTGCAAATAAATTATTAAAAAAGTGAATACAACTATTTTACGTTTGATGAATAACCGAAAAAATGAATCATAACAGTCCAAACCATGATCAAAATGACAAGCTGGTCAAAAAATTGAGTTTTTTAAAAGAGGAAATTCGATCTTTTATGTTTCTTTTTGGCTTTGGACACTGATATTTGTAACTCCATATTGAAGCTTAGCTACGGATTTTCAAACGATAACTACAAAATTGATCCAAACTTTTCTCTAGTTCCAAACTACACATGAATACACTTCCTATCACAAAATCTGTGACATTGTACATCCACGTGCAATCCATTTATCGTTTAAAACCAGAAGACACACCATCAATCAGAAGACGTTCTTCTCCGCAAAAACAATGACCACTGCTGCAATTGATAAGTATAACCTTGTGACGTCATCATCAAGTTCGTCAAATGTATCGGGTTAATCATCGATAGGGGGAGTTTAGATCAGCATCAAATGGGTCGTATATAAGTTGATCTGATTGAAAATTGGGAATCATATCAATTTGATTTGGTAGAAAAAAATGATTCGTGCTATTCTCGTTCTTCTCGTTGCTTTGATTGCCTTGTCTTCCGCTCAGTATGGTTAGTTTTGTTTTTTTTTTAAAGCTGAAACTAATTTAATGTCATTTTCAGGATACGGATACCCAGGAATGATGGGAGGCTATGGCGGTTACGGTGGTTATCCGGGAATGATGGGCGGTTACGGTATGCGTCGTCGAATGATGATGGGAGGATATCCTGGATATGGAATGGGTGGAATGGGAATGGGAATGGGAGGAGGACTTCTTGGTATGCTTATGGGCAAATAAACTTCTGGAGATCATCTCGACTTCTACATTCCAATTGGCTAGTATTGCTTTTCTTAGATCTCTTGTTTATCCGGCGTCTCTTTTAAAGATTTGATATTGAAACGGAATAAAAATTGTTGAAAATTCTACAAAGTTTTGTCTATTTGGGTTACGCATGGCTTTGAAACTGGATGATTCAAAATCTGTATTATAGTGGCGTGTCATCTTTTTTTAACTGAATGAACGTTTTAAATATGCTACCAAAAAACGGAGGACCTTCAAAAAATGTATATTTAGAGTTTGTGAATTATGCTTCAAATTCTCTCTGATTTTCCACGAATCTGTTTTCTGTGTTATGCCTTTTTTTGAACTTTCGATCAACACAAAGTTTTCTGTCAATATATTTTGTTTTTATCAATCTCTAATTGAACTGGTTTTCTTGTCTAGTATCTTCTGACAAGTGGCATGATTGTTTTTTGTTTTCGCAAATGATTACTATACTCGATAAAAGTTCAAATTTCAGCCTCAAAATCTGTTTATTACAAAAACATTATTACAAAAAAAGAGATCCTCCTCGGCAGCCAGTGTTTTCATTTTGTTCATCCAAGGAGCATTCCAAGAAGGCCCGGGCGGTACATACCCATACCGTAACCACCGTACATTCCAGGATAACCACCCATCATTCCTGGTCCATATCCACCCATCATTGGTCCGTATCCTCCCATCATTCCTGGGTAACCACCCATCATACCAGGGCCGTATCCACCCATCATTGGTCCGTAACCTGAAAAAGCAAATAGTGGTTTTGAAGGATGATTTTTTGTTATCCAAGTGTAGAGACCGCAATGAAAGGGGGCGGGGCGAGGCGTTTTTTTCCACCGACGGGCCCGCGCGGTGTTTGACGATTAATAGCACGGTCGTTATATGCTAACTTGATACAGATTCAATAAAACTTTATGTAATCGACTACGTAGAATCCAATGGAAGTACTTTTGGGTCAGTAGCTGTGAAACTAACAGAACTAGAGAAAGGAAATCTGTGAAACTTCAAAACAAGTTGCAGAAAATTAAGAGAAACTGCTCAATATAGATCGAATACGCATGTTTTCTCAATTGATTCCGGTAGTTTTTGTGATGCTGAATTCGATTTTTTTGTTGAAATTGGTCTAGGAGTTCGCCGAAAAAAGTTTCACTCATTCAAACTACCATCAAAATCGACAACAAAATAAATAATATAACTTAATGTTTTTATTGCAAATTTGGATAGAACTATTATTTACAAACCCCAAAACAAATTTTCAAAAGATTTGGATGTCAGGAACTTATTTTTATTCCTTTTCAAAAACGGCAGTTTTTGATTTTCTACAGTTTTTTTGATTTTGCGAATTTCTTTGTATGAAATACGCAAATTGTCTGTTTTCCATTGTCTTCTACGTAAAATTTGGCACAAGTTTCATATAGAAACTTAAGCTCCCAGAGTTCGCCGAAAATTTTTATTTCAGTTTTTCTCATAATAAAAATGAGGAAATTGATTGAAAAACTGGGGTCGACCAACCAACGGTGGTGCCCCCTTTATAGGAACCATTAGAATCGCCGGCGCCGCTGCGCCCATAGCCTAGTGGCTAGCACGACTGGCCACTGATCCGTGGACCGTGGTTCAACCCCCGCTCCACCAAAACATTTTTTTTTCTCACAGAAACGATTCATAATGATTTTGATTTTGTCGAGGATTTCATTTTTGTACTTTTTTTTCAATAATTTACATCAGGAAGCGACTTTCCGAAAACCACTGAAAACTCGTGCCGCAGCCTTGCTATTGCGACGCCACCCTCTTTTTCGCGCCGCCGACAACGCTTCGATGGAAATTCAGTAGTAAAAAAAGCGTCACAAAAATGACTGTAACTCGGGAACGGATGAACATTTTTGAGAAAAAATTTGGGAATATACTCATATTGAACTTTGGAACACATCTATATTAACAGTTTTAGTTGAATTGAAGTTTCGTGAAACAAGTTGCGGTCTCTATCCAAGTGACATTTTATTAATGAAAATGGATTGGAAATCGGGCAAGAAACTTTGAATTTTCAGACAGAAGGATATATCAAAAATTCATGACTGATTTAAACAGAATCATCAGACGATCATTTTTGGCAATTTTGAAAAGCTCGTCAGACTTTCAATTAGAATAGTCCTCATTTCGGATACATCATTTTCTAATAATAATTTTTCTGTTCAGAGATCAAATGTTCAAAAAATCATTCCCAATCTTGACAAATTCAATCGATTTTTGATCCGATCCAACTTTCTAATTTGACCTACTTCCCAAAACCAAAGCTTACCATATTGCGCATTGCAAACAATTGCCAAAAGTGCAACCAAAACAATAATGGTTCGAAGCATTTTGAATCAAAATATAGGATCAATTTCAATGTATTTTATATAAGAAAAAGACAAATTGATGCAGATGTTGATGGAGGGAAAAGAATGAAGGATTTGACGAACTAAGGCGGCCTCTCCCCTCTCTTTTCTCCTTTTGACTCGGTTTTTGTCCGCGGCGGCTACCTGCTAAAGTGGACAATGGTCTCGGCGGTTTTAATTTGATAGCCAAGAGAGATTATGTATGATGGTCAGAGGTTTTAGACAGGATTACTGTAAAACATGTGGGATTTGAGAGGAAGGGGAGACAGCATTACAAGTCATGCGAATGGTCAAACTAGACCAACAGGAAGTGCGGTTTTTTTGTTCGAAAAAGGTTTATTCAAGTAAGTAGGTATATTAAAATTAATACATAAAACCGGATTCACTGAGCTGAGATCCTCTGTGTCGTTAGATGAAGTAAGGTGTCTATTTCTTTCCAATAAGCATTCCAAGGAGTCCTGGGCGGTACATTCCCATACCGTATCCACCGTACATTCCATATGGGCGCATTCCCATTCCGTAACCTCCGTACATTCCTGGGTAACCGCCACCGTATCCACCATATGGACCGTAACCTGGAATAATTGGAAATGAAGAAGGCTTATCCTAAGGAAAAGTTTGAATTTGGCTAGCAAAAAGACGGAAGGCTATGCTTGATCGGACTAAACAGTTTGGAAGTACAGAAAGTCCAAAACCTAAGTTAGGCCTAAATTTAAAACTTAAAATATTAAAATCTTTACTTACCCCATTGAGCGGAAGACATGGCAATGAGGGCAACAAGAAGAATAAGAATAGCACGGAACATTTTCAGCTTTTTTTAGATTCGAAATCTCAGTTTCTTTTCAAATTGAAACTGTTAGTCCTTATCCCACCTAACCATGCCCTTATATACCGTTCATAAATGACGTGATTCTCAAAACTTTGCCGAAGACATATGACGTCATCTCTCAAGAAGAGGGGATAGTCCTTCGAAACAGTGTGATGATTCGGAGATCAATCAAGATAACAACAAACATGCGACACCCTACTTCTCAAGTTTTGTTGGTGTTGTTGTTGTCTGGGTTTGGGTTTGAATTCTAGTTATGGACAGGTTCAAGAAATGAATAGTTGACGTCATTTTTAGAAGAAGGAGTGGGGGACGGCGGGAAGTTTGAAGTTGAAGGTGAAGTACTGTGAACTTTGATGCGTTAATAACAAGAGTAAGGTTGAAATTAGAAGATGTTTCTGGAAATGAAACGGTAAGATGTTTTCCATTTTGATTTCCGTTCCGAAAAAATAAATCCAGAAAAAGTTGACCCCAAAATGAAAATAATTTAACTCACAATCAGGTTAGTGAATTGGGAGCGATTTTTTGAACTTGATTTTGGAACTCCGGAGCCTTGTGATATGTTAATTCAGAGCTTTTCGTTTTAAACCTTTAAACCTTTACTTATATTTTTCACGGACCATTATTTTTTTATATTGGGCTCCCTTTTTCAAAAATGATTTTTCGATTTAGTTTTACCATTTTGTTTGCCAGGAATCATATTTTCCAATTCAAAAACTTCGAAATTTTTATTTTTCGAGAAAAATCTCGATTTTGATATTTGACTGCGAGAGAAAACTCCAGAATAGACCTTCTAATTGAGGTGCGAATTGCTATTCACAGTGTGGGACCTCATTTGAAGTTCTTCACAAGTTTTTTCGTTTTCTTTTGGGGAATTATTGTTTTAATAGAAAACAAAAAATTGGATTAAATAAATTTATTATGATAATTTCAAGGTTTTGATATATACACATACATATTCATAATTAGGTCACTTTGTCTACAAAATCCATTTTACTTCTTCTTCCCAACGAGGAATCCAAGAGTGTTCCCGAGAATTCCACCATTGTTGTAACCGTATCCTCCATAAGCTGGGTATCCTCCATAACCATATCCATAGCCTGGACCGTAACCTGAAAATAATTAAAAAGAGATTTTGAACTTTTCAAAACAGAAAAAAGTCAAAAAGAAACAAGATAACTTACCGTATTGAGCCTGGGACAAGGCGACCAAAGCGACGATGAGGACCAGAAGGAATCGAAGCATTTTTTTCTTGAAAGTTAAGAATGAGAACTGATTCTTATTCAAAATCTCGGACTGTTCCTTTAAATACGATTCGAAAAACTTGGATAACGTCATTTGAATTGTGACAGTACTTGTTTGTAAACACTTTACTCTCTAACTATGAAATCACACGCACACCTATAATTAGTGTGTTTGGATGTAGTCTGTACACGAATTTGCTGAACATATTTATTTTCTGTACATAGTTTGAAGGTTTTTATAATACATTATTAACATTATTAGAAATATCAAAAGTCCAAGAAGGTTTACTTCTTTTTGCCGAGAAGGAATCCAAGAGAGTTTCCAAGGATACCACCGCCTCCCATACCGTATCCTCCATTCATACCGTATCCACCGTACATTGGATATCCTCCACCGTATCCACCATAGTTACCGTAGTATCCTAAAAACAAGAAAATAGGGATACTGTATTCTAATTCTGAAAACGTACCGTATTGCGCATGGGCCACAGCCATCAAAGCGACAAGAAGAACAAGAATAAAGCGAAGCATTTTGAAATGTTTGAAATCGAGAATTCTGCCGGATCCCAGTTATCCATACCGTTATATATTGAATCCTGGATGACGTGAACCCAGAACTTTGCCGAACACCGTGACGTCATCAAGACTCAGGTGCAGAATTTGTTTGTCTCGGCGGCGGCGTCACTGTTCGGTCATTTAGGATGAGACAAGAGGATGCATATGTTTCGATTTCGAATATTTGATTATACGGAGATCAGAATCTCGAAAGATTTTCTCAAGTTTTTCTGTATGGAGTTTGAAAAGTCAGCGTCCAGCATTGAGCACCGGCGGAGAATCTTCATTGAAGCCATAACCAAGTTCCAATTCCACGTCAACAACTTCATCAACAACTTCTCTCTATTCACAGCTTCTCAAATTCAAATTGTCCGCTCAGTCTTGGCCTAATCTCTTCTAGGCCTTCCTAGTCTCAATAGAGATCAGATTCATAGATCAAAGTTAATTCAAAAGTTTATTGTTCACAAATTGGCGAAATTCCATTACGTTTGTTTTTCCGTCATGTTTTCGATTGGACATTGGTCATCAAATTTCAGATGATTGTGTTTTTTGTTCTGCAAATTACTTGTTTTTGACAAGTAAAGTAGAGGGGGCGGGGCCGAGTCAAGTGGTGTTGAGGTTGGAACTTTCATTAGGTAGTTAGGTAGAGTAGGTCTAATGTTTGTTCTAGAATTGTTTGTTGTCTTTTTTCCGTCTATTTCTGGATTAATTTTGGACTGATTATTATTTTAGTCCAAGTTCTATCAACATTGACTTCAGTCCTCTGTTTCCATTGCTCCTCTTTGTTTTGAGTAAAATAAAAACAAGGTTGTAAGAAAAGTTTTTATTAATTTACAAAATGACACATTTAAAGCCATGACCACCACATCTCTTTTAATTGTGAACACACTCGTTTTCTCATAAAAGTCAATTCTTTTCGAATAGCCGACGGCGTTTTTCCTTTTGTCTCCGGCACAAATTTCCATGTGAAAATTGCAAATGAAAATGTGGAAAATGTGAACATCAAGAAGGCGTATTGATGGATTATGTTCTGAAATTTCAGTTAAATGAAAACCTGTTTGAGAACCCGAAAATTCTTACATTAATAGGAAGGAAAGTGAGTCCAACCATCCAATTGGCTATCCAGTTACTTGTTGCCGAGACTGCTGCCGCTCTTCCTCGTGATGAGGAATCAAAGAGTTCTGATGTGAAGAACCACGGGATAGGACCAGGACCAAATGCAAATGTTACCACAAAAGACAGAATGAACAGAACGTTCAGATAACTAGCCCATCGGAATCCAGCGTTTGATAGAGTTAGAGTGATAACAATCAGAATAGACGAGACACACATTCCAGATAATCCAGCAATTTGGAGACGTTTTCTTCCGAATTTTGGGTGATCTATGAGTCCAAGACATCCAAATGTGGCAATGAGTTTGATGCATCCAAAACCAACTGTGGCGTACATTGGCTCATTTCCAGATAGACCGTTTCTTTTGAAGATAAGGGTGGAATAGAAAGTGACTGCGGAGATTCCTGAAATAAAAAATTGAAAATGTCAATTGAAGCCCACAAAAAAAAATGTCAAAAAAACAAACCTGAGAACTGTTGACTGAACATCATCAAAATCGAAACAATCATTGGCCACTGATTCTCTCCCTTGAACAATGCCAAATATCCAGGCTGGTGCGTTGGCTCTGCAGTCACCATTGTCTCTTGTACCATATGTTCCAACTCTTCATCCACTTTCGTATGATTTCTCAGCTTCTCAAGAACTCTTCTAGCACCTTCTCTATCGTTTAACTTTGAGATAAAGTATTTCGGAGATTCCACACAGAATGGAATGGTGGCGAGTTGCAGGAATGTTGGGATAGCCACACATGCGAAGATATACGGCCATCCTTCTTGGGATCCAAAAACAAATGGAAGTCCAAGGGCTTGTGATAAAACAATGGCGACTGAGATGTTCAGTTGATGAAAGGATCCAGATTTTCCACGAAGATTCGCAGGAGCCAGTTCAGTTAGATACATGGGGACAAGGCCAGAAGTGATTCCACAATTGAGACCAACAAGGAATCTTCCGAAAACTATCATTGGGTAGAAATTGAAGAGTTTAGCGGTGGAAAGACAAGTGGCAGCAATAAGAGCCAAAATGTTGTTGTAGAGAAGGGAGGATTTTCGGCCAAACTGGAAAAAAGAAAGTTTGGTAGAAGCTCAGGTGCGAATTGACTAACTCTATCTGCCAAAAATCCTGATGAAAAGCTTCCAAACATTCCACCAACTGAGAACATTGAAACCGCTACTGACCTGAAACTTCTTTTTCTGACTTCCCCATTTACAATGCATAGAACCTTACCATATAAAATCGGCTTTATATTGTGATAAAGTTTCTCCGAAAAGTTCAAAATGACACTGTTTAATCCACTCGATAATTAAAGGACCCGGCGCATTGATGCATCCAATTTGAAACCCGTCTTGGAATGAGGCAAGTGCTATTGATGAGATACAAAAGAATAGGTAAGGTGTCCATTTTTCCTGGAATTTTTTTCGTTACAATATTCAAAAAAGAAAAGAGAACTCACATCAGCTAAATGTTTTTCTTGTTGTTTTGCAGCTGTATCCGAGTTGTCTTCTTTGCCTTGTTCCATCTGACTTTGATATACTGTGGAGCTGAAAAAAAGTAAAATTAGTATCATTTTTATTTTGAAAATTGATAAAAATAACAATATTGACACAATTGATACCCACCGTTCATTGTGTTGGTTGGCAGTGATGTTGGTCATAAATAAATGGTGTATTGAAGACAAACTTGAGAACCTTTTTGATTCTGAAACTGATTTTTATGAATTGAGATGGAGAAATAATAACAATAGGAGGTCTCTTTTAAAGGAATTTCAAGAGGGGAAGGATCATGACACCCAGGTGTTAGAGAGAAGGGTTATCAGTTATCAATCATCTGATAATTGGACATAGACGGGATGATCTTCAGGTTTTGTTGGACACGTGAAAAGATCAAAATAGAGAGAAAGAGATGGTTAGAGAAAACAATGAATAGCTTCTTCTCATCTAATGGGATAAAGAGAGAAAGGATGCAGACAAGTAGACACTCTGGTTTCTCTGTACTCTGACCCTTGGGCCATATGGCCTAAATGCTCTTTGTTGTTGCTATATCACGTGAACGAGACTAGTGGAACAAGACCAGTAAAACAGGATCCATTAAAAACAAAATACAGTTAGCGTACCAATCTTGAAACGGATATTTTCATGATGTATTTTACTTTTAGAAAACAACCAAAAATTCTTTAGCCTGAAAGCCAACTGGAACGCCTTTGTTATTACTAATTCCTAGGTACGCTAGGCCTACTGAAAGCGACAGTCTAGTGCCTGAAATTCTAGCTCAGCTGAAAAAATTTTTGCTATACAATAGCTAACAACCAAAATAATCAACACATAAGTTTGCTTTATGATCGACGAATTGGAATTTGAATATGAATTTGCATTCAAACTCTAGTGAAAACAATATTTTGAACCGATTTTTTTTCACTTTTTTCTCTATTTCCGTATCAATAGAAAAACTACAAACTGGTTTCTACCAACCACGTTTTTCTTCTTTTTCTTCCTGGTTACAGTTTTTATCACCAGGAAGTTTTGGAAAGAGAAAAATTAAGAAGAAAAAATCTTCCTTTATTAGGGGTGCATTGAGAGAAACATCATTTTGGGTGTGCATGCACTCGTGGGTGCACCAATAATTAAAAGTGCCTTTGAATGAAATTGACTAAAGAGGGAATTGTCGAAATTCGATTTTTCGGTTAAATACAATTGATGGAAACAATCACAACAAAACACGAAACAAAAATCAGGGTTCCGAAAAAGGCTCATCAATGAGCCTAAGCTCACGTGAGCCTTTTATGAAGCAGGCTCATTGAAATCATTTCTAACCCACGTCAAAGCTCATCGAGGCTCATTTACAAAAAAGCTCATTTCTGAAAAGGCTCATCGAGGCTCATTCACGTGAAAGCTCATTTTTAAAAAAGCTCATTGAGGCTCATTAGGCTCATTCCCAAAACGATTGAATCGAAAAAAGTAAAAGAGAAAAAGAGCTAATTGATTTTGACGTAATAAAAAAAATCTCCGTGAACCCTATAATCCAGCTCCGGAAATTTGTTTGTTGCAACGCAGCAAAATCCACGATCCAAAATCAGTTCAAGATGTCGATATCGATTGTGTGGTCGGTTTTCACCGAAAAAGATGATATTAGAAAGGTTGCCAAGTGTTTTTACTGCAAGAAATGGTTTTCTTTCAAAGTGAATACGAGCGGTCTGATAAGACACCTCAAAACCGTCCATGGTGTCTCTTTAGAGAAGTTATATGAGGTAAGAAAATTTAGGAATACGAAGAAAAGCACATTTCTGTTTTATAGAATCCCAGTTTTCGAGATACGATGGAATATTCAAGAGCTGGGATGGACACATTTCGAAAACAACAAGCCAAGTAGCTAATCTCTATCATGAAAAGTTTCAATTTCGTTTTACAGAATGATTGTTTCATGCGGCTTACCCTTTTCCATAGTCGAGAATGGACAGTTTCGAAAATTCCTGCAAATGTTACGAGAAGACGTACCGATCATATCTTCTGACACAGCTAGAAATGATACTCTGGCTTTAGAAAATGACTACCGTAATATGATTAGGGCTGAGTTTCGTGGAAAAAAGAATCTTGTTCTGATAATGGATGGTTGGAGTTCTACTAATGCTTTGTTTCAATTGTATTCTATTGTGATTTCATATATGGATAATAGCAACAAAATGAGACAACAGGTATGAAATACAGTATCGAAATTTCAAACGACCTTGTTTTTAGCTTGTTGGTGTTACTGATGTGTCAAAGGCTAGCGCTATTAATCTACATAGATTAGTGTCGGAGGAACTATTGAAATCAGATATTTGCATTACTCAGTTCAAATACATGGTGAGCGATGGCGGAAGCAATTTGAAAAGTCTATCAGAGCGCTTGGGAATAGCACGGTAGGTTTCGGTACTGATAGATTATAGAGAATCAAGTTCATTCAGTGTTTACTGTGGAGCCCATCTTCTTCATCTTGTGATGGTCAGTGTTAGTGATATCGCGGAAGTGAAACAAATCCTGTCAAAATGCAAGAAAATAGCCGGCATACTTTCCAAATCCACCAAATCAAAGAATTCAATGAAAGAGTGAGATATTTGCAAAAATTGAGATTAACTTCATAACGACATTCCAGGAAAGCCCAAGAACTCAATATCAATATTCCACTGCCACAAAATTATAGTCCCACGCGATGGAATGGTAGTCGAGATTTGATGGTTTCTGTTAAATCTCATGTCAGTTTATACCTATCTCTTTTTTCTGACGAAATATGTTTCAGATTCCTACTATAGCGGCACTTCCAGTGTTTGCTGAATGCATGTTTTCCAACAAAGAAGCGCTACTAATGGATTATTTTGTGGAGATTTCGGGGCCTTTTCAACAAGCCACGAAACGCGTATGTAACAAACATCATCTCTAATGATAGAAAATATTTGCAGTTTGAAAACACCAACTCATCATGCAGTGAATTAGTTCCATTTTTTATTTTGATAAAACGGAATGTCAATGAAGTCTATCAGAAATTTATGGATAAAGATGATATAAAGGAGCACATGGATCTGTGTAATTCTCTTTTGAAGATCAGAAGAAAGATGGATGAGCAAGTTTCCGAAAGGTAGTTTATCAATAAGTGAGAGAAACCTATTGAACACGATTTCAGACTCAATACCATGATGAAACAGAATTTGCTGAAAGTCAGCTGCCTACTGGATCCTCGTTTTTCGGGCAGTCACATTTTACCAGAGGAGGAATGGGATAGCATTGAGCAGTTTCTGATGTCACAATTCTCAGGTTTCACCTTCAACAACCGGTTTTCACATAATGATATAAATTCAGATGATGTTTCTCACATCGGCGATTCAGACCCCGTTTCTTCTCATGCTTCATCCTCTGTTCTCACATCAATGAATTCCCTTTTAACATCTGGGGGAACTGATCGTGTGGTTCAGATGACAGAAAAACAGAAAGCAAAGGTAACTCAATAATTATATACTTTCTCTTACCAATTTTTATTAATTTCACAGAAAGAGCTCATAATGTTTAAACAATTGATCGAACAATTCCCGCTGAGAGATGTGGAAAGTGATGTCTTGGCTTTTTGGAAGGAAAAGAGATTGTGTTTGCCTCTGTTGAGCCAGAAGGCCTTGGAAATACTTCTCATTCCTTCATCATCATCAAGTACTGAGCGTATTTTTAGTGGTGCTAGCAGGCTTATGGCAAACAGATTGAGAAATCGAATAACTGTAGAAACATGTTCTTCGCTTCTATTAGTGAACGCCATGATAGGATTCGAAAAGTTTAAAATCTTATAAGTTTTTCACATATGCGTGATTTTTAAGATATCCGGAGTCGAACGAAGAGTATGGCGTTTTGAATGGAGATATGCCCATGGATTCCAGTTTAGAGGAAAAAGAAGAGGAAGAAATCGTTGAAGAAGGAGAAGAAGGGAATGTGTCACCTGTAGAATCCAGAGATAATTTGTATACTGAACGTTCCTTCGATGTGCTGGATTTCGGAGCAGGAGATAATTACAATATTCCAGGGACGTCAAATCAATCTAGGTCAACTAGAATCCCTAGAGTTCAAAAACCAGTCGTTAACTCGAAGCAACATCTCAAAGCAATTCACAAAAGAAATTGCAAAAAGTGAACTTTACTTGTTTTTTTTTATAAACTTATTAATTTTCCTCTTGAAATGGAATGAGCCTTTCATGAGCTTTCACGTAAAAAGCTCATATGAGCCTCATGAGCCTCGATGAGCTTTTCAAAAAGCTCATTTCTAAACAAATGAGCCTTTCGTTTTTTTATAAAAAGCTCATTTCTAATTTAATGAGCCTCGGTGAGCTTTTTAAAAAGCTCATTTTCACGTAAAAGCTCATTCCTAAATTTTTCATTCGGAACCCTGACAAAAATGTAGTCGTTTTTCAAAAAGTTCATATCCAAAACTGTTCAAACAGATGTCTGTTCGTATATAGATATTGTGTCAAAAAATTGAAACTGGGTGTTTTATGTATGTCATTCCGGTGGTCTATTAGTGGTTTGATGGTCTTGGTACGTTGTTGGTTAGCGGTCTGTGGGGACTAGTTTTACAAATTTGGAATTTCTGGGCCATGGAAGGTTCTTGACTTCAAGAAGCATCAAGTCTAAAAGTAACAATAGAAAAGTTGGAGCAGGTAAAAAAAAGCAAATGTTCAATGAATAGGAACGAATCGTGTGAAAACCCCAAAAAATCAGCTGAGAAAATTCATAAATGGTAGAGAGAAAAAGAAATTCAACACAGATTGATATCTAAAGACTGGTTCATCTGTGTACTGACGAATCTCCAAAAAGGGATTCCACGTTCTCCTTTTGAAAAAGAAAAATAGAAATAGAGATGACGATTGATGATTAGAGAGGCTATTGAAAAATGAGGAAATAAAAGATGAAAAGAGGACATGATGTTCTTTAAAAGGAAGTGATTTGCATAGACTCTAGACTAAAAAGTTTGGACATACTCAAGTTATTTTTTCAACGTATCAAAACCAAAAGTTATGCTTCTGAATTCTCAGAATCTGATAAAAAAGAATGAGTCAAAAAAAGTGACGAAAAGATAATAATGGAGTTTACGGCTCGTTAGACTTAGAGCAGACATGGGAATTTTCGGCGTCACGAGAGTCAAAAAATATTGAATAACATGCAAAAACAACCTTTCAATAACATGTACCTGATGAAATGAGAAAAAAGAGAAAACAAAGGTTATATCTGTGAAAAGTTCGTGGCCTAGATTTTGAAGGTTTTCTAGGCCATTGGACAAACTTTCGATTCTCACATCTAACCTTTGAAGAGGTGTTTTTTATAAAACCGGAACCAGTTTTATTTTAGAAGTGAGAAGGTATAACTATTGTGTTAATCAGGTGACAATACTTCAGTTGATCTGTCCAGATGAGAGGGGTCACACCAGACCGGTTTTATATCGCAAAAAAACTTTCTCGTACTTTTTTTGTAATTAATTTTGGCAGGTAGTTACAAGAAAATATCGTGGACAGGTAATTTGATATCTTCGAAAATCGGAGAACAGAAAAATAGCAGGAGGTTATTTTTTTGAAGACAAATACGAAACTTATATAAGTTGTAGGTTTTCAGATGTATTTCTGATTCGACCGTGGATGAAGTCAATCGGGTTTATTCCTTAGAATTGACAAAACCAAGATCTTTTATAAGGGCGGAGTCGGAATGAGGAACTGACTTTTGTTGTTTCGTATCATATCACATGTAGGCCACCATAACTGTTCCCTTTCATTCTTTTTCATCGTATTTCGTGTTTTGTTCCGGGCAGCTATGACTTTCAGTCTTGACCGATAGCTGGGGGTCAGTTGGCATGTCTAGAAGGGGTAGGCGACAATACATCAGTATCGGTAGCGAAGAGGCAAGATGTTGATTTTCAAAAGTTTTTGAACCTACGACAATTGGGAGCTATGCCTAAGACAGGATTAAAACAAAGCAAGATAGTTCTTCAGCCTAGAACATTCATGTTACATATTGGACTAAAACCACAATGATCACCTGGAAGTGTTTTGAAATTCTAAGTTAAACAAACCCAAATCTATAACTTCTCGATTTCAAGTTTTCACAGTTTTTATTCCACAAATTCTTTCAATCATAAACGAAGACCTTCTCACAATAAATTCTACGAACTACAATGTCCTTCTTGTTTTTGACACTTTTGACACATTTCTCAAACATCAATGTACACGAGTTAATGCACACAATCACTCTACTTGTGTCTGATAATTCTTTACAGATAAGTATACACAAACAAGAACAGTACAAAAAGGGTAGTTCATATGCATAAAAAAGTCAAGTTGGCACGTTTTGAACACTTCTTTTTATGCTGTCTAACTGTTTATAGCAACAGTTTCTGTGATTTGAATGAATTATTGCAGAATTATTACCTATGTAGTTTCATATGTAAATATTCTCAGATTATGACCGAATTTTCACCTGACCGTTAGCCTGAATCTCTTTCTGTCCAACTTTTTCAACAAAAGATGCAACATTTTCACAGCACACCGATCAAAAACTGTTTGTGTGAGAGCGTATTTGTGTCTCCAATAATTCCCATCTGCGTCTCTTACTATCTAGAGAAAAAGACCGTGAGATGATAAGTAACTTTCTGTCCCTTTCTCTCTTTTTCTTAATACAAACTATTCCATTATTTGTTTTCTCAGTGAAAAAGTTATAAATTTCTTTCCAGATGCGGGGTCTTCTCGTGTTTTTCCTTGCTTTAAGTATCTGCTGGGCAGGTCCGATTGTAGACACGAATTATGGAAAAGTTGAGGGATTTGAGTATGAAGATGCAGAAGTTTTCTTGGCGATTCCATTTGCAAAACCACCAGTTGATGATTTGAGATTTGAGGTGAGAATAGATCATGAATAAAAAAAACTATCTTTGGAAACAGATGTAAAAGTTGTCGAAAAAAAGCCCAAGTTTGGGCACGCGAAACTCCTTCTGAAAATAATTTTGGTAGAGGAAACGTTGTATTCATAGTGAAACCCTACCTTAAATTTTCCAGAAACCAGTCTCCCCGGAACCATGGGAAGACGTCTACCAAGCCACTCAATTCCGAAATGACTGCACCCCTCACTATCGTCTTGTTGCCCAATTCTCCAGTTATTCTGGAGAAGACTGTCTTACTCTCAACGTTATCAAACCAAAGAAAACTGAGAAGAAGCTTCCAGTTCTCTTCTGGGTCCATGGAGGTGGATATGAAATTGGATCTGGAAGTCAACATGGATATGAATTTTTCGCTAAAAAATATGCACCAGAAGGAGTTTTAGTGGTCACAATTCAATACAGATTAGGATTCATGGGTAAGTTTTTACTCTATTTTTTTCAGTTTCGAATTTCTATGACTTATTTTTCAGGCTTCTTCAGCGAGGGAACCGCAGATGCTCAGGGTAATTGGGGACTGTTCGATCAAGCAGCCGCTTTGAAGTTTGTAAGCGAAAACATCGAGCGTTTTGGTGGTGACCCAGACCAGATCACAATTTGGGGATACAGTGCAGGAGCTGCCAGTGTTTCTCAATTGACAATGAGCCCATACACCAGAGACCTTTATTCCAAAGCTATTATTATGTCTGCTAGCTCTTTTGTTGGATGGGCTACCGGACCGAACGTCGTAGAGACTTCTAGGCAACTGGCAGAGATTCTTGACTGCCCATGGCCAGGAGCCAAGGAATGCATGAAGAAAAAGAGCCTTCATGAGATCTTTGACGCAGTGGAGAAGCAAGGATTTACTACTGGAACCATTGATATTTTGAGATGGTCACCTGTGATTGATGGTGATTATTTGCCAAAGAACCCAGAGGAGCTGATTAAAGATGCTCCAGTGAAGCCAACTCTGATTGGAATGAGCAATAAGGAAGGGTCTTATTTTGGTAATTAAAATGATATTATCATTCTTAAATCTTAGATTTCAGCCGCCATGAACATGGGTCGTGTCATTGCTGATTTTGGTTTGTCTGAAGCTGAGATTTCTAAAATCGATGAAGATTTCATATCTGAAATTGTTGGCAGAAAACTCCTCTACAATAATAGATACGGAGAAAACCGCGAAAAGGTGTGGGAAGAAATTATGAATCATTATGTAAGACAAGACAAACCAGAAAATGAAAAGGACCTAACTGGATATTATGTGGACCAGTATTCAGAAGTAAGAGAAAGATGGATGCAAACTAAACATAAACTGAGGTATTCAGATTTTGTCAGATATCACTTTCAATGTGCCAATTCTTCGGGAAATTGTGGCTAGAGTTGAAAAGAAGACTCCAGTGTGGACTTACCGTTTTGATCATTATAATGAGAAGATTTGGAAGGATTATATTCCAAAGCAGGCTAGAGGTAAGTAATGGATACGCTAGGCAAACGGTATTCAAAAATACGGAAAACTAGGCCATCAAAAATAATACCTAGGCCATGAAAACCAGGGTTGATTTTCAGGCTCCCCACATGCCAACGAATACCACTACTTGTTCAATATGCCTGTAATGGCTCAAATTGACTTTGAAAAAGAGCCAGATAGCTGGATTCGAGATGATTTCATCAACATGGTTATCTCATTCGCCAAAACTGGGTAAGCCGTGGCCTAGAATCAGTTCGGCCAGTAAAGTTTGATTTTCAGTGAACCCCATGTCCAAGACGTAGAGTGGCGGCCAGTTAGTGATCCAGATGATGTCAACTTCTTGAATTTTGAATCGACTGGAGTTTCTGTAAAACATGGACTATTCCAAGAGCCACTTGAATTCTGGAATAATCTTCGTGATAGAGAAGGATTCGATTTGGTAGACCCAACAAATTCCGCCAAATCTGATTCTAAGAGAGATGAATTGTAGATAAATTATGAGCTAATAAATGAACCCAAATATCCGCTTTCATCATATCAATATCTCTTGATTTTCACAACAAATTCAGTCTCCATGCCCTGTCATTTATCTTGTCATTTTTCCTGTACAAACACTTTTTGCCCCGACCAGCCGTCTCTCCTTCCACCTCCTTCTCTTCCTTCGCCATTCAATCCCGGGTCCTCTATTTGTGCCAGCAGAGGAAAGGAAGCAAACATGGAAGCACACGGACTGCCGCTCCGGAAGTGGACAATGGCGGTTACAGTTGTTGAAGGAAGACTAAGAGGGCTTTAGGGCAGAAAAAAAAGGTGTGGACTTTTGAGAGCATGAAGGTAAGAATGTGCACAGACCGCGTGTGACGTCATTTGGGTGCGGAACATTATGTTTTTTTAGAGATTGCGTATGAAGTGCATTTTAGGTACCTAGAATACAAGAAGATTGTCAAAGGTGTCGAAAATGAAGTGAAAACGAGGTTTAGGGGATGAGCACAGCTGTGTCGGTACTAGGATAATCAAGAATAAATCGGAAGTTCAACTTCGAAAGCCTTCACTTGTTTGGCACTTTTCGATCTTTTCAATTGGAACTGATATTCAGGAGCCAAGTTGAAAGTGTGTGTTCTTCTTTTCGGCCAACTCAATCAGTGATCTTAAGATTCTGGTTGAATGCATCATTCAAAACTACTATCAGTCAGAACCCACCAAGTTTCCAAGCTCGAATCCTATTGAAGATATAGAAACCCAAGCCAGGCAAAAAAATATTTGAATTCAGAGACAAACAGGAAATCTTGAAAACCACATATTCAGTCGACGACCTAAATCTTTACCAGCAAGCAATGTTCTTGATATCGTTTTCAGATTGATCAACCTCAAAGTGTTCTGTTTCAGCAGTTGGTTTGAAAAATGATCAGACTATGTTCTCACACCAGTCTATGTACATCCAAATCACAAAAGCCTTGTTCATAATCACTATTCCAACACACTCCACATAAACAATGACGCTCCACGCAAAAAAAAAAAACAGCTGGTGACCAATCATCTCAACATCCTAATCATTATCATTATCTTCCTTTTCTCTTCTCTTCAAGTGACCATCCACTGTCTCATCCGTGCCAATCCTCTCCATCCTGCCATCCTCCTTCCAAATATTTGCGAAAACCTGCTCTTACCACACCTTGAGAAGAGGGGGGAGAAGCCGCTTAATCCTCTAATTGGACACATGCTCTTGGCGATTGTCTTCCGTCTCTAATCCCTCTCCCTCTTACATACTCTCTAGTTTTGCGTACGGTTATAAAGAGCATTTTGGGAGGTGGCGCCGCCGGAAAACCGCCTTTAGGTCCTCCCACCTGTGCCTGCTCCAACTGTCTCCGGTCAACACAAGCGCCCTCAGTCTCTCCCATTCATTCCCGATTTCCATTCATATCCCCTTCTATCCATTCTCCGATCTTTTGATAACACACACACATACAAACACTTTGCAACATTATCATGATTAGGACTATTATTTTTACTTCACTGGTAACTATTTTTTATTCGGTTTGAAATGACTTAATTATGGTTTTTGTAGACTTTTGTCAGTGTGTTTGGTGTTATCGATATCTGCGAGTACTACAGACACATTGGAAAGCTTCATGAGCATCCAGAGTGTGCTCGTCAGTTCTCCACACCGGCTCCAACGACTGCTGCTCCAAGAATCGGGTTCTGCTCCAGGTAAGAATAAGTCAGCTTTTTTTATTCCCTCGGCTCTTCCAATTCCCACAGTAACCTGTTTTCATATTCATATTTTTCCAGCTCTGCCGCCCTAATTCAATGCACAGCCGACGCCCAAACATGCCCACTCTCGGGACAAGTGTGCATTCAGTCCGATGGTAACAAGTGTTGCCAGATTGTGACGGCTGGTGAGTTTTTTGTGTTGTTTTTTGTTTGAATCCATATAAAAAACTAGAAAAAAGCCACTCGACATGAGTGGATTAGTAGAAAAAGGAACAATTTATTATAATGGTCATAATGTTGAAGTTGATGTGTAGGGTTTCAGAGCTCGGGGAGCAAGAATCTTTGAGGGTTACGGTAGATTAGGGCTCAAAAACGCAAAATAAGAGAAAATATTGAGCTTAAAATTTAAGGTCCAAACTCAGGCCACTAGGCTGGAAGCTTGTTGGACTGGCTTTATCTACAAAGCTTTTTCCTTGGTCCTTGTAGAATTAGGCTTAACCCCTAGGTTTCGATATAAAAAAAACTTGAGCTGAGGCTAGCCATCTTCTAGTTAGGCTAAATTGATTTGGCTCTTCTATTAGTTGCAAATTATGGAACTTCCTCTTGACTCACCCTCAGTCTAATTTGTTTCAAGCTTGATAGGCTTATCGTCTAGACCAAAGAAACATAGCCTTAGGCTGTAATGACTAAGCTGAAAAGCCATTTTCTTATATATATATTTGTGTTTCATGTGTAATCTTTCTCTCTTCTAAATGCTCGTAATGGTCAAATATAATGGCGCGAAAAGATTGCACAAAACATGATTCAACAAACAGGCGGCACCTCCCCTGTCTTTCCGCGAGCCTGTTTATACAAGATTATGACACTTTTTGCATTCATTCCTCCGATCGAAACAAACAACATGTTTCAGGAATCCCCGCTTCGGAGATCAACTCAAAATCGGGATCTTGCCCGCGTCCACTTGGCATCTCTGTATTCCAGGATAACACAATCGGATGTTGGATGGACTCGAACTGCCCAGGAATTCAAAAGTGTTGTGTCGAACCAAATCCAGTGACAAACTCTGCAACCAGAATCTGCAGAGATCCAGTTGGAATTGCCAGTAAGAAGAGTAAGCGGGATAAGAGACCAGTTCAATAGAGCACATTTTCTTTAGGCACATCAATTTGCTCTCTTCCATTGGCAGTTGGTTCCTGTACTGCTCCTGCTGTTAGATTCTATTATGATGCTTCATCTGGACGTTGCAATCAATTCATGTTCAGTGGATGTGGTGGAAATGCAAATAACTTCCAATCTTTGGCATCGTGCCAAGCCACATGTGGACAGAGTGGAGTTGTTGGAACACCGGCTTGTCCAAATGATGCTAATGCTGGATTGAACTGTTTGTTTGCTCATGCTGATGCCTGTAACAGTGATAGTGATTGTTTGGGACGTGAGAATACTGTAAGTTTTTGCTCAAAATGCACAAAATTTGGAAATAGTTGACCGAAAATTTTCTCAAATTCCAGGCCCAACCATCATGTTGTATGACCAGCTGCGGATACAAGATCTGCTACCAATACTAAACATTTTCTCTACTCTTTTTTCTACATGATTCTATTATAATTTTGATTCAAAATTCTATTTTTCTTTCAATTTCGCCATCATTTTGCCTTCACTCCAATGGTTTTTCCTTGAACTGATGCAGTTTTTGTCGAAAAGCTGATAATTCTTTATTTCGAAAAAATCGAATTCGAAAAACGTCGATCAGCTTTTCCTTGAACTAATGGTTTTTAGGGAAACCAAAAACCCCGAAAAACAAAATCCCCGACCAATTTTTAAATTAGTAAATTATTGATAATCTATTTATGAATATAATGTAAAATATAGAACTTCTAGTAAAATAAATTTATTTTCTCTTTTTCGTTTTATGAGGTTTAAGGTATTTGGTTTGCAGAATATCAGCAATAAATTCAAAACCATGATTTCCGTACTATTTTCAGCTCAAAAAGTCAAAAATAAATATAAGATCTTCATAATTAAAAAAAAACCATGGTTTTGGTTACAAAAATCAAAGAAATTGACTCAATTCTTACACAAAAAACCTAGAAATACTATCACATCATCTGTAAGATCACAAAAACACTTCCGTTTCCGTTAACTTCACTCAAAATATTACCAATAAATGAATTCAATTTTATTCTTCAAATAAAGAAAGAAAGAGAAGAAAAAACGGGGAATAAAAAAGGTGATGATGGAGATGAAGGGTCTCTTCTCTTCTCTCTTCAGAAGACCATCCTTCTCCTCCAGAAGACACCGACGTCTTCTGAAGACACACACGCACAAATTTGATTGTTTCTTTGAGAAAAAAAAGCGAGTGTATTGAGAGTCCCTTGTCCCAGAGAGTGCAGAGGGAATGATGATGAAGGCACGTTCATTTATGTATCTCCCTTTAGAAGGACCAAAATGAGACTTCAGCCATGCAAGAGAAAAAAGTTTTTTTTATTGGTTCCGGCTATCTATTTTTTCATTTTTTTTTGTAGTGGTAGCAGGGTTAGAGGTAGGGGGGTAGGATGGGAAGATATGCAAATTTTATGCACTTTTTTTTTGCAGTTTTTGGTCAGTGAAAGTGTTAGAAAGTGGTTATTTATGTAGAAGAAAACTGGATACGTGGAAAATCTTCAAATTGACAATAATTGAGTTTCGTACTGTTTCTATAAGCACTTTCTGTGAATTTGTCAATTGTGGCTTATATTTTTTTTTCGAAAATTTTGAGTTTCCGAAAGTTTCTGCTATAGTTTTTGTTAAGACTTTTTTCAAAAATCACGGTTTTATGCTTTTTTTTGTGTTTTGACATTAATTTTTCTTTCAAAATCTCATTTTGATATTTTTTGTGTTTATTTAACGTTGTGCTGAAATATGACAATTTTCAGAAAATATCAAACATTGAGTTCGTTTTTTTTGTCAAATCATTCAACAGTTTGAAACTAAGGTTCTGCCGGCTTTTTGTTTCTAACGCTTTTTCCTAATTCAGCACTTTTTTGTACCTTTAACCACCAGAAATTGCAACTCTTTCCCCTCCAAAAAAAGAGCAAAAATTACCTAATGAAGACTTTTCCTGACCATAAAACAACTCACCTTTTTTCTCATTTCCCCCTTTTTCCCCCTCATTCCAACAAACATTGAATAGACAAAAAAACGGCTGAAAAGAAGAAACAGAAGGCATTCTCTTTCTATTTTTTCCATCCATATCCACCCATATTCTCCTGAAAATACTCGGCTTCTTGTCATAATTGTGTTTTCGCTCTACTAGTCCTCTTCTCCCATCATCTTCTCTGTTCCTTTTTTTCTATCTCTTCAACCATTCCTTTTTTCCTTTTTTTTCGCTTTTTGCTTTTGACATCATCATCATCTTTTTCGTTCCGAGAATTCTTTGATCCAAGGGGAGGATTACATTTGGGGAGCCGAAAGTTGTACAGTGTCTATGGGGTTGGGGGTGGAGGATTCAGGTCTAAATAGCATATTTTTTGACCAGAGTCATTGAAGCTTGTGCCGTTTTATTAGAGATTTTTTACCGTGTTTGTAAAAGGGAACCTGCGGATTTCACTTTCTTCTGGCTTTCCGTCGCAGCCAATAAGATTCTGAGATATTGATTGATTTTATCACAATTTATCAGTCGGCTCTGATTATCTAATAAGTTATGCTCTATCTACAGAATTTGAATGTTTTGTGATTTTCTTGAAGTTTTCGAAATTCTGGTAATTTTATGAAGCTTTAAATTAGCAAGACTGGAATTTTTTATTTCTAGAAAGTTAGAATGTTTTAGGCGTTTGTCCATCATCCAGCAAATGTTTTAAGGATTCAAAACACAGTATTTTTTTTCCTTTTTTTGAAGATCTTAGCTCTTCCACCCCTAGTTTTTTGTTCCCATTAATAAGGACCACTTATTAGCAGAACCAAAAAAAGATTCCATTTTTATTCTTCAACAAGAAAAAATATAAGAAAAAAAGGGGGGAGGCGTACTCAAGAAGAGTACGGCCCATTAGTTTTTCTTTCCTTTTTCTTCCTTTTCAATTCTTCGTTTTTCTTTTCCTTCCCAGTTTCAATTAATTTCTCTTCGTTCCTTCTTCCGTCCTTTCTTTTTTCATTCATTCCAATGATGATGACGTCTTTTTTTGTGATGATGATGATGATTAGAATGGATAAGTGCACGGAGGTGTCAAAAACATAGGAAAGAAGTTCAAATTCAGTCTAGAATCAGTTTGGAAGTTTATTCGAACATAGGAGAAGCCACGTGGGAAGAAAAAAAATAGAACCTCTAATTTAAGATCATCATAAGATAGGTATTGTCTTGTGAAGAAATGGCAACCTTCCGTTCAGAAGAGCCTGTAATATAGATGCTCTGTTTAGTGTGTCTCAGTTTCTAGAAGGTATCTGAACAGAGCATTTTTATCAAAACCGAAGTTTCACGGAAGAACCTTTGAACTTTCAGAAGCTCAACCCAAAAACTTCCTGTTTCGAATTCAAGCCAAACCGAAAGCTCAAAAAGTGATAGATCTCCTAACCTAATTCTCTTTTTCCGCTTGAATTCAATTCCTTATTACCTTTCCTTTAATACTGAAAAATGACCGAAAAAACCTCATTAACATTGTTATCCAATTGTCCGTTGCCAAGGGTTTTTTTCTGTCGTAATATCCTGTCCTACATTACTTTTTCGGTCATCGTCAGTCTTAGATTATTGTGTGTTTTAGTTATCAATCAGTATCAGACTTATAGTCAGACATCAAACTGGTAGACTGGAAACAAGTGAAAAGAGAAAAAAGTCAATATTTGTTTGGTTTACTATTTTTGACCTTTTGGACTATTTCAGGATGGTCTGATCCCATGGTTTTTTACATGCTATTTTTGTAACTTTTTAATAGTTTTTAGGACTATTTTTGGACATTTCAGCGGTACCGCAGGTTGAAAATAGGTATTTTTCTCACTTTCCTCATGCCCTTCCCATTAATCAAATTGTTGCGAACATCCCCCTTTTCTGACCTTGTCATCATTCTAATTCTCTCTCAAAAAAAGCAATTTGTAGCGTTACTTTTTTCCTTCTCGTTTACTTTTCTGATGTTTCAATACTATTGGTGGTGCTAAATGAGGCAGCAATCTGTTTAGGTTTCAAATTGAATTGAATTAGAATTAGAGGAGATGGATAGAAGATGATGAATGGAGGGAGGGCATGAAAAAAGAGAACGGTTGAGTGATGATGATTTTGACACCTTCAAGTAGAGACTTGGAAGTTTTACATTTAATATGTAAGTTGGTTTATTGAGATGGAGAGAGTGTGGGCAAAACTGAGACGCAAAGAAACGTTTATCCCTGCGTCTCTCACTCGCACAAGCCCTCTAGCTCTGATATAAGTGAACGTAGGAAACACATATTGGAGAGAGTATGGACGACTGAGAGACCCAGAGAAATCTCTGGCTTACAGAAGCAGAATGAAGAGATCGGAGCAAAATCTTCAAAATTTCCCACTAAACAAGCTTCATTTTTCAGTCAGCTCCTTTAATTTTCTACCAACAGCTGTTCCTATTTTTCTCGAAACTCCTTCAACATCTATGTAACTTTGTGAAAAAAGTATTTGCACCTGTCCTCCTTATAAACTGAAAGTCAAATTCAATATGCAAGAACACAGAAAAATCAATTCTTTTTCGGAAATTTTTGTTTTTTGAGTTTTTTTTTTTCATTCGCGATTCCAATTATTCACATCAGTATCGAATTTCATAAGTGGAAGTTTTGCTTTTTTCACATTTTGAAAGATCTCATAAAAACATGAATACTCAACTAGGTCGTCTAAATACACTTTTTATGACTTTAAACCAAACCACTTTTTTGAAACGGACCACAAAAAATCACTTGACATTTGACCCCGGTTATATTTGTCCATTCATAAGTCTCTCCCCCTCATCCATTTCTCCTAATTTGCAATTTCCTGAGATGGAATTTTCGAAACACGTGATCCCTCATAAATAAGAAGGTTCCATTCTTCCTCTTTTCTCCGCCTCGTTGCTCGTCTGAAACTTGTTCATTCTAATCGACTCGACTCGACTCGGAGCACACTCGGAGCACACATGAGCACATCTGGAGGCTTGATATATACGCAAAGGTCACTCAGAGCATCTTATTTTATAATGTATGAGTTGGAAAAGAAAATGAAAATGAGAATATGTTTTACTTTTTCTCGGAACGAATAAGATAGGAGCTAGGATTTGACCTGTGTGGAGTTCTTTGATCTAGATGGTTCTATTTATTTTTTGAAAGTTCAGAGCTGAAAAACTTCCGTTTTGGGCTTGAATTTGAAACCTTTGATCGTTCAATTTTTTTTTTAGATATTCCGACTTGGCTGAAAATGTTTTTTGGTCCCTATTCCAGCTTGAGCTTTACCAATTTCAAAATCATTTTCTCTTAAATTTTGACCTTCCCGACCATAAATACCCTTTTTCTCCTTTTCCTTTTGACAGTTTTTAATTTGAAACCTATTCCTCCATTCCTCGAATAAAAAATCGGAACAAACATTGCAATGAAACAATAAGAAACAAAAAAAAAGAGAACCCGAGTTTTTCTCATTAAATGAATTCTCTCTCCTACGCATATTCTATTCTTGGGCGTCCAAATAAAGGTCTTATGTAAGAAAATGGGTGAAGGGGAGGGCAAGGAACAGAAGAAAAAAAAGAGGCGGAAATGATTCAATTTTGGTGTAATTTGTTTATATAGAATAGTGAGAGAGGAGAAAGGGTGAGGTCAGTAGATTTTGTTAAAGTTTCGAGTTTGTATTATGGTCAAGAAACTTGAGTCGAGTAGTTTTTAGAGTGAATCCATCTAAGAACAGGAGCATCAGCGATTCTGAAAGCCATTTTTTTCTCATAATTTGCTATTTCAGACATGTATTAATAGCCTAGGAACCCACATTCCATTCACTTCTAATAACGAAGATTAGGACTAGAACCTCCAAATCGTTGTCAGGCATTGGTTTTGGGTTAAAAGGTTCACAAATCTCAAAAATCTATTGAAAAGAATGTCTTTGCCTCAGGTCATAACCTATCAAATCCTCTATGTTATAGGCACCAAGCCTCATCATTTTCAGCTAATGTATCTTGGAAGAGGTCAAACATACATTGCGTGCCTTTCTATCAAAGTTTTTTTTTAATTTCTGGTTTAAGGATGCTTCCTCATTTTTAGGTCAAGACTCTGATTCACTTGCTCTTAGTCACCATACTCAAGCTCAATAAAACAAAAAAAAAATCGGACTTCAATCCTTCCCTTCAGACTAGAGTATATATGAATCTCGTCCCAAACATTCCCTTCCCTCTTCCTTTCTCTAAAAAAAAACTAATAACTCCTAGACTACTTTCCACTGGTCATTTGCTCTTCCTACTCATCTTCCTTCTAACCAATTCTCATTTCAAAATCATCACGTTTCTCCATTTCTTCATTTACTTCAAATGATGCTAATATATCTTGTCCACCCATCTTAAGCTTAAGCCTGTACTCTCTTCGGAGCAAAAAAAGGGCCCTTGCTCGGCGCGAGAAGCAACACATGTAGTTAGCCGATAATTGGATGCTAGCCCCTTTGCCGCCACCGCCCTAATTTGCCCAATTTTGCCACTCGTCGTCGTCGCCTTCATCAGAAGAGTAAAAGGAGCGGAAGGCGTTGTCGACGACGCCTTCTGATGTGAGAAAATGGAGAAGGAGCCGGGCGGGGGTAGAGTCGGATGTTATTCTCATCTGTTTTCTTTGTTTTTTGCACGGAACACATAGAGAGACAAGTTGCCTCGTTAATCAATTTGTGTAGCTTGAAATATGAGGAACTTGTAGGGCTCGAGGCGAGAAAGAAGAGTAAGATATGGAGCTTTACGGATTGCGTAGGAAGAGACTAGATGTTAAGCGTGAGGCCTAATAGCCCAACATAAGGTTTATCGTTTTTGCCACGTTTGACGTAAGCTAGAAGTTCGATCGTACTTTTGAGCTGAAGCCACGTAGCTGAAGCCCAAAAACTTGTGGGGTCTAATTTTTAGGTTTGAGAGCCCAAAAATGCTCCGTGGCTTTAAGCCTCAAGTGAGGTTTTCTGTAAGCTTAGGGTCTCCTAGCCTTAACCTGAAGCATACCCCGAGCTATACTAACATTAACCCAGAGATTCCCTCAAAACATAATGTCCACCGAACGAAGCCTCAACGAACGTAGTTTCATACCGATCATGAAACGTTTAAGGGTTATAAGCTTAGAACTATGTTCTACAGTACTCAGCCATGAACCAGCCTAATCTCAACGTTTCTCTCACAAGGGACGTTACTTTAGATAGTCTTTGAGAATTTTCTATAAATTTTACCATAGACTAATTCGACCCGGGTGAGAGCAAAAATCATAGTGCGAAGGGCCACAAATCCCGTTTAAGCCTGTTATTCTGAATTTCAGACGTCGTCCAGTACAAAATTTCGTTAAAAACATGAATTTTTGAAGCTTCTGGGACGTTTCAAGTGGTTTTAGAGAAACCACGGGCATTTCAGACATGGAGAAACAGATTCTGATACTTTTTAGAAAAAAATTTTTTTTTTTTGAATTTGCATGGGACCCACCCTTTTGGTGGGTTCCAAAATCCAAATTTCAGATAATTTATCAGAATTGTCTAAAAACTTTTGGGTGTTATCAGGGGATTCAAAAATGTTTCCTCGCAAATTTTCTCGTACCACGAACCATTTTCAGAGGAGATATTACGATTCTTCTGAAAATCAGCTATTTTTCGACATCTGCGAATTTTCGAAAAAGAGCCTTCAAAATCATAAAACTATCGAAAATCGCCTATGATTTGTTTAGGACATTTACTAGGAGCCACCAAATCATGTTTCTGGAGGAAAATCGGGGTTCTAATTTTTTGTCTGAAAATTCCAGACCAAAAAAATGAAAATTTTTAAACGGGATTTGTGGCGATTCTAATGTCGATTTTCGTTCTCAGGGGGTCAAATTTAGTCTCTCTGCAAATTTTTAGAAAATTCCCAAAGACTATCTAAAGTAACGTCCCTTGTCACATGTATTACTTCCAAAGTGTCACCCCTGGAATCCGTCGGGTCTAGGTGCAAAAGTTAGACCCCCCGAGGGGTAGAACTTTGGCGGAGTTCATTTTTTAAAAAGCGGCCTATTTCCAGATTTATGGATTTTTTTCAGATTTTCAAAAATTTTGGGTTTTTTGACCGTAACTCAGTCAATTTTGAAGATTTTCACGAAGTTAAAAAACAAAAATGTAGAACAAAATGAGATCTTATTTTTGCCCAACTGACCGTTTAAGCCGGAAAACGATAAAAGGACCAAAACGGACCACAAAGCAGAATCGAAAAAATGCGCGCCCATTCGTTTTTTTCAAATTATGCCCATTCGATTAAGCGTAAAAAATGAGGCAGAACCTCACTTTTGCTTTTTCCAAGTTATCGTCATTTTCAAAAGAAAAATTTGATTTTTTAGTTGAAAATGACTTTTTTGGCTTGGATTAGGTAGATCTGATCAATTTTTGATCGATCCAAGGGTTGTTATGGTCTGAAAATGTTGTTTCTGTGTGATTTACATCCTTTTATATTATTTCCAATCAAAATATTCAAGTTTTGAAATTTTGAAAATTTTGTTGAAAAAAGTTTCCAAATTTTTTTGAAAAAAATTAAAATTTCAAAACTTGAATATTTTGATTGGAAATAATATAAATGGATGTAAATCACACGGAAACAACATTTTCAGACCATAACAAACCTTGGATCGATCAAAAATTGATCAGATCTACCTAATCCAAGCCAAAAAAGTCATTTTCAACTAAAAAATCAAATTTTTCTTTCGAAAATGACGATAACTTGAGGAAAGGAAAAGTGAGGTTCTGCCTCATTTTTCACGCTTAATCGAATGGGCATAATTTGAAAAAAACGAATGGGCGCGCATTTTTTCGATTCTGCTTTGTGGTCCGTTTCGGTCCTTTTATCGTTTTTCGGCTTGAACGGTCAGTTGGGCAAAAATAAGATCTCATTTTGTTCTACATTTTTGTTTTTTAACTTCGTGAAAATCTTCAAAATTGACTGAGTTACAATCAAAAAACCCAAAATTTTTGAAAATCTGAAAAAAATCAATAAATCTGGAAATAGGCCGCTTTTCAAAAAATGAACTCCGCCAAAGTTCTACCCCTCGGGGGGTCTAACTTTTGCACCTAGACCCGACGGATTCCAGGGGTGACACTTTGGAAGTAATACATGTCAGCCCAAAGCTTGCCATTGCATGCCTAACCTCATAAGAAACACTATGGTTCCCACCATTTTTGCTTTCAGTATGACGCCATATAGTCTAGGTGCCTACGTGTCTCCCTACCGTTCTTTTCTTTATTCTGACCCACTCTTTCTCTTTTTTTTCCTATGAAAAATGCCGCTGAGAATTTCCAGGAATACATTTTTATGGACGTTTTCCCTTTTTCTCCCCTCTCCCCGCCAGCCTACCAGTCATCGTGAAATGTGTATCCTGGATACCCGTAAAACTTTTTTCCTTTCGGAATTTTTTTTTTCATATTTCAAAAGGATTTCGAAATTCATGGCTGAAGATTTCCGAAGAGTAATTTTTCTTCAAATCTTTCCATTCAATCTCGAAAAAAGGGGGTTTCTTTAATTTTCTTTCCGCTCGTTTTTGTTTTATCTCACTGAAATCGCAAGAAAATCTATTTAATTTTTTCCATTTTTTTGTGGCTTTACTAGATTTTGCATTTTTTGTAAGGCACCTTCAAAGAAGCATCAGTTCACAGCGCTGTGCAGGCCCAGATCCTACTTTTTGAACATCCTAAAAATTTTAGACTCGTTTCTTGCATTCCAGTCCAGAATCTGAGCTAGGCTTCAGGTCCTGTGTTCAAAAAGTTTAACTTTTTATTATACAATTTACCTTCCCAACCTCGCTTGAAACATTCCAAACCCAAAAAAAGATTGACAAAATTAAACACACTGAAAAATTTGCCCCTTTCCTTTTTTCTTTTTGCTCCTCGTGGTTGTGATGGTTGTGGGAGGTCTCAAGTGCTCTGCATACACATGTCATTTTCGGAAAAAAAGACAACACAGACATAAAGGAAAAAGAAAAGATTCGCCTCAACCAGTAGGTCGGTTATTGTGACTTTTTTCTTGATTTTTGTTTGGGTGATCGGGATTCGATTCGGTGTTGAGTTGAAATAGATCTTGTTGACTTTTGAACTTTTTGAAAGTTGCGATGAGGTGAGGGTATAGAACAGAAGGGTTTTTAAAAAGATGGTACTGTGCCATAGGCTTGAACTTTTGGTCTAGAGCCGAGCCAAAGATTTTTGCCTTTCCGGCCACTCAGACTCAGCTAAATCTTCAATTAGGCTCGTTCAAAACCGTTTGATGAAGACTAGCTTTTAGTCTTCTAGAAAACAACTTTCCAAATTAAACAGATGTGGAATCCAGTTTAGGATCAGGCTTGCTTTGTTTTCCTACAGAGGTGATATTCATGAACATTTTCTTTTTGGAAAACCAGTACAAATTTATTTTCCGGAAAATGAAATTGTACTGGTTTTCCAAAAAGAAAATGTTCATGAATATCACCTCAGGTCTCATAATTTTTCTAGACTTCAGAGGCGTAACTTAGGTTCCCGCTTATTTTGGCTTCACAAAAACTTTGGCTTCACAAAAATTCAAAAATTCAGATCTGAACCTAGTTTTTTGAAGTCCCCCAGGCAATTTACGTCTAATTTTTGTGAAGTCAACTACTATCAAGAACTTTTCTTAAGATCCAAAACCCCATACTTTTTCTTTGTTCTTTTCTGTGACTTGTAGTTTTTAGCCTACTATTCTGTTCCTGTACTTTTAAACTACTACTAATACTATGAGAATAAACAACATTTGAACTTCTCGCTAAACTGTTCTTTGTAGCTGGTGTAGTATGAAATTGATCCTTTTCATGAGAAGATGACAAAAAAAGTTGAAAAAAAAGTTGAGAAACAAAAAAAGAACTGTGCCAGTTTTCGGAACAATTGCTCAAAAAATTGATAACTTTTGGAATCAGAATCTAGTATCAATGAAACTGGAAAACCCACTTTTTTCTGGTCTAAATGCTTCTATTTTTTTGGTTCCAAAGCAAAAATTCTTCAAAAAATGACCTCTCTTTCCCAATCTTCAAAGAGCTCTCATATTCCTATTCCCAATGCTCGTCTTTCATAAAGACGCTCATTCTTTTTCCTTTCTTCCAAAAGTTCGAACAACTTCTGGCTCCGCCCACTTTTCCTTTTTCCCTTATACTGCCCTTTTAGTTGGTTCTTATCATAATGTTCTTAATCGTATTATTTCTCACTTTTTCTTTGAAAAATGAAAGAAAAGAATCAGAAATAACTGATGATGGGAAAGGGGAAAAAAGTCGAGTGTTTTCTGTTTGAACCCATTGCCGATGTTGTTTTTTTTCAGCTTCCCTCTTCCCTCAATTATTTGCTTATTTCTTCAAAAGATTAGGTGAAAAAACAACAAGCGGGGAGGAAGCTAAATAGAGGGGTTTTTGAAGGAAAAGGTGATTTTTTAAAGGCTTAGAGTCTGGAACTTTTGAATACAGTAACTTTTAAAAAGGTGGAATAAACCCCGGACAGGGTTTATGCTCCCAAGTTTTTATGAAAACGAAAAAATCAGCTTGGAAAAAAGTTTCTCAAAATAAGAGTTTTAGTTCTAAATCTGCGAAACCTATCATAATCTAGGCTTGATTTTGGTGAAATTCATATTCGGATTAGAATAACGGCGGCTCTTCTAATAGAGTGAAAAAGCCGAAAATGGAGACCGAACTCAAAGTAAAGCCTAGTATTAATTAGGCCTATTTATGTCCAAATCGTATGTTTTCCCGTTTCAATACTTGCTCAATATCTGCAGTTCCGTCTTCAAAACCTTCCCATATCCTGATTTTTCAACTCTCTTTCCCAAACTTTTTCCCATTTTTGAACTTCCTCTCTCCTCTTTTCAAATGACCAATGTCCGTTTCCTCTCTCTTCCACCAATAACTGTTTTTTGCTTCTTCTTCTTCCTTCTCTTCCTTTTCATCTTCCTCCAAAGAAGTTTCCACATCCATTTTTTTTCTCCTTCGTTCTTACAAGGGAGGTTACTTTCGATAGTCTTTGGGAATTTTCTATAAAATTTTTCTAGGGTAGTTTTGGACCGGCTATAAAGATTAATCATAGTCTCCAGAGCCAAAAATTCGAAATAGGCCAGAAAGGGCCGTCCGAAAAATAGGCTATTTTCAGGCCTTAGAGAGGCTATGAGATGCGCACTCTCCACATTACCCTCTTTGATGTATAAAAAACAACGAGGGGTGGACGAGTGGTAGGAGTGCAGATCAGTATGGGGAAGGTCATGGGATCGGTTCCAGTTTTTGGGGATTTTCTTTTACTTTTTTTTTCATGACCTTCAAACACGTTTTTTTCGACTTTTAAAGTATCTTTTTGCATGATAATTTGATATAGGAACATTCTGGGAAAGTTTCCAAAAATTTTATTTTTTTCACTTTCTTCACTTTTTTCATGGGCAAATCCTTGATGAAAAAAATGAGAAATTTTTTTCACAATCAACCCTTCTAACAACTTTCAATTTGAAGAGGATGTCAAAATTTACCGTTTTGTCAAGTTTATCTCTGGTGTACAGCTCGTTTCAATATGAAATGAAGCCCATTATGCTCGTCAAATAACCAAACATGCCTACTACAAGTCATATTATCAGGTGATTCGGAGCTTTTAGGGATCCCAAGCTTCGTGGTTCGATAGAAATTATCATCTTCTTCAAATTGAAAGTTGTTAGAAGAGTTGATTGTGAAAAAAATTTCTCATTTTTTTCATCAAGGGTTTGCCCATGAAAAAAGTGAAGAAAGTGAAAAAAACAAAATTTTTGGAAACTTTCCCAGAATGTTCCTATATCAAATTATCATGCAAAAAGATACTTTAAAAGTCAAAAAAACGTGTTTGAAGGTCATGAAAAAAAAAGTAAAAGAAAATCCCCAAAAACTGGAACCGATCCCATGACCTTCCCCATACTGATCTGCACTCCTACCACTCGTCCACCCCTCGTTGTTTTTTATACATCAAAGAGGGTAATGAGGAGAGTGCGCATCTCATAGCCTCTCTAAGGCCTGAAAATAGCCTATTTTTCGGACGGCCCTTTCTGGCCTATTTCGAATTTTTGGCTCTGGAGACTATGATTAATCTTTATAGCCGGTCCAAAACTACCCTAGAAAAATTTTATAGAAAATTCCCAAAGACTATCGAAAGTAACCTCCCTTGTTAGAATGACCAAGACACTTTCTACTTCTCCATCTTCTACCACTAACCAATACCACTAATATGCATGCTCTATCTATCTATCGTTGAGTGAGATGCTAACGTAAATTTCCGGTGGAAGGATACGCTCTCGCGCGCCAAAGAAACGCTGCTTTTAATGACATGAATATATATGTACCGCTTCTAATTTCCACATTTCTCAACACACCTCAGCCCTTTTTTCCTTTTTTTTCATTTTCGTTAGGAGTATTGACTGAAGAAAAGGCTCTGGTACAAACCGAAATCAGACAAAAATTTAGAGAACAAAGAGACGAGAGCCAGCGCTCTCTCGGACCATTCTGGACTAAGGTTAGTAAGCAGAGAAACCAAGGTGTCTGACTGTTTGGTGTTTCTCTTACTTTCGGGTAGGGATGCAGACAGTCAACTCTGATTCCTACGGAGAGTTTTAGTGGTTTGGAAGAGGTAACTTTAGAGCCATACGCCCCTACCACTATTTCTGGGGCACTGGCTAATGGATTTTTCACAGAAAACCCACATTTTCTACAATATTTCACCTCATTTTCAGATTAAAACACACTTTCAAATTCCAAAATTACAGTTTTATCATTAAAATCACCTTTCTTGTTCTTTGCTTACCTCCCCGATTTTGATTCTTTCAACTGAAACTGATAAGGAATTGTATGACCTGAATGACGTACATAATTAAGATTTATATCGATTTTTGAAGACTTTTTCTTCATCAAAAAAGTTTTTTGTTTTTGTTTTTTACAGCAATTTAGACTAGGAAAACTGAAATAAAATTACGATACTTTCATGACCAATCTCAGAACCTCTTCGAATGTTTACTCTCTTCTCTCTCTCTCTCTCTCCTTTTCCAGAGAACTTTTTTATTTGGTTCCATCATCCTCATCATCATATAACTCACAAAAAAGGGACGTCTGTCTATCCGGTTCCCAATAAAATTTTCATAAATAATATTATATACCTCCTTTTTTCTCCTACTCCTCTTTATATTCTAACCCAACTTTCATATGTCTCATCCTCATCCCATCGGGGGCAAAATTCCGAATTCCGTTGTTTTGTTTTCCGGGAAGCGAATCATTATATTTTGCTGGTGGAAAAGAATGAGTATGGAGAATATTATAAAACTTAGGACTTAGGTCATCATTCACCACCTACGCTTTTTTCAGTTTTTTAAAGAATTGGACTTTCAATTTTTAGATTTTCGAGTTATGGACTAAAAGAAAAGATCGAGAAAGGTTGATCAGGGCTCAGGAAATTTGGTTTGGAAACCGAATTTTCATAGTTTCTAGTTTTTTTCTGTATTCAAAGTGAATAAGAGAGACCCAGACAGTTAGACACTCTCGTTTCTCAGCGCTCTAGCAGTGATTTTGCTGAAGCCTGTGCTAACTTTACAGAGACCCCGAACAGTCAGACACTCTGGTTTCTCTGCACTCTGACCACTTTTCCATCATCCTTGATCTCAGATCCTTGAACCTAAATGACATGCTCCTTCCCTTCCCTCCCCTTTTTTTCCCAGTTTCTAAAAACTGAATGACCCGGTAAAATAATACTTTATTCATGTGTCCCGTTTTATTCTCCTGACATTTGTCTTCTCAGAAACCTTTTTTTTTCTCCGAACCTCCTTTTTTGTCGATTTGCAACAATAATAATAAGAAATCAAGGTGGCTATTCATAAATCTTTTTTTAAAGGAAGCTTTTTAGAAATGTGGGTGTATTTTGTATAGATATTGACGTCAATCTGAAAAAAAAGGTTGAAAATTTTGAAGAAGATTACGGTAGATTTATGAGTCTATGAAGCCCCCCACACACTCATACTTACTTTGATTTATTGACCACTCCACACTTTTACTTCCCTCGTTTTTTTCTAAACTTTTTTATTGAAAACCCCATAATTCTTAGGCCCCTTTTCCATTTTTTTTCAAAAAGAAAACTCCAGAAAACTTCTGCCGCATTTTGTCAGTCAGTCATCTGTCAGTCTTCCAAAAAATAAAAATGGAAATCAAATCGTTTTCAAATTTTTTTCTCTTGCTGCGGAACTTCTTCTTCTCAATTCGGACAGCTTCTTTTTCATTTTTCCCCTTGTCAATCGTCAAGTTTTCTTGCGGAGTGGTCCCGATGGGAAATAGAATATCGGGAGGGTCTTTTTTTGCAGAAAACGTCATTTTTTTGAGGATGAGATTTTTGTAGAAAAAAAGGAGTAAAAGTTTGGTTGGAGGGGGCTAGAAGGTTATAGGAGTCAAAAGTATGGGAGGGAAATAGTGTAGAGAGTGAGGAGTGCTCAGAGAAGCTAGAGAATCTAACTGTCAGTGCTATCTTCCAACTTTTGACTTCTACCATAAAGAGAGCGCAGAGAAACGAGGGTTTCTGGCTTCTCTGCACTCTCATCTCTCTTTAACTGGTTTTTACTACTATGATGTTCCTGACTTCTCTGGTGCTACAAAGATTGTTCTTTTTAAGAAATCAAAATCTAGAAACTTCAAAAAAGGATTAGCATCAATTCGAAAACGAACACCAGATTAACGACTTCTCATTGTCTGCTACAATCTAAAAATTGACATTTTGATCTTTTTTATGAGTCTTCTTTTTTCTTATTTCTTCCTCCTAATCTTCTCCAAACTTTGTGACCCCAAGATCAAAATTTTTCCCATTTTTCAGAACTTGAAGCCTTTTCTGTTTTTTCTTTTTCCGAACTTTGAAATTTTTATTACCCCAATTTCCAAAATTTGCAGGCAAAATTGTTGAACTACCTGATAAAGGAGAACTTTCGTCTCCTTCGAAACACCCGAATGGACGAATGGTGGTGGTGGGTTCTAGTGGCGATACTATCGCTGTGTGCATTGATTCTGAGCTCATGTGCACTGTATTTTGGAGCAAGAATATGTGTGAGGCAGATCAAGAGGAAAGTCAAATATTCCGGTCAGTTTTGGGGGGTTAGGTCAAACTGGAAATGAAAAATGTGCTTTAAAAAATTTGAGGGTGTGCAAAAAGTAGAGAAAAATCGTAGTTTGTCACTGCAACTGTTCAAATATAATGCCTTGATTTGTTCGAGTTTGGACAAAATCGATGCACCTAGTTGAAATTTTCAACTTGAACTTTTTGTCTTCGTTTGTCCTGTTTTGGAAAGCCCTTTTTGAATTTCCGATTTCTGAATATAAACAAAATTCAATCTATATATTCAATTATTTTCTATACTTTTCCTGAAAATAGTGGCGACACTCCGAAATTTCGTTTTTTTCTTCCATTTCTGATTTCTTGTTCTCTTTGCACCGGAACACTGGGGGTGAAACGTTGAAATTTGCAAGAAACTGATAACATTTTATCAGGTGTCATCAGAATTCTCACGTCTTCTGAACTCCAATTTTTGTTGCGGATTGAGATTCTATTTCTGACCTCACGTCATTTTTTTTTGCAACAACAAACATAAAATGAAATTGATTTGGATGGCTTTTCGTCTCGGAATAAACGGGAAAAAAAGGGGGAAAAGTGCGAAATGAAACGAAATGAAGACTAGGAAAATGGGAATGTCCTATGAGCTTTAATTTGATTTCTGGAGACTATGTGACCTTTTTTCAAAAGAAAAATCAATATTTTCTCGATTTTTTCTGTAGAAATACTGCAGGGTAAAATACAGCCGATTCTGGTTGATTGATCTTACGAAAAATCCTTTGCAAAAAGTCATTTTTTCTCAAAAAATAATGCACTCAATCAAATAAATTGCCTCTAGATTAAATGTCTACACTATTTTTTGGCTTCTCTTGATATGATTTTATAAAGGTGACCTAGACCCGTGGGTCTGACTCATTTGAACTTCCTTATTTTAAGGAGATTTTTGGATTATGATGTCTTTTCTAATTTTTTTTTATTTTTGTGCGTCAAAAACTATTTTTGGAGTTTGTGAAAAATCTCACAATTTCAAAGTCAGATTATCCAAGAATAAACTCTTATCACTTTCCCACAATTTTCTATAATTTGCGTAAAATCACTGAAAATTTGGTATATAAATGACGAAAAAGACTAAAAGACGTAAATCAAATTTTTGAGAAGACAGGTGAAAATGTTCTCCAGAACGACTTTTTTAGTTTGTTTTATAGTTTTTTTTTTCTGTCAGAAATGTTTCGAGTTCCAATTTTGGCAGAAGTGTAAAAACTGAAAATAAAATCAAATTTTCAGGCTGATAAGCTTTCGATTTTGACAAAAACGTGAGATTTATGTATAACAGTTTAGCCTTTTCTTGGATAATTAGGATAATCTGAGTTTAGTTTTGTATCCAAATTTCTAGCCAAAACTTTTGGCAAAAACACCAAAAGACGGATTTTCCATGAGTTTGAAATCTGAAGTTTTTCAGCTTTTCGATTATCTATTATCTTTTTTTAGATTCAGCTTCAAGCCAAAAGTTTTCAAGAAATCATTATAAATGATTCATTTGAATAAATAGATCTGGGAGACTACGACTGTCCTTAAGTTTCACAATTTGAAAATAATCTAAAGTACTTTATCGTAATTCAGATACATATCTAAACTTTTAGATTGTGAAATTCAACTGTTTAAGCCAAAAAACTTCTGGAAAAATTTTTGAACTTTGGATAATCTTGATAATGCCCCGTTTTATTGCTTATACTACAATCCAAGATTTGTAAATCGACCAATAAAAGCCGGACATGTCTTTCAAAAATGAGTAAGGCTATCTCTTGAATTTCAATCTTTTGAATCTTAGTTTTGCAACAAAAATTTCAGCCAAAAATTTGGAAAAGTTTACATAAAGAATATGGTTTTCTTTGAATAATCTAGATTATGCTCGTTCATGAAGCTCAGACTACAATCCGAGATTTTTTGACAGAAAGCTGAATTTTAGAATTACAGCCAAACTCTTTATCTGAAAACGAATTTCCAAATCAATCAGAAACCAAATCTGCTCATCATCTTTATCCCAACACTTTCTTCTGTCCACTACTATTATTCTTTTTGCTCTTCTTTTCTTTTTTCTTTTCCTATCCACAAACTGAAAATTCATCTCCTCCTCTAATCCTCTTCCAACACGTGTAGATATATGTATATAGGATGTATTAGAATAGAAGGGACGAGATGTCAATACTTTCTTTTTCCCCCATTTTCTTTTTTCTTTTGGATATTCTGGAAACTTTTTCTTTTCTTCTTTTTTCCAGCTTTTTCAATTCTTTTGAAAGGATGTGATTAGTCAAATGGACATCTTCTTCTTTCTTTTCTACTGTAAAAGATATTCTGGAATTTGAGAAAACTTTGAGAAAAAAGAAGAAAAAAGAAGGGAAGGAAATCTGATGGGAAGGGATAAGAAAAAGTTGAATTGAGGCTAATTGAGGGGAAAATAGGGGGAAGAAAAGGCAAGATTTATATGTAAACTTTTTTCCAAATTTTTATTTTGACTTTTTCTGAGAGAAGCTGGAAAAATTGCATTCAGAGTGAAGATTTTTCAAAATATCATAGAAATCTAGTTTGAAAACGAAACTTTGAGCCCATTTAATAGATTCGGGGTCATTATTTTATCCAATTTATGAGTTCGAGTTGGAATTTCAAACTTAATCTTATAAACTTTCGCACAATTTATTTTGATTGGAATGAGACCCTGAGGTTCAGATTTTTCTGGGAAAGTTTACATTCTTCACAATTCACCTTTTTTGGTTCGTGCGTGGTCTAACTTTTTCAATTCCCACTTTTTTCCTAAATTCATCAAAACTCACAATCTTAGAGACACAGGACACAGCGGTATTCTGGCCTAATCGTTCCACTGATAGCCTGGATTTTCCGCTGGCAGCCTATTTATTTGCTGATGAGTTTGTAAGAGTTGGGCCTAGCTTTATGTCTTCCGTGGCCTAGGTTTCTAAGATATACAATCTTAAAGAATTATAACCTAATTTCTTTTGGGATGGTCTACTTGTTTGATGACTTAGGTTTCACTCCTAGTCCACCAACCTTTTTCTTAAAATTTGATGGCCTAGAAACTTCAAAACCTTAAAAACTCTTTTATTTTCTAATTGCAAATTTGGAATTTCCGCTCTGACCCCTCATAACTCTTCTCTCCTCCATCTCTCAACATCAACCACCCTTCACCACCATCTGGTTCCAAAACTATTCTCTTTTTTTCATTTTTCAAAATTTCATATGTTTTCTCTAGGACACTAATAAATAAAAGCTCCGAAACCAATGGGATTATCCAAACAAATTCATTGTCAGAAGATGGAGCCAGTCGGCACCAGTCTCCTCTGATGCCAATTTATAGTATTAAGATATATGTATTTTTGCTTAAGATATTTTTAGAATTTTCTCGGATTTTGGTTTTTTGACTTTTTTATTGCACCGGAAATTAAAAATCTTCGAAATGTCATTAGCTTAACAAGCGCTTAAATGATTCTAAGGATTAAAAGAAAAGATTAAGGATTAGTCGAAGAGCACAAACTTTTCCAATATTTATCTGACCCTCTTAAAGTCTACAAATCCTTCCTAAGAACCTTTCAGTAATCCTTAATTTCCTTATTTGGAAAAGAGGAATATATAATATGTTATAATCTTTTTTAAAACTTATAGGATCCCCGGATTCTGATTGTAGATTTGTAGGATAAAGAACGGCAATGTGCGTCAGAGAGTACATTTTGAGGATTTTTAGGGGTGAGGGGAGGGTATTTTAGTCTGGGTGGAGGTTATGTATATAAATAGGCAAATGGTGAGGATGTGTCATTTTGAATTTGTGATATATCAGAACCGATGAATAAGAATTTCAGACCTAAAAAGATAACTGAAGACTTTGGCCTAGGTTTTGAGACTTGTAATTTAATTGGGAACGTAAACTATTCCTAGACTTATTTTCACGTTTAGAACTAAAAACCTATGAAAAAGTGTTGATAAAACCTGAATTTGACGAGCATGCTCTTCTATAGTTCCAATCAGTTTTTTGCTTATATACTGAACGGACTCTTCTCATAGAAAAGACTCTTCTATTCTTCAAATAGTCACACAAAGTCTCTTCTATTAAACAAGATTTTCTCTAGGTGCCCTTATAATACAGTTTTGACTCTAACCCTCATCAATTCTGAGCGTAATCACTTTTTATCTTCTGGCATTCACTGAAAGTGAACCATCTGAGTTAGTGCTCCAAAATTTCAAAATGACTCTCATTTCTAGACCTTTCTTGCGCCTAAGGATCTGTCTATTCTAACCTGAATCCATATTTAGGCCTCCCATATACCCTTAACCCAGTTCATTCTTTTGCTCTTTTCCTATTCTTTCTTTGACCAACTTGTAACCCAAGTACCCTTACCTGGCCTTTATTTTCTTCTTGTCTAGTCTCATTTTACAAATGCCCTTCGACATAATTTTGAGTAACCCGACTACCTCGTCACTTTTTAGGGTACTTTGAACTAAAACGCCAATTCAAAATTTCGATTTTGATAATCCTGCTCCAAACGTTTTTTTGATCTACCTTTCTTCTCAAGAATCTTCATTTATCTCATTTTTTCCACCTCCTTCAACTCCATTACCTTCTTGTTTTATTCAAAAAAAAAAGAACACCTGTTTTTCAACATAATCTAGACATTTTTCACCCATTCCAGCCGTCGTTTGTCTACACTACAACAATCTCTTTCGTCATAGGTCAACGATCAAAAAATACATAGCATTTTCCTTGAAAAGCACAAAAAATACACACGAAAATGTCTCGATACTGGAGGAGAATCAGCAAACCAGGTGCATAATTATGTGTGATGTTTGAGAATCTGTGGGTGAAAATAGGGGAAAAAGTACAAAAACCCCCGAAAATTCTCATAGCCATGGGAAAAAAGAAATAAATAGAAAATACTTGCAAATCAAAAATAGCGCATAATCCGATGAGATCACACCCTCAAAATAACCAGATTAGGATCTATAGATGGAGGGTTGAATCAGAGATTGCTTATCATAATGTATACAAATTTGATTGCAGAAGTACCAACTTCGGTGCCGGAGATCAAAGTCAGCGTGCCACAGAGTACATCAACATTGTCGATCAGTAGTGAGTTTTTTTAAAATTATGATTTGGGGTAGAAGCTAGATGTTTTGAAGGTCAGGAATGGAAGTTAGTTAGGGTTTGTGGTGACGTTTCTGAAGGTAAGCTTGGACATGGACTTTGCAAAATTTCGGCTAGTAAAGATCTGGCCCAAGTATAAACTTCGAGCATATTTTTTGTAATTTTGTTGTGTAAGTTAAAACTGGACTTGAATAGATTGAACATTTTTTTTTTGTGTTCACATTAAATTGAGGCCTGTTCAAACTGATCCTAAATTGGTTTGGGTAAAAATTTAGGTAGAGGCAGTGCCACCTCAATTAACCTAGATCTGAACAGCCTTCAATTTCAGACAGTCTGGTTCAAATACTTTCAAAATGAAATAAACCAGGCCCGAAGTTCGAACTGTAGGGTCGAAAGACTATATAATCCTTCATTTAGATAATAAAATTTGAAAAATTTAATCTTAATATGACCGTAAGGTCTGAAATTATTTCGACCAAACTGTGAAGCAGCTGAGCTCAAGATACGGGAATCCAACCAAATTCATTATTTATTTACAATGGATCTCATACAAAAGTCACGATAGATCAAAAAGAACCTCAACGTCATCTTACAACACAACATCAATTTCTCTGAAACTGACCACAAACATCAGTTGTAAGCTTTTTCTGAAAACTACAACCTCTACTTTCATTCATTCTAAAGTCTCAATCATCAAAAATGGAAGGTTTTCTATCAAAAGTCTAATCATCTACAAACCCACCAATTTAGTATTGATCATCACGTGATATCCACTACCACCACCACCACTTTCTTCTTCTTCGTCTTTCTATCCATCTACACAGAAAGAGCCTTCAAAAGGGACTCGTCTAACATATCATTAGAAGGGGGGCGTCAAGTTTTGAGAGGCATTCTTGGTTATATATATTTTGTGTGCTTAGAGAAGAAGACGAAAGAAAGCTCCACAACCTTCTTTACTCGTTTTCCTTTGCTCCTCAATCTGTGCGGCAAAAAGCTTAGCTCATTAGAAATTGTCGCCTTTCCTAGGTAATCTCTCTCAGGCTATCTCCTTTCTTTTAATTTTGAAGGCTTGTCCCCCAAGATCCTGGACGTCTTCTTTTTTTTTTTTTCTTCTGATTTCAATCCCGGAATGCGTCACTTTTATGAAGGCAGATGAGGGCAATTTCGAAAGGAAAATCATTTTTGAAAATGGGGGAGGTCCGTGCAAGATTTCCTGGTTTTCTTGACTTTGCAAAAAAGTTTGTAAAGATTTGTAGGATAATGTGGTACTGTAAATTACCGTTATAGTGGATTACTGTAGTAGATTTGAAGCTCACTGTGGAAATGTTTTTTTCTAAACTCAGTTTTTTTTCCACTCTCAGAACTTCGATGAGCAGTGTCTACTTTTGGCTTAGGTTACTGTAGGTTACTGTATATTGCTGTATTTTAGCATTGGTTAAATCTGTCTAGATGAATCTCCGATATCTAGAACTGGGTCCAGGATTTATTCGGAAAAACAATATTCCGAAAAGGTATCTATTTTTCAAAAACTTTTTGGTTAATTCCCCCCTCTCAATCCGATTACACATGGACTAACTTTCCACCTTCGCCGCCTAGAAACCTCCTACTCGCAAAACCTAGGCCATATCGAAACTACCTCTAAAGCATTACTTCCTTGTCCCATAAATCCAGAAACTCGTAAACTCTGAAATGACAAAAAATGACATCAGAAGCAAGTGTCTCCATCTCTTTTTTGAAATGAAATGTGTATTGTTGTGTTCTTGTGTGTGTGTAACGAAAAAGAAAATATGGAATATGTTTTATGTTCTTTCTTTCTTCTCTCAAGTTTTTTAGGCAAAAGAACATTTCATTTTTACTGACGTTTCAAAAACATTTTTCAGTTTAAAACTTAAAATTTTTATTCACTTTCAGAAATGAATGGGTCGTATCGAGCGCGGGTGTTGAGTAGAAATGGATGTTCACCGCCGTGGATGGATAGGAACTTTGATATTTCAACTAGAAGTTCTCCATGTACATCACCGGCAATCGCTTCAACGTGAGTTTTTTTTTCTTTTTTTGAAAGTTTCAGAAAAAAGTGAGAAAGTGTCCAGTGAATCTAGAGTTCCTACCTTTCTGGGCTTTCCTCACCCAATTCAGACTTTTTTAGGGGAGAGCGCAGAGAAACGAGAGTATCTAACTGTCTGCGCTTTCTCCAGTTCCTGTATACCTCTAGGGTTAGAGTGTAGAGAAGCCAGAGTTCCTAACTGCCTGCGTCTCTCACGCTCTCATTTTCCCTAGCTATTCAGGTTAAACTATTACTCACCCATTTACACGCCCTATCATTTTCTCTTGATATGGGCAATTCTAAATTCGTACGAAGATCAAGAAGAGAAATTTCTGTGCTTCGTAAACTTAATTCTGACATTTCCAAAAGTTCAGTTTTTAACATATTTCTTTTTTGTTTTCTTTTATGGCAAAGAATGTGTGAATTTGTTGAAAAAGGAACGGCAATTACAGTAAACCAGAGAAAAAGAAGATTTCCTATTCTTGTTTTCGACATAGAATTTCTGATGATAAGAGGAACAACGAGTGTGAACACTAATCCTAAGCTCGATTTTTTAATGATGGGATTGTTTTTTGATCATGTCCTAGGCTTTTTTATGTGGAAAAATGTGTTCCAGAATGAGAATTTAGAAAATGATAGATTGGAAAAAATCCATCGCTTTAATCCAAAAAAAATGTGATTATGATCCTGAAAATTCTATGAGTTGAAGTAACTTTCTATACGTGAAAATGTTCATTGGTTTAGTGATCCTACTGATCTCTATCCATGTTTCTCATAGCTATTCTTGGTAGGTCAAAAAGCGTATAATTTATTTTTTGATCAAGATTCTCACTCCTCCTTTTCTGGAATCTTAATGTTTCCTATTCCAGATATCAGAATTTCAGAAAATCCACTTTTCCTATCTATTTCTCTCTCCTATCAGTAGCAGTTACTATAGTTGTTTTACTTCCTCCTCAAACTACTATTACAATCTTGTTATTTGTTTTTTTCCTTGGGACATCACTCCCTGAAGACGTATTTTATGATATTTTCTTTATGGGAAAAGATAATCTAGATTTTAATGGGGAAAAGCGGATTATATTATACTTATCCAATATCCAGAAAATCCATTAAAATCGTATTTCTGAGTATTCTGAATTTTAGAGAACTCATTTTTTCTTCCTGGTTATTTTCCAGTATCCAGTTAGAAGAAAGCTCCCAGAATTCATTCCTTAAAGGCTAGAGCGCAGAGAAACCAGAATGTCTTACTGTCTGCGCTCTCCCTTTCACCGATAGTCTTCCTTGGGTAAGGCCGGAGCGCAGAGAAGCCAGACACTTTCGTTTCCCGGCGCTCCTCTGCTCTAGACCGATTGGTCCAGAGATCCGAGTTCTACACCATAGTACACCTCAAATTCTAAAAAATGCTTAGTTTTCTTTTTCAAAAAACTAATTCAAGACAAAAAATTATGAGGGATTTTTGACCAGCCTATCTCATTTTTCTCATAAATATTCATGTTTTGCGTTTCTTTTCCTTTTTCTTTGTAGCTCTTAATCTGAACTTTTTCTGATTTCTTTTGCTCTTTTCTTTTTTTTTCTCGCCCCGAAATATTATCTTTTACTACTTCGGAAAAAGCGGCTAGAGGTGTATAATATCAAATTTCGGGTTGGTGAGAGAAAGAGGGGAGAAAAAAGAAGGAAGAAATGCTTTACGTTATTTCCTGAAATTTAGGATTTATGACATATATAAAAATGAAATCTGGGATAGAATATCAAAAATCTATCTAGGCGGTTGTGGGGAATTGAGAAGGGGAGGAGGGAGGACCGGAACATTGAGAATAACACTAAATTTTTCATAAATTTTTGAGAGACTACTATTACTGAATCTTTCTTCTTTTTTTATTGGGAGTTTTATAATATTTCTTGTGGTTTGATGTGGTCAAACTTAGACTAGATTGAGGTTTGAAATTTGGCTAAGAGCAGCTCAAGCTATTTTTGACAGTCATGAAGTTGGCCCGATTAAGACGAATTCGAGCATTGAATCAGGCTTAGGCTGAAGCTGAATATGAGTTTTGAGCTAGAGTAGAGTCTGTAAATTGACTTCAAGTAGGCTTAAACACTTGACAAGGCTTCAATTTAGCCGCTATTTTCATAAAAGAGGTCAAGTTTGAGCCAGACCTAACTCTAAGCTTGAAGATAACTGAAAAAGTAGCTGGAAACAGAAAGAAAACTGGGCTGAAACAAAGTTGAAATTCTGCCAAAATCAAGCTAGAATTCGGACTTGAATCTGGCAACAAGTAGATTCTAGAGCCTAGATTCTATTCTACAAATTCCTGGTTCTATGATTGAATTTCCAAAAAAAAGTAATAAAAAGCATGTAGACATTACAATAGCAGGATTACTCCCTCACTCTCTTCCCATATGACTTTTAGTCCTTTTTCAATTGAAATGATATTTTTTGTAGACACATCATCCCACCACTTTTTTCCGACTAGTCTAGTACAAACTTTTCCACTTTTTTCCCCATTACAAAAAGCCCATTATTCCTCCGATTCTACCAGACATACACGACACGAATTCCTAGATTTACGACCTAATTTCTTGGCGTTATCACTCTTGCCCATCACATTTTTCCTCTCTTGTCAATTGTTTTGTTTTGAAACTTTTCCAGAGACATGTACACTTTCTGAGAGGAGGGAGGAGGGGACAACAAAACACATTATCTTGGGGAATGCTCTCGAGAGCAGTTTATCACGTGATTTGTTACAAAGTAGATTGGATTTCCTGACCTCCGGTGTGCACTATTATTCACTCAAAATTTTACACTCAATGGGGGGAGACATGTTCCTCATTTTGCGAGAGCTAACCGGATGTTACGTAGTGGAGGTCTGGGTTTAAAAAAATTATATTTTGATAAGAACTTAGGTAGAAACATAGGGAAATTTAGGGATTGGGACTATAATTAGGGTTGGTATAAGATTCAAATCTAGAAATAGAATCAGCTTAGGTTAAGCATGGTTCCTTTGAACAAATCAAAAAGTGTTCTTTGTAAATTTAAGTAATTTTTATCATACCTGAAAATGAGTTTATGTAAGTTTTTAAATCTAATTCCGCTTTTTTTTTCTGATAGTTTTGATAAATTTCTTCTGTACTTTTCTAATGATCCAGACCAAGTGTTTGCGAAATGGTCATATTGCGCTGAACGTTTTTTTTTACCAATTTCAAGAACCCAATTCTTCTCACAGAAAAGAACCCAACAGCTCCTTATGTTCTAAGATCTCATACTAAAACCAAAACCCACCTACCTATAACTTTCCCAAATGTCTCCATAGGTGTCAACCCATCATGTCAAATTGAAGAACCCTCAAAATGACGTCTCCTTCTCCACTCATTATGAACACCTGTTCAGTTCTCTTCCCTATAGCTCCTCCTCTAACTTTTGCTCCTAAACTATTTCTTTTCTTTTTCTCATTCTTTTCTTCTGAGGTTTTTCACGGACTTTTTCAAAAATGACTCAAATTTCATAATTAGCTTCATTGAGTTCGCAAAAACTCCTCAAGTGCTATTGATCTTTTTCCACGCTCTGAGCAAAAAAAAAAGACTTTTTTATATGTAGGCCATTAGTCATTTTTCTTCTAGACCATTCAACCATAGGCACTTTTAATTTATATAAATAAAAAGTCAGTCAATCATGAAAATCTTTTTTTTTCTTACCTACTTTTTTTTCTTTACCAGACCAAACATCTGATAATTTCTGATTATCATCTATCCGTTTTTTTTTTGCTTGCTAATGTTCTCTCGTGATATCATCTTTTGAATCTTCAGAAAAAGTTTGTAAAACCTCAAAAAATGCTGCTCCATGCTACCAATTCGTTGCCAGTGTAAGTTGAGGGTTAGAGTGCAGAGAAACGAGAGTGTCTGACTGTCTGGAGTCTCTCTTTTCTATACAGTCTTTCTGTAGACTAAGTCTAACTTTTCTATGTTCACTCTCTAGTTTTCTAGGGAATAAACCTTGTGATCATGACAAGTTCCTTGTACGTGTTTTCTTGGAACTTTTTCCCAAACAAAAGTGTCAAATTTGACACCCAACTATACGGTTCTCTTCCTGATTTTTCATTCCTCTAAAAATAAAGAAAAAGTGTGAGGAGAAGAAAAAGATTAGTAATCTAATTAGTAGAAGAAACAGGAGAAGCAGAAGAAGGGGTGGGGGGATGACACCCCCTCATCAGTCTCCATTTTCAACTCCCTACCCATCCATACACACATGATACTCGATTCATTCTACAATAATATTGCTGACAACATGCTCAACTGTTTCAGATCCGATAGTTGCGAACTACTTGGTGATGATCCGAGATCTGCATCATCACTACGAAATTCAATGTTTTTATTCAATATGGATACAAATCACGAGGTTATTGACGAGGTGAGTTGAAGGCGTTCAGGCCAAATTTTAGACTTTTCAGGACTATTTTAGTTTATAAGCCCAGCCTTTATTTCAGTGCTTATTATTTTTTTCTACATCTCAAGACTAGCAGTAATGCTTCTGTGTAGGCTTGGTCCTTATTAGTTTATATTAAATCCAGTCCAGCTGAGTTTAAGCCTGTTTCCAGGCTACCCTGTTATATATTTTAACATGATAATTTCTCAAAATAGAATTATGGATCTTCAGTTACTCCAGCCCTAAACCTACTTCCTTATGGTCCCAGGTCATAGAAACCTTCCAAAAGATCGATTCCCAAAATAGTACTCTGAACCACTCACACACACTCTCAACAAATGAATGACCAATTACTTGTCTCTTGTGTAATCTGATATATTTACTTTTGCCTCTCCTTTTGAAAAATGGATTATCTCCCCTCCCAAAACGGATAGATTTCCAATTTCAGTTATGGGTTTTCTATGTGTTTTTTGTTGGATTTCCTTCCCTCAATGCATAAATTTCTGATTTCAGATGGAGGATATCGACGAACGATCTGTGATGCATTACGAGTTGGGTTTTTACGATAAATCGGATGAGGGATGCATTCGTGGCACTCTCACTTTTGCTCTTAGATATGATTTTATTCATAGGTGAGTCTGAGGTGATGTTTTTGAGTACTTCTGAATGTTCTGTCTCATTTTGGTTAGCTCACACCAGTTTAGAATGGCTCAAAACAGTTCCAGTTAGCTCCATAAACTTTTTGTCTTTCAGAGTCTTAATGCTCCATGTAATCCGTGCCAACAACCTCCCCGTTGAGGACAAGGGCACCACTGTGGATCCATATGTGAAAATGTATTTGCTACCGGAGCGACGTGGTCACTGTAAAACACGGATCGTGAAAAAGAACAATGATCCAGAATTCAATGAAATGTTTTCATTCGATGTCTCTTTCAACAATTTGGCCAATCGAATGTTGCAGGTAAGCCATTCTAGATTTTTGCCTTTCTCATCGACTACTTACAGTTCACCGTTTACGATTTCGATCGGTTCACTCGCCATGGTCTCATTGGAAACATCATAATGAGAGATCTTTTTGAGAAATCTGATCTTTACACGTGGACCGAGTACACAATGCATATTGTTGGAAGTCAGAATAAGAACGATTACGGGGATTTGTTGCTCTTTTTGACATACTCGAATCAAGAGGAAAAACTGTATATAAATGTGTCAAAGGCCTACAACTTGAGGCCAATGGATATCACTGGAGCTTCTGGTATGACTTTGATATCAGATTTTTCTTGACAAGATCGATTTTTTCCAGATCCCTATGTAAAAATCGAGCAAACTTACAACGGAAAACGGTTCAAATCCAAGAAATCATCTACAAAACGGGCAAACCTGAACCCAGTGTTTCATGAGACATTGGTCTTTGACATTCCATCCAGTCAAATTGCTGAGACTAATATCTTGATTCAAGTTATGGATTGGGATAGGTAAGCTTTATTCGGAGTTTCCTTCAATGATTTTTTGTTTCAGAATAGGAAAAGATGATCTGCTTGGCTGTTGTATTTTGGGTAAAGATAGTCCGACGGCTGATGGGAGAACTCAATGGGAGAACTGTTTGACTGCAGTGCCAGAGGAAGGTCAACAAGTAAGTACAGTAACCCTGGAACTACCGCATCCTAATTCTCCTATTTTTTCAGAAAAACAAGCCAGTTGGCCAATGGCACAGCCTCCTTTCCGAAGTTCCAGAAGCCTACAAAAATATGCCCAAGGCCAAAAAATAACTTCATTAATTTCTCTAATATTTTCTTTTTTCTCACCTACCCACCCACCCCAAAATGATTCTCTGTGATCCCGCAAGACCGGTTTTCACTTGTCCCTAGATTCTGGTTAGATGAAAAAATCTTTTTTTTTTCAAGATAATGTTTCACATTGAAACATCACTCTCTCTTCATATTTTAGTAAATCTCATTTTCGACTACCGTACTCATTTCTCCTGCAGATCTTATGACAGCTTTGTATGTATTTATGATGATAAAAAATGAAATAATATCTGATTTGAAACATAAATTAAATTGAATTGGAAAGATGAAACTTAGAATTGAACCAGGTCCATGACTTCTTCAGATGTTGGGATGTCTTCTTCTACAGCTTCTTGCTTTTCTTCTATTCCATCTTCACCTGCTTCTTCCGACTGTTCCTTTTCTTCTGAATCTGTTAGAATGGACTCTGGAACGTCTTCTGAGCTCTGGACATCTTCTGGATTCAGAATTTCTTCTGAATTCTCACTGTCATCAGCATTACTTTCTTGTTCAGGAGCTTCAACAAAGTTTGGGTTGACATTCAGAATATCTTCTACGTCTTCCTCATCTCCATCGTCAGCTTTTGTTTCATCTTCTGCTACATTTTCAGCTACAATTTCATCTGTTCCTATATCTTCTGGAATGAGGTTCTCCTGGCTTCCCATCACTTCAGGACACGTCGTACCAGTTTCTTCAGAATCCACGTCTGGTCTCTTGACAGTTTCCATCATTTCGAAGCACATTGGATTCTCTACTTCATCTGAAGCCACAGCGAAATTTGGATTGATATTTCTCCAATCTTCCACATCGTCGTCCTCATTTTCAGAACGCAACGGTGGCTCTTTGGTGACGACTTCTAACGGAGATTCTGGCTCCTCATTTGGTATCAATGGTTCTGAATCGTCTTCTTCTTCAACTACACCATCCATTTCAATTGCCACGTCATCATTTCGTCTATGATACTTGATGATAGGATTAAAGGCATCGTGCCTGAAATGTTCAAAAGTTTCGCAGTCGTTTAAGAGATTTTGAGCCTACCTGATATTTCTCAAGTCCACATTTCTATAGGCGTACATTCCAGCCAAAACAATAAAAACTGTGAAATAAATCAAACATGCTACCACTTTCGACACTGTTTTAACGGATCTATCAATTCTCGATGAGAAGATGTCAACATTTAGAATAGTTTGACGATGATTAGTTATCATTGTAACAGCCAGCCGTTCAATTATAAGATTCGTGGCTTTTTTGTGGAACTCTTCGTCCAAGGTGATGTTGTTAGAAGAGATTATGGCGATCTGAAACAACTTCCCATTTGATGGGGAAAAGTAATTTTGTTTTATGTTCTTCGGCAGACTTGATTGACTGTAGCTCACAATCAGAACAGATGAATTTTGATTAGTTGGGTCGATCCACTAATTCAGTTTAGCTTAAAGTTGTTGAGACCAAATTGGATGGATTCATACCGGTGTGAACTGCAGTGAAACCCAATATAGATCGGGGTCAGTCCATACTACAACCGGGTCAACCGTATCAATTTCAGATCAAGCTTTCTACCTTCTCAAAAACTTCAGGTTTTTAAGGCAACTGAGGCTCTTACCTCATACACTGAATTACCCCAATTCATTGTCTTCCTTTCAAAAGTGGCAAAAACTTCTGCATTCGGTTCCATTTCCATCAAAACATCAAAAACTACCACTCGAGCCTTATAGAAATCTAACTGATGTGCCACTATCTCAATTCGTGTTCCACAAACTGGACAACAATGTCCAAAAGGAATAAATTGATCTATACATTGGGTAGTCCCTGGGCATTGAATATAAGAGCAAATTGTCGAGAGAGTCTGTAAACTTTGACCTTGTGATACATGAGGAAACCGATACTTTTGTTCTGTTGAGCTCTTGGGGGCTCTTATCGGAGCGTAAAAAGATAAGATAAGATCACACTAGATTTTTTTTTGTCTTTGGAAACGAAACTTATCCAATAGGAGCTACGTGTCAGTTTAGATCACATTGTCTCTTCCCTTCAATTTACCTCCCCTTTAACACCGCTAGTAAACACGAAAATTTGAACCGATTCTCCATCTCCTTCCATTTTTTCAAGTGGATGCATCAACACAACTAAAGCGCCCTCTCAAACATCTCATCTCTCTAATACATCCAAAAGTCTGTATCAGTGTCGAGACTTTTCTTTTCGGGTCCAAAGATTCAGTTCTCTGACACTTTTTGTTTGGTTTTATTTAGTCGGATTCGAGTACATGGAGTACTAGGAAAAATGAAATGTGACATGGATACGGTCATTTCGTCATAAAATTTTGGGAGGTTTTCATTCGGAAATTTCACGTTTTTTCGAGAAATTTCGGTTTTTTAACGGATTGAGAACTTTAGATCAAGTATCTTGTTTTTCAAACTTGTACCTCTATTTGAAGTGCTTTTCTGTGTTTACGATATTTCTTGTGTATGATCATGCTAACTAGTTTCAATAAACCTCTAATGCTTGTCCAAATTACAGTTGTCTAGATACTCATATCTGCTGGTAATTTCACTTGGTGCTCACTCGCCACAGTAACCTCCTGTTGAACCAAACGGTTATTACATTAGGCTTGTGAGATAATACAAACCCTAGATACTTACTGGAATATTCAGAGACCTCAACCCTTATTAAATCTGCATGCCACTGTGTAAAAGTTTCTATTCTATAAAGTGTTTATAGTTTCAACTCTGAACGCGCACCCAATCCAATCTGATCCCCGTTACACGTAATGTGAACCTAAACACATCAAATAGTCTAGGCGATATCATGTTACAGTGTGTGTCAAGAATATAGCTCTTGGGATTACATAATAACTGGTTTTGGTTTTTTTTTGTTCAAATGATCTCACCTTATTATTCGAATTGGAGCTCACCACTCCTTCTGAATCCCATTCCAATTCTTTGTTATTAACAGTGATAGCGTTCTCTGCTATCATTCGTTGTACACCTCCTTGGTCACTTTCATGAGCCCAAGGGCGGGCCAAGTTGATTTGAAATTGACCTTCCATACTGCGGAGGAGCAAGTTGAAATCGTCGGTGGTCATCTGGAAAAAGAATTTGGGTTAGGTTATGCCGAGGTTGTGTTAGATAAGTTGAGAGCATAGGTAAGACTAGCTTATTTTTGCTCAGGCTTGTCTAGGTTGTTTCAGGCAGGCTGGCTCGGACTGCTTAGGACTGCTTTCTCATACTGATTTCGATTACTACAGCCCTCCCTACTCAAGCTTCAATAACTTTGGATTGTTCAAACCTGTTCTTCTCCTTTTCAGCCTGAAACATGTCACCTCTAACATGTTACAGATTTTCTTTGATTTACCAAAAAATCAGGATTTCCCTTTCTGTTATCACTAGTTTTTTCTGTCTTTATCTATTTAGCTTTCCAAAGATACTTGACCCCTTCTCTCCTTTGTATTTGTGTTAACGCAAGTGTTAACCACTGATTGCCAACTTTCCATAGTACTTCACTTTTTGATTTTTTATGTCCTCGTGTCCGTTTTCCTCTATTTTCTCACTTTTTAGTGATCATTCTTTGACAATTGTACATCAAAAGACACAAAAAGGAGAAGACGGTTATTTTTAGAGAGTTTTGAAGAGATGTTTGTAGGTTTTTCACAAGGTTGCTAACGTCATAGGCTAGAAGATTCGAATAGATCCAAATCAATAGTACAGTACATTTTGAGCTGCACATCTAACATGGTTTTGAGTGAAGTTGTGAGTAGTAACCCTATAAAAGCTGCCTGCGCATCCATGGGTTACTGTACATCGGAAAGTTTTGTCATCGTTTATGGGTGTTCCATACCAACCACCATTTTCGATTACATTTGTTCCTTTTCTCGAGTAAATAAAACCATAGAAGCATCCTTTACCAAACCAAATCACATTATCCTTCTCCATCTATTTGTTTCTCATTCCAAGTACTATTACCCTCTCAACTTGTCTCTTAAAAATGTCCCAAAAAGTTCTCCAAATTGCATTTCTATACTCTATCTTCTTGAGAAAAAGTTCGTCTTGAAGACATCCCAACAATCCAGACAATGTCCTAATGATATACTCTTGGGAGTTCCTAGAGAGAGTTGTCCCTATTCATTTTTTGCTTTTTTGTCTACTTTTTTGCTCGTTTTCTTGAAAAATATGCACTTTTTTTTATGAAAAACTGTTTAGGATTAAGAGTTATAGAGCTAGTTACAGGGGACGGTTGGTCAAGAGTCACCGGGGTTTTTCAAAAAATCAGTGTGGCACGTCATGCTATTTCTGTTTTTGTCAACTAAATCTGAATTTGACTGATTTCTAGTGACATCTAGGGATGAAAAAACTCAGAAAAACAACCAAATTCAGATGATTTTTTTCTTTAGGAGTGACGAATTCATCTAGAAATCTGGATCAAGAAACGTTTTGACTTTCTGAAATTCAAGTCATTGTCAGAACTCAAAGATTGAGTTTTTTTTTTTGAGTCTGACGAGCTATCAGGATTTTTGGGGTCATTTAAGCCATTCAGGCTTCAGGATTATTCCTAAATGACCGTGGCCTAACTTCCTCATTTTTTTCTAGTCCATTCCATACCATCCATCATAACCCTCCCCCAAAAAATAGCAAGAAACATTTCGGTTTTAATGATGATTTCTGATCTATCTTTGCTCTTCCCTATGTCCTTATCCGGCTCTTCTCTCCCCTTTTCTTATTCTTCTGTCCTCTTAAAATTCTTTTCTTTTTTCACTCTTTGCTCTATGTTTACCAGTCTAATTGCTCATCTCTTCTTTCTCTCTACAACTCCCACTCATCTTTTCTCTCTCTTTTTGACCCAAAAACAATTGAATTTCTACTTTTCTTCGCCCCTAGTTTTCTTTGATGTTTCTCTTCAATTTTATCTTTTTTTGCGCGATTTCAATGATCAGAAAACTGAGGGAGATGGGAGGTTGGGAAAGCGAGAGAACCAGCTAGCCGATGGGGTACGGTAATCGGAATAGTTAGACGCGCAGGCTGTCACTGGTTACTGTAGAAGGGGTACAGCCACACTAATCATTACCTGCCCATCTAACTCTTGCTACCGTAACCCAACCAATTGCAATCGTTCCAGCCCTCGAACTCCATGTTCCCTTCCCTATGAAACCCCATTTCTCCTCCCTATCCCCCTCAAAAATACACATGACCTCGCCCATTCTGAAAACCAAAGAAAATGCAATTATCTTTTTTCCATTCTTCTCTTTCTGCAAATTTCCACCCCACCCCGGTTCAACAAGGTCATCATCAAGGCGCAGAACCACGTGGTCTTGGTTTTTCATGAGATTTCATTTCGAAGAAACAGAGAGAAACAAAGAGAAAGATGCACCAAATAGGGATGGAGGGCAAACAACTTATTTTTACTTGGACGTTCTGCTGTTTTAAGGGTTTCATTGGCTTTTTCAGACAAGATTCTATTAAGGAAACTAGGAAATTTTCCTAGACGGTAATCTAGATTATTCTAGTCCTAATTAAAACGAAAACCCATGTTTTAATCAGGAACTGGTGTTAGTCACCAGAATATGATCTACGTTTTTTCACATCCAAAAAGAACTTTCCAAAAGAATGTTTGATTATTGACAGAAAAGAAAGTTCTAGAGTGCAAAAATCTGGAATTCTTTGATGAAGAAAACATGTTTTCTTTGGAATATCCGTTCTCTGAATGTGTGGTATCCTCACTGATAGATTTTTGAACTATCCAAGTAGGGTTTCTCTAGTGGAATTTTTTGACTTTCAGTTCGCTTCAATTCGATGTTATTGGTGCTTGAGCATAGAACGATTCTGGTCATTTTTCGGTGTTGATTTTGTTATCTTTTCGATTTTCTGTTGACTAAAAACGGTGTATAACAATGGATAATTTTGTAATTTGTTCTATAAACTTTGAATAAGGATCCCTTGGTCCAAATGGTCTAGATCCCTTTACGTTGATTCGAGACTAATGCACCCACTGATCTCCCAAATACTGTAGTTTGGAATTAGAGTTGCAGATTATTCCTGATTACTGTAGTTAAGTCGTATTCTCGAGGAATATTTCAATGAACCACGCAATCCTCCTACAATAAGCCTATGGAGAACCTGCACATCTAACTTTTGGAACTTGTTATTTTTCATAAAACTCCACCCCAGTGTTAGAGGTAGGATCCCAACCCATTACTCAAGAAACAAATGTAGACTAAAAAAAATTAATTTCTTTCTAGACATTCCCTTTTTCTTCTTCTCATCAAACACATATTCCTCTCACTCCTTCCAAGGACAAAAAAGATGAAGAAAGGGCGCAAAAAGTTGATAAATAATTGAAGATGCACAATTGCTGGACAATATTGAGTTACTAATTGGCACAGTTGACATTTGATATCCCCTCACATTTTTTTCATTCATTTTTATTTTCTTCAACTTTTTTTTATTTTCTTTTTTATTTTCCCACTTTTTGGTGGTTCCTTTTTTCTTGGAGGGAGGAAAAAAGAAGAGAAAAAGCTTGGTTGGATTTCAATTAATTCTTTAATTTCCATTCCCTCCCGTCCAGCAAAATCTCATTTTCACACATTGTGTTGTTGTTGCTGCTTCTGGCGTCCGACACACGTCTTCTCAATCCTTCTGAATCCTTCTGGAGCTGACGCCGACATAAGAAAAAAAAGAGAAGAAGACAAACACATGAAAAGTTCTTCTTTTTCTTTGTGTGTGACTGGATGCTTACACACCACATGCGTCATTTCAAACACCAACGTTAATTTAAATCAACTTTTTTTTAGTGAAAGATGAGCCTGAAGACGTGGGACGGCGCCGAAGAAAATGGAAGGAGAGGAGAAGGAGAAGAAAACGTAACTTTCAAAAGACACTTTCAAAACGTCTTTTTTGGAAAATTTGCAAATTCTGCGGATTCGGAAGTTGTGGTGCTCAATTTCGTCTGGAGCCACTTCAGTCCAGTTAGTCTAGAGCTTTTTCGCCTAGTCAAAACACTTTCTGGCTGAATCAGATGCCAAGTTACCTAGAATAATTCTTTCAACTTGGTGCCCTTCTAAAAGGGTTCTAGATATTTTCTGTCCTACTCGTCTCTAAGGCTTCCATCCGGACGAATTTTCGTCCGTCCGATCCGTCCGCTGCCCGCTCCCTCCGCGGTTCGTCCGTTTTCGTCCGCATTCGTCCGTTTTCGTCCGCTGTGCATTTTAACGTGCGCGTGTTTGCACAACCGAGCATTTTAATTGACGACACTTAGGAAAACAAAGTTTATTCTCTTGCTCATTTCTCATAATTTATTGATAGTTAGGCTCGAATTCATTTTTTAAAATTTATATTATGTAGTTCGATCAGTTTTTTTTTTCAAAAAAAACCGGCTTTAAGATTAGCAGAGAAGAATTTTTTGAGTGTCGTCAATTAAAATGCCCGGTTGTGCAAACACGCGCACGTTAAAATGCACAGCGGACGAAAACGGACGAATGCGGACGAATGCGGATGAGAAGCGGACGATACTTGTCCGCTAGCGTTTTGTCCGGATGGAAGCCTTACTCGTCTCAACTGACCTTGTTTCTAGGTCACGCCTTTCACATGAAATTCACCAAAAACGAAGTTCCCATATATAGGTCACGTCATAATTTCTTCAAGAAAAGGGAGGATCTGGAAAGGATCCTCTCAAGTTTCGAGATGTTTTTATCGATGGATGGCACTAGATGGAGATGAAGTGTAACATGAGATCCAACGACTTCTTCTTTTACTTTCGCCATGTTTTCTAATTTTGTCACGTTTTTTGATGATATAGAGGTCAATTATGGGTTGGTTAGAGATGGGTTGTGGTTGTTCAGACTGGAGAGAGTTTGGCCAGTTTGGGATTGTTCAAGCAAACTCAGATGAGCTCAAACTTTTGTTAAGACTACTTTATGTGGATTGAACATTGTGTAGGGTAGATCAAAGTTGTCTGAGCTACTTCTGACTCGTTTAGACCATGCAGGATCAATTCTGAAAAGTTGAGACTGCCTTTCCAACTGAAACTGTGTCCTTTTTTTGGACCAGCCTAGGACTGTCAACTCAAACTTGGCTCAGCTAATTAAAAATTTTCAGATACAGCCTTAACAAAAGCTAGACTATCGCTGAGGTCGGGTCTAAATCATTTGGGAGGTCGGGTCTAAATCAAGTCAAAAACTTTTTATGCTGTATTAGAACATCTTAAACTGGCTCAAATCACTTAATGCTTTTTCGGAACATTCTGAGACTGTCTACCAATGTAGAAGCTTTCAAGGTCTGCATAGAAACTTCTGAAACTACAAAAAAACCTCTCAATCTATCACCCCACAAACTCCTTCCCCTTCTCCTTGTGCCGTTCCCGTGCCCCTCTTTCTCCCTTCATTCCTCCAATAAAAACTAATTTCCTGGTTTCGAAAAAGACCTCCGCCCTCCTCAAGTGCCATATGTTCCCATCATCTCTTGCCACCTCATAAACTTTTTCTTTCCCTTTCCCCAACAAAAAGTTTCCCGACTTGCCTCTGCTATCTAAATTTATCACCAATAATAAAGGGGTAGAGTGTGATGCATGATCTACAACTTCCCATCAATTTTATCATCTCTTGCTCCCCTTCGGGTGCTCCGGGAGCCCTTGGAACAACTGTTGTGACCCCTCCTTGTGCCATAGGATACACAATGTTTTCTTGCAAGAAAAAAAAAGACTCAAAGTTTCACCTCCTCGTTTTTCCATGACCTTCGTTTTTCTGGGAACTTATTATTTTGTTCTTATTCTTCTTTTTTACGTCAGAAGGAGTCCCCCCAATTAATTTAAGGATATTTGTCGGAAGTAGGTGTTTCCGTTTGGAATGATGTTTGTTAGTTTCTTTAAGGGTAATTTTTAAAGGTGGGATACTGGGGATTCGTTTAGTTCCGTTTTCTGGACTTTGATATTTAGTAGTTTTGTATGCTTGATGAATCTGGTCTATGCTGGTTATAGTTGTTTTGTAGAGTCTTGAACATGGAAAAGTATTTTATAGTTTGTTTGAAATTATTCGCATGAACTAATATGGAAGAACACCTTATGAATCACTGAAACCTATCTGGGCATGCAAACTTTTTCGAACTAATAGTCATAGAAAATTGGGCTCTTTATGGCTTTCCTGGTTCCAAGGCCAAAAAGACTGGTCCCGAAAAATAAGGCTGGTCCCAAAAAAGTGAGAAGACGGGTCCCAAGAAAAGACTGGTCCCACAAAAATAAGACTGGTCCCAACGGACACTGGTCCCATCGAAGGAGACTGGTCCCAAGAAGAGAGTGGTCCCAAGAGAGGAGAGAAGAGTGGTCCAAAGAAAAGACAGGTCCCAGAGAAAAGAGACTGGTCCCAACAAGAGAGATAAGGCTGGTCCCAAGATTGAAACTACATCAAATGTTTCCTTAGAAATATACATTTAAAACAAGAACTTATTGGAAAAAAAACAAATTCAAGATCTACTATTTTGCTAAACTTTTCGTAGGACTCCTAATCTATTGAGGCTTCGGCTCTCGTCAAATAAAATGGAATTGAGCTGAAAAAAGAATCGGCGTATAATAAAAACCAGAAGTACCTAAAATTCCTTCGTTTAAAGGCTTAGTCACCTTCAAAGTGCGTATCATTCTAGAGAAATACCAAGTGATTGCAGGTCAGGAAAACACCTTGAGAGTTCCTAAGTCTTCAAATCAATACATTACTGATTATGACCTGGACCCGTGGATTTTGGGACCAGTCTTTTCTAGAGCCATTGGGACCAGTCTCTTGGGACCAGTCTTTTCTTAGGACCAGTCTCCTTCGATGGGACCTGTCTCCTTTGGGACCACTCTTCTTTTGGGACCAGTCTTCGTCCATGGGACCAGTCTCATGGGACCAGTCTTATTTTTGGGACCAGTTAAGCCGTAAAGAGCCGAAAATTGTAGACCAGTTCAAAGAATTTTCTACTTTCTGGTATTTGTCCTAGGCTAAGGACAATAGTTAGAACTTATCTGAACTAGTCCAGAATTGACTCCACATTTCTGTGTGTTTTTCCTTTTTCCTTGGCTTTGTTTGGTGCGTTCAAAGCTTAAGCCCAGCTCCACTAACCTACCCGGCTCTTGGGCTACAAGTCTGGACTATCCTAACCTGCACATCTGAACTACCGTACCCCTTCACTTTTTTTCCAAGATCCAAAAAACTTTCCTTACCTCAAAAAAATTTCATTTCCGCCTTTCTTTCCCCCTTATTCTCCTACTTTTTATTCTGCAAACCCCATGGACTCCTACCAATGCACTATCAAATTTGCATTCAATTTCACATTTTTTCGCTTTCCTCCCCTCTTTCGCCTTCGCATCCCAAAATGAAGTGCAAACCGAATTTATGGACACCACCAAACTTCTTTTCCTTCACCTTTCTGCAAAAGCTACGCAGCGAATCCAACGAAGAAAACACACCGAAGACCTCCATTTTCGGAACAAAGTCCATGCTCATTCATCAAAATCTATGTCGTAGACCCATTCTATTCTCCTTTTTTTTTGACAAAAAAGTTTCGGAAGGTGAAGAAAAGCGGTGTGTGATGTGCCCTGAAGGCATTTATAATTGGTCTCCAACCCAAAAGTCAGTAGAGCCGACTTGCTTCATGTGTCTGGTCCAAGTATTTTTGGGGTGTTGGGAATCAAAATTTTGCAAATTTTGTGATGTTAGAAAAAGGGGAGGAAGGGGAAAAGGTCAAAAAGGTTCAGATTCGAAAAAAGTAGATTCGAGTCGTAAACGGAAGGTAAAGGCAGGCACTTAGGTCGATTGGTACTAGGGTCAGATAGAAATAGTTGAGGAGATTTTAGGCTTATTCAAGAATGCTTAAGTTAGTTTTAGCACAATTGAGCTGGTCTTGGCTTGGTCAAGCTTGTGTGTCCCATAGGGTTGTCTGAAACATTTGGAAACTTTTAAAGCTTCGTTTCGGTTAAAATCGGCTAGTAATTTAATGGCGTATCACTGTCAAATTTCAGTGAGACTCGTCTAGACAAGCTTACATTTGCAACCGGACCAATGTCTTTTGGGCCGGGTAGGACCATTTTTGACCGTTTTGCTTCAGGTCGGTTCAAGCATTACTTACAGCGTTTTGTTTGTACCTTTAAATAGCTTCAGTACATATCAAGACAAAATCCTCAGTTCCGATTGCATTCGGTTTGGAATAGGTTAGAAAAACATTCAAACCCATAGAACTGTTTCAAAAAGTTCAAACTAAATCAACCTGAGCCAGACAACCCAATCCAACTTTCCTTCAAAATTTCAACTTTTTCTCGGATTTTCTCACTCTCCTAGTACACACATTTTGACAAGAAGGCAAATATCCATCCAGCCTTTCCGTCCTCTAGATCCCCTCTCCTTACCAATACACTAATGTGTGCTCACTTTCTCTCCCCATGAGAGCTGTCTCTCTCTCTACCATTTCGGCGGCTCTTGGGCTCTTGGCGGCTTTCTCTCTCTCACTCTCTCTTTCGATCTACTGGTTAAATACGTTGTATCCAATCCTAACAGAACTGTAAACACAGACACTTTACTTTATTTTTCATGTGTTTTGTTGAATTGGGATTTCATAATTTTTGAGTTTTCTGGAACATTTTTTTAAGGATTTGAGAAAAATGGTGTAGGTTGGAGAAGCGCAGACAATGAGAAGCTCTCGTTTCTCTGCGCTCTAGCCCTATGTTCCTGTAGATGAAAATCAAAAAGTTTGAACTACTTGATCTAAAAACATGAAAACGACTTTGAGCTGCAAAGCGATCCTACCTATCCCTTCCGAGATACATTACCGTTTTCAGATGTCGATAAGACGCGCAGACAACTAGACACTCTTGTTTCTCTGCACTCTAACCTCCTTCTTTCGACAGTCTACTAAACTTTCATCTCTAACTTTCATCCAACTCTTCTCTGACTCATTTATTAGCCCCGCGGCGACAATTCAACGGAGATTTTCCTTTTGGCGACTGAACTTTTTCTAATCCGATTCTTCTATTTTTCTCCTTCTCCCATTCCCGACTAAATAATTCTTGGAATCGAAATCTTCTGGAACTGACATCTTGAAATTTTCGATTAAATGTTCTGCGTTTTTCTCTTCTCTTTTAACCTCCCACTTGAAACTTCACTGCTTTTCTTTCCTTGCTCATCTTGACGGAAAAAAAAAGTTGTCAGATGATTTTTGTCATGTTTTGATGTTTAACATCTGATGTCACCTTGAAGAGGTTATAAATATTGACAGTCCATTCTTTTCGAGTACTGTAGGTATGATTTTTTGGCCTACTTTTTTCATGTGAAAGAAGGCAAAGTGAGAAAATGATCATTTTATGAAACATTTTCGGAATTAAAAAATCTCTCTAATTCTCAAATCTGTTTATTTTCTCACACACAAAAACACACTATTTTATAGTCTATCCTCCTTCGAAATCTGACACCTTTTGGATACTACGATACTCAACCCCATACGACACTCAAAAGTAGAAGAAAAAAAAATCAAAAATACACTTTTTCTTTGTTTGAGAAGAGAAGAAAGTTTTGAAATTGTACTTTTTTGAGGAAAACATATTTTGATGAATTGAAAGTATAATTTTTTAGATATGTCCAGAATTTTCCCATGAAAGTTCGTTATCGTTCAAAATGGAAAACGCCTATAGTTATACCAAATGTCTTAAAAATGTTTGAAAATCGTCTCATATTATTCCTATAATCTTTTTTTAGATCCCTAGGACATCCTGATTATGCCAAAAGTGTTCCATAATCAGGAATGATCTGAATGTGTTCCAACTTTTTTATATTGTTACCCGCATCTGCAAAATTAAATTCAAAAAAGTTCCAAATGTTTTGAAATCTCTTAAATGTTCTCGACAATCCACATATAGGATTTCTCGAAAATGTCTGTGTAAAAATAAAATGTCTTAAGTGGCACAAAATAATGTCCTCAATAAGAATCTAGATGTCATAGAGTTCCTCAAACGCCTTAAAACAATCAAAACCGTCTGAATTTTTACGATATTTCCAAAAACACTCCTTTTACCACAGACAGACATTGATGAGTCAACCCCCATTCTACAATATTTTATGTCTCTTTCTTTCCTTTTCTATTAATTTTCCTATTTTTTATCTCTTATTTTCCAAGATCTCCGAACCATTCCTTAACCCCTCCCCCTATCTTTGTGTCATGTTATACAACGTCAGCACCTCTTTGGAAAAAAAAGAAAGAAAAACATAATATACCACCAAAATGAACGTTAACTGAAAAACGTTTTTCTCTCTTCTTTAAAAAGAACGGGGAAAAACAAAAGAATGAATATCCGAATACCTCCCATTTTCCCCCTTCTTCCGTCTATTTTATTGTCTTGGATCCTTTCAGTTTTGTGAGTCATATAGACAGGAAAATATATTGAGTAAGCGGTTTTTTCAATTATGTCAGAATTTCAGACCGATACCGTAATCTAGGCATGATCCATTTTCTTTGAAACCCATAAAAAAGTCCGAAAATTTCGCAAACTTTGACTTATAAACTCTCATCCCATTCATTCTTCATCCACTCATTTTTCCAATTTTTTATTGCTTTTTTCCCCAATTTTTCAAAAAAAATTTCGTGAAATTTCCCTTGCTGCTCTTCACATCATTTTCTCGACACCGTCTCCAATTTCTTTTTGTTTTTGTTAGGATTTTCGGCCGTTTCGATTTTCACACCTCTTTGTTTTCTCATTATTTTTTTGAGGAACGAAAAGTTAATTAGTTTTGTGGATTTTCGGGTTTTGGTTACAGAATTCTGTATTTCAGAATCCAAAATTTACAGGATTATCTAGGATTTTGAATTAATTTTTGGTCAAAAACAAGGGGGTTACTGTAGGTCTTTGGAATTAGATCTGATCTTGACATTTCTGTTTTTCGTTTTTCGTTCCTTCTTGCTCATCGTTTTTCTAATTTTCACATTTTCAGGATCTTCACAAAATGTGCTAAAGCATCATGGAGGGATCCAGCCAGTCAGACACTCTCGTTTCTCTGAACTCTCGCTCTCGTTTCTCTGCGCTCTCTTCCTGGATCATGTGACTGTTTCATTCGAATTCTTTCCGTTCCAGAAGATGTTCGATTCTTGTTCTCCTCTCCCAAAGAACCCTCTATTTGTTTCCTCTTGTTTTCTTCTACTTATCGTCACCAGTACCACACTACCCCATCTGTATCCGTTTCCGTTTCCACCCCATTTCCCGGCGACGAAAACTCTCTTTCTGAAAACTTTGTCTTCTTGTGAAAAGAGAGAGACAACCCATCCTTCTGATGACGCACGTCATCTAGGCTTTAAAAGAAGAAGAAGAAGAGAGTGATGATCGATGCTTTGTCTCATTTTGTACCGCCACCTCATTTTTAGTTCTAGTTTTGGAAACTAGTTAATCGGATAGATTTCTCTTTTTGGAGGGAAAAAACAACCGAGAGATAGGTCAAAGTTTTGAAGCCTAGACTGGAGGGAAAAGTTGGAAGAATAGGAAAACAAGTGGAAAAAGTTCCCCATTGTTATTACATCCTGAACAAAATACTGATGAGAAATGGGGTCGGTAGATTAGAAAAAGCGATGAACATGGATGAGGTGATTGATGTTTTTGATGAAGAGTTTTCTAGAGGGTGTGTGGTCCTAATTTTTATACCAAAGTGAGGTCTCAGCTCCATAATGGCGATCGTTCTTTTAGTCGGAGTCTCAGAATGAGTAAAATAGTTCTAGATTCTGAACTCAGATCTAGAAAAAATTAGGACATAATCAAATAACTCACCCACGAACTTTACAGTATTAAAAGCCCGAAGTGAACTATGAAGCCCAAGAAACTAGCTTCGTGTCTGTCTGCATCAGAAGCATAAGCCTGAACATGCTGAAAACCAGGGTGAGCTCTCTACAAGTGTTGGTCCTCACTCCAATCCTGAACCCTGAACCCCAGCTTCTTCTCTAATCATAAGACTTTATTATTTACGTCATGACATCAATTTCCATTTTTCAGACGTGATGAGTAGTGCTTGTCACTTTTTCGTATAGATACACACATTTTCTGACATATTGTTTTCATGGATTGGAACACGTGGAAAATGAATTGCATCTGATTGTTGGTTGGTTTTAAAAGATTAAAGAGACGCAACTCTTTTCGAAAGTTTACTAAGACTATGGTCAAAAACCATGGTTCTTTGACCTCATGGGCCCTTTCCTCTTTACGAAATTCTCAAAAATAGCCTCCAAAGTTAGTACCTGGCACCATTTTTCCTGTCATACTATGTCTTTATCATGGCTATAATTACCCTTTTCTTGCCATCGAAATAAGAAACTTGTGCTTTTATTTCTAAACTTTTTCCAAATGCTCCTCCCGTTTAAAGTAATTACATTTTACAAACTACAAATGTATTCTCCGATGTCAAATTCAGAGTTTCTTTGACTTCACTGTCATTCTCACTCCTTTTTTAAATTTTCTTCTGAGTTTTCTTTATCCGAGAAACTCACAAAATGTATATAGTTCCTGTTTTATTTTGAGCGGAAGCGGTCCTTAGGAATTCTGAATTCCAGGGAGAAGGGGCGAGACCAAAAACATATTCATTTATTTTTTATGTATGAATTGAAAGGGGAACTCTTTGACCGTGGATGTCCAATAGACTAGAAACTCTAGATATCTGTCATGTCCATTTTTTGGGAAATTAAGAGATCCAGGAAGGTCTAGGAACCACAAAGTAGGCCAGGATTATCACATTTTTGATGCATTGGTCATATGTCAAGCCTAGATACCTTCTGTCTTGATTATATACCTCAAACTTTCCAAAATCTAGGTCACTCGGTTCATGTACTAGGTTAACTTTTGAACTTTGAGCCCCCTTAACACCAAAAATTGATTTCCAAAACTTTCGTATTTGTTGAAAACCCTCTTGAGATTGAGCAACCGTCACTGAGTTGAGGGAACTCCTAAAAACTCAACTACAAACAATTTCTCTAATGTTTTTGTGTCAAATTTTTTGAAGAAAATATAATTGATGGGTTGAAAGATGTTAGAATATCAGGAAGAGTTTTGAACACATTTTGAACACGACAGTTGAAGATTTTTGGAAAGTCTAGTCTTGTTTTGAGTGTTTGACTGGTATTGAAAAGTAGACTTCCAGATTCTAGAATTTTCTAGATCTAAACTTATCTAGGTCAAGTCCCAAAATGTCACATTTCAATTTCTGTTTCCCTATTTACTCTCTCTATGCTGAATGTCACACGTAACAAGCTCAAGTGACATCCAACCCCAATTTTCACAAATTCGCTTTTTTTCCCTCTTCCATTCCAATACATTCTAATTGAATAATCCTTCGGACACCACCATCTTCCAGTAAAGTCAATTTCAATCTCTTCTAGATAGTCTCCTCCTCTCTCCTCAACTCTCATCCGTCAAAAGAAAAAGAGCATTCTCTTGTCTCTTTTATCCCTTCCAGCAGTCCTTTTTCCCTCCTCCCCTTCTTTACTCTTGTCGTATGTATGTCCCCCCGTCCCGTCCCGTTGTTGGTGTTGACATGACAAAAGATGATGCCCCCCGGAAATGAAAGCATCATTCATCAGCCACCGAGAGGATGGCGGCGGACATGTGCTCCACGTTTTTTTTTTCTTTCGATTTCCGGATCATTCTGGAGGTTGCTATATTTGGGGCGGAGGTAAAGAGCTCCATTTCCTAGATCACTTTATCTTTTTACTTGAGTTCTCATTTCATTTTGCGAGCTTCAAGCATCTTGTTAGCTAAGGACCTCGGTGTACTCTCCCTCAGTGGAGCTAGGTCTAAGTTGTGGTTTTTCAGTTTGTTCAAGACTGTCCCTCATTTTAAAAGCTAGACGGAGACAGTTAGAAACTCTGGTTTCTCTGCTCTCTAGCGTTTTTCTTATTTTGTGCAACCTCACTTTGAATCCCGTTATCTCTAGAACTAAGTTACCAAGAAAAAACTGTAAAAAGCGAAAATGGTCTGCATGACTCCCCATATGCTTTTGTAGTTTTTCGCTTTCAGATTGCTTTTACGTTTTTTGAGTTGTAGACAAGTCCAGGCTTCCAAGAAAGAGCACAGACAGGTAGACACTCAGGTTTCGCTGAACCCTAACTGTTTTTCTGCTACCCAACTTTGAAGGCTCAAATATTCGGTGTCAGCAAGACGATCTTAGGATCACCCAGAGAGATCAAGGCAGTTAGACACTCTCGTTTCCCTGCGTTTCTTCGAAAGCCCAGTTTTTATCATTTCTGAACTGCTCCAACTCCTCTCCTTGTGGTTTCTTGGTCCGTCCTTCCAACCTTCCCACCTTTCCATCCCATTCATTTCACTCCCCCATTTTTTCTTATCCCTTCCATCCATGCTTCTCTTTTTTTTCTCTTCTTCCACCTAGTCCTCCCTCTACTACCAATCCAATTGAATTGAATCAACTTGGTTGCCTCTTCTTCTTCTCCTTTTCTCTTCTTCCCATAAACCGTTTTTGTCCCACAAGAACTTCATGTTTGTGGTAGGAGTGCAAGCCTTTTCTTCTTTTTGAATTATTCAGGGTCTTCAAGAAGGTTTCTGCCTTCATACAAGAAGGTTCTGGAGCAATGCCAAACCCATCCAATTATCCACATATAAGATCTCATATTCTCAAATGTATGTATAACTTGTTTGACTATATTAGAAAGAAAAAAAAAAAGAAAAGAAGGTTTACTCATTTTGCATATTCTCTATGTTCTTCCAGAATCTTTGATGGATCAGAAAGCAAAAAAAAATGGAAGAGAAAGAAAATGAGTTTAAAGGCGCATAATGAATCTTAGGTTTTTGATACTTGGGAGAAAGTCGTGTAGGTAGGGAAATGAAGAGTGAGGGTGGTGAGCTATAAAGTACGGATTACTGTAGCTGGGATTCCAGAGTTACTGTAGCTTTTACAGTAAGGTCACTGTATGAAATAATTTTTGACCCTCAGCTAGCTCCTCGTATCTAGAGCCTTATCATAGAGCCTTATCAAAGTACGCCTACAGTTTTCCAGATTTCCACCTAGGGACTCAGCGTACCTTGGTCCTACGGGTCATGATTACTGTAGCTTACTAGACCTTGACCTATATATAACCTTTCTGACCTCTTCCAGACTAAACTATATTTGTGCTCTGCTCATCAAAATTTATATTTTCTTTACTCCACCCTCTTTTTCTCCCCCTATTGTTTATCTTGATGACCCCTACTCCTCCCTCATTTTTTAATGACAATAGTCTCTTAATATTCATATATTTTTTGATGAAAGAAACACTTCCGCCAAAACCATCTCAATGCACTTTTTTGCATTTTTATAGCCATTTTTCCAATTTTCCTCCCTCTACTCTATTTTGATGCAATTTCTTTTGTCAAAAATCACTTTGAATCTAATTGGACATCTAGGAATTCAGAAGAAATTTTTGATTTGCTCCAATTCTCTAAATGCTCTAGATCAACTTCCGTATCAGATAAAAAAAATAAATTTCCTAATAGAGCAAAAACAGAAAAAAATATCCCATTTATTTGGAAACAAGTTGGCTAAAAGAGAGCAAGAGAAGCTCCATTTCCTTTTCTCTTTTCGTTTCGAAAAGAACTTCGATGTCCTGCCTAAATTTGGGCAGGTTTCGTGCAAAAAAGTGCACCCTTTTCCTCTCTTTTGGTTCTATTTCGTCTCTATTTCTAATTCAATTCAATCGGGAGGGAGAAACATTTTTTGGGAGGGAATGGTGGAGATACATGAAGTGCTCCTTGTTCATCAGGGGATGGTGTCAGTTCTAGGCCAGTGAGAGTCTGTCTAGATATGGCCTGGTTTCTATCGTGACATAATTTTTGTTTTTCTTTTTTGTACTTTATTTTTAATCCTTTTAGCCTCAACTTTCTAGAATCTGTTTTCGAACCTTCCGTTTCCTCATTCTCCTTCTTCCTTCAAAATCTCTAATTTCATCTACATTTTCAGCACGATTTTCACAAAAATGAGTCAATAATGACAATCACGACGACAATGGGGTCAATCACAACGACGGCGTTAGCGCCAATTCTACAGAATGATACGTACGATGACGGCAATCCATATCATAATCTTGGTCTATGCTACACAACCGATCACAGTTCCGCCTATTCGTGAGTTTGATTACATGGAGATTTTGGTCCTTTAGTTCTTGGTCCTCAAGAAATAGGTCAGGACCCAAAGACTAGTTTATTTGTTAGTTTGGATACATCTAAGGCCCAGATTCGTTTAGTACTGTTTGTAGTTTTTTCCCAAAAGATTATATCCAAAACCTTCTAATTCAATTTCTCTTCTGAATTCAATTGTGATAGTTTGTCTATGAACTAGAATATTTTCTAAAAGTCTAGGCAAAGTCCAAATCGAATAAGATTTTCACAGAAAAAAAACTTTAGCCTTCGAAAAAAAATTGGATCAAAATGCCAAGCTTTCCCAAGAACAGCCATTTCCGCATTATGCAAATCATTTAGCTTCCCCTTCTTTTTCGTTTTTTTTCTCATCTTTTGGTTTGAACTTTTAACAAGGGACATACAGAAATTCAAACAAATGCTAAATCATTTCAGAAAATTCTCAATTCTTCTCAATGGTTACATAACAACTGCAGTGATAGTTCTGGGAACAATGGGAAATTTGAATGGTGTCAAAAGTGTACATGTCACTTCACTCGACAGGAATCGAGGAGTTGTTTTGGGAGTTTCAATGTTGGCATTGGCATTCTGGGATACTGTATTACTGTGGTCCGCACTTTTCTACTATGGTCTTAAGAGAATGGGATTGCCCGACAGTTTTCATATTGATAGCATGAATCCTTTTGTGCCAATGTTTCATACTTTATCACATATTGCAATGACTGCATCGGTGAGTTTTCAAATATTTAATAGGGTTAAGATGAAATATCAAAAGTTTCTTAGTAAAGTAGTAGAGTGGCTGAAAAGTTCAAATGTACATAGGATTAACACTTACAAGCTCAATCTAAACTGAGTTTCAAAAAGAAAAAGCAGGATCTAAAAAAATCTAGATCCTGATTCCATAAAACACATCTGATTTAATTTTCCTTCAACCGAAAATCTCTTTATTTTAGACCTGGTGTGTAGTGGCCATCACTCTTCAACGATTCATGGCCACTCGGGACCCCTTCCGAACATCCAGAACTACAGTAATCATGCAATCATTTCGAAGTGAACGTCGAATATCATTCATCTACTGTGCCACCTACAGAAGATTATTCAAAATGCCAGCAATTCTTTCTATCGCTGCGACTATTCTAAACCTTCCTGTATTCTGGGAAATTGAGTGTAAAACGTGCTTCAACAAGGCCACAAATGCCACAATGGAGCAATTGACGCCAAGTTGGCTCCGAATGAACTCAAACTACACTTTTTATCGATTATTCACAAGAATGTTCTTGGTATCAGTTGGACCAAATCTTCTAATTCTCCTCGTCAGTGCTGCAACTCTATTCTTCCTTCGTGGATCCAATCGATCTAGACGTCAACTTTTCCAAATGACTGATAATTTATTGGAAAGATATGCTTCGAGAGAAAGTATGAATACAATGATATCGGTGATGTTGGTTGTGAAATTCCTTTTATTCCGATCTCTGACTTTTGCATTGGATATTATGGAAGTGACAGTTGGAGTCACAAACTGGTATCTAATTGATACCAGTAACTTTTTGGTGCTTGTCAACTCCGCAACTAATTGTTTGATCTACTTGAAAGCCACCGAATGGCTGAGCACGAAACTAGTGGAGAGAAAAACCATAAAGAGAAAGAAGACTATATGTGATTCTGGGTAAGTTGCTCCCTCCCATAGTAGTTCGTCTAAAAGAAATAAGTATCTAGTTTCAGACAACTTCTGGGTGATCGGTTATCGATATTAATCTCCTCTTGGGAGAAGGCAAATGAGATGACAAATGGAGAAATTGGAGTGAGGGTAGCATGGAATATGGTCAGAAAACATCCGACAATGTGTAAAAATGATGTGAGTTTTCTTGGATTTAGGGATAACGGGGAACAAAAACGCACAAAAGCTCGCCCAGTCTTTCCTAAATTCTCTGACCAACTCATTTTTTTCCAGGAACCCGAAAAAGTCTCTCTCCTGAACGGATCATGTAAACGAAGCATTGATCATGCAAAGTTCCAAGAGATCGGAGGCCGAATCTCTGCTTTCATTTCAGAACTCTTGCAGCTTATGCAGAACAATCAACCCGAAAGTGTAAGTCCCTGCCCTTCCATTGAAGTTCTACAATTCATCTGATTTACAGTACATTGTGATGCGAGTCCGACGAGTTGGCGCAGTTCATTATGACAAGGGAATTGTGTTCACATCATCCGTGTGGAAGGAATTTAAGCACACAATTCAGGCTATTATTTCGGAGGTGCAGTTCTCGTCGCCACAGGTTTGTATTAAGAAAAAAGCATGATTGATAAAAACCTAATACGGCTCTTCAGGAACGAGAAGCAGCCCTCGACGCATGGAACATTTTCATCTCGTTTATAATCCGTGAGATGAAAATGGGAACTTGGGCAATCGGTGACACGATTGGTCAAATGCCATGAGAAACCTCTTATATCTTTTGATCTCTCCCTCTCTTTACTTCCTTATATCCATGTTCCAAATGTACATTTCATTTTAATTGTATCATTTCCTTTTTTATTTTTTGCCCTTGCTTTGTGTTTTTTCGATCTAAAAAACTCTCTCTCCCCACACGAAAATTGATCCCTTCTTTACGAGTATTCTTTCCAAACTCCCATTACTTTACAAAAACAATCCCTCATTCTCAATTTTGAAAATGCCATATTTTAATGAATCGTTATTTTTCAAAACTCGAAATAAACTAACTTGTCTCTCATAGAACTTGAAAGTGTTGACTTTAACAGGCAGGTCGACATAGATTTGAGCACTTGACACTGGGGATATTGTAACATCATCCTGGAAGGAAAAAGGCGGCTATTCAATGTTCTAGAAAACCTACGTATTCCGATGGAACTTGATTCATGTGAAGGAAAAGATGTTTCTCAGAATCCCAGTTAGCAGGATTGAAGAATGAGGTGTCATGGCGGGTATTACCAGAGAAGAAGGCGTCTGAAAACCTACATAGAATGGCTACTGTAGCATGAGGAAACGATAAGGGTACTGTGTTCAGGATCCTACACAAGGCTATCCTACAGTTGGTCATGACCGCTAGGCCTCTTCGGTTCCCGTACCTTTTGTCGCGTCGGTCCCCGGTGGTGTTCGACATTGCCATTTTTGTTCTCCGCCCAGGTCCACACCATTATCTGTGAAAACGATTAACCCATTGTCTGGTAGAGTGATGGATTGAACCTGAACATTTTATTCAAATTGAACAACTCTTAATGAATCCTGCTTACATCAACATTATGGTCCATGAAAGCCACAACCGGGAGAGTGTTGTCAAATCGGATGCTGTCGCCTGGAATAGGAACAGTTTTGTTGGATTTAAACTGAGAAACTTTTGGTATAACTAGTTCAAATTTATTTTTATCACAACCATCATAAAACTTACCAACACACGGAACCTCCTCATGTAGCCAGTTGTCTGTGGTGCTGACAAGGTTTGTAGCATCAAATGTGAAATGATTTCCATATGTGAGGTTTACATGGATAATAAGTAAAAGCAGGGCTAGTTTGAGCATTTTGAAGCTGGAAAAATAGAAAGTCTAGATGCTCCTATGGAGGAATAGAAATAGCGGAATTCGTTGAGGTACTGCAACTTCGATTTTTAAGTATACTGTAGAAAGACTTTCAATACCGTAACCTATTATACTCCTCCAAGATCCTTGAACCTTTCTGCTCAAACTCCTGAAAACTACCGTAACCCATGATTCAATTTCCTGAATTAAAAATTACAAAAAATTATTTATTATGATAGTGAAATTGGACTGGGATCACACAGAAAATTGTGAATTTTTCGGGGGAGAGAAACTTTTTTGTGGTGGTCGGGTACAAAACACCGGAAAGATGTGTACATTGGGAGATTCTAAGCTAAATGTGTTCGACAAAAAATTGAAAAAAAAGATCACAAAATAAAATGAATGAGAGAAGAAAAAGAGGGAAAAATGGTGTAGGAGGAATATGGAAAGGAATGGGACGTAATGATAATTGTTATTGAAATTTGATATTCTGAAAAAGAAGAAGAAGAAGGGATGAGTCTACTAAAATATGATGGAAAGAGAGGGGCAGGGATAGAGAAATAAATATAAACAATGAAAATGTCACAGAAGTTTCGGGGGTAGTGTTGTTCGATTGGGCTCTGTTCTTTTCTAGCGAATGATTTGAAAAATAAGAAACGTTTTTGATGATGGCCTAACTTTTCTTTCTTAGGCTACCACCTAAAACGTGTGATAGTAAAAAGCAAAAAAGCTAGGCTTTGAAAGCAATGTACAGAAAAATAATGATTTAATCATCGTTGAATGGAAGCAAAGTGTGCCATTGAGCCACTGATCGACGTGGAGTGGCGAGCATGTCGTTCCACTGTTTTAAGGCGGCTCCGGTGGCGCACGTGCCGATCAAGACCTGGAAAAGTTGAATTGTAGAGTGGGTTTGAGTTTAGAAAAGACTGCAATTAAAGAAGAAGTAATTTCTTACCTGTCCAATTCTCTCATTGGATCCAACACGATCATAATCGGATACGGTGACGTGGAGATGAACTCTCTGAAAAGTGAAAGGTTTGAAATTAGTCCTTTTTGATTTAATGACGGCCTAGGATTTTTTTCATAGAACATGTTAGTTAACTGTGGTCTAGACTACTTCTGCGAATAGCCTAACACTTCTGGGAGGACATTGTCTAGACTCGGGAACTGTTAAGGTACCTTCTAAATACAGTCTAGACATGTCTGAATTGTTCCCCTCTCTTACCATCATTTTCTCCGGAGTCACATCGAAACTGAATGATTCATTGTAATACGGATTCAACGTCTTCATCTTGATCGTCGTCTTTTTCTTCTCCAACCGCTTTGTTCCCATCATCAAATAGATTTTCACATATGGATCTGACAATCCCAACACGTCCATTTTTTTGAGATTCTTGCATTCCATGACGACCACAGAGAGTTTGTTCTTGTTGGGAACATAACGGAGAGCAAGACAGACTTCTCCAAGACGATTCTCTGGTGGAGACTCGATGAGATCTGTTTTCTCGAGTGATACTGCCAAGTCAATTTTTCCGAGTGGAATTGAGATTTGGCCGATCTGAAATAGAATCGGTTTAGAACTCGAAGTCACAATAGATTTTGTCTAGACTTTGTTGGCCTGAACATTGGTGGGTTGTTCTAGACATCGGGCTCAAGTTTTGTATATATTTTAGATGGGAAATCGAAATTATTTGCCAAAACATACCCGATTCCGTCTACTCTTCTCTAATTAATCCCTTGAGTTTTATTAAAAACCGCTATTTCTTACCTGGTCATGCTTTCCGAATCGATCGAAGTCAAACACATTAAGCACCAGAGTCTGTGCTGCAATTTCAGCAAATGGAATCTGAAAACTCTTATTTTTTTTCACCAACATCCTTAAGAATTCTGTTACCTTGAATGTGAAGCTCTCATTGAAAACTGGATTCAATGATTTTCTCTGAACCTTTGTCTGAAACTTCTTTTTCTTCTCTGGAAGCAAGAAGAGTTTGACGTAAGGATCTGAAGTTCCTCCGAGATCCATAGCTGGAAGCTCTTCTGCTTGAACGATGACTACGGTGAGCTGGAAACATTTCGGTTGGGATTAAGCACCCAACTTTGATTAGCTTACTGCATTCTTATCAAAATCATAGTCGAGTTTGTATTGAAGACGTCCGAGAAACTTTTTCTCCTTATCTTCGTCCTTTTTCTTGGACACGGACATACTGAAAACGGGAGTTACAGAGGATTGTGAGCACGTTCAGAAGTCAAAATACAGAACTGGGGATATTCAGAAAAACACGGCAAAATAACACGGTAGTTTTCAGTTTTCCGACAGATTGTGGCCCACGCAAATACGAAAAACAGAAGAAAATATGGGTGTGGAGACAATACATTTTTGTGTAGGGGGAATCAAACCACGGGGATTTTGTGACGATAATGAAGAAGAAGAAGTGGGGAACACATGGAAATGGGTAAAAACAGAATAAAAAACACTTAATACGGTACCTGATATCACACAATTTATACATCGTTACAGACTTGACATGGCACAAGATCAGATTATAGGACTAGGACGGTCAAAAAACAGAGGATTAAAGAGTTCGAAGTACGACTTTACCACAGCCAACTAAGTTCCGACATTTCTTCCAGAAAAAAATCCACACAAAAAACCTTCTGGAACCTTCAAAAATAGATCAAAACACATCATCATTCGTCTAGAATCTTACGAAACACTCTAGAAAAACGTCAGAAGAGGGCAACCCACCCGGTTGACAAACATGGGTTTTATTTGGAGCCACCCCTTCTGAAGACACCCCTTCAAATGTTTCTTTTTTCTTTCTCTCTCTGTTGTTTCTCTCTCTCATTGAAATTCTCATGAAGAATGCACTTTTTGAGCGCAGGGAGGGGCTCTCCCTCCGGAAAGGTTTTATTAGATTCGGTGGCTCTTCTTGCTCTTCTATGCTTTATTCGATTATCGACAACAGAGAAGAAAAAACTAGAAAAAAAACAATAGTGACGGGGGATTTTTCTTGTTTTCAGAAAAATATTTCTTTATATTTTTCATATAATTTCGGTAGCCAAGCCACTAATTAGCCCTCTAGAGCCCTCCCTCCTACACTGTAATCAGTAAAAACGGGGCAAAAAAACATGTTATGTATTCGAATACGGCACGTATCATCATCTCATGGGTAAAATGGGAAAATATAGATCCCTCTTCTTTGCTTCTCACAACTACTACTCGTATTTCGCTGAAATTTCTAATGAGAAGACATGATGAGAGGAGCCAAAAGAGTAGTCAGATGATGAAGAGGGGAGGGGTCTAAGAAGTCAAGTTTTTCATTAGAAATTCTTGAAGATGAGTTGAGTAGAGATGAAAAGTTTTGGGAGAAAAAAGTTCTAAAATGAACGTTTTCTAGAGATTTGCACTGATCTATTAAAGTTTGGCTCCTGCGCTCAGATAGACTTCTGGAGTAAAGACAAAAAATGATAAAGAATAGATTCACACCCAACTAGGACGGACATAGATCACAGAATCACAGTTACAGTAGAAGTTCCACACACGGTTTTTACCTTTCCACACAAAATTAACACACTTTCACTTTAAAGTTCACTTCAAATTCACACGAAAAACACACAGAATGACACACCGAAGTTTGTAAGTTCTTTACCTGAAATCCGTGTCGGACATGGTTAATGAGTTTTATGGTCTACTTGATGTTAGTAGAGTTTGTTAGAGATTTGGGTTATGATAAAATATCTGAAAACGCGATAGTGAGGTGATAAGCGATAGAGATGGTAAGTGGCGAAAATGGGCGGAGACAAATAGGTAAAAAGTAGAGAAAGAGGGGATAGTGAGGGAGCGATATCTGAATTACCGCCAGACTAGAGGGGCGGGGCTAAGGATAACAAATGATTAGAGGAGTAAAAAACAGTTGGGAGCCTAGTGGATCACGCTCAGAAGTTTTCGGCTGACTCTGTGAAAAAATCTTCAGGGCATCTCAAGTTTTTCCTGGGATCAAGGCCAGATGAATTTGGTTAGAAAAACTTAAAACAAGATGTAACAAGTTTTAGTTGCAGCCAAAATATGAACAGTCAAGACAATTTAAAGCTTGAGCAGAGTACAGGCCAAAGCTTTGGACATCTAATTGTTATGAAAGCCATAGATTCAGCATTGGGATTCTCTGGCCTGGTCCGAGATATCAGACTTGAGCTGCACTGTTTTTTACTACCCTTCAATCAGAGCCCAGACAGGCAGACCTAAATTGTCGATAACAAAAAACCGAACACTTTCTAAATATTCCCTCCAACTCAAATATTTTATCAAAATGAGCCGGCTCCTCCCCCTTCTACTCTTTCTCTTTTTTCGAGAAGAAGCGGCGCCCTCGCTCATGTTTTTGGCAGTAGTGGCGGGAAGATGGGCAACACAAAAAAAGGGGGGAGTCGAGGGAGCATCCATCTATTCAAACCACTAATGTGAGCTCAGCAATGCGTAAATACTTCGTTAGAAAAAAAAAGAGAAAAAAAACGAAGAAGGAGACGGGCGGTCCCAAAAAAAAATAGGAGATGAGTGAGCAAAAATTTGTGTGTGTATGTGTGTGCTCTACAAATGATACTAGAAAAGAGCAAGAAATTTTTTCTTCGAAAATCGTCGGGTTTTCCCACGAGCTGCTGATGATGTGTGTGCGTGTTCAGAGTGAAAAGATCAAAGCGCAGATTTTGCTTTTTGGGAGATTTTGAAAAGTCAAGAAGGGAGGAGGGAGTGGATTATGGAGAAATGGCTGCTGGCAGTCTAACTGAGGTAGTTCGACAGATCATATGCGGAGGGCATAAAAGGATAGTTTCGGATAGTGAGAAAGTAGGCTCCAAGTAAGTTCTCAGCAAATTTTGGCCCGGAGAGTCTTCGCAGGTAGATCTATAGCTATAGGTAGACGATATGCCTTGTATTAGAATTGCACCTAGACTTTAAAAATGGATCAGTATCAGCTAGATATCACGGTTTCCAGGCAGAACAGTACAGAGGCTGTACTAATATAATTCCACCCTAGGTGAAATGAGTAAAATCCTAAGTCTAGACAAAAACTCCCTAGAGTTAAGAGAGATGTCTGGTGATGGTCAATCAAAAAGCCTGGAAGAGATCAATAACTTATTCGAAGGTCAATACGAATGCTAAACAAAGAAGCATTTTGGACTGGAAACTTTTGACAGGCTCGCTGAGTACTGTAAATGATAGGCTACATAAAAAGGAATACACATGGAACCTCTATGAAAGATTTATTTCTCAAGAAAGCTCAATAAGCTTCACTATAGATGAACCTTATGAAACGCTAGACATCTAAGGTACTGATCATTTCCATCCGGATTTGAGAACATTCCGTAGTTCAAAAACCTCGTCTGACTCTTCATCAAAATCAAGAAAGTGCAACCGGAAATGAAAAATAATTCAAAGCATTCGAATGCTCTCCTAAATGACTCACACTACGTACATGTCACTTTTCCTCTTATTTGCAAAGAAACTTCTCTAATAAACTTCTTTCTTTTTCCGCAAAAAGTTAATTTATTCAAGTGCATCTCATTTCATCTCCCTATCCACTTTTTTATTCCAAAAGTCCAACTTTTTCTTGCACGTTTTTTCCTCGTTTTGAAAAAAAAAGAGTGAATGGAGTAGAAAATCAGGAGGGACGGGTAGTCTGGAATATGACAATGGGTGAGGAATAATTGAAAAGGGCGATCTTCGAGACTTGGACTTTTAGGTAGATCGGAATCTAGACAGTCAGAAATGGTGCCCTACTGATAACGTCCCGGGAGACGCAGATAGGCAGACACTCTCGTTGTCTGGGCACTACCCAAGCTTTCCCTAATGGCTCATTTTCAGTCTAGAAAATTCCTAGTCTTAATTGCCGTTTATACCTAAACCCTTTATGTCTAGACAAAGAAAAAATAAGGGAAAATCTCTGAAGTCCACAAAAAACGGCGAAAATAAAATGGAAGGTGTGAAAATAAATGGGAAGAGGCGAGAAGTGGGCGGAGTGAAAACCACAAAAAGATGAGAGAGGAAATTCTCGATTTTGGCTGAAAAACACAAAAAGGAAGCAACCAAAAAGAGAAAAGAGAAAAGAGTTGAATGAAATGGCTTTCGAATCGCTGCTGGAATATGAAAAAATGATGATGATGAAGGACAACGAGAGAGAAAGAGAAGAAGCTGGGGCAGACATAAAATTTTTATTATTGTTCAATTCCAAAAAGAGAAAGCATAGGTTGGCAATTGTGAGGAATATTAGGAAAAGTATGTAGAAAATGCGCTCCAATAAAAATTGGAAGGCCCGGAGGTAATTTGAATTTCTAAATTTTGGAATTCGCTGAGCAGCAATGTTAAAGGTGATACGGAGTTTATTCGAAATATCTTCAGCTTTAAAATCGAAGTTTTTCAGGACGAATTGAACGAAAGAAATTCGAATCGCCGCCAAACTTTTCAGTTATTGGCTACAGAGCGCGATTGCACCCTCATTAATTTTTGATAAAATTCAATGATCCTTTACAGAAAAAAACTTTTTTAGAACCAAGAAAAAAGCCAAATTGAACTTTTGTCCACATTTTTCCAGCCCCCATGTTCGCCCTAATTTAATTGAATTTCTGAAGGAACAGGTGTTTCCCAAAACTAAATTCGGCTCATTTGAGACCAGCTGGGCGAAAATTTAGCGTTCTTTTTTTTTGAGAATTCTTTTTCTTTTCTTTACAAAATCATTTTTCCTAACAAAAAAAACACAAACTAACTAAAAATGTCAAAAACAGGACCCTGAAGAAAGCTTCTTCTTCTGATAATCCCAAGGACTCTTCCTCACTCCTTTTCTCCTTTCAGAAAAGGAGGGACTACGAACAAAAAAAATTGAAAAAGGAGGTCTTTTTTGAAAAAGAGCACTTGAATGGTTTATGAAAAAGAAGGAAAAAAGAAGAGGATGAATTTTTTTCGTTTCGTTTCGTTCTGACAGCTGAACTGAACTTGTCAAGTGTGAAGAGGATGAAAGGAAAGAGGAGGAGGAGGGATTGATTTGAAAAAAGGAATGGAAAAGGAAAAAATGGAGAATTTTGATATCAAAAATTTGGTTTTTGGGAGCTTCAAACTATTGAAATTGTTTAAAATTTGAAGATAACTTTAAAAATAAAGGTTTGAAAAAATGAAAAAAGATTTTGATAAGCTTAAGATAGTTCTAAACCAATTCGGTAGATCAAATGAGAGCGGCTACAACTATACTTCAGTCATATTATAATCGAACTTGAATTTACCAGTTTTTTTTGTGAAACCTTTTTTATAGTCCGAAACCTTAACTTCCAATTGTCCATTACTTCCGGAAAAAGGTCAACTAATTCCAGAAAACAACGTTTTTGAAAATGAATTTTTTGACTACTCTCAAAGCTCATAGATCTACAACAAAAACAAGACGAAGCATTTTTTGCTTGAAAAATCCAAAAGAAACCTATTTAGACTTTCAGAAGAATTTCAAAGAAAACGAGTCAAAAACAAGTCGTGAATAGACTTTTTATAGTCCTGACCTCTCACTTCCGTATGTAAAAACTTCCGGAGAAAGAACACAGAAAACAAAAATTCTTAAAAATGGGTTTTCACTTTGAGAAAAAACAATGTAGTTTGAAAAAAAAGGTGCCAAAATAATCATTTTTGAAAAACTTTTCCAAAAAAAAAGCAATTTCCTGCTATCGGAAACGACAGAATTGGCTCCAAAAAAAGGTGCCCTCCAAGCCAAAAGTACACAAATCATCATCACTCTACTCCCTTTTTTCTTTTTTTCTTCTTTCTTTCTTTTTTCTCTTTTTTTATGTACATGTGAATAGAAAAATAGAAGTCGTTGAGCACTCTCCTATTGAATAGCACTAAAAGAAGGGAGAGTGTTAGACGGAATCAATAGAAGCACGAGGAGTTGAAGGCGTCAAAATGGAGGAGACGCAGGCAGATTGAGAAATGAAGAAGACGTGAAAGATATGGAAGGACAGAAGCTCTGAAAAGAGGAGGAGGTTAAGCTTGAGCACTCTGGTTATCACTGACGATGAGGATTATGTATGACGAGATGTACTTAAACGGACTCTGATCAAAATGAAGTTTCTGACAAATGGAATTCGAAAATAGAAAGGAGAAGGGGGATTAAGTTAGGAGCTTGAGGTGGGAGTTGCAGTCGGAACATTGAACTTTTAGAAAAGTTTCTGCAGGTTTTTATAGCCTTGTATGCATAATTTATATTATTGGGTAGCTAATTTTTTGCTCTGTTGGCTCGATTGAGAGCCTTATCAAAGTCAAAGGGTTCTGAAGAATGGTAGTATTCCCGGTTTAAAATTTTTCCATTATGAAACTTGACTAAAAGGAAACAGTTTTTTTGAAAGTTTTGAAAAGAATTTTGAGGAAAATTGTTTGCTAACCAGACAATGATACCCGCTTTCTGATAGTCTGTTGGGAATCTGAGCTTTCAAGAACTTTTTGTTTAAAAAAAACCATTTCTCAGAAAACTTTCAGAATTTTCTGAAAGAAATTGGGTACCTTCAGACTCGTTGAAGTTGGTTTCACACAAAATCTATGGTTCAGAACTTCTGTTTCAAACGAAAAAGACTTTTGAACACTTTATGTCAAAATCCTTTTTCTGAAAGTTTGATAAATTCTCATCATGGCTTTTTTCTAAATTAGATCACGACAATGTGCAACATTTCGAAAAAATTCCCAAAAAGGAGCCAACTCAAGTTCCTAGGCTATCGACTCCTAGAATCTAAACTCTGAACCTTATCAAAAACTCTTCAGGAACCTCCAGAAACCTCCCGAATTCTTGCAAAAACAACACAAAAACTGACATGAATGAATAGGATACGGGGAGGAAAACGAGGGAAAGCCCCGATTCGAATAATATCCATCGTCCTCCCGAATGTGGCAGTTATATTATCCATTCGGTTGTGTGTGTGTATCTGGTGGCACATATATCTTTTTTCTTTCCTTTTCCCGTTTTTCCAATCCTATTCAATAAACGAAAACAGAGCATTTGACATATATACACACATTGATAGAATAGAATAGAATACATACACATTTTCATTCAATTTTCATTCTTTTTTTTCCAGAAAAAGAATAGAATGAATCCAAAAAAGGGAGTGGCTCCGGATGCATTGATTGTGGATTTGGATGAAAAAAAAATGTCAAGGGAAAAAGAGCCTCTCATTTTGAGTCTATTCAATATTTGGGCGAAGAAAAAAGGACAAAGAAACAGATCAGACAACTTTTTTGGAGAAGAAGGAGGATGAATTCCCAAATTGAGTCAAAATTTGAGTTGGAAAAAAATAAGGAAAAAGATCAAAAGTTAGATTCTGGTAGCTTGAATTTTTTGATTTATGATTTGTACAAGAAGCCCTATTTTAGATCAAAATAAATGAATCATTCTCACATTTCTGCTGTGGGAGACTTCATTTTTCAAGTTTAAAACTTGAAAGTCAAGAAAGTGCGGCTCGGACAAATTATGTTGAAATTCAAGACGACGAATTATTTGCTCTTGAAAAAAATGGCGAAATTGAGCCGTCTTTTTTGGAATTTTTTATAGTCGGAGAGCATTTTTGGCGGAGGGAAGCCTCATTATAATAATAATAGATGAACGATTAGGCATATAAAAACGGAACTCAAAGATCCTAGGCCAAGAAGCTTCGATTTAGGCTTTTTTTCAGGTCTTAGGCTTCAGGCTTTTAGCTTCAGGCTTTTGGCTTTAGTTTTCAGGCCTTAGGCTTTAGTTTAAGCTCCGATCTTTTAACACAAGGACTTAGACTACAGGCCATATGCTTTAGACCCTAGTCCTTAGTCTTCAAACCTTGAATCTTAAACTTTCAACTCCACACCCTCCGGACCAAAAGACCAAAACCTATAATTGGATACCCTCATTATTTTTCTTCTCCGTTTTTCCGTTTTTTCCTGGGCTTTCCCATTTTTTTCCTTTTTTACGACTACTCCTTATTTCCTTTTATTCTGCTTTTTGGCACATCACCTTTCCTTCTTACTATTTACTCTACGATTTCTCCGTATCAAGATGAAACAAAAACCAGAAAAAAGAAACAAAAAAAAACGAGAAATTGGGACAACAACACCAAAAATAGAAGTGGGGAGCCCAAACAAAATGTGGAGAAAAAGAAAGGAAAAAAACGGAAAAAGGGGTGTGTGAAAAATGGACAAGTGACACGAAATCCGATACATACACATCCACACTCATTTTCGGGTCGTTTTGTTTCTTTTTTATTTCAGAATTCGTTGGATGAAAAAAAAGGAAGGGGGATTTTCAGATGAAAACTTTTAGATTTTCAGAAAAATTTTGAAATTCAGAAAGTTTCAATCAAAAACGCCGACCAGAAAACTACCGTATTCCTGAATTTTTAGTCAAATTTCAACTTACGAAAACATTTTGACTCCTTCAACTCGTTCTCCCTTTCGGTACTTCCAACCTTTTTTGTCTGAAAATTCAGAACATAAATTCTTGATCAAAACTCGATTAAATAAAGAAGCAAAGATTTATGACATTCGAAAATCAAAAGAAATAGAAAAAAGAAGGAAAAAAGAAAGAAAAACACGGATTATGTATCATAATGACCCAAATCAAAAACTTGCGTGAAGCCTCATTCTGACTTTAAAATGATATAGATTTGTAGGCTTTTTCGTAATCGTCACCTAATATGTATGTTTTTAATCCGAGATGCAGGATCTTTCAAAACTTGGAAAATGAAAGATCAGGTGTTTAGGTTGCTCATAAACTTAATACGGGGGCATATATGTAAGTCAGATACAGAGTAGGTTTCAGAGATGATCTATGACAGTGGGGGTCGGAGAACTAAAACAACTTATTAGACAATTAGAATTTTCAAAAAAACTTCGAAAGACGCAGAATAATCATAAAAAGGTAGAAGTCCTATAGAGTTAGAGTTTATAACTTGCAGCTGCTGAATATTCGTATTAATTACCATAAAAAATGGTACTGTGAATAGCAGCAGACATGGTGCCATGAGGACTGACCATAATCTCTGGGCTAATCAGAACCGGTCTGAAGCGGTTAAAAGGTCTTACTGTCTGAACCAGTTTTGTACTTGATTGTAATGGTTTTAATTAGAACTGCAACAATTTTGCTTCAATTGTTTGTTCAAAATTCTGCAGAACAAAAGTGGCACAAACCACAGGCTACATACATAACTAGCTACCATAGGCCAAAGCATCTGACGGAACAGACTCGATCAAACGCTCTTCTAATAGAGGTTACAACCTACAGTATTCAATCTTCTCAAATTCTCCACAAGCTCCTCCTTAGCTCTCCTAAGAAAGCCATAGAACAGGTTCATCTCCTTCTTTCTAGAATACAAAAACTAAAAATGGAATGGAAATGAGGGTTGTGGTTAGACACCTCGTTGCTGCTATCTATCTATTTTCCTAGATAACTAGAAGCTAATTAGAAAAAAAATAGATCGAGTGAAGAAGAGAAATGAATTGGAAAAAAATAGATAGATGAAGAAGGAGGACTCTAATGATTCTTCATCATTAAGTGAGTGAGTGGAAATAAATAGAGAGAATGAAAAAGAGGAAGAGGAGGAGTTGTTAGAGGAGTGAGAAGAAATTGGAAGGAATTGAGTCCATAAATATCTCATAAATTATGAATGGAATGTTAGTTTTATGTGCAGGTTTTGATAGGCGTCTACTATTGTAGTAGGTCGATCAGCTGAAATGAAATAGTTATCTCGATGTCTCTTACTTGCTTGCACTCTCTCTCTTTGTTCAAGTCGAGCGGGAAGCGATTAGTCGGATCAGAGTCAGAAAATGTGCTCTACTGTACTCAAAGCTCGTATGACAGTCCAACTGTGAGTAAACATGCTCCCCACTAGACTTTACTGGTTTGGAGCATGAAAAGGCTAAAGAGTTCTGAAGAGCTTCGGAAGGTCAGAAATGGATCTTCGACATTGGCTAGAAAATCCGCTTCAGTGAACCTAGTACTGTCTAGAAACAAACATGCTCCACTGCTTTTCTGATTTGGAGCCAGTTCAAAATTTCAATAATTGGCTGAGCGCCGATGATGAGTGCTAACAAAATGATACGGAGTTTAACCTTGCGAGATGGTAAAACTAATGATGGAGCGCGTTTAGAGAGGTAAATTTTCACACTAACTAGTAGTTTTACCAGACATCTTATTTCTCTTCCGAGAATCTTGGAAAATCGAAATCATACTAACATTTCCTGTCGTCCTAATGCTTCTAATATCTATTTCCTGTCCAAATGGGTTCAATCTTCCGTATAGATCCTTCAGAAGCTTCCAGACCAACTTCCTCAAAAACCAGCAAAACGAACAAAGAGATTGGAATGAAATGAGGTACGAATCAAAGAGAAAGAAGCCGTGAAAATTAGAATGGAACCGCCCGTTTTTTTTGAGCACACACACATTTTGCTGAGGTGCCGCTCCGAAATGAGCCAATGTGTGTGTGTGTGGGTATGTGAGCCAGAACCAGAAGACGTGCCAGATGCGAAAATATAAATGTGGTGAATTCTAATTCTAATTCCACCAATGATGCTCTGCCCAACGCTTCTGAGGGTTCTGCTTCCTTTAGTGAAGACAACGTGCGCTCATGAGAGGACGACTACATAAATATATCAGAAGAAACGACGAAGAAGGAATGAGTGAGTAGAGATGAATGAACAATTTTTGTGGTTTTCGTGTTTTCAATGTATGAAAATGCAGGAACTTCCGATCTGAGCGATTGTCTTCTGATAAAATGTGATCAGTTTCTATTTTGGCTATTTGCTTGTTCATTAACTTTCGATATTTACCCTATTTATACTGCTTCAAATAAAAGAAACGATTTACGACATAATTGGTTTTCGGAAAAGCTCAATTTTTCCGAAACCATTTGGAGACTTGGTAGTTCAATATGCTCCATCGTATTGTTTTGATTCGTTCGTCTCAAAATCTTTTTTGAAACAGCTTCTTTCCTAAATCCAACATTTGTGTAACACCACATCTGTAAAAACCTGAAACCATTCTTTCGAACAAAACAACAACAAAACAGCAATAATAATACAAGTGTGCTTCATCTAGATTCTTTTTGATACGCGTTTCTCCAATACAATGCTGTCTGTGGTTGAAAAGAAAAGAAAAGAGATGATGAGATGAGGGAAGAGGGAAGAGGAGACAAAAGGTAAAGCACATTTTAATAATAGAAATGATAATAATTTTGGATGGAAAAAATTACAGAAAAGAAGATGAACGAAATGAATTTGGACCGCCTCGTCCATCTTTTTCGAGTCAGACTTGGTTTTTCTTCAATAAATTTTCAAAAGAGATGGACGAGCTGAAAAAATACTTTGAAAAGACTAAAAATGGGGAAAAGGGGAACCATGGAGATTTCAAGTACTTGAGTGTCTCAAGACGCCTGGGGCGATCTAGTGATGGTAGGGGGAGAAAGAAAAGGGAAATGGAGAGAATTAGGGGGACAAGAAATACGGTGAGGATCATATGAGAGAGAAAGTTCCAGAAAAAGTGAAAAGTGGGTACCCATAATTCATGAAAAACAACACATACACACAAATGAGAGACACTTTGTTTTGAGACAAAAATAGAGAGATTTATATTCAAAAATGATGATTCGCCGACGACGATGGATCATATGAAGCCCGTGATGGTACAGCAGTAGCCGTAGGTGTGCTCGGTGTCGATTCGAGTGACCGATTCGATTCAGATGACGTCAAATTGTGACGAAGATCAGAAATGTCCGAGAAACGATCCGATGACGATGGATGCGTGTCATTGCTTCGAAGAGATGCTTGGGAGAGAGCCGATAGGCGTCCACTCATTGCCGAATCGATACGTTGAAGTTGTTCGATTTCCTGAAAGAAAATAATGTTTCAAAGGTGAAATGTTTATCAATTCTCACCTGAAATTGATGAACTCTCGACCGGACCAATCCACAATTGTTACTTCGAATAATAGCAACAGATGGGCGTGGCTCGACAGACGTTTTCCGACTTGGCAAGGCCTGGAATGATAAAATATTGAAATAGTTCCCATTCGTGTAAAACTCACAAATTCATCAGAGGCAGTTTTCAGAATATTCGTATACTTTCCAAACTCAAAATACTCCGATGATCGGGGCGATAATTGAGCCGACGATGATGATGATGGTCCGTGAAGTGGTGCAGACCGCAACGGAACCGTCTCCTCGATGCTCTTCGATTCACGAAGATTAGCACGATTCGGAACGGAAAGTGTCGATTTGGATGCATGCGATTGACGAGCCAACGGTGAGAGCTGTGGCTTTTTGGGTATTGGAAGTTGTGGGAGCTTGAAGAGATGTTGTTCGATTGGAGCAGGAGCAGCAAATGAGTCTCTGGCACTAGACGGTAACTCAAATCCATTATCAATGGTGACAGATCGAATCGGAAGTTTCGGTGAAAACGGATTCGACATTCTTGGGTGGGATGGTGGAGTTGGAGGACGTCGTGGTGACTGTTGAGTGGTACTGATTCCATTTCCAGAGATGGAGATTCGTTTCAACTCTCGAGTGGCTTCCAATGATCCTCTTGATGTTTGTGGTGTCATATGAGGTGGTGAGTGACGTGGCACTGGTGGAGGCGTCGGCGTCAATTCCGTGGATTCCATTTTCAGGACGAGCGGCGAGAGGACATGCGATTTCGGTGTGACGACAGTTCTGAAAAGATAAACTTGGATTGTTTGATTGAATTTAATTACAGTACCTTGGAGAAGAAGAAGACGACGATGGAGACATCGCCGAAGAAGTTATCACCTGAGACGGTGGCGAGTTGTTGGTTATCGTCACGTGACGCAATATTGGTGACATTAGTGGACTTGCCTCTCGTCTCTCTTGTACTGCTTTCGATGGCATTTCCAATGGAGAGGATTCGTTGGCTTTCGAATAACTGAGACGAGCACGAGACTGTCGTCGAGTGATACTTGGAGTAGGTGTCACGTTGACCACTTGTTTCGTTCCAACCCACACGTGACCATTCTCATGCGCAGATTTCTGGAAACAAGAGCTTTGCGTATTCAAATTCCCGTCTTGAAATACCTTCGGAGTATCCACCATCAACATTGGCGACGTCGCCATGTCACAATACTGTTTGGTCTTTCTCAACTCTTCTACATCTTTTCTCATCATCACTGTCACTGGGGTCTTCTGTGGTGATTCTTCTTTGAGGGCATCCATTGGTTCACCGACGTTCATCACAGTCGTTGTAGATGGCTCCATCACCGAAATCGATCCATTCAACACCATCATACTCTCTGAACTCTTATTTCTTGATGTAGTCGCTGCAGCAGTCCGCTGTTGCTTCCTTCCAGCCCGTCGTGATCTTGCTTCTAACGCCTTCTGTTCCAGAAGCCATTCCGAATGATCAACGGAAGTGGTGGCCTCAAGAGTATCATCCTCTGTCTCACAATCCGCCTGATTCTCTTTCTCCTCCATTGATGAGTCTTTCCGTTGTGGAGGAAGGCCAGTGCCAACAGTGTTCGGTCGATTCCGTCGAGGACGGTTATTGTTTATTGGCGCCGTGTGTCGTCGATTCTTTTGCGTTCCGGATTGTGACCGAGACTTTTCACCCAAAATTGTCGTATTGCGCTTTTGAATTTTCGATGGCACAGGCGGCATGGGGTCACGTTGATAGTCTCGTTGATGTTCAGACATCAAGAACTCTGAAAATTACTTGTTTTAGTTCGTTTTACTGTGAATGTGTCTCACCTGTAACACTCATCTGCTCATTGCTCGAGCGATGATGATTTTTGACGGCAAATCGAATGGCATCCGAATTCTGATCACTAGCCGACAGCCTTCGAAGTGCTCCATTACTTGGAATCATTGTCGACTCGACAGCATCAAATAGTTTGGCAAGTGTTGGTTTTCCATTGTTATTATTATTGTTGTTGCTTGTGGAGGCAGAAGCAGATGGCATACGTGGCGCCGCATTTGTATTTCCACGTCGCGACTGTTGACTTCTTGATTGTCTTCCAGATGCTGTTGATCCAGTTGACATTGTATTTGACTCATTTCTTGCCACCTTCTTCCGATGAACAAGTGGATCATGATGTGGATCAGTGAACAAATCAGATGAGCTTGTTGTGTCTGTGAACTTGGAAAATGCTTGTTCCGACCCTCCGTGTCCAGTCATCAAACGTTCTGGACTAGGGCTCTTCGCCCGTTTCATGTTCGTCAGACGGTCTCGAATTCCACGAAAACTCGGGAGAAACGAGGCGGACCTTTTCTTTTTCGCACTTATATCACCTTTCTTCCGGGCGGTCACTATTTTATGGGCGGCTTCCGAGTCGCGACGATAAATGAACGATGAGGTGGATGGTCCCGGTGCTGTTGTTGAGGAGGCAACATCAACGTGTCCTTCACTTTTGAGAGTGGACGTCGTCTTATTGGACATGTAATCGGCATCCGAGGAGCCCGTCTCATATCCACTACTCATGCAACGTGGCATTGCACTCGAACTACGAAGCATCGCATTGCTACTCACATAGTGATCCGGGCGGACTCCAATTAGATTGGCCTGGAAACAGGAAGTTGAATGAGGAGACAAGCAGAAATAGTGGAAGGGTTTATAGCGGAAAAGAGTGGCCGGAAAAGCTAGACATCATTCCAAAAAACGCCAGGTAAAACAACATTTTCTTCCACGATTTCATGTTTTTTTCAACTCACATTTGTTATCAAAAGTTTCACCGCCGCCACATTCACATTCATATCCTGCTTCTTTTGAGCCAGAATATCGTCACGTGACCCACGACGAATCTGTCCGCTCTTTTTCGGATCGTGAATTCCGTCACCGAAAACACTGCCGACAAGCACCACTGCGAGATTCTCAATGGACATTTTGTGTTGATCGCTGTGATGAGAAATCTGCAAAGAAAAAGATTATTCGGCTGCTATGTCTGAATCCTTACTTACCCTATTCAACTGTCTCATCACATATCCCAACGTCGATGAATGAATATCAGACAACAAAGGTTGATGTCTCTCTTTCAGCGCATCATCTGTATAATAGAACATGTCAGCCATCTCATCACGAGTCATCACAAAACAATCCGAAATACGCGCTTGACACGCCTTCTTTAAAAGACGTGCACGAAACTCGTCTGAATCCAGAAGAGGCGGTTTAAGGTCACGAAGAAATCGTTTGACCATTGTGCACACATCAATTACAGTGTAATCATTCGGAATATCACACTGGCCCTTGTAAATGTTTTGTACTTCTGCCCGATTCAAACGTGCAGAATTTCCCTCTTTTCGGAAGATTCCGTCAACTTCCATTCCGTATTTTGATATCATGTTAAAAGCGTGCACAATGAATTTTGGCACTTCTTTCAATCGTATCCTGGTCCAGCCGGTGCCGACGTTCACATCCAATGTTACGTTTGCTGATGTGATCTGAAATAATAATAATTTTTATGTGAAAAATAGCAAAAAAAGCACACAAACCTCTCCCAAAGTATATCGAAATCTGTTGGCATTTTGTCCAACTCCACCGCCCGTAATCATCCCGCCGCCCGTCACCGTCGACCCTTTTCGATAGACCGACGACGACGTGACGACACGAAAGTCGTTTTGTTCCATGAAGTCGCGGTCAGCCTGGAAGAAAAATGATGATTGCGAACAATTTTTCATTGAAAATGACGGGAGAACATTAATAAAAACATTTTTCGATCTGATCAAATTAAATTTCATGAAGAAAATGATGGAAAGAACACATTTTTCTTGCAGGAAAATTGGAAAGTGATGAGAAATTCATAGAGAGGAAAACCGAAAATTGTCATTGATATTGAGATTTGCAACACTAAACAACGATAAATTATCGAAATTGTTGTTTGTTTCCAGCGTATTGTTTTTATGAATCATCTTTTTTTCGTGTTTCTACACGAGTAATCACAGAAAATCGATAAATTTGTTTATCCACTCAGTTAAACATGAATATTCCAAAATATCCACAATCATCAGCTCCTACATAGCATCATTCATTCATTTTTAACAGTTCTCTTCACAAGAAACCATGGAAAAACCCATTGAGAACCCTTAAAAACCGGAAGCCAATAAAACACACACGAAGCAAATTCAAATTCTATGAACAGCGCGCCGGGTGGCACATCTGGATGCGTACGCAAACACGGTCACGTCAAAATACACCATGCGTGTTAATTTAATTTTTTTTGTCTGATTTTTTTCAGATTTCTCCATTTTTAGGGCGAAATTCGGGGGATTTGGTGATTTTAAAGTTAAAAAAAAACAGTTCAGTACGAGTTCAATACAAAAAACTGTTAAAAATCTGGGAAAACAAAACAAAAATGCGATTTTTGACAGTGGTTGATTTCATTCTCTATTGCAAGACGATTTTTGACATTTCAAAGCCAAAATTTTACCTCAAACACCTTGATTTTTATTCAAACCTAGCGAAAAAAGGTAGAAATAAGCAACGGCGATCGGTTTTGCATGGTTAAACCACCACCGGCGGTTATTGAGGAAAAAAGAAAAGAAAATCCTCGGTTCCGGAAGAATGAATATCTCTCTTTCCGACTCTCATAACCATTTGAACACAAACACAAACCCATACATCTGGGTGATTTCCTTTTCTCTTTTTATGATATTTTTGAGTTATGAGATGGATGTGAGCCCGTCTCTGACATCTGGCGTGTGGTTCGGGTTTCAGATCAAAGCGTTTTTTCATGAGTTTTCGACGATTTTTTCCAGTTTAATATGTGGGAAAAAGTAGGTTCCTCATGAGATTTCGTGGTAACCAGAAACAAGAAAAGAATTCGGAACTCACCATAAATATAATGTCGCGAACGCATGCACTTATTCAAGGATCAGTTGTTGAAATCTGTAAATAATTAAAATAGAGAGTTGAAATCAATAGCAAGGAAGGGTAGGAAGAGGGAAAGATAAGGAAAAAAGGAGCTGATAAACGCGTTTTGTTGTTTCAATTTTCAAATGGTCGGTGCTAAACAGAAGGCAATATTTTTCAATTATAGATATTGCAATCATGGGGAAGACCCCAGTGAACGAAAAATATTGAAAACTCGTGAGATGTAAAAAATATTCTAATGTTCTGATGATATCATAATTCCGATAAATTTTAATGAATCATTGAACCAGAATAGAACGAAATCTCGAAGAATAATACGACACCTAACGCCCACCTCGTTACCCCCATTTTTCGGCTCATTAAGTTATGTAATATATCGTCACCGACTTCCACCGGGGGGAATATCAAAACACAAGATTCCGTCGTCCGCTTTTGATATCAGTCGTAATCTATCATTATCAGTTCGTCATCATTACCGGGGTTCCTTGTTTTCTGGGTAAAGCTTGGGAGACTGGGGAAATCGGTCAGGGAGAAGTGACGTCTTTCCTTCAGAATTATTGTCCGAACTAACTAACCAAGTTAAAATTAGCTCACAAGCTAGCCAGACTGAAAGTTCTCTATAGTGGTTCTACTTATTGGCACAAGCGATGTCAAAGCCATGTTTAAAAAAGCCAGATGAGCATACAGCTTCACATTTGACGCCTTCTAACTAACTGTCTGATTCATATAAAATGAAGAAGCTGGAGAAAACTGTTCCTCCTTACAATTCCAAAGATCTTCATCAAAGCAAGAAAACAGCCCAACTCTGTCTGTGAAGAAAATCAGAATCACGCTCACACCGCAAGCCACATGAGCTCCTAATTAGTGGTCAAGGCGTCGGTTTTCTACGAACACAGTCTCGAAAACCCTATGATTAAGCCCTCCTTAATGCACACATCTGCTTATGTTCAGAACAGGGAAATTGAAGGCACACCAGGAAACGAAAAACAAGAAATCTGAAATCTTGTGACATCAGTTTCGTTTCCTCCTACTCACTTTAGAATCCCCACGGGAAGAAGTGGTCGGCTATTTTGCCTTTTTTAGGGGTGGCGTCGTGGTTTTTTGCAAACAACGAGCTCCTTTGCAAGTTTCCCTCCAATTTTCAAAAAGTTTGGAATTTCGAAAAATGAGTGGGGGGAGACGAACGGAGAAAAGTAGTAAATCGACGGTGGGAGGTAACAGAATCGAGGAGGGGGAGGGAGGGCGCCGAAAAACCCATTCATCTTTTTCCAAGTGCATTCATTCCGACATATATCGTCGATGACTTTGAACGGCCGGTGATGACAGGATGAGTGGGAATGGGTGAAAAAAGAACGGTGTTTAAAAATATTGGACAATTTGAATAATGGGTTGGGCATTTACCAGTGTAAAACTGGAGAAAATCTGGACGAAATAGTTGATGTAGGGCTCCTCCATACAGAATGGCCTATTACAAAAAAGAAAGGAAACAAAAGTCAACTAAAGAAGACCGTTCAAGTGTGCATGCCACAAGGGAGTCGAAACTTTTTGGGGCAATTTTGCACAAAAAGAAGAACAGAGAACGAACGCCATCTCCATCTCAAAACAATTGCAAAAAAAGTGGAGTGCGTGGGCAATCTCTCACTGTTTTGTTTATATTATTCCGGAGAATTTACGATTGAATCGAAACTGCTGGAAAATAAGCAAACTCACATTCAAAAGTCGTCAAAAATCAAGTAGATTTATTGGTTCACTTTCAAAAATCTAGAAAAATGAGTTGCGAATTGGGAAATTTGCGATTGTCTAGGAACGTGTCACGTTGGAAATATGTACTCGCGAGAGCATGAACACGTTTTCCGATAGCATCTTTTGAAGCATCAAGAGTCTCATCAGATGAAAAACGATTAGAATACGTTGACGTCTTCAGGAAAAGCCGAAGGCGTTCTCAAGCATATTGTTACAAGAGAAAGGGATAGTAACAATCTTTAGAAGACATTTGTATACAATTGATATGCTAAAAACTACTAGTTTTACAGAATCCTATTTCCTTAAAAATGCTCCAAATAATAGAAAAAGTTTCGTAACACAAAGGCTTCTGTCTGTCTGAAAATCCAAATCCCAACAAAAAGAAGAACCACAACAAAATCCCCCAAAAAGTTTCGAAATACAAAATATCCATTTCTGAGAAAAAGCGAAAAGACAAAGAAACAGAACGGAGGGACGCAAAAGAGGACAGTCGTCGAGGGCAGAAAAAAAATCGTGGAGGCAAAATTGAATGAGTCATCACGGGTCACTGGGAGACAAGAGAAAAAAGAAAAAGCTTTGTGATGAAACTTAATATCTGGGGAGGAGTCATATAGTTGTGGTCATTAATATGATCTACGGAACGGTGATAGAACAAAAGATATAGCCGAGGGAACCTATAATACCTAGACAGGTATCTGGAACGTCTAGAAACGATGAGATAGGCGGAAGTTTGAAATCGAAAAATATGATGTTTGCTATTTCGTTTTGAAGATTCTAAGAATTGGCAGACGGTCTAACTTCCTCTTTATTTGATGCCCAACCCCTAATTAGTGGGTATCGGAACATCTCAAGCAAATGAGTCACTTACTCATTTGTCACTTTCTGATTTAGAGTAAATACCCCATTCTAAAAACTTTGTAACATAAAAAAGTTGCCACTATCATTATCAGACATCTACATTACAACTTTCTCTCTTTACACCTAATCAGTGCAAACACTAGAAGTGCAATCACGTGGAAACAATTGATAATCGAGAACAAAAGAGTTCGAACTTTCACTTGGGACAACAAAATGGAATGATTTCCAGATAAACGTTTTCAAGATTCTACAGTTCCTAAAAATCATAAACTTTGAGAAAAAAAAATTGTTGTGCTCTGGGGGAAGAACACAAAAATGATGGGATACTTTTGTAAAGTATCTTCAAAGAACTATCATATTGTTCAAATAGAACCATCGGCGAAAAGAGAAAACACTAAAAAATATAGACAGTATGATTCACAATTAGTCATCAGTTCTTCTCTTTCTATCCCGACGACTTTTTCTTCTTTTTCCCATCACAAGAACACACATACAAACAAAATACTGTCTGGATGATGTCTCTGAAGAGAATTGTATAAAGTCAACGTCGTCAAAAAAAGAAAACGAGAAAAGAAGAAGAAATATGAAGAAGGCGTGAAAAATGAGAAGATACTTTCTTTTTCGAGAAGCGAACTATACTTTTTCGATATTTTTGGATTTTCGGGGAAATGAGTCATTTCATGTGATCTTGGAGAAAAAACAAAGTCTCAGATTCTGAAAAATATGGGGTTACGGTAATTATGATTTCTAGAATATTCCAACTCATAAGCATAGGAGTAAGAAAGGGACTTGGCATGGTGCCAACTATCTCTTTACTGTAGTTGGTTTTGATAATCATTTGAAATCCACTGTACATTTAAAATAATTTTCAGTTTAAAAATTCCAAAAATTTTCAAACTTTTTTCAAAACGAAGGAAAGGGAAATACATCAAAACACAAACACTGCTATCAGATTTCAAAAACCCCTCTCTCGGATTAGTTTCCATCACTATCTGTTCATCAAATGTTCCATTTTGTTGTACATATTTTTCAAAAAATAATCTTCAAACTAACGACTTTTGCAAAATCTGTACGAAACAAAAAAGAGTGAAAATAAATACAAAAGAGAAAGTGAGGGGGAGAAGAACCAAACTTTTATTGTTCCTCGCACCTTTTTACAGCTTTTTGGACGATAAGACCCTCTTCTCCAAGATGGTTTTGTATTATGTTTTATCAGAGAAATGTCAGGAATTAGCATGTCAATGGGAAGAGTAAAAGGTAAAAGTTGTTCGGAGAAAAAAGGTGTTGGAAACCGGACATTCAGGTGGACAGAGTGCTCAACAAGAGTATAGGGTCACAGAGGTTTTCTGGAGAAAAGTGTGAAAAAAAGTCTTTACGAAACTTGAGAAACGAAGATGAAGGGGGTGTTCCATACTTTAGTATAAAAAGTAGAAAAAAAAATCGGAAATTTCGGAAAGCTTCGCAGATTGACTTGAATTGTTACCTATAGGAAAACGAAGAATATCACAATTGGATTTACGATTTTTAAAAAGTTAAGTTCCCGCTGAATCTGGAACGATGGGCTCAACAAAAACTGGAAGGAGAGTATTTACAGAATTTGAAGTTATAGCTTTTCTGATAATCTAATTGGGATTCGTTTCCTTGTTTAGAGCGTCCAGAAAACATCTGTGCGAATCGTTTGACATCGGTGTAGACAAGATTTCAGACTTTTCTTCAAGGTTTTTTGTTTCTCACTATCAAGTTGGAGTATATAGTTTATACAGCTGTGGTCTTTCGGACCAAAAGACCATCATCCTTTTACAGATCATTTTCATGAAATGGTGTCTTAAAGAAATGGCCACCAGAAAACAAAATATAGGAGTTAAATCAATTTTTGAAAGTTTCTGGAAACCCTAAATTTTCTGTCTGAAACGCAATCACAAGAACAGTTTCGTTCAGTTTACAAAAAATACAGATTCGAGTCTATTGAAAAGTCCCAAACCCCCGAAAAAAATAATGAAAATTGGCTATCAAAAATTGATTGGAACAAGGAAAAAAAGTAGATTTGGGACGAAAAAGAGATTGGGTAGAAAGATAGCGAGATATCTGAACTCATTCAACAACTGGACACACACATTCATTTTTTGTCTCTCTTTCATTCTATCTTTCTCCCCCTATCTATTTGTAATAAATATCATTGTATTAGTGGAGATTGTCGAGAGAAAAGAAGCGAAGAGACACATCTGTGTGAAAAAGAGAAGAAGCTTCTCCTTCTTCTCATAGAGGACCAGTCGAAGAATTTTGAGAATTTTGTTTCCCTCCCTCACGTCCGTTCCGGGGGGTTGCCTTGCTCTTCATGAAAACAATAGGGAGAGAGGTCCTTCAAATGTGATTGGTAACGGGTTTTTTTGTTTTTTTTTTCACTTGTTCAAAGCTTGCACACGAGGAGACATTGGAATTTCAGAAATAAGATGTTTTCAAATGTTTGAAGAGATCAGACAAAGGATAATGGTAGAGGAAAACAAGAGAGAAAGAAAGGATAAGTAAATTGAAAACATATGTATGGTTCTTGATGGTTTCAATGGAGCGTGGTCGAAGAACTTGTGGTTTTTGGAACATGACGAATTGATCTTCTAATAGAGGACTTTGGAATAGGAACGGAACAATTGGAGCTTTTGAAATTTGACTTTTATAAATTGGGCTTATGAAGTTTTTTCAATATTTCTTTTCCTTCTAAATTTCTTAATTCAAGTATCAAGTCAAATTTTTCATTCAAATCTTGTGAAAATTCAATAAATTAATAAGTTATATCGCTCTCTGTTATATACAAAAACATGGTTTACAAGTAGTCGATCCCGAGGTATTTATTGGCGGTTTTGTGGGAATCTGAAATCATAATCTTTTATTTTTCTATTTGCTCTCAAAACAGTTTACCCTGGTGGTGGTGGTGGGAGGAGTCTCTTGTATTCTGGAGCCAAGTTATCCAAAACTCCACGAATGGCAGCTTGTCTTTGTTGGAAGTCAATGGTCTTATCACGATGGATAGTCTTCAATTGAGATTGAACATCAGCTGGAAGTTGAGCAAATCCTGGTGGTGGTGGAATTCGGTCATGGACCTCATCGGGGAGGTTGACCATGATCTCGTCGATGGCCTTGTGCTTGTCAAGCTCGGAGAGGGAATTGTCAGCATGGATGGCATTGAGACGTTCGAGGGTTTCAGCTGGGAGCACGGCGGCAATTGGTGGTGGGACGGCCTAGAAAAGAAAGAAGTTTTGAGAAAGTCAATTGTGGGCTGTGAGAAAGTATGGACAATGAAAAAGCTAATCTTCAAACTGCATGAAGCCCTGTACCCTACATAGTTTCCTTAAAACTCACACTCATGCCTGGTGGTGGTCCACCTGGTCCTCCTGGGAATCCACCTCCTGGAAACTGTGGTCGGGCCATGACGGCACCGAACAAGGCCAAAGCCAGAATAGTAAGCTTGGTAGAAGACATGATCTGCTTGTTCAATGAATTTTACGACCGCTTTTATAAGGCCTTCTTGTTTACCAGAGCCCCGGCTAGCAGGGGGAAGCTCCGCCCATTTTTTGGCCTTTTTGGGGGTTGTGCTGTGGTGCAAAAAAGAGCAAAAGTTAGGAGTATGGTGCGGCTTGGGAGTGTTGGAAGATTTTGACCTAGTTTTCTAGTTTTGTCCTACCATACCTCTTAGACATCCTAATATGATCAGCATCAAGGTCTATATAGAAAAAAATAGAAAAAAACCACGAATACATCAACACTATCCCCTATTTGTTTACACACTGCGTCTCTTCCACTGACCACTCTCTAATCCGATTGCACTCCACTTTTTCCGATTTTTTGTCCTTTTCTTTCGCCCCTTTTCTCTCCTAACACATTTTTCGAGAGAGCACGACGATTGCCTCTATTATGATGATGCTTTTAATTCAGCCGAGCTCATCATGCCTCGGCCCAAAATAGGGTGAAATATTTGTTCATAAGTGGTAGAGTATCCTGTCTGTAGAACAGCGTTATTTTGGTATTTGGTATATTGCTAAATGACAGAGAAAACATGGGTTAGGGTAGGGTAGTGAGGGAGGAAGTAAAAAGGAAAGTAAAAAGCAAATGATCGTGAGATTACGCAGTTAGTACAAATGGACGGAAGTGTAATTGAGATCAATGTACTTCTAAGGTGTCAGAAGGAGCCGAAAAGCGGAAGTCACAAATTCAAAATACGGTTTTTTGATTTACCCATAGGATAAAGGAACCTAAAACACAGAATTGTCCTTTACCCGTTTCTTAGTTCGGACACTTAGGATATTTTTTGTACAGAGTTATACAATTTTATTCAATTTTATCCAAAATAATATTGCACAGGGATGGTTATTTTCAGAAATAAGGAATGCTTTGTTTAGAGTCAAAATAAGTAGGTCAGCATACAAAATTCAATTTCTTTCAACTGGCTTCTTGTAGTTCTTGACCGTGTTTCGGGTATGCAAATGAAAACGCTCAACATCTTCGAAGAGTTTTTCCAACTTTTCAGTAACATTCTCGTTGTATGCCATGAGTTTCTCAGGTTCCTTACAGGTTGTCATCATTGCCTTAAAATACTCTAATTACGGAGAAATAAAACCTTCGGATTACCTGAACAACATGACCAAACATTGGGAGTAGACCAATGGCTCCAATGACAAAGTAGCAACGGTAGGATTCTTTGAGCTAAAAATTCTAGGTTTTCTTTGTACTTTGTGAAAAAAATTTACCTGATCCAGTGTGTAAGGCGCGGGAGTATTATCCAATGCTTCCAGAAAATATTTGTAGAACTTTTCAAGAAGTCTCTCCCAATAATTCTGACGATTCGCCCCGGAAAGAGTTGAGACAAAGAGACGAACTAAGTCCTCTGCTGGATTTCCGAAGTGGATTCCCTTAGCAAGTTTTCTTTTTGTTAAAAAACGATTGCACCAGAACTTACTGCATAATCGATAATTTTGGTGGCATAATACTTCTCGTTTTGCTGGCTCCACAAAATATTTGGTGACCACAGATCTCCATGAACAAACACGTCTTGTTTGATACCTGAATCCAATAAACCATGTTTCAGAGCAGTTCTAAAGATTCAATCTGGACTTACCAACATACTTGTTTAAGTTAGCAGCCAGCTCAAAATTGACAACTTCCATTCCAAAAGCTTCAATCTTATTGACTTTCTCGGTGAATCTATCCGGGTTCAGCTCACGAGCCTGCTTGAACATGCTCTTAATTCCATCTTCATTCATAATTGGGCCAATGATTTTAACAATGTCATAGCCACGGACACTTTGTTTTTCTTCATCAGTTAAGTGGAGACTACCGGCTTGGAGGTGAGCAAGTGACTTTAGAACCTGAAAATAAATTATTTGGACTTTAAAAAGACAATTCTAAACAACTCACTGGACACAACTCGGTTGGTGTGACATTCTCATTTGCATGTCTCACAACTATATCCTTTGCAAACTCCATTCCATAAAACGCTTTGTTTGTGTTTTCCGAATCAAACTTCTTGGAGAAGTACATCTTAGGATTCAACATAACATCCTTCTTATTCCACTTCTCCAAGATCTTGTACAAGTTAATTTCTCTATTGAAAAATTGCTGAGCATCACCGACAAACAAAGCAAGTAATCCTGCTTCCTGCTCCTTACTCATTGGATTTGCAGAACGCATTTTCTCGAAAATGGATTGGAGATGAAGAAGGAATGGGATTTTGACAACGAATTTCGATGGAAGATGGTCTTCTGGAGCAGTCCATTCAGGTTGGACAAGAATGATACGGCTCATGATACCCTGGAAATTTATTTGGTAAGAAAAAAAAGTCTAAAAAAACTTACATTTCCCTCTCCAATCACAGTCAACTTGGTGTTTCTTCCAAGTTTTGATTTAGTGTTCAATTGTTCTTGGACCACAGCTCCAAGATCTTCGAGGGTAACATGAGTGTTGAATAAGCCATGTCCAGGTTCCAGAATAGAAGGTTCAGAGACAGTCATAACTGTTTGAAGAAGATCCAGAAAAGAAATAAAAAAGGCTGATTTTAGCCATTTCTCTTTTTCTTTTATATAACGAGGAATGGCACGCGTGTAGTTTATGTCAAGGCACGCAAGAGTGTGTGGTTGTGAGAGAAATAGAGACGTAAGACACGACTTTTGTGCTGCGAGGGCAAGTGTTTTTGAACTTTTTTTTCATTTTTCTTGTGGTTTTTGTTGTGCGTGAGTAATTTCGCTCAAGCAGACATGTGCTTTTTGAGCATGAAAAAAGGGGCTAAGAGTATTATCCACTATGTTTCTGTTTCTGAAATTCATATGAGACACAAATTCTGTATCGGACACACCTTTTGCTTATATGTATTCTGTCAAAAAACTTTTTGAGAATGAAACTCAGGAAAGTTTCTTCCGCGTGCTTTTTTTAAAGTATAGAAGAAACCAAATAAAACCATTTTTGTTACGGTGAGCAGCAGAAAAACTCTGGATTTGACAAGGATCTATTAAACAATTTGAATAATGTTCCAATTTCATATTTCTCTTGCCGGGCTTTCATCAATTTCAAAAACGTCTCCTGGATTCTCATCAAATGCTTTAGTCTCAAAAGATACATTCTTTTCTTATTTTCCATGTAGTATTGATGCAAGTCATTTGATAATATATCTTGTAATCGTTCCATTTCTTCTTGAATATCGCCACGAAATTTTTCTCCTGTCAAGTGAAAGCAGATATTGCACATGAGAAATGTTAGCTCGACATCGTCAGGTTGAACTTGAATCATTTCGCAGACAACGGCTTCATAGAATATTTCAGTTGGAACAAAGAAACTGAAAACATAAATATAAAACTCAGTAAAATATAGACACTTACTATTTCATTTCATGAAATGAATAACTAGACCAGCAACTGATATCAGCAATCATTTGATTGTAGTCAAGCTTGGAACCAGATGCATACACGAATTGCTGAAAATCCAGATTTTTTGAATACCTGCTAGTTTCCAAAAATAACTAACTGTCCTCCCGCATTTTTGTTCAACACGTAACCTCGCTGTCATTGAAATCTGTTCCAATCTTCCCCAAACCCACCAGATAGATCGAAGCAATGTTATCTTCAAATCATTGTCGTAGCATCGGATTCTATCCGAATAGGACAACCAATTCGCAGTGGCACACATGCTCCTCTCGAATTCATTTTTGTAATCATCTAGGGACAGAATCTGTTTTATTTCCAAAAAGTTTTCTTTTTGATCGGATCGGAAATCTTTGAGCCCTAGAGTGAGCTGCTTCAAGTTGTTGGTTATACTTGGAGCCAATGTCATATTTGGATTGAGAACTGTAGCAATGGCTTTTTGGACAAGCTTTGAAATATCCACATGTGGAAGGTCACGATTTCTCCCAGTTTGACGAACAAATGTGACAAGATGGGGCGCTCCAGTTACCAATTCTACAGTCTGAAATGAGAATTTTTAACTGTTGGGAAATAGTTTTACCAGAGGCAAGTTCAGCTTGATGTAACTGTAGCTCTCAACATTTTTTGTTTTAGAGAATGTTTTGAAAGTTTTAAGAGCATCCCGATTGAGTTGAATATCTGAAAATATTCCCACTTTTTGAACTAACCGTGCTCCCTACACTTACTTTCAGCAGTCATTCCCAACTTTATACATTTTTCGAATCGACATTTTTTGCACAACCAATTTCCATTCTTCATAGGTTTACAGTTATTATTTGAGTTCCTACATTTTCTTAATTTAGATGTCACTGACAAATGGGCTCTTCTGAAAGTGAAAAAAGGCTGATAATGAAAAATCGATAGTCAAACCGAAAAAAAGCGGCACATGCTCTACACGTGAAGACACCAAAGTGTGTTCCATGCCCAACAAGTTCACAAATTTCACAGTTTTGCAAAGTCTTAGAAGACGTTGGTTGAGTATTAGTAGATGGAGAAGAACACATAGTTTCTATTTTCATATAGTACAATTCAGTAGTATAGAGAAAGCACTTTGTTTGCCTTGGCAGGAAAACAAGAAATAGTGAAAGTTTGGGAGAGTTTTAGAGATGAAGAGGACGAAATAGTACCTCTCGGGGAGAACTGTGGTTTGTGCATTGCTGGAATCATTTATTATTCTTTTCATTTTTCAAGGTGGAAACCAAAAATATTCGGGCTTTGAAAAGGAAATATTGAATAATTTTAAGGTTCCTCCTATCTTGTATTTTTCTACTCGCAAACTTCGAAGTGTAATAAACGTTTTCTTGATTTTCATAAGATTTTTCAATTGGAAAAGATAATGGATCTGTTGCCTTGTTCTGTAATATTCTTGAAGATCGTGGGATAAAACATCTTGTAACCTTCGCAATGTTTGTTGGAAGTATCCGCTGAAATGTATTTCTGAAATGAAAAATAATGATTTCATAAGTTGCGACAAACTTCTTACCTGCTATATAAAAACATAGAATACACATAATAAAAGTTAGCTCGACGTCGTCTGCTGATACTTCTTCCTTTCCAGAAATGACACCATCATAGAAGATCTCCCGGGAAACCAAAAAATACTTCATCTCCTCATATTTGTATGGAGACCAACAGCTCACATCTGACTTCATACTCTCATAATCAACCATCCCATCTGTGGAAAATAGAAACTTCTGGAATGAATCTCCTTTTAGTTCTTTAACTTTTCTCAATGATTTACCTGTCCGTTGCTCCATTGTCCTGTTCTCACCCTCGCTGTAATTGCAACGTTTTCTAGTCTTCCCCAATTTTGCCAAATCGATTGTAACATCTGAACTTTCCATTGGTCCTTACAGCTTCTAACCCAATCCGAGCATCTCAACCATGTTGCCACTGCACTCATGTTTCTCTCAAAGAGCCGCCATTGAGGGTCTAGAGAAATGTAGTAAAACTCGGCAAGGTTCTTTTTTTGACCGGATTGAGTCTGTTTCAGCCACTGAGCCATTTGCTCGAGATGGCTCTTTTTCTTTATAATTCGTACCATATTTGGGGTTAGGACGGTTCGAATTCCTCTTTTCACAGGTTGAGTTGAACCAAAGAGAGGAGGAGGAGTAGAAGATAAGCTGTCTGGTGTTGGAAAAGAATTAAAAGCATGGTTACTGGGTTCGACGATCTGCAACGTAAATACATGATTTCAGATGGTTCCATGTTTCTTTGGGTCTCTTCACGGCACACACTATCTCTCTCACTTGGCATCCACGAACCCTTGGCATCCAAGTATCCTTCGCCAAAACCGGTGGAGTCGTTTTGAATTCCATTTCTAAAAAAATATTTCCCTTGTCTATTTTAGGAGATTTTCTCTTCCTTAATCAAAACAAATTAACTCACTGCTCGTACTCATCCCTAATTCCCAACATCTTTCCAGCCGGCATGGCTTGCAAAACCATCTACCTTCTCTGTTAGGACCACACTTTCCAATATAATTTCTACATCTTCTAGTCACCGGAGAGAAGTAGCATCGACTGTAATAAATCAATAAATAATCTGATTAAAAATGGAACAAACCGAAAAAAAGCGGCACATGCCCGACAAGTGAATGCTCCATAGTGTAAGCCATGACCTTCCAGGTAGCAAATTTGACATTTGACGAAAGTTTTAGAAGTGGAAATTTCAGAAGACGTAAGAGAATTCGAAGATGGTTCCATGGAGAAAATAGGAAAAAAAGAGTTCGATGAATGAGGTGAGCAGGCGAATTCTTATACGAAAAGGGGTTCAAGAAAACGCAGAAAACTACTTTCTCGTTATCACGGTGTGTGTTACACATTGATAAGAAAATATGAAAATGACAAACACTCGTAGTTTTGGTGGGCTTTTTAATGGTGGGAATAGTTCTGGAAAAACATTTAGATTTTGTAGTAAGTTTTTTTTTGATTTCAGGTTCAGGAACGCTATTAATTTAAGTCCAGTTAAGGCTTAGTTAGAGAGTATAGGTCGGGCCTAGTTGTTTCGTCTAAAACCAGTTTCCGGCGTTACATTTTGGTTAGTGTTTACATTTTTTCAGATTTAGCAGGAGCTTAAGTTCGACTTCGGCCAGCAAAATTTCACTCTAGTTTCACGCAATGTCATTTTTTACTATACTCATGTACACCAAGACACATGTCAAATTTTATACATCTTCATACTGTGAACTTTAATTCCAAAAATCACAAATTCAATGTTTAATCACAAATCATTTTCAGAACTCTCACGTATTCAGTACTATGTTCATCTATTTCAAAAATTGTTCTATGGACAGATAATATCTTCTCAATGTTTCCCCAATCTTCCCCAATGAGAGTGGGTGGAGCCTTTGCGCATGGGAGTGACACAAAGAACGATAAAAACTGTTTTCGTATATAAACCCGATGGGATATTTGGGTTTTGAACGTCTTCTCTTTTTTTCTTTTTTTATTGGTTCTGATCCTTTTTTTTTTCTTCTAAAAATCATGTCAATCTTGTCTGTTTTGTAGAATGAAAGTTCCTCATGTTATCGCTGAACTTGTTTCTGATTTCTCTGGTTTCCAACACACTCCTGATTTCAAAGCATCCCGTTCAACTGGAAATTTTGAAGAGGAAGAAGAGGGAGCGTCTTCTTCATCTCAACCTCATCACGAGCATCATTCTGAACATCACGGCCACTCGCTATATTTTGGAAAACACTTCGGAAAGAAGCATTTGCCTCCTGTAGATGAGAAAGAAGCAGATACCCACTCTACACATTCTGGAAGTTCTGCATCTGGAACAGGGTCCTCTAAAGGGAAGCATCATAGCTTGGCAGTGCATTTCAAGGATTTCTTCCATATTGGACATCATCATCATCATCATAAGCACGATGAGGAACATTCCGGGTCAAAAGTGAATTCTGGAGCGTCTACTCCGGCAAGAAAGAATTCAACTGGAAGTCAATGTCCATGTCACAAACATTCGATTAATATTACTGTTGGAGCGGTGAGTAGATTTTTTTGAAATTAGAATCGGGTCTTTTTGAAGTTTTACTTAGCCTTATTGGACAAGTTTGGCATCGGCTTATACAAAAATAACGTCCAAAAGCTTTAGACCTAATGAAATCCACGACTTCTAAACCCGAGAACTCTGAAAACTTTTCCAAGTCTTAACTTTTATTTTATTTCAGGATGAAGTTCCAACTGTCCTCGCCACTCCACCAAATGAACCCAACTACCAACACACTCATTTCCTAAAGAACAGCCAATCTCCATGCATTTCTCGTGTTGTCAGCTCAAGTTCCCTCAAAGAAAAACTCAACAAAATTAAAAGAACTTCAAGTACGGATAGTGAAACTGATTTCCCGGAAAAGAAGTGTTCAGTGGCTTCGTATCGAGTTGTGACACATTGATTTGTAATATAATCTTGAAGTATGTTTTGATGTTTTGTATTAGATCTCGATCATGTAGAAAATGAATGAATGAGCTTTTTTGTAACTTCAAATGTTTTGTAATTCGAAGAAAACTCTAAAAGAAGGGCACTGACCCAAGCAGGAACATGACCAAATTCCACGTGACCCAATCAATTCTTATCATCCACTTATTTTCTCATTTTCCCCTATCAAAAACTGTTTGAAACGATAAAAAGGGATCGGTCAACAAGGCCAAACGTCTTGCGCATTCCTTCTTTTCCTTCAAAATATCATTTGACCATATCGATTACACAGAAAAATGGAAGAAAAAAGATGATCAGTGTCCCCTTCTTTGCATTCCACGTGACAGAAAGTTTCACATGAGTGAGATCAAAAAAGAGAAGAGAAACAGGAAATTATCGGAGAGAATGGGTTCAGATTGGTACAAAAACGGAAGGAAATCGAGGAAATGAGAAAAGGAAATGAACTGGGGGACAGAGGAAAATAATGGGAATTAGGCGTAAAGTTCTATTAGAAAAAGTTCTTTTTTCGAGTTGTTCAACTTCTATCAACCTTCTTTAACGCCTAGTTTTATTCTTTTTAGTGTCAGTACATTCAGGTGCACTTTTATTGCAGGTTTTGTTTACAAATACGAAACCTGATCTTCTGATATTCGGGCCTGATGTTAACCGGTGCGGAAGAGAAACCATCGTATTTTTCTGATCCTTTCTGCAAGACTACAGGATTTTTGATGTTTTAACAGCAGAAACAGAAAGTGAAAACATGGGGAATACTGTAAAAACAAATGTAGTCCAAATTGTTGAGGACAGTTGAGGGAACTAGTAGATTATGCTATCAGTATGGCATAAAAATGAATTGTTAATAATGGAAACTGGTTGTTCTTAGAAAATCTCTATTATATCGGCATGCCACTCTATAAAAATCTTTGCGAGAGTAACGGCTTGATTGAAGTGTGTTTGTGTCATAAACCAGAAGACAGTGAACAAAATTTTTAAAAAAACAGTAGAATCAACCCCAGGTGAGCAACTTCATCTTGAGCATGGCAACATAGACAATTTCACAGTTTCCATATAAAAATCTATGCAGTTTTCGGTGACATTACTGAATAGATGTTCCAAGTCTGTTCCCAAAATCTGAATTGAAACATCTGTCGTTCTCCCCTCTCCCTCATTCTTCAACATCTGTTTCCTGTCTCGCCCCATAATAATGCAAAAAAGAACAGCTGGCGCCGAAGGTCATTTTCCAAATATAGAGGTTCTTTTTATTACCTAACCATTACTTCAGAACCTCCATGTTAGTTTCACTTTCCAATCCTATTTCCTCTCGAACAACTGCTCCAATCTCCATTTTCGTAATTGCACTTTCTCTGCTTGCTTTTGCTCCAAGAGCAACACAGAGACAACAACAAAAAAGTGTATGTGTCCACTCATAGTTAGAGACGCCTTCCGCATATTCAGAAGAGCCTTTAGAGAAGAGAGAGAGACACATTCAAATCAATGGACGCCTTCTTTTCTTTCTCTCCCCCCACGTCCCTCGAAATAAAAAAAACAAGTAAGAAGAGAATTAGAGATGCGGAGACTAAGAAGTGAGAAGCAAAAGGCGCTACTCACATGTGCACATATAAGTAGAGAAAAAGGAGAAGAAGAAAATGACACCGGCTCTCTCTCTCTCTCTCTCTCTCTCTCTCTCTCTCTCTTTTCTTTTCTCATTTTGCCCCGCGCACTTCGGATTAGATGAATGAGGATATATGTGGGTGGAGATAGATGTTCTTTTCATTTCCTTTTTTTCTTCTTCGCCTTTTGTTTTCAATTTCAATCTTTTTTGTTTCGTACTAGTCGAGATTTGTTTGGAAAAGGTCCCCATGCTCTTTGTGCATAATTTTGACATTTTCTCGCGCTCCCACAGAAATATGAAGAGAAGGATTTCATTATTTCATATAGGCATTCCTAGATTGTAGATGAGGAAAGTCACTCAACAGAGCAAAGTTGCATATTTGACTTTTTCTAGGTTTTTGGATGTAGAAGAGAGAAACATTCATTTATTTCATATTTACTTTGAAACTCTGAAACTGAAACTCTGAAACTTTTTGAACCCAAAACTGTGTCGAATTTTCTTCATCGACTATCCTGAACTGCAGTTGTTGTCCCTTATTTTGGAATGAGCTGAAGTTTGAAAAATTAAAGTTATCAATAGAGCGAAGTTGCTCTTCACGACTTCTTCCGTGTATTTTTTTTTTCGAATTCCCGCCGAAGCTTTCCTCCCTTCTCCCTCTAAATCTTGCCCTTCAAGTCTATTCTCAAAATTTCTATTTTTGGCTCCTGAGCAATTTCAGTTTCCCATAACTACCGTAACCTGCAGAAACGCAAACAAGATTTTCAAATTCTCTTGCCTGAGCCTTTAGTATGTATACAATTGAAAACGTCCCTTCAGCCACTCTTCACTTACTTTTTTGTTATTGGAAGATAGATTAAGCAGCTTTTGGAAAACAATATCTTTGTGTAATTTACTCTAACACACATTCTTTCTAGACAAGAGTTTTAGAATAACAACCAATTCCCAATAGCTTCCGTATTATATCAACTCTCTTTTCTGAAAACATCTAATAATAGTATTCAGGTCACTTTTCAAAATCTTCCTCCTTTTTTCGCCAATTGTAGTTTTCACAAAGTGAAGAATCGCCAAAAATGGGTCGTAAGAAGGAGAAGCACGGAGCTAAACCAGCAGAAGAAGCAAACAAAAAGAAGACCTGCTTAATCCAATTTGATATCGAAAATCCTCTTTCATTCAGGGATAAGTTGTATGTGGTCCAAGCGGATAAGTATAATTGGTAAGCCTTTGGATTATATGATGTCATTTCCTAATTCTGGTTTTCTCAGGACAGCTCACTTTTATCGTGGTCGAATTTTTGAGGAAGAATACCTCATTTGTGATGTCTATTGTCACTGCAATCTGCCCAGCTGGAGTTGTGATAATCGATTGGATATTCGCATTTTCAATCAACCAGTTCATACGGTTGTTTGTCATTTTCAACTAAAAAGAAATTGTATGTCATGCCCACCATTCTTGAAATGGTCCGAATTCGTTTCCCCAAAAAATGATTATATTCGGAATGGGCAGGTGACAATTCAGATATATGTTACGGAATTGCCAAAGAAGATGTTTAAAAATCCGTCGTCATTTATGATAGACTATCCGGGGATTAAAAATGCGGAGATTAACGTGGGAAAGGCAAAGTTTTATGTGAATAAGGAGGTAAGGATATGCCCTTGCAAAAGGGGTAACCTTAAAAAAGATTCATTTTTCAGCTCCTCGCTTTTACTTCTCGATTCTTCCTTCATGCTCTCAATTATGGACATCTGAACTCGAAGGACCCCTATGTTATCGATGATGTCAGTCCGATTGACTTCAAACTCTACTTGGATTTAACTTACCATCCGAAACAATACTTTTCTGGTAACTTCATTCTCTTTGTATTAGGAATCTTATTCTTAAGTTTCAGCATACCACGCTAAAGACATTCTGACGTTGGCTCGACGCTTTGACAATTTGGAAGTAGTCCAGGCTTGTCAAAATGTCCTTGTGGAAGATTTGAATGAAAACAAAATGAGCCCCAAAGAAAAGGCTAAACTAACAGAAGCGTATGATTTAGAGACTGTTAAGGTACCGCTGAACTCTTTATTAAATCTAAAATATCCAAAACGTTTCAGGAGCTCTTCAACCCTGAAGCAGTGCTCCGCCCACAACTTCGACCACGTTTCATGCCGGCTGACTACAACGGAAAAGCGGAGCCAGGGAAACAAGTGAAGAAGTTGGCCAATGGTGTTATGCTATCAGTGGGTTGTGCCAAGGATCCTTCAAAATCGGCAACACAAGAAATTCCACAAGAAGATCCTGATCCATCACCAGCTTCTTCATCGTCTACAACGTCATCAACTTCAGCGACGTCTTCATCAGAATCCTTGCCCAAGCTTAACTACGAAGATGAAGTTATCGTTATCGATGATTCTTCCGATTCTGAAGAAAACCCAGAGAAGGAAAAAGAAGAAGAAGTAGAAGAAGAAGAAGAAGAAGATGAAGAGTTCGACATATCCGTTCCATCAACATCCGGCTGCTACGGCTACTAACAAATTGTCATCGTGATAATTATTGATTATTCATTCAAATTTTTCTCTAAATTCTCTACGAGAAATAAAATAAAACATTTGATCTTTGGCCATCGAAAAAATATGAAAATTTTTGCCAGAAAAACGCTCATAAAATCATAGGAATTCGATCGATGCGTCATCGATATGCAAATCAAAAACTATAAAAGGAGGGCTCGGTACAGAGAAAATCATCATTTCTTCTCTTGATCATGGTGAAGATATTCCTTCTGGCGGTTCTCGTGGTTGGCCTGGATGCTTTTCGTATCAGCGATAAGCAGAATGTGGAGCTTCAAGCGAGCTGTGGAATGAGTAAGTGGGCCTAGGATGAGATTTTGCCACGGGGTACCTTCTTGAACTAGGGGATATATGGGCTTCGTGTTAAGTTAGGTGACATTCTTTTGGACGTATTCTGAGCCTTCTTAAGTAGTTGTAAGCATCTTAACTTCATGATGTAAGTAGAGGAAAAAAGTTCATAAGGCTAACTGCAAGTCCATGGCTCCACAAGGATCCTCTCATCTAATTATATATTTTCCAGAAGCCGGATACCATCGCAAAGTGATCAATGGAGAGCTTGCCAACCGTGGCGATCACCCATGGGCTGCCTCTGTCAACATCCGCTACATGAACCACACCACTAACCGTACTCTTCTTGGACCTGGAACTCTCATCTCCTCTCGTCATATCCTTGCCTATAATCTCGTCAGAATCGATGGTAGCTACAAGCTTAGTCTTGGTGGACTTGAAGGCTTTGATGCCACTGCAAGTTGCAAAGGCGAACACTTGGAGCTCCCCGAGGAAATGGTTGTGAGATATGACATCGACTTCGATCACTTCCAACAACTGAATTCTAGTCGTGAATTCAAAGAGACTGTTGCCAAGATTACGATTATTAATGGATGTAAGAAACTTGGACCGGAGGATCTGATGGTCATCACTTTGAAAGAAGACGTGGAAATCGGAACTAAGACACGAGCAGCCGCCTGCATTTCAAACTCTCCAAAGAACTGGTTTGCAGCCGAACAGTTCTCAGTGTATGGAATGAATCGTGAAGGATATTTGGTCAGCGGAAAGTTTGCTCCAACGAACTGCTCGACAAGAGTCCCGTTCTCTTGTGCAACTGCTGTCGAAAAGAATCAAGGACTATGCCAGGTAATTCATAGAATACATGCTTCATTCTAAACTAGTTTTTATCTCCAGGGTGATTTCGGAGGAAGTGCTGTGGCCAACATCGACGAACGTTTCACCATGCTTGGAGTCTATGCCAGTGGAAACACCAAATGCCGTGCCGATCCAAGCCATTTGCCCGACTTCCAATTTGTTAACATTGGATACTTCCGTGAAGAGATTTGCTATTTGACCGGAGTCTGCGTGGCACCACCCCATGAAGATGTTACCCATATCCCTCCATTCGGATCATACACCACTGAAGGAACTGAAAGACCGACTACAGGAGAGCCAGAGCCCATCGAGACCACTCCAGAATCCGCCGTAACTCCTGATTTTGCATCTCGGTACCCAGATCTGGATTTCACTACTCGTGGAACTGGAATTCCTCACGAAACCACCACAGAAGCTCCAGTCGAAACTACCGCTGATTATGACGAGGGCAACACTACAGAAGATTATCCCGATTATCAAACTGAACCAACGGACTATGACACCACGCCTATCGAAGAAGAAGAAGAAGTCCCAACTACTCAAGCCCCAAGAATCGGTGAAGACGGAGAGGTTATCGTGGCGGAGACGTTCGAACCACATCCTATTGGAAACTGCACTAGATCCAGCGAGGAAGAGATCGGAGACGAAGACATTGCAGTGGAGAGACCAGAGCCAATGCCACTCGATCATCCGACCAGAGGACACCGAGTTGATATCAATATCCATATTCACCTTTGAAAAGTTTTTGATCGCCTAATAAAGTCTTTGAGCATTTAAAGTTGAGTTTTTGAGCAGAAACAGAAAAATCATTCAAAATAAATATCATTCATTCATCATAAGCCTCCTTCAATCACAAAAATCTTCACAATTTATTCTTCTCCTTTTCCTCTACTCCAAGAATCTTCTTGATCACATCTGCCACCAAATCCGCACGCAACTTATTCTGATAATGAGTATCTTTCTTCACAAACACAGATGCACCTTTTCCAGAATCAAACGTCTTCAAAATCTTCGAATAGTCTTCGAAAGGAATATCTGATTCGTAGTTCTAAAAAATTCGAACAATTTAAGTGCGCTCTATTGTTGAAAACTTACAAAATGCTCCAAAGCATACTCTTTGAGCGATTCAAAAACAATCTCCTCTTCCACAATGATGTCTCTTCCGGCAAAAATCGTGAAGGTTTTGGTCTGTAATCGAAATGTGAAAGTGCGCTCTACTGAGAAACTCACATCCTGCTTCTGAAGTTTTTGAATATTCGGCAGCGTCTTATCAAGTCCACATCTAATCACAGAACGAAGAGCACTGATAGCTTCTTCACCATCTTGAACTTTGAGACCGAAGGAGTGATACACTAGAATATGCAAATGCGCTCTGTTGAACGAAAAATGAAACTCACTTCTATAAATCATAGCATCTGCCATTAACTTTGGGAACAAATCATACAAATATTCGATAGTTTGAAGGCGAATCAATGGGCGGAGCGATTTGTGAATACGGAGACCAACTGGGTTCATCATAACGAGTCCGGTGGCCTAAATAATGGAATGTTGGAAAGCTAGTCCATGGTCTTACCGGAGAAGTGGTGGCAGTTATCAATGCATTCTCACATCCTCTACTATGTGCCAGAAAGATAACTTTTCCAGAGAGTGAAATATCATTCAAGAATGCATCAGTGTACTTTTGACGCTCTTCATTAGAGTGTTGCTGGCCGGGGTAACCTGAAAAAGTTTCAAATTTTTGGTTGAGAAAAGGCTGAGAGATTGAGGATTACTGTAACTCACCTTCAGTCTGTTTGAATCCTGGATAATTGATTCCAATGAATCTGACTCCAATATCATCCAATTTCTGTCTGATGAACTTGAAATCTTTATGAGATCCTGGAGAGCCATGGAATGCCACTACAGTACCTACAGAGGAGCCAGAGGAGAGCGAGTCCTGAAAATAAAAATTGAAAAAGTACAGTGGAAAGTTCATTTGAACTTGACTTGATCATCAAACTTCAATTGTTTTTTTTTCTTCTGTTTTCTTATCTCCCACTCACCTCATAAACCGCCTGAACTTCCACATTTTTCCCATTCACCGCTTGAAATTTGACCAATTTTTGGTGCAATTTTGGTTCACTCATCTCGCCAGTAGAAGAAGGAGAAACCACAGCAAATTGTCGAATCTGGGCGCCGCCAAGTTTCAATAGAGTAGGCAGTCTTCGAAGAGAAAACATTGGCAAAGAACAGAAAAGAGAAATGACGAGTCTTTTTATAATTATTGATGATCAGACACTCTGTGTAGCATCGATTCTTGTGTGTAGTCTTACGTATAGTGTATTCTTGTGTTGTGGCAGAAAAGAGGGGAGAAAGGAAAGGGGAGAATGGGGCCGAGGGTTCACGGGGGAAATTGTTTTTCTTGTGGGAAAAAAGGACAGCTGTTCTGTGGAAAGGGAGGAAAAAGTGGAGAGGTTTTTTTCTTGAAAATAAGCCAGCTCCAACGGAAGGGTGACTTTTTATTAGAGGTGCTGCCAATTCTCATGCCGTGATTTTTGTTACTAGAGTTGAGATGAGGTCCTGATTTGAATAAAGATCTGATCAGAAAGTTCTCAAACTTTTATAGAAAATGCAATAAATTTAATAATATACAAAACTGAAAATCGGGACACTACATTAAAAAAACAGGAAGGAAACGGGGACACTAAATCGAGAGGCGCCTCAGTTTTTGTAGGATGAAAAGGAACTTTGAATAGTACGGTATTCTTCTTTGGGTAAGACTTTTTAGTAAGATCAGATTCAATTTGAGAGAAAAGCACCATTGCACTTTTCTTCTCTTCTATTACTAGAATATATTCTAGTAGATGGCTATTCACATCATTTCCCACGGAGCCTTCCTAATAAGACTACCGTATCTATTTGGGTTCTCTTTTCAAAAAACAAAAAATTAACAATTAAATAATTAATCAATTGGAAACAAGGTTGGAAATTGAAGAAGATTGCTGCAGTAGATTTCCACTTGTGAAGAAAATTGAAGATTGCGAAGAATTGGAAACTTGGCAATGAACTTGTAGAATTGCAATGGATTTTGGACCAATACGGCAAGATGATGTGGAGGCAAAAGTCCAAGTGGATTGACGAGTGGAAATGGTGTGATAAGTCCTCCAGAAGTTGGTGCAATTGGTGACGTGGATCCAGCAGATGATGTTGATGACGTTGGCGAGTTTGACAAGCTGAAAAAGCAAAGATTACATTCTGAAAGTTAGTAAACCACAAAGGTCCAGTGAAGACGTTGATGTTGAAACGGAGCCAGAAGAAGCAGCAACGACGTCAGCAGAAACAGCATCCGCAGAAGTTGTTGAAGAACTCCAGAATACTCAACCAGAAGACGTAACCTGAAAAAAAATGCTCCGAACCTCCCCTTTTCCCCCCGTGGGTTGGTTGGAGCCCCCACTTACCTGTTGTTTCCGGGTACTGTAGTTGTGATGAAGTTGGAAATTTTGAAGTTTGTCAGGGGTTTCATTTCAGTTTTGATCATTGAAACATCCATAATAGTTTGATCCGGGGAGCTGGAGGCACTGTCTTCGAGGAAACGATATGCGGAGTTTTTGCCGGGCATCTAGGAGTGAAAGGGTTAGTATACGTATTTAGGAACTTTCTGGTCTATTCTGATTTACATTTATCTTAACACAGCTAAGCTCAGAGACACCCCAAAACTAACCTTTTCAATCTTCTTATTCTTGTTATTATCACTACTATCACCGTAGAAATAACGAAGTGATCTTGACATCTTATCATAATTCATCGATGGATTTCCAGTAGAAACTCCCCACAATTCGGCAACTTTATGTGGTTTCAACATCTGAAACTCCTGTGTTGCTTCGTTGGTCCAAATGATGATGTCACAGTGATTTCCGTCGTTAAGAAGTCCACGAAGGAATGGCAGAATACGGAGTTTTCCATTTGGAGAAGTACGTTTTGAAGGATACATGATGATTGATGTTGGAGAGTTGATCTGAAATCGATTGAGATGAGGTTGAGACGTCGTGAGATTCAGAAGGCAACGACGGAGAGGTAATGGATTCAAAAGAGAACAACAACGCGCGGTGTGTATTGTTGTGCCGGCATCCCTTTTACAGTCGGCTGCCGACAAAGGGGTCTAGTCTTAAAACCAGAAGATAATATGAATAGTGGGAGACAGAGGGTTCATATGGAGATGGGAGAATAGAATGGGTAAAGAATTTGAAAAAAAAATTGATTGGAATAATTTTAGGCTTGGAATCATATCTTGCGCAAAGTTATCAAAAAAGTTGGGACACTAAAAGTTGTAAGTTGGCTTGGGCTACGAGGGAATATAAAAAGTGGGAGAATAGAAATAATTCAACTTTCAGTATGGATAGAATTTTTTATGTTTTTATGAGTTGTGAAAACTAAGTGGAGTCTCAGATAATGATAAGGTTTGGGTTTGAGTTTTCAAGGTACCAAGGTACAAGGCATTTCAAAAAGTTGAGAAAGGAATAAATAAAGGAAGGAACTGAATTTCATAAGTTTTCAGACTCTTAGCCTTTGATACTAAACTCTCTAGGATTAGGTTTATGAAGTCTTGGAATATTTGTTCTACATGTGGGACCATAATCCATAAGCCTGTTTCGAACTTTGGTCTAGACGACAAGAGAGGGCCCGAAGATTTGGAAAAGACTTATGGTAGAGTATGTTGCGTGATTAAGAGTAATAAGATTTGGTGTGCCGGTTTTAAAACTGATAAAAACAACTGGGTGAAACGGAGAAATAAACAAAAAGGAAGACGGAAAAAACGGGTCACCAACGACCACAACCCAAAATCGACCGAATGACTATCGAGCGAACCTTGTTAATACCATACTGCTAACGGAGGCGGAGTTTTTCCAGAACATCACGTCTTCTTTTCAGCCTCCCGCGCCGCCAAAGAGACGTCGGCGAGCTGAAAGAGGACCCCTGAAGATAGGCACAGCGAACCTGAAGATGTACCATGAAATCAAAGGGGAGACCCATGCGAAACCGTTTTGATGTACACCGACTGAGGGGGAGTGTGCAGAAAAGACTGAAATGAAGGGGAATGGATTAGATAGGAATAGAGAATTTAAGAAATCAATAAGGGGATCGAGAAAAAAAATAATACATTTAGATCATAGCTGCTTATGAAACGAGAAGTTTAAAAAAAAAGTATTGAAAAAATTATTTCAGAACAAAACCGCGGAGTTTCATTTTCAAATTGGTAGAAAACGTGTCAACTTTGTAACAATATATAGAATTAATCAATGAAAGAGAAATATTTATTTCAATAAAAATTACAAAACTGAAACCCCTATTTGGCTTGTTGACCACATAACACTGCCCTAATACCTTTTCCTTCGGTACAACTGAAAAATCTTATATTCTGATTTGACTTTTTTTCGAACTCAACATCACATCATCCAATTTTCCAAGTCTGGGATCGCTGCTACTTTTCGGGATAACCATTTGAATACAACTTTGCATGACTTTCCAATAATCATCTCCGTTCGGTTCTCCAGATGCCCAGATATAACCATCCTGTCTAGTTAGAGATGGATCAGTGAATTCGAAACCCTTGAAATGTTCTAGTTGGGAGCTATAAAAACAAAAGTGTACCTGTGTGCCAATACAAGTTGAGATGTTTCTCCAATCTTTTCCAGAACATTCTTTTCTTCTTGTTCCATCAATCCAAACTGCTTGCTCTTTAGCAATGCTTTTGGACATGGCAAAGTATTGATCTGAAAGTAAGAAGTTAAATGAAAACGAAAAAAATTTCAAAAACCTCTGACCCATTCCTGTTCATCAATGCTGTAGAGACCTGAAATTTGACCACCAGTTTCTTTACATAAAGGAACGGAGGCTGTATAAGAATTTGGTGATGTATTACTCTGAACAATCTGAAAAGAGTCATAGATCTGATAGCGGAATCAAGCTATAACATACATAAAGACACCATGATACTTTGCCTCTTTGGAATAGCTTCCAATTTGATGGACATGTCAACTTTTTTGTTGTTGTAGGCTTTGTGGTCTGGAAAATAAACTGCAGTTTGGTTTTGTTTTGAACTGTTTTTTCAAATCCATCGAAGAAACGCTCAAATGTTTCTTTGAACTCAAAATATAACACATACATCGTGTAAAATTAATGAAGTTTGGACTAATATCAAATTGAGTGAGGTCTATTCTTACGCTGAATGAACGGACCTTGAAGAGATCCGAACAGTTTTTTTACAGACAATCAGAGGAAAAAAACCAACTTTTGTGGTACTCGTTGTTACAGTTTTCGTTGAGCTGGAAGTTGTCGTTTTTGTTGAACTTGTTGCCAATGTTGTTGTGCTATAGCCATACTCAATATCTCTACATGCTTCCGAATAGTTAGTAACTGCTTTTGAAACCTGTAGCATACAATATGTGAATTTTCTTCCAATTCACAAACTTTCATCGCTATTGGATATCCATCACTATTGTTTTGTTGTCGAAAAGTAGCCATTCCGCAAAAAAGACAGGTTTCGTTTCGGAATGCGCAGAGCTGGAAGGTCAACTGATATGAGGTCGTAGAGCTCGAAGCTTACATTACAACTTTCATTTTTTCCGCAGTTGACCAAACATTTTGTGAAGGTGAAAGGCTCTTCTAGACTTATAATTGAACAGTTTTTCAAAGATGACAGGCTCCCATTTAGTACTACAATTTGAGAGTTTGCTATCTGAAAAAAATGATAAGGAACCAGTGAAATAATCAATTTACTCACATTTAAAACTAGAAAAGAAGTGAAATACGAAAACGATGAGAACTTTTTGGACATAGTTTCTCACGTATCTATAAAAAGAATAAATAAAACGAACACCCCCCCCCCCCCCCCCCACTGAAGAAATCAAGTGTATCCATCGTATGGATCATTAAATTTTCAAATCTCGTTATTAGTTCACATGATTCTTTTGAGGTGGCCTTTGATTCCAATTTTTTGGGAAAACTGCCAGCCTATATGGAATAGAGAGCCTGCTCTCTTGTGATAGATTTTTCCAAAAAGTTTGGGAACCAAGATTGTAAATTATATTATTTTTGGAATCGTTTTATCGCATCTACCGCCCGGAAGATTTCTTTTAAAAATTCAATAACTTTATTGTACAGTTCCACTGTCTAGTCTCTTATTAACACTCATCATGCTCCTTCGGCCGAAATAAAGTTAGAGTTTCATACAAACTTTTTTGTAATTTACAATTTTCTCACACTTTCAATTTTTTTATTCAAACTTAAAAAAACATTCCAGAACTCATATTTCCCCCTAATTCCCATTTCAGTCAACTTGGTACATTTTCCCCTTTACTTCCGTTTCCCCCCTTTGTCGGCATCGATTTCAGAGTGTACCGCTTGGTAGATCTTTGTCGGTGCGGTCTTGGAATGTATACTTCCCCCTTTGAACGGCGGCCTCTTCAAAGGAGACTTGACGCCCGAACCAGCGTATTTTTTTGGGCGGGACCACTATTATTATTTCGGTTTTTAGGTAGAACTGGTCATTCTCACATTTTTTGCTGCCCCGAGACGGTGACTCATTTTTGAGCTCTCATTTTCTGGGCCGTTTTCGTCTTACATTTCTCGTGATCTTTACACTTTCGCTTCACCCGAACCTTAACCTCATCAATTTCCAGATCACTAACTACAATGTCTTCCAACCAGCTCACCCCAAAGATTCCATCCTCCCGAGGATCCCAACCACGTATGCTCCCATTCCTTCGTGCTCTTCTTGATGATGAATCCTACAGTAATATTATCTGTTGGGTTGACAAGTCTACATTGGAATTCCGATTGGTGGATACCAAAAAAGTTGCCGAATTGTGGGGAGCCACAAAGGAGAATAGGAAGAGAGCCATGACTTATGATACTATGTCTAGAGCAATGAGAGATTTCATCACAAAGGATAAGACACTGGAGAAGGTGAGTAGCTTCAAAGTTAACAAGAGTGAGAGGGAATCCGAAATGACTTAAAAACTTCAAATTGCTCGTCTAGTATCACCGTTTCTTATGGTAAAATTTTCAGATCCAAGGCAGGACTTGCGGATATCGCTTTTTGGAACCATCAGTTACGACATCATCTACTACTCATATTCAAAGAGGACCTCTGTTCAGCATTGAGAATATTTTGGCAGGTGAAACTCATCGTCGATCATCTTTGAATTTATCAATTGGAAGTTCTAGGTAAGTATCCTAAGCTTTAAGAACCGCTCAATTCTAGGGAAACGGGGGAGGGGGGAAGCAACCAATTATTGCAGAATTCTTCACAAACGTCGTTCGCTGAACATTCATGGAAACTTCACGGCTCCTTGACAAAGCTCCTGGATCCGGCTCCTATATGGATAAACAGATCATCTGCTGCTGCTGAAACAAAAGACACTGGCAACATTCCCTATTCTTTTCATCTTATTGATCTTCTTTTTTCAGCTCTGGATCATCGCCAACATCATCTGCTGCTTCATCTGGAACACCAACGTCATCTACTTCATCAGGGTCACCGACCTCATCTGCCACTTCTTCTTCTCCGACTTCTGGATCTTCTGGACCATTCAACACATCTCCACTGCTGCCAACAAATCCCACTCAAATGGCTCAATTCAACGCTTTCATTGCTCATTTCTCACTTTTGCAAGGTCTTCCACGTGATGTACAAATGGAGTATTTCAACAGGACTCGTTTTATCACCATTCCAAGATTCTAATTTTTTTTCGATTTTTTTTTGTTTTTTAGCCACTATTTTTCATAAAGTTTATTGTCTTTTCCTGAAAGTTTTGAAAAACGGTATTTACTGAAGAGGAGAATATCATGTTAGAATAAACAGGAAAGTTTCTGGAATTCAAGAAGCATTTCAAGTCCGCTTTTCGTTAGAACCAGGAACTCCGAGCTACTTTTTCGGATTTCTTGTAAAATTGGTTTTTCAGCTACTCATAACAATTTTTTCATCTGCTTCATTCAGAATCGAAATTGTCATAGGGCTGATTCTCTTAATCAGCCGGTTCTTTCCAGTCTATCTGGTTTCATAAAAGCCAGTAATCTATTATTTGGTTCATTTTACCATTTGGTAGTACTCCCTTTTTTATTTTTGTCTTTCAGGAGATATTTGAGATCTCTCTCGGAATCGGCCCAAACACCAAGAGAAATGCTCGCTTCCTGCCCACCGGAATTTAATTCGTGTCTTCAGTTCCCACAAAACGGCCTTATTTTCTCAGTTTTCACGGTTGTTACAGTAGCTCCATTGCATTCTTTCGGCGTCTACTGTATTCTAAAAAAGACACCGGAAAGTATGAAATCTGTTAAATGGACGCTTTTCCATTTCCACTTTTGGAATGTAATATTGGATTTGATGCTCCATTTATTCACAGTACCTATTCCATTATTTCCAACAGCTTCTGGAGTTTATGTTGGGGTATTGAGTAAGATTGAAATAAAGGGAACTATCCAGGTGTTTTTTGTGGTGATGTCTGTCAGTTGTGAGTGATTCCGATTAATTGGGTCTATCACGTGTATGAACTTTTCAGTTGTATGTATCTCTACCACAATGATCTTTGAAAACCGCTTTTCAATTATGAATGCTAAAAACGTCAAATGGAAAAAACTCCGCCGATTTTGGATGTTTGGGAACGTAATCTTTTGTTTTCTTTACATGATTCCGATGATTTTACAAGTACCGGATCAAGATGTTGCAAGAGAATTCGTTCTGAAAGTACACCTAAAAGTTTTTATTGCCAGAGCTGTTATATTTTTCAGAGCCTTCCTTGTGTGCCTGATGGTATCAATATATCTGAAATTATTGTTCCAACTCTTAATCCAATTGTGGTCGTTTCTAGTGCCACCACATTCATTGCCGTCGTTTTTGGTCAAATAATAATATTTTCAATCATTATCATCAGAAAATTATCATCGGATTTCAAAGCAAAAAGATTGTCTGAAAACACTCGACGTCTTCAGAAAAACATTCTGAATGCGTTAATATGGCAGACAGGTATTCCAGTGGTCTATTTGGTTCTGCCAATGTCATTTGCGTGCTTTTCGTTCTCCACTGGCTATTTCAATATGAAATTGAATATCGCTGCCACCAAAACTGCCTCATTTCATGGGTTAATCTGCACTTTATCTATTATTTTGATTCATAAACCGTACCGGAGTACTGTAACTTTCTGGTCCAGGAAGAAAAGAGTTACTGTAGCAAATGCAATTATGTTATCTACAAATGTGGTTGGAGAATTCTCGAGGATTCATTCTTAAGAGAAAATGAAAGTCTGAATGAAAACTGTTGTTAAATACTGCAACTTGTTTGTTCTTATAAACGTTTTTTTGATAACTTCCTCCAATCAACAAAAGGTCATGCTCGTACAATGCGATTCGGATTTCGCTCTTTTGCTGATGTTTCCTTTCACAAAGACATCAACTAATGAAGTCCTGCAAATTTTCTTCGAAATTTTCTTGCCACCAAAACACATGTTTTTTGAACACCTAAGACATTGTTTTCAAACTTTCTTTGTATATTTATTCATTTATTTGAGACTAATGATAAACATTAGGTAACATGAAGGGGTGACAGGTGAATGAATAGACTGTTAGAACAAGGTCTGAAAAGACAAGGATGACGATGCTTATGAAAACAAGGGAGTCAAAACTTTACATGAATTTTTCGTTATGGCGAAGCAACATGAAGTTGCATCGCATAACGTGACTAAAGAATCGCCCAGCTTCCTCGTTCATATAACCTTTGCTTAAAACTCTTAATCACTTTCAATAGTAGTTTTCAGCTGTCAAATGGCGACAACTTTTTGATTTCCATTTTATTTCCCCATTTCTCCTAACCATATTAACTTGTCTCAGATTTTATCAAAACTACTTTGATGCTGGAAATGCCACCACTTTGCCCTTTGGACTCTTGGATCAAGTCCCCAGATAACGTGCTGATAACATCGATAGCCATGGCTATTATTATAACCCCTTTACATTTAATTGGAGCCTATTGTATCACAAAAAAGACGCCCGGAAGTATGCATTCTGTGAAATGGACATTGTTGAACTTTCATTTCTGGAATGTGATTCTGGATTTTGTAATAAATCTGTTCATGGTCCCATATCCACTGTTTCCAACACCATCCGGAGTATACATGGGAATTTTGAGTGAATTTGGAGTGAAGCCAACTATTCAAGTGTGGATTCTGGTAATGTCGATTAATTGTGAGTGATAGGAATTCAAAAAGTTTCAAATTAATCATTTTAGTTGTTTGTATGTCTACAACAATGATTTTTGAAAATCGGTTTTTTATTCTGAACGCTAAAAATTTGAAATGGAAACGATTTCGTTCATATTGGATGCTTGGAAACATTATATTTTGTTTTGTATACATGATACCTGGATTGTTACAAGTACCGGATCAGGACTGTGCAAGAGAAGTAGTGTTAAAAGTAGGTACTCATAAAATTCCACTTCTTTTCATTTCACAAATTCTTCAGAGCCTTCCGTGCATTCCAGACGGAATACCTTTGAATGAAATTGTTGTTCCAACCCTTCATCCGATTGTTATCATTGCTAGTGCTATCATCTTTTTCTGCGTGGTTTTTAGCCAAATTGTCGCATTCTCACTCATTATTATAAAGCAATTGTCATCGGATTTTGGGGCTAAACGTCTTTCAGATAACACTCGACGTCTTCAGAAGAACATTCTAAAGGCGTTAATCTGGCAGACAGGAATCCCTGTTGTATATTTGGTATTGCCAATGACTTACGCTTGTATCTCCTTCTCCACTGGTTATTTCAACATGGAACTTAACAATATTTGTATCAGAATGGCATCATTTCACGGATTAGTCAGCACTTTATCAATTATATTGATTCATCAACCATACCGGAATACTGTAACAGTCTGGTTCAGGAAGAAAAGGGCTACTGTGGAATGTGCTCCAATGTTTTCCACAAACACTGCTGGAGAGTTCTCCAGAATCCAATTTTAGAAGTCAACGAAAGTCCAATTGGTACACTTAAGAAACTTTTCATTATCTTAAAATGACTCAACTACAACTTCCCCTTTTATATGAACTTTGCAATGAAACTCTTTTTCAATTAATAGCAATAGTAATTTTTCAGCTGCACGAATGAAAATGTGCGTTTCCATAAAATTGACTTCTTGATTTTAATTTGAAGTTTTTCAGACTATTGGATATTAGAAACCTGAATAATATTTGGCACGTTTCATAACTAGACTCCCAGAAGCTGGAAAAAATGTTCGTACGTTGTCCGACGGATTCTACTTCTTGGCTCAAGTCCCCAGATACTGTCCTTATATCCTCTTTTATAATGGCTATCATCATAGCTCCTTTGCATTTACTCGCAGCGTATTGTATCCTAAGAAAGTCTCCTGAAAGTATGAACTCTGTTAAATGGACACTTTTTCATTTTCACTTTTGGAATGTTGTTTTTGATTTAATGTTGAATCTATTCACAATTCCTATCGCATTATTCCCAACTGCTTCGGGGGTATTAGCCGGTGTATTGAGTATAATTGGAGTGAAGCCAACAGTTCGGGTGTGGCTTTTGATAATGTCGGTGAATTGTGAGTCTGAACGAAGGGGAATTCAATCTAATATGAACTTTTCAGTTGTTTGTATTTCCACAACAATGATATTTGAAAATCGATTTTACATATTGAATGCTAAAAATTTGCGATGGAAAAAGTTCCGTCCGTTTTGGATGTTAACAAATATCCTTTTCTGTTTTGTTTTCATGATACCTGGAATTTTACAAGTACCAGACCAAAACTACGCAAGAGAACAAATCCTAAAAGTGAGTTTGTTCATTTTTACTTTTCCTACTCATCTTTTGGTAATTCCAGTGTCTTCCTTGCATTCCTGAAAATATCTCTCCTTCTGAAATTGTTGTTCCAACCCTTGATCCTATGGTTATTATTACCGGTGCAGCCGCTCTCATTTCAGTGGTTTTTGGGCAAATCATAGTGTTTTCAATAATAATTATAAAACAACTATCATCAGATTTTGGAGCAAAAAGATTATCTGAAAACACTCGACGTCTTCAGAAAAATATTCTAAAGGCGTTGATTTGGCAGACAGGGATCCCAGTGATCTATTTGGTTTTGCCAACAGCCTATGCTACTTTTTCGTTTTCCACTGGTTATTTCAATATTTGGCTGAATAATATTTTCACCAAAACAGCTTCATTTCATGGATTAGTCAGCACGTTATCAATTATTTTGATTCATAAACCATACAGGAGTACTGTATCATTCTGGTTTAGAAAGAAAAGGGCTACTGTAGCAAACGCGACAATGTTCTCTACTAATGCCGCTGGAGAGTTCTCTAGAATTCAATTCTAGGCATCGTCATCTTTTTTTTGAAAAATACATGAAGATAATTATTGGTTACTCCTGCTTCAAACCGCTTTTATTTTTTCGCTCACTTTACCAAAGATAATGGTTTCTTGCTCTCCAGAGTCTAATTCTTGGCTCAATTCCCCTGAAACTGTTTTCTCATTTTCTGTTTTCGTGACAGTTACAGTAACCCCTTTACATTTACTCGGAGCTTATTGCATTGTGAAAAAGACACCTGGAAGTATGCGTTCTATGAAATGGACCTTGTTAAACTTTCATTTTTGGAATGTGGTTTTGGATTTAATGTTGAATTCATTCTCAGTGCCTATTCCATTATTTCCAACACCTTCCGGAGTACTGATTGGATTGTTGAGCTATTTAGGAGTTAGACCTACTATTCAACTATGGGGAATGATGATGTCAATAAGTAGTAGGTCAATTTAATCATTGAAAAGTACGGAAACAATTTCCAGTTGTTTGTTTTTCTACCACAATGATATTCGAAAACCGATTTTACATATTGAATACTAAAAACTTGCGATGGAAAAAGTTTCGTTCATTTTGGGTTCTTGCCAACATTACGTTTTGTTTCGCCTATATGATACCAACTATTTTGAAGCTACCCGACCAAGAATATGCAAAAGAATGGGTTTTGAATGTGAGAAACTTCTTTTTTACGCCACATCGTCAACCTATTCAGAATCTTCCTTGTATTCCTCAGTACCTATACTCCGCTGATATAGTTGTCCCAAGCATCGATCAAACTATAATTGTTATCAGCTCCACCGCTTTCATCACCATAGTTTTTGGTCAACTCATAACATTTGCAACTATAATCATAACTCAACTTTCATCGAATTTCGGAGCAAACATGTTGTCGGAAAACACCAAAACTCTCCAGAAAAAACTTTTAAAAGCATTGGTTTGGCAGACTGGGATCCCTGTGGTTTATCTTGTTCTGCCAACTGCCTATGCAACTTTCTCTTTTTCAACGGATTATTTCGATATGAACCTCAATAATTTAGTAGCTAATCTTGCATCTCTTCACGGCCTGGTCAGCACCTTATCCATCATTTTAATTCATCAACCATATCGGAATACTGTAGCAAACTGGTTCAAAAAGAAGACGGTTACTGTAGCAGTTAATGCGCCGATGTTCTCAACAAATACTGCCGAAGAGTTCTCTCGATTCCAATTATAGATATCGTCATCTTATTTGAAAAATAAAAATAATTGTTGGTTGCAATTATTTTTTCTTATTCACACTAGATTTTCGTATTCTGTTATTGCTTCAAAAACGAAAAATGCCCGCTTCCGCTTGTCCAACGGATTCAAATTCATGGCTTACTACTCCTGAAACAGTTCAAATGTTTTCTCATGGTATGGCGGTTGTAGTAGTCCCTCTACACTTACTAGGAGCTTATTGTATTCTGAGAAAAACTCCTGGAAGTATGAATTCTGTGAAATGGACATTATTGAATTTCCATTTTTGGAATGTTGTCGTAGATTTGATGTTGAACGTTTTTGCTATTCCATTCCCTTTGTATCCAAGTGCATCTGGATTTTTATTAGGATTATTCAGTTGGTTTGGGATAAGGCAGACTGTTCAACTATGGTTTTTGATGATGTCATTATGTTGTAAGTTTCCTGAACTTTCAATAACATAAGTCTGGTCATGATTTCAGTCGTTTGTGTCTCCATTCTGATGATCTTCGAAAACCGTTTTCGTCTCCTGAATTTGAAAAAAATGAAATGGAAACGTTACCAACCAATTTGGGTATTGTTAAATGTTGCATTTTGTTTCCTAGTGCTGGTGCCGACTATTCTACAAGTACCTGATCAGAATTTCGCAAGAAAAATGGTATTCGAAGTAAGTTACTTCCTGTTTATAGGGTGAGACGTATTATCTGAATTACTAGGTGAAAAATATGACAAATTCAAAATAACTGTAATCAGTCACTTGATAACTGATTACAGATAACTTCTTATGATTCAGCGTATGAATCACAAAATCCGAATAACAATCATTATCTTTCCAGACTCTTCCTTGTATTCCTGACTTCCTCTATTCCATTGAAATCATCGTACCATGCCTCAACTACCTTGTCATAGTAGTCTCTGCCCTCGTCTTCATCATTGTGGTCTTCGGCCAACTTATAACATTTGCAACATTAATTATTGTCCAGTTGTCAACAAACTTTGGGGCAAACACGCTGTCAGAGAACACGAGACGGCTTCAGAAAAGAATTCTGAAAGCTTTGGTTTGGCAGACTGGGATCCCGATTTTCTACTTGGTCCTGCCAGCTTCGTGTTCAATGATAGCAATTTCAGCGGAGATTTTCAGTCGACGTGGGTCAAAAGATAAGAATGTTTTGTAAAAACTTTATCTTTTCAGCTTTCAACAATATCATAGTTGCGATAACATCACTCCATGGTCTTGTAAGCACTCTCTCCATGATATTGATTCATCAACCGTATCGAAATACTGTAGCATTTTGGTTCAAAAGAAAAAAGACAGGGAATACAACATTAGTCAACATCTATCCAATTTTCTCTACGAATACAGCGGTGGAAGTTTACGTGACTTCATCATAAACTTGATTGTAGTTAATTGAGTTTTGAATAAAACGGAAGTTTATTTTTCATTTTCTTCGATGTTTCAAAGAAAAACGTGTTTTTTTGGAAGTTGTAAATGACGGACAAATCGTAATGAGTAAATTTTCAAATTTTTTGAGCAATAATTGATGTTTGTCTTAAACTTGGTCCTCTATAATTGTTTTAGCTTAATCCTACACCAAAAGTCGCCTTGCAGATAAACAGAAGTCAGAATGACCAGAAAAATCACCTGGGTTTAAAGTGGAAAGTTCAAAGATTTCAGAACTGTTGGGAACACAGAATATATTTTCCAGAAAATTAGTTCAAAGTTACTGTGATGTGCTCTGAAAAAGTATGCTAACCTGAATGCAAAACATCAAAAGATCATTAAATATCATTAAACTTTGCACATTTTCTCAGTTGACCAATTTTTGATATTTTGCATTATAATCGAGTTATACAGGTTTGCAAAACAGCTCAACCAATCTATTACAAAAAGAACAAAAAATCATCGTGCCTAGACAAACTAAACTTTATCAATTTCTGTATTTGCGTCACAAAGAGCTCTTCAATTACAGGTTTCCCCCTACCCTTCCATCAGAAATCACCACGCAGCTGAACTTGAATCAAAATAACCAATATGTTTGCACTCGCCCCAAGTCTCAGACGAAAACGAAACCACCTGAAACTACTTATTAGAATGAATTGCACACCCTCCGTCCAACCTCCTCCCTCTACGAGAGACTAGACTTTTTATTTGATCAATTTACTTTTATTTTCTCTTCTTCCCAATGGTTCCACCTTGCACCGAATCCGATTTATGGCTTAGCCCTCCTGATACTGTTTTGATCTACTCTCATTGTATGGCTGCTACAGTGTTCCCTTTACATGTATTAGGAGCTTATTGCATTCTAAAAAAGACTCCTGCTAATATGAAATCAATGAAATGGACATTGTTGAATTTTCATTTTTGGAATGTGGTCATGGATTTGATGCTGAAAGTTTTTACTATTCCATTTACCCTGTGGCCAAGTGCTTCAGGAGGATTACTTCGTGTTCTTAGTATGATGGGTGTGAGCTTGAAGATTCAATGTTGGGCTTTAGTTATGTCAGTTAGCCGTAAGTTTACTCTGCAATCCTATTAAAGGTCTAAAGCTTTGTTACAGTAACTCTCATCTCTACTATGATGATTTTCGAAAACCGGTTTCGTCTTCTAAACAGTAAAAATGTGTGTTGGAAGAAGTTCCAGCCATTTTGGGTGCTCTTCAACGTACTATTTTGTTTTGTACTTTTAATCCCCACTATGTTAAACTTCCCGGACCAGACTCATGCTAGAGAAATGGTTGTAAAGGTAGGATTGTTTTTTCCAATGACCCGTATAACTACAGTAACCTTTGCAGACTTTTCCTTGCATACCATACTTCCTTAACTCCCTCGAAATTATAGTGCCAAGTCTAGACTCGTCAGTTATCGTCACCACTTCCATTGTTCTAATTATTTTCGTCTTTGGTCAACTAACAATATTTGCTCTGATAATCATAAAACAATTATGGACCAATTTCGGAGTAAACAATTTGTCGCAGAACACCAGGCGACTTCAAAAAATGCTGCTGAAAGCCTTGGTTTGGCAGATAGGGATTCCGATGATGTATGTGGTTTTGCCAACAGCTGGATCAATGATTGTGATTTCACAAAAGATTTATAATATGGGTAAGCTCAAAGCCTTGTTTAGTTTAATTTCAGTTTCAACCCCGTAATTTTTTAATTCATGGGAATGCGATCCAATCGAAACTTGTGTTTTTAGTCCTCAACAACGTTGTCCTGGCTACTGTCTCCTTTCATGGACTTGTCAGCACTCTATCAATGATTCTAATCCATCAACCGTATCGTCATACTGTAATGTTTTGGATCAAACACAAAAAGACTGGCGACACCACAAAACACGCATTTGCAGCGGTCTCTCCTAATACTGTTGTTGAAGTGAACACAATTATTTAATAAACTAGTTTATTTATAAGTTCTGCACTCTTTGTCCGCTCTGAAAACGGCGAAAACACTTCCTAATCCAAGTGGATCACTCTTCTTATTGCTATTCAATTCCACGGTTCCAACGTCGAATTTCTGTAAATTTCAAAATTATGCAAGTATGCTCTATTGGACAATAACAACCTACATTAGTTGGAATATGTGTTTCAGAAATCTTAATTATTGGAACATTGATTTGAAGTCCACCGGTGGTACATCGCCGGCCATCGATCTAAAAATGGAAATGTTGGCTAAATTAAAAATTTCAAAAAAAAACTCACAACAGAAGTTCCACAGAAGTTTGGAATGTAGACGTATGGGGTTACGGAAAACTGAAATTTCAGAAATAAATTTCTTTAAAAGTTCTGAAATCTTACCCAGTCGTGACCCCATCCCTTCATCTCGAAATTTCCATTTTCATCGGTCAATGTCTCCGCCCATTTTCCATCTGCGAACAGATAGTTTTTCTCGAAAACTTGAACGCGTTCGATGGCATACGGCTTTCCATTGCACACCAGATGACCAGATACATGGACAGATCCTTCAATGGAGAAAACGACGGAGGGGAAAAGAATAGTGAGGAGCAGAAGCTGGAAAGAGAAACAATGCGATGGAGCAGCTTTTGAAGAGATAATTGCGCTCAATCGCCAGTATTTAGAGCTTGTCAGATTTACCTGCTTTATCATTTTTTCTTCGAGTTGTTGCAAATTGAAACTGCAGACAATTTCGGATACTTCTCGGGAAATACTGTTTAAAATCCAAGGGATCGAGGGGTTTTAGAAATAGGGCAGTCGGTGTCACGGTAGGGGTTACGCAAATATTCTAATTTTTTTCTGATATTCTCGTTCCAATTTCGTGACGTAATGAATCAATTATTGGAGCACAAACACACATTTATTTTTCCCCATGAGAAAACCGTCTTACTCCCTAATCTCTCTAATCTTTTAATCGGCGATGTCTCCTGATACTGCTACAAAAATAAGAAAAAAACATTTAATGAATTAGTTTATTTATAACTTCTGCATTCTTTGTCCGCTCTGAAAACGGCGAAAACACTTCCTAATCCAAGTGGATCACTCTTCTTATTGCTATTCAATTCCACGGTTCCAACGTCGAATTCCTGTAAATTTGAGAATGATGCAATGTGCTCTATTGGATTATAAAAACTCACATTATCTGGAATATGTGTTTCAGAAATCTTAATTATTGGAACATTGATTTGAATTGCACCGGTGGTACATCGCCGGCCATCGACCTAAAAGTTGAAATGTTGGCTAAATTAAAATTTTCAAAAAAAAAAAACTTACAACAGAAGTTCCACAGTAGTTTGGAATGTAGACGTATGGGGTTACGGAAAACTGAAATTTCAGAAATTCATTTCCAAAAAAGTTCTGCAACCTTACCCAGTCATGTCCCCTTCCCTTCATATCGAAATTTCCATTTTCATCGGTCAATGTCTCCGCCCACTTTCCATCTGCGAACAGATAGTTTTTCTCGAAAATTTGAACGCGTTCGTTGGCATACGGCTTTCCATTGCACACCAGATGACCAGATACATGGACGGCGCCTTCAACGAAGCAGGCGATAGAGGGAACAAGAATAGTGAGAAGCAGGAGCTGGAAAGATAAATGATACGATGGAGCAGCTTTTGTAGGGGCAATTGCGCTTTATTGCCGATATTCTGGACTCAGATTTACCTGCTTTATCATTTTTCTTCGAGTTGGTGCACACTGGAATTGCAGATGATTCCGAATATTTATCGGGGAATAGATTCTGAAAACCAAGGAAACGTGTGAAATCGTGGAGTTTTTGAAAATAAGGCATTCGGTATTACTGTAGGGGTTACGCGAATATTCTTTTTTTTTCTGACTTTTTTGTTTCAATTCACGTTTTTTCTAGTTTCGAGTTCTGATGTAATGTTTTTGAAACACAAATAGGATACCGTTTTAGAAAAACAAGAAACTGTCCCACATTGATATTATTCGCTTGATGAAATTCTGCTCAAAGAAGGACAGACCAAAATTGAAAACATGAGCTTTCCAACAGGATTTTTGAATTGAATGACCCCATCTGGCATGCCCCCTTATGAATTAAATTTAAAAGTAAGTCTCAGAAAACAAAAGACTTTAATATTTTCATTATTTTCAGAAAGGAGCAATAGTTATGAAAAATTTGGATTTGAAGAATTGCATGAGATTGATACGAGATTGATTGTGGAAGAAATGGGCCAACGGGTTTTGAAGTGCAAGTTCGTGAATGGATCCCGCAAGAACACAATCCGTTCTGATCCCGAAAATAAAGCTCCACTACGATCAGAATCTTCCCTTCACCCTTTGTCGTCTGCAGTTCCCAATTTGCCTGTCATTTGCGCTGACGGTTAATAAAGCTCAGAGGCAAACTTTTGACAAAATTGGGTTAAATTTAGATGAGCCCATTTTCTCTCATGGGCAACTTTACGTTGCCCTATCACGTACCACAAGCAGAGAAGGCATCCGGATTGAGTCAGCGACAGGACTCATTAACAATATTGTCTACGAAGGCATTCTATTATAGTTTTGTGTTTTGTTCGTGAAATAAAGTAAAAAATACATTCTGTGTTTCACACTAATTTTGACTATTCATATGCAACCAAGATTTTCCCATTTCAGGTGATGCCAGGAGGTTTAGCCGCTATAGGCGCCGTGAACCGACTGGTCTTAGAACGTTCAACGATTCACGTTTCGCGATTCAAGATCAATCTTGAGTGACGTTGTTTGATAAGGTTGAACCCTGCACTAATATTTTCAGACCTCAAGCTGGTGACCACTGTCTTACTCTATAAACTTTGTTTATCAACCCGTGATCTATGCTGATACTGTGATAAAAACAAAAAATAATCGAAATTTAATAAACTAATTTATTTAGAATTTTCTGCACTCTGTGGTCCCTCTGAGAAAGGGGAGAATAGCTCCTAGTCCAAGAGGCTCACTCTTCTTATTGCTATTCCACAATTCCACGGTTCCAATGTCGAATTTCTGTAAATTTGATGATGTTTTAATCGTGCTCTATCAGATTATAAAAACTTACATTAGTTGGAATATGTGTTTCAGAAACCTTGACTCTTGGAATATTGATTTGGATTCCACCGGTGGTACAACGATTGCCACGGACCTGAAAATTAAAGTGTCATCTAAATTTTTATTTTCTGAAAACTCACAAGAGAAGTTCCACAGTAGTTTGGAATGTAGACATATGGGGTTACGTCGAGCTAAAATTCAGAACTCACCTTTTTCAAAAAAGTCTAAAACCTTACATAATCTTTTCCCCAGCCTTTCATCTCGAAATTTCCGTTTTCATCGGTAACAGTCTCCGCCCATCTGTAATCTGCGAAGATGTAGTTTTTCTCGAAAATTTGAACGCGTTCGTTGGCATACGGCTTCCCATTGCACACCAGATGACCAGATACGTGGACGGCTCCTTCAACGAAGCAGGAGATAGAGGGGACAAGAACAGTGAGCAGTAGGAGCTGGAAAGATTTTGCTCTCTATCGCCGATATTCTGGACTCAGATTTACCTGCTTTATCATTTTCCTTCGAGTTGGTGCAAACTGGAATTGCAGACGATTCCGAATATTTCTCGGGGAATAGCTTTTGAAAACCAAGGAGACGTGGGAAATCGTGGAGTTTTTGAATCGAGGGCAGTCGGTATTACGGGGGGGGGGGGGGTCACGCGAATATTCTTGTTCTTTTTCTCAATTTCATCGTTCCAACACCCGGTTTTACTAATTTCGTTTCGTTTTGTATTGAATCACTTATTAAAGCACAAACGACACACATGTGACAGTTTTAAAAAACAAAAAAAGTGCGGACAAAAACAAAAAAGTAGCCCTAGTTTGGCCCTAGTTTGGAGAGTTATTTAGTTGAAAAGTGAACTCTAGAGAAAGTAAGTTACTGCGCTCTACCGAACATTATTTTCAAAACTTTCAGAAATTCGACATGAGCACAATTGAACTGTACAACAACGATGAATCGAAACGTCTAGGATTTGAATCTGTTTTGTGAGAAGTTTTCATTTCGAAAGCAATGGAATGTAGAGAAAGCATAAAAACCTTTATTAGCTTCACAATTGTCAAATTTAATTTCAGATCATTTATTTTAAGCATCCTTCTTCTTCTTACAGCAAGTATCCTCTCGGAAAAATTTCTTCTCACATTTTTTGAAACTGTGAAGGAATTCTCCTTTTTCACAGCTATTCGACATATTCAGCATGTTTCGATAGCAGGCGATAACGTGGCAAGACGGGTCAAGCTGAAAAAAGCACAATGGAGCGCGTTTTAAGTTAGATTGAAAATGGGATTAAATTTTTCATAAAATTCCACTAGAGCGCTAACACATTAAAATTTGACTCACCTCTAATGGCGGTGCCAACTCGGCCATCGAACTTTTTTTCTTTAACACTGGTGCCTCAGTTGTTTCCTCACTTACAGCCGGTGCTCCAAATGCACCCAGCACAAAACAAATCAAATAAAATAGCACAAGAAATTTCATATTTTTTCAAACAGAGAAATTCAAAAAATCTAAAAATGAACCACCCGTTTTATACCTGACAAAAAGATCATCTAAAATGTATTGGTTGGGAGGGAAACTACTCAAAAATTTAGGAAAGTGTTTTTCATTTCATTTTCGATTGACTTGTAAACAATTGAGGTGGAAAGGGGGAAATCTGTCAAAAAGATTGAATTTCAAGGTTGTTTGACCAAGAAAAAAAAACAAGAAACGTCAAAGGCCAAGAAAATAAATGATGATGTTTGTCCAGATGTTCGGATTTCATAATCATTCCCAAAAATACTTTGTAACAAAAAATGTTCCATATGATGAGAGCACTTTCTCTTCCTGCTGCCTATCCCTCCTTGACCCACAAGAAAAATTGATAACGACCTTTATCAACTCCAATTTTCAGGCGGAGAGATGGCCGAGCGGTCCAAGGCGCTGGTTTAAGGCACCAGTCCCTTCGGGGGCGTGGGTTCGAATCCCATTCTCTTCAGTTCCTTTTTACTTTTTTTATTCGGATAATGAAATTAGGGCGCATTTCCTACACCCACATAATGCAGTACATATTTTCAAGGTTTGTTGCAGGTGCAAATCTTCTAAACTTATTACCACATTTTTTTATCAGCTGATATCAACTTTTATATTATTTTGTTATTCTGCTTCTTCTGCCGAGATTTTGAATAAAGTTGATGTTGATCTCAGTTTTGTTCTGTACATCTAGCAATTATAAATGCACCAAAAGTTCAATGCATGGGTTCTTATGATCTTGAGGCTTGTGAGCTATAATTAGATATATATCACATGAATTCAAAAATTCGAAGAAGAAATTATAAAAAGTTTGGCAACAACTCGAAAAGTTTTCAATTTCATCACGAATTTTCAATTTCTGCACGATTATGCTGTTTTGCATTGGATCCTTAACATTGATATTTGTGAGTTTCCTTCTTTTTGATGCCTAAAACTTCAAGTGCTTTCTAGATCAGCCTATTTGGAGTCTTTGTAAACTCATACTGTCTTTTCAAATTCCTTAGAAAATCGGGAAAGTTCAGTGGTTTCTATAAGCTATGCATCGTGAAAACTATCCCGAATATTGTGATTTGCGCCAGTTTTTTATTCTGGGCAGGACCGCTCACGTTGCTACTAATTCCATTGAAAAATGTACCAAGGACCATAAACAATCTCATGGGACAAATTGCAGGATCAGGAGCGTATGTTTTGGGTAAGGAAATGCGCTCCGATAGACTTTATAGAGCACACTTTTTAGCCCCGATTATCCAGTCTTTTATGGCGGCTAACCGATTTTTTCTATTATTTCTTCCATTATGGAGAATGAAGTTCGCTATTTATCCAGTGACACATTCTGCTATTTTCTTAGGGTTTGTCATAGCAATAACATGTTCCATTATGGGTTTTGAAGGTTAGAAAATCATGAAAAATCCAAATCAAATTCATTGATTTAGAATCTTGCGGCTACATTTTTGACCCAGAACAACTAATTTGGCGTTCTGAAGAAGTGAACTGTGCAGTACAACAGTCCGCAATTATATTTTATTGTATTGTGACACCTACAGTACTCTCGAATTGTCTGAACTTATCATCGGCAATTAAACTGATTTTTGGAAAGGTATCATTAGAGATATAGACGGAGCTTAATGATTATCTTTTAGGTGACAGGGATCACGAAATCAGATGAGAGGAAACGACGAAGAAAATGGGTGAGAATGTTCTTACAGGTATTAAACCATTAGCTAACCTTTGAATCTTTTTTTAATTCCAGAACGTCTTCCAAGACTGTCTTCATGTCATCGATCTTATCAATTGTCGTTACATATACGCTCTTCGGGACGAAACTTGGTTCCAATTTATCTTTTTATCCGTTTCTTTCGTTTTGATTTACTCGTTGGATGGGTATGTTTCTTCGAAATTTTCTACATTGATCAACTTTTTTCAGATTTGTAATGTTCTATTTTCATCGTGATGTACAACCAGATTTCCTAAAACGACTCCTTGTGAAAAACGGGATTCGAAGGAAAAGTAATGCAATCGAGGCGTTTCGATCTGGCAGTTCCATTTAGTCATGCTCTTTTTTCCTCGTTTTGCAAATTATGAAAGATTTTTCTGTCAGTTTCTCATCATCAACAACTCACGTAGCTCCTGATAAGAGTGGCACGTACCACCAGTTATCAGTGATTTTCTATGCACGTACACAAAATAGACACCCTTTTTGTCATTATTGACAGTATTTGAGAAGGAAAAGGAGCTCTTGTGATTAGGCACCAACCATACATCAACGTCTAAAAGTGAACTATAGACCGGATACCATGAGAATCAGATTTGAAAAAGGAAAAAGGATTCTCCCCGGCCGGGAATTGAACCCGGGTCTCGCATGTGACAGAGGCGGATACTCACCACTATACTACCGAGGACACGAGAAAATGTAGAGTGAGACGGCATAAAGGAGAGTACTGCTTGGCGCTAAGGCGTTCATCTGTTCTTGTTACTCGTTGTGTTGCTTTCTGGGCAAGAAAATAGTCGAGGCCTTGTATTTCATAATTCCAGAAGTTAGGTCATATCAACGCCCTTTCTTTACTTTCCATTTCGTTGACAAGCATAGGGCAACAAACCAAATCATAATCACTTCTTTCATTATCTATGATCATTACCCTCTCAAAACTCGACTCCGCCCACTTTTTGTGGGCCGTTTAAAAACAGACAGCCCAAAAGAGGAGACAAACAGTTATTCTGTTCCGTCAGAAAAAAAGTAATCATAAGATCATCATCATGTCTCTGGCTCGTCAAAACTATCACGAAGAGGTTGAGGCCGCAGTCAATAAACAGGTTAGTTGTTTTTAAGAGGGGAAATAGTGTGGTGATAAAGGAGACGCAGATAATGATTCATTGAGAAATTTAAGATAAAATCATTGAGAAATTAGAGAATACTTTTGATGACTGAACGAAATGATTAGGATTCTTATTATAAATGAAGTCTTACTGAGGTTTCCCCACATCCATAGCCCCATACTAACCAAGATTAATTTCAGATCAATGTGGAACTCTACGCCTCCTATGTTTACCTTTCCATGTCTGCCCACTTTGACCGTGATGACATCGCTCTTGGTCACATCGCCGAATTCTTCAGAAAACAATCCGAAGAGGAACGTGGTCATGCCACAGAACTCATGAGAATTCAAGCAGTCCGTGGTGGCAGAGTCGTTATGCAGAATATCCAGAAGCCGGATAAAGATGAATGGGGTACTGTTCTGGAAGCATTCGAAGCTGCTTTAGCTTTAGAGAGAGCAAACAATGCATCACTGTTGAAGCTTCACGGTATCGCCGAGCAAAGAAATGATGCTCATTTGACCAATTATATTCAAGAGAAGTACTTGGGAGAGCAGGTTGATAAAAACTGAAAACTGCAAGTCATATTAATTTTTTCAGGTTCATTCAATCAACGAATTCGCCAGCTACATCGCTAAAATCAAGAGAGCTGGTCCGGGGCTTGGAGAATATCTTTTCGATAAAGAAGAATTCTCCGACTAAATTATCCCTGTAATATTATTGTACATATTTGAATAAATTATTTTGAGCGAAAGTTATTTTTTTTTTGGCCAATTAATTCATGGAGGTTCCCTAGAGTCAAGCTGTAATCAGGAGACTCGTCGGGTATCTAATGTTGGGCAGTTAGGATTTCTTTTTAGTTCTTAAACTCCATGGAGGTTCCCTAGAGTCACGCTGTAATCAGGAGACTCGTCGGGTATCTAGTGTGGGTAGTTAATAATTCTTTTTAGTTCTTAAACTCCATGGAGGTTCCCTAGAGTCACGCTGTAATCAGGAGACTCGTCGGGTATCTAGTGTGGGTAGTTAATAATTCTTTTTAGTTCTTAAACTCCATGGAGGTTCCCTAGAGTCACGCTGTAATCAGGAGACTCGTCGGGTATCTAATGTTGGGCAGTTAGGTTTTCTTTTTAGTTCTTAAACTCCATGGAGGTTCCCTAGAGTCACGCTGTAATCAGGAGACTCGTCGGGTATCTAATGTTGGGCAGTTAGGTTTTCTTATGAGTTCTTAAACTCCATGGAGGTTCCCTAGAGTCACGCTGTAATCAGGAGACTCGTCGGGTATCTAATGTTGGGCAGTTAGGATTTCTTATGAGTTCTTAAACTCCATGGAGGTTCCCTAGAGTCACGCTGTAATCAGGAGACTCGTCGGGTATCTAATGTTGGGCAGTTAGGTTTTCTTTTTAGTTCTTAAACTCCATGGAGGTTCCCTAGAGTCACGCTGTAATCAGGAGACTCGTCGGGTATCTAATGTTGGGCAGTTAGGTTTTCTTATGAGTTCTTAAACTCCATGGAGGTTCCCTAGAGTCACGCTGTAATCAGGAGACTCGTCGGGTATCTAATGTTGGGCAGTTAGGTTTTCTTATGAGTTCTTAAACTCCATGGAGGTTCCCTAGAGTCACGCTGTAATCAGGAGACTCGTCGGGTATCTAATGTTGGGCAGTTAGGTTTTCTTATGAGTTCTTAAACTCCATGGAGGTTCCCTAGAGTCACGCTGTAATCAGGAGACTCGTCGGGTATCTAATGTTGGGCAGTTAGGATTTCTTATGAGTTCTTAAACTCCATGGAGGTTCCCTAGAGTCACGCTGTAATCAGGAGACTCGTCGGGTATCTAATGTTGGGCAGTTAGGTTTTCTAATGAGTTCTTAAACTCCATGGAGGTTCCCTAGAGTCACGCTGTAATCAGGAGACTCCTCGGGTATCTAGTGTGGGTAGTTAATAATTCTTTTTAGTTCTTAAACTCCATGAAGGTTCCCTAGAGTCACGCTGTAATCAGGAGACTCGTCGGGTATCTAATGTTGGGCAGTTAGGTTTTCTTATGAGTTCTTAAACTCCATGGAGGTTTCCTAGAGTCACGCTGTAATCAGGAGACTCGTCGGGTATCTAATGTTGGGCAGTTAGGTTTTCTAATGAGCTCTTAAACTCCATGGAGGTTCCCTAGAGTCACGCTGTAATCAGGAGACTCGTCGGGTATCTAATGTTGGGCAGTTAGGTTTTCTAATGAGTTCTTAAACTCCATGGAGGTTCCCTAGAGTCACGCTGTAATCAGGAGACTCGTCGGGTATCTAATGTTGGGCAGTTAGGTTTTCTAATGAGCTCTTAAACTCCATGGAGGTTCCCTAGAGTCACGCTGTAATCAGGAGACTCGTCGGGTATCTAATGTTGGGCAGTTAGGTTTTCTAATGAGTTCTTAAACTCCATGGAGGTTCCCTAGAGTCACGCTGTAATCAGGAGACTCGTCGGGTGTCTAGTGTGGGTAGTTAATAATTCTTTTTAGTTCTTAAACTCCATGGAGGTTCCCTAGAGTCAAGCTGTAATCAGGAGACTCGTCGGGTATCTAATGTTGGGCAGTTAGGTTTTCTTATGAGTTCTTAAACTCCATGGAGGTTCCCTAGAGTCACGCTGTAATCAGGAGACTCGTCGGGTATCTAGTGTGGGTAGTTAATAATTCTTTTTAGTTCTTAAACTCCATGGAGGTTCCCTAGAGTCAGGTCTGTAATCAGGAGACTCGTCGGGTATCTAGTGTGGGTAGTTAATAATTCTTTTTAGTTCTTAAACTCCATGGAGGTTCCCTAGAGTCACGCTGTAATCAGGAGACTCGTCGGGTATCTAGTGTGGGTAGTTAATAATTCTTTTTAGTTCTTAAACTCCATGGAGGTTCCCTAGAGTCACGCTGTAATCAGGAGACTCGTCGGGTATCTAATGTTGGGCAGTTAGGTTTTCTAACGAGTTCTTAAACTCCATGGAGGTTCCCTAGAGTCACGCTGTAATCAGGAGACTCGTCGGGTATCTAATGTTGGGCAGTTAGGTTTTCTAATGAGTTCTTAAACTCCATGGAGGTTTCCTAGAGTCACGCTGTAATCAGGAGACTCGTCGGGTATCTAGTGTGGGTAGTTAATAATTCTTTTTAGTTCTTAAACTCCATGGAGGTTTCCTAGAGTCACGCTGTAATCAGGAGACTCGTCGGGTATCTAGTGTGGGTAGTTAATAATTCTTTTTAGTTCTTAAACTCCATGGAGGTTCCCTAGAGTCACGCTGTAATCAGGAGACTCGTCGGGTATCTAGTGTGGGTAGTTAAGCATTCTTATGAGTGAAAAATGAGTTAAAGTTGCAGGAAGTGGTAAGGTTGCATCAGGTCCGGTACTATCGTTACATAATCTTTACGAAGCTCTAGTCAAAATTACCTATCGTTCCCATCTCATGGGTGTTCTGCCCGTTTTGCGCCTTTGATCCGATTAATCCGTCCATCATTTCGAAAATCTGAAAATCGATATTTTCAAGCAATGTTGTAATGACTTATTCTTACCTGCTGCTTTGTTCTTGCATGGTTTTTCTCCATAAAAAAAGCATATCGTTTGTGAGAGAAGACGGAACTGAAAATAATCAATAAGAACATACGTAAGGACAGACACAAATGTAAAACGAGAACGAAAGAAAAATGATGGGTCACCCTTTCTGAGGAGTGATGAGAGAATGAAGGAGTGGTGTACAAATAAGAAAGATTATGGAGGGCGGAGTGGGCGGAGTCAGAAGGGCAATAGACGCTGCGTACTCATTTACTGAGGGGGTGAATAAAAAGAGAACGCAGGGCGGTGTGCCAAATAGATATATGGAGGAAATAAAATTTACAATGGCATGGTAATCTGTTGAATGTGAAGGAAAGACAAGGGGAGGGACGATTGTAAAAAAATGTGAATTTGGGAAAAAGGTGAAGAGGGATTTCAAAAAGTATTGATTTTTGATGTTGTATGATATCATAATTGATAGATTGGAAATACCAGAACTCGAAAACAATCAGCTTTTCTAATCATAAGTTTGGAAAGGCTGGTCTCTAGACTTTGAAATTTTCCCTTCTGAATTTCCTTTTTTTTCAAATTTTTTTCTTTTGAAAATGACATCAACATGCATCTCAGAACACACTGGTTACTTTTCCTCTCCAAACTTTGTATCGTTATCATTTCATATCATTACTGGATTAGCCACTCCAATCCACGCTCTTGGTTTGTATTTTTTATTATTCAAGACTCCTGAACAAATGAGATCTGTCAAATGGTACCTGGTTATGCTCCAATTCTGGATAGTCATTTTTGATTATATTTTTGGCTTATGGACAACTCCACTTTTTCTATTTCCAGCCATCGCTTATATTCCTCTTGGCATTTTAGATTATCTAAATGTTCCAAGTGTCGTTGGGGTGATATCTATAGTGGTCACAATTGGATGTAAGCAAAGCCTGAATTAATTTGTTTCTCAGAATGATTTTCAGATGTTATAATTTCCATAACTTCCGTGTTCGAGAACCGATTCCATACAATTTGCTTGTTTCGTTGGAAACCATTTTGGACCAAATTCAGATTTTCCTGGCTAGTAGCACATTACATAATGGTCCCTTTTGTGTATTCTCCTTTCTTGTTTTCAATTCCAGAACAAACCGGAGCAAGAAAAGTGCTTTTTGAAGTTGGAAAATGCTTTCTACCCCGAGAACTCTCCATTTATAACATCTTTCAGAAACTTCCATGCCTTCCATCTTATATTTACGAAGCCCCAATATTTGTGGCCAACGATTCCATCAGCTCTTTTCTAGCAGTTGTAATATTTTTTGTTGTGATTGTATCTTCTGAAAATGTTTTATTTATCACTTTTCTGATTCGAAACAATTCTAATCAGAGGAATACAGTATCGCAAAAAACTCTTCAAATGCAAAGAAAGCTGTTTAGAGCTTTGGTTATTCAAGTAACAGTTCCAATTGTTTTGTTTCTGTTGCCTCTTTCTTATTTCTTATATGCGGTTTTCACGGAGTATTATAATCAAATGTTCAATAATTTATGTATTATACCAGTTTCTATGCATGGATTTGTTTCTACAATTGTTATGATTTTGGTTCATGGTCCATATCGAAACGCGTTATTGGGATTCTTCAAGAAAACAGAGGCACCATCGAGGGAAATGTCCGTACAGAAACATTTTTCATTATTCGTTAGACGAAGATCTACAGTGGTGATAAATTCCTGAGTTTTACTTTGTTTATTTTTGAAAACTGAACTTTCCGTGAGCTTCATCAATTTTTTGTGTACCTCAAAAATACACATACCCTTTAAGACCCATGTATTTACTTCCTTGCGGATGACGAGAGAAATTGAAGTATATACTCTGAAACATAAAACATCACTTTCTTCAAACCACGTTTAATAAAACAATGAATTTCACTGAATCTTCAAACTATCTAACGTCGCCCAATTTTGTGTCTTTATCATTTCATATTATCAATGGATTATCCACTCCCATCCACATTCTTGGCCTATACTGTTTGCTTCTTAAAACCCCTGAACAAATGAACTCGGTGAAATGGTACTTACTTGTGCTTCATATTTGGATTGTGATAAATGATTATGTGTTCAGTATCTTGACTATTCCATATTTCTTATTCCCAGCAGTGGCTTATATCAATTTAGGCTTGTTGGGATATTTAGAGGTTTCAGGCGTATATGGAGTTGTTTTTATTATGGTTTCAATTGGATGTAAGTCACGGAGACACGTGGTCCCTCAACAGATCATGTTTCAGACGTGATCATCTCGACAACTGCGGTTTTCGAAAATCGATTCCACGTGGTTTGCACGTTTTCCTGGAAACCATACTGGACCAGACTGAGACACGCTTGGTTAGCCATTCACTATATTTTGGTCCCTGTTACTTTTTCCCCTTTTTTGTTCCTAGTTCCGGAGCAAACAAGCGCTAGAAGAACACTTTTTAAGGTGGTTTATAGATATTTGTTTCTAGCAGTACCAACATTTTCAGAACCTCCCCAACTTGCCTTCTCATGTCTATGAGTCCACAATTTTTGTTGCGAACGAATCCATTAGCTCATTTGTATTCCTAATTGTCTTATTCATCACAGTCACTTTTTCGGAAGATTTCATATTCATAGTTTTTCTTATTCGACACAATCATATGAAACAGAAAACCATGTCCCAGCGGACTTTCGAAATGCAGAAAAGGTTGCTAAGAGCCTTGGGAATTCAGATTGGAGTGCCAGTTATTCTATTCTTATTACCTCTCAGTTATTATCTATTTTCGGTCCTTTCCGGTTTTTATAGCCAATCTTTAAACAATATATTCATAATTCCGGTTACAATGCATGGCTTCGTGGCTACTTCAGCTATGATCTTGGTTCACGGACCTTATCGGAAGGCAATATTGAATATCTTCAGAAAGCCTGGAGCACAATCCAGAGAAGTTTCTATACAAAAGCCTATGGCATATTTTATGAGATTGAAGTCTACGTTTGTGATAAATAATTGAATAAAATAATAATTTACAAACATGTGTTTGAGATCATAACAGAATTTGAAACTATTGGTACAAGATCATAAAGTTACTTTCTAATTTTTTTTGTTCTGATCCTGTTGCCTCTTTCTTATTTCTTATATGCAGTTTTTACAAATTATTACAATCAAATGTTCAATAATTTGTGTATTATACCAGTTTCTATGCATGGATTTGTGTCTACAATTGTTATGATTAAGGTTCATGGTCCATACCGAAATGCATTTTTGGGATTCTTCAAGAACATAATAGATTCCTCTGTAAGACGAAGATCTACAGTGGTGGTAAATAACTGAGAGTTATACCGCTAAATCCTTTGAAGTATGGAGAGTATAATCATGAGACCTCTAAACCTAAATAAATACATGCACCTTTAAAATTACACATCACAAATGCCGTTTGCGCCTCAATCCATTTTATAAGATTTTATTGTCTTTTGTGTGAAAACGTCTCTAGGCAACTTTCCACGATGTGAAATACCAAGTGAGATAAACTAAACGCAAACTTTAAAGAAAGCGGAGTTGTTGGAAGCGACACAATAGATCATTCCTGTCGCCAACTTTCATTAGCTCTTTTTCCAAACACAGATCATTGTGCTAAAATTTTTTATGCTCGAAAGTTTATCAAAAGTTAATACTAGGAAGTTAAAACAGAGATGTTTGTCTTTTTTGAATGTTAAAAAACAGCATAACATTTACGTTCTGGCAAATATGCACACCGTCATTACAGAAAAATATCACGATTACTTCTCTCAAGAAATAAAATAATTCATTCTTCTAAAATGTTGGAGAATTGGTCTGATAAAGTAACTATTTATTGGGATTTTATTCAAGGACCATTCAGTCTTTCAGCAAATCTTCTTCTAATTTATATAATTCTAAAGTACACACCAGAGTCAACAAAAACTTATGCGTGAGTTGTAAAAACTTTAAAAAAATAAAGACTGTTTTGATGTTTAGATCAATAATATTGAATATCTCAGTTGCTGATTGCATGAGCTTGATAGGAGTTTTCTTATCATCAGCAAGGTTTCTAACCAATTATTTATTTTGCAAAAAGTTTTAATTGACTTCAGAGTGATTCCCAGAGACAATGAAATGTTTTTAATCTTCAGAGGAGCGTGTATCTATTGTTTTAATAATAATTTTGAACTAAAATCGAAAATTTGTCTTTTCTGTAAGTTTTAATTTATTTACCGTAACTCAACCGGGCTTTTCAGTTTATTCAATTCGAGTCCAATTTTATATATTAAACCAATTTATTTTGATTTTTTCATACATTTATCGTATGCTAATCGTCACTCATCCGTTGAAGAGAATTGATAGAAAAAAAGTTGTCTACGTTGGATTGATATCCTACAGCTCTTGTCATTTTTGTTTTTTCGTATGTCAAACTATCTCACATTAAATTTTCTTCAATTTCAAAAATTCAGATCTTTGTCTGCTTTAACGCATTTCAACCAATGGATGTCATTGATAGAGCTATCTCAAAATACGAACCAGATATTGTGCGTTCTGGTGCCACATACAATGGAGTTATTGATCTGAATGATCCTTTTAATGCATGTAAGGAAACATTGAAATCCGAAAAATTCTTGATTCGCTTTCAGTTTTTTCTCTTCTATCCATCTATACTCCTCTGTTTGTCATCATAATAGCTGTTTTCTGTCACTGGAGAATTATCAGCTTTTCGAAAAAATATCAATACTCTGAAAGCGTCCAAAAATTGCATCGCTCTCTGAAAATGGTATAGTCTTCATGTGACCGATTTCAAAATGAATTCAGGTTTTCTCTGCTCAAACAATTGGTCCTCTCTTATCATTCTTCACAAGTGTACTGTATTTATTAGCAAATAGTCAGATGGGAGCTTCTCCTGATACTATAACAATCTTGGAAAATTCAATGTCAAGACCTGCTATTGTCATGACAATTGTAAATCCGATTGTTACTTTATATTTCATAACTCCATACAGAGTGGTGGTTCAAAGATGGCTTTCCATATATCCTACGAACGTGATTAGAGCTCCTTTGCCAAGTTCGACCACTACAACACAGCCAATCATTGCATTATAAGACATTCCTCATTTCATGTTTTGTGTGCATTTTCATCATTTGGAAGCTCAAAATGCAAAATTTGTTTATATTTCGACGCAAAACTTCATTTAAATTTTTGAAATGACAATAGCATTTGCATATATCCAAATAAACTTTCTATAGTTTCGACGAGACATTTTGAGATCTCACACTCTTTGCTTTGTTAATACTGGTCAGAACAGAAACGTTGAGAAATTGCATTTTATTTTATTCTTTTCGCATTTTAGAACTCACTATTAAAAAGAAGTGAGCAGTATTTTCAAAACAAAAATCTAAAAACTGATAGAAATTAGATTTTGAAATGGAAAGAAGGCCGTCAGATTCTCGGAAACGGCCACGGTGGGTTCACTCCCAGGCTCGCCTAAATATTTTTTTAAAGCTATCAAATAACTGCCTGAAAGTTTCAGAAAGTTGTCCACGAGCCGTTAAAAAATCGAATTTTCAGATTGGCAATCTCTAATAGAACTGCATCTCCAGTAAACCTGTACTCTGGAAAGTATTTGGACGGTAACATTAACAATAAAGCGACGTGCTGGTTTATGGTGTTTTTCTTCTCCAGAGTAGACTCCTAAAAACAGTTTTTTTGAGCAGATTTTCAGTGAAGAAAATCAAAAAAGAAATCAAAATGTTTCCGTTCAAATTTTGTTCTTTTCAGTGTTTCTATGAAACTTTTTTCTTTTCAATGTTCCTTTTATTCTTATTTCTGAATCACTTTTCATTGTTCATGATGTCTAGACAATTTCAAAAAAAATAAATGTTCCCTGTGCTTTTTTTTTCATTTTTCACTTTTTTTCCATTGAACTTCCAGAAAAAAAAAGTCCTAAAAAATTTATCAGATTAGCGCGCCATATCAATTCATGGCTAATCGACCAAAACAAGAAACAGGAATCCTTTCTCCATTTTCTATTTGATGAACTACATTTTACTTTCTTCCGTCTTCCCATTTTTAAGTTTCATTTTGTTATTAAGCATATCGATATAAATCACTTTTATCACTGAACGTCTTCATGATAAATTTTCGAAATTTTCATTTTAGAATTCGTCCCTCCCGACGACTAATTTGTATCATTGGCCTTTTCTTTGATGTGATGTTGTGTATCAATTTCTCTTTCGACAGATAGATAAATTGTGAAATTGATCACTTTTGTTTTTCACTGACCTCTTCTTATCGATCACTTTTCCCATTTTTTTTCGTTGCCCGGTTCGTCGTAACTTTTAAAAACGACCAGAATAGAAAAAACAACATATTTATCTAAAATTTTGATAACCCAGAAAAATATCTAGGGAATAATAAATTGAATATGGATAGTGACGTCTTCTGAACTATCCTGAACGCTTTGATCGGTCCTGATTGTTCCTGACCAGTGTTGATGGCTTCTCATTAACCTTGATTGAAGTTTTGATCAGCCATAATTGAACTTGATAAATTCTGATAAATTGTGATAAATTGACATCATTTTAGGTCTATTATAATCCGTTTGGATCAAAAAGTAGCTTAATTGGTACCAAAAATTCAGATTTTTTGTTTTAGAAAAGTTAATTTTTTGTAGTTTTAGGATTTTTTGTGTCTTTTTCGGTCCATTATAACCAGTTCCAATCAATTTTCAATTTCGGATTATTCTGATAAATTTCGATTCGAAGTGATCGAATTACGTCTATTTAAAACTTTTATCAACCACTGCTACCAAATCGTTTTATTTTTCAGATGTCATCCAAACTATTCGTTTTCCTACTGATATGTTATGCAACTGCAGATAAAGTGGAAAAGGAAGGGGTTCATAAGAGTTATAAGGTAAGTTTATTAGGGCGAAAAAAATGGAAAAAAAAAGGTTTACTGAGTTTTGGCAGACATCGAAAATGGAAGAAATCGTTTATGAACAAAAAATAATAAATTTTTCTCCTTTAAGAACCCCTTTTAAATTATTCCTAATCCTCCTTTTCCTCCATCAATCTATCAATCTCCAACGTTTAGATCACAAACATTCACATGTCCAAAAATCATAATTTTCCTGTTCCTCTTTCTTTAAGCTTCCTTGCTTTAAAAAGCCTCTCATTATATACACCCATCCATCCGATGCCTAAATCCGGATTCTCCTCTAGCAAATGATTCTAACAGTTTGAACCCAAATGATGATGTCACATCTATAGATACATCAAGATTTCTTTCGTTTCTCTTCCATTTTTGATCACGTCATTTATTCATTCAAAGCTTTTGCCTTCTATCGTTTTGAACGTCAAACAATCAAAGATTGTGAGGGGCCGGACTTTAGTTTATGAAAGGGATGAAAATGGATAGAAAATTAGATATAGTGATATTTCTGGAAGCTAATGGGAACGCATGAATATGGATTGGCTGAGGTTGAATTTTTAGCTTCTTTTGAATTTGAATTTTTTTTAAAGAAAAATTGAATATTTTCAGTTATTCAACTGGAATTGGAATGATGTTCATCAGGTGTACGTCATTACCACGTGGCTTCTTGTGGCATCATTGGCCAAAATTTGTAAGTTAAACACTTTCTTTCAGAAGGAATAAGCTTATTTTTCAGTATTTAACCTTATGAAACCATTATCCAAATGGCTTCCCGACTCTTCTTTACTTATCATTGTCGGTTTGGCTCTTGGATGGGGGCTTCATCAAACCACGTTAAGTGGAGCAAGACTTGACTCACATGCTTTCTTCCTCTATCTACTCCCACCTATCATTTTTGATGCAGGTAGAGTTCAAATAATTTGTGACCTCTTGTGTAATCATCAGTCTTTTTTGCAGGTTACTTCATGCCAAATCGAGCTTTATTCAAAAATTTTGACTCTGTTCTGGTCTTTTCTGTTATTGGCACTCTATGGAACACATTTGCAATTGGCGGATCTCTTCTCATAATGGCTCAATATGATCTTTTTACAATGCAATTTACTACTTTTGAAATTTTGGTTTTCTCGGCGTTGATCTCTGCAGTGGATCCAGTGGCTGTGATAGCTGTTTTTGAGGAGATTCATGTCAATGAGTTTTTGTTTATCAATGTGTTTGGAGAGGCTCTGTTCAATGATGGGGTTACTGTGGTAAGTTTTTAAGCAAAATGATTTGAATGAGAGATTAAAGAAAATGTGCTCTACTGGCGAGGGCGTATAACTGTCAAAACAATCTTATCAATTAACTCAGGTTCTCTACCAAATGTTCAAAAGCTTTGCCCTCATCGGATCTGAAAACTTGTCTCCCTGGGATTATGCCACCGGCGGTCTATCCTTTTTTGTGGTCGCTATGGGCGGAGCAGCGATTGGTATCATATTTGCAATTGTTACCAGTTTGGCTACAAAGTGAGTTATCAGATTTCAGAAAAAATGAATATGAAATAGTTTTTAGGTACACGCAGGAGATCAGAATTTTGGCTCCAGTTTTCATCTTTCTACTTCCATACATGGCTTACCTAACTGCTGAAATGGTATCCCTATCTTCGATCATAGCGTGAGTCGCCTATCCACACTTTTTTCCAATCAATATTCAAAAAATTTTCAGAATCGCCGTTTGCGGAATGCTCATGAAACAATACATCAAGGGAAATATCACCGAGGCTGCTACCAATTCCGTCAAATATTTTACCAAAATGCTCTCTCAATGCTCCGAGACTGTCATTTTTATGTTCCTAGGACTGTCCACATTTTCTTCTGAGCATCATATTGATTTCATTTTCATCGGTGCCACCCTCTTCTTTTGTTTAATCTACAGAGCTATTGGAGTGGTTGTTCAATGCTATATTTTGAACAAATTCCGCGCCAAACAGTTTGAAATTGTCGACCAATTCATTCTTTCTTACGGTGGACTACGTGGAGCTATTGCATATGGTCTAGCAGTCTCAATTCCGGCTTCCATAACGGCTAAACCCATGTTTATCACAACTACTATCGCAGTAATTTATTTCACAGTATTCCTTCAAGGAATAACTATAAAACCATTGGTTCATTTCTTAAAAGTAAAAAGAAAGGAGGAAAGAGAGGCGACAATGGTAGAAAGTGTATACAACAAGTATATGGATTATATGATGTCAGGAGTAGAAGACATCGCCGGTCAACGTGGTCATTACAGTTTTATCGAAAAGTAAGTTCTTTTTATTTGGAGAGAAAATGACATCAATAATAAATTTCAGCTTCGAAAGATTCAATGCAAAAGTGATCAAGCCAGTTTTAATGAGACATGAAACCCGACAAAGTTTTGATGCCACTTCAATCATCCGTGCTTATGAAAAGATCACCTTGGAAGATGCTATCAAGCTAACAAAAGTCAAAGGTGCTTTACAAAACAAGAGGCTTGAGAAAGTCAAAAGTGAGAATCGAATTGCCCCGGAGCAACAGACAGTGACACCAAAAGATATGCAATTGGCAAGAGTAAGTTTTCCTGGCTGATAGATCCAAAAAGAATATGTTCAGGTCATGGCATCTGGAGAAAACATTGAACAGCTTTACACTTTGTTCAGTGACCTACTCGATAAGAAGCTCGGTGAGTTGAAGAAACAAGCTGATCGTATCGATAACACTAGTGAGGATGATATTCAGGACGACTACATGGCTGAAGTGGTAAGAATCGATTTTGAACACGCCCCGTATCATCTTATTTTATCAGGGATCTCACGCCAATCTCCGATCTATGCACCAAAGTGCTGACCAGCTAACATCGGATTCACTTTTCCATCGTGGTAGCCGTCGTTTATCTACTGGAGATCTCCGAGGAAATGCTAGAGATTCGAGAAAACAGAAGCATTCAATGTACGAATTGAGACATGTTTGAGGAAATTAGTGGGTTAGATTAATTGGAAATTGCTTTTTTTCGCTGATAACGGATAATAATATTAATAATGAACTTTTGAGATATTTTGTGAGCCAGAATCAGAACTATTTTTGAACTAGGTGAAGACGAGAAAAAAAGGTAATATTAGGTTGACTCAGCAATTTTCTGTTTTATGTCATAAACTCCGTTATGATGCTATCCTTTTCATTTTAAATAACATTTGGTGTTATGGAAATAATCGTTCCTTGAGAATAGACTTGGACTTCTTGCTTCCTGAACTTCTCCAGTCTCAAAAGTTTGTAACAATAATCTCTATAAGGCTTGTGAATCCAAATCATGACAATAGTTGAAGAAAGTCCATTGAATGAAAATATAACAAAGCCAATATTATTTGCAGTTTGGCTATAAAACTTGCATAAAACAGATGAGAAGAAATAGATAATAGGTACTTGAATACTGGTCATATAGACAGATACCTGGGAGGGTAACGTTGAACTGGGGGGTAAAGCTAAGAAAAAAGGTCACCTGAATATAAACTGCATATAAAAAGTTCCGTTGCATTTTCAGTGTGTGCTCAGAAAATCTTGCAGTTTTCTTCAATTTTTCCAGTCCTTTCTTCATAAGGGTTATGAAAATAAAAGCTTGGGGTACTATATAAACAATGACCATGAAACAAGGCAGAGTTATAGTCCGAGGATCTAGGGAGATAACATAGATATCAGCATTACGAATATAATCAGGGACATCGCCAAGCATCTGGAGTTGCAAATCCGTACTAAATAATGAAAAACTCTTACCGTAAGAACTGCTTCAATAGCCATTTTCTGTTCAGGTGCCATTAGGAATGATGGGATACACCATATGAAACAAATAAAATAATTTAAAAACGAGAGGAATAACCTATAGTGACGCCATTTGGTGTTCTCAGCGAAAACTATGAAATATCGGTTTTCAAATATTGTGATGACAGAGGCGGAGACAACTGAATTTTATGAAAAATTAAAAATAAGAGTTTTCTAGAAAATACCTGCTAGAGAAGTTAATATCAAGTATGCCTGAACTTCCATTGGTGTTCCAATGTCTTTCAAAATCCCATATGGAATTCCAGCTAGTGCTGGGAACAGCATATAGGGAACAGCAAGTACAGTAACCCCATAATCCAAAACCATACACCAACAATGAAAATTTAACATAATCCATTTGACAGATCCCATTGTTTTGGGAGTTTTCAGGAGGATACAATAGATGCCGAAAATATGAATAGGAATTGCAAGAATTGTGATGAAATGTAAAGTGTCAGTGAGAACTTTTGGGTGTTCTAGGTACATTGAGAACCCAGAATATGCGGAAATTTGTTTTAATATCAGTATGAAGTAGACGCGAAAAACAAAAAGTAATCATAGACTGCTAAAAGCCTTTTTACAAAGTCTTCTGACCAAAATATCAATTTGATGAAAATGAAAGTCTAGTTTGAAAACCTGTGTTATGATGTAATTTTTCTCAAATTTTGAACAAAAAAAATCGAACAGAAAACTTCAGTAAAAGCTAAACAACATTAGGAGCTACAGAAATGATAGTGACATGCGATTCCACTGGAGCTACAGGTTTTTTAAATTTTTCCAGTTTAAAAAGTTTAAAACAATAGTCCCGATAAGGCTTGTGAATATAAATCATAACAATCGTAGATGATAATCCATTGAATGAGAATATAATGAAAGCGAGATTATTGGCAAATTGATTATAATATTGTATGAGAATAGCTGTGAATACATAGATAACAGGGACTTGAATACTTGTCATGTATATTGCTATCTGAGGAAACTTGGAATGAAACTTTTCAAAAAAAAAATGAATAAAAGGTACCTGAATATAAACTGAATACAAGAAGTTACGTTGCATTCTCAGTGTGGTCTCAGAAAATCTTGCAGTTTGTCTCAGCTTTTTCAGACCTTTTTTCATAAGGGTGATAAAAACAAAAGCCTGGGGGACTATGGCGGAAACTATTAATATACACGGATAAGTGATAGTACGTTTGTCAAGTGATATCACGTAAATATCACCATTGCGGATGTAATCAGGAACAGGACCAATCATCTGGAGTGAGCATTGTTTCACGTCAGAGTGCATCTACTGATACTTACTTTCAAAACTTCCGCTCTTGCCATTTTTTGATCTGGCACAAACCAATAAGCAGGTAAACTAAATGTAGCTGCGAAAAAATAATTGAAAATCGACAGTGCATATCGATATTTTTTCCATTTCGTATCCTCGGCGAACACTATGAAATAGCGATTCTCAAATATTGTGATGACAGAGGCAGAGACCACTAAACTCATATTTTTTAAAATAAAAATTATTAAGAAGTCCAGAATTACCTGCCAGTGATGTTAATATTATATATGCTTGAGGTCCAGTTGAAACCCCTAACTCACTTAAAACCCCATAAGTGATTCCAGCCAACCCGGGAAATAAGCACAAGGGCACTACAAGTACAGTAACCCCATAATCCAAAACCATACACCAACAATGAAAATTTAACATAATCCATTTAACAGATCCCATTGTTTTGGGAGTTTTCATTAGAATACAAAAAGTTCCGAATATATGAAGGGGAATAGCCAAGACAGTGACAAAATGTAGAATATCAGTGAAAACTTTTGGGTGCTCCAGGTACATTTGCATGATAGGGGAGAGATTGGAGTATGTTGTGTGAAGCAAGTCAGAATAAATAGATTAGACGGAGAACAGGAATAATCATAGGTTAGGGTAAAAGCCATTTTATATTTTCCATGATCAAAATATCATTTAGGCTGGCGCCTAGTTTTGGGTGCTAAGCACAAAACAGAACATTTTCAAAAACTGAGGTAATTATTATCTAGAACTTCCAGACTATTATTTTCAGCTGGAATCCTTACAGAAAACAATCAAATTATGGAAAAAATGAGCGAAAAACACAAACTTTGAGAGAAAAACCATGAAAAATGATGATACGAAGTGTGATAATATCGAGTAATCCTCTTTCATTTTGACCGGTCATATTCGTTTTCGACCGGTCAATCTTCTTACTGTATGAATGCGTGTTTTGTGTCTTCAGAAGTTACAATTCTTTGACGTCTTCTTTTTTCACGCCTTTTCTATCTATCACATCATCTTGTGTTAGAGATTCTACACAGTTTGATTTTTGCCATTCAAATCGTATTATTCGTTTTAATTTCCATTTTCAATACAACTTTTTCAGTTCACAATTTTCCAATTTCTAGATGGTCTCTAAATTTATATTCTTATTTCTTATTCAATTTGTCACAGCTTCGTCTACAGAAGGACAGGTACTATTGTATTCCAAAGTCCAAATGTGTAACTTAAGATATTTCCATTCAAATGGACGGAAGTTCAATTTGTGTACACAATAGCGATATGGATACTGCTAGCGTCGATTGCAAGGATTTGTGGGCTTTTTTGAATTGAAACTCTGGTTTTTATTCTATGTCACTGTTTTAACTCTCACTCATTTTTGGTTTAAGATTACATTACTTTCTGATTTTGTTACTGAAATTGGTTAAAAAGCAAAGGCAAAAAAGCAAAAGTTTTTAATCTTTGTTGTAATCAAAAAACTCAAAAACTAAAATATTCTGTGGAAGACATTTCAAGTTGAAAAACATCGAAAGATGTTGCCGAGACTATATTGAACTTTTTCGAATTCCAGATTTTCCGAAAGTTTTCTGAGTCATACTTTTGAAAACATATTGTTTTTCAGTCTTCACCTACCTAAAACCTCTCACGAAATGGCTCCCTGACTCCTCTTTGATTATCATCATGGGACTTCTCCTCGGTTTTTTTCTCCATCTAACATCCCTGGGAAATGTTGCCTTAGATGCTCACGTCTTCTTTTTGTACCTTCTCCCACCTATCATTTTTGATGCTGGTAAGTTCCCCCAAATCTAACTTTGACTAAAAACATTTCCAGGATACTTTATGCCGAATCGCGCATTCTTCAAAAACATTGATTCCATTCTCCTTTTCTCTGTGGTTGGCACCGTTTGGAACTGTTTTGCTATTGGCGGATCTTTGTTACTTTTATCCAAATATAACATATTTTCAATTCCATTTTCTACTTTTGAAATTCTTATATTCGCGGCTTTAGTATCTGCAAGTGATCCTGTAGCCATAATAGTGGTTTTCGAGGAAATTCATGTCAATGAGTTTTTGTTCATCAATGTTTTTGGGGAGGCACTCTTTAATGACGCAATCAGTGTGGTGAGTTTTAATCTGTGCAATAAAAATATATAGGAAATCTTGAAAGTTTTCAGGTCCTTTATAACATGTTCATCAGCTTTGTATCCCAAGACATTGGAAGCCTAGAAGTTTGGGATTATGCATCCAGAGGTCTCTCATTTTTTGTGGTAGCTCTGGGCGGAGTTGCTATCGGAATCATTTTTGCATTTGCCACTAGCCTAGCCACCAAATACACCCATGATGTCAGAATTGTAGCTCCTGTGCTCATTTTCTTGATCCCCTATATGTCTTATCTGACAGCTGAGATGGTATCATTCTCAGCAATAATAGCGTAAGTCTGCTCATCTGGTAAAGTGCGCGGCAAAGTTGCGAAGATTTCAGAATCGCAGTTTGTGGAATGGTTATGAAGCAGTATGTGAAGGGAAACATCACAGAGTCAGCAGCTACCTCTGTGAAGTATATAACGAAAATTATATCACAAAGCTCTGAAATTATCATTTATATGTTCTTGGGATTGTCTACAGTATCTGCTGATCACTATTTCGACGTTCCATTCATTCTTGCTGCAATATTTTTTACCCTTTTTTATCGTACCATAGGAATTGTAGCCCAATGTTATATCCTGAACAAGTTCCGTGCTGAAAAGTTCAAATTAGAGGACCAATTCATTTTGGCTTATGGTGGACTCAAAGGAGCAATTGCCTATGGTTTAGTTGTATCGATTCCAGCAGCAGTTTCAGCCAAACCAATGTTTATTACAACAACTATTGCGATCATTTATTTCAACGTTTTTATTCAAGGAATAACAATCAGACCATTGATAAATCTGCTCAAAATTAAAACAGAGGAAGAGAAATCAGAAGTTAAAATGGTAGAAAGTGTGTACAACAAGTATTTGGATTACATGATGGAAGGTGTAGAAGAAATTGCTGGACAGAAAGGACATTATAGTTTAATTGGAAAGTAATTGCTCTTGTAGATGAGTGGAGAGTTACATGAGAAAAGTTTCCAGATTCGAGCGTTTCAATACAAAAGTTCTCAAACCAATCTTTATGCGACATGAAAAACAACAGAAAATTGATTTTACAACTGTCCTCAGATCTTATGAACGCTTGATTTTGGAGGATGCTATTAAGCTGGCGAAAATGAAGAGTCTACTGAATAACCAGATGAATCAAGAAAAACAACATTTGTATTCTTCTGTTCGTCTTGAGGAAGTACGTTCAATTTCAGAAAAAAACTACCAGAGGAATCTGAAATTTACAGTTTCTGCAACCTGGGAAAACATGGAGCAACTTTATTTGCTTTTTGGGGAGTTTTTGGAGAAAAGGAAGAGGATGGAGAAAAGTATCGAGGAAGAGGATCAGAGAAAGGATATTCAAGACGATTATTTGACTGAACTGGTAATATTTCAATTGTAATTTTAAGTTGAAAACGACTTTTTCAGCAAACCCACTCGGCTGCAAACTTTGGGCAACAATTGCAAGAAATTGAGCTGAAGGAGATGAAGAAGCAAGATAATTCTTATGGAGTTTGACAAGATTTGTGTGATTAGCCAAATGAAAGTTATCATTCTGTAAAAAACAAATTAAAAAGTTTCTCCCGGGAACTTGCATGTGACAGACGCGAAAACTCCCACTATACTACCAAAAAAACGGAAGCACAGAGAAGACAGAGACATCACTGTTGGCTTGAACGGCTGATATTCTGGGAACTGAACAAGATAAGTGAAATGAAATAGTTGGCAGGCTCATGTAAAAAAACAGCCAATAAACGGAAGTACTCATAAAGAAACAATAAACACATTGAATCAATTTGACCACGAATTTCGATCTTTGCCCTTCTGTCTCCCAGTTACATCCACTAAAGAACCAGTTCTTCAATCTGGACATAAACAACTGAACTTTCTTTTTTTTTCTCATTTTCAAATAGAACATCTCCAAATTGTAAATGGATTGTTCACGTTCGAAAATATGTTGTTTTATTATTATTCTTATTCTTATTGGTATCTATTTGGTGGTAACCGAGACTGATTTGTTCAAGAAAAAGGAATCAACATTTGAGAGAGACGTTCCAAAATGTATTCCGGTATGATTTGAAGTTCAGGAATCTGAATAAAAAACGGAAATTTAAGGTGTTTGAAGAGGCGAATTCTATGATCGGCCATGAAATTGAATCATCAAAACGAATACTGGATCATCCAGATGCTTATGCGAACATCTCGAAAAAATGTGAAGAAGCAATAGTGAGTTTGAAATTTAGAAATTTCAAAAAAAAAAAGATTTTAAATCATGAAAACTAATTTTAATAGGAATGTTCCAAGTTGTCTGGAATAGATATGAAGACGTATCATCTCAATGGAAAGTACAATCCATGCATGTTTTTCGCTTCGTATAATGGTCAATTCTCTACATGTGCTCGGTTATTACTGAAGAAAATTGGAGACCAGATTGATTGCATTGAAACTGTGTTCAACGGTCATTTCAAGGTGATTTACTGTATTGAAGGTTTTAAACTAGAGAAAATATTCAGAGCAAACACGAAAAATGCGAAGCTTGGAAGAAGTCTGAACAATGTTTTGTTCGTGCGATTCTGAATGCTTGTGACACTATTGGTGGAGCGAGATTGGCCGGAAGACAGAGCAAAAAAGAATACTATTCGAATGAAATCAACAATTTGACACCAGCATTTTGTGATGAAATCGAGTGAATTGTGTTCGGGCTGTAAGACTCTTTGATGTATTTCTTTGCTCAATAAACAATTTTTCTTTGAATTCTCCAACTAGTTCCAAGTGACGAGGTACTGTTCAATAACGGTTATATCATGAGTTTGAATGAGAGTACTCCTCAGCTGAGCTGAACTTTTTGGTTTACCACTACATGACTTTTTTACGAACAATTCATTTCACTTTCCCCTTGTTTGAAATCGTGTGACACTTATTTAATTTCATTCAATCTCCATATATTGTTTAAAAAGCTACGTCCAAATCTTCCAAACTACGTATCCGTTCTGGATGCCTGTTCCTTCCTCTTTAAAAAATCCAAATCCATTTTCCGAACGAACCACCATCGCTACAAAATAACCCGTTTCCTCGATTCCCCATTCCAACCTCTATTCAATTTTTTCCTATTTTTTTCGCGCTCATCACAGATCATAGAGATCGAGTGGAGATACGGACTTCTGGGAGCGAGTATGCCGGTTTTTGTTCGAATGTTTTGAAGAAACTATAAAAATCACTAATGGAGGAATAAAGTGGAAGATGGAGAGTAAGTGGAAAAAAAATTATATGGACTGTCAAAGGACACTTGTTGAAAACTGATGCTCGGTGATAAAAACCACGGCTAGACTTCAGAGACTTGCCCAGTTTGGATTGGAACTTTATATTGGAAGTGTCAGTTTCAGATTTATTGGAACTTAAAATAGATTGTAAACTATCAGTTATTCTTCTTCTTATCCCATTCTATTAATCAATTTCAGAAACAAATGTCAAGAAATCGAGAATCGGAATTCAACGCTACACTTTTTTCTTTTAATCTTTCCAACCTGTTTTTTCCTGCAACGCAAAGATCACGCATGCTATTTTTGAAGATGCGTTCATTGGATTTTTTTCGGAGATATTCCCATCTTTTGACTTTTATAAAGCATCGTGTTCCATCTGATCTTTCAATTTGATTTTTGTCCCAGCTGTTCCACATCATGCAGGCGAGGTTAGTGGTTTTGATATTTCAAAGTTTTCTGATATTAAATTTTTTGCAGTTTTAGACCTTACATCTATCCATTTCTGATAGGAGCAATGGTTATGTTCATCTCTTTATATAGCTACCTAGCTTAAGAGTGTAAATATACGGTATTCGTTGATGGAAAAGTGATAAATTTTACTGGAAGTAAGCTTTTTTTTAACTGTTCAATGAAATAACCAGTGTTTCAGTCGAGGACTTCATTCCTCCGTTCGTTAATATTGTGTCAGATTATTTTGTGAGTTTTTACTTTAATCAGTGACAAAATAATAAAACTTTAACTTTCAGGTTGCCACTGACTATAAAATGATTTCCTGTGGTATTCGAAAATCCATGTCTCAGTTGACGATAAATACTATGTGTCTGCTGAATGATCAAGACGGTTTTTTGAAGAGTAATCATAATTTGAATGAGACCTGGTTAGAGAAAAGGTGGGTAACTTATGGAACCTGTAATACAGTGGCATAGCTGAAAAAATTTTTTGTATGGCCTAAACCAGCTGTGGAACACTTCAGACAAACCTGTTTTCTTTTGGAATCAGACAGTTTTCAGAGAATGCCTGGACGATCAGAACTTTCGAATTCCTACCAAAGAGCTTACGAATTCAAATGAAACGGTCAGATTTGCGTTTATTCGAGACCCAATTGAACGATTTGTATCTCTTTATCTTGATAAATGTCTCCAGTAAGTTTGGAAGTCTGGTTACTTTTGAAAATTCTGGTTTTCAGTGAACACAACTGCTGGAACTGCAAGTCTGATATGAGATGTGTGGTCAAGGCAATCTATAAAGGGCTAAAAACAACTCAAAATCATAGAGACTGGAAACCAATCCCAACTTATATGGATCTTCACGCAGCTCCTCTTTCATGGAATTGCAACTTTGATATGGACTTGGAAAAGTGGAATTTGTTAATGATGGGGGCGGATGCAGAAGAGAGGAAGTCATCAATATTGCAGTTGGCGAATATTATGAAAAGGCAAGGGGTCTCTGAAGAAATTGTGGGAAAAGTGCAAAAAGAAATCATGGGTGAGTCATCTTTTGAGAAATATCGAGTGATTAGAGACTCCGAATGGCTGGTTTGCATTTTGTAGTCATTCAAGTCATTCCAGCAATTTTTCTGACTCTTTTTCAGATGGTGAAACTTCCCACTCAACGCACAAATCTGCTCGACGAGTAGAAGCCGAACGATAAGTCCAAGAAGATCCAGTGGTCCGTGATTATCTTCACAAAATCTATTTCTTTGATTACCTAGTATTCCCATTCATTCGAGACCACCTAGATGCAAAATACCAAACTGATTTCTGGAAACTCCCTGAAAATGGGAGCTTAAAATCCTTCAAATCTAGTTTTATGTAAATGAATCTCTGTTTTGAAACTAATACTTCTCTGATATTGATGTTTCTCTTTTATTGTTTTTCTGACTTCGTTACGTCTTAGAACGGGCTCAGAAAAGCCTACCAACAAATATGCTGGCTTATACAAAAATCAAATTATAAAAAAAATTGGTGTCATTTTGAAAATTTTTCACTACAACTATAGCCGTTCGATGACGCAACTTTCAACATGTCGACTAGTTTTAAAGACTGTTTTCGTGATCAGCAACGTCTCCTCAAAGAGTTTATGAAAATGCAAAAAGTTGGGTAGAAGTAGAAGAAGATGTGGCTATTATCAGAACTTGTGAGATCTCCAGGATAAAAGATCTGTACCAAGCCATTTGCAACTTGAAAGATCAGGATCGTGCCTTTCTTTCTAAATGCGTTCTATTACGTCAAGGTGTTCTTTAAAAGTCACATACCTATCGGAGATTTGCAATAGAGATATCATTCGAAAGCTGGTGTATATTAAGGAAAAAGTCAGTCTTTGATTCTCTGTTCTTTTGTTGCAGGGAAGCTTGGCGGCATTATGGGGTAGGTTTGTCTCACAGATTCATAATTTTCAGATTTGTAAAATTCAAAGTCCGAAGTGATTTTCAGCCAGTTCTTATTACCTATTCTCATGGGATTATTTTTGTTAGCTATTTATATCTACAGTTATGTTTTTGTGATAAGCAAATATACAATTTGGGTAGATCAAAAACTGGTAAATTTTACTGGGAGTGAGTTTTGAAAAATGCAAGAATACTTCGATCCAAAATATTCCTTTAGTCGAAGAATTCATTCCACCTTTTATAAATCTGGATTCCGATTTTTATGTGGCTACAAAATACAATCTAATGTCATGTGGAATTAGAAAATCCATGTCGCAGTTGACTATCAATACAATGTGTTTTTTGAATGATGAGAGAAAGTTTTTGAAGCAGGACCATCATTTGAATGATACCTGGACTAGAGAGAGGTAAAAAGGGGACTTCAGCTGAGCCTGTCAATTGGTTGGTTTTTCAGAGAATGTCTACAAGACAAGAATTTTCGACATCCCACCGACAAATTCAAGACATCTAATCAAACCGTCAGATTTGCTTTTATAAGAGACCCATTTGACCGCTTTGTGTCCCTGTATCTGGATAAGTGTATAAAGTTTGCTTCCTCTTCCTCCTTTTTTTAGTTGACCTTGCTTCCAGAGAAAACCTTTGTTATAACTGCGGAGACAATATGCGTTGCGTTGTCCACAACCTCCACAGTGGCCTCCAGAACTTTCTTAAACATCGAACTTGGCATCCAGCAGCAACTTATATTGACTACCATGCGGCACCATTATCTTGGAACTGTAACTTTGATAAGGACTTATCAAAATGGCATTTATTAATGATTGGGGCTGATGTGAAAGATAGAAAGTCATCGATATCACAGCTTGGGAACATTTTGACAAGGCAAGGTGTTCCAGATGAGATTATGAAGAAAATTCGGGATGAATCTTTGGGTATGCTTGCTTTAGAAGTATAATTCAAAAAATGGTTTTCAGCTGGGGAAACCGATCACTCTACTCACAAGTCTCCCAGACGACTGAAAGCCGAACGACAAGTCCGAGAGGATCGGATTGTTCGGGACATTCTTCACAAAATTTATTTCTTTGACTATGTTGTATTCCCATTTAAAAGAGATCATCTGGATGAAAAATATCAAACTAATTTTTGGAAACTGTCATAATAATTGTTAAGCTTTTCTGAGGATTAAAAAATATGTATAATAAATGAATTTTTCCTGATTACGCTTAAAATATTTAACATTACAAACCACTATAAGCGGAAAATGTTTTTTGAGAATCATCTTATGTGTTCATCTCTTTTAGTCGATTGAAGTTTACATATCTTACTGGAAGATCTAGCTTACAAATAAGAATCATTCTACAAACATCTGGGTACATCTCACAGAGAGGAAAAATGAGTAAAAAGTAAAAGAAGATAGGATTCAAATGTAGAAAACATTAGCTAAATTGTAATGGATTTGAAACTAAGATCTTCAAAATGTGTGATTTATGGACCTAGCTTGTAAACTTTCAAAGATTGGAAACGGTATGAAACGAATGCGTCTTTGATGACTTATCAACAAAAAATATAATTTTTTTGACCTTCGTTATACCCCAATTAACTTGAAAAGGTTCCGATGGACATATTGAACTCATGGTTAGGATTAATGGATTCAAAGGCTCGCTATTTCGCTTGCTCCCTTAAACGAGGCCAGCAGGGTTCAAACGACAATGGTCCATGCGTCGAGATAATATATTGCCATTGCTCTTCGATTGAGTATAACCTTTCAGTGTATACCCGAACATAACCTCTTCTTCAAACAGTTTCACTCTTTCACTTTTAGAAACCGCGTGACACAATTCTTCTTTTCATTCAATCTCCATATTGTTTACAATGCTACGTCTACATCTTCCAAACTACGTGTCCGTTCTGGATGCCTGTTCCTTCCTCTAAAAAAATCCAAATCCATCTTCCGAACGAACCACCACCGCTACAAAATAACCCGTTTCCTCGATTCCCCATTTCAATCTCTATTCTATTTTTTCCTATTTTTTTCGCGCTCATCACAGATCAGACAGATCGAGTGGAGATACGGACGTCTAAAAGTGGAAATGTGTTACGTCGGAAAAAGGACCGGAATGATTTTGGTTCGGATGTTTAGAAGGAATTATGAAAATCATTAACGGAGGTATGGGAAGCGAAGAAGGATAGGAAGTGAGTATTTGAATATTAGGAAAACATAAAGAGGAAAATATAGAGTAAGGAACCTCTGGCCAAATGGAGAAAGAGTCAGAAGCAGACAGCTCTACACTTACCTTCGGAACCTTTCAAATCTGATTGTGATGAACTTATGAATCAGTTGGGCGTTTCGATTCCAACTCGACAATTCACATCTTTGACAAGTTAATCGGTTTCGAGCAAGGTGTGATCATGGCTCTGCCTCGATATTTACAAAAGTTTTAATTGACTCACAGTCTCTCACTAGTCAGACAAAGAAAAAAATGTTCGAGAACTTCGAAATCCAGCATTATCTTTTTCTCCCTTCCTCAATATTTTCAACATATTTTTTTTTCTCCAACGCAATCGTCTAGATTACGCATGCCTTTTTTAGGGATGCTGCAATGTCTTCATGAGATTTGTTTCGGAGATATTCTTCTCAATTATATAAAGCATTGTGTTCCATCCGCATGTCTGAACTATTCGGCATCTTTTTGCCCAGCTGTTTCAAGTCATGTTTATGAGGTTGGCTGTCTTGATGTTTTAAAGAATTTTGACATTTTTCGAAATTTCAGACCGTTTATTTTCCCATGTTTAATGGGAACGTTGGTTATGGTCACTTATTTGTATAGTTACCTAGTGAAGGAGAGTAAATACACGATTATTCTTGATGGAAAAGTTGTGAATTTTACTGGAAGTGAGTTTTTTTGGAAATAATTCCTTGAAATTATCATTTCAGTCGAGGATTTCATCCCTCCCTTCGTTAACATTGTGTCAGATTATTTTGTAAGTTGATTTCTTTCTTGTGACAAACTAAGCAATTATCAATTCTCAGGTTGCCACTGACTATAAAACGATGTCCTGTGGAATCCGAAAATCTATGTCACAGCTGACAACAAATACAATGTGTTTACTAAATGATGAAGAAAGCTTTTTGAAGGGAAATCATAGTCTGAACGAGACCTGGCTAGAGAAAAGGTGAGTTAATTTGTAACCAGTAATAAAAGGGCACGGCTGAATAAACGAGGTTTCGTCTAGTCATGAAGAGCTGGTCACCAGTAACGGAAGCTTTTCAAAGCATCACTCATTATCTAAAAGTTGTAAATTTTTTCCAGATCTTGCACCAAAACTCCGGAATTCAGAGTTCCCTCTGAAGAGCTCCTCGCTGACCCCAAAACTGCCCGTTTTGCTTTCATCCGAGACCCCATCGAGCGATTTGTGTCTCTTTACCTTGACAAATGTCTCAAGTAAGTTCAAAAAGAGTTTGACTTTCAAATCCTTTTTTTTCAGAGAAGACAATTGCTGGAACTGTAAATCCGATATGCGATGTGTGGTCAAGGCAATCTATAAAGGGCTAAAAACAATTCAAAATCATAGGGACTGGAAACCAATCCCAACATATATGGACCTTCACGCAGCTCCTCTTTCATGGAACTGTAATTTTGATAAGGACTTGGAAAAGTGGAGTTTGCTAATGATGGGTGCGGATGCAAAAGAAAGAAAATCATCAATATTGCAGTTGGCGAATATTATGAAGAGGCAAGGGGTATCTGATGAAGTCGTAGAAAAGGTGCATAGAGAGGCAATGGGTAAGTAGAACGAGAATGAAAATTGTGCTAAAGTCCACTTTTTTTAGATGGTGAAACTTCCCACTCAACGCATAAATCCACTCGTCGATTAGAAGCCGAACGACAAGTCCAAGAGGATCCAGTGGTCCGTGACTACCTTCACAAAATCTATTTCTTCGATTATCTAGTATTCCCATTCAGTCGAGACCGCCTAGATGCAAAATACCAAACGGATTTCTGGAAACTTCCTGAAAATTGAAACAGATCTCATTTCCTCTTTTAGTAATTGCGGGTAATTTGAACATAGTCTTTTGTAAATGAATCTCTTTTTCAAAACTGATCTTTTGTTACGTCCTCAAAAAAGGCTATGGAAAGAGGAAAAAGTCTGCCATCAAAAAAAAGCCGGTATTCTAATTTTTGAACCCAGACGAAGAGAAAAGTGTTGAATACAGAAGTGAAGCACTTTCGAAAGCTGTCGTAGATTCATTGGAAAGATATCTTTGCAAGATGATGGATCTAATGAGAATTAGGAAGATGTTGAATGTTTCGACGCTTGCTTTCTTGAAAATTTGAATTTGATATTATGCATAGGCAGTGGGACCAATAATAAAAAGAGCGTGGGCGACAGAAAACACAGAATATTGTAGTGTGTATGGCTACTGTGTTCGGTTCCAAGTAAGATGTTATTTATTAACATCACTATGTCCAAATTTATACAGAAAATAATTACAAAAATAAGACCTAGCACGCTCTAATTCATAACTTAAAAAGCTAAGCTTCCGAAAACTCCAAGATTTCTGTGTCCAATGCTTCATCCTCGTTCGTTTCCATAGTAGAATTGCCAGGGTTCGTACAAAATCCTTTCTCCAGTATTCTGAATTGTTCTGAGATCTTCGTGGAGATAAAATTTGTCCAAACATCATAACACGTGGATTGAATTGAGTCAAGTAGACAATTATGGATACTTTCCCATTGCTGGCAATAAGTGTCGTTTAACTAAATTTTTTATATCTTAAAATTCAAAAATTTATCAATAAACTAACCTCCAACCCCGTTCCAAAAAGTACATCAATACAAGTAATGTTCTGTCCAACTCTTCCTAATAGTCTATCGCCACATGACGAAAAGTTTCCATTATAAAAAACAAAAAATGGGCAAAGAGAGCTCAAATTGAGTCCAGAATGTTCGGCGGAGTTTTTGATGACGTGGGAGCATTTCTGTAAAAGAACGAAAAAGGTGAAATAGGAAAAGGAAGATGTGAACTTACATCAGCTTCCAGGCAGGTTTGTGATATATTCATGTAGTAGTTGGGACTTCTTAGTACTCTTCTAGTGGAGTTCAATTCATAATCGATAAGAGCATTGGCTTCATGAAATACCTGAAATAAATGTTTTGTATTGATTACTGAAGGGTTACCGTTATATTTTCGGCGATCAACATAAAATTTAATATTTTTGAAAAGTGAAAAGTATTGAGTACTGTAGGTTCGTGCTCCAAATAATTCAATACTAAAACAAAACTCACCGAACTACATCCCAACTTCCCATGGAAAATATAAGATTGTGCTCTGAATACATAAAAAGGAATAGTAACTAAAGCCAAACAAATCCATAAAACAACACAACCACCGCCACTTTTCGTCGTCGTCATAGCAGAATAAAAAACAGTCTCTTCTTGTGTTCATTGTAAGTCAGTCGAGTTGTTCAATGAGATCACTTTTGAAAGAGGAGAAAAAAGAAGAGACCAATAAAACCAAATGACAAATTTCGAAAGGAGGAGACGAGTGTTGATTTCTTTAACCGAACTGTTACGAACTTTTTGAAGTCGGGAGAACCGGTTTACTTGATATTATTTGAAGGAAAATACGGACAAAAGATGGTTTATTCTTTGATGATGATAACAAAATCAAAGATAGAAGATACAAAATGATTCAATGTTAGAAAAATAATTTCATTTCCGGTCAGAAAATAGATCAGATTGATTAGAATTTCTTTTCTCCACCCTCATCCTCACGATAATCATCCACACATTTCTGAGCACATTCTTCCAAATCTTTGAGCTCCGACTCTTCAACGTCAGGCTTGTAGAATCGATCAACACAATCATTTTCACAGGCCAGGAAGGTTTTGTCAAAATCATCTGAATTTTATATTTCATGGCATCCTTTATTAGAAGAGCACTCACCCATAAAATCTCCAAAACAGTTTGCAGCACACTTTTTCCATTCTTCTACATCATCTCCACAGGAAAGAACACAATCAATTTCTTCTTCTTTGTCATCAAATCCATAAGAGAAGAAGATGAGGAAAATAAAGAAAACCGCAAGCTTCAGAGTCATGTTTTGAAACAAAAAACAATTTATGAAGGGGAAAAAATAAGCAAATGTGGTTGGAGCTGATAACAAATTGATAATAATGTGATTATTTTGATGGCAAGTTGTTACTGGCTTTGCCATAGAATGAGAAAAACAAATTTGAGGCTTTGAGGTCTGCCCATGCGTTTGTGTGTCTTTCAAGACTCCGTTTCGAAGTTTTTATAGTTTTTTAGTTCAAAGTGTCTCTAATTTAGTTTTGTAGTCCCCACCATAAAAAAGTGTAATATATTTATTTCATTCCCATTGCGATTTCATCATGCCAAAATAATTATCAGCGCCTTCAGCTCCAACAGACTTCAGCTTTACATGATTCCAGATTTTAGCCTTTCTATTGCCATCTCGTTTCCTTCCATAGTCAATCATCACCAATGGAACCACAAAACAATAAATGCTGAATACCTGAAAATGTTCCCTTGGGCTCCAGATTCTTAGAGAATAACTCACATAACAAAGTGTAGCAAAAGTGAGATGCAATGGTCTTGGAGTGGCTTCATAGAAAAACCTCATGGTCAGTGCTAAAACTGGGTAGATCACAATGAAAACTGCTTGTGAGATGGTGACAAAGTAGAGGAATTCAGAAGATTCGACGTCGACGGCAGCGGTGAAATGACGATGGATGTCAAAGCGGTTTCTGAATTATGCCCTTATATTAGAGACTTCAAGATTCTGAGAAATGTCCCAGCCCCTCCTCGAGCATGAAACCAATTCTTGAAGAGTCCAAAACCACAAATTTCCTCCCCAACTTTTTGGTAATGTCATTTTCAGCGTCAAAATGTTTTTTGCTCCCCATTAGCCTTTCTGTCATTCCCCAAATAGGGGGGTGATTATTTGTAATTATTCTTGGAATTGGTTTCCTTTTTTGAAGCGGGGGTTCAAGAGAATAATGTCATTATGTGGGAATTGATTTCTGATTTTTTGTGGCTTGCAAACTTTGAATTGGATTTTCAAAATCATAAAAACCGAGTAATGAAAAATGTTGTTTTGTGAATTGAATTTTTGAGTTTTTGAACTATTCCATCAATTTTCTCAAAACACCCACCTATTTTCCTTCTTTTTGAAATGTCGAAACATTATAACCGAGAGGAAACAACAAATAATGTTGATGGGGAATACAGCGGCAGTGACAAAACTGAGATCTACCATAGAATCCAAAGGAATATTTAAGCATGATAAAAGATAAGAATCAGAATCTTCTTCACGATACACCCAAGCAACTAGTCCAGCTGCCATGGCAAACTGAAAATGTTAGGCCATGGTTCTGGAAAGTTAGGCCATGAACTTACCCATTTGGCAACTAACAAATACATTATCAACCTTTGATATTTCAAATATTTTCCATAAAATGCGCATATCAATCGATCAATATACAAACAATATTGACAAAATGCTAAACCCAAAGTGCAAAATGAGAAAGTATACCGAAAAAGAGCACAAAATGAAACTTGAACTCGTACGGAGCAAGGATTGGTGGAGATCGCTTTGAAGGATTGGTTGATGTGATAGACCTGGAAACGTAGTTTTTGATTTGGTGCCGTTATATTGAAGGGTTTTTTTTGTTATTTGTCATATGAAGTTTGAAAACTTGGTTTTTTGAAATTTGGAAAAACATTATTGAAATCACGTCTCTAACAGATGATTATTTCCTGGAAGAAAAAGTTTAGAATGTTAATGACACGTTTCAAGACATCATGGAAATGTACTTTGAAACTGGGCAACTACTTATAAACTTATTCTGGCCTAGGACTCTACAAGGAAAAACTTAGGCAATGAAGATCAAATGAAGATGAGGCTTCTTTCCACGAAGAAGCTGATGACCTAGAAATCTTTCAGTGAAAAACTATGCCATGGTTCCTTATCATATCTTTTCACTTCTCGACCTTTCTTCATCGCTTGAAAACCCCAAACTCACATGTATCATAATCATATCAACAGAATGGGCGAACATCAAAATCAACATAATAGTGACTAAAACTCGAACATTCGCCGGCAACATGTGTTTTGAAGAATATTTCAAAGCATAAACCAAAATCACTATTAATCCCAAAAAACTGAATATCACATGAGATCCCTGAGCAGCACGATAATACCAAGAAGTGGCAGTTTCAAAACTGGTACAACATGAGTCTTCATAACAAGTTCCCGGTTTTGATATCCCATCATTTAAACAACTTTTGTTGATTTTTGGATGTACTGTACATAAATCGGATACGAAAAAATCAGATGCAGTAATGGCTAAAGCAGGTGGAGTGGTTACAAGAATAGACATGATAAATGATGGGATAATTGAGTAAAGGAAGTTTTTGAAACGTGATAACATAAACAAAAAGTGGAGAGGAGAGAGAAGAATGAGCTGTTTGAAACCCTTGTTGATATTATGCAGTCGTGTCACAAAATTCTAGATTTATAATGATAGAGTATTTGAGAAGTTTCATGAAAAACTTTCTGAATTCAAAGAATATTTCTCTAGTTGTTGTGATTTCAAATGCCCTTATTTCAGGAGTATTTAAAATCATAGAAAAAACACCTGTTCTGTGAGGTCTTACACACGCTTTTTTCAAAAAGAGGGATGACGGAAAATTGAATTTCACTTGCAACACATCCAGGTGTAATTGTGTTGAAGGGAATAGGGCAGCACACACCACAGAAAAAAAAAGAATGGGTTGTTTTTTTTTTGGAATTGTTTTGTAGACGAACTTTAGTCTGGAGGCCTGAAGCTAACTACTGACTACAGGCGTATTTTTCGAAGAATGACCTATGAAAATTGTTGACAAGAGAATGATTGAGGAAGTAGCAAATTTTTTTGGAAGTTTTAGGAATATTGTAGCTAGCGTGAGGAAAAAAAGTAGGTCTAAATCTGGGTGAAAATGGTCCTTTATTTGAGCGAATTCCAAAAGGGTCTAGTTATAGAACGTATGTTTTCATTTATTTTTGGTAATTTCAGACAGTTTTGAAGAATTTATTACCTTGCATCAGGTTTTTGAGATTTCAACCATGATTTTGGAAAATTTTTGAAATATAAAAAGCGTAAAATCAAACTTTCCCACAGCTTACGGTCTCAACGCACAAAGCTTCTAAAAATTTCCATGCGCTTTCTGGAAATAACTCTGTTGTATGAGCTGCCCCAGTCTTTTTCATAGCTAAAACATCTGAAATTCTCAGGATAATCCGTCCCAATTTCTGGCTCGCCATTCTATCTGGATCTTTTCTCCAGAAATTGCAAAGCTACCAATTCCCAGTTTCTGGAACTCCCAATCACATCAATGGCAGTCTCTCAATTCCTGTTTCCCCTCATTCCATCTGGATGATTTATCAATTTGATTCCTGGTCCTCTAATGAATAACATCCGGAGAAACAAACAAACATTACACTATCTTCCGAAGTGTTGTTGATGAGTGGTCGACTGGCTCAATCGACCTCCCTATCACTTTCACTTTCAACAAATAACAATCGTCATTTTGTATTTGTTTCTCTTGCCTTGACTGGGAAGCTCTGGCACCGATTGCTCACTTTTCAATATTGCCTTCATGTTGATTCAAATTTACAATTCAATTTTGAAGGCCTAGAAAATTCCATTTTTATGACTTGTGTCCTTGTGTTTCCAGGTGGTTTTTGGTTCACCTGGTTCAGATCACAGCTTCTCCATCTATGCCTTTTTTGTTGTGTTAAAAATATAGAAATGTTTTCAAAACATCATGACTCATTGCCTATTTACCTATTCTATTCCACCCACCATACACAGTTGTTTATTTGGTTTGATGTTCGATTCCCTCTAAAAAAAAAGATTCATAAACTAAACGTTGTTCGACAATTTGACTAGTTTTGCACTACTTAATCGGTTCCAAACCCTTTCCCTCAAAAACGGTGACCAATTATTTCTTGTCCATTCGAAACTTTTTTCGCTATTATTGTGGAGTTTTCCTTCTTTTTTCTTTCTTTTTTATATGCACCTAACGTCTTCAAGAACCACTTTGTTTCATTAAAATTCCAAAAAAATTTTAAATTATCATCAATTTTTTTCAGAATGTTCACAAAACTGATTGCTCTTTTCCTGCTCATCGCCCTCCTGGCCAACTTTGCCACCGCCGATTTCTCATGTTTCTTCGGAGATTGGATTTGCAAACATATCACTTGCCGTGTAAGGTTTCAGTCCTACTTTTTATCGAGTTTCATTTTGTTTCAAATTTTCTAATTAAAAATATTTCAGAACTGCCAAGTTGCCACATGTGTCACTGGAGATTGTGTCTGCACCATCTGTACTTAAACGGCATGAAAAGTTTTTTGTAATGTAAAAAAATGAGAAACAAATTGATGAAAGATGAATAAATATTTATTACTCGTTTCATTCCCACTGCGATTTCATCATTCCAAAATAATTCTCTGCGCCCTCAACGCCAACAGATTTGAGGCCAACATGACTCAGAATCCGACTTTTCCGGTTTTGACAGGTTTGCTGTACATATTGGCCAATGATTAATGGCTTCAGGATTTTTGGCTTCATGATTAATGGCTTCATGAGGATTTTTGGCTTCATGAGGATTAATGGCTTCATTTTGCCTAGTTGGATTTTTGGCTTCATAGGATTTTTGTCTTCAGAAGATTTTTGGCTTCATATTGTTTTTTTCAGTTTTTTTTGAATGTCAGATTAGAAATGATTTTTTTTACAAATTTTATCCGTTCTGTGTTGAAAATTACACTACTGTAGAGGAGTCTAAGACGTCTCGAAGTTTCAAGTGTCCAGCCAAAACTAAGAATTTTATCACTATTGTGTGATCGAAATTTGCATTGCAAGACCAAGTAACTTCCATTTGATGAAAGTTCTATCAATTCCCGTGAAAAATTTTACAGAAGGTGTGAATGAAAATCGAGAATAACTTTTTCATTTTTTCCAAACTTGAAAAAACCTATCCAAGCCAATTTTCAACTTTTCTAGACAGAAAATCAAGTTTTTGATGCAGCCGAAGTACGGGAATTGGTAGAACTTCCTTCAAATGGAAGTTACTTTGTCTTGCGATGCAAATTTTGATCACACAATAGTGATAAAATTCTTAGTTTTGGCTGGACACTTGAAACTTCGAGACGTTTTAGACTCCTCTACAGTAGTGTAATTTTCAACACAGAACGGATAAAATTTGTAAAAAAAATCATTTCTAATCTGACATTCAAAAAAAACTGAAAACAACAATATGAAGCCAAAAATCTTCTGAAGACAAAAATCCTATGAAGCCAAAAATCCAACTAGGCAAAATGAAGCCATTAATCCTCATGAAGCCAAAAATCCCCATGAAGCCATTAATCATGAAGCCAAAAATCCTGAAGCCATTAATCATTGGCCGTACATATTGAACAATGACCAAAGGTACAACAAAACTATAGATACTGAATATCTGAAAACGGAAAAGTAACATAAGTTACCCTAGAGGGAAAGTGATGGCCTAGTTTTCATTTTGTTAGGCAACATTGCGGCCGGTCAAACTCACATAAGAAAGTGTGGCAATTGTTATTCCCACTGGCCTTGGAATATGATTATAGACAAGTCTCATTGATATGCTTGCAACGGAAAATAGAGCCATAATAGCAGCCTGAGTTCCAGTGGTACGGTAAAGGAATTCAGAAGATTCCACGTCGACGGCGGCAGTGAAATGACGAACGATGTCGAAACGGCTACTGGAGCTCAAATGGAATCGATTAGAATGGAGTGTTAGGTTAGGATGACAGGCATGCTTTACTGACAAGCTGAATGCCAGAATGATGTTCATTAGCTATGAATGTCAATTTCTATGGAATTTTTTACTAGTCTCAAGCCCCGTAATTCCTTCACTCCTCTTTACGCTTTTCTTTAGAAACTCACCCCGCTTCCTTCCTTTTGAAATGTCTAAACAAGCCAATCGACAAAAAAAAGCAGACAAAATTGATGGGAAATATTGCTATAGTAGCTCTGGTCATGTCCCAAACAGAGGCTACTGGAACATTCAGACAGGATAATAGATAGGTGTCTGGCTCCTCATTTCGATAGATCCATAAGACAATGGAAGTGGAAAAGACAACCTGGAATAGTTTTAATGATGAAACTTTCATTACCAAAATGATACTTACCAGCTGAATAAGTTGAGCAATCAGTATAAACTTTTGATTCTTCGAATAATGTTTGTAGAACGCACATGTGAGTCTGTCAATATAAATACAGTAGGTGCATACTGCCAAAGACATTGTGCAAAATGCATAAGTGTAACGGAATGGAGCACAAAACGAGACTTTTTCTCGGATAAAACAAGGATCCAGAGGGGATACACGGAAAGATTGGGTGATATGGTAGAGCTGGAAAGTTTAGTCATCAAGTAGGGAAACTAGGCCACCAATTCAAAAAACTAACATGCATCACTATCATATCGATCGAATGAGCGAAAATCAGTAGCAACATGATATCAAGCAACACTCTAACATTGTCAGGAAGGATATGTCTTGGTCGATACCGCCAAGTGTAGATCAAAATGATGAACAAACCAATTGAACTAAAAACCACATGGGAAAACTGAGCCAACCGGTAGTACCATGACGTGGCGGCCTGAAAAACTTTTTTCAAACAAAAACTTAATAATGTCCCTCACCTCAAAACTCATACAACATGAGTCCTGATAACACGTTCCATTTTTAGATATCCAATCATTTTCACACTTTTCGAATACGGTTGGAATTACAGTACACAACTTGGCCTCATACGTTTCTAATGGCGTCATTTTGGTCGAGCTTAACATGATGTGTTGAAAAACGTGAGTTTAGAAAATTTTGAGTTTAGATATTAAGAAAACAAAATTGAGAGACTTTAATGATAGTATGAATTGGAGGAAGATGGGGGTGGCTATTTTGAAAAATATTTAGTAAGGAAAAGGTAAAGTGACGTGAAGTTCAAAAAGAATCGGAAAACTAAATGAGGAAGACCAAAAAATCCGAACATTTAAATTAAAAAAAACAAATTTTAATCCAGCCCATGTGGTCTAAAAAGTGGTTTTCTTAGAACAATTCGGCAGAAACCACGGAAAAACTAAAAATGTACCTTTTCGAATTCTAACAAAAGACACAACTGCTCCAGAAAAAAGAACTCAACAAAAGCCAAAAGGGACACCTGAAATTCATTTTAGTCATACTTAGAATTCTGATATTTCAATAAGCGCTGTCTGATGAAAATTGTTGGAAAAGCTATTGAAAGTCAGATGGGACAGTAGACAAAAATATTATGAAAGATTCAATGGATTTGGGAAAAAGGCTCAATTGAAAATGGGATTCAAAAAGGGGTTTCTATGCAATTTGAGGGAAAAAGCTTTACTGAAAATTTCCGGGTGTTAACTGGATATTTCGAGTTAGCTAACTGAATAAATTTGTGTAGAAAATAACTGAATGGCCACACAGGAGGTTTGATTGTTTTCCAATAATTGCTACTGACTAAAAAAGCTTTGTAGCCTTGGCTATATAATAATAAATCAAAATATGGGGGAAAAGTAGTCGAGAAGTGAATGAGGCAGAGTTCAACTAATTGAGTTCAAAAGGAGCCGCGCGTAGACGTGGAATTTCAGAAATTGAATTTGGAGAGTGTAAGAGAAGTTGGACGAAAACATATGATTGATTAGGAACAAAAAGCAAATATGGGGGTCTTAGTGCACGTAGGTAATAAAAACAGCGTTTAACAGCGATTCCATGAGGTGATCGAGCATACGTCCGCACAGTATTTTCAAACCCTTTATTTCTTGTTGATTTGTCATATGGACATAGTTCTAAGTCATTTGTAAACAGAAATACAGTTTTTGATTGACTCCGCCCACTTCTGAATCCTTCTCCTTCCACTTCTGAATCCTTCCACTTCTGAATGAATATTTAAAAATATGGTCTAGTATCCATTCCCGGTGAGATTTCAAAATTATCTATTTTGGCAAAAATTCTAGACACCTCACGTCTTCTGAAAATTTTCAGAATATTCTGGATTCAGAAGTGGGCGGAGTCAATCAAAAACTGTATTTCTGTTTACAAATGACTTAGAACTATGTCCATATGACAAATCAACAAGAAATAAAGGGTTTGAAAATACTGTGCGGACCCTCAGTTCACACTTGCTCGATTTTCTCATGGAACCGCTGTTAAAAACTTGAAATGATTGGCCTAGAAGTTTCAAAAGCTTTTGGAAAGGTACATCAATTCCAAAAATCAACTACTCCATACATCAGATTTCAATTTCCTGTGCTTAACTTTTCCACATCAATGGACCAGAACATACTTTTTTGCACAACATCACCCAACTTTCAAAGTTTCTGCAAAAACTACAAACTACAAAGTATTTATTTACTAGATTTCCCAAGCATATAAGTATCAGCAACAAGTTTTTTAATGGAAAAGTTTGGAATAAACCCTTGAATCATTATTCCGATATATTGCATTTCCGAGACGCATCTCTGGATAACATGGTAGATTGAAAGAAGATCATTGAGTCGCGATGGAGCACCATTTTGATATTTTAGTTGGCAATATTGAAAGAGGGCGGAGACAAATGACCTTTGTTGGGCGGAAAGGATAGATTTGGCATGTTCGGAATGAGCGTCGGCTGAAAAAGAAGCAACAAAAGTCTCGTACTAGTAAGAAAAACAAAAAGTTCTGGAGGAATGGGGGATCGAACCCCAGACTTCTCGCATGCAAAGCGAGCACTCTACCACTGAGTTATACCCCCACATTACGTTCGCAATTCGAAAGACAATCAAATTGGCGGCGGTTCAAAAGAGACGCAGAGTGTTCTTCAATGAAAAGCCTCAATGAACTTGTTCGCATTTTGATTCCATCTTTGGACGTGGGGGTATAACTCAGTGGTAGAGTGCTCGCTTTGCATGCGAGAAGTCTGGGGTTCGATCCCCCATTCCTCCAGAACTTTTTGCTTTTTAGCTTACCTGTATTGCAGAAAAATATCACATTTAGAAGCACGAATTCCTCTTTTGTCACGTTTAACTCTATAAGTCTGGCTACTACTTGACAACATACTCTACGTATTAGCTCCGGGGATGTATTGAATTTGGTAACCAAAACATCCGGAAACAGATCTTGACCAGAAGGTGTTACCATTTTGATACGCATCTCCATTCTGGCACGAACAGCCCCACAAAAAACGTTCGATTTGAATGTGTTCCTTTGAAAAAGAAGTTTCTGGAACTTTTGGAAGGAAAATTATGAACAAAAGCGGAACAACTTACCTTATCTTCTAAACTGAGTTTTTCTATGAATTCGAAACTTCGGAAATGGTCAATAACACTGTGAATAGCCAAAAAAGACCAGTCAATGGGAGTGATTCCTGGTGGCTGAAATTCTGTTTTTTTTTCTTTTTTGTCTTCAAAACACTAACCATTTTCTCTGAAACTCTCGAGAGACTACCACACAATACTTCATCCAAACTAGGATTCTGTGTTGTATAATAGGTCATGTAGGAGTCTGTTCTTCGTTTGTCCTTGATTTCCAAAGTTTTCAGAAGGCTTGTTAAATTATCGTCCTTTTGATTCTTCAACTCCAACTGTGTGTAATTGGAAGGGGGCATCTTCATTCCGACATCTAAACATCGTTTAAATCGACATGCTTTGCATTTCAATGGGCTTCCAGAAGACGTGACGTAACAATTGTTGATTTTCTTGCACTGATATGATAACTTTTCAACTATCATCCGACGGAAGAACATTTTGCAAGCTTCACAGGAAATTGCCTGAAAATTTCAGTTTTCCGTTTTCTTTCACGATGGTCACAAAATAAAACTTGCCCCATAATATCTGACAAATGCTGGCCTACTACAAATTGTGTATATCTTCTCGAAGTCATCAGAACTTTTTGACGTTGATGGTGAAGGTGTGATCATTCTGAAAAAGATTTAAAGATATCGAAAAGATAAAAAAATCGAAGTTCCGATAAGAAGAAAAAAAAAACAGACGGTAGCAAAAACGGTTGTCACTCTTATCAAATCAAAATTGAATTGAAGAGAAATAACGTCATGTGAAATAAGGAAATGGTCAGAAAATTGTAAGAAAATTTTTTAAGAACGAGACCAATATGTACTTTTCAAAACTGGTTATGAACAAGAGAACACGACTAACCTGTTTTGATGGAGTTCCCCGACTAGCTTTTTGGTCCTTACGGACCAAAAAGCTAGGCTCGGCGATGCCTCGCGTGGGTAATACTTCCCGGTGTCAGACTGGCAAGCCTCGCTCGCTCTACTCGCTTGTCTGGCCCGGCTGTTCAAGTTACTAAGATACTGGCTCACTGCGCTCGCCTAATCAAGAGCCTTCGGCTCTCGGAATACTGGCTCGCTGCGCTCGCCTAATCAAGAGCCTTCGGCTCTTGGAATACTGGCTCGCTGCGCTCGCCTGATCAAGAGCCTTCGGCTCTCAAACCACGGCTCGCTGCGCTCGCCTAATCAAGAGCCTTCGGCTCTCGAAATACTGGCTCGCTGCGCTCGCCTGATCAAGAGCCTTCGGCTCTCAAACCACGGCTCGCTGCGCTCGCCTAATCAAGAGCCTTCGGCTCTCGGAATACTGGCTCGCTGCGCTCGCCTAATCAAGAGCCTTCGGCTCTTGGAATACTGGCTCGCTGCGCTCGCCTGATCAAGAGCCTTCGGCTCTCAAACCACGGCTCGCTGCGCTCGCCTAATCAAGAGCCTTCGGCTCTTGGAATACTGGCTCGCTGCGCTCGCCTGATCAAGAGCCTTCGGCTCTCAAACCACGGCTCGCTGCGCTCGCCTAATCAAGAGCCTTCGGCTCTCGGAATACTGGCTCGCTGCGCTCGCCTAATCAAGAGCCTTCGGCTCTTGGAATACTGGCTCGCTGCGCTCGCCTGATCAAGAGCCTTCGGCTCTCAAACCACGGCTCGCTGCGCTCGCCTAATCAAGAGCCTTCGGCTCTTGGAATACTGGCTCGCTGCGCTCGCCTGATCAAGAGCCTTCGGCTCTCAAACCACGGCTCGCTGCGCTCGCCTAATCAAGAGCCTTCGGCTCTTGGAATACTGGCTCGCTGCGCTCGCCTGATCAAGAGCCTTCGGCTCTCAAACCACGGGCTCGCTGCGCTCGCCTAATCAAGAGCCTTCGGCTCTCGGAATACTGGCTCGCTGCGCTCGCCTAATCAAGAGCCTTCGGCTCTTGGAATACTGGCTCGCTGCGCTCGCCTGATCAAGAGCCTTCGGCTCTCAAACCACGGCTCGCTGCGCTCGCCTAATCAAGAGCCTTCGGCTCTTGGAATACTGGCTCGCTGCGCTCGCCTGATCAAGAGCCTTCGGCTCTCAAACCACGGGCTCGCTGCGCTCGCCTAATCAAGAGCCTTCGGCTCTCGAAATACTGGCTCGCTGCGCTCGCCTGATCAAGAGCCTTCGGCTCTTGGAATACTGGCTCGCTGCGCTCGCCTGATCAAGAGCCTTCGGCTCTCAAACCACGGGCTCGCTGCGCTCGCCTAATCAAGAGCCTTCGGCTCTCGAAATACTGGCTCGCTGCGCTCGCCTGATCAAGAGCCTTCGGCTCTCAAACCACGGCTCGCTGCGCTCGCCTAATCAAGAGCCTTCGGCTCTCGGAATACTGGCTCGCTGCGCTCGCCTGATCAAGAGCCTTCGGCTCTCAAACCACGGCTCGCTGCGCTCGCCTAATCAAGAGCCTTCGGCTCTCGAAATACTGGCTCGCTGCGCTCGCCTGATCAAGAGCCTTCGGCTCTTGGAATACTGGCTCGCTGCGCTCGCCTGATCAAGAGCCTTCGGCTCTCAAACCACGGGCTCGCTGCGCTCGCCTAATCAAGAGCCTTCGGCTCTTAGAATACTGGCTCGCTGCGCTCGCCTGATCAAGAGCCTTCGGCTCTCAAACCACGGGCTCGCTGCGCTCGCCTAATCAAGAGCCTTCGGCTCTTAGAATACTGGCTCGCTGCGCTCGCCTAATCAAGAGCCTTCGGCTCTTGGAATACTGGCTCGCTGCGCTCGCCTGATCAAGAGCCTTCGGCTCTCAAACCACGGGCTCGCTGCGCTCGCCTAATCAAGAGCCTTCGGCTCTTGGAATACTGGCTCGCTGCACTCGCCTGATCAAGAGCCTTCGGCTCTCGGAATACTGGCTCGCTGCGCTTGCCTGATCAAAAAGTCAAAAATTGAACATCTCACATGGTGGCTCATTTCAATGAATCAACTCTGCGGAGAGTGCTCCTTTTGGGCTAATACTTGGCAGTCTATTAATGATGGCTTTTTTAAGATATATGAACATGATTAGAAAAGTTTTTTAGTGGAAAAATTTTCGGAAAACCGAGGCAAAGTGACACTCCCAGTACTTCCCAATCAGTTTTTCGCGTTTTTCTCCAAAATTTTCTACAGAAACCTATGATGAAATTTATATCAGATTGTAGGGAATTTTTTTCTCTACAAAAAAGTTTGATAATATTTTCAGTTTTCCAAAAAAATTCGACCCTAAAAGGTCAAAATAAGTGGTGGCGGAATAAGGGGGAAGGACGGTTTTTTTCGCATTTTTTGCACTTTTCCCAGCTTTTGCAGAAAAATGAGTTGAGAAATCAACCAAACAAATTAAAAAATCTTGTTCAGCATCAAAAACTGGAGGGGGAGCTCAAGTTACAGACCAATCGGTCAATTAGAAGCTGAGATATAAGAAACAGAGTGAAAAAAGTGAGAAAAACGCGAAAACGGTGAATTCCAGAAGTGGCTTCAGAATAACGCCTATAGCTCGGCTTCTGGACATCAGATTGCTTAAAAAATTTTGCCGCCTCATCTCGAAAAGATTTCCTGTCGAACAAAAAAAAAATCATATAAAAAGCTCTTCTCTGAGCCGAGAAAATTTTTGGGACACATTTCGTTGGACATTTTCACGCAATTGCCCGTGAGTCATACTTTCCATATTTATAGAGAGAGGGGTGCAGATATCCGATCACAAAACAGTCTGTACTGGGAGATTATGAGGAATGATAGGGATAGACGAGATGTATGCACTCTCATATCACTTGTCACAACATATTTATATCGGAACCACATTGTAGGCATCAATTGTTCTCGAAGATTCTAGTTCCGCGTAAAAGATGTTCAAGATCTATTCTTTCGGGGATAGAAAGACATATGATGTAAATTGACCAGAGGACATTCATAACACAATCTCATAATTTTGTATTGTTTGTATTGTAGCGGCTGGATTAACTATCGAGATGAAAAGAAGCAAAAATATTTGACCCAGGCAGGGCTCGAACCTGCAATCTTCTGATTAGAAGTCAGACGCCTTATCCATTAGGCCACAAGGCCACGAGCGCACCGCTTTCAAGAGGCATACAGGTAGCTGACGGGAGAGGTGACCTAGAAACAAAGGTCTCATGGTTGAAAATGAGGGATTGGTCTTTCCCGTTCTAGATTTCTGTTATAGAAGGGCATGCGAAACTAGCAAGGAAAACAATTCAAAACAGCATTGGAAAAACGTTCAAAATGTTGGGAAATCTGCAGAGACTAATCTCGAAAAAAAACCGTTTTTGATCGCCAACAGTAATCCTTTTTATGTTTTTTTTTCTAAAGTTCAAGAGTTATTTCAAACATTAGTAATGTCCAACAATCAGATTTTTATTTCCAACCAACTCTTCTTGCATAAATACAAAACAATATTTGACCTAATGTAACACAAAAATATGATGACAAAATATACAAATAAAACTGAGAAGGTTCAGGAAAAACTATTACTAGAAGTTCTTTAGGAACAGAAAATGTTTGACAAAGAGCCATGTGTAGTCCAAATACTGTGTTTCGATCAGATTCCGGAACATGAATTTGCATTGAGTGAGTGATAGTAAGGTCCAGACACCACAGTCCTGAATTGGAAATTATATCGATGGAGCGCATTTACATCAAACTAACCGTATCTAGACGTGGCTATTGCTATCAAAAAGACAAGAATACTGAATCCATCTTTGTTACTTCCATCGAATAATGGAGATCCTGGGAGCCAAATACTTGCCACTGCAACGAATGAAAATACTTGTTGCACTACCAATCCCACCAAGCCAGCTCTTACTAAACCAATTCGCTTTTCCAAAATTGAGTACGATATGACCCCAATCATTCCTGCTATGGACCCATATGACCGTAAAACACCAATCATAAAAATGGAAATGTTGGAGGAGCTCTTCGCGTAACCAACTGCCAAATTGTCGAATCCCATGACGGTTTTGTAAAAGAATGTCATTCCCAAAGCAGCAAAGAAAGTTTTTTGATAATAATAAGTTTTGAAAACTCCTTGAGATTTTGTATCGTCAGACAATGGAGAAGACGAAAATGATGCCCCTGATTTAGAAGATTCTGAATCTAGGGAAGAAAGCGTTCTCTTGTAATGAAGAGACTCGCTGAATTGATATGTCAAATATAAAAATGAAGATTTTATTATAAAAGAGAGAAATGCGCCAACTCCAAAAATCCAAAGTGTTTTAGTGATTCCAAGTGTTGAGACCAGCGTCTGAAATGTTCTGTTAATGAAAAATCAGGCCATGTTTTAATTACCCCAACACTGATAGGTGCCAAGACATTCAGAAGTTGATCAAGACCAGTCAACGTGGCATTCTGACGGCTTAGTTGGTCCGGATCACACAGCTTCATAACCCAATCTCTAGCTAAAATTGATTTTTCTGAATTGAGAAATAATCGATTGATTGAGCAGAAGAATATTGAAAAGTATAACGAGATCATTGAAACATTTGGTATTGAGATCGATGTCAAAAAACTGATAAGTGATAGTAACAAGCTTGAATTATTGAGTGCCACCACACTGATAATTGCTGAAATTTCGAACTTGGGCCACAGTTTTTCTCACTTTCGAACCATATTTTCTAGGTGTCCTATCAATCAACCTTCCTAGCCATCCACTAAAAAACATCTGACCAACACTTTCCGAGAATTGACCAACTGAAACAAACCGCATTCCACCTATAGATTCTAGAACAATTGATGTGAAAAACGAGTATGTTCTATCTTCCTGTAAAAGTATTTCGATCTGAAACCGAACACTTATCGGATTATTACCAAGCACGAACACGTATAAGCGGCATACAGTAACCATTCTGTTTTAAGAGCCATTGAACAAGATGCACACAACCGTTGACCATCTCTCCCTTTTATAGTACCCGGTTTTTTTCGAGTAGAAGTGCCCTGCAAAGATGATAGAAAGCTTATGCTAATTTCCGAAAATGTTGCATACGTGAAGATTAGGAGAGTAAGCAGTGACCGTATTGGTCAAAAATAACTTTTGATCGAAGAACCAAATCGAATCAGCGAAACAAAAGATTATAGGAAAATGTGGTAATACCGAATTTAAAATCTGAAGTTTGGACCACCTTATCGGGAAGCAGCCAACTGTTCAAATCATGGTATTTGGTGCGCTAAGGGTGAAAAAGCAAAAAGATTTGACTCAGGCAGGGCTCGAACCTGCAATCTTCTGATTAGAAGTCAGACGCCTTATCCATTAGGCCACAAAGCCACGATTGCACCGATCGCAACTGGCATACAAGAAACTGAGGAGAGAGGAAAGACGGCTGACCAGAAATGAGAGCATGGAAGACAGTTTCTCATTGAGGAAGGGGCTTGTGATTCTGAAAAATTCTCAAAATGAGATTCGTCGAAAAAGAGAGGAAAGTTTTCACATATTAATTTTATCCCTCTTTTCTACCAATTTCCAATCTTTGTTCCTCTGTTACACATAGACCTTCTTCTCGTTCCGATTGCAATCTTTCTCTGTTCCCCCACCCAAAACACTCTTGCACATAGCGGGCTGTCGGGCGGTCTCTGTCACCACTCCCATGTGGTCTAGTGGTTAGGATTCGTGGTTTTCACCCACGCGGCCCGGGTTCGATTCCCGGCATGGGAAGTCTATTTTTTTCATTTTTTTCTTGAAACCATTTATGGGAGACGTACAACTTCTGACATATTAATCAGAAAGCTAAGAGAATTTTAAAGTTCAGCAGGTGAATCCAACAATTTGCACATGTTCCTCGTTTCTTTTCAATCAAATTTTCTCACCACGTTTTACGAAAACAGGAGCTTATTCTGTCAACTATCGAATGGCCTTTTGCAGTTCTAGTTCCGGAGATTTATCTGATTCTGAAAGATTCAAACAGATTTCGCATATTTTGACATGTATCGAAATCCCAATTCATATCTATGGAGCATGGTGTATTATATTCAAAACTTCAAAAACAATGCGCCCCGTGAAAATATTTTTGTTATGGAGTCATTGTCTTGGCGCTCTCCTTGATTTACTTCTCAGTTTTTTCACCATTCCGTACTTGTTATTACCAACATTTTCCGGTTATTCATTGGGGTTGGTAGACAGTCCTCAACTAGAAATTTATGTAACACTCACAACTGTAGCTTGTAAGTATTTTTCTTTTTTTTGCCTTTTGGTAACATCAATTACAAACAAGGTCAATTATGAACAAAAACTTTTTTTCAGTTCTTGTTACCTCAATCCTTAGTATATACGAAAATCGATATTATGTGTTGTTTGGAAGCAAAAATCAATGGTGGACTCGTATTCGTAAGCCATATCTAGCTATGAACTATGGTCTGGCTGCATGTTTCTCTGCAACTTTCTTTGTTTTAACTCCAAATCAAGATATTGGTTATCAGAAAGTAGCTGAGGTAAGTGATTCTTTTAACATTTTAAGTTACTCAAAAAATTACAGTCTCTACCTTGCACGCCTGAAGTTTTTATCGATGATCGTCATATATTTATTGCTGCCGTTGATTTCGCGTTACCATCGTTTTGTGTTTCATTTGAAACTTTGTTTCTGGCATTTCAAATTGTTTTATTTTTTATTCTCACTTTGTCCAATATAGTAAAACAGGATTCTAAAACAAACTGCTCAATCTCCAAAAAGACCCAAAATCTTCAGAAAAAGTTTATGTTTGCTCTGGTCATTCAGGTCAATTTTGGCTATAATCCTTTTACAATCAATAGGCTTTTCAGAGCTCAGTTCCCATTTTTCTCGTGCTGTTTCCAGTGCTGTATGCACTGGGTAGCCTTGTTTTCGGTTATCATAATCAGAGTATTATGAATCTATGCGTGTTGATTGTGGGGTCGCATGGAATTCTAGCAACAACTGTAATGATTTTAATTCATCAACCATATCGAACAGCCACGTTTCAATTGTTTTCGTGTTGCAAAAAACGAAAAGTGAACTCACGAGTGGGCGAATTTAAGAAACCGAGCAATTCTTCCGTTAATCGTTTAGTCCGAATCTGAATAAACTTTTAATTTAACGCAAAAATAAGTTCTGATTTTCAACGAAGTGGATTGAGTTCGATTTTTGGCCCGCGGTCATTTTCGTTTTCCATCTAATGGCATTCAAAAATTCAAACATCGCCCGTATTAATCAGCAGGTGACTTTCCTTTCTTTTTATTTTTCTTCACATTAATTCAATTCGTTTTATTATTTTTGTTGCTTTCAAATGGCTTACCCCTGCGTTTACAACTCTAATGACCTAGCTGATCCTGGCGTATTCAAAATAATATGTCATACTTTGACATTTATCGAAGTCCCTATCCATATATACGGAGCATGGTGTATTTTATTCAAGACTTCTAGCACTATGAAACCAGTGAAATGGTTGTTGTTATGGAGTCACTTCCTTAGTGTTGTATTTGATTTATTTATAAGTGCTATAGCGATTCCATATTTTATGTTTCCAACATTCTCCGGATATGCTCTTGGTTTGATAGGTAATGCACAAGTACAAAGCTATATTGGGTTGACAATGATGGCTTGTAAGTCACTTGTTCATCAAATATTTTCAGAAAAAGTTAGTTTTCAGTAGTTGTAACCTCAATTTTCAGTATATATGAGAATAGGTATTTTATTCTGTTTGGCCGTAATTCTTGGTGGAGTCGTATTAGAAAACCTATTCTTGCACTTGATTATTTTCTTGCCTGCACTTTTGTGGCTCCAGTATACATGTCCATTCCGAACCAAGATGTGGCTTTTCAAAAAATTAAAGAGGTGAGTATTTCAACCAAAGTATTTTGATTCTGAAACTTTGCATTCCAGTCGTTACCATGTGTCCCAGAGGTTTTTATTGACGACCGGCGCATATTCATAGCTGCAACAGACTTTTATTTATCATTTACTTGTCTTGCATTCGAACCATTGTTTCTGGCGTTTCAGATACTTTTATTTTTATTCATCACTTTGTTTAAAATTAAGGAGCAAGAACGGATGGCATCTGTTAAAACACAAAGCCTACAAAAGAAGTTTGTCTTCGCTTTATTTTTTCAAGTAATTCATATCTATTTTATGCATGAATGCCCTAAAACTCTTTGATTTTCAGACTTCGATTCCAGTTTTTCTACTACTGACTCCAGTATTATGCATTTTGGTTTCTTTTCTTCTGAATTATCACAACCAATCCATCACAAATTTTTGCGTCCTCGTCGTTGGATCACATGGAATTCTTGCAACACTTGTTATGGTTTTTATTCATCAACCCTATAGGAACGCCACATTCGAAGTTTTTTATTTGTGTTTCCGATGTAAAAAGCAAAGGGTGGACATGCGAAAAAAAGCGACTTGTCCCAATTCTTCTGTAAATGGTGTTGTTAGAGTTTGAATATATTTTTCGTTGTCTGTTTTCATTTTTTTTAATGTGTTTTTCAAAATAAATTGCGCAAACTTTTCATCCTCACGGTTTCAATTTAATTTTAAACATTGCTTACTCCTTGTGTGACCAAGTCAATTCAAAAGTAAAAAAGTGGATCCATGGAGCCGATCGATACTAGTATTAGGCGCCAAGGTAAGAAAAAGCGGCATAAATAACGTTTCTGCTATTCAAAATACGTTGCCCTAGTTTGGTTTTTGGTCCGCAATGACACTCAGTTTTACCCAGCACCAATTATTGGCAATCGAAAATTCAAAAATCGCCCGTATTAATCAGCAGGTGACTTTCTAAACTTTCCCTTCATTTTATTTTTCTACAAAGTACTTTCATTTTATTAGTTTTTTTTTCTCAAATGCCCCAATCTTGTAGTGCTAACTCCAATGATTTAGCTGATCCTGAAATATTTAAATTGATATGTCACATAATGACATTTATCGAAGTTCCAATTCATACTTATGGTGCATGGTGCATTCTTTTCAAGACTTCTGACACTATGAAACCTGTAAAATGGTTATTGTTATGGAGTCATTGCATTAGTGCTCTGCTAGATTTATGGATAAGTGTTGTATCAATTCCATATATTTTATTTCCAACTTTTTCTGGTTATGCCCTAGGATTAATAGACAATGCCGCAATAGAAGTGTATCTAGCTTTAGTTCTGATTGCTCGTGAGTATCAATATTATTCAAAAATAACCGTAAAATCTCATTTTACAGTAGTCACTGCCTCAATTCTAAGCATATATGAGAATCGATACTTCATTCTATTCGGAGCTAAAAACAATTCATGCTGGGGTCTGATTCGGAAACCTATTCTTGTTTTCAACTATATCCTTGCATTAGTTTTTGCGGCTCCCATGTACTTTTTCCTTCCAGTTCAAGACGTAGCGTTTCAGAAACTTATTGAAGTGAGTTCAAATGGAAGTCTCTTTAACTGTGAATAATTTTAGTCCCTCCCCTGTACACCAGAACTTTATATCGGCAATCGTCATATTTTCATAGCCGCTGTAGATTTCCAACTTGGTTTTATATGTTTATCATTCGGAACTATCACTTTGGCATTTCAAATTTTGACTTTTTTTGTTTTAACTTTGACTAAGATCAACAAGCAGCGCCAAGCAAATGGGATGGTTTCTACAAGAACTCACGATCTTCAGAAAAAGTTTTTGATTGCATTAGGTGTTCAGGTAAGTTTGATTTTCATATCAAGATAACAAAATGTGGAAATGAATCCTTAACCAATCCTCATCACATTGGTAGTACTTTTCCTCATTTTTTTCAGAGTTCCGTTCCAATTATACTTCTGCTAACCCCTGTAACTTATATTCTGACAAGTTTACCACTCATCTACTACAACCAATCGATCACGAATTTTTGTATCCTTATAATTGGATCTCATGGAGTTCTAGCTACACTTGTTATGATTTTTATTCATCAACCCTATAGGAATGCTACATTTGAAATTTTTTATTGGTTCTGTCGATGCAAAAAACAAAGAGCAAACAAATTGAGTAAACCGACCTGTCCAAAGTCTTCAGTAAATGGTGTGGTCAAAGTCTGAATACCTACTATTGGTGATAAAAGGTTCTTTTGTTTTTCGATATTTCGTTTTCTGATCAATTACATTAGAAAAAAAGCTACAAAGAAAAAATTCTTATGTATTACTTTTGATCTACGTGTATTAATAAACAGGTGATATACGATGAAAAGTAAATGCACACAGTGTTTGGCCAATAAACTATTCGATTACTGTAGAATCTTGAAAAAAGTTCCATCATCAAAGCGATAACATTTGAATTAGTCCAATTAGTTTTTTTCATTTATTGTGGATAAATACTCAATCGCCTCGGTCCTTCAAGTGATGTAGAAGAGGTAGGTTTGCCATTTAATGAATCCAAAATTTGCTTCACATTTTTGCACAGCCCTAAAGTTTTAGCTTCAATTTTTTATTCAAGTAGATCATGAACTCACTCAAAACAACTTTTCTGTACTCTGAAACAAAATAGAGTAAAATGATTGCATCGATAGCAGGATATATGGTGAAACTGCATAAGAGAATTCCAAAAGATTGATCGATCTTCATATTAAAAAATGGGAGACAGACGATGAAGATTAGAGGAGCGAATAAGGTCAGAGTTGGAGCAGATATCTGAAAAATAAGATTTGGGTTACTGTAGCTCTAAACGGGATACCTGCACAACTAAAGTTTTGAAAACCTGTTATAATTAACTTTGACCATGTTTTGAAAATGATTGAAGGAAACTTGATCAAAATATAAGCAATAATAAATTCCGGCAGAGTATTGAATGCCGAAATATGAGCAATAGATGAGCCAAATTGAGATATAGGGGCCATTGAAATATTTCATATTTTGTTGACTGAAAATTCAACTCTCAACAGAAAATTTTTTTTGGAAGGCTCACTTGAAGACAGCCCAATATCTATAAATAAACATGACTGACAAAAATGAAACTGTAAATGCGTAGAAGAAACAATACAGAACTGAAATTATAGCTTCTTTTCACATCGAAAAGGCTTTCAAAACACTTGCCCAATAAAAAGTTGGAGACTTCTACACTTGCATCAAACGGTCTAGTAACTGAAAAGTATAGAGCACCGTAATCCAGAATGTGAATGCTCTAAACTTTCAAAATAGAATAATTTTCATTTTTAGAGCTCACCGGATAAATGATGACCTCTACCACGGAAAACGCCATTCCAATTGCAGCAAATAATGTGATCAATGTTTTATAGGTTCCAAAAACATTTTGATTCACAAAATAAGTTAGAATAATTTGGATGCTACCAAAAATCATAGTGGAAAAAAGGCCGAAATGAGCTACAATGTTTGCCACGTGGCTATGATCAATATACATGATACGAGGCACAAACTATAGCAGACAAAAATAGTTGAGTTCTAGGTATGCAGAACGTCCTGTGAATACAGGAAATTGATTATTTCGCGTCAGGTTCATTCTCAGTGTTCTAATCTGATCATTGGTAGGGTACTTGAAGTAGATTGGGTTTGGTTTAATGGGAAGTGTTGGAATTTAAATAATAGTCCGAACTGAAGACTTATACTCCCCCTTGTTTATATTTATTTGAATCTATTTCCTATACTTTTGACTATACTCTTTGTTTTTAGGTTCGCATTACAGCTACCGTAACCATAGTAATTACTTTTGAGTTCCTTCATTTCCTGTTTTTCTGAATACTATTATTTCCTGTATATTCGGCAAGTATAACAGAGAAACGTCATCATCTCCATGTTCTACGATACAAATACTGTTATTCCGCCCGAGTTATTCTTAAAAATCATATAGATGCACTCATCAACATGATCACACTCCAGTAGACCGGAAATTATAGAAAAATTCAGAATAAAGACAAGACGACTTTCTGTTTTTATTCATTATCACTTCTCATCATGTCCACCGACCACAGCCTAGTTTCCAACATTGTGGCTCGTGTCGGATTTTGTTCCACTATGGTTTTTGGCACTATTCAGATTCTACTGACATATTTTGTAAACCAAAGTGTATTTGGAAGTTATAAGATTCTGATAACAGTTTTCGCGGCGTTTGGCATGATTTTTGCAGTGGTGGAGGTGGTGGTTTATCCCGTTAGTTCTCCGAGAGGAGCATTTTCAAAAAATCTAATAAGCTTCAGAATGTTCATATGCTGAACACCGGAGCATTGTATTTCACACTTTCAAGACCTCTAAATGCAAACCTAGACATTTCGAAAATCTTATTGGGTATGTTTTTCATTTTAAACTAAGGACCTGAATGGTTTCAGCTGTCTACACTTGGTTCTATGCCTTCACAATTTCCCTATTGGCAGTTTTGTTCATCTACAGATATTTGGCAGTTTTCAAGTAAGTTTCTTTCTGCTCTTGACTGTTTTGAAATCTTTTCAGCCAAAAACATCTGAAACTATTCCGTGGTTTCCGACTGTCCATTTGGTTTACCTACTGCTCATTTTTTGGCTTTCAATACTCCATTGGAACCTACGCCTTCATGAGTTTTGATGACGTCTCCTTCGCATATTTCCGTGATGAGTTTCACCTCCGTTATAACATGACCCTAGCTGAAGTTCCATCAATGGGAATCGTTGCTTATGATCCCATCGATGGAAAGATCCGATGGTGGAATGTTATGTGCCTTCTGAATATTTTTGAAATCATGGCGGTACAGTATACCATTATGGTTTGCTGTGGACTGAAGATGCATTGGCAAATGGAGGAAAAAATCAAGTACTATTCGCCAAGTTTGAGAAGGCATCATCAGCAATTTTTCAAAACTTTGGTTATTCAGGTTGGGCTGTTCAGTTAAAGGTAAAGTTATTTGTTATCTTCAGATCACGGCTCCTTCTCTAACCCTATTTGCTCCACTTCTCTTCATAGTATGTCTTCCTTTCTTCAAAATGGAAATTGATATGTCAGTTGGTGTACTCATTTGTAGTTTTACAATGTATCCAGCCATTGATGCATTGATCGTGATGTACGTTGTGTCGGATTACCGAAAAATTGCATTGAGTATGTTCCTTTTCAATCAGAATTGACGCGTCATATTAATTTTTTCAGAACTATGGAAGTCAATCTGGAAGAAGTTTAGACGGGCTTTCAGGGGGTCTAAACGCGAGGCACAACATTCTCAAACTACGTCATCAAAGAAGACGGAGCCAGTAAGCACGTCAACACAAGTATCATAATTCTAATAATGATAATAATGCCTGAATGAGAAAACAATAAAATTACTGTTATTTTTATTCTAATTTCCGGTCTTATTTCTATGCGACTTCTTAAAGTTATTGCCACCTAAAAACAAGAAGCCAGAAATGACGAAGCCAGCTTTTTCTTTTCTTTTAACGATCAGGGTGGTTTCTCAACACGCCTCCAATACGTAAAGTCTTTTGTCTTCTTTTTATCTTAAGGATATTGCTTGTAGCTTCTCGTACTCCGTTTGTTGAGTCGTCGTTTCTACAAGAAATGTCTTTTGTCGTTCTCTTGTTCTGTCCTAATGTTCTGTTATGCATAATTTTTTGACATGATTATTTTGGTTATGTTTACTGCTTGGAAAAGAACACCACAGAAAATTCAATTTCATTAAACTCAAGTTAGATTACAGGTGAAACAAGTCAGCTACCTTTTATCATAACACTTGTATCACACGGTTCATCGGTACAACACTTGTGGCTTGAATTGAAATTGAAGAATCAACCTGACTCATTACTTGTTTCCATCTTTTGTACACGTATTCCCACAGTTCTGAAATCAACTCTTTGGAAAACATATTCCAACGGGGGAAACTCACTCAACATTACATTCTGATACTCAGATACCACATACAACAGGATTAATGTGTCAATGGCAGGATATATAGTAAAACTACAAACTAAAAATCCGAGTGGAATGTCCATTTTCAAATTAAACAAAGGAGGTCCAACTATAAAAATAGGTGGAATGAATAGAGTTACAGTGGGGACACTTATCTAAAATTTAATAGTGTCTCTAAAGATTTTGAAGGCTAAACTTACTTGTATCAACAACGTTTTGAAAAATTGCTGATGATGTTTTCTCAGAATCGCTGAGAGGCCTTGGATATGATTCTCCATTCCCCGATGCATTTTCCATCCACAACTTATTATGATACTGTATTGAATTGCCAATAACGCAAAATTATTCAAGACGCATCCAGTGTTTCTCCACCTGATTGATCCAGTCTCAGGATCGAAAATTACCAAACCCATTGCTGGAATATCTTCCAGAGAAACCCCATAACGAAATTTCACAAAATTTATAAAGCGATTGAAAGAGACTTCATCAAAATACAGACAATAGTAGAGTCCGGATGCATAGGCTGCACTGACAAATGAGCAGTAACCGACCCAAATAGTTATTTTGTAGCCTTTGAAGAATTCCAGGTTTTGTGTGCTGGAGTAAAGTTGAAATTGTATTTCAATACCGTCGTTTACACAAACTTGAACACCGCCCAATATCTGTATACGAACATGACGGTCAAGAATGAGATGGTAAATGCATAGAAGAAACAGTAGATCACTAAAATTGAACTTTATAAATTTCATTGAAATAAAAAAAACACTCACTCATAAGAAAAGTGGAGACGCCTACGCTTGCCCCAAAGGGTTTCGTTACGGAAAAAAGGAGAACACCGTCATCCAAAATATGAACATTCTGAAAACTTTTGTTTGAGAAATATTTTTTTGACAATAATTTACCGGGTAAACGAGAAACTCCATTATTGAGAATACCATACCGATAGCCGCGGAAAGCGTTACCAAAGTTTTGTAACTACCAAAAACATTATACTTGATAAAACATATCAAGATAATCTGTATTGAACCAAAAAGCATAGTGGAACAAAAACCAGAAATGGCTATTACCTTTGGCAGACCTGTGGGCATTATGATAAGAATGACATGTTCATCAAAAAATTGCCTTGCAGGAAATGGAAAAGTTATGAGGGAATTAGTTAGGAGAATTTCTATAAGTTATTCTAGAAACAAAGGAAATTGAATACTTCTAGACAGGCTCATACGTTATTTCCTGAACTATTCTTTTGAAAAAAAGTGTTTCTTGTAAAAAGAAGAAAAAGGTTTTTCTGAAAACATAACGGCAAGTTAACTGGAATGGCACTTCTTTGCCTACGATCATTTCCTGTTATTTTTGAAGTGAACACTCTGGGAACAATGTCAATCATTGTCTCACGATAAGGATAGTGTATGAACAATGTTCATTGAACATCATTTTCAAAGATGAAAATGTTCCATTAGGGGAAAAATGAATCACACGATAACACTCTATAACAACTTATACAGGTTGCGATAATCAGAAGTGTTACTAGAGATGAAAACGGAAAACAGCTGCAAGAAAAGTAATCATGTAGGTGAAATTGGTCAATTATTAGGTAATCAAAAACTGAAACCAATAATCAAAACTTTATTTTCTTAGGAATTACTGAATTAACCATACTAATTCTTCTGGAATCTCCAGGACTTTTCCGAAAACTACAGCATCCACAAAATAGGTTCAAAGTGGCATCTCTGTATGATTTGTGAATCAGAACCATGACAATTGTGGAGCATATTCCATGCGTAGAACCTATTAGGACACATAGATTCGTGATTAATTGATTGTGGTAGTTCAGCTGAAGTGTGGCCAGAACATAGACAATCGGGAGCACTAGAAGAGCAAATGGTACAGTGGACTGAAAAATTTCAGAGGTGCACTTCTAATAGAGGGTTCTGTTCTCACTTGAAAACACAGTGCTATCACAAACTTCTTCTGCAAACTATGCGTTCTATTTGACATCAAAGACATTTTCCGTTGCTGCCCTCTGCGAACGAGTCTTGCAAAGACTATGAAGAAGAAAGTTGCAACTTCTATGAATAAAAGAAAAGTTTCAAAAGTAAGGCTGAAAAATGTAAAATTAAAATCCACTGCAGCCACGAATAAGTTTCGATCATCGATAGAAAGTTCAGGATTGCAAGGGAGACGCTGAAAGTTTTCAGATGAAAATCAGTTCAGCCTGAAGTGCTTTACCTTTGATACTATCTCAATTGCAGTTTTCTGTTCCGGACAAAACAAATAGTTCGGGGCGATAAAAGTGACAGCAAGCAAGTAGTTAATACCCAGAAAATATTTCCGGACTTTTCCCCACCATTGATTCTGATTCTGCCCGAACAATATAAAATACCGATTTTCATAAATGCTCAGAATCGCAGTACAAACCACTGAAAACACAAGGTTTTCAGATCATTCAAAAATTCAAAAAACCTCACATGCAGCTAGAGTCATTTCTATATAAATTTGTAATTTCGGCATATCCATTTGACCCAAAGAATACCCGGAAAATGTTGGAAATAATAGATATGGTATCGAAAAATAGGTTAGACTCAGGTCTAGCAAAGAGCTCAGACAGTGGGACCACAACAATAAAAATTTTGCAGAATGCATTGCGGAAGAAGTTTTGAATAAAATACACCAAGTTCCATAAAGATGAATTGGGATAGCAATACATGTAAGGGTATGGCATGCCAATTTGAAGTTGTCAGGATCTGACACGAATTGAGAATTGGCAGTACACCCAAAAGTTTTATTCATTTTGTGAGAACTGAGGTAGCAATAAGCTTTTTAATGTGGAGGTGACCAGAATTCAGCTGTCAAATCATTTTATACGTGTAATATAGAGTTTTATTCAGCAAGCGATAGTTTGGAAATAATATAAAACTTCAATAGACTAAGGGATCACCTGCAAGGTTCAGTTTCAGTTCTTGACATGATCTATGAAATATTAATCAGAGCCCCTTGGAAACTTTTAATCTGAGTTGTGATTTGAATGAAAGTATAATTATTGTCTCTGTTTAATTCACATTCTTACGCACGTTTCATTTTTTTGATTGACAAAAAGCACAAGTTTTGTTCAGGTTGACCAATTATTGTGTCAAACAACTCACAAAAAAGACAGTTCCATCTGAACATCAAAAATTGTCTCCCAATCAAAACAGTATCTTATCGGAAGAGACACAGACATTCTCCCGTGTTCATAGTTTGTGACCGACACACTGTCCATTCAAAAGGAGAGTTTGTGATTTGACCCTATATAAACGACAATTTTTTTCTTTGTCGCATCAGAGTCAACACGAAAATGTCCCTCTATTCCGTTGCTGATGGAATTCTGGAGACTCACGTGACGTTGCAAGATGTGGAAGAGGAACTCCAGAAGAAGTTCGAGACAAAAGCAAGGTTTGGAGAAAAGAAGACGGTGAAGAATATCAGTGATCAGAAAGTGAGTTTTCTTTCAATTATTTTTTTTATCAGTAGGGCAGAATTAATGAATCAGGGCTTTAATATATCAAAGTTTTCAGGGCTACATGTCAAAAATTGCTTTGATAAAACCTGATTGGCAGAATATCGAAGTAGGAAAACATCTTCCAGATAAGTTCGCCGTCAAGGTTGGTTTCTTTTTCAAAAAATTCTTCGGAATTACTTAAAACTCTGTAGATCGCCTCTCAACTTCCGTTCATGGCATTCTCAAAAGTGTTAAAGTATACCAATGAAAGTGGATATGAAGATCAGAAGTTAAATTTGATGGGGAAAATATTGAGAGAAGCTCATAATCGGGAAGTGGAAGCATACAAATTGTTGGAGAAATTTAATCATCCGGATGTCCCCTACACAAAAGTTAGTAAAAGTTGAAAGCTTTTTTTGAAACTTCTCAGGTAATTTTTGGACAAAATGCCGCGCAAATCGGCATGAGTGCCGATTGTCACGGGCACTCATGCCGATTTGCTCGGCATACAGCCGATTTACTTTCTCACTCACAGGGAATCACAGGTTGTCAGGTAATTTTTGGCAAGCAGTCGGCATTTTGCTACGCGATCGGCATTTTGCCACACAAATTGGCAAAAATGCCGCGGAATATGACATGTTGCCTGCTGAAACGGCATAATGCCGGTCTTTTAACGGCAAAATGCCGGTCTTTTGAGTCTGCGTCTCAAATTTGAGCCATAGTGAGAGAGTAAATCGGCATTATGCTGAGCAAGTCGGCATGAGTGCCCGTGACAATCGGCACTCATGCCGATTTGCGCGGCATTTGCCTGGCTTTATGAGCTTGAACTCATTTTGCTCCAAAACAATTGACATTCCAGATTCACGCTCTAAAACCCTTCTCTGATGAATCTGACCTCAAAGGCTATATAATTATGGAATACATTCCTGACATCCACACTACCTCAATGTCTGCCCCAATTCCTGCTGACGACCTTATCCCGTCTATCCGTGGTGTGGCCACTTTTGCTGCTCTCGGACACAATTTGAACCATGAAGACAAACAATTTGCTCTGGGGCCTAACTTCCTTGAGTATTATTTCAACACATTCCTGGGTTCTGAAAGTATCGAATCCACTTTTGAAAACCTCAAAGAAGCATTCTCATTTTGTGAACAGTCTTCCAAGATAGAAAAGCTCATTGAGATTTACCGGCACTATATTAGCATTGTGGATAGATACACCAGAATTTCCGACTTATTAGGGCTCCACATGATTTTAAATCATGGAGACTTGTGGCAGTCCAACATGCTTTATAAGGAAGGAGCAGATGGAAAATTGGAGCTAAAGGCGATTATTGACTGGCAAGCGTTGTCCTTATTACCACCGGGATTTGATATGGCAAGGCTTTTCATTGGAAGTTTATCTGTAGAGGTAGGATTGTCTGAAAATTAAATAATTTGTCTTTTTGTTATTTTAGGACCGTCGTCAACGAGCCCCGGAACTATTGAAAGTGTTCCATGAAGCCTTTACTTGCACTCTTGGCAGAGAACTATTCGAGTATCAAGAGATTTTTGATTCTTACAATCTCCATTTTCCTTTAATGTCTCTGATGGTTCTTCCTGGAATGGTACCTTTTCTAGAAAATATGGATCTTCAAGAGAAGACACGAAGAAATATGGAAGCGATTATGGATGATGTGTTTGAAGCGCATGAGTATAACTTGAGAACGTATACAGAATTTTTGAAAAAAAGTTTTTTGACAAATGAATAACTTATTTTATTCAATTTTTTCTTATTCAATCAAGAAGCGGTTTGGATATTCATACGCAAAACCAACGAAAACAAGACAATATTAAATCAGTCGATAAAGAGGGAAGAAGAAAGGCAGTGAAAAAGAAGAAAGATACTCAAAAAATTTGAATTCAGTTCAATTGATACACATTGTTCCCCACTCTCACACTTAGAATCTTCTTGATTTCAAAGATTGGAGCATTTTCATTCCAATTGAAAATATCCAAAAAATCTCCTCTCACTTTTACTTCCGTTTTGATTCCAATTTTGATTCTTTCATTATTTGGTGTGCCAATGACGCGAAGAATTTCATTTCTCATATTCCTGGGCAAAAAAATTCCGTTGAGGTATTGGTCGTCTAGAACGATCTCGCGTGTACTGGAAAGAATTACTGGTTCGAACTCGAATGAGACGTGCAGCTGAAATAATTAATAATTAATAGTAACGGTATTCCAGTCACATTCTCCTTACCGTAAGCTCTCCATCTTCCCCAACTTTCCCACTTCTGAAGTTGCGCGTTCTCTCGGGTCGACTGGCACGGATTGCTTGAACATGCCTCATCTGTAATAAAATGACAAAATAAATGTTCAAAAATTAAAAGACTTATTTTGGGCGTTCTTTTTCTTTTATCCTTTCTCTCGTCGTTTGTCCTAAATGAGTACCACTTTCCGAGCTGAAATATTTCCAGTTCATAATATTTTATTTTTCATTAATACCTCCATCTTCACTATGCCCCTTTTGTTCAGAGACCGGATGAGTCCGAGTCTTGACGAATAGACCCAATTGAATGTTTTGATTTCTTTGTTCGCCCCGTTGGTAGCTCTATATTCCAATGGAGCCGTGATCACCAGGCCTTCAAAGCGACAAGCAGGATCAACTCTCAAATGGGTGTCTTGAATCTGGAGAGAAATATTTAGGCGGAATCTCATGATTTTCCTACCTTTTTAATCTTTTGAGCTTCATGCCTTCTAATCTCCAATCTCATTTCTTCTATCACTTGGTTTTTAGTGTCTGTCTCTCGTCTTATCTTTTTGATTTCCTCTAGCAGTCTCTCGTTCTCTGCTTTCAGATCACTAGCTTCCGCATTTTCAGCTTCCATTTCTTCCAAATAAGTTGGATACGGATAAGTGAGATCCATTTTGAAACGACAGGCAGTTCTAAAAAAAAGAAAGTCAAGTTTCTGTTTAGAAGTTAGAAAAAAGAGACAAAAATTGCCCGTGAAACAAAGAAACGGAGACTGCACGTGAAATGAAGAGACGAAAATTGCAAGTGAAATATAGCGTCCACTACGAGAGGGGTGAGTTTTCTCTCAACCATTTTATCAGAAAGAAACTGACCAGGTGTCTTCGAGCACGACCAAAAGATTTGTGTGTTTCTGGTTTTAATTTGAGACGCATAGAAGAAGAAGAAGCGGTCTTGTAGAAGTTTAATGCGTTTCGTGCTGAAAATGTCTAGTTTTTTATTGTAAAACGAATCCTTGATACTGAATTTCTGAATAGACAGTTGATTTTTGGATAAAAACGCATGTGATTCAAGAATAGACTCAACCTATTCGGTATACTTGGGAAAGTACTAAACATTTATGTATTTTTCCTATCCCACATTTTCTAATCCATTTCTGCAGAAGATTCTTGAAAAGCATAAAAAAACAGATTTATTTGGAGAACAAAGAAAAAACAAACATCAGTCAACAGCAGTAACCCGAGTATCGAACAAGGGGTGAGATGAGAACAAAAGAAAGGGGAAGAGAACATTAAGAAAAAAGAAAAAATTAAAAAAATTATCGAGGAAAAAAAGTCAATTCAAACGAATAGTTGGGTGATCTCCGTAATCGATGTGGGTCAGACCAACCACTTTAAAAATGGCATTATTTGGAGATCTTTCGAACTTCTTTACGAAATCGTCTTCGAGCTCGATGATTGCCCTTACCCTGATGGGCTCTTTGATGGCTTTCTCTCCAAGGGTCCTCATCATCAGCCCAATCATGTCCGTTGGGAGATGGACACGGTTCAAATATTTATTCTCCAAATAAACAGGTTTGGTGTTAAAGAGCATCTCCCAATCTAGCTCGAGCCAGCAACGAGTCTGAAAATGCAATTATTAGATTAACACAACGGAGTTATTGGCTCACTTGAAGCTTTCCGTCGATTACAACTGTTGTCATTAAGTTTGAATTTCTCTTAGTCGACTTAATGACGGTTAGAGAATACATATGTTTTCGCTGAAAAATTTTTCTCAGTTTTCGAAAAATACAACGAAATTTTGGCTCTGTTCAAGATATCAGGGTTATAGGAAAAAAAAAGGGTTATAGAAAATCGCAGGGTTATAGAATTCTATATCCCTCTTTTTACTTTTGGGGAAAAAGGGGTTATAGGAAAATAAGGGTTATAGAAAATTGAAGGGTTATAGGAATCTATAACCCTTTTTTTACTTTTCGGAAAATAAGGGTTTTAGGAAATAAAAGGGTTATAGATTAAAAAAAGTGCTATAGAATAAAAATGGGGTTATTGAGGATAAGTGTATAGAAAACACTCTAGAATGTGTAACAGACGGGTTTTCAAGTTTCTCTATTCATTTTCAGCACTAACTGTGCTTATTTCTTTGTTTATGATAGTTTGATTATGAGCTTGTTGAATTGGAATTTTGACGATTGTTTTTAGTTGAAGACCTTCGTATATATGTAAGTTCATGTAGAAAGCATAAAAAAGTTTGAGGATAAGAACAATGAGAGAATAACTGAAAGAAGGAGCTCACAGGCAAGTATTTATAGGCAAGTATATTGACAAACTTTTCTATCCGGATAGATGTGAATAGCTCAAAAAAACTTCCCACGAGAGGTTACATATATACGAAGGTCTTCAACTAAAAACAATCGCCAAAATTCCAATTCAACAAGCTCATAATCAAACTATCATAAACAAAGAAATAAGCACAGTTAGTGCTGAAAATGAATAGAGAAACTTGAAAAACCGTCTGTTACACATTCTAGAGTGTTTTCTATACACTTATCCTCAATAACCCCATTTTTATTCTATAGCCCTTTTTTTAATCTATAGCCCTTTTATTTCCTAAAACCCTTATTTTCCGAAAAGTGAAAAAAGGGTTATAGATTCCTATAACCCTCCAATTTTCTATAACCCTTATTTTCCTATAACCCTTTTTTCCCCAAAAGTAAAAAAAGGGATATAGAATTCTATAACCCTGCGATTTCCTATAACCCTTTTTTTATCCTATAACCCTGATATCTTGAACAGAGCCGAAATTTTCTTACCGGCGCCTTTTCACTGTACTTGAATCTCGGCCGTCGTCGCTCGTCCCTCAAACTGAAATTGTGCCACGTTCCCAGCTGAAAATTACATTGAGAACCAAATCACGGTACTAAAAGTTTACCTTAAGGGGTTCCCCATGGATCATTGCACGAACCAAGCCAAATCGCCTGGTGTAGACCCAAGCAAAACCGGTTACGCTGGGGCCGTATAGATGCGTCCTTTCGAATTCGATTGGGCCGCTGACCACAAGACCAGTGTGGGTGAAGTCCTCACAAATGGGGTCGTAGATGTCTTTGATCTGTAAATTTTATATTTTTACTGTTTTTTTTTTCAGCTGTTAACGGCTTACCTTTTTGGCTTTATTCAACTCAATTTTTCTCAGTGCTCGATCTCTTCTGTCCACTTTCTCGGACAATTCGTCGATGATCTCATCTTTTTTCTCATTTTCTTCTTTCAATTCTCTTATTTTTTCTTTGAGTTGGGCAATTTCTCTTTCAGAATTTTCTTGTTCAACGTATTGGTCAGGGTAAAGGACGTTCATCTCGAAGTTTACCGGACCTGAAATGGAAAGAGATATTATTGAGACAAAATTTCAAAAAAGAAGGAGAAGAATAAAGATAACATGTCAAGAAGAAATAATCCATACAGAGCTTGTTGCGTAATCAGAAAGAGGGGATTACTCTTGAAGAGAGAAAAGACATGCTCGGAGATGAATTGATTTTTGTAGGCCAATTCATTGTGCAACCAATCCAATTTTTGTTGCATCTTCTTCATTTCTTCTTTAATTTTTTCGATTTCAACATTGGTGGTTGAGTCGAAAGTTTGGGTGGTCATTCTAAGAGAGATTGAGAAGGCCAAAGAACTCCGAGGATGAATAATAAGAATAATGAAGACCAAATGGAATAATGAATGGTTAGGAAGAGAATAAAAAGAGGGACATAATGTGATGAGGGGGCGTAACTGGACGCTGGAAATGTTGGGTTTTAGGTTCATAACGACAAGATAAACCAATAAATTAAAGTAGAAAACAAGTCGTTAAATGAATCAAATACAGTATACTGATCATAGTTTATCTACAAAGTATACAGTATTTAGAAACGAAAAGTATACAAAGTATAGAGAGAACGATTTGAAATTTATTAGTATACTGTGTATACTTTTTAATAGACCACCCAAAGTATACATTTTTAGATTGGGCAATATCCGTTATGCACCCGTAATGAGGTTATGGGATTTGGGCATGTTTACTTCGAGAAATAAAACGACAGAGCCATGGGAACTCCCGATTTTCTAAGTTCAAAGAAATACATCAAAAAGTGTAGAACGTTCGATTGAATCGATTGAAGTAAGAACACTTTCAGCTGTCTAGAAGGCACTTTTTATTTAAAAAAAAATTTGTGATTTTTAGTTCTTGTACGAACTCCGAAGTTTGAGTCAAGTGGCCGGAAATCGAAAAGAAGTGAACTTTGATATCCGATTTTGATAGTAGAAAAACTCGGGGTCGAGAGCCTAGTTTTTCATTGAATCCAACTGCAGGCTCTATTCGTTTTTTCAAAAACTCGAAGAATGATGAAATTCAAAAACAGTGACAACCAAACACTTTATTTCGAAGTAATCTGAAATCGGAATACACTCAATTTTTTTTCTGTTTTTTCTGTCCTCTGAAATAGTCGACATCTTCCCTCACATTGGAGTTAAAAGCGATTATTGACTGGCAAGCATTGTCTTTATTACCACCACCTAGATTCGATATGACAAGGCTTTTCATTGGAAGTCTATCTGTAGAGATAAAATTGTCTGGAAATTAAATAACCAGTCTTTTTATTATTTTAGGACCGTCGTCAACGAGCCCCGGAACTACTGAAAGTCTTTCATGGAGCTTTTACTTGCACTCTTGGCAAAGAACTATTCAAGTATCAAGAGATTTTCGATTATTACCATCTTCATTTTCCCTTGATGGGTTCTTCCTGGAACGGTACCTTTTCTAGAAAATATTGATCTTCAAGAGAAGACAAGAAAACATATGGAAGCGATTATGGATGATGTAATTAAAGTATAACTCGAAAACGTATCCAGAACTTTTGAAAAAAAATAAGTTTTTTGACAAATGAATAAATCCTTTCATTCCATTTTTATTCAATCAAAAAGCGGTTTGGATGATCATACAAAAAATCAACAAGAACGAGGTAATTTTAAATTAGTTGAGAAAGAGGGAAAGAGGAGAGAAGAAGAGAGCGATCGCTTCTTGTGGAGAAGATGTAAACGAATGGGGCCCAAAACGTGCTTTTCATACAGTTGAGAGGGGGTAGTCTAGCATGGGACAGCGGGATGAAAGATGTGAATAGGAAAGGTGCCAACAAATGACTAGCACCGAAAATGCGCTTTCTAAACACACAACGAAATGAGTAATGAAAATGTCCGAGTTCTTAGAAAGTATAATATCTGACTTCTTTTTCAAGAGGATAGAAATGTTTACCCCTGTGAAATAGGGATGAAATTATAATTTTTGCAGCAGACAAAAAAGAAAGAAAGAATCAAAAATGAGACCATGACAATATGTGAGATAAGAGACAAAGTAATAACATGAAATTATTCGAAAATCTCTCCCTCTTCTGCTATCTGCACATTTTTCACTTCCACAATTTCGAAAATAGCTGCATTCGCATCTTTTTCAAAGATTCGAATGAAATCTTTCTTGAGCTCCACATAAGTTTCAATTTTGAGCTCATCGTACGGCTCAATTTTTCCAGCGATCTCATTCACAGCCTTCATCATAGTTTGGGAAAGATGAATTTTATTCAAAACTTTGTCTTCGAGTATCGCCTCTTTCTTTCCACAAACCATATTTCCGATGACTTCAAATCTGACGCCCAGCTGAAACCCAAAGTGTTGTTTTTTGAAATCCTAATGAAGTAACTTACCACTAACTTTCCGTCCACAACATTTGATCTTCTCAAATTCTTCCATTTATTTGCCTTGACAGCTCTAACCGCTTCCATATTGCTGAACGACGATGCCACTCGGCTTTTACGACAGTTGTCTCTTTCATCGTTGGTTTTCAAATAATACCAGGATCCAAACTGCAAAAAAAAAACAACTATTTTAAAAGCTTTTTCAAGGAAGCTAAAACTTACATTCAATGGCGTGTCTCCTTTCTCATTAATTGATCTTACAAGTCCAAGTTAGTAGGAATATAACCAGTTATAAGAATCAATTTTGCGATTCATCGGGTTGGTTGGGCTGTACTTTTGTGGTGAAGTCACAACAATACCCTTAAAGTGTTGCATTTTGTCCACTCTTGAATGAGGGTAAATCTGGAATATTCAAGTATTGATACAGTTTGATTCGTATTGACTTACAGTTGTTGCAACTTTGAACTTTTGTTCGACTAATTTCAATTTGGTCTTGCGGTGGTCCTTTTGCTGCTCGGAGATTATTTGGTCTTTGTAGGCCAATTCATAGTGCATCCCATCCATTTTTTCTTGCATTTTCTTCATTTCTTCTTTCATTTTTTCGATTTCAACATTGGTGGTTGAGTCGGCGATTTGGCTGGTCATTCTGACAGTTGATATCTGAAGTTATAAACATTGAAATTGAATGAAAAGAAACATTTCGAGGATGTGTAATCAGAACAAAGCAGACAAAACGGTTGGGAATGGCACTATTCGATTCCGAGCATAGCAATGAAAAAGATATCGAAGATGGAAGAAATGAAAGAACAGAATAGAGGCCTGGGAATGTTATCAAGCACGGCAGGAAAAGATACGGAGCATAAATGCTATACATAGTATACAGTCTTTCAAATGTTCAAAGAATACAATTGCATCCTCTCCGCCTCTCTGTCTAACCGTATCATCTAGGAGATCATCCTCATTTCTCACCTACCCTTATTACCGTGCTCATGTTGTCTCTCTTCACGCGACGGCATCATTTTTTATTCTCTGGACACTCCTCGATAAGTGCACTTTCTTGTGGTCAAAACATTGTGTAAGGATGAAATAGATGAACGGTTATAAGGACGAAGAGTCCTACCGAGAACCGTATCTTGCCGATGCTCTTCTCAGCTGCCATTTCGGACCAGCGAGTGAGCGTGAAGAATGTAGTGTGCACAGATACTGAACAAGTTGACCTGATGGAGGATGGTCTTATATACGACTTGGTTCCAGGAATTGTTTAGATCAAACAGAGTGAACCGTATGATGAGTATTTCATCTCATTCGATTTTTGTTGAAACGCTTATGTATCTGGATTTATCGCACTGGTTTTATTTGTGAAACGGCAACTATCAACTCTCATCTCTCCAGTCAGATGAATTAGTTCGTGATAAAACGTGCCTACAAAGCTGAAACAAAGCCTGATATCAAAAATTCAGCCAGGCACCAATCAATATCTGAACGCGCGCATAACCGAAAGGCACAAGTAAATGGCGAAACGAACGGCTAAACATAGGGCGCAACGACATTTCGAGTTTACGGCGCCCGCGGAATAGTATGTTCAAAATGAAAAATTTTAGACCTAATAGTTCTTGGTTTTCTTTTAGTATTGCAACAGGACAGGATACTGAGCATGAATGTTATACGGAGTATGCAATCTTGCACATTTTTATTGAATATCATTGCATCTGTTAGGTTGAACCGTTTGATTGAGTTCTAAAACTGCCTTTCTGCCTCTCTGTCTACCCAAAACGTCTAGGAGATCATCTTCATTTCCCGCCTATCCTTATTATCGTGCTCATAATGCCTCTCTTCACGCGACGACATCATTTTCTATTCTCTGGACACTCCTCAATAAGTGCACTTCCTTGTGGTCAAAACATTGTGCAAGGATAAAATAGATGAACAGTTATAAGAACGAAGAGTCCTTCCAAGAACCGTATCTAGCAGATGTTCTTCTCAGTTATTTTGGACCAGCGAGAGAGTGTGAAGAAGGTAGGGTGCACAGAGAATGAACAAGTTGGCCTGATGGAGGATGGTCTTATATACGACTCGGTTCGAAAAATCGTTTAGCTCAGACAGGGGGACCCGTTTGATGGGTATTGTGACACTTTCGATTTTAATACTAACCAATCGTTTTTTTTTGTGAAAGGAGAATTATCAACTTCCTCCTCTCCAGTTAAAAGAATTAGTACGTTATAATATAAATAAATTAAAAATTACAACTATCCTCGGTTATTTTGAACACGCCCACAAAGCCGAAACAAAGCCTGATACTAAAAGTGCCGCTAGGCGCTAATCAATATCTGATTGCGTGCACAAACGAAGCGCACGACTGGGCAAAGGGCGAAACGAACGGCTAAACATAGGGCGCAACGACATTTCAAATTTACGGCACCCGCGGAATAGTATGTTCAAAATGAGAAGTTTTAAGCCGAATAGTTTATAATTTTCTTTTAGTATTGCCCTTTTCCTCTTTTCATTTTGTGCTCCTTTCCTACATAATTTCCTTTAGAATCGAGTTTTTCTCTTTGCATCTATATTTCTTTTTATTCATCATTTTCTTTGTATCTGAGAAAGAATAGTGCAAAACTCCCGGCTGTAAAACGATACTTGATCTCTCATTCCTTTATTTTTCAGAGTCATCATGAACAACCAGTACCCGGATCCAGCATACGAAGACGCTATCAAAATGGAGGAAATGGAGAAGAAGATGAAAAAAATGGAAGAAAAAATGGAAGATATGGAAAGACTCATTCAACTCCAGGGGAAGATAATCAAAGAAGAAAAGGCTGAGAATGATCGTTTGAGAAAGAAATGGTCATTGAGAAAGTTCAAGGTGGCTCCAAGGGTAATTGAAGCAAAAATTGCAGCATTTTCAAATAATTTCCATCTTTAGGTGAGAGATTATTTCAAAGGAGTCAATCACGATGAAATTCATCAAGGAATTGTTGTTTCTGCTCCTCTCCCGTATAAGTCACCGGATCAAAGAAACTATCTAATCGATAGTTACAATTGGGTTTACTCACCCAGATTGGGCCTCATTCGGTCAATGAACAAGAAGAATGTGGCGCCAGATATGAAGGTGAGAAAAACCGTTTCGTCAGTAAGCAAATTTTTAATTTCAGTTTGGAAAATGGTATTATTTCAAAACAAACGACGAGAGAAAAAAGAAGCTTATCAGGCCTCCAGAAGCTGAACCGGTTTGTTTTTCCATCCGTTTGATAGCACGTGATGCTTTTCAGTTGATTCCATAGGGTGAAAGGCTTGAATACAATGCAAATTTGATTTCAGCTCACACATTTGACTGCAATTCGAGCGGTGATGACTGAGAAAAGATTCTGGCATCCGAGAACATCTTTCATTCGGAATGGAAAACTGGAGGTGAGGTTTTTGTAACGGAGTTTAGTTCATCGTATTTCAATTCAGATCAATGTGGTGTTCGCCTTGCATGGCAGTATGCTGTACAATGCGGACAAAGTTTATGTGGAAGATGAATTTTTGAACAAAGTTCATTTGAACAAAAAAATGATTTCAGTTATTCTCACTGTAAGTTCTTTTTCTTTTTTTGAAACGATTAAGTTTTGTAATTTTTAAATTTTCAGGCAACCAACCGAGGAAAGCTGGATGTGCCATTAAAAATCAAAACGATTGTGACACTCGAAAGTCGATTCCTCCAAATCTATGAATTGAATGAAAATTCGGGAGTTTTCACAGTTCAATCCATCCGTACCATTCAATTGGAGGGAGAGGACATAATACAGTTGGCTTAGATTTTTGGATACATTGTTAATTCCTCATGTTCTGTTGTTGTTTTGTTGTTTTTTTTGTCACTTTCTTTGGATTTGCTTTGGATCATTTGTTTGAATTTGTTTTTTTTTGTCATATTTACCAGTAAACTACGAATAGCGAATAAACTGTAAACATTTATTTTCAAGCCTAACTCAAATATTGAGATAGATTTTCAGAGAAGTTATGATTTGGTCAGTTTTAATCTGGAAAGGTTCAAGATTCATAAAAGATATTAGGACTTGGATTCATATATTTTTATTCGATAATACGCAAAAAAACACACACAACTTTTCAATCGAATTTTCAATACTTGGTAAACTGCTCCATTACAAACTGATCATTTGGTACAACGTCTGGTTTCCCTCCGCATTTTAAAATGGTAGTGATTTGAATGATTAATGGAAGGGTCAACGTGGTAATTCTCATTATGAATGGAATCGTCTAAAATTTTGTGAATAGAAATAATGAGTTTTTAAAAAGAATTTAAAAAGTGCCTGCTCACTTGGAGAGATACAAACGGAGTAAGAAGTAAGAGTCCACTAATGATTGAGGCGATCTAGAAAAAGTTTTTGCATATTTTTGAGCAAGTTGAGTAGGGGTGTTTGTTCTACCGCATTTGTAAGAATTTTGGTCGAGGCACAAATAAAAAACTAACAATTTTGATTATGACCAAAGACTGGCAAATAAATGAGCATTGAACACGAGTTTTAGACAATGGCTTAGTGAATAGGTAGAAAAGCAGAGCTACCGGTAACACAAGATGGAAAATAGGTTCGGATACCTGAAGCAGATGATTTCTCAAGAATTAGTTGTCGAACACAAACAATTATTAAAGTTCCTGGAACTTTTATTTCGATTCCAGTGGGATATAAAGTCGACAGAAAACTTGAAAAGAAGGAAACTCCGTACCAATGACTAATCAACGCTGGAACCAATAAATAGTCTTTTCCAAAGAAAAATAGATACAGGATACGAATAAAGATTTTTCTGTGTCTCTGTTTTCTATTTATTTGAGGTTCTCCCAAGTCTTCTTTCTGATTGCTCATTGAGAAAAGTTCATAAGCTATCATAATCTGATAAACATTACAAAACAAGTAAATAATCGATGTACATGAGATAGACAAGAACGAATAGATTGATGAAAGCAATCTGAAAGTAGCTTAAAGTTTTATGAGTTTTACGGTCCAAAATGTTCTGAAACTCACAATAACAGTGGAACAAAGTGTGATTTGGTCAAATCAAAAAATGAAAACAGAATTGGAAAAAATCCCAAGAAGACAAAACTGGAATAGTAGAATTTGATGACATGACGAGCGTGGTCAATGACAGGGAATTCGGGTAGCTGAAATGAAGTGAATGTACAGCGGAAAACATGTGCAAAACGTTTCAATCCAATCTTAAAAATTTATCACTCCTGATTTCAATTTGTTACCTTTTCCCAAATCTGTAAATTTCTCCGATGTATTCTCAAATAACGTAGTGTAACAAATAACCAAATGAGAAACACTATCACTTTTGAAGCTATAGTACCCACAGTTTCTGATACCGTTGATGGTTTTACTTCAAGCGAATAAAGTGAAGAGTTGCTACTCATTTTTCCAAAAGTGAGTAGCAAAAGAGTTAGTGCTCCGGAAGTGTTTTTATGAAATCGAAGGTGATTATAATGTTTCACCTGTTTGAAGGCGTGGTCACAGAAAACATGAAAAAGTTTTCGATTTGCGTATTTCGAGTTCAGCACACCTGCGGGTTGACATTAGAGCTTCGATTACGGTGAAGAATTATGTCGAACGCCTGGCTTTTGTCTTTACCTAGTCTTAAAAACTGATATGGAACCTGTTCTGGAACTTCACTTTTTCCTACTTTGAAAAAGCAATATTCTAGAGTAACTTTTTGCTGAAAACTACCAAATTACAAATTGAAAAGACAAAGATCAACAAGAAATGATTTTATAATTATCGCAACAAAAATGAGAACATGACAAAACGTGAGATGAACGACAAAGTAATAATAGAACATTATTCGAAAATCTCACCCTCCTCTGCTGTCCTCACACTTTTGACCTGGACAATTTTAAAGATCGCTGCATTTGCATCTTTTTCAAAGATTCGAATAAAATCCTTTTTGAGCTCCACACAAGTTTCTATTTTGAGCTCATCATAAGGTTCAATTTTACCAGCGATCTCGTTTAAATCCTTCATCATAACTTGCGGAAGATGAATTCTATTCAAAAACTTGTCTTCAAGTATCGCCTCTTTCTTTCCACAAACCATATTTCCAATGATTTCAAATGAGACTCTCATCTGAAACCCAAAAAGTTGTTCTTTGAAATAATAATAAAGTAACTAACCACTAGCTTTCCGTCGGCAACTTGCGTTTTTCTCAATGTCTTCCATTTCTTTGCCTTGATAACTCTAACCGCTTTCAGAGTGCTAAGCGACAATACCTCTCGTCGTTTACTACATTTGTCTCTTTCATCATTGGTTTTGAAGTAATACCAGGATCCGAACTGCAAAAAAAAAACATATATTTTAACAGCTTATTCAAGGAAGCTCAAACTCACTTTTAGTGGTGAATCTCCTTTTTCATTCATTGATCTAACAAGTCCAAGTTTGTGCGAGTAAAGCCAGTTATAAGATTCGATTCTGGTATTCATCGGGTTGGTCGGACTGTACTTTTGTGGCAAAGTCACAACAATACCCTTAAAGTGCTGCATTTTGTGCACTCTTGAACAAGGCTCAATCTGGAATATTCAAGTATTGATACAGTTTGATTCGTATTGACTTACAGTTGTTGCAACTTTGAACTTTTGTTCGGCAAATTGCAATTTGGTCTTGCGGTGGTCCTTTTGCTGCTCGGAGATTATTTGGTCTTTGTAGGCCAATTCATTGTGCATCCAATCCATTTTTTGTTGCATCTTCTTCATTTCTTCTTTCATTTTTTCGATTTCAACATTGGTGGTTGAGTTGGCGATTTGGTTGGTCATTTTGAGAGAGATTGAGAAGGCCAAATAATTCCAAAGATGAATAATGAAACGTTGAAAACAAAATGTGAATAATGAATGATGAGGAAGAGAATAAAAGGAGGGACATAATGAGATGAGAGGGCGTAACTCGACGCTGGATATGTTGGGTTTTAGGTTCATAACGACAAGATAAACCAATAAATCGAAATGGAAAACAAGTCGTTAAAAATATCAAATACAGTATACTGAACGTAGTTTACCTACAAAGTATACAGTATTTGCAAGTAAAAAGTATACAAAGTATAGAGCGAACGATTTGATCTTTATTAGTATACTGTGTATCCTTTTTAATAGACCACCCAAAGTATACATTTTTAGATTGCGCAATATTCGTTATGCACCCGTGATGAGGCTATGGGATTTGGGCATGTTTACTACGAGGAAGTAAACGACAGAGTCATGGGAACTCCCGATTTTCTAAGTTTAATGGAATGCATCGAAGAGTGTATAAAGTTCAATTGAATCACAAATGAAAATACTTTTAGCCGGTTGTGATAGTGAAAAACGCCGGGCTCAAGAACCCATTTCTCGATTGAATCCAATCGTAGTCTTTTCAGTACTTCGGAGGATGGTGAGCTATGAGAAAATTCATAAACAATAACAATCAAACACTTCATTCTAAACTTCCTCAAAACTTCGACAAATTCGGTTCAGTATTCATGATTGATGGATTCACATCGGAGGTCTCATAGAACTTATTGGCAATAGTAAATTGTATAATCAATGGCAGTGTTTGTGTGCCAAACGCTATTATATTCGGAACAATCTGAAAATATTTTGTTTCAAAAGTGCAGTTTTATTATCCTTTAATATGAAACTACAAACCTCAACAGGGACCATGTTCTTCCAAATGAAAATGCCGAGGATTGTCGATATGATCAAAAAGAAAATAGTGATTTGCGGTTTACCAAAACTCATTAGATCGCGTTAAAACTAACTATTTCAATAATGACAGCTGCTTTAGCTTGAGAAATTAAAGTTCGTTGAATCGAGCTCCGAGCACTTGGCTCTCCACTAGAAGACATGAAAGCAAAAGGAATAAGAAGTTGAACAAAGACTTCAAACGACTAAAAATATTCTATTTTACTCTGCATCTATAGGTAACTCCTACGATCTTAATGGCCAAAGAAGTTTTTGTATCTTTTGGCAGAAGAATGGAATCGTAAAGTGAAAGATTAATTTGCCAATGGAGCAATGCTGGAATTCCCACATAGTCTTTCAAGGAAAAAGTCAGATAGAAGAATATAATTTTTGTCCGGCATAGACCCTCTTCCTGACTGCCCATTGTGTATATTTCAAAAGCCAACATGACTTGATAAACGTGACAAAACTGTGTAAGAGCGGAAGAAAACAGTTGAAATATATAAAAAGTAATCTTGCTGAAGTTTGATGTTTTTCCTCTGGCAATTTCAATTTCAGAACTTACTCGAATGTTAACGAAGAACGATTATAAGGATTATAGAGCAACATACAAGTGATAATGAATTGCATCAGTCCAAAAAGGATAAGGCCAGAATAGCAGTATTTGATGATGTGTCGAGCATGATCGATCAGAGGGAACTCGGCTAGCTGGATATCTTTTCAATGATCATCATTGTTTAGATCTAATCTTAAAAAGATGTTTGTAAAATCTCACCTTTCTCCAATTTTGAGCATTTCTTCGATGTGTTTTCAAGTACCGAAATGTCAAAATGAACCAAACAAATGGTAAAATGACGAATCCAAGTTCAGAAGAGAGTTTGATGAATCGAGGATCAAGAGGAGGAGATTCACGATAACCTATGTTCATTTTCAGAGAAGGAAATAAAAATGGAATGAAAAAGTTTCCTGTATAAATACGGATACTTTCAGCTGTCCGGAAAACGTGGTTTAGTTAGGGAATTTTATAATTTACGCAAGTTGCACAAACTATGAAAACGGAATAATGTGACAGCCATTGGAAGTGATTTAGCTACCGTATAACCTTACACAAAATGTGGTACTCAAAATGTGGCACCCAAAATGTGGCAACCAAAATGTGGTACTCAAAATGTGGTACCTAAAATGTGACACAGCTTTTCCGTGAAAAAGCTCACATAAGCAATTTTTTTCCCAGACTAGGAATTTATTTAACTACTGTGCTCCACATAATCATACGGTCAGGTGACTTTTTTTGGGAACCTCGAAAATAGCGAATCAAACGGATTTGATCGACTTGTTAACGTTTATGAAACATACAACTGGTACCGAAATGACACATTTTCGCAAGTCTGACCAAATCCGTTCGATTCGCGATTTTCGAGTTTCCCGAAAAAAGTCACCTGACCGTATAATTATGTGGAGCGCTGTATAAACAAAATTAGCATAACCTTATATGTGCATTCTAGCAATTTCAGTCCTATGGGACTTTTTTGCTCCATGGGACCCGTCTTCACCAGTAGAGCCAAATGGTTCACATCATTCCTGACAAGATCTTGCTGATACACTACATACTCTACCTCGTCAATTTTTATCAGTTGTCTTCCCATTTTGTTTTATCAGAAACCTCAAAAACTATTCCGGAAAGTTCTCAATTTCCGTCTTTCTTTTTGCTTCCAGTCTCATTTTCAGAGATTGTTAGTCTTCTAATAATTTCTCTTCACAATCATCTATCACTTTCATCAAGAGATCACTCATTTCTTCTTTCCTCCTTTTCTTTTCTTTGACTAGCTTTTTCGGGGCTCCGCCCCGCAAAAGCTAGTATAGTTCACTTTATGTTAAAGCCTAATTGATTGTGGTTCGAACTTTTGGAATGAGAGTTTTTTGAATTCCGAAATTATCTTAAGTTTATCACTTTTTTAAGAAGACAAATGTTTTGAAAAATGCAGTATAAATGTTCAGGAAAAAATTATTTCAATAAAATTATTTCAGCGGGTATTTACAAGAAAATAGGGATCTCCCTCCCTGCAGAAATATTATAATTAAAATATAAATCTAAATGACTGAAGTACCATTTTAGCACTGACAAAAAAGCAGATCAAGGGGGGCAAGTGGGCAGAATGAAACCTGAAATACAGGTGGTGGGGGGAAAGCGTTGAAACAGGTAAAAATGAATAGGGTAAAAATGTTGTTTAAAACATTTGTTGATTGTTGAGACGGGGCACAGACATATTCGAACAGTCAAGGAGATTCCAAAATATCCACGATTTGCCTTTCTCGTAGAACATTCTGATTCACCACATTCTTCACCAAAATTCCAGCACCAAAATAATCGTCGTCAAGTGGGGAATGGAGTCTTCTTGTATGCCATATTTTGAAATCCGAACCTCTTTGAACCCTTGACATGGCAACATATAATTGTCCGTGTGAGAACACAGAAGAATGAAGTACAAGACCGCAGCGTGACAGTGTTTGCCCTTGGCTTTTGTTCACCGTGCAGGCATAGGCAAGCCTGATGGGATACTGTAGTCGCTTGAACCCTGCACTTTTCGCTCCTTTGCCAGTAGGGGACATCAGCATTCTGTGAAGGAAAACTGTTTCAGGAGAATTTTCCGTTGGGTGGTTGACTGTAAGGTGAAGAATCTGAAAGTATTGTTATAAAAATTTGAAGAAAAAAGCTGTTTCAAACTTACATCGTCCCCAAACTTTTTGACTGTGAGCCGAGTTCCATTGCACAAGCCTTGCTGGATTGAAATGTTTCTGAGTAACACTACTTGTGCTCCAACTTTCAAACGAAGCCGATGTGGCGGCATTCCAGAAGGCGTCTTTGAAGCAAAAATGGCTGGATCGACATTCAATCCCAGTGCCTTATCAGGTGAATCTATGGCCAGAAACTCATGAAGCTGCCCGTTTAACTTATCAAGAACGATGTCGTTGAGTCGTAGAGATGTTCTGTTGTCCAGAGTGAGAAGAGCGGCGGACTTGGTTTCATCAATGTTATTAACATTTGGGAACACCCAATGAGCTAATGCCAAGTCGCTGGTTCTTTCCACGAAGTTTTCAGGAATTAGGACCATTTGACGCTCAATGTCCTGGTAGTTAGAGCCGTCGCCTATTTTCAAGATCCATTGGGAATAGTCTGGATCATTTATTGCTCTTCGATTCTCAATCAGTTTGAACTTTTCAAAATCGTTCCATAAATCGTGGCTTTTCAAAATGTAGCTGCCGACTCCGTTATGATTGACTCCATCAACAATGGGCAGTGTTTGTCTCCAATCGCCACCCATCACAATCAGTGTTCCTCCAAAAGGAAGAGTGGAATCTTTTAGCTGCTGGAACAGGATATCGACAGCATGGATGATCCTCCAATCCGACATACTTATCTCGTCCCACACAATGCAATCTACTGCGGCTAATGCATCTCCTGAAATGAGTTAAATTTAAATTACTGGATTTTTTCAATTGAAAACATACCTTCCGCTGATCCCAAAGAAACTCTACATGTCATCTGAGCCATGACCTCCAGAGGAATCGAAAACTTCCGATGAGCCGTGCAACCGTTGGGTAAAAGACATGCAGCTATACCGGCGTGGGAGACACAAATTGTCTTTTTTCCAAGAGAAGCAAGAAGATGGTAGATGGTTTTGTAGCAAAACGTTTTGCCTGTTCCGCCAGGACCATCCACAAAAATCAATCGTTGACTTTGTACCTTCTTAATCTTCCCCAACTGTACTGCTCGATCCACGAATGTCTTTTGAGCAGAATTCAAAAGAGCATAAAGCTTATCTCCTTCAGTTTGATGATAGGTCTTACTGTATCGTTGAGCATTTGGATTATCATTATCATCTTTAGGATCAATCTCCGGCAAACTTTTCTCATTATAGTCTTCAGAGAGTTCGAAATCATCCAATGACATTCCATGGTGATTCAAAAGAAATTGAATGTGGCGTAGGGCATGGGACTTCTTTTGTTCTTCTGTCCATCGAGATGATCTATTAACTAATTGCCTCCAATGACCATCCCAAAGTGCTTTCGGATTAGCTGGAGCACAATGGACCAGGATGCTCACATAAAACCGGCGGCATTCAGTTGGGTTCTCAATGCGAGAGATTTCATCAAGAGCACAATCCCATTCCACATCTCCATCCATCAAACCTCGAGCTCTGGCTGCTTGAAGGCAGGTGTCGTGGGTTATATTCCGATAGGTTCGAAGCTCTTTCCAGCTTTTTGGTCCTCGTACGCATTTAGCTAACAATCGGGTCGCTGTCAGTTCCAGCCATCTTGGTTGAGGTGCTTGGATCCGGCCCATAATTCGTAGAGAGTAGTCTTTTTTTCGGAGAACAAACTCTTGTTTTTTCATGTCAAATATGAAAAAAGAGAACATTTCTGGCAGAGTCAATTCTGTGGAAAGTTTTCCATTTGGAAGAAGTTGGGGTTTCTCGTTTGCTTCAAACCAAGCGTTCATCATTCCTTTTGCTTTCTGTTGCAGCATCCTTCCAGCTTGGGCAGCATCAACTCCACGGGTAGTGAACATCACATCTTTATGTTCTTCATGCACAAATGCTCGGTGGACGATGTGTGATGCTCCGTGCATTGGAAATCCAGAAATTCTCCAGGCAGCTTCACACGCAGTCATTGCGGACAGATCCAACATGTAAGAGCAATCGTTCAAAGCTACACGCTCATCAGGTCTTAGTGCTACTCCTGCTTGATTCATAAGACGATTGGCTTCTTGTTGACGTTGACGAACTTTGGCAATATCCAGATTCCGGGGCACGAATACATTTCCATCCAATGTCATTGAATCCGGCGCAAAAGTCCCTTTTTCTGTCTTTTCAGTGGCTTCCAACATCACACGGTCTGTTCCCTTATGTATATATTTGAAGATATATTGAATAGTCTGGAGTGAAGACACAATCTCAATATTCAAATGACATCTGTGCTTCATCAGAAGGTATTTGTTATGTGCAACGACGTATTCATCTCCAGCTTCATATGCCTGACCTCTCCGGAAAATGACGAATTTGCGACCGGAATTTCTTTTGTAGTCAGGGTACTCATTATCACAGAGAACAGTATGATCAGTGAGCTTATGCGGAAAAGACTTGCAGCACTTTTTCCAATGTCTCTTCTTTTCCTTATTACAGTATGCCGTCGGGTCTCCTTGGCAGGGAAAGTGAACCATTGTATCCTTCACCAGCTGGTGGTAATCCATTTTCTGGAAATAAAAAATGAAAAATGATTCTTGAGACTTTGAAAATCTTGCTAACTTACCTCTGCATATAATGGATCAGATTTGTCAGGATATTCTGGAACTTCCGCGGAGATAATTTCATCGATTTGAGCAGCATTGGTGATAGGGTTTTCGAGACAGATGAGAAGGTGGCAATGTGGCATTCCACGTTGTTGAAATTCCACTGAATAGTTATACCACTTGACTGGCCCAAATATTCCATTCTCTCTTTGAATTTTTCCACCATGCTTCGACGATTTCTTCGCTTTTCCAATAACATCATCGAGAAAAAGCTCATACCTTCGCTTAAAAACACGGTTTACAAATTCCGGAATATCTGCCCAAACGCATTGTTTCTTATCACATTCTCTTTTGATCTCTGGCCACTTCGGATTTCCAGTGAAAGTTATGAACAAGTGTGGCAGTCCGAGAGTATTGGCTACTGTGACGGCACTAATCACAAGCTCTCTCTGATATTTGCTAGTTCCAGGGACAGTTGATGGCATCGTAACAAGCATTCCGACCTTCTTTTTTCCTTCAAAGTTCTTCTCCAGCATCCGATCGTATGTTTTAACGAGTGCACTTCTGTTGGTGATACTCGGAAAAACAGCTCTTTTGGTGGCCAATGCTTGCATTCTCATCTCCCTGATTCGGCAGGCTACGTCGATGATATGAAGTTGTCCGAGGGTTCCAGCTTTTCCTTGAAATTTACAAGGAATCCACAGACGGTCTTGGATCGAAAATTTTGTGTATTCACTCAGGCTGACATGTTGACGGACTCCAACGTTTTTGACTTTGATTCCATCATTGTTTCTTCCCATAGCAGTGGGTTCAGCGTCATGTTCGTCTCCAAAATTAACATTTTCATCGTCTAACTCCATAACATCGTCAACTGGAACAACAGAATCTGACAGTTTTCCCCGATTATTTTCTAGATCCTCAATGTCCTTTGCTGAAGTCTCAGAACCATATCCTTTGACATTTCCAGAGAAATTAACTTCCTCAATCTTCCCATCTTTGTCTTCTTCTTGATAGTCATCATCAGAGAGCAGTCCCTCGTAATTTCTGTAGTCATCAGCTCCATTAGCAAACCGATCATATCCAGGCTCATCATCAGAATCTTCTGGGAACGGATTTCCAGCCGGCATAATTGGAATTTCAACAGTTTTTTGACTTTTGTCAATTCGTGGATATCTCTCTCCGCCTATTTCAACCATGATCACATTTGGCATCTTGCCAACTTCCTCCTCATCCACTGGGGCGTCTTGAAGGTCTTCGAGCTCTCCATGGGCAAGTATTTGATCATTGTCAAAACTGAAAAAACAGCAATTTGAATTTCAAAAATTTCCAAAATCACTTACTTTGTTGGATCACCATCCAGCTCGTCGTCACTGGAACTACATTCATTTTCATCTTCAGTAATGTCAACTTCTTCTGGCAGAGCTTGCACTTTTGACATTTTTCTTTTATAAAAAATCGAATTAACTGCTTTCTTGATCTCAGGATCAGTCAGTTCGTAGTAATCTTCTGGATTTTCGTTGTTTTCCTTAAGCTCGGCCAAATGAGCCTTCACTTTGTCCATAAACAGACATCTGATTCTGTCTTTCTTGGGGATCCGTTTGAACTTGTGGAGACCCCATCCTCCAAGTGCGTCAGGATAAAACAGAGGATATGACATCAGGTCGCACATATCCGAGTATATGGATAAAGGAGCTTGTGGCTTTCCAATTGGGTTTCTTGAGAAAATGTGATATCCTCGCCTATCGTTCCTATCTGCATCAAATGTATAAGCAACAGATATGTATCCTTTGTCCATTCTGGATGGCCGAGCATAAACTCCATGATGTGATTGAAGAGTTTTGAGCTGCTCTTTATCCAAATCACCAGGAGGGACAATTCTGAACGTGATGCTTGGGTTTGCGGAATGTTCAGCACTCTTTTTGAATTCCTCTTCCATTTCTTTCATCGATTTGTAGGATTCATAAAGTCGGTTATTCTTATCCATATAGTTTTGGATATCTTTGAAAATCTCCGCCAGCTTTCCCTTTTTATCACACTTAACAAATTCCAGTCGTTTATCAGCAATCTCATCGTTTGAGTTTTCGAGAACAATGAAATTGGCGTAAGCCGCTGTAGTTGGATCCCGTGGATTAAGTGCAGAAGGATGGAAGCTTATGATTCCTTTGACTTTCATTGATTGAACACCTCCTTTGGCTTGGCTTTGTCGGTTGTATCTGATGCTTGCCATTGAAAATGCAGCATTTGTCTAAAAAAATATGAATGAGGCTCTGAAGTTAGAAGCTGAAATTACCGAAATCAAGGCTTTTCGGTGTTCTTTGTTGAAAATAGGCATGACTTCTTTTGGAGTTTTCTTGATAGGTGGTATCCACACAGCTCCGTTTTTGCAACAAGACCATGATCTTTCTTCTTCAAACGCCAACGCTCCACAATAAGGACATGCTTCCTTTGGATCACCAATATCAAGGGGCTTTGGAAAGTCAGTAAGCTTTGGGGCTGATGTGTACAAATTGAATTTCAATGTACTTTTTGGAGCTGCCCTATCAACCACCAAATTTGATTTGAGAGCCATTTTTCCGATTATTTGCTTGATGAATTGGTCAATTGTGCTCAGAATACCATGCTCTTCCCATCGGCGATCGCCATTGTCATTCACTTCATCATCTGATTCTCCTCCATCTGTTGACTGAGCAGGAAAAGTAGAACTTATTATAGAACTGCTCATTATTCGAAAATATCGATTTCTCATTGTGCGCTCCATTTCCATATCTTCACGTAGATGAAGCTTAAATCGATTCTGGTCCAGTTGGGCTGCCTGATTATCCAATTCTGCCATGGCAGTTTCAAATTCATCGCCGGAAAGTTTTGACGCCTTTTTGATAGCCTTCATCCTCTCTTCATTTTGGTGGAAGTCGATTTTGGCGTCAAAATCTAATGGATCATAATACTCAGGATCAGTTTCTTCTCCAACTTTGTCTACATGAATGTTAAGATCGCTCAATGTGTTCAACAGAACTTCTTTTTGCTGAGAAAGAATGTCGTCTTTTTTTGCAATCCAGGCGGCTATGCTGTTTTGATTCTGAAAAAAGCAAATGGTGTCAAAAGCAACATCTATTAATAATTAAGTACCATTTTTTGCAATTCTTGATCATTCCGAACAGCAACCAGTTTTATTTCTTCATTTTCGCAATGAACAAAATTTGTCTGATAGTTGGCATAATCAGCAATAAGGTTGAAGCATGCTTCCTTGTTGAGAACAAATCTTCGATTTTTGAGAACCCATTTCTCCATAATGGAATCCGGGAAACTCATTCTTGGTAGGAAAACCTCCATTTTCTCGTGGTAGCCATAATCTTCCGTGCAATCACATTGAAATGGTGCTCCTGAATGTACCTTTGAGACAATACTGATAGGGAAAAAGCTTACGGGACATAAGATCATTCCATAAGGTTACGAGAGAAGAGTGTATCATTCGAAGAAGCTTGAAGAGTTCTTTTCTTTCCAGATATTGTTCGGATAATGGGTTAACATCTAGTTCAGATCCAGAATGCTGTTGGAAGTACATAACATAGTAGGAAATCATCCATAACTTTTTGAGAATTTGGTTGGATCCACAAAAGTTTCTTATTGGAAAGCGGATATCAAGAATGCTGAATGAAAAATTTTCTCCTTCAGTGACTCCATTTGAAATAAACTGCATAGCTGAGAAATCTTTTCTATACTTTTTCCTGTTAAACGTATAATTTGCATCTACGACTCCGGTTCTTTGACACATTAAGTGGTGAATATTCCTGAAAAATATGCAATCAAATTTGTCTCTGTGTGAATCGGCTACTTACTTAGCTTTTTCAAGTCTTTCATCTGATAATCCACCACTCACTGCCACTTTGAAACACCGCCAGACCATATCAGTTCCAGGAATGGTTGAGAACTGGCTTTCGATATTGAAACTTTCATAGATCTTTTGCTCATATGAAAGATATTCTTCTGTTGTCCAAGTACGGAGATCAAACTCCCTGACAAAAGAAAAGAATGTTCCGAGTCGCTCATAAATGTCCATATAAGGTGTGATGATATAGATCAGTTGAAAGTTAGAGCATTTCACTGCATGCAAATAAGCAAAGATCGTTTGAATTCCTATAGCTGCTGATCGTTGAGGGCATGCGCCGAATCCTAAAATTGGAAAGGCCAAGCTGTTGCAATTTGCTTTGTCGGCTTCCAAAAGGCAGGCCAAATAAGACGCTCTCAAGTGAGCTTCTAAATCAGAAGTGTAAAACTTTTCTGTTTCGATAATTGGTGGCATTACATGGAACGATTCTGAAAAAAATAAAAAACTTGAATATGATTCAAGGGGTAGGAAATTACGTTTGCTCTTGTATTCGTATTCCGACAATTCACTGAGATCCCAATCGAATGGTACACATCCGTATGTGTTAAGAGTATCAATCGATTCATTGCTTTCAAAGACCTTTTTTAACGCGTCATATCTTTCTGAACTCAACTCCTTCAATTTACAAGCAACTTGTTTAAAATCGGATGATGGCGCTTCTGATTCATACATGGGAACCACGATTCCGTCGGTTTCTACATCAAGAAGCTTGATCAGACCAATTCTAACTTTGCAGTTTCTTTTTCCAGTCAAAATGGGATTTCCTTCCTCAACTTCAAGCAGAGGCATCTCTTCATCGGAATCAAGAGCTTCTTCTTCCAAATTCTCATCCACCACACACGTTGTTCTTTTGACAGGCGAAGAATCCGGGATACTGTGCCCCTTTTTCATTTTGTTCGAATCGAAAGTTTTTCTTTTTGATAGAACCTCCAACTTTCCGGCTCTTTGAACTCTTTTTCTCATGCTTTCATACTCTCTCCGTTTTCCAACTGCCATGTCCCTGACATTCAATTTAATTCGCACTGAAAATAAACTACGTAGAGTCAATTTACTTTTGAAAATTTCACCTTTTTCGATCTCTGAGCATTCAGTCTCATCAGCCTTTTGAAGTGTACGGGTGGCGCTTATTTCGAAGTTTCTTTTTTTCTTCAATGGGACATCCAGGGTTTCTCCCCGTCGAACTGCTTTCCGTCTCCTGTCATACTCTTTACGATCTTGTCGTTTGCTCCGCGTTTTGTTCCCTTTATTTTTTGCGCGAGTACTCGTAGCTTCTGAAAAGAAACTTAGTTGATTAAAAAATGAATATGTATATACGTTGTTTACGTTGACTGCAGTTACTATCAATTTACGGAAACAGATCCTGGAAAAGTTACCTCTGTTCAAAGCCTCACACCGATCGTGTTCGGTACTGATCGGATTTGAGCTGGTTTCCGGGGAGAAAGTAAAAGAAGTTGGTTCAGAATCAGAATCCACAACGCGATGACGTTTCCGACTTTCCATCGTCGTTTTTCCGCTTTTAACAGCTTTGGGGTTTCGGCCCATTGCGATAGCTTTTGGAAGCTTATTAATTACCTGCAATAGAAGATGTTAGAAAGTTTTTTCAAATAAATTTCTAAGAAAAAAGAAACACAAAGGAGGAAAAACGAGCACGAAAAAACCAACAAAAACAGCACTGTTATGGACAGGAGGAAAACGTGGTACGGTAAGAAACGTAGAACCTAAAAATCGTGGATACAATAAATGCGTGAGCTCAAATTAAAAATCGTGAAAAGATTCAGTGTCAGCTGTAAAAATCTAAGAAAAAACGAAGAGAAACGGAGAAAAACAAAAAAAAAAACGAAAAAAAAACTCAATTTTGAACTGGAAAAATGAAAACAACAAATCAGCGCTTTTGCCGCTCTTCAAAGCTTCAACTGAACTTTCAAAGTGTTGATCAAGATCAATTTAAATTGAAAACCACAGTAGAAACTACAGTTTGATTTTTAAAAAAACTCTCAATTTACGCGTCTAAGGCAAATCTTTTTACTCAGTGGCTTCGCAAATTTAGTCAATTCAATCGAGAGGGTTTTGCCATCGAGAGGCCTTTCTGCAAATGCTTCCGGAATTCCTTCAAAAAGGGTTTTGAGTTAAAGATCTAGTGAGCCTTTTGAGCTTTCCAGATTCTATTTCTGAGCATCTTTTCTAGAGCACTATTTCATGAACTCATTATTCACAACGTTGCTCTGTTAAATAAGTCAACTGTGCGGAGAGTGCTCCAATCGAGCTACAACTTGGTGGTCCATTAAATATGGTTTTTCTAAGATAATTAAACATATTTAGAAACAATATTTAGTGGAAAACTTTTTTGAAAACCAAGGCAAAGTGATACCCCCAGTACTTCAAAATCAGTTTGTCGCGAATTTCTCCCGAATTTTTCACAGAACCCTATGATGAATTTTATATCAGATTGTAGGAAATTTTTTTCTCTACAAGACTCTGTTGTAACATAAACGGATTCCCCTAAAAATTCGACACCCAGAGGTCGAAGTATGGTGCGCCGGATCGGTCGGTACACTGACGTTTTTAAGCGTATTTTCGACTTTTGTCAGCGTTTACGGGAAAACAAGTCTGAAAGTCAACAAAACAAACCATAAAATCTTGTTCAGCATCAAAAACTGTAGGGGGAGACCAAGTATCAGACAAATCGGTTCGGTGGGAGCCGAGATATAAGAGGCTGAGAGAAAAAAGTGAGAAAAACGCGAAAACGGTGAATTCCAGAAGTGGCTTCAGAAGAATGCCTATAGCTCGGCTCCTGGACGTCAGATTGCATAAAAAATTTTGCCGCCTCATCTCGAAAAGATTTCCTGTCGAACAAAAAAAAAAGCAAGTAAAAAGCTCTTCTCTGAGCCGAGAAACTTTTTGGGACACATTTCGTTGGACATTTTCCCGGGTTACGGTAACATTTGCCCGTGAGTCATACTTTCTATATTTCAAGAGAGAGGAGGGCAGACTACATTGTAGTCACTTTCTCTGCGTCTCCACTGATCGGCGTGCTCTCTCCATCCTCTCACAGTTGTTGTGTGCCATCTGTTCACGTTTTTTTTTGACGAGTAAATCAATAAGAAAAAAGTGAGGATTCGTGGATTTTACGTGGACTTTAAATTAATGAAAAAGACTATAGATATCTTTCCAATTTGTTTCTTCTTCTTGATTTCAAAATGTGTTGTGTTTCATCTAAACTTTAGTTAGTTCAGTTCCCTTTAAGTTTCTGGAATTTTTGGTTTTTCAGATTGAAAATGTCAACCAACACATGTGAAGTCTGCGAATCACCCAGCAATATTTCTTGCAATCATTTTGGCGCCAAAACTTGTAAGGTGAGTCTTTCTACTTTTAAAAATAAATGTAAAACAGGAAGTAATGATGCAAACTCGCCCCACTGTTGGAGAGAGCGGGAGTTTAAAAACATGCACTTTTGCCATCAAAGTCTTTCAGGCTTGTGCCGCATTCTTTCGTCGAACTATCTCCATGAAGCTCGACTACACCTGTATAGATGAGCCAGACGCCTGTCGAGTTCACTATGATGCCAAGCTCATTTGTCGTTTTTGTCGACTGGAAAAGTGTCATCAAGTTGGAATGAGACCTTACCGTATGTCAAAAATTTCAGTTCAAAGTCATTTGGAAATCTATGATTTTCAGTGGTCAAATCAAACAAAGAACGGAAAGAGTATATTCGAATTTCCAAGGGGCTTGTTCGAAAGAAGTCAGCTCATCCTCCGAAACAGACAACTGGAAATTCGGAATGTTCTGAAGAACTTCAAGATGCTCCAGAACTCGAAGAAGATCTTCAGAATGAAGCCACTCCCGGACCATCGTCAGAGTCATCTGAATCCATATCGACAGATATTCAGGAGACAATTTCAAAGTTTTTGAATCTAGAGACAGCAATGTGTGATAGAAGAAGATTACTGTATGCAGATACACCGATCAGTATTGTTTTGGAAGGAGGCAAAGAATGGGTGAGTTATTTTTCGGTTGTATATTACCAATCTAGTTTGATTTCCAGCCCTATGACAACACCAAACTAAAAGTATTTGACTACAAAGCGAGCCAAGGAATGTCGAAACATGATTTTGTAATGATAATGGATTATGCACGTGGAATGCCTGGTTTTGATGAGCTCAATTATGCGGATAGTGTAAGTCTGGTTTCTTTAGACTTTGAATGTTCAAACTGAATGTTTCAGGTCTTCTGTTATCGTCTTGTTTGTGCAGTGGATTTCGTGATAAATTCAGCGTATTATACATACAAGTCAGTTTCTAAAATTTTGCTTTTGAAGATTCCCACCAACCCAGAAGTTTTCCAGGCGTGGCGTTCAATATGACGAGCTTGTCCTCAACGACGCCACCTTTATTCCAATGACACCTACACCTTTAACTGGCTACGAGGAAAATGCAAATCTTCTATTTGAAAATCAAGATGATCTCATGAAATTTCGAACATTGATGCCTTTATTATTGAACCAATGGAAAATTTGTGGTCCGTTTGCTCAATTGGCTCCGAGTTACGAAGAGTTTTGTCTATTAAAAGCGATTTGTGTTTGGCATGTTTGTAAGTTTTTTGTTTTTGATAATTTTCGGCTCCTTCATCTCCTTTCAATCGATCCCTAGACCCTATTTTCAGCCTACTACCGTCTAAGCGAAGATGGTCGGAGGGTTGCCGTCACTCAACGAGATCGTCTCATCCGGGCACTTCATCATGCTTGCAGTTTGGATAATGACGACGTTGGAGAACGTTTTGGAAATGTCATAATGGCATTAAATTATATTATGGTATGTTGATGCAAGCTTGCTCTATGGCACTCTTTGAAATTGCTTTGATGTGACGTATTTGCTCCTGCTTGTCCTAACTTTTTGCACTTTTTTGGCGTTTTCTCTAGGTTACTTTAAGAATTCCAGGAGCAAATCCGTCACGTCATCTCATCATTCGTCATGATCTCCTTTTTTGGGATTATCAATGTTGACAAATCGATGATTGCTATAACTGGTTTTTGGTAGAGCACATTTGCATTATGGTTCAAAATTCTCAAACTTTTTCAAATAAATTTATATTTTTCCAGGAACAAATCCGAAACCTGAACTGCTCATTTGTCATGATCTCATTCTTTGGAATCCTCAATGTGGATAGTTTAATGATTGATGTTACTAGTTTTTGGTAGATTCTTTTTTGAGTTTTTTTTTCTCTTTTTTCGGGTTTTCTACGAGGTTTTTTGAACAAAATAAAGTTTTATTTGTTCATAGCTTTCTCCGGTTTTTCAACAAAACTTGTGTTCCATATTGTGGTTTCAGAATAAGCTCTGGTATTATTCGTTCGTCTGGAAATTTAGTGAGGGATGTCACTGTGAAATGGCGGAAAATCCAGGAAAGCACCACTTTTTCCTCCAGAAGCGCGAATTTCTGACCTGAAAATCATATGAATTCCTAGTATTCAGACGTCTCCCACGGACCTATACAATTCCTGGGTCCTGCTGAAAACGGCACAAATGCAAATGCCTCTCGAGCATTGACTCTTTCCGGGGAGAAATGCTCCGGATAGAATTCATAGGGCTTTTCAAAATATCTTGCGTCTTTCATAATTGTGATAATGTTAATCATAATGTTCAATCCAGCAGGGAGCAATACTGGAGGTTTTGTCGCATGAGCTGAAATCTCGAGATGATGAAAACTCGCTCTATTGAACTTACGAATCACTACATCCTCTTCCAATTTTCTCGAAATAAAGGGAACTGGCGGTGTCATTCTCAACGTCTCTTTTATACATTGCTCCAGGAAAACCATCTTTTGAATGTCTTCTGAATTTGGATGTCTCTCAAAATCGTCGCCGAATATTTCATCAAGCTCATCCTGGACCCTTTGTTGGTATTCCGGGCATTGTCCGAGAAACCAAACAGCAAAAGTAATCCCTGAAGACGTTGTATCATGTCCCTCAAACATGAAGGTGTCCACTTCCTCTCGAATTCCTTCATCTGTTAGAATATCTGGATGCTCCGATTGAGATTTTAAAAGATGGTCTAGGAAAGCAAGTTTTTTAGTCCCTTCGTCTTCCGATTTTTCTTGATGCTTCAATTCCTTTTTTCGATTTTCAATTACTTCTCTTGTGAAATCTGTGGTAAGTTTGACGTGTTTGTCAAATTCAAAACCATTTCCAGATAGGTACCAAATCGGTTTGAGCCAGTAGAGAGGGGCTCTGAAAAAACTTGGTGACAACTTCACGAAACGATAACAGAAAACTTACTTCTCATAATTCCAAACCAGCTCACTCAACCTTCTGACCGATTCCACGTATTTGTCATTAGACCCAAGTTGACTTTTTATCGAACAGCCCATAGCGGTTTCTAAATTTAATTTTCTTGAAAATCTCCAAACTTTAAAAATAGCTCACCGCAGATAATATCCAATGTACATCTCTTAATATATGGCATGATATCAAATGGATAAACTCCATTGGCTCTAAATTGAAGCACATCAACCAATACTTTTCCTTGAGCTCCGAATATTTTTTGATATTCTTTCAAGACTGCAAAGTGGAAGGTTTGAGTAAGCATCTTCCGACGGGATTTCCATTTTGATCCAGTGCTGAAATTAAAGATTCGGGTTCATTTTGAAGAAAGGAGGTACCTGATAAGAAGTCCGTCACCAATCCATTCTTTCAGCTTTTCATATTGACTAGATTTTGTGATATTGGTGGAGCTATCAAAGACCATCTGGAAACTGGAAAATAATGATCTGTTTTTTTCACTAAGAGTTACCTTGGCAATCTCCCCTCGACTTATAGAGATAACTGGAACTGGTCCCATCCAGAACTAAACTTTTCAATTTTTTCATCAATTTTTCATTTGGTGTGGGACTTACCTTCAAAAGGCCATTACTATCTGGAGATAATGTGTACTCATTGAACCATGCTTGAGCTTGTTTCACCATTTCTGAGAGTTTTTTTTTTTGAAGATTCGTGATTTTTTTGCCAAAAAAACAACCCAAAACTTCAAAGTAACTTCGACTCACCCACAGGATCGCTTTTGAAATACCATGTCGTCCCAAAAATAGGAACAGCTGGTGGTCCTTTCACCTTCTTGAACTCCTCTTGACATATCCTCCGAACATGCAAAAACTTTTGAATATCATCTCTTCTTTGGAATATTTTAACTAAAAACCAAGTCGCTAATAGAACTAACACTGCTGCTAACATCACTTGTTATCAGTTGAATTAGAGAGTGAAAGAGAGAGCAACACATGCTTAATGCCCACTTTTATATGATTCCCTCTTTTATTATTTTTATTTATTTACATACAAATGAACATGAGATACAGAAGTTTGATTTTTGGCTAGAGTCTAGGGATCAGGTGTGTCGTCGGGTTAAAATTGCATCAATCTTCCGGGGTGTCGCATTGAACATTGTCTCTTTTTCAAGTGATGGTGGACCGGTGGAAGGGGATGGGGTGACCTGGAATTGGGAAAATGATGTAAGAAAGTCAGGAATATTTAGGAATGACTAAGGGTTTTGTGATTTGAAAAGTTGAACTCTAGACTAGACTAGAATAGAAATTGAGAGCAAGTTGTATAAAAGTGGTGTGAATCGCCGATTCCGAAAATTCTTGTTTTACGAGTCCAGGTGATTACTGTAGATGCAGCTGTGACCCCGGCATAATAAAATAACCCTTTTTCTTACAGTACCTCACACTCACCTGGTATCTATTGAAAAAGTTTGCAATGAACAAGAACAATTCCATTTTGGCAAGCCCTTCTCCTAGACATTGTCGCTTTCCAACAGAAAATGGAACGAGTTCATCTACTTTCTTCAACTTTCCCTTTTCATCTATGAATCTTTCTGGATTGAATTTGTAGGGATCCGGGAACACATTCTCATCCAACATAGCCGTGCTGATTTGTGGGATGATTCCTGTTCCTTTCTTCACTGTGGTCCCATTAATTACAGTATCCTTGGTGGTACAATGAATCTGGTTCAATGGAACTATATTTGCACATCTTTGAGACTCATTAATCACTGCATTCAAATATGGAAGATTGTTCTTATCACCTGTGCTGATAAGTCGATCACTTCCAATAACTTCATCAAACTCTTTGTACATATTCTTCTGCACTTCTGGGTTGTTAAGAATATAGGCTGTGATCCATGACAACGTGGTATGAGTAGTAGACAATCCGGCTAGCCACAGATCAAAGCACATGTTGGAGAGTTGCTTGGAACTGAACAAATCAAAATCTCCTTCAGCTTCCTTTTTGTGTTGTTCTTTGAGAAAAGCTTCTGCATAATCCAGGTTTTCTTCTGAGTCAAAGTCGATTTTTGAACGATGCTCCGCGATTTGTTTGTCAAAGAAATTGTAAAAGTCGACTGTGAATTCGCTGAGTCTGAATTTAAAATTCGAGGTTTTTCAGTTACATTCTTTGAGGAAAACTTACAAATCTTCTACTGATTTTCCAGGCAGTAGCCTTCCAATAGCTGGTGCAAAAAACTGTACATGAACCTTGAAAGTTGTGAAAGCTGTTTCTTGGAATTCCATCAACGCCTTCAACTTCTTCAATTCATCTTGTTTAGACTGATCGAATCGATATCCAAAGATCAATTGATTAATCACATTTGCTCCAGCATTATAAAAAACTCCTGGAATGTCTTGCTCATTCCCTAATTTTTCATCAAGCTTCTTGAATACTTCCTGGACTTCAATCAAGATTTTCTCCTGCATCAGATCTTTTCCAAGTCCAAAATCACGGAAACTAGTCAGTGCAAATCGTCTGTGGGTGCTCCAAAAGTATCCATTTGTATCGATGACTCCATATTTTCCACCACGGAATTGTTCTTGGAATGGCTGATGGGCTTTGTCTGCATAAGTGTCTCCATCAAGAATGAAGGTTTCTTTGAGTTTTTTGTAGGAGGAGACAACAATGTATGGCTTTGAACCTGAATAAAAATAATATGGAGAACACAAAAAACAGAGCTGATAAGGGTGCACTTCTGTTGAAGGGATCAAAAATTATCAATTTGTTTTTATTGCAAAACATGCGGTACAAATCAAAAACGTAGTCTTTTTTTTCTTATTCTTCTCAAAATCTCACCTAACCAAAAAGTGAAAACATCTCCAAACTCTTTTGTCCATTTTCTAAATGCTTCATATCCTGGCTTCTCCTTCATCACAGGTAGCATATTCCCAATAATTGGTAATGGAATTGGACCATCTGGATAACCTCTTCTTTTCCAATACAACTCTTGAAATAGCCATAGAACGAGTGTAGAGAGAATTAGAAGAAGAATCATTTTGAATCGGGGGAAAAAGAGAAGAGAAATGAGAGATAGTGGTCGGAGAAAGGGGGGAGAGTATATATACCCTGGCGTTTTTCCGTAGTTTATGCTCGCAAGCAAAGTTTATGTCGAATTGAGAAATTGAACTATGTCGTTAATGTTTTTGAGGGGATTTATTAAAAAAGCATAGTTTATGATAGTTTCTTCACTTGGAGAATGATAATTTGACTGCAGTTTGATAAATTTTGGTTGTTGAACTCATTTTCTAAAAAGGAATAGTTGTGAAAAACCTGGAAATTAACTTGGGATAGTTAAAAATAGTCTGTTTATTAACATTCATTTGTATAATAAAGCCAAAATTTTGAAATAAATTCAAAATTACATAATTATTGCACCTAGCATGGATATCTCCGCTTCATTACTGCATTGAACTTCCTGGGAATCACTCCAATTTCTTTTGATTTATCCAATGATGGCAACCCTGACGATGACGATGATACCTGAAACTCGAATATTCCCATCTAAAAAACGTTTGATCTCTACCTGATATCTATTGAAAAAGTTAGAAATCAACAAAAACAACTCCATTCTGGCAAGACTTTCTCCTAGACATTGACGCTTTCCAACAGAGAATGGAACAAGTTCATCTACTTTTTTCAACTTTCCATTTTCATCTATGAATCTATCTGGATTGAATTTGTATGGATCCGGGAACACTTTCTCATCCAACATCACAGTACTAATCTGAGCAATCACTCCTGTACCCTTTTTGATAGGGAATCCATCGAGTACAGTATCCCGTGAGGTACAGTGAAAAAGATTGACTGGGACCAAATTAACACATCTTTGTGATTCATTGATCACTGCATTCATGTAAGGGAGATCGTGTTTATCAGATGTAGTCACTAATCTATCATTGGAAATCACTCGATCCAATTCTTCATGCATTTTCTTTTGAACTTCTGGATGGTGGAGTACATAAGCAATTATCCAGGTTATAGTGATATTTGTTGTGGATAATCCAGCAAACCAAAGATCCAAACACATATTAGACAATTGTTTGTCACTGAACATCTCAAAATCTCCTTCGGATTCTCTTTTCTTTTGTTCCTTGAGGTAGGCTTCAGCATAATCTTGATTTTCATCAGAGTCAAAGTCTATTTTCTTTCGATGATTCTGGATTTGTCTGTTGATGAACTCAAAAAAGTCGCATTTCCATTGATCGATTCTGAAAAAAAAACTTTAAGAAATGGTAATTAAGGCATATCTTTTGTTCAAACCCCTGTTCAAAGGATGGACCGGGCAAAAACTTGACTAATTGAGGTGCAAAAATTTGGAAATTCGTTCGAAAGCTGGTGAAAAACTTCTCCTGATATTCCATGAGCTCGCTTAGTTTCTTCAATTCTCCCAGTGTTTCTTTCTCAAATCGATATCCAAAAATCAACTGATTGATCATATTGGCTACTGCATTGTTAAAAACATTCTTGATTTCTTGTTCCTGACCGACAGTCGCATCAAACTTTTGAAAAATTTCTTGAACTTCAATTAAGATTTTCTCCTGCATCAAGTCTTTTCCAAGTCCAAAGTCGCGTAAAGTGGAAAGAGCAAATCTACGATGTGTGCTCCAAACAGGGCCATTTGTTTCAGCAACACCATAATTTCCATCTCGGATGTAATTTTGAAATGGAAGCTGTACTTTAGTCATATAGGTTTCACCATCACGAATGAAGGTGTCTTTCATGCGGGAGTAGGAGGAAATGATAATGTAAGGATCAGAACCTGAAAATGATAATGTTTTTGTAGAGATGAAAACTAGGTTTAGTCTGGCAAATCAGGCGGAAGCCTCAGTCACAGATCCAGATTATGGCCCTTAGTTCTGATCTCATTGAGCCCATGTTCTTACTCACCTAACCAAAAAGTGAACACATCTCCATACAGCTTTGTCCATTTCCGAAAACTTTCGTATCCTGGTTTCTCAGCTGACAACGATAGAATGTTCCCAAAGAACGGAAATGGCATAGGCCCAGCTGGGAAGTTTCTTCGCTTCCAATACAACTCATGGAATAGCCAAAGACAAACTGTGGAAGAAAAAAGTAGAATTATCATGTCTAAATCTTTTTTGCCCTTTTCTATTTATATAGGTCTCGGACAGAGAAACGAGATAGTGTGTGAAATGAAGAGCGTTTTGTGAGATGTGACCAGCTGTGAAGGAGTAGGGCAGAAAATGATGCAAGTGGGAGAACATGTCAAAAGAAGATTCTTTGCATCATTCCAACTGCTTTTCGATTTTTTTGTTTGGTAATACGGATTTGTCAACGAGAATCTTTTTTTTGTTAATGCTTCTTGAATGAGTTCTGAGTTTTAGAATGCGATATGTACCGGAAATTTTTATAGGAAATAATTTGATTGTTTCCGTTTAACACTGTGCGGTTCAGACAGGAAATTGAAACCTGTGTTTTGGTTTTCTTTTTCATAACTATCTTCTTTCATTCACTGTTCATTCTCCGCTCATTGGGCTCCGAAAGAATGAAATCCTTGTACGAATACTGCTCTATTCTATCCAAAATCGGATTCTGCTCTGCTTTCATTTCCAATTCATTCTTGATCTATTTAACCGTTTTTCACATTAAGAAAATCGTGGGAACTTACAAAATAATGGTTATCGCATTTGCGGCAATGGGAATTATGTTCTCCGTAATGGAACTTGTAGCCAAACCATACACACATAATTATAACAAATCTCTCGTCTATTTTAGTTTGAGCTCAGTTCTCGTATGGCTTTTGTACCCTGTGATACCTGGGTTTGCATATGGTAGTTATTTTTATTTGTATTGCCAAATTGATAATTACTCCGATGGCTATGTCAAGTGAGTTTTTCTTTTCTTATACAAAACATTGAATTTTTAAGTTTATATTTTATAGATCTGAAATTTTGTCAAACTACGAATTGGCCATTGAAGAAGTACCTCGATTTGTTATCGTGCCCTATGTAGGTTTTTCAGATTACTGTACTATTATAGGGGAAGTTATAGAACGCAGACGACACTCTGCGATGGAACAATTTCGGGTTCCTCATACAAGGAGTATCTGTTGTGGGTGCTCATTATCTCATCATCATATATTTTGGTCTGAAGATGAACTTCAATATGAAAAAGAAACTTGAACATTTTTCAAAAACTCATCAACGCCTTCATCAACAGTTCTTCAAAGCTCTCGTTGTTCAGACTATGGCTCCAACTCTTCTTTTTGTTCTACCAGCTGGCCCAATTCTTCTTGGCCCTCTATTTTCACCAATTTTCGATATTGAAATCAGTCTACAAACGGGATGGCTCTGCTCAGTTTTTAGTCTATTCCCACCTATCGATTCAATTTCTTTTATGATTATTGTGACCGAGTATAAGAAGGTTATCAAAAGTAAGTGGATTCGAAAATAAAATTCAATTGACTTTGATTATCTAGGCCAATTGAACAAAATGGTAGCGCATGGAGTAACCGTCTCAACTACTTCAATTGGAAAAACACCTCAATGGAGCTGATAATGTATTATTTTTCATTTGTTTTTCATGTCAAGTCAAACATTTCGGGATGAGAAAAATCTACAGAAAATATATCGAAAACTTTAGCAATCGCATTTTTCTCTCTTCTCCTCCGTACATCAATTTCAATTAACTTATTGATCTTCATCATCTTGGCTAATCTTCCAGAATAATAAGGAGTTTTGATAGTCTTAGTATAATAATCATGAAGGTTGTCCGCATTAATTTGAAGAAGTTTTTCTGTTACTTCTAGAAGGTTCTCTTGATTTCTTTTTCCAACATCTGTGAGGCATAGTTGAATAAGCATGAAACTGAGCTCAACATTAGTTGGCTCCAGTTGGATGAGTGCATTCACAGCTTCCTGCCAAGAGTTGTCGGTTTCTGGCATCAAATAGCTGGAAGAAGAACTTCTATGAACTCATTTTCTGTACTACCGTAACCAATTTCATTCACAACTTACAATTTCATTTGCTCCACTGAATAGTTTGTGCACCATTTCATGTCAATTTCAACTTTTCCCAAGTCTAGACATGAATTATCTGTCAACATAAAAACACCATTCTCCATCAGTTTCTTTCTTTGATAGTCTGCAGTTTCAGCCAGTTTTTCCAATCGAGCTCTCAACATCCACGTGGCCTTCAGAATTTCCAGCTGGAATTTCCAAGTTTTTCTATCTAACTTTCTGTGACATGACTCACTTTCGTAAAAACTTCTAATTCTGCAAACTCTGGAATGTTTGAAAACCATTGAGCTGCTGCAAGGAACATTTTCTCCCAGAACATCATGTATTCAATTTTGCCAATATACTTCACTATTTCCACGGGCTGACTCCTATTTTTCAGCTTTATGTTCTCCGTAGCAAAAGTTAGTTGTTCTAGACTGTTCTCGCACTTGAGAGGAGCCATTGAATAGGAAGACTTCGTGTTGAAAACGTGGAGAGCTTTTTCGATAAGGTAGGAGACATCAATGATGATTTTGATGTGTGATTTTTTATCGGGCTCACAGCTCAAGATGAACTCAGGGCGACCAAGAAAGTTTGAGAGACTTTGCGGAATCTTGACACGTTTTTTATAGGTATTGGTGGAAGATAAGGGATCACGATGGGTTTGAAATTCTGAAATGTAGTTTATAGTTAAACCTGAATGTTCAGTGCACAACACTTACTATCCGTGTTCATTCCTTCATCAAAACATTTTTTCAGCCGACATTTTTTGCATTTGTACCTGAATCCTCTAGTTTTTGATCCTATTGAACTTTCATTTTAACTTACACTCCATCCTCAAATATTGCACAGTTTTCGTTATCATCTTTTTTATCAGAAATTTGAATTGGACGTTTTGCTGATCTTCTGAAAATATTGAAATCAATAAATATGAGAAAGCTGTGAAGACCGACCTGAAAAAAGCAGCACAAGCACGACAGCTCTGCACCCCGAAATGTTTTCCTTGAGCTGGTTGCCCACATATTTTGCATGATTCTGTAGGTTCCATTGTTGATAATCTGTTGAAAAATCCAATTCTTGTGATGTTTTGAGGTCGTTTCATACAATCGAAAAATACAATCTTAGGTACAAAACTAACTGAACAACTAAAAAAAACACACTTCCTTTTATAAATTATAACTATTTATTTGCATTCAATTTCAAGTTAATTCAAACATTTCCGGATGAGAAAATTCGACTGAAAATATATCGAAAAGAATCGCAAGCTGATTTCTCTCCCTTCTCGTTCTGATATCTAATTCAATTGACTGATTCAGCTTCATCATTTTTGCCAATCGTCCAGAGTAATGAGGTTGGTTCAGAGTCTTTGTGTAGTACTCATGAAGATTATCAGCCTGGATTTGAAGAAGACGGTCAGTGGCTTTTAGAACTTTTCCTTGATTCTTTTTTCCAGCGTCATGAAGACAAAGTTGAATGAGAATGTAGTTGAGTTCGACGTTTGTGAGATTCAAAGCAATAAGTTCGTTTACACAGTCTTTCCAATCTTTGTCGAAGTATGACATCACGTAACTGAAAGGTCGGAATTATTCCCATTTTGCAAAAAAAAAAACCGACACTCACAATCTGATCTGATCCATTGAATAATTCGTACACCAAGTCAAATCAATCTCCATGTCCTCCATATCCATGCATGTATTCTGACCACACATAAACTGGTCAGAACCTAACACTTTCCTCGTTTGATTCTCCGCCGTTTCGTATAGTTTTGCAAGTCTCACATATATCAGCCAAGCAGACTTTAGAATCTCTATTTTGATATTCAAATCGAGTTCTGTAAACTCTGGAAATCCACAAAACCACTGCGCTGCTCCGAGAAAAGCTTGCTCCCAGAAAAACAAGGCTTCCGTCTTTCCAACTTTTTTGAGAAGTTCAAATTGTTCACTAGAGCGTTTCATGTCCTCCATAGTAAAAGCTAGTCGTTCAAGACTATTCTGGATTCGATATGGTGTTGGGAGTTCAGAAAAAAAGTCCTAAAGAAGGAGCTGAATTCGGTCAAACTTTTGATAAATACCTTTTGAAAAACCAACTTGGCTTTATCAATCAAATGTGAGACATCTATGAAACCTTTAATATTTGTAGCTTTGTCCGGCTCACATGTCAAAATAAACTCCGGTCTTCCCAAGAAATTTGCTAAACTCTGAGGCTTTTTACGGTTCAATGTGGAAGAAATTAGGTCACGATCAGTTTGGAATTCTGAAGAACAGGACTGCTGTATGCTCCCAGAATTAAAATGAAACTTACTTCGAGTGTCCATTCCTCTGTCATAACACCTTTTCAGCCGACATTTTCTACATTTATATCTGAAACTGATTTTGGGTAAGGGTGCAAAAAATTGAAAGTTTTTGAAAAAGTTACCTTCCATTTTCAAAAATTGTACAGGGTCTCCCATTTCTGATTGCTAATACACAAATTGAATATAAAGATTCGAAATTGTTGATTGCGGATCTTCTGAAAAACCATAAACTATTTGGCAATTATAACAAAATAAGTCGAAACAAACCTGAAAAACGCTGCACATGCTCTACAACTCATCACTCCAAAGTGATTTCCATGAGCAGGTTGGACACAAATCTCACATTTAGCTGATAGGTCAGGCATTGGAATTTGTTTTGCTGGAAAATTTTCATTCTGGGAATGTAAAAAAAAGAAAAAAAAGAAAAGTAAAAGAAAAATATAAACTTTATAGAGATTTTAGAGAAAGAAAGAAACGATTCAAGTTTAGAAATGGTGGGCAGACATATAGAGAAAAGGGCAAATAGATAAATTCAACTTGACATTTTTCAATGTATCGATGATTGACATGTTCAATAGTTGAGGGAAATCTGAAGATATTTAATTCTTTTTTTAAGTTTTTAACCATTTGAGTTCCGAAGGCGTCTAGAATTTTCAACTTTGTCGTACTTGAAGAAAAACTGGAAAAAAAGTTATTCAAATCATTTATTTACAACAATCTCAGGCAGCAATAAACATTTCTGGATGAGAATATTCCACAGAGTACAAATTAAAAACACCCGACAAATAATTATATTCTTTCCTTTCCCTGACCTCCGCTTCAATCCTTTTGTTGATTTTCATTAATTTGGCTAACCGGCCAGAATAATGAGGCATATTCATCTTTCTGATGTAGTAGTCATGAAGGTTATCAGCTTGGATTTGGAGAAGTTGATCAGTGATTTCCAGAATTCTTCCTTGATGTCGTTTCCCCGCTTCATGAAGGCAAAGTTGGATGAGCATGAAGTTGAGTTCAGTAGGTGTGGGCTCTAGTTCTATAATGTCTGCCAGGGATTGTTTCCAATATTTATTGAGATCTTGGACAAGGTACCTGGAATTAAAAATTAGGTTATACTGTGTATCTTCTATTACAGGTCGAACGGTTTACAAGCAATGAAAATTCTTACCCTCTTAACTGCTCCTTTGAATAGTTAGTACACCATGAGATATCCACCACAATATCCTTCAAATCCATACACGAATCTTCCGTCCACATATATAAATCCTTTCTCAATAATTGCTTCTTTTGAAATTCAGCTGATTGCGCTAGTTTATCCAATCGAGCCCAAATCATCCAAGTTGATTTTAAGATATCTATCTGAAATTCATATTTTTAAGACTTTGAATATATTTAGAAGCAAAACTCACCCTAACATCCATATCTAAATCTGAAAATTCTGGTATCTCTGCAAACCACTGAGCGGCTTCCAGGAAAGATTTCTCCCAGAACATCATATTTTCATTCTTCCCAACATATTTTATCACTTGAAATTTCTGACCACCAGTTGATTTCTTCAATTTCAAATTTTCCATTGACTAGCTTTTTGGTCCTTACGGACCAAAAAGCTAGGCTCGGCGATGCCTCGCATGGGTAATACTTCCCGGTGTCAGACTGGCAAGCCTCGCTCGCTCTACTCGCTCGTCTGGCCCGGCTGTTCAAGTTACTAAGATACTGGCTCGCTGCGCTCGCCTGATCAAGAGCCTTCGGCTCTCGGAATACTGACTCGCTGCGCTCGCCTGATTAAGAGCCTTCGGCTCTCGAACCACGGGCTCGCTGCGCTCGCCTAATCAAGAGCCTTCGGCTCTCAGAATACTGGCTCGCTGCGCTCGCCTGATTAAGAGCCTTCGGCTCTCAAACCACGGGCTCGCTGCGCTCGCCTAATCAAGAGCCTTCGGCTCTCAGAATACTGGCTCGCTGCGCTCGCCTGATTAAGAGCCTTCGGCTCTCGAACCACGGGCTCGCTGCGCTCGCCTAATCAAGAGCCTTCGGCTCTCGGAATACTGGCTCGCTGCGCTCGCCTGATTAAGAGCCTTCGGCTCTCAAACCACGGGCTCGCTGCGCTCGCCTAATCAAGAGCCTTCGGCTCTCGGAATACTGGCTCGCTGCGCTCGCCTGATTAAGAGCCTTCGGCTCTCGAACCACGGGCTCGCTGCGCTCGCCTAATCAAGAGCCTTCGGCTCTCGGAATACTGGCTCGCTGCGCTCGCCTGATTAAGAGCCTTCGGCTCTCAAACAATCTCCCTCCATTTTTTCCATCCATTATGGCAGATATGCATGTTTTTCGAGTGAATTGACGCAGCACCGCGCGAAATAAGTGTTTTACTGTTATGAAAAGTTTTGCAACGTTTTCTACACTCAAAAATACACTAGAAAAGTGTAGAAACAAGCAAATACCATAAAAATAAATCTCCCTTCACTTTTACCATTGATTATGGCAGATATGCATGTTTTTCGAGTGAATTGACGCAGCACCGCGCGAAATAAATGTTGTACTGTTATGAAAAGTTTTGCACCGTTTTCTACACTTAAAAATACACTAGAAAAGTGTAGAAACAAGCAAATACCATAAAAATAAATCTCCCTCCATTTTTTCCATCCATTATGGCAGATATGCATGTTTTTCGAGTGAATTGACGCAGCACCGCGCGAAATAAGTGTTTTACTGTTATGAAAAGTTTTGCAACGTTTTCTACACTCAAAAATACACTAGAAAAGTGTAGAAACAAGCAAATACCATAAAAATAAATCTCCCTTCACTTTTACCATTGATTATGGCAGATATGCATGTTTTTCGAGTGACTAGCTTTTTGGTCCTTACGGACCAAAAAGCTAGGCTCGGCGATGCCTCGCATGGGTAATACTTCCCGGTGTCAGACTGGCAAGCCTCGCTCGCTCTACTCGCTCGTCTGGCCCGGCTGTTCAAGTTACTAAGATACTGGCTCGCTGCGCTCGCCTGATCAAGAGCCTTCGGCTCTCGGAATACTGACTCGCTGCGCTCGCCTGATTAAGAGCCTTCGGCTCTCGAACCACGGGCTCGCTGCGCTCGCCTAATCAAGAGCCTTCGGCTCTCAGAATACTGGCTCGCTGCGCTCGCCTGATTAAGAGCCTTCGGCTCTCAAACAACGGGCTCGCTGCGCTCGCCTAATCAAGAGCCTTCGGCTCTCGGAATACTGACTCGCTGCGCTCGCCTAATCAAGAGCCTTCGGCTCTCGAACCACGGGCTCGCTGCGCTCGCCTAATCAAGAGCCTTCGGCTCTCGGAATACTGACTCGCTGCGCTCGCCTAATCAAGAGCCTTCGGCTCTCGAACCACGGGCTCGCTGCGCTCGCCTAATCAAGAGCCTTCGGCTCTCGGAATACTGGCTCGCTGCGCTCGCCTGATTAAGAGCCTTCGGCTCTCAAACCACGGGCTCGCTGCGCTCGCCTAATCAAGAGCCTTCGGCTCTCGAACCACGGGCTCGCTGCGCTCGCCTAATCAAGAGCCTTCGGCTCTCGGAATACTGGCTCGCTGCGCTCGCCTGATTAAGAGCCTTCGGCTCTCAAACCACGGGCTCGCTGCGCTCGCCTAATCAAGAGCCTTCGGCTCTCGGAATACTGGCTCGCTGCGCTCGCCTGATTAAGAGCCTTCGGCTCTCGAACCACGGGCTCGCTGCGCTCGCCTAATCAAGAGCCTTCGGCTCTCGGAATACTGGCTCGCTGCGCTCGCCTGATTAAGAGCCTTCGGCTCTCAAACCACGGGCTCGCTGCGCTCGCCTAATCAAGAGCCTTCGGCTCTCGAACCACGGGCTCGCTGCGCTCGCCTAATCAAGAGCCTTCGGCTCTCGGAATACTGGCTCGCTGCGCTCGCCTGATTAAGAGCCTTCGGCTCTCAAACCACGGGCTCGCTGCGCTCGCCTAATCAAGAGCCTTCGGCTCTCGGAATACTGACTCGCTGCGCTCGCCTAATCAAGAGCCTTCGGCTCTCGAACCACGGGCTCGCTGCGCTCGCCTAATCAAGAGCCTTCGGCTCTCGGAATACTGGCTCGCTGCGCTCGCCTGATTAAGAGCCTTCGGCTCTCAAACCACGGGCTCGCTGCGCTCGCCTAATCAAGAGCCTTCGGCTCTCGGAATACTGACTCGCTGCGCTCGCCTAATCAAGAGCCTTCGGCTCTCGGAATACTGACTCGCTGCGCTCGCCTAATCAAGAGCCTTCGGCTCTCGGAATACTGGCTCGCTGCGCTCGCCTGATTAAGAGCCTTCGGCTCTCAAACCACGGGCTCGCTGCGCTCGCCTAATCAAGAGCCTTCGGCTCTCGGAATACTGGCTCGCTGCGCTCGCCTAATCAAGAGCCTTCGGCTCTCGAACCACGGGCTCGCTGCGCTCGCCTAATCAAGAGCCTTCGGCTCTCGGAATACTGGTTCGCTGCGCTCGCCTGATTAAGAGCCTTCGGCTCTCAAACCACGGGCTCGCTGCGCTCGCCTAATCAAGAGCCTTCGGCTCTCGGAATACTGACTCGCTGCGCTCGCCTAATCAAGAGCCTTCGGCTCTCGAACCACGGGCTCGCTGCGCTCGCCGGAAAACCGAGGCAAAGTGACACTCCCAGTACTTCAAAATCAGTTTATCGCGTTTTTCTCCAAAATTTTCTACAGAAACCTATGATGAAATTTATATCAGATTGTAGGGAATTTTTTTCTCTACAAAAACGTTTTATAATATTTGCAGTTTTCCAAAAAAATTCGACCCTAAAAGGTCAAAATAAGTGGTGGCGGAACAAGGGGGAACGACGGTTTTTTTCGCATTTTTTGCACTTTTCCCAGCTTTTGCAGAAAAATGAGTTGAGAAATCAACCAAACAAATTAAAAAATCTTGTTCAGCATCAAAAACTGAAGGGGGAGACCAAGTTACAGACCAATCGGTCAATTAGAAACTGAGATATAAGAAACAGAGTGAAAAAAGTGAGAAAAACGCGAAAACGGTGAATTCCAGAAGTGGCTTCAGAATAAAGCCTATAACTCGGCTTCTGGACGTCAGATTGCTTAAAAAATTTTTCCGCCTCATCTCGAAGAGATTTCCTGTCGAACAAAAAAAAATCATATAAAAAGCTCTTCTCTGAGCCGAGAAAATTTTTGGGACACATTTTTGGGACATTTTCACGCAATTGCCCGTGAGTCATACTTTCTATATTTCAAGAGAGAGGAGGGCAGACAATGTCAATTTCTCTAGACTACTTTCAAATGAATTGTAATCCTTGAAATAAGATTCTTGTTGGAATAGTTTGGCGGCTTTGTCTATCAGATAAGAAACATCTATTCTCATTTTGATACGAGCTCCCTTGTCTGGCTCACAGCACAAAATAAATTCTGGACGTCCAAGGAAGTTTGCTAGGCTTTGTGGAGGACTAGATTTGACCCGTGATGTGAAAGTATTCGTGGAGGATAAAAGGTCGTGATCGGTTTGAAATTCTGAAAATGTGCTCCAATAAACTCAGGTGAAGTAGGGACTTAAAAAATTGTCAGGCTAAAAAAAATCGAACAAAACTCACTCCCAGAATCCATTCCAGCACTGTAGCACTTTTTCAACCTGCACTTCTTGCAATTGTACCTAAAAAAATATTTCATAAATTTGTGAATCTAATTTTTAGGGAATCTCACCTTCCATTTTCAAAAATCTTACAATTACCATCTTCACAGATTAAATCCAAATATTTAAAATTTCTCATGGCTGCTCTTCTAAAAAACGCTGCACACGCTCGACAACTCAATACTCCAAAATGGTTTCCATGAGCCGGTTGTCCACATATCCTACATGGACCAGATAAATATAAAGCAGGTGGCATATTTGGAAATAATGTAGATAAATTTGTTGAAAGTAGAGAGTTAGAGAGAGGAGAGGATTAGAGAAGTGGAGAAATTAAAGGTCTGATGATTTGGATGGAAATAGTGAGGGAAAAGATAAAAGGGAAAGGTAAATATGACGAGGGGTAGAAGGTCAAACATCATTAGAGACAGTCTCGGCATAGACCACAAACTGTTGGTCATAGAAATGTAAGGGGAATAGTGTAACTCCTGTTGGATAAACGTTTTTATAATTTATTTTCTTTATTCATGTTAAGGATTGGTTTGTAGCGGTTTAATTTTATACTTGATCATAACATTTCAATTTTTATTTAATGTAATAGCGTGAAAATTCATGAAGTAAGGGGTTATGGAGTAACAGATTAGTTCTTAGTTTCACGTGGAAATTGAGCGTGAAGTCCAAGCATCAGACTGGTTCCTCCATCAGCAACGATATTCTGTCCGACAATATATTCAGAACTGTCACGATCTGCTAAGAATGCAATAGCTTTTGAAATATGCTCAGGACGTCCAGAAAATCCACATGGAATAGCTGAAGGGATAGATCCCATCTTGTCATAGAACTGAAAAAGAGTCATTGGTGAGATTCTCAGAACCCGGAGTCAAGCTACTTTTTGTGATTCTTCAGCGGATAATCCAGTTGCATGCTCGTGGAATCCAGTTTGAACAACTCCAGGATTGACGGTGTTGACACGAATTCCTTCATGAATCAAGTCGATTGCTGCACTTCTGGTATACTGATCGAGAGCAGCTTTTGCTAATGGATAATATGGAGCATGTGGAAACTGAAATATGATTTTCATAGCGATAAAAGATGAAATACCTTCTAGGAATGCTCACTTACCCCAAATTTCAGTGCAACGATACTAGAAACATTGACAATTTCTCCTCTAGTTTTAGCCAAATGGGGACGAGTCTTCTGTGTCATTTCAATAACACTTTGAACATTCAAACGCATAATTTGTTCATAGATCTCAATTCCTTGATTAACTCCAGTTCTCTTTTGAGAATCTGGAATTGCTGCTCCAGCATTATTGACCAGAATATCAATCTTTCCAAAACGTTCCAACGTCTTACTGATAAGAAGATCTTGTCCAGATGACGAGGTGATGTCAGCAGCAACAATCAAAAAGTTACTTTCCGGGATTCCGGCGTCAAGTAGAGCTTGTTTTGTTCCATGAAGACGTTCTTCGTTTCTTCCAGTTACAGTAACTTTTGCACCTTCTTTTGCAAACAAAACAGCCGTTTCTCTGCCAATTCCAAATGAAGAACCAGTAATAATCGCAACTTTTCCCGAGAAACGACCAACCATGTTTAATTTCAGCGAATATCGAAACTAGAGAGTCTAATGTTAGCATTTTTGGGAATAGTGCTTTTATACTAGATGGACGATGACAAAATTCATTTTTCCGGTGCGAAATATTGTGGACAAAAGAGAAATAGACGTTGAAAACATACATCTCTTCCATATGATTGGACACATTATTTTCTGATTTTTTCAGTTTTTATTCCATTTCTTCCGTCCAATTCTTTTTTGAACTTGACTAAACATCTCTTCCATTCATTTAGTCACAAAATTTGTTTGATTTATGTTTATTTCTGCGTATCAAACGTTTTTGAAATTGAAACCTTATAAAAATGAAAAGAAAAGGGTGTCATAGGTTTTGTCGATCATGTTGATTTTTATGAATTCAGGACCAACCGAATTCTTCATTCATTAGTCAATAACTTCAAACATAATTCAAATTTATTATATAGATCAAGCAAATTCAAACATTTCAGGATGTGAATACTCTATCGTGAACAAATTAAAGATCTTTCCAATATGACTCCTCTCCTTTCTTTCCCTTACATCTTCTTCAATCGCTTGATTCACCTTCATCAACCTCGCTAGCCGACCGGAATAATAGGGCATTTTCATAGACTTTGTATAGTAATCATGAAGATTATCCGCTTGGATTTGAAGTAGTCGTTCAGTTTCCTGCAGAATTTTCCCTTGATGTTTCTTGCCAGCTTCATGGAGACAAAGTTGAATGAGCATGAAGTTGAGCTCAGTGGGTGTTGGTTCAAATTTAGCAAGATTTTCCGCATGCCGACGCCAGTGTTTTTCAATGTTGGGATTGAGAAATCTGAAAATTCAAAGTCCAATAGTTCACTTCAGTGACAAGTAGAATACCCTCTCAACTGATCCCTTGAATAATTTGTACACCATGACCAGTCCACTTCAATTTTATCAAAATTCATTGTGGCACCATCAGAACACACATATTCATTCTGTCCTAACATTTTCTCTCGAAATAACTCAGCAGATTGTGCTAGCCTTTCAAGTCTTCCAAACAGTAACCAGGATGATTTGAGAATTCCAATCTGAAAACAACTTGTTCTGGAATTCTATGTTTTTGTAAAACTTACCTTGACAGACACTTCCAGTTCTAGAAACTCTGGAAATCGAGAAAACCATTGAGCCGCCGCTATGAAAGATTGCTCCCAGAAAAGCATTGCTTCATTTTTGCCCACTTTCGTTATGGTTTGAAATTTTTGGTTCAACATTTTTGATTTTTTATTTTCCATAATAAAAGTTAGTCGTTCTAAACTGTTTTCAAATTGATATGGAGAGGGTAAATCCGGAGAATTCTGAAAATATTTGTTCCACAAAGTTTTGAAAAAGAAAAAACATACAAAAACTTTCACAGCTCTCTCGATAAGATAAGAAACGTCTATGATAGTTTTGACATAGCTGATTTTATCCGGTTCACAAGACAAAATGAATTCGGGTCGTCCAAGAAAGTTGGCAAGACTTTGTGGTTTGAAGTTTTTCGTTGAAGAGAGAAGGTCACGACCGTTTTGAAATTCTAAAACATCAACTTTGAAATCTCGATAATCAAAAAATTGATGAAACGAACTACTAGAATCCATTCCCATAGCTTGGCACTTTTTGAGCCTACATATTTTGCATCGATATCTAAAATCCTTCACATTTCCATTTTCAACAACACAATTTTCAAAACTCACCTCCCGTCATCAAAAATCACGCAATTCCCATTTCGACATACTCTTCCTCGTTTAGAGCTCCAGAGAGCAGCTCTTCTGAAAAAAGCGGCACAGGCTCGACAGCTAAAAACACCAAAATGATTTCCAAAAGCAGGTTGTTCACATATTTCACAAGGTCCTGATAAATGGAGAAGTGGAGGAGGCATTGGTGTTTAAGACAGGAAATATATGGGAAAAGTGACATTTTGTGCAAATAGAAAAGAAAGTACTGATATGGGAAATGGAGTCATATGTGATTGTTCAACGTTTGCAATCGGCATGACTGAAAAATGGGACACTATGAAGTTACGGTGGCTGAAAGCACTAAATAAAGAGACATCTCGATGCTTTTAATATAAACAGTTTTTGAATCAAAATCAAAATTTATTGTATACTCAGATCAAGCAAATTCGAACATTTCTGGATGTGAATACTCCACTGTAAACAAATTAAAGATCTTTCCAATGTGACTTCTTTCTTTCCGTTCCCTTACATCTGCTTGAATTGCTTGATTCACTCTTAACAGCTTTGTCAATCGTCCAGAATAATTGGACATTCTGTCCTTTTTTGTGTAATAATCATGAAGATTATTGGCTTGGATTTGAATGATTCTTTCAGTTGTTTCTAGGATCTTTCCTTGATATTTTCTACCAGCTTCATGAAGCGAAAGTTGGATGAGCATGAAGTTGAGCTCAATATTAGTGGGCTCCAACTCGATTAGAACATCGACTGATTGCTTCCACAAATTGTTGAAATCGGGCATGAGGAAGCTGGAAATTCACAGTTTTGTGAAACTCAGATTACTTGAAAAAAAAACTCACTCTTGCAACTGCTTCAACGAATAATTTGTACACCAACTCAAGTCCATTTCCACCTCATTCACACTCAAACATGCATTCTCCGAACACATGAAAATATCCTTCCCTAGTATCAATCTTCGATGAAACTCTGCAGTTTCGGCGAGTTTCTCTAATCGAAGCCACAAAAGCCAAGAAGATTTTAGGATATCTATCTGAATATTAAGGGTATTAGGCTTTTCAAAAAATTTGTATACCTTGACATCCAAATCTAACGCTGCAAACTCTGGCAACTCGGCGAACCACTGTGCTGCTGTGATGAAATTTTTCTCGAAAAACATTAGAGATTCTTCTTTGCCCAGTGTTTTTACAATCTCCAATTTCTGACTTGCTTTTTTGATTTTCATTTCTTCCATAGCGAAAGTGACCCGCTCCAGACTATTTTCAAACTTATATGGGATGGTGTTCATAGGTTCATCTTGGAATATTCTAACAGCCTTGTGAATAAGATAAGATACATCGATAATAGTTTTGATATGAGACACTTTGTCGGGTTCGCAGAGCAAAATGAATTCAGGTCGGCCCACGAAATTTGACAAGCTCTGAGGGCTGGCTAGTTTTGAATATGCAATGTAAGATCTCGTTGAGGAAAGAGGGTCATGGTTGCTTTGAAATTCTGCAAATAATGTTGGTTCAGAATTATTTAAAATCCCCGTAAAAACTCACTAGTAGAATCCATTCCTTCTGCAATACATTTTTTGAGCCGACATATTTTGCATTGGTACCTAAACTTTTCAAATAATTTTATTTCAAAAAAAAAAGGTCGACTCACTTTCCATCTTCAAATATCTTGCAATTTCCTTTAACACATTTTTTATCCTTAATCTTTGATTTTTGATTTGCCGCCCGTCGGAAAAAAGCAGCACAAGCCCTGCAGCTCATCACTCCAAAATGATGACCATGCGCTGGTTGATCACATATTTTGCATGGTCCAGAAAGGTAAAGTGGAGCTGGCATGAAGTCTGAAACAAAGTTTTATTTTTTCACAAACTTATACAAAAAATCAATTCTAGTATAGACAAAACAGCAAAAATGAGCTCAAAAACTAAGTTTTTGTTTCAATGAAAAGGGTCAAAAAGCACTTGAAGTGCTGAAAAATTAAAACAGTTTGATCGAAAAAAAGAAAGATAAAAATGCAAATAGACGCAGACATCGAAAAAGTTTGCTGTCATCACGGGAAGGGAAAAGACGAATAAATATAGATCAGCGACAAAAAAAAACATTTTTTGAAGATTTCTGAAAATGATGTAATTGTTTAACTCCTTGATTTCCCAGAACTTCTGAATAAAATGTTTGAATGTTCAGAACCAATTGGGAAAGTTCATTTCAATAAAAAAATATATACATTGAGATCACAATTGAGTTTTGAAATACATTGGTACACAAAAATTCAAACTACGCGATTAAAATAACTCGAACATTTCTGGATGAGAAAACTGCAAATCAAAAATATCAAATATTTTCATGAGGCGTACGCGCTCCCTTTGTGACCTGGCATCTGTTTCAATATACTGGATAACTTTCATCATTCTTGTCAGCCGCCCAGAGTAGTTAGGTGTTTTCATCTTTCTCGTGTAGTAGTCATGTAAATTATCCGCTTGAATTGCAAGAAGATGTTCTATGGCTGCTCGGGTTTCTCCATTGAACCTCTTCTGTGCATCGTTTAGGCAAAGTTGGATGAGCATGAAATTGAGTTCGATGTCAGTTGGATCTAGTTTTACGAGTATATCTACACACGGCTTCCAAATACTTTCAATATCGTTTACAATGTATCTGGAATTAAATCCATTAACACTTTCTGCATACTATTGACTCACTGTCTCATCTGATCAATTGAAAAGTTTGAACAGAATGAAATATCAACATCAATCTTCTTTGGATTCATCAATTTGCCTGCACCAGACACAAATATATCGTCGGCTAGTAATTGAATTCGTCGAAGGTTTGCCGTTTTTATATGATTTTCCAATCGAATTCAAAGAATCCAGGTTGTTTTTATAATTTCAAGCTGAAAATTTGCATAATGTTAAAAGTGTTCTTGATTTATTACTCACTCTAACTTCAATAGGCAATTGTGAGAACTCTGGAAGTTTTGAAAACCACCGTGCTGTGTTGACAAATGTATTTTCCCAAAAAACTGAGAACCTCGATTTGTGATACTTTCTCTTGATATTCTAACATTGGGTTTGTTTTACTTAAGCTTATATTTTCCATTGCTGATGTCATCCTTTCCAAACTATTCTCAAGAGTGTTTGATGAATACAGAGTGGACGGTTCCTGAACTTTTGAACATAGTGAAGGAAAAAAAATTTGGTTTGTTTTTGGTATTTTTAATCAAATACCTATAATTTATTTTAAGAAAGAGACCGTTTATATAATATATTTCCCATTCATCATACCTGAAACACTTTGATCGCCTTATCAATGAGAAAAGATACATCGATGACAACTTTAGATGTAGATTCTCTGTCAGGATCGCATAAAAGAATAAACTCCGGGCGTCCGACGAAATTGGCTAAACTTTGTGGAGTCGGGAGATTTCCTTGTTTTGAATATGGTCGAAGAGAAGAGGAAATGAGATTGCGGCCTGTTTGAAATTCTGGAGAAAAGTGACCTCAACTGGTTTCAATACAAGTTAATCTCTTACTGTTAGTATCCATTCCAGCTTCGATGCACTTTTTCAGACGACACGCTTTGCAGGGGAATCTGAAAACTTATCTTCTTCAAAACAGCCTTGTGTTAGTATTCAACTCACATTCCCGTATCCGAAGCTATACAGTTTCCTTTACCGCAAACGAGATCTTGTGATTTCGAACTAACTCTGGCGGCCCTTCTAAAATATGCGGCACATGCCCGACAACTCAAAGCTCCAAAATGATTCCCATGAGCCTTCTGACCACATATTTTACATGGTCCTGTTATGTTGAGAGGTGGGGGCATTTCGATTCAGAGATACTGACAAAGAAAAAGAAATTAAAAAATCAGAAAGTTGGCACGAAAACAAAGATCCAGATCCGGTACTTAAAAATTTGTAGACAATCACGAGTAATCAATTGAAATTATTGATAAGAAATATTTATTGAGATCACAATTGTTTTTTGAGATACGAGGTACGTTATAAAATCACAATATCAAAATATCTCAAACATTTCAGGATGAGAGAAATCCATGTTAAAAATATCAAACGTTTTAATTAAATGCATTCTTTCTCTTTGAGATCTGGTATCTGTTTCAATGTACTGTATCACTTTCATCATTCTAGTCAACCTTCCAGAATAGTTAGGTGTTTTCATCTTTCTCGTATAGTAGTCGTGAAGATTATCAGCTTGAATTGCTAGAAGATGTTCTATGGCTGCTCGGATTTCTCCATTGAATCTCTTTTGAGCGTCGTTTAGGCAAAGTTGAATGAGCATGAAGTTGAGCTCAACGCTGGTGGGCTCTAACTTAACGAGAGCATCAACACATGGTTTCCAAGTTCTATCGATGTCACTTTCCATTGTTCTGAAACACTTTCTTTCCATTTTTGAGTTTTTTCTGCAATTACTTACGGTCTAATCTGGTCCATTGAATAATTTGTGCAAAATGATAAATCTATTTCCATATTTTTCATATTCATACATCTTCCTTCTCCCGATATATAAACATCTTCTCCAAGTAACTTTTTCCTTCGAAAGTTTGCAGTCGTATTGTGTTGTTCCAATCGAATCCACATAAGCCACGTGGACTTGAGAATTGTTAACTGTATGAAAACATTGATATACAATAATGTTGTCAATTCTCACCTTAACATCCACAGGAAATTGGGTAAACTCTGGAAACTTTGAAAACCATTGAGCTGCCTTGACAAATGAATCTTGCCAAAAACTGAATAGTTCCATTTGTCCAACTTTTGTTTGAAATTCCAACTTTTGATTAGCTTGTGCTATACGCATATCTTCTAATGCAAATGTCATTCTTTCAAGACTGTTTTCAAAATTGCAGGGTGAAGGTAATGAGGAGGGTTCCTGAAAAGTTGAAGTTGAAGTTGCGATGTAGAAAGTTCAATTTTTTCAAAGTTTACATCAAAGATTTTTCATGTTGTATATTATATATTCCAGAACTACTTGGTTCACTAAAGTTTTGGCATAACATCCAAGTTTGAGAATTTTGAGAAAAGTTCAAAACTTGTTGACCAAACTGAACCCCTACACCAAACACCAATAACACCGTTCCTACACTGATAACACTTTCTCCAATCACATACCTGAAAGACTTTTAACGCCTTATCGATAAGAAAAGAGACATCGACAATGAATTTGGAAGAAGAAGTACACGCTTTGTCCGGTTCGCATAGAAGAATTAGTTCCGGACGGCCAAGAAAATTGGCTAAACTTTGTGGTGACGACAATTTGCCTTGTTTTGAATAAGGTTGAAGGGAAGAGGAGAGAAGGTCTCGGTCGGTTTGGAATTCTGAAAAAAGTGAGGAAAATATGAACTTCATTCCAGATACAAGTACTTTGTTTTGTGAAAAAAAAACTAAGAATTTCAAAAAAAAAAACTTACTACTAGAATCCATTCCAGCTTCATAGCACCTTTTCAAACGACATCCTTTGCAATGAAATCTGGAAACTCTCTTGTTTTTTTCTAATTTTGCCAAACTAAAGAAACTTACATTCCAGATTCCGAAACAGTACAGTTTCCTTTTTCACAGATAATATCTTGTGACTTTGATTTTATTCTTCCAGCTCTTCTGAAAAAAGCTGCACAAGCACGACAACTCAAAACTCCAAAATGATTTCCATGGGCTTTTTGACCACAAATTTCACATGGTCCTGATATGTTAAGAGGTGCTGGCATATTGATAGTGGGAGTATTGAATTAACAAAGAAAGAAGAGACAAATGTGAGAAGCTGGAGATGCAGAGAAGCAGAAAAGATGGGTGAATTGAGATAGAAGACAGAATGAAGAGACGCAGATAGAGAAGGGAAAATGAAAGAGATGGCAAACAAGTGCGTGACTAGAGAAGGGGAGAGAGACCGGAAGATCAGTTTTCAAAAAAAAAAAGAGATAGAGAACAAATTAGTGACAGACGGTTAAAGAGAACCAGTTTTTATAATGAACTTTTGAAAAAATATGTGAACAAAATTTTTGTCAAAATAATTTATTTCACTGATATTGCAATTTTGAGAATCTGAGAACACAAAAATTATACATAAGTACAGAAAGAATTAATGCCTCTTCGTTAAAACTGCATTGAATTCTCTTGGAGTCACTCCCAATTGTTTGGTTTTATCAATAGATGGTAGGCCTTCCGATGATGGAGAAGTCTGAATTATTCAAACTATCTAAGTTTCTGAAGTCTGATCTTACCTGGTATCTGTTGAAAAAGTTTGCAATAAACAAGAACAACTCCATCCGAGCAAGTCCTTCTCCTAGACATTGTCGTTTTCCAACAGAGAATGGAACGAGTTCATCTACTTTCTTCAACTTTCCATTTTCATCTATGAATCTATCTGGATTGAACTTGTATGGTTCTGGGAACACATTCTCATCCAACATCACTGTACTAATCTGAGCAATCACGCCTGTTCCTTTTTTGATAGGATATCCCCCGATTACTGTATCCTTAGTGGTCTCATGGAATAGATTGATAGGGACTATATTTGCACATCTTTGGCATTCATTAATCACTGCATTCATATATGGAAGTTCATTCTTATCACCTGTATTGATAAGCCGATCACTTCCAATTACTTTATCCAATTCTTCATGCATCTTCTCTTCAACTCCAGGAGTGTTCATCACATATGCAATTGACCAGGAAAGAGTTAGTGTGGTAGTACTCAATCCGGCTAGCCATAAATCCATACACATATTGGATAACTGTTGGGTGCTAAATGTTTCCGAGTCTCCTTCGAATTCTCTCTTTCTCTGTTCTTTGAGATAGGCTTCAGCATAGTCTTGATTTTCTTCAGAGTCAAAGTCTATTTTCTGACGATGTTCCTCGATTTGACGATTGAAGAATCCATAAAAAGACGATTTATATTGCTCGATTCTGTAAATAGAAAAGTTCTGGAGTCAAAATAGATTGAGAATTAACTCACAATTCCTCCACAGTTGGCTTAGGCATGAATCGACTCAAAAACGGAAAAACAACTTCCACAATAATTTTCCAACTTGTGAATGCCTTCGTTTGATAATCCAATAAATCTTGCAACTTTTGAAATTCCTCCTCCTTTTCATCATCAAACCGATATCCAAATATCAACTGATTGATCACATTAGCCACTGCCTTATTGAAAACCTTCGGAACGTCTTGCTCTTCTCCAACTTTTTCATCAAACTTTTTTAAGATTTCTTGAACTTCAATAAGGATTTTTTGTTGCATCAGGTCTTTTCCAAATCCTAGATCTCGGAAATTAGAAAGAGCAAATCTGCGATGAGTGCTCCAGAATTGACCATTTGTGTCAACTACTCCAAACATGCCATCACGAAATTTGGCGATTGCTTCGTTGAACTTTTTGTTAACATAAGTGTCCCCGTCACGTATGAATGTTTCCTTCATGCGTTCATAAGATCCAATCATGATGTAGGGCTCAGATTCTGAATAATCAGAACACTAGATCAAGGTAGGTCAAAATAATTCTCACTTACCCAACCAAAAAGTGTAAACATCTCCATACTGCTTCGTCCATTTTCTAAAACACTCGTATCCAGGCATTGGGAAGACCATAGACAACCAATTTCCAAACTTTGGAAGTGGAGGAGGACCAGGAGGAAGATTCCTTCTCTTCCAGTACAAAAGATGAAAGAGATAAATGGTTAGAGCAGTGGAAAGTAGAACAAGAATAAAAATCATTTCTTAGTTTTCAAAACTGAGAAATGAAAGAAATGTGAGTATTTATTCTTTTGGAATCGGAATTGCATCAGGTGGAAATAACGAGGGAAAGAGGGATTGAGAGAAATAGGCGACTGAAGAGAAAACAAAATACGAAAAGGATTGTGAAATATACTAGAGAAAAGAGACGCAGACATGGTTCGTATTTTGTTTGAAAAGTGAGTGATGTAATAGGTTTGCATAGGAGAAGCTGGGAATAATAATCACATATGTTGATCTTTTGGTTATCAGAGAAACTTTGATGCAATGTGCAGAGGTGACAACTCTTTAGATAACGACTAGTTCGTTGGTTAAAAAGGAATATTTGTTGAGAGCATAACACTATAAACAATAATTCGAAAAAGTGATCCTTAGAGAGAATAATAATCATGGGATTCTACTTGTTTCACTAATTTATCACGTTTTGATATCGTTCATCGTAGTTGATGTATTAACTTAAAATGAAGCTTAGGATTGCAAACTCAATGCAAATCTATCGCATATCCAGATTGGATTGGAAAACAAAAATAGTGAACAAGAAACTATAAACAATTCTTTATTTCAAGTTGATTCAAACATTTCTGGATGAGAAAAGTCAACAGTCATTATATTAAATATCCTTGCAAGTTGATTCTTCTCTGCTCGGTCCCTCATATCAGACTCAATCATTCTATTGATTTTCATCATCTTTGCTAACCGACTAGAATAATTCGTCATTTTCATTTTGTTTGTATAATAGTCATGTAGATTGTCTGCCTGGATTTGAAGTAGTCGTTCAGTGGCCTCTAGAACTTTTCCTTGAGATTTCTTTCCAGCATGATACAGAGAGACTTGAAGGAGCATGTAGTTCACTTCAACACTACTTGGAGCTAAATCGATGAGATCTTGGACGCACTGTCGACAGTTTTCTTCAACTTGAGGCATCATGTAACTGAAACTATGAGTTGGATCATTTGTCAAAACTCTAAAAATCCCCTGAACTCACAATGCCAACTGATCCAGGGTATAGTTTGTGCACCATGTCAAATCTATTTCATAATTTGTGAAATCCAGACACGAATCATTTCCACACATATAAACTTCACTGCTAAAATATTTCTTCCTTTGATACTCCGCTGTTTCTGTTAACTTCTCCAGCCGAGTAAAACAAATCCAAGAGTTCTTGACTACTTCTAGCTGAAATTCAAATTTCAAAACGTTTTCTTTCAATATTGTTACCTTTATATAATCCTCGAGCTCATTGAACTCTGGAAAATTGGCAAACCACTCAACAACTCGCAGAAAAGCTTGCTCCCAGATATAAACTGATTCTTCTTTTCCAACTTTTGTGAGTTGCATTATCTTTTTATCAGGTTGCTTCAGTCGCAAATCGTCTAGTGTTAATGCAAGCTTTTCTAGACTATTGTGAAATTCAAATGGTCTAGGAGATAGGCGGGTGGGATCCTGAACAACGATTAATGGTTGAGATAATTGTAGTTTGTAGCTCACCTTCTGGAACATTTGTGTGGCTATATCTACCAAATAAGTGACATCTATGATTGTTTTGATATGTGAAGCTTTATCCGGTTCACAACACAAAATAAAAGTGGGTCGACCCAAAAACGTGGATAAACTCTGTGGAGGTCCGAGTATCATTGTGACCCGTTTAATGAATTTATTAGAACTTGAGATCAAATCACGATTGTTTTGGAATTCTGGAAAAGTTTTCGATGGGATAAAGTAAAAAAAAAAGAGACTTACTACTAACATCCATTCCAACATCAATACATCGTTTTAGACGACACTTTTTACATGGAAACCTGAAGAAAAGTAATGTTTTTTTTATGTCAAAAACTCTTGGAATCCCTGATTACTTACTTTCCATCATCAAAAATTAAACAATTCCCTTTTGGACATTCTATTTTCTTCTTTGGACTTGTCGCTGCTCTTTTGAAGAATGCTGCACATGCTCGACAACTCATCACTCCAAAATGTCTTCCTGATGTTTTTTGACCACAAATCTCACATGGTCCTGATAGGAATAATGGGGCAGGCATATTATACACTGAAATAAAGTCAGTTTGAAATGAGAATTGCTTAAGCTTAGAAAATGAGAAAAAAAGGAAAGAAAAGAGCCAGTTGCGCAGGCAGAGAAAGAGAAGAAGATAAACCAGTGTGTTCTGTGACACATTTGAACAAAAAAACCAATTAGGATACATCAAAAATAAACATTTTATGGCCAATCAAATACATCCGGATGAGAGAAATCAACTTTTAAAATATCAAAAACTTGAGCAATTCGATTTTTCTCTGCACGTTCCCTCATATCTGATTCCATTCCTCTATTGACTTTCATAATCTTGGCTAGTCGGCTAGAATAATTGGTCATTTTCAGTTTATTTGTGTAATAATCATGAAGATGGTCTGCTTGAATTTGTAGAAGTCGATCAGTGGCTTCTAAAACTTTTCCTTGGGCTCTTTTGCCAGCATGATACAATGAGACTTGAAGGAGCATATAACTCAATTCTATATTATTGGGAGCCAAGTCAATCAGATCACGGACACGTTCTCGACAGTTTTTCTCTTGTGATATCAGATAACTGAAAATACGAGCATTTAGAATTTGCAATGATGATCTCGTAAAACTAACTCACAATGTCAACTGATCCAATGAATAATTTGTGCACCACTCCAAATCCACTTCATAATTGGTAAAATCCACACAAGCATCATTTCCGCACATATAAATCTCATTTCCGAATATCTTTCTCCTCTGATAATCCGCTGTTTCTGTCAATTTCTCAAGTAGTGTCCAACAGATCCAAGAGTTTTTCACTATTTCCAGTTTTATGTCATTTTCTAGTTCATTGAACTCGGGTAGATTAGTGAACCATTTTGCAACTCTCAGAAAAGATTGTTCCCATACATATAGAAATTCCTCTTTTCCAAACTTTCGAAGTTGGGTTATCTTTCTGTCTGGCAGTTTCATCCGCATGTTTTCAAGAGTTTGTGCCAGCACTTCTAGATTATTTCGAGATTGGAACAGTGTTGATGGTGACTCCTAAAATTCAAAGTTGTTTTGCAAATGTGCTCTAACGTGATTGTTCCCTCTGAAATATTTGCGTGGCATTATCCATCAAATAAGTGACGTCTATGATTGTTTTGATATGTGAAGCTTTATCCGGTTCACAACACAAAATAAAAGTGGGTCGACCCAAAAACGTGGATAAACTCTGTGGAGGTCCGAGTATCATTGTGACCCGTTTAATGAACTTGTTAGAACTTGAGATCAAATCACGATTGGTTTGGAATTCTAGAAAAGTTTTAAATAGGATAAAGTAAGAAAAAAGAGACTTACTACTAACATCCATTCCAACATCAATACACCGTTTAAGACGACACTTTTTACATGGGAATCTGAAGAAAAGTAATGTTTTTGACGTCAAAAACTCTAGAAATCTTTGATCACTCACTTTCCATCATCAAAAATTAAACAATTTCCTTTTGGACATTCTATTTTCTTTTTTGGACTTGTGGCTGCTCTTTTGAAAAATGCTGCACATGCTCGACAACTCATCACTCCAAAGTGTCTTCCTGATGTTTTTTGGCCACAAATCTCACATGGTCCTGATAGGAATAATGGGGCAGGCATAATTTAAACTAAAATCAAAATGTTCTGAAAAAATAAAAGTGCGAAACTTAAGAAAATGAAAAAAAAAGAAATGGGAGAGAAAGGGCAGGAGACGCAGGCGGAGAAATGAAAAAGAGCACATGGAGTATGATGCAAGCTCTTGAGAAGTTCAAAGATTACTTTCAGCAGATAGAATTTATTTCGAGATTTTCTACAATTTTTTTGATTTTTACACTGGAAAACCAAAATAATGAGAGATCTTCATTAGAAATTGTAAAGCTCATTATGCAAGATCGTTGATCAAAAAATATAACAGAAAGAAATAAATTAGAATCCAGCATCACAAAACATTTCGGGGTGTGAAAAACCAGTCGGTTCACGCCGCCTACGGCGGCTAAACCTCCTGGCATCACCTAAAATGGGCAAATCTTAATGGTATTTTAATAGTCAAAATTAGTGTGAAGCTCAGAATGTATTTTTCACTTTATTTCTCGAACAAAACACAAAATTATAATAGAATGTCTTTGTAGACAATATTATTAATGAGGCCTGTTGCTGACTCAATCCGAATGCCTTCTCTGCTCGTGGTACGGGATAGGGCAACGTAAAGTTGCCCATGTGAAAAAATGGGCTCATCCAACTTCAACCCAATTTTGTCAAATGTCTGACCCTGTGATTTATTCACAGTCATTGCGAATGACAGGCGAATTGGGAACTGCAGACGACAAAGCGTGAAGGGAAGGTTCTGATCGTAATGGAGTTTTATTTTCGGTATCAGAACGGATTGTCCTTGTCGGGATCCATTCACGAACTTGCACTTCAAAACACGTTGGCCCATTTCTTCAACAATCAATCTCGTACCATTGCACATGCAATTTTTCACATCCAAATTTCTTAGAAGCATAACAATCGCTCCTTTCTGAAAATATTAAAAATCTTATAGTCTTTCGTTTTTTGGAACTTACTTTTAGATTTAATTCATAAGGAGGCATGCCAGAAGGAGTCATCCGATTCAAAAATTCCGTTGGGAAGTTCATACTATCATTCTTGGTTTGTCCTTCCTTGAGCATGATTTCATCTAGAGAATAATACGTTTTAATCTCTCCGTCCATTTTTCTCAGAATGCAATTGTTCATTTCTAATGCTTCTTTGTTTCTGGGTGTGAGAATGGCGACTCTCGAGAGCTTCTCAATATCACCCAAACCTAATAAGTCACCAAATATTTCTTCAGCAAGATCTCCGGTTGATTCTAATCCTTCAGGAATTTCCATCAACCCATTGACTGGGCTACCCAATTTTCCATCACCAATATCCAATAGTGTGTTCTTCCATTCGAGAGCATTTCCATTCAATCTCATATTTGTAGTGAGATGGAATGTTTGAAATAATCTCCACAAATGTGATTTTTTGATGGAATTTGAGATTTGATCTTCGACTCTACCTTTTTCCACCACAGGCAAAACTTGTCTGAAATCACCACCTAAAACTACAACTTTACCACCAAAAGGAAGATTGACTCCAGTCACATCTCTGAATAACTGATCAGTAGTTTCAAGTGCTGCTTTGGGTGACATCGGAGCCTCGTCCCAGAGGAAAAGACCGATTTCTGCTAAATACTTAGCATAGGCCGTTCCGGCTCGAAGTCTGGAAGTTTTGCAACCATCTGAAACATTCAGTTTGCAGACTGAAGCTACTGTTCTCCCATTCGGTAGAAGAGATGCGGCTATTCCCGTCCAAGAAACCGGCAGAATTTTGAGTTTCATCCCGAGGATAGTGTTAGCTAAACATATGTACAGATATGTTTTGCCACTTCCACCGGGGCCGTCGATGAAGAAGCACCCTCCTTTTCCAGATTCAATAGCAGCAATAATGGCATCATAGGCGGTTCTTTGCTCCGGATTTAGATTCTCTCTCATTTCTTCGCCAATCTCTCTGCATTTGTCATAGTCTATTTCATTCGTGAATCCAACTTGTCGAATCCTTTTGTAAGGAAAGTTAAGCCATTTTCTTAAATCCTCATTCAACGCCTCCATTCTATCAACCATATCAAAATAAGCTAATGATTTGGAATCATCTTCGGAATGCCCCTTATGGATGAAGTCATCGGTGAGATCCTTGACAAACCTGAAATTTCGAGATTTTTTATGAAAAAAAGTTGAAATTCTTACTTTTCCCAGAGCTCTTCGGCATTGTTGACCTCGTCAAAAACTAAAAGTGTGACAAAAAGGCCTCGCATTTGACTTGGTGTGTTAAAAGTTGATGCCTCACTAAGGGTTTGTTCATGAGCCAAATCGTCTGATAGACATCCAGTAGCTCGAGCCGCTTCAACAAAAGAAGGATATATTATTCCATTGACTGTTCTGATATCCTCAAAGCTTGTCGGACCTTTCAAAAATAGCAATAACTGTCTGAGAGCATATCTTTCTCTGTTTCGAGGCGATATGAAAAACATCCTTCCAATTGCAAAACACTTGTTCTTTCTTGGACTCCATTTATTCGTTGATTGCTCGCAGGTAAAGTGTTCTGGCATTTCATGATAGAAATATTGTCTGGAGTCAACTTTTGTCACAGGAAAAGAGCCATCGGGTAGAACTGCATCTTTTGACTCTTGATTCAGCTTAAACCAACTCTCAAGCTTTGTCATTTTTGCGGTGGATCTTGTCAATGCTTCTTCTTCTTCTCCATGCCTAAAAATCACAGCATGCTCTCCAGGCAAATGAACCGTCAATTGGATTACTGTAACACTTCGAAAAGACATGGCAAATTGAAAGAGGTGGTGCATTGCCTCCGGGGCACAAACAAAACGGGTGTCAAGATATATTTTGATTTCATCTATAATTTCCAGCCCATTTGCATCCTTCTCACTTTGAATTGACATTCCAGCTCTTGTTGTTCCCTTGTAAACGTACTTATATAAGTACTTCACAGAAGACATTGCACCGCATACTTCGAGATTGACGTGGCACTGATATTTTGTAAGAATCCATGGATTGTAGGGAACAACATGCCTGTTGGTCAATGGAATTATTTGATCTCCCATCTTGTAATCATAGAATCGTCCATCGTCTCGTCTTTTGTAGAGTGAAAATCCATCGTTATCCGTTGATGTTTGATCTCGAAATGGTTTTGGGAATCCCTTATTACATTCTCCCTTGTCCATACAGGGAGATTTCGAATTGTGGACTCCACACGGCCGATGGAGCATCATTGAAGTGACCAATTTGTAAAGTTCTGGATTGGCATCTTTATCAGGAAGCTCTGCTGATATCACCTTATCCACATCCACAGCAGTTCTGAAGTTTGATGATTCTTAAGATGATATTTCTATCTAAAAATTACCTTGGCTTTGATCCACTTTTCATTATAATAAGCATATGAACATGAGGCAGGCCTCTCTTTTGGAATTCAATTACATATATGTAGGCCAAGACTTCTCCAAGAATATTTCGCTTAAAAATATCCTCTCGTAGCTCTTCTAACTTCATATTGAATACACGGGCTACTAAATCAGGCCGATCACTTGCAGTTTGTCCTGGATATAATCCTTCTTCGATTTCTTTCCATTTTGGATTCGATGTCATCGTAAGAAAATAATCAGGTTTCCCATAACGTGAAACAACAGTCATTGCATCCTGATACTGTGAAACCATGTCCCTTGGAGAGCCTGTATGAGATGCTGGAAGACGGATCCTTGAACCAACTGCACCTTTCTCTTCGTTATTCACATAATCCTGAAGACCATTGAAGGGCTCCACTCGTAAAAGATCCTGATTTTTGCGGATGAAGTCTAGACGATTCTGCTCAACTTTTGTCCAAACGTCAACCACATATTGTTGGAATAATTTTCCGGATCGAAAAAGTGGAGAGAATGATTTCCGGACATGCAGATGGAATGAATAGAACTCTCGCATAGTGACACGGATCCGTTTTCCTCTTGGTTCAGTGTAAAGAATATTTGGATGCCAGCCAAGTTGTCCAGTAGGAAACAACAAAGGATAAGTCAATGGATCACAGTTCTTGTCGATTACATGAATATTCTGTAATTTGGATCCAGTGCGTTGGTGAACCGTAGTTGCTCTTATTCCGGCAATCTCATCATCATCCCCTACATAAACAACAGCCACTTCATTTGCTGTTGATTCTTGATACCTGAAACAAATTCATTATTCATATATTTCAATCTCTCTAATTACCTTCGCATATCCTGATCACTTCGAACTTTAAAGACCATAGTGACTTTTCGTACATCTCTATTCTCTTTTGCGGCTTGTTTTTCTTCTTCCTTCTCTACTTCCCACATCATTTTGAATGCTTTAGCATGAGGATGATGGGTTTTCAGAAGGTCAATCAATTTGGCGAAAATTAGATTTGAACAGGAATCATTGATCTTTCGTAGAGCTAATTCAGCAGCAGCTTGCTCCGTATCGAGAATGAAAACTTGGGCAAAGTTTCTTTTCTCTCCAGGATCCGGGTGTAACCCTCCGATTAGATGGTAGACTTGTTGGTGAATTTTGTAGCAATATGGTCCATTTTTTAGGGGCTGAACTTGAGCCTTCAGGCAAGCCATCGCAAGAGAATTATTGTATTGCCTGATGTTTTCTTGAAAATCTTTCGCCTCTTTCCATAGAGCTTGATTTTTGAAATACTTATTAGCAGCAAACAACTTCTTGAGTTCCAATGGAAAGTCATCCTTTAGCTCAGGTTTGATGAAACCATGAAAACAACATTGATTGTATTCTCCTTTTGTTGTAGTTTCAGCTGAAAATTCAAATTGTGTTCTCGATTGGATTGGCCTGGTACTTACATGTAAAAAACAAAGCACCACATTGAACACATTCGTTCTCCATCTTCCCAGAATAATGCACTTCAGGCAACGTCTCACTTCCAGCTGCTCCCAAAAGGGCATCCTTCTTCTTATTCTTCCTGGCTAGGTCCTTCTCCTTTCTTTTAGATTTTTGAACTTCTGTTTCTTCGGCTCGTGATGCTGCTGTTCTTACAGTATTTGACTTCCGTCTTTTCGTTTTCACTTCATCAGGCTCTACAGATCTTCTTAAAGCAGTTCGTTCGGCGTCTGCAGCCTTTCTTTTCATTTTGACTTCTGGTGCCTCTTCTGATCTTTTAGAAGCAACACGTTGCGAATCTAACATGTTTCTCTGTTTCTTCTCTTCGGGAGACTCATTGAAACGTTTGAGCTGCATACGACCGGCGTTTTTATGGCTTCTGAGACTCTTTTGATCTGAAGTTTCCTCAGATCGAACACTCTCCATATGCTCAGCGTTAAATTGCTTTCGGCTCAACTTTACTCGATCACTTTCCTGGGCTCGGCTCAAAGAAGTCCGTTTTGCCTTATCGTCAAGTCTTTTCTCTCTTTCTTGCTGGCTTTCTGATTGCCTTTTCATCGCTTTCCTGGCAGCATCCTCAGCATTTTTCTTCTGAATTGGTAAGCAGATGAAAAAAAAAGAAAATCTATTTATTTACCTTTTTCTTATCTCTTTTTCGGGTGCATTCTTGGGTCATCAGTTGAGTCGGCTCTATACCGTCAACAGGACCAATTGCAATATTATCCTTCGTTTCATCCGAATCAACAGCTAGACCACTGGCAGAGTCCTTGGGTTGAATCATACAAAGCTCATCAGAAGTAGATGGAAGCATTGTGGGAAAAGTGGAAAAATAATTCACGAAATAGAAACGTTGCAAAAAAAAAACAATCGATACTCGAACCATAATTATAAAATAGATTAAAACCGTGACCTTATGTTTTGGGTTTTCAGGAAGTTCACGATCTTCAGTGGGTTAAATCTTTGTAATCTCTTTTTCTTGTGTTCTTGTTACTTCTCTTTTTTTTAAGAAATGAAAAAAGAGCAAAAAAAATATTGTTGAGTAATGATATTCACGTGGCCCCCTATGTGTCTCTTTTCCCTATGGGAGTTTTGAAAAAGGCCTGAAAACGTGGTTTTTTGAATCTGGCGACCTTATTTTTTATACTTTCGGAAACTGAAATAGACGGGCATCATCGCGAAAGAATTCCACGTCCAGCTGACTAAGTTTCAGAAAAATCGGTTCACTACAAATTGAGCTAGGGCCGGCGACACACACACACACAGACAGACACACAGAAGTTCTTGATTGTTATTAGTAAAGATGTACAGAAATAATATTAAAAACCTTAGCAACTTCTTGACGTTCCAGCCTTTCCCATAAGTTCTTCCTTATCAAATTATTGATTTTTATCATTTTGGCAAGTCGTCCAGAATAATTGGAGATCTTTCCAGATTGGTAATAATGATGTAGACTGTCAGAAGTGATTTCCAAAAGTTTATCAGTGAACCTCAAAACTTCTCCCTGATGACGTCGTCCGGCGTAATGGAGGCAGAGCTCAATGAGCATGTAATTTAGTTCAATATCAGTTGGATGGAGTTCGATGAGCAAGTCAACGATGATGTTGAAGTATTCATCATGATGGCAGTCAAGATAGCTGGAAAATGGAGAATCTAGTAAAAAATGGTATGAAAAGGCAGAGACTACAGCTATACAATGTTAAATTCTACAACGAGGATGAGACTTAGACACAAAATAACTGACACTAAATCAAAATGTGGCCAAGATTGAGTCAGAAGTCATACAGAACAAGCCAAAAAAAAAAGGGTCAGACTACAAAGAAAGTAGATTCTTCCACAACTCACTATGTTAATTGCTCTTTGCTATAATTGGTACACCATGAAATATCCACCTGAAACTCTTGCAAATCCAAACAAACATCCTCTCCAATCATATAAACTCCATTCCCAAAGTTTTTCTTTCTTCTTTCATTTGCAGTTTGAGCCAGCTTATCCAACCGACCCCATAGTTTCCAAGCCACTTTTAGAACGTTCATCTGAATAGAAAAAGAAGGTTTGATAAAATTTTCGAATTGGAAAATACCTTGATGTTTAACGGTAGTTCTTGAAACTCATCGAAATGAGTCAACCATGCAGCTGTGCCCAGAAAATCTTGCTCCCAGAAATGCATTGTTTCTTTTAATCCCAACATTTTCAGAATTTTAATAGTTGACTTTTGCCTTTTGAGTTCTCCAAATTTCAACGTCATTTTTTCCAGACTATCATTTCCAAAGTATTTTCTTGAATCTCCATCTCTCATTATTTCTGTCGCTTGGTTAAGAAGAAAAGTGACATCGATTACTGTCTTGACTCGGCAGGCTCTTTCTGGCTCACAGCTCAAAATAAAAGCTGGGCGACCAAGAAACGAAGCAAGGCTCGGAGGTATTGGACGTTTTCTGGCAGATTTTGAGGGAGGAGATTTGGTAGAAATGGAGTTTTCAGGTGAAGATGTGGAAGTTGAAATGAGGTCACGGTCATGTTGAAATTCTGGAACAAAGCTTGATGTCCGCTTTTTCTCAAATATAAAAACTCACTTCCAGCATCCATCCCCATATCCAGGCATTTCCTCAATCGACATTTTTTGCAATAAAACTTCCCATTTTGATGTTTTTGACAATTTCCAAGTGCACAAAATGTGTCACTTTCCACATTTGCTCTTCTGAAACAATACCAAATAAAATTTTCGATCGAAAGGGATACGAACCTAAAAAACGCCGCACATGCACGACAACTGATCACTCCAAAATGATTTCCATTTGCGAGTTGTCCACATATTTGACAAAGACTTACTCGACGGGAAACTTGCATTTGTTAGGGCTCAAAATCAAGAAAAAAAGAGGTAGAAAATCGATGAACATATGAGAAAATTTAAAGAGGCAATAGTCGGAAGAGAATCAGATAGTGAGGGGAAAATATCAAAAGTACACAGACAGAAAACACATAAATGTGGGGAGAAGAAGAAAAGGGACAAAGGGCATTGGTTTAGGGTGTTCATGTGGAAACTTTATATTGGCGGATAGTGGATTAAGCGGAGGAACAAGGAAAAAAAAGAGATCATCAATGCCGGAACCAGAAGAAAATATGGTCAAAAATACAGATATTCTAGAATTTTTGGCGAGAAAATACAAATATCCTAAGTTTTGAATTAAAAACTTGGAGGCAATTATTACAGAAGCACTCAAATTTTCAAGGTTTGACTGAAACTTTCAGATGAACCAAATGGTCAGACTGCAAAATATGCAACTAGAAGTATGATCTGAAAAGCTCAGAAAGACAAAAATCAATCATTTGGAGCACTTGAAGATATTTCATTTCGGTAGGATTATTTTAATAGAGGTAATCTGAAAATAGCGTTCAAAAAATCTTTTTTTGTTCTCTAGTAATCCCATCCTTCCGAAATTGTCTGATTCCCCAACTTCTTTTTTTACTAATCATCAAGATCCTTTTTCAGATTGAAATGTTCATAAGACCTTTACCTCTTATCACCAACTAGCCTATAGTTAACTTTTTCTGTTTTTCTATTCCCCTTTTTCTACCTATTTACCAAACACTCCTCTTCTCTCATTCTCTTTCTGTCTCCTCCAATTTTTTTCATTTTTCCAATCGTCTTCCCCCAACCGTTTTTCCCTCCACCCTCTCTTTTTCACAAATTGTGAAATTGGTCAACTGATCTATGTTCAACATTTCTATGATCTCTTCCCATCGTCATTTTCTCTCGTTTCTCTATTTCCTCTACATTGTCACAAACTTTGCTTTGGCATAAACTATGGAATGGGTATCTTGAATATAAGGGGCGATGGTTTGAAGGGGTTGATATATTTTTTGAAGAACTTTCCTAGTTTTCTTAAAGATTTCAAAGCATTTTCAGACTTTTTTATCTGAATATCTCGGTAATTAAGTTATTTCTAAGCATCTTGAATATCATAAATTTGAAAAATCTTAAACTTTTTCACTCGAAACATCCGAAATTCTGAATTTCTTATAATTCCAGATGATCATTTTCCTACTTCTCACCCTCACATGCATTTATCTCTTCCATGAGATGTACTGGAAACGAAGGCATCTCCCTCCTGGACCAATTCCAATTCCATTTGTTGGAAATATGATGTCTATGCTAATGGACAAGCCTGGATACGAGTGTTTTAGACGGTGGACAAAAAGTTATGGAGATGTTTATACGTTTTGGATGGGTGAGTAGAATAGTAGATGATGGAGAAGTAGATAGACATACTTTTCCAGGTACCACCCCGTATGTCATGATCAGCTCTTATGAGAAAATGAAAGAAACATTCATCCGTGACGGTGACACTTACAAAGACAAATACCCTCAACCATTCAATGAGAAATTCCGTGGTGGTGTTTATGGAATCGTGGAAACAAATGGGCATCTTTGGAGCACCCACCGTCGATTCACTCTTACTAGCTTCCGTGATTTTGGGCTTGGAAAAGACTTGATGCAACAAAAGATTCTGATTGAAGTTGAAGAAGCATTTAGAAAGTTTGATGCACACCTTGGAATGGAACAAGATATTCCAATTGTTTTGAACAATGCAGTGGCGAATGTTATCAATCAAATCGTTTTTGGTTATCGTTTTGATGACTCGTTGCAAAACGAATTCAATAGATTGAGAGATTTGATGGAATATCAGGAGAAGGCTTTCACGACATTCAAGGTGCATGTTCAGGTGTTTGCTCCGAAGATTGGGCAGTATCTTCCAGGAAAATCTTTGGATGAATTGTGAGTGTCTTTAAATTTGTGCGAAACCTAACAGTTCCCATTCCAGATTGGATGAATGGAAAGCCAACTTCTACACATTTTTCAACACTCAAATCGACAACCATCGCAAGAAACTAGACTTTGATTCTGAAGAATGTCTGGATTATGCTGAAGCTTACCTCAAAGAGCAAAAGAGACAAGAAGCTGAAGGAGAATTTGAGTTGTTCTCTGATAAACAGCTTGTGAATACTTGTCTGGATCTTTGGTTTGCCGGCTTATCAACTACAAATACCACAATCAATTGGATTGTCTGTTACATTATGAACACTCCTGGAGTGCAAGAAAAGATGCAAGAAGAATTGGATAGAGTGGTGGGAAGTGACCGTTTGGTGACTACGGCTGATAAGAATGACCTGCCGTATATGAATGCGGTTATCAATGAATCTCAAAGATGTGCAAATATTGTACCCATCAATTTGTTCCATGCCACGACAAAAGATACAGTTATCAATGGTTATCCAATCAAAAAGGGAACAGGAGTGATTGCTCAGATTAGTACTGTGATGTTGGATGAGAAAGTGTTCCCGGATCCCTACAAATTCAATCCAGATAGATTCATAGATGAAAATGGAAAGTTGAAAAAAGTAGATGAACTTGTTCCATTCTCTGTTGGAAAGCGACAATGTCTAGGAGAAGGACTCGCCAGAATGGAACTGTTCCTGTTTACTGCAAACTTTTTCAACAGATATCAGGTAATTTGAAGAGTTACTTTCTTGTATGCAAAGTGAATTTTCAGATCTCCCCATCTTCCGAAGGCCTTCCATCAATCGATAAGAGCGATAGAGTAGGAGTGTTCCCAAGGAAATTCAATGCAATTCTCACCAAAAGACATTCTTAGACTGACTTTAACTTATTTTGTGTACTCTGTGATCTGATCGGAATATTTTGTAAATATATGAATTTTGAACTTGAAATTTCTGATTAGCTATCTGATTGGCCAACAAAACCGGGGGTGACTTCAAAAATTGACAGAATATTCATGAAAAACCTGTGCAGATATTGCTAGAACTGAATCAAGAAACAAAGCAAAACTCGTATTTATTGTTTTTGAAATTTCTGGAAAGCCAACAATATGTATTTACAATTTCTACATTATTTCAACATCCACACATCATCTCAGGATGCGTGAAAGCTAAGCTAAACACATCGAATGTAATGGCCAACTTCCTTTTCTCAGTCTGTCTTCTCAAATCTTGTCTCATCAAATTGTTCACTTTCATCATCCGGGTCAACCTTGCTGAGTAATTCGGTTGGTTTCGAATGTTCAAGTAGTAGTGATGCAATTGGTCGGAGATGACTTCTTGAAGATAATCTGTCATCGTCGCCACGTCACCTCCGAGTTTTTTGCCAGCATGTTGAAGACAGACTTGGAGGAGCATGAAGTTGAGTTCAGTCGTTGTGGGATTCAAAGTTTCAAACTCTTTGACGATGAGACGGAAGATGTCATTGTGGAAGCAATCCATGAAACTGGAAAAAGTCAAGATGGGGGAGGGACAAGAGGGTTCTTGATGAGCTCGGAATCATATGGGTACATTCAGAACTAATAGTTGTGTGGGTTGGAAAAGTACCGAACAACTTCTTTGGAAAAAACCGTGATTTTTTGAGACCAACATGATCTCCTTGTTATAAAACCAAAAACTCACTATGCAACTTGGTCCGCACTGTAATTCGTAAACCACGAAACATCCACTTCTGTATTCTCGGAATCCAAGCAAGCTTCATCGCCGACCACAAACATATTTTCAGTCTTGAACAGCTTTGTCCTCCGATACTCTGCAGTTTTTGCAAGTTTCTCAAAACGACCATAGGTTTGCCATATGGATTTCACCACTTCCAGCTGAAAATGGAATGATTTCTTTGTAATGTTCTGGCCTATTCCAAAAAAAAATCTTACCTGCACAGAAACTGGCAATGAATTGAATTCACTGAAATTCGTTAGCCACTCCGCTGTATTTAACATTTCTTGCTCCCAAAATAACAATGTTTGATCTTTTCCCATATGACTCAAATACTGTAGCTCTGATGACTTCATAATTCTCATATTCTCAAATCCAACGGAAATCTTTTCCAAACTATTCATCTCCGGATTGAATGGCTTCCAACTTCCATTTTTCAGAATTTCAGTGGCTTTGTCTATCAAAAAATTACAATCCACAACATTTTTGGGACATCCTGGGGAAGCTGAATCCAGTGTATTACAGAAGATCAGAAAGCTGGGACGTCCCAAGAAAGTGGCTAAACTTTGAGGAACCATTTGAGGGGGTTTAGCTGCGGCGGGCACAACTGCAGTTGAGATCATATCACGGTCCAATTGGAACTCTAGGAATTTCAGACATTTTTGAGGTTTCCAAATGAAAAGAGAGAAAAAAACTCACTAGTTGCATCCATTCCTTTCTCCAGGCATCGTTTCATTCGGCACTTTTTACAAGAGAAAAAACCATTTCTGTGGATTTCCAAGTTTTTTCCATGAATACAGTTTAGATTGAGTTTTTTCTTTGGATTCAGGGTGGCTCTTCTGAAAACGTGTGAGATTAGAAATAGATTTTGTTGAGGGAGTATTAATAGAGACTTTTTCAAAAAAATTCTGTCTGAGAAGTTTAAGCTTAAGTGTAAAACGATGCAGTTTCGAGAATGTTTTTTGGAATAAATAATGTTTCTGATTTCCATTAAAGAATGATCAAATTGCATGACTTATAGACATAGTTAGTTCACAGTTCCAAAAGAACATAACTTCCCAGAATAACTTTCAATTTCTCATTTTGCAAGTAGTTTCTCAAAAGGATTTTGCAAAAGGTGACCTGTGATCTTTCCTCCAAAAGTGTTCTTTTCCTCTTTATTTTTCCCTTCTACACGTACATAGATTTTCATATTATCATCACTGTTCACGTGATTTAAAATCAAAAGATTCACCTGAAGAAAGCTGCACATGCTCGACAGCTCAACACTCCAAAATGATTACCATGCGCAGCTTGTCCACATATTTCGCAATCCGAAATTGTCATTTTGATCTCAATTCAGAAAAGAAAACAATTATAAGAGAATAATGATGACAAAAAGTTGAATAGAAGTTGCCAGACCAGGTGTATAACACACTATTGGAAAGATTGAGAGACGGAGACAAATAACGAAAAATGAAGAAAAAGAAGAGAGAAAAAAAAGGGCAAATAGAAAAAGAGAGATAGATAAAATGAGAGAAAAATGAAGAAGGGTGGTTTGATGTGGTGGGTAACATACTCTAGTTATGAGATGATTGATTATGACCAATAGAACAGAAGACCTCGGGAAAGATAAGATATTTTTGGGAGAGTTCAAATTTGAATGGAAAATTGTTAGACATTGGAAATTGGTAGGAAAAATCTTACTGCGATAGAGACCCTGGATTACAGGATGTGTTTTCAACCAGAGTTTGATAAATAGCTACCAAACTGTACCCGATATGTGGGCCATTGCAACACAGTCAGAAAAGACCGTACATATTCGAAACACGAGTTTGACCCATGAAAAAATCTCTGACACATACAAGTGCATATAGTCTGCTATATGAAAACATGTTCTTTTGTAAACTGTGAACTCTTTTGAATTTTGTTGAATGTGTTCACTCATCGGTACACATTGATTCATAATGGAGTTCACCTCTTGTACTCAAAACTTGAACTCTCAAAAAGTTGAGCCTAAAAATATGACTAATCGAATTACACGGTTCTGTAAAATTTCCAACTTGACGGACTTTTTTTTGAATAATTCCAAAATCCATAGATCTCCATCTACCTCTTCCCCCTCCCTATCCTCTCCTATTTGCTCACAGTTCCATACGTATGTTACTGAATATATTAACACTTACAACACAAATCCTTTTCAAAAAACACTTGTTCAAACATAATTATCATATTGTCTACGGCAGGAAAATGGTATAAAAGAGGAAAGTTTCGATGGGGAGATATACAACAACTTTGAGCTTCTACAACTACTACTTCTTCTAAAGCTAAAAATGATTCGTGGTCTTGCTCTCATGGCTGTTCTCATGATTGTTATTGTCAAGTCGGAAGTTATTGAAAAGGTGAGATTTCTTTGGAATTAGAAATTCTGATAACAGAGTGGCAAAACAAATTTCCTATATTGACATCAGAAATCATTCCAGATCTCGGAGCCAAGTCAAGAAAAACTGGAAGCTTCTCAGTTTGCTCTCGTTGTTAGTGGCCAAGAATCTTCTAATGGCGAACAATCTGAACTTGGCCAGGAAGGTCAATCTGAAGTCGTTGTTCGCGCCAAAAGATATTATGGATGTGGTTGCTGTGGATGTGCAGCAGTCACTGCTGCTTCAGTTGCTCCATGTGGATATTGTGGATGCGGATGTGGATAATTGACTGGGGAGAATCATTGATTGTACTTTAATTATGACTTATGACTATTAAGTATAACTAAATGTCTATAATAAACTTATTTGGAACATGAACAAAACAAATCTGAAAAAAACAAATGGTTTGTTCTGACCATTTTCGGCTCACATCAAGAAAAAAATCACCATATTTTTGAGGTTGAAAGTCTGATCTCTGAGACAACAGCGATTCAGAAAACTTACAAGCTCTAAAAACCGAAAATCAGTATGATATCAATCTACAAAAAGCTGGAAATGAAATCTTTAGAAGCCATAGATCAGATTTCATAGGATCATATTCATTTTCATTCCATTAACACCACTAGCAAAAAATTCTCAAAATACATCTTTAAACATTTCTGGCTCAGAAAACTCTGCCTTAAATATCCCAAATGCTCTTGCAATCACCAGTTTATCTCTTTGTTTCCACAATTGTTCCATTATCGAATTGTTCACTTTCATCATTTTGATCAATCTTTTCGAATACATTGGTGTATTCATCTGATTGATGTAATAATCATGAAGGTCATCAGCCAGGATTTGTAGAAAGTTTTCAGCAATATCAGAATAAAACATGTCCAATTCTTTTGCAGCGTACGAAAAAGAGATTTGAGCCAGCATGTAGTTCAGTTCCACTTCATTCGGATTAAGGTCCACAATTGGTTTGACGAATTCAAAAATGGATTGATCACCGACATATTCGAGATAACTGAAACAGAAATGAATATTATTCTATGAAAAGTTTTCAAACTTACTATCCAGCATACTCCAAACTATAATCTGTCAACCACGTGAGATTCAGTTTCATATTGTTGAGATCCAGTACACAATCGTTAGACAGAGGTAGTGTTCCACTGCGGCTATATCCTTTCGTTTGACACTTTTCGAACATTGCCAATCTTGCTAATTTTTCCAATTTTGTCCAAATGTGCCAGATCGTTTTCAGAAATTTCACTTTCACATCAACTTCCAGCTTCAGAAACTCATCAAAATGTGCCAGCCACTTCGAGACTGCCAATATATCATACTCCCAAAATGAAGCTGCTTCATTCAGGCCTACATTGATTATGACATTCAGACTTTTCTCTTGAGAACTTCTGAAATAATCCGTATTCAAACCCATTGTCAATTTCTGCAGACGATTTTGTCCCGGTGCCAAAGGGATGTTTCTTTCATTGCTCAATATCTTTGTTGCCTTGTTCAGAAGTTCTTTTAAATCAAAAAAAGTGGTTTTGGAAGTGGAAGTGCAATCAGAAATCATTGTGAATTGTGGTCGTCCAAGGGATATTGCCATGGCTGGAGTGATTCGTTTCATCGTACCCAAACAATCTCGGTTGAATTGGAAATCTGAAAGGAAAGGAAAATTTGCTTAAGCTCTGTTTGTCCCAAAAAATGAAGTAAATAAAACAACTCACTTTTCATATTCATCCCAACTTTTTCGCATTTCTCCATACGACATTTTTTGCACCAAGGCAATCCTCCCGGCACAAATTTACAAGTCTCTTTATTTTTCCTACATTTCAAAACTTGGCCGGATATGACTTCTGCTGCAACACGTCTGAAATTTATAAAACATTTTATGGTTTTTTTTTTTTGGAAAACTTTACCTGAAAAAAGCAGCGCATGCTCTACAAGTGTCAGCTCCATAATGAATTCCATGGGACTTCAGACCACAAACCTGGCATGTTTTAGAGTTTTCTGATAAGGGCATGTCTTCAAAAAATCAATAAAATGGTGATGTAAAAAACAAAAGATAAGATAAGAAACAAGGAGATCAGTTGACTGATCAAAATACATTGAGAACTGGATGACGTACCTCAACAGTTTTATATAGAAAACGATTTTAAAAATAGTTTTATTGAAAGTCCTGATTCTAATTTCCAAAAATCTCAGTAAACATATTTGGCTCCGAAAATGTGGCTTTGAAAATATCAAAAGTCCTTGCAATCTCCAACTTCTCTTTCCTTTCCCATAGAACTTTCATTACTGAATTGTTGACTTTCATCATCTTCATTACACGTTCCGAGTATCTTGAAATGTTTCTTTCTTTAGTGTAGTACTCATGTAAATCATCAGCCAGAAGTTGTAGAAAATTTTCGGCAATGTCAGAATAAGGAGAGTTCAATCGTTTGGCAGCATGGGAAAATGAAATTTGCGCTAGCATATAGTTGAGTTCAATATCATCAGGGTTCAGGTCGAGAATAGGTTGAATTGAAGAAAAGAGAGAAAAGTCACCAACACCTTCGATATAACTGAAAAAATGTGAATATCAACATTCAGAACCTATCATTTAGTTTAACTTACTATGCAATATCTTCTACACTATAATCCGTTAACCATCCAATATCTAACTTCAAAGTCTTCAAATTCAAAACACAATCATGTGTCAACAAAACTGCCATACTCTCACAATCCATTGCATTTTTTTTTCAAATACATTGCTGTTCTTGCTAACTTCTCAAGACGATTCCAAATATGCCAAATGGACTTGAAGAACGTTATCTACAAAAGTTACAGTTCTCTTCATGGAATAGAAGAAACAAACCTTCACATTCCGTTCTAATTCCTGAAACTCGTCCAAATATGTTAGCCACTTTGCTACCGTAGTAAGGTCATGCTCCCATAGTACAGTTTCTTGAATACCAACACACTTGATTAGTGTGTAGTAAATGTCATCGGAATTTGCGAAAGAACGAAAGAACTCATATTCAAGGAATTGGACAGTTTTGAAAGACGATTTTGATTGGGAGCCAATGGAATTTTTGTAGATGTCGTTAATATATCAATAGCATTGCCAAAAATACTAGATACATTGACAATCGGAAAACTTGATTTTGATCTTTCTCGGTCGCAATAAAGAAGAAATTCAGGTCTCCCGAAAAATGAAGCTAAAGAAATCGGAAGTCTTAAAGAGCTTTTCATAAGATCACGATCAAATTGAAAATCTGAAGACCATTTCTGTGAAACCTCTATTCGCAGTCGTAACTCACTTTTCATATCCATTCCAACGTCTTTGCACTTTTTCAAACGGCACTTTTTACAACAGGATCTTCCGCTTTGAATTATTTCACATTTCTCTTGTCCAGTCTTGCACTTTATCAAAAAACTGGCTCCTGCACCTACTCTCCTATAATTATACTATTTTAGACTTACTTTTAGTTTGAAATTGTAAAAAAAATTACCTGAAAAATGCAGCACATGCTCTACAAGTTACTGCGCCAAAGTGAATACCGTGAGATGGTCGGTCACAAACTTGGCAGGATTTTGAAGAAGAATCAGAAGCTGTGGAAGACTTAGATAATAATGACATCTAAGGTTCTGAACAAGTTTTGGAGTTCGTTATGAATATCAGTTTTTTTTATCCAACAAAATCAAATAGGAATTCAGACCAGTATGAGTATCAAAAATACAAACGTTTTTAATAAAATTAGAAAGTTTTATTAATTTTCATTACGTTGCATCTTCATTTGCCACCTACTTCTCAAGAAATATCTCGGAACATTTCTGGCTCCGAATACTTTGCATGGAAAACATTGAAAGTTCTCGCAATCTCCAATTTTTCTTTTCTCTCGAACAGCACCCTCATTATCGAATTGTTCACTTTCATCATTTTTGAAATTCTATCCGAATATCTCGAAATATCTCTTTCCTTCGTATAGTAATTATGTAGGTCATCTGCCAGAAGTTGTAAAAGACGTTCAGCAATTTCAGAAAAAGGAGAGCCCAATTGCTTGCCAGCATACGAGAATGAAAGTTGGGCAAGCATATAATTGAGTTCAACTTCAGTGGGATTCAAGTCTATAATTAGTTGAAGAGGTGTGAACATGGAGAAGTCACCAACTCCTTCGATGTAACTGAAAAATTTAACAATAATGCTTTTTAGGGGAACTTTGACAGACTTACTATCCTATCTCATCCAAAGAGTAACTTGTCAACCATCCAATTTCTAAGCTCAATTTCCTTACGTCCAACACGCAATTATCCGCTAACATCACATTCAAATCCTTCCAATTTGAATCCTTGTTCCTGTTCTTGTACATTGCAGTCCGACCCAGTTTCTCTAACCTATTCCATAAGTTCCACATTGATTTTATGAACTTCATCTTTAAAATTTGAGAACAGTGTAGGTTTTTAAAACAAAACTGATGGATTGCCTTACTCTGATTTCCAAACTCAGCTCTTGAAACTCATCAAAATGAGTAAGCCATTTGGAAATTGATAACATATCTCGCTCGAAAACACTGATTGATTCTTTCAATCCCATGTATGAAATCAATCTAAAATCTTCTTCTGGAGTATTTGAAAATCTATTGCTATCCAAAGCATTGGCTAACTTTCTCAAGCGATTCTCATTTTGTACGAATCCAAAAGAAGATTTCTTGCGCTCTGTCAAAATTTCCTTAGTGATTTTGATAAGTTCTGATAAATCAATGAATGTAGACGTCGATGTTTTTGCTGAATCACAAAATATCAAAAACTGCGGCTTGCCAAGATACATTGCAAGAGATGGAATGATTTTTTGAGAGGTTTTATAAGGATCTCGGTCGAATTGAAATTCTGAAGAACAAAGTCATTTTGAGGCAAGTTCTAAAAGTGTGAGTTTACTTTTCATATCCATTCCAATATCTTTGCACTTCTTCAGACGACACTTTTTACATCCCGATCTTCCGTTTGAATCGATTTTGCATGTTCCAAATCCTTTCTTACATTTTACCACAAAATTCGTACCTGCAGCATTTCGTCTAAATTTGAAACGTTCTTCTCGTAAAAATTGAAGAATAGTTACCTGAAAAATGCAGCACAGGCTCTACAAACTACTGCTCCAAAATGAAATCCGTGAGATGGTTGATCACAAACTTGGCAGCTCTTCAGAATACAATCCAGAGAAATTTCTGATTCAGAAGAAATGGAATTTGTGGCAAAATCAATAGACATTTTCAGGGCAGCAAATTGAAACAAAAAGATGATTTATTGAACAAAAAAATGAAAGTAAGAAGAAGAAGAGAAATAGTGAGGTAGAGAAATTGTAAAAGATATGGAGACTGAGAGAAAGTGTGGTCTCTGACAATGAATTGTGGTCTAGTGGAAGTAGTGTGGACACAAAAAAGTTCAAAAACTAATGATTGTTTTGCCACGTGGTTGGAATAATTTAATAAATATCTTTAAACATATCTGGCTCAGAAAACTTCACATTAAAAATATCAAAAGTCCTTGCGATTGCAATTTTCTCCTTCCTATCGAATATCACTCGCATTATCATGTTATTGACTTTCATCATTTTCAAAACTCGATCCGAATACTTTTTCACGTTCAGTTCTCTGGCGTAATAGTTATGTAAATCATCCGCTAACAGTTTCAGAAAACGTTCTGCGGTTTCCGATAATTCTTGTGGAAGCTCTTTGGCAGCGTAGGAAAATGAGATTTGAGCCAGCATATAATTAAGCTCAACATCAGTTGGATTCAAGTCTATGAGTGGTTGGAGGGGTGAGAACATTGACCAGTCACCGACCCCTTCGATATAACTGAAAGTAGGTGGAGCTACTGAGAACAGGCTTCAGGCAAAAACTTACTATGCAATCTGTTCCACACTATAATTTGTCAGCCATCCAATATCTAACTTCATCTTTTTCAAATCTAATTTGTAGTCATCCGTTACAAAGAGAGATGATTTATCCCATCTTTCGGCACGCTGGTTTTTTAAGTACATGGCCAACCGTCCGAGTTTTTCACAACGATTCCAGGCATACCAAATAGCTCTTACGAACTTCAGCTGAAATTTATGAATTTTCCATCACACGGACATGCTTTTCACTTACCTTGCTGTCTTGGTTGAGGTCCTGAAATTCATCAAAATAGGTCAACCATTTAGAAACTGTTAATACATCATGCTCCCAAAAGCTAAGAGTTTCTTTTAAACCAATTGAAGTGATTTCTTGAAAATCACCTTCTTCAGAATTGACATATCTATCAAAATTCAAAGCCGTCGAGAGTTTTCTCAAACGATTTTGCCCAGGAGCTCGTGGAATTTTATTTTCAGCTGTTAGAAGCTTCATCGCTTTTTTCAGAAGATCCGACAAGTCAATGAATGTGGCTGTGGAAGTGGATGCAGCTGCTTCCGGGTCACATAAAATAATGAATTGAGGTCTTCCAACAAACATGGCAAGAGATGGAGTGATATGTTTAGAAGTACTTATGAGGTCACGATCAAATTGGAAATCTGAAAGAACTCACTGAATGTTCCCAATGTACTTTGGCTTTTTTAACGATTATTCAACATTTTTCCAAGTATAAAAACTCACTTTTGATATCCATCCCAATATCTTTACATCGTTTCAATCGACACTTTTTACAACATGATCTTCCATTCGAAACCACTTCACATTTTCCATTTCCATTTCTGCACCGAATCACGAAATTTGCTCCAGCGGCTACTCTTCTGGGAAATTATTTCATACAGAAAAAATAAAAATAAAGTAAATACCCACCGAAAAAAAGCTGCACATGCTCTACAAGTAATCGCTCCAAAGTGGGATCCATGAGCTTTTTGTCCGCAAACTTGGCAGGTTTCAGTTTTTGAGGAAGATTCAGAAGAGCCTTCTGATGATGACGTGGAAGCTGGACAATATTCTGGAGACGATTCCTCCATTTAGCTGGAATTTGATTTTAAAAAAGTAATTTTCTATAAATGAAATATTGAAAAAGCGTAGTATAAAGCTATGAATCAACCACACACAAAAAGGAAAAGAGATTCATGTGTTTTGGAGATCTAGAGACAAGGAGAATAAATGTGAGTGGAGAAACAGTGTTGAACGGAAAGAGACGGAGAGTAAGCGTGTTTTATGCCAGTGTCTTATAGGACACGAAAAGAGAGAATGAAAGGTTTGGATAGGGAAAGATTGGTAGGAAGAGAGAGGAAAATAGTACAGGTAGAAGGCAAATAAATATGAAAGGCTCCCGGAATGTCTAAAAATGGGAAATTTTGGTCAATTTTTTATCCAGAAATTCACTATTTTCATGTTATAAAGTGGTTTATCAAGACTGTGAGACAAACTTGAAGCAATAACTTTTCGAAAAAAATTTAGAGTTAACTATTCACCTCAGAACGCTCTCTAACCTCTATACCCTAAAATCTGAGCCGGTTAAATACTTTTTGGATACGTGCTTAGGAACACTCTACAAGAATTTCATTGATGTTCAAAAAGTTCTCCAAAATCTAATTTCGGATCTGTAGCCAACTAAAAAATATTCGTAGTTTTTCTCTGAATCTGCCCTTATTATCGAGTTTAGGGTCTTCTTTTGTTGAATAATCTAAAGACATTGGACATGATGTGTCGGTCTGGCGTGAAAAAAGAATCAAGATGTACCCGATCGAAGAATGCAAAAGATTGGATCTAATTCATGAAATCATTCCGTGGTTGGGGAGGAGAGAATCAAAGTTCTTGTGAGATGGCGAAGGAAGAACTTGAACGTTCAGAGGACGAATGCTGTTAGATTTTGGATAAGCAACTGAATGAAGTCTCAGAGAATTGTTTTGTTTTGGAAATGAATGTGTGCTTCTATGCGGTTTTGGTTATAGACAGACACTATTTCCGAAGTGTTTTTCAGATGGCAGACACTTTTTGGAGCAATAACATGGTAAAGACGGAAATTGTATGCTCCAAGTAAGAATATCAAAACACCTCGGCAGCAGCCCGCATCTTTTGGTCGGACGTTGGGCAACTTTTGGTCGGAGCTTAGTCGTATGGTGACATAGATTTTGCCGTGATACGACGAAGATCCGACAGAAGTCCGGCCAAGGTCCGGCCAGCTAGTGCACAGAAACTGACTGCAGAAGGCGTTTTTTGTTTTTTTTTTGTTGGGCTGTGAAAAATTCTTCAATTAATTAGGTTTATTCAATAAAACCTATCAACAAAACAACAACAGAAGTCAGTATTAATAACAAAAGAAAAGTGTAATAGGTAACAGTGGAAAAAAATCTATCGGAATGAAGAAACTACGGATTACTTCAATTCATGGAGGTCCTAGAAAGGTCGAATTTGTCATTGATTACATTTTCATGACATCTTTTGGCTCAAACACATTTGGATCCTGCGACGTATTACGACATCCTTCTCGATAATTCTTGACATGCTTCCATGTGAGATGAGTAGTACATATTCCTCGCAGCTGAAAACTATGATTTAGACGGGTCATTAAATGTTTTCTCACTTTGCAGTTCATCAATTCGTTTCTTTCTAAACTGTAGTGATAATCCCTCAAGTACAGGGTGCGGCCAAAGTATGGAAACAAAACTTTGTCGGTGTCTATAGCGTGCGACAGGTTTAGCAGATCTATGATTTTTGCCTAACTTTTCACTCATCATGTCAGTTATATACACAAAAAATTTCTAAGCGCTAACTTATTTTTTACGGTTACGGCGGTCAATTCAGTCCAGACGAGTCTGTTCACAACGCAAAAAGTGTCATTTTCAGCATGGAGAAAAACTTGTTAGCAGCTCTGAACATGTGATCTTAAGATTCCAACTTATGTAGAGAGATAACTTTATATAATCTGAAACAGTTACAAAAAAAATTGAGCCTCTCACGGTAAGAAATGAACATGGTTAGAAAGGAACATTTCACATGACATTGGCTTGACACGCAACTTCTTCATGGCTCCATTTTCTTGAAAAAATCGGTAATTTCGAAAAAGAGGGAACCTTTCCAAAGTTTTGTATGGTTGTTTTAGTATTCAATAAAACCAATTAAAACTAATGCTAGCCGAGAGGAAGCTCAATCCAGCTTATTTGTCAAAAGAAACTCTGAGGACCAGATTTGACTGCTTTTTGTGAAATGCAGTCAAGAAATCAAAAAATAGCAGTTTCTAGAAGAGTCAAATGAATTGATGATTTAATTCTAGCCGCCTGATACAGTTTTCTATATAGAAGTAAGTTCTCGACACGATCCTCAATTAAGTTTCGTCCAATCTCTATAATAGGCGTTTTTCTGATGCTTGAACAGTTTGTCAAAACGACGTTGGTTCTCATCTCAAACGAAGTATTCGAACATTTCGCAAAATAAATTATTGTACACAGTGTTCAAGCTTACTCGAAAAAATTTTTGAAGCTTCTGAAGCAATTTCACGAAAAGTTATAAATCGGCAAACCGCGAACAACTAGCGTGCCAAAAGCAATTCTTTTGAAACATTCAAGTGAATGCGGTAGGAAATTAGGAAGACCGTGTACAGAAACATTATTTGCCTCATTTTTACTATTGTTTCAACTAACTCGTGCCCAAGTTTCAGCGTGATCGAAATAGCTTGAAAGGTTTTATAGCGGTCGGAATCGGTTTCCATACTTTGGCCGCACCCTGTAGTTACTGAAAAAATTCAATGAAAACCCATTTCATTTTGTTATAGTTACAGCATGTGCCCAATTGCTTGTTGCATCGTTTGCGATACATTGTCTCTTTCGTTCCTTCTGCGGGTGACCTCCTTCACTTTGTCTGTACAATGAAGGGCCGACACAAATCTAAAATAAATTTTTTTGTTTAATTTTTGGTTCAGTGAATGCTCACGGATCATCCAAGTCGATATCGCCGTGGAGAAGGTTGTCCGGCAAGTAAATTCCAACAACGTCGTACGCGAAGTCTGAATGTTTGATTTGTCTAGGAATAGGAATATGGCTTTCATACCGATGAGTTTTTCTGACAATTCGTGGGGAAAAAGCAAAAAATGCTTATCAGTCGCTCTTGAACATTTTGGTCTGTATGTATAATACCATATTGAGTATTTTGGAGTCAAAATCTGAACAGCGAAGTTTAGAAAAAGTAAGGTTTTCATCAAAAGTTCTCACGTTTTTAAAGACTTTCACAAGGAAAGCTGTCATTTGAGAGAAAGCTGATTCTCCCATCAAAGTAGATTTGTCGTATATTTGACAAAGGTTTAATGCAGGAAAACATCCGATCGGGCTCACGAGATGACTTGTTTCCAGGGTACGTTTACTCAGAAGTCCTACTTTTGTCTGTTTAGAAAGCGAAGAAGATATAGAGTTGACAGATGCGCGAAGTTTGTTGATTGAATGACTTTCTGTCAATGCGAGCTTCATCTGAAAATGATTCTTCTTGTTATAAGGTTCCTATTTTGCATTTCTTACGAGGAACATTTTCCCCATTTCAATGGATGCTGCATCTTCTTTGCTAGCAGTTTCCGATTCGTTGAAGTACTGAAGTAGCGAAATGTTTGGTTTTGGGGAGTTCTTGCACACTTCCTAAAACTTCGCATTTAACTTGACTCTAAACGTTTTCGCTCACCTCGACTTGTAATTCAGTTAAAGTTCGGTTTTGGAAACCCTCCCGAATACATTTGCCGATATGTAGTGCGCTTCCTCCACAGACTGCCTTGCGTAACTTCTCTGTTAATATTAAGTTCTTGAGACAAACTTAACAAATGTACCTACCAATTGTGCTTTCTTCTTCTTTGTCCTGTTGTAAGTAAGAGCGAATGCTGAAGTTGCTGGTTCCCTGATTGACTGGTTTCTCATCATCTTCATATTCAGATTCTTCTATTTCTTCATCAGATACCTCATCGTAAAGACCCGGTTGTATTTGTTCTTCTTCGCGACCATTAGTGAGTTGGAAAGAATCTTCGATTTCATAGGGCGGAATATATGCATGATGATTCTCCATTTCTTCGAAAGGCTCATGCTTAACCGGTTTCCCTCCTCTCTTTGGAGTAGTGTAGTCAACCTCATTTATCTTGCTTCTTTTACTGACAGGCATCATTCTCTTTTGAAGCTCCGATTGTTCTTCATATCGAACTCTGCAGTTTCTTCTCGCATTCTTCTTTTTGTCTTTTTCATCTCCGTTAACCATCTTCAAACTTTACATTTGGAAAAATGAGGGGAAACAGCTAAACTTTTCTTGCACAGTGCAGATAACGTCGGAATACAACCATAAAAAATTCAACATGAAAAAAAGTTCCGGAGACAAGTAATTTTATTCAACAACGAGAAACGAAAGAATTGTTAGAAAACTCAAGGATTGTTGTGTATCCCTCTAAATATTTGGCATCAATAATGTATAGAGAGGAATTTACAATTTTACGAAAGAAATCATTAGAGTCATTACAATACACGGTGAGATTATTGCTCTTGTACTTCTGAACAAAAAAATCTGTGATATGTGAGAACGGATCAACTGTTTCGAATTTCTGAATCAAAGCAAAAGTTTTTGATTTGAAACAGAATAGCCGTTCTAAACTTCCAAAAAAAATTCGACGCTCTTTGTCGCGGAAATATACGTAACAGTTGTGAACGGTCTTGGACTGACACTCTCTTCGAATCGAGAAGACTTTGCGATTTGACGTGAAACTCTTAATGAAAATTAAACCGTCCAGTTTCGATGAAAATCTTCTTATTATATTCGATTCTTCTTGTTGTAACGCAGTGTTATCAAAATCCAATTGAAACCTCCCATCCACTGAATCTTCATCATCGTTTTGTTTCATTGTGTTGGGAACTTTCATTTTTCTGACTCCATTCGTTTTTGTTACAAATTGCATAGCTCTCTTGTAGGCCAAGAACCTATTAGAAATGTTGACCAAAGTTCGAGTGGTGAACGCGTTGCAGCTTCTTCCAAGTGTCTGATTCATACGTTCGTACGGTGCCGCACTAGATAACTTCGGGCTTCCGTTTAGTCTCAAAGTCGGGACCAGGTGATCCATGAACACCTGAAACAATAAACACTCGATTACTAACTTATAGAAGTTTTACTCACATGAAATTTCAAACTGTATAGCAATGGAAACCGAACGCCCACCAAATTTCGGAGAAAAGGAGAAAGTTTATCTATTTTCTCACAATCTTCTATAGAAATGTGACAGTTAGTTACGCTTCTTGTCAGCAGCCAGTGCAAAAAAATCATGAGAATCCATTCGTTTGGAGATTGATACAAAAGAAGCAAAATGGGAATCGATAATTCGTATAACTGAAAGAGTCTCTTACAGAAATTGCCAATGTTGGTGATATGAAACCTCTTGAATTTCTGATCCCGTTCTTGTTGATAGCTGAATTGGGTCCAGCAACGCAGACGTGACTCTTCCACGTGGCGTATTCGCGCTACTCAAAGCTTTCTGAAGTTCAGAGAATAAAATATGAAATTTCATCATTCAAAACTCACCGACCACTCCGTTCTGACTTTTTTTTTGATAGAGATTCCAGTTTTTTTCCCGTTTCCCAACAAGTCTTTCAGAAGATCTTTCGATGTTCCTTCGAAGATCAAATGCAGTTCATCGTAACCGTCGGAAGATGGATGAGGAAGACAAGTTTTGATTAGCTCTACAAAAAATATCATGGTTCGGAAATCATCATGATTGAACTAACTTTCTGGACTTGAATGATCACTATAGTTTGTTCCGGGAATATTCGAAAACCATGAAATCGTGAGCCCGTTCCTTGTTTTCAATTTCGTTCCGGTCACATCACACAACGCACACGATTTCAACGATTGCCACACTGGAAGACCACGAATTTTGCGGCAAGCCTTAAAACGATCCATAGTCAAATAATAATTATATTAACTCACATCCATATCCAACACCGACTGGAACAATTCTAACCTCACGTCGTACAACTCGCCATTCAGGGTGATTTTCAAAGGGTTCCGAGTTGTTTCATCCATTTCATGATTCATCCTTTCAAAAAATGCCGCAAAGTCCGAAGAGTCGAGTTTTTTACTGGTCTGCATAATAGCAGAGAGGATCACAAATTGAGGACAATATTCTCGAAAGCTTCCAGTTCCTTTTGTGATGTCATTGGCGCTCAAAAACAGAGGCCACATTTCTCCACGAGAGTTTCCTCTCTTTCTGAATCCATCCGTATTCAACGAAAGCAGCAACGTAATTGTATTTGGATATCTTCGCTCACACTCCTTTAGTTTATCCTGATATTTTTTCGTGTTACACAATCTTTTACATATTGCATGTGTCCTATTTGTTCTATTCAGAAGGCTTTCGTCGAAACATCCGTCTTTAATCAAATCCTCTATTTGTTTCCGGATAGAAAATGTGATAACTGTTTTCATCGAAGATAGATTTGCTTGAGACACGAGGTACTTTTCGCATCCACGGTTTGGGCATTTTTTCGATTGCAACAAAATCGAGGAGCATTTCACACAAAAGGAATATACCCGACTTTCACAAGAGGACCATTGTTCCATCTGCTTCCTGACATGACTCAATGTTATATTGGGATACTTGTGGAATAAACGAAAGCAAAAAAACATGTCTTCGCTGAGGCTTCTCGAAAGATTATTTTGAATAAAAACTGCTGCTACATATCCCACAGATTCATCAAAGGAAATTGTCTCATCTTCGTTTTCTTCTCCGCTTCCATCCTCGTTTTCTTCTGGCTCTCCGTCCGATCCTTCACTCCAGACCATCCACTCCTGATCCATTCTATTTGCATGTTCAGGTGTGGTTTCCCTTTCGAAGTTTCCACCTGTCCTGCCCAACGGATTACTATTTTCAGCGTCCATGTCGGGCTCTTCAACGGCTTCTTTTTCGAACACGTTTTCCCATACCGCTTCTGAAATATTCTTATCATTTATATATATATATACTTTTTGGTCTTACGTAGTTTTCTTTTCGACTTAGTCCTCTCGTTCCTTTTGTTTCTTTCCATTCCTTTTGTACCAGAAGTGCACGGTATGACTCTGAAGTTACACATGTAAAAAAAAAATCAAAATACTTGGAATTCGAAAGTTTAAAACGTAATACTGTTGGAAAAAAGGATTTTTATTTAAATTAAAAATAATTATGAATTCTCGCCGCCGCACGCCTCGCCGACACGCGACGCTCTTAACTTCCGACCAACTTCCGGCTAACTTCCGACTAACTTCAGACCAACTTCCGGCCAACTTCCGGCCAACTTCAGTTAACTTTATGACTCGCGCCCACCTGAACGTGTGGTAGTCAACTTCTGATCAAAAGTAGGCCAGCATCCGGCAAAAAGCCGACCTTCCCTAACTTCTGGCTTGAATCTGACTAAAGTCCGACCAAATTTTGGCAAATTCATGAACTTCCTGTCAGAATGCGGCGAAAGTCTGACTAAAGTCTGACCAACCTCCCACATTAAATAAATCTTTCGTTCCTCTTCTCTGTTTCCGATCAAAAGCTGACCAACTTCTGGCCAAAAGCCGACAACGCCTAACTTCCAACTAGAATCTGACAAAAGAGTGACCAAAAGCTGCCATACCCCCTAACTTCCGACCAAAAGATGCGGGCTGCTGCCGAGACAGGCCCTACTGATAAACTCCATTGCGTTCAAATCTGATTTCGTTTTCAGAATCATCTAAAAGTTATAAAAAGTTAGGTAGCTGGAGTTTGTTTTCTCAAATTGGAATTAGGCCTCTGTCTCTTCAGGGGCAACCCAAAACGATATTATAGCATCTCGAAGCGCCTCTGAAGGCCATGCAGTGTCTATTTGAATAATTTCCTCTTCCCTCTTCCGACAACGTCTAACAGGGCGCATTTGCACTTGGCAGCCTCGCTTTCCAATCTTTTATTTCCAATAATTTTATTCATTTCTTTGTTTTTGAGCTGAGTCTAATTCATCTGGTAAATTGAAATTTCAGATTCCTTCAAGATGAACTTTGACGTGGTAAAAGCCCGTCCAATATGGCAAGAATTACCGGAAACCTTCAAAATAGACGTTGTAAAACTATTGGACTATGAAACAAGGTGAATTGAAAGTTTAAAAAATGTGAATTCTGTAACTGAAAACCATTCCAGAAGCAACCTCCGCCTCAGCTCATCGTCGGATCGTGATCTCGTTAATAAATCTCCTCTTAATTTCAAAACAATCATCTTAGAATGCAAGAAGAATTTCCAAATCAGTATAGAATTGAAACCTCGTCTCGCATCAAAATCTATTTTTCTCGAGAAGGACTTTTTTGGATTCACTGCTCCTCTTCTGAAAATCTTCTCAAACCCAAAAATCACAGTTCGAAGATTGATTCTGGAATTTCTGCAAATCCCAGAGTTATTGCTAGGAATTCAAAGAAATAACATCAAAAAAATTAAACTGAACTCAATATTTTTCAAAAGGACATGCCGGAGTGACGATAAATATGGAGTACGTGACTCATTTTTGGAGTTTGTGGAGCATTTGGATGTGAAAACAATGATTATCGATGGGAAGTGTCCGCCAAAATATTTTGATAGACTAGTTGAAACGGAACAATGGAAAAAGGCACAAGGAATTTCGTTTCCCACTTTGAACCACTTTGAAATTGACAAGTTTTTGCATCTCAATTCATTGAGGTTGACACTACAAAAGTTGAATTCTGAAGGTGCCAAGAAGCTTATCCAGGTATGATTCTGCGTTTTCGGCTTCTGGAATTCAATTTGTTTCCAGAGTTTTATCCACAGAGAAACATTCGCTCATACAACTACTTTCTTCCAAATTTCAACTGAGGAGGCAATGAATCCTGTAGATATTATAGACGATGCAGAGGATGATCGATGGATTTTGTATGCTCAGGAAAGGTTAGTGCACTTCAATTAGGGGCTTACAGTAGCTGAAGTTTAATCACAGCAGTGCGCAGTGTTTTTAGTACATTTTCAAGTTGACACAGTTTTTAGGAACATTGGATAGACAGCTCGCAAAAAGCGAACTTTTGAATTCTTCACATTTATTATTTTCCCGACGGGGCGCAATTTCTAACCAAGTGTTGAAAAAATGTTGTGCTTCCAGGGGTTTTGCTCACACCAGCAACCGTGTCCAACATTTCAAAATGGTTCATTCTGACCATTTGATATTTGTGGTGAAAGCAACTGCAAAGATGTTGGCAGGATCAGTATGCCGTCCTCCTCCAGATGACTTGCACGACTATTTGGAATCTCCATTGATTTGATCAGCTAATATTTTGACAAAATAAAAATTATGTCGAACTGGTTTTCTTACATTATCTTGCATCATCTCACCCGTCAAAATAGTTTTTACAGAAAGAAGAAATCCAACAAAAAACCTTCTTCATCAGAATTCAGTATCCACCATTTGATATTATCTATCGGACAACTTCATACAGAAAACCAGTTTTGTTCAACTTAAAAATGATTTATGTTCCCGAAAGATGTTCAGTTTGATACGGACAAAAAAGTTCCCAAGAAGAAGAATCGTCACAAGGTCATGAGTTCAGTTTTTGGGAAAATGTATAAAAGGAAAGAGTGGAGGTGAGAAAGTATGAGAGACATCAATTGGTTTCCTGAGAACAATCTGATATTTATAGATTATGTTTTGTTATTGGAACAAACCACTTCTCTAGAGGGCGAATTCTGTGTGTCTGTGTGCGTCGTGCTTCGGCCGGAACATCTTTTTTCCTCTCTGACCGGTCTGGCATGTGACCATAAGTCCCCGTGCGCTTCATTTCTAGAAATTTCGGGGCTCGGATTACTGTAGGGGAACTGTAGCTACAGTAACCTAAGTTTTCAAAACCTGTTCAGACTGAACTGAATGACTTTACTTTTTAGTGGACGCTTGAATGGGACCCACTTTGCATACTGTTCAAACCAGGTCCGGATTACTGTAGGTAGTTAAAGTAACCCGAAATTTCGAAGGTTTGTTCAAAATGAACAAAAGCGGCAGGCAACTGTGACTAGGTCGCGTGATTTCTTCTGGTTCAAAACCTATTCCGGGTTTGACCGGTAGCTTGTTTCCTGGACGGGTCCACGGAAAAATTTTCTAGAATCAGTTCTCCGTTTCACTAAAGTCAAGAGCTCATTATGTATAAATAATGTGTAGGTTTTGGAAGGAGCATTATTCTGACGCCTCAGGGATTTAGTTCCTTTTATCCCTATAATCCCACACCAAGCCTTTTCAGGACCTACGACGGAAATGGCACCTACATGCTCTCTCGCTCATTATGACAATATATTCATTTTACCCCATATTTAACAACCTATTCAACATTTGCATTTTCCCGCATTTCCGTTGTCTCCTATTTCACTTTTCTCCCACTCTCCCCCTTCTTTTTCTTCATCTCTCAGCTGTTCAGTCCATTCGCCACTGCTTTTCCTCTTCCTTTTCCCTTCTATACTACACATTTCCCTCCTTCTCTCTCTATTTCTCCGACTTTTGCATCTATTATTTATATGTAGTCAAAGTGTTCAGAATATCTTTCTCTCTTCTTTGCTTCTGTTTCATTTGGTCACTTTATACATTTTATGGAAAGTGAGGCATTCAATTGGAATGGATTACCACTCGAATTTAAGATTGAGGTGGCAAGTTTGCTGAATCAAAAGGAGAAGTTAGTTGTTTTTTGAATTATTTTTCTTTTTTTTTTTTGATTTTTCGAGTTCCCAACTTTAGTTTATTCCAGACTTGCCCTCCAACTCTGCTCCAAAAACGAACATTATATTGGATCTCTTTGTCCTATCCACCTTCAATCCTTGACAATCGGAACTTTAAATCTAGATTATACCCCAACATCCTACACTTTTCGATCTTCTATTTCATCAAATTATGAACGATTTGCTCTTCACAAAACTTTGGATTTAGAACGTTCTGCTGAATATTTCGTCCGCCATTTCAAACATCGAAACTCTTTCATTCATGAACTCATTTTCAAAAGTGGATTTGACATTAACAAATTTATGCATCATTCACTATCCAAAATTAGAAAAGCAAAGAAAGAAAGGGGATATAAAACTAAGATTCGTGTGAAAGAAGTCGAATGGAGAGGAAGTTATCGAACAGAAAGTTTTGGATTCACAGAATTTCTCACTTATTTGGATACTTCAGTTTTGGAAACTATCAAAATAGAATGTTATCAAATGTCGAGGGATGCTCTGTGGAGGTTAATGGAAACTGAGCAGTTCAAAAAGGCACAGAAGGTTTCGATATCTCCTTATGTAAGGGTTCCGATAGAGCGGATGTTGCATTTGCATACAGTGGAGTTACAAATGAATCAAGTTGAGCCAGAAGATGCGGTGATGATGATAAAGGTACTGTAATTCCTGGTGTTACTGTAGTATGATTATTGTAATCCCAACTTTCCAGAACTTCCAAACTAAGCCTCTCCCGGATAACAATTACTTCACGCTGACGTCGTACAGACCCATATTGCCAGAATATAGGGAAATAGTTTTCGATCTACTGGAACTGCCGAATACTGAAGATGCTAGACGTTCGTTGTAAGTTTTTCAAACTATCGTTATGAGAATTCATTATCAATAGAGCGCATTCGCTCGAATATCTTTAAACCTCCACATCACTTGATTTCAGAAGCTGTGATGAAGTGAACCATGTCCTTAGCTTTTCCTGCCACAACCCGGACAGTCACTTTCTTCTAAAAATCGACAATCAATCCGTTTTCGGTGTAATTGCTTCCAAGGAATTTGTGAAGAATCTGAAAATGGACGTTTCCGTATTCATGAATCTTAGAGAATTTGGTTTTGATTGGCAATCATGTTAGTTTTTATTTCAAAAATGAATCTTAAGCTTGATGATAATAAATTCGTAGATTTTCGTTTATAAACCTTGTTTCAATGATTCAAACAGACACACATCGAAAGTTTCGAAAGTAAATATTGATGACGAATGTGAGAGAAAACGAGGTATAAAAAGAGTGCGATAAGAGAAAATATTTTCGTTTATTTTAGTTGGTCTTAATTCAAAAATATGGAATATTGGAACGTATTGCCAGAACATTTCAAGAAATCAGTGGTCAAAAAATTGGATTATAAGTCAAGGTAAAAATTCATTGAAACTTCTAATACGGTTCTATTTTTTTAGATGCCGGCTCCGGAGATGCTCCGAATCTGATCAACAACTCGTCGATAGTTGTCCTGTATTCCTTGAATCTGTTGAATTTTTAGCATGCCGAGATGGTAGAGTACAACTTTCCATCGGAAGAGTGTATTTTCTAAGGGATGGATCTGTGGACCCAACTACGACTTGTCGCAAAACTTATGAAATGGATGCTGTTGTTCAAGATTTCTTGACGATTTTCAATCATCCAAAGTCTAAACTTGGACAGTTGAAAATTCAAAAAGCAAAACTTCAGCAAGACCCATGTAGGTCAAAAAGTCCATGTCGCGCCAACTTACTTATTATTAAATTTTCAGCTGGAATCAACGAACTTATTTCTAAACTTCTCTCAAAAATCCATTCGGAAACGTTCAAGCTGAAAATCGAAGAACTAATCATAATAAACTTTTGTTTCATTGAAGAAACAAACTTTCTGAAATTCGTTCAGAAACTGGATTCATCAACTTTAAAGTCCTTAACTCTACGGAAAGCTACAGCACAAACGATGAATATTCTGATAGAAACTGAACATTGGAAAAACTTGAAAAAGATTGAAATGGTGACAAAAACCGAAATTCCTATCGAGAAGTTTCTTCATGCCGACAGTTTTCATGTTCAATATGAAAGTTTGAGTGGGAGAGAGATATGGATGTGTATTAAGGTATGTGAGAGAGACTGGGCGACGAAGAAACGCAGAGTAAATTTTTTTCAGAAATATCTATCGAAGGTTACTCAAGTTCACTCTATTTTCTATCTATCCACAATTCAAAAATTGGAACTAAATGAAATATTTCAATATTTTAATGTCCCTGCTCGAAATGAACCATTGCAACCAAAGTGAGTAGAACATTAAAAAAAATCAAAACATGTTTAATTCAGTATTTTGAACGAATTTCTGAGGCACACTCAACGATTTCAATTACCCTGGTCCTCTGAACATTTTCTTGTCGTCCAATTCACTGATCGTCTTATTACTGGAGTTATCTGTAGAAAAGACTGTTTACTAGATGATTTTGAAATTGCCGAAGATTTATAATTGAGAATTTTCATTTAAATAAATTGTGTTTCCACATTTCTAAGCATTCTTTTGAAACAATTACCGATAACAATTTTTTAATCGATAAGAAAGAAAGAATCACATTTTTGCTGGGAATGGAGTTTTGGAACTTTTTGCCTGAGCATTTCAAAAGATCGGTTGTTCTACATTTGGATTATAAATCAAGGTAGGTTTGGATCGAGGCAAACTATGCCCGTCTATTACAGGTTCTTTTTTTTCTAGATGTTGCCTCCGAAGATGCTCCAAACTCGACACAAAACTTGTCGATAGTTGCCCAATATTTCTAAAAGCTGTTCAACTAAAGCCATGCAAAAACAATCAAATACAACTGTCCATTGAAAAATCATTTGTTGACCATGAAAATCAGAATTTGCATGAAAATTTTAAATTGTGCTGCAACGTTTATGCAACAAAAGATGTTATTCAAGATTTTTTGAGCATTTTCAAGCATCCAAAATCTAAACTCCGAAAATTGGTTATTGTCAATGAAGTTTTTGAGCTAAAACCATGTAAGTGCTAGAGAGAGCATGCAAGTGGGAGACGCAGAGGCAACATTTGATTTTTCAGCTGGAATTAACAACCTTATACACAATCTTTTAACTGAAACAAGCTCTAAATTTCACGATACTTTCAAGTTTAAAATTGAAGAGCTACGTATCTGGAATTTTCGTTTCATTGAAGAATCTAATGTTCTGGGCCTTGTTCATAGAATGAATCCGTCGATTTTGAAAAAAAAAAACGAAGCAGTGGAAGAACTCAAAAACGATTGAAATCTATGAAACAATTCAGATTCCAATTGATTGTTTTTTCCATGCTCACAGTTTCAGAGTTCGTTATGATAGTTTAAGCGGAAAAGTTTTATGGAAAATTGTTGAGGTAATTGAAAAAAGAGTGCGGGCGACAGAGAGATGCAGAGAAAATAATCTCTCTGCTCCTCTCATTCTCGCGGTTTATCTTCGTCAAACAATTATTCGTTCAGAAATACCGATCTACTCCTCATCCTGAGAAATCATATTTCTACGTCTTTACAAACCAAAAAGTATCAAAAAACACTCTATTGTCTCATTTTGAAGTTCCTATTAAAAATGAGGCGTACGATGGAGGGTGAGTTATTTTGTTATAAACTATTTTTCTATTCAATGACATTTTTTCAGAGTGGTTGATAACTTTTACCAGTTCGCACAACGTATCAATTTGCCATGGTCTTCAGAACTTTTTCTTTTTTTGAAATTTGCCGAACACTTTGTTACAGGAAGCATTTGCAGAATTGATGCTCTGCCAAACGATTCTGATGTTCCCAAGGATATCTAAATTATTGATATATCTTTTTTTTAAACCAATTTCACAACTGTCGTCCAATAAAACACATTATTCAAAGCACGTCACTTTCCAAAGCAAATATTGGGGGAAAATTTGAAATCGATAAGAAAAATCATCACATTTTGGTCTAGAATTATTTTTAGTTTTTGAGATGGAATTTTGGTCCCGGCTACCAGAACTTTTCAAAAATTCTGTCGTCAAAAAATTGGATTACCGGTCGAGGTCAGTGAATTTTTTGATCATAGAGGATACATTTCTATTACAGGCTTTTATTCTCACAGATGCCGTCTTCGAAAATGCTCCAAGTCTGATTTCGAGCTTGTCGACAAATGTCCTGTTCATTTGGATTATGTGGATATTCAACCAAGGGATGATGAAGAATTTTATTTTGGAATTGAAGAAATGAAAAATAGGAGTGATATGTTGATTGACAGAAATTGCGAAAAATTCAGTGTCATCAGAGATTTTTCATTGATTTTCAAGAATCCAAAGTCTAGAGTCAAAACATTGACAATCTGCACCCCTCTCTCTATAAATATGGAAAGTATGACTCACGGGCAATTGCGTGAAAATGTCCAACGAAATGTGTCCCAAAAATTTTCTCGGCTCAGAGAAGAGCTTTTTATATGATTTTTTTTTTGTTCGACAGGAAATCTTTTCGAGATGAGGCGGCAAAATTTTTTAAGCAATCTGATGTCCAGAAGCCGAGCTATAGGCGTTATTCTGAAGCCACTTCTGGAATTCACCGTTTTCGCGTTTTTCTCACTTTTTTCACTCTGTTTCTTATATCTCAGCTTCTAATTGACCGATTGGTCTGTAACTTGAGCTCCCCCTCCAGTTTTTGATGCTGAACAAGATTTTTTAATTTGTTTGGTTGATTTCTCAACTCATTTTTCTGCAAAAGCTGGGAAAAGTGCAAAAAATGCGAAAAAAACCGTCCTTCCCCCTTATTCCGCCACCACTTATTTTGACCTTTTAGGGTCGAATTTTTTTGGAAAACTGAAAATATTATCAAACTTTTTTGTAGAGAAAAAAATTCCCTACAATCTGATATAAATTTCATCATAGGTTTCTGTAGAAAATTTTGGAGAAAAACGCGAAAAACTGATTGGGAAGTACTGGGAGTGTCACTTTGCCTCGGTTTTCCGAAAATTTTTCCACTAAAAAACTTTTCTAATCATGTTCATATATCTTAAAAAAGCCATCATTAATAGACTGCCAAGTATTAGCCCAAAAGGAGCACTCTCCGCAGAGTTGATTCATTGAAATGAGCCACCATGTGAGATGTTCAATTTTTGACTTTTTGATCAGGCAAGCGCAGCGAGCCAGTATTCCGAGAGCCGAAGGCTCTTGATCAGGCGAGCGCAGCGAGCCAGTATTCCAAGAGCCGAAGGCTCTTGATTAGGCGAGCGCAGCGAGCCAGTATTCTAAGAGCCGAAGGCTCTTGATTAGGCGAGCGCAGCGAGCCCGTGGTTTGAGAGCCGAAGGCTCTTGATCAGGCGAGCGCAGCGAGCCAGTATTCTAAGAGCCGAAGGCTCTTGATTAGGCGAGCGCAGCGAGCCCGTGGTTTGAGAGCCGAAGGCTCTTGATCAGGCGAGCGCAGCGAGCCAGTATTCCAAGAGCCGAAGGCTCTTGATCAGGCGAGCGCAGCGAGCCAGTATTTCGAGAGCCGAAGGCTCTTGATTAGGCGAGCGCAGCGAGCCGTGGTTTGAGAGCCGAAGGCTCTTGATCAGGCGAGCGCAGCGAGCCAGTATTCCGAGAGCCGAAGGCTCTTGATTAGGCGAGCGCAGCGAGCCGTGGTTTGAGAGCCGAAGGCTCTTGATCAGGCGAGCGCAGCGAGCCAGTATTTCGAGAGCCGAAGGCTCTTGATTAGGCGAGCGCAGCGAGCCCGTGGTTTGAGAGCCGAAGGCTCTTGATCAGGCGAGCGCAGCGAGCCAGTATTCCAAGAGCCGAAGGCTCTTGATCAGGCGAGCGCAGCGAGCCAGTATTTCGAGAGCCGAAGGCTCTTGATTAGGCGAGCGCAGCGAGCCCGTGGTTTGAGAGCCGAAGGCTCTTGATCAGGCGAGCGCAGCGAGCCAGTATTCCAAGAGCCGAAGGCTCTTGATTAGGCGAGCGCAGCGAGCCGTGGTTTGAGAGCCGAAGGCTCTTGATCAGGCGAGCGCAGCGAGCCAGTATTCCAAGAGCCGAAGGCTCTTGATTAGGCGAGCGCAGCGAGCCAGTATTCCGAGAGCCGAAGGCTCTTGATTAGGCGAGCGCAGCGAGCCCGTGGTTTGAGAGCCGAAGGCTCTTGATCAGGCGAGCGCAGCGAGCCAGTATTCCAAGAGCCGAAGGCTCTTGATTAGGCGAGCGCAGCGAGCCGTGGTTTGAGAGCCGAAGGCTCTTGATCAGGCGAGCGCAGCGAGCCAGTATTCCAAGAGCCGAAGGCTCTTGATTAGGCGAGCGCAGCGAGCCGTGGTTTGAGAGCCGAAGGCTCTTGATCAGGCGAGCGCAGCGAGCCAGTATTCCAAGAGCCGAAGGCTCTTGATTAGGCGAGCGCAGCGAGCCAGTATTCCGAGAGCCGAAGGCTCTTGATTAGGCGAGCGCAGCGAGCCGTGGTTTGAGAGCCGAAGGCTCTTGATCAGGCGAGCGCAGCGAGCCAGTATTCCAAGAGCCGAAGGCTCTTGATTAGGCGAGCGCAGCGAGCCGTGGTTTGAGAGCCGAAGGCTCTTGATCAGGCGAGCGCAGCGAGCCAGTATTCCAAGAGCCGAAGGCTCTTGATTAGGCGAGCGCAGCGAGCCAGTATTCCGAGAGCCGAAGGCTCTTGATTAGGCGAGCGCAGCGAGCCGTGGTTTGAGAGCCGAAGGCTCTTGATCAGGCGAGCGCAGCGAGCCAGTATTTCGAGAGCCGAAGGCTCTTGATTAGGCGAGCGCAGCGAGCCGTGGTTTGAGAGCCGAAGGCTCTTGATCAGGCGAGCGCAGCGAGCCAGTATTCCAAGAGCCGAAGGCTCTTGATTAGGCGAGCGCAGCGAGCCAGTATTCCGAGAGCCGAAGGCTCTTGATTAGGCGAGCGCAGTGAGCCAGTATCTTAGTAACTTGAACAGCCGGGCCAGACAAGCGAGTAGAGCGAGCGAGGCTTGCCAGTCTGACACCGGGAAGTATTACCCACGCGAGGCATCGCCGAGCCTAGCTTTTTGGTCCGTAAGGACCAAAAAGCTAGTCATGCATAGGGTAAATCCAGGTAAGCAAATGCGCTCGATTGATAGATATACAACATATCTTTAATTTGCAGAAGGTCTCAATAATCTTGCTAATGATTTCATTACTGAGTTTGCTCCCGGCATTCTAAAAGTCGAGGAACTGAATATTGGGAATTATTGTCTGTTTCGTGACACAATTTTCTTGAAATTTCTCCAATTATTTGATCCGAGAGTACTCACTTGCATCTCGCTTCGGAAATTCCCCCAACATACTGAATCAGTTTTAAAGCAAATTCTGGAAACTGAGCAATGGAAAAATCTAAGAGTGATTCAGATTCCTGAAAAGACGGATGTTCCATTAGAGAATTTTTTACATACAAACAGCTTTTGTGTTTATGTTGACATAGTGAGCGGCAAAGATGCGTGGAAGTGTATTCAAGTGAGATTCTGAGAAAAAAAAATGAGCATAAAAGTTATAATTCTTCAGAAATACCTGATAGTTCCATATTCTCGTCCCTCATTTTTTCAAGTGTTTACTTTGAAAAATTTGGTAATGGAAGATATATTTTTCGAGTTTGATGTTCCCGTTAGAAATGAGCCGCTTGAAACAAAGTGTGTACAGTTCGACCATCTACACCGGTGGTGGGCGATGAACTCGATAGGGAATCAATATGCACCCGATATGTGGACACATGCAGCACATTCAGAACAACTTATGTGGAAAGTTTGCACTAAGGACACGCGCGTCTTCATATAGACGAATAAATGCGTTCGCGTGTGTTCGAGCCTTTTTATGTGTCAAATGTGTGTCTGGAATGGGAACGGTCCACATAAGCTGTACTGAATGTGTTGTATGTGTCCACATATCCGGTACACATTGATTCCCTATCGAGTTCATCGCCCACCACCTGTGTAATAAAAGTTTTCCAAATGAAGCTAAGTTTTATTACAGCCCACCCCACCCTCGCTACATCCATACCCAACGCTTCAATCTACCATGGTCAACAGATTATCAGCTTATTGTCATATTCGAAGAACGTTTGATTTCTGGAGCAATCTGCCGAAAAACCTGTTTTCTTGAAGACTTTAACGAATTGGAAGACGAATAAATTTCATTTCATCTTTTGAACACATCAATGAAAATCATTACAATTTCAATGTTTTTTGACCATTTATAAAGAAAAAGAGAAATGAGTAAACAAAAAAGAAACAGAATAAAAGGAAAGATAAGAAAATGTGTGTTGGAGTAAATTGTCATCATAGTTATTTCAGTTTTAGATGGAGTTCTGGCTATTTCTACCTGAGCATTTCAAAAGAGATGTTATCAAAAAGTTGGACTATAAATCTAGGTGAGTTAGCTGAAATTCTCTGTAAGTGAAAAAGTTGAATTTTTAGGTGCCGTCTCCGAAAATGCTCTAAACTCGACCAAGAACTTGTCGATAGTTGTTCCGTAATAATAGATCATGTCAGTTTTGAGCCACGTCTTGGAAATCAAGTTTTCATGTCAATCCAAGAAAAGCATGGCTTATATGATAGATGTGGAGCAGTTAAAGAGATATTACAAGATTTTTTGTTTATTTTCAAGCATCCAAAATCTAGAGTGTTAAAGCTATCAATTGCTCATTTCAACTTTCAACGGCAACCGGAAGCCGTCAACGACTTCATTTATGCTTTGTTTTCTAAAACAGAAGCCATGTGTTCTTCTATTTATAAACTAAAAGTTCAAAAATTGGCATTTCATTGGGGAGAAATGAAGGAGACAACGTTGTTTGAGTTAATCAAAAAGCTCGATCCAAAAATGTTCAAATCGCTTTTTATGAGGAAGTTTCCAATTAAATCACCAAATATGATTATGGAGCTAGTGGAATCAGAACAATGGAAAAATCTAAATGAAATTCGATTGGAAGAAAAACTGATGATTCCACTGAAAAAATTCAATGCAGTAAATGTTTTGAATGTTTGGTTTCATAGTCTGACTGCAAACGATGTTTGGAATTATATTCAGGTTAACTTGGACGTAAAAACTAGTCATTAACAGATCACTTTTCAGAAATTCCAATCAACTCCTGCGCCATTACACTCATTTTTCAAAATCAATGTTTCCCGAGAACTCCCTTTAACTGGAATTCTCAATCTTTTTGACGTTCCAGTCAAAGATGAACCCTTGGACACAAAGTAAGTTTTCTTTTTTGTTCATGATACCTACCTTGGTATCTAATTTACAGACAAAGAATAGATTTTCCGCTCTTTACTGGGTGTCAATCTATCAAATTTGCAGCTATGTTACAGCTTTTACGGTAACTGGGCTCGAAAACTTGTATTAGAAGAGCAAGCTCTTTTAATCCAAGTTTCAATGGATTATCAACATTCAACTTTGTTTTTCAGCAATATCACTCCTGATTTCAAGCACACCCAACGGTTCCAACTGTCATGGTCCAAAGATTTCATACTTGTTGTCAAAATTGGTTTGAGGACAATAAAAGGAACGATTTGCCGGAAAGGATATGAAATATGTGATTTTGATGTTCTTGAATATGAACTGAGTAAAGAAATTGTTTGATAATGTGTTTTTCTTCAATAAAATTATTTTTTCGCGCAGTTATGTATATCACGTTGCTCCAACCAGGAAGAACTTGTTAGAGATTGTTGGTCGTTTTTTTTTTTTGCAAAATCAAAATTGAAGTTGTGGGTCATAAATTTCGCGAAAATCCCAAGTATCAAACTTTGTTTATAACGAAAAAACAAGGGAAGCAGACAGGAACCATGGTGTCCTTATCAATCATTTTACTTCTCATTTTCTCGGTTCTGGCTAATTATGGTTTAGGTACGGAGTCTGTCGGTAAGGCAGGATCAAAACTTGAAGACGTCCCATGTGAGGAAGACGCAGTTACTCCAGGTAGTCCTCCTACAGTCTCAACTATCACTCCAACGAAATTCAATAGTTCTTGTGGAACCGAAAAAAATTCGAGGCTGTTCAAAAGAAAGAACGGATATTGGTGCTCTTCTGTTAGTAGTGTTGCTCCGTAAACACAATTTTTGAGAACTGATTGCAGCTATGGACTTTCCCGTTCAAACTACCACTTCCCTATCGGTTAGCAAAGATTGTCTGTGAACAATCAAAAGCAGTGCTGAGCAGTATGGAGACAGAAGACGAGGTCAAGTACTACACAAATCGTAAGAAAGTTTTTCACTTGACACAGTTACCATCATAATTTTAGCAAAAGTTCAAAAGGCATTCAATTTAACTGCATTCTGGGTTGAAGCCGATTATAACAACTCTACAAAACAGTATTTCTGGAATGATGGGCATGCGGTTCAAACAATGGATCTTCAACCAATTGTGAAAGAAGTCAATGGAAAAGTTGCTTGGGTTTATAATAAAGATCCAAATGTTGCCGGAAATGGAAATTTACAAGTTGTTGAAGCAATCGAGTATGGAATTGTTGATGCAATTCTATGTGGAACCCCTGTGGTTCTTTGATTTTTATGAGAATAAATGTATTTCATTATCAAATTATAGAGAATTCCAAAAATCGTTAGTTTCCATTTCGATGATTTTCGAATACAGGTAACGTAAAATCCAGAAGATGCGGAAATACAGATTCTAACCAGGAAGTTCTAATGTTTTGAAAAGCCATTAGATATGCGATAATCCATTAACTCTGAGAAATTCATCAAGAACAAAACTCGCATGAATCAAAGAAATCCGACATAATCATCTTGAAAAACTATGGTATCCGTCTATTCCATCAGTTTTCTCCTTATTCTTTTTTATCTGTTCAATGTTAGTTTAGCTGCGGATCCCATTAATAATGCAGGTATATGTATTCATGACATATTTTCTTCAAAAACTTGGTAAATTAAAGAATCTTCATGTGAGGAAGAAGCATTCAGCCCTCCAACAACTAAAAGTAGTGATCCAACTCCACCACCAAATGATTGTGAAACTGACAGTGAGGGTTATGCAAAACAGTTCAAAAGAAAGAATGGATTTTGGTGTTCTAGTGTTAGTTTCCTTTTTTTAAAACCCTTTTACTGGATAATGTTTACAGCTGGTAAACATTGAGCCTAAGATTCCACTTTCGCATTACTTGGGAAATTGGTATTGTCAGGAAACAAAGCAAGTCATGAGCAGTATGGAGACAGAAGAAGAAATCAATTATTTTACAAATCGTGAGGTAAAATGTTAATTTAAGAAAGTTATTGAAATAATTGCAGCTCAATTTCAAAAAAAAAGTCAACATAACCGGGTTTTGGGTTGGAGCTGCATATAACAAGTCTATCAACCAGTATTTTTGGAATGATGGTCATGCGGTTCAAAAGATGAGTTCTCAAACCACTGTTATAGATGCCAAAGGAGAAATGGCTTGGATTTATAACTTGGATTCGAAAGTTCCAGGAAATGGAAACTTTCAAGTTGTTAACGAACGCGGTGATGGTATCCCAAATGTTGAGACGGTTTTATGTGGTTATCCTGTGAAGGCTAAATGAATTATATGATAATGAAGTTTCATGAAATTGTGATGGAATTGTCTTGAGTTCTGATTTGTGACTAGCTCGTGTTTTGCATAGATTCATCCCGGAAGTGTATCTTTGGATGTGGGAATCGTAGGATCGCATAAAGCATGAGAAAAATGAAATCTCTTGTATTTTATTAGTGGGAAGATTCAAAAAATGTGTATAAAACTGACAAAGTGTTGAAAAGTATCAGAGAATTATGATGTTCCTTCACATCCTTCCACTGCTATTTTTACTTGTCCAAGCTGGTAAAGTCCAATTAATCCTCTTCAATTTTTCCAACATCAATATGACTTTCAGGAAATCTAGAAGAAATTCCATGCCAAGAAGAGGAGATGAAGACAACAGAAATGCCTCTCAATCCTTGTGGAAAAGTGTGGGGGCTACCGTTCAAAAGAAAGAATGGATATTGGTGTTCAAACGTGAGTAGAGTTTGACAGGATTTAGCACTGATTAGTCGCTTGGTTGTAGAATTCCGAAATGAATCTTTATCTTCTTTTAGATGTTCGTTCTAGAGATGAAGAGCACTGGCGTATTTTCCTACGATGAAGCCCAAATAAACTGCAATTACGCAGGAATGGTTTTGAGCAGTTTGGAAACAGAGGAGGAGTACAAGTATTATAAAAACAGTAAGAACACATTTACCGAATCAAATTAACCCACAAACACTACAGGAGCTCTTAAAATTGGCTACAACCTTACTGCATGGTGGGTTGGTGTTGGATACAATCCATCTACTAAACAATACTTTTGGAATGATGGTCAGGCTATTCCAACTATAGATCCTCAACCTAAGGATCAGCTTCCCGATGGAAAAGGGGCGTGGTTTGTGAACCAGGATCCAAACGTGGAAGAATATGGAGTTTTGAAAATTGTGAATAAGACTGGAAAAGGTTCTCCCGGTGTTAATGGTATTATTTGTGGAGCACCTGGAGTCCAGTTCAATTGAATTGATATTTTTTTGATGGAATGAAGAAGTTATTCATTTGTTTTTTTGGTTTTTTCAAGAACTTCCGTTTCGAATTTTTCAACTCAGACGCCAAACAGAAAACAGTATTAACATGTTTTTCCACTTCCTTCCAATTATTAGGTTGGCAAGTATGAAACCGGAATTTTTGTGTGAAAGAAAAATTTATTGGAAAACCAGCGGTTCAGAATCTGAATCCAAAAGGTATTCACCATCATTATCAATGACTTTATGCCAACGTTCACGCAGAAAATGAATGCCTCTATTGAAGAACTCGGCAGGCTGCGATGCGAAGAACTCGCGCACCTTTTTTTCGATCTCGTCGTGATTCTAGAAGTGCCTCTCGACGAGCGAATGCTGTATCGACCGGAACAAATGAGAATCCGATAGAGCAGTATAAGGGCTAGATGGCGCGTGAGGAAGAGCTTCCCAGCCAAGCTATTCAGTTTTCTGTGCGGTGATCTTTGCAATATTGCAACATGCAACTTACGGGCGTTGTCACGAAGAAACTTCGTGGAGGTGGTATCCACTCCTTGGTGACGCAGTTCTTTATCTACATTGTCAAGTTGACGTCGATAGAGGTCTACCGTGACATTTTTACTGGAGTCCGAATCTATGACTCGCTTCAGAATATCGTTATCGATCGTTTAAGGCGGATGTTCACGTTAGCGGTCCTTCACGCTTTTGTCGCCGTTTTTGAATCGTTTGAACCACTTATAGACCTTTGTCTGAGACAGTAGTTTATCTCTGAAAACTTCAGACAACGTGCGAAAAGATTCAGCAGCGGATTTGTGTTGTTTGAAGTCGTACCACACACAAGTGCGCATGAGAAACTTTTGATCGGCCATTTCTAGAGTTAATTTTTCTTTTAATTAACAAGCAAAAACAAGCAAAAAATATATCAAACGACGCGCAAGAAAACGCTCTTTCAGATGAGAAACAAAACACGAAAAGAGGTTTTCATGTTTTGAAAATATGATGAAGGAAAGATGATTCCGGTTTCATACTTGCCAACCTAATAGTTAGTACCAGTGGCATTTTCAGCACCTTCTCATGCCAAAAAAACCTAGGCCATTTGCCAAAAACTAGTCCATGTGCACTATTGTCATCATGAGTTTTCTTTCTTTCTTTTTTCTCCGTCACTTCATAATTCTTCTTCTTCTCTGTCTATTTCTGTCTCCTTCTCCCTCGAAACCTTTCATCACTAATCTTCCCTCTTCCATTCTGCGCCTCTTGTTCACTGAACAAACATACATTGGCATCAAGTTTCTTTCTCTCTTCGTCATATTTTTCTGGCCTTGTTCTTTATTAACTTTCGTGTCAAAATGGAAATGGTATCCACTTCAACTTCACCATTTTCTTGTAAAGTATGTGGTCAGAAAGCTCATGGAAACCACTTTGGAGTCATAAGTTGTCGAGCATGTGCCGCGTTTTTCAGGTGGGAAAAATTTGGGAATTAAACATCGAAAAAAATTGAATTTTCAGAAGAACAGCATCGTCGAAATGGAGCAAAATGAAATGTCGTGGAGGGTCTTGTGATAAAGAATCGTAAGTTTTAAAGCTTAATATGATGCAAAAAGCAATAGAGTTTCAGATATTCATGTAAACCATGCCGATTACAAAAGTGTCGAGATATGGGAATGGACACTACCAGTGAGTTTTTTATAGTATTCATTCCTACCGTAGCCTTCACTTCCAGAATTTCAATACAGTCGGGAGAACATCCCCAACGAAGGGCAATTTCAACTCCCACCACCATCTATTGAATCCTATGTTGGTCGTCCTGAATTCCTTTTATTTTGTGACACAGATGCTCCAAATACAAAAGTTCTGATTGACGTCAGATATCTTCTAGAAGAAGCGGGACGAATTCTGAATCTTGGAGCCACGACACCAATCTGGGCGGATAGCCAATTGAAGAAATTGACACATGGATTCAAACATATAAGAGTTGATATGAATAACTTGAAAAAAGTGGAACATGCAGCCCAAGAAGAAATCATGGGAATGTGGGAATACTACTTCATTACGGTGACAAAGTGGTTGATGTACTTTGATGAATTCCAGAAATTGAACAGACATTTGCAGGTGAGGATTACGGTGGTTAAAAAATATAAGGGCATATTTTCAGATGACTCTCCTTCAGTCCATCTGGCATGTCTTTCAGAAACTACACAAGTATGTGAGCACAATGGAATACAGGAAACACTATCCATATGCCAAAAAGTCGCATGTTATCATCAAAGACGTTTTTATGGATATTGAAAACGTGAGTTTTGATTCCTCCTGGATGAGTGATTATCCGACGGAAGATGTTATGAGGTATGTCCTAAGATTCTCATTTGAGTTTTCTATTCCATTTTCTTTCAGATATCTCCAAGTTCAAAACTGTCATGAATTTGACATTCTCAGCGCTCTTCAAGAAGTTGATCCAACTGAACTAGAGATCACTTATTTATTTGCTCAGCTCTGTTTTGAATACGCTGGAAAAAGATATCAAGGAGATATTCTAAAGGTGACAGAGTCATTCCAAGAAATTCTGGCAAATGATTTGCATCATTATTACATCGAGGATATGAATCGCCCGAGATATTTCTTGAGATTATCAAAGTTGTTGAAGATTAATAATGCTCTTCAAGTAAGTTCATAGTTCGGTGGAGCGCATTTGCAGTTTCGATTTTCAGAAGTCAATATGGGAAAGCCGACCGAAAATGGAGCTTGGCCGCGTTTTTAACGTGATGAAACTTGAGTTTTCACATCCGGAAATGTTCGAAGATTCTGGTTATTATTAATTGATGATAGTGCTTTTTGTATTTATTTGGACGATCTCAATTGTAAATATTTTTGTCACAAAAGGTTCATAATAAAAATTAATTCCTCTCAAAATATTTGAATCTTTGTATCAAGAGTTCAGTAGATGTTCATCTGCTAATATCTTCGTTTTCCCTTCATCGTAAAGCTTTAGAATTTTTTGTTTTCAGCAAAAATTAGTTAGAAAATGTCAAATCTCTGTGTAATATGTAACAAAAATGCTCATGGACTTCATTTTGGAGTGAAAAGCTGTCGCGCTTGTGCCGCGTTTTTCAGGTAAGGACTCTTTTTGTGAACCTCTAATAGAACAGCATCCTCAAATTCTCTTCAAGTTTCTAGAAGATACGCCTACTCAAAATGGGCTCACATAAAATGTAAAAAGTTGTCTCTCAATCCAGAAGAGTGCCTATGTAGACCATGCCGACTACAAGTTTGTCTCAAGGCTGGTATGGAAACCAAAAGTGAGTTACAGTAATTTTCCTGAGTTACTGTACCTACCGTATTCCAGAATTCCAATACGATCGTGGCGCTGCTCTTCCAGACTGCCCTTCATTTTGTATTCCCCAAACAATTTCCACGTTTATTGGCCGCCCAGAATTTCTGATGTTTTGTGATCCACTATCACGAGATTCTAAAGCTTTTATTAACGTTCAAAGCTTAATTCTAGAAGCTTCACGTCTTTTGAATCAAGGTTGTGAGACACCAATTATAGCAGAAAGTCAACTGAAAAAGTTGAGCATGGGCTCTTACTTTCTGAAATTCGATGCTGAAAAAATGAGATATTTTTCCAAAATTGGAAAGGTTGAACTCATAGATATCATTGAATATTATTTTGTGACAGTTGTAAAATGGATGATGAGATTTGATGGGTTTCAGAATCTGGATAGGTGTAATCAGGTAACATTAAATACGGCTACATCTGTCTAAAACAAGTTTTAAGATGACACTCCTGCAAGCCATTTGGCATGTATGGATGAAAGTTCACAAGTGTTCTGCCACAGCGGACTTTCGAAAATCAGATTTATTCAAGAGGCCGAGGCAAAAGATATTCAGAGATATGTGTATAGATACAGAAGTAGTTAAAGTAGATACAAGTTGGATGAGTGATTACCCTTATGAATATGTTAACCAGTGAGTTGATGTACTGCGAATGGCGGGTAGTTTTGCTCAAAGCACTGTTTCCGGTTATCCCTAGCACAAGCTTCTATATTATAGGTACATTCGCTCCCAAGCAGTCTATGAAATTGACATTATGCAATCTATCCAAGCCCTTAACCCAACAGACATAGAACTAACCTACATGTTTGCTCAAATATGTTTTGAATATGCTGGAAAACGATTTCAAGGAGAAATCCTCAAAATTACTGATCATTTCCAACAAGTTTTATCAAATGATCTACACAATTACTATGTGGAAGATCAAAAGAATCCAAGATACATCGGAAGATTGACAGAACTGATGAAAGTCAATAATATGATTCAGAAATCAATATGGCAGAGTCGACCACAACGAGAACTAAATCGTATTTTCAACGTGCTGAAAATTGGATATTCTGATCCGAAAATGTTTGAAGACTCTATTTTGCACTAAACTCTACACACTTAATTGCATCATTCCAATAAAACTGTATGAATTCTGTAAATAAATCATTGATATGTACATTGATTCTCAATGAATATTATCAGTGCAAGTCGGCCTTTGCCATATATTTTTTGTTTGACTTATCAGTTCCTCGCTCTAAATCACACTTTTCGATCAGCAGTGTTTGACTATCTGCGTCTCCTTTCCCTTCTTTCCTCTTACCCTCGTTTCCGACAAAAAGTTGTTCTAGACGGATTATTTCACCTTTTTTTCCAACTGAAAAATTTTTTTTCTTGTTTTTCTCACGTGGAAAATGACGGAAAGCTCCTGTGAGATATGTGGACAACAAGCTCGAGGATCCCATTTCGGTGTCATAAGTTGCAGGGCGTGTGCTGCTTTTTTCAGGTAAGATTTGTAATTTTTTTATTGAAAAAATTAAAATGTGGTTTTTTTTAGAAGATACGCGGATTCAAAACTAGTTTACGCCAACTGTAAAAGATTATCTGTTGATACTGAAAAGTGAGTTTTTCTTCTCTTTTAAATCTAAATTGCCATCAAAGTCATGTTCCAGATGCTTCTGTAGACCATGTCGGTTGCAAAAATGTATCAGAATGGGAATGAAAACTGAAAGTACTTAAATTTTGAAAAAGGAAATGACCCTAATTTCCGTTTTTGTTTTCAGAATTCCAATATAATCGTGATGCAATTGTCCCTTATCGAAAGCCCCACACAAACATCGCCCCAAGTGTTTCTCGGGTAACTGGAAAACCTGAATTTTTGATGTTCTGTAATAATCTAACATCTTCACCATCTTCTTCTAAAGGATTCATCGATTTACACAATTTGCTTTCTGAAGCATCACGTCTTCTGAATCTTGGATGTCAATCCCCACTGGTCGCTGAGAGCCAACTGAAAAAATTGACACTTGGATCCAAGATTTTGAGATTCGATATGAAAAGTCTGAGAATGTTTGAAAAGTTCGGAAAGAACGAGTTCATGGAAATTTGTGAGTACTATTTTATATCAGTGATCAAATGGATAATGCAATTCGATGAGTTTCAAAAACTAGAGAGAAATATGCAGGTATAAATATTCAAGAATCGCTTTAGCATGGTTTATATTTCAGATGACTCTCCTGTATTCGTTTTGGGTGGTTTGGATGAAGTTTCAAAAGTGTTCTACAACGGCAGATTATAGAAAACAGAATCCAAAAGCGAAACCTCATCATGTGATTATGAGGAATATGTGTATGGATCAGCTGAAGGCTGATAAAAACTTTGATACAAGCTGGATGAGTGACTATCCTTTCGAATATATTTCTGTGTAAGTTCCATTTTTGCTGATGGTTTGAATATTACATTTGGAAAAGTCTCCTATCCTAGAAATGGTTTTATATCATCGGGTTTAATTTATGAAGTATCTGGACTTGTTAGGGCCATCCTGATACGATCAATAGTCAGATCAACACACTACAAACTACATTTTCCAGATACATGCAATCTCAGAACATACATGAAGTTGAAATCATGGATGCTTTAGTAAAACTCGATCCAACAGACGTTGAAATTACCTATATGTTTGCCCAAGCATGTTTCGAATATACTGGAAATCGATTCAGAGGAAAAATTCAAGAAATTATGGACCACTTTCAACAAATTCTATCGAACGATATTCATAACTATTATGTAAATGATCGAAAGAACACTAGATATTTTCATAGAATGGCTGATTTGATGAAAATTAATAATTTGGTTCAGGTATTTTATTCAAAGAAGAAGTATCAACAACTAATTTTGAACTGTTTCAGAAATCAATATGGGATAGTCGACCACAGCGAGAATTAAGCAAAGTATTCAATGTAGTCAAAATAGAATATTCACATCCGGAAATGTTTGAAGATTCTGAATTCAGTTAATTCCATTTTTATGTTCATAAATCCTCATTTAAAAAACAAATAAATGTCTATCAGAACCTGTTTTTATCTCGTCATGCGTCCCAATCAGTCTAATTGTCACTGATTTTTCTTATTTCTCTATTTCTCACGTTATTTTCTCTAAGCCTTGAATCATTTCAAAGAATATTCTATTATTCCAGAGACGAAAGTTTAAAAAATGTCAATTTCCTGCGAGATTTGTGGTCAAGATGCCCAAGGATCACATTTTGGAGCGAAAAGTTGCAGGGCATGTGCTGCGTTTTTCAGGTGGGAATCGATAAAATCATTCGATTTTTGGTACTGGAAAAGAAAACTTTTATATTCAAATTTTTGCAGAAGATACGCCAACTCAAAATGGGAAAACAGGATATGCCAGAGAAAAATTGGAAACTGGGAAACTTAAGACTTTTTCTCTTGTTTCCATTTGACTCCACCCCTTTTCCAGATGCTTCTGTAGACCATGTAGACTGCAAAAATGTCTGAAAGTTGGAATGATTACCAAAAGTAAGAAATTTCTGGAATTTACAGAAAAAATTGGATTCAATTTTCAGAATTTCAATACAATCGAGATGCTCTTCAACCTAGACTCCCTGGCCCCAGGCTATCAACATTCTCTGCTAAACCCGAGTTCTCAATTTTCTGCAATCCATCTTCGCCAAAATTCAAAACTTTTATAAACTTGCAAAATTTGATCTCTGAAGTTTCACGTCTTCTGAATTATGGTTGTGAAACTCCGTACCTCGCTGAAAGCCAGCTGAAAAAGCTAAGCCTTGGCATCAACTTTTTGAAGCTGGACGTCAAAAATATGAAGATTTTTGGGAATTTCGGAAAAATCGAATTTATCGATATAATTGAGTTTTATTTTGTGACTGTTACAAAATGGATTATGCATTTTGATGAGTTTCACAAGCTGGACAGAGATCATCAGGTATAATTTATTCAAGAGTGACAATAGTTTTGTTGAGTTTCAGATGAAAATTCTGTATTCTACTTGGCATATTTGGATGAAATTCCACAAATGTTGTACAACTGCAACGTATTTAAAAATGATTGAGCATTTGAAAGTGGAACGGCATGTGCTGAGGAATACTGTGGTGGATAAAGAAAAAGCCAAATATGATACAAGTTGGATGAGTGATTATCCACATGAATATGTTTCCGTGTGAGTTGGGGAGACGGTGTAGGATTACGGTAGCTAGTGTGGGGTTACTGTAAGAATTTACTGAAGGTTTGTATGAGTTACTACTTCGTTCAAAGTACAAATTTTCCGTTTTCAGGTATATGAAGTCCCAAGGCATCCACGAGCCAGATGTCACTAATCTCCTCATGAAGCTGAATCCAACTGATGTAGAGCTGACCTATCTTTTTGCTCAATCTTGTTTTGAATATGCTGGAAAACGATTTCAAGGAGAAATTCTACAAATAACTGATCATTTTCAACAAATTCTATCAAATGATCTTCATAATTATTATGTGGTAGAGGAGAGAAATCCAAGATACTTGCATAGATTGGCGGAGCTTATGAAAGTTAATAATTTGATACAGGTGATTTTTAGCGCTTTTGGCTCTGATAATGAGAAAGTTTGTAGAAATCAACATGGGATAGCCGACCTCAAAGAGAGCTGAGTCGGGTGTTCAATGTGCTGAAAATCGGGTATTCCCATCCGGAATTGTTTGAGGATTCACAATTTTATTAATTTAGTAGTTTGCTCAATTTAGTAGTTTGCTCAATGTGAATTACTTTGTTAATAAATCTTTGTTTTGTATAGATTTTTCAAACAGACGATCTTTTACATGACATTTCGCCTATTTTGCGAGCACCATTCCGACAATATTGGCATGTGGACATTACCATAACATTGGGAAACGCGTCACCATAGGCAACATGCTGTAACTATGAGCAACTCTCGAGCTTTTCTCACTATTTTTTCTTCATTTTTCCTTCCTAAAATTCGATTCTTGGTGTTTCAATATTTGTTCTACACATCAACGTTTTGTACGTGAACAAATTGAACTCAGGCCATTTCTACGGCCTGCCTCTCTCTCTTTATGTATTTGCCTTTATGAATCACTCCCCTCCAACAAACTTTCTCTTCTCTCTGTCTCCCCTCTCATTGTCCTCTTTATACAACCGTTTATTTAGTAGTCTCCCTAGTCCTTTTGAAAACATCATGTTGATGAATGCCGAATTTCGATGTAGAATATGTGGTCTAAACGCTCATGGAAATCATTTTGGCGTTTATAGTTGTCGAGCATGTGCAGCTTTTTTTAGGTGACCTCTTATAGAAGAGCCTATCTGATAAAAATTGTTTGAAATTTTCAGAAGAACAGCAAATTCAAAGTTAGAAAATGAAGAATGTAAAAGAGGAAGGAGTCGGGATGGGTGAGTTTTTTTCAGAGGCATTTTTTTTCTAGTAGCTAGAAGAAAAGATTTTCAGATGTCTTTGCAAACCGTGTCGGCTACGGAAATGTCTGAAAGCTGGAATGAATACTGGAAGTAAGATTTTCACCTGTTTTTTTTTTCAAAAATTTTTATTTTAAAACGAGTGCCCTTCTATTACAGTAACATTTTCCAGATTTCCAATTCAATCGAGAATCAAATCTCCCTCTTCTGGACTCTCCGGATTCTGCCGCCATCACCCCCAGTGTCTCTTATTTCATTGGTCGCCCTCAATTTCTTCACTTTTGTGATCCGAATTTGGCATCCACCTCTCCAAAAGCCTTCATTGATGTACAAAACTTAATAACAGAATCTTCACGTCTTCTGGACCTAGAATATCATTATCTATTCCGTGAAGAAACTCAATTGAAAAAGTTGAATCTCGGATTCAAATTTTTGAAATTCGACTCTGAGAATGCAAAAACTTTGGAGAAAATTGGCAAGAAAGAATTCCTAGATTTGGTTGAGTACAATGTTTTGACAGTTACAAAATGGATAATGCATTTTGACGAGTTCCGGAAGCAAGAAAAACATATAAAAGTGAGTTTTCAAAATATTTTTTTTCTCTATCAATGACTTTTTGAAGATAACTCTGATCCAAACAATTTGGCATATTTGGAGCAAAATTCACAAATGTGTCACTACTGCAATGTATCGAAAATCACAGAGTAAAAGTGATCCAACTCGAAAAGTGTTGAGGAATATGTTGGTGGATAAAAGAAAACATAGGATTGACACCACATGGATGAGTGATTATCCAAGTGATCAAGTGACAAAGTGAGTTCAAAATAATGTTTTTCAGTATAGCCAAAAACTTTTGAATAGCCCAAACCGTTATAGGAACCATAATCTTCCAAAACTTTAACTCTTATTCCAAAATTTTCTGATGTTCCGAAAGATCGATTCCAGAAAAAAACTGAATTTTGTAATGTCTTATTTTCAGATACATGCTCTACCAAAATCTCTATGATTTGGACGTCATAAGTGCAATTTCTAAATTGGATCCAACTGATATAGAACTGACATACATGTTTGCCCAACTTTGTTTCGCATATGCTGGAAAACGATATCCTGGAGAAATTCAAAAAATTATGGATCATTTTCTACAAATTTTATCAGATGATCTACATGATTATTATGTGAATGACGTGAAGAAGGATAGATACTTTTATAGATTGAATGAGCTGATGAAGGTCAATAATTTGATTCAGGTATGGGTTAGGCTTAGTGAAATTGAAAAGTTTTCTAAAAAAAATATTACAGAGATCAGTATGGGAAAGTCGACCACATCGAGAGATTGGGAGAGTTTTCAATGTGCTTAGAGTACAATTTTCGATTCCGGAAATGTTTGAGGATTCTGGATTTTGTTGATTTTTAGATTTGAAAATAAATTATTCAACTTTTGTTTCCGTTTTCAACAAAGAAATAAAAAAATTTACAGCTCCAAATCACGATTTGGTCAGAAATTTTTCAACTTCTTATCAGTTGGTCTAAGTTTCTTCATTTTTCTCTATTTGTCTTTTTCTCTCTCTTTTTTCTAAACATTTCACTTTTCGTATTACTCTATCCAACAGTTTTTGCGTCATTTCGTAACACACAAAATGACGAATTCTCAGTTTCCCTGTAGAATATGTGGACAGAAAGCTCATGGTAATCACTTCGGTGTTTATAGTTGTCGGGCATGTGCTGCCTTTTTTCGGTGAGGGATTTGAAATTTTCGAAATATTTTGAAACGAAAAAAGGTTATTTCAGAAGAACAGCAACATCAAAATGGATACATAAAAAGTGTCAAAAAGGAGAGAAGGATGCAGAAAAGTGTTTTTGTAAACCTTGCCGGCTACGAAGATGTGTAGAAATGGGAATGAAAACTGAAAGTAAGATTGCTTTCTCACTTTTTTCAGAATCACAACACTTTAATATTTCAGAATTCCAATACAATCGTGATGCAATTCTACTCCCTGAATCCTCATCTATCATCCCTTCAATTTCTTGTTTCGTTGGTCGCCCAGAATTTGTGCTTTTCTGTAATCCAAGTGCCATTCCTTCTTACTCCACATTCAACCCAAAAGTTATAATTGATGTTGGAAATCTGATTTTGGAAGGGGAACGTCTTCTGGATCAAGGATGTCAGTCACCAATTCAGGCGGAAAATAACCTGAAAAAGTTGAATCTTGGCTTCAATTTATTGAAGTTTGATTTTGAAAATGCAAAGAATTTCGAAACTTTTGGAAAGCCAGAGTTCTTGGATATAATTGAATATTATTTCGTGACAGTTTCAAAATGGATAATGCACTTTGACGAATTTCAAAAAGTGGAGAAGCATATTCAAGTACGTTATTTTGTCTAAATCTTTTTATATAAGACGGATGAAATTTGGATGTTCAGAAAGTTTTCTTATATTTCATAGATTTCTCAATTTTCCTGGAACGTTCCAGATTTTCTTCATTTTCGGCTACAGTGTTGATATTTTGTATGCAGAATAACTAGAGTGCAGAAATATTCGAGTTATGATGGTTCAGGGAAAGAAAAAGATAAATGTTGATAAAATTCCAAATCTGGGGTGGCCCCAGATTTGGAAAATTTCGAAAATCAGAGAAAAATAAATTCATTCCCGTGAACTTTCAAAAAATCGACTCCAGATTTGAGGCTGCCCAAAAATTGGGAAACGTTTAAAAAAGAGAATTTTTATTTCACGTGAACTAATTTTTGGAATGCCACATTTTATACAGTCCGTTTGATTCGAAAGAAAAAATTCAGTTTGATCGATTCCTGACCTAGAATAAAAACCAATACGGACTCAACGAAAAAAACGAAGAGTGCTGGATTTTATAAATTGATGAAATGAGATAAATGACTACTGAAAAACTGATGTAGTTCAAAAGCGTTTAGTTGGAACTTTCGAACGAAAAGTTCAGCTTTTGCAAACAGTCGTTCAAGAAAAAAAATTGATTAAATTCAGTCGACCAGCGTATTTCAGTAGTCATTTATTAGGTTGGCAAGTAATTTTCTACCCACTTTTGACTTTGCTCCTATTTGAGACCGGCTAGGCGCATTCACAAAAGGGTAACAGTAAAAGGTATATGGGGTGTCAAAACGTCCAATAGCAAAACCCAGACCCTCTGTTCACCGTTCTCCTGTGAGCACTAGGCTCGTGTTCAAAAGCCACCTGAGATGCACTAACATTTTCTGAAATTTCTCACTCCTAAATAGCGGATGTTCATTAACTCGTGATCAGTTTTATGAAGGACATTGTGCCTTACAAAACCCACAAGAAACATAGAGTTGCTCAGTTGAATATTTTTGAGATATCGGTGGAAGAACAAAAATGCCCATATCTCCATTGTGATGGGAACAGGAAGAGGATTGATTCCGATCTTTTGGTAAAACATAACACGCAACAGTAACTACCTGTGGCACAATAAAAAACATTCAGAACTAACTTAGAAGGGTAGAAATTTTAGGTCATTCACACCATTCCCAATTTTCGCTGTTTTTTCTGCCTTATTTATGACCTCATGTTGTGAAACAGTTGAAATATCTTTTGACTGACTTTCAGTAGGCCTCTATTTTTTGGCCTCCGTACTCCTTAGACGTTGGCTTTTCTGCAATTAATTTGTTACCCAACTTTATGTTCATCTAAAGAAATGGCGGGTTCAAACTCATGGGATACTTGAAAAAGAGGTCACCTCATGTTTCCACTTCTAGCCGTCCGCATTTCCAAGTTGGAAATTCCTAATTTTGGCTATCAGCTAGAAGTATTAGGGGTATAAAAATAATAAACAAATCAGAACAAAAGAATGCTTCTCAATCAAGAAAACTTTCGAATAAAAAGTGGGTAGAAAATTACTTGCCAACCTAATATCTCATTTCATCAATTTATAAAATCCAGCACTCTTCGTTTTTTTCGTTGAGTCCGTATTGGTTTTTATTCTAGGTCAGGAATCGATCAAACTGAATTTTTTCTTTCGAATCAAACGGACTGTATAAAATGTGGCATTCCAAAAATTAGTTCACGTGAAATAAAAAATTCTCTTTTTTAAACGTTTCCCAATTTTTGGGCAGCCTCAAATCTGGAGTCGATTTTTTGAAAGTTCACGGGAATGAATTTATTTTTCCCTGATTTTCAAAATTTTCCAAATCTGGGGCCACCCCAGATTTGGAATTTTATCAACGTTCGAGGCGTAAAAGAACAAAATCTGCTAACAATTTGAAAATGACTCCAGTGCTATGAAAAATCTGTAGCTATTACAGAACTTCTTCCTGAACCTAAGTTCTGTAGAATTTTTAGTATCTGACTCCAGAAAATCAAGAAGTTTTATGAAATTCGTGCAGAATTTCAGAACATCCAAATTTCGATCGTCTTATATCTTCAATCCAAGTTCAGATGACCCTGGTCCAAACAATTTGGCATGTTTGGAGTAAGATTCACAAATGTGTAACAACTGCAATGTATCGAAAAACGATAATTGGGGCTAAGCCAATGAAAAAAGTGATAAGAAATATGTTGATGGATAGAGACAAAAGTGCATTGGATACCAGTTGGATGAGTGATTATCCGACGGAATATGTGACAAGGTGGGTGAATTTTTGAGGTAGAGAAGGGAAGTGTGAGCAAATGAGAGATGAGAAAATCAAGACAAATTCCGAATTTCAGAACAGAAATTGATGATTCTTTGGAATGTTCCTGAATTCCAATAAGTTTTTAAGATATTCTCCGCGCTCCGAACAATATATCTAAAGCTTGTTCATATTTTTAAATCCATTCATCATATTTTCAGGTACATGCTCTCCCAAAACTTCCACGACTACCGAATCATTGAAGCCATAGAAAAACTGGATCCAACTGACATAGAACTAACTTACATGTTTGCGCAATTATGTTTCGAATATGCTGGAAAACGATATCCTGGAGAAATTCAAAGAATTACGGATCATCTTCAACAAATCTTATCAAACGATCTACATGATTATTATGTGATTGATGAGAAGCGCCCGAGATATTTCCAACGGCTCAGCGAGCTGATGAAGATTAATAATATGATTCAGGTTCGTTATCCTAAAACAGTGAAGGAAATAACGTAGAATTTTTTCCAGAAATCCATCTGGGAAACGCGGCCAAACCGTGAACTTGGACGAGTGTTCAATGTGTTAAAAATCGGGTTTTCAGTTCCTTCAATGTTTGAAGATTCAGGATTTTATTGAATTAAATGTACATAAATATATTATTTTCCACCATTATAATCTTTGGTGCAAATATCCACAATTGGATGATAAATGTCATTCATAGCGCGGAGACCAAACACGAAATCAAAGTGATTGTAGTCGGTGAAATAGTTGTTTTGCTGAAACCAGAAATTAAATTCTTGACTGTTATTCTCTGTATTAACCGCAATAATAGCTGGGTTTAGTCTGGTCAACAGGTAGTCTGTAACATCAATCTTATCAGCTAACCAATCAGCATCACTCCAGTAAAGGTAGATTTGTGTTTCTTTGATAGCAGTGAAATCATACTCTGGAGGATTCGCCTGGAAAGAAAGCCGAAATTTGGAGAGGAACCTCCTTCCCAACTTACCTGTCCATACTTCTTCTTGTTCTCTTTGGTACCCCAATCATAAGCTGGAACACCTCCATGCCTGACCATCTGAATCCAATGAACAATATTCTGTGTGGCAGTTCCTGCGGGGTCATGAGAAGCATAAACAGGAACTCGAGTGGAGTTCCATTGATCAGATTCTGGACCGGCGATGAGAAAACAGACGTTATCACAGAGGTCTGATTCAATTTTGAGTCCTCCGCAAATGTCTTTAGCCGCTAACTTCATTGCCCAGTTGTTGGGAAGGAATTCGCCAGCGCCGAAGATGTCGAACCAGCCCTGGAATAAAAAAGTTTAATGAAAAATCTTGTGAGTAGACGAAGCGAAAGCTAGTCCAAGTTTACCGGCATTAGATAAGAATGTACTAGACTTCTAAATAAGCTTTAGCTCTTTGAGACTGGAACTCACATCAAACTCCAAAGAGAAGTAGTGTGCAAAGAAAGACAAAAATCCCTTGATATTCTTTACGGATCCAACTGGAGCCAACGCAAAGAACTTTTTGATCTTCTTCGCAAAACTTCCATCATCTTTAGACAAATGACTAAACATTGTCAATGTTCCTTGTGAATGCCCCATATAATACAAACTATCTTGACCAGACACTGCCAAAGCTTTGTTAATCATTGCCGGAAGATCATAAGTGGCCATTTCATCCCAACTCCATTCCCAGAAATCCGAATGAGATGGTTTCAGATTCTTGTGTTTCATACTGTAGGTGTTGCCACGCATGTTGCCAAGCCACACGTCGAAACCGGCGTCAGCGAAGATGAAGGCTGTAATTTGTCTGGCTATTTGGAACTGGTGTTGATCTTGAGAAAATTCAAAAACAATCAGTGAGTTGCTGCTCTAAATGGTTTTACCGAATCTTTTATGAACTCTGTACTCAGAATATTGTCTGTTACTCCCTAATTATTCTCCGAATCCCCTCTCTATTAACCCACCTGCACTCTGTTCCGGCAAATTCATTGTCCAATCTGTGGAGGCACACAAAAGTCCATGCTGCATAAAAACAACCGGTTGTTTTCCATTTGGCCAAGTTACGTTGGCTGAAAATTCCATTTATTTTTCGGTTTCCTTTTTTCTTTTTTTTCTAACTTTTTCCATGTGGAATTCTGTGGAGTTCAAGAATATATCCATCATCTGTTTCCACTGTGTAGATCATCGCCGGATAACCCCATCGTTCAATTATTTGGGGCTGAAAATGAAATTATTGTTGGATAAAAAGTTTTTTTCCTGGTCGATGGCTTTTTAATTTGGCGGCTCAATGTACCGAACTTCTCAATTGATGAATTAAATTATTGTGATTGACAAACCTGGAAAATAGGAAAACTTTGATCTCGTCTAGTCAAATTATGAATCTAATTATATAAGGTCCAATAAGTTATGCATAGTAAATATAAATAGAAAACGCCCACATTTCATAAATTAGATCAAGAAAATAGATTAGGTGCAACATGAAAAAACACGTAGCCATAGACGCGTGGCATAGTTTTTTTTTTCTGGAGGATTTTTTTTTGTCTTTTTTGCAAAAGAAATTTCAAAAAATAAATTCCTGCAACTCCTGAGCCATATAGCTTCTTATGATAGTAGTCATATATGTAAAAGTCTAGAATGATTCCTAGTTTTTGAAATTTTAGGTTTTCTAGGCCACGGTTTGAGTTTTATGAAAGAGCCGTATGATAGCGAAGCGCAGCAAACCTTATTTGGCTCCTCTCATTCCCACTTCACCTACCGTATCCCCTCACTCACCGTAGTCATATGAAGTTCAGGATCACTTTTCGCTTCCACCACATTTCGAACGAAACCTGTCAGGATCACGAGGGGAAGCAGTGCATAGAATGAAGAGCACTTCATTTTTTTACTGATAACCATGCTACCTGCCATCTTCCATTCTTTTATAGGGTCGGGTGCACCATGTGTTTGTCACGACATTTCTGATGAGTTTAATGAGTTCGGGAACGAATAATTTAGATTATCGTTGATTTGTGTTCTATGTACTTTGTGATTGGGAGTAGTTGGTTTTTGGAGAAATAGAGTTTGGTTGGGGTAGTGGGAGAATAGAGGAAATTGACGAGATGGTAGATCAAAATTCATGGCCCTGAAGAACATGGAACAGTTGGAAAAGAGGTCTATAAGACTTAGCCCAAATGCGTAGGCTTCAGAGCTGCACGTAGGCTTCAGAGCTGAAGCCTTGGCATTATTGGCATTACCCGGAAATAATGCCATAACTTCATCCAAAGTTGATATTTTTGCTCGTTTTTTGTTTCAATCGATAGCTCCAATAAAGTTCTACACTTCTTAGGTATTTCATTTTTTGATTAAACCGCTACTCGAAGAGCTGTAGAGCATTTCCGGATTTTTCCCGTTTTCTTCCGTGCAGCTCTGGTAGGCTTGCTTGAAGGTTTTTAAAACCGATTTTCCATATTAGCACCAATTTTTTTCAAACTTTTAAATTCAGAATCCTCTCTCTGATATAATGTGCGAGATCTTGTTATGATGCTCCTCATAGTTCAGAAAAACAACCAATGCACAATTCCCATACATTTTTTGACCTTTATGATAACGCAATGTTCCAGTTCACTGAAGCCTATCTCGAGATTTCAGATTACAAATATGAGCAATTCCTGCTATTTTCTCATGATTCTCATTGTTCTAGTCTGGTAAGATTCTTGAACATTTGAATAAGCCTCAGAATTTTCAAAATTCCATGTGATTTTTTATAATGAAAACTGAGTCAACTTTCCGATCTCACTAATCGAAAATAATGTTTTTTATAACTTTTTTAGTTTTTAGTCTTTCACGAAAACTACAAAAATGGGATTACTGTAGCCACCTCCTGTGGTGTGACGTCACTATCCGGAACTTCATTTTAGAAAAAAATTAATCAAACTTCTCAAACTTTTCAAATTAGTCTTCTTCCCCGAAAGAGTCAAAGTTTTCCGGGAGCAAATATGTTTTTTTAATTCTGTCTTCTGATTCTCACAACTAGGTTTTTTTCTCCAACTAGAACGAAAAAAAATGAAAACAAAAAAAAATTGAAATTCCAAGAGCACAATACACACAACTTTCTGATGAATTTCGTTTGTTTCCAGAATGGTTTTTGAGATTTCTAAATTCTTTTTTTTTCGGTTTTTTTTGTTCGAAATTTTCAGTCATTAAAATTTTTTCAGATTTACAGTCCCATCAAGAAAAATGGTTCAAAGTGTGTACCAGAGTGAAATGGCGGAGATTATCGAGATGATAGAGTAAGTACCTCTAATATAATGGCACCCTCTTGAACTTTTGAAACTTCCAGATCCATAGCCGACCCCTTGAACGTTTTCAATCTATTTTTATCATTCATTTCTATATTTATAAATATTCTACATTTTATTATTCTAACCAGATCCTCTATGAAATCCTCTTCCACAAATGTCATAATGATAGGAATAGCAATTGTTGATATTTTTACGCTATCACTTACAGTAGCGAAGCATATCAGTCTAGTTGATATTGAGAATAATGAGTGGTAAGTGATAAAAATTTATCGATAGAGCGCAATTGCCAACCGGAAATAAAAATTTCAGTGTATCCTCAAATTCCCATTGGAAAGTCTACGTTGATCTTTTTATCTGGGGACTTCAAGATTATTTCAGAAGATGTTCCACGTGGTTGGGCCTTCTGATGGCTATGATAAGGACTATGATAGTCAAAAATATGTTGGGAACACAGTCTGTTTTCTCTGCGTCTCTCACTTGCACATTATCTTTTTTATTCAGAAATCCATGTCTAACGCGTCAGAAATGTGGATGGCTTGTCGTCTTTACCATAGTGATATTGGCTTCTACTTTATCAATTTTCTGGAATTTTCGATTCAAAATTATTGAGAATCGAACGGATAATATGCCAATTAGGTAGGAACTGAAACAGAAAATAAAAGATGGAGTTGAAAATAAAATTTCAGCTGTGAAGAATTTCAAGACATTCATAAGCCCCCAAGGTTCACTCTGGGCCTCGTTTCTCTTTTTACAATGAATGATAAAATAGTGTCCAAAGCTTATTTGATGGTCGATGCCATTTTGTCGAAGGTGAGAATTCTAAGAATTCATGAGAAATTTTCAAATTTCAATGCGAATTTTTCTCTTTTTCCTTCAAAATTTTCAAATTTTTTCAGTTCATCCCTTGTATTCTTTTCCCTATCCTTACTATTCTTCTCATTCGAGCTCTTCGCCGAGCCAAAAAAGCTCGGAGTCATAGTAAAACTGCCAATCAGTGAGCGAAGCCTACATCGCCCAAACCTCTGATTTTTCCTTCCAGAAATGACCACACCACGAAACTTGTCATCTTTATGACCGTCGCGTTCTTCGTTGCCGAAGCACCACTTGGAGTGATTTACATGATCAACGCCTTCTATCATACTAATGACGGGTTGATGTTTGTGGTTTTTTCTTCGTCAGCTTCTTGAATATTCTTTCTTCAGAATTGCTTCTGTTGACGTCATAATTGTCTTCGCTTGCCTTCTAACCATCAATTCCACATGTCACTTCTTCTTTTGCATTTGCTTATCCAGACAGTATCGCTCCACGATTTACTACACATTCCGACTTGACAAACTCGTCGTATCGAATACTATCCAAAACGCCGAGACTCGTAATATGAGCAGTATTGCTGCCCCGTCCATTCGGTTGATCTCTGTCCATTAGTCGCTAGTTATTCGAAAAACTTCACCAATATTCAGAACATAAAATCATTATTTAAAAAGAACAAACATTAACTAGACACAACAACCAATCGCACAAGATTTTGATGGAACAAGTGGGAAAGAAATATGGGGGACAAATAAAAACAGACTTTGGAGGGGAACATAATCATATTTGGTAGGAGGCAACCAGTCGGTTATCGGCGCTACGCGCCTCCTACCGCCTGGATTCACTTTTTTTTAGAAATGAAAAAAACTGTGAGAAGTTTTACGGGGTTTATTATATTCACGTGGCCCCCTGTGCGTCCCTCTCCCCAATGGAAATTTAAAAAAAGGCTTGAAAACGTGGTTTTTTGAACCTGTTGACCTCATTTCTATCAGTTTCTAAATTCAGAATAGACGGGCATCATCGCGTCGCAATTCTGGATCGAACTGTCCAGGTCCCATCTAAATCGGTTCAGTAGGAATCTCGCTAGGGCCGGCGACAGACACACAAACACACACACACACAGAATCTGTACAGTAATAATAGTAAAGATGATAGAAAATGAAATAAAATAAAAATCATAGGAAATAAAAGCATTTATTTTCCTCGAGTCTTGTTGTATGGAGCGGCTCTTCCGTTTCCGCGACGAGTTGAAGTTCTGGTAGACGATCTTGGAGAGCTGAGACTTGACGAATCAAGAATTTCCTGGAAAAAATAGTTCTATCGACTACATTAGCTATGCACATTTCTTACACTCAAGTTTTCGATCGTTCCATTCGAGCTTTGGCTCTCCACCTGAGCCGCATCACTTCGCGTGTTCGCTGGCACCATCGGACTGTCCGTTTCCATCGTGGAATAGAGTGTGTCATTGGCCTGGAATCCCAATTGCTCTGCGACTTTAGCAATGTGACGCTTGAGACCCGTTTCTGCCTTGTAGGCATCTTCCATGAAGATGCTTGCGCATTCCAGGACTCCTCCATGATGACCCGGACGCAAATGACCGAGTGTCGCACTCTCAATTTCCTTCGGGAGAGTGTAGAAGACCTCCGTGTTGGTGAACCCATCGATTGTATAGCCTTCTGGAGCCTCATCGGTGTAACTGGTGCGGAAGTTGGCGAAACGTACAGCCGGCAAATCAGTGAGAACTTTTTGGCACAAGTAGATTATGCTTCGAACAAGCATAATGATTTGGTCTCGAACTGTTTCGCTTCCCTCGTATCTCAGTTGTTTAAGCCTCTTTAGAGGAGTTACAGGTTCAGGCGGTGTCGCATTTTTGTCTGCTTTTGATGTGAAATCAGCAGCTACCTCTCCGTTCTCGAAGTAGTGGAATCGGAAGGAATAAACTTCGATGGCTTCCTCGGCGTCATCAGCATCAGTGATAACAAGCGAAAATTCCTTGAGAAATCCTTGCTTGATGGCAGCTCCAGCGTTCTTGAGAAGCGTCGATATGAGGAGACCTCTCGGGTTCTTGAAGCAAAGTGTGTCACACTTCAGTCTTTCTGAAAAGAAGGAATAATGTTAATTTTACTCATTATCTGAACTCCTACCTGCGACATGAGTCTTCGTGAAGCAATCCTGGTTGAGAAGACCCCGGCGATTGAGGATCACCGAGTATGCCACGTAGAGGGCTCTCGTCATGAAGGTCGCGGATGCCTCGCGTGTGCCAACACACTTTGGGAAGAGCTTCTCCCATTTCTAAAAGAATTCAATAAATTACTTCGAACAACGTGTTGAAATAACTCACCGAATCTCTCACGGAGTCCGAAGAGGTGTTCAACGATTCGTCTTGTTCGTTTTGAAGCGGCGCCATCTGCAAGGAAAATATGATTTGGGAAAACAACGAGCGGTGAAGAAAACACGAAGAAAGCAGTTTTACTTGATAATGTTTAGTATTTCAGTGCGAAACCCAGTGCGTAATTTGATGAAAAGTAGTTTTCAACAGTTCTTCTGGCTGAAATCACTAGAATAGCAGTGAAAATTGAAGAGAATGCAGTTTTTCAATTTTCAAACACAAAAAATTTAGCAAAAATCGCTTTAAAATTTCGAAAATCGAAAAAGACGTTTAGGCTGCGAGTTTTGAAAGTTTTCATCTTTAAGGCGCATCGAAGTTCACCGAGTGCGGGTCTCGCCGCGAAGTTTCAAACGGAAAAAAGAAAACAAAATTGAAGGCACATACAGTAATATCGTTATTTGGTCTCCCCACAAAAACAGTACTCACTGCTCATCGGAAATTCTTCGAGAAGCCTTTACTGCTCATTTAAATGAGCAGTAAAAAAGCGTTTTGTCTCCCTAATTTATTTTCCTGTTTCCTTGTTGAAACTTTTTTTTTAAATTCTTTGAAATGTAAGTCTTTTTCAGTGCAAAAATGAGACGTCGTGTACGCGCCGTGGCAAAACAATGGGTTTTAAAAACCGATATTCAATCTTTCATTTTGAAAGAGCTTCCTGAACTCAGCATTCGTCAAGCTCACGATTTGGCTGAACTCTTCAATGAAGGAAAGGAAGTCGCTTTCATTGCCCGCTATCGAGGATATGTTCATGGAGGATTGGCCCCAGAAAGAATCAGAAAGGGTTTGCACGCTTTCAACGATGCTATCAAGTTGAATGATAAAGTTCACTCGTCATTGTCGACAGTCGTTGACAAAATTGTAGGAGTTGAAGAGCAGAAGACAGTAAAGCAGAGATTGCTGCAAGTACATGATTCCGACGAACATGCGGATATCGTGAAAGAATATGCGCCTGGTGCGAAAAAGAACAAAGCACAAATTGCTCGGTAAAGCTTGTTGATTTAGTGCTTTAGAACACATTATTTTTGCAGAGAACTCGGTCTTGAAAAGTATGCCGAGAGTGTTTTGGCTGGCGAGTTTGTCGATTCGAATCTTCTTCCGAAAAACAATTCGTCACCTCATTCTGTTAAAGAGCTCCTAGAGCATTGTTTAGCTGATTTAATCAACAGAGATTCAGGAGTTCGAGCAAAAGCTTCGGATATGTAAGAAACATTATTATAATCTTTGACTGAATGAAAATATATTTCAGTTTCACTTTGAAAACTGATTGTTCTCTCACTGTTTCTTCGAAGCTCACCAAAGAAGCAGCCAATAAAGTGAGAGAGATGGAAGATTCGAAATCACAACTAACAGATAAAAACTTCGTGAAAGCTTACCAGAATATTGAGCATTTGGTTGAAAGAAAATGGAGTGCATCGTCTTCATCTTCCACAAAAAGTGCTTCCAAATCCGGAAAAGCTAGAAAAGAAAACAACCTTAAAGCAGAAGCATCGATTAGAAACCAAACAGTTTCAGCATTAATCAAAGCTTCTGAGGAAGATATTCTGATTTGGGAAGTGTTAGTCAAGAAGGAAGACTTGAAGAAGAGGCATCCGTTTGTCAACAAGAAAGTTCATCCAAAAATGAACGAACTTTTCCAAAAAGCTCTCAATATTTCCATTGAGCATTACTTCCAGCCGATGATTTGCAAAGGTGTCGAGTGAGTAACTTTTAAAATGAAGTCAATCTTCCAGTATGACTTGCCGCATCCTTATAGAAATCATGTTGTTTTAGGAGGCATCTAACTAGAAAAGCTGGTGATCGTAGCATCCAAATTTTCGGACAAAACGTGGAGCAGCTTTTCGACAGACAAGGAATCAAAAATAGATATGTTATCGCTCTTGATCCTGGCTCCATTGTAAAAGCAGCATTCCTGGATCCAACTGGAGCAGTGAAAGGAACCGATGAGTTCGGTTTTCGAAATGACACCACGTTCAATGAATATGGAACTGCAACGCTCAAGTATTGGGCACTACAAACTAAAAATACTAATATTGTGTTTGCCATTGGAAATGGACATAATACATATAACACACAATGCGCCGTGGCTCGAATGATCTCTAATGGTTCATTCCCAAACAGAATCGATGTTGCTTTCTGGTATGCGCTCGCTGCTTAATCATTTCTACAAATCCATTGTTTTCAGTGTTGTCTTCGAGCACGGAGCATCCAAGTACAGTTGCACTCAAGCTGCTCGAGAAGAGTTTAAAGATGGTACCGATATCAAGCGAATTTCCGCAGTTTCCATCGGAAGACGTTTGATTTGTCCAATGTCGGAATATGTTAAAATTCCGTCTCAACACCTGGGAAAAGGACAATACCAACTTTCGATCAATGAAGTTGAGCTGAAGAACAAGCTTGATGGAGTGGTTCGTGATAGAGTGTCGATGAACGGAGTTGATGTCAATGTTGCCAGTCATCGATTACTCTCAAATGTCGTTGGCCTTGACGAAGAAAAAGCACTTGAAATCATCAAATATAGAGAACGGAAAACGATTCGCTCTAGAGAAGAACTGAAAAATGTGAAAGGGATCGATCCCGAGACTTTTCAGCAGTGTGCAGGATTCTTGACTGTTTCTTGTCCAAGTTCGAATCAATTCGATAAAACCTGCGTTCATCCAGAAGACTATGAAGTTGCGGAAAGGTTGAACCATTTTTTCAGTTCGAACATAGCTATTAACTTTTTTCTTCAGACTGCTTCGAAAGCTCAACACGACTATCTCTGAATTGAAGCCAACCTATGGCACCAATAGTGACAACAAAAACACAATGCGATTCATTTTAAGAGACGCGATTTTCGGTCATAAAGAAGCCAGAGTTAAATTGACAGAAAAAGAGAAGGACGTTCTAGATTTGCTGACTGCAAATACAGATCTGAAGCCACCACCGCCTTTGCTGGTGGGCCTTAGACTTCAATGATAAAAATATTGAATTTTTGATTTCAGAAGAACGTTCGTCCTTTGGATCAACACAAAAAAGGGCAGGTTTATACTGGAACAGTGGTCAATCAGACCGACATGGGTATTTTCGTGGATATCGGCGTTGAGGACGACGGACTCATTCCAATTCGTAGTCTTCCGGGAAAGCTTCCAGGGTGGAACCCCTCGAATCTGGATGAAGCAGATATCGACGTATCCGTTGGCGATCAGCTTGATGTAGTAGTCGTGGAAGTTCGTGGAATTAAAACTGACTTGCGATTGAAAAGCACGCCAGAAGAACATCTATCGAGACAAAAAGGAGGAAGAAGACGCTTCGGATAATAACAACCATCTAATGCATTTTTAATATATTGTACTTTATCCCCTGTCTTTACCATTCACACATTGTACTTTTTCTACCTAGCAAAAACCCGCTACGTTGCCTCATAAATGTAGTAACAAATGAAAATAAAGCGTTTACATGATGCATTTCCCCACTCGTCTTACCAATTTCGAACTTCCGTTAACGTTTCGGAGTTACTTTGCCTATTTATCGTGTATTTTGCTCGAAAATAATTTGTCACAAGTTTGATTATCGAGCCGAAAAATTTATCAAATAACAAACCCGCGAAAAATTCGGGAAAACTACCGTTTGAATTAAAGGAACATGCACTGCGATGTTCGATGGGTCTTGACAGGTGTCTCTCATCGGCTATATTTATAAGCATGCCTTGATGGCACTTTCGCCATAAGTTTCATCAGTAATGAGGCGTCCGCTCGTCTGCTCAAAACCATGGGTTCTCCAATACAGAATGCAGTATTTTATCTGTAAAGAGGTTCCCGAACTGGGCTTAGCACGAGCTTATCAAATGGCAGTACTTATCAGAGACGGATCTGATACCGCATATATGATTCGATATGCATGCGATGTGCACGGAGGATTATCCCCTGAAAATATTCGAAAGGTATTTGAAGCATATTGGGATGCTCGTGATTTGAACGCCAAAGTTCTGTCTACGATGGAGGATTTGATTCAAAAAGTGGAAGGAACAGAAGAAAAAGAAATAGTGAAGAGCAAGCTAACGCTATGTCAAGATCTTGATGAAGTGTTCGATATTATTGAAGAATACTCTCCTAATGCCAAGAAAACAAAAGCAAAACTAGCGAGGTAGTTTAGGCCTTCCGGAAGCTTGACGAACTTTTTTTGCAGAGAATTCGGTATGGAAGTTCACGCGGAGCGGATTCTTTCTGGCAAATTCTTAGAAGTCAGACTTCATTTGAGAGACGGTTTGGATCACACACTCTTTTCCGAACTCCTGATTTATAGCATGGCTGATTTACTCAACAGAAAGCCGGAAGTGAGGAGTGAAGCTCTGAAAATGTGAGAATTCCGTGATTTGATTTTAACTATTTTTGCTTTTACAGTTTCACATTAAACTCTGAATGCGTAATCAAGATCTGTGTCTCGTTGACGCCAGAAGCAGCAAAGAAAAAACAGCACAACGATGCAGTGAAGAAAGAATGGGATAAGCCTGAAAGAGAAGCTGTAAAGGGAGATAATCGAAATATTAAGTATACGGAAGACTTAAAACCTCCCTTATCATTAGACTATGAATTCGAATGTTCGTACATTAATTATGAGCATTTACTCAGAGATTGGTTAGCTTCCCCTATCAAGATTGTCACGGGAACAGGTACTGCCAATACTGAAAAGAAACCGGACACCGAACAGGAGCAAACAAAGCCAAAACGACGCATCAAAGATCATATTGTTTCGGCATTGATCAAAGCAACAGAAGAAGGAATACTCACGTGGAAAGTGGAAGTTGAGGAAAGCGAACTCAAAAAGTTTCATCCTTACTTCAAGAAGGAAGTTCATCCAACAACGAAAGGATATTTCCGAAAAGCTCTATCATACTCTATCAAAGAGCATTTCAAGCCATTGATCAAAAGAGGTGTCAAGTAAGTCGTGACTTGTTTGACACAATTCTCAATACAAATACTCTCGTTATTATAGAAAGTATCTTACCAGCCGAGCAGACTACAGAGGAATCCATATTTTCGGTCACAATGTTGACCAATTATTCAACAGAAAAGGAATTGAATCCAGATATGTAATTGCACTCGATCCTGGCCATATGATTAAAGCGGCATTCTTGGAACCAAATGGAAAAGTGATTGAGATGAAAGAGTTTTTGATTATCGGGTCGACATTTGATAGATATGGACAGGATGTTTTAAAAGATTGGACTAGAAGAACTTCCGGCGAAAGTATTGTGTTTGGCATTGGAAATGGCAAAAACTCCTTCAACACGCAATGCGCAGTCTCCAAGATGATGGATGAGAACTCATTTCCGGAAGAAATTGATATCGGATTTTGGTGAGAGGTTCATCAATCAAACAGTAGTAGTAACCATAATTGCAGTGTTGTTTTGGAACATGGAGCTTCAAAGTACAGCTGCACATCTGCTGCACAAGAAGAGTTCGGTGATGATACTGAAATCAGGCTTATTTCTGCTGTTTCCATCGGGAGACGCCTAATCGATCCAATGTCTGAATTCGTTAAAATTCCACCTCAACATATCGGAAGAGGACAGTATCAGCTTTCGAACGATGAAGACAAACTGCAGAGGAAGTTGAGAGCAGTGGTTCGTGACAGAGTGTCGTTGAATGGAGTTGATGTTAACACGGCCAGTCGCCAATTACTCGAGAACATTTGCGGCCTTGATGAAGAGAAAGCAATTAAGATTATCAATTATCGAGAGACGAAAGGAAGGTTCCGTTCAAGAGAAGAACTTAAAATGGTTGAAGGAATGGATGAAATAACATTCCGTCAATGCTCTGGATTTTTGACAGTATCTCGGCCAGAATCCAACTCGTACAGTTCTAATCAATGCGGATCCTCGTCTAATCGGTTCGTTTGGTCGCCGTTCGATGAAACCATCGTTCATCCAGATGACTATGAAGAAGCGGAGAGGTGAGACACATACGCAACGACGCTTGAATATAGAATGAAATTTTTCAGATTACTGAATAGGCTGAATATGACGGTTGAAGATGTGAGACGAACTTTCCAAGCTAAAAGTTATTTTAAAAAATCTTCGGATAAAGTAGCATTCAATCTACGAGAAGCACTTTTTGGAAACCATGCTCAAGCGATTCAGTTGAACGAAAAGGAAGAAGAAATCCTGAATTTTTTGACTGCAAAATCAGATATGAAGCCTCCACCAACTATTGTGGTAAGTTGATATGTCGTTTTGCCTGATAACTAAATGCATATTTCGTCATAATTTTGATTCTCATTCCAGAAAAAAGTGGAGCTCTTGAATCATTGCAAGCCAGACCTCCAATTGGACAAACTTGATGTAGGAAGTGTTTACACCGGAACAGTCGTGAACATGGTATTTTCGAAAATTGAAAATGACTTTCAAAACAGGATGTTTTCCAGACCGATATGGGTATTTACGTCGACTTTGGATGGCGAGATGATGGTCTCATCAGAACCAGAATGCTACCGCCGAAGGATGAAGGCGAGATTCCCGAAACATTGGACGATATTAAGATTGATTTTGATGTCGGAGATCAAATTGAAGTTGTCGTCCAAGTATTTGACAAATTTAGTGGAAAAGTCGAATTGAGACTGCTAAAAAGAACGGATAGTAAATAACTTGCCGCCCTTTTTTCTTTCTCTGAAGTTTTTTGAAATGCATCTTGTAGTAATGATTCATCTTGAAAATCCTATCATGTAAATCCACATCCTATTTTATGTTTTTTTGTCTTCAATTTTACTTCGACCCCTATTCCATGCAAACCCAGTCCCTAAGAAGTTCATAATAAAATATATGAAACTTCATTTTCATTCATTACTGCTCTTTCCCTTTCCAAATATTTCCTGCAATCGTTCGATCTCTCTGAACTTTCGGGAGTTGACATGGTCGTTGATTGTGTAGCTTATCTGCAAAATGATTCATCACAAAGTCAATAGTAGGAATCAAAAAACGAACCTGCGGAGAAGAAATAACAAAGATAACGATGAAGAATAGAAGAAAGTAGAGGAAGCCGTTGAGTTGGTTTCGTGGAATTCCAAGCATTTCGGAGATAGAATTTGAGATATTTTTGGAAGTTTTGGAGAGATGAGAAATCCACGTGGCGGAAAAAAATAAGAAAAATGGGAACACGTGGAATTTATTTATTTTTTGAAACAAAAACAAAATTTGAAATTTGAACAACCGATTAGAGCATTTGCGCTCCAATATTTGAGATCAGTTAATTAAAAAAAATTCCGAAAATACCTATAACAAACCCCTTCCAAAAACCCATAAAACCTAATAATGTGCATAAGTCCTATCCACTTTTCCGACATTCATAAAATAGTGATTATGGTCTCGAAACGAATTGAACATTAGCAAATTCAAAGAAGATTGATCGTATCGGAAACATCCGGCATACTTTTCCCACCTCGGAATAATGTCACATTTCAGTTTGGCGTTCTGTGGATTCATACATTTCTCTTCAAGGGCACATAGGGTGTGCCTGAAAATATTAGTTTGCATTGGGGCGAACTTGCAGGACAAGGAAGTGTTGGCAGAGGTAGAAGATAATAAAAAAGGGAAATGCTTAGAAACAGGATTGAACTGGTGACCTTCAGATCTTCAGTCTCATGAGTCTGCACGGTCACCATCAGCGGATACATTGACTAAAACGACATGGCCTAGTTTTTCAGTCTAACAACAGCATGCGAGTGTCTGTAGATCTACTTTTGATGGCCTAGTTTTCAAAACTATACTTTCAAGGGGTTCCTAGGCCAATTTCACACCTTTCTTGGACACCTACCATTTCAGTATCTCCATTGTAAAAGGCGTCCTTGCCATGTACACAAAAGCAGCTGACAACTGTAGTCCTTTATCATTATACTTCAAAGTGTCCATACCAAAAGTTGGGAAATAGTCGAGTAGGCCTGCAAGTATGCTCTATTGATAACTTTCGTTAAAATTTGATCTACCTGCAGTAAGCACCGCGTAGTTGCTATGCGTGGCATTGACAAACATCATTAAGGAGGATTTCTGGAAGTTTTCATCTTTTTCAGAATCTGGGTCAAACGTTTTCCAAAACAAGTACCTTATCACAATCAACATCATTCACACAATTTGCCATTTCTCCGTAAAACTGTCCCAACGGTTTTGGCTCTAACCATCGATTATGAGAATCTGTCCACCAAACATTCTTATAGTCACGTAAAGCTTCCTGAACCATTCAATAATTTCTGAATCTTCTTTTATGAAAAATTCAAATTACCGCCAAGATCAATGCTTTGAATCGATACTCTGCCCAATTTTCCACATATTTCGGATATTTTGAATAATTGAATTTTTTGACTTGAACATTCTTATCCATTTCTAATTGCTTTATTTGAGTATCAGGTAGATCCAATGAGTAAAGTATTACTTTTTGTTTTGGCCAATGCTTTTTGATAAGAGAATACTGAAAAACAAAAATATTTTGATATTTGTTGGAATGTCATTAAAAAGTGATAGTCGTTCACTTTTCCTCCCTACCATTTCTTTAAAATTTCCAAAATGATTTTGAGAAATTGCCGAGACGAAAATGACATCTGATGCGTTTCGTTCTGGATTTGACAAGTTTACAAGGGGTAGGTCCGGTGAGTTCAAAAGTTCTGAAATGAAATGGTTTTTGTTGGCCTAGAAATCCGTATATGATCTTACTCAATTCTTCCAGAGTGGTGACGTAGGAGCAGTCGAAGCGCTTGCCAATCAGCGATGAGTTCTAAAGAGGAAAGTTATCAGATGGGGTACGGTATCAGGTGAACAACGTTTTTCTGGTTTGCTTTTTTTCACTTTCAGATTAGCATTTTTTGTTTTTTGTTATCACGGAGCTAAACTATGCTTTGTGACAATATATCCTACGAAAAATTGCACACTTTTGAAATTACAGTGTAAACCCCGCCTACCTTTGGATTCCTATAACAAAAATCATAAATTTTGTTGGTCTGACTCGACTTGCATTCACATTCTGTAAGTGGAGGTTGAGTAGTTGTTGAAGGTTTTCCCGTAGTTGAAATAGATGTTGGGAACTTGAATCGGGTGCTCAAACTTCCAGTGCTGGGAATTTCAGTATTTGAAGGGAAGGGTCTAGAGCTCTGAGCAGAAGAAGCTGTTTTCAAAGAACTTTGAGAAGAAGTAGATGTGGAAATGGATGAAAATGGGGAATAATATGGGATCTGAAAAGAAGTATTGAGTAGCGTTGTCTTCCATTTGAAAGTTTCAAAATCCGAAGTCGAATCTGTTGGCTCACCTTATCCACTCTATAAAATACCACCAAAAGCGCCACAAAACTGAAAAGTGCATACAACAAAATGCTTTTTCCATGCCACTTCATTTCTGGAATGAACCTCTCGAATCCAAAATTCCGTCTTCTAATCGTATTTCTTATCACTTGTCACAACTCACAACTCTCTGGTCGTTTTGTTCCTGAAATGAAATGAATGGCATAATATGAAATGGAATGGGGAGGGGTGCGGTCTTTATTCGTGGGCAAGAGTGTCAACTCATAGGTTCAAAAGATCAAGTTGGTCAAAAAAAACAATAGTGAATTGGTACTGTGGAATTCCAAATATTTTTCGCCTAAACCATTCGTTTTTTAAAAATTTCATTTTCCCGTCAATAAGAATCTTATATGATACGCCTATTCGACACCACTGAAATATTTAGTGAAGAAATGAAAACATCGAAAAGATCCACTCTATAAAATATTACCAGAAATGCAACAAAACTAAAAACCGCATACAACAAAATGGTTTTTTCCATGCCATTTCATCTTTAAATTAAACCTTTCGAGTCCTACTGTACTTTTCCTTCGTCTAATCGTTTTTCTTATCTATCACAGCTCCACCCCTGTCGACGTTTTGTTTAATAAAGTGAATAACATTGATCAAATTGGAAATTTAGGTCAGAAGTAAACTCGAGTATTCAAAAGATCAAATTGGTCAAATTAATTGAAAATGATTCATAATGGAAACTCTGAAGGGAAATGGAAAAAAAAGTTATTAGTATTCCTCGAAAATGAGAACAACTATTCTATGGAATCAGAAAAAAGTAGTCAAAGTTGATTGAGGAATTCGAGAAAGTTCTTCTCGTAACCATTCATTTTCAAATATTTGATTTTCCCGTCACTATGAATATAATATTATAGACCTATTCATCACGACTAGTATATCAGATGAAGACGTGAGAATATCAAAACGATTTTCAGATAAAATGTTTTATGAAAGTGTCAAAAGGATGGTGAAATAAAAACAAAGAGGAAGGATGTCCATGATCAAAATATCAGAGAAACGTATAAAAAAGTGTGGCAACATATATGATAAAACTGAGAAGAGTGTTTTGCAGAATGAATTCACAAGATCAGATTCGCTTCCAACTCGAAGTTTCCAAAAGCGTTTCATTACAGAAATTAGCGGGACTTTTCATTTAAAAAAACAACATTGGTAATGTGTATGATGATTTTTCACGAACAAAAACTTTGAAAGGCCAGAAACTCTTCAGAATATAGGGACCAAAAAGACATTTTTGCATAGCAACACAAACGTAAACCCATTAGACGTGTCATGTTCAATAACGACATATGTTTTGCTCTTTTAGACTTTTTGAATGTTATAAAGTGACATGGATTTGAATTCGACATTCCTTGAGAAGCAGCACTTCGTTTAGTACATACACAACCTCTAATAGAAGTGCCTGCTCTGGTACGCAATAATCAGTAAATCCAACTTTGATAAATATCGAAAAACTTCTAAATGAAAAAAATTATACCGTGGACCAAAAAGTCACTGCCCACCTCCCTCTTTATAAGTTCTCCCCACTCCCCTTATCCATTATTCAAAAGAAAAAGGAAGCTAATTTTGTTTGAAAAAGAAAAAAGGCGTGAAAACGGAAACTTTTTTCCTTGATGAAAGTCTAAAGACACATCTCCTCCAGTCTTGCCACGATGAATAATTTCAGAAGGAAAAAAGTGTGAAAAAAAGGATTTCCGGGGGCAGAAAGTGACTTTTAGTCTAGGATGGAACAGTGGGTGTGGAAGTGTGGGTGTTCTTTTGAAAAGAACGGGCATTGTAAAAACAAAACGAAGTTATTTTGTGGATTCTTTTATATACCGTGATAACTCTATTACACCGGCATGCTGCTCAAATGTTCAAAGTACCTCTTTGGATGCCGGTATATTGAAGGTATTACGGTATGTTTATTAGAACATTGGGTTGCATTAGAAAAAGTGATCAACCCAATCGAAAGGAAGAAGAAAGGGAAATTGAAAGATTAGGATAATGAAAAAATATAAAAACTCATTAGCAAAAGATCTGTCGACCAACACAGATAAATTATTTTGGCATCATTGAAACACATCGTACCAGTCACCTAATTTGGTTATAAGCTAACTTTCAATGAAAGATCAAAAAATTAGTAGAGTATGAACACTTGAACTATTGTCAAAAAAAATATTGTTCCGACCCCGCGAAATTAATTAGATGTAAACAAGTGGGGTCGCTAGGCTCCTCCCATCGTGTGCAAGTTTGCCGCGCGTAGTTTCTATCCCTGTAAGGCTTTGCTTAGAACTAATGATTACAAAAACAGTGTGCGGGAACTTTGCACACGATGGGAGGAGCCTAGCGACCCCACTTGTTTACATCTAATTAATTTCGCGGGGTCGGAACAATATTTTTTTTGACAATAAATATCGAAGAAAATAATTGATAGGACTAAAACTCATGTTTCCAGAATAACATTAAAAGAGGTCATCCTTTCAGTAGTATCCCAAAAGCATCCAATTTTGTAAGAACATTCAACTCATTGACCTCTGCTTCTGCGTTTAACAGAATTTATACAATATTATCCCGAAGTCAAATTATCTTCAAAGATTGTTTTTGGTTTTTCGAATTGTTAAATTCATCAGCTTTGCCAAAATGAAACTTTGTTATTCCGAGTTTCTAGAATTTTCTTTTCGTTTAGTTTTTTTTCACATCTTAACGAAATCCGATCGCGAGACTTCTTCTTTGGTTTTTTTGGTTTTTTGATTTTCAAATCATACTACAAACGCCACATCATCTTATCTTTTCTCCAAACCAACATTCATTTTTAGCACATGTTCTTATTCTGAACAACTATTCGTGTGCTTTTAATCCATTTTTCCCTCTTTCCAAATTTCTTTTCCCTTTTTTTCCTTGCTAACTATTCAGCAAATACTTGTCTAAACTCAATTTGTTTGCACCCACCCATAAAGTTTTTTTTCTTCGTGTATGTTTCATTTTTTATTACTGCCACACCTGGTCTGAAAACTTCTTTGAAAAAAAGTGTGGGAAGTGATAAAATGTTGCCAAAGAGCCCTTGTTTACTTTCATCCGTTTTAGGCAGTTTTTGAGAAAAAAGATGCCAGAAAAACGACAACAAAAAGAGGAAAAGTGATAAAAATGGAGTTCGTGGGCGGTTATAATAGAGGGTTTCGTGTCAAAGGTTAAAGAAAGTTCGAGTATAAAAAGGAGGCCATGAAAGCTGTTAGATAGGGTTTTGCCGCTTTCTACCTCAAGCAATGATGAAGATTCTTCTTATTTTCTTGTCGATTCTCATCTCTCAAGCTCAAGGATGTGGCCCAGGAACTGGAACATTGGGAACCAAGGCTACATTCCAGTTCGATATGATTCCGGCTACTATCTATACCTGGTGTGAGGTCTGTGGAGATTCATTGCATGAACAAATTAGTGAAGATTTTGCCAGGAAAGAAGTAACCAAGGATATCACAAATTCGGTGAGTTGAATGAGTAAAACCTGACTATAGTAGTTGATCCGCTGTGAAAGTTTCAAGAATACCTAGAAATTTTCATAACCAAATTCTAAAAAATTTTCAGATCAACCAAGTGCTTCAAGCCAACAGTATCCCCTTGAACGATGTGAACCCTCCAGCAGTCACCTATACTCCACCCAAGATCACAATTGCTGCAGATGGAGCGAAATGCGAGGAAGCAACTAAAGATCAGGGATTCGTTATTGGGGAAACTATTTGGAAAGTTTGTGCTAAGAACAATGGAACATACAGTCAAGTTTTGTACAGTGTTCCTCTCAAAGTCCAGGTTACTGCCATCTCTGCAATCTATCAGAGTCAATGGGATACATTGGCATCGCAAGTGGAGGATAAGATGAGAGCCCTCAGAGGGTCAGATTTCAATGAAGCTACCGTCGTTACTGTTTCGAATTGATTCAATTTTGAGCTTTTTGAGATCTTTTGACTTTTAATGTGTTCGAGAAACCATATTAATCATGAATGAACGTTTTTATGACCAATACTGACATTCTGCTTTTTTTTCCATCTTCAAACAGTTACCTTCTCAGAAATGCAACATATTGTGACGTAAGCATACATTTCAAAAATTGAGGTGCGGACTATTTTCTTCCTCATTTTTTTCAAATTCAATATTTGGCTTGTCTTTTATTATTTATTTTGAAGTTTGGTATAAAAACATCTGCATCTGAATTCAGTTTTCTAGATTTTCCTTTAAAAAAGTCATTATGAGTTTCAAGTTGTATCTATTATTTATTCAACTGCCAGTAATGGTCTGGGCGTGTGCTTCGGATCTTGGAGGTAATTTCGATTGGATGTCATCTCATCTCTATAAATAGTCTTTCAGGGTCATCCTCTAAATCCGCCGAGTTCGGAATTTCATTTTTCGCCCCACTCGCCTACACGTATCCTCCTGATGGCGTAGATGTGTTTACTGGCTACGGGAGGCAATCGATGACTTTTGACATGGCCAATTCCACAGTCAAAAAAGATTTAGATTTAGCCGTGAGTTTCAGAGCATAGAGATCCATATCAGATCTTCTAAACCCTTAAAAATCTTTCCAGGTGGCCAAAGGTCTCACTGCTAATCAAATCTACTTGTACATTCCACCAACTATTGACTTCACATTTAAACCTCCACAAATTCAAATCACAGATGGGAACAAGTGTACGGCTGATAACACATACGTGGCAATCAAAGGAACCGTTATTTATAAATGTGCGGGAGGAGCAGCTCCAGTTACAGATGCACCGGGGGATCAGACAACTGTGGTAAAAAAATAGAAAAATGGAAGTGTAGTCTTAAATTGTTCATGTTTGCAGGAGGGATCCACAGAAACGACAGTGACAGACAGCACCACAACAGTAAGTTTAGGGCTCTCTCGGCTGGTTTTTCAGCGGAGTCATTATCTCTTTTTCAAAAAAAAAGGCTCCAATCGACCAATACTTTTCAGGGCCCAACCGCTGCTAGCCAGGCGACAACCCAATCTTCTGGATCTAAAATCAAGGGTTATCCATTCACCCAGACTATGACCGTTACCGCCACAGCCAGCCAAGCATTATTCGAAAATCAATGGAAACAAATTGCTCGATCCGTTCAACAAGCATTAGAAGCCAAAAAGTTATTGTTCAATGATGAGATTGAAGTTATATTGTTGTAGGTATTCTTTTTTTTCTAGGTTGTTTTTGACTTTTTCTACCTCATTCTTTCTTTTCTACCTCTTTCGTTATTTAAAAAAAAATCTCATTTCATCAGAATAGAAAACAAATTTTAAAAAAACTATGTACAATTCAACAAAAATAAAAGTTCAATCCGCTTCTTTTATCCACTATTTCCACGTGTTTTTCCGTTTTTCTCAAAACGATCCGAGAACTTTGCATGGACGATTTCATGAAACATTTCATAACAAGGACCAGAGTATCCTTTCACTTTTTGACGGAAATTTCCAGCGGCACACATTTGATTGAATACTCTGAAAATAATTGATAATTATCTTCTACGAAGTGTTAGATTAGAGCGCATTTGCATACCTTGTGATAAATCCAGAACATTTTGGACATGACCCGTCGAAGCAGTGGAATGCACAATCTTGTCTCAAGCATTTGTTGATTTGGAAAATATCCTGATTGGAATCAGAGACACATTTCAGGGCACAATCCATCAGTGTTGGACATTCTGAAACTTTCTTGTTTGTCCGAATGTTCTTGTTTTCTTGAACTTACCGTTCGAAGACTTCTCGCCTGACAAAATGTCAACAATTTGCAATTTCGAAGTCAAACACAACGGACAATCATTACACTCGTCCTGGCAACCAGTGGTAAAGATGCAACCGTAATCAGTGTACTGAAAAAAGATTTGGGTGTGTTCTCTTTCGAATTTGATAATTGATACCTTATCGATATCGTCGTACATTTGCGCAGAGATGTTCTTGCCGTCCACTAGTCGAGATAGAACGGGTAACTGCAAATTGATTGAGGCTTTGGACTTGGGAGGATTGTCGGGGGGAAATCGGGATCGGAATTTAGTTAGATCTAGAGTTAAATGAACGATGTAGTCTTGATCCGAATAACAAATTTAAATTTTGGTGACGGCCAATGAAAAAATTTGGGAAGATGGTTCAAAGCTTATTATTCGTGTTTTTTGGTCGTGTTTTTTTTAATTTCAAAAAGCTGGCTGAAGTCCAAAACAGCTCATTTACAGAAATGAACTCTTGAATTTTTTTTAAAGCTTGCTTACTTTTCTGGATTTATTGTGTTGGTCTAAAGAAACCAAGATTGTATAAAACTAACAAAATGATAAACTCCCTGAATATTGCAACTTTTCTCATCCCTTTGAGATTCTTTCACCGGTTTTTTGTTCTACCATTTTACATAGAACACTTTGAATAAATTCGGCGAAGTACCCCTTACAAGTTACATTGAATACTTTAAAAATAACAAAAACATCCATGTTAATTGTACTAGCGATCCGGTTTTCTAACTACTTGGCCAAACTAGATTCTTAAAGTAACATCATCCTAAAACCAGTGTTAAACAGGAAAAAATCAAAATTTCAATCGGACTAAAACCAACTGCTGGAAAAGTTTACCAATGTTCTTGAAGACTCAAAGTTGAGCTATCTTTTGAAGTCATTTGACTAAACAGGTGAACTCACATTGACACATTTTTTCTGAATCGAGCATTGTAACAAATCTCTACACTGCTTATTGATATTTGACATTCCCCAAGTGGCCGACACTGCCATGACCGAGAAAAGCAATAAAAAATCGGTTATCATACTTTTCCTGCAACATTTTTCAATTTGAAATTTTTTTAGTTTGAATTCCATCGATAAGAAGGGGACTACAATGAAGTAGATGACTTTCAGAGATCAATTTCAGCATTTTTCGAGTGAATCAGATGTTTTGAAAAGGAGTGAGGTGATAAGAAAAACGGACTAGAACGAAGTGTGAAGATGACAAAAAAGGTGTGAAATGGTTTCTTGATTTTTATGATAAAATTAGTGATAATGATGTTGGTTAGTGAACTTTTTGAAGAAGGGGTACAATGAAGTCTGAAGTGGGTTCAACGGAAAGCTTCATATCTCAATTATGAGTGGAGGTATCAAGAAATTATTAACTAACAAAATGTTGAACATGGAATGTTGCACATTTGCTAGTTGACAACTTTTTGCTAGCTCTTCTACCAGGCGAGATACGGAGCTTTGATTCAGAAAGGTCCGTTTTCCGCTCCCCTTGCAGACTACAAAGGCGCCTGGAATCTTGAAGAATTTTGCAAATTGAAAAAAGGAACTATTCGAAAATGAAATCAAAACAAATTGAAAAAACGGGCGGGGTGACCATTTGGAGTGTCCTTAATGAATTGATGTGTTTTTGAGAGGGGGTTTTCTTTTTTCATCGTTACACTTTGAAGAGATTCAGAAAAAAAGAGAAATAGATACTGTTTTTTGTGGTCGTTCGAGGTTTATTTTCTATCCTTTTTGTCTTGGTCAATACTAAGTGGTAATATGATATCGTTTCGGTTTTCTGATCAGTTTTTCTTTATTTTGGTGGGCGAAGTCTAGAATTTTTTTTCTAAAAGTAAGCTGGAATAAATGGGAACAGAAAAGTGATGGTTGTAGAGAGTACCGTAATTACAGCAATCCTATAGTAAACCTACAAAACCCATGATTACTGTAATGTGTTTGAAATGCATGAAGGGACCTTTTATATTATATTCAGTGAAAGCTAAACTAAAAACTTTGAATCCGAAGCTTAACCAAAACGATGTTTCTTCCCAAAAACAAAAAATTCGAGTCTAAAAGATCTTCATTTTTTGAACTTTCATACCAAAATCACAAGAATCATCCAAACCGTTGCACATTAATCTTTTGAAAAGAACAAGAAGTCCAGTCGCCCAAAAAATCTCGAGACAAGACAAGATACAAAAAAACAACAACAGCCGATTCGGATGTCTTCGAAAGAGAAAAATCAAGAAAAATGGACATATGTAATGTTATGCAAAAAAAGGGTTGAAAGATAGAAAAAAACGTTTGACGCGAAACGGGATATTGCATAACAACATTGTGGGAGGAGGGGAAGTGTTTTTGGTGGCAGAATCCTGTCTGATCATTATCATTAGAAGAGAGAAAAGAGGGAAGACATCTTGCACGCGTTTCACGCCTTTTACGGGAATCGCCCATGTGATTTTTAGAGGAAAGAGGAAGGGATTAATAACTTCCATAATGTTGAAGCTGGCTCTTGTTTGAATCAGTTTTTAAAAGCCTACAGATTACTGGATTTATGGAAAATTTCGGAAGTTCCACCGCTTTGGAGCTGAACTAGTGAACAACACGAGTAACTGGATAGTAACTTTTTCCATAATGAAATTAGTTTTTAGGATAACAAAGACTACATAGGATTCAAATAATTCGGAAACTATTCCTCCAACATCTTCTAACTCTAGGACTACAACAAACAAAATAACACAGCCTTATCTGATGAATCTAACCTTTGGTAACCACGATTCGTCATTTAAAAAGATGGAAATCCGCAGAAATTGAAAAAGGGAGAAGATCTAACTTCAGAAAAGATGTAGGCTATAAATGGCATTTGAATTCTCTAACTTCAGAAACATGAACACTTGAATTTTCATGTCAAGAATTATCAAGAAATCAGAATGCGGAACCCATGCCTTCTGATTTCATCTCTACGTTGTTTTCAACGTTTCGAACGAGACAAACCCGTAAGAATTCGTTTACTTATTTACAGTTGTGTGTAGTTTGATCTTGTCTAAATAGCCATTTCATTTTCAAGGTTGATCAAATCAAGAGGTCTGTCTCTGATTTCGGATGTAATCTTCCTTGTGTGTGTGTATTGGGTTCAAAACGAATGGAGTGGGAGAGGAATTGAAAAGTCAAAAGGCAGGAGTTACGGGAAGTGGGTTTGAAACCTGTAAATGGTCAACTTGAGAAATCAAGTCAGGAGCTGAAAGTGTATGTCTACTGCAAGAGTCATTGCCGTGCTGAATTTGATCGTTTTCAGTCAGCTCTCAAAAATTTAAAATGAAAAACAAGAACAAACTTTCGAATGACAAGAATTTTGATCCGACTAGATCCGAGAAAACTTTGCGGTGGTCCTTCGTCGACCCAACTGAACCAAATGGGTCCAAATTGGCATTCATCTTTATATTAGAGATTCTAAGATCCAATCCTTCTTTTCCGACCATACTGGGCTCCTCAAGATCCTACATTTACTCTATAGATTCAGCCTACTTTCATCCAAAACCCGGACTACATTTTACTCCTCTTTTTCCAGACTATATTGTACTCCTTTCCCTTCCCTTTTCTCTTTCTACATTTTATTTCCAGACAATCAAAACTCATGCACTAACAACCCCGGAAAAAGAGCAAGAATCATGACCAAACGTGCTCTCTCTCTCTTGCTCGTCATTATTATCATCACTTACCTGATAAGCGGAGGGAAAAACGATAAAAACGATTGGGGAGGGTTCTCTCTTCACTTTCATGTTTCAAAAAGTTTCAGTATAAAAGCGAAAGATACTATTGTCTGAAATCAGATCAAACTCAAATTTGACCTAATCAAAATGGCAAAACTTTTTCTTGCTCTTCTAATTTGTCTGACGTCTTCTACTGGAGTCTTGAGTCAATTCACTGATTCATGTACTTCTGATGTTTATGCATCAATCAAGCAATGTTATGTCACCTATATGGCTGGCTATAATCTTACAATGACTGATACAATCCCAGAATATTGGAACTTCCATTTCGCCAGAAGAGACTTGTTGGATGCTGATGGTCTTCATATTCAACCTTATGTTTGCCAGTGAGTTTTGAGTTAGAAATTTTCGGAAAATTTATGTCAGAATCTTGAAAAATCATAAGTTTTTCAATAGGTGAGAATCGTGATAAATTCGTAAACAGAATGAAAAAATCTGAAAAGTTTGAATTTTTTTCAAAGTTTTCAAGTACATTTGGATGAGAATTCACGATAGAAAAGCACTTTATGTAGCTAGAAACGTCTGAAATTTCATGAAAAGCCACTCAAAACTTCTAAATATTTGAAAAAAAACTTTCCAACTTTTTTCTCTGACAACTTTTTCAATGCTTTGCAAATCCGAATCAATTTGACAGAAACGTTTCAAATTTCTAATTTTCAGACTCGGAAACGCTTTGAGCGACTGTTTGGCTCCATACTCTTGCATGGGACCAAACGCCTACATGAACATGAACGCCGCCAATGCCACCGAAGCCATGGATTACTGGATTGATTTGGCTGTCACTCAATACCAATGTGGAGCCGGATACAATTGTAAGTTTACCAAAGAGAACTGGTTTAAATTACAGCACATTTTTAGTGACAATGACCGAATTCTACTGCATGGCCTTCTGCCGTGATCGTTATCAGCCGAATATCGATCAGTGCGATGCTCAAGCCGCCATTGATATTGGAAATGGAATGGATCCATGCGCGTAAGTTCGAAAATCCCGATTTCCATACTATTCACCTCCATTTCAGTGCCCAACAAAAAGACTTCAACTGCCAAGCTACCGTCTACCGTAACTGCTGTGATTGGAATGCCGGAGTCTATATTTGCAACGTCGATATGGCCGGATCGAAGGCAGTGAATCCAGCTTGCGTCAACGCTGGCTTGATCACGTGTCCAGCGCCAAGATAACTTTCATTTTAATGAATTGAAAGCTTTGAGCTAAAAATAAAGGGTTTTTATAACAATAGCGGTGAAAAATAGGAAACGAAAAAGCAGGAGAAACAACAACATAAACAGGAAATGAAGAACAAGAAAAAGAGGGAATAACAATAAAAAGCTAATCTTCATCACTATAATTTCCGGTATCAATCTCGTCATCGTCTCCCATATCCATTTGCTCATCCTCGTCTTCTCCTTTCACTTCACTCTTTCCTGGATATCCATATCCCGAATCGGCGAACTTGTCCGAATCGAAATTCTTTCCGTCGAAACGTTCGCGAGCCTCTTTTCGGTCACGGGCGGTCATCTTCTCTTTGACAGCATCAGACATTGTCTTTTGACGATCGGAGACCGCGTTGAACAGTTGGACGACTCCTCTGAAAAAAGAATAGGTTTTTGTGTCATTTTCAGTTATTTTTGGGAACTTTTTAAAGCTGATTTCGGGATTCTGAGGGGCTGAACGAGTAAGAATTGGCTAGGTGTACGTAATAGGAAGCACCTTCGCTTCCTCCGCTTTCCCATTATTACATTTGGGGAAAGCAATTTGTCGTGAATTTTTGAATAGTGATAGCCTGACCTCACTGTTCGGTGCAGTATTAACCATTTGCGATCTTTTGATTAACCATTTGCTATCTTCCTTTGCTTATAGGCAAAGAGACAATTGTATATTGCGTTCCGTTACGCTCACAGTTCTCTCAAGCAGCGAACGAACGGAACCGTGACAAAACCCATGGGAAATGCGTGTGCGCTTTTAAACAATTGTGAAACGTTCTCACACATGACATAACTTGGACAATTTTATGGTAAAGGGACTTTGTATTGACTCTGTAAGCCTACTGAAGTACACATATTGTTTCTCCTCCATTTACTCGGTTTCAATCTCCATTCCCTTTCGTTTCCATAACTCACTTTGTTGCAATTCGTCTCAAATTCCTCTCCTTCTCTCTATCGGTGGTGATATCCGGTTTGACCATTGCCAATTTTATACGATACTCTTTGACGCTGTGCTTCAGACTCGCTTCTTTTCGTGTCAACTTTTTGATCACCTTCTTTTTTCTCTGAAAACAAAAAACTGAGTTCGAATAAAAATATAAAATGGAAACTTACCCTTTGAATAGCTGGGAATGCTACTGTCTCATCTGGATCTCCATTGCCGGCATCCGAATGCGATGGACCTTCTTCTCCACTGTTGTCGCCTGCAAAATAAAAGTTGTTCATAATTTTAAGCTGATTAAGGTTGAGTGGAAGTTTATACTCATGTTGAAACTTTTGCACAAATTTCGAAAAAACTGTGAGAGTATTTTTAAAGTTCCTTATCAAATTTCTTCCGTTTCAACACATTCAAATGCGTAAAAAGACAGAAATACTTTTGTTTTAATTTTCTCTCAGAATAACTTGAACATATCTGGCAGTTTTCCGCTTGAAAACAATCGAACAAGTTGTATTTCTTCGATACTCACCCGATGACATCTCCTCTCGCTCATTATCATCGTCCGAGTCTTCTGTGACGACTAATCGATCGCGACTTTTTGTTGACATTATCTGTAATTATTGATTTTATAGTTTTTGAAAAAAAAATCGAAGAAAAACGGATAGAAAACGCGAAAATCGCGCTGGAGAAAACCTAAAATTGTTCGAAAAAATGATATGGCCGAGCCGATGCACTCTCGCGTGAACTAGTCCCCCTTACCCAAAAGAGCGGTAGTTCAAATCGACGCACTGCAAATTTCGCAATTTTAAGTTTCCGCGCTGAATTCCTTGAGAATTAGCTGTATACAAGAATGAAATGCATCACTTGATTGATAACAATATTTTCTTTACCTCTACATCTTTTAATTGAAACCATTATTAGAAGAAGATATCGCGAAAGTTGAATTAATGATCATGAAATAGCTCTACTAAAATACAAGAGTAAAAAGAAAGTAAAGATCGACTAGAAAGAAGAAAATTGAATACCCATAGCAAAAGACAACAAGGTTGATTCAGGGATCACAGAGGAATCGAGATTGTTTAAGAAGTTTAAGAGTTGGCTTTGCTCAACAAGAACAACATCAATGGCTTCAGTGGAATCTCGCTTTTGTTTAGGATTTTGATTCTCCGGAGCATCTCCATCCACATCAACAATCACAATCATCTGCGAGTCATCAGTAAGTCCAGGGTTCATGTAGCAGAGTTTGGTCTCTTTCACAACTTTCTGTGCCACGTATCCCGTTTCTTCACGCAATTCCCTCAATGCTGCCTGTTGCACTGTTTCTCCTTCATCGACAAGTCCAGCTGGGATCTCGATTGTGAACTTTCCACATGGGATACGGAACTGCTTGACCAAAAGAATGTAGACTTTTCCTTGCTTGTGAACTCGAGCCAAAATGCTGACTCCGTCTGCAGGAGCTCCAGGTGGACGAGTTTTACGGTGAATTGACTCCCACATCTGGAAAACAAAAAGGGAATAGTGAAGTGAATTACATCAAAAAATTCCGTGCCTCATGCTGGAATCGAACCAGCGACCTTCTGTTTACTAGACAGACGCTCTGCCACTGAGCCAATGAGGCGGTGATCGGAAGGGGTTAAGAGGGCGTAGAGAAAACGGAGGCGGCACAGAAGGCAGTTCTGGTTGGCAACGACCCAGATTTTACAAAATTCCACAACTTACTCCAGATTTTCCGTCTTTTGTTGTGAATGGAATTTTTCGAGTTTCCGTCCATTTTCCATTAGCCACCACCACAGGAGTCCCCAAGACATATGGACATTGTTGAGCTTGGTTGGGTACTGTAGCGTTTTCAGTAGCTGTTGAAGCCGTGGATCCATTAGAAGACGTCACCATGCCTATCGAATCAAGAGCTTGAGAAGTGATTTCTAGACTTGATGAATAAGTGAAAAAAGGAAAAAGTGGACGTGGCAAGGTCAAACGCGGGAAATTCTTTCTTAGTTCCTTACTGTTAGAAATTTCGCGACGTGTATTTATACAAAAAACTGAACAATGCCGTGGGAATTTGAGATTTTCAGAAAGAAGAAAGCTGCAGAAAAGATTAAAAATTCAAACACCAGTTTTATTCAGGAAAGGAATATCACATTTATGATACCTAAAATCAGGTTAGATATGCATTCAATAACAAAAAAAGTTGGCAAGAACAATTAAATACTGGAAAATTGAACTCCCATGGCATAGGCTAACAATGTGGCTTCAGCGACCACTACAGAAGTATCCAGATTATTGATATAGTTCATAAGCTGGGATTGTTCCACTAACAAGACTTCAATGGCTTCATCAGATTCCAACATTTGAACCGGACTCAAGTTTTCTGGAGCATCTCCATCAACATTGAGGACCACTAGGCATTGCGAATCATCAGTAAGTCCTGGGTCAAGAAAGCATAGTTTTGTTCTGGAAGAGTTTTTATCAGATGGAAATTCTAGGCCATGACTTACTCCATTACAACGTTTCCATTCACATAGCCCGTCTCTTCTTTGAGCTCCCGAAGAGCTGCTTCTTGAACGGACTCATTTTCATCGATAAGACCTGCTGGGAATTCCAAACTCAACTTTCCGCATGGGATACGGTATTGCTTGACGAGAATCACAAAAATTTTTCCTCCTTTTTTAACTCGGGCGATAATGGAGACACCGTCAGCTGGGGCATTAGCAGGCTTGGTGTTGCGGTGCGCGGATTCCCAGACCTAAAATAATATGAGAATGAAACTCCCTATAAGAAGGAAAACATACTCCTTTTGATCCATTTTTCGGCTGGAACCCAACTCGTCTCGCTTGCATCCATCTTCCACTCCACACCACTTCTGGATTTGTCAGTTCGTATGGGCAGTTTGGTGGAGTCACCGTAGAATTGTTATCGTTGGAGGCCATTCTGAAAACCTTGAATTAAAAAAGTCAAAGAACGTCATGCTATAACGTAGGACAAGCGTAGGCAATGAGAATTGTCATTTGGAAAAGTGTCATCATATTGGAACATGTCTGGAAAAGGATAATGACTCAGACCAAGAGAGTGAGTAGTATAAGATGTGCTGTCGTAAACCCACAACGTGACATCTTTTCTGACCTATCTTTCAAATTACTGTGAAATTAGTAATAGTTGTGCAAGGAATTCAAATTTTTATTTTCGCGGGCCATTTTTGCCATTTTAAGCCATTTTTGATTTTACGCAGTGCAAAGTGAAAGTCGGCGGACTACCCGCGAAAAGAAACATTTGAATTCCTTGCACAACTGTTATTAATTTGACAGTATACAGTAAGATAAGACTAGTTCATGTTCCTATACTAATCGATATTCAAACCTCACACGGTCTGAGATTTCATGATTCTATTAATAAAAATTGAGCTAGATTAGAAGGGCAAACAAACCAAAAAAGGATGTAGTTCAAATAAATGGTCATATGGCTTATTGGATATTTAGACGTACAATGGCAAAGTGCCAAAAGACCAAAGTTTAAATGAGAGGGATACAATGTATCTGGTGATACTATTTTCATAAACCTAGGTGAATAATCTAGTGAACGATCTAGACGATCGTAAATAAACATTCAAACATTCAAACATAATCAGTGCCATTATCATCACTATCAAATCGAGCTCTGAATTTCAAGTAGATTTAGATTTTAAGGTTCTTTGATAGCACCGGAACCCTCTGATAGCATATGGTTAGAGCGCAGAGAAACCAGACACTCTCGCTTCTCTGCGCTCTCCCCAGAACTTGCCGAGTTTTCGAGGCACATATCCTAGAGACCAGAAAAGAAAAGTAAAAGCTTTCAAGCACCAATAGAGCTGAAATTGTAAGCTTTATCTAATGAGCTTGATAGTATTCTACGAAGAACAGGAGGTTTAATCGATAAGCACAAAATCTACAGTAACCCTCAAAGAATGCGAAAACGTACAAACACGAATGTGTTTCCGTGTGTAGTTTTTGTGCATGTTCCTATAATCTTTAACCGAAACTAAACCCCACCCTTCCGTTTTTCGAAACTTCTAGTAACATTTTCATTGATGCGGTTCTGTGCTCACCTGGCACCACCATCCGGCCACCCAACAACACCGTGTCTTGTGATTCATATCTGAGAAAATTCGGAAAATGTTAATCCGGAACACACAACACCTACGACCTAGAATTTCGTAAAGAAGAAACTAACGTCAAAAAGACTCGGGACGACGTTATCAGTGCTCTCTCTCTCAAAAAAAGGGATTAACACCATCTCTCTCGGAACTGATAAAAAAGGTGACAATTCCTGTTGACATCTCTTAAGGCCTTTTTGCGTACATTTCTCAATTTGGGCCTTCCCGGAAGCGGGGCTGAATAGTTTTCCCCTTTTTAATTTTTTGAATTTTTTCCTAAGTTGAGTTCCATTTATTTGACCAGCTGTTTGGGTTTGGCTTCACACCTTTTTTTGCTCCTCCCCTCTCTTTTCTCCCTTATTTTCAAGATTCAAACTTCGCAAATAGCCTCTTTCCCAAACAAAAACTTTTCAGTTTTGAACCCGCCATGAATCTTTACGTGCTCCTTTTCCTTCCTTTTTTGGTTTTGGCTCAAGAGCACATTCCATTCTCTGGAACCAATGGACGAATCTATTCACCCAATTATCCAGGAGATTATGATAATAATGCGAACATTGCGTACACAATTACAGTACCCACTGGAAACTACATTCATTTGACTTTTTTGGATTTCATGACCGAGGATTCATATGATGTGTTGCAGATTGAAAAGTGAGTTTTTGAGTTTTCAAAAATGAGAAATTAGGCGGTAGTTCACCATGATTACAAGGTTGATGAAGGGCTGCATTTTAACTCGTTTCTGGAATCTTTCAAAAACAATGTTCAAGCTCCTTCTCTGTGTAGTTCTGGTAAACCCGACTATTCAGAAACGCTCAACTCGAAAGTAGAAGATGTTAAGATTGTTTTTAACTTTTCAAAAAGTATCAGAAAATGGTGGAACTTCATTCAAGTTCACGGGGTCCGAACGAAATATTTTCAGCCCAAAAAACTCCCGAAAACTTCTAGAATCAACTCACCCATTTTCAGCTACACCAATGTCTCCGGAGACCAAACTGGTTATTCAATTGATATTCAAGGATCACAAGTCACTTTAATCTTCACAAGTGACCTCACCACAACTTTCCGTGGATTCGCAATTCAATACCAAATGGTGCCATTTGGAACTGTTTTCATGCCAACAAACACTTGTTCCAGTGTAATTTCAAATGGGGCTTATGGTATTATCACATCGCCAAATTATCCAATGAACTATCCAGATAACAAGGCTTGCGCTTTCTTGATCAATGCGGATCCAGGTCATTTGTAAGTTTAAGATTTATTCAGAAAATGGTCATTGTTGACCTGACACCAAATGTCAAACTTTATATGTTTACTCGTGAACATTTCACTCTTTCACACAAATAAGGTCATAAAATTTGAAAAAATTTCAATTTCAAAGCAATAAATTTTGAAATACCACAACATTTTGTTAGGCTAGGAGAGGGTGAAATTGTGTCTTGTAATCTCTATAATCCGGCCCATCTATGACTCATTTCATTGCAGAATTAACCTACAATTCTTGGCGTTCAACACGGAAGATGGGTATGATACACTATCAATTTATGATGGGCTTAACACTTCGGCAGCACTTCTTGGAACGTAAGTGGTCCTGATAGATTCAAGTCTATTTTGAAGGATTTTCAGATATTCCGGAAACAAGATTCCAGCTCAGATTACCTCATCTAGCAACAGTCTGTATCTATACTTCTCTTCAGACTTGGTCAAAAACTTCTCCGGATTCTCCGGACTCTACACATCATTTGTGTCGAACGAGTTCAAGCGAGGAGTATTGCCACAGGTAAAAAGAGCACGTGCAAGCAAGAGACGCAGACACAGTTTTTTCAGTCCTACACCACCTTATCCACCCTTCAACGCGATGCCAATCTCCTCAAATGGCTCAAAAACAAGAAGAACAATATTCTTCCAAAACCACAGTAGTGTTTAGTCCCTTCTCACACAATAAATATGTTCATGTTTTCGTTTGGGTGGGGTTATCTCTTCACAGTCAAAATACAAAATGAAAAAAACAAGCTTTTGGAAAAAAGTGAAAATTGGAAAAGAAAATTATGCGGAAAAAAGAGAAGAAAGTGGAGGAAAGGTGATAAGGGAAAGTTGCGTAGGATGATAAAAAGGGCAAGAAGAGGGAAAGTGGAAAAAAACATTGGAAAATAGGGAAACGAGTTTTGAAAAAATAGGAAATTCAAGGTCATTGAAACTGAAATTTCGAAAGAAAAAAATGAAGAAAATGATAGAGCTTCTACTTTTCCGAACGTTGGCATTGTCTCGTGACTTTTTGTTTGGGTGAATGACGCTTTGGTTTATTTTCATTCAAGAGCTTTAAGAAAGCGTGCTTCATTTTTCATAAAGCCATGCCACAGGTTCCAAAAGTTATTTCAGGGTGCCCTTCTATTACAGATTAACTTTGAATGCGTCTTGATCGAGGGGGCGCTAGACCGTGCCATATTCCTTTTGTCTGTTTTTCTATTTTTTTCTGAAACTCACGGAAAGTGCTTTTGTATTACAGGTCACAATCGAAATAATCTTTTTGAGACTACTATCATTATTATGCGCCTGTAACTATGTTTCGAGACTTCCAGTTCTTGCCAAACCAAAAAAAACAAGCCTGCCATCATTATCTATGAATAATTGGCATCTCTTTTTCCGTGTATTCCAACTATATATTTTCACCGCCCGTGGTGGTAAATAGATATATTTATAATCAGAGATAGATACCAAGAAGCTGCTTCACTTCACTAGAGGTGAAGAGAAATAGAGAGACATAGAGAATGGGCGGGAAGGAAAAAACAGAAGGAGAAGACGAAAAAAAGAAGTTGTTAGGCTATTAGACTAAAACATACTAGACCTATTGGCGACAATCAGAAAAAAAAAGAAGAAGTGGAGGAGAATGTGGACCTTCAACAAGATAGTGATTCCACCTCCGAGACATTCTGGAGGCGATGGAGTAAGGAAGAGGAAGAATGTTAACCAGGATCGTGTAGAGGTGAGCGAATGATTTTCAGAACTTTTAAAATTGATTCTCATTTCTGATGGTTACTCGTTTCTCAGTTACTGATCTATTGTTTTTGACTCTAGGACCTTCGTCGGTTTCCATTTCTTATCCTCCTTTTAGATTGGTCTATTTATTCCAATAGTTCCAAGGCTTATTTTTTGATTCCAAATGTTAATTTTTGATCGATTCGTGAGCTTCGTGAGGAGCTTTTTTTTTAGTATGAACGTTTTTCTATTCCAACTTACATGTATTGCTTCCCAAGTGTCACCCCTGGAATCCATCGGGTCTAGGTTCAAAAGTTAGACCCCCCGAGGGGTAGAACTTTGGCGGAGTTCATTTTTTGAAAAGCGGCCTATTTCCAGATTTATTGATTTTTTTGTATTTTGCAAAAATTTTGGGTTTTTTGACCGTAACTCGGTCAATTTTGAAGATTTTTAGAAAGTTAAAAAACGAAAATGAAGAACTCAATAGGATCTTATTTTTTGCTAAACTGAACGTTTTAGCCAAAAAACGATAAAAGGACCAAAACGGACCCCAAAGTGGAATCGAAAAAATGAGCGCCGATTCGTTTTTTTCTAATTGTGCCCATTCGATTCAGCGTAAAAAATGAGGCAGAACCTTATTTTTACTTTTCCCAAGTTATTGTCATTTTCGAAAGAAAAATTCGATTTTTTAGTTGAAAATGACTTCTTTGGCTTGGATCAGGTAGATTTGATCAATTTTTGATGGATCCAGAGGTTATTATGGCCTGAAAATGTTTTTTCTGTGTGATCTAAATCATAATATACCATTTCCCATCAAAATATTCGAGTTTTAAAAATTTAATTTTTTTCAAAAAAATTTGGAAACTTTTTTCAACAAATTTCCCAAAACTTCAAAACTCGAATATTTTGATGGGAAGTGGTATATTATAATTTAGATCACACAGAAAAAACATTTTCAGACCATAACAATCCCTGGATCGATCAAAAATTGATCAAATCTACCTAATCCAAGCCAAAGAAGTCATTTTCAACTAAAAAATAGAATTTTTCTTTCGAAAATGACAATAACTTGAGAAAAGTAAAAATGAGGTTCTGCCTCGTTTTTTACGCTGAATCGAATGGGCACAATTAGAAAAAAACGAATCGGCGCTCATTTTTTCGATTCCACTTTGGGGTCCGTTTTGGTCCTTTTATCGTTTTTTGGCTAAAACGTTCAGTTTAGCAAAAAATAAGATCCTATTGAGTTCTACATTTTCGTTTTTTAACTTTCTGAAAATCTTCAAAATTGACCGAGTTACGGTCAAAAAACCCAAAATTTTTGCAAAATACAAAAAAATCAATAAATCTGGAAATAGGCCGCTTTTCAAAAAATGAACTCCGCCAAAGTTCTACCCCTCGGGGAGTCTAACTTTTGAACCTAGACCCGATGGATTCCAGGGGTGACACTTGGGAAGCAATACATGTTAAGCTTACCGTACCCTACAATTGGCTCTCAATACTGTCCCACTAGGACGTCTAAAGCTCAACAATTATTCAATATTCCTATTCATTTTTCCATGCATATTCTCTTCACAAATCTTGTCCACATTTTCAAATTTCTTCTCTCAATGTCTGATTCATTTCCAATTGACTACCTAATTGCCAATGGCTTTTGTCAGTGTATCGGAACTCGTTTTTTCTCACTCTTAATGTCGCAACACACACTCACACATGAAGCTAGATAACAATCTCGAGATAGTAGTTCAAAAGTGAAATGAGCGTGTGTCTGTTGAAGAATGAAAGAGAATTTGTACTTGAAGTTGAAAAGCGAATTCCATTGAATTCATAGTCAGAATTGGAGAAATGATGGGGATAGGAAAAAGTGGAAATATGTCGACAACAATGAATTAAAATTATATTTTTTGATGCATGATTATCGTGTAAACTTCGGAAGAAACAATGGGTATTCTACGAGAATTGATTTTCTTTCATCTGAAAGTAAACTGTAGAATTCGAAACATGCAGCAAGCGCGCTCCATGGTCACGCGTCAGAGAGCAAAGACGCAGAGACCCGAGAGGGAAAATTAATTATTTCCATCAATTTCTTGTGAGTTTCGCTTGCTTTTTCGCAGTTTTTCTTCACATTTTCTTTATTTATACTTCGGGAACTACTATTTTCATCGATTTATTAACATATTTTAGCAAAAAAAACCATTCAAAATGGCGGATAACGACAGGAAAAGAAAATATCAGCACTGGAATCAAAAGTAAGTGTTTCTCACACTTGTTTTGCGTATTTAAAGTTATCCGTTCCCATTGATTTCTCCTTCAGAGTAAAACAAAAGTCTGTGGAAGCCGGTGTAACTGGGCTCTTCTTCTCCTGCGAAGGGCACGAGAAACAGGCGCTTCAAGAAGCCTACAGCATTATCGACGAGCTCCTTGAAGACCCAACTCTTTCCACGTCATCTGAGCCTGCTCCAGAATCTTCTCAACCCTCAGAAGCTCCTTCAAAACCAGAAGGCGCCGATGATTCAGATGAGGATATCGCTGACGCTTTGAAGAAAGCTTGTGACGATCAGAGACAAGCAAAACCAGGAAAAGGTGTGAAAAAGGAGCGAAGGTGTATTCAAAGACCGACTGGAGTCAAAAATTGCATTTTTGTCAGTGTGAAAAACGCGAAAATTGAGCTGTTAGCCGAGAAAATGGTCGATATGGCACAGAAAACTCCACGATGCCGATATCTTCAGAGGGTTTACCCGGTCGAGCACACAATGGCAGTGGATTTGTCGAAGATGAATGAAGTATTAATGAAAGTGCGATAATAATTCCAAAAGATGTTTCAAAATTATCCTTTTGTTTCAGGTGATTTCGGACACTCTCAAGCCTGGCGCCGATGGAGAACTTCCCACGTATTCTGTGGAATTCAAGGCGCGAAACAACGATTCTGTAGCAAAAAAATCGGTTCTTCAAATGGTCGATGACGGTATTTGTGCATTGGCGCCGGCTGCCAGAGTCAATCTAAACCGTTAGTTTTCCTTCTGTTGAAGGGCTTCAGCATCATTTCAATTTTCAGATGCCGACGTAACATTCTTCGTCCAAGTATCCCGTACAACAATTATGGTCGGAGTTTGTCGGAAGTTCTACGATCGCCGAAAGTATAGTCTTCGTCCTGTGAAAGCCGACCCTCCTACCGAAGCGACCGTCGCGGCCACCACTGCCGAATGACCCGACCCGTCTCTTCCGCTGTCTCCTTTACGCCCTCTTTCCCCTTCCCGATCACCGCCTCATTGGCTCAGTGGCAGAGCGTCTGTCTAGTAAACAGAAGGTCGCTGGTTCGATTCCAGCATGAGGCACCGAATCTTTTTGTTGTTTTTTCTTTTTATTTTTGTTATAGAGATTTATTGTCACTTTAAAGTTTTTATCCCTAAATTCAATTGTAGTTACTTCTATTAGCTCGAAAAAAAAACGTTTTTTTAAATTACACCCGGTGTATCACTTTTCACAAGATGACGTGTCTACAATAGGTCGACCCTTGCTCGTTTGTGCGTTCCGTTTCCATGCTCATGATCAGGAGGCAAAAGGCGACGAAAGGCAAAAAAAAACGTGAGGAGAACCCGAAAAATCCAGCTCATTTCCCTGTCGTTTTCCCTATGCACTCTGTCAAAATGAACACTATTTCTGTGTGCCTATTCTGCTTCCAAGTTGTCAAACAAACCGAGTAGTTACACGCAACCAGCGCAGGAAAGAGAGAAAATGTGGGAGGGAGAGAGAGAGAAAGGGAGCACACTGTGTGGGACAAGAATGAGCAAAACCTTATTGTATGCAATATATATTCCCAAGGTTTTCTCGGTTTCTGTTTCCGGATGTTCGTGTGGGTTTTTGTGTGAAGTCTAGAGCGTTTCAGGTGGTTTTTGAGTTTGAAAGATGTTTATATTTCAAGTTTTGTAGTTTCATGACTCATCAAGTTGATCCATTTAATAGTATTAGAACACACAGGACCTTCAATTTGCAATGTTTCAATTTCGGATAAAGTAACCTATATAGAGCTCGTATCTTATGAGAACAGAATACGTCATTTTCATACCTCACGATCAGCCCCACGCAAACATTTGTGATGAGCGTGACAACTAGTCGGGAAGCAGTCTTCTTGTACAAAAGAAAACTTTAAAAGTATCAAAAAACTGATCTTAAAATATAATTATTTTTTTTTCTAAAAAAACCCCTCACCTAGATCCTGTTATGTATGATTTTACTTTGAGTCCAATTTTACCGCCGTCATTTCATTTCTATCCGAATGGTTCTAAATAATTCTCGAATACAAAGTTTAGTCCGGCCTTGTAGGTATTCTCGATATAAAGCTTTGACTTCGTCTCCTCATCACCGAAAGATTTTTACAAACGTATCTTCTTTCAACCTAGAACGTGCCCTTAACAAAATATGTGCCTTTCTATTACAGAAAACTTCTAGAATCTTATCAAAAACTAGACCTCCTATCCATTTTGATAATCAAATATCATGCAAAAATAATTATATCTGAATGCCAAATTGATTTATGATACACTACAGACATTTTTTGTCCTTCATCTTCTTCTTCTTCTTGTTTTCATTGGGCTTCTTCTTCTTCTTCATCTTCCTATTCGCCTTCGTCTTCTCCTTCCTCATCGTTTTTTCTTCTTTCTTCTCCTTCTCCCTATCATCATCTTCCGTTTTTTTTTTATTTCTTCCCCCCATCTCCATTCGACCACTAGCCACCTAGTATTTACGTAGTGTGTATGTTTGTTTTCCAGAAAATTTGGGAGAAGAAAATCCTTGTGTATATACTATTATATTTTTATCTTCGTTTTTTTTTCATTTCGGATGTTTTTTGGAAATTTTGTAGGATCTCTTCACTTCCTTATTCCTCTAGATCAGAGATTGGGGATTAGGATTCGAGATCAGGCCCAAAGTATACCAATTGTTCCTAATGTGACCTTATCAAAAGTCACATAACCACTTATTTTTCAAATCCCAAAAAAACATTTCCTTTCAAAAGTAATCCTTTAGGATTAACCCTTCCCCTCACATGCTTCCAAATTTCCGTTGAAAGATCATAAGGTGTTTTGAGTTTTCCATAGCAACGACCTAGAGTAGGGCTCTCGTCACATTTTGTTTTCACATTTTTTAACTATGAAAATATGCTTTTCGTTATCCATTTTGACTTTTTTTCTCAAATTTGAAGCTCATTTTTTAACAATTCTGAAAATCTAGAATGTTCTAAACCTTCTGGTACCTCTAATAGGTAGACATATATTCTCAGGATCCATGTCTTAAGATCAAAGTTTTTATTCGTCAAAACCAAAAAATGTTTGTCACTTGTCACTTTACGAAACACGAAATACGAATAATAAATGGGGCTTGAAGAAGAAAGAAAGTTTGAAGCTCTTTTTGTTTGAGACAAAAGTTGAGACAAAAAAACGGAGATGGGGTGAGAAGATTTGTGTTTGTTTTTGTGACCAAGTGGAAGATATCGTGTCAAAAAGCGGCTCTTTTTGAAGTTCAGAAAAAGTTTTTTAGTTTTATTTGGATAGCAAGATGGAGTTCAGTATAATTTTAGTCGCAATTTTAGAGAGATTTTTGGCCTAACAAGCCACTCCAGTTTCTTGTAAGTTTCCTTTCTATCAGAATGTTCAAAAAATCTAAAGTTTCAGGTTTCATCATTAAAAGTGTTTTCCTTTTGTTTTCTGGTAAGAATTAGAGTTTCCAAAGTTCAAGTGGTTCAATATGAAAATGTTCGTTCATAGACGAACAGGAAAAGAAAGTTCAGTGTCAAGTACAGCTGTAGTCCATAATGCATTCTACCGTAACCCTGAAAGGAACACTTAGTCATTAGGGACTAGAGATATGTTCCAAGAGATTTCCGAACCCTAACATTTCTCGGTTATGTGATCAAAGATTTCCGAAACCCGATTCTATAAGCTCTGAAAAAAAAACGAATTTTGAAATCCTAATCCGGGACAAGTCTAGTAGAGCGTGCTTACTTATGGGCGGTCACTGACCTGAGGTCAGTATGAATACGTTAAAACTGATAGTTACCCATTGACAGTAACTCTGAAACAAACATTGAGTCATCTGAAACTAAAAGTTCCTTCATCTCTGTAGGAACACATTCTTCAGTCCTCAAAACCACTATCTATACAAAGTTCTCTTTCCTCCGACCAACTGCATTCCTCCCTTTTTAAAGCCTTTCAAATGTCAACTACCATCCATCTCCCCAGTGTCACGCACTCCGTTCCAGAAACAACCCCCCCCCCCCCCCCCCCCCCCTATAGAGCACCTCTTCTAATCCCACATGAAATGGAATGGGAAAAAAGAGAAATCAAAAAGAGAACCCCTTCTTCTTTCTCCGTTCTCCTCTTCTCTAAACCACCCTTTTCCACTTTGCTTCTTCTTCTTTCTCCTTTTTTGCTTTTTCTCTTTTTTTCCAATTTCTGTCTTTGCGTCTGTGTTTCCAATGTCCTTACTTATTCTCAGATATCGAATGTAGAGCATTCATTTTTTCTCTTTTTTGTCCTTTACTAGTTAGCCCTCCCTACTTATTATTTCTCTTTGACATGCTTAGTATTCGTGTTTTTTCTTTCCCTTCCTTTTCCCCTTTTTTCGTCAGGGAAACGAAGAAAAAAAAGAAAACCACGACACATATAATTTTGTGTGTGTGTGTCCGTACGTCCGTCGTTTTTTTTCTTCTGCTCCGTCCTTCGTCGTTTCTGCTCATACTCATATTCTATTTCCCCTTCTCAAAGCTCACGCCTGTTTTTGCTCATTTTTTGTGGTTTTTTATGGGAAGCCTTCTGATTCATACGGATTGGGCAGAAGAATTAGAAGGCCCAAAATTGGAAAAGTTCAAAAGTTTAGCTTGGTGGAATCGCGCTCTAGAGAACTTTGTATTTGGTCCGCGAACTGAAGTGTTCGCTGATGCTGACCAAAATTGGAAAATTTTCTCTGATTCTAGGCCGTCAATTTCAGCCAAATCAAAGAGAAAAAAGTTCAGTTGGTCAAGGTTAAGAACCCTACACTTCCTACGTCTATTTTTGACACACTATCTTCCTCATCTTCTGTAGAAATACCAACAAGGTCACACTATTTTCTTTTGCATCGGGTGATTTTTTTCTCATTTTTACGAATGATGTTCCACAGGACTTTGGCTGATTTGGAATAGATAAATATAGGAGTTTTAGCTGTTTTTGAACTTTTTCAGGTTTCCAGTTTTGATAGTTTCAGTTTTGAAGATGGTTTAGATTGGTTTCAAAAAGATTTTTGACTATTTCAGTCAAATTTTAATTTTAGCCATGTTCAGTTGCTGTCTCACACGTTTCCAGCCTTTCATTTTCTCAGTCAATTTTCAGATATTTTCTCAAAATTTCCAAAACAAGTTCCCCTCTATCAAACTTTTTTTCTTCATCTTCCGATTCTTCCCAAGTATATTCCATCACTCCATCTCCTCCTCTTCTTTCCTTCAGTGTCTCCCATGACATTTGAAGAATTTCGAACGAACCCATTCCACTTCACTCTCTTCTTCTTTCCCCATTTTACTTACCCCTCCAACACCATCACTTCCATTTCACTTGGTTCCTCTTCCCTTTTTTTTGGAAGTAAAGGAAACCACTTTTTCCAAGAATAATGTATTCTTGAGGATATTTATGGAGATGAGAGGATTTGTGTGGTAGGAGGAGAAGGGGGAAAGGGACTTTGTTTTTACTCAGAGTGAGAGAATGGAAAAAGAAATGAAAGTGTTTTGGAAATGTTTTTGGTTTGGAAGAGAGTGTCTAACTGTCTAAATCTCTTACTTTCTTACTTTTTTTGGAGGATTTTGGTCTTCTTGAAGTGTAGGAATAAGTCACTTTTCTAAAAATTTGGTACCGTAGCCAAAGCGTTTTATTCAACGAAAAAATGCGGAAAAATTACAAATTGAGTACTGTAGTTTTGACAGAAATCTAAGTCTATTTTGAAAAGTGCAGTAACCTATTTGCCTTACTGAAAAAGGTTGAGTACATAAATTTGATACTATTTGCTCTTTTATTTTCGGTTTTTTCATTTTGCACATTTGCTGAATTGACCTTTTAGTCGAGGGCTCTTTCGGAGAGCTTCTTAGTATTCAATGCATAATCATTCGGATATTTTTTGTATAGCTGACTCAACTGGTCATCATTTGGTCTTTCGAGATGAAAATGTACTTTTAAAGGTGGCGGAACATGAGAAAATTCTTATCGTACAAACATATCAATTGTGAAGAATAGGCCGTACGGTGTCTAAGTTTGACATTCGCTACATTGTAATTTGTACAGAAAGAAAACCATGGCGCTTCCAAGATTGTAGGCGCGAGGAGCAATTTTATAATGACCCTCAGAGGACAATCGCTTTTTTGTTCCCATGGCTCAGCCGGTAACGTGCTTGGCACCCAATCCATCCGGTGCGTTAGTTCGGACCCCCAGGTGGCAACGATTTTTGTTTTTCTTCAAAATACCCAAAATTTAAAAAGTAGTGTATACACCACATCTTACGACAGAATGCATACTAATCCCCCGAAAAATTCCCCAAAAATCTCGTGTTCGTCCACCTTTAAGGATGTACTTTTACAAGGATTTTAGGTAAAATTGGTTCAAATTATTGTGAACGGTGGGACAGCTATGTGTACTTTTATATTTGTCTTACGATTTTTTTTCAATTCTCAAATTCTTGTCTCGTTTAGTTTTCAAAGTGAACACTAACTATGAACAAGATTTCTGACATTTCACAGATTTCTATTTTTATAGTGCCCTTCTATAAGAGGTTTGCGTTCATTCAAGTTAAACTACTAGAATACCCTACATAGAAATCAGTTCTAGTTTTTCATTTTCTTGACTTTGAACATAATTTTTTCTTGTCTTGAAAAAAAGTTGGTTCCCTCTTATTAAGTTCATTAAAATCTGTTTTTCTATACTTTTCTAGCCAAAACTTTCTCACTTCGACTTTCATACTTTCCTATGTCATCTCTTTCTCTCTACGTCACTTCCTATCAATGTTTCAAATCTTTTTTTTTCCAGTCATGCTTTCATTTCCAATTCATCTAACCATCTAAATCTCTTCACTCCCTCTCTCTTCCTCCAATATACTATTACTACCCTTTTCCCCTGTCTACAAGTACTACATTCTTCTCTTTATACATGCCACTTCCACTACCATCATCATCTTCTTTTTTCTTCTACTTTTTTCTCTCCTCTTCGGTTCATAACAATCATTCCTCCTCCTTCATATAACTATCCTTTGTTCACCTTGTTCGATTCAATTTGAAATGGTATGAGAAGAGGTTAGGTCATGATGATGATGAGGGAATTGGGGGGAGAAAAAAGAAGAGAAGGACGGGCTTGCGGTTCAAGGTTGGGAAAATTATTTCAATGATGATGATGGCTTTTTGAAACGACGAAGGGTGTCATTTTAATTCATTTCGCAGAGATTATTCTTCGGTTGTTAGGCTGGTTTAGTTAGGGTTAGGATCAAAGATATTGAAAAAAAACATGGGCCAGGGAATTCGAAATATCGTTCTCTTATATGGTTCCTACTTGTTCCACTATAACTTACATAATTTCTGATGGCTGATCTGGTTTTCCAAAAGTCAAAGAGTTAAGTTCTGGCTTCACCTTTTTCTACCTAACCCTGATCCTTGCTAAACCAAAAGAAGTCCCAGGACCAAGAAAATTAATGCTCTTCTGGTTATACCTTGTTGGACCAGCTTTTACTTATTTCTAGTTGAAGCCACCAGTCATTTTTGCATTTATTTTGGATTTTTAAAACCTACGTTTTTCAATTTCTTTACTTGAAAACTTTACCTTCAGTCCCCCTTGTTTCATTACCTTCCTCGTGCCTAACTGTTTGCTCATTTTGGTCACAAGCCAGCCCACCTTTGCAGGATAGGCCAGCGGAACCCTGCGCATTGAGTAGAGGACCATAAAGCTTAGATTGCCATCAACTGTCCCCGCTTTTTCTGATGGTCCTTACGTCTGGGCTCTCTCCTCTCTTTGTTGAGACAGTATTTTAAATAGAGAGCGTTCAGATACGGTAAAAACAACAGAAATAGCCCCTTTTAGTCCTAATTTTATGCATTCAATTTAGAAAAATATCCCCATCATGCAATTTTCATTTTCAAATGTTTCAAAATCTGAGAGGCCTCAATTGTACCTTGACCATTCTCTCTTTCCCACACCCACACATTTTCCATCAAAAAGTGTCAAAGTCCATTTTCTCAAATCGAAAAAATATAAGAAACCTCTCAAAAAAACATTCAAAAACATCTCTGAAATATCTAATTTCCTCTTTTCATATCACGCGATGTCTCTCCTCTACCTGGGAGCAATGTCCAATATTTCTGCTCCATTCCGTTCTCTTTTCACCTTTTCACTATGTTTCTTTCTTATCAGACCATTCTTGTTTGTCTCTAGAAGTCTATTTGATGCAAAATTTGAAAATTTTTAGATAAAAGAAGATTTTCAGCCAATATCCACAACATCTACTCATCATATGCCAGTTTACGCCAGAGCTATTTTTGGTGAGTTTTCGGAAAAAAAAAATTAGATTACTGTAGTTATTTTTTATTTTCCAGGCTCCTTCCCTACAGTTCAACAAGTTCGAATTGACCATGGCGAAAAGTTTTTAACAGAGCAAATGGAAAATTTGGAGCTATTAGGGAAACGGGTCAAACCAGCGCCATTTGATGAGTTTGAATGTGAGTTGGCCTCTAAGAGGTGCCCTTCTATTAAAGTTTCAAATAGGATGATCCTCTTTTCCCTAACCAAAATACATGTTTTCAGTGGTGTCAAACAGTGTCGGAAGCAGTGTGGAATATGAAAATCAGAAGCAATCCTCTGAAATAATGAGACAGATGAGAATTCTGAGAGAAGATGAAGAGCTTTGCGATGTCGAGCTTCTTGTAGAAGGTGCTGTTATTCGTGCTCATCGTTATATTCTAGTAGCTGCGAGTCCTTATTTCAAAGCAATGTTTACGAATGGAATGTTGGAAATGAAGAAGGTCACTATCAAAATGGAGGTAAGCAAAGAAAAATTTGTTTGACTCGCATAGTCATTTTTCGTTTTAGGAGCTCCCCTTCGATTCCGTTGAGATCATTATCAACTACATTTATACGGATAAAATTGCCATAACACTTGCTAACGTGCATCAACTCATTTTCACTGCCACTATATTACAGGTAAGTCTAACAAGAAAACCGGATGATTCAAAGGTGAAAGTAATGAAGTACACATGTGCTTATCAGCAGAAAATGATAAACTATCTGTGTTCAGTGTATATTATTTGTAGTTGAATTATGACTAGGAAAGCGTGTTCTATGCTTAAACAAACTGGGAGATTAAACTAGATACAAAATTTTGAACTACCGCCAATTTCATTTTTCAAACCCGAACTTCCAGATGGACGTCATCGTCGGAGCTTGCCAAGAATTTCTCACCACCATGATCACCTCTCACAACTGTCTTGCCCTTCATCACTTTGCCGAAACTTACAATTGTGCCACACTCAAATCTTCCACTGATGACTTTGCAGCAGAGCAATTTGCTTGCATTCGAAGATGTCCTAACTTCAAAAATATCACATTTCATCATCTGAAACGTCTTCTAAATCGATCAGACCTCAATGTCAGTGAAGAGCAAGATGTCTTTGAAGCAGTTGTATATTGGGTTGATTCTGATCCCAATGAGAGATTAAAATGGTTTCCGGAACTTTTTGAAACGATGCGTCTTCACTTGGTTGGGTGGAACTACCTATGTGAAGTCATAAAACCACATCGATATGTGAAAGAAAGCAGAGAGTGTCGGGATATTATCTCTGCTGCTTTATTCGATGCAATGAGCACTCAAAAGTCTAAAAATAGAATTCAAGATCCAGCAAATCATGAAACCACATTGGAATATTCAGCAACTTCTATGACAGAATCAGTACAATCTCTCACTACAAAATTCCCAGTTTTATGTTCAGTTGGCACGAGTATGAACTCTTCAAAAGTTCGAAAATCTATAGCCGGAATCATTTTCTGTGCTGGAGGTCGTGGCACTGCAGGTGGTCCATTCAGCAGTGTGGAAGCTTATGATTGGAGGAAAAATCAATGGTTTTCGGTGCCCGATATGATGTCACAAAGAAGACACGTGGGAGTTGTGAGCTCTCAAGGAAACCTTTATGCCATCGGAGGACATGATGGAACCGCCCATTTGGCAACTGCAGAAGTATTCCAACCTTCTATTAACCATTGGAAGAGAATTGCTTCTATGAAAACTGCCAGGCGGGGAATTGCGGTTGCATCGATGGGAAACGCTATTTATGCTGTTGGAGGACTAGATGATTCTACTTGTTACAAGACTGTGGAACGTTATGATATTGAAGCAGATGAATGGAGTCGAGTTGCTGATATGGAAGTACAAAGGGGCGGAGTCGGTGTAGCTGTGCTTCAAAAATATTTGTTCGCAGTTGGTGGAAATGACGGTGCAGCATCTTTGGACACTTGTGAACGATTCGATCCACTAGTGGATAAGTGGAAGAGAATCGCCAGAATGCAGAATCGACGTGCTGGATCTGGAGTTTGTGTGTTGGATGGGTATTTGTATGCAATTGGAGGGTTTGATGATAATGCTCCATTGGCTACTTGTGAGAGATATGATATGGAAATTGATAGATGGCAGACACTTGCAAACATGTCAAGTCCAAGAGGAGGAGTTGGAGTTGCGGCATTAGGAGGAAAGGTTTATGCAATTGGAGGACATGATGGATCAAGGTAAGTTTACTCACTAGCCATGGGTTAACAGGCGATGAAAACCTTCATCTTTTAGAAAAAATCCTGCTTTTTTTCCGTGTAATTTCTCGTAATTCCTTTTTTTTTCCAGATACCTAAACACTGTCGAATGTTATGATCCTATCACCAATTGTTGGCGTGAAGCAGCTGATATTCAAGAGTGTCGTGCTGGAGCTGGAGTCGCTTGGGCCAATGTCAGAATGCACCAGCTTGGAAGATCCACTGGAAAGTGTGATTCTGGATGTGCTCCTTCCGGTGGCGCGTATTGTATTTGATTGTACATTGTGAAAACTCGTTACAGGGTTTCATATTGAATTTGAATTTTGATTTGATTTGATTTGCTACACCACCGGTTTTGTCTACTTTTGCCCGATTTTTTTGAGTTTTGAATTGAGTGTTTCAATAAAACTTTATTTTGTAAAAAAGGATGGTTTTCAATTATTGACGTCGACCACAATTTCAGCTATCAGAGCCCAAATGAGAATAAGGATCATGAAAACAAAAACCATGGAAAATAATATCAAAAATAAATAGTCGCAGACACACCTTGAAGTCTTCTGGTAGCAAGATTCGGGATCTTGAGAATTTCTGAAAGTGATTACTGGAACAGAAGGATTCACACATCCATCAGAGTATAGAATGTAAGGATCCATTGAGTAGATGGAATAGTTTTGAATAGAATGTTTGGAGGGAATAAAGTTGAAAAAGTTTAAAACATGATATGAGACATCAAAACATCCTGTCTTCAAAAAAGTAAGAGCTCATGACTGATAAGAGTTTGGTAGCTGGGTTTCAAAACCTTTTTTCAATCTATTACTTCACACTTTTTCTGAATTTTAAACAGTTTATATGAAAGTTATTGCCTTCAAAAGATAGTGAAAACAGTTTAGTTTAGACTTTCATAAAGTCAGGACAATGTAACTTTTATTCCTTTATTTTTTAACCACTTTTGGTTTTGACGAGTTTGCATGGTTAGGGATAGAGTCCCTCCCACAATCTGAATCGCTTCGATGAAGCTCCAGACAACATTATTTGTGGGTAAACAATATTTAGCAGAAACTCCTGACAGGCAAATCGTAGTGAATACAATCATCATAGAACTATAAAGCACCAAAACAATTGAGGGATATCGATGATACATCTGAAAAACGGTGTTTGTTTTGATCAGGTGAAATGAAAGTCGACACAAAATGGGATAAAACTGACATATTTTTCGTGTTTATTCATCAGAGAAATTCCATATTCTTTCAAATTCTTCTCGTTTGTTTTATCCGACACAATTAGTTTAGTATTTGTAAAAAGCTCTCTGTAAATAAAAATTAGAAAAGATAAAAAGATCAAACAAACTCCATTTCTTCATAATAAAGTCTGATCATTCTGATTGTTTTATCCCATTCGACGTAATTCGCCATCAAAACGAAACAGATACAAATCCTAATTGAAACAAAAACCATTTCTGTCTCGATCTCATAGATCGAAGTCATCAAAATATTCCCCAATAAAAACATTCCTAGTGTTGTCGCAAACAATAAAATCATGCCAGTACAATGTCTCTTATTGTATTTTATCTGTAAGCTCATGTTTTAAAAATCAAGAAAAGAAATAATTGCTCACCGAATTTTCTATATGACCTTCGAGTTTAGACAATTCTTCTTTGTAATGAGCAGTTTGAGTACTTCTAAGATTTTGGAGAAATGTTTCAATATTTATGCTTCTATATCGTCTGGCATAGACACATCGCAATTTGGCAAGCAGTAAGTATAAACCGGGCGATTGTGGATATTCCGTTGGAAGTCCTGATCTTAAAAGATTCTCAACCCGTCTCACTGCTTCCTCTGCATTTTCGTCTTCCGTTTCCATGTCATTCAAGCCGTTCTGAAATCGAGAAGACAGTATTTGAATTGAAATGCGAAAAATTTGTTTTGAAATTAGCGTTTCGACTAATAGGAAGAATGAATAATACATAAAGGAAACTTGTTGAACAGGGGAATGTGAAGAGAATGTACTATTGTGAGATACAATAGGCAGGTAAGAAAGAGCAAAGTAGTAGTAAGAAAAGTCTCTCCCTCTCTCTCTCCCCCTGCAAACGGGAATAAAGATAAACAGGTCAAGGGCATATTGGAGAACTAATATGTTTTCCCTAGGTCTTTCTTTTGCAGTGAGTGTGCTTTCAGAATGCTGCAATTGATCTTTTTCTTACCTCGCTTTTTCTCTAGAGCCGTTCCTTTTCTTGCTTTCAATAGTCTGTCAAACCTTGAAACTTTTTCACTAAATAAATCTTTTTATATACAAAATACTTCCTGAAAACTAATCAAACATAAAAACCGGCATTACAAATTGGCAACTAATAAAAAACATATAAAATACAATTGAAAATCTCAAAATTTGAATCGATTGACCGCCTCCAAAGTGATCATTTTCGCGATGGCCAATGAAGACGTGGCAGCTGGTGATGGGGCATTTCTGACGTGCATAATGAGATTTGACAGTTTTCCAGTTCCAGAATCGAAAACGAAATCATCAACGAGATTTCCAGCGCTGTCCATTGCTTGCGCACGGACTCCAGATGGACCTCTGAAAATAGAAAAAAGAGTATTTTGATAATAAAAGAATAACTACCTTGTGACATCACTATACTTCAGTTCTGGAATAAATCTCTGCAATTGTTTCACTTGCGCGGCAATCCAAATTCCACGATAGAGCTCTTTAATTCCAAATGTGAAATGCTTTTTGACAAGCTTTTGCATTCCACTGTAATTGAAATCTACTTTTTATTTTTCATAAAAAAGCTTACCTGTAACTCAAAGATTCCAATAAATCACTTGGTGAAATGCTAAAGTACGAGTATCCTTCTCTTTTATAAGCCAACACTGCATTCGGACCCAACCAAATATCTCCATTCATTCTCGGTGTGAAATGAACTCCAAGGAATGGGAATCGAGGATCAGGTACTGGATAGATATTAGTTTTCACTAAATGCCGTTTTTCGGGTTTCAAAAGAAGATATTCTCCGCGGAATGGAACAATCTTTGGATCAGAGGAGCATCCGGATAGAGCGGCTACTCTGTCAGATTGGAGTCCAGCGCAAGTGATGAGATATTTCGTTTCGATTTCGGCGTAAGATGGATCACTGGAGACTCGGATTGGGTAGTTGGAATCCTGAAAGATAACAATTGAATTGAGAATGATAAAATTGATCTAGAGAGAACTTGTCGCGATTTTTGGATGCAGTATTTGAGACGGTTTTCGAGCTGTCTCAGTTTTGAATTAAGTTGTTTTGGATACTTTTCTATATCAAATCAGAGTGTTGATTTGTTTATTTCTTCACAAAAGCCAAGCAATTCAAGCTTTTCTTGAGCTTGAAATAATTTTCAGAATAATCATGTCCGGCCAAGCTTCCTTCAAAGGCATATCTTCGTACCCACCTTCAAATTATCCTCAATCTTTTCTAATGGATAACTTGTATAAATCTTTCCTCCTCTCTTCTCGAAATCTTCTCCAAATCTTTTCGTGACTAAACCCCAATCGACAATTCCAGTATGAGGACTCCAAATCGCTTTCAGACCTCTACAATGTGGTTCAATTTCAGTGATTCGCTTCGAATCGATCATTTCAACGTCACGACATCCATTGGTTTGAGCACGAATATAGAGATCCTGAAATGATAAATGGACTTCCAATAATATCTTTTCTTTAGCTTACATCCAATCTTGGCACCTCTTCTGGTTCCACGGCTACTATCAGTTTTCCAGTTTTCTTATATGGAACTTTTTCTTTATCAAAAAACTCATACGATAAATCCAGTCCTTCAACACATAATTTCGCTTTTAAACTGCCTGGTGTATAATAAATTCCGGCATGAATAACACCGGAATTGTGGCCAGATTGATGAACGGCTAGTTCTTTTTCTTTCTCGATTAGAGCAATTTTTAGATCCGGTTTAGTAATTAGAAGTTGACGAGCTGTTGCGCATCCGACGATTCCACCACCCACGATTACCAAGTCGTATTTTGGGAGATCTCTAAAAAACGAAGGAGATATTCAAAGCTTTTTAAGAGGTAAAAACTTACACAGACTTTTTTGGAGGTCCTGAAATACTGCGAAAAACTTGGAATGTCTGACGGCTGAGCATTTTTTCAGCTGCAAAAAACTATATTCAATGAATTTTAAAACATCCAAAAATTGAAACGACAAGGAAGAATTCAATGAAACCAAGGTTATGGCAACACAACGAATGACCGAAGTTGTTTATTTGGATTGTTTTGTGCGTGCAAAATCTCTCTTCTTTTCCTATCTCTTTCCCGTCTCTTATCGCAAAATTGGAAAATGTTCAATGGTTTTGAAAAATGAAAAAAAGTGGCGAATTTCCAAGTGTAATACGGTAAGCAAGCGTACGCAGTGCGCGCTGCGGACCGAGAAACACCAGATTTTGGTGCAGGAGACAGCCCGACAAAACTATTTTCCACGAGAAAAAGCTGGTTTCCTTCAGTGAAAACATTGATTTCAACTTTATAATTTCATTTTTTAAATGCTAAATTTGATTATCAATAATTAATTCAGAACATGGGACTTTGCAAGTGTCCCAAACGAAAAGTCACCAACTTATTCTGCTACGAGCATCGTGTCAATGTTTGCGAGTTCTGTCTCGTTGACAATCATCCTAATGTGAGTTTTTGATGTTTTTGGTAGAAAAAAATTGCTGATAAATGAGGAAATTGCAGTGTGTTGTTCAAAGTTACCTGAATTGGCTGACCGATCAGGATTATGACCCGAACTGTGCAATTTGTAAAACGACTTTAACGGAAGGAGAAACTATTCGTCTGAATTGCTTGCGTAAGTCAAACTAAATATTAAATAATCTGAAAAAACCGAAAACAATGGGAAAACATGATAAAGAACCAAACATTTATGGTGTACAGCAGCCGAAAGATACAATTTTCTCCTTGCATCGGTTATCTTACTCTCAATTTCTTCATCAAAAAGCCCTAATAAAAACCACATCACTTATAAAAAAATATTTCAGATCTCCTTCATTGGAGATGTTTCGATGACTGGGCCGCAAGTTTCCCAGCAACTACAGCTCCAGCCGGATACCGTTGTCCATGCTGTAATCAAGAAGTGTTCCCACCAATCAATGAAGTGTCTCCGCTTATTGAAAAACTCCGCGAGCAACTGAAACAATCGAATTGGGCACGAAATGCTCTGGGATTACCAGTTCTCCCAGAACTGAATAGGCCTGCTGCTAAACAACAAGCAGTTTCAGCTCCTCCCCCACCACCTGTTCAAGTGAAGCATGTTGCTTATGATAATGCAGCGAGAGATGTTCCAGTTCATCATAATAGGTATTTTTTGTTTCAGTTACTCGAAAAATATTTAAAATTCGTTTCAGATCCAACACACCCGCTACTCACCTCGAAATGGAGGATACCGCCTCATATTCGGTCTCTCAAAACGACGTCACATTTGCCAGAAAAAAGAATTATGCGTCTGAATCCTCTAGTGATACACGGCCACTTCTGAAGCAAGATCGTGATGCGGATAATGAGGAGAATAAGTATAAGCGTCGTCCGACAATGGATTGGATGCGTGGATTGTGGAGAGCAAAGCACGGGGCAGGAGCTCCTCAGGAGAAAACTTCAGCTAAAAGAATGGCTCTTTTTGTGATTATTCTGGCGATTTTCGCGTTGATTACTGTGAGTACATATGTGATTTCTGATACAAAATGGTGTGAAACTGATAGAGAAACTAAAAAGTTGACGAAGTGGAAAAGTATATCTATCTGAATAATGCGCTGAAAAGTGGCTTCGAAGCTGCTCGTTTCATCCCGTTTCCACTTGTTTTCGTGATAATTTTTAGTAGATTTCTAGAGAAACTACTCCCAAACCAACAGTCTTTTACGTATTTTCCCTATTTGCAGATAATCACAGTGCTGAAACGTGCCGGTTACAATGGTGATCACTCATCTGACTTTGATCCAATGGCCAACCCCAATATTCGTGTAGCTGTCGACGATTCCCGTCTTCCACATCTATAAATTCATTTCATTTCACTCATTTCTGTCAACGAACTTCGTTTTCTGTGCATATCCTCCTTTCTTCTTCTCATTCCTGTGTAATATTTGTTGTTTTCCTTCTGAAATTTCGCTACAAATTCCTTTTAAAAATGCCTGCTAATGATGCTAACAAACGGGATTCTCTCACTCTTTTTTCTTCAATTTTGGAGAAAAAAGAAATAACTTGGTTGTAATTATTATAACTTATTGTTCGGATTCGATTATTTTCTTGGTGTTTTTTCTTTACTATCCTTGTTCATTTTCTGTATAATCGGTGGTTTAGTTTTCTTTGGTTCCTTGGATTTTTACATGGATTTCTATTAGTCTGTTTTTGTTCTATTATTCAAACATAACTCGGTTAAAAATGCCGATTTTCGATATTTGCGCATTACATTTCCAGATTTTAAACGTATAACATTCCAGTTGTCTACAGGGTCACCATGCATCGAGTCGGTGGACAACTCGTCCGCGGAGTCAAGAAGGCTCAACAGAAGCGGTCGCTGTCCGCGGCGTTACCACCAAAAAAGGTGACCAAGGTTGATTGAAAATCTCCCCTATGTTTTTGTATTGTTAACATTTTGAGTTGTACTAATATGAGTGACATGAAACAGAAAACTAAAAATATAGAGAGCTTTGATTCGAAATTGACGGGAAAAGCAGCGTTTGTGTTCTTAAACTGATTTTCAAACTTCTCATTCCGTAAATGAACAGAAAATACTTATTCTGAAGTTAATAAATTAAAAGAACGAAAAATGAAATCATCGTAAAAGGAAGTGTTGAACACAGGCAGTGCACTGCAGTGACACAAGCATTTTTATCGAGCATTTTTTGAATAAAGCGCCCTTTCTTTTTTGCGAATGCGCTGCTTGTTCAAAAATCATGCTAGAACCAGAATAACGGTTACCCCGCCTCTTTCTTACTAGAATCTATTCGTATGCCTTGCCAAAAATAATAAAAAAAAGTCTTTCTTTCCCCCTATTCATTTCATATTTTCCAGGTCGAAGTATTCATCGATGGCAAATCACTTCTCGTCGATCCAGGAATGACCATCCTCCAAGCTTGCGCCCTTGTCGGTGTCGATATTCCTCGTTTCTGTTATCACGATCGTCTCTCAATTGCCGGAAACTGTAGAATGTGTTTGGTTGAAGTAGAGAAGAGTGTGAAGCCAGTAGCATCGTGTGCGATGCCAGTTATGAATGGAATGAAAGTAAAAACCAATTCGGATTTCGTTCGTAAAGCTCGTGAAGGAGTAATGGAGTTTATGCTTAACAACCATCCACTTGATTGCCCAATTTGTGATCAAGGAGGTGAATGTGATCTTCAGGATCAAGCAATGGGATTCGGTTCCGATCGTGGACGTCTTCAATCGAGATACGATGGAAAGAGAGCTTTAGAAGATAAGAATATTGGACCACTTGTGAAGACTGTTATGACAAGATGCATTCAATGCACTCGTTGTGTTCGTTTCGCTAATGAAGTCGCTGCTTTCCCAGATTTTGGAACCACTGGAAGAGGACAAGACCTCCAAATTGGAACCTATGTTGAGAAGTTCTTTGCTTCTGAACTCTCTGGAAATATCATCGATATCTGCCCAGTTGGAGCTCTCACTTCTAAACAATATGCATTCACTGCCCGCCCATGGGAGACAAGAAAGACCGAGAGTGTTGATGTTATGGATGGAACTGGATCCAATATTGTACTCTCGCATAGAACCGGAGAATTGCTCAGAGTTATTCCAAAAATCAACGATGTAAGTAGAGTTTCAATTTGTACTAATCTTTCCATAGGAAGTGTTTGGTGTAAAGGCCCATCATGTTATCTATAAACTTGAGATGAAGAACAAGTTTCAAAAATAGAATGATTTGAGACAGATCCTAGAAACAATTTGAAGAAAGTACTGCTTATTTCTCAAACAATCCGTAATTCTATAGTCAACGCATTACGCTTTTGATCAAATTCCTTGATTGAAAGCGTTGTTAATACTTCACAAAACTTAGTAACCAGTGTTCTGACTTGTGGAGATTAGAATCCATTGAATCCAGAATCTCTTACTGTGAAAAACAAGAAGTATTTTGTGCACTTGTTTTCACAGAAAGAACACCGAATCATCTCCCCTACCCATTATTGAAATTCTAATAAGAAATCCTTCCAGGACATCAACGAAGAATGGATTGGAGATCAATCTCGTTTCGCCGTTGATGGACTCAAAGTACAGCGTCTTTTGACACCAATGATTCGTGGAGCTGATGGACAACTCAAGCCAGCATCATGGGAAGAAGCTCTTTTCACAGTCGCCGCCAAGCTTCGTGAAACTCCAGCTGAACAGAAGGCCGCCGTTGTTGGAGGACTTAACGATGTCGAATCTCTCGTTGCTTTGAAAGATCTCTTCAACAGATTTAACAGTGAAAACGTAATGACTGAGGAGGAGTTCCCAGAGACATCTGGAGGATCTGATCTTCGTTCCAATTATGTCTTCAATGACGGAATTGCTGGAGTTGAGGCAGCCGACGCTATCCTTCTTGTCGGAACCAATCCACGTTTCGAAGCACCAACCTTGAATGCAAGAATCCGTAAATCATTCTTGTACTCTGATGTTCAAGTGGGAGTGATTGGAGCTGAAACTGAGCTCACCTACGAATACAATTATCTCGGTGCCTCCGCCAAGGCTATCGATGATATTCTGGCTGGAAAGTCCGAGTTCGGAAAGACCCTCCATTCATCTGCCACTCCACTCATTATCGTTGGATCACAAGCATTGAAGGGAGAAGCTGGAGCTGTTCTCCTCGGAAAACTCCAACAACTTGCCGATAAGCTCGGAAACGGAAAGCAAGTTAAGGTGTTGAATGTCCTTCAAAGATGGGCCGGACAAACTGGAGCTCAAGATGTTGGATACAAAACCGGAACCTCTTCCATCAGAAAGACCCCAATCAAGTTCTTGTATCTTCTCGGAGCCGATGAAGGAAAAGTCACCAAGGCCAACTTGGATCCATCAGCTTTTGTTGTCTATCAAGGACATCATGGAGATGCTGGAGCCGAAATGGCTGATGTCATTCTTCCAGGAGCAGCTTACACAGAGAAGGAGGGTACCTATGTGAACACCGAAGGAAGATCACAGAGGTAAGATTTGTTGAGATTCACAATTCTTTGAAAGAGACAAATTTGCAGAGCTTATCCAGCTGTTTCACCACCAGGAGATGCTCGTGTCGACTGGAAGATCATTCGTGCTATTTCAGAAGTTTCTGGAAAAGCTCTTCCATACAGTGATTTGAAGGAGATCCGACAAAGACTCAATGAGGTAACCCCTGGCCCAGAATCCATCGAGAAATCCATTTTCCGTTTTTCCAGATTGCTCCACATCTGCTCCGCTATCGTGACCTTGAGTCGTCTCCATTCGTAAAACAAGCTCTTCAACTTGCTCAAACCTCTGGATCCATCGACGTTGACGTCTCCCCAGCTCTTCGAGAGCTTTCCGACTACTATCAGACGAACGTTATCTCACGTAACTCTCGTAGTATGGCACAGGCGAAGAAGGCCGCAATTGAGAACAAAGCGAATCCGTATGCTGAGGAACCGACTTATGCGAGACTTTAATTTGAACTTTTTTCTCTTTTTTTGATTTTTTTCAATCCGATTTTCAGTCAAACAGTCAAAAAAACGATTTCTCTTTTCTTTCTTAAAAATACCAAATAATTCACTGAAACTCGGTCTGAAAATCTGTAGATTGTAGTAGCTCGATTCTCCTTTTCGTTTTCACCCTCAAAACCACTTCGTTTGTTTTCTTATTGCTCCTTTACGGAGTGCAGATATGTGTATTTTCTTTTTGCAAAACTTAATAGAAAATTTAAAATCCTCATTTATTATTTTAAAAACCGAAAAAATTAACAGAAAACCTTTGAGCACATCTTATTCTGAAGCCATGTGGCAGTGGCAGCCTTATTGGATACAGTGTTGACACAAGCAGCTCCTCCAACCAAATTAGTCAAATCAGAAGTTCCAGCAGATGCGCTCCATTGAACAGCCACTGGACTCAAACCGTATTTGGATTTCAATGAGGACATAGTGGCAATTGGAGAGACATCCCAGGCAGTGGTACTTGTGAAGTAGACAACGATTCTTTTGGAGGCAGTTGTTGGTTGGGAAAGATATCCTTGAATGGCATTAAGGGCCAGGTTAAGGGTTTGACCTGGTTGGTCATCTTGGAGAAGGTTGTCAATGGCGTTGAGAACGTCGAATCTGGAAATGGAGATGTTGGACTCCGCCCATTTTTTCTCTCAATCTTGAAGTATTAGGTCAGGCTGTTCAGTATGATAGTTTATGGAAAATAGAAGATTCTTCCGATTTCAATTTGCCGCAAAATATGAAAAAATGGGCGGAGCTTATCCGGTCTTACCTCGATTGTCCATTATGGAAATTAGTGAAGAACAGCTGAGAATCGATTCCAGTTCCAACCAAAGCAAAATTAGTAGCCAAACTTCCGAAAGCGAATGGAGCTGCAAAGTTATGCATGGCAGTCTTCATGGCGGCAAAATCTGCAGCTGAAGCCTTGTTGGAGACGTCAGCAATGATGTAGACGTCATAGGTAAGAGTAGCCAATGGGCAAGAAACTGATGGAGATTGAGTTGGAACTGTGGTTGGTGGTGGGGAGACTGTGGTGAATTGAACGTTGCTAAAAGTGAATGAATAGAGTTTATTTATTAAAAAAGAGCAGCTTACGGGCAAGAAAGTGTGGCCATCCATGCAGAAACATAAGTTAATTGATCTGGAGTGGCAGCGAAGAAAGTGTTCATGGCGGCAGTTGTCAATTGTGGAAGTTGAGAATTCAAGTTAGCCAAAGCCTTGGATCCGAATCCAACGGATAGAATGACATTGAATTTTTGCTTAAGAGCAGTGAGAGTGGAACTTCCGATGACGGTGTTGCCGGTCCATCTAGAAATAGAGTTCACTGAACAAAAGGTGACGATTTTCAATGTAGGCCGGGATCAGAGGGAGAATTATATTACGGTTTACTTATGCACTTTCCAGCTTGATAAGAGTAAAAGTTTCAGTTCCAATTTAAGTTTATTCTAAGCTTCCGCTTTGCCTTGGCTCATTGTTACTTCAGTATAGTTTATAGATTCAAATTTTGGCTGATTTGTGGCTGAATCCAGCCATGGGTTCAGTATTGCTCATTTTTGAATTTGTTTCGAACTGGTTACTGCCATTACGACACATGTGACTTCAAACCAACTAAGGACAAAAGTTCCAAATAAGTTTGACTTAATTTGACTATTTCCACTCATTCTCCTAACTCTCAAATCGCTCTTCGCCTCCAAAACCCCTCAGTAAAAAACTCACGAGTCTCCAGAAATAACGACCAAAACCTTGGCTAATTTGTCTTGGCTAATTGTAATTTCAGTTTACTTCATAAGGGATACTCTTAAGCTCAATTGAAATTTGGTTCATTTCTGGCTGAAGATTGAACCAAACATGGGTTTAGTAATGCTCATTTTTGGATTTGTTTCGATTTGGTTACTGTCATTACGACACGTTTAACTTTAAACCAAGTAAGGACAAAGGTTCAAAATAAGTTTGACTCAATTTGACTCTTCCCACTCATTCTCCTAACTCTCTAGTTTTCTCTTCTCCGTCAAAACCCCTCAGTAAAAAACTCACGAATCACCAGAAATAACGACCAAAACCTTCTTATAATCGGCACTTCTCAATCCATTGGCAGAGGTAACCTCGGCTTGAACCTTTGTCAATGCTTGGAACAAATTTCTCTCTGCTGATCCTTGATATTTCAAAGTGGTGTTAATCTTTGCTTGAATTGAAGCCAGAGAGGATCCATCGTTCAAAGAAGCGACAGTTTGAGCAGAGCTACCATAAGCATAAAGAGCCACTTGACTGTCCAATGGGGTTACGGTAAGTGAGGCGACAAAGTTGAGAAGGAACGAGCGGATCTGGAAAAAGCTGCATTGTTTTGGAGTTCTGAGAAGCATTGTTAAAAATGAAAATGGTTAGAATGTTTCTGATCAAACTAAATACAGTTTTGGTTTAAAAGCATGGGTTTTCTGAAATTTTCAAATCGAACTAGACACACAATTTTCTGATCTGATCAATGACAAATATAGTAGAGTAGACTATAAACCACGTGGAGTGATAGATAAGAATTCCGGAGGACTAACCTGTTCGAAGGTAGCCTGATCATAAGCATTGGAGGCGTCCACCACCAAAACAATATCGGCTTCCACGTTCTGAAATTTTTGGATTTAAAAGATTGGAATGGTGGACCTTCAATATGCATAACTGCAACATCAGGTCTCTCACACACACGGAAAGGTCAACTGGCCTCTAGACATGCACTTGTATTAGAGACAACTTACAAATGATGAACAAGCAGTTTCCAAACAAATATGACTAGCTGAGCTAAAAGCGACTAGTACTGAAACTAGAATAAATAATAATCGGTTCATCATTATTTCTGCCGCTTCTCTTTTCTTCTGCCGAAATGAAACAAGAAATTCGGTTTGTTAAAGAGCTCTCACCTTATCAGTGAATACCCTCCCTATCAGTCAATTAAAGAAAACGGAAAACGTGTTTCTTTTTCTTGCTTGTTTTAGGAAAGAAGGTAATGACTAGAGATCAAACTTGACAAGTTTTTCTGATGCAGGTCATAATCACAAGAAGAGGAAGTTACAGTGTAGGGGCTGGTGAACTTGCATGAACTAGAATCAAAGTTAGGTGAACATGGAACTATGGTAATAGTTCCTTCAAAGAATTCATCTTAATCTTCTTGTGTCTAGAACATAAAATCAGTTACTTTATCTCAAGTTCTCGACGTACTGGTTACTGAACTCATCGGGTCAGAATACTAATTATTCTCTTGGTTTTCAATGAAACTATTCTATCTACAAAATCTGGTTTTTGATGCTTTTCTTATCCTTATTCAGAATGATGATCACGTATTTTTTTCGAATCACATTCTAGTCCAATTCTTGGTAACCAGAGATTTCTAAAAGATTAACTATTTTCAGAAATTACTACGGTACTAATCTGCTGTTTAATCCATTCTGAATATAAAATGCTGTTTTCCCACAAATCATTTATTCAAATCTCAAAACACAATTTATCAATGAGATCCAGTCTTGGTGATATTAAAACTTCCACGTTCGCGATTCAAACTTCCAACTTTGATCTTTCGGAATCCAAGTCTTCTCAGCAATCCGTTTCTCAAAGTTCTGTTCAATGCCAGATAGATAAGCACAGGTGCTCCGTGTCCAAATTGCCAGAGAACATGACCAAGCATAATGAGCCAGAGAGGGACTTCAATGAAGTTCATGATGACGTAGATGATAGAAGCGACTTGGTTGATAGCACAGATCAAAGCTGATTGGAAAAAGATTTGGAGACTCTGGAAATAAATAATTTTTTTCTGAAAAAACATTGAAGAGTCTTGAGCTAACCGTATTTCATGTTTTTGTTATCTTATCAGAAAATTCGGCTCTAGTCGGGAAGAATGGACCCAAGCGAAAAAAGAATGGACCCAAAAAAAAAGAATGGACCCAAGAAAAAAAGAATGGACCCGAAAAAAAAAGAATGGACCCGGGTAAAAATTCTCGTTAAAAGAATGGACCCAAAATGAAAAAAGAATGGACCCAAATTACAAAAAGAATGGACCCATAACCAAAATTAGTAGTACCTAAAATTCATTTAATTGGAGGCTTAGGCACTCTTGAAGCACTTACATGACCGAAAGTCTCATTCCACAGGTATAACAAGGATACACAGTTCAGAAAAGCGTCTTGGAATTGCCTAAGCCTTCAAAATAATGATATTTTGGTTTTTATCTGGGTCCATTCTTTTTGTGTTTTGGGTCCATTCTTTTTTCGTTTTGGGTCCATTCTTTTTCACCCGGGTCCATTCTTTTTTTTTCGGGTCCATTCTTTTTTTTTCGGGTCCATTCTTTTTTTCTTGGGTCCATTCTTTTTTTTGGGTCCATTCTTTTTTTGCTTGGGTCCATTCTTTTTTTTGGGTCCATTCTTTTTTTGCTTGGGTCCATTCTTCCCGACTAGAGCCGAAAATTCTTGAGTAAAAAAATTTATGTTTAAATTAGATGGCTATCGGCGGAGTCGTATTCTCACTTACCAAATTTTTAGCTTTTGAATGAGTTGTATTCTCCATCATATTGAACTTCTCCCCCAAAACACAACACAATGAAGTATACAGTAGGCAAGTGACACCGACAACAAGCAGGTTATTGAAGCCATGGGGAATGTTGGCGTACTGTAACTATCATTTGAAAGTCGATACCTGAACTTTTTCACTTACCTCTAACCCCCTATTTTCGAATATCAACGGGTCAAAAAACCATGTCATGAACTTCGAAGAAAACATTACTGGTGGAGTGAAAAACAAGAAGTAACATCCATAAATTATTGGTAAAGTCATCACCAAGAAAGTCTTATTCCCCTCAAAAAACATTGCACAAATAGTAGGTTTTGTAAGATCCAAAAGTCGATTGATCACCAAACTCATTGCAATTATACATGAACAACACCAGAGACTTAAACCAGCCATTCCCGTGATATAAATCAGATTGGGATAGCTACAGTATACCGCGCCATGGAAGGCTAGGAAGCCGGTGATAATAGAATTGACCCATAAAGCCAACATATCAACGATCCCGAGGAAGATCATAATTTTGAAGCAGGACATTTTGAAATGATCTTTCTCGAACATTACGGTTAGGATTGGAATGTACATAATCTGAAAAGAATGGTAGAAATGAAAAAGGAATGAAGGGAAATTACATTAACAAAAATTCCATAGGCCATATCCAAAATGCCGACGATTGGGCGACGAACTCCATCTCTCTCCGACCATTCTTCTGGGGTATGAGCGCTTAAAAGCTTACAGTAGCGGGGTTATATTAGGGTGGAAAGAAAGTTTTTGTGCAATTTTGATTTTGATTTTATTCGATCAAGAAACATTCTCAGGTTCTGATTTGTTGATTATTTTTGAACTAGTAAGACTACTGTTTGATATCCAAAATTAGGGGTTCCCTCTTTCAAAACGCGAGTGTCTAGAATTGGAAACAGAAAGTGGTCTATTTTCCGACTGTAGAGTGAGTTTGGACCCCTTGTTTCTTTAGACGTAGATCATGTTGCGAGAAAAATCAAATGAAGAAAAACCATTATTTAGGGAGTTCAAAGACCAAAGAAGAACAATCTACTTAAACTTAGTCTCGAGATATTTCATGAGTTTTGCAACATGAGGTCAGTTTCGGTGTAGGAAAAATGTTGAAAATTTGAGATAGTGTTCATGACTAAAAGTTTTCGCCCCTCCAAGATTGTTCTGGAATGTGTTAATGCTTCTATAGGTTGGTACTATTGCTTGTGACATTTAACTAGAAGACTGGATACAATTCTCTTATTGTAGCTATCATTATGGCAGAATAGTAATTTTTGTTCTTTCATCAATTTCTGAAAAATTTTTCAACTGAGCAAATTTATGTCTGTAATGGGTTTTGTAAAAGACAATGTCCTTTATAAAACCCGCCATAAGTCAAGTGTCATCGGATAATAAGAAGTGAGAAATTAATGAAAATTACAGAGCCTTTTTAAAGCCTTCGGAACATGAGACTAGTTTTAACAGGAGAGGGGCGAACAAAGGGTCTGAATTTCACTATCCGATGGTTTGACTCTTTATATACATTTTGCTGTTACCCTTTAGTCAATACTCCTTACCGTTCTCAAATGGGAGAAAAATCAAAAGTGCACAAAAACTTTCTTTCCACCCTAATAGATAGGTTAGAATACAGTACCTCGACTCCATAGAGCCCTACCGTAATCCAGACTTACCTGCAATTGTACAGCGGTATCTCCGAAATAGAGCCATATTTGAGAATGTTGTTCATCCTTAGCTTTTCTGATCCTTCAAATGAAAAATTCAACTACTTTTATATCGCCCTACACATACTATAATCCCAACATAGTGCGGATTACTACGTAGAACCTATTCAAGACAATAAAATTGTAAAAAAGTTTTTGTTTGAAGAAAAGTTGAATGAGTTAATCCTGATCAAAGAGTAATGAGTTTTTGATATTTATGGATCGCACGAAATTTTAAACTCGGTTTTTTGAATTTTCACGTAATCTTGTGACACATCTTTGAATTAGGAAAAAAATTCAAAAAGGAAGGTTTTTGGATTGTAAAAGAAATATGAAAAAAGAGAACGAAATTCGAAAAGATGTCTGAAATGAAAAGTTGGAAAATAGAGGTGACAATGGCCTCAATTAGGTTGGTATTTGATAGGGAAGGATCAAAAATTATGTTGATAAGGTTATCCTCAAAAATATTTGTGAAGGTTTTTTTTATTGAAAAATATGAGTTGGAAGGATCTAGACGAGTTTTTTTGAGCCTAATGAACTTTCCAAAATATTCGAATTGCCGTTTAATCCAAGCCGAGCCATCATATAACAAGCACATTATACCAGATATGCAGTCTTAATCTTACAGTACTTCTGAATTTTTGAATTTTTGGAAAGCTACCGTAACCCATACTCCTCATCAAAAACTACATCATACCGTGAATGCTTCATGATCTTAGTACAAAAGTATCAACACAGAATATTCATTTTTCGAAAGATGAAAAAATTTTCAAAAAAAGAAAAAAAAAGAAGATTAATTAGTTTTGGTGAATGCAGCACTGTTCGAGTCCTTGTTGATAGCAGATCCCACTTTTTGTTTCTGAAAAACTACATTCTGATTTTCATCCCAATCTGATCTACATACCTTCAATCCAAGTTTCCTCAACAATCCATTTCTAATTGTCCGATTCAAACAAAGATAGATCAAGGCAGGTGCACCATGTCCAAACTGCCACATACTATGCCCAACAATAATTAACCAGAAAGGGACATCAATGAAATTCATGATGACGTAAATGATTGAAGCGATTTGATTGATTGCACAGATCATGGCTGATTGGAGGAAGATTTGGGTACTCATTTTGTTGGACTTTGAAGATGTGGTTCCATCGGAAGCTTGCTTGAACTTTTTACCAAGAACGAAGCAGAAGGAGACATAGAGAAGGCAAGTGACACTGACAACAAGAATGTTGTTGAATCCATGAGGAATGTTGGCATACTGAAAAGAAAAGAAAGTTGACAGTGCCCTTCTATTAGAAGTTCCGAGCTATGAAACTAACCTCCTCAGTGCGATTCACAAAGATTAATGGATCGAAGAACCAAGTATGATACTTTGATGAAAATGCGATTGGTGGAGTGAAAATCACAAAATACATTCCATAAATGAACGAGATACTCAACATCATGAAAGTTCGATTTCCCTCAAACATCATACTTCCCAAGTCAGGATAGGTCAAATCCAAAAGTCTGTTCAATACCAAACTCATTGCAATGACACATGAACAACACCAGAGACCTAATCCAGCCATTCCAGCAATATAGATCAAATTAGGATAGGTACAGTATACGGCTCCTTGGAATGCCAAGAATCCAGTTATGATAGAGTTAACCCAGAGAGCCAGCATATCAACGATAGCAAGAAAAATCATGATTTTGTAGCAGGACATTCGGAGATGCTCTTTCTCGAAGAGCACAGACAAGATTGGGATGTAGAGCAACTGAAAAAGTTAAGATGGTATTGTAGGGATACTGTAGTGGGGCATACGTTGAAAATGATTCCGTAGGTCATGTCAGCCAGGCCATAAAGTGGACGACGGACTCCATCACGTTCAGCCCATTCTTCCGGGGTATGTGCGCTGAAATAGATACAGTAACCTAGACAGACAAAAAGAACCTAGTCAGAATTACAGTTTGCTGAACAGAACTACAGTATCCAAGAGAAAAACAATGACACAGTTCCATAACTACAGTTACAGTTTCTTACCTGCAGTTGTACAACGGAATTTCCGAAATAGAACCATAGGCGAAAATGTTGTTCATATCTTAAATTCGATATCAGAAATCGAGCACAATCTGAATTCCTGATTGTCACGTCTTCTTTTATATATCGTTTCCTCCATCCCACGTAAATCTATCTTTGTTTTCTATTTCAAGAACTGACACGGATTATCTCGAGTACTCATTCATTGTTTTTACTCGTGTTATGATTTCAATTTCAATTGGAATAAAAGAAAATTTATTACGTACAAGCCGAAGATTATTTTGATGAGTAAAAATGAGTGAAAAACAGGAAATGGACTAGGGGGAGAAGGCTAAAGATCGGAACAGAATGACAAGACGAGGACATGATGAATAATCAGATGTGTTATGATGTTGGATGAGTCGGAGAAGATGAAGTCATTGAGTGGTGTCTGGAAATGATCAAAATGAATCATTCAGTTGTACCTCTGTCCCACCTAGCCATGCCTTTCCAACCCACCTCACCTCCTCAATTAACCGGTGCCACTGAACTCTCTGCTTCAATCTTCACTCCTAATCTCTTCAAAACTCCATTCCGAATAGTCTTATTCAATCCCAAATAGATAAAAACTGGTGCTCCATGACCAGTTTGCCAGAGCATATGCCCCAGCATAATCAACCAAAGAGGTACTTCAATAAAGTTCATGATCACGTAGATGACAGAAGCAACCTGATTAACTGCACAAATCAATGCGGATTGAAAGAAGATTTGAGTGCTCTGAAATCGAAAATTTGGTGGAGTTCTAGATAAGGACCTTACCAGTGTGCTATTCTTAGTTGGTCCTTCGATTTCTCGAACTTTTTCTCCAAGCACGCAACAAAAGGAAGCATAGAGGAGACATGTGACAGCGACGACAAGTAGGTTATTGAAGCCATGAGGGATGTTGGTATACTGTAGTCCGAACTAGATTATTAAAGAAATTCAAACGAAAAACCTACTTCTTGAGTCTTATTTGGGAAAATCAATGGATCAAAAAACCAGGTCAGATACTTGGAAGAGAATGCGATTGGAGTGGTAAAGAATACAAAATAACTTCCATAAATAATGGGAAGAGTTAAAATCGCATAAGTTCTAGCTCCATCAAACAGAAACTTGCAAATCGATTCTTTTGTTAAATCCAATAAACGATTGATTACCAAACTCATTGCGATGACACACGAACAACACCAGAGCCCTAATCCTGCCATTCCGGTAATGTAGATCAGATTAGGATAGGTACAGTATACTGCGCCTTTGTACGCTAAAAACCCTGTGATTATCGAGTTGACCCAGAGAGCCAACATATCAACAATGCCAAGGAAAATCATGATTTTGAAGCATGACATTTTGAAATGCTCGTGCTCAAACATAACGGCAAGAATTGGGAGGTACATGATCTAGAATTAGGGAGAGTACGGACAGGTTCATATGAAGAGAACAAACATTCATCAGAATCCCGTAGGTCATGTCTATGACTCCAGCGATCGGGCGACGAATTCCATCAAGTTCAGACCATTCTTCAGGGGTGTGAGCGCTGGAACAGATACATTGATTTCTTCACTACAGTAACTCAAGTAGAACTACAGTAACCTCAGAGAATCTATAATAACATAAAGTAGAAGCAACCAAATTCTACGGTAACTGACCTGCAGTTATAAAGAGGGATCTTTTCGATAGACCCATATTTGATGATATTGTTCATTTCAAAACGTGTATTGGTAGGTTAAGAAAAGTTGTGCGAAAGGTCCGACTGGTAAGAATACAGATCTGACAGTAAACCCATAACCACGTTGGCTCTTCACAGTAGGCGGAACTTCCTGGCCCAAATGAAATGAAAAACAATAAAAGGAAATTGGAAAAAGTTGTGTTTTCGTTTGCGTTTTCTACCTAATATCATTATTATTCGGTTGATCTATCTATAGTTCCGGTGGATGTCTGGCTGCTTGCGTATGATTTTTTGGATAAATCTCGAAATCAGAGTCAAACTAGGGTGCCTCTCAGAAACCGGATATTCTTGCTTGTTCTTTTACATGGGGAGCATAACAGAAATGATAAGAAATGTTGGCTTGCTTTTTTACAAAGTCAATTCTTGAATCAACTTGTCGCGTTCCCATCTTGCAGGTGGTGAGCCTATTAGGAACGTTCCTTCGCATGACGCAGTGCTTGAGCGCACTTCGCTTATCGCCCGATAGACAATTGATTGGGTTCACTGCTTTATTAGTTGTAGAACGTGCTATGGCGGTGGTTCATTGAATATCAGTAGAGGGGGGACAGAGAAGAATAAGGGAAGACCGAAGTCTTGGGGGAAAAAGGTGAAGACTGATTAGAATGAACGAGTAAACAACTTGTAAGGGGGCGAGAGAACATTCTAGAAGGAAGGGGGGAAATAGTAAGGGGAACGGAGAGAATTAGACATTGGACGACGCGCCACATCCCGCCGGCGGGGGCGCTTTAGCGCGGAGTCCATTGGGGCGCACTTGCATCGCTTCGATGATAATTCGAAGGCTGCAAGCCTGAGAATTATCGTTGTTTCTCCGTTGCTTTGGTGGGAATCCAATGCACAATTATACGAGTAATTCGCTGGATATGCGAGACATCTTTTAGGCAATAAAAGGTCATGAATACACCCATGGGGTGGATTCATGACACTCCGGGGGCGGAGGATCTCCATTCCAAATGGATTTGGAATTGGAGATTAAGACGACTTGTAGACTTCCACAGCTTTCAGAACCTTGTCGAGCATATCCCTTGCTTGGGGGCGCTGAGTTTGCAGTGACCATGGCCAGTACGAGATATCCGGTTGACATGTGGATACGATCCGAGCTATCTAGTGCTAGAGTTCCTCCTTGGAATTCCAAGTCCCTCTAGTAATGACTTAATGATGCTCTGATCCTCGTGGGTTGGTTGCTTTGGGCCATGATGCTGGGTGAACCATCTTTGCCAGTTGAAGTCTGGCGTGACTTGATGATCCTGGAGCTACGAGGTAATCTCACACTCAGTCTTGCCAGAGGCTTGAAGGAGTGATGAGAGTGACTTAATTCTCGTATGGGTTGACTTGAAGTGCTCCTGTCCAAGGTGACGTGTCATGAATGACGACTGCGTGGTTCAGCTTACTGGCTTTTCGCTCAGAATATTGCTCTTGAGGTCCTTCCTTCTGCGGTTGGGTCTTATCTTGGTGGCGTCTTGAACAAGGCTGACGATAGAGATGTCAGATTTGCTTCTGATCAACTGCTCGGTTGCCCAAACAGAAGACCATTGGCTATGGAATTTCCTTGTTCGTCCTGTCTCTTGTGCTTGTGGTATTCCAGTACCTAGTCCGTTCGTCTGGCTTAGGATCACCTACTACCAAAGTAGGATCACCACCACTAGGCGTCGGTGCTAGGGCTTTTTCGAATGGATCCCTTCTTCTATCCTTGAACTTGAGTTGGATTGACTGCATTTGGGATCCTATTCCTCGACCTTACAACTGGTTTACGCGCTCTCACTACCAAAGTGGGAAGGCGATCACCGGCTGCAGGTGCTATTTGATTTGGTTGAAGGTGTCTTGATAGTGTCTGCTTCGGTGTGTTCCGTTGATCTTTGACTTTGCTGCTTGATATGACGAATCCTATCTGGCTTTGAAGTATTGATGACGATATTTTCTTCTTGGTTATGATCTTATCCTGGTCGTTGACTGACTTGGGCTTGATAACTTTGAAGGTTTGAAGTGACATCTAGTCGTTGACTGACTTTTGTTCTTGATGACTGTGAAGATAGAAGTGGCATCTGGTCGCTGACTGACTTTTGAGCTTTCTTCTTTTGACTTTCTGCTTATGGCATCTTGTCGTTGACTAACTTTCTGAAGCGTCCTTCTTTGGCTAGCTTTGGCATCTCGTCGTTGTCTAACTTTGTGATGGTTTCTTCTTCGGCGTCTAGTCGTTGTCTGACATTTTTCTTGATAGCTGGTTGAGGTGGTAGGATTGGCGAAGCTGCTTTCCGCGAAATGTGACTAGGTCTCACTTCACGTAGGCGAACTTCTTGCGGTATCGGGACGTTGTTGTTCTTCTCAGGGATCCTTGCGGATGATTTTGTGATACTCCTTGAGTCGAACAACTATTATGGATAGTAGTCTGCTCTGGCCAAGATGTTGGATGTTGGTTTCCTCTAGACGACTTCCTTTTGGGATTCCATCTATTGGTTGGTAATCTTGGCTGCTTCTGGGCGCGAGAATGACGATGATGTGTCTTCCAGACTGTTCCATAAGTGTCCTTTTGCAGTGGATCTTGGGTTCGATGGTTCTTTTTAACAGTACTCGGGTGAGTTGCTGTTGAGAACCATTGTCAAGTTCTTGAGCATCTTCTTTGGAGTGGCGTCCGCTGGTATTTGATTGCTTTCCAGCATTTCCTCCTTGATCTTGGGTTTGATGCTTTGTACGAAGCTCTGAGTGACTTGCACTGACAGTTTTGAGTATGGTTGATTTCTCCAAACAATGACTCCTGGTTTGTCTTATGACGAGGCAAGTTTGGAGAACCATCTGCAGCATGTGTGTGAGCTCTGGGATTTCGTCCTTTTGGCTGAAGGATAAGGCTTCCTTGATCTTAGCTATCTTCCATGGCTGTTGACCTTATGGTTTAATGAGCTTCGACTCTGCTCTGAGCACTTTAACGTTCCCTGACAACAAGTCTGTTCACGTTAACGCTCAAAGTGTTCGATGTCATTCTCTTCTTGTGACGCTGGGCTTGCTGGCTTCTCCTTGATTGGCGATGAAACATGGATGAACTGATTGGTGGCTCTTCTACTGGCCGGTAGAATTGCTCCGGATGTTGTCGGCTAATGATGTCGACTTCTTAGCTTCCAACGATCGTGTTGGTATTTTGTCCATCTTCGGTTCCACTAACAATCGGTCTTCAGGGTCGTCTCCATTGCCTTATTGCTTCTGGAGACTGTCTGAAGACGTTGAGTTTTGGCAAGCGTGCTTGAGAATCCACGAGTTGACGTATTCTTCCAGCTTCTGTGTTGAATCCTTTGAGCGGCATCCTCTGTCTTCCAGTGATTGGCTGTTCCAGCTTCTTCTCTGGGTCGGTTGACATCTGCGCTCTGGAGTTGCTTTTGTACTTCTGCTGGATGAATAGTGATCTTATGTGCTCGGCTCATTATTTGATCTTGTTGACTGGCCGTGGTTGATATTATTGGCGTTTACCAACCCTCTCTACGTCTCTTACCAAAAGAGTGTGGATACGGTCGGCAGCGCCAGCAACGAGTGCTTCATCGTTAGGCTTCTGGCCTTGGTGTTTGATCTCCATTGGGCATGATCCTTCTGGAGATGTTGAAGCGAAATTCATGGACGGTCTTGATGTCCTTCTCTTGGTTCCTTATGATCTTCTTGATGTGAAGATTGCAGCTTCTGCGTGGAATGTGTGGCTCTGGCTGCTTGCTGGTCCGCTCGTTGGGCTTCTTGGGCATCCTGAAGTTTGTGGATTCCGGGATATTCCAAGTAGCTACGATGTTGGTGAAGGCAGCTGGGCTATCAGAACTTCCGAAACTGTTTGTGGCAGTTTGTTGCAGTGTCGCTTGGCTGAGGGCTTTGTTCTTCGGTTTGACGACAACTTTTTACGGTTTTCTGGTATACGGGTAGCTGTGGCTGGAAGAAGAAGTGCTCTTCTTTCCAGACCGATGTCCCGTTTGACTTGCTCATGTCTGCTGCTATGGCATTGTTGAGTAGTTGATGTTCGGGGGGATCCTGAAGACGTGCCATAACCTGTCTCTTCCTGGGTGTCCTTGACAGGCTAATGTCTTGCAACGGTTCGTGTTGTTGAGTGTTTCCCTTTGCATCTTTGATGAGCAGCTTTCATATTTTCATCTTTGGAATATTAGACATTCCGTTGATGAGTCCTTGAGCCCTTGGGCTTGATACCTATGATACGAGCTTGTGCTCTGCGTTGTCTGTGGCCATCATCTTTTAGTTATTCGTGATGATGTGGACAATGAACTGATGAAGGCTGTAGGTTTTGGCTACTGGCAGGGGTGACGATGACTAGAGCTTTTTAGGCTCTGGCTTCTGGACGTCTGATCCTTTTGGAACCTCCTGCTTGAGTCGTTGGATTTCTTCCTTTGTTCATGGCTTTGTCCGTGTTCGTACGTCTATTGAATTCACTGGATCTTCGATCTCATCGCTGGCATCACTTGTCATCGTTCGACGTGGAGTGCTTGTCGAAGATGTGAGGAATTGAGCAATGCTCCAGCTTGGCTGTTACGAGATTGGTGCTTATTGTACGATCCTCCTTGGACCTTGTCGATCACAATTTGACCATCAGCGTATTGTTTCCATCCCATTTTTGATTGAATCCGATTGCGGCTTCATTTGTCTTCCATCTACGAGCTCTGGAGCTTTTTCGTGGCTGTAGTGGTTGACATCTGCTTTCTTGTGTAAGTGTTGGACTACTTTTTGGCTTATTGGACGTGACGGAATGCTGATGTGATTGTTCTTCTTGCTACGAGGGTTTTCGGATTTTCATGGCTCGGGTGAATTCTTAGACGTGGTGATGTTAGCTTGCAATGTGGTTGAAAGCTTCTTACTGACCATAATCATCCTTTCTCACCAAGAGAGGGATGTCTTACGTCTGGTAAGCGCTCTCATCACATGACAATCATCTTGAACGATTTAATGACGACGTTTGACTTGACGAGCATGTTGATGGTGTGCTCTGGCGTGTCCGTTGTTCGTCACTTCCATAATTGCTCTGTATCAGAGCTTTCTGGAAGCTTTCCTCTTGATATGCACGATAAATTGATCAGCTTGTCTATCCGAGCTTTTAGTTGTCTTTGGCGAATACTCTTGATCTTCTGATATTCCGTAGATTGTCGGTATGACTTCTTGGACGTCGTGAAGAAGTTTCTTGAACGAATCCTCTCCTGACGTTGACTTTTGGATGTCGTGATAAGGTTTCTTGGAGGAATCCTTTCCTGATGTCGACTTTGTTCGGCAGACAGATCGTTGGAGTTTTTTGGCTACTTGTGAGCTCGGTTTTGACTTGACGAGCACTCCTTTTCTGTAGATTGCTATGGAGTTGGATGTGCTGACAAGTTTATCCTCATGATGTGACGTGTGACCAATTGGTTGAATCCTTCGGGGTAAGTGACGATGAATTCAATGTATCGTTGATCGTAGAAGAACTAGTGATGAGCAGTTGGGGATTCTGTTCATTCGGCTTCTTTCGAGGAGCTTTCGGCGGGAGCTTCTTCCTTTGTGCGATCGTCTTCGGCGTGATGTGTACAATATACTGAGTTTCCTTGTCAGTTGGTGCTGACTCTGCTCTGGATGGTGGATAGCATATTGCACGACGATCGCTGTGGCCAGGATGACTGTAGTTGTTTGTTGGACATGACGGTGTGAAACGGCGAGACTTCTTGATAGCTGATTTCTCTGGGTTTCACTCAACTTGTCCTGGCACAATTGATCCTGAAGTTGACGACGTGGATCCCTGGTCACGGGTTAGAAGTATATTTTTGGTCCGCCTGGATTTGCTCCTGCTTTGAATACTGAGCTTATGGTCATAAATGACCATTCTTCTTGTCCAAGAGCTCCGAGAGCATGGATGATCATGGGCTGGTTGTCCATCGTTTAACCGACTTTTCATTAGAGCGGTCGGGTTGAGCTTGACTATGGATGCAGAACTTCAGTGGAGACGTGGTGTAGGAGTGATGATTCACCGAAAACCAATCCCATTTTCGTTGGCTGTGCTCCTAGTAGTTCCGGCTGTTACTCATCTCGCTTGTCTAGCATGTGTGCTTCAACTGTCCTTGCGCATTCTGAAGACTTGACGAGGATTCTGCTGTTGCTCTCAAGGACGAGCGTTGTTATCGAATCCTATAGATCTTGACGATGGTATTGCAAGAAACGATGGATCCAGCTTATTGGCTCGGAGATGTCTCTTGGATTGCTCGTGTCCAGTTGGTTACTCGGTCAGAAGAAGGCCAGGTGCACAACAAGTGCTCATGACTTTCTCTAACGCCTTGGCTCTGGATTCGAGAGCGAGGCCAACTGGTCGAACATTTAACTTGGTTGCTCAGGGATGTTGCTTGAGTGATGATGACCCAGCTGGTTTCTCGGTCTTAGGAGGCTCAAGTACACCAAGTACTCTAGCTCTCCAAGACACCTTGGCTCTAGATTCAATCTGAATCTGTGTAGAAGAGCGAGGCCAGCTGGTAGAACAATTTCTTCGCGTCGTTGGGTATCTTCTTGGTGGCGTTGAGCTGCTGACTAATGTTGATGTGAAGTCAGTTGATGTCAAGCTCTTGACGGCATTGGCATCTTCTCCAGACGAGGATAAGATTTGGTGAGTTGTTGCCGTGCTCCTTGAAGATACTGCTTTTCTGTCGACGATTGCTCTGGGCGGGAACATCCTTTGTTGAAGCTCGACTGATGAACACGATGAAATCCTTGGTTGAGGTTGCTCCTTCGACGTCGACCACGTTGACCGCTCCATTGGCTGCTCCTGGGAGCTTCCGTTGATGCGGCGATGGACGACTTCGGTTGCTCAGCTTGGCTTGAACATCTCTTCGGTCCTTGACGGCTATGGGTTCTACTTACCAAAAGCAGTGGTTTTTGCTTTATCTGAAAGGGAAACGTGTTCCTGCTTGGGAACACTTTATTAGGGATGGGGGGAATTTTTAGAGAAAATTTTTTAACTCTAAATGACATTTGAGAGATGTCTCTAAACTCTTGGGGACAATGACGTTTGGGAGTCGTCTCTAAACTCTTGACGTTTGGGAGTCGTCTCTAAACTCTTGACGTTTGGGAGTCGTCTCTAAACTCTGACATTTGCGAGATGTCTCTAAACTCTTGGCCTTATGGTGTGGCGTGTGAAGGTTCTCCTGTAGATTTGTCGAGAGATTCTACAAACTCTATGGAATTCGGCACGTTTGTTTTCTGCCTCTCTGATCCTTGGAAGAATGGGGTCGTCAGGTAACCGGTTTTCTTAACGGCATGCTCCTCTTGTGAGCTCCGCTTCACTCTCACTCTGCTCTGTAGGCTCCTACGTCACCCAGCGGTGACCAGCTGTAGGACATAGCTTCTTCCTTAAATCTCTGTAACGTCTGAATAATATTGGATTAAGAATTGGCTATGGGAGAGTGAATAGCACAATAGCCCGCTTGGTTCCCTTTCCAGGGGGACACCAAAAGCTGGTATGGGGAAGGCTACTTGCATGGGTGCATTTATATCCCCTCGTTTCGTTTATTTTTTAAAGCTTAAGGTAGGTGAGGGACTAATAGTTATACTAGACTAAATGATAATTACTATGATGGGGGATGTAAACTACGCGCGATTAGTTTGCGCAGGCTAACCGGTGTTAGTCTGACATTACCCAGTAAATATAATTAGACTAGTTACCCAGTTGGCCTTTCCTCCTAACCTTGGTCTGCTCCACAGACTTCCAGCTTCAGAGGTCCAGCTTCCCTGGGGAGTTACAATAAGGGGCTAGAATATTGGGAGATACTCAAAAACTACTAGTATGAGGCTACCTATGGGCTTAGGGTTTGGGCGTTACGTTGTGATCCCCTCTATTGACTCTTGTGAAATTTGGTTTGAAAGAAGTGTGGAAGTAATTTCACGACAAGTCAACAGAGGTTCAAGCAATGTCGAGCTTCGGGCTCGCTTGGCAATTAGAGTACAGTGATTCGGTGAGCGATGGCTTCATCAGCAGATGAGCGGTGTATCCAGCTTCCATCGGCATCTTCTTGGTCCTCGTTGACTTCTGCATTAGAGCGACATGCTCCCAGCCGGGTAGACGTCTGCTCTGGACACTCGAATGCTTCTTGGCTCGTGGATCTTCTTTCTTGATCTTCTTTGCGATGACACTGCTAACTCTAATACCAATTGAGCCCTACGCAAGCCATTTACTACGTAACGCTTACGGGATAGTCCTAAGGGTACGCGCGAAACTTACTTAACCTCCTTCTAGGCAAGACAAGCTCCTTGCGATATCCAAAGTCGTGAGTGAACAACTATCCTGTGGCCATTTTCGCTGCGTCGCTGCCACCATGTCCTGTTCACTTCGGACCGCAGCTAATCTCCTCCTTCTGCTCCCTACTGGAGATTGATCTTATCGGTTGGGAATTCTGTTCTCCTCGTGAAGGCTCCATTGCTATGGCTCCTTGCTTGTGGAGGATGGGTAATTCTTATCCCAGCATGTCTGCTCGTCCGACGTTTGGGCGACATCAGTTGATCGTCTCGGTTGTAGGATTCCCTGCTAGTGCGGTTTCATCCTAAACTCCGACAATCGCTCAATAAATCGATCGATGATTGCATCATGATCGGGCATCTAGGCGGTAATCCGTGCTCCTAGCGGTTTCGCTGTGGAACAGGCTGATTTCTGTGACAATAGTGACGAACATTGCAGGTGGATTCTTCCTTTCTTGCGGTGTCGTCACGTCGAATTGCTTCGGCATTGCTATTGAGGTCGGTCTGCCACGTAGTTGTGTCTCTCCGGCGATGACTTTTCACGTGATCTCAGCGATTACCTTGTTCTTTTCGAGAGAGTGGTGAGCTTGAGTTTCTTTCCAGTCCATTCTGGATTTTCTGCTCAAACGGGGCTCAAAACCAACTTCTCGCTTGTAGAATTCCGTACTCGAATGATGGTCATTCCACGAATGTCGTCCAATTTTGAGTCGAACTTATCGGAATTTCGAGCAGCATGCTCTGGAGGAAAATAACCGATAAGAGGAGCTCAATTTCCAGCATTCCTTGCATTTGCACTTTTCGGAGGACTTTTCGCCGTCACCAAGACAGGAAACGACGCCGAAATAGGTGCCGCAAGGCTCTGGTCTTCTTCTTCTCTCTGTTCCTTGTCGATTCTTCTCCGATTCCACGTGAATTCCTTCGCAATGTGAGTTGCTCGGGAATCCTTTCAGCCTAGGACATCGGTTCTTTTGGTTGCTTACTGAAGCGACTTGATTGGCGATAAATTTTGCCGTCGGCATCACGAAAAATCGATAATTGCATCCTTGTGCAATATCGGCGAGAATTTCCGTTGATAACGTGACGAAAAGACGATAATTTTGCGTCATTTCGTTGACGATGACTCGTCCGGCGAAAGATATGACGATGACGTTGCGATGGAGACGAAATTTTGCTTGAATTTTCAGCGGAAATCGATCGGCTTTGGCTCTGGGCAACAGCGAATCGCAAACCAATTGCAACGGGCTGGTTACCGAAGGTGAGCCGTTCACCGATGACTCCGTTTTCCGGCGGCGCAAAAAAATCGATAATTGTCATCTTTTGGGTCTTTCTCGTCGTTTTTCCAGCTTGCTCGGGGTAGAAGAATCGAATGACGTTGTTTTTCCGACGCGTAAAACGTGATAATTCGCGTCTCACTCTGGCCAACAAGGCCTGAGCGAGATGGGCGAAAAACACGAGTTTCTTCTTGCTTCTTCGTCGGGGCGATTGCATCATGCCACCAGGGTCCTTTCTTGAAAAAAAAAAATTTCAATTTCCGGTCGATGTACCATGTCGCGTTCCCATCTTGCAGGTGGTGAGCCTATTAGGAACGTTCCTTCTAAGGCTTCCATCCGGACGAAACGCAATAGGACGAGTTTCGTCCGATTCCCGTCCGCTTTCGTCCGCGTTCATCCGCTCCGTCCGCATTCATCCGCTTTCGTCCGCAGTTCGTCCGATTTCGTCCGCTGTGCATTTTCGCGCGCGCGTGTTTGCACAATCGGGCATTTTAATTGACGACACTCAAAAAACTTTTTGTTGCTCATATTACTGCCGGTTTTATTTAATATAAAAATATGAAAACTGATCGAATTGCCTAATAAAAATTTTAAAAAATGAACTGGAACATAATTAATGTTAAATTTAGATCAAAAATGAGTGAATATTCTTATGAAATTGATGAAACTTTTGGAAATGAAGATAAAGAGATGAACGAAACGTCTCCAACTCCATCGAAATGTAGAAAAAGGAAGCAAGAAGAGATTGATCAAGGTTTGAAATCTGGATCAATCTTTGAAGTAAATTTAATTTCTACAATTTTTTTGATTATGCTTATAATTTTCACAGAAAGAATATTCCGATGACTTTTTATCGTTGGTCGACGAGAACGGAATTGTTATAGACCGTATAAGATGCAAGAAATGTTCGAAGATTTTAAGTTCGGGCTGCGGTGGAAATAAAACGTGAGAAGTTTATACTGGAAAAAGGCACAATAAAAGTTTCAGCAATCATAGAATAGGAAGATGTTTGAAGTCAAGAGATTCACAAAAGAAGAAAATAACAGCAGATGAAAAAGAAAAATTGAAGAAGACAATGGTTAACTATCTTCTGAAATCGGGAGTTTCTTTCAATCACTTAGAGAGTGATGCATTCCGAGAGATGGCCAAATCATTTTTGTCCATTGGGTATTACCATTACCTTTCTTTTCCTCCTGACACTAAGCTGGATGAATTTTATAGAACATTCGACATAGATATTGATTCTATTCGTCTTCCTTCACAGGAATGGATTCGAAACGAAGCAGGACGAGAAGCAGAGAACATTATTGCAGAGATCGGAAAAGAAGTATTTAGACATTCTCCGTTGTCAATACACAGTTGCTCCTTTCAGATTTCTGGACCAGTCGAGCGTAACGAGTGTTGTTTAGTTCTTGATTTCGGCAAAAAACTGCACAATTTTTTGTCAGTTTTTATCGTTTTCATCAATAGAAGTACAGAAGATCTCGATTTGAAAGCCCGGCCTTTCATGTTCATGCCAGTTTTTGAAGAAAAAACCACCGAAAATGTAGGACAGGCGTTTTTTTTTTTCGAAATCAAGCGAGATTAATTTTCCAGATCGTTGAATATTTGGTTGAAGGTGGGGAAAGGTTCGGATTGAGTCGAGATCAAGTTGTTAACATGCGTGTTGTTGGTGACGGTGCTGCCAATATTCGGAAACTCGGCCAATACTTTAAGTCCTGTATGTTTCTGCTTCTTAACAAACATTATTCTCTGCTATTCAGATACTCTCTGCTCGTGCCACAGTTTGGCAAAAGCTGCTGAAAGAGTATTAGTGCCCCTTGTGGATTCTCATCTTGAGTTTGATCCATTGGAAATGTCTCATTTAAAAGAGCTTAATGAAATTGTGGATGATTGTGGAAATTTGGCCCAAACACTGAGAAGAAATCGGGTAATATCACAGTACCATCATCTAAAAATTTCAAAATTGCTGTATTACAGTCGTCTTTCCAATTAGAAAAACTTCCTGTCGCATATTGTCAAACAAGATGGCTCACATTCATCTGTTGTTGCCAGGATATCGTTGACTTATTTCCTTCAATCGAAGCAATTGATCACCAGAAAGTCCGGAAACTAAGAGAAAAGATTCGTCCAAAACTTCCGAATCTCATCACAGCTCTTCAACTCCTCAAAATGTTCGAATTTCCTCTTAAAATCTTCGAACAGACTGAAGTCCGAGTTCACGAGGTGGCTCCATGGCTTTTCAAGCTCAAGAACTCTTTTGAAGCGCACCATCTTAAGGGAAAAGAAGACCGAAATTTCGTAAGAAGAGCTTTTCTGTAAATATTCACAAATTAGTATTGTAGACTCTGGAAGTTGTCGCCAAATCTGGAGTTATTTCCATGAAACATTATATTGAAAAAACGATTTCGGAGACACATTTGTTGTCATCGTATCTTTGTGTTGGAATGAGAAAACTCCCGTTGTTCCCTCAAGACTTTAAAGAAAAAGTATAATATTTCACGTTTGAAAAAATTATAATTTTATTTAGACACTCGAAGTTTTGAAATGCGAAATGGAAGCCATCGTGCTTGACAATGATGTGGCTACTACAACGCCAACCGTCGATTGCTCGTAAGTGCTGAAAAATAAAAGTTTTGTAAAAGTGAAATTCTTTTAAGGCGGGATCTCTATGATGCTCCACCATTGGTGCCGTCTACAACGGCCGAGCTTGAAGACTATAGAACTTCTGTTTTTCCCCTAACGGACACGCAGCTTCCACCAATTAAATTTTGGAAGAAACATCAGAACAGATTTCCGCGCCTTTCGATTATTGCCGGTAGTGTTTTCTGCGTTTTGGCTTCGGAATCTATCTGTGAGCGTGCGTTTTCCGCTCTAAATCGTGTATTCCGATATGATCGCCAATCGATGGATCCGGAAATGGTAGAATTGTTGATGGTTTCATATTTATATTTAAATGAAACCTCATAATTTTTTCCACTTAACTGAATTTTTTTTATTAAGCAAAAATTTCTTTCTTTTTTCAACCTTTTTTATAATAAGGATTTATTCATGTTTCTCTCCGAAATTGTTTTGTTAGTTAATTCATATTTTCTCTCATCATCCATTCTCCTAAAACACATTTAAACCTTTCCAAATTCACACTCCTTTCACTATTTCTCCGTTATTTTCAACTTTTAAAAATTTACATTCCCTTTTATCTTTTCTAAACCTGCTGTTGTAATATTTTTTCTAACACCAAACATAATTTTCATCCATATTTTTACCGGTTTTCGACAAAAATTTTAATGACTTTTTTTTCAAAAATATTGACGGTTCAAATATCTCGGTTTTTTTATTCGTACACATAATTTTCTCTTGAATATTTTTTTACTGAACTTTTTAAACTTTTTTTTTCCTTTCTCCATTCTCATTTCCCCAAAAAATTCACAATTTTCGACCAATTTTTCTCATGTTCCTCGTAATAATCAAAGTGTTTCTATTGTTTTTTTCTAATGAACTGTTCACTTGTTTGGAATTTGGAAGTTTTGCCTAATTTTTCAGAGTTATTCATGCCAAGATTGCATGGCGGGCGGGAATTTTTTGCGAAACGAAAAAAGACAAACATTTTTCCGACATAATGTTTCTGTATTTTTCAAATTTTCCACAAAAAACTTACTTTTCTAGGTTGTGATGAAGAGCGTTGATCGGAAATAGTTCTCTAGTCTCTCTAGGAGCAATAAACCTGAAATTTTTATCGGAGAGAAAAAACAAAAGCTCTTCTGCAACTAACTCGACGACTAGTGAAGAATAATTTTCGAAATGACGGCATTCCTCCTTCGGGCGGCTCTTGAACTCGGCAATGAACGGCGAAATAATAATGACGATCGGCGATAACCTAAAATAACGGAATTAAAATGTGAATGAGATAAACTTGTTCAAAAAAAATGCATTGAGATCGCTCTTCAAGCATTTGAAACATCGCTTCCTTTGGATACGGGATGCTGATTGTTGCTCTCGAGTTCCGACATCGAAATTCCGGAGACCTGAAAGTTAGATCGGAGAGAACCATGTTTGTTCAGTTACAAACTAACACGAAAACACGTAGTTTCGTCGTTTGTGGCGGTTGACAGCTTGGCGACGACTCCGAAGAACTAAAAATGACAGATTTTGTGACGAAATGAATTTTCGAACGAAATAAACAGCGTGAGAATGTGATATAAACGTAAAAAACGACGCACAAAACATTTGGCTTGACGTTTTTTCATCGAATTTGCAACGGTTAAGACGAAATACCTAGATAAAAGAAAGATAAAAGAGAATGGAACTAAAAATAGCCACTTTCCTTATAATTGCATTTATGGGAGCTTGTTTTCGATTTTTTTTTTTGGTGAAAAAACAGTGTTGACTATTATTTTACATTATTTAGAGTTAATTTTGAAAGAGTTACCAAAAAATCGCAAAGAAACGACAAGAAAATCGAGAAAAACAAAGGAAAAATAAAATTTCTCCCTTGGGTGTCGTCAATTAAAATGCCCGGTGTGTGAACACCGGCACGCGCAAATGCACAGCGGACGAAATCGGACGAACTGCGGACGAAAGCGGACGAACTGCGGACGGAGCGGACAGCGGACGGAGCGGACGGACGAAAATTCGTCCGGATGGAAGCCTTAGTTCCTTCGCATGACGCAGTGCTTGAGCGCACTTCGCTTATCGCCCGATAGACAATTGATTGGGTTCACTGCTTTATTAGTTGTAGAACGTGCTATGGCGGTGGTTCATTGAATATCAGTAGAGGGGGGACAGAGAAGAATAAGGGAAGACCGAAGTCTTGGGGGAAAAAGGTGAAGACTGATTAGAATGAACGAGTAAACAACTTGTAAGGGGGCGAGAGAACATTCTAGAAGGAAGGGGGGAAATAGTAAGGGGAACGGAGAGAATTAGACATTGGACGACGCGCCACATCCCGCCGGCGGGGGCGCTTTAGCGCGGAGTCCATTGGGGCGCACTTGCATCGCTTCGATGATAATTCGAAGGCTGCAAGCCTGAGAATTATCGTTGTTTCTCCGTTGCTTTGGTGGGAATCCAATGCACAATTATACGAGTAATTCGCTGGATATGCGAGACATCTTTTAGGCAATAAAAGGTCATGAATACACCCATGGGGTGGATTCATGACACAACTCATCTGAAAGAGTTTAGAATCCTGACGTCTACTGAATTCTGAACGTCATCATCTCCATTAAGGTTCGAAAATAAATAATCCATTTTATTTTCCCCTTTTCCCTCCGCGACAGAAAGAGAAAACAATCAAAATCACACATCTTCTCATCTCTATGTCTGTTGATTGATTATCAAAATATTATTTTTGGAAATGATAACCTTGTGACGTCACGCCTTTCTGTTCGCAATCTATAGACAGAGAGTAGATAAGCAAAGACTGGACAACAGGAAACAATTGTTGTTCGATCCATAACTTGATTTTCTGACTTTCATTTTACTACTTTTGTTCTGTTTAAATTACGGGAAAATGTTAGAATTTGATCAGGATAAAAAAGTGCTGATTGGATGTTTAGCAAGCTCATTTTTGGCTTATCATGTGAGTCGTTTTTTTGTCTTTTGGCTTTTCTATAAACTTGTATTCAGACTGTCCGTCAAATTTATGCTTATGTCCATGAAAAATCCCAAGAATGGGTTCCAATTGGAACTGTCAAAAGCCTTCATATCTACCCAATCAAGTCATGTAAACCTATAGATGTAAGCATGCTCTATGGATAATTTAAATTTCGAATTTCTGATTCAGCTCTTTGCTTTCAAGTGCACCAAACTTGGGCCAGTTATGGGAGAACTAGAAGACAGAGCTTTTGTTCTAGTAGATATGGCAACCGGAAAGTTTGTCACCGGTCGTACCCAACCAAAATTAGTCCATATGGAGTGCCACGTGGAAAATGGTGTCCTTGAGGTTACGGTACCCGGAAGCCCAAAGGTTACGGTAGATCTACAAAAGGTTGTTGAACATGGGAGGATTATCAGAGCAGCATGGCTTTTGGACCTGAAGCAAGATGGTTTTGACTGTGGAGACGAGGTGGCTAAACTGCTTTCAGAATTCTTGGGAGAAGAAAATTATCGGCTGATTTTCTATAAAGAAGGAGAGGGGCTATACACGGAAAGAACTTGTGCTCCGACGGATGATTGGTGGGATAAGAACCCAGTGCCAAAGAGGAAAGATGATGTAAGTCCATGCTGATTTTCTGAAAATCGTTGAGCAATTCTAGTCTGGCTTCACCAATTTGGCTCCATTCCTTATCTGTACCTCAGCTTCCATGCGGGATCTAAACGAGAAAATGGACAAAAAAGTACATTTCCATATTTTTTATTCGAGTAATTTTCAGTTTCAGATATCAATCTCCCAATTCCGACCCTCTATTGAAGTTGAAGGTTGCCCGGCATGGGATGAAGATAAATGGGCGGAGCTTCGAATTGGTGATGCTCATCTGGAGACAATGGCAGCGTGTCCTAGATGTGTCATGACTACTGTAGATCCTGAAACAGCAGAGAAAAGTGGAGAGAATCAACCTTTAAAAGCAATGAGAGGATTCAGAGTGGCACCAGAAGGAAGTATGAGGAAGATGTATTTGGATAATCCAATATTCGGAGTCTATGCTGGATTGGTGAAAGGAGCATATATACACGTTGGACAGACTGTTTGGGCTAAATATAAACCTTGTGCTTTTTGAATTGATTTTTGTTGATTCAAACTGAAACTGTACATAAATGCTTGCTTTCTGATGAGCCTTCAGCCGGTGTTTACATAGGAAAACTGGTGAATTTGAACTAATCAAGGATTATACCTAATCTACATCACAGGAATGGCTGGATTAGGTCTCTGGTGTTGTTCGTGTATATTTGCGATGAGTTTGGTTATCAATCGACTATTGAATTTAACAAAAGAATCGATTTGCAAGTTTCTCTTTGATTAAGCTAAAACTTATGCGATTTTGACACTTCCCATTATCTATGGAAGTTTTCTTTGTGTTCTCTCAAAACAGAGAAATTAAAAGTTGAATGACATGCCCTTCTATTACAAGTGTCGTGTTGATTCAGACTTTTGATATAGATGCTCTTCCATAGTTTTTTGTACTTTTCAGCTAAAAAAAACGGAGCTTTCTTATGACATTTTTTGGATTTTGCATTGATCTTTTGAATTTCGTTTTGGAAAGTGCAACTTCACATTTATTTGTGCCTTAAAGTTAACCTGAAAATACAGTCAAAGTTAAGAACATTCCTTTATGAAATTTCAGGCCAGCAAAGAGAACAAAAAGAGTCGAAAGGAGGAATAAAAACATTTATTTTTGTAATTCAAATACCAAAGAAAGAAAAAATGCAAGTTTCGAAAAAAAATCAAAAAATTGATAAGTCCGGATCGAATGGTGATTTACTGAAAAAAACAGAATTATCAAAATGTTTTGAAGTTTCGCTGAACCAAAAAAAAAAAGATTTGAAACGCCACGAATATAAGAAATAAACAAGCTCAACTGCCTAAAATATTCGTGAAGTTTCACAAATTGTTTTCATTTTCACGCTTTTCTGGCTTCTCGAAAGTGAACAAGGTTATCCTTGGGAAAAAAGGGGTGGATTTGTTTGAAGGCGCAATAGAAAATACTCCCGATATTTCATCACGATTACAGTTATAATGCATAAAAAGTCTCTGTAATCATGGTTCATCAAAAACGTTCGATTTATCAGAAGCTTTTGCCATTGCGCCTTTAAAACGTCAATCATTGAAACAATGTATTTCTTTTTGGCATTGGAGCGCACTTTCTCGAACGAGAACAGGTTGATAAAAAGCGAAGTTTGAAATAGTAAATTTTGTTTCCTCAGCAGCCAGCTTTCCACTGCTCTAATTTCTTGTACAGTAGCTACAGTAACCAAAAGAATTTGTACACGTTTTCCCAGAATAACCAAAACTGATTACTGTAGCTGGTTACGGTAGGCCTGATTTTTTTAAATGAAAAGCTGCAGAATGAGTTTGAGTGGGAATCATTTTTATGTGATAAATCATTGGAAGAGTACCAATTGAGAGCGCAGGGAAAAGTAAAAAATAAATTAAGAATTTATTTTTATAAATAATTGATAAAACTTAACATGAAATAAAAAGCAAAAAAAGAACGGACCAGCCGGAATAAAAAAGTAAATTTAAAAAATGCCACAAATTTCAAAAAAGGAAAAATCACAATTATCATATGCTATCAGCTTCTCTGCTGACAATCAATCATATCGACAGCCCGATATTCTTCTGTGGGAAGGATAGTATACTCACTGATACTATCCAACACCCATTCCATTGTAACCACTGAGCATTGATAGTCTCCTTCCATTGCGAGAGACTCGCCAATTGATTTCGAGTGTTTTGAGAAGATTATGTAGAGGTTTTCGGGTGCCATGTCATCACGGGAGTCCACAATCTTTCCGCCGCATAGTTGAACCAATTCGATTATTTTCTGTAAGAGAAAATGATGAGTAAAGAGAGAATTCGATAAGCTGCTTTTTCAGCCCAGTTTGTTTTGAAATCCAGATGACCCCACCTTATAATCAAAGTATATGTTCATCGTGTATTTGCGAAGAATCATGAAACGACACCCGTTGAATAGCTTCCCGTGCTCATCATTTCTCGCTCGAAGCCATCCCATTTGCGGATTTGGGGGGATTTTGGCCATAATCGGCGAAGTGCATTTTGTGATTGTGTAGTCAGCCTGGAAAAAGAAAGGAGTTGGTTGGGAGCAGTTTTTGATGGGGGAAAAGTGGACTAATTGCAGCAGTCTTACAACTGCGGGATGCAAAAACTGAGGATTTTAGTAGGTGGATTCTGCTCATAAATGTTCAAAAAAAAAGCACAATTCCTCTTCCTGGTCTGTCTAATAACCTCCAGAACCTTCCCATTTCTCTCTAATTCCCTTTATTATCACCCCATTCAACTTTTTTTTGTCTCATTCTTGTTTCGTTTCCAACATTTTCAATTTCGCTCGCTTTCCTAGCTCTTCTCGCAGCCCAAAAATCATTCCATTTTCCCAATAAATAAACACAGAGAACACCCCATGTGGTGAGGCAGTGGGTGATAAGAAGAAAATGAGCGTTTTTTGGAATTCGGAGCTCTTTTCACGTGAAGAATAAGTTCAGGAATAGAATCCCAGATCGGACAAGATGTCTTATCAGTTATTGCTGCACAATCAGACCATTTCCTACCATCGGAACATTATTTTCGGGAAGCAAAGAACTGGAAACATTTTCGAATCAGTACCTCGGACAACAAAAGACCAGTTTTGACACAATCGACAAGCCATTGACGGCCTAAAATGATGCATTTCCGGGCTATGGCTTGAAGGTATGCAGTTGATTTCTGTGGGATTGTCCGGTCCTCTGAAACAAAAATATGGTGAAAAAGCTTAGAAAACTCAGAACAAACCGCTATTCATCATCACCAAATGAGTGGTGTGCATGTCGACGCCCTCTGCGAATCGGCACGAGTTCGAGAGGAATTTATGGTAGAAATCGCTAAGAAGATCCTGAAATTTTAGCCAAGTTGAGATACTTTTTGATTTTCCGCTCAAAACTCACTGTATCATTCCCACTCTCTGCAATTCTGGAGCATGCTATCGTCTTCGGAATAGCCGATGGCACCGTCTGGAAATAGATTTTTCATATTTTTCTAAGACACATCTTGAACTTTTTCGAGAAGCACAAAATGGTGGAGACTTGAGATTTGCGCTAACATAATCTTGTCACTTTGAATTTTATGAATATTACTACAATCTGTACTATTTTCCGGGACATTTGGGTTGATTTGAAGCTCATGTACTGGGTGTATCTGTGGATTCTAGAACACGTCGAAATGGAGAAACCCGAAACACCAAATCAAAATTGCTTTTTTAACAAACTGATGTTTTAAACAGTATTATTGATACAGAAACAGTTTTTTTTTGTTTGTAAATTTGCAAAGTACCTTTCTGCGTGGTGGAGTAGAAATTGGGGTGGACGTGGCGAGAGGAGTCTGTTTAGAATTAAAATATTGGTAACAAACAAATTCCCGAAAGAATAAAAGCGTACCCATTTTGTGGAGATCCCGCTTATTCCTCTGAGCTGTGGAAACATTAAACGGAATGAGCTCTATAATAAGGAATAATTATCTTTCTGCAAAAGTTTCATGAAACTATAGTGCCTCTTTTCCAGTTTCTTAAATGAAATGTACTATAGTTTCAGACATGTTTCTGCTCCAGCATTTTTAGCTCAAAGAAAGTGCTTACGGGGAGCGAATGTGGGATGAAAACACAAGGGGCGCAAGGGAAAATCAGGGGGAAATGGGTCTGTGGGGAAGTTCTTATTCTACAGTAACCCTTACTGTAAAAAGTACTGTACTTTCTTTGTACAGTAACCTTATTTCATCATCTTCCTCTTTAGATTTTTGAAGTTCAGAGCGGTTTCAGTTAGTGTAGGGTTTATTCCTTAAAAGTAACCTCGTTACCAACATTCATATTTAGGTTTATGTTGTTCAAATGCTACAGTAATCTCAGTCTCAAAATCTCATTTGAAAAACAGGAATTTCGAGCAATTTGGAAGTTAACACTTATAGTTATTCAAAATTGAAGTGTTTGATATTTTTTTTACTTTTGATGGTGGGTAAAAAACAAAAATCAAAACACACCTCATCTGATGCTTCGACGTTTTCGAAGCGAAAGAACTGAGCGGCTTCATGGGCTCGTTTCTTGCATTCCAGACTGTCCACTCCGTCGTCATCTTCTTCCAGTCTGAAATTTTATTATATTGGGTTTTTTGATTCTGGAAACTTCTGAGCTTAGTTAGAAGGATAGTTCAGGTAGAATGGGGAGAAGAGGGAGATGGAGTTAGGGGTATTGCACCAATTTCTGAAGAGGAAATTTACCCAACTTCTGCAACTGGTGGCTAGAGCTAATAAATGGAAGCATCTTTTAAATTTTGAGCCACTCCAAAGAATACTGATCTGCACATGGGTTACTGTAGCTCAATAAGTGACATGCTTTCATTTGGTTAGAGGATTTGAAATCTATAAGGGGCCGTCTGATTCCAAACGAGGTGGCCTAGAGATAATGAAGCTCTTGAAACGGGTGCAAAACGAAATTTTTTGAAGACTATAATTACTAGTTTCTCTTGGGTTTAGACTTTAAAGTCTAGAGCCTGGTATATTCCTCTTATTCGAGCTTCAAAAGATTACCAGATGGTAAACTTGACTTGAGAATATGGTCATAGGAGTACTGTAAATACTGTACGGCTGAAACCGTACCACGAGGCTAATATACGCTTTGAAGATTATAAAGCTTACAAATCAGAAGATCTAAAGACTTTTAGCTCCGAAATATGGTCACGTGATAAGGCTCATTCTAAGGATACTATAGTAGGGGTACTGTAGGAATGTGTATTTTTGCAGATCAGAAAATTATGTAGTTATTGGAATACTGTAAGCCAGGAAGCCTGAACACGTCGCAATTGATGACTATTAGTCTTAAGTATTTTTAATGGCTCAAAAGCTGTTAACTGGAGACTGAAGGATTACTGAACTACCAAATGGCAAGTGATCAACGATACAAGCTCATTTCCCAGTTCCAATACCACGCCAATTTGCGAGCTAAATTTCGGATGGGTTACGATATGGGTCAGATCGGTTACGGAAATGGTGTCAGGCACGCCTATTTCCAAAACTCTACAGTAGGGGTTACTAGTATTAGAAACTTTGTTCAAAAAACTTACGCATACGATGACACCGATGAAGCAGACGACTCATTCGGATTTCCAAAAGCCGCGTTAATCCTTTCAATATTCGAATCGTCAACCTGCAATACAGTACTGTTGATTTCGTGTCAATCCAGCTATTTTTTCAGAGGAGAATAACAGAAGAAAAACTATTGAATCTCAAGTAAATAAACCCAACATGTGGTTCAGTTCGATAAGCTCTTCATAGTTATTTCTGATTTCCTACAAAAACGGAATCATTCAAGCGAACGTACCAAAGAGTCAATATCCGTCATCTGGAGCTTGGATGATGGCGGTGAACTGGTAGTGGCCTGAAATACAATTAAGTTCAAATTTTAGTGAACATTTTGCATGAATTCCTTCTCTTTTTCAATAGGAAGAGAAACAATCAAAAAAGAGTTGTTTTGCGGCTATCTCTTTCCATTTTAAACGGAACACTGCAAGAAGGTCTTCATTACAAAAAGAGAGGCCGAAAAACAGCCATTTGGTACATTGACTTCTGACAATGGAAACACCGAGTAATTCCGCTCAGTTCACATGTTTCGGATTACTGTAACTAACGTAATCTCACAACCGTTTCAGTGGATGTTTTATTGGTAAAAGAGGTTCTTGTATAATTTCTTTTTTGACTGTTTCTTAGTCATTTTATTAGCCATCGAAAGTGTTTTTTCCTTCGGCCAATTCGAAGAGATATATTTTTTGTTTCGTGTAAAAATGCAAGTTCTTACCTTAGCTATCTCTCCCAAACGAGTGTCCTCTTCAGCAATCTTCTCGGATTCCTTCAGGCTTCTCTTTATTTCGTACCGTCTCTGAAAGATGAAAAATTGTTTTTTCCATGCTTAGATGAAAATTTTATACCCGTTTATTTATCTTTTTTTTTCTGATGGAAGAGGTTCCGGTTTTGCATCCAACATCTTGTGCTCCAGTTTGTCCATCTAATTTTTCAAGAACATTCAACACCTTGACTTGCTTTCCATTTCCGAGTTTATCGGCAAGTTGTTGAAGTTTTCCGAGAAGAGCAACTCCAGCTTCTCCTTTCAATTCTTCTGATCCAACGATGATAAGTGGAGTGGCAGCTGAATGGAGGGTCTTTCCGAAGTCGGACTTCCCAGAAAGAATGTCGTCGATAGCCTTGGGGGAGGATCCGAGATAATCGTATTCGTAGGTGAGTTCTGTTTCAGCCCCAATCACTCCCACTTGAGCATCAGATTTACGGATTCTTTCATTTAACGTTGGTGCTTCAAAACGTGGATTTGTTCCGACAAGAAGAATAGCGTCGGCTGCCTCAACTCGAGCAATTCCGTCATTGAGGACGTAGTTTCCGTCGTATCTCGATTGAAGACGTCCACGATCGGATCCGAATCCCATTGCTTGATCTTGAAGATCACATTCACCTCCTTGATCACAAATTGGGCAATCAAGTGGATGGTTGTTGAGCATGAACTCCATCACTCCTTCACGAGCTTTTCGAACGAAATCCGAATTGGTTTTTACTTTCATTCCATTCATAACTGGCATCGCACACGATGCTACTGGCTTCACACTCTTCTCTACTTCAACCAAACACATTCTACAGTTTACTTCCACTCCAGCAACTCCAGCAGATCTGATTATGGCGGGTGGCGGCTTCGACAAATCAGGAAGGGCCACAGGAGCCGCGGATGCTGAAAATGAAATTGGGATGTTTTAGGAATCATATGACATATAATTGCTTACCTAGAGCAGACTTATGGCGCTGACACGCTGGCATCTATATTGATTCTACTGAAAATTAAACCAAATTCTTAAAATGAATCAAACTAATGTAAGTACTTTAGGTACAGTAACGAATGGAAAGTATCTTGATCATTGACAGTAATACAAGCTGATTAGAATAATTATTTGAAAAAAAGAAGGTTCAGTTAAAATTTTATAGACAAGGAAGCACGGAAATTAATCAATAGTTAAACGAGTATCAATGCTTGAAAGAAAATAAAAGGATACATTTTGATTTTGCTTCGTGCTGATTTCGTAGATCGTTTAAACCTTCCAAATTCCATATTTCATCTCTTTTTGTAGACTTGCCATCATTGCAGTGATTCGGAGAACATCTTTTGACATCTGAAAATTGAACTTTAAGAAGTCAGAAGAACCTTAAAACAAAATGGGAAGTTAAAGAGAGGTAAAAATCCAAGAAATCCATTTAGATCCTATGTACTAAAAATTCTAAGGTCATCAGAAAACCCTTTCGGAAACATCGAAAACCAGAAACTTCTGGCAGTTTTGTTGTTTAATTGTTGATCCAAGGTAAAGGAGAACTTTTCTATAAATTCCAGGCTTTTAAAGTTCAATACGGTGAGTTAGGAAGATCACACTCCTAAGCATTTCCGGATAGAGCACCATCACATTATCCAGAAACCTCAGCAGCTCAATTGTGCTTCTCAGGCTTTTCAGCTCATTTTCCATAGAATTTCCTAGCTCAATCGCACACATTTTGAAGAAATTTTTTGTCGATGGAATAAGATAAGTGGCGTTAGGTTTTGTAAATTGGAAAAAGTTTTTTCCGGTTTTCTTCCGGAACTGTGGAGCAGAGACAGACAAACTCGACTTACATCGTTGATCTTTGGAATAACTCTGAGCAATTCTCCGGTTCTATGCGAAAGCACAATATTGGATCCAGTTCCATCCATAACATCAACACTTTCGGTCTTTTTTGTCTCCCATGGGCGAGCAGTGAAAGCGTATTGTTTAGAAGTGAGAGCTCCAACTGGGCAGATATCGATGATATTTCCAGAGAGTTCAGAAGCAAAGAACTTCTCAACATAGGTTCCAATTTGGAGGTCTGATCCTCTTCCAGTGGTTCCAAAGTCTGGGAAAGCAGCGACTTCATTGGCGAAACGAACACAACGAGTGCATTGAATACATCTTGTCATAACAGTCTTCACAAGTGGTCCAATATTCTTATCTTCTAAAGCTCTCTTTCCATCGTATCTCGATTGAAGACGTCCACGATCGGAACCGAATCCCATTGCTTGATCCTGAAGATCACATTCACCTCCTTGATCACAAATTGGGCAATCGAGTGGATGGTTGTTGAGCATGAACTCCATCACTCCTTCACGAGCTTTTCGAACGAAATCCGAATTGGTTTTTACTTTCATTCCATTCATAACTGGCATCGCACACGATGCTACTGGCTTCACACTCTTCTCTACTTCAACCAAACACATTCTACAGTTTCCGGCAATTGAGAGACGATCGTGGTAACAGAAACGAGGAATATCGACACCAACGAGGGCGCAAGTTTGGTTATTAATCGAACGAGAGATTTGCCATCGATGAACATTTCGACCTGGAAAATGGATTTCAGCAGGTCATTTCCTACTGAATTTACCTTATTGAGTCTATGTCGGATCTCCTTTAGGTCACTATATAGAAGAGCTTTTCCAGAAACTTCTGAAACAGCACGAATGATTTTCCAGTCGACACGAGCATCTCCTGGTGGTGAAACAGCTGGATAAGCTCTGGAATTTGTCACTTTCAAAGAATTGCAATTCTCAACAAATCTTACCTCTGTGATCTTCCTTCGGTGTTCACATAGGTACCCTCCTTCTCTGTGTAAGCTGCTCCTGGAAGAATGACATCAGCCATTTCGGCTCCAGCATCTCCATGGTGTCCTTGATAGACAACAAAAGCTGATGGATCCAAGTTGGCCTTGGTGACCTTTCTTTCGACGGCTTCAAGGAGATACAAGAATTTGATTGGGGTCTTTCTGATGGAAGAGGTTCCGGTTCTGTATCCAACATCTTGAGCTCCAGTTTGTCCGGCCCATCTTTGAAGGACATTCTTATCTTCTAAAGCTCTCTTTCCATCGTATCTCGATTGAAGACGTCCACGGTTAGATCCGAATTCCATTGCTTGATCTTGAAGATCACATTCACCTCCTTGATCACAAATTGGGCAATCAAGTGGATGGTTGTTGAGCATAAACTCCATTACTCCTTCACGAGCTTTACGAACGAAATCCGAATTGGTTTTTACTTTCATTCCATTCATAACTGGCATCGCACACGATGCTACTGGCTTCACACTCTTCTCTACTTCAACCAAACACATTCTACAGTTTCCGGCAATTGAGAGACGATCGTGATAGCAGAAACGAGGAATATCGACACCGACGAGGGCACAAGCTTGGAGAATGGTCATTCCTGGATCGACGAGAAGTGATTTGCCATCGATGAATACTTCAACCTGGAAAATATGAAATGAATAGGAAGAAGAACATTTTATTTTCCTCTTTTTTTCAAGGAATAATAAATACCGTAAAACTGTATTAGTAGTGCCTTTTTAATAGAAATGCCTCTCTAACAGTGATGCCCCAGACGAGAAGTTTGAAAAATAGCGGTGCTGATAACAGTTGATGAAACCTGGGAGACATGATGAATTTTCCCAATTATTGTCTTCATTTTTCCTAGAATCGCCAGAAAAACCAGATTAAAATACCTTAAAATTCTGTTTAAAAAGTGATAGTGGTGCATGCACTACTAATTCATCTTTTACGGAAACTTCGAAAAAAAGTTCTCGTTTCAGATAAATCTTTCTTTGCTGAAAACTTCTTCTTCTTTCGCGTTACATTTCCAGTTTTTTGTTCAATGTCACTCATATTAGTTACATTCAACATGGCTTTATAAAACGTGGGGGATATTTTCAATCAACATTGGTCACCTTTTTTGGTGGTAGCGCCGCGGACAGCGACCGCTTCTGTTGAGCCTTCTTGACTCCGCGGACGAGTTGTCCACCGACTCGATGCATGGTGACCCTGTAGACAACTGGAATGTTATACGCTTAAAACCTGTAAATGGAAAAGGCAAATATGAAAAAATCGGCATTTTAACCGAGTTATGTTTGAATAATAGAACAAAAACAGACTAATAGAAATCCATGTAAAAATCCAAGGAACCAAAGAAAACTAGACCACCGATTATACAGAAAATGAACAAGGATAGTAGAGAAAAGACACCAAGAAAATAATCGAATCCGAACAATAAGTTATAATAATTACAACCAAGTTATTCCCTTTTTCTCCAAAATTGAAGAAAAAAGAGTGAGAGAATCCCGTTTGTTAACATCATTAGCAGGCATTTTTAATAGGAATTTGTAGCGAAATTTCAGAAGGAAAACAAAAAATATTACACAGGAATGAGAAGAAGAAAGGAGGATATGCACAGAAAACGAATTTCGTTGACAGAAATGAGTGAAATGAAATGAATTTATAGATGTGGTAGACGGGAATCGTCGACAGCTACACGGATATTCGGGTTGGCCATTGGATCAAAGTCAGACGAGTGATCACCATTGTAGCCGGCACGTTTAAGCACTGTGATTATCTGAAAATCAGAAAAAGATTATGACAGAATGTCGATTTCGCAAACTACGAGATCAATTTCACATCATTTTGTTTCAAAAATCACATATTTACTTACAGTAATCAACGCGAAAATCGCCAGAATAATCACAAAAAGAGCCATTCTTTTAGCTGAAGTTTTCTCTTGAGGAGCTCCTGCCCCGTGCTTAGCTCTCCACAATCCACGCATCCAATCCATTGTCGGACGTCGTTTATACTTATTCTCCTCATTATCCGCATCACGATCTTGCTTCAGAAGTGGCCGTGTATCACTAGAGGATTCAGATGCATAATTCTTCTTTCTGGCAAATGTGACGTCGTTTTGAGAGACCGAATATGAGGCGGTGTCCTCCATTTCGAGGTGAGTAGCGGGTGTGTTGGATCTGAAACGAATTTTAAATACTTTTCGACTGATTGAGAATAAAATACCTATTATGATGAACAGGAACATCTCTCGCTGCATTATCATAAGCAACATGCTTCACTTGAACTGGTGGTGGAGGAGGAGCTGAAACTGTTTGTTGTTTCGCAGCAGGCCTATTCAGTTCTGGAAAAACTGGTAATCCCAGAGCATTTCGTGCCCAATTCGATTGTTTCAGTTGCTCGCGGAGTTTCTCAATAAGTGGAGACACTTCATTGAGTGGTGGGAACACTTCTTGATTACAGCATGGACAACGGTATCCGGCTGGAGCTGTAGTTGCTGGGAAACTTGTGGCCCAGTCGTCGAAACCTCTCCAATGAAGGGGATCTGAAAGATTTTTTGATAAGTTATGAGGTTTTTATTAGGGCTTTTTGATGAAGAAATTGAGATAGTAAGAATCCGGTGCGAGGAGAAAATTGTATCTTTAGGATGCCGTAAACCATAAATGTTTGGTTCTTTAGCATGTTTTCTCATTCTTTTCGGTTTTTTCAGATTTTTTAATATTTAGTTTGACTTACGCAAGCAATTCAGACAAATAGTTTCTCCTTCCGTTAAAGTCGTTTTACAAATTGCACAGTTCGGGTCATAATCCTGATCGGTCAGCCAATTCAGGTAACTTTGAACAACACACTGCAATTTCCTCATTTATCAGCAATTTTTTTCTACCAAAAACATCAAAAACTCACATTAGGATGATTGTCAACGAGACAAAACTCGCAAACATTGACACGATGCTCGTAGCAGAATAAGTTGGTGACTTTTCGTTTGGGACACTTGCAAAGTCCCATGTTCTGAATTAATTATTGATTAATAAATGTATTTTTTAAAAAGTAAAATTATAAAGAGGATCCAGATGCATAATTCTTCTTTCTGGCAAATGTAACCTCATTTTGATAAACTGAATATAAGGCGATATATGAATGTGAGGCGGTAACGCAGGTAGTTTTGAACTGCTATTGTTATCTGATAGGCTTCACGGCAGCTTCGTTTAGCGTTTTTTTACTTACAAAATTCCACGTTCCATCTTTTTTTGTAGTCTTGCCACCGCTGCAGTGATTCGGAGAACATCTTTCGACGTCTGAAAGACAACACTTTAGAGCTGAAAAGTTCTAAATCTGAATGATTTGTTGAAACGACGCATTTTTTAAGAACGCATGATTTTTTTAATGCAAAAAAAACAAACTCAAAGTAGAATAAAAACAAGGATCTTTGAACCGTTGAAACTAAAAAACATTCAAAAATTAATAATAGCGGATATGTTGATTTACGATAAACAACGCGAGAAAAGCGGGATAGCGGAGTATCGTTGCAATTAAGAGCAATCGCGCCCCACCGAATTCGATAGTGGGAATTCCAATTTTAGTTTTTTCGATAGACACGTGTACACGAGTATTATTAGTGCAAAAAAAAACAAAACATTGCGCGAAAAATAGCTCCAATTATTGTGCATGCTTAGTGCATGCTTGAATTGTACGCCCTGGTACTCCGTGTCAATTCACGGAATTCACGAAGCTGAGGAACGAAATGGGAAGATAAGCTAGTGGTCAAACTAGAGCGAAATGAACTTGAACTCAAGGGGATTATAGAGAACTGAAAAGAAAACAACTCAAGAATTGACCAAGTACTCAGGCATGTGGAAAAATGACATTAATAGACTTTCCCAGTCAGCAAATAAGTGGGAAAAAGATGTGGCAGAAGCAAGAGACACAAGGAATAATTCAGAAGAAGTCAGAGGAAACGAATGCAAGAGCATCAACCCTGTTGAGAAAATATCAAGAACTTCTAATTGAAAAGCAAGAGCTTCATTCGAAGTTTCGAAAGCTAAAATTAGATCTAGACGGTTCTATTATTGCCAAGGAAGTCAGAAAAGTGTTGAACCGCATCACGGTCCGAGAGTTGAAACATCTACAATAAGGTTGGCTAAATTCACTGACTTTATTATAAAAACGGATTTTGACAAGTTCAGATTAAATGGTATTTTGAATTAGTACTAGGCCAACATGAGCAAGGTTTCAGCCAAGATTTAGTGTCTCTAATAAAGAACGAAGCTAGATTTCGTTAGATGAAAATGAGTCGTCAAATTCTGGTGGTGGTTCGAAGTGTCTTGGGCTTTTCACGGCCTGAAAGGGCAGCACCGGTCCGAAAAAAATGCGCAATGGGTAGCTCGTAAACTAGGCTTTGAGGCGGCAAAACCTCAACTTCTGGGCTAGCTCCTTCGTTTTTTAGCAACTCATTAAGTTAGTGCTGTAGGACTATTGAAGGCTCTTGAAATCAAGAGTTCAGTGTCAAACGACTTTTCATGTCATGCCAAAATGATGCCATCACACTTTCAACACAATTTCAAGTATTTTTAATTAGAAATTGAAATAATATAACTGCTCGTTACATCGTTACCGGGAGCTGAAGTCAAATCCGAAGAAATTCTCTTCAAATCAATTTAACATTTTCCTAAAGGGCTAGAGTCGATTCCAAAACAAACTATTGGATAGTACAATGTACCTAAATACTAAGCATGAAACGGTGAAAAGTTGGAAAACCGTTTTGGTTCCCAGAAATTCTCATTATGGTCAAGCTGGAAGGCAAGATTTTCTACCAAAACTCTTTTTCTCGATGAAATTGATAGTTAACAGGGAATTAAGTTATATCAAAATGGTCATCAGAAACCCCTTTTTCAAATAAAAAAAAGTCAGATCAAAAAAATATTTAGGTTTAATAATGCTCTTTTTTAACGCTCTCTAAATCTCATCGGATCACAATTTTAAAAAATTTGTCATTTTTTTCAAATTAAAACAAATAAAATTCTATCATAATTTTTTGAATATAGTTAGTTTTTTTTGGAAATTCTGACAGTCTAACTTGAGGTTTTTTTTTAAATTTCGAAACTCTTAAAGTTTATTTCTTCCTTCAACAAATATCTCTCACAAATGAATAACTCATAAATTTTTTTATCACTCGTATTTCTGGTCTTAATACACAGCTCATCTGCACTTTTTTTCATTCTTTGTGGCTCTCATTTGGGTGTTAGTTTTTTTCTGTCAATTCATTTCGTTAAATTTGGTTGTCATTATTGGGGTTTTTTCTTTTTTTTTGGTTTGAGGTATATCGCATTTGTGAAATAGTTTCTAAGCTTTTGTAATGATTTTTCACTTTCTGACTGGCGATAAAGATTTGGAACATAGCCAAGCCTTTTACGTTGGGTGCAACAAAATTCATATCCATTCCAATATCTTCTGGAATTGTGTCAACCCATTTAATGAGAACATTCAGACTCGTTTTTTTCACCACTTGAACCGAACTTCTTTCCACGTTAGACAAAGAGATATTCTTGAAACACTTTATTATCCCATTACAGCTCTAAGAAATCAGTCATTCTTCTTATTTCTGCATCCGGACGATGAACCAATATTTTTATACAATTTTCATCCACTGATTGACAATCTACCATTATCTGAAACGTATTTCAAAACTCTCAACAGAGCACTTACTTTTCAACAACTTATTGCAAGTACCGATCAACAAACATCATTACATGTCACTTGTGGAGAAATTTGTGAAGACTGGAGATATAAAAAGTGACGAAAAAGGCTAAAGCGAGAAAGAATCAACAGATAAAGAAAGGATCCGAGGAGGATGAAAGTTCGGAGTTTGATAAGATCACGTCGGAATGGAGAATCTGAATACACTGTGGAAGAAAAGAAGAGATGACCGAGATGTGGCTAAGGAGCACAAAGAAGCAGAGCTCAATATCGAAACTCTATTTGAAAAAGCCGAAAAACCGAACCTCAACTCTGGTCAACGGTTTGTTTTTCGGTCCACGATTTTAAAACAGTGCCGAAGAAATTACCGCTTGATAATATGATGAAATTGACTTTCAATTCAATCGGTCAATCACCAAATGTTCACATTTAAAATTCGATGGTTCAGAAAAAGTCACTGTTGATGAAAATACGAATTTGCTCCATAATTCTTGGAGAATGGAACTGAAGAATGGCAAAGGAACACAAATAAGGCGGAGACTTACATATAACAAATCTTCATTCGAGAAAACTGATAAAAAGACATCCTAACTTCTTGAAACTTTCTGGAGCAAGTTCAACGTATTTTGAAGAGCGTTGGGGAGATTTGTGTCCCGGATGGGCTTAATCCTCTGAATTGACTGAAAGTTTCCCCAGTGTCTAAACAGAAATTCGTGGTGCGCGTTCAACTTTCTTTTCTTGAGAATGTTATTGGACATTTTGTGGCTAAGCCCAATGGAGACGTTGCTGGAGATGAAGGGCAAAAAGAAGAAGACGTGGTACATTCTGAGGATGAGATAGCTACTCCGGCGTTGCAGATGGAAGAACTCGACTTTAATTTCGATTAAAACTTAAATGAATGTAAAAAAGACAAAGAATAAGTTGAGAACGCTGCTACAAAACTCATGATAATGAGAGCCAAGAAGTCGGAACAAAAAAGGAATAGTCCTTGTTGGTGGCTGATTATGATAGAAGTTTCTACCAATATAAGCACTTTATTCAATTATTCTTCATTCTTTTCGATGTTTCTGGTTCTTTCATTTGCCAAAGAAAACCTTCGAAGTCTTACTAATTATATCCATTCACGCAAATTATTGATCAACTATTGTCTAATCAATAACAGTTGTGAGAAAAGTTCAACTATCAATTTTTGCTGTTAGTCTGTTTCTTTTGATTTCTGAGCCATTTTCAAATTCAGGGTTTCCACTAGACCCACATTTTCACATTTGATCTACCTCGAGGTAGAATAATACGTGTTATTCTTTTGAAACATTTCTCCGGGTGACAATTGTTGTTTCTTCGTTGTCTGCGTCTCTCATACCCCCTATTTTTTTCCTCTCATTCGGAATAACTTTGATCTCCAGCCAACGCACCAGCGCGCGCGAAGTCAGTTTGTTCGTGAATTCACGAGTTCTTTTCGATGGGCGGTGAAAATATTTCCCGCGGTTTTTTTGTTTCCAGATGGCTTTAAATTTGGTTTCCTTAACTACACTTTCTAATCAATAATAGCTGTTCAAGAAATTCGAATCCTCTTTTTTCGCGGGCAGTAGTAGTACGCGCTCTTTTTTTTTGAATGGTCCGAATCGCATTTTTCTTGATTTTTTCTCATAGAATATATCAATTAAAGGAAGTTTTGGGCAGTTATGTTTAGGTTTTGCGTTGAAATTTGTGTTTGCCAAAGGGATCTTCATAAAAGGGGCAACTATATTAGAGGAGCAATTCTAAAAAAGGATCAATACTAATACAGGTTTTACGGTATACTGCTATGGTTTCTGCGTCTCTCGTTATACTCTTTCTATTTCCCACTTAAATTGATTGACCTGTCTTTATTTTGCCCGACTGATGAGAGAACGCGCAGTACGACACTCCGAAATTCCGATTGAGTACCGAAAGCGCGCGCACACCCATTTTGATCACCAACTCGCGCGCTCTTTTCGATGGGAGGAACGAAGGCTGACCTTGTTTTGCTTTAATTTTCCGCGGGTTTTCAAATTTTTTTAAAAATATGGTCTTTTTTGAACAAATTCAAGTTTTGATTTTCGCGCCCGCCTCGTTACAGAACCTTTATCTGCTCTCTGTTTCAGCCATCTCGCAGCTTTCCAAATTTCTGGAGTTTTTTACTTCTCAATCATTCTTTCGTCGTAAAACTTAGACAGTTCGTGAAATTTAATTTTTGTTTTCAGGCAGATCATAACGCATGGTGGCGTCGTCGAATAACGTCTTCAACTTCATCTACCAGCACCACTAAAAAGATCACAGGTAAACCTCTTTTAAATCTTTCAAATATAAATCCTTTCCCTTTTACAGGATCGTTTCATTCCCGCCGAAAAGATGAAGCCCTACATTGAGACTCGGAAGGAGACGGCGAAACGGACCAAGGAAAGAGATAGAATGTGAGTTAGTCTCTTTCGAGAAGGATTTATTACTATCAAAGTAAAAAACGATATCTTGAAACCGTCACGTCAAGTTGCAGAGCAGGGGGCCTGTGACCAGGCCCGCTCCAATTTTTTCCTTGCCAGCTTTGCAAATGATCCCCTGCTCTGCAACTTGACGTGACGGTGTCAAGGAATCGTTTTTTACTTTGATATTACTTATTTGCAAAAAGAGTGCTGGTTCCATTTCAAGGAAAATTACCACGAAATCTTGTCACGCGCGCAGTTATATTACACTAGAAGTTACTGCCTCCGTGACAAGATATAGCGGACATTTGCCCTTGAACGGAACAAACACTTTTTCGATAATGAGTAATAGATGAAGTCTGTGAATACAGGGGTTTCCCTTGATTTACTTTCCTTCCTTTTATTTTTGCTCTTTTCCACGAAATCTCTCATTAAACTCAATTATTACAGGCGGAAGGTGCGGTCAGGGAGGACGAAAGCGAGTGGGCGGCGGATAGCGGACGTCGTAGAGAGTGCCACGTGGCAGGACGGCAAAGATGACGGATTCGTGAGAAGAGCCACTTAATAATTAACTTTTTTTTTGTAAGAGGATGTGTTCATTGTGTCGTCTCATAAGACACTCTCGGTCTGCCTCTGTCTCTTCTTAAACTCTGTATGAGGATGTGTTCATTGTGTCGTCTCATAAGACACTCTCGGTCTGCCTCTGTCTCTTTTTAAACTCTGTATGAGGATGTGTTCATTGTGTCGTCTCATAAGACACTCTCGGTCTGCCTCTGTCTCTTCTTTAACTCTGTATGAGGATGTGTTCATTGTGTCGTCTCATAAGACACTCTCGGTCTGCCTCTGTCTCTTCTTTAACTCTGTATGAGGATGTGTTCATTGTGTCGTCTCATAAGACACTCTCGGTCTGCCTCTGTCTCTTTTTACTCTCTGTATGAGGATGTGTTCATTGTGTCGTCTCATAAGACACTCTCGGTCTGCCTCTGTCTCTTCTTAGACTCTATATGAGGATGTGTTCATTGTGTCGTCTCATAAGACACTCTCGGTCTGCCTCTGTCTCTTCTTAAACCCTGTATGAGGATGTGTTCATTGTGTCGTCTCATAAGACACTCTCGGTCTGCCTCTGTCTCTTTTTAAACTCTGTATGAGGATGTGTTCATTGTGTCGTCTCATAAGACACTCTCGGTCTGCCTCTGTCTCTTCTTTAACTCTGTATGAGGATGTGTTCATTGTGTCGTCTCATAAGACACTCTCGGTCTGCCTCTGTCTCTTCTTTAACTCTGTATGAGGATGTGTTCATTGTGTCGTCTCATAAGACACTCTCGGTCTGCCTCTGTCTCTTCTTTAACTCTGTATGAGGATGTGTTCATTGTGTCGTCTCATAAGACACTCTCGGTCTGCCTCTGTCTCTTCTTAAACCCTGTATGAGGATGTGTTCATTGTGTCGTCTCATAAGACACTCTCGGTCTGCCTCTGTCTCTTCTTTAACTCTGTATGAGGATGTGTTCATTGTGTCGTCTCATAAGACACTCTCGGTCTGCCTCTGTCTCTTTTTACTCTCTGTATGAGGATGTGTTCATTGTGTCGTCTCATAAGACACTCTCGGTCTGCCTCTGTCTCTTCTTAGACTCTATATGAGGATGTGTTCATTGTGTCGTCTCATAAGACACTCTCGGTCTGCCTCTGTCTCTTCTTAAACCCTGTATGAGGATGTGTTCATTGTGTCGTCTCATAAGACACTCTCGGTCTGCCTCTGTCTCTTTTTAAACTCTGTATGAGGATGTGTTCATTGTGTCGTCTCATAAGACACTCTCGGTCTGCCTCTGTCTCTTTTTAAACTCTGTATGAGGATGTGTTCATTGTGTCGTCTCATAAGACACTCTCGGTCTGCCTCTGTCTCTTCTTTAACTCTGTATGAGGATGTGTTCATTGTGTCGTCTCATAAGACACTCTCGGTCTGCCTCTGTCTCTTCTTAAACTCTGTATGAGGATGTGTTCATTGTGTCGTCTCATAAGACACTCTCGGTCTGCCTCTGTCTCTTTTTTAACTCTGTATGAGGATGTGTTCATTGTGTCGTCTCATAAGACACTCTCGGTCTGCCTCTGTCTCTTCTTTAACTCTGTATGAGGATGTGTTCATTGTGTCGTCTCATAAGACACTCTCGGTCTGCCTCTGTCTCTTCTTTAACTCTGTATGAGGATGTGTTCATTGTGTCGTCTCATAAGACACTCTCGGTCTGCCTCTGTCTCTTCTTTAACTCTGTATGAGGATGTGTTCATTGTGTCGTCTCATAAGACACTTTCGGTCTGCCTCTGTCTCTTTTTAAACTCTGTATGAGGATGTGTTCATTGTGTCGTCTCATAAGACACTCTCGGTCTGCCTCTGTCTCTTCTTTAACTCTGTATGAGGATGTGTTCATTGTGTCGTCTCATAAGACACTCTCGGTCTGCCTCTGTCTCTTCTTTAACTCTGTATGAGGATGTGTTCATTGTGTCGTCTCATAAGACACTCTCGGTCTGCCTCTGTCTCTTCTTTAACTCTGTATGAGGATGTGTTCATTGTGTCGTCTCATAAGACACTCTCGGTCTGCCTCTGTCTCTTTTTTAACTCTGTATGAGGATGTGTTCATTGTGTCGTCTCATAAGACACTCTCGGTCTGCCTCTGTCTCTTTTTAAACTCTGTATGAGGATGTGTTCATTGTGTCGTCTCATAAGACACTCTCGGTCTGCCTCTGTCTCCTTTTTAACTTTGTAATGTTATTTATTCAAAAATCCCAGCATAATTTCTTTAATATAGTTAGCTTTCTGGAAGTTCTGAAAGTCTAACTTGAGGTTTTTTTATTTCGAAACTCCTAAAGTTTACTTTTTCCTCAACATATGTTTTTTTCAAATATATATTCAATTTTCTACAATAAACTTTTTTTCTCAATAAATGTTTTATCACTTGCATTTTTGGTCTTAATACAGCTCATCTGCACTTACTTTCTCTTTTTCGTCATCTGGATGTGAACCATCGAAAAAAAGATGTTTTTCAAAACATTTCGTTGAATTCGATTGTTATTCAATCGTTGTAACTCTGATTGTTCAAATAAAAATAATCGTTGACTATTTGAGCCGCTTATTTGTTCCTTTCCGCGCCGTTTTTATGAAACGTCTTCCGTCTTTCTTGGCAACCTGTTCATTAGGTTCATCTGAAAAACTGAAATTCAGATAAAGAGATTTAACCTGAATCAAGCTGACCATTACTAGGTGGATTAGAACTTGAAACAAAATCCAAACCTCGTTTAACATTGGGGCAACTGAATTCATATTCTTTCCAATATCTTCTGAAATTGTGCCAACCCATTTATTGAAAAAATTCAGATTAGCTGGTTTTGGTCCGAATTTCTCAGACCAATTCATCAGTAGATATTTGGCGTTCGGGAATGGTTCTTTCTGATAAATTTTATACTTTATTGTGAATGGATCCTTGTAACTAAAACAAAACGCCAGATGTCCATGCGAAACGACGATCTGGAAATATATTGCTTATGTTTTTTTGAAAATTGCATGAGCAACTATTTGTATGAAAACATAGTGAAAATTGTGATCGAAGTGAATAATAGTTTGAAAACGTTGACCTGTAATAGAAAGGCATGTGTTGCTTATTGAAAAACTATCTTGAACCAATTTATTTTTACGATATTTTTGTTTGAAAGTTTTTTTGCATAATTCAGCGCTTTTTTATTGAAGGTTTTACTGAGCGACATTAAAACAAATTACAGATTTAATACATTTGAAAACAAATTAAAAAGCACACGGTTTGTATTTAGCCCATACAGTTTGTCCAACGTGTACATATCCTCCATTGACTAATCCAGCATACACTCCAAATATGGGACTGTCCAGATAAGTCTTTCTCATGGGCCCGTCCGGTGCCAGTCTGAACTCTCGAAGCTTTTTCAACGGCTGATTTTCTTTGCTCATTTCCCCTTTTTCCGGGTCTACAGTAGTCAAAACACATCTGGCACATGAAGCCACAATTTTCAGATGAGCTTCTCCAATTCGAAGCTCCGCCCATTTGTCTTCGTCCCAGGCTGGGCACTCGTCAACTTCAATAGAGGGGCGGAAGTTGCGCATGGAAATCTGAAAGTTGATAGGTGAGAAAGAGACGCAGAGACTTCTTTACGTCTCTCTGTTACCAGAGTTCTATCTTACCTTATCATCCATTTTCTCATTCAAAGCTGTCATCGATGCTGAAGTACAAATGTGGAATGGAGCCTGGTCTGTGAATTGGGACTGCAATTATCCTAATATTTTCAGGTATTTTGAAATAGAACTCACATCATATTTCCCTGCTGGAACTGGGTTATTATTCCACCATTCTTTCTTCGGAATACAAGACCTTTCCGTATACAGACCTTCTTTGTGATACAGTAACCTGTGTTTTGGCTCTTCAATATAGTCTGATAACAATTTCGCCACCTCATCTCCACAGTCTATTCCATCTATTTTCAACTCGCGAAACATTCTGTATTTCCGCAGAATTGCGTCAAGCTGAACTTTCGAAGTCCCTTACGTTGCTCTGATAGTTAACCCATCTTTCAAAACGTTCTTCATATCTACAGTAACCGTGGGTTCTCCTATTACCGTAACTTTCAAGACACCATCAGCCATTTGGCATTGCAAGTGGACAAGTTTTGGTTTTTGACGAGCTGTTACAAATCTAAATGTCGACTTCTGGGGTTTTTCGATAATATTTTGTGGTTTTTCGATAGACACGAGTATTATTAATGCAAAAAAAAACATTGCGCGAAAAATAGCTCCAATTATTGTGCATGCTTAGTGCATGCTTGAATTGTACGCCCTGGTACTCCGTGTCAATTCACGGAATTCACGAAGCTGAGGAACGAAATGGGAAGATAAGCTAGTGGTCAAACTAGAGCGAAATGAACTTGAACTCAAGGGGATTATAGAGAACTGAAAAGAAAACAACTCAAGAATTGACCAAGTACTCAGGCATGTGGAAAAATGACATTAATAGACTTTCCCAGTCAGCAAATAAGTGGGAAAAAGATGTGGCAGAAGCAAGAGACACAAGGAATAATTCAGAAGAAGTCAGAGGAAACGAATGCAAGAGCATCAACCCTGTTGAGAAAATATCAAGAACTTCTAATTGAAAAGCAAGAGCTTCATTCGAAGTTTCGAAAGCTAAAATTAGATCTAGACGGTTCTATTATTGCCAAGGAAGTCAGAAAAGTGTTGAACCGCATCACGGTCCGAGAGTTGAAACATCTACAATAAGGTTGGCTAAATTCACTGACTTTATTATAAAAACGGATTTTGACAAGTTCAGATTAAATGGTATTTTGAATTAGTACTAGGCCAACATGAGCAAGGTTTCAGCCAAGATTTAGTGTCTCTAATAAAGAACGAAGCTAGATTTCGTTAGATGAAAATGAGTCGTCAAATTCTGGTGGTGGTTCGAAGTGTCTTGGGCTTTTCACGGCCTGAAAGGGCAGCACCGGTCCGAAAAAAATGCGCAATGGGTAGCTCGTAAACTAGGCTTTGAGGCGGCAAAACCTCAACTTCTGGGCTAGCTCCTTCGTTTTTTAGCAACTCATTAAGTTAGTGCTGTAGGACTATTGAAGGCTCTTGAAATCAAGAGTTCAGTGTCAAACGACTTTTCATGTCATGCCAAAATGATGCCATCACACTTTCAACACAATTTCAAGTATTTTTAATTAGAAATTGAAATAATATAACTGCTCGTTACATCGTTACCGGGAGCTGAAGTCAAATCCGAAGAAATTCTCTTCAAATCAATTTAACATTTTCCTAAAGGGCTAGAGTCGATTCCAAAACAAACTATTGGATAGTACAATGTACCTAAATACTAAGCATGAAACGGTGAAAAGTTGGAAAACCGTTTTGGTTCCCAGAAATTCTCATTATGGTCAAGCTGGAAGGCAAGATTTTCTACCAAAACTCTTTTTCTCGATGAAATTGATAGTTAACAGGGAATTAAGTTATATCAAAATGGTCATCAGAAACCCCTTTTTCAAATAAAAAAAAGTCAGATCAAAAAAATATTTAGGTTTAATAATGCTCTTTTTTAACGCTCTCTAAATCTCATCGGATCACAATTTTAAAAAATTTGTCATTTTTTTCAAATTAAAACAAATAAAATTCTATCATAATTTTTTGAATATAGTTAGTTTTTTTTGGAAATTCTGACAGTCTAACTTGAGGTTTTTTTTTAAATTTCGAAACTCTTAAAGTTTATTTCTTCCTTCAACAAATATCTCTCACAAATGAATAACTCATAAATTTTTTTATCACTCGTATTTCTGGTCTTAATACACAGCTCATCTGCACTTTTTTTCATTCTTTGTGGCTCTCATTTGGGTGTTAGTTTTTTTCTGTCAATTCATTTCGTTAAATTTGGTTGTCATTATTGGGGTTTTTTCTTTTTTTTTGGTTTGAGGTATATCGCATTTGTGAAATAGTTTCTAAGCTTTTGTAATGATTTTTCACTTTCTGACTGGCGATAAAGATTTGGAACATAGCCAAGCCTTTTACGTTGGGTGCAACAAAATTCATATCCATTCCAATATCTTCTGGAATTGTGTCAACCCATTTAATGAGAACATTCAGACTCGTTTTTTTCACCACTTGAACCGAACTTCTTTCCACGTTAGACAAAGAGATATTCTTGAAACACTTTATTATCCCATTACAGCTCTAAGAAATCAGTCATTCTTCTTATTTCTGCATCCGGACGATGAACCAATATTTTTATACAATTTTCATCCACTGATTGACAATCTACCATTATCTGAAACGTATTTCAAAACTCTCAACAGAGCACTTACTTTTCAACAACTTATTGCAAGTACCGATCAACAAACATCATTACATGTCACTTGTGGAGAAATTTGTGAAGACTGGAGATATAAAAAGTGACGAAAAAGGCTAAAGCGAGAAAGAATCAACAGATAAAGAAAGGATCCGAGGAGGATGAAAGTTCGGAGTTTGATAAGATCACGTCGGAATGGAGAATCTGAATACACTGTGGAAGAAAAGAAGAGATGACCGAGATGTGGCTAAGGAGCACAAAGAAGCAGAGCTCAATATCGAAACTCTATTTGAAAAAGCCGAAAAACCGAACCTCAACTCTGGTCAACGGTTTGTTTTTCGGTCCACGATTTTAAAACAGTGCCGAAGAAATTACCGCTTGATAATATGATGAAATTGACTTTCAATTCAATCGGTCAATCACCAAATGTTCACATTTAAAATTCGATGGTTCAGAAAAAGTCACTGTTGATGAAAATACGAATTTGCTCCATAATTCTTGGAGAATGGAACTGAAGAATGGCAAAGGAACACAAATAAGGCGGAGACTTACATATAACAAATCTTCATTCGAGAAAACTGATAAAAAGACATCCTAACTTCTTGAAACTTTCTGGAGCAAGTTCAACGTATTTTGAAGAGCGTTGGGGAGATTTGTGTCCCGGATGGGCTTAATCCTCTGAATTGACTGAAAGTTTCCCCAGTGTCTAAACAGAAATTCGTGGTGCGCGTTCAACTTTCTTTTCTTGAGAATGTTATTGGACATTTTGTGGCTAAGCCCAATGGAGACGTTGCTGGAGATGAAGGGCAAAAAGAAGAAGACGTGGTACATTCTGAGGATGAGATAGCTACTCCGGCGTTGCAGATGGAAGAACTCGACTTTAATTTCGATTAAAACTTAAATGAATGTAAAAAAGACAAAGAATAAGTTGAGAACGCTGCTACAAAACTCATGATAATGAGAGCCAAGAAGTCGGAACAAAAAAGGAATAGTCCTTGTTGGTGGCTGATTATGATAGAAGTTTCTACCAATATAAGCACTTTATTCAATTATTCTTCATTCTTTTCGATGTTTCTGGTTCTTTCATTTGCCAAAGAAAACCTTCGAAGTCTTACTAATTATATCCATTCACGCAAATTATTGATCAACTATTGTCTAATCAATAACAGTTGTGAGAAAAGTTCAACTATCAATTTTTGCTGTTAGTCTGTTTCTTTTGATTTCTGAGCCATTTTCAAATTCAGGGTTTCCACTAGACCCACATTTTCACATTTGATCTACCTCGAGGTAGAATAATACGTGTTATTCTTTTGAAACATTTCTCCGGGTGACAATTGTTGTTTCTTCGTTGTCTGCGTCTCTCATACCCCCTATTTTTTTCCTCTCATTCGGAATAACTTTGATCTCCAGCCAACGCACCAGCGCGCGCGAAGTCAGTTTGTTCGTGAATTCACGAGTTCTTTTCGATGGGCGGTGAAAATATTTCCCGCGGTTTTTTTGTTTCCAGATGGCTTTAAATTTGGTTTCCTTAACTACACTTTCTAATCAATAATAGCTGTTCAAGAAATTCGAATCCTCTTTTTTCGCGGGCAGTAGTAGTACGCGCTCTTTTTTTTTGAATGGTCCGAATCGCATTTTTCTTGATTTTTTCTCATAGAATATATCAATTAAAGGAAGTTTTGGGCAGTTATGTTTAGGTTTTGCGTTGAAATTTGTGTTTGCCAAAGGGATCTTCATAAAAGGGGCAACTATATTAGAGGAGCAATTCTAAAAAAGGATCAATACTAATACAGGTTTTACGGTATACTGCTATGGTTTCTGCGTCTCTCGTTATACTCTTTCTATTTCCCACTTAAATTGATTGACCTGTCTTTATTTTGCCCGACTGATGAGAGAACGCGCAGTACGACACTCCGAAATTCCGATTGAGTACCGAAAGCGCGCGCACACCATTTTGATCACCAACTCGCGCGCTCTTTTCGATGGGAGGAACGAAGGCTGACCTTGTTTTGCTTTAATTTTCCGCGGGTTTTCAAATTTTTTTAAAAATATGGTCTTTTTTGAACAAATTCAAGTTTTGATTTTCGCGCCCGCCTCGTTACAGAACCTTTATCTGCTCTCTGTTTCAGCCATCTCGCAGCTTTCCAAATTTCTGGAGTTTTTTACTTCTCAATCATTCTTTCGTCGTAAAACTTAGACAGTTCGTGAAATTTAATTTTTGTTTTCAGGCAGATCATAACGCATGGTGGCGTCGTCGAATAACGTCTTCAACTTCATCTACCAGCACCACTAAAAAGATCACAGGTAAACCTCTTTTAAATCTTTCAAATATAAATCCTTTCCCTTTTACAGGATCGTTTCATTCCCGCCGAAAAGATGAAGCCCTACATTGAGACTCGGAAGGAGACGGCGAAACGGACCAAGGAAAGAGATAGAATGTGAGTTAGTCTCTTTCGAGAAGGATTTATTACTATCAAAGTAAAAAACGATATCTTGAAACCGTCACGTCAAGTTGCAGAGCAGGGGGCCTGTGACCAGGCCCGCTCCAATTTTTTCCTTGCCAGCTTTGCAAATGATCCCCTGCTCTGCAACTTGACGTGACGGTGTCAAGGAATCGTTTTTTACTTTGATATTACTTATTTGCAAAAAGAGTGCTGGTTCCATTTCAAGGAAAATTACCACGAAATCTTGTCACGCGCGCAGTTATATTACACTAGAAGTTACTGCCTCCGTGACAAGATATAGCGGACATTTGCCCTTGAACGGAACAAACACTTTTTCGATAATGAGTAATAGATGAAGTCTGTGAATACAGGGGTTTCCCTTGATTTACTTTCCTTCCTTTTATTTTTGCTCTTTTCCACGAAATCTCTCATTAAACTCAATTATTACAGGCGGAAGGTGCGGTCAGGGAGGACGAAAGCGAGTGGGCGGCGGATAGCGGACGTCGTAGAGAGTGCCACGTGGCAGGACGGCAAAGATGACGGATTCGTGAGAAGAGCCACTTAATAATTAACTTTTTTTTTGTAAGAGGATGTGTTCATTGTGTCGTCTCATAAGACACTCTCGGTCTGCCTCTGTCTCTTTTTAAACTCTGTATGAGGATGTGTTCATTGTGTCGTCTCATAAGACACTCTCGGTCTGCCTCTGTCTCTTCTTTAACTCTGTATGAGGATGTGTTCATTGTGTCGTCTCATAAGACACTCTCGGTCTGCCTCTGTCTCTTCTTTAACTCTGTATGAGGATGTGTTCATTGTGTCGTCTCATAAGACACTCTCGGTCTGCCTCTGTCTCTTTTTACTCTCTGTATGAGGATGTGTTCATTGTGTCGTCTCATAAGACACTCTCGGTCTGCCTCTGTCTCTTCTTAGACTCTATATGAGGATGTGTTCATTGTGTCGTCTCATAAGACACTCTCGGTCTGCCTCTGTCTCTTCTTAAACCCTGTATGAGGATGTGTTCATTGTGTCGTCTCATAAGACACTCTCGGTCTGCCTCTGTCTCTTTTTAAACTCTGTATGAGGATGTGTTCATTGTGTCGTCTCATAAGACACTCTCGGTCTGCCTCTGTCTCTTCTTTAACTCTGTATGAGGATGTGTTCATTGTGTCGTCTCATAAGACACTCTCGGTCTGCCTCTGTCTCTTCTTTAACTCTGTATGAGGATGTGTTCATTGTGTCGTCTCATAAGACACTCTCGGTCTGCCTCTGTCTCTTCTTTAACTCTGTATGAGGATGTGTTCATTGTGTCGTCTCATAAGACACTCTCGGTCTGCCTCTGTCTCTTCTTTAACTCTGTATGAGGATGTGTTCATTGTGTCGTCTCATAAGACACTCTCGGTCTGCCTCTGTCTCTTTTTACTCTCTGTATGAGGATGTGTTCATTGTGTCGTCTCATAAGACACTCTCGGTCTGCCTCTGTCTCTTCTTAGACTCTATATGAGGATGTGTTCATTGTGTCGTCTCATAAGACACTCTCGGTCTGCCTCTGTCTCTTCTTAAACCCTGTATGAGGATGTGTTCATTGTGTCGTCTCATAAGACACTCTCGGTCTGCCTCTGTCTCTTTTTAAACTCTGTATGAGGATGTGTTCATTGTGTCGTCTCATAAGACACTCTCGGTCTGCCTCTGTCTCTTCTTTAACTCTGTATGAGGATGTGTTCATTGTGTCGTCTCATAAGACACTCTCGGTCTGCCTCTGTCTCTTCTTAAACCCTGTATGAGGATGTGTTCATTGTGTCGTCTCATAAGACACTCTCGGTCTGCCTCTGTCTCTTCTTTAACTCTGTATGAGGATGTGTTCATTGTGTCGTCTCATAAGACACTCTCGGTCTGCCTCTGTCTCTTTTTACTCTCTGTATGAGGATGTGTTCATTGTGTCGTCTCATAAGACACTCTCGGTCTGCCTCTGTCTCTTCTTAGACTCTATATGAGGATGTGTTCATTGTGTCGTCTCATAAGACACTCTCGGTCTGCCTCTGTCTCTTCTTAAACCCTGTATGAGGATGTGTTCATTGTGTCGTCTCATAAGACACTCTCGGTCTGCCTCTGTCTCTTTTTAAACTCTGTATGAGGATGTGTTCATTGTGTCGTCTCATAAGACACTCTCGGTCTGCCTCTGTCTCTTTTTAAACTCTGTATGAGGATGTGTTCATTGTGTCGTCTCATAAGACACTCTCGGTCTGCCTCTGTCTCTTCTTTAACTCTGTATGAGGATGTGTTCATTGTGTCGTCTCATAAGACACTCTCGGTCTGCCTCTGTCTCTTCTTAAACTCTGTATGAGGATGTGTTTATTGTGTCGTCTCATAAGACACTCTCGGTCTGCCTCTGTCTCTTCTTTAACTCTGTATGAGGATGTGTTCATTGTGTCGTCTCATAAGACACTTTCGGTCTGCCTCTGTCTCTTTTTAAACTCTGTATGAGGATGTGTTCATTGTGTCGTCTCATAAGACACTCTCGGTCTGCCTCTGTCTCTTCTTTAACTCTGTATGAGGATGTGTTCATTGTGTCGTCTCATAAGACACTCTCGGTCTGCCTCTGTCTCTTCTTTAACTCTGTATGAGGATGTGTTCATTGTGTCGTCTCATAAGACACTCTCGGTCTGCCTCTGTCTCTTCTTTAACTCTGTATGAGGATGTGTTCATTGTGTCGTCTCATAAGACACTCTCGGTCTGCCTCTGTCTCTTTTTTAACTCTGTATGAGGATGTGTTCATTGTGTCGTCTCATAAGACACTCTCGGTCTGCCTCTGTCTCTTTTTAAACTCTGTATGAGGATGTGTTCATTGTGTCGTCTCATAAGACACTCTCGGTCTGCCTCTGTCTCCTTTTTAACTTTGTAATGTTATTTATTCAAAAATCCCAGCATAATTTCTTTAATATAGTTAGCTTTCTGGAAGTTCTGAAAGTCTAACTTGAGGTTTTTTTATTTCGAAACTCCTAAAGTTTACTTTTTCCTCAACATATGTTTTTTTCAAATATATATTCAATTTTCTACAATAAACTTTTTTTCTCAATAAATGTTTTATCACTTGCATTTTTGGTCTTAATACAGCTCATCTGCACTTACTTTCTCTTTTTCGTCATCTGGATGTGAACCATCGAAAAAAAGATGTTTTTCAAAACATTTCGTTGAATTCGATTGTTATTCAATCGTTGTAACTCTGATTGTTCAAATAAAAATAATCGTTGACTATTTGAGCCGCTTATTTGTTCCTTTCCGCGCCGTTTTTATGAAACGTCTTCCGTCTTTCTTGGCAACCTGTTCATTAGGTTCATCTGAAAAACTGAAATTCAGATAAAGAGATTTAACCTGAATCAAGCTGACCATTACTAGGTGGATTAGAACTTGAAACAAAATCCAAACCTCGTTTAACATTGGGGCAACTGAATTCATATTCTTTCCAATATCTTCTGAAATTGTGCCAACCCATTTATTGAAAAAATTCAGATTAGCTGGTTTTGGTCCGAATTTCTCAGACCAATTCATCAGTAGATATTTGGCGTTCGGGAATGGTTCTTTCTGATAAATTTTATACTTTATTATGAATGGATCCTTGTAACTAAAACAAAACGCCAGATGTCCATGCGAAACGACGATCTGGAAATATATTGCTTATGTTTTTTTGAAAATTGCATGAGCAACTATTTGTATGAAAACATAGTGAAAATTGTCATCGAAGTGAATAATAGTTTGAAAACGTTGACCTGTAATAGAAAGGCATGTGTTGCTAATTGAAAAACTATCTTGAACCAATTTATTTTTACGATATTTTTGTTTGAAAGTTTTTTTGCATGATCCAGCGCTTTTTTATTGAAGGTTTCATTGAGCGACATTAAAACAAATTACAGATTTAATACATTTGAAAACAAATTAAAAAGCACACGGTTTGTATTTAGCCCAAACAGTTTGTCCAACATGGATATATCCTCCATTGACTAATCCAGCATACACTCCAAATATGGGACTGTCCAGATAAGTCTTTCTCATGGGCCCGTCCGGTGCCAGTCTGAACTCTCGAAGCTTTTTCAACGGCTGATTTTCTTTGCACATTTCCCCTTTTTCCGGGTCTACAGTAGTCAGAACACATCTGGCACATGAAGCCACAATTTTCAGATGAGCTTCTCCAATTCGAAGCTCCGCCCATTTGTCTTCGTCCCAAGCTGAGCAACCGTCAACTTCGATGGATGGGCGGAAATTGCGCATAGTGATCTGAAAGTTGATACGTGAGAAAGAGACGCAGAGACTTCTTTACGTCTCTCTGTTACCAGAGTTCTATCTTACCTTATCATCCATTTTCTCATTCAAAGCTGTCATCGATGCTGAAGTACAAATGTGGAATGGAGCCTGGTCTGTGAATTGGGACTGCAATTATCCTAATATTTTCAGGTATTTTGAAATAGAACTCACATCATATTTCCCTGCTGGAACTGGGTTATTATTCCACCATTCTTTCTTCGGAATACAAGAACTTTCCGTATACAGACCTTCTTTGTGATACAGTAACCTGTGTTTTGGCTCTTCAATATAGTCTGATAACAATTTCGCCACCTCATCTCCACAGTCTATTCCATCTATTTTCAACTCGCGAAACATTCTGTATTTCCGCAGAATTGCGTCAAGCTGAACTTTCGAAGTCCCTTACGTTGCTCTGATAGTTAACCCATCTTTCAAAACGTTCTTCATATCTACAGTAACCGTGGGTTCTCCTATTACCGTAACTTTCAAGACACCATCAGCCATTTGGCATTGCAAGTGGACAAGTTTCGGTTTTTGACGAGCTGTTACAAATCTAAAAGTCGACTTCTGGGGTTTTTCGATAATATTTTGTGGTTTTTCGATAGACACGAGTATTATTAATGCAAAAAAAAAACATTGCGCGAAAAGTAGCTCAAATTATCTTTAGTGCATGCTTGAATTGTACGCCCTGGTACTCCGTGCCAAATCACGGAATTCATGAAGCTGAGGAACGAAATGGGAAGATAAGCTAGTGGTCAAATTAGAGCGAAATGAACTTGAACTCAAGGGGATTATAGAGAACTGAAAAGAAAACAACTCAAGAATTGACCAAGTACTCAGGCATGTGGAAAAATGACATTAATAGACTTTCCCAGTCAGCAAATAAGTGGGAAAAAGATGTGGCAGAAGCAAAAGACACAAGGAATAATTCAGAAGAAGTCAGAGGAAACGAATGCGAGAGCATCCACCCTGTTGAGAAAATATCAAGAACTTCTAATTGAAAAGCAAGAGCTTCATTCGAAGTTTCGAAAGCTAAAATTAGATCTAGACGGTTCTATTATTGCCAAGGAAGTCAGAAAAGTGTTGAACCGCATCACGGTCCGAGAGTTGAAACATCTACAATAAGGTTGGCTAAATTCACTGACTTTATTATAAAAACGGATTTTGACAAGTTCAGATTAAATGGTATTTTGAATTAGTACTAGGCCAACATGAGCAAGGTTTCAGCCAAGATTTAGTGTCTCTAATAAAGAACGAAGCTAGATTTCGTTAGATGAAAATGAGTCGTCAAATTCTGGTGGTGGTTCGAAGTTTCTTGGGCTTTTCACGGCCTGAAAGGGCAGCACCGGTCCGAAAAAAATGCGCAATGGATAGCTCGTAAACTAGGCTTTGAGGCGGCAAAACCTCAACTTCTGGGCTAGCTCCTTCGTTTTTTAGCAACTCATTAAGTTAGTGCTGTAGGACTATTGAAGGCTCTTGAAATCAAGAGTTCAGTGTCAAACGACTTTTCATGTCATGCCAAAATGATGCCATCACACTTTCAACACAATTTCAAGTATTTTTAATTAGAAATTGAAATAATATAACTGCTCGTTACATCGTTACCGGGAGCTGAAGTCAAATCCGAAGAAATTCTCTTCAAATCAATTTAACATTTTCCTAAAGGGCTAGAGTCGATTCCAAAACAAACTATTGGATAGTACAATGTACCCAAATACTAAGCATGAAACGGTGAAAAGTTGGAAAACCGTTTTGGTTCCCAGAAATTCTCATTATGGTCAAGCTGGAAGGCAAGATTTTCTACCAAAACTCTTTTTCTCGATGAAATTGATAGTTAACAGGGACACAAGTTATATCAAAATGGTCATCAGAAACCCCTTTTTCAAATAAAAAAAGTCAGATCAAAAAAATATTTAGGTTTAATAATGCTCTTTTTTAACGCTCTCTAAATCTCATCGGATCACAATTTTAAAAAATTTGGCATTTTTTTCAAATTAAAACAAATAAAATTCTATCATAATTTTTTGAATATAGTTAGTTTTTTTTTTGGAAATTCTGACAGTCTAACTTGAGGTTTTTTTTTAATTTCGAAACTCTTAAAGTTTATTTCTTCCTTCAACAAATATCTCTCACAAATGAATAACTCATAAATTTTTTTATCACTCGTATTTCTGGTCTTAATACACAGCTCATCTGCACTTTTTTTCATTCTTTGTGGCTCTCATTTGGGTGTTAGTTTTTTTCTGTCAATTCATTTCGTTAAATTTGGTTGTCATTATTGGGGTTTTTTCTTTTTTTTTTGGTTTGAGGTATATCGCAGTTGTGAAATAGTTTCTAAGCTTTTGTAATGATTTTTCACTTTCAGACTGGCGATAAAGATTTGGAACATAGCCAAGCCTTTTACGTTGGGTGCAACAAAATTCATATCCATTCCAATATCTTCTGGAATTGTGTCAACCCATTTAATGAGAACATTCAGACTCGTTTTTTTCACCACTTGAACCGAACTTCTTTCCACGTTAGACAAAGAGATATTCTTGAAACACTTTATTATCTCATTACAGCTCTAAGAAATCAGTCATTCTTCTTATTTCTGCATCCGGACGATGAACCAATATTTTTATACAATTTTCATCCACTGATTGACAATCTACCATTATCTGAAACGTATTTCAAAACTCTCAACAGAGCACTTACTTTTCAACAACTTATTGCAAGTACCGATCAACAAACATCATTACATGTCACTTGTGGAGAAATTTGTGAAGACTGGAGATATAAAAAGTGACGAAAAAGGCTAAAGCGAGAAAGAATCAACAGATAAAGAAAGGATCCGAGGAGGATGAAAGTTCGGAGTTTGATAAGATCACGTCGGAATGGAGAATCTGAATACACTGTGGAAGAAAAGAAGAGATGACCGAGATGTGGCTAAGGAGCACAAAGAAGCAGAGCTCAATATCGAAACTCTATTTGAAAAAGCCGAAAAACCGAACCTCAACTCTGGTCAACGGTTTGTTTTTCGGTCCACGATTTTAAAACAGTGCCGAAGAAATTACCGCTTGATAATATGATGAAATTGACTTTCAATTCAATCGGTCAATCACCAAATGTTCACATTTAAAATTCGATGGTTCAGAAAAAGTCACTGTTGATGAAAATACGAATTTGCTCCATAATTCTTGGAGAATGGAACTGAAGAATGGCAAAGGAACACAAATAAGGCGGAGACTTACATATAACAAATCTTCATTCGAGAAAACTGATAAAAAGACATCCTAACTTCTTGAAACTTTCTGGAGCAAGTTCAACGTATTTTGAAGAGCGTTGGGGAGATTTGTGTCCCGGATGGGCTTAATCCTCTGAATTGACTGAAAGTTTCCCCAGTGTCTAAACAGAAATTCGTGGTGCGCGTTCAACTTTCTTTTCTTGAGAATGTTATTGGACATTTTGTGGCTAAGCCCAATGGAGACGTTGCTGGAGATGAAGGGCAAAAAGAAGAAGACGTGGTACATTCTGAGGATGAGATAGCTACTCCGGCGTTGCAGATGGAAGAACTCGACTTTAATTTCGATTAAAACTTAAATGAATGTAAAAAAGACAAAGAATAAGTTGATAACGCTGCTACAAAACTCATGATAATGAGAGCCAAGAAGTCGGAACAAAAAAGGAATAGTCCTTGTTGGTGGCTGATTATGATAGAAGTTTCTACCAATATAAGCACTTTATTCAATTATTCTTCATTCTTTTCGATGTTTCTGGTTCTTTCATTTGCCAAAGAAAACCTTCGAAGTCTTACTAATTATATCCATTCACGCAAATTATTGATCAACTATTGTCTAATCAATAACAGTTGTGAGAAAAGTTCAACTATCAATTTTTGCTGTTAGTCTGTTTCTTTTGATTTCTGAGCCATTTTCAAATTCAGGGTTTCCACTAGACCCACATTTTCACATTTGATCTACCTCGAGGTAGAATAATACGTGTTATTCTTTTGAAACATTTCTCCGGGTGACAATTGTTGTTTCTTCGCTGTCTGCGTCTCTCATACCCCCTATTTTTTTCCTCTCATTCGGAATAACTTTGATCTCCAGCCAACGCACCAGCGCGCGCGAAGTCAGTTTGTTCGTGAATTCACGAGTTCTTTTCGATGGGCGGTGCGAAGACTCTTCTTTTGAAAATATTTCCCGCGGTTTTTTTTGTTTCCAGATGGCTTTAAATTTGGTTTCCTTAACTACACTTTCTAATCAATAATAGCTGTTCAAGAAATTCGAATCCTCTTTTTTCGCGGGCAGTAGTAGTACGCGCTCTTTTTTTTTGAATGGTCCGAATCGCATTTTTCTTGATTTTTTCTCATAGAATATATCAATTAAAGGAAGTTTTGGGCAGTTATGTTTAGGTTTTGCGTTGAAATTTGTGTTTGCCAAAGGCATCTTCATAAAAGGGGCAACTATATTAGAGGAGCAATTCTAAAAAAGGATCAATACTAATACAGGTTTTACGGTATACTGCTATGGTTTCTGCGTCTCTCGTTATACTCTTTCTATTTCCCACTTAAATTGATTGACCTGTCTTTATTTTGCCCGACTGATGAGAGAACGCGCAGTACGACACTCCGAAATTCCGATTGAGTACCGAAAGCGCGCGCACACCATTTTGATCACCAACTCGCGCGCTCTTTTCGATGGGAGGAACGAAGGCTGACCTTGTTTTGCTTTAATTTTCCGCGGGTTTTCAAATTTTTTTAAAAATATGGTTTTTTTTTTTGAACAAATTCAAGTTTTGATTTTCGCGCCCGCCTCGTTACAGAACCTTTATCTGCTCTCTGTTTCAGCCATCTCGCAGCTTTCCAAATTTCTGGAGTTTTTTACTTCTCAATCATTCTTTCGTCGTAAAACTTAGACAGTTCGTGAAATTTAATTTTTGTTTTCAGGCAGATCATAACGCATGGTGGCGTCGTCGAATAACGTCTTCAACTTCATCTACCAGCACCACTAAAAAGATCACAGGTAAACCTCTTTTAAATCTTTCAAATATAAATCCTTTTCCTTTTACAGGATCGTTTCATTCCCGCCGAAAAGATGAAGCCCTACATTGAGACTCGGAAGGAGACGGCGAAACGGACCAAGGAAAGAGATAGAATGTGAGTTAGTCTCTTTCGAGAAGAGAAGGATTTATTACTATCAAAGTAAAAAACGATATCTTGAAACCGTCACGTCAAGTTGCAGAGCAGGGGGCCTGTGACCAGGCCCACTCCAATTTTTTCCTTGCCAGCTTTGCAAATGATCCCCCTGCTCTGCAACTTGACGTGACGGTGTCAAGGAATCGTTTTTTACTTTGATATTGTACGTGCTCCACGTACTTTGACTTCTTATCAATGTGGGTGGAAGGAAAGCCGCCTCCACACATCCGTTGTCTGTGCCATTTTATTATTAAATTCCTCTGTGAGGGCGCAATATAAAAGCCCTCCTGAAGGAAGGAATGTTTCTATTATGTTTTCTGATTTATTTATTTTTTATATAATAAAGTTTAATTACCCAAGTTTGAGGTTCACGCACACATCGCTCATCACCCCTCGGACCCGCCGAGTTATTTTATGGTGCATCTGGGACTAATTGGACCGTGGTGCCAGAAAGAACAGGACAAGTCCCGCGTGGCAACAGAGAGCAAAGGAAAGGAAAGTGAAATCAAGAGAGAAGTGAGTCAGTGTGCAAAAATAACTAATTTTTTATTTGAGTGCAAATAATTTGTGTGTAGTGTATACGTCTAATACAATTAACTCTTCAGCTGCAGTGTTTTTTCTAATCCAGGTTTTTCGAGAAGGTAGTTAGTTATGAGTCTTCAATATAAATTGGGACAAACAACGAAAGCTGCAAATGCGCTTGAACAAATAGTTCAAGAATACGAACTCGAAGCCCAAGACATGAACAACGGTGATCTAAGGGATAAAACGGACCGATTAGTTGCAATGGTCGATAAACTCAACTCGAAAATGGAAAAACTGGAGGAAAGAATGAGGACTTTAACTGAAGCAGCGGACAACCTGCAACACGATGATGAGGAAATAAACAAGTTCCTGGAAAAGATGGAAGCAGTGGTAAATCTTCAACAAAAGGCTCAAGAAGTGTACGACGTATTACATGCGTACCTAAAAGTGAGTCAGACGGTGACCACTCAACAAAGGGTTGTGCAAACATCGGGACAACAACCACAGTCAGAAGCACACGTAACTGGAGGGCAAAGTAGTGGAACTTTGCCAAACATCAAACTCCCACAGTTCAGCGGCGAACGGTGGGAGTTTGACAACTTCTGGACACTGTATGAGGAGACAGTCCACAAAAAGAACACATCGAACATAATAAAGTTCACGCATCTACTTTCGTCGTTAAAAGGTGACGCGAAAGCGGTTATGTCGAAATTTCGTGTATCTGAGGAAAATTACGAAGCTGCCATCACATTTCTGAAAAGAAAGTATGATGATCCAGAGGCAACAATGCGAGACCTCAATGCACAATTATTAAAGGAAGCTGCAAAAGATAATACGGTCAAGGAGCAACGGGCTTTGTTTGAGCGACTTGGAATCATTATCGAGCAGTTGACAAGATTCGATGAGAATCTAAATGGAAACCTCCTGAAAGATATGCTGGTGAAGAAGTTTTCTCCAGTCATCAGGAAAGAGATCTACCGAAGGAAAATCCAGAATGCAGAGGAATGGTCCTTGAAACAATTGTTCGACGACATCGAAGAAATTATATATTTGGAAGAAAATGTTCGAGCAATGATGGGAGACGAAGAGAAGAAACCAAAAGACGAAGTTCCCACGAAAAAGAAGGACAAAGATTCTGGAAAACCTCAAGAGAAATCCAAGAAATTTTCGAAATTTGAAAAGAAATGTGTTTTCTGTTCAAGTGTCGATCATAATCCGGCAAGGTGCACGGTTATCTCTCAAACCAAGGAGAGGAAAGAATTCTTGAGCAAACACGAGAGGTGTTTCAGATGCTTGGGCACGGGACACAATATTGCTGATTGCAAAAGAGATTGGAAATGTTTCAACTGCAATGGAGATCACAACACAGCCATCTGTACAAAAACAAACGATGGAAAACAGGAGAAGAAGGGACCAGAAGGGAAGGCAAACCCAAAGCCTGCAAAACAGAAACCTGGAACATCGCCGCAGAACGCAGTTCAAGCGGAAATGGAGGGAGACGAAACGGTTCAGTGTGAATCCGTAACTGATGGGAAAAAGGTTCAGGGAACAATGGCGTTCCTGCCTACAGTAAAAGTTCCAGCACTAAACATGTCAACAGGAAAATGGTCTGAGATTTCCATGATGATTGACACAGGCGCTAATCGGACATTCATTAGTAATGATCTGATGGAGAAATGGAACTTAATAAAACTTGGAGAAGAGAATCTAAGACTCCAAACATTTGGAAATCTGGCGACCAAGCAACCTCAACTTTTCGAGAAAACGATGATCATGTTGAAAACTGATCACGACACAATCGAATTGGAAGTTCTATCTTCTGAAAATCTCGCAGGGAGATTCAAAAAAGCAACAATGTCACAAGAGGACCTGACATTCATCAAGAAGAAGAAACTGGAGGTTAACTCCGAAGTGTTTGAAACGACAGCCGAACCTGATATTATAATCGGATGTGACCATATTGAAGCAATTTGGTCCGGAACATCAGTCAGACTTCCGTCAGGATTACTCCTGATTAAAACAACATTTGGCTACACAACAATGGGAAGACCAGTTGAGAAGAGTAGCAAAGTTGTCAAACAAATGGAAGAGGACGAGTCACCGTTTGTATTCGCAAACACAGTCCAAGGAGAAGAGGAAATTGAGTATCTACAAAAAGAAGATACATCAATGAGTCAACCAGAAGAGTTCACAGGAACCGAAGCAGAGGAAAAGAGGAAAAACGAAGAAGAGGCGTACCGGTTTTTCAGAGAAACAGTTGAGAAAAAACCGGAAGGCTACGTAGTTCGGTTACCCTTTAAGGAAGGATTGATCGAACAATTACCCGATAACTATCACATTGCTCTGAGACGCCTGGAGGCAGTGCTGAAAACCTGCTCGCCAGAAGTTAAAGCACAAGTGGATGCGGTGTTCAAGGATCAGCTTGTGAGACTCATATTGGAAGAGGTGGATATAAATGAGGAAACATCAAATCCAATATGCTACAATCCAATTCAACCAGTCTTGACACCACATAAAATCACTACTCCCTGTAGAGTAGTGGTCGATGGATCAGCTCATTACAAAAACAAGTATGCTTTGAATGACGTCATCCACCAAGGACCAGTCATTTTACCAGACAACCTTGGAATGTTATTTCGCTTTCGATCTGGAACGTGGGTAATACTCTCCGATGTGGAGAAAGCATACCTCAATGTTCATGTACATCCAGACGATAGAGACGTGACACGGATATTATGGGTCAAGGATTTCAATAAGCCAGCGACTCCAGACAATATCCGAGTATTTCGCTTTACTAGAGTAATGTTCGAAATAAATGCTAGTCCATTCTTGCTAGCAGCAACTATCATACATCATCTGGATCAACATGACAATCAAGATTTGGCTCGACAAATGAAGACTAACTTATTTGTGGACAATCTCATTCTCACGACGGATGGCAATCTGGAGGAGATGATGAAAATTTATCGGGAACTAAAGTTCATTTTCAATGGAATGAACATGAATCTGAGAGAATTCCTCAGCAACAACTTGATCTTCAATCAACAAGTAGACGAGGCGGATAAAGCAAAAGGGGAAGAGTTCAAAACTCTCGGAGTAGCATGGGACCATGTAGCGGATCTCATCAAATTATCATGCACAGGAATCGTCACTACAGATCTTTCGAGAAGGATGATTGCGAAGATCATTGCAAGCATTTACGATCCAATGGGACTGCTAGTACCATTACTACTATCCATGAAGCTGTTTCAACGGCTACTGTGGGTAGCAGAAGAATCCTATGAATGGGATACACAGCTTAACGAGAGTCATGAAATCAAGTGGAAATCGATTGTGGAGAAAATAGAAGGATTTTCAAAGCAAATTCCACGTCACGTTGTTGATAAATCAGGAGTAAACGACGTCATTTGCTTCTGCGATGCAAGCGGTGAAGCAGTAGCTGTGTGCATTTACATTAGAAACAAGCTGGGATCGAACTTGCTATTCGGGAAATCGAAAGTCAAACCGCTCAAGGAGAAATGGACCATTCCAAAACTCGAAATGCAAGCACTGAAAATCGGAACAGAAAAGACCAAGATGGTCGTTCAATCACTAAAAGATGGTGACATCAGTGTAGGCAGAGTGGTAATATTGACGGACAGTGAAATCGTTCTGAAGTGGTTGAGGGCTCCCCCAGGAAAAAAGGAAATCGGAGTCTTCGTAACAAACCGTTTGGAAGCTACTCGGAAAGTGGCTGAAGAAATCATTCAGAGTGGAATTGATATTGCTTTCGGCCATGTAAGCACCAATGAAAATCCAGCCGACCTTGGAACAAGAGGGATCGACAAAGATGGATTCCACCAAAGTATTTGGTGGAACGGACCCCAATTTCTTGAGGGAAATCCGGATGCATGGGTAATACGACAGAAGTTATTCAAGCTGAACCCAACGGAGGACGAAGTTGCATTGATGAATCTCTGTCGGAAGGTCGAGGAAGACTCGAAAGAAGCGATTTTTGATCTTTCAAGAACAAACTCATTATCGAAGATGCGGAGGATTGGAGCATACGTATTTCGAGCAATCAAGAAGACGTCTCAAAGTATGCAAGAGGAAACCAAACACAGGATGGAAAAGAACATTCCGGAACTAAAAGAAGCTGTCTTGGAAAACATTCCAATTTTGGCAGAAGAACAGAAAATGGCGGAAATCCGAATTCTGAAGGAACACCAGAGCCAAATAAACCTTCGTAAAATTAAAGAATGGGGACACTTGAACCCTCAATTAAACGAAGATGGACTAATCATTTGTCGGGGACGATTAGGAAATGCTGAATCATCAGTATTTGCATTGAAACCCATTTTAGTGGAACCCAAAACTCAGCTTGCTCGAATGGTGATGTGGGAGGCTCATGGGAAATGGCACAGGAGTAGCCAACACACAATGACAGCAGTTCGAGAAACTTTCTGGATTCCAGGACTTCGACAACAAGTGAAGCAAATGATTGGAAAATGTGTTCGGTGTCAAAGATACAATCGAGCACCGTTCAAATATCCGGACATGACCGACATGCCTGAATACAGGGTTCAACGATCAAAGCCGTTCGATTACACCGGAATTGATTACTTCGGACCGATGGATTATCGCCTGGAGGATGGAAGAACGTCATCTTGTTGGGGATGTGTTTTTTCATGCGCCACAACCAGACTCATTCACAATGAACTGGTCACGGACATGACAACGAAATCATTCTTAAACGCTGTTCGAAGATTCGTGTCGGAAAAGTCGAAACCGATAAAAATTGTGAGTGACAATGCGCCTCAATTTTTGCTGGGGCACAACATTCTCGATGAAATCTCCGATCGAGCCACATCCGAAGGAGGTTTGGACTTGGAAATCAGAGAGTTTATGGGAAACTCAAAGATCGAATGGAGTTTTATTACTCCATACGCTCCATGGCAAGGAGGAATGTATGAGCGAATGATGCGCTCCATCAAGCAAGCAATATTTAAAGGAATCGGAAAGAACATTCTTCTTTTCGATGACTTGCACACAGTGATGAAAGAAGTGGCCGGAATGCTGAACTCGAGGCCACTGACTTACGTCGGAGAAGAATTGGAATCTGGAAAAGTCATTAGACCCATTGATTTCGTTTATCAAAAACTTGATTTAAACCTTCCATTCCATGTGACGAGTGACATGACGAATGACTACATTCCCCCAGAAGAAGTCAACATAACCAAGGAAGCAACTATCGAAGCTCTTCAATCAGCAGCCAAGATTGTGGAAACGATATGGCAGATATGGAGCACCACCTACATGGCAGAATTAAGAGAAAGTCACAAAATCAGAATGAACAATAAGAGAGGGATTTCTGAAATGCCTTTTGTAGGGCAAGTAGTGCTTGTCTGTGACCCCAATTTGCCAAAGAACTTCTGGAAAATGGGAAATGTCGTCGAGCTGAAGTACTCCACAGATGGAATTCTTCGAGAGGTGCACCTCATCACTGGAACGGGAAGAGTGATCAGACGTCCCATCAATCTGGTAACACCATTGGAAATCGAAGACGTAAAAGCAGAGAGTGAACAACTGGAGAAAGAGCAACTGGCAACAAAAGAAGAGGAAGTCAGCAAGCAAACTGAGGAACCAGTCACGAAAGAGAAGAGATACAACCTTCGGAACAAACCCCGTGTGGATTATAACGAAGAAACCGAAGAAGCTCGGAGTTTTTGCATCAACGCGAGCGGAGGATGGACTTATTTATCGACTGTGATCTCGATGACAATGCTAATTGGAATTTTCTCCCCAGTTGGAGCAGCAGCATCCATAGTAGAATGCACGGCGACTGGGATGAGAATAAATCAACGCTATGATAGTTTTGAACTTTGTGTGAAAGACTATTGCACGAGTCGTCCACGGATGGCGTGGAACACTGGAGATTCGACAGATGTTTGGATTCCACCTGCAATCAAAACAGCCCCTCACCACTGCACAGCAAAAATACTAGCCCAAGAGGAGTTGAAAGTGTACGAGCAGGATTGTCCAGCTGTTTTGAGATGCGAGAATATCGACTGTACGTTTTGCTGGTCAAATTTGGCAAATCCTGAATGTCACCCAACTTATGCAATCGTGGGAGTGGGAGTAATGCTATACTGTCTCATGATGATGGCATATTGCATTTTCCAAGTACCAGTCACACTAGGAGGACCATTAGCACTTTTTTGGAACATCTTAAAGAAAATAGCCAAAGGAGTGAGGTTCATTGGAGGAACGCTATTCCAACAAAGAAGACGGAGGCGCCAATTCAATTGGGAGCTGGTAATTCCCATCATATTCATCACGAATATGTGTGTAGAAGGATGCCAAGAAATCGACTCGCTAACTCAGTCTCAAAGACAATGTACCAAAGAAAATGGAAAAACAACTTGCAAACTGATAATGAAAGATTTTATCAATCTCAATTCGTACAAAAGAGAGGGATGCATTCGAATTGAGAAAAACGGAATGGTTACAAGAGAGGTGCGCATCGCGTTCAAATCAGTTCAGTTGGAATGTATCAAATCAACTGTGAGCTTCTCAAAGGATGTTGAGGTCAAAGTTTGGAGCTCCAAGAGATGTGCACACACGGGATCGTGTCAAGACGACAAGTGCATGAACGTGACAACGTCATCAATAATACCGGAGCTGGGAGCAGCAAACATGTTTGTCGGAAACACTCACTGCACAGAGAGTTGCGGGGGTCCCGGTTGTGGATGTTTCTACCCTTCGTCTGGATGTTTATTCTACCGAATATATGCTCAACCAAGGAGTAACGACAGCTACGAGATTTACAGATGCTCCGAATGGACCGAGAAAGTTGTGATGGAAATATCCATTTCGGAACTAATCGGAAAGAACCCAAGAATGGAGAAACAAGAATTGGTAGTTCCGTTGAACTTACCAAGTACAGTGGGCGATGTCACAATCACGATTGATGACATTCATAAACCAGAATCACCACTTCTTGGAACGTGGTTCATACAGAACTCACAAGATGAAATAGCTTCATGGGAAGCACATACACCGTCGACTCTTTATTGTCCCAAAAGGGATAGTAAGGATATGGAGTGCACCCTTGACGAAAATTGCAATTGTCAACCAGCAGAAAATGTGATTCGATGCGAGTGCAAGGACACGGATATACCAAAATTATTCAAGACAATATCGAGGAGACTCCCAATTCAAGAAGCACATTGGAAACTAATTCCTACCAATGGATCAATACGAGCAGTCATAGAAGACGCTGTGACCACGGAAATGGCTCTAACAATAAGGGACGATGTCAAAACATCTATCTTGATTAACGTGGATCAATGTCATATTGAACCAGGTCATCTGGTTGGATGCTACAACTGTGGAACCGGAGGAGTAGCAGAAGTTCTCTGCACATCACGGAAAGGGAACACAGTGGCTAACATAGTTTGCAGTCAAGACATGTTCTCGGTTCCATGTATACCGGAAGGAATCCGCCACAACCTGACATTCTTCTCTGATTCGGCCAAATTCCGGAGACAATGCCGAGTCTCATGTGGTGGAACTCATTCTGAACATTTCGAAATTACTGGAATTTTGAAATTCACAGGATCAATCTGGACTTCATTATATCGAGTTATTGAAGGAAAATCGTCGGTATTCAGCGAAATAGCATGGCCGGATGTCCGGCATCTCTTCACAAGCTATTTTTCCTTCATGAAGTCAATGATGTTCACGATCATGATAGCAGTAGGAGCATTCCTTGCAACAGGAGCAATGGTTGCTTCATTTATTCTCTTGGGAGCTAGGAGATCGTTCGCATTTATATGGTTCATTATCGGAATTCCATTTTTTGGCATTCGTATGGGATATTTTTTCTGCCGGCGCCGATGTTGTCCAGCAAGAAGAAAATCGGAGAAACAAATGGCCTAATTGTCCACACGGTGGACTACCAAAGACAAAGTGTCAAAAAGTGCATGAGAATGAGGATCTGCATGTGCTTGAGACTGAGGGTCTATGTGTGCTTACGACAAAGGGTCAAAATTAATTTAAAATTTGTTTCAGAAATGTCCGACGTCAGAGTAGAGAAGACTCCCCACCGTGCGGAAAGTCTCATGGTGGAACACATTGCGTACCTGAGAACAACATCACAGTCAGCAGCATCGATCGAACGTCAGATCGATGAATGGATTAATCGAAAAGTGAAACTATTCCAAGAAGAACTCAGGAGTCAAGGAGCGGACAAGATTCGTCTTTGGACTCAAATGGAAGAGGTCCGTAACAAACTCACAGGGAGTTTGTTCTTTTACATCGGGGAATGTGACAACTTCGAGAAAAAGTTTCAAGAAGTGCAAACCCTGGTCAATCACAATATTCTTTCACAAGCTCGAAAGTATCGAATGTTGGCGATGGAAGAGATCAACATTAACGAAATCATGGATCATCATCGATTGACAAAAAATTCAGCAACAATTCATCTCGGCGAACTTGCAGCGAAATTGAAATCTGCTTGGGAAGAAATCGAGAAAAGTCCGTTTCTTGGGGCGGCGGAGCTCCACAGAGTGGAAAAATGGACCAACGAGATAGTCAGTCAATCGAGAATGACTGAACAAAGGGTTCAGTCATCGGAAAAACTCATGCAGTCGCTCCACAATGTGATTGACGGGATGCGACTTCAACTTGTGGACCTGGAGGTGGCAAACCAACAGCTGAAGGGACAGCTAGAGCAAATCGCCAAGGCTTTCGAAGAAAACAAGACTCCAACGGACCAGAAAGAAGAATCTATCAGGGCACTCTCTCCTGCTAGAAAGAGATCTACAACGCCAATCAACGGAACTCAAACGAAAAAGTTCAAGTGTGGAACGCGAGAATATGCGAAGAAGGACAACGCCAAATACGATTGTGTCTTTTGCACAGGACATCATATCCCAAGTATGTGTCCTATTATCAAAGAAGTGGGACGGAGGAGAGCAGTGCTGGTCAAAACGAATCGATGCACCAAGTGCTTGGAGAAAGGCAAAGAAGGACACAAATGTGAGCCGAGGAAATGCCGATACTGTGAAGGAACAACTCATCACTACTCGATATGTCATCAAGGCCTGTAGGGTCGAACAATTTCACCCATCAATTCTACCTTCGCACTCTTTATTTCTTTCTTTTCCCCGTGGGGAGTGTACGTGCTCCACGTACTTTGACTTCTTATCAATGTGGGTGGAAGGAAAGCCGCCTCCACACATCCGTTGTCTGTGCCATTTTATTATTAAATTCCTCTGTGAGGGCGCAATATAAAAGCCCTCCTGAAGGAAGGAATGTTTCTATTATGTTTTCTGATTTATTTATTTTTTATATAATAAAGTTTAATTACCCAAGTTTGAGGTTCACGCACACATCGCTCATCACCCCTCGGACCCGCCGAGTTATTTTAGATATTACTTATTTGCAAAAAGAGTGCTGGTTCCATTTCAAGGAAAATTACCACGAAATCTTGTCCCGCGCGCAGTTATATTACACTAGAAGTTACTTCCTCCGTGACAAGATATAGCGGACATTTGCCCTTGAACGGAACAAACACTTTTTCGATAATGAGTAATAGATGAAGTCTGTGAATACAGGGGTTTCCCTTGATTTACTTTGCTTCCTTTTATTTTTGCTCTTTTCCACGAAATCTCTCATTAAACTCAATTATTACAGGCGGAAGGTGCGGTCAGGGAGGATGAAAGCGAGTGGGCGGCGGATAGCGGACGTCGTAGAGAGTGCCACGTGGCAGGACGGCAAAGATGACGGATTCGTGAGAAGAGCCACTTAATAATTTACTTTTTTTTTTTGTAAGAGGATGTGTTCATTGTGTCGTCTCATAAGACACTCTCGGTCTGCCTCTGTCTCTTCTTAAACTCTGTATGAGGATGTGTTCATTGTGTCGTCTCATAAGACACTCTCGGTCTGCCTCTGTCTCTTCTTAAACTCTGTATGAGGATGTGTTCATTGTGTCGTCTCATAAGACACTCTCGGTCTGCCTCTGTCTCTTCTTAAACTCTGTATGAGGATGTGTTCATTGTGTCGTCTCATAAGACACTCTCGGTCTGCCTCTGTCTCTTCTTAAACTCTGTAAGGGGATGTGTTCATTGTGTCGTCTCATAAGACACTCTCGGTCTGCCTCTGTCTCTTTTTAAACTCTGTATGAGGATGTGTTCATTGTGTCGTCTCATAAGACACTCTCGGTCTGCCTCTGTCTCTTCTTAAACTCTGTAAGGGGATGTGTTCATTGTGTCGTCTCATAAGACACTCTCGGTCTGCCTCTGTCTCTTCTTAAACTCTGTATGAGGATGTGTTCATTGTGTCGTCTCATAAGACACTCTCGGTCTGCCTCTGTCTCTTCTTAAACTCTGTAAGGGGATGTGTTCATTGTGTCGTCTCATAAGACACTCTCGGTCTGCCTCTGTCTCTTTTTAAACTCTGTATGAGGATGTGTTCATTGTGTCGTCTCATAAGACACTCTCGGTCTGCCTCTGTCTCTTCTTAAACTCTGTAAGGGGATGTGTTCATTGTGTCGTCTCATAAGACACTCTCGGTCTGCCTCTGTCTCTTTTTTAACTCTGTAAGGGGATGTGTTCATTGTGTCGTCTCATAAGACACTCTCGGTCTGCCTCTGTCTCTTCTTAAACTCTGTAAGGGGATGTGTTCATTGTGTCGTCTCATAAGACACTCTCGGTCTGCCTCTGTCTCTTCTTAAACTCTGTATGAGGATGTGTTCATTGTGTCGTCTCATAAGACACTCTCGGTCTGCCTCTGTCTCTTCTTAAACTCTGTATGAGGATGTGTTCATTGTGTCGTCTCATAAGACACTCTCGGTCTGCCTCTGTCTCTTCTTTAACTCTGTATGAGGATGTGTTCATTGTGTCGTCTCATAAGACACTCTCGGTCTGCCTCTGTCTCTTTTTAAACTCTGTATGAGGATGTGTTCATTGTGTCGTCTCATAAGACACTCTCGGTCTGCCTCTGCCTCTTCTTAAACTCTGTAAGGGGATGTGTTCATTGTGTCGTCTCATAAGACACTCTCGGTCTGCCTCTGTCTCTTCTTTAACTCTGTATGAGGATGTGTTCACTGTGTCGTCTCATAAGACACTCTCGGTCTGCCTCTGTCTCTTTTTAAACTCTGTATGAGGATGTGTTCATTGTGTCGTCTCATAAGACACTCTCGGTCTGCCTCTGTCTCTTTTTTAACTCTGTAAGGGGATGTGTTCATTGTGTCGTCTCATAAGACACTCTCGGTCTGCCTCTGTCTCTTCTTAAACTCTGTAAGGGGATGTGTTCATTGTGTCGTCTCATAAGACACTCTCGGTCTGCCTCTGTCTCTTCTTAAACTCTGTATGAGGATGTGTTCATTGTGTCGTCTCATAAGACACTCTCGGTCTGCCTCTGTCTCTTCTTAAACTCTGTATGAGGATGTGTTCATTGTGTCGTCTCATAAGACACTCTCGGTCTGCCTCTGTCTCTTCTTTAACTCTGTATGAGGATGTGTTCATTGTGTCGTCTCATAAGACACTCTCGGTCTGCCTCTGTCTCTTTTTAAACTCTGTATGAGGATGTGTTCATTGTGTCGTCTCATAAGACACTCTCGGTCTGCCTCTGCCTCTTCTTAAACTCTGTAAGGGGATGTGTTCATTGTGTCGTCTCATAAGACACTCTCGGTCTGCCTCTGTCTCTTCTTTAACTCTGTATGAGGATGTGTTCATTGTGTCGTCTCATAAGACACTCTCGGTCTGCCTCTGTCTCTTTTTAAACTCTGTATGAGGATGTGTTCATTGTGTCGTCTCATAAGACACTCTCGGTCTGCCTCTGTCTCTTTTTTAACTCTGTATGAGGATGTGTTCATTGTGTCGTCTCATAAGACACTCTCGGTCTGCCTCTGTCTCTTTTTTAACTCTGTATGAGGATGTGTTCATTGTGTCGTCTCATAAGACACTCTCGGTCTGCCTCTGTCTCTTCTTTAACTCTGTATGAGGATGTGTTCATTGTGTCGTCTCATAAGACACTCTCGGTCTGCCTCTGTCTCTTTTTAAACTCTGTATGAGGATGTGTTCATTGTGTCGTCTCATAAGACACTCTCGGTCTGCCTCTGTCTCTTTTTTAACTCTGTATGAGGATGTGTTCATTGTGTCGTCTCATAAGACACTCTCGGTCTGCCTCTGTCTCTTTTTTAACTCTGTATGAGGATGTGTTCATTGTGTCGTCTCATAAGACACTCTCGGTCTGCCTCTGTCTCTTTTTTAACTCTGTATGAGGATGTGTTCATTGTGTCGTCTCATAAGACACTCTCGGTCTGCCTCTGTCTCTTTTTAAACTCTGTATGAGGATGTGTTCATTGTGTCGTCTCATAAGACACTCTCGGTCTGCCTCTGTCTCCTTTTTAACTTTGTAATGTTATTTATTCAAAAATCCCAGCATAATTTCTTTAATATAGTTAGCTTTCTGGAAGTTCTGAAAGTCTAACTTGAGGTTTTTTTATTTCGAAACTCCTAAAGTTTACTTTTTCCTCAACATATGTTTTTTCAAATATATAATTTTCTACAATAAACTTTTTTTTTCTCAATAAATGTTTTATCACTTGCATTTTTGGTCTTAATACAGCTCATCTGCACTTACTTTCTCTTTTTCGTCATCTGGATGTGAACCATCGAAAAAAAGATGTTTTTCAAAACATTTCGTTGAATTCGATTGTTATGCAATCGTTATATTCCTGATTGTTCAAATAAAAATAATCGTTGACTATTTGAGCCGCTTTTTTGTTCCTTTCCGCGCCGTTTTTATGAAACGTCTTCCGTCTTCTTGGCAACCTGTTCATTAGGTTCATCTGAAAAACTGAAATTCAGATAAAGAGATTTAACCTGAATCAAGCTAACCATTACTAGGTGGATTAGAATTTGGAACAAATTCGAAACCTCGTTTAACATTGGGGCAACTGAATTCATATTCTTTCCAATATCTTCTGAAATTGTGTCAACCCATTTATTGAAAAAACTCATATTAGCTGGTTTTGGTCCGAATTTCTCAGACCAATTCATCAGTAGATATTTGGCGTTCGGGAATGGTTCTTTCTGATAAATTTTATACTTTATTGTGAATGGATCCTTGTAACTAAAACAAAACGCCAGATGTCCATGCGAAACGACGATCTGGAAATATATTGCTTATGTTTTTTTGAAAATTGCATGAGCAACTATTTGTATGAAAACATAGTGAAAATTGTGATCGAAGTGAATAATAGTTTGAAAACGTTGACCTGTAATAGAAAGGCATGTGTTGCTTATTGAAAAACTATCTTGAACCAATTTATTTTTACGATATTTTTGTTTGAAAGTTTTTTTGCATAATTCAGCGCTTTTTTATTGAAGGTTTTACTGAGCGACATTAAAACAAATTACAGATTTAATACATTTGAAAACAAATTAAAAAGCACACGGTTTGTATTTAGCCCATACAGTTTGTCCAACGTGTACATATCCTCCATTGACTAATCCAGCATACACTCCAAATATGGGACTGTCCAGATAAGTCTTTCTCATGGGCCCGTCCGGTGCCAGTCTGAACTCTCGAAGCTTTTTCAACGGCTGATTTTCTTTGCTCATTTCCCCTTTTTCCGGGTCTACAGTAGTCAAAACACATCTGGCACATGAAGCCACAATTTTCAGATGAGCTTCTCCAATTCGAAGCTCCGCCCATTTGTCTTCGTCCCAGGCTGGGCACTCGTCAACTTCAATAGAGGGGCGGAAGTTGCGCATGGAAATCTGAAAGTTGATAGGTGAGAAAGAGACGCAGAGACTTCTTTACGTCTCTCTGTTACCAGAGTTCTATCTTACCTTATCATCCATTTTCTCATTCAAAGCTGTCATCGATGCTGAAGTACAAATGTGGAATGGAGCCTGGTCTGTGAATTGGGACTGCAATTATCCTAATATTTTCAGGTATTTTGAAATAGAACTCACATCATATTTCCCTGCTGGAACTGGGTTATTATTCCACCATTCTTTCTTTGGAATACAAGACCTTTCCGTATACAGACCTTCTTTGTGATACAGTAACCTGTGTTTTGGCTCTTCAATATAGTCTGATAACAATTTCGCCACCTCATCTCCACAGTCTATTCCATCTATTTTCAACTCGCGAAACATTCTGTATTTCCGCAGAATTGCGTCAAGCTGAACTTTCGAAGTCCCTTACGTTGCTCTGATAGTTAACCCATCTTTCAAAACGTTCTTCATATCTACAGTAACCGTGGGTTTTTCTGGTACCGTAACCTCTAAGACACCATCAGCCATTTGGCATTGCAAGTGGACAAGTTTCGGTTTTTGACGAGCTGTTACAAATCTAAAAGTCGACTTCTGGGGTTTTTCGATAATATTTTGTGGTTTTTCGATAGACACGAGTATTATTAATGCAAAAAAAAAACATTGCGCGAAAAGTAGCTCAAATTATCTTTAGTGCATGCTTGAATTGTACGCCCTGGTACTCCGTGCCAAATCACGGAATTCATGAAGCTGAGGAACGAAATGGGAAGATAAGCTAGTGGTCAAACTAGAGCGAAATGAACTTGAACTCAAGGGGATTATAGAGAACTGAAAAGAAAACAACTCAAGAATTGACCAAGTACTCAGGCATGTGGAAAAATGACATTAATAGACTTTCCCAGTCAGCAAATAAGTGGGAAAAAGATGTGGCAGAAGCAAAAGACACAAGGAATAATTCAGAAGAAGTCAGAGGAAACGAATGCGAGAGCATCCACCCTGTTGAGAAAATATCAAGAACTTCTAATTGAAAAGCAAGAGCTTCATTCGAAGTTTCGAAAGCTAAAATTAGATCTAGACGGTTCTATTATTGCCAAGGAAGTCAGAAAAGTGTTGAACCGCATCACGGTCCGAGAGTTGAAACATCTACAATAAGGTTGGCTAAATTCACTGACTTTATTATAAAAACGGATTTTGACAAGTTCAGATTAAATGGTATTTTGAATTAGTACTAGGCCAACATGAGCAAGGTTTCAGCCAAGATTTAGTGTCTCTAATAAAGAACGAAGCTAGATTTCGTTAGATGAAAATGAGTCGTCAAATTCTGGTGGTGGTTCGAAGTTTCTTGGGCTTTTCACGGCCTGAAAGGGCAGCACCGGTCCGAAAAAAATGCGCAATGGATAGCTCGTAAACTAGGCTTTGAGGCGGCAAAACCTCAACTTCTGGGCTAGCTCCTTCGTTTTTTAGCAACTCATTAAGTTAGTGCTGTAGGACTATTGAAGGCTCTTGAAATCAAGAGTTCAGTGTCAAACGACTTTTCATGTCATGCCAAAATGATGCCATCACACTTTCAACACAATTTCAAGTATTTTTAATTAGAAATTGAAATAATATAACTGCTCGTTACATCGTTACCGGGAGCTGAAGTCAAATCCGAAGAAATTCTCTTCAAATCAATTTAACATTTTCCTAAAGGGCTAGAGTCGATTCCAAAACAAACTATTGGATAGTACAATGTACCCAAATACTAAGCATGAAACGGTGAAAAGTTGGAAAACCGTTTTGGTTCCCAGAAATTCTCATTATGGTCAAGCTGGAAGGCAAGATTTTCTACCAAAACTCTTTTTCTCGATGAAATTGATAGTTAACAGGGACACAAGTTATATCAAAATGGTCATCAGAAACCCCTTTTTCAAATAAAAAAAGTCAGATCAAAAAAATATTTAGGTTTAATAATGCTCTTTTTTAACGCTCTCTAAATCTCATCGGATCACAATTTTAAAAAATTTGGCATTTTTTTCAAATTAAAACAAATAAAATTCTATCATAATTTTTTGAATATAGTTAGTTTTTTTTTTGGAAATTCTGACAGTCTAACTTGAGGTTTTTTTTTAATTTCGAAACTCTTAAAGTTTATTTCTTCCTTCAACAAATATCTCTCACAAATGAATAACTCATAAATTTTTTTATCACTCGTATTTCTGGTCTTAATACACAGCTCATCTGCACTTTTTTTCATTCTTTGTGGCTCTCATTTGGGTGTTAGTTTTTTTCTGTCAATTCATTTCGTTAAATTTGGTTGTCATTATTGGGGTTTTTTCTTTTTTTTTTGGTTTGAGGTATATCGCAGTTGTGAAATAGTTTCTAAGCTTTTGTAATGATTTTTCACTTTCAGACTGGCGATAAAGATTTGGAACATAGCCAAGCCTTTTACGTTGGGTGCAACAAAATTCATATCCATTCCAATATCTTCTGGAATTGTGTCAACCCATTTAATGAGAACATTCAGACTCGTTTTTTTCACCACTTGAACCGAACTTCTTTCCACGTTAGACAAAGAGATATTCTTGAAACACTTTATTATCCCATTACAGCTCTAAGAAATCAGTCATTCTTCTTATTTCTGCATCCGGACGATGAACCAATATTTTTATACAATTTTCATCCACTGATTGACAATCTACCATTATCTGAAACGTATTTCAAAACTCTCAACAGAGCACTTACTTTTCAACAACTTATTGCAAGTACCGATCAACAAACATCATTACATGTCACTTGTGGAGAAATTTGTGAAGACTGGAGATATAAAAAGTGACGAAAAAGGCTAAAGCGAGAAAGAATCAACAGATAAAGAAAGGATCCGAGGAGGATGAAAGTTCGGAGTTTGATAAGATCACGTCGGAATGGAGAATCTGAATACACTGTGGAAGAAAAGAAGAGATGACCGAGATGTGGCTAAGGAGCACAAAGAAGCAGAGCTCAATATCGAAACTCTATTTGAAAAAGCCGAAAAACCGAACCTCAACTCTGGTCAACGGTTTGTTTTTCGGTCCACGATTTTAAAACAGTGCCGAAGAAATTACCGCTTGATAATATGATGAAATTGACTTTCAATTCAATCGGTCAATCACCAAATGTTCACATTTAAATTTGAAAATTATTTTTTCACGGGAAATTTCCTAAGGGTTTACGAATTCTTTGGGTTTTTTCTCCAGGAAAATATTTCATTTCTAGTTTTCTTAAATTTCCGTTGTTTCACTAGAAAGTTCACGAAGTTTCCGAAGGACAACCACATTTTCATTTTCTCCGTTTTTCTTATTTTCAAGTGAACCCATACTTGCATCCGGTGCAGTTATGTGTCCTTTTTTGAACTGTCTCCACGTGAAAATGATCATTTTTCATTATTCAAAAACGAAAAACACGAATTCACGGGAACAAAAATACAGAGAAATGAAAAAATGACATGACCTTCGCCAATTCCGTGAATTTCCTTGGAAAATTACAGAAATAAGAAAAATCACGCAAAATTGAACCTTTTTGATATTTCCCATGGAAATAAGAATTCCTCTGGTTTTTCTCACGCAAAAAATAATTTTGAAATCGCCCCTCTTTTATATGATGAAATTGACTTTCAATTCAATCGGTCAATCACCAAATGTTCACATTTAAAATTCGATGGTTCAGAAAAAGTCACTGTTGATGAAAATACGAATTTGCTCCATAATTCTTGGAGAATGGAACTGAAGAATGGCAAAGGAACACAAATAAGGCGGAGACTTACATATAACAAATCTTCATTCGAGAAAACTGATAAAAAGACATCCTAACTTCTTGAAACTTTCTGGAGCAAGTTCAACGTATTTTGAAGAGCGTTGGGGAGATTTGTGTCCCGGATGGGCTTAATCCTCTGAATTGACTGAAAGTTTCCCCAGTGTCTAAACAGAAATTCGTGGTGCGCGTTCAACTTTCTTTTCTTGAGAATGTTATTGGACATTTTGTGGCTAAGCCCAATGGAGACGTTGCTGGAGATGAAGGGCAAAAAGAAGAAGACGTGGTACATTCTGAGGATGAGATAGCTACTCCGGCGTTGCAGATGGAAGAACTCGACTTTAATTTCGATTAAAACTTAAATGAATGTAAAAAAGACAAAGAATAAGTTGAGAAGAAGTCGGAACAAAAAAGGAATAGTCCTTGTTGGTGGCTGATTATGATAGAAGTTTCTACCAATATAAGCACTTTATTCAATTATTCTTCATTCTTTTCGATGTTTCTGGTTCTTTCATTTGCCAAAGAAAACCTTCGAAGTCTTACTAATTATATCCATTCACGCAAATTATTGATCAACTATTGTCTAATCAATAACAGTTGTGAGAAAAGTTCAACTATCAATTTTTGCTGTTAGTCTGTTTCTTTTGATTTCTGAGCCATTTTCAAATTCAGGGTTTCCACTAGACCCACATTTTCACATTTGATCTACCTCGAGGTAGAATAATACGTGTTATTCTTTTGAAACATTTCTCCGGGTGACAATTGTTGTTTCTTCGCTGTCTGCGTCTCTCATACCCCCTATTTTTTTCCTCTCATTCGGAATAACTTTGATCTCCAGCCAACGCACCAGCGCGCGCGAAGTCAGTTTGTTCGTGAATTCACGAGTTCTTTTCGATGGGCGGTGCGAAGACTCTTCTTTTGAAAATATTTCCCGCGGTTTTTTTTGTTTCCAGATGGCTTTAAATTTGGTTTCCTTAACTACACTTTCTAATCAATAATAGCTGTTCAAGAAATTCGAATCCTCTTTTTTCGCGGGCAGTAGTAGTACGCGCTCTTTTTTTTTGAATGGTCCGAATCGCATTTTTCTTGATTTTTTCTCATAGAATATATCAATTAAAGGAAGTTTTGGGCAGTTATGTTTAGGTTTTGCGTTGAAATTTGTGTTTGCCAAAGGCATCTTCATAAAAGGGGCAACTATATTAGAGGAGCAATTCTAAAAAAGGATCAATACTAATACAGGTTTTACGGTATACTGCTATGGTTTCTGCGTCTCTCGTTATACTCTTTCTATTTCCCACTTAAATTGATTGACCTGTCTTTATTTTGCCCGACTGATGAGAGAACGCGCAGTACGACACTCCGAAATTCCGATTGAGTACCGAAAGCGCGCGCACACCATTTTGATCACCAACTCGCGCGCTCTTTTCGATGGGAGGAACGAAGGCTGACCTTGTTTTGCTTTAATTTTCCGCGGGTTTTCAAATTTTTTTAAAAATATGGTTTTTTTTTTTGAACAAATTCAAGTTTTGATTTTCGCGCCCGCCTCGTTACAGAACCTTTATCTGCTCTCTGTTTCAGCCATCTCGCAGCTTTCCAAATTTCTGGAGTTTTTTACTTCTCAATCATTCTTTCGTCGTAAAACTTAGACAGTTCGTGAAATTTAATTTTTGTTTTCAGGCAGATCATAACGCATGGTGGCGTCGTCGAATAACGTCTTCAACTTCATCTACCAGCACCACTAAAAAGATCACAGGTAAACCTCTTTTAAATCTTTCAAATATAAATCCTTTCCCTTTTACAGGATCGTTCCATTCCCGCCGAAAAGATGAAGCCCTACATTGAGACTCGGAAGGAGACGGCGAATCGGACCAAGGAAAGAGATAGAATGTGAGTTAGTCTCTTTCGAGAAGAGAAGGATTTATTACTATCAAAGTAAAAAACGATATCTTGAAACCGTCACGTCAAGTTGCAGAGCAGGGGGCCTGTGACCAGGCCCACTCCAATTTTTTCCTTGCCAGCTTTGCAAATGATCCCCTGCTCTGCAACTTGACGTGACGGTGTCAAGGAATAGTTTTTTACTTTGATATTACTTATTTGCAAAAAGAGTGCTGGTTCCATTTCAAGGAAAATTACCACGAAATCTTGTCACGCGCGCAGTTATATTACACTAGAAGTTACTGCCTCCGTGACAAGATATAGCGGACATTTGCCCTTGAACGGAACAAACACTTTTTCGATAATGAGTAATAGATGAAGTCTGTGAATACAGGGGTTTCCCTTGATTTACTTTGCTTCCTTTTATTTTTGCTCTTTTCCACGAAATCTCTCATTAAACTCAATTATTACAGGCGGAAGGTGCGGTCAGGGAGGACGAAAGCGAGTGGGCGGCGGATAGCGGACGTCGTAGAGAGTGCCACGTGGCAGGACGGCAAAGATGACGGATTCGTGAGAAGAGCCACTTAATAATTTACTTTTTTTTTTGTAAGAGGATGTGTTCATTGTGTCGTCTCATAAGACACTCTCGGTCTGCCTCTGTCTCTTCTTAAACCCTGTATGAGGATGTGTTCATTGTGTCGTCTCATAAGACACTCTCGGTCTGCCTCTGTCTCTTCTTAAACTCTGTATGAGGATGTGTTCATTGTGTCGTCTCATAAGACACTCTCGGTCTGCCTCTGTCTCTTCTTAAACTCTGTAAGGGGATGTGTTCATTGTGTCGTCTCATAAGACACTCTCGGTCTGCCTCTGTCTCTTTTTAAACTCTGTATGAGGATGTGTTCATTGTGTCGTCTCATAAGACACTCTCGGTCTGCCTCTGTCTCTTCTTAAACTCTGTAAGGGGATGTGTTCATTGTGTCGTCTCATAAGACACTCTCGGTCTGCCTCTGTCTCTTTTTTAACTCTGTAAGGGGATGTGTTCATTGTGTCGTCTCATAAGACACTCTCGGTCTGCCTCTGTCTCTTCTTAAACTCTGTAAGGGGATGTGTTCATTGTGTCGTCTCATAAGACACTCTCGGTCTGCCTCTGTCTCTTCTTAAACTCTGTATGAGGATGTGTTCATTGTGTCGTCTCATAAGACACTCTCGGTCTGCCTCTGTCTCTTCTTAAACTCTGTATGAGGATGTGTTCATTGTGTCGTCTCATAAGACACTCTCGGTCTGCCTCTGTCTCTTCTTTAACTCTGTATAAGGATGTGTTCATTGTGTCGTCTCATAAGACACTCTCGGTCTGCCTCTGTCTCTTTTTAAACTCTGTATGAGGATGTGTTCATTGTGTCGTCTCATAAGACACTCTCGGTCTGCCTCTGCCTCTTCTTAAACTCTGTAAGGGGATGTGTTCATTGTGTCGTCTCATAAGACACTCTCGGTCTGCCTCTGTCTCTTCTTTAACTCTGTATGAGGATGTGTTCACTGTGTCGTCTCATAAGACACTCTCGGTCTGCCTCTGTCTCTTTTTAAACTCTGTATGAGGATGTGTTCATTGTGTCGTCTCATAAGACACTCTCGGTCTGCCTCTGTCTCTTTTTTAACTCTGTAAGGGGATGTGTTCATTGTGTCGTCTCATAAGACACTCTCGGTCTGCCTCTGTCTCTTCTTAAACTCTGTAAGGGGATGTGTTCATTGTGTCGTCTCATAAGACACTCTCGGTCTGCCTCTGTCTCTTCTTAAACTCTGTATGAGGATGTGTTCATTGTGTCGTCTCATAAGACACTCTCGGTCTGCCTCTGTCTCTTCTTAAACTCTGTATGAGGATGTGTTCATTGTGTCGTCTCATAAGACACTCTCGGTCTGCCTCTGTCTCTTCTTTAACTCTGTATGAGGATGTGTTCATTGTGTCGTCTCATAAGACACTCTCGGTCTGCCTCTGTCTCTTTTTAAACTCTGTATGAGGATGTGTTCATTGTGTCGTCTCATAAGACACTCTCGGTCTGCCTCTGCCTCTTCTTAAACTCTGTAAGGGGATGTGTTCATTGTGTCGTCTCATAAGACACTCTCGGTCTGCCTCTGTCTCTTCTTTAACTCTGTATGAGGATGTGTTCATTGTGTCGTCTCATAAGACACTCTCGGTCTGCCTCTGTCTCTTTTTAAACTCTGTATGAGGATGTGTTCATTGTGTCGTCTCATAAGACACTCTCGGTCTGCCTCTGTCTCTTTTTTAACTCTGTATGAGGATGTGTTCATTGTGTCGTCTCATAAGACACTCTCGGTCTGCCTCTGTCTCTTTTTTAACTCTGTATGAGGATGTGTTCATTGTGTCGTCTCATAAGACACTCTCGGTCTGCCTCTGTCTCTTCTTTAACTCTGTATGAGGATGTGTTCATTGTGTCGTCTCATAAGACACTCTCGGTCTGCCTCTGTCTCTTTTTAAACTCTGTATGAGGATGTGTTCATTGTGTCGTCTCATAAGACACTCTCGGTCTGCCTCTGTCTCTTTTTTAACTCTGTATGAGGATGTGTTCATTGTGTCGTCTCATAAGACACTCTCGGTCTGCCTCTGTCTCTTTTTTAACTCTGTATGAGGATGTGTTCATTGTGTCGTCTCATAAGACACTCTCGGTCTGCCTCTGTCTCTTTTTTAACTCTGTATGAGGATGTGTTCATTGTGTCGTCTCATAAGACACTCTCGGTCTGCCTCTGTCTCTTTTTAAACTCTGTATGAGGATGTGTTCATTGTGTCGTCTCATAAGACACTCTCGGTCTGCCTCTGTCTCCTTTTTAACTTTGTAATGTTATTTATTCAAAAATCCCAGCATAATTTCTTTAATATAGTTAGCTTTCTGGAAGTTCTGAAAGTCTAACTTGAGGTTTTTTTATTTCGAAACTCCTAAAGTTTACTTTTTCCTCAACATATGTTTTTTCAAATATATAATTTTCTACAATAAACTTTTTTTTTCTCAATAAATGTTTTATCACTTGCATTTTTGGTCTTAATACAGCTCATCTGCACTTACTTTCTCTTTTTCGTCATCTGGATGTGAACCATCGAAAAAAAGATGTTTTTCAAAACATTTCGTTGAATTCGATTGTTATGCAATCGTTATATTCCTGATTGTTCAAATAAAAATAATCGTTGACTATTTGAGCCGCTTTTTTGTTCCTTTCCGCGCCGTTTTTATGAAACGTCTTCCGTCTTCTTGGCAACCTGTTCATTAGGTTCATCTGAAAAACTGAAATTCAGATAAAGAGATTTAACCTGAATCAAGCTAACCATTACTAGGTGGATTAGAATTTGGAACAAATTCGAAACCTCGTTTAACATTGGGGCAACTGAATTCATATTCTTTCCAATATCTTCTGAAATTGTGTCAACCCATTTATTGAAAAAACTCATATTAGCTGGTTTTGGTCCGAATTTCTCAGACCAATTCATCAGTAGATATTTGGCGTTCGGGAATGGTTCTTTCTGATAAATTTTATACTTTATTGTGAATGGATCCTTGTAACTAAAACAAAACGCCAGATGTCCATGCGAAACGACGATCTGGAAATATATTGCTTATGTTTTTTTGAAAATTGCATGAGCAACTATTTGTATGAAAACATAGTGAAAATTGTGATCGAAGTGAATAATAGTTTGAAAACGTTGACCTGTAATAGAAAGGCATGTGTTGCTTATTGAAAAACTATCTTGAACCAATTTATTTTTACGATATTTTTGTTTGAAAGTTTTTTTGCATAATTCAGCGCTTTTTTATTGAAGGTTTTACTGAGCGACATTAAAACAAATTACAGATTTAATACATTTGAAAACAAATTAAAAAGCACACGGTTTGTATTTAGCCCATACAGTTTGTCCAACGTGTACATATCCTCCATTGACTAATCCAGCATACACTCCAAATATGGGACTGTCCAGATAAGTCTTTCTCATGGGCCCGTCCGGTGCCAGTCTGAACTCTCGAAGCTTTTTCAACGGCTGATTTTCTTTGCTCATTTCCCCTTTTTCCGGGTCTACAGTAGTCAAAACACATCTGGCACATGAAGCCACAATTTTCAGATGAGCTTCTCCAATTCGAAGCTCCGCCCATTTGTCTTCGTCCCAGGCTGGGCACTCGTCAACTTCAATAGAGGGGCGGAAGTTGCGCATGGAAATCTGAAAGTTGATAGGTGAGAAAGAGACGCAGAGACTTCTTTACGTCTCTCTGTTACCAGAGTTCTATCTTACCTTATCATCCATTTTCTCATTCAAAGCTGTCATCGATGCTGAAGTACAAATGTGGAATGGAGCCTGGTCTGTGAATTGGGACTGCAATTATCCTAATATTTTCAGGTATTTTGAAATAGAACTCACATCATATTTCCCTGCTGGAACTGGGTTATTATTCCACCATTCTTTCTTTGGAATACAAGACCTTTCCGTATACAGACCTTCTTTGTGATACAGTAACCTGTGTTTTGGCTCTTCAATATAGTCTGATAACAATTTCGCCACCTCATCTCCACAGTCTATTCCATCTATTTTCAACTCGCGAAACATTCTGTATTTCCGCAGAATTGCGTCAAGCTGAACTTTCGAAGTCCCTTACGTTGCTCTGATAGTTAACCCATCTTTCAAAACGTTCTTCATATCTACAGTAACCGTGGGTTTTTCTGGTACCGTAACCTCTAAGACACCATCAGCCATTTGGCATTGCAAGTGGACAAGTTTCGGTTTTTGACGAGCTGTTACAAATCTAAAAGTCGACTTCTGGGGTTTTTCGATAATATTTTGTGGTTTTTCGATAGACACGAGTATTATTAATGCAAAAAAAAAACATTGCGCGAAAAGTAGCTCAAATTATCTTTAGTGCATGCTTGAATTGTACGCCCTGGTACTCCGTGCCAAATCACGGAATTCATGAAGCTGAGGAACGAAATGGGAAGATAAGCTAGTGGTCAAACTAGAGCGAAATGAACTTGAACTCAAGGGGATTATAGAGAACTGAAAAGAAAACAACTCAAGAATTGACCAAGTACTCAGGCATGTGGAAAAATGACATTAATAGACTTTCCCAGTCAGCAAATAAGTGGGAAAAAGATGTGGCAGAAGCAAAAGACACAAGGAATAATTCAGAAGAAGTCAGAGGAAACGAATGCGAGAGCATCCACCCTGTTGAGAAAATATCAAGAACTTCTAATTGAAAAGCAAGAGCTTCATTCGAAGTTTCGAAAGCTAAAATTAGATCTAGACGGTTCTATTATTGCCAAGGAAGTCAGAAAAGTGTTGAACCGCATCACGGTCCGAGAGTTGAAACATCTACAATAAGGTTGGCTAAATTCACTGACTTTATTATAAAAACGGATTTTGACAAGTTCAGATTAAATGGTATTTTGAATTAGTACTAGGCCAACATGAGCAAGGTTTCAGCCAAGATTTAGTGTCTCTAATAAAGAACGAAGCTAGATTTCGTTAGATGAAAATGAGTCGTCAAATTCTGGTGGTGGTTCGAAGTTTCTTGGGCTTTTCACGGCCTGAAAGGGCAGCACCGGTCCGAAAAAAATGCGCAATGGATAGCTCGTAAACTAGGCTTTGAGGCGGCAAAACCTCAACTTCTGGGCTAGCTCCTTCGTTTTTTAGCAACTCATTAAGTTAGTGCTGTAGGACTATTGAAGGCTCTTGAAATCAAGAGTTCAGTGTCAAACGACTTTTCATGTCATGCCAAAATGATGCCATCACACTTTCAACACAATTTCAAGTATTTTTAATTAGAAATTGAAATAATATAACTGCTCGTTACATCGTTACCGGGAGCTGAAGTCAAATCCGAAGAAATTCTCTTCAAATCAATTTAACATTTTCCTAAAGGGCTAGAGTCGATTCCAAAACAAACTATTGGATAGTACAATGTACCCAAATACTAAGCATGAAACGGTGAAAAGTTGGAAAACCGTTTTGGTTCCCAGAAATTCTCATTATGGTCAAGCTGGAAGGCAAGATTTTCTACCAAAACTCTTTTTCTCGATGAAATTGATAGTTAACAGGGACACAAGTTATATCAAAATGGTCATCAGAAACCCCTTTTTCAAATAAAAAAAGTCAGATCAAAAAAATATTTAGGTTTAATAATGCTCTTTTTTAACGCTCTCTAAATCTCATCGGATCACAATTTTAAAAAATTTGGCATTTTTTTCAAATTAAAACAAATAAAATTCTATCATAATTTTTTGAATATAGTTAGTTTTTTTTTTGGAAATTCTGACAGTCTAACTTGAGGTTTTTTTTTAATTTCGAAACTCTTAAAGTTTATTTCTTCCTTCAACAAATATCTCTCACAAATGAATAACTCATAAATTTTTTTATCACTCGTATTTCTGGTCTTAATACACAGCTCATCTGCACTTTTTTTCATTCTTTGTGGCTCTCATTTGGGTGTTAGTTTTTTTCTGTCAATTCATTTCGTTAAATTTGGTTGTCATTATTGGGGTTTTTTCTTTTTTTTTTGGTTTGAGGTATATCGCAGTTGTGAAATAGTTTCTAAGCTTTTGTAATGATTTTTCACTTTCAGACTGGCGATAAAGATTTGGAACATAGCCAAGCCTTTTACGTTGGGTGCAACAAAATTCATATCCATTCCAATATCTTCTGGAATTGTGTCAACCCATTTAATGAGAACATTCAGACTCGTTTTTTTCACCACTTGAACCGAACTTCTTTCCACGTTAGACAAAGAGATATTCTTGAAACACTTTATTATCTCATTACAGCTCTAAGAAATCAGTCATTCTTCTTATTTCTGCATCCGGACGATGAACCAATATTTTTATACAATTTTCATCCACTGATTGACAATCTACCATTATCTGAAACGTATTTCAAAACTCTCAACAGAGCACTTACTTTTCAACAACTTATTGCAAGTACCGATCAACAAACATCATTACATGTCACTTGTGGAGAAATTTGTGAAGACTGGAGATATAAAAAGTGACGAAAAAGGCTAAAGCGAGAAAGAATCAACAGATAAAGAAAGGATCCGAGGAGGATGAAAGTTCGGAGTTTGATAAGATCACGTCGGAATGGAGAATCTGAATACACTGTGGAAGAAAAGAAGAGATGACCGAGATGTGGCTAAGGAGCACAAAGAAGCAGAGCTCAATATCGAAACTCTATTTGAAAAAGCCGAAAAACCGAACCTCAACTCTGGTCAACGGTTTGTTTTTCGGTCCACGATTTTAAAACAGTGCCGAAGAAATTACCGCTTGATAATATGATGAAATTGACTTTCAATTCAATCGGTCAATCACCAAATGTTCACATTTAAATTTGAAAATTATTTTTTCACGGGAAATTTCCTAAGGGTTTACGAATTCTTTGGGTTTTTTCTCCAGGAAAATATTTCATTTCTAGTTTTCTTAAATTTCCGTTGTTTCACTAGAAAGTTCACGAAGTTTCCGAAGGACAACCACATTTTCATTTTCTCCGTTTTTCTTATTTTCAAGTGAACCCATACTTGCATCCGGTGCAGTTATGTGTCCTTTTTTGAACTGTCTCCACGTGAAAATGATCATTTTTCATTATTCAAAAACGAAAAACACGAATTCACGGGAACAAAAATACAGAGAAATGAAAAAATGACATGACCTTCGCCAATTCCGTGAATTTCCTTGGAAAATTACAGAAATAAGAAAAATCACGCAAAATTGAACCTTTTTGATATTTCCCATGGAAATAAGAATTCCTCTGGTTTTTCTCACGCAAAAAATAATTTTGAAATCGCCCCTCTTTTATATGATGAAATTGACTTTCAATTCAATCGGTCAATCACCAAATGTTCACATTTAAAATTCGATGGTTCAGAAAAAGTCACTGTTGATGAAAATACGAATTTGCTCCATAATTCTTGGAGAATGGAACTGAAGAATGGCAAAGGAACACAAATAAGGCGGAGACTTACATATAACAAATCTTCATTCGAGAAAACTGATAAAAAGACATCCTAACTTCTTGAAACTTTCTGGAGCAAGTTCAACGTATTTTGAAGAGCGTTGGGGAGATTTGTGTCCCGGATGGGCTTAATCCTCTGAATTGACTGAAAGTTTCCCCAGTGTCTAAACAGAAATTCGTGGTGCGCGTTCAACTTTCTTTTCTTGAGAATGTTATTGGACATTTTGTGGCTAAGCCCAATGGAGACGTTGCTGGAGATGAAGGGCAAAAAGAAGAAGACGTGGTACATTCTGAGGATGAGATAGCTACTCCGGCGTTGCAGATGGAAGAACTCGACTTTAATTTCGATTAAAACTTAAATGAATGTAAAAAAGACAAAGAATAAGTTGAGAAGAAGTCGGAACAAAAAAGGAATAGTCCTTGTTGGTGGCTGATTATGATAGAAGTTTCTACCAATATAAGCACTTTATTCAATTATTCTTCATTCTTTTCGATGTTTCTGGTTCTTTCATTTGCCAAAGAAAACCTTCGAAGTCTTACTAATTATATCCATTCACGCAAATTATTGATCAACTATTGTCTAATCAATAACAGTTGTGAGAAAAGTTCAACTATCAATTTTTGCTGTTAGTCTGTTTCTTTTGATTTCTGAGCCATTTTCAAATTCAGGGTTTCCACTAGACCCACATTTTCACATTTGATCTACCTCGAGGTAGAATAATACGTGTTATTCTTTTGAAACATTTCTCCGGGTGACAATTGTTGTTTCTTCGCTGTCTGCGTCTCTCATACCCCCTATTTTTTTCCTCTCATTCGGAATAACTTTGATCTCCAGCCAACGCACCAGCGCGCGCGAAGTCAGTTTGTTCGTGAATTCACGAGTTCTTTTCGATGGGCGGTGCGAAGACTCTTCTTTTGAAAATATTTCCCGCGGTTTTTTTTGTTTCCAGATGGCTTTAAATTTGGTTTCCTTAACTACACTTTCTAATCAATAATAGCTGTTCAAGAAATTCGAATCCTCTTTTTTCGCGGGCAGTAGTAGTACGCGCTCTTTTTTTTTGAATGGTCCGAATCGCATTTTTCTTGATTTTTTCTCATAGAATATATCAATTAAAGGAAGTTTTGGGCAGTTATGTTTAGGTTTTGCGTTGAAATTTGTGTTTGCCAAAGGCATCTTCATAAAAGGGGCAACTATATTAGAGGAGCAATTCTAAAAAAGGATCAATACTAATACAGGTTTTACGGTATACTGCTATGGTTTCTGCGTCTCTCGTTATACTCTTTCTATTTCCCACTTAAATTGATTGACCTGTCTTTATTTTGCCCGACTGATGAGAGAACGCGCAGTACGACACTCCGAAATTCCGATTGAGTACCGAAAGCGCGCGCACACCATTTTGATCACCAACTCGCGCGCTCTTTTCGATGGGAGGAACGAAGGCTGACCTTGTTTTGCTTTAATTTTCCGCGGGTTTTCAAATTTTTTTAAAAATATGGTTTTTTTTTTTGAACAAATTCAAGTTTTGATTTTCGCGCCCGCCTCGTTACAGAACCTTTATCTGCTCTCTGTTTCAGCCATCTCGCAGCTTTCCAAATTTCTGGAGTTTTTTACTTCTCAATCATTCTTTCGTCGTAAAACTTAGACAGTTCGTGAAATTTAATTTTTGTTTTCAGGCAGATCATAACGCATGGTGGCGTCGTCGAATAACGTCTTCAACTTCATCTACCAGCACCACTAAAAAGATCACAGGTAAACCTCTTTTAAATCTTTCAAATATAAATCCTTTCCCTTTTACAGGATCGTTCCATTCCCGCCGAAAAGATGAAGCCCTACATTGAGACTCGGAAGGAGACGGCGAATCGGACCAAGGAAAGAGATAGAATGTGAGTTAGTCTCTTTCGAGAAGAGAAGGATTTATTACTATCAAAGTAAAAAACGATATCTTGAAACCGTCACGTCAAGTTGCAGAGCAGGGGGCCTGTGACCAGGCCCACTCCAATTTTTTCCTTGCCAGCTTTGCAAATGATCCCCTGCTCTGCAACTTGACGTGACGGTGTCAAGGAATAGCTTTTTACTTTGATATTACTTATTTGCAAAAAGAGTGCTGGTTCCATTTCAAGGAAAATTACCACGAAATCTTGTCACGCGCGCAGTTATATTACACTAGAAGTTACTGCCTCCGTGACAAGATATAGCGGACATTTGCCCTTGAACGGAACAAACACTTTTTCGATAATGAGTAATAGATGAAGTCTGTGAATACAGGGGTTTCCCTTGATTTACTTTGCTTCCTTTTATTTTTGCTCTTTTCCACGAAATCTCTCATTAAACTCAATTATTACAGGCGGAAGGTGCGGTCAGGGAGGATGAAAGCGAGTGGGCGGCGGATAGCGGACGTCGTAGAGAGTGCCACGTGGCAGGACGGCAAAGATGACGGATTCGTGAGAAGAGCCACTTAATAATTAACTTTTTTTTTGTAAGAGGATGTGTTCATTGTGTCGTCTCATAAGACACTCTCGGTCTGCCTCTGTCTCTTTTTAAACTCTGTATGAGGATGTGTTCATTGTGTCGTCTCATAAGACACTCTCGGTCTGCCTCTGTCTCTTCTTTAACTCTGTATGAGGATGTGTTCATTGTGTCGTCTCATAAGACACTCTCGGTCTGCCTCTGTCTCTTCTTTAACTCTGTATGAGGATGTGTTCATTGTGTCGTCTCATAAGACACTCTCGGTCTGCCTCTGTCTCTTTTTAAACTCTGTATGAGGATGTGTTCATTGTGTCGTCTCATAAGACACTCTCGGTCTGCCTCTGTCTCTTCTTAAACCCTGTATGAGGATGTGTTCATTGTGTCGTCTCATAAGACACTCTCGGTCTGCCTCTGTCTCTTTTTAAACTCTGTATGAGGATGTGTTCATTGTGTCGTCTCATAAGACACTCTCGGTCTGCCTCTGTCTCTTCTTAAACCCTGTATGAGGATGTGTTCATTGTGTCGTCTCATAAGACACTCTCGGTCTGCCTCTGTCTCTTTTTAAACTCTGTATGAGGATGTGTTCATTGTGTCGTCTCATAAGACACTCTCGGTCTGCCTCTGTCTCTTCTTAAACCCTGTATGAGGATGTGTTCATTGTGTCGTCTCATAAGACACTCTCGGTCTGCCTCTGTCTCTTTTTAAACTCTGTATGAGGATGTGTTCATTGTGTCGTCTCATAAGACACTCTCGGTCTGCCTCTGTCTCTTCTTAAACCCTGTATGAGGATGTGTTCATTGTGTCGTCTCATAAGACACTCTCGGTCTGCCTCTGTCTCTTTTTAAACTCTGTATGAGGATGTGTTCATTGTGTCGTCTCATAAGACACTCTCGGTCTGCCTCTGTCTCTTCTTAAACCCTGTATGAGGATGTGTTCATTGTGTCGTCTCATAAGACACTCTCGGTCTGCCTCTGTCTCTTTTTAAACTCTGTATGAGGATGTGTTCATTGTGTCGTCTCATAAGACACTCTCGGTCTGCCTCTGTCTCTTCTTAAACCCTGTATGAGGATGTGTTCATTGTGTCGTCTCATAAGACACTCTCGGTCTGCCTCTGTCTCTTTTTAAACTCTGTATGAGGATGTGTTCATTGTGTCGTCTCATAAGACACTCTCGGTCTGCCTCTGTCTCTTCTTAAACCCTGTATGAGGATGTGTTCATTGTGTCGTCTCATAAGACACTCTCGGTCTGCCTCTGTCTCTTTTTAAACTCTGTATGAGGATGTGTTCATTGTGTCGTCTCATAAGACACTCTCGGTCTGCCTCTGTCTCTTTTTAATCTCTGTATGAGGATGTGTTCATTGTGTCGTCTCATAAGACACTCTCGGTCTGCCTCTGTCTCTTCTTAAACCCTGTATGAGGATGTGTTCATTGTGTCGTCTCATAAGACACTCTCGGTCTGCCTCTGTCTCTTCTTAAACTCTGTATGAGGATGTGTTCATTGTGTCGTCTCATAAGACACTCTCGGTCTGCCTCTGTCTCTTTTTAAACTCTGTATGAGGATGTGTTCATTGTGTCGTCTCATAAGACACTCTCGGTCTGCCTCTGTCTCTTCTTAAACCCTGTATGAGGATGTGTCCATTGTGTCGTCTCATAAGACACTCTCGGTCTGCCTCTGTCTCTTCTTAAACCCTGTTTGAGGATGTGTTCATTGTGTCGTCTCATAAGACACTCTCGGTCTGCCTCTGTCTCTTTTTAATCTCTGTATGAGGATGTGTTCATTGTGTCGTCTCATAAGACACTCTCGGTCTGCCTCTGTCTCTTCTTAAACTCTGTATGAGGATGTGTTCATTGTGTCGTCTCATAAGACACTCTCGGTCTGCCTCTGTCTCTTCTTAAACTCTGTATGAGGATGTGTTCATTGTGTCGTCTCATAAGACACTCTCGGTCTGCCTCTGTCTCTTTTTAAACTCTGTATGAGGATGTGTTCATTGTGTCGTCTCATAAGACACTCTCGGTCTGCCTCTGTCTCTTTTTAAACCCTGTATGAGGATGTGTTCATTGTGTCGTCTCATAAGACACTCTCGGTCTGCCTCTGTCTCTTCTTAAACTCTGTATGAGGATGTGTTCATTGTGTCGTCTCATAAGACACTCTCGGTCTGCCTCTGTCTCTTTTTAAACTCTGTATGAGGATGTGTTCATTGTGTCGTCTCATAAGACACTCTCGGTCTGCCTCTGTCTCTTCTTTAACTCTGTATGAGGATGTGTTCATTGTGTCGTCTCATAAGACACTCTCGGTCTGCCTCTGTCTCTTCTTAAACTCTGTATGAGGATGTGTTCATTGTGTCGTCTCATAAGACACTCTCGGTCTGCCTCTGTCTCTTTCTTAACTCTGTATGAGGATGTGTTCATTGTGTCGTCTCATAAGACACTCTCGGTCTGCCTCTGTCTCTTCTTTAACTCTGTATGAGGATGTGTTCATTGTGTCGTCTCATAAGACACTCTCGGTCTGCCTCTGTCTCTTCTTAAACTCTGTATGAGGATGTGTTCATTGTGTCGTCTCATAAGACACTCTCGGTCTGCCTCTGTCTCTTCTTAAACTCTGTATGAGGATGTGTTCATTGTGTCGTCTCATAAGACACTCTCGGTCTGCCTCTGTCTCCTTTTTAACTTTGTAATGTTATTTATTCAAAAATCCCAGCATAATTTCTTCAATATAGTTAGCTTTCTGGAAGTTCTGAAAGTCTAACTTGAGGTTTTTTTTATTTCGAAACTCCTAAAGTTTACTTTTTCCTCAACATATGTTTTTTTCAAACATATATTTAATTTTCTACAATAAACTTTTTTTTCTCAATAAATGTTTTATCACTTGCATTTTTGGTCTTAATACAGCTCATCTGCACTTACTTTCTCTTTTTCGTCATCTGGATGTGAACCATCGAAAAAAATGATGTTTTTCAAAACATTTCGTTAAATTCGATTGTTATGAAATCGTTGTAACTCTGATTGTTCAAATAAAAATAATCGTTGACTATTTGAGCCGCTTATATTCTTTCCGCGCCGTTTTTATGAAACGTCTTCCGTCTTCTTGGCAACCTGTTCATCAGGTCCATCTGAAAAAAAAACTGAAATTCAGATAAAGAAATTTAACCTGAATCAAGCTAACCATTACTAGGTGGATTAGAATTTGGAACAAAATCCAAACCTCGTTTAACATTGGGGCAACTGAATTCATATTCTTTCCAATATCTTCTGAAATTGTGCCAACCCATTTATTGAAAAAATTCAGATTAGCTGGTTTTGGTCCAAATTTCTCAGACCAATTCATCAGTAGATATTTGGCGTTCGGGAATGGTTCTTTCTGATAAATTTTATACTTTATTGTGAATGGATCCTTGTAACTAAAACAAAACGCCAGATGTCCATGCGAAACGACGATCTGGAAATATATTGCTTATGTTTTTTTGAAAATTGCATGAGCAACTATTTGTATGAAAACATAGTGAAAATTGTCATCGAAGTGAATAATAGTTTGAAAACGTTGACCTGTAATAGAAAGGCATGTGTTGCTTATTGAAAAACTATCTTGAACCAATTTATCTTCACGATATTTTTGTTTGAAAGTTTTTTTTGCATGATTCAGCGCTTTTTTATTGAAGGTTTCATTGAGCGACATTAAAACAAATTACAGATTTAATACATTTGAAAAAATTTAAAAAGCACACGGTTTGTATTTAGCCCAAACAGTTTGTCCAACATGGATATATCCTCCTTTGACCAATCCAGCATACACTCCAAATATAGGGTTGTCCAGATAAGTCTTTCTCATGGGCCCGTCCGGTGCCAGTCTGAACTCTCGAAGCTTTTTCAACGGCTGATTTTCTTTGCACATTTCCCCTTTTTCCGGGTCTACAGTCGTCAGAACACATCTGGCACATGAAGCCACAATTTTCAGATGAGCTTTACCAATTCGAAGCTCCGCCCATTTGTCTTCGTCCCAGGCTGGGCACCCTTCAACTTCGATGGATGGGCGGAAGTTGCGCATGGAGATCTGAAAGTTGATACGTGAGAAAGAGACGCAGAGACTTTTGCGTCTCTCTGTTTTCAGAGTTCCATCTTACCTTATCATCCATTTTCTCATTCAAAGCTGTCATTGATGCTGAAGTACAAATGTGGAATGGGGCCTGGTCTGTGAATTGAGACTGCAATTTCCTTATTATTTTCAGGTGTTTTGAAACAAAACTCACATCATATTTCCCCGTGGGCACTGGGTTATTATTCCACCATTCTTTCTTCGGAATACAAGACCTTTCCGTATACAGACCTTCTTTGTGATACAGTAACCTGTGGTTTGGCTCTTCAATATAGTCGGATAACAATTTCGCCACCTCATCTCCACAGTCTATTCCATCTATTTTCAACTCGCGAAACATTCTGTATTTCCGCAGAATTGCGTCAAGCTGAACTTTCGAAGTCCCTTACGTTGCTCTGATAGTTATCCCATCTTTCAAAACGTTCTTCATATCTACAGTAACCGTGGGTTTTCCTGGTACCGTAACCTCTAAGACACCATCAGCCATGTGACATTGCAAGTGGACAAGCTTCGGTTTTTGACGAGCTGTTACAAATCTAGAAGCTTATAAATTTCTATATCGAACAAATCTGAAACCAACCTTCCAGTATTCCCATCGACCAACATGAAAGCCCGGTCTTCAAGATCACCCATTACCGGCCCAAGTTTAGTGCATTTGAATGCGAAAAGCTGGATCAGGAATTCAACTTTCAGGCTATCAGTAGAGCGCACTTACATCAATAGGTTTACATGATTTGATAGGGTAGATATGGAGGCTTTTGACAGTTCCAATTGGTACCCACTCTTCTTGAGAAGTTGACGTTAGGTAGTAGAGGATTTTACGGGCGGTCTGAACCAAAAACTTATGAAACACACTGATCTTTACAGCGTAAAGTAAAGTAAAAATGAAAAAAAAAAAACTCACATGATAAGCCAAGAAAGAGCCTGCCAAAACACCGATTAGAATTTTTTTGTCTTTTTCCAGTTCAAGCATCGTCTTTTTCCAGTTTGAGACTTGTAAGAAGAAGGCAATCAATTCTATAAAACACCAAGAATTGATAGTTTTGTTGACCACGCGATGCCGCTTCTTATCTTTTGATAACATTCCAAACTACACTCTTTTTGAAAAAAATCAGAAAATCAATGTGTTTGCCTTTCAAAAGTTTCTTAAAGTTGTAAAAGAACAAAAAAATAAATCAACATTTATAAATTTTTTACAAAAAAAAGTTAAATTAATACGAGATCACAAATAAATATGTTCCATTTTGATTTCCATTACGTGGACTTCGATCGCATGACTTCATTGGTGATAATCGGTGGTTCTTGAGTGTCATAGAGCATGAAAGAGGCAAATGCAACGGTTGAAATTATGAATACCCACATTATGATCTTTTCGAGCATTCTGGAAAAATACAAATTTTAGAGAGTGCAGGCGAGAAAGAGACCCAGAGAAATCTCTGCCACCAGCGTACCTTGCCAACATTTGCCACTCCTTTCTTATCCGTTTCAGGTGCTCTTGTGATGTCAGATCTTGTCTTATAGATTGTACAGAACTCAAGACATCCACAACAACATTATACATTGCAGGATCCAATAATTTTGAGCTATCGATTGATTCTTGTTCCACTAGAGAAGTTTTGTTGTGCTGAAATTCAGGGGTGGAAGTTTAGAATTTATGTGTGTAAGTGATAGTTTGTTAGTGTGAAAAACTAGGAAAATTAGGATATTGCCGAATTTGTTTTCTGTCCCATAGACGCACACAACGAGACTGTCTAACCGTCTGGGTCTCTTACTCGCTCACAGTCTCTCAATTTCTCTCTCTCTCTCTCTCGCTTACTTTGAAATCCCCATAATGATCTGATAGGATTAACAAAAAGTGCACCAAATCAATTGAAAAAATCACTCCATAACATAGAAAAACTCAAAAAGAAAAACATTCCAAGTGCATCATCATAACATCCATCAAAAACACACAAACCTTTCCTACCTTTGGCTCATCAGTTTTCAGCAGTTTCTGCTGAAATTGCACAAATCCATTTGCAAACTTCTTCTTGAGTTCCGATAGTTTGTCCTGTAGTAAAACATGGGTGTACAAAAATGGAGAAAATTGTCATGCCCACGGAAAAAAGCAGGTTGAGTTGGAGGGGGCAATTTCGGAAAAAAGAAACTCACAATATAAATTGAATATCGAGAAAAAGTGTGCCGAAATTACGAAACAAGTGAGAATGAAAATGTGGACAAAGATGGACAAAAAATTGAGAAAAAAACTTACATATTTCTTTAATCTCATCTTGATGGATTCTTGTGTATTCATAAGTTCCCGGCCGAAGAACCATTGGACAAAGGAGTTACGGTTCATTCTGATGGATAAGAGGAAAGATCGGAGACGTCGAGTGATAGGGCGACCCTGTAATGTCACTGATTGATAAGGTCTAAATTGGCCCTCAAACCCTCCTATAGAGTTCGTTTTTTTCTATAGGTTATAGTCAATCTTACTGAAGAACTTCAGACTTTTTGAGCTAAAAATGAGCTGAAATGGACCTGAGCTTAAGCTAGTCTGATCTAGCCTACACATAAGTTACAGCTATCCAGCTCAAACCAAACTAAAAAACCCGAACTCACCGCATTTCCTTGCATCTGAATTCCCAGTGTAAACGTTGTGCAGTAAGTTGCCAGGAACATAATGAAAATCAATCCGATATAATACTGGCCAAGAAGTGGTACTGAATTAGAAGTAGCCGGCAACTTGTCCGACACCATCATCACTGAAAAAGGATTATTTCATTTACAGCTTCTGCATCTCAGTGTCACTTACAAATAATAGCCAAGGACAGTAGAGCAGTGACTCCTAGACTAACTTTCTCCGTATTTTCTCCTGTGGAAGAGTGTGGTGTGAAAAATCCAATAACAGTGACAATAGTGATAAATGCAGATGGAATAATTAAAGTAAAAAGATAATAACTTGGATTTCTTTTGATGGCAAAGAAATATGAGATATCCGGGTATGGATTCGGACAGCAGTCATAGTATTTTAGATTGTTTCGATAACGGAAATCGACCAGTTTCCATTCCATATTTGGAATGTAATGATTAAGAATGGCAAGGTTGGTTCTGAAAGGAAACAGGAATCAACTCGGATTCATCTTCAAGAATTGGAAAGAGGGCCCTCATGAACAAGCTACTCACGTATTCTTAATATCCAATGGTGCCTCAGTGGGCTGTTCTGCAGTATTCAACATAATCTGAGATCCATCATACGACCATGAGGCAAGCATTATGAAACAAATTTGTTGATCATAAGGGAATTTTTCCATTTGTAAATCACAAGTGATATCAGTGATAATTGCTCTGAAACATGATTCTAGGGAGAGCAAAAAAGAAAGTGTGCGGATTAGAGACGCAGAGAAAACTGACCGAAAAAGGGAAATTTTTCCAGTGTGCTCAATTTGTACGTTTGTCTGCATTTCATTTTCCTTGATGTTCATGTTGGCACTGAAATTTTTCTTTGAATTTTGAGATTCCCAAAATTTTTTCCATCCTTTCTCCCTTAAACTCACTTATTATAAACCAATAAATCCGGTTTCCAAATCATTTCTGATGGTACATGAAGTGATTTGATATTCCCAAAATCTGTAGGATTCCACGTCAGAAATTCATCTTGCCAATACTCTTCAATCCAACAGTACAAAGTGATGATTTGATCATTTTCATGAACTTTTTGAATTTGTTTGAAATATAATTGAACTGTTACATTTGTTGGACCACTTGATTCATCTTTCACCGGTCTAAAAACGTTTGAAAAGAGAGTGTGTACAAGCAAGAGACACAGACAACTAACCTCAATTCCTTATGATAATCTCTGAACAAGTACTTGATCAATTGCTTCTGTTGTGCGATTCCTAGTACCATAACCCATTGAAGTACACTAATCCTTAGGAATAAATGAAGACTTTTCATCTGGAAAATTCTATTTTTTCGGAGGGAAAAGTTGCGACATGAAATGACAAAACTAAAAGAGAAAGAACACAAAACCATCACAAAAAAAAAAGTTGGCAGTGGGAAAAAATGTGTCACCAGAAGAGCGATTTGTCGAAAAATGTTCCAATGTCAAACACAGGCGTGTGGACCAAAGGGGTGAAGAAGAAAAATGGAATGGAAAAAACGAAAAAAAAGAGTTCGAGAGAAGGATCAAGTTGGTCAAAAAATATGAATAGTGAACTGGTTTTTTTATTCTGAAATTATGATTTCCAACTCTAGATTGAGACAATCGAATTCCAGAATCAGAATTTGCCCTCTTTATTATTTCTTATTTCCATCCAAAAAACCACCTAGACTAACCTCAACATGACCTAAAACGAAAAATATTCATAGATTTTATTCCCCCATATTTTTTCTCCCCGAAAACCTTTAAAGTCGACAAAAAAAAAGAGATCTAATCTTGAATGCAGTAAATCTATCCGTGCGAAAGTGTGCTCTCGAGGTGTCTGAAATATTTTGGAAAGCTTAAGAAAAAGAAAAAAAAAAGATTTTGGACCTAGAGTGTGCACCTATTGATATGATGGGTGAATAGGTGGAAGGTGGTGGTGGGTCAAATGACTTGGTCCTTTTATTTTATGAAAGGTCCGAAGAGATTTATTATGTAGATGGGATGAATAGGATCAAACTATGAAAAATTGGCATTGGTTATTTTTCAGGATTTGTCCTATTTCTGATTCCATGTTGGCCGGTCCACAAAAACGTGAAAAACATCAGTAGAACAAAAAAACCAAAAGCAAAGAAGAAAATAGGGAAATTTGAAAAGGAAATGGGCCGATTGATAATTGTGGTGTCCTTGCTCGAGAATGGACAGAAAAAAGTCACGAGCTGTATGAAGAAAAAAAATAAGAGGAGTCATATCGAAGATATGTATCTCCAATTTCAGAAGAACAATTATTTTGATGGCATGGTTTTTGGAATTTTGATTTTTTTTTTCGCAGAATTGGTTTGATTTCAAGGCCATGAGATCAAACTCAGAGTAAGCCCACAACTAAAGACGAAAGTGGAATTGGGAACTAATTTCCACTGAATTTGGATTTTTAGGCCACATTTTCTTCAATATAGACCCGTCCTAGATTGGTCTGATGCTCAAAGCCAAGTATGAAAGGACTAGATTTTCCTAGGTTTGGGATTCTAGGCCTTTCTCATGTCATTCGGCATAAAGTAACTTAACTTTTCACTATTCGAAACTCATTTTTAAAGACCACTTTTTCTTATTTCGGCTTCGAAAACGGTTCCAGAATAGCCCTTTTCATCTAGCTCTCCACTTTCAGATCTATGCCTTCTACCTAGATGATGTGATGTTCAACATACAACCACGACTATACTAAACAAAAATTATGGAAATATAAAAAAAAGAATGCAAAACAATCATATAAAACCTCTTCAGAAATATAGGGAAAAAATGCATTGAATAGAAGAAGTTTCCCTCCTTCGTTTAGCACGAGGGTGGATCTTTTTTATATTCTCTTAAGAGGACCGGGGGCTCGGAACGACCATAAATCGGAGAGCAATGTTTGAGAAGAACACGGAAAATATATGGGGAGGATAATTGGAGAAAAATAGAGGATCATGAGAATATGGAACATCAGAAATTTCAGAAGTAGGGGGAAATGCCGATGTACTGTAATCTGAAGTTGACCTATTTTTGGAATGATATTACCTTGAACAGATTTTTGATACGATCATTTCCTCAGACTTCTCAGACACAAAATTTATCAACAAGCTATCAAAACTATCCGGATCCGAAAAATTTCAAAAAGTTTGTCATAAAACTGTTCTCATATCCCACCTCTCTTCCCTCTTTCCCCTTCTCAATTTCTCAAGAGGAAGTGTCAAAAAAAGGCGAAAGACTGAAGGAGGAGAGCTCTAAACTCACGCGGATTCGACTCTTCGTATCAACGTGGGAAAGGGAAACGAAAAAGAGTAGAAGAGTGCGGCGAAGCTTCGGGAAAATGGAATGTATGTGGGAATGAAAATAGATGACGTTGAGGTAAGAAGTAGGGGGGAAGGGAGAAGAAGAAGTTGCGGGGCATGGTGAAGTTAGGTTAGGTTCAATGAATCAAAAGTACTAAACAAGAGGGAGAAGGGAATCTGGAAATGAAATCTGTTGAGGGGGAAGGCTAGCAAAGATACAGAATAAATGGGGAAAATAGGAAACATTCTAAACCAGGTACATAGATTTCAAAATAAAACACCCAGAAACGGACATCGGGAGCCAGGAGGAGTCTTTGAACTGATAATTATTTGGACTAAATGAGAAAAAAGTACAACAGAATGATAAAAACGTTGAATAAAGGGGGCACGGTAATGCCGAATTACATGAATTATGTAAGTAAAGATAAAGCGAGAATGGGCTAAAATCTTCTCCGATCCAACTTGGATTAGGTCCAGAGTAGTCTCATAAAAGCTCACAAGAACCGGGTCAGATTTGAACACTTTGATCACAAAAACAATTCGACGAAAACTAGACCAAAAGAAGAATTGAACAAAACCCAAAAAAGTCACCTCTGAAACCTCCGAAACTCAGTTTTTAGTCCTTCATCCAAAGTTTAACCACACACAAAAAAAAAGAAAAAAAAATCGAACAAAAAAAAAAGATTTTGCAGAACGAAAAAAAAAAGGAAAAGCTGATGGAAAAGGGGGGGGGGCGGATGGATGTGATGGGTGAGCACAAGAGAGCCGGGGGCCGAGGCAAAGCAGCACAAAAGATCCGCCACTATGAGAACGGAAATTGTGTTTTTTAGGAGTAAAAGAAGAGGATAAGAAAGGGGGATCAAGACAAGACGAAAAGTCATCTGGGTTTTGCAAATGTTTCGAAAATGAAAAGAGGTGTCTGGACATCATAAATTAATTAATTTGAGGGATAAGAGACTTGGTGAATTATAATGGGGTCTGCAAAATGGACCAGAAGAGATCTTTGGCTAGACAGAAATTTCAGCCAGGGTGTCCTTGAATTAGAGTTTCATGAGCGTCTCTCTTGAAAAGTTCAAAACTCATCCTATATTCCCTTGATAAAAAACACGTCCAAAACTCCCCCGCTTTTCAAGTGGTTTTTTTCTCAAAAAACAAAGTCATGCAGCGAAGAAAATGCCAGAAAAAGCTGGACACGTTGCCTTCTTAAAAGTGTCACTTGGTCAAATTAGTGATGAGGATCACAAAAAAGTAGTAGCAAATTAAAATGATCAAAGAGCTACTTTTGAACATTAAGGGGTCTTGTTAATGTTGAGTTTTGTTTCCTGGCCTAAAAACCGTTCCATGTAAATTCAGATAATCCAGGCCAGCTAATCGGGCAAATTCCTCCTATCTTGTCCATAGCCTTAGGTTATATGAACAGGCTTAAATGGACATGAAAAAGACTGAAAAAGATTTCCAACGACTTCAGAACGGAACAGAAAAAAAGCTTATCTTTCAGTTAATTCTTCTTTTTTTTTTAGAATCAATCCTTCTGAAAATCGAAGAAAAAAAAACACGCGAAGACAATAGAAAAGTCAGCTAGTGTTGTCCACAAATAAAGTTAACGGACCGATAAGTGACTTTTGAGAACAATGCTTGTTTTTTGTTCTTCTTCCTTCTGCTCTCTTTTTTTTGTTTTATTGCTGCTCCGAAAAGGAAATGAAGGGAACAAATGTTTTAGGAGATGATGAAAGAACTAAAGAGGTCAAGAATGCAGACGAACTGAATCTATTGGAGTTACCAAAATGGGAACAAAAACTTGGAAGCCTTTTTGTGAAAATTTAGATAAATTAATATCTGAACGTTCTTTTCGAGCTTCCCGCCATATAACTTCTCTAATTTTTTCCCACTGGAAGCTAGACGACCTTCTATTAGGGGTTTTCTCATTTGGTATGATAGATTTGTAAATGGAAATTACGGTTTTGATTTTGATAAAAGGGTAGGGAGGAGAAGCGATAATACACTTTTAAAACGGTAAAGAATTTGCAAGTAACAAAATCAAAAAACCACGAAAAATGGAAATAAGAAAACTAAAGTCGCCTTCTTCCTTCCTTCCTTTCTAGATGGAAACCGGAAACATGGGTGGTAATATCAAATGACAATATAAATGGGACATGACAAAACACGAAAAAAGATTCTTTGCTCTTTCCTCACTAATAGGGAGTCCATTCAGGGCAAGTATGATCTACAACTGATGAAAATAACATACAATCTGCTACGGAGCGTGGATAAGTCAACTGAAAAGTATGAATACAAACAGATAGGAAGAAGCTATGATGTCGTTGAAAGTAGCACTTCACTTAATCAGAACAGCTTGTTTTCTGCTCTCTAGAAGATGTTAAAAGTCAAAATAAACATTCGAAATGTCATGTTCATTTCTTGTTTTTTTTTTCATTTTTGGAAATGACTTTTCCTTTTAGCTACTGAGATGCTAAAGACTATTTCTAATTTTTTCTATTTATATGTACTACCTTCTCAGCTCATTTCTGCTGTGGTTTTTCATTCAGGAAATAATCTTTCGAATCCTTCGAAAACCGAAAAACTCAACAATGGAACTATTCTTCGAAATCTGAACCAGTTTTGACGCTTTAGCATTGATTTTGTAGCTATCAACTTCACTAACAAAGTAACAATAAAAATTATCTATTCGATTTGCTCGTTGTTCTCTTTTTTGAGGAAAAGTGTGTTCTCCGAAATAACTCATATTTGAAAAAGCGCGCAAATCGACTGCCGCGGACTAGGAAAAACTCGCCGTGTACTCCTCTCGGACGACGCTGAGAAATCTTGTGTTCCGATAATTCTTGTTTTCCAATGTTTCTCATACGGTTCCCACAGATTTCGAAGATTTTTCGCACTTTTCACACGAAAATATTATTCTAAAACAACATAACACTAAAAACTAAGATTCGTCACCTATTCCGCAAGTTCACTGACACCCTAACGTTCTCAGAGATTTCAGGAAAAGTTCCTTCGATTTCTCCCGTGTTTTGACTCTGTTTTTGATGTCGGATCCGTTTGCGCCACAAGCGAACGTCCGGCAGCCAGATACCACCTACTTGGCAGCTCTCGGTAAGTATTTTCGAAAAGTAGTAGAACATAAAAAAATGTGTATGCTTATTGCAGAAAAGCGTCTGAAAGCAGTAAAAGATAAAAAGAAAATTGACTCAAAATCAATTTTGAAAGACATTGAATCGTTGAAAAACGATCAATTGTTCAAATTCTTGTCGGAACCCGAAAAGCCAGAGCCAGTGGAAGAGCGGTTCGACGACGATTTTGTTCCCCAAGATAAGCCGATAAAACCGAGTATAGTTCGGCAGAAAATCGCTCCGCAGACGTGTGCAATCAATAAGAACGAGTTGGCACACATTTTGAAGTACGATTTGACCCAAAAGCTTCACGAATTCTACGGGCAGTTGGACGAGAGTCTTGCCGATCGACAGGAGTCACAGGAACTGTTGCAAGAGCTTAGAGTATGTGTCGAATGGGCAAAAGCGAAAGCAGAAAAACTGAATGAGAATATAGATTGAGCAAGAGAACTGCAAAAGTTACTGTAACTCAGAGTTCAAAACAAAAACAGCTTGTTTGTTATGGCTCCGTGACGTCACTGTGTTTACAGTGTTTTGTAGTCTGTTTCCAAATCAATTCGCTTTTTTTTTACCTTTTACCATCCCCAACAACCTTAATATTCCAGGAACTTGCCAATGAACTCCAACACTCAAAACTCGACGACGACAAAAGTCCCGAAGAAGAGACGTCGTCAACGTCTTCACAGAATGAACCCGAGAAAAGTGTCGAAAAATCGATCGAGGAGAGCTCTCCGGCTGTTTAAACGCAATCACATTTTCTATCAATTCTCGAAAGCACACAACACACCGAAAGAGACGCGATGGTACCGCAAAAAGACACGTGGCACCAGCGACGCTTTTGAGAAGTGTGTCCGCGCGCATGTTCTTCCGAATAACAATTGGGAAACGGCGAAATATCTAAAGACGCCACAAATCACCGTGTGCTTGTCTTTCGATGGAAATATCGCGTTGACCACAGACAAAAGATGCAGGAAAAGCAAGTGGAAAGTGATTAATCTCGTGAAGCTATTGCCAATGGAACCAGAGAATCGTGGAAGTTTATACGAGCTTGGATGCTGTGATTTGAGTCTGGAGACTTCTGGCGACTGCCTTGCGATTCTCGCTGTTTTTTGGATCGAACTCAACACGAATAATGTGCCCGCCAAGTGTTTCGGATCGATTTATCGGATCACAAAAAAGCAGAATGTGATCTTTTGTAAAATTATTCCCACGCCTTCAATGGTTGCATGTTGTCGGTTAACAGATCGGAAGAGCTTCACCGCTGATCATCATTGTCTTTTGGTGTTCTCTAAAGATGCTCAAGTGTCAGCGTATCGTGTTGAGCCAACACGTATTGAAAGAATTGAGGATGTTTTCGATTGGTTTCCATCGTTGGCGCTGACCAATTTACCTGGTGGATGCTTGAGAACATCCTGTAAAATTTGCGATACATATCGATATTCGGCAGTTGGTCTGGACACTGGAGTGTTGATAGTGTCTGTCTGTGAAATAGAGGGAAACGTCATTTTGGATAGGTAAGATTGTGGAATAATTTTGAAATAAACGACTTTGTTTGTGTGATCATTCTATTGTGTTTTGTCGGCAGTCAGCGTATTATTGCGGCTTGCTCTTACAATTAGAATTCTAACCTCATATTCAGGTAACTTCTTTTTTTCCAGCATCCGTCTGCGATTCGCGAGCCCAATAAGTGTTGTGGAATTCCTTCCTCAAATATCCAACAACGTCCAGCGTCTTCTTGTCTCCTCATTCATTGGCCCCGCTCAAATTTGGCGCCTAAAATTCATCGAGGAAAAGAATCTGGTGTGGGAGCTCGAGTGTAATTTTGTTCGCTCCCAATTATACGACTCGATTCTCTGTGCATGTATTTATCGATTTTATCATGGAGCACAGCCATGTGTCATGTTTGGAACGTATTCGGGACGAATTGTACAATACGATTTGCCGCCGCCGACGAAATTAGTGCGCAAATCGATGTTAAATGTTCACAAGAATGTGAAGCCGATTAATTTGTTGGCCAACCATCCAATCTATTTTATTAAGGTGAGCAATTTCAACATTTCAAAATGAAAAAACCCCATTTATAGCAAACCGGTTTCAACGAGATCTCTGCAATCACTCCCTTCGGTTTATATGTTCTCCGTGAGAATTTTCGGCGGAAAAAGCGAGTCAACAAGTTCGGTCAATTCTGGCTCAATCGACAACAAAACTCGCTAGTAGTCAGAAATCCGAAGCTTCTTGATGATTTCTCAAAGGCAGATCTGCGTCAATATTCGATTGATTCAGTGAATGAGATGATGATGCGACCGCGAATCGGTTCTACAGTATCACAGATGACATTCAAATGTTCAGATGAAGAGAACCTTCTAGAGAGACGGAGACAAACGTTGGGTGCCAAGGATTATCAGGTAATTAGCCTTACTATTGAAGCCGAAGCAACCTCCCTGTTAGTTTTTCCAGCGTGGCGCCACCGCATCTGCTTCTGGTTCGTCGAATGGCTCCTCAACACGTCTTCGCCAACTCGACGTCAACACCACCGACCAGTACTATCAAGACAGTCCATCTGGCGATCCTCTTCATTCCCCGAATCGCGGTGCGGCATCACGTGTGAATGCTCTATCCCACGAGTCATCATCATCGTCATCTCATCCACAAAGTCCTCTGGCGACGACGGGTGAACATCGTCCACAACCGGTCTTCTTTCGTGCCATTAACAAGAGTCTCAGCTCGCCGAAATCGACGAAACCACAGAAGTAGAAGAAGGCGCTAGATATTTGTAGATTTTTGAATGTAGTATTTTTTGAACATTTTTTGTCTTTATTTTCAGGTGGATCTTATCAATTTCCACGTATTTTCCACTTTTTCCACACTTCAACCTCAGAATGTACTCACTTATCTTGTTACAAGAACACCTCTCATCATTGGTTCTGTTTTTCACATTCCTTTTTTTGCTATTTTTGTGCATTTTCATTTTTTCAAAGCAATGATTTCAAACATATTTATAGGGCAATTTCTGTATAAAAATTGAAGAAACAATGTTTCAATTTGACTTTTCTTAAAAGGTACTTTTGATCCTTTTCTCTTATTTCTTTCCCATTTCTCCTTTGAATGCAGTCCAGAATGCACGGAGCCATCTCGAGATCGCTGTTGCTCCAGCATCGGGTCTCGTTTGGGATTGTGAGGATGTGTAGCTGGCACGGCCGACGGATGCTTTTTGATGAGCGGTCTCTTCCGCCGCACGCTCCGAGGCCTATAACCATGATTTAATTTTTTCGTCTATTAAAATGTTATCTGGGAATACGGTAGCTACAGCCAAACAGTATCACTGTTAGAATAATTAAAATTTCTCCTTACTCACCTGCACGGCTCTTTCAAACACATCCAATCCCTGATTATCGTTCAACCCTTTTCTTAATTCCTCCACCATTGCATCTAAAGAATCCACCATTGTCCGATCTCCCACTCTCGCACCACCATACTTTTGCACCGCATGATTCGCTTTGTCCAACCCCTCTAGAATCGTATTCGAATCAACTTTTTCATTGAATTCTTGAGCTGCTGAACTGAACATCAAGGCATAAAGGGCTCCACTAGTCCCGCCCACAGTCTGCTCGAAGATAATAGAGAGTTGTTTAAGAAGAGTCTCCGGATGCTCCATATCCAGCTTTTTGCCTTTTTGAGCCGATTGAATTGCTCTTGCGGCACCTGCAAATGTGCTTCCACAGTCTCCATCACCGGCTTGAGCGTCGAGTTCATTCAGTAGATCTTCTGATTCTATCATCTCTTTTACCAATCCATTCAGACATCCTTCGACGAGTTGAAAGTTGAGACAGACTCCGGAAGAAGAGATATCAGGGGTTTGACGAGCTTTCGATGAACATGATGGCCCTAAAAAGAGATTATGATTTCACAAAAAGTCGAAAGTAAGAAGCTCTTACTGGCTTCAAGTTTGCCCAAAGAAAGTGCCGGAGTCCATCCAGGAGCGGCAGCTGGAGCATCCAAAAACTCAATCATCGAATCGTCGGCTTTCAATACAGTAATACTAATTCCATGACCATCCAGAGAGGTCATATAAGTACCGCTGTAGAATCTGACAACCGCGAACTTCTCATCATCTGATGTAAAAGATAAGCAAAGCTCCTAATTCTCCAACTTACTGAACCACTTTAACACCTCTCCATTGACGATTCCCATTTCCAACTGGGAAACACTACCCAGATTATTGACCAGCACTACATATCGCTCCGACTTTTTCATTTCCATTTTCGCCTTCAGTGTACCCATTAATCCGGTCACTATCTTATGAGCACACTCATAAGGGGCACGGAACTTCCCCCGCTCTCCATGAATCCCAAGTCCAACTTCTATCTCGTCATTCGGCAATTCGGTTTCTCTAGACTTGCCGGGCAAACTTCCAGGATAAAGAGAAACTCCAAGGGTTCCAAGAGAGTCCACTACTTTTTGAGACATTTCGTAAATCTCGTCCAGAGATTTTCCTTGTTCTGACATCGCTCCAGCAATTTTGATAGTGAGCACTGCCCCAGCTAGACCTCTCCTGCCGACTCGACTATTCGGATTGTCAATTGCCACATCGTCAGCTACAGTAACCACTCGACAGTTTCCACCAGATGCATTGAATCGTTCAGCGGCCAGACCGAAGTTCAAACGGTCTCCAGTATAGTTGATGACGAATAGAATGGCACCGGCTTCACTTTTAGTGGCTTCCAATGCCGCCTGGACATTTCTCGATGGTGGAGAGGCGAAGACGTTGCCGGCCACAGCTGCCGTCAGAAGACCCTTTCCAACATATCCGGCTGCATAAGGTTCGTGTCCTGAACCGCCTCCGGCTATCAAGGAAACATGTTTAGAGTTGAGATTCACACAATGAACGACTCGATTGGAACTCTGGGAATTTCAGGACTATTTTGAAACGCTTTCAAAAACTTATAGACTTACCTCAGAAAACCGAATATCTTTATTCGATGAAACCAGTCCAGATAAAGCGTCATCCACTGTTTCTTCTACTTTATTCACAAATTTCTTGGACATATTTTTGCGGCTGAAAATCAGAAAATGACCAGAAATAGAAAGAGTGAAATGACCAGAAAACAAGCGAGGAAGGTTACGAAGAAAACAAGAGAGTGATAAGATAGTTAAGAGAAAACAAAAAATGTTTTCCTTTTATGTTCAATGATCGATTTTTGGTGAACATAGACGAGGAGGGGAAGGGCGGCTGGAAGTGTATAATGGGGATCAAAGGACAGAATTTGGAGAGAAACAAAGTGTGGCTGAACAACAAATGTAATCGTTAGTTATTCTTCGATATTATTCTGACAGCCGGGATATAATGCTAGGCTCATAAAGCTCATCTCCTAGAGATAAGCATGCTCGCATCACTAATCCGCCGTATTTCAAAGTAAGTCAACAAAGTTGCTCTTTATAATGACGTCTTCGTATACAAAGTCTCAATTCGGATCGTAGTAAAATGCTGGCCACGCTAAGGTTTGAATCCTCTCCGAAAAAACAGAATGAGACTGACCAGAAAAGTCTGGGCTCTCCACAATCCGCACAGTATCTCATTTAAAAAGCTTCACCGGCTGGCATGGTCTGAAAGCATGTGATTGAAACACCTCTCTTCTTCCACACTTTTCCGTATACTTAACTGAAACTTTTCCTATAGAAACATCCCCAGCATTTCTCGTTATCCATAGTTATTTAGAATATCAGAATCAAGTAGTTGACCATTCAATATACTATACCACTTGAGTTACTGTAACTACTGTAGCTCCAAATTTCCAAAAATACAGAAAACATCAATAATCCATATCAGAAACTGAAGCTACCGTATTCCCACAATATGAAACTTATTTTCCAATTTCGTTACTAATAATGCATGCCAACCATACAATTTAACAGCGCCTCAAAACTGGCGAAACATACGCCCAAACGACCGAACCGGACGGTGGAACGAATGCAACGACGATATCAAGGGTCGAACCATGTCAATCAAAACATGAATAATAGAATGAATCCGTTGCAAAGACCCGGAGGAATTCCGTGTCAAAGACCTCGTTATAGAGGTAGACACCCGCATAGCTCGTCACGGGAAATGAATCTTCAAAGAGCGCAAGACGCTCAGTACACGTGGCAAGGGTTTCAGATGGATGAGCATCGACGGACTGTAAGTGTTATTGCAAATGTTTTCTATCGATGAAAATGGTGTTTTGTAGCTTCCAAAACTCATCACACACCCATTGAACGTGTCTCCACCAAAACCGATTCAGACAATCCGTTTAGAGCCATCAACACCTGCAGTTTCAAGTGCTCCGGGCACCTCTACGACCACCAATTTTTGTGCTAGTTGGCGTAAGCTTTTTATTCTATTCAAACAACCATTTTGATTTTTTATTTTCAGTAGCAAAAAATCAGAGTATGGTCCGTGCGAAACGAGTCGAGGAGATTGTTGTAGATGATAGGTTTTATTGAGAATTGAATTAGTTTTCATCCCCAAAAGTAGTTTTAGAGAGGAAATCGTGTTGAATGAGGAAAAGGAGGATGACGAGATTGTTGTGATCGAAGAGGAAGATTCGAAAGAGGGAATTTTGAAAAATCCAGTGGAACCTGTGAAAAAGGCTACGCCTGTGGAGAAGAAAGACTTCAGAAAAAGCCTATTTAAGAAAGGTAATATTGGCGCCAATTTCAAAAATTTGATGTTTTGACCCGCTAAAAGTCAGATCAAGATAGCCAAAAGTCTACCGTTCCCATCTCTGAGAAACGTCACTTTTGACTGTTATTTTCACGTGATAAAAACCTAGACTTTTCTAGAAGTTCCTCGTTTTTTCCATCCATTCCTCGAGGCGTTCTACCCTCTTTTATCACCCACGTGACAATTCGAAACACACATCAACATTATGTTTGCTTCTTCTCCCTGCTATTTTCATGCCTATTTACTTCTTCTTTTTGGTTTTCCCATTTCACCCACCGTTCACAGTTGACACAATGGATAATAACCTTAAGGCACACAGAAAAAGAAACAAGAGATTGCTCTTTTTAAATTGATGTTATCAGTTAGTTAGAGTGGCTGCTACACATTGTATTGAAGCAGAGTTTTTCGGACTCTTTTCTTTCGGAAATTACTGATTATAGGGTTTTTCTTGAAGATTATAACACCAAATGTTTTGTACTTTCTTCTCTTCAACTCTTATCATTTTCCACACTTTTCAATAATCCCTGAACTGGTTTCCAGCGAATTCTAGGAAAAATTCGACCCATCTTTTTTCAGAAACCCACTGAATCAGGATTAGAAAACTATGTGAACTGACTACTGTACTTCATTAAAAAGTTCAAACTATTCGATTTTCTGTGTTTTCTTCCAGCCATGTTTTGAATTTAAAGCTTACTTCTACTTAAGGCCTTATTTTATAAGGGATGGCCAAAGTATGTAGTTTTGAAATATTACGTAAACTGACCAATAGACTGGAATCCCACAGCTTCGAATACAGTTCTTCAACCCTTTCCAGTTGAAATCATCCCAGTTTTAATTTAATTTTTTCCTTATGAAAAGATGCTCAGTCTGTCTAAAATATCCGGAGGAGAACTAGAAACGGCAGTTTCCAGTCTTTTCAGTTTTCCTGCATACACTTCCAAGGCAACTTTTCAAAAAGTTCGGGCGGTGCGCTGATACTAATCATACTGTAGCCATACTGTAACAGTTGCTCATCTTAAAACTGCAGACTTTTCAGGATTAAAAACAATTCAATGAAAACGCAATCTCCAACTTTAACACTTTTCCCACCTGCAAAACCCTGTCTGTCCTGTGCTCTTTTCTCTTCTCATTTTTCCACGTTTCACCTCTAAAAAACCCCAAGTCAAACTCCAAAAGAGCAACCATTTCTATCTTCTTCCTTTACTTATTAGCAAAGACCACACCCATTGTGTTCGGTTTCTCCCTCTATTGGAATCCAAAGAAGTTTCTCTTGTTCTTCCTCCTTCTCCTCTCCCTATTTACACGGCAAACAGCCTCCCCCAACACCAGCAGCGTCGGCTTGATAGTGTAAAAATGAAAGTGCAACGGGGCGCGATTGCATGTGTTATACGCCAATTTTTTTTTGTTCGATTTGATAGGCGTTTCTGACTGTTTGAAGCTCTGAAAATTCTTTCCAAAAAATATTATTTTCCAGAAGATCTCGACGACAGCATTGTAGTCCTCGGCGAGTTTCCCGGCGAACAAAAAGACAAAAATAACAGCAGCAACAACTGTTCGAAAAAGAAGATGACACAACTTGAGGAAAATAAAATGGTAAATAGTTATTTCTTTGTTGGAAGAAAACCTAAAGTTTTCATGATTCTTTTTTTCAATTTCAAAAACTGCTTTGATCAAAAAGATCAAAAGTTCCCTCCCATAATAAATCAAATTCAGGTCATTTTTGCATTGACATCATTAAAACACGATGGTCTATCTAAAGACTAAACACACATTTCTGATGTGTATCTAACCCCGTAAAAACATACAAATTCCAGACTCTTTTTGATCTTTTCAAAACTCATAAAAAGCAAGTTCATTCTACTAATTCCTCGCAAGATTTTCCAGAACGACGCCTTCTGGACATCCAAACCAACGTCTTCATCTTCTTCATCAACTGCACCTACGTCATCAGCTGCGAATAGTTCGATGCCATCATCTTCTATCCCCCTGACGCATACATTATTCAAATCATCATCTGCCACGTCTACAGTAATCGATACTTCTATTCCACCTCCGAGTATCATGAATCGTCCACTCATGAAAATTCTCGATGGATTCTCCAAAGATTGTGCGGCCTACAAACGAGTTGTTCGGCGATGGAATAAAGTGAAAGTGATCCCAAGATTCTATGAAAATTCCCGGATTCCATCATCGAAATTCACAGTTTGTTCGTATAATGTACTGTGTCAGAAGACCATTGCTCGAACCAATTATCTCTATCGCCATTTGAATAATGAACCGATCTATTTGGAATGGGATCATAGATGGAAGGGTCTTCAGGAGGAATTACCCACTTTTGATGCAGATATTTTGGGTCTGCAAGAAGTTCAATGTGATCACTTTTTCATGGATTTCGAGCCATTTATGAAAAAACGTAAGTTTTATTTTCATTGAAAAGCGTTGAGAGCCGGAAAGTAATCACCTACAGCACGGAAATGGAAAATGTGCATTGCCCTCCCGATTCTCTCACGTTTTCACTTTTAAAACGGTCCCTTCAATACTTTTCTTAATCTTCACCCGAATAGCTTGATTTCCGGCTTGAAATGAAGCTGAAACTATGCTTTAGAACATAATAAAAAGATAAATATTGTCAAGACAGGAATACCGGAAAATGACTAACTGGAAACTTTTCTCAACGTCTTTTCACCATATTTCGTGAAGCATCTCTCTAGTTTGAAAGTGCAATGTCATTCGGTTGGAAATGATCAAATTTGTTGAAGTTTTAAAAAACCATAGTCTGAATCTCTTACTACATTTGTAATCTCTACTGAAACAATCACAATCAGACACGGTTATTTTTCTGCTCAGCTTTCTGAAAAGCCAAAACAATCTTAAAGCCTTCACTTCACTTCAGATGGCTATGATGGAATTTACAAACAAAAGCACGGAACCGAACAGAAAGACGATGGATGTGCAATCTTTTTCCGTCCCTCAAAATTTGAACGTGTTGGATATAAAGAAGTGAACTATTTCATTTCCCCTGTAGCTATATCAAATCGAGAGAATATTGCTCAAATCTTGGCCCTTCGCTGTCGAATAACTGGAGAAGTGATTCTTGTTGCCAACACTCATTTATTGTTTAATGAAGAGCGTGGAGATGTCAAATTGGCACAGTTGGCGATTCTATTCGCTTCGATTCAAGAAATGCAGGCAGAATTTGGAGTGTCTACTGATTATAAAGAATCAATTCCTTCAGTGCTGATTATGGGTGATTTCAATATGGAACCGAATTCAAAGATATATGATTTTGTGGTTAATGGAAAGTATGTTAATGATGGTAGCACAGTGATTTCAAGAAAGCTATATTTTCAGATTACACATTGAAGGACTGCCCGTACGAACTCTGAGTGGACAAAGCTTCCGGCCCGGAGGAAAAGTGTGTCGAGCAGCTGAGATTCTGTTCGAGACCACAATAGGCATGACGAATTCACGCAACAAGCCAATTCTCGATGGATTCATTCGTCACCCATTCAAACTATCATCGGCCTATCACTATTCGCCGGATCCGATTGTCATTCCACAAAGTCAGCGGTGCATTTCCACGTTTCACAAGGACGCCGCCGCACCTGATTTCATCTTCTATTCTAATAATGTCACTGGAAATGTAAGACAATTGAAACCTACATTCTCGATAGAGCGCAGTTGCTTCATATCTTCGTTTAAAACTCCCCAATCTCTTTTTATTTCCAGGGCACCGAGAAGCTACAACTCTTGGAACGCTTCGAACTTCCCACTCTCAACACACTCGAACATGCAAAGCCATGGCCAAACAAGAACGTTCCCAGTGATCATTTGCCGATTTTAGTGAAATTTGAATTGACTAAAGATACAGATTAACTTTTCTTTTCTATTCATGTTCCTCCTTACCCAGTAGTTTCATTTTCTCACACTTTTTCTCTAAGCATTCTATTCATATCTCTTCATCATTTTCCCTCTGTAAAACGGGTCTCATTCTCTTTCCATATTCAACCTGTTTTTATGATTTTTTATAATGTTTCTCTACCCGATGCTCTGTAGAATTTACTCGCTCCTCGTCTCTCTCCCAACTCGAACATCTCTTCTTACTATGTGATTGATTATTGTATCGGTTTTGTATGTGTAATCTTAATTTCTCTATGAAATGATAGTATCGTTTATTATCAGGAATTGATACTGGCTCCCACGCTCATTGAGCCCCTTCCAATTGGCTTTACAGTCGACGACCACATTGCATTCGCATCGAAATCTCGATTGCCCTTTATCAGATTCCGCACGAATTCTCGATATGGCTTAATGATGAACAATGTGCAAGAAGTGCTCAAGAAGCCGTGGCTGGTCATGGAGAGCATCGCGAAATTATTGAAAGCTTGATTATAATAATTGTGGCTATCAGCGTACAAAGAATATAAAATGGGACCAGCTAAGACGATACAGGGGATGGTTACCTGAATCCAGAACTTGAAATTTTGAGATTTTTAAGCAAAAGTATTCTACCTGCAACACGACATATTTCAAAAACTTCCTCTGGAGAGCTTTCTTTGATTCTGATACACTTGCAATTTTGACATAATTTAAGTGATATAAAGTATGAGAAGTGAAGAATAGTGTCTGTATCAGAACGATTCCTAGACCACTGGCACATGAAATGAAAGCCGAGAGCTCACCACCTTTCAGAGTTGTTGAGACGTTGGACGGTCAAATTTAAAGTGTTGTCGAGTAAGTACATCCTCCTCCTAGCCTCCTAGCCGCCTCATTCCATCCTAGCCGCCTCATTTGAAAACCAATACATAAATATTAGAACTATCCCTTTCTCCCTACCACCCAATTATCAATCGAATCAATTGATCCCTTGGGTTACTGACAATGAAGTTTACAAAAAATTGAGACAGGGTAAATTTTCGTGCTCCGAAACATCCGACCAAGTCCCTTTTACATTTATTAAACTGATCGCCCCCTTCATATCTAGCGGACTAGCACAACTATTCAACCTCACTATGATGCGTGGAGAGTTACCAGCAGCCTGGAAACAATCCATTGTTATTCCCCTCAATAAATGCACTAAACCAAAAAAACCAAATGATTTCAGACCGATAAGCTTAACTTCACACTTATGTAGGATTTATGAACGGTGCCTCCTAAGCAAAATTTCGCCTTACTTAACTGAGATAAACTTCTGGAGCCCAAACCAGCACGGATTCAGAGCCAGAAAATCCACTACAACAAACATGTTAGAGAGTACAAATGACTGGACTTACTATTTAGACAAAGGGTCTCAGATAGACATAATTTACCTAGACTTTGCCAAGGCATTTGATCGAATTCCTCACGATCTATTAATTAATAAACTAATAGAACTCAGGCTTAACAAAAACCTCGTGGTATGGATCAATGAATTCTTAACAAATAGAACATTCAGAGTAAAAATAGGTGACGTCTTTTCGAAAATATGTAGATCTCCATGCGGTGTTCCACAGGGCTCTGTCATTTCCCCGGTCCTTTTTGGCATATTTGTAAATGATCTATCTTCAGTTTTACCTAAAGGTGTAGTCTGCAAACAGTTTGCTGACGACACGAAAATCTATACGGCCACAAACAAAAAACAATCAACAAATAATTTACAAGAAGCCATAAACTCAGTTTCTGTATGGGCCCAGTCATCCAAGCTAGCTCTTAACGATTCCAAAACTGTGCATTTAACTATTGGTAAAAACACTCACAATTTCCAGTACAATATTAACAACCTTCCGATAAGAAAAGAAAAGATAACACGAGACCTAGGATTTCTCATTTCAGATCGACTTGATTTTTCCAGCCACTGGAAAAAAGCTGTTCATAGTTCTAAGTTTGCTCTATCCCAGCTATTCACTCTTTTTAATAGTCATAAAACCCGACTAATGACCTTACTCTATAAAACTTTTATCAGGCCTAAACTAGAGTATGGAACTGTAGTAAGCTCACCAACTACAAAGAAAGATGTAAAGATGATAGAATCTGTTCAAAACGCCTTTACCCGTAGGCTATACAGTAGACAAAAAAAAAGATACATAACACCTACGGATCCAGACTACAAATCTGCGCTTGAAAGAAACATCTTCTTCGAACTAGAATCATTAGAAGATAGACGTAATTCTCTAGATAAAAAATTCTTAGGTAAAATGTTAGCAGGCAAGGTGGACATTAATAATGACGATTTTTTTAAAGTCATCTCAAACACTAGAACCCGTTCAAAAGTCAGGTATTCTTGGAACAAATGTAAAACTAAGAGACGCAGCCAATTTTTCGTAAATCGTGTATTCAATCTAACCACCTAACTCCGCCGATCTGACTTGCACACTTTTCCAGTCCCATTTGCCCCTCTCCCATCATTTTCCTTTTCTATTTCACTCGACTAGCATTCTATTGTACTGCACTACCCCTCACCTACTCTTTTTGTACATGATTCTGTTTTTTCTCTTTTTTTTTATCCTCACGATCTAGACGATCGTAAATAAACATTTAAACATTTAAACATTTAAAGTACAATGTAGAATTAAAACCGATTCTCTCCGCCCAACTTTCAGTTTCTTCCTCTCGGTAGATTTGAGACTTCTAGAGGAATCGGCGACGAACAAACGAAAGAGGAGGAGGAGATTCATTGGATGCCTAGTTTAGATTGTAAGTTTATCCCTCTGATTTCTATCTTATAGATAGTGTTTCCATAAAAGTATTTCACAAAATTTCTGATAAAATTCTATTAAAAACGTGTTCCATTTCCGTGTCTATAAAACAACATTCGCCGTGCGAATATTCAGTTCTCGATTATTTTCTCCGGAGTGAAGCGGCAACCGATTGGCTTGAAGGTAAATTAGTTGAAATGACAAGAAGGGGAGATCACTTTTCGGATATGGCGATGTCATGATTCGGCACGAATAATTGCTCACTTTCCCCGCATATTGTTTGTAATAAGAAGTCTCTTAGCTTATAGGCACAGATTATGGCAAAATTTCCACGTGGACCCACATTTCCCAAAAAAGTATTCCAGGATTAAATAATAAACGTGAACTTTCAGGCGCTTCTCTTCCCGTGGCACCCTGGATAAAGTATCGATTGAATGGCAAAAGAAAGTGGAATCAATGTGAAAGTGGAAACTTCGCTTCGACTTCTTGGCTCTCCTCTCGGCTACACGGATGGATGTTGAAATCGGTTTCTACCGCAAGTTTGAACTGTTTAGTATAGTTAGCTCTCCCAAATAGTCAGTCCTATTCAATGTCACTAGTTTTTTTCACCCCTTGTTCTCTGAGACCAAATATCAGTGTCTCTTTCGGCAGACAGGCAGATGATGTTCTCATCAGCGGCTAAGGGGAGTGACCGGCGCTTGCTGGTGTAGTCTTCCCGTGTTCCCGTCGGGCACTAGGTCTGGCGGGCCTTTACACTCTGCTTGTCTGTATTTGGAGTGGGTGAGGTTGGCAATAGACGTGCTCTGGATGTCTTCTGGGGCATTGTCTGCCTTCCATTCCCATTCAACTTCCTCTGATTAGTAGTGATACGGATTAGGACTTGCTATTGGATAGAAAAAGGTTATAGAGAAAGTTGTAATAGAATGATTTCATATTAGCCTACTTTCGAAGCTGAACATTATGAAAAATAACGATTATTAGTTTAGCTTTTTCCTTAGCATGTGTAGGGTTGATAGCAGGCTCTATGAAGTGTCATTTGTTTATTTCACCCCTTGTTTTCTGAGACCGAACTTCAGCGTCTCTTTCGGCAGACATGCAGATGATGTTCTCATCAGCGGCTAAGGGAAGTGACCGGCACTTGCTGGTGTAGTCTTCCCGTGTTCCCGTCGGGCACTAGGTCTGGCGGGCCTTTACACTCTGCTTGTCTGTATTTGGAGTGGGTGTGGTTGGCAATAGGCGTGTTCCGGATGTCTTCTGGGACAATGTCTGCCTTCTATTTCCATTCAACTTCCTCTGATTAGTAGTGATACGGATTAGGACTTGCTATCAGATAGGAAAAGATGTTAGGAAAGATTTAATCAATCATTTCATGTGTCTATTTGTGGAGTTGGATGCTCTTCTGTGGATTATTCGATGTGGCTTCCGAGAGTCTTTTGGTTCGGGCAAGCAGCGGTTTTCGAAGTTCGGGACAGGGATAATCGATTGGCAGTATCTTCACCTGGACTCCCGTGTCCAGAACGCAAGTTTGAATGTTCTGAAAAGTCAGAATCTTTAGTTGAGAAACTATAGACTTGATAGTATGTCCTATTCAATGTCACTTGTTCATTTTACCCCTTGTTTTCCGAGACCGAACTTCAAACGAACTTCATTGAACGAACTTCATTGTCTCTTTCGGCAGACATGCAGATGATGTTCTTATCAGCGGCTGAGGGGAGTGACCGGCGCTTGCTGGTGTAGTCTTCCCGTGTTCCCGTCGGGCACTAGGTCTGGCGGGCCTTTACACTCTGCTTGTCTGTATTTGGAGTGGGTGTGGTTGGCAATAGACATGTCCTGGATGGCTTCTGGGGCATTGCCTGCTTTCCATTTTCACTCAACTTCCTCTTATTAGAAGTGAGATTGAGTAGAATATGCGACACTATTCCGGTTTACGGGTCCCAAAAGTTTTTCCGGGTCCCAACTTTTAGGATTTGTTACACTCGGGTCCCAACTTTTTTTTCACGGGTCCCAAAATCTTTTCCGGGTCCCATGAAAATGTGACTAAATTATCTCAAATTCCAATTTTCCTTGATTTTTTAATAACATTTTACTTTCACAATCGCACATTGAGTTATTTCACTTAAAATGAAAAATGACCTTCAGAAAAGTCAATCTACATTATTTCGGACGTTAAAGCATGTTTCTAGTACATACAACGAGATTTCCAGATGTTGGACACTGTTTCGTATGCTAAGCCTTAGCTTTATTACCATAAAACTCATTTTCTTCGGACCAGAGACGAACATTTTCGATATGGTTCATCAAATTATTGGCGAACAAGAAGCTTACAAACTACTCTCCAGATATCAGAGTTTCCTCTAAAAAGTTGAAGAAATCGAAACGAACCCCTTTTATGGATAAAAAATGTAAAAATTTCACTAAGTTTTATGGGACCCGAGTGGTGCATTTCGAAAAAGTTGGGACCCGGAAAAGATTTTGGGACCCGGAAATAAAAAGATGGGACCCGAGTGGTGCAAACTCAAAAAGATGGGACCCGGAAAAGATTTTGGGACCCGTAAACCGGAATAGTACCGAATATGCTATCTGGATAATGAGCTAGTAAAGCCTCGAAAAAGCATACTTCTGTGTTCTTCAGCTTTCAGCTCCCCTTTTGAAGATCACTTTATATTCGAGAGGAGCAACGTGGCGAATGACTGGAGACGTCCAGAGATGACGGTGAGAAGAAGCAATAGTACGAAGAATGGTGGTTGCTCGAGTCGGTCGAGCTTCATGGATAGCACTTTTTGATTACTGATTTTAATGAAGATTTTTATTTTCGGGGGGGAGGGAGGGAGCGCTCAAAACTAGTTTTTGGGTTTCCTTGGCGAGATTTAGTTGTTCTGTCGACTATTTTCAATCATGGCTTCTCCGTCTATCTTCCGTTTAGATTCGTTTAGTCTATGAATTTCAGGAGAGAAAATAAAACAGGAATTATCTCTGTTGCGTTGGATGTCTGATAGGAAATAAGGAACCGTGTTTCAAATGGTCAGACTCAGACTGCTTCTGGAGTGTATCCTCAGTTCATTTCGAAACGATTTTCGAAACTGATCGCAAAAAAAATCGATTGCAAATGATTCTGTTGTGTCCACCGCTGACTTCCGAGAGAAGAGAATGTCTGAAAACAGAAAAACAAAATCACAGTCAGATTCGTGTCGCATAATGTTCCGCACGCATATTTTACACCCAAGATCATCGACCAGCACTACGGAAACTTCATTGGTTGACTCCATAGTACTGAAAGCCTAAAAGAATTTTTAAGATAGTGTTTTTAAATCAGAAATGTTATTGAACATATTTTTCATTCTCACCGGCGTCACTCGAATTATAACGAAAAATGTGAATATGGATAAGGGGGTAGTTAGTAAGGCAGTCACGTGATAGGCAGTGAGGAGAAAGTCTGCAGAGTGAAAGTAAGTGTAATTCTGACGACAGTTGGATTCCACGTAGTCAGGCCAATATGGAGTCATTATTGTTTGGAGCGGAGAAATAGAAAATGAAAAAGAGCTCTAAATATGAAAGAAAAGGGAAGTTGGAAAAAAAAGAGAATGAGATCAGAATTGTGCCAGCAGACCTTCCGCGTATATAATTAGGTATAATTTGTGTTTTCATTCCAAATTCTAGGTCAGAAAAATGAGTTGCTGATGTAGAGAGCACATTTTCTTTGTTTGTGTGAATTTTTATAAAATACTTCATTTTTCGATAAAAAAAAAACAAGTTCGGAATAATCAAATTCAATCCGAAACGCTCCCCAATCGAACCGATATTTGTGGTGGATTTGCTGTAGTTGCCCATAGATCTCTTGCATTGTAGTCATTATTTCCTTTTATCAAATTTCTAACAAACTCTCGGTATGGTTTGATGATGAATATCATGCAAACCGTACTCAGAAATCCATGGAAAGCCATACTGAGCATTGCGAAATTGTTGAGTGCTGGAATATTTTTTAAGTTTTGTGTTTGTAGAAAAAAGAGATTTTACCTTGATTATAATAATCATTTCTATCAGCATACAGGGAATAGACAATGGGACCAGCCATGATAGTCCAAGGGATTGTCATCTGAAAATTAGAAGTAGGTTCTATTGCAAGTGGTTTCTTGATCTCAGGTGTAACTTATTCTGAGAAATTGAAAGTTCTGAGTAAATGTTTTTAAATGATTGACTTCTTCTCGAGACGTCGTCAAAAATAGCTTCTTCGCTAGGATTTTTCACCTACCTGCATAGTGACATAACCCAAAAACTTCCTTTGCAACGCTTTGGTGGACTCTGATATCCTTGCATTATTCACAAATTTTAGATGAAAAGCAGTGTGACCATAAAAGAATATACATTGTCCCAATACTATGATAAGCCCGCCGGTGATTGATAGAAACGGAAGAAACTCTCCGCCTTTGAGCAAGACCAGGGTACCTCTTTCATAAAATTCAATAGAAGGACATGGGATTCTCTGGAAACATTCAGTTAGGGAGTATGTACTCTAATTGAAGGTCACCTTAAAAACAAACTTCCTCAACTCTAATTGATCATCATCATCCAAATAAAACGGCAAAATATACAAAAAGGCTAAAATATAATTGACTACAAAATATACAATTCGCGTTTTTTCATTTGAAATTTGAACAGTTATCATTGCAATTTGACTATGCCGGTTTTCCAGCAGCATTATGAAATTGATAGCAATCACTGTAACATTTTTTGATATGATTGCTCCCATAAAAGTAGGTTTACTTACTTACAATAGAAAACTGTCCAATAAATGCCACAACACGAGAATCTATTCCTAAAGCTCCGAACGTTCCTAATGGGACCGCAGAAGCACTAGGGAAAAATACAAAAGGAGCCGCGAGAACAGAAAAGAAAACGTCAAGATTTGTGCTCCAAGCATGAGCAATTAACATTGGAATCTTCATATTTTTCATTTTTCTTGGTGTAACCCGGATGATAATATAAAAAGTGAATAGAGCTAATGGGATTGTGAAAATTGCAGTGAAGTGATATGCGGATAAAAGAAAACTTGATGAATCAAGGTAAGTGAAGTTCTGTCGACAAGAGGATGGTTTATAGTCGGACCAATACACAGTCATTCTAGAAATTTTCAGAGTTAAATAAGAGATTTGCAGAACAAAAATCACAGAGTAGACACCGAAAAAGGAAATTTTTGGAGAGCGAAGAAAATATGTTAGTTGATCAACGAAAAAATGTTTCCACAGCTGTAAATTGGATTTTCTCCGAATCATTCCTACGCCCGGATATAATGAAGAACAAAAATGTTCGTAGTTGTTTAACTTTTTTATTTATTTGAACAAGAAAAAAAAAAGAAATATGAAAATTAATCCGAAACACTTCCCAAACGAACGGATACTGGTGGCGGGTTGGCTGTAGTTGCCCATAAGTCATTCGAATTGAATTCGTTATTCCCTTTTATAATATTCAGAACGAATTCTCGATATGGTTTCATAATGAACAATGTGCACGAAGTGCTCAAGAGCCCATGAATTGCCATGAAGAGCATTGAGAAGTTGTTGAGAGCTGGAAAATTGTTCAAGGTTACGGTAGTGGCTACAGTAATCCTTACCCTGATTGTAGTAATCACTTCTATCGGCATACAAAGAATACACAATTGGGCACACTAGAACGGTCCAGGGGATGGTCATCTGGAAAGGGCACAGTAAGGATTTGGTAGCTACAGCACCCATAAGTCGTCATGTTTAGGAAAAAGAATCTGACTACAGTAGCTACAGTATTACAGAAAGTGGTGATCTCTAGAGCGTTCATTTATCAAAAAACCAGTTGATCTCAGGTGTTATTCATACTCAGAAATACTTCAATTCCGACGTTTTGGGTTCCGTGAAAATGTTTCAAAAGTAAAATTGATTAACTTTTGATCTTTTTCCGAAACCTACGTTGTACCCACCTGCATTGTTACATAACTCAGAAACTTCCTCTGCAACGCTTTCGTGGATTCTGACACATTTGCATTTTTCACATAATTCAAATGATAAACAGTGTGGATAGAGAAGAATAAGGTCTGGCCGAGAACTATCACAAGTCCACTAGAAATTGATAAGAATGGTAGAAATTCTCCACCTTTGAGAAGGACAATCGTATTTTTCTCATAGAACTCTATAGCTGGACAAGCGATTCTCTGGAATATATGTAATCCCAACCTGCAATAGAACAGCACCTACCTTTAGGACAAACTTCCGAAGCTCTGGCTGATCATCATCATCAATATAGAAGGGAAGAATGTAAAGGAAAGCCAGGATATAATTAATCGCGAAGAACACAAGACGAACTTTGTGACTTGTGATTTGAACAGTGATCATTGTGATTTGACTATGGCGATTTTCGAGTAACATTATGAAGTTGATTGACATAACTGAAAAGAAAATATTGATGTCATTTTGTGAATCTTGAATACTTGATGCGTTCCAAAAAATATGAAAAACTCACTAACTATGGATACCTGACCCAAATAAGCCACCCATTTTGATGGAACTCCTAGAGCCCCCAGAGTACCCAATGGAAGACCAGCAGCACTTGGAAAGAAAGCGTAAGGAGCTCCATAAACAGTAAAACATAAATCCAAATTAGTGCTCCATCCATGAGCAATTAACATTGGAACCTTCATATTTTTCATTTTCTTCGGGGTCACTCGAACGATAACATAAAAAGTGAATAGGGATAAGGGGATGGTGAAAAGAGCAATAAAGTGATAAGAAGTCACCATGAATTCCGCTGTAGTGAAGTAGGAATAATTCTGACGACATGAAGATGCCACGTAGTCTGGCCAGTATGGAGTCATCCTGAATATAAGGATAGAAGGAGCTTGCTAAAATCGAAAAAAAAACGACAGAGAAAGTATAAAATTGTAGCGACTAAAGAGCGACTAAAAGATCGACAAAACCACTCGATTCCAAAAGTGTAATATTCTTGACATTTTCCGTTTTGTTTCTTGAGCCACTAACACCTTTTTTCGGCAACTTTCGACGGAAATATAATTACTCGGTGTTAGTACTGAATAAAGTTGTGCAAAGCAGGAAAAAAGTTACTCATTTTTGTTCCGATATTTGATGTTGGGTTGTGTAAAGATCAAGAAAAACGTGAGGAATTCGAATGCTTTATTGGGTCATATCAGAATTGTATGCGATTTTTTCGCTTGTAAATGATCAGGGATCATAAATTTTGAAGGTTGAAATATGTAATTGTCGTTATTTTTAAAAATTCTTCTATTGCTTCAGGTGTCTGGTACAAAATCTGGCTTTGGCTTGAATTGTTTTCAGTTGAGTTGATTCGTGAAACTTGAAACATTGGAATTCTTTTGCAAGATGTCATTTGCTATCAAAAAACGTTTGCTCTATCACTGTTGCACCACGGTTGTTGAAATTTTCGTTGACTCTATCGCAGGCGCTGGTTTGACAGTTGAAGCCCACATCGAATTGGCATCAAAGTTATTATTCCCTCGTATCACACTTTGAACAAATTCACGATAAGGTTTGATAATGAATAAGGTGCAACAAGCACTCAGGAGCCCATGAACAGCCATGAATATACTAGAAATGTTGTTGAGGGCTGAAACTGATGGGTTGATCAAAAATTTTATGATAACAAACCTTGGTTATAATAGTCATAACGATCTGCATACAAAGAATAGACAATAGGACCAACTAGGACTGTCCAGGGAATGGTCATCTGAAAAACAATAAATATTGAAAGGTGTAAAATCACTCATATGAACTACCTGCAACACAACATAACTCAAAAACTTCCTCTGCAATGCTTTTGTGGATTCCGATACATTTGCATTCTTCACATAATTCAGATGATAGACAGTGTGCCCAGAGAAGAATAAAGTTTGAGAGGTTACTATGAATAATCCACCAGAAATAGAAATGAAGGGTAACATCTCTTTTCCTTTTAGCAAAACTACAGTATTCTTATCGTAAAAGTCAATGGAAGGACAGGGAATTCTCTAAAAATCATGATTTTTTATGGGAAAACTCAAGTATGAGTCACCTTCAAAACTGCTTTTCTCAACTCCAATTGGTCATCAAGAGTGAGTAGATAAAATGGCAAAAAGTAGACAAAAGCCAATAAGTAATTCACCGCAAAGTATATTAATCTGGTTCTATGCCTTGATATTTGCAAAGTGATCATTGAAATTTGACTATGACGATTTTCCAGTAACATTACAAAGTTGACACCCATCACTGAAATTTTTATTCAGTTGGAACAGTTTTGAGTATCAAAAACTGAATACTTACTTATAATAGAGACTTGTCCCATATACGCCAACCATTTTGATGGGACCCCAAGAGCTGTCAACAATCCCATCGGAAGACCAGCAGCACTTGGATAAAACATTAAAGGAGCAGAGTATACTGTATAACACAAATCAAGGTTTGTGCTCCAACAATGAGCAATTAACATTGGGATCTTCATATTTTTCATTTTGTTTGGAGTTACTCGGATAATTGCATAAAATGTGAATAAACACATTGGGATAGTGAAAAGCGCAGTGAAGTGATAAGAAGTCAAGAGGAACTCTGCAGTGGCAACGTAAGAATAGTTTTGACGGCAGGAAGATTCCACATAGTCTGGCCAGTACGGAGTCATTTATTAGGTCTAAATATGAAATATTGTGAGGTTCTCAGTATAAAGGTAAAAGTTTTAGAACTAATAGAATCAAGTCCATGACAAGTTTACCTCAAAAGTAGGAAGTTCTGAAATGGAAAATAGAGTTAGAGGACGTCAATCATGTTTTTATATCAAGTTTCTTTGCACCTAATTGAGTTGTCTACTAGATGTAACTAGAAAAGTAACATGTAGAAACTTGAAATTAAACGACAATTGTAAAATATTAAGGTTGAAAAGGAATTGAACCCGGTGTACTGTCTACAACGTCGCACTTATAATTGTCTGTGTCTAGGTACCTTAACTACATGTTTAAAATTTTTCAAGAAGTTGGCGATCTTTGTAATAGTTGCAAAGATTTGAAGAAGTTTTGACATGATGTAGAGAAAGATGTAAATTGAACAAGAAAGAGATTCAGTATAAATCCTGGGTGTACCCTAAATCTAGTTCTTGCAACTCTTCTTTTATTCTACTATGTACCTAAACTAGAACGAGGTTTTCTCTTTGTTCCTGGTTCACATCTTCTTCTGTTATTCTGCTAATTCGGATATAATTACACGTCCAAAGGTTATAACTATGTCTATTACGAAAATTCTTAGTAAGTGCACGTGCCTTGAGCAAAGTTGCAAGAATGATTCAATTGGTTTATGTTGGCATCTCGCTCCTGAAATGAAAAAAGAAAGTTGCTGAAAATATCATTTGGATTTCAGTAAATCCAAAACTTAATTCAGTAGACGAAAGATTGAAAAACAAGAATTCTTATTATTTCTGTCACAATTTCACCTGTTCCGGGAATGATTGGTCTACATGAAAAACTGATTGAATATAACAGAATAATATTGTATATGTTTTAACAAAGATTCATTTAAAAACGCCAATTATCGTCCAAGGACGTTTGCGCTTTTACTTCTGCATTACCGTTATTGACATGTTTGTTGGCTCTATCACAGGCACTGGATTTACAGTTGAAGACCACATCGAATTTGCATCAAAGTTGTTATTTCCTTTTATTAAGCTTTGCACATATTCTCGATAAGGTTTGATGATAAATAATGTGCAGGAAGCACTGAATAACCCATGAACAGCAACGAATAGCATTGAGAAGTTGTTGAGAGCTGGAAATAGTCGTTTTGATGAGATTAATCTGAAAGAGAAGAACAGCTACCTTGATTATAATAGTCGTTTCTATCTGCCCATAATGAGTAGACAATGGGACAAACTAGGACTGTCCAGGGGATCATCATCTGGAAAAAAAGAGCTTTAAAAAAATTTCAAATAATGGGTTGTCTATTTATACCTGCATCAAAACATATTTAAAAAACTTTTTCTGTAGTGCTTTTGTAGATTCTGATACATTTGCATTTTTGACATAGTTCAGACGGTAGACAGTGTGTCCGGCAAAGAAAAATGATTGAGAAATGACTATGAACAATCCAAAAGAGATAGTAATGAACGGTAACAACTCTTTTCCTTTTATCAAGACAATCGTATTCTTCTCATAAAAATCAATAGTTGGGCAAGAAATTCTCTGCAAACTCATAGAATTTATAGTAAAGCTCTATTATAAATAACCTGTAAAACTGCTTTCCTCAACTCCAATTGATCATCATGAGAAGGTAGATAGAATGGTAAAGTGTACGTCAAACCTAATAAATAATTCAAAATAAAATATAAAATTCTTGTTCTCTTTTTCAATATTTTCAGATTGATCATTGGAAGTTGACTGTGGCGGTTTTCGAGCAGCATCATGAAGTTTATACCCATCACTATAAAAACTCTATATTGAACAAAATATTTTTTAAACCCTTACTTATAATGGAGACCTGTCCTAAATATCCTTGCCATTTTGATGGAACCCCAAGGGCTCCGAATACTCCCATTGGAAGACCAGCAGCACTTGGAAAGAATAGTAAAGGAGCAGAGTATACTGTATAACACAAATCAAAGTTGATACTCCAACAATGAGCAATTAGCATTGGAATTTTCATGTTTTTCATTTTGTTTGGAGTTACTCGAATAATTACGTAGAATGTGAATATAGACAACGGGATGGTGAAAAGAGCTGTGAAGTGATACGAAGTTAGGAGAAATTCTCCAGTGTCAAAATACGAGTGATTTTGACGACACGAAGATTCCACATAGTCGGGCCAGTATGGTGTCATTTAATTGACTGTAAAAAGGACAACTAATGAAGACGAGCTAAGTTAAGACTGCATTAAAAAGTCTATGAAACGATAGATCATATGGCAACAAATGGATAATGTGATCTAGCTTACATATTTTGTAGGTTGGTAAAATGCTCAAACATCTTCTCAGTCTTTTTACGTCAGCCCAACTAAATCTCGGGATATCAGAAGTATAAGGAAGTAAGTAGTGAACAAATAGTAATTTTTTATCGAATACCGGAGGATCTACAACGTGCTCGAGTAGGAAGATGGATATTTTTCGCTACTGGAAGCTTGTTGCCGAATAGTTGGTTTAGGATAAAACCACAAAACGGTGCTCTGCGAGATACGTTAGTCAACATTTTCTGATAACCCTAATTCTGAAATGGAAGTGAGAGAAAGTCGTTCAACGCGCATTTTCGTTGCGCCAACCTGATAGTATAAGCTCTTTACAACAAGTCTCTTCGAAATAGAGAGTAATGAGATTTTATAAGACTCTAATCCTACTTTTGAGTGAGTTATTTTGTAGAGTCTGGATAAAAGTGACTTCTTAAAGAAAGTGATCAGTGTCACCTTTGAAGTATGACAGTTTTAGTCATTGATCTTGGGATGCTTTGAATTTGTCGCCTCCATTTGAGTTCACAACTGTACCACGGCTTTTGAGATTGCTGTGAAAGCTGTATGAGTACAGTATGACTAATCTTATGACTAGGAACTATCAAAAATACGAATAATAGAAGGCAAAAAATGAATGAAGTTTCGATTTTTATAGCCCTTCGATTTTCTCTTCCGCTCTCCGGTTTCCGTTTGGGCCCGAACTGAGCCCTTTTATGTATGCTCAATTGTGGCACCAAAATAACACTCCAATTAGTATAAAGTTTGGGCAAACGCTCAAAATTAGTTTTGATGTTACGTTTTGAATTTACATAGGCAGGGCTAACTTGAACTAACTTGCTCTAACTAGATTATAGTATTAGTTTATATGTACATTGAAAATAGAAATATTATTGAATTTGAAAACTCATAAAAGTTCAATTTTTTTCGCGAATGTTGAGTTTGCTTCTATTACCCAAAATTTAATTTAACTATAACTATGTCTATTACGTACTCTCTCATTATTTACACGTGTATTGAGCAAAGTAGCAAGAATGATTCGTTTATATTGGCCAACATTTAGCACAAACCAAAAATTGAGCCGAAGGTTAGAAAAAAGGTACTACTGTTCTTATTTCTTTTCCGCATGCTCTCGGATTGACTAGTTTAAATCAAACCTAATATAAAATCATGCTTATTATACACTTTGGCAAAAGTTTAATTAGAAGTTTCCACTGCGGCGATAGCTCTGTGATGAGTGGATCTTCGTCTATCCCCCAGATAACTTGCAGTTGCCATTGATGTTCTATCCTGTTCTCCTTCTTTCTTTCCAACTATTATATGTTTTATGAGGTCTCGATAAGGTTGGTAGATCAAAAGGGTGCACGTTGTGGAAAATATTCCGTGGAAAGCCATCAGAAGCATCGCGTTGTTATTGTAAGCTGAAATGAGAGAAATAAGGTGCGCGAGGAAGAGACACAGAAAAGCTACCTTGATTATAATAATTGTTCCGATCGGCGTATAATGAATACAAAATAGGCCCAGAAATCGCTATCAATGGAATTGCAATCTGGACCGAAACATAAATCAAAAGTTTCCTTTGTAAAGATTTCGCAGTGTCAGAAATATTCGGACTGCTAACCAGAACCAGATGCCAAACAGTGTGTAGCAAGAAGAAAAAAGTTTGGAAAATTACCAGTCCCAGAGTTAAAGAAATTGAAATAAATGCGCTGATTTCACCTCCTTTTAGAAGAACATAAGTTTTTGGGTCGAAAAATTCAATAGCGGGGCAGGGAATTCTCTGAAAATCGAAAATGAAACAGACTTTCCAACCATCCAGACATACCTTAAGAACAAACTTTCTCAACTCAATCTGATCTGTATCCTCCAAATAGAAGGGCAGTACGCCCACGATTGCAATAATGTAGTTCAACCCGTAATATACTTGGCGAACCCTTTTCGTCTTGATTTTGAACTTTATCGTTGGAATTTGACTTTGCCGGTTTTCATATAACATAACAAAACAGATTCCCATCACTGAAATATTATGAAGTTTTTATCCCCGCCAAATCAGTCCAGTGGAGCGAACTTACTTGCAATCGATACCTGGCCCCAATATGCTTGCCATTTCACTGGTATCCCCAATGATCCAAAAATTCCCAATGGTGTTCCAGAAGCACTCGGAAAAAAGAGCATTGGAGCAGAGGTTACAGTAAGCATCAAGTCTAGATTTGTGCTCCAAGCATGAGCAATCAGCAGTGGTGTCTTCATATTTTTCATTCTTGGGGGGGTAACTCTCAGAATGGCATAAAAAGTGAATAATGATAATGTAACGGAGGCCAGAGCTGTGCAATGATAAGCATTCCGGAGATAATCAGTTGTGGAGAAAAACGAATAGTTTTGACGGCAATTTGATTCCACGTAATCTGGCCAAGTAATGTTTGACATTTTCTGGAAAATAATAGAAATTGAGGTTAGTTCTGAGAATTGTAAAAGAAGAAAATGTGGTATTTGGTGAATCAATATTTTGCTTCAACTTCTGCTGAATTAAATTCAATAGAGCTGACATGCTCTAAACTATAATTATCTAACAAGCTCAATCAATAGTTCATAGAAACGAAACAAGAAATTCCATAAGCAATTTAAATTATTGAATTCATATATAAAAAATTTTGGTCCAGATCAATATTTGGAAAAAGAACAACTTGAAAGTTTCTTTTTTCTCTAAGTTTCTATAATATAAAGGCAGAAAACTCAATGAAATTAGAATGTAAAAAAATATATAATCAAATTTGTTCAGCGAAGTGGTTTTTTTTGCTAGCATTCTAGCTCGTACTTGTGTGGACTAGCTCCTTATTCAATTGATTACTTGCTATCAGAAAATGAAAGAGAGAAGTTTTTAAAAAGAGCAAATGAAGGTTAGTTTCTCAAGTCTATCGACAAGTGCTCATTATGTTTCCACATTTACTCATAATCGCAGATTCTAGACAGAAGGGGTACAGGAAGTGCTTCTTCAAACTTTGACTTCAAACTAGATGAGATTAACACGTTGCAGGTGTATTATTCTAAGCAGTTTTCAGAATCAAAACAAAACTTTATTCTCATATGAAACACATTTTTTAACAACAAATTATTTATTTACATGAACCCGAGAAAACCCATAGAAATCAAAAGGGAAGTTATGAACGGAATAGATCCAGAAGATTGAGTGGTGGTTTGCACATGCATAGAAGTTGTTTGAATCCCTGGCAGTGGAGTTGTTCCAGTGTTATTGCTTTCTGAATAAGGGAATTTTAAGCTCCTGAAGCCTCCGGAATTTACAAAAAAAAACTCACGATAAACATAATACTGCACGTAATATATTCCATTCATCCCATCTGTAGATGAAATTTGAATATTTTCTCCAATAACTGGAACAGTCCATGGAGTGACGAAAGAGCCTGGTGGGACCGCAAATTCGTACTTTGAAGCACCATCATATGCTCCAACTGTCACATTTCCATGGGTTGGAAAGAATCCAACAATCTAAAAAAAATTGGTTTTAACTTGTCTCAAACAGTCTGAAATTGTACATTTGCTCCAGTAAATCCCGTGTATTTCGTGTCTCGTTTTGTGTGAACTGTTACTCTGCCGTCTACTTTTCCAAGTTGTTTCATGTAGAATCCAGTTGTGGTGTAGGCAGATGTAGTTGTTTCATTGACAGAGTCTGAAAACACTAAACTCAACTGACATGTATTACTTCCCAAGTGTTACCCAGGGATTCCAACGAGACTATGTGCAAAAGTTAGGCCCCTAGATGTAAGAACTTTCTCAAAATATTTTCTTTTAATGTATTGTAGTTTTCGAGTTTTCATGATTTTTCTAGTTTTACGAAATTTTTCGGTTTTTCGACCGTATCTCAGTCAATTTTTGAGATTTCTGAACTGTTAAAAAACGAAATTGTAGACACAAATGTGATACAACTTTTTGCTTCAAGCATCTTTATAATAGGCTTACAACTAAAGAGCCAAAAAATGCTCCAAAGAGCAACCCAAAAAACCGACTTCCACAACTTTTTTTCTAATGTTGCTCAAAAAATTCAGCGTCTAAAATAAGGTAGAGTCACAAATTTTAACAGTTTTTTACTGCAGAACTTTTGAGAAAATCTAAAATTTGTGCAAAAAAGCCACTATTTGTGTGGGTCTTGAGGGCTTTAGAGCCATTTATGGTCTTACCAATGGGTTTATTTGTCTTATTTTATCTGTAATAAGGTTTATTTAACATATTCTATCATTTCCAATCAAAAAAATCAAGTTTGAAAATATTGAAATTTTGGGCCTCAATTTTTTTGTAAAATTTTGAAAATTTTGAAAATTTTCAAACTTGATTTTTTTGATTGGAAATGATAGAATATGTTAAATAAACCTTATTACAGATAAAATAAGACAAATAAACCCATTGGTAAGACCATAAATGGCTCTAAAGCCTTCAAGACCCACACAAATAGTGGCTTTTTTGCACAAATTTTAGATTTTCTCAAAAGTTCTGCAGTAAAAAACTGTTAAAATTTGTGACTCTACCTTATTTTAGACGCTGAATTTTTTGAGCAACACTAGAAAAAAAGTTGTGGAAGTCGGTTTTTTGGGTTGCTCTTTGGAGCATTTTTTGGCTCTTTAGTTGTAAGCCTATTATAAAGATGCTTGAAGCAAAAAGTTGTATCACATTTGTGTCTACAATTTCGTTTTTTAACAGTTCAGAAATCTCAAAAATTGACTGAGATACGGTCGAAAAACCGAAAAATTTCGTAAAACTAGAAAAATCATGAAAACTCGAAAACTACAATACATTAAAAGAAAATATTTTGAGAAAGTTCTTACATCTAGGGGCCTAACTTTTGCACATAGTCTCGTTGGAATCCCTGGGTAACACTTGGGAAGTATTACATGTGAGAACTATCTGAGCAACTCACATGCTCCTGGCTCAATTTTGAAGCTGGGTCCTCCTTTGTAAGTCCTCACATGAAACGCCGTCATGACCAACGAAAAAGTTTCAACAGTTGGGAAAAATCCGTCAAAGTAATAGCTTGGGGAGCCGAGATAAACAGGATTTGAGAACATTTGACTGTTTGGTGGTATATTACCATCACCTGGGATTCCGGCATAAATAAATGCAGATGATGAATTGTCTTGTTCCCATTGGCTGATAATTGAAGAATAATAAGGGAAGGCGTCTCTCTGAGTGTTAAGGAATAGAGTAATTGAGTAGTCAATTGCTCCAAATTTATGGAAGTTGACAGTTTGAGGAACGGATATGTCGATGACGTGAAAGAAAGCTGAAAAAAAGAAATCTCATCGTGACACCAGTTGAAATACAATATAACAGATCAGTGGGTTTTAGGCACTTAACAAAATAATTTAACTGAACCGATACTTTAACGTTTCAATGCTAGGAAACTCAGAAAGTAACTCACCATTTTCAAATTGTTTCGAACTACTCAAATAAATAACACCTCCAAGAGTTCGCAATGTTTCAGTGCTAACAGAAGTTGTCAAATAAGCTGAAGTAGAGATTGGAAACGCTTCAAGCTCCCCAGAATCCGTCTCTTTCTTCAGCACTCGCAATAGGTTTAGCCTGAAAGGAAGTTTTCAAATTATTACATATTTCAAAACAAAAAAAAACTTACGAAGCATTTCTCCCATCTTCTCTGACTATAAAGATATTCGACAAAATATTAGGAGAATCTGAATGTGCTGACACATAAATTCCAAAAGGGCCATCGGATTTCAACGGATTCTTGACATTATTTCCTTCGAAAGTGCTAAGACTAATCAATTGTTGAGCACAGGAAAATGAAATTAAAGAAAAGAGAATAAAAATCTTCATTTTAGAGGGGGCAGGCTGTCTCTAAACAGAAAAAAGGGCAGTCCTTTTATACAAATAATACAAGCCAGTTAGTTTGATGGGTGTGTCTGCGTAATAGAAAGATAAGGACATGACAAAAAATGGTTACTCAAAAAGTGTGACATTGTGATGATTCCGAGAACCCAATAGAGAGAGAGAGAGAGCAGTAAATTTTGTAGAGGATTAGCTGTCTCGATAGAGGGAAATGCAGAGAAGCGAGAGTGTTTGACTGCCTGCGCTCTCTTGCTCTGATGGAAGGGAAGGTAATCAAGAGGGCGCAGACAAGCAGACACTCTCGTTTCTCTCGTCTAAACTGTTTATTTACTTTTCGCTTTGTTTCGGATACTTGTTTTAGAAGAACGTTTTTTTTTGTTTTCACAAAGTGTTTCGATAATTAAAGTAAAGCAAAATAACATTTATTCATGAAAGCACCAGTTGGAAATACAACAAAAATATGCAAAAACATTCTACAAGAACCCAACGAGACCAATAGAAATCATAAGAGAAACAAGAAATTGAATAGTTCCGGAAGACTTTGTAGTGGTCTCAATATGTCCAGGGTTTGAAGTTTGGCCACCTGGATTCGAGGTTTGGCCTCCTGGTTTAGAAGTGGTTCCAGTTCCGACTGCGCCTTCTGGAACAAAAACCTTCATTTTTTGGATTACTGTAACTATACAACTTACGGACTACAAGATACTGAACGAAATACTGTCCATCGTCTCCACCATTAGACGAAATTTGAATATTTTCTCCGATCCATGGAGTAGTCCATGGAGAGAAGAATGGATTTGCGACTGATGGCTCCACATATTGATTTGCGCCATCATAGACTCCAACGGTGACTTGTTTTAAAAATGGTAGGCTTCCAAGCATCTAAAATTACAAGCTTCAAAATTATATTTTATGGCTTAAAGGGGGACTCCGAGTTAAAAATGACTTTGCTTCAAAATGATCCTTATGGATGGGAAAATACATCCCCAAAATATTAGCGTTCAAAACTTCCTAGAAAATTTTCTATGCCTGTTTGAAGTCAGTTGAAAAACATTTTTTGTACTCCACGTGGACAAGACTGATACGTGAATCTATCGGAAAACGCGATATTACTGAGCTTTGAATGGAAGAGCGAATGAGCATTTTTGTGATACAATTTCTTCTAAAGAGCACGCATGTACTGCTGAAACTCTGGAAACGCGCAACACGTTTAACAGATTCTCTAAAATTTCGTGTAGTCCCGGTGAAGTTCACGTGGAGTACAAAAAATGTTTTTCAACTGACTTCAAACAGGCATAAAAAATTTTCTAGGAAGTTTTGAACGCTAATATTTTGGGGATGTATTTTCCCATTCATAAGGATCATTTTGAAGCAAAGTCATTTTTAACTCGGAGTCCCCCTTTAAGCTCACATTAGCTCCAGTTCTTCCAGAATATTTGGTATCTCTTTTCAGATGAACTTTGATATCTCTGTCTGTTTGTCCCTTAGCTTTCATGTAGAAACCGGTGGTGGTGTACGCAGATGTAGTCGATCCATCGATAGACCCTAAGAATTATGATGATAAAGATGAGTTTCTTAAAACTTAGAGCTTACAAGATCCTCGTTCAATTCTGAATCCAGCCATTCCTTTGCTTGTTTTCATGTAGAATGCATTGAGGGAGATTGTGAACTTCTCAACATTTTCAAAGAATGGACTTCCATAATCGCTGACCATAGGATTTGAAAAAATTTGATAATTTTTCGTTTCTAAATTATCTGTGGGAACTCCTGCATAGATGTAGACTTGAGTATTGGCATCTTGTTTCCAGTTGCTAATAACTGAGGATTGGCTGACACCTCGATCAGTATTCAGGATGACGATAGTCATATCGTTTACAGTGGATTGTGGGAACATGATAGATGCGGAGAGATCGTAAACACGGAAGTTCTCTGGAAAATGTATTATTTCGGTTGGGAAGTTTGATATTTCGAGATTTGGTCTCCATTTTGTCTGTAAGCTAGCTGCAGCCCATGAAATTAACCGATTAAGGACTAATAATGAAACGGACTAAGAGTTCTAAAAAAGGGCTTGAGCATGGAAAAATTTTGATATCAGAGTAGGTCCTTTCTGTAAGGAACATTCAAAATAACCACTGTTAATTAGAAGTTTTTGACAAACTAACTATTATTGATTTGAGCAGTCGTTCCCAAGAAAATAACACCATTTAGCCTTCCCAAATCATTTGTAGACAGAGTTGTTGTCAAGTAGGCGGAGTCTTGGATCAAGTATGTGTACAGTAATCCAGAGGCATCTTTGTTCTTTTTCAAGTCGTAGAGTCTGAAGAAAAGATGTTTTGACTCAATAAAGTAAAGTTTTGAAACAACAACTTACGACTTTTGTGTCCCATCTGGAGTGACCACAAAAATCTGTTGAAGAGCACTTGTGGCATCAGAATATGCAGAAACAAAGATTCCATATGGAGCAGTTGCAGTCAAAGGATTATTCACATTTCCACCCTTGAAAGAGTTCAATGGCAACAATTGTGAAGCAACAGACCCCGCTAAACACAATGAAAATAAAGCCAAAAACTTCATTTCTGAACTGAAACTGGTTATCAGACTCAGAATTCTTTGGCTCAAACTGTCTTTTATATAACCGATACCAGTGCAAATGATCAGTTTTTGTGGGTGGGAGGGGAGGGTGTGTCGAAGAAAGATAAGCTGAAAATTAACAGATAAGGGAATGGGGAAATGGCAAGAAATGATTCGCCGAAATGTGTCATTATGCTCTATAATCAGTTTAATGATGGCGGTAAGTACTATTTGTAGCAAAAGGAGCAATCGTTAAGCGTAGTTCTGATTATAGTTAAAACAAAGTTCTCTGTCAAAAAAAAAACGTTATTTGATTCGGGTGATCTTGCCATCATTTTTATTTGATTGTCTATGACTGCTTGACATTTTGGTCGAGTTGTGAAATGCATTTGAAGTCTTTTTATCCTGTCATAATTCCAGAAAAATGTGGGTTCTTACTGGAAATCTTTCCTTCAACTGAACTATATTTTTTTTCTTCTGGCAAGAAGTTACGACGTTTTGAGCATCTTCAGTAAGTTTATAGATGACGTGGAGAATCAATCCAAAAAATTTAATTTGGAAGATCGACAAATGAGTCATCAAACTAGTTTATTAACGACAACAATTAACAGTTACATTTCAATGAGAATGTCAATTTTGAAGCTCTTAGATTTAATAATTTTGAGACACAATCCTTAAATTGCTCCCAGAAATACAATAAAAAAGTTTTGACCAGTTTCCTTTGTAAGGTCAACCTTTGCCAAACAAACACAAAAGTTGCTACATTCGTGCCTTCTTCTCAAACCCATACCATTTGCACGTGATCTCTACAACAAATTTCGAAACCAAAACGTGCCCGATAACACTTTTTTTTTTGGAAATTTCCGCGTCATGTAGATTTTTGAACTCTTCTAACACCTTCTCTTATCAGTTTCAGGAAGAGACAGTCCTTGTTGTATAACATGCCATAAAATTGAACTCAAATGAAACTTTTTGGGTATTAGAGAAAGAAAATTTCATGGAAAATGTTGAGAAATTCTTGGAAAAAGTTAGGGGAAGTTGATTTTTTGATCGAAGTCTTATATTAAAATGTGCCTTGTGCTTGTGTCGAGATTAGTCTGAAGATAATTTCACAGATGTCGAAGAAATAATTTATCTCGATTACAGCTCAAAAAATCGATCAAGTATCAAGTTCCTTGGGCTGATACAACCACTGGCTTCACAAAACTGTGTCTTCCAATACAAAATACTTTGAGAAGCATTGATCTGTAAGTCGGGTTTCTCCAAAGAAACTTCAGCATAGCTGGTATAGGAGCACTGACAAAAATTAAGAAGCAGATGGTTACAAAAACTGAAAAAATCAAACAGGATAACGGTAGGAACTGAAAATAACATACAAGAAACATCGGCTTCTTCTAAAACAAAGAATTGGATAAACCAACAAGCCGGGAGGATCGCGAAAAATGGGAATATTGTGGCACCCTGTAGAAATGGATACTGTAGGGTAACTGTAGAAAAACTTACATGACTAACAATTTCATCGATAAACTCTTTATGCTTATTATATTCATCTTTACTCAATTCACTCTTCCTCCTCTCTAATTCAAATAATACCAAAACATAACAAATGCATATTGAAAGTATGATAATCCCAACAGAACAAAGATTTACAGCAGAAAATGAAATGTATAATTTATTTGACATCATCATCCAAATAAATGAATAACGAAGAAGAAATTGATGATGTGGAAAGTTATTGATAATGAATACTTCAAGCTCCGCCCGAGATGAATATGTAAAGTAAAAGATGATCCAATGAAGCCCATGATTGAAAGATATAAATATCAGAATCAAAACTAACTGGTAGAATGGGCGGAGTTTGAAAATGGATTCTGGTCTAGCCACAGAGCCAATTTTCAGGAAAAGAATGATGGCTAGGAGCTCGCCTTGCAAACTAAAAAGTATGAAAAATATGGCCTGAAAGTCAAGGTAACTTCAGAAAGAATATAGAGTTTAATAGTAAATTCTTACGATGTAAAAAACTTTCATGGCATCCGATGCTTCCTTTAACCATCCAATACAATACATTCCGGGAACTGGTATTAATATTACTATATTCAATACAGTACCCACATAGAATTGAGATACAAATAAAACAAAATGATAGGAAAGATGAATAAATTTTGATTTCCCCGCAACGTTTGCTCTAATGACGATATAGGTCCCAAAGATGTTGGTGATGATTGAAGTTAAAGAAATGATATTGGTGGAAATTAACTGAAATTGATCGGCAGCCAAGTTCCTTGTGGATGACATTTAAACCGACGACTGATGAAAAACGGTGTTTGTTGAAAAAAATTGATCAAAGTTTTATGGGGACAGGTGGAAAGTAACCGTTTCAGCTTGTCGAATTTTCAGAGTATCAACCCCTGCCCTCATTGATCATTAACTCGTACTATGAAAAATTCGAGGACTCTTCGTTTGGAAAAAGTTTTATTACACAAAATGTACAATTTATGAAGAACATTTAAAATACATCTAATCAAGGTGTACCCGTGAGCTGCTTGGAGTTTGTCGTCTTCACCGGTGTCTTCTTTTTGACTGGAATATGAAACTCTTTGATCAGAAACGATCGATAGGCAGGGTTTCTCATAAGAAACGATATCATTGATGGAATAGGGGCAGAGATGAAGAATGCAAAGGATATTGTGGTGAGAACTGGAAAATGTTAATGATCAATGAGGGCAGGGTGCAGAGAAACGAGAGTGTCCGATCGTCTGCGCTTCTTTCTAAGCAACAAACTAACCTGAAACATCAAGACTGTCGTCTAGAAAGAACTTGATAAAAATGATCAGAGGAACAAGAACATAAAACGGCAAGCTTATCATCATCTGAAATTGGGTTATCTATATTCTTTCCCAATTCATCTCCACTCACATGCCCAACAAACTCCATCGCAACTTTCTTGTGATATTTATTTGATGCTTGACTCATGACATTGACCTGTTGGTCCAACTCGAAAAGAAGTACTATATAAGAAATCATAGTGACCATGAAAATTAGTCCGATGCAAACAAAAATGCTGGTTATTAGTCCCACAAAATGTCGATTTGTGGTTAGCATCCAAAGAAAGCGGTAGCGGAGAAGGAAAACCATATTGGGATAGGTTTTATCGAGGAATGAAGAGACTTGAGAAGGATCAGAATAAGAAGCGACAAGTACGAAAAGTTGGGAGAATACAGTGCCACCAAGTAGGCCGATGAGAAATAGTTTTTGTTTGATTTCAGAGACCTGAAAGTGCGAGGCGATTAAAAATATTATGACATGTTATTGTTTCATAATTTTTCAATTTCTTGTCCCAAATTTTCAAAGCTAAGTTTGGCTTTTATTTCCCAAACTATTCCTTTCGAACTCACTCTAAACGGAGAATCTGCCCTTGCTATTGTCATCGATTTCATAAACATCAAAACAGCAATCATTGCTCCTTGAACTGAAAACAATACGTCGAATAACGCCTGAAATCATCTGATGAGTATTTACTTCTATTGGCTTTCTTGGGAACTCACAAAAGACAAAAGTGCAGAAAACCCTGACAAATTTTTGAGTATCCCTATACAATAAACACCAGGCAGCGGAAATAAGAAGACCACATTCAAAATTGACCCAGCATAAACTTGAGATAAATAAAGGACCACTTGATACATCAATTGAACGTATGCAAAATTTCTGGATTCTCTTGATTTTTGAACAATGATAACATAAAACCCAATGAAGTTAATTATGGTGGAAACAATTGAAATAGAGTTACAAAGCCAGAATTGAAGATCATCAGCAAACAGATAACGGGTGGAGTTCATAGGTGGTACATTATGAAGCAATTTATGAAGAAAATATGGGAAATAATATTTGAGATTTGAGAAAATCGGAAAATGTCAAATGAGTTACGTAGATCGGGGAGCAGGCAACAGGTGATAACAGTGGTGTTTAAAGAGGGTGAGAGATTGAAGGCGTTAACGTTATTCATCAGAAAAAATATTGAGGGAGTTCTGCTCTAATTGTTAATGATAGACTGTAGACCCCACATGTATGTCCTCTTTGCATCTCTTGACTGTACTCAGAAGCACTGAACAATTCAGACTTTGACCGTTAATTTGATGTAGTAATTATATAATTTTTGAACTCTCAAATGTGAATCTGAAAAAAAAAAACACTTGGCGTTCTCTGACTGCCTTTATGAAACTGTCTCCTGAACTTTTGTCAGCATTCTGCCGTCATTTTTTTCTCAGTACTATTCTTATGTGCTTAGCTGACTCAAACCCTTATCAAAACATTTCTTTTTATCTGTAACCTCCGCCTTCTCTGTCTATTCTTTTCAGTTCTAAACATTTTTTTCTATTGCAAAATGATATTTTTTGTCCTAGTTATTTCAAGTTTTCTCCAATGTTTTTATTCACAACAAATAATCCCTTTGAGTACTTTCAAGGGAGGTAGTGTAGATAATAAGATTACTGCAACGCCCCCGTTCTCTTTATATGTTTCTGCACAAATGGATACAAGTATTGTTTTGAATCAGATTTTCTTGAAAATTGATAATAATCAAACTGTAACGTAAGTAATAGACCCAAGAAGTTTTAAGAAGAAAAAAAGAAAAAGTTTCAGACTTGATTCAGTGAAAAAATCCAGAGCAACCGACTCAACCAACCTTTTGGTTCCTGTAAAAATTCAGTCGACTGCTGCTATTTTCTCAAGTTTGTCTGATAATCAGATGGCTGCTCTAGAGGGATTTTTGTATATTACCACTTCTAAACAATCCAATGGTGAGTCTCATATCTTTTAATTGCACAAAAGTATAAGAAAAGTTGAGTTGTCATCGTAGTTCTCAAATCAAACTACATGTAAACTTTTATACCGTAAAACCTCTATTATAGTGGCATGAAAAAAAAAACAGTATAACCGTTTTCTGGAATAAAACCGCAGGGACGTAATGCTCATTAGCCATAGCTTCCAAAAAACTTAACTTTTTTCCAGACTACAACTTCAAAGTGTTCGATGTGGACAAAGTTGAAATGATTCGGACTTCCTTCCTCATATGCGATCCCTGCACTATGGTTTTTCTCAATACCCAAGGCAAAACTACACCTGTCCAGAGTGCCACTATCAACACATGGCGTCAATCGGATGATTCGACTGTGAAAATGTATAGAGGCTTCCCAACTGATGATGATGAGGATGACAGCACTCAAATCTTTTCGAATCCTATTCAGACTATTAGTAATAATTGGTTGTGAGTTGGTCTAAATTTTTCGAAATCATTCAAATATTTTAATATTTTTAGAAGAATCCCCACAGTGGAAAGGTTCTCGGTCAGTCTTGGATCATTCTATTTCAAGGCCACCAAAGACTTTTATTTTGGACTATCGCCATATTTTCTTGACCTGGATTCTTATGTAACCACAGGATACCATACCACCGGACTATATATGAAGTCCATACCTCAAGTAGCCAAAAATATCACAATATTCTGTGTGAGAGACAGTAGATTTAATGAGACAACTGGTGCCAATATAATTGGATCTTTGCCAAATCCCGATGGAAAAGTGATCGTCGGGGAGAATGATGTAATTTTGAGTGAGAGTATCACAGTAGCACCGGCTCATAAAATCAATGGATGGACTATTAATCATATTGGCCAGAATATTACAATTTCATCCAGATATGCCGGAGATGGAGAGTATTTTGTGCAGTATATTGTTTTACAAGATCAAATGATTTCTTCAACTTTTGCTCCCACGGAGAAGGGATCAATGACCACAAAATCAATGGAAACAACTACACAGGGAACGAGTCGGACGGGTGCGATGGGCGGAGTTATTATTTTGACAATTTTGTCGTGGATTATGTAAATATTTTGATTACATGAACTTATTTTAATAAATATGGTTTGAATTCTGTAGTTTTTTTTTCTGAAAATATTCAAAGTTCGTATAAAGAAAGAAAATGGTGAAAGAATCATTTTCTTTTCACAAAGTAACTTGACTTGTAATGGATCATTTCATAATGCAGCATCCATGATAAAATGTCAAAAATATTCAGTGTCCTTATAAATGTTCACTGAACAAATATGGAAACGAAAACTGAAAACTTTTTTCTTATCGCTTCGTACATGCTTTTTTGACTATTTTGTCAAAACAATTATCAAGTATTCAACTTTTTATGTACATATAAATAATTTCATACACATAATTTCATATCAACAATCACAAGTACAACGAGAACAACATGGTAATCATTATTCCAAACAAAAAATTTACTTTATTCCCATCCTTTGTAGTTGTCTGAATCGTACTTGTTGGTACACCGCCCGGGGCATAAGTTGACGAAATTTCCTGGTCTTGATATACATAATACTGCACAAAGAACTCCCCATTCTCTGAATTCACTGAGGAGATTGTAATGTTTTGACCGATTGTATTCACATTCCAACTAAGAATTTGATTAGCCGGTGTCACGTCAATCCCATAATGATTTGCACCATCGTTTACATTAAGATTGATCTTTCCAATTTGATTTAGGAAAGATCCAACAACATTCCAACCAGTTGTTCCGTTGAAACGGGTGTCTCTCGCACAGAGAATTGCAACCTTTTTGGGTGAAGTACTTCGATCTTTCATATAGAATCCAGTGGTACGGTATGAAGTCGTTGTGTAGATGTCATGATTGTCAAAGTAGTACGGGTTAATGACAAAGTTTAAGACGCCGGATGTTTTGAGGTAGAAAGCTGGAAGGCTCACAGAGAATTTCTCGAAGACGGGGAGGAATCTGAAAATGAGGTTGATATGGAAGAAGCTGAACAATTGAGTAACGGAAAATTCAGAGAAAAATTTTCATTATCCCGTCCGAATCAATTCGAAAACTTACAGCGGGGCACCTTTCGCAACTTGGATAGGATTCGATAAAATTTGAGTGCTATCCTGTTCCAGATCATCTTTCGGAATTCCTTTATACATCTTCACAACACCTGTCGAATCTTGTTGCCAACCACTTATCGTTGAACTGTACCACGGAACCATATTTTGATTTGAATTGAGAAAAACCAACGTGCCATTGTTCAATGAGATTGTTATGGTTTTGACAACTGCCGATTGATCTACACTGTACACTTGGAAGTTTTCAACTGGAAGAGGTGGATTGTATGATAGAGAGATACGCAGAGAAAAATGAAATCTTACCATTGGATTGTTTTGCAGTAGTAATATAGAGGAATCCTGCTAGAGAAGCCATTTGAGTATCAGACAAACTCGATGAAATATAAGCAGTGGATTGGATTAACATTGGTTTAAGAAGATTGGATGAAGAGGACACTTTTGAAAGTTTTAGATCTTCAAGACTGAAATTAAATAAATAATTTTTCTATAAAATCTTCAGAAAATCTACTGCCTACTTTTTCATTTGATTATTATCAGTTTTGACCCAAATCTGACTTAGCACAGAACTTGCATCCATATGAGCAGAGACATATAATGAGTATGGAGGTGGCATGTAAATCTGATTATCCACATTTCCTCCTTTGAATGAATTCAATTGGATAATCGTTTGTGAAAAGGAATATTGAAATAAAGTTGTAAGCAAAAGTGGTAATAGAAACATGTTGCGTGTGAAATGGCAAAAAAAGAGTCAAGAAGTGATTGGTTGTGGTGGGAATAAAAAGTGATTGATAAGGAAATGGAGACTGGCAGATAAGAAAGTCTGAATCATTGAAGTCTAGTAAATACTTGGAAAATGATGTCAAATTATTAAGGAGGGCAAATTGAAAAAAAATAATTATTCGTCTCTTTATTAGTCACTCATATGGGAAGTTATATATAGGAAAGCGTCAATGTAGCCTGTAATGGCTCCCAAAAAGAAAACCATTGTTGACTTTTTTGACACAAATAGTGAGTCTGAAAATGTATTCAGCATCTGAATGGAAAAGATACATATTCGGACACAACAAAAGCTCTCTGCGTATCCTTGTTCTTAACACTCTATATTTCATCATCACCGGGGTGATAGTCAGTATAAATGTGAAAACTGTATGCCGAACTTTTGTATTGAACTAAACTCTAGGACAAACATTTTTCAGTCGTACCTGACTCTTACCAATTTCATCGGTATCATAACACACCGACCGCACCCAGGAAATGCTGATGATTTGTCAACTTTGAATCTGAAGAGAACTGATAACAAAAAATCATTTCATTTTATTTTGAAAAATGAGCCATTTGTATTTCCTATTTTTTGTGCTACTATCATTATCAAGTTATGTTTCCTCTCAACAATTGATTGATCTGAAATCATTTCGAGGAGGAAATGTAAAGAATCCAATTGAGGCAAAAGCGCCGTATGATGTGTTCTTGTCAGCGACAAGTGATGATATGGATTTGTTGAGTCAAATTACTTTGGTTACTCTGGATAAGCAAAATATTACGTGAGTTTTCGACTTTGGAGCGCACTTGCTCACCTCCAAAAATCTTTCCAGATTTTATCAATTAAAACACCGAAAGCCTTTCCTCACGACAAGCCAAATTCAACCTTTCCCTGTCCAAACCTCTGCGTACATAACCACAAGTTTGACTGATAACCAAATGAAATCTCTCACTGGAATGATATTTATCAGTAGTACTAAGCAGTTGCAAGGTAACCTGCAATAAAAGGGCATCAATCAAAATGTCATTTCAGTTAACAACTTTCATGTCGTTGATGTGGACAAAGCTCAAAACTTGAACCTACCCGATGGAAATCAAACAATTTTGTTCTTGAATTCTAACATGGCCACCTCACCATTCCAATCTTCTACGATTAGTTATTGGGTTCAACCTGCCAATTCTTCTATTTACATATTCAAAGGAATCCCTACCGATGAACCAGAAGAAGACTTTTCTTTCATTTTCTCTAATCCAGTTGATACGGCAGATGGACCTGCTGTTTTTGTTCAAAATGTTGAGAAGTTCTCATTGAGTCTCGGCGCTTTTTATATCAAGAATTATGGAGAGTTGTCATTTCAGATTAATTCAGAGTATTGTAAGGTTTCTGAAAAAAGAAACACCGTCACCAGAGATTTCAGATGATGCTGATGGTTCCACAACTTCTGATGTGACCACGACAGGATTTTATATGAAAACAGTGAATCAGAAAGAGAAGGATGTTACTATTAATACAACAAGGGATCCAGCATATTCTGGGATCACAGGGAACAATGTAAGCCAAATTTTGGAAGCCAAAATCAATTCGAAATGAAGACGAAGCGTTCGTATGTGCCTCTCGTTGCGCACACTCCCTTGCTCCAAGTCAACTGAAATTAGAAAAAAGTTCGTCTGCAGTCCATAGTTAATAGAATAGACTTTTCCGAAAAATTATTTGACCGGCAGTATGTTATGTACAAATCTGAATGCTTCCAGATTGTTGGATCTATTCCCAACAACGGAACTGTCACATTTGGAGTGTATGACGAAAGTTTCTCCATGGAAAATACGTTGAGCCCACGTGACCAAATTCTAGGATTCAGCATTAAAACAATTGGACAGAAAATTCAAATCTCATCAAATCACAGTCTGGCTGGAGAGTTTTATATGCAGTATTATGTTAATCGTGAGTAACTTTCAATTTAGAATCATCTCAAATTCATTAGTATTCTAGAGGGAAAACGAAATGGAAATTATACAACTATTGAAACAACTACGAAGGACTCGACAAGTTGGTTTTCAGCGATGCACTTTGCAATTGCCTTCTTGATTTACTTGAATTTGACATAATGAATTTGCATTATTTTCTAAAACACCACCATGATTTTTATACATTTTATACATTTTATATATACATTTTTATACATAGTTCATAAAATCATTTCACCTTGATTTTTTTTATGTACAGTCGACAGACATGTACCTACTTAAAAAAACTAGATTTTTGAACAACGTTAGGGTAAGCTCACAAATTGAAGCTTTACTTTGATGTTTTTCGTGTAGTCGAAGTGACGAGGAAGTCATAATTATGTATGTCCGCGGTTGTCATGTGCTGTGCGATCTTTCGGTATTTAATAATAATACTGACTCACAAAACCTTTCATTCGACTTTTCTCATTTTACTTTATTTTCAGATTACTTTTGGCTTTGAAAAATGGTCAGCAACTTTTCGTTTCCTTACGTGGCACCACCAGAGAACTCCGCTAAGTTTAAATTAGCGATTTTCCAACTTGTTTATGGTGTCCCATCAGTTTTAATCATGCTATTTCTGTTAATATTTTTGGGATTCTCAAAACATTATTCAAACTCTTTTTATAGACTCGTCCAAATGGATTTGTTTATGGTAAATAACTCACTCTTACATACATAATCTCTGATGAGAACTTTTGAATTCCAGAATATTATTGTCTGGTTCAACACATGGGTTTCATTACGATCCACTTCTTTTCCATTCTGTTATGAATATGTGAAATTTCTGGAAGAGTGTGTTCCAGGAATATGGACATTGTCTATATTCTTGATGAACTGCTTTTTTCATATGCAGTTTTGTTCGGCAGCTGGGATGAGCGCTCATAGAGTTTCTTCGATTCTTGCTTTCAATCATTACGAGAAAGTAAGTAGAGAGAATAGGGAGACGCAGGAAGCTAGACAGTCTAGTTGTCTGCGTTTAGACTGATTTTTAATAAAACGAAATATACTTTGTAAATCAAGTACCGAACCAATCCGGTTTCAGTTCTGGTCTCGATACTACATCCTAATCTTTCTCATCTACTGTGGCTATAGTTGTCTTCCACAAATCCCTGGAGGACTTCCGAAAATGGATCTTATCAACGGAACCCTATACGAAACCTATGATCCATCTGTCACCAAAAGTTATATGATCAAAACTGTGACATTCTCCATTGTATACTTTGGCCTCCTTATCGGTCTTGGTGCGGCGATGCCCTTAGTTGCCAATGGAAAGTTTCAAAGTGCGATTGCTTTTTTAGGTTACAAGTCCGTAAAAGAAAACTTTCAGGATCCAGTACAGATACCGCTGTTTCCAAAAAACTTACTAGAATTGCTTTGACCTATGTCTTTGTTTTCTCTGGTATTATGGCATGGACAGTTGTGAATACATTTCAATCATTATTCGGGTTTTTGCCAGACTCGTTTGCACAGATTTCATATTCTATATTGAGTGTGGCTTCGGATATGGTGAGCCAGAGGGAATGGGCCTAAAGGGTAATATAGCAGCTGAGATATTGTTTACCCGTATTTATTTTTCAATTTCTGCCAGGCCGATAATCTAGAACGTGATTCATGATAATTGACTTGAATTTTGTCTGTACTACCAGCCAAATCCAAAATCGCTGACACATTATTAATCATGAATCATTCCAATTTCAGATGACTCTTGCTCTACCGTATATCCTTTTGATCTATGACTCCAATATTAAACGGGATCTTCACCATAATGATGTGGCCAGAGTTAGTATCGTTCCTGTTAGTCCATGAGAATTCTTTGGGTATATTTTCACCTCAAAATGTTTTTATGATCTTAAAACAATAAATTCATTCTAGTCTTGAGTTGTTTGAGTTCTTGTTATCACACGGCCCTTCACATAATAATTACATGTTTCTTGTTGTTATTTGTGTTAATATAATATCATTGTTAAAAGGCGTCTGAATTACTTGTTGCCCCACTTCCTTTTTTTATTATCAATTCTTTGAAACTTACATAAACTCATTCCTACATACTATTTCTTGTATTATGTCTACAACTTTCACTCAAGAATGGACAGATCTTCCTGGCAAACAGTCAAAAATCAATTTAGCCATTATTCAAGTTACTTATGGAGCCCCTTCAATTCTATTGATGCTTTTCCTGTTGATTTTCCTAGGCTGCTCAAAAAAGTATTCAAACTCTTTTTATCGGTTGGTTCAAGTGGATTTGTTAACGGTGAGGATCTGAAACTTTAGATTGAATTCGATTAAAAAGGCTCTAATTGTTCGAAGCCAAACTTGTCTATTCCAGAACATACTATGCTGGACAAACACGTGGATTTCCCTTAGATCTTTAGAATTCCCATTTGGGACAACATACGTTCGGTTTTTATTACAATACATTCCATGGCTGTGGAATGTCTCTTCCATGGCAATATTCTTTTTCTTCAACATGCAATTTTTGTCAGCTGTTACAATGAGTGTTCATCGGTTAACTTCAATTATATTTTATCATCAATATGAGAAGGTGAGTGGACTGTCAAGAGACGCAGACAGCTAGACTGTCTCGCTGTCTGCGTCTCTCCTCTGTACATAGTCTTATAATATACTTTTAGTTCTGGTCTCGCTACTATATGTTTATTGCCATAATATTTTGCATCTATAGTTTAATCCCACAATCTTTTACTCCTGGACCTGCTTCTGAAATGAATCTGATAAATGGAACACTCTATTTTACTTTTGACTTGGTTCATACCAAAAGTTTGGAAAATCTTGCAAACATCCTCTCTGTTATTTATTTCATACTACTAACTGGAATCGCAATATCTGTACCCATCATAGCATCAAAACGTTTTCAAGGTACTTTTTCAGTGGGATTATAGCAGTAAAAATAAAATTCAGGAGCCGCGGCAAAAAGTGATCTTTCCAAAAAGTTGACGAGAATAGCGTTGATTTATGGATTTTTATATCGAATTCTCTGAGATTTTCGAGCCAGCGTCCGCACACTTTTCCCAAACCGACCTGATCCAAGTACTTTTTTCATTTTAGTAACTACTAGGTTCCCCTTAGTAAAAATGCAAACAAAATTTTTGGCCCCGCCCACTTCTGATTCTGAAAAATTCAGATGACGTCGAAAAAAAAATATTTTTTCCAGATGAGCTAGAGTTGAAATCAAAATGGAATTAAGTTTAACTAGTCTATGGAAGGTTTTTCGTGTCTTGGCGAACTTCTATCACCACGTCTTCATGTAGAAATATCACTAATTCTCGAGTTTTATGTGTTTTTTCGTCGAAAATCCCGTCTCCTGAAAAATTTTTATACACATGTATTCGAGAAATTGTTGACAAAACATGCACCAGCTTATTGGCTTTCCAGAAAAAAAAAGTCCTCAGAAAAAGAGGGCGCCCAAAGGGGTCAAACACCCGAAAAACTGTCAAAAAATGACTAATTTCAACGTATAGGTATACATGGTGTTTAAGGTGATGGTCTCGGATTCTCATGATTTTTTGTTTTTAGTAACTACTAATGTCTCCTAACATGCTGACAAAGTATCAGCCTCCTCCTTTTTCGCTCCTTCCTATAGTACCATGTTTCAGAAAAATTTAGGATGCCAACTTTGAGAAGTCATATCTCAGCTGAAAATGATCCAAATCGTTTGGGTTTCAGCTTGTTTTGTAGACAATAATGTAAGGTACAGATTTGTCAACCACACCTACTTTCTGAAATGTCATTCAAACTGAAAAAAATTTGAAGGTTCGGAAAAAGGCTATTCTCTGGAATAAAATCGATGTTTCTTTATCATTATTTCAGTTCAGACACGCATGGTGGGTTCAAATTCAAACTTAGAAAGTAGGCGTAGTTATCAAGTTTGTAGTTTGCATTTTTGTCTACAAGATAAGCTAAAACCCAAACGATTTGGATCATTTTCAGCTGAGATATGACTTCTCAAAGTTGGCATCCTAAATTTTTCTGAAACATGGTACTATAGGAAGGAGCGAAAAAGGAGGAGGCTGATACTTTGTCAGCATGTTAGGAGACATTAGTAGTTACTAAAAACAAAAAATCATGAGAATCCGAGACCATCACCTTAAACACCATGTATACCTATACGTTGAAATTAGTCATTTTTTGACAGTTTTTCGGGTGTTTGACCCCTTTGGGCGCCCTCTTTTTCTGAGGACTTTTTTTTTCTGGAAAGCCAATAAGCTGGTGCATGTTTTGTCAACAATTTCTCGAATACATGTGTATAAAAATTTTTCAGGAGACGGGATTTTCGACGAAAAAACACATAAAACTCGAGAATTAGTGATATTTCTACATGAAGACGTGGTGATAGAAGTTCGCCAAGACACGAAAAACCTTCCATAGACTAGTTAAACTTAATTCCATTTTGATTTCAACTCTAGCTCATCTGGAAAAAATATTTTTTTTTCGACGTCATCTGAATTTTTCAGAATCAGAAGTGGGCGGGGCCAAAAATTTTGTTTGCATTTTTACTAAGGGGAACCTAGTAGTTACTAAAATGAAAAAAGTACTTGGATCAGGTCGGTTTGGGAAAAGTGTGCGGACGCTGGCTCGAAAATCTCAGAGAATTCGATATAAAAATCCATAAATCAACGCTATTCTCGTCAACTTTTTGGAAAGATCACTTTTTGCCGCGGCTCCTGAATTTTATTTTTACTGCTATAATCCCACTGAAAAAGTACCTTGAAAACGTTTTGATGCTATGATGGGTACAGATATTGCGATTCCAGTTAGTAGTATGAAATAAATAACAGAGAGGATGTTTGCAAGATTTTCCAAACTTTTGGTATGAACCAAGTCAAAAGTAAAATAGAGTGTTCCATTTATCAGATTCATTTCAGAAGCAGGTCCAGGAGTAAAAGATTGTGGGATTAAACTATAGATGCAAAATATTATGGCAATAAACATATAGTAGCGAGACCAGAACTAAAAGTATATTATAAGACTATGTACAGAGGAGAGGACTTTTTTTTTCTGGAAAGCCAATAAGCTGGTGCATGTTTTGTCAACAATTTCTCGAATACATGTGTATAAAAATTTTTCAGGAGACGGGATTTTCGACGAAAAAACACATAAAACTCGAGAATTAGTGATATTTCTACATGAAGACGTGGTGATAGAAGTTCGCCACGACACGAAAAACCTTCCATAGACTCGTTAAACTCAATTCCATTTTGATTTCAACTCTAGCTCATCTGGAAAAAATATTTTTTTTTCGACGTCATCTGAATTTTTCAGAATCAGAAGTGGGCGGGGCCAAAAATTTTGTTTGCATTTTTACTAAGGGGAACCTAGTAGTTACTAAAATGGTAAAAGTACTTGGATCAGGTCGGTTTGGGAAAAGTGTGCGGACGTCAATAGGCCATTGCTCGAAAATCTCAGAGAAACCGATTTATACTCTGGAATTCTGTTCTGGAATATCTTGAACTCGTTGCAAACAAGGCTTGAAATGCTTCCAGATATTGTTTGGAGTTATTCTCATTCAATTCTGACGGTGGCATCGGATATGGTAAGAAGGATTCGAGAGAAATTAATAGAATTTCATCAGCTAATCTTTGATGCTAAACTTAGAAAAAGTGTCGTGGCATTTGTGAGACAACCTAGCCTTTTGTGTTGTCTATGGCATTAAAAAATGAAGCATTGCAAACTGAAAATTTTAAAACTAGGCATTTCAAAATCGGAAAATCGTCCTTAAACAAACCAAAATATCAATAAAATATATTGAACTTTTGTTAGATTCCATACTTTTACTCACGAAAATATTAAAAGAAGGGCATTTTTACCTCACGTGCTTCTTCGATATCATAATGTCATAATTCTATAATAATACAAACTTAACTAATTACAATTACTAATTCAAAATTATTAATCTAAACTGGTACTCAAAAGTCAAACCAATAATTACAGATGACTCTTGCTCTTCCCTACATTCTTCTGATCTTTGATTCAAATATCAAAAGAGACCTACGACATCCAGTGGAATCCTCCAGAACTACTATAGTCCTTATGAGCTCCTGAAATCTTAGGTTTTCTCTTAGGTTCATTTTATTTGGTTTTCGTCCACTTTCGTAACTCTTAACGTCATTCCACCTTTATTTCATTCACCTGTTTCTATTTTTTCATTGCTAATAAAATTTTTGCGGAAATTGCTCTTTTTGGATAGCTTTTTCACTCAGACTAACTTTCAGACTAACTATCAGACACCTGAATAATTTCAGATCAATTATCCTTCAAAAACAAAAAAACATGTCTACACAACTACCATTTAGAGACTCATGAGTGAACTAATAACAACTTTTCGGAAATGTTATAATTTAGATTTGAGCTATACTAAACACTTCCATTTCATTTCAATTTGTTCTCGAATTCCAAAGTTTTCCCCTTTTTTGAGTTATGGCTCTTATCACTTTTGAGTTCAAAGATGCTCCTGAGATTCCATCGAAAACTAATTTGGCAATAATTCAACTGATTTATGGGGTTCCCTCGGCATTTTTGATGTTATTCCTTATCATTTTTCTCGGGTGCTCAAAAAAGTATTCAAATTCGTTTTATCGATTGGTGCAGGTGGATTTATTAACGGTGAGTATCGGTTCCAAAGGACTTTATTTCCAAATATCCGACTCAAGCAGGGAACTAAATATGACTAAAGTTGTGAATAGTCCTGGAAGCACATTTTTCAACTAGTACTTATTTTGTTGACACATTTTTCACAAAAATCGCACGTTTAGTCACAAAAATATAAGCTTTATATAAGGCTCACAATGTAATAACAATGTGGAAAGCGCGCTCCATTGAAGTTGATTTTAGAGGCAATTCAAATCCATAAATTTGTTCAGAACCTGATTTGCTGGCTCAACACGTGGATTTCCCTCCGATCTTCTGAATTCCCTGCCGGCACTGCTTATATCAAATTCCTTCTACAGTATATTCCGTGGCTATGGAGTTTTTCAGCTTTCCTACTCAACTTTTTCTTTCATATGCAATTATGCTCGGCAGCGTGGATGAGTTTGCATAGGATTTCTTCAATTGTATTTTTCAATCATTATGAGAAGGTGAGTGAGACAGCAGGGAGGAATTGGAGACGCGGACAGCTAGACAGACTCGCTGCCTGCGCTTCTCGTCCGTCCCTACTCTTTTCATTCAAATAAAAACTTTCAGTTCTGGTCCCGTTATTACCTTCTTGTTGCGATCCTGTTTTGTGGTTATAGCTGTTTACAGCAGGCTTTATCTGCTGGAACTGCACCTCGAATGAACTTAATTAATGGGACATTATACTATTCCATAGACCCTGTCACGAGTGAGAGTTTCGGCGCGACAGTAAACATATTTTCGTTTGTATACTTTATTTTTTTGACTGGGTTGGGTATAACTGTACCTCTAGTTGCAACAAATAAGTTTCAAGGTAGAAATAATCCTAAAATTTTCCAAACTATGGTACGTTTTTCAGGTGCAATGACGGACCCGGTGTCCAAAAAGCTAACAAGAATCGCATTGACTTATGGATTTGTCTATTCAGGAATACTGTTTTGGAATATTGTGAATGCATTTCAAAGTCAATTCAATGTGTTTCCTGCGGCATTTGGACCCATTTCTTACTCTTTTTTAAGTGTTGCTTCGGATTTGGTAGGCTTCAAATAAATGAAACTTTTGTAAATTTACACAGAATTTCAGATGACATTGGCTCTTCCGTATATTCTTTTGATATTCGATTCCAATATCAAACGTGATTTAAGACCAGGAAGAGAGATATCCAGTGCCAGTCCAGTAATTGTCAGTACTTAGAATCTCTTTTGCATAAATATTTTTCGTTCTCAGAATAAAATAATTGAAAATAACTTGTTGTTGAAGCCTATGACGACAGTGATGAGCGTCATGATCATCTCACAGATATGCTTTCAGAATCCTCCAGAGAATTTTGTAGACATTTGGAAACAGACATTAATGGACTAGATAGACACTTTTACCGAGTCACGATGCCCTTTGTAAATCCAACAGACAGTGATAATTCAGAGCCAGTACGTAGCTGGTTTTACTTTCAGTAACTCGCCAGACACACCCTCAATCTTCACCGCTGATTCTTTCATTTACTCATAGCTTTCGCAGAATTCAGCCGTTGAAAGTGAATCATTTCAAAAAAGTATAAGTTTTTTTCAGTATCCTTCTTACTAAGAACCATGGCTGGTGTCACCGAATGGATAACACCTCCAGAGGACCCTTTAAAAACTAAATTGGTCATTATCCAGTTGATTTATGGAGTTCCTTCTTTTCTGATAATGAGTTTTTTGTTGGTTTACTTGGGATGCTCCAAAAAGTACAAAAGCTCTTTTTATCGATTGGTTCAGGTGGATTTATTCACGGTGAGCGAAGCGAAGTTTGTCCAGTTTAAAGTTATTTGAGCTTCTTTTGATCCTTCTTCTTTTGTACGACATTTTAAGAAAAATTATCTGACCTACAAGAAACAAATTATGATGTTAGGCGCCCTTTTATTGAAGATTTTGAGTTAACCCTTCCAATTTCTAGAACATGATGTGCTGGTTGAACACGTGGATTTCCGTGAGATCCTCTGAAATTCCTTTTGGCACAGTTTATGTCAAGTTCCTTATACTATACATTCCATGGATATATAGTTTCTCTGTTCGCCTTCTCAACTTCTTTTTTCATATGCAATTCCTTTCTGCAATATGGATGAGTGCTCATCGAATCACATCGATTCTGTACTTCAATAACTATGAGAAAGTGAGTTAGATAGTTCAGGCGTTAAAGAGAAACAGACATTTAGACAATATCGTTGTCTGTGCCTCCACGGCATACACACATCTTTCACAAAAAATCGAGAAACCTTTCAGTTCTGGTCGCGCTATCATCTTCTCATTGCGGTCCTATTCTGCGGTTATAGCAGTCTACAACAATTGGTATTTCCATGGAAACCTTCTGACATGATTCTGATAAATGATACTTTGTACCGCACTTTTGATAAGGAAAACATTGGCACATTCGTTACAGGAGTCAACATTTTTTCAGTCATTTATTTCATTCTTCTAATCGCTTTCGGAATTTCTGTCAGAGTCATTGCATCAAAAAAGTTTCCCGGTATAATCCCTCCTTTGTTTTTTTTTCTACATTATTTCGTTTTTAGAGGCTATAAAGGGCGAAAAAGTGTCAAAAAAGCTAACAAGAATCGCATTCGTTTATGGAATAGTCTATTCTGGAATCTTATTCTGGACACTCGTGCGCGCATTCCAGTCAAGATTCAAAGTTTTTCCAGAAGGATTTGATCAAGTTAATCGTACATTGCTCCCTTTCGCTTCTGATATGGTTGATAAAAGAAAGCAGACATCAAAAATGCTTCTAATTTCAGATGACGCTGGCTCTTCCCTATATTCTTTTGATCTTCGATTCAAATATCAAACGAGATTTGAGACCAGGAAAAGAACTATCCAGTGTCAGTCCAATGATCATCAGTACCTAGAATCTCCCTTTTTATGAATTTATTTTGAATAAAAAGATTGAAAACAAGTTTTTGTTGAAGCCTATGACGACAGTGATGAACGTCATGATCATCTGATAGATATGCATCCAGAATCCTCCAGACGATTCCGGAGACATGTGGAGACAGGCGCTAATGAGCACGATAAACACTTTTTTCCAAGTCAAAACGCCCTTCTCTTAATCCCCCAGACGATGATAACTCAGAGGCAGCACGTCGCTAATTTTACTCTCATTAGCTATCTCGTTAGGCACGCCCACATCCTTCACCGCTGATTTCTTCATTCACTCATTTCATTTTCAAAGAATCGAGCGGTTGAAAATGAATCATCTGTAAAAAAATTATAATTTTCGCAGTACCTCTTATGAATTAATCATCCGTTACGCGAAAATCTGTTTTTCAAAAAATACTTCTCGTCACTTCTCAAACGACTTCCGCCATTCTAAAGAGATTTTTTCAGTATCCTTCTTACTGAAAGCCATGGCTACTACCACGGAGTTTGTCACACCTCCTGATGACCCATTAAAAGCTCGCTTCATCATTGCTCAGTTGATTTATGGAGTTCCTTCCTTCTTGATGATGGGTTTTTTGTTGGGTTACTTGGGATGCTCCAAGAAGTACAAGAGCTCATTTTATCGATTGGTTCAAGTGGATTTGTTCACGGTGAGTGGGATCGGGAATGGAGCTCCACCTGGAGCAAATATTTAAGTAAAGAATCAATAGGTCAGTTCGAGGAGCCTTTTATGAAACTTAGCAATCTTGGCAGCCACTAGATTTGAACAAAGTCTGAGAACACTTTTAATAGAAAGACACTAGAAAGAGTAATCTGATGCTGCTTGTGCTATTCCAACTGCCACCGCAAACCAAATCATAGGAACTATCTATCCCAATGTTTCAATTTCTAGAACATGATGTGCTGGTTGAACACTTGGATTTCCGTAAGATCCTCTGAAATTCCTTTTGGCGCAGTTTATGTCAAGTTCCTTCTTCTTTACATTCCGTGGATATATAATATTTCTGTTCGCCTTCAAAACTTCTTTTTCCACATGCAATTCCTTTCGGCAATATGGATGAGTGTTCATCGAATTTCATCGATTCTGTTATTCAATAACTATGAAAAGGTGAGTTAGATAGTGTAGGAGTCGAAGAGGTGCATTAAATCAAATCTTTCAGTTCTGGGCTCGTTACTATCTCCTAATCGCGATAGGGTTCTGTGGTTATAGCTGCTTACCACAAATATTCTACTGGAAACCTTCTGAAATGGCCTTGATAAATGGCACCTTGTATCGCACTGTTTATAAGGATAACCCTGGCACATACGTGAACTATTTCGCAATTGCTTATTTCTTCCTTTTAATCGCTTTTGGAGTTGCTGTAAAAGTTATTGCGACGAAAAAATTCCCAGGTACAGGTATTGCCTTTTGAATGCTTTTCGTTTTAAATATAGCCTTATCTCAGGGGTTCGGAAGGATGGAAAAGTGTCCAAAAAGCTAACAAGAATCGCATTCGTTTATGGCATTGTCTATTCTGGAATCTTATTCTGGACACTCCTACGCGCTTTCCAATCGAACTTTCAAGTCTTCCCAGAAGGACTTGATCAATTCATTCGTACATTGCTTCCTTTTGCTTCTGATATGGTTAGTCTCAAAAAAAAAAAATGACGTCTAAGCCTTTGCCCATTTCAGATGACTCTTGCTCTCCCCTACATCCTTCTTCTCTTCGACTCAAATATAAAACGATCGATACATCCAGGCTCGGAAGTGCCAACAACTCCGATATTCATTAGCACATGATTACAATTTTCTTCAAGCGGATTTGATGATTAATTTTTCTATATGTCAAATTCTTTGTTATCCACTTCCCTCCTCACAAAGTATAACTTGACTCTTCTGACTAATTGCCACTATTGGGAATAGCTTTACTTTTCAAAATTTTTCATAATCTTTTGGCTTCTTCTCTTTTTTTGTTTCTACCTTGCTCATGATTTTTGATATTTTTTCAAGAGTTGCAATAACTCTGATGTTGTCACAGGGACCCTAATTGATACTTTCTTTTTTGTATGATATTCTATGATTTTTTTTCTTGCTCACAAGTTTTTTTTTTCAATCATTTATTTCTGAAACTTTTCCTGAATAAAAAATGTCCAATATTACTTATCAATGGGTTCAGCCTCCAGTGGACCCATCAAAAATTCAATTAGTGATTGCTCAGTTCTGCTATGGAGCGCCTTCATTTCTATTAATGATTGTTCTATCAATTTTACTGGGGTGCTCAAAGAAGTTTTCAAATTCTTTTCATCGGTTAGTGCAAGTGGACTTGTTCATGGTAAGTGGTCCCTCAGAGAATGTGAACCACGGATTAATGGAGAGGCTGAGTATTAAACGGGAAAATTTGACATTTGAGATGTGGCTCACATCGGTAAAAATAAATTGTTGAGAATAGGATATATGTATAAAGATCAAATAAGTACAATAGTTCAAGATGTAATAGTCAGCGAAGCTTTTTTTCTTCATAAATTAGTTTTTTTCTGGAGCACCGTATGAAGTTTACAGCTTCATTCCAATTGGTGCTTTGACAAAGGGTTTCCAAAGTTGAAAAGCTTTAAAAGAACGCTCCACCGTACAAAACTTATACATATTTCGTGACAGTTCAAAACGAATTACTCTTAAAGGTCCATTTTGACTTTTCTCTTATTCGAAGGCCAATTTTAACAAACTCTCTGATTTTTCCTGATTTTCTGCTACAAACACATAAATCCCCGCGAAACGTGTTGTCCTCCTAAACGCCAAGTCCATCTGACACCATATTAGTCCACTTTTTCAGAACGTTCTTTGCTTCTTGAACACGTGGTTCTCTTGGAAATATGAGCAATTTTTATTTTGGATTGTGTATGTCGAATTCTTCCTTCAATACATTCCATGGCTATTCAATATTTCCGCCCGACTCCAAAACTTTTTCAAATTTATATCAAATAATCCTTCCAAGTATAAAAGTGGTCTCAATTTTTTTGGCAGATTCTTTAACGTAAGGTTAAAGTGTAAATTTGCTACAGATTCGCTATTTTCAGTTCAAACCACTTGAGGAAACATTTGAACAGGATCGTGCCGGTTTACTAAGTTGGATGGACTAGCTTGTTTATAGTGTGGTTAAAATTCTTGTTTCCTTTTTTCGAATTTTGTGACTCTCCACGTCAATTTGTGTACTCTCTGTACCCGCCACTTAAAAATGTTCGCTCTCTTGAAATGATCATAGCAAATGAGGGCTCTCATTATCCCATGTGCGATCTTTGAAACCGGCCAGACACTTTCATACGTAATTTGAACTATGAAGTAGTCACAAGCTTTATGTCCTCATAACGAAAGATTTTCCAAAATAAAAAAATATTCGTTCTGATTCTTATATCTTTCTTTGTTTTTGTAAAAGTCCATATTGAAAATTTTCAAAAAAAAAAACTCAAATGAGTGAATCTCCAACTTCTTTCATACCTCCAATGTGGCCTGTCACCGTATTCTACGCGGCTTCATTTATCATTTTCCCAATTTATTTTTTGATTTTTATATCTCTTCTCAGACTTCGATTTGTTTCGAAAACTTACAACACTACTTTTTACACTATCTTGTTGCAACATGTAAGTTTTTTCCCTAAATAGCAAATTCGAGCTTCCATTTTAGTGCATTGCGGATCTCATTGCCATGTCACTTTTCTTTGTGCTCACTACAGCGAAACATGTTCAGTTCATTCGAGAATTCTATTTTGAATATCAAGAATATTATATTGCAGCAGGTAGGTAAAAAACTCAAAACATGAGCTCTCAAGATGTCTTTCCAGGTGCCTAGAACTACATTTATTACACTTTATACATCCGATGCACTGGAATAGTCTTGCTCTCTTTACAACGTTATTTTGCTATTGTCCGGGCGAACTCTAAAATCACTAATGTACATAGTTCCAAGATTCATTGACGTCTTATTTTGAGATTTCAGAAAATTCAAACTGCTTCAAAGCCAAGTATCATAATCATCTACTGGGGACTCCCTTCTCTGATCAGTTTGGTAGTGCTAAAAGATACGAATTTTTATTATGATAGTCTTGAAAAAATGGATGTTGTTGCAGAACAAACTGTTATCCAGGTTTGAAAAATAACTTCTTGAAAAAATTATGTTTTCTTTATAGAGGAACACTCTGATGGCTTTGATAGTGGTCAGCTTGACTTGCATCATTTGTTCTCTTGCTTATGGAGGTCTATTTTTGTTTATCAAGAGTAATTCCATGCGACTTTCTTCGTGAGTTTATTCATTGTTTTCCCTATTACTGCATTAGAATGGCACACCTGACGTCTGGTCGAAACTGTCCTTGTAATACAGCACTAACAATTCCAAGTTTCAGACCACTACGTCACGAAGTTTGTCTAGCAGCTCAAGTATTTATTTTACTTTTGGCATTTTTCGCCATCCTTGTCTATTACTCATTTCAAAACTACTTTTCTCAAACTCATAACGTTCGTTTTTATTTCGTTTTGACCTTCCAATTCAGAAATTTTCATTTCCAGACGGGACCCATTTACTACATGCGAGGGATATATCCGATGGCAAATGGATTTCTTTCTTACAGTAATCCGATTTGCATTCTTATTTTGAATAGAGATTTGACAAAACAAGTCATTCGATCAATTCATTGTGAGAAGTTTGAATCGGTTGGTTTGAGATGAAAAACATGTGTATTTTTAAAACTATTTTAAAATTCAGAGTGAAGTTCAAGCTCCTGGACTGTTAAGCTCAACAATACAGTTGAGGAAAGTCAATCATGTCGCATTTTGATTATGATTTCGATAATTTTATTCAGTTTGATTTAAGTTTTTGCTATTTAAAACAAGTTTATTATAAAAAATGTGAATTATTATCAAGAAAAATTGTTAAAAGCTTCAATAATTATCATAAATGAATCATACTGTAGATGTACGTCTGGCACAGATTCCGGATGAATGTGTCAACTAAAGACGCATTTTGTGAGTCAACACTGTAAACTGTAAAATGAAATCAAAATTTGCATGCGTCAAAAATGGGAGGCCTTGTATTCTTGAACTCTTTTCGCCGTCACTTTTATTTGCCCATCGAAAAGTTTCTTATCACACCACAACCTTAAAATAGTGATCGGTCGAGTCTGAAATCAGTTTTCAGCAGTCTAAAGATGAAATTCTCTTTTGTGTTAGCCGTACTTTTTGGATTGGCTCTGACTGATCCTCAGATCATTTGGCTCAAGAACTATAATAGTGCAAGTACGAATAATATTGTGCAAGTTGAAGTGAGTCTTTTTTTTATTACCAAAGGGTAGAAATGTTTTTTTAAAGTGATATCTTATATTCTTAAAAATATTAAGATCCTAATCTAAAAATAACTCTAAAGTCTTTCAGACTGGCGGAAAACTGTTCATTGCATCAAATGATGATTTGACGCTTCTTCAAAAAATCAAAGTTCAATCAGGAAACAGTCAAATGACGTGAGTTTTCTTCTCTATTTGTCATTTATTATCGTTTTTGATTCAGAATGAATCAAATTCCTGTGCAAGGAATGCAACTTCAATCCAATCAACTGATTGTCCAATCCTCTGTCGATGTAGCGACTGTTGGAAATTTGACAGGATATTTGTATGCCATAACTGCCAGTCAAGCCAATGGTAACATTTTGGATCAGAGTTTAAAGAAAAATCGAAATTTTCAGATAATACATTTGAGGTAAAGGTAGTGACTCAGCAAGAAACCATTACTGAAACTGGGACCAAGAAAACATTAGTGCTTCTCAACACCCAATTCAAACCAATTGGTTTCCCATCTTTTGACCAACCAGAGAAGACTACATATGTAACTGATGTCACTCAAGATCAGGTATTCTGATTTTAAAAAATCGATTTTGACCAAAATTATTCAGAACACCGCGTTGAACTTTCATCATGGTTATCCAGGCGCCGATTGGAATAAGGTCACCGAAAAACAGTTTTTCGAAAATCCGCAATCTGTCATAGACTATGATGAAAATGGAGTTGGTACTGAAAAGAAAGTTTTCTTCGCTTCCGTGGAACCAATTCAAGTGAATCTTCCCTATTGGTATATCACTGCAAACGGGCCATTCAGCATGAAATTGAATAATATTTATAGTGAGTTTTGATCTACTAATATTTTGAATTATTCTATCTTTTCAGTGAATGTTCATAATCACAATACAACCAATGCCAATACCACTGGAGCGTTTATTCTCAATGATGTCTATCAGGACCATTATGTGAACTTTGCCACAGATCCATCTCGAGGTGGAATGACTGGAATTTTGGTGAGAAACATAATTTTTCACAAAAAAAAAAAACAATGATTCATACAGGTTACAACTGATTTACAATATCAAGTGAATGTTAACTTTTACGGCGACTATTCGAAATTCGTAAATTCTTTTAGTGGAGCAAACGGGATCATTCACGGGCAGCTCATGTCGAGTCTGGTTTCAAAGAATCTCACAATTAGTGCAACTGCAATTTATCCTGGCACTCTGTATTGCCAGTACTTTGTCTACAGTAAGTTTCTCATACAGTAGTTATATAGTAACCAATTTGTTTAGCCGGAGACTTGTTGCCATCTACAACAAGTACCACAATTCAATCTACCACCACTACAACGACGTCAACTGTTGCCACGACTACTAAGTCTTCAGGAGGATTCGATTTGATGATGTCTCTTTTCATTTTTGGATGTACTCTATGGAAATATCAAAATTGATAAGCAGACAATCATTTCTTATCATATTATTATCTTAAAAATGGTGCTGATCTAAAGTTGTGCATATATAATAAAATAAAGTTTTTGAATTGAATGATGATCAGTTTTGGAAATCTTCTGATGCAGGAGAATTAAAGTGAGGAATGGGCATGAACTATTGCAAAACCAGAAAAAAAAACTTTCCAACCGGAGTAGGGGCCAAGATGAATCAAAAAGTGTGGAAAAAATTACCGTAAACCCTATTTGAGTAGCATGCTTCAGAAGGATTTCGAACTTAAAGGGATCTTATATTTCACTATCTGACATTATATTTTATAATTTTAAAACGGGACAGGATGTCTCTAAAGCATCCCATCCCAAAGTCCATTTTCAGACGTGATCCTTCTGACTGCACTTGCAATATCTCAAAAAAAGAACCTATCCTAACAATTATTCACCTGCCATTTACTCATTCCTTGTTGACATGTGAAAATAAATTCATGCTTTTCGAAAATTATAGGCTTCTCTAACTGGATTTGTCATCTTCTCTTTTCTTGTCTGAACTCTCGTTGTTTCCAGAATTTCAACTTTATTTGCCATTTCCGTCTATCTGAAACATGTCTACAACGATCGTGTGGGTAGCTCCTCCAGCAGATTCTTCAAAGTTAAAATTAGCTGTTATTGAATTGACTTATGGAATTCCATCAGCTATTCTTATGCTTTTTCTGTTGATTTTTATGGGATGCTCAAAGCAATATTCTTATTCTTTTTATCGATTAGTCCAGGTGGATCTGCTATCGGTAGGAAGAATTTGAAGTCTAGAAAAACCTGAAAATCTTCTATCCAGAATATGATTTGTTGGCTGAACACGTGGATTTCTTGGAGGTATGCTGAGCATCCCGTTGGCACAGAATTCCTTCGATTCATCCTCCAATACATTCCATTTCTTTTCAATATTTCTACTCTTCTTCAAAACTTTTTCTTCCATTTCCAATTTTGTACAGCAGTTTGGATGAGTGTTCACAGGATTTCTTCGATATTGCTGATAAATAGTTATGAAAAAGTGAGTTGTATCAGCTTTGGAGAACGGTGGAAGTTAAAGACGGAGACCGTCACACGGTCTCGTTGTCTCCGTCTCTCCGCCGCGCACACTCTCTATCTCCATTTTAAAAAATCAAGTTTTTTGCAGTTCTGGTCTCGTTACTATCTTCTCATCGCTATTGTCTTCTGTGTCTATGGTAGTTTACCACAAATAATTGCTGATTGGCAACCGACCCAAATGAATCTTGTGAATGGTACTTTGTATTTCACACGAGACGCAGTTCATCTTCCAAACTTTGTTCTTGGAATCAACATATTTTCATATGTATATTTCGTTCTTCTCATTGGACTAGGGATCGCTGTCCCTCTAGTTGCAACCAAACAGTTCAAGGGTACCTAGACTTTGAAAAACATCATCGGGAATTCACAGAATAAAAAACTTTTGCAGGCTCGCTCACTAATCAACGTGTCTCCAAAAAGCTAACAATAATCGCTTTAATATATGGATTTGTGTATTCTGGAAGCTTATGTTGGACTATTTTAAGAGCTCTTCAAGTAAAATTCAAATTGTTCTCTGAGGGATTTGATAGCTTTGCTCGCTCCTCATTAGGTGTTGCTTCTGATATGGTCAGTTGAAAGAGTGTGATAAGCTTAGAGAGTTCAGGCAAAATGTTTCAGATGTCTCTTGCACTCCCTTATATTCTACTCATTTTTGATTCAAATATAAGGCGAGACTTGGGATTGGCAAGGAAAAAGATAGCTACTTCGGCGTTTGTCAGCTCTACGACTGGTAACGTGGGATGATCAATTCTTCTAGGGCAACAATGAATGTCTGAAACTTTATAAAAAAAGCTGTCAAGCACCTTGGAGCCATTTCAATAAACTTCTAATTTTGGTACTTTTTGAGTCCATCCCGCAATTATCTGAGATCGCACAAAATTTGTTTTCTTTGTGTCTGTTCGAGTTTGTTTAAAGCTCATAGATTGAGCCAATTTTCAAAATAAAATTAATGGGTTTTTGATAATTATTGTTATTTGTCTGTTTTAAATGTCATTTAACATCAGTTTCCTATCAACAAATGGGCGAGCTTTGGAATTCAAACAGAAAATACAACTTTCATATTAAAAAAAAGTCACATCTTTATCACAGATACTGATGGTCCAACTTGTGCGTTGATTCCAATAAGTGTTAAGAAAGCATGACGGAAATCTCTTCTGCAATACTATTAGAGGTTTAAGCCCATGGTCCAGCAAAACTTACATAGAAAATATAAAAACAGGGATTACTAAAATTTGAGACAAAACCGCCAATAATCCAGCTAATATCTTCACCAATTTGAAAATTTCCACATGACTTTGTAGGTAGTGATCTCCAAGACATAGTATATGATGCGAAACTAAAGTTCCGATATAAAAAACCGCAGTGGTTTTGGTGAGTGCATTTAGTAAAGAAATGTTTGTGGAATCTGAAAAATTGGACGGTAAAAAACCCTTTGAGATGACGAATATTTACCGTAATTCAGAGATTTCATACGATAACTTGCAAAGGATAATAGCGGGACCAACATTATTGCAAATGCCAAAAATGTCATTTGATAGAGTACATACGCGTCTCCCAAAGCATTAGGAAGTTGGCAGATGTCCATGATTCTGAAGTTTGAAAACTCTCTTTTAGAAGGGCAGCCACGTGGCGAACCTATTATCTTCAATCTTCAAGACTGCTATCAGAACTAGCCAAGATGCATAGAAAATTGGAAAAGTTAATAGAAAACATATATATCTCATTTCCTGATGCTTGATTAGTTTGTATTGAGATGGGGTACACGTGGCAATGATTCTATCAATTGTTAGAATCAATGGAAAAGTAGTGAAAGCCAAGTATCCAAAAACAGAAGGAATGGATAGGTAGAGGCAAAAATCTATCGAGAAAAACATTGATTTTTTGTAATAAAAGTTGCCAAAACTACCTGGAGGCAATGGGATAAAAAATGAAAAAATGAAAATAGGAATCTGAAAACTTTGAAAAATCTGAAAAATCGATGAAGCCAGAAGTAGATAGTTGAACATTGTTCTTAAGTTTTTGTGTTTCAATATCATCCGAATGAAAATGAAGCTAAAAGTCATGTTGATAACAAATAAGGCACAATACATTATGATGAGGTAAGCCATTCTGATATTCAAGAAGACTTTGGTAAGAATGGTAACTTTTGTTATCATGATATATTGGAAAGCGTAGGGGAAGTAAGAACGGAAATTAGAAATGGTCGTGTTTTGTCTATTAGTTTTTCATGAGATTGTTTGAGTTGGTCAGGTTGAAAAACCATTCTGAGTATTATAAAAAGTCCCAGTATACATCGATGAAATAAGTTTTTACACACAATTACTCAAAAACCAAGTCATAGAACATAAATTGGTATCGGGGGCTATCAATTGGCTAACCGTATTTCTGGCATCATATTAGGAAGACACGAAAAAGTGAAGGTTCCGTTTAAAGGCGCAGAGGCAAATGTACAAGATATCTCGCCACGCTTACCGTAATTTTAATGCGTTACTGTCTGCGTGGCTGGTCGCTCTTATCAAAATGAGAACTATTTTGAGAAAGGTGGGTGGGGTTGACATTAGAGCGGGCCTGCAGACGCTTCCGTTGACTAGAACGCATTAAAATTACGGTAAGCGTGGCAAGATATCGCGTACATTTGCCTTTGCGTCTTTAAACAGAACCTTCACTTTTTCGTGTCTTCGTAATAACTCATTCTGAATCCTTTTTTCTTCATAGATTACGTCGGGTTTTTATGTTCTATTCCTTTGCCTTTGAACTTTGTGATAAGGAATAAGTTTAGAAAAAAGAAAATTATGCTATAATTCCGAAACGTGTACACAGTTGAACAAGTGATAAAATGATCAAGTACAAGTTATGAAACAAGACAATGTGTGATAAAGTCAACTTGAAATTGAAAAACGGGGGTTAATCCGATTGAAATAGATTTTTACCATGTACAGAAGAACTTCTGTGGGTCATACAAGACCAACATGTGTTGGCAAGCAAAAAGTGTAAAAGCTGTATCAGGCAAAACATAATTTAAATGGTCCGAGAGGGATAAGACTTCTACTAAAAAAAAGAATCATAACTTGTCTATTTCGATAACCATCTACCAAACGTATTTGGATTCTGATAGCGCCACCAAAAAACCAACCAAAAATTGTTCATCTATGACACAAAAGTTCATCTCATTATTTCTGAAAACAACACTGGAGAACTTCTCCAATGCTTCCTCATCACATCTTTTTCAAACTCTGACGCATTTTTCACGCTTTTTAGGGTTTCATGATTCTACAAATGTTACTCATACTTTACTTCGAATTGCGATTCTGTTAGGTTTTTTTCAGAAATTTAAAACTTTATGTTTCGGTATATTACCAATTTTTTTGTTTGAGTAGCGCGGAAAATTTCTCCCACGTTAATCATCATTGTACTTCCTTTGTGTTTTCCTCCAGACTTTTCTCTAGACAGTTTTTCGAATTTCAGACAATTTTTTTTTTGATTTAATTTGTTCTTGTTCTCTAATATTTCGAATCATTTTTTCTTACAGAAAATGAATTCCTCTCTCCCAAATCCCTATGAATATGTGTCTGTTAAAGGAATCCCAAAATATATGAACTTTGAATATGAATTCAATGGAATCACTGTTATTATGCTCGTATCGTTGAGTTATACTTTGCCTTGCGTTTTTGTATTTTTGAAAATTGCAATTTTCTATCTAAAAAATCGGAAAACTATACCAAATAGTGGACTTCGTTTGGAAATATTTCAAGCGTTTTTATTAATGCAGTTATGGGGAATTTTATTTATAGTTGGAGAGTTTTTACTTTTTCGAATCCCATTAACGAGTATTGTGACAAGTTACTGCACAACTGAAGATCCTCAAATTTTGCTGAAATTCATTGCATACTTCTATTTTCTAGCCAGTTATACCTCTCAATTATTGACAGCATTGTTTTGTGGATTAAGAGTTGCCGTGTTATATTCCGTGGAGGAGAGAAAAACGAAGTTGGTGAGTGTGCTCTTCTAATAGAGGAACAAGTCATATTTTTATTCAGACTATTCTTATCTTTCCAATTATCAGTATGATTATAGCTGGATTAGTTGCTTTGCCACATTTACTTTCGCCTGGAATGTGCATGCAAATGTTTGGGAAGCTTCCTATTGGATCAATAATTGTGACGTCATTTTTCAGTAAATATGAAGTAGTATGGATTTGATGAATAAAAATGAAAACTGTTGAGTTTACTATTTCAGGCAACAGTTCAAATTGAGGATTTGAGTTTTTTATCATTCACATGTCTGACTATTATAATTCTAAACAGTTGTTCAATCAAAAAATTGAGAGAGACGAAACGATTGTAAATTTGTTTCTTTTCAATTTTCGAAAAACTTCAATGATTTTCAGAAATAGTCAAAAATCTGCGTCACGAAACGCTAGTGTTGAACGGACTCTCAATGGGACAATGATAATTCTACTGGTCCCTTTATTCGTGCATTTTTTCATGGCAGTCAGTAAAAGTTTCATTCTTATAACCCTAACTCCTACGTTTTTTTCTAGGTATGCGTCCTTCTTCGTTCCTACATTTTTGTAGCATCCCTTATTTCACGAGCTATTATGATTCGTCCGTTACTTCTGGATCTAAGAGTCCACGTGGCTACAGTATACTTCTATTGGACACATCCCATTTTTAGAAGTCAAACAGTTGTGTCCAAAGTTTCCAATTCACAAAACTGGCGATCTCAACTGACGTGATATTTTTTTTGCTTGGATCGTATGCAATTAATTTCATTTTTTAAATGGAACTATTGTTTCTTTTGAGAAACATGGGTGATTGAACAGAACCAATTGAAGACAACTTTGAATTATTTTTTCTTTATCTCAATGAAAATATGGTTAACAAAAGAGATAATTCACTTAAAGTTATTTAGCAAAAAAGCAAAAAAAAATTTCGGAAAAACTTCAAACAGTCACACAGCTGACTTGTTGTATTCTGGGAGTCCGGAACATTTCTGGAAAAAAAAACTGAATTTTTTGTCTTTCCTCCAAGTATGATCCTCACCTTTGATAGCTTTCTTGTATTCTGTTACAATCATCATGAAAGTGATAGTATTTATCAAAGGATAAATGCCCTGTAGAGATATAACTATTCCAGATTGTAGACTCCATTTCAAATCCAAAAATAATCCAACTTGTAAAATGATCAATGGGAGCACAAACAAGACAGTAGGAATTAGAGTTTGTGCCGCAAGAGCTTCGAAAAACTGGTTATGGAGTTTCCGATGGGGAAGTGATAGGTTCTCTAATTGATTTGGGATATCAAAACGGATAATAAGCCCGCAGATAGCGATAATGAGATACTGGAATCCCATGAGAACACCCTCTGTGATGAAGAAGACCATGCTGGGCCATCTTAATGAGTCATCCGCGTTCTGAAATATTTACAAGTTATACGAACCTTAACCTGGTTTTAGAGGGGAAAACTTACGTAAGGAATCACTATAAATCTCCCAATCTGATTGACATCCATGCCATAAACGTTCAACATTTCATATCTGAATATTATCAAAAGTTAAAGGCATAGATCTAACCAAACCTAATATAATCATCTGCATACTCATCTGGACTTTTCAGCTTATATGCACAAAAACTACACAATCCACCAAAAATGATCGGATACAAAATCCATCCAATAATTCCAAAACCTTCAAACATTTTTGAACCTTTTCGGCTCGCTATGACCAGAATTCTGTATACGAATTGAACAACCAAAAAAGCTATTATCAAAGTTGGAAATCCGAAATAAATTGCCACGCTAAATTTTTGAATTTCCGGGTAATCTTCCAATAAACCACTCAAGCTGAACATAATGATAGACCGGTTGTAATGATGAGTGAATGGTTGAGCAATAAACTTCCAGAGTGAGAAAATGATTCCGAAAAAAGCGAATATCACCACCATAGTTTTATAAACTCCCATTATCGCTGTGATTTTAACTTTGGTTACGAAGATGAAGAACAAGTTGAGGACGATGGTTAAGTAGAAGGCCAGGTTGTCAAAATACTTGCAAAATTGGTAAAGAGGAGACATTCTTGAGAGAGGAGTATACAAGAGAACTGACGTAAAAGAATGAAGATAATAAATAGTGGCTATCTTCGGTCTGACTTCAAAACTCAAGGGAGAGTAGGGAGTGGCTTCATGGAATGCTTGAAGAGAAAATAATTAGCGGAAGGTATCAAGAGATATCGACAGTTCGAGCCGGTAGATCCATTAGAGTTTGTGCCAGAGGAACTTCAAATATTTTCAAAGATCACTTCATGAAATCAAGAAATACTTGATAAGAGAACATTCCTGTTATCTGTCTTTCAATAATCAGATAGCTTCATAGTGAGATGCATTTTCATGGGACAGAAGTTTCAGCAAAAAAGAAATGTTTTTGGCATTGGTTAGTCGCTATCTGTCTGAATAATCGCAAAGTTTGGATTTAGGATTAGGTATGATAATTAACACGTAACGTGTTTTAAAATCCAGGTTTCGGAGTCAACAACATTAGAATATCGCAGACCTAATCACCTTGGCAAATGTCTTTGGAGAATTCTTTCGAGCATTAGTCATCGTCTACCACTCGGAACACGGAAGTTTAAGCTAGTCTCCTATCAATTAGGATTGCCATTTTCCGATTGAAATTCGCGTTGAGTCATCTTTCAAATCAGATATTTTCCTTGTGTTCTTCCTATTGACGTCACGAATTTCTGATATTCGGAAAGGATTACAGTGAAGATCCTTGAAGATTATTAAATTTGGTGAACCCTACAATATGACGTCACAAGCTAGAATTCCTGAAGGGCTGTCCTTCGTATTTCTGAGGAAATTTATATAAAACGGCTACTGTAGTTGTCCGAAATTCCTCTTGGGATTTCATATTGTTTTTCAAAGAGTATAATGCACTTTTATTATGTTTTCTATTAAAGATTGACCAATTTTTTCGCCACGGTTGATTTCCAGAGACGTAATGAACTCCACGCAAACAAGAAAATGGTGTGAAATTAAAATCGTCCAAGTCCTTCGCAACAAAACTGAACACGATCATCAAACTTGTTTCGGTGCTCCCTTTCAAGTACCAAACTCCTCGTGCTTCATTTTTTTTCCTTCTTTCTATCGTCACTCTTTTTTTTTGTACCCCATACTCAAATTCGTCTACCTTTCTTCTATGAACAATCGTGTTACTCAATAACAGACACATTTCAAAAACATGCAATTTCTTTTTTTTTTTCCTTCTTTCCACCCTATAATTGACACATAGACAAAAGGAATTCTGACTTGAACGCATTGAAATTGAAAACGGATCTGTCCATTCTCTTCTTCTGATGACAGAAGACGTCAACTGAATTGCACTTGTCAAGCATTTTGATCTCACAAAGTGATAAAGTTCATTGCCTACAAATGAATTCTAATTAAGCCGTCCCGCATAAACCCTATGAGATCTTCCATCTGCTTTATCCCAAGAAATTGTGAAAATTCTCTAACAAAAATATTCCTTCATTATTATTTCATTTTGCTTTCTTCCCCATGACCCACTTCTACGGGTTTTCCGATTCTTTCACGAAACTTGGAGTTTTCACAGCCTCATTCTCCAATTTCTTTTTGATCTACCTCACTCTATTCCATATCAAACAAATTGGTGGCACCTACAGTGGCGAGCAGAGGTGAGGGTACCTTTGAACTTTCGTTAATAACTCCCTTCAAACGATTCGGATTGGTCTAAAAATTTTACTGGGGACTCCTGAATAACCCTGGAGTAATCCCTGGAGTTTTTTGAAAAAATCGGATTTTCACGGATTCTGAAGTTTTTCGATGAATTCAGAATTCTGAAAATCCAAAATAAAAAGATTTTTTTGGACTTTCAGAATTTTTTCTCATTGTGCCCAAAACATTACTAGAGACCCAAATAAACAATTTTTGACGTTAGATCGCAAGTTGATTTTATGATTCCGACGTCAGAACTCCAGAAGTCCGAATTGTGACTTTTGCGAGGAACATCATAACGTGCCTGAAAGTTATCGGATCAGGATAAAAAATGATTCCTATATAGATTCGAAGTCACTGAACAAATTGCAATTAGTTTTGAAAGTTTCGGAACAAATAATTTTCCGTGTTTTCTACAGGATTTTTGATTTCATGGAAACTTGGAAAAATGGCAGAAAATAATTTTTTCCAATACTTTCAAAACTAATTGCAATTTGTTCAGTGACTTCAAATCTATATAGGAATCATTTTTTATCCTGATCCGATAACTTTCAGGCACGTTATGATGTTCCTCGCAAAAGTCACAATTCGGACTTCTGGAGTTCTGACGTCGGAATCATAAAATCAACTTGCGATCTAACGTCAAAGATTGTTTATTTGGGTCTCTAGTAATGTTTTGGGCACAATGAGAAAAAATTCTGAAAGTCCAAAAAAATCTTTTTATTTTGGATTTTCAGAATTCTGAATTCATCGAAAAACTTCAGAATCCGTGAAAATCCGATTTTTTCAAAAAACTCCAGGGATTACTCCAGGGTTATTCAGGAGTCCCCAGTAAAATTTTTAGACCAATCCGAATCGTTTGAAGGGAGTTATTAACGAAAGTTCAAAGGTACCCTCACCTCTGCTCGCCACTGTATAAGTACATGGTGATGGTTCTGGCTTTAACTGGAGTTGCTTTCTCTGGATGGGAATTGATTGCCAGACCATTCACTCACAACTATAATCACGCTTTCATTCTATTCAGTTTAAACAATTGGATGCAAAACTCCGAGTACTTTTTGCAATTCGCTGTGGCAGTTTACGCTGGATTCTATCTTTTTATTCTGGCATTTTTTGCCGAGCAGTTCATATTTCGATATTTGAGTCTGGTGAATCCACATAGGACAAAAATTTTTGGAGGGTTTGGAGTGATTGGTTGGGTTGGATATCCATTGGTTTGTGGAGCAATGTATAGTGGATTGTTGATATGGTCAGGAGATCCAGATGAATATGCGGATGAGTATTTGAAGTGAGTGGAAGGGAAAAATTAAAGTCTTCTGAACTTCACGGAAGTTTAGATCAAAGAAAGTAGATACCGTAAAAACTGAATTAGTAGTGCATGCACCACTATTTTTCAACCACTTCATACGGAGGGCACTACTATTTGAGGGGCACTACTACTAGAGGGGCACCATTATTTTCCGATCACTTTTTTTCCGAAATTTTCAGATATTATAATTTTCTTTCTCTGGCGATTTTTACCGGAAATAACAAAAATAACTGAGAAAATTTAATCTTTTCTCCTCTTTTCATCAAACTTATTCGAATTTAAGACAGTTTTCAAATATCCTTGAAATTATAGTCAGCATTTAGAAAATTTGGAGAATATTATTTCCATAAAGGGGCACCACTATTGAAGGGGCACTATTAATTGAGGGGCACCACTATTTTTCAACCTATTCATCCGGAGGGCACCACTATTTGAGGGGCACTACTACTAAAGGGGCACTACTAATACAGTTTTTACGGTAAGTGTATCTTCTCGTTAGCCGAAGCAGATTAAAATAACACGCTTTCAGTTCAGAATAACAACATAACCCCTTGGGATGTCCTCGTAGATTTAGAAACCACAACAATAGCTTAGGTACCACCCACGCAGCGGCACTTCCTCTCTAATCATGTTGGTCCCTCCAACTCAGCTTTTTTTTTGAACTTTTGAAGCCCTTAGTTATTCCAGTATCACCGTGTGGTTCTTTGGGACTCGACCAACTTGATTTTTTTGGTCAGACGCGTTTTGAACTGTATGAGCATCTAAAAACGATTTTTTAAATGTTGAATTAGCTTTTACATCTACCCCGACGTTCAAAAAAATCATGTTGAAGATGCTTACAAAATCCACAGCTATCAATTTTTCAATTTCAGAGAAGTATTTGCGGAAGTCTACGAAATGGACATCACTCACACTCCTCGATTCATATTCGTCCCTTATGTGAGTCATGCCTTTTTTCATACATTTCTCAACCCGTTTTCCCTCTTCCAGGCCGCTGATGACACTTTAAGATGGCGCAACTTTTCTTTTATGCTCGGTGGTGGATTCTTGCTAAATGTGCAATATTTCATTATCATTTTCTGTGGAGTTCGAATGCATATGGCAATGAAAAAAGAGCTTGGGAACTTCTCCACACCCAATCGACGACTTCAAAAGCAATTCTTTCGAGCCCTGATAGTGCAGACTTTGGTGCCAACTTGTCTTTTTGTGCTGCCAGCTTTACCTATTCTTCTGGGACCCCTTTTTGATTTCGAGTGGAATATGCAAACTGGAGGGATTATGGCTTTATTAAGTATGTATCCTCCAATTGATACATTTGTATTTATCATAATTGTATCAGAATATCGAAAGATTATCAGTGAAGCTTTTTGTCGGAAGAAGACTAACACTGTGAAGTCTACAGAAGTTTTTTTGTTGTGAATTTCATTTAAAGGTGGGGGGACATGAAAGATTTGTAGACTTTTTTTGTAGACTTTGTATGCATTTTGTCGTCAGATGTGGTGTATACACTAATTTTTCAATTTTGATTATTTTCAAGAAAAACAAAACCCATTACCATCTAAAGGGTCGAACTAAGCTACCGTACGGTTTGGTGGTCGGGCGCATTACCGGCTGAGCCACAGAGGCCAAAACGCGGGTTCCTTCAATTAGCCCCTATGAATCAGCCTCACGCGTTGAACAATCTAGAGTGAGTGATAACTCTCACTTCTCACTAGTTACGATCATCCGGACTTTCAATATGAGTTTAGAATGGTTCGTTATTCATAATAGATGAGTAACTAAAAATTCAATTTTTTCATGTCCCGCCACCTTTAATGTGGTATTGATGAATTATGGTGCTTTATGAAAGAATTTTCACAATAAAAATGTAATTTAATTTTTTGTTTTTGATTAATTCCAAGTCATCTCTGAGTAACCGTAACAACTGATCTATGTCTTGAATCATCTCGATTACTTCCTGTTGGTCTAACTGCCACAGTAGACTTTTTGTATCCTATTCTTAACAATCCAAAACACACTTCCTTGTATGGCTTGTGTACCCAAAGCATAATCATTGTGGAGAATAACCCATGAAGTGAGAAAAACACAAAACAGATATTGTTGGCTGCTTGATTGTAAATATTAAAAGTCAAAGAAATGAATATAAAAACCAATGGGACTATGATATTAACATGGAAAACTGCAGCCTGGATATAAATCGCATTTAGAAACTTTCTTTGCAATTTGAAAGTATTTTCAGATTGTATGTTTCTTCTGGTTATTCCATTCATATTTTTATAGAGAAGCCATATAAAAACAAAAGATTCTATAACTAGAAGAAGTGCGATTACATTCATAGGGATCACAACGAAATCGAATTCTATAGCGATCACAAAAACCGATGATTTGTAAATGTAATCTGGAAGGTCTGGAAGCATCTGAAAGATCTGAACGTTTCGTTTGCAATAGAGCGCACTTACATCATAGACATGCTTCAACGCAGGACTTTGTTCCGGAACTGTTAACAAAGCTGGAATGAAAAAAGTGAAAGCAAAAAAATAGTTAAGCCCCAAGAATGGTAGGCGGAAATGACGCCATTTTCTGTCTCGAGCAAACATTTGGAAGTATCGGTTTTCGAAAATTGACACTATGGCTGCAGATACGGCTGGAACATGTTCAAGAGTTACGGTAACTATGATACCCTGCACATCACAAAAGCAAAATGAACGAAAGTCGAAAATTGACTCACTTATGATCAATGTTACAATCAAGTACACCTGAATATCCGTAGGTACTCCGAACATTGTCAAAATCCCTAATGGGAACCCAGCTAGGGCCGGGAACAGTAGGAAAGGTACAGTTAGAATAGTCACAGACCAATCTAAACACATACACCAAAAGTGTAAATTAAACATTGTCCATTTCACCGAACTCATTGATTTTGGAGTTTTGAATAAAATACAATAGGACCCAAGGATATGGAGAGGGATTCCAAGAATAGTTATAAAATGAAGAGAATGAGAGAGAAATTCTGGAGTTTCTAAATACATTTTGGCAGTTTCGAAAATGAAAAGGATATGTAAAGAAAAAAGCGTGCTTGAATTTCACCTGCAACTGAAATCATTATTTTTTGTGAATAATTGATTAGACGATTTTTTTTTCAAGATTAAAATGTAGTTCTGTGTACTGGTGAGAGCTTTTTGAAAGCCCGGAAACATTGAATTTATGGGAATTTTTTTTTGATAAAAATGTCCGTTTTTTGTGGATCCTCCACGGCAATTGAAAGTTGCCGTCCAATTCGCCAGAACCCTCTTCCGATGACACTACAAACACCTTTCGTACGGAACACGCTTCACCTAGATAACATCTTTCTTCTTGATCTACTTTCCCCCTTTTGTTGAAATTATTTGGAAAATTAGAAAACTTTTGGAAAAAATTTATAGGAAACATTGGAACGAAAAATAACTCTGGTGTCCGAAAATCACATTGAAGACCTTCTTAAAAAAAATAGGCCAAGGTTCGAACAAATATGCATAATAACCTCGCTTTATATGGGTATCTTTATATGGGATCTAGAATAAGAACAACCAGTCGGTTCACGCCGCCTACGGCGGCTAAACCTCCTGGCATCACCTAAAATGGGCAAATCTTAATGGCATTTGAGAAGCCAAAATTAGTGTAAAACTCGGAATGTATTTTTCACTTCATTTCTCAAACAAAACACAAAATTATAATAGAATATCCTTGTAAACGATATTATTAATGAGTCCTGTCGCTGACTCAATCCGGATGCCTTCTCTGCTCGTGGTACGTGATAGGGCAACGTAAAGTTGCCCATGAGAGAATATTGGCTCATCTAGCTTCAACCCAATCTTGTCAAATGTCTGTCCCTGTGATTTATTCACCGTCATTGCGAATGACAGGCGAATTGGGAACTGCAGTCGACAAAGCGTAAAGGGAAGGTTCTGATCGTAGTGGAGCTTTATTTTCGGGATCAGAACGGATTGTCCTTGACGGGATCCATTCACGAACTTGCATTTCAAAACCCGTTGGCCCATTTCTTCCACAATCAATCTCGTACCATTGCACATGCAATTCTTGACATCCAAATTCCTTAGAAGCATAACAATCGCTCCTTTCTGAAAATATTTTAATTCTTATAGTCTTTTGTTTTTTGGAACTTACTTTCAGATTCAATTCATAAGGAGGCATGCCAGAAGGAGTCATCCGATTCAAAAATTCCGTTGGGAAGTTCATGCTGTCGTTTTTGGTTTGTCCTTCCTTGAGCATGATTTCATCTAGAGAATAATACGTTTTAATCTCTCCGTCCATTTTTCTCAGAATGCAATTGTTCATTTCTAATGCTTCTTTGTTTCTGGGTGTGAGAATGGCGACTCTCGAGAGCTTCTCAATATCACCCAAACCTAATAAGTCACCAAATATTTCTTGAGCAAGATCTCCGGTTGATTCTAATCCTTCAGGGATTTCCATCAATCCATTGACTGGACTACCCAATTTTCCATCACCAATATCCAACAGTGTGTTCTTCCATTCGAGAGCATTTCCAATCAATCTCATATTTGTAGTGAGATGGAATGTTTGAAATAATCTCCACAAATGTGATTTTTTGATGGAATTTGAGATTTGATCTTCTACTCTACCTTTTTCCACCACAGGCAAAACTTGTCTGAAATCACCGCCTAAAACTACAACTTTACCGCCGAAAGGAAGATTGACTCCAGTCACATCTCTGAATAACTGATCAGTGGTTTCAAGGGCTGCTTTGGGAGACATCGGAGCCTCGTCCCAGAGGAAAAGACCTATTTCTGCTAAATACTTAGCATAGGTAGTTCCGGCTCGAAGTCTTGAAGTTTTGCAACCATCTGAAACATTCAGTTTGCAAACTGAAGCTACTGTTCTTCCATTCGGTAGAAGAGATGCGGCTATTCCCGTCCAAGAAACCGGCAGAATTTTGAGTTTCATCCCGAGGATAGTGTTAGCTAAACATATGTACAGATATGTTTTGCCACTTCCACCGGGGCCGTCGATGAAGAAGCACCCTCCTTTTCCAGATTCAATAGCAGCAATAATGGCATCATAGGCGGTTCTTTGCTCCGGATTTAGATTCTCTCTCATTTCTTCTCCAATCTCTCTGCATCTCTCATAATCAATTTCATTCGTGAATCCAACTTGTCGAATCCTTTTGTAAGGAAAGTTGAGCCATTTTCTCAAATCCTCATTCAACGCCTCCATTCTATCAACCATATCAAAATAAGCTAATGATTTGGAATCATCTTCGGAATGTCCCTGGTGAGTGAAATCTTCGGTGAGATCCTTGACAAACCTGAAACTTCGAAATTTTTTATGAAAAAAAAATTAAAATCTTACTTTTCCCATAGCTCTTCGGCATTGTTGACCTCGTCAAAAATTAAAAGGGTGACAAAAAGGCCTCGCATTTGACTTGGTGTGTTGAACGTTGATGCTTCACTAAGGGTTTGTTCATGAGCCAAATCATCCGAAAGACATCCAGCAGCTCGAGCCGCTTCAACAAAAGAAGGATACGTTACTCCATTGACTGTTCTGATATCCTCAAAACTGGTTGATCCTTTCAGAAATAGCAATAACTGTCTGAGAGCATATCTCTCCCTGTTTCGAGGCGATATGAAAAACATCCTTCCAATTGCAAAACACTTGTTCTTTCTTGGACTCCATTTATTCGTTGATTGCTCGCAGGTATAATGTTCTGGCATTTCATGATAGAAAAATTGTCTCGAGTCAACCTTTGTCACAGGAAAAGAGCCATCGGGTAGAACTGCATCTTTTGACTCTTGATTCAGCTTAAACCAACTCTCAAGTTTAGTCATTTTTGCGGTTGATCTTGTCAATGCTTCTTCTTCTTCTCCATGCCTAAAAATGACAGCATGCTCTCCAGGCAAATGAACCGTCAATTGGATCACTGTAACACTTCGAAAAGACATGGCAAATTGAAAGAGGTGGTGCATTGCCTCCGGGGCACAAACGAAGCGTGTGTCAAGATATATTTTGATTTCATCTATAATTTCCAGTCCATTTGCATCCTTCTCACTTTGTATAGACACTCCAGCTCTTGTTGTTCCCTTGTAAACATATTTATATAAGTATTTGACGGATGACATTGCACCGCAAACTTCGAGATTGACGTGGCACTGATATTTTGTGAGAATCCATGGATTGTAGGGTACAACATGCCTGTTGGTCAATGGAATTATTTGATCTCCCATCTTATATTCATAGAATCGTCCATCGTCTCGTCTTTTGTAGAGTGAAAATCCGTCATTATCAGTGGATGTTTGTTCTCGAAATGGTTTTGGGAATCCCTTGTTGCACTCTCCCTTGTCCATACAGGGAGATTTTGGGTTATGAACTCCGCATGGCCGATGGAGCATCATTGAAGTGACCAATTTGTAAAGATCTGGATTGGCATCTTTATCAGGAAGCTCTGCTGATATCACCTTATCCACATCCACAGCAGTTCTGAAATTTGATGATTCTTAAGATGATTCTTCTATCTAAAAATTACCTTGGCTTTGATCCACTTTTCATTATAATAAGCATATGAACATGAGGCAGGCCTCTTTTTTGGAATTCAATTACATAGATGTAGGCCAAGACTTCTCCAAGAATATTTCGCTTAAAAATATCCTCTCGTAGCTCTTCTAGTTTCATATTGAATACACGGGCAACTAAATCAGGTCGATCACTTGCAGTTTGTCCTGGATATAATCCTTCTTCGATTTCTTTCCATTTCGGATTCGACGTCATCGTGAGGAAATAATCAGGTTTTCCATAACGTGAGACAACAGTCATTGCATCCTGATACTGTGAAACCATGTCCCTTGGAGAGCCTGTATGAGATGCTGGAAGACGGATCCTTGAACCAACTGCACCTTTCTCTTCGTTATTCACGTAATCCTGAAGACCATTGAAGGGCTCCACTCGTAAAAGATCCTGATTTTTGCGGATGTAGTCGAGGCGGTTCTGCTCTACCTTCGTCCAGACATCCACCACATATCGTTGGAATAACTTTCCGGATCGAAAAAGTGGAGAGAATGATTTTCGGACATGCAGATGAAAGGAATAGAACTCTCGCATAGTGACACGGATCCGTTTTCCTCTTGGTTCAGTGTAAAGAATATTTGGGTGCCAGCCAAGCTGTCCAGTAGGAAACAACAAAGGATACGTCAATGGATCACAATTTTTGTCGATTACATGAATGTTTTGTAATTTTGATCCGGTGCGTTGGTGAACCGTAGTTGCTCTTATTCCAGCAATCTCATCATCATCGCCTACATAGACAACGGCTACTTCATTTGCAGTCGAATCTTGATACCTGGAACAAATTCATCATTCACTATTCATATATTTCAATCTCTCTAATTACCGTCGCATATCCTGATCACTTCGAACTTTAAATACCATAGTTACTTTTCGTACATCTCTATTCTCTTTTGCAGCTTGTTTTTCTTCTTCCTTCTCTACTTCCCACATCATTTTGAATGCTTTAGCATGGGGATGATGGGTTTTCAGAAGGTCAATCAATTTGGCGAAAATCAGATTTGAACAGGAATCATTAATTTTTCGTCCAGCTAATTCAGCAGCCGCCTGTTCCGTATCGAGAATGAAAACTTGGGCAAAGTTTCTTTGCTCTCCAGGATCCGGGTGTAACCCTCCGATGAGATGGTAGACTTGTTGGTGAATCCTATAGCAGTAAGGACCATTTTTGAGGGGCTGAACTTGGGCTTTCATGCAAGCCATCGCAAGAGAATTATTGTATTGTCTGATGTTTTCTTGAAAATCTTTCGCCTCTTTCCATAGAGCTTGATTTTTGAAATGCTTATTAGCAGCAAACAACTTCTTAAGTTCCAATGGAAAGTCATCCTTTTTCTCAGGTTTGATGAAACCATGAAAACAACATGCGTTATATTCTCCTTTTGTTGTAGTTTCAGCTGAAAATTCAAATCTTATTTACCATTAACTTGGCTGGGTATTTACATGTAAAAAACAAAGCACCACATTGAACACATTCATTTTCCATCTTCCCAGAATAATGAACTTCTGGTAACTCTCCACTTCCAGCTGCTCCCAAAAGAGCATCCTTCTTCTTATTCTTTCTAGATTTATCCTTCTCCTTTCTATTAGATTTTTGAACTTCTGTTTCTTTGGCTCTTGACGTGGCTGTTCTTACAGTATTTGACTTCCGTCTTTTCGTTTTCACTTCATCAGGCTCGACAGATCTTCTCGATGCAGTTCGTTTGGCGTCTGTAGACTTCCTGTTCATTTTGACTTCAGATGACTCTTCCAATCTTCTCGACGCAGCTCGTTGCGAATCGGACAAATTTCTCTGCTCCTTCTCTACTGGAGATTCATTTGAGCGTTTGAATTCCATACGGGCAGCATTCGACAGATTTCGTTGTTGCTTTTCTTCTAGAGATTCATTTAAGCGTTTAGACTCCATACGTCTAGCACTTTCACGCTGCCGGAGGTTCTTCTGGTCCGAAGATTCTTCGGAACGAATGGAGTCCATATGCTTTGTATTCGTGTGGTTCCGGCTCAATTTTACTCGATCAGTTTCCTGAGTTCGGCTCAATGCAACTCGTTTCGAATTTTTTTCAAGTCTTTCTTCTTTTTCTTGCTGACTCTCCGATTGCCTCTTAGCCGCTTTGTTGGCAGCGTCCGCAATCTTTTTGTTCTGAAATAAGAAGCAGTTTGAAACAAAGCAAATGATTCTGTTCACCTTTTTCTTATCTCTTTTTCGAGTTGATTCTTGTGTCATAAGCTGTGTGGGCTCAATCCCGTCTATAGGTCCTATTGCAATATCATTATTTGTTCCTTCTGGCTTATCAGCAATGATAGCATCACTCGCAGAGTCCACAGATAGAATACGATTGAAATCATCAGAAGTAGATGGAAGCATTGTTAAGAATGTGGAGAAATAATTTACGAAATAGGAAAATCGAAAAAAAAAAAATAATCGATACTTAAAACATAATTGAAAAGTAGATTAAAACCGTGACCACCTTATTTTGGGGTTTCCAAGGTTCACGGCCCGCACTGGGTGAAATTGATGTTCAGTGTGTCTCGGTCTTGCTTTTTTTGCTTTTCATTTTTTGTAAGAAATGAAAAAACAGAAAAAAATATTTCTGATTGATATTTATCCCGTGACAACCTGTGTGTCTCTCCCATCAATGAAAATTTTTGAAAAGGCCTGAAAACGTAGTTTTTTGAATCTGGTGACCTTATTTTCTTTAATTTAGAAAATTGAAATAGACGGGCATCATCGCGAAAGAATTCTACATCCAGCTGTCTAAGTTTCAGAAAAATCGGTTCACTACAAATCTCGCTAGAGCCGGCGACATACACACAAACACACAGACAGACACACAGAAGTTCTTGATTGTTATTAGTAAAGATCGGTTTTTCACTGGAGATTTCCTTCCTTTTTCATTTTCATTTTCAACATGCGTTTTTCCACGATTAATTCAAATTTGTATCTGAAATCAAACAATTCTGCGACAAAAGCTTTGAAATTTCCCGGGACATGGATTATTATTACGATACTTTTTTACTATTATTGGACATACAAAAGAGTAGATTATTTAAGGTAAAATCCGTAGAAAACTTAGATTCGTAACTGAATGATTTTCAGAATACCTTACCCACCAGCTATTATACCTTATAACACTTCTCAAAAGTACTTATCCAGTAATCTCGCCTCGTTTTGCCAACTTGGAAATCACATTTTTGAACTTGCCGCTTTGTATGGAATTGCCAAACGGTTACAGAGAACTCCAGTGTTTTTCATAGAAAATGGTCATCATAAAAACATGCTGGAGAAGACCAGAAAAGTGATACCAGGATTGATAGAAAAGTTTTTAGTAATAAATGGAAGTGTAGGTATCCTGACATGAAGTAGGTGTATTATGAAGATTTTACAGGTACCTGAGACGATTCCCAGAACTAAATTTCATGGGAAATGTTGCACTTATGAAGACCCAGAAGTATTGGAGAGCGTCCAGGATGAGTATCTTCATTTGTCAGGGGTACTTTATCAGGTCAGTTTTGAATTATTTTGAACGCGTGTTGGTTGAGACGCAGGCAGCTAGACACTCTCGCTGTCTGCGTCTCTCGTTCCGTTTCCATAGAGCGCACTTACAACATGTATTTTCAGAGCTGGAAATATTTTCCCAATATGCGAGATATCTTCACTGACTTTTTGAAACCCCCAGAATCGGATAATTTCGGAAATCTCCCAAGATCTGATGATAATACTCATGTGTAAGGTTTTTCTTTTCCTTGTCCCTCACACTCTCTCTCTTTCTTGATTTCAGAACCTGTGTTCATACACGACAAGGAGATTTCGTTGAGTACAATTTCTATAGTTCCGATGCCAATTTTATCAGGAATTCTTTAGTTTATATGGATCAACGAGGTGAATCAAAAAGAAAATTATTGGGGAATTGTAATTGGAAGAAATAAACTTTCCAGAAAAACAAAACGACTATAGAACCAATCGGAAAACTGTAATATTCGGAGATGATGAGGATTTTATGAGAGATATCTTTGAGGATCATGTGCTTTCTAGCGAGTCAAATCTTCAATCTGATCATTATGTCTCTCAAAATTCGCCCGCAAATGATATCATTTATTCGAAATTCAACTGTGATGTAGTTTTAATCAGTGGTAATCTCTTATCAGATTGATAATTCGTGTCGTCCAAACCAGATTCTAATTTCAGCTCCCCGATCTACATTCGGCTTCTGGATGGGTTACTTTTCCAGAGGAGACAGGGTTTATTATTTGGATACAGAATATGCCAAAGATTATGTAACTGTGAGTCATAGTTGAAAAGTAAAAATTAAGAACAAAATAGAAATTTCAGGAATCTGGAGACTTCACTGCAGATGATTTCTTTCTACCTCATTGGATACCTCTGAAATTCTCAAGCTCTGAGGAAATGGCTGTAACTGAAAGCTTTAAATAAAGATGCATGTTTGTTTTGTTGTTCAATAAAGATTTTTTATCATTTTTGAAAAGGCAGTTCTAATAGTAAATTCTAAGAAAATGCCAAAAAAAGGTTCCTGAAATGTTCAAACTGAATACTTCGAAATTAAACATTACAATTTTTGAAGATAAAATAAGAAAACGAAAAAAAAATTCATGAAACGTGGAAGATTGAATCGCAAGAACAGAACAAATTCAGTCAATTTTCGTGGAAAATTATCGTTTCATCAAAAGTGTCACACCCTGATCCATCCATCCCCTAAAACATTCTCCTGAAACAACATTTCACTGAAAGATATTATTTCAAATTCTCTCTATTCGTATTTTATGTTTCCCCGTATAATTGCTTCATGCCATTCTATTTAATTCAATGCCGTGGGGCGTTCCGATCTTCATGTACCCGTTTCTTGGAAAAGATTTCAATCTCCGAATTTCTGGATTCATGAACCTGCATTATTCATTTGACGTTTTAGCGTCCTTTCATTCATTTTAACATCTACAAATGAGGCTTAGTACAACGCGAACCATTCTTCTCTTGGCGTCATTTTTTGTTATAGCTTTGTTATTTATAAAGTGGAATGCAGGTTAGTTTTTCGGGTTACTGTAAGGGGTACTGTAGTTATTGAGTTGTTTCAGCTCAGCATAGAATATCAAGCTACTTTCAACAAAATGAGCAGTGTAAAATTCAACCTTGGAATCAAATTCATACGGATTCTGTGATGGATTCCTTGTTGAATAACTTGTCCCAATGGATTTGGATGAAGTTGAAGCTGTCTGTGGAGGTAAGTGAAAAAACTCTTATTGAAGGACATTTATTTTTCAATTTTGAGTTTAGTTAAGCATAATTTTATCTAGGAGACTTATTCGAGGTGCCCAAAAAGTAACAGTTTATACATTTGAAGTTTTTAAAAATTTTTCCTCTTCGTTCTGTTCTGAGAACATGTTTGATCAGTAGTGAATATACCCCTTAAACCATTTCAAATACTTTGATCTATTCGATTTCAGAACAACCAAAACTACACTTCAATCTCAATCCTTGGCGCATACGTCTACCCCAATCACATCTCCATTTCTCTAACGTCTCAATACCTGAGCCAGAAGAAAATTTTCTGCCGATACTATGATTGCAAACGTTCTGAAATCTCAGAATCTGCTTATGAAAGCGTGGTGTTCCCTGAATCCGTGGTTCATTGTCCCCGAAGAGTTGGAGCGGAGTTTATGTCAGTTTCAAGGAGTTTAAGAGATGACGAAGAACTTCCTGAACCTGTAAGAATAACTTATAGGGCATATGAAAGTGAGTTTGGCATAAAACTACATTCGAAAAGTAGAAAGACCACCCAAAAGAGATTAGAATCTCCCTACCGAAGAATCTTTAGAAGAATAAAACGATAAAAAGTTTTTTTTTCGGGAAAGCGACGCATAATAGAAAACTAAAAGATCGAAGTGTGATGGACATCGGAGAACAAATTCTTTGACTTTTGTTTCCATTTATTTTAAAAGTTAAGAGCCAATTCATGATCTGGCTGTTTGTGTGGCTCCAGTTTATGGCAATGAGACAAAATGGCTTCAAATTGCGGAATTTGTGGAGTTTATGAAGTTGGAGGGTGCCACAATGGTTTATTTCTACGTGGGAACAATATCGGATTATGACCGGAAAATTTTGAATGATTATGTGAGAACCGGAGATGTGGAAGTGATAGAATTGCATGATAAATATGAACGACCTTATTATGCATGGCATCTCATAAGTATACAGGTACGTTTTTCAGAAAATTTCATTGCGATTAGAACGCATTCCAAATGGTTTTCAGGACTGCCACCTCCGTTCTAAATACCATTCAAAATGGGTTTCCTTCTTGGACCTTGACGAGAGAATAAATGGAAATCGAAATCAAACACTTTGGAATCTTATTGACTCTCAAGCTCCAGATGTTGGAGAACTACTAATCCCGGTTTTGAATGTCGTAAAATATGGAGATATGGCAGAGAAGTTTGTGAACGAAATACAACTGAAACAAGATATGATGTTCCGGCAGTGGACAGATACAGTAGACCCGACTTGGAATGCTTCAAAAGCCATTGTTAGACCGGAACAGGTTAGCTTCAAGTAACTTTTTCACAAATTGTACTTTAAACTTCAGGTTGGAATCATGTTCATCCATTATGCCATCGCTAAGCTTTCTGGAGTCAAAACCATTCAAGTGAGCCCAACACAGGCTCTTGTCAGACACTATCGAAGCGTTCAACATCGAATAGAAAGCACTGCTTGGCATTTGGAACCTCAAGCAGATGGAAGTCTTTTTGTAATTACGAAGAGACCTTTGGAACCAGAGTTCGCTGCAAATTTGACGAATGCAATTACGAAAAGAGTGTTAAATGTATATGATACTGTTCCAGTGAGATGCTCTTTGATAGCAAGGTATCTCTGGGAATCAAGAAAATTCCCGAATCCTTGTGATTCCATGTCACCTGTTTTCTAGTTTGTCGAGGGTGGATATTGAAACTGTTACGTGTATTAATGATCTTAATAAAATAATAATTTTGTTGCAAATCAATCTACAAACAAAAAAACTAGGTCAGCGCGGTTTTTGAAATGGTCTTCCGTAAACATTTTCTAAAATGTCTTTTCATCGAAATTTCAAACTACACAGGTAGAACTGTTTACCCATTTACGGAAAGGTTTGCCAACGCATAGGCGATAAAATCTTTCATCTTTCGATTTGATTTCTTCGTAAGGTGAAAAATAGGTTAAACAAGTGAAATAATGTTTTATTCCGGACCGAAAAACCGATTTTTATAGTAGTGTTGACATTAAAAAAGTATTCAATTCATGATTCTTATGAACGATAGACGTGGAATCCACCGGAGCTGCTCATACCTCCTGACCTACTACTGCTGGAATAGACTGTTTTTGACGACGAGGAATGCTGAAAGTGGGAAATGTTATGGTGTTTTTGAATCGTTGTCTTACGGAAGATCCTGAGCTGGAATAGCTCGATGAAGAGCTTCCTCCAGTAAATCCGGCTCTCATAACTCCGCCGTCATGAGCAACAATACGGTTGTGGGAGTTGAGAAGACCAACCTGAACATTGGAGATTAGAGAGGTACTTTCAAAGCTCTGATTAGAGCGAGTTTACAACACCCACCGTTCCAATATCACTTGTCAAAACACGATCATTCAAAAGTCCAATGCTACCAATTGGATGAATAGGGTCCACATGAGTCGTGAAAACAGTTCCAGTCACTGGTGCAATACCTCCCGTAGTTCCATAAGATTCATATTGAACAGTTCTTGTGGTGGTCCCTCCGGTACCTCCCAAACAGGCTCCTCCGGTTGTTATATGGGTACGTCCAACAACTGTATTCGGGCATCCAGTGGAGATCACAGTTTTTGTAACTGGAGCACAAGAGCTTCCAGACCGATAACTGCTAGAAGAGCTGCTGTAGGAGTAGGACATGACTGAAAATGATTCAAGTTAAAAACGAAAGACAATGTCATAAGCTGCTTGAGAAGTGAATCAAACTCGGTGCTTATGTATGTTTAAAGTGTTTACACCGAAAAACTGTAAGCTCCGCCCACTCTATCACAGAAGTTCTAACTGTCATTTCTTATCAGTTAGTAATTGCGTGGAACTAACTTTTGGATCATGATCATGTGGGGAAGAGTGACGGGTTCTCTAAGGAAGAAAATAATGTTTGAGGAGGAAACAAAAGGAAGTAGGGGTCAAGAAAGAAAGGAGAAATGACTCACTTTTTTTTTCCAAAAATTCATTCATTGATTCGAAACCCTTTATATTGTTGCCTCCAAGTATGATAAGCTCCAGAACACAGATCCGCGATAACCGAAATTCCAAGTCACCAAAATCCAATTATTTTTGTCTGGTGACCTTTCCAAATTCTTATCATATCACAACTGAAAACATAATATGAACTCAACTCAAAAAGTCCCAAGTGATTTACTGTCTAAATAATATGACAACACACTATTGACACTCTCAACGCTTCACTACAAAATTAGAATCATAATGTCCAAGCTCCATGAAACTCTTGAATTTCTAACCACCATCGCATTTTTCTGGACAGTTCTCACTAATATTTTGACTATATATCTCACAGTCTTTCATATCAAACGAATCTTTGGAACTTATAAATATATGATTATAATCTTTTCAATTCTCGGAATCACCTTCTCAATTATTGAACAATTTGTGAAGCCATTCATTCATAATTATAACAAAGGGTTAATATTTTTCACTTTTGGATACTCCTGGCTGAAAATTCCAAATGAAGTGATGCTTATTGGATTAGTGATCTATGCCGGATTTTATGTTTTGGTTGTAGCATTTGTGGCTGTTCAATTTGTATATAGATATTAGGTATTAATAAGTTCAGAATATTCGAAAAAGTTTGAAGGCGTCGGAGCGATATTGTGGGGTTCATACCCTTTGATAGTCGGCGTGCTTAATGGAGTCGCAATCGGATTTTTAGCTTATCCCGATGATTATTCAAATGAGTATATGAGGTTGGTGTCTTCTTTTTAATAGTTTTTCTTTTAGTATTGAAGATTTTCAGAAACGAAATTTTCGGAGTCTACGATCTGGTCATCAGCAACGTGCCACGTCTTCTACTGGTTCCTTATGATTCTAAAAACGCTATCAGATGGTTCAATGTTTTGTACCTTCTCATCGGTTCTGTTTGTCTACTATCTCAATAATTAATTATCATTTACTGTGGTCTCCAGATGCATTTCCAGATGAACAAATAGCTCCAAAAATTTTCAGTTCCAAATCGAAAACTTCAGAAACAATTTTTTCAAGCTCTAGTTGTTCAGATTATTGTTCCAACTATAATTTTTGTACTTCCATCCACACCATTGCTTCTCGGACCCCTATTGGATATAAAAATGAGTGTACAATCCGGAGGAGTTTGTGCTCTTTTGAGCCTGTATCCACCTATCGATAGTATCGTTTTCATGTTAATTGTGTCAGAGTACAGGAATATTCTTCTAAGAAGATGTAGTAAGAAAAGCCAAACGCATCCTTCACATTGTACGATTTGATCTGAAATAATAAACTTTAATACTTTTTTTGATTTTTTCACTTTCCCCCTTCAAAAACTTTCTATTTGAAAAAGATTTTTTGTTTCAAGCCTCGTCTTCCCCCCCACTGCTTATCTTCTTCTTCTTCTTTTTCTTCTTTTCTTGCGTACACATTTTTTCCTCATTCTCTTATCATTTTGCCATTTTATAATACCCGAATGAATTCTTCCCGTTTTGTTTGTGTCATAGAGCACATCGGAAGTAGGAGAGAAAAACTTGGAGCAAAATTAGCGGTGAGGAATAGAATTGTGCTCTGGTTTTTGCCATCTTTGTTCTTGAAATTTAAAACCACATTGAAGGAGGAAGAGCGGAAAATGAGAGTATTCCTCATTGCTAATTCAAAAAGACGGTGCAGGCAGAAACGTGCTGAAAGGGGTCTTTTAGAAAGTTATTGTTCTGCCTTGTGAATGTTGAGAAGCTTTACCGTAAGAGATGAAGTTCTGCCTTGTGCACAGTTATAGAAGACTATTGTCTTGGAAGACCGACTACGAGCATCTTACGTTCGAGGACACTTGACCTTCCTGAACCTTCAGCTCACAGAATCATCTGAAAATCCCTCTTAGAAAATGTCATGACAAAAATAATCCCTCGTATTAGGCGCCTGGAGAGAAAATAGACAATGACAAAGCGGTAAAGTTTGCATGACGTGTGAGAAAAAGTTGAGAAAAAAGTGCTGGTGATAAAAATTTACAAATGTTTATGAAGAAATAGAAAAGGTGTCAAAAATTGAGGGAAGAGCTTGAACTTTGAAGAGGTCAATGCAATTCGAAACAGTAAGAATGAAACTGAGGTCATATTCTAGAAACTTTGTTCTAGGGGCACCTTTAATAGTGCGGCATGGTTTTGGGTCATTCTTTAGCTTTTCAAATGCCGAACTTAATGTGCAAACAGTGAACCTGAGTTCCCAGAGTAAAAAAAGTACTAGTAAAAGGATAACAGAAGTTTCAAGCAGGACTTCAAAGAGTTCAGTTTTCAAAGCTTTTATTTTTTGAAAAACGGTTTCTGGAAGATTTTTAGGAAATAAGAAGAACAGTTGGAAACTAGTGTTTGCTTTTGAGAGTTCATTAGCTTCAGAACATTCATTTCAAAATACTCTGAAAACTACAGTAACCCTTATTGGTTGTTGGAGCCACGATTCCCCTTTCAAGTTTCTTCTCTCACTATCATCATCTTCCTGACGCCTAAAACCAAACTTCATTGTCATTTCTTTCTTCCTATTCTTCCCTTTCTTCCTCATTCAAATTACCCTTTTTCTAAAAAACTCCAACATTCTTCCCCACAATTCCGCATGACGGGTAATTTCACGCAAATGCCTTGCTGATAAGGAAGCGCACTTAAACCGAGAGTAAACCCTTTGGCAGATTACGATCGTGGGGAGGCGGAGTCAGGCCCGTTTTTGTAGTAAACAATTCACGGAGCGACTATAAACTCGCCGGTTTTATTCTTCAAACTTTCAGTTTGCTTTTGAGTTTTCTTTGCAAAATTATCTTCCTTTTTTACACTTTAGCATCATAAAAATTAGAATTTTCAGCCATGTCTTCCTCATACAGTAGCTCTAGAACTGTTCAATACCAAGCCTATGGATCCGCTGGAGGTGGCCTTCGTAACGATTTGGTCAGTGGAATGTCATCTGCCGGAGCCATTTGCACCACTCAAATCCGTGATGCTCGTGAACGTGAGAAGAGAGAGATTGGACTTTTGAACGATCGTTTGGCTGATTATATTGAGAAGGTTGGTGGATGATGTGGGTACTGTAGGATACTGTAGGGGCTGGACCTTCATTTAGACGCGGATTTTTATTCAGATCGATGTGAAGTTACATCAAATGATGTTATCGAGATTACTGTAAAACAAATTACTGTAGATATTCAGATACTGTAGCTTTTGAAAATCAAGCCACTTCTGTTTCTGCTTAGATAGGTTTCCGTAATCAAACTATATTCGACTGTACACCTTTTCGTAACTCTCCCTTAATAACTCTCCACACTCATACTGATAAGCATCCATGCCAGTTTCATCTCCTTTTTTATTTACAAACATAACTTCTTCGATCTCTGCTCTCAAATTTGCTTCAACACTATCAATTTCTTCTTTGCAGGTTCGCTTCCTCAAAGCCCAAAACCACGTTCTCGCCCATGACATTGAGATTCTCAAGCGTGGATTCTCTGGAGGTGGATCCATCTCTGAGTTCTTCAACACTGAAATCTCTCAAACCACTCACAAGTCTCAAACCATCATTGCCAGCCGTACAAGATTTCAAGGAGAAGTTGCCTCGTTGACTTCCGAAATTGAAGTTTATCGTGGAAAATGGCTTGAGGCTCTTGGAGCAGTGAAGGCTCATCGTGAGGATCATGATGTTAACTTGGATAAGCTTGCCGCCATCGAAGCTCAAATTGCACTTTTCCAAAGAAAAATCAGAATTGTTGATGAGGACATTTTGAGAATCAGAAGAGAAAACGGAGGAATTCAGGCTAATATTGGAAGAATTCACTCTGTAAGTGTGCAACACGTTCAGATCATCGTTAATTTTTTAACTTCCAGCAAGTCCACGCCGAGATCTCTGCCAAGAACGAATACGCCACCAACATCCAAAGCCTTCTTCATCGTGTCAAGACCATCACCACCGAGAACACCTCTAGAATTGAGCAAGAACTCATCTACATCCGTCGTGACACTACCATCGAGAACCGTGACTACTTCAGACATGAACTTCAAGCAGCCATGAGAGAAATCCGTGAGAACTATGAAGCTGTCAGCCTCCGTTCCCGCCAAGATATCGAAGTGTGGTATCACAATCAAATCGAGAATATCCGCAGAACATCCGGACATGTCTACGTGGATACCTACAAGGAGGAGGTTGTCAGTATCAGATCCACGTTGAGCCACGTGCAGAGTAGATTAGCAGAAATTGAGAGCAGAAACACATTGTTAGTCAGCACAATCACGGATCTCAAACATCAACAATCAGAGGAAGCAAGAATCTTTGAATCAATTCTGGCAGAGAAGGATGCTCAGAATGCCAAATTGAGAGAACGATGCACAGAGATCAGTATACAAATGGAGAAGCTCTGTGACCATGAAGTGTCCCTTCAAGCCGAGTTAGAACGGTACCACACCCTGCTCAGCGGAGCCAATGTGACGACCTACCTCTCCAATGGAGCTTCATCTGGCCTCCGAACCTCCCATGTCACAACAACGACAACAAGGACCGGAGGATACTCTTCTAGTGCTGCCTACTCCTCAACTGGCCATCATGCCTCTTCCGCCCACCACTCCTCATCCCATCGTGGAGGTATCTCGATTGGAGGTAACATCGGTGGAGTCTCTGTCGGAGGTCATATCGATAGATCCGGTGTCTCTGGAGGTGTCGATGGATATCATCAAGCATCGTATTCCTATTCCTCATCTGCTTCCAACCGCTAGACAGTGAACGTCATTCTTTCTTGCCGTCATTGATAGTGTTGTTTCATTCAATACCATTGATCTTCGCTCTTGTTTTTTCGATTATTCCAAAAAACAGTGTTGAAAATGTTTATGATGGCTAAAAGAAAAAAAACACTGTGCTTTCACAAATAAACTGTTTATATTTCATTTGTTTTATCTTTTTTCAAAAATTATCAATGAGGAACTTTTACAAAGACTGGTTCAGAATTGTGAGTTTTGGTTGATTTGCCTTCTTCCACCATTGATTCGTCTCTTTTTCCTTTAAACCTCCAGAAAATACTTTTTGCTGTCTCCCGATACTGAGCAGACATCAAGCAACATATAAAAAGATGAGAAGAAGAATTGACAACAGGAAGAAATTCAGCAAAAACTGGTATCATTACGGAAATAGTTCTGAATATTGGTGAAAGTTTGAAACGTTTGATCGTTCGAAACTATGAACCTGACTGGAACATTATCCTGGAAAAATCCATTCACAATGTGAGCGAATCCATTTGGAACTTCTAAAGAGAAGAAGGAAATTGTAACGAAGATGACCAGTTTTGTAGTATTTTCAGTTCTATCTTCATTACAACTTCCACATGACTTCCTCCTTTTATGAGCTTTTCTTAACTCCAGAATCAATAAAACAGTGAGAATTGGGTCAATAAGAGATGGAAGAGCTTTAATGAATCCGTAAAGTGATACTAGTTTACTTTGAATAACAGCATCTTCGTTTGGTATAAGAACACCATAGCGAGTAGAGTTCAGTAGGATTTCATTGTTGTTACAGCTGGAAATCAAAAGATATTGTGTTACATAACTAGGAATCTTACTCATAATCCCAATCGAATGGTTTAATAATTCTCCTCGCTTGAACCATCCATGTTGTCAATGAAGTGAATATCAAAATCCCCAAAATACTCCACATTGCGAAAACCGATTTCGTCAATTTCTGAATCCTCGCATTTAATGGATACTTCACAGATAATGTTCTATACAAAGCCATACACAATGCCATCCATGAAGCAGCTCGTTGAGTGATATCAAGTACAGTAGCTCCATGAAGATATAAAATAGCATCAATATAAGTGTGGGTCATATAACATTCTTCTTCTTTCTTGGAAGAATCTCTGATCCAGAAAGGAGAGAAAATTAGGAATGTGTTAACTTGGGTCAGAAGATCGCATGAACAAATTCCAATCATTAAACGATAAATTGCATTGGACCGCATATGAGGACGAGTTAGAATAATAAAATGAGCAATATTGATGGCGAATCCAAAAAATTGAAGAATACAGATTACATAGTTGAAAATGTAGTAAGCTTCTTTGTACCAATCTGGAGGGGCGATATAGCTAACCATTATTTGATGCGTAGTGGTCTCCATTTCAATGTTTTGAGGGATCGGCAGAAGTATAGACATCTTTTTCAAGACAATATGAAAAAAAAAGAATTTTTTGGTGTTTGGTGTTATTTCTTGAAGCTCGACTAAAATTTATAATAAATTATAGTATTCATCAGAAGGATCGCTCCTCAGACTGAAGCAAATACGGTGGTCAACAGAAAGGGGATGGCTGGTTATGAGTTAGATTAAAGAAAATTTTGGGTATGTAGATGAAAGAAACAGAGGAGTACCTGTGTGTATCTTTCGTTATGTAAAGAATTAATAAAACTATGACGTTTTGGATTCAAGTCAAGTTAATTGGTAAGTTTCCATGATATACAAGTATTGAAAAAGAAAAGAAAAAAGTTATCGCAAACAGGCACAGCCTAAGTTTTAGCTCATCCTAATCGTTCAGTATACAAACTGATATGTCAAGCTCTGAAAACCGGTTTCACATTATCAGACAAACCAAGAGCAGCTGCAGATTCTTTGCAGTGACTCTAGCCAAAACACCCAATAATGTCCGTTTATAAAACACCTCCTTTGAAGTCAACCATTATAAAACACCAATCTTTCCTGTTTATTTTTTTTGTTTTTAATATATCCCAGACAGATTTATTCATGATAAACAAAACCATATGACTATTTTCGGAGTTTTGGCGACTGAGTGCTAAATTAACGTAACGGACCAAGAATCTGAAAGATTTGAACTTGTGTTTTGTTGTTTATTTTCTTAGGCTTGGGTATTTTCTCCATATTTCGAGATTAGTCAAAGAGTGTTCAAAAATGAATCAAATGAATCAAGAATATATTCCACCAACCAAAATAATGAATCACATAAGTTCACAAAAACAGAAAGGAGACAGTTTCGATATTCGGTAGTTTCAAAATTGAACCCTTTTTGTGCTTCAAAACATGATTTCACGCCTACTTCCATTTTCCGTGTCCTCTCCTTTATCTCAGAATCCTTTGTTGAGGCCATCCTGCTTTGATCTCCGCTTAGCAAGATGATTTGGTCTCTTGAACATTTCTCCGTTTTTCACTAGTCGCTTCCTTCAAAGGTGCACGTCGAATACCTTTTTTGCATTTTTTTTTCAAATCATTGTCCAAGAAAAAAAAATGTCGGCTGAAAATAAACTTCAAAGTTTGCAAGGTCTTCGAGGTATTTCTATATTATGGGTTCTAATTTTTCACATGTTTCCCAAAAGTTTTGTTAATGGATTTGTTGGTGTGGATATGTTGGGTAAAGCTTCAGGAAATCAAAAAAATTGATGAAATTTCAGGTTTTTCGTGTTATCTGGATATCTTATGACAAGAATTCTACCAAAGACATTCACTACTTCTTCGATCACAAACTTCTACAAAAAACGATTTAGTAGAATAGTTCCACTTTATTATTCGACAATATTTTTCACAATACTTGGTAAAATTTCACCAATTTCTTGAACTTTTGTACAATTTTTTCAGGTGTTTTATGCTTCGTCTTGAAAGTTGAACGCATTGAATTCTTAATGGATGTCAAGTGGTGTCTCTCCATACTTTCTAATTTTCAACCAATTTTGGAACATCGTTCATATTGGGATCAAGTATCTTCAATACGATTTCTAACACATTTATGGTCCCTAGCTACGGAGCTACAGTATTACCTTATGGTTCCCTTTATTCATTCGATTGCAATCAATCTTCCCTTCAATGTTCGATTATTCCGATACGTGATATCAATAATCATTCTTTTCATGTTCCAACTTTTAACACCATTTTACCTGTCTTATTCCTTTTTGGTATCCAGAATCTGGCAATTTTTGTTAGGATCTATTGCATTTGAGTTATCGAATAGATCAACTGAGATTATAGACTCGAAATCTGAGAAGCCTCAAATCCACGGAAAGTTCTCAGATTGGTTTCCTTTCCTTTTCTTGACTGTTTTATCAATATTAATCATGTTTCCAATGTACTTTGGAGAACATTTGACAAGGTATCAAATTATTTTGAAAAGAGGAAGAATTTAATGTTTTAAGATTGATAATGTCCCTGTTCGCTGCCGGGTTGTGCTTTCTATGTGGAGAATTGGAACTATCTTTTTTCACGTAAGTAAATGTCTGAAATGAAATTCGACATTTTTTGCACTGATCATTTCCTTCGCAGTCTGAAACCACTCGTCTTCATTGGTGACATCTCCTATGTAACTTATTTGGTTCACTGGCCAGTCATCAATTTTGTCAGATATATTCAACAGAAAGACAGCTCAAACTTGAGTATTCAGGGTAAATTTGTTTCAAATTTATACTTGAAAGTACTTTAAAGTTTACTTTAGAATCTCTAATCACTGTTGTCATTGTCTTTGGATTGTCTTTCGTACTCTGTTTTGCTGTGGAGGTAACTGGAAGGAAAAGGGAATTTCACAAAACTTTTCTAAGAAAAATGAAAAACAAGCTATAAAAAAGAAAGATCTTATCGATATAAGTGTTGCGCACCTTCCCGTAAATAGATGTGAAGTTTCGAATTTTATTGTTTCGAAACTTCGATAAAAATATCTTTAAAAGTGTTTTCGGGAAATCATTTCGAAAACCATGCTGACCTTGTTTCTTCCTTACGAAATTGATTTTCTAGGCAAGCATCTAGGGATCCTCAAAGCACTGATTTTCAAATTTGAAAAGTATGGTTTCAGAAAAAGTTGCTGAAACTCGATTTCTACAAGAACTTGGTCATCACAATTTTATTTATTGTCTTATGCTTGTCCATGATTCCATTGATCAAAAATCAAGAATGTTTATCTATGAAAACTTTGCCGGGTGATATTATTCGAAAAGTGGAACCCAATTTTGAAGCTTCGAATCTTTATACTACTCTATCTGAGTTGAAGTGTGACTATAACGAAACAACAACTGCTTTCAATATTAGTACCAAAAGTATAGAGTATTGTTTGAAGAAAGGGAATGGAACTGGAAAAGTTTTGGTGATTGGAAACTCTTTGTCAATTAGAGCATTCCCTACAATTTTCAATATTTTCAATGGAAGATATGAAAAGATACGGATGTTGGCCAGACAGGGTTAGTTGATCTTGACTTGGAAAAACTTTCCAATGATTTCATTTAAATGTTCTCTTAAAATATTTTCAGCTGGTGCTCCACTTTTGAATATCTATCCAGAATTCACGCAAGCTGCTGTAGAAATGGCTCGAGATATGAAACCAGACTTTATTTGGATTATTCAGGGAATGAAGTAAACATTCCGTGTGTAAAGAATCTCAGTTTTGAATTTTCAGTGAAATTTTTTATCGTAACTTTGAATCAAAGGCTCTGGATCAAGTTGTCCAAACCACACTTGACAAATTCAAGGAACAAACCAATATGATATTCATTGACCTTCCCTATTATATCACTGATAAACAGTCGTATAAACTTATTGCCAGGAGTCTAATCTATGGGAAACCCCTAGAGGAGACACTGTCCGTGAGCCTAGAAGAAGTTGAAGAACAACTGAAGGAGCACAGTGAGCGGTTATTGAATTTGAATTGCACCAATTGTTATTTTAATGATATGCAGAAGGTTCTTTAAAGCAATAATCCTTTGTATAACGTTGTGTTTCAGGCTTTGACAAATGGAGAAGACAAATTCTATCTTTATGACAAAGATACATATAGGGCACTGATATACGATGGTGCTCATTTATCGTTGGCTGGATATGAGCGTGTGGAGCCTTTATACAAAAAGAGGATAGACCAGTTTTATGAATCATTAAATTTTATTAAGTTGCTATGAAGTATCGAGTTTTATCATTTTCACCTGTTAAAACAAGTTTCAAGTATTTCTCTAAAATAACTTTTTCGTTTACATATCCGGTGAACACTGGAAAAAGATGGTCAAACAAATTCAAACTCATTGGCCTTACATCAGTTCAAAAGAAACATCAGTTTCAATCCCGTAAATGAAAGTTCAATTCACTTTCTCCTTTTTTTGAGCGGAGAAGATTTTTATCTTTTTTTCGTGTATAGGATGATCGAACTTTGTCCACAAGAAGGTAATAAAATACAATGGGGGACGATTGAAAATAAGTGGATCAGATTTTTGCAGTTTTTGTTTTTTCGCCTTTCACAAAGAAGCATCTTGCTCCAAAGCCCTTCGATTCCATATAGTTTTTATTTTTCTGTAGCTTGGTTTGAAAATCATTTTCTTCCTGAAGTTTCGGCCTTTTGGATGATTTCAGATCAGATTAGATCTCATGGATTTCGTTCGCTTTGTGCATAGCTGGGATTCTGACAGATCACCGCGCTTTTTGAAAAAAAAAGAGAGGTTCCAGGTGAAATTCTGAAGTGATTCTTTGCTCAAGATGAGCAAGTTTTCAGGGATTGATAATTTAACGAATTTTTCATGTGTTATGGAAGGACCTCCACAAGTACAAAATGACACATGACAACGGGGAAAACCGATAAAACAATATGAAATGATACATTAGTTAAAAATGAAAGGTGAACATTGTGATTAATAAAGAATCCTCAAAATAGTTACCATAAATCCAATGATGATTCCTGAAAAAAGTTAACAAATTACTTCGTTATGATTGATATTGCACTTACCGTTTGTGGTTGCAGAATTATATTCACCAAACATAAAATTGACATATGCTCCGGTGGTCCATGCATTATTTGATTTATAACTAACACTAATCGTATCCCCGATTGCAGAGACTGGACCACCTGGGAAGTTTTTCGTCGAATATCTGGAAATATTTTTGACTTGACTCTAACTATTCTGATATGAAGTATTATGAACTAACGTGTTATCAATGACAGCTTTCTGTTTGTTTAGAATAGTAACAGTGAGAGTTGAATCTCCTGCAATAGCTGATCGATCAATTGTATAACTGATATTTGATAATTTAGAAGAAGTGATTTTATCGGAAAAATCTTGACTTGAAGATTTGAAAGAATAGTTTGGTGAGTAGAAGAATCCACTTCGATTATCAAAACCAGAATCCCAGTTAGCTGAAAGAAGCAACGTAAATAAATCTCATGATAATTAAAAATACCGTCATTGGCATCTGATGACATAAGAATTTCAGCTTGATCTTTATTCAAGACAAATGAAGTGAATACCCCGTGAATCTTCTGTGGAGTATTTGTCTTTGCTGTTGTGGATCTGAAATTTAAAAAAAAAGAATATACGGCTGAAATATCCATTTGATATCTTACGTATAATCGGCAAGCTTATGAGCTGGTGTAACAAAATCTGTGTAGACAGAAAGAATATTAGTTTGAGGCATCGAAACGTCCTTGATGTAAATATCAGTTGGATGATATCTAATTGCAGCTGCAGTTCCTGAGCTGGCATCCAGAGAGAATTCACAACGAGTAATAATAGGAAGACAATTGATCGCTTTGTATGATTTGAAAGCTTGCACATCTGAAGCGTTCTGATTTAAAAAAAAAATGGACTCAATATGTGCTATACCAGAATAATCTTGCACAATGATGCTGTTTCCTATTGAACCGAGTCCGGGATAAAGAGTATAGATAGTGAGATACTTTCCAGTAGAAACAAAGTTAGTTCCAGACACCAAGACTTGGTACAGACTAGAAAAAGTACAAACTTTCAAGTTTCTAATCTTCAATTCAAAGAACTCACTTTCCGACGTGCTTCGAAGTTATATACTGTCCATCGAAAATTTGCATACTACGCATGTATGGACTAACATCCGGTGCAACCATGTTAGGTGGGAGAGCAAGAAGACTAACTTTTGATTCTGATTGGATTACTGTACCGTTGTCAAAGTCAGGAGCAAAAACGACCAATGGAGAACCATTTGGATGAACTTCGTATTTCATTGGAGAGGCTGGGTTTACTAGAAAAAAAGAAAAATTTGAAGCTGTCGAACTTAAAAATCCTTACCGTTAAACCATTGAACAATTAATCCGAGAGATCCAACTTTCGTGGTTTTCAGATCAACTTTGAAAAGCGGATCCATCAGAAAGAACGGTGTCGCATATTGAATCCTGAATCTTTTTTATAAAAAAATTTGAACAAGAAAATTTGAACATACGTTGTAACATAATCCACGGAGTCAGTCACTGTTAGAATTGTGTCATTGCTTATATCAACCTTCAAATTGAATAAAGCATACATTCCTTTTGGAACATTAATCTGAAATTGATTTTGGGTACAACTGTAAAAACTTCCATATTTTTGTGAAAACTTACGATCCATGTACAGTTTTGGTTTGCAGCAAATTGTTGAGTTGTTTGAGAACTATTCCAATTGGTTGGATAATACCAAGTATCATCTATATTTGCTGGTCGATTGATTGTTTGAGTTCCAGCACAAGCTACGGAAAATTAGAGAGTTTTTATGGACAAAAATAATGGAACTTACTGTATAGGTCTGCCAAAAGGTGAGAAACGAAACAACTCAAGATCAATATTGTTAGACAGAGCTTCATTTTTTACACTCTGAAAAAGACAAAATGTTTCAAAAGTCTAAAAACAGGGAAATAGGGAAATGATATGGAAACACAAAATGATAAGAGTGACAAAGAAAAACTTGGCTATTTCCAGGCAGTCGCCACCTTTTATGGTAAACTGTTATCACAAATTTGTTTGCACAGGCACGTCATGATTCAATGAGATCGAGAAATCAATGCGTCTGATAGTTTTGCAGTTGTGACTCAGAGTTTTTGATGGTACTTCTCATCATTTTCAAATGGTGACTTTGACGACAGTGTTGATATTAATCAATTATGTGTTGGCCTTCATTTTGTTTTACCTTTACTAATAACAATCAAGAACTTCTGTCTGTCTGTCTGTTCGTGTGTGTGTCTGTGTGTCGCCGGTCTTAGCTAGTTTCCTACTAAACAGATTTTTTCTGAAACTAAGACAGCGCGACGTAGAATTCTTCCGCGATAATACCCGTTTATTTCTGATTTTGAAATGTGAAGAAATGAGGTCACCAGGTTCAAAAAAACCATGTTTTCATGCCTTTTTTTGAAGTTCAACTGGGGAGAGGGACATATAGGAGGCCTCGTGAATATAATAAACCCCGTAAAAGTTTCCACAAATTGTTCATTTCCAAAAAAAACTGAAAACAGGCGGTAGGAGGGGCGGAGCGCCGAGGACCGGCTGGTTTTAAGACAAAAAAAGACTAACCAACTGTATCCATCACTTTCTAAATATTTATGCAGCGAAAATGAAATGTGGTATTTTTAAAAAAGAAATCATCTGAGCTATTGTGGTTGGAAAAACCGATAACTAAAAGGTATCCTGAAAGAAAAAGATTAGAACTGACAGAAGAAGTTTTTTTTTTAAATATGATCCATTTAGAAGATGTCCAACAGGCACTTCAGATCTTGATGATTCTTGCTTTTTTGTTCAATGTCCCCCCGAGGAAAACTGCAAGAGCACGAAAACCGAACTTCTAAAATACTTCCAGATTGTTTCAAACTACCATACAATCCAAAAAACTATTCTATATCCCTTCATTACGCAAATGGGACCAATAAATCAATCTCGATATCCAACTTTTCAGAATGCATTTGAAACACAAGTTTCATTCTGAATGATGAAAGCCCTGACACCCTTTTCTATCTCTCTCTTTCTCTCCGGAGGTACAGTTTGTGATCTCTTCATTGGTCATTTCTGTTATCCTCCTGTTATCTTCTCTTCCTTCACTCTAGTTTGAATTTTATCTTCTGTGTTTTGCTTCCCGCTCTTTCGATCTCAGTTATAAAAGGAGATGGGGTCTCTTGAACATTCCGACGACTTTCAATGGTCAATTTCTGCGCGTAGTTTGGAATCTGCACGTCAAGTATCTTTGTGTCTTCTAATATGTACATTTGAATCCTGATTGGGAGGGACAAACATAATCAAAAGACCGGAATGGCCCATGGAACTTTCAATTTGAGGAAGGGCGTATCTGAACAAAAAAGTCGTTACTTAAAAAAAACATCCTGAATAGAGGATGTCATCTGAAAATAAACTTCAAAGTTTGCAAGGTCTTCGAGGTATTTCTATATTATTGGTTCTAATATTCCACATGTTTCCCAAGAATTTTTTGAATGGATTTGTTGGGGTTGATATGTAAGATGAAATTTCAGGAAGTCTGAAAAGTATGTGCATTTTCAGGTTTTTCGTATTATCTGGATATCTTATGACGAGGATTCTAACAAAGACATTCACCGCTTCTTCAATTATCAACTTTTACAAAAAACGATTTAGTAGAATAGTTCCACTTTATTACTTAACAATATTTTTCACAATACTCGGTAAAACTTCACCAAGTTCTTGAACTTTTGTATTATATTTTCAGGTGTTTTATGCCTCGTCTTGAAAGTTGAACGCATTGAATTCTTAATCGATGTCAAGTGGTGTCTCTCCATACTTTCCAATTTTCAACCAATTTTTGAGCATCGCTCCTATTGGGACCAACTATCCACCATTCGATTTTTAACCCATTTGTGGTCCCTGGCCACGGAGCTCCAATATTATCTAATAGTCCCAATTATTCACTCGATTGCAATCAATCTTTCTTTCTATCTACGAATTTTTGGATATATAATAGCAATAATCATCCTTTTCTTGTTTCAACTTTTAACCCCATTTGAGCTGTCCTATGCATTTTTGGTATCGAGAGTCTGGCAATTTCTGATGGGATCTATTGCTTTCGAATTGTCAAGAAGAAGAGAAGAGACTAAGGATCTGAACTCAGAGAAACCAAACGGGAAAGGATTCAAAGAACAATGTTCTGGCATGTTTCCTGTATTTTTCTCATTTACCCTCACAACAGTGATCATGTTACCAGGGTACTTCGGAGAGCATTTGACGAGGTACTGGATTTGAAAAAAAGAAGGGGCTTTGAGATTTAATTGTTTCTAATAGAATCTTGATAAAGAAGGGATCAACAGAGGCAGGGCGAAGCTTCCTTTCTTTTTTTTTGTTTATCTGTCTTTTCATGTGTACCCATGAAACTTTCGAGTTTGAAAATGCCGTTTACTATGAATTTTTTCAGATTGATAATGTCCTTATCTGCAGCCGGATTGTGTTATCTTTGTGGGGAACTGGAAAATACTTTTTTCACGTAAGTACAATTGGTTTTTGAATAGAAGAGTATTCTAGAAAATGGGCAAAAGTTGTTCCGCATGGTTACCAACCTTCCTTGTAAAGTTTTTTCACAGTCTCAAACCTCTCGTCTTCATTGGCGACATCTCCTACGTGACCTATTTGGTTCACTGGCCAGTCATCAACTTTGTCAGATATATCCAGCAAAAAGATGACACGAACTTGAGCATTTTGGGTGCAGTAACTCATATCTTGCTTAAGGATTTGATAAAATTTGTTTCAGAAGCCCTCATTACCATTGTCATTGTGTTTGCGTTGTCATTGTTGCTCAGCTTTGCGGTGGAGGTGACAGGATAAAGATACTTTCAAAAAAAATTATTTAATGTTCAGAAAAAACTCCTAAAATACGATTTTCACATTAACTTCATCGTTACCGCTGTTCTGATTGCTACTTGCTTGTCCATGATTCCATTTATCGAAAGCCAAGAATGCTTTTCCATGAAAACTTTGCCAGCAGACGTCATAGAAAAAGTTGAAAACAATTTCGAACAATCGAAGCTTTTTATTGATTTCTCTGAATTGAAATGCGACTTTAATGAAGCAACAACAGCTGCTTCCAATATTAGTACTCAAGAAATCGAATATTGTTCAAAGAAAGGAAATGGAATTGGCAAAGTTTTGGTGATTGGAAACTCTTTGTCCATAAGAGCATTTCCTACAATTTTCAATATTTTCAATGGAAGTTACGAGGAGATACGGATATTTGCCAAGCACGGTCAGTACAAAGTTGTCTTATTGAGAGGGCAAATTGAAATAAAGAAAATGTCACTACAGTCCAACCTTTTTCAGCTGGTGCCCCACTTCTAAAAATCTTCCCAGATTACACGCAAGCTGCCGTGGACATGGCTCAAGAAATGAAACCAGACTTAATTTGGATTATTCAGGGAATGAAGTAAAATTTTTGCGCAGAAAACAAAAAGAAAGTCTCGAATTTTCAGCGAAATATTATTCTCTCCAGGAAGTACCTACAACTTTGAATCAAAGGCACTTGATCGAGTTGTGCAGACCACATTGGACGAGTTCAAGGAGCTAACCAACATGATTTTTATTGATCTTCCGTATTATATCACAAAAAAGATACCCACAAAACTCATCGCAAGAAGTTTAATTTATCGGAAGAATCTTGAGGAAAAACTGTCTGTAAGCCTAGAAGAAGTTGAAGACCAATTGAAAGAGCAAAGAGAAAGACTATTAAATTTGAATTGCACAAACTGTTATTTCAATGATGTGCAAAAGGTTTTTCGGATCAAAAAATATTAAAATACATAAACTTGCGTTTTAGGCTCTGACAAATGGTGATGACAAGTTCTACCTTTATGATAAAGAAACATATTCAGCACCGGTCTACGATGGCTCTCATTTGTCGTTGGCTGGATACAAGAGTGTCGAGACATTGTATAGAAAAAAGATAGAACAGTTTTATGAATCGTTGGATTAGTTGCTATGATCCCTCAAGATAATCTAGATATCATTCGCATGTATTCTTTTGATTTCGGCCTGTTTGCATATTTTTTCAAAAAATATCGTGTGAATAATGGAAGAGATTACCTTTTTGCCTTTCAGTTTTAGTCTTGTTTAGAAAGAAGTTATGCTACAAGATACCGAGCAGCAAACGAGGGGAAGCATACTAATAACCCAAAAACGCTTTGAATCAGTTTTTCGGTCCTTATTGTCACATTTTTGTTGAAAAGAGATCAGTTCTAAATCTGTTGAATGTACTCTAAATGACAGACTTTATGAGATTCAAGTTCAATGAAAAGAAAAAGACAATCGGGTAAGAGTATCACAAACATGATTATACAAAAAAAACCGTGAAAAGTTCAAGAGAAAAAAGTGACAATAAGTGCTTTTGAAGCAATAAAGAAAACAATCTATAAAAACTAAAATTCTACAGGAAATTCTTGCAAAAAATTGGAAATCAGGAGACATTCAAAATGGTTTCAAGTGTCCATTGCTCAATATCATGCACTGTTTTGGTTGCCACATCAAGATCCGCGTGGAAGTTGAGCATCGCATGGAAACCATTCTCATAGTGAATTGACTTTGTTGGGACGCCTGATTTCTGAAAGAAAATAGCTCTTTTATTACAGTTTTTAATGCAAATGTACCTTCAATCGATGCCCATAAATGAGTCCTTCATCTCTAAGAATATCAAATTCACACGTAATCACCATCGTCGGCGGCAGATTCGATAAATCTTCTCTCATTAATGGAGAAAAATCAGGATTTGTGAGAAATGGTTCCATTAATTCTTGTGCTTCGATACTTGACTCAACTTCCCATCTCTTCGATAAACTGTGATTGTTATAGTTGAGAACAGATTCAATGACAGAATGGTAAGACATTATCTGAAAAAAAGATAGTCATGAAGGGCTCATCTTCAGCAACTTGATTCAAAAGTAAGATGTCTAATTGCTTTTACTACTGTAGCTCAGATAAGATAACTATAACTACTACGCTATTACTGTAGCGCAGGAGTTCAGGATTCGGAGAAAATACAGTATAACTCAATAACTCGTCAACTAACCTCATCAACTTTAGCTCGAATCCGTTTCGAAACATGTCCATTCGAGATGACACTTGGCACTAAATACGCTTTCTCATCCATATCAATTCCCGCATAAAACATATAGTAATAGGCAACAGATTCAGGATCCACAACAGCATATCCAGATAATCGAGAATGATAATATCGATAAGAGATTGTTTGTAAATCAGCCATTTGAAGGAATGGATAAATGAGTACTTGTCCAGCCAATTTTGGCAAACTATTACGGGCGGCACGTCGTTGAGCAATGACAGTGGCTAAATTTCCACCGGCCGAATCACCCATTATAATAACTTTTGAAGTGTTCACTCCAAATTGAGCACTTCCATAATTGAAAAAGTGATCAATAGCTGCCTCACAATCCATAATTCCTCCAGGGAATACAGTTTCCGGTGATAGACGATATTCAATTGAAATAAAAAGTGTCTTCATTTCATGAGCCATTCTTCCAATTAATGAATCATACATATCCACATTTCCCAGTGCAAAACCACCTCCATGAATGAAAATGACAGCTCCATCAGTGGTTGTCCTATTGTCAATAGGTTGATAGACTTTGACGGGTGTCCCATTCCACGTGTACCATTTCATTTCAATTCGACCATCGATGTTGGTGAGTAATCCAAGGGTTTTTGTGAGAATATTCATAATGCCACGTGTCCAATAGATCATATCGCTGGCTTTGGAGAACATTCGACTCTGGAAAATGATCGAAATTGATTGAAAGGTAATTGGGGGCATAAGTTTCTTTTGAACTAGCTACAGGGTTGCTTGAATTGTATGTATTATTGTTTCAAGTGATCCCACAGTAATCTAATCACAGCAACTACAGTAACTCTCTCTAAGCACCGCCCATCAACTCAAATTATTTTCCCTTTTCATTTCCTTCAAAACTAACCGGATAATAATAAGCGACTCGAAGTGCTGGCTCAACAACATGCATCACAAAACGATCCCATTTGGTGACAGTGAATCCATCGGGAAGTGGTTTGTACAAACAATATCCAGTGGTTAGAAGAGCAATTGTGACAATGCAAATGGCAATGTATTTGAGACGAATCGTCGATTTTTTTTCTTCTTTTAGCATCATTTCTTTCATGTTTTCGTAGTTGGTTAGTTGATAAGTAGTAGTAGTAGTGGTACAGGAAACTATTCACAGAAGAGATAAGGATGAGTGGTTGAAGCTGAAATTAGTAGGAAAAATTATAAAAGTTGCAGAGAAGCGAAGAAAATAGTGTTGAAGCGATTTAAGAGAAAGTTTTGCAATTTACAAATACATTCTGCCATTAAAGCGAAAATTCCACGGAAAATTCTGACACGAAACTTTGTGAACACAAAAAATCGATTCGAAATTTCAAAAAACTCGAACATCAATGAGGAAACTACAAACGTTTTTCTCTTCAAAAACCATTTTTCAGTTAATTTTACCGGGTAGATCAAACAAAACGTCGAGATTTGTTTTTAAAGAATTTTGATCTACAAAAAGAAATTGAGTATCGGAGAACAATGTAGGCCTAAAATCGCTTTTTTTCTGAGTTTTTTAATGGAATTTTTTGTAGGATTTCGTATGGCAGTTGGGAATAAGATTTCGAGATCAAATTTATGCTATGAAATGAAGTTTGAAAAGCATAAAAGTATTTATTGATAATAGTCATAATTTCTATTGAGGAACTTTAACAAAAACTGGTCCGGAGTTATCAGTCTTTGTTGATTTGCACTCTTCCATTTTTGCTAGTGCATCCCTTTTTTCTCCAAGCTTCCAGAAAATTCTTCTTGCCGTTTCCCGATACTGAGCAGACATCATAATGCATATGAAGAAATGAGAGGAAGAGTTGAGAACAGGGAGAAATTCAGCGAACACTGAGACCAAAACGGCAATAGTTCGGAAGTATAATTTAAAGTTTAAAATTGAATTTGACTTGGAAACTTACTTTATTTTAACATTATACTGGGAAAATCCACTTACAATATGAGCAAATCCATTTGGAACTTCCAAGAAGAAAAATGAAAATGTTACAAACATAACCAGTTTTGTAGTGTTTTCAGTTCTATCATCATTACAGTTTCCACATGACACCCTTCTTTTATGAGCTTTTCTCAATTCCAGAATCAACAAAACAGTGAGAATTGGGTCAATGAGAGATGGAAGAGCTTTGATGAATCCATAGAGAGATACTAGTTTACTTTGGACAGCTAAGTCCTCAGGCGGAATCAAAACACCATAACGAGTGGTACTCAATTGGATTCTATTATTGTCGCAGCTGAAAAATAAAATATATAGATCCCGATAACTATCAAACTTACTCATAATCCCAATCGAATGGCTTGATTATTCTTCTCGCTTGAACCATCCACGTTGTGAACGAAGTAAAAATCAGAACCCCTAGAATAGTCCACAAGGCGAAAATTGGTTTCGAAACCTTTTGAATTTTTGCATTTAACGGGAACTTAACGGATAATGTTCTATACAAAGCCATACACAATGCCATCCACGAAGCAGCTCGTTGAGTGATATCAAGTACAGTAGCTCCATGAAGATATAAAATAGCATCAATGTAGGTATGGGTCATATAACATTCTTCTTCTTTCTTGGAAGAATCTCTGATCCAAAACGGTGAGAAAATAAGAAATGTGTTAACTTGGGTCAGAAGATCGCATGAACATATTCCAATCATTAAGCGATAAATTGCATTGGAGCGCATATGTGGACGAGTTAGAATTATAAAATGAGCAATATTGATTGCGAATCCAAAGAATTGAAGAATACAAATGACATAATTGAAAATGTTGTATGTTTCCTTGTACCAATCCGGAGGATCAACGTAGCTTGTCATTATTTGAGGGGTAGTGGTCTCCATGTTCATTTTTTCAGGGATCGGAGGGAGTATGTACATTTTTATTCTGTTAAAATGGGTTTCTTGATTGTTGATGTAATTTTATGAATCTTGACTAGTAATTGTAAGGAATGAGAGAAATCGGTTCTCAGATAAAAACATGTGAGGATAGTCAACAAAAAGGGATGATTGAGCTATACACTAATATCGGATTGTACAAAATGCTCGGTTGAAAAAATCGTGATTATGTAAAAAAAACAGATGGAACTTTCTTGATTTTCCTTTGTTTTTATATACAGCTGCTACAGTACGCCCATAAACCACGGATATCAAAACTAACAGGGTCCTTAGCCAATCTCAAGGTTTTGCTGAAACTAACTTTCACATTGAAATACTAAGTGTACCCAAGGACTAATTTGTCCGACCTGAAAATCGGTTTCAAATTGTCAGACAGGTACCTTTGTGGATACTGTACATCGTCAGTGATTCAAAACAAAATGATTTCTATTCTTATTTTTAAAAAAAACGCCTACTAATATATATTTATATACCACTCTCCTTGAAATTATCCATTATAAGACACCAACTTTTTTTTGTTTATTTCTTTGTTTTTAATCATTCAACACTGTTCTTATACCCCCAGACAGCTTCTTTCATGATAAACAAAACCATTTATATGACTAATATCCGATTTTTGAGGTGCTTAATGCTATATTGAGATAGCGGACCAAGAATCTGGAACATTTGGAATGTGTGTTTTGATTTTATGACTGTAGTGATTTCGGATATGAATTTTTTGGAACATTTGGCTCACGTTGGAAAAAAAACAACATTTTTCAGATTCCGCGAAAAAGTAATTAGAACATTGTGTAGTTGGAATTCCAGGTATTTGTTTTCTTTTTGTTCCGTCATCTTTTTTTTTCAAATCAAAACTCAACCCAAACTCTAAATCATGAACAAATCCTATTTTTCTTCACCACAATTCGTATCTCATTTTCTTCGCTATTCCCTCATTTTCGAAATTCCAATCCACTTGATTGGAACCTATTGTGTCCTATTCAAAACTCCCAAAATAATGAAATCGGTGAAATGGAGCATGTTTTTTCTACAAGCTTTCAGTATAAACTCTGACTTTACTTTGAGTATTTTGATGTGTCCACTTGTTATTTTACCACCATTCGGAGGGATAACAATGGGAATACTTTCTAAATTTGGAGTGCCAAATATAATTCAAGATTGTCTAGGAGTAACTTCTATCTTTTGTGAGTTCACAGTAGCTAAATTTCTGAGTAAGGAGAAGGTATCGGCTGCTGCAGAAAAGTTTACTGTACAGAAGCGCAAGAACAATACAAGGGTTACGGTACTTGATGTATCTGTGTTACAGTAGTATCGGCTTCCATCATTTCAATCTTCGAAAACCGTTTCTACGTGATAATTCGTAACTCGGGACGCTGGAAGTACTTCCGATTCCCGATATTAATTTTTAATTACATTCTTGCTCTTTCATGCTTCATCCCTCCACTGTTCACAGTTCCAGAACAGAAAAGTGCAATTTCAGTTGTGGAAAATGTACAGAGTTCATTCTCGTAAGCTTTTCAAAATTCCAATTTTAGAAGTACCCGAAAATTCCAATTTCTCAGTTCGAAAATGATTTGTTCATTTTAACAGTAGATAATTATTGTCCATTTTTACTAGCTTTCGGAATGGGATTTATCACAATGATTGAGGTTGGAGGGTTTTCCTCTTTTCTACTTTTGAATATCAGGAGCAATCTGAAAAGGAAAACGAAGTCTCAAAGATCACAGGATTTGCAGATAAAGTTCCTAATTGCTATTTTGATTCAGGTACAGTTTATTTGATTTTTCTTTCAAATTTATATAGTTTTCAGTGTTTCATTCACATTTCCACTTTGGAAATTCCACCTTCTTACGGTTTCATATCGGTTTTCTTCCAATATTACAATCAAGTTCTGAACAATATCTGTGTAATTTCACTATCTTTACATGGTGTTATGTCTACAGTTGCTATGATTTTAATCCACGAACCATATAGGAATACGGTTAAAAACTTCAGGTTTTTCAGGATTTTTGGAGTGAATTCTAATAAAGTTTGTACCATTTGATTTACATGTTTACTTTTGTTAGAAAATTTCTGGGAATCAGAAGGAAAACCTAAATTGACTATAGTTTTCAGTTTCCGGAAATTCCTCAAAAATTAATTATAGCCATGTCTGACTTGAATTTCATTAACTACCACTGTGACTAATTCACTTTGCAGCTGAAATTCATCCACAAATCAAAGTATTTCTTTTGTCAAAAACATGAACACTTCCTACTTCTCTTCCCCTCTATTTGTTTTTCATTTTCTCCATTATTCCCTCATTTTCTAAATTCCAATTCATACAATCGGAACTTATTGTGTCTTATTCAAAACTCCGAAAATAATGAAATCAGTCAAGTGGAGCATGTTTTTTCTTCAATTTTTCAGTATGAACGCTGACTTTACTTTGAGTATTTTGATGTGTCCTTGTTTTATTATACCGGTACTTGGGGGAACTACAATGGGCATACTTTCCAAGATTGGCGTGCCTCCTATAGTTCAAATCTATTTTGCAATGACATCTCTTTTGTGTAAGTTTCTGCGGAAAGGATTAACCGAAAACTTTATACAGTAGTCATCGCCTCAATAATTACAATTTTCGAAAATCGCTTTTACATTATGAAAGAGAACTCTGAAAGATGGCGATATATTCGATATCCTCTGCTCATTTCCAATTATATTCTGGCTTTTTTATGCTTCATTCCGCCTACACTAACAGTGCCAGACCAAACAGAAGCATATGACTTGGCCCGGAAAGTATGTTGGTTTTTCTATTGGTCTTACTCAAAACAAAAATGGTTCAGATGCATCCAGATATTCCAATTCTTCCTGAAACTTTCATAATTTCCATTGAAGATTTTTCCATTTTCTATCCAGTAGCTGCCATGGGATTCATAATATCAGCTGAATTAAACATGTTCTTACTACTTTTATTTTCAATTATTAGGAAAAACTGGAAACGAAAAAGTTCTTCTCAACAAACCCAAACTTTGCAGATAAAGTTTCTAGTCGCTGTTGTGATACAGGTAATATTTGATAAATTTACTCTTTTAAATTTTATATTTCAGTGCATAATTCATGTTATGACGTTAATGCCTCCTAACGTATACTACTTTTTCTCGCTTGTCTTCCAATATTACAATCAAGTTTTGAACAATATTTTCGTTATTTCATTATCTTTACATGGTGTTATGTCTACTGTTGTTATGATTGTGATTCATGAACCGTATCGGAACGCGGTCAAAAACTTCTTTAAGGCTCCTGAAGTGAGATCAAATGAAGTATGTACATGTTGAAAAATGTCTTTAGTTCTGAGAAAAACATCGTGTTCTGACATATCTCTGGAAATAAGATAACAAAATTGAAATCCCAACCTCTTTTCATGTTTCTAGATGCTCTTTGAAAGACTCCTTGAACTAAAATTTCACTTCCTTCTGGTGTGACAGACTTGTTTTCGAAGCAAAAACTCTAACACAAAATTATCATTTTCAAGCATGCAGAATAGTACGGTGTTCACAAAATGACGCATCATTTTTTAAAAAAAATTCAAAAACAACAATTAGTGTTTTGTCTCTATGGCATCTAACATCTGACCATCATGTCTTTTTCACAAAAAAACTCATAGTAACTAATGAACATCTCTTTTCTCTCCTCACCACAATTTGTGGCTGAAACTCTTCATTATTCTACAATTTTCACCACTCCAGTTCACATTTTTGGCGTTTATTGTATCCTTTATAAAACTCCAAAAACAATGAAATCAGTCAAATGGAGCATGTTTGCATTACAATCATTTAGTATGAGCTTTGACTTCACATTGAGTATTTTGGTTTGCCCATTTTTGTTGATTCCGGCTTTTGGTGGAGTTTTTATGGGAGTGCTTTCCACGTTGAATATACCAGGAACTGTCCAACTTTACCTAGGGTTTACGACTTTGATTTGTAAGTTATTTGATATTTTGGAAAGATAAGTTTAGTTCCATTTTCAGTGGTTTCTGTATCAATTGTCTCTATTTTTGAAAATCGGTTTTCTATGGTATTCGAGAAAACTTTTTATTGGAATTATATCCGTTTACCGATTCTGACCTTCAATTATGTTTTTGGATTTGCCATATCCATTCCCTCTATTCTAATGGTTCCAGAGCAAATCAACGCATTTTTTCAAGTCAAAGAAGTGAGAACGATTTGAAAATTGGTTATCGAAACATCCTTTTTTGCAGAAATTCCCTGATATTCCAATTTCTCAATACGCCAAAAATGTATTCATATTATCGATAGATGGATATTGTACAGTGGTGTCGGTAGGCGCATTTGGCACAATTTCTATCACCCAAATCTGTGTCTTCTGTGGACTGTTACTTTTGAAAATCCGAAACAATTTGAAAAAGAAAATCCATTCTAAGAAATCATATGAAATACAGATCAAGTTTCTGATTGCTATTTCGATACAGGTTTGTACAATGATCATGGTTTTAAAGTCTTAAAACTTCAAGGTCTCTATTCCTGCTATCACAATTGTCACACCTGCCGTCTATTTCTTCAATTCAACATATCATGGATTTTATATCCAAACTTTGAACAATTTCTGTGTTTTATTAGCTTCTTTGCATGGTGTTATCTCTACAATTGTGATGATTCTGATACATGAACCTTATAGAAATGTGATTAAAAATGCTTTCTTTTTGTAATGGAATTGAAAAGCTGAGTTCAGGAAACGAATGAATCATTTATCAAAAATCTTTTATAAGTTTACAACAAAAAACAGTTTTTAGGCCACAACAGATCCAAGGGTACCATTAGTAGACCTTCTCCTACAGCCTTCTACAAGCACAATTTCAGGCGTTGACTTCTTTTTCCAACATCCATAAACTTCTTTTGCTGTATCTCTGTACTGTGAAGACATTGAAAAACAAATAAAAATATGAGAAGAAGCATTCAAAACTGGAAGAATCTCGGCAAAAACTTGTACCATATATGAAACTGACAAGATTCCAGGGACACTGTGAAAAGCACCAGCAGTAATGTGGGCAAAACCATTAGGCACTTCCAGAATAAAAAATGAGATTGTTACAAATAAAATCAGCTTTGTAGTGTTATCAGGTTTATCACAACCTCCTGATAATCCACACTTTTCTCTTCGAATAGAAGCTTTCCTGAGTTCAATTATAAGAAGAACAGTCAGAATTGGATCAATTAGAGAGGGGAGGGCTTTTATAATCCCATAGATATAAGTAATAGTACTGTGGAGATGTTCCAACTGAGTTTGGATCAAGATCAGATAGCGATCTTCAGAAAGATGGATTTCATTTCCATCACAGCTGGAATCGACTGTTTCAGTTAAAATTTTTTAGCTAAACTAACTCATTATCAATATTTCTTTCCACAATTCGATGCCTTCCAAAAGCCACTAAAGTCCACGCTGTGTTGACTGATACTATCACAAAGATAGTCCACAGCGCCCACTTTGGTTTTGACATCTTTTGAATTCTTGCGGACATTGGATATTTGACAGCAAGGGTTCTATACAAAGCCATTGACACGGCTAACCAAGAACTACTTCGTTGAGTTATATCCAACATTATTACTGGATAAAGAAGAAGAAAAGCATCTCTATAGGGCATTGTGATGAAACATTCCTGCTCTTTTGTCTTCTTTTCTCTTATCCAAAACGGAGAAAATGCTAGAAAAGTTAGAATATGTGTGAATAGATCACATGAGCAAATTCCAATGATCAAACGGTAAACCGAGTTGCTTCGAAGGTCTTTTCGGGTTAAAATGGAGAAATGGACTAGGTTAATTGCAAATCCAAAGAATTGAAGAATAGCCAAAACATAATTGAAAATCCTTTCAGCCTCGTCAAACCACTTTGGAAGCGTAGCATAATCGTTTAGCTTTGGGGACTCAGTAGTGGTATCCAAAGAGGTGTTCATGACTTATTTAGTGATTTCTAAGGAGACCTACAGTCATTTTTATAGTCGTTTACCAGACTTGGTGCATTACTTTTTGTTGAACATTTTAGATAGTTTTTGTCTGGCGGGGGAAACAATAGGGAAAAATATGAATTAAAAGTGGGGAATGGTTAGAATATGTGGACCAGAAATCTAAATGTGAGTGGTAAACAAGAGATCTACGAGATAATTTCTGTCAGTGATCAAGTAAAGTGATTAATTGGTGTAGGGTGTTGGAGGGCTGATTGATTGATAATTTGAGAATGACTATTTTTAGCAAAATAAGATTTTTCATAGCTTTCATTTGTGATATCCAGCTATTTTCGTATAGCTATTTACATATAAACAAGGCTTGTGATTCAAAAGCTGTATAGGTTCATATGCATTGTGTCCAGCCGAGAGACCCAGAGAAACATTTTTCGCCGTCTCTCATTCGTCCACACTCTACCACAGTGTGTCAGAGGGAACCAGTAAAACATGAAGGTGGATGTTCCATTTCAACTAATGCATACCCAAAAAGCGACAAGCAAAAACTAGCTCCTGACACTACTAATGAATAGAGTGTGCTCAACAGAGAGACGCAAAGAAAAGCAAGTATCTGCTTATCTCGCTTGCACACAATCTCTAGGCTTTCTTTCGACATGATGAATCGGTTGGAATCCTTTTCAAATCCTTTCTTATCAAGCTCTAACTTTTCAATCATATTAGGGTGATCAGAAAGTTTTTGTGAACTTTTTTTAAAATTATATTTTTTCGCCCTCCCAAGATCGTTCTGGATGGTTTTAATGCTGCTATAGGTAGGTATTGTTGCTTGTGACATTTCACTAAAATATTGAAATCGATCCTCTTTCTATAGCTATCACTATGGCAAAACAGTAATTTTTGTTCTTTCATCGATATCTCAAAATTTTTCAACAGTGCAACTTTATATCTTTTATGGGTTTTGTAAGGGACAATGTCCTTCATAAAATCCGCAATGAGTCAAGTAACATGGAATAATAAGAAATGAGAAATTCATGTAAATGTCAGAGCCTTTTGAAAGCCTTCGGAACAAGAGCCTAGTGTTAACAGGAGAGGGGCGATTGGAGGGTCTGTGTTTTACTACCAGATGCTTTGACTCTTCATATACCCTTTCTGTCACATTTTTGTCAATGCTCCTTGCCATTCTGAAATGGGAGAAAAATCAAAAGTTCACAAAAACTTTCCGATCACCCTAATAATAAGAGCTTCTATTAATCGTCTCCTTGACTCATCCTCTCCCAGACAGGACACCGTTTTACCAACGTCACGGAATTTTTTCTTCCTCCTAGACAGCCCCGATTCTAAAAACTTCTCATTTTCTTTTTGATTCAGAGCAATTATCAAGTCAGATCATTGTTATTCTGCTCTGTGTCTATCTCTCCAGTGTCCTTCCCCATTCGAAAGCCTATAATTTGTGCAATGCGCAGGTGTTAACTCCTCTCTCGCCACTTTGAAAACGTGATTTCTTCTCTTTTATTCTTTTTTAATATTATTCATCTTTTTTTTTAATGAAAAACACATCTTGTAATTCTACAGTAACCTTTCTTGATACCACTGATTTCCTATCAATCACTTTCCATATTATGAGTGGTTTCCAATATCCTGCGCATTTATTCGGCGCCTATATGATAATTTTCAAAACTCCTCAAGGAATGAATTCTGTGAAATGGTCTCTATTAAATTTACACATTTGGAGTTCCATCCTTGATGTCTATTGGAGCACATTTGCAATTCCATTTGTCACATTTCCCTATATGGCAGGGAATGGTATAGGAGTACTATCATGGTTAGGCTTGAATTGTGGATTTCAAGTTTATTTTTCAGTGGCTATAGTTTCGCGTAAGTGGCCTAACTTTCTTTCCTAGGCCAACTTTTCCAAACTTTCAGTTTTGGTGGCCACTATGGTTCGTGTCTATGAAAACCGGTGGTACTTATTAACCAGGAATCGGAAGCGGTGGAGAAGGTTCCGTGGTCCTGCTTGCTATCTGAATTACATTCTCAGCGCAACATTTTTCATTCCATTCTTGTTTTTTGTTCCAGATCAGACAGAAGCAGTGGCTGTGGTCTTGAAGGTGAGGGGGAATTTTTGCTCTTTCAGGCTAAATTTTGTTAGAAGGTTGTCAATGAATTTTTGATTATGCTGGTCAGAATAGGGAAGTAAGGAAGTAGGGAGCAAAGACTGAAGTTTTATTAGAGGAGGGGGGGGGGGGGGGTATGAAATGTCATTTTTTTCCAGTCTGAGCTGCTATTTCACCTTTTTCGGTTTCTTTTTCCAATCGTTCAAAACGTCCAAAGTTCTCATACACTCGCCCACATTGATCTTTGATTAGGCTGTGGACTTTCGCAAAACATACAGAAAAAAAAGTTTGGTGATACATTTCTCATGTTTTCAGAACATTCCTTGCTACCACCTATACACCCAAAACGTTCCATTATACGTCTTCACTTTGAACCCTCTTCCTGTTATTATCACTGTGGCAGTATTCAGTGCTGTTCAAATCTCTCTGATGACACTATTTGTGGCTTTAACCGTTCGAGTGCTTTCTAGTCAAGCTCGTCGGAACACCTCTTCCCAGTTCACTATCACTTTGCATCAGAAGTTTTTATATGCTCTTATGGCACAAACAGGACTGCCAGTTGTTCTGGTGTTTTGCCCGTTGCTTAGTTTGTTCTATTTAATTCCAATGGGTTTTCATAATCAAAGTGAGTTTTGCAAAGAAAGCGTGGGCTAATTGCATCCTTCTTCATCGCATAAATAGTTTGTTTCAGTGATAACCAACTTCCTTTTCATCTCCGTATCACTTCATGGGTTCTTTTCTACTCTCCTACTTCTTCTGGTTCACAGGCCTTACCGGTTGGCCACTCTACGGATAATTAAATGTAAATGTATCACGAAAAACTCGATTAGGGGCAATAGTTCTAAATAAGCATTACGTTAGTTTCAAATTAAAGTGTTCACATGAAACTTCTCTCCGTTTTGAAGCTACGCTCCGCCCTTCCAAGAGATATTTCAAAAGTAATTGGAAAAGCGCATCGGGTCCCTCATGATTTCAGTGAGATATCGCGTATTTTCTTTTTTTTCTACCGAAGATCGCCCCGACTGCACGATGGGGCCTTATTGAAACAAATTACATTTATAAGATTACAAAGTTTAGAATAATATTATAACAAAAAGTGTGCAAAAGCCAAGAGATATGAGATCGCGCCGAATTCAACGGTATACACGCGCTCTTTTAACAGAAGAGAAGAACATAACGGTTTTGAGAACACATTGAAATTTATCCTCGGAATGGTGGAGCTCCTCCTGGACGAGACATTCCACGCGGTCCTCCACGTCCCATTGGTCTACGGAACGCAGTTCCACGTCCGCGTTGATCGAGACCTCCCAAACCCATTCCAATCGCTCCTTTTTGCGCTCTTCCAATGTTTTTGAACATTGGAGCGTTTTTGAGCATGTCTGGCAGGATCATGAACCGTATCTGAAATATAAATGAGTTTAGAGGAAAGATAAGTGGAGTAATTCTGCTTGACAAAAGCCAGCAGCAATAGCGCAGCGCTAGCTACCTTTTCCGGCAGTTGTAACACAGCACACTGCGTTGTCCAGGAGCTGCACATCAGTATGCAGCAGAATCTCAGCAGATAGAACCTGGGACAGCAATAACTGTCATGATACTTTTGCGCTGCAATTTCCAGCAGCCATGCAGCAAGCGAGAACTTTACGAACTACTGCTGTATGCTATTACTGAGTTGACTGTGGAATCGCTAGACGCGCCGACCGCCCACGGAAAAAGTTTTTCCCGTAAAAAACGATTATCAGCGGTTGAAGAATCAAATTCCGTCCAAAAAACTGGACAACCCGCTAAGCAGCGGAACGACATAACGGCAGCTCACGACGCCGTTCAGACTTCGAACGCAAGGAACTGCACTCACCTTATTACCACGAATGAAAACGTTCTCCAATTGATGGCTTCTTCCATCTCTGAACGTAACGATTGTCTCGGAGAGTTGACAATTCATGTTATCCTCGGCTTCGATGAGCTTTCCTCGGTAAATCTCGCCTGAAAACGAATCGTGTTGTTTGCTGGCGGAACAGTAACGGCTCTGTTCACTGAAGCGGCGACAAACGTACGCGATCTTGCTACGCACGCTTTCTCATTGCCATGAAAATGACTGCAACTACGGCCAGAAAACTGCCGTCGTGCTGTTGAACGTAACTCATTACAAGAAGGAGTCTCACCTGTAACTGTTTCAAGTGTGATGGTATGTCCCTCTGCTTCATGAAGAATCTTGATTGGCACACCGACTGAAGTCATCCTGCAAAAACCATAATCATCATTGACAAATGAGTACGACACGGTACATACGACACGAATTGGAAAGCATGAACAACGGGGAACAAAATATCGTCAGTGCGGCCAGCTTACAGACTTTCTTTTAACTTTTCGTTTGTATTAGGAACTATAATGGCAAAGAACTATAGGAACTATAATGGCATATAGGAACTATACTGGCAAAGAACTGGAAGAAAGCAAGCGGCTGCTTACACGCTGCCTGCGAAAACTGTCTCATTCACTCGATCAACGAAAAAACCAGGAGAATGATTTTCTCCACGAATTTTTTATGACTTTTAAATTTTCAAACATAAGTTTAAAGTCAGTTTTACACAAATTCGCCAAAAATCGCTTCAAAATTCAACGAAAAAATAAGCGAGCACGGAAGAAACGATTTTCGAAAATGTAAAAAACGAAGAAAGGGTTAGACGTTTCTCTGCGTCTCCACTCTCTAGCGCGTGACGATGGAGCGCGTTTGCATTGTATTCGGGTTTTGTACTGCATTGTATTCGGGTTTTGTACAAGAACACTACTAGTGGCCGCGAAAAAAATGCGTTGAATACTCAGCGGTGGCCGTCGGCAGCGAAATGGTTTTCTGTGCAAATTGTCGTAAAGTCGTTCGATTGCTTACCGTGACTTGACGATAAATTCAATTTTTAGACCAATTTATTTCTGAAAATTAAGAAGAAAGTGCTCTAAAATTGTGTAAATGTAGAAAAACATTACAAAAACAAGTTGATAATTTGTTTATTATGCACACGAACAAAATTCATTCAACGATTTTACAGAAAACCTAATTTTACAATAATTTATAAAGTATACCTAATCAGCGCTAGTTTTCCTTCTGAAAATGGCCATGGGCGGTGGAGTTTTGTGTTGTTACTCTGAAAACATAACCTTATAAGTATTTAGACAAGTTTTCAGCAAGATCTAATAGAACACTCCCGAGTTCTACGACGAATAGTCAAAAAGTACAGCAGATTTTCGTTATTTCGTGATTTTTCTCGATGGGGAACCCATGAAGCCTAGTCAAATGCTGTTTTTTCTTGTTGAATAAGCAAGTGCGAATGTTTTGGGCCAAATTTTAGAGAATCCTAATAGAACACTAACGAGAAATTTCAGATTATGTGCAATTTCGACCAAAAATTGCAACATTTTTCAATTTCACTCGTCAGGGAACTCATGAACAGTATATATGCTTTACATCATTCGAAAGAGCGGTTCATTGCGCATCTTTTAAGCTGTTTTCGAGAAAATCCTAATAGAACACTGTGGAGATATGAAGGAAAACACTTACCTTCCTTTTGACTCGCCATTTTCGAAGGTGTTATGTAGCCGTATTACTGGAGACGGCCTAAACTGATTGAAATTGAAGTTTTCCAGGCGATAGTTATAAATTTAATAAGAAAAAAACAAGAAAAACGAAGAAAAACGAGGGAAAATAAGACCTCATTCAGCGCAATGCTTTACGAACTCGAGGGACGAGAAACCGTTTTTCCTAGGCCACTAGTAGTGTTCGCCGGGCCGTGTTTGTATCACGGTGAATTTCTCACTACCAGTTAGTTGAACACGATTTTTCGCAGTTAGGCCATGGAAGGAGGCGTGTCTAGCCAATAAAAAACTGAAAGGGGCGTTCTGAACCAATAGTCAACGAGCAGCGCAAAGTCCTGGCACGAAATTTCGCAGTTGCCGCACAGAAAAACCCCGATTTAACGACTTGAAAGCTCGGCCACCCTTCAGTGTGCAGGGATTTTAGGTATCAAGGACATTCTTTTGAGGGATAAAATTTTTACTGTAAATTCTTTTAAAAAATTTAAGACGATTATGGAAGCGTTTTCAAAATCCTATGGACTCAGTTTTGAGAAATTCCTCGTCAAAGTTGAAAAAAAAAATTTTCAGTGTTAAAAACTAGTCCGCGGGTCGCTGACCGTGGAAGAGCTAGCGTGCCATCGGGTAGTGGGAAATTCACCGTGTGTATTCGTTTCTTCCGTTCTTTGTCCGGAACTATTGGCCTGTACGAAATTCGAGTTCAAAAATCATGAAGAAAATCCTAAAATTAAATACAGAGAAAGACGAGACACACGCCAGAAAAAATTGTGCAACGAAGGGAATTGCAATGATGACAGACAAAGACATGAATTTTAAGACAAATTTTCCATCTTTCGCGAGTATAGTACTGTACAGTTTTCAGTCAAAGTGCTTGGAATCGATTGATATTTTATATAGTGAATACATAACAACTTCTAAGACATTTGGTATACATTTCATTAAGCTCCGCCCACTACCTACAGTAATCCTTCCAGAAATTTCGAAATTTTCCTGTAAATGATAGGACCAAAATTCAAACGGGAATCGATAGAGAGTACTTATTTGAGTATTTTTCACCACTTAACGGAATCCCAACTCCCCGTGTTTAGAGAAAAAAAGGCCATTTTTTCGAAAAGTCGATCATTTTTGACAGTTTTTTGGCTCTAGCGTTCCACACAGGGCCTATTCCACGGTGATCTCTCCGGATTCGAATTCTTCACAAAATTTGCCGTCGATTAGTCTATATTCGAAAAAAATTCGAGGTTCCCATTTTTTTATATTTTCGATTTTTTCAAAAATTTCGCCTCATTTCCACGTACCCCTCCACGTATACATGACGAAAATGGTCATGGTCACCGATTCTAAAAAAAATTTTGTCACATAATGCTCCACTCATACCTAGTATGCTCACAAATTTTCAGCTCATTCTGATTCAAATTGTGGGCGTGGCACCATCAAGTAAAAACCACACATTTTTCGAATCTCTACTGTGTCAAAAACAAGCCATTTTTACTTGATGGTGCCACGCCCACAATTTGAATCAGAATGAGCTGAAAATTTGTGAGCATACTAGGTATGAGTGGAGCATTATGTGACAAAATTTTTTTTAGAATCGGTGACCATGACCATTTTCGTCATGTATACGTGGAGGGGTACGTGGAAATGAGGCGAAATTTTTGAAAAAATCGAAAATATAAAAAAATGGGAACCTCGAATTTTTTTCGAATATAGACTAATCGACGGCAAATTTTGTGAAGAATTCGAATCCGGAGAGATCACCGTGGAATAGGCCCTGTGTGGAACGCTAGAGCCAAAAAACTGTCAAAAATGATCGACTTTTCGAAAAAATGGCCTTTTTTTCTCTAAACACGGGGAGTTGGGATTCCGTTAAGTGGTGAAAAATACTCAAATAAGTACTCTCTATCGATTCTCGTTTGAATTTTGGTCCTATCATTTACAGGAAAATTTCGAAATTTCTGGTAGGATTACTGTAGGTAGTGGGCGGAGCTTAATGAAATGTATACCAAATGTCTTAGAAGTTGTTATGTATTCACTATATAAAATATCAATCGATTCCAAGCACTTTGACTGAAAACTGTACAGTGCCCAAGAGGCTAGACCTCGGTCCGGAGAGAAAACTTTTCTTAAATCAGAAAACAGGAAAGAGCTATGTTGAGCCCTTTTCACCTGCGTATCAATTCAAGAGTTTTTTCTCTACAGTGCTCCACAAAAGTATAGCCTCACCCCCCGGTTTGGCAGTATCTCGAGAACGGTAATAGCTGCGGGAAAGCTTCCAACTGACGAAATGTTCCAAATTTATAGTTATTATGATCCACAAAAGCTGAGGGAATAAAAATAGAAATTTGAAAAAATATTGAACTTTTTGTAAAAAACCACTTTTGGCGATCCACAAAAGTATAGCCTCACCCTGAAAAAACGATGAAAACTCGGAGGTCTTGTGAAACTTGACTCATAACTTGGTTCACAAACGTTTTGGTAAAAAATTTTTAATTACAAAGTTGTTTCGAATTCTATTTCCGACAACTTCTTAGTTGATCACTTTTTATCTGAACCCCTCGCTGCCGAGGTACGGCCCTTTCAAAATGAATTGCTGTCTTCGGTGCGTCTAGCCGCGTATCTCGCTGATAGGTACAGTAATCAAAAAGTGGTCAACTAAAAAAATGTTCTCCAAACACTGTTCTATTAGATCCAATTGATTCTAAACTTAAGAAATTGTTTTTATCCATGATGGATAACGATATCTGAAAATTGGCGCAAATTACACTTTTTTCGATTTTAGGCCTGACTGACACGTTCTTTGAGCGCTCATAACTCGCTTCAAATTGAGTTTAGAAAAATGTTGTCAAGATAAAAAATGTTTAAAATAATCAGATAAACAACTTTTTAGTTGAAAACTTTTTTGTATCTCCTCTGTCTGGGAAGTTGGTGACACGAAAGTGTGCCTCATTTTCGGACACAATTCAAAATGTGTTAGATTCTTGAGGCAAGGGCCTGGGCAAGGTTAGATCTAAGAAAATGGTGTTTTTAATATTCAGAAACTTTTCCCTATTAAATTCACGCAATTTTAACAACAGCGCCGGTCATGATTCCACCGAGAACTTGCTAGTTAGCATCAGGAGAGTACTCAACGAAGCTTTCGGTGGAATCATAGCAGATGCTGTTGTTAAAATTGCGTGAATTCAATAGGGAAAAGTTTCTGAATATTAAAAACACCATTTTCTTAGATCTAACCTTGCCCAGGCCCTTGCCTCAAGAATCTAACACATTTTGAATTGTGTCCGAAAATGAGGCACACTTTCGTGTCACCAACTTCCCAGACAGAGGAGATACAAAAAAGTTTTCAACTAAAAAGTTGTTTATCTGATTATTTTAAACATTTTTTATCTTGACAACATTTTTCTAAACTCAATTTGAAGCGAGTTATGAGCGCTCAAAGAACGTGTCAGTCAGGCCTAAAATCGAAAAAAGTGTAATTTGCGCCAATTTTCAGATATCGTTATCCATCATGGATAAAAACAATTTCTTAAGTTTAGAATCAATTGGATCTAATAGAACAGTGTTTGGAGAACATTTTTTTAGTTGACCACTTTTTGATTACTGTACCTATCAGCGAGATACGCGGCTAGACGCACCGAAGACAGCAATTCATTTTGAAAGGGCCGTACCTCGGCAGCGAGGGGTTCAGATAAAAAGTGATCAACTAAGAAGTTGTCGGAAATAGAATTCGAAACAACTTTGTAATTAAAAATTTTTTACCAAAACGTTTGTGAACCAAGTTATGAGTCAAGTTTCACAAGACCTCCGAGTTTTCATCGTTTTTTCAGGGTGAGGCTATACTTTTGTGGATCGCCAAAAGTGGTTTTTTACAAAAAGTTCAATATTTTTTCAAATTTCTATTTTTATTCCCTCAGCTTTTGTGGATCATAATAACTATAAATTTGGAACATTTCGTCAGTTGGAAGCTTTCCCGCAGCTATTACCGTTCTCGAGATACTGCAAAACCGGGGGGTGAGGCTATACTTTTGTGGAGCACTGTAGTAGTCCCGATTTGGCGCCAAACGGTTAGGGTAATGTAAGTGTATTACTGAAAACTCAATCAGAGAAATTGATTCCGAATTGAGTCCAATTTTGCTTTCAAATCGTTCCTTTTGGTCTAACCAAACTTGAGAGACTCCAAAAAAAGTTTGCAGGTGCAATGAACATTAGGGACAAAACATATAATTTTCACTCTCACTTGTTTTCTTCAAACTTCCTCCACGCATTCTTTAAAAAGTTTTATATCTGAAATCAATATGATTTTCGAATCAACTTTCTCTCTTACAACATCTCTTCATATCATAACCGCAATTGCAACTCCACTTCACATATTTGGAACCTATTGTATCATCTTCAAGACTCCCCGATCGATGGGATCAGTGAAATGGATCTTGCTAAATCTACATATTTGGTCTATGATATTGGATTATGGGTTTTCAGTTTTAGTGGTTCCATTGTTAGTACTTCCTGGTATTGCAGGGTTTACATTAGGAATTTTGACAAATTGGTTTGGAGTACCAACTTTTTATCAAGTTTGTCAAGTATTATCGTCTGTTTTTAGTGAGTTCATGGCTACCGGGAAAAGAATGTGCGCATGTGAGAGACGCAGCGAGCAGTCTCTGAGTCTCTCAGTACTGCGTACTATTAGTTTCTTCGCTCGTTAATCTCAAGATCATAATGTAATCACTACATATGTTTCAGCTGTCTGTGTGTCTATCGTATTCATATTCGAAAATCGTTTTTATCAGCTGTACGCAAAAAATACCTTATGGCGCTACTTCAGAATCCCATTTATAACTATCATGTACATTTTGTGTTTTGCATTTTTAATACCAGCTGTTCTCACTATTCCCGATCAGAATAAAGCACTAGAACATACCTATAAGGTTGATCTGGATTTCAGAGCTTCTCCCAATTTTTAGATCTTTCAGCAAATTCCAAATATGCTTCCGGAGGTTCGGGACGGCCCAATTTTTGTTCTCGCCACAGAATATCGATACATTTTGATCCCATATATTCTAGTTGTGAATTCCGTATTTTTTGAATCTGTAATATTTGTTGGATTATTATATTGGAATATGAATTCGAGTTCAAATAAGACTCGACAGTCTGTGATGACTGTGAAAATGCAAAAGAAGTTTCTGAAAGCTATTTTTGCTCAGGTGGGTTGCAGAGTGCCTTAGTACATACTTTTATTTTTATTCAGGCTGGCGTTTTTATGTCGAATATTCTTGCACCTATAGTCTATCTCCTTTTCTCTATTTTCACGGACTATTATAATCAAGGAGGCAATAATTTGGTTATAATCGTATCCGCCCTACATGGAATTAGCTCCACTTCAATCATGATTTGGGCTCACAAACCATATCGACAAGTCTGTTATAATATATTCAGGAATCGTGGTATTCAGTCTACGACAACCATTTCTGTAGCTTTGACACGATGAAAAATAAAGCTTTCTGGACTTTTTTTCTGAGACTTTAACATAAACCTTCGAAAAAAAGGCCATTGACAGGTGAAATAGTTGCTTTCGTGTTTTTCTAACACTAAACTCTTTTAAAACTTCACTCACAACATCAAATTGAAAAATGTTATTCGAATCCCTCGATTCACTGAAGAACTCTCTTCATATTATAACTGCATTAGCTACTCCTCTCCACATATTCGGCGCTTATTGTATTTTATTCAAAACTCCTAAAACGATGAAACCAGTGAAATGGGTCTTGTTGAATTTACATATTTGGTCAATGGTTTTGGACTATGGATTTTCAGTTCTTGTGGTTCCATTGTTGATTCTCCCTGCAATAGCGGGATATACATTGGGTTTACTAACGAATTGGTTTGGAGTTCCAAGTGTCTATCAGCTTTATCTGGTTCTATCTTCAGTATTCGGTAAGTTTTGAACCCAGAAAATCTGCTGTAAAGGTCTTTTCAGCTGTCTCTGTTTCCATCATATTCATTTTCGAAAACCGTTTCTATCAACTTTATGCGAAGAATAGTGCTTGGCGGTATTTCAGGATTCCATGCATTTCTCTTAACTATATTTTATGTTTCACTTTTCTGGTCCCCGCTTGCTTAACTATCCCAGATCAAAATATGGCTTTCGTTCACGTTTTCAATGTAGGCCAAAACTTTGAAACCGATCGAATAAATCTTTTACAGCAAGTTCCCAACATGCTTGATGAAGTTCGTAATGGGCCAATATTTGTGTTTGCCATTGAATATCGATATGCACTGGTGCCTTATGTTACAATGGTAACTTTATTGTTCTTTGAATCTGTCGCTTCTATTTCATTGATATACTGGAACATGAGCCTTAATTCACGCAAGGTCACACAATCTGGAAATACTGTCAAACTACAGAAAAAGTTTTTACAAGCTATTTTTGCACAGGTAACTTGTTTAATTCATCAACAACAATCCCTGTTTCTTTCCAGGCCACAGTATTCATTGTTAACATTCTGGCTCCTATTCTGTATCTTCTTCTCGATTTTTATGGATTATTATAATCAAGGAAGTAACAATTTAGTGATTATAGTATCCGCGATTCATGGAATCAGTTCTACAGTAACCATGATTTGGGCTCACAAACCATACCGAGAAGTCTGCTACAACTTTTTTGGTAAACGGAGTGTTAGTTCAACAACTAAAGTTTCCGTTGTTGTGATCCAACCTACAAATTAAAATAACGGTTTCAATTATTTTTATTTTTATTATGAATGAGTTCCAGCATTGAAAACAATGTTCACATTATACTGAACTTTAACATTACAATGAGACACATTATAAGTTGATTTCGTATTTCCATCGAACATACTCTTCCTTCTCCCTATAGCCGGCCCAGTAGTACTTGATCTTCTAGAGTCTTCTCTACAAAAAATCTTCTGAATAACCATTCGATAAGGCTTATGGATCCAAATCATCACGATAGTAGAAGTTAACCCATGAAGAGAATAAATAATAAAGATAATACTGTTGGCAGCTTGATTATAATAATTAAAAGGCACAGCGAATCCAAGGTAAAATATAGGGACTCCCATGTTCATTACCAACACAGACACTTGGATATACAATGCTCTCAAAAACCTTTTGTGCATGAATAGAGTATTTAGAGAGATTGTCATTAATTTGATAGCCTTCTGAGTTCCCAAATACATGAGAAGTACAAAGACAAGAGCTTGAGATAGAACAAAAGCTCCCATAGCAACCACAGGCCCCACAACCATCAAGTATTCGGTGGCTATCACAAAAATAGATAAGTTTTTGATATAGTCAGGAAGTTCCGGGAGTTGCTCAAAGAGCTTTTGAAGGCCAATAGACTGATTTGGTGAGTTTAGGTAAGCAGGTAGGAAGATAAGAAAGGATAGAATGTAATTGAAAAGCATGCATGGGACACGGAAGTTACGCCATAAGGTGTTACGGCCAAAAGTTAAGTAGTAGCGGTTTTCGAATATGGAAACAATGGCAGCGCAGACAACTGAAACATTTTCACTGGGAGTTCACGAAAAGTTTCGAACAGAACTCACTGCAAAACAAAGTCACAATCAAATAAATCTGCAATCCAGTAGGCACTCCAAACCCAGCCAAAACACCCAATGGACATCCAGCCATCGCCGGGAAAAACACGAAAGGTCTGGTGAAAAATGTGATTCCCCAATCCAAGCAAACACTCCAAAAGTGTAAGTTGAACATGATCCATTTGACTGAATGCATTGCTTTCGGAGTCTTCACAAAGATACAATAGGCTCCAAAAATATGTATTGGTGCCTCTATAATACTGATTCCCAAGAGGGCGTTTGATAGGAATTCAGGTGTGTGAAGGTAAGGAAAATACATTTTGACAGTGGAGAAGAAAAGAGCAATGCGTTGAAAAATAATAGAAACAACGAGAAGTAGACGTGTTTTGATAAAGAAGAAGAGCTTATTAGTGATGTATCTAGATGTGTTTTTCTGTGTATTTACACGTTTTTTCGTGCGTAGATGTGTGGTATGTTTATGAGAACGGAACGGTTTTCTGATTATTTTCAGATAAAGAGAAATAGGAAATTGAAAAGAAAAGGAAGTTTTATAGCTTGTTTTGTGGCTTCGTGAAGAAAATAACATCCGTTTAAAGCTCGAATGAGACTACTGTAGGTAAAGAAGTTCTCAAAGTCCAGCCCTTTACATAATTGACCTATTTAGTTGGCTGTTGTGGTTGTTATTGCCAAATGATAGGTTACAGTAACCCATACCGTGAAATACACTTTTTCAGACTGAAAAATCAAAACGAAAATTTTATTATCTCAAGAAAATATTTGAAAAGAGACCAATGTTTTTTCAATCGTAAAAGTGAAATCATACACAAAAAATTTATTTTTTCTTAGCCAGCATCATTACCATCCGCTTATAGTCCTCGACTTGCGTCTCTAACCCAGCAATCTTTGCTTTCAATTCGACATTTTGCTTCTCCAATCTCTCCTTTTCCAACTTATTCTCTCTATTTTTATCCTTGCGCTTTTGACGAGAAATTTGTGAAGCAATATTGTTTTTATCACGCATTGTACGGTAGTCATAGGCTGAGGAGGAATCAGTGGAACCAGATGAAGATTGTCGTTTTTTTGTTATTTTTCGAGATTTTGGAGGAGATGGGGATTTGGAGTCTGGAAAACTTTATGATAAAGACTGATTGGAGAAATTTAACTCACTTTGATTATCATTTTGTGTTAAATTTGGAGGAGAAAAATCCGAAATTGAAGGCATAGAATTGTAAGCTTCAGAGGAGCTCATCACAGAATCCAAATTCAAGAATTCAGTTTCTTGAGAACTAGAAGAGGCTGGCAATGATGAAGGAAAATCATATGGATAAGTGTAGGGAGTATTTGGAGTATATTGAGTAGACAAAAAGGGTTGGTTTATCTGAAAATGAAACTTTTTTTTTACAAGATTCATTCAAAAATCAGATCCTGAAGGTAATCTTTAACTCACCAATTGAATTGGATCACTTGATATTCCCGTTATTTCCGGCCTGTTGTCCGTTGAGAAGGTGAAAAGCGGCAACGAAGAATCTACACATGATTCAAAAAAATCTTCTGGTAGCTCGTCAAAATCTAATGACAAACTAGCTAGTAACTAGCTAAGCGAGAAGATTTGGTGGGGAACGCCTTTGGACCTTAACGGTGGTCCTTACCTAAAATGAAAATTTTTATTGGAACAGTTTGGAAATGCGTATCAAAACTTTTTTGTAATTGGAAACTGATCAGAAAATAAAAAAAAAACTCAAGACCGAAAAAAAAAGACAAATCAATTTGTCCGCTAGACATGTGAGACACCCATCAAACACTGATCGATGACCTCCTCCCCTCAATAGACGATTGCACAACGTTGGGCAAAATTCTCTCTCACTCGTGATAGACAGTAAGGGGAAAAGAGATAGTGAGGAGAATGTGGAGGATCAGAGATGAAGACGAAAAGAGGATTAGAACGGTGACCAACAGGCCAAATGATAGGTGTAAGGGTGAAAGAGAGGTGACTTCCAGCCTTTAACCCCTGGGGAATAAATGGAAAAAGCAGGTTCAATATTGAAAAGTTATGTTCAGAAAAACAAATAAAAAAAACCTTACTAAAAATGGCGAGGGAGTATTATTAAGATTTCTCAGAGGACTTTTCGCCTTTTTTTCTCAAGTACTTTTCCTCTAGCTGAAGCCATACTTTCGTCTACGAGACTTACCACTTAAAAAACACCATCATGATAATATTACACAAAAAATCAAAAGTAAATAGTGGTAGATAAATGGAACGATGCCAATTCCAGAATCTGTGAATACTTTCCGCCGTCTGAGTGTGGTGAAAACCAGAGTCTGTTCAAAACTTGAACTATTTATACTTTTCCGCAGCCTCTCGTGACTGTAATATTGCACAACTGGGTGTCATCTCGGGAGTTCTTTGATCCATGAAGAACACGTGGTGTTGAAATTTTAGTGTTCTAAATAGGTTTGAAGTCGGTTTTTTTCTTTATTTATTGTTTATGGAAATACTTGATGTATCAATAGAGCTTATTACATTATGTACTTCATCTCAAATATTTTTTTTCAATTCCTTTTTCCCTATTCCAGTGAAATGTAGTACATGTGTTTCTAGCACTCTGAACATGCCACCCAGCCTATTATTGCCTCGGCAGATGTTCCATAATGCAAACGCGCTCCACACACATGCATTATAGATTGGAGGGGGCAGTTGGTGCCTCCTTAACGAACACACATCCATATATTCAAGACAAACATGTCTAGCCAGCAAAATGTAAGTTTTATCAACTTTCCCTCTATGAAAAACTTACAAAATCTAATCTTTTTTTCAGATAAAATGTGGTTGGAGTGGATGCTCTCACAAATTTGGCTCCGAAATCGACATGAATATGCATGTGATGATGAATCATATGATTCTATTGGAACATGGAAATTATACATTGAATCGGCAAGAAGTTAGAAGAAAAAGACCAGCTGAAATAGTTAGAGAGGTAAGTTTTTTGAAGTTTTTAACAGAAACAATTGGAATTTTAAACACAAACCTTTATTAGAATACATTTCAGCCATCCCCAGAAGTTGAAATTCTCGAGCCACCTCTTGCTCTACCCGCTGGTTTTGTTCAGAAAATAAAATCGGATCCAGAGTCAGTTCCACGAAATGTTCCACGAGAAGTTCCTCAATTCAAAGTTCCTCAACCTGTCTTCCGTGTGCCAGCAATTCCAACCAAAATGCCACGTGTCGTCGAAATGAAGCCTGAAATACACAATCCACCGACTCCCTCACTCAATGATTTTGAAAGAATGATGGAGAGAATGATGCCAGCACAGATTCCAATTCCACCAAACCTTGAAGTTCCTGTTCGGTCTCCATGGGTTGCAGAAAATCGATTTGAAGCTATGGGAAATGCTAGCACCTCAGCGGGACCAGCAGTAGAAATCAATAATGGTTCTCCCACAAATAGTGGATCTCCGGAAAGCGGAAGCGATCAAGGACAACAGGAGTTGCAAAACCAATTGGACGTATTGATGGCAAATGTGAGTTGAGAAAAGACAATTTCATATCAATCCAGATATTATTCAGGCTCCCAAGCTGAGCGAAGTCGTCGATGAATTCATTGCACGTCTTCGGCCAATGAAGCAACTTGGATTCATTCGACCAAATCGTGAAGTCTACTGTGTTGTGTGTCTGAAATACGTCAAATCTTACCATGAATGCAATTGGAAGCACACTCCGATGGAGGATCGAATTGCCGAGATGTGGTGTCGGTGAGTGGTTTCATAGGTTTTCAAAACATTTGAACAATCAATTTTTTATTCAGACGATTTGGCAAAGAACGTCCAAACGGAAAGAATCAACTTATGAAAGAATTTTTGGAAATCAAAGAATGGATTCTGGCAGAGGAAGCTGTTGGAAACATCAACGATATCAGTCCTTAATAATTATGCTTTTATATTTCATAATTGTGATACTTTCTGTGATACTGTGATACTCTTCTTACATTCTAATAAATATCACTTTTCGTTCACTGATCATATGGCCTGTGATGCCTTATCTTGCACCCATAGGCGTCAAGGGAATAGATTAATAGGAAAAAAGTCAACAAATGTTCCGAGAATATAAATTGCTGAACTTTTTTTTTAAACAATTGTTATCAGTGATGCAAATAAATCACAGCTTTTATCAGAAAGAAGTGTCATTTTGCACAGGGTTTTCACACTTTTTCCTTGTTTCGCCTTTTTTTTTTGTTTTTTGGTGTCTCCTTTTTCTCATGTATGCAAGTGCGCTCTTTGAACTTTTTCGAATCTTTGAGCAATTTTTTTAGAAGAATGGAACAATGGAAAGTGATGGTTCTGATATGTGTATACGGAGCTGTAAAAGAGTTCCGACCCACTGAACCTTACATGTATGAATATCAACATACGGTACTAAACTTGACAGAACATACACTAAATAGTCAGGTACTTTTAAAATGTATTTGCGCTCTATTGATAATCCTCGCAATTTTCCAGGTTTACCCAATCTGGACCTACAGTTACCTCATCACCCTCATCCCTGCTTTCCTTCTAACTGATGTGTTTCTCTATAAACCACTTCTGGTCTTTGAGGCATTTTCCTATTTTCTATGCTGGGTTATTTTTGTTTTTGGAAAGAGTCTTTGGAGTCAGCAGGTAACCATTTTCGGAAGAATAGAAAGGAAATTTTGAACCTTTGTAGATTCTTGAACTTATTTATGGTTGGGCTACTGCAACGGAAATCGCTTATTTTGCATATATTTATGTGAAAGTTCCGAAAACCGAGTATAAGTCGTGAGTTCTGATAAGATCTGGAAAAACATAACATATCTTTCTTACCTTCCAGAGCAACTGCATTCACCCGAGCCGCACTTCTCGTTGGCCGATTTCTGGCTTATGCTCTTGCTCAACTACTTATTGGAATGAACTGGACTAGCTATCAAACTTTGAATATTATCAGTTTAGTGGCTATGACAATCGCAGTGTTTCTAGCCCTTATCCTCCCAAATGTGGAATGGAAAGAAGCCTATGAAAAGAAGCTAGAGGATAATAATGTTCAAGGAGACCTCAAGGAAATTGTCGATCAGTCAAGTTACATGGATTATCTCAAACTATTCTTTGTTGGATTAAGACACAATTTGATGGCAATTTATCGAAATCCTCTAATTTTCAAGTGGTCTGTTTGGTCTGCATTATCCAGTTGCATATTTTACCAAGTTACCAACTACACTCAAACGTTATGGGGAACATTGCCAGATACTCAAAATAGGTGGAATGGAATCACTGAGGCTTTGGTCCCTCTTTTGGGTATTCCTGCTGATTTGATAACTCGTCAGATGAATGTGAATTGGAATCGATGGGGAGATCTTTTGCTAGCCGTGGGATCTATTGGACAAGCTGGTCTATTATTCTGGATGTCACAATCTAATCATATTTTGGTGCTGTACCTCAGTTATATCTTTTATCGAGTCATTTATCAAATGTGTACTACAATTTCTCAATCTACTCTGGCACTTTCTTTGGATTCTAGACTATTCGGCCTACTTTTCGGAATCAACACATTTGTGGCATTGCTTTTGCAATCAGTGTTAACAGCTGTGGTTATTGATTGGCAGAAGTTGGAGATTAGACCACAGGTGAAAAATGCCCTTATAATAGAGGTAAATGATTTGCGTTTCAGTTTGTGGTGTACTCTTGTTATCATCTTGTAGTCGCCATTGGCTTCGGAACAATTTTTGCTATTTGGGCGAGTCGGCGGTTTTTCAAGGCTAACACTAATTAATTATCAAAATAAATGCTTCATTTTTCAATGTCAAAATAATTGTTATACATAAAAACACGCACTGTTGAGTAATTAGTTAATTGTGAAAGCAAAGCCAGAAATATCATCCTGAGGAAGCACTGAGTTTCTTCTTGAAATAGAAGTCATTGATATCTGAACCATAGTTGGCTTGGCTTTTCGCTTGCAGATGTTTTTCGATGCTTCCAAATATTGCCCAGATATGAAAAGGCAAATGAAGAAGCGGGAGATGGAGTTTAGAACAGGCAAAATGCTTGTGAATTGTGAGAGAGTTCTGAAAAGAAAGTTATACTTGGAACTGCCAAAAAAAGTAATAGACTGACAGAGTGAATGAATAGTTTGGAAATATGAATTTCAAAACTTCGACCAGCGTACTTGGAAGTCCAGTTAGGACGTAGGGGATTGTGAAGACAAGTATGAGCTTGGCAATGTTTTCTTTCTTGGCCCTTAACAAAACAAATAATTAAGCCCAATAAAACGGTTTTACCTTTCATCTGGGCATGTTTCCTTCTCTGATTTGATCATTATTGTCAGCAGAATCACTTCCAAAATAACTGGAATTACTTTTACTATCCCATCAAGAAAGAGTACCCGGTCATGAAGAAGCTTGTGTTTTACAACTATCGTGAGTTCATATCGAGGTTCAGAAATTGTGACTTTTGTGCCAAAGCAGCTGAAAATTACAAAAGCCATCAGCTTCAATTGATTTCTGACTTACTCATTGTCCGAGAACACTGGCTCAATTCTATTCATAAAGTACACCAAATAAGACCAAACCACAGAAAGAATAACGAGAACCAGAACAATTGACAAGATATTAGTCTTCTTTGAAACTTTCATAACTTCAAATAGACCGATAGTCACGGCTAACCAAGTGGAAATACGTTGGAAAGTGTCGAAGGACACTGTTCCAAAGAAATTAAAAATTATTTCGAGGTATGTTTTCGATATGAAACATTCCTCGACTTCCTCAAATTCTCTGAACCAATAGGGCAAAAACGAAACAAAAAGAGAACATTGAGATAAAATATCAAATATGCAAATGGCAGTCAACAATCGATAAATAGCATGAGTTCGCAATTCCTTTTGAAGTAAGATCAAGATTTGCGAGATGTTCAATGCGGTTCCAACACATTGAAATAAAGATAAAATATAAAGAAAAACGATTGATGGTGAAGTACTGGAAGACATTGAAATTTAAAACTTGAGAATGAAAAGCTTTGAGCAACAGAATTGATACCGGGGGAAACAGAGCCACAGCAAACAACATATCGACATTTTTCGAGAAGCTAATTATAGGATTGTCGCGGCAAATGACAAGCTTTCGTGTTTTCTATTCAACATTTTTTGAAAATTTTTTATTCAAATAACATTATTAACATTTCTAGCAGTATTGACTCTGGTCTCGTTAGCCGTATCAGGGACTTTCAAGCCACTACATGGAAAAAACAAAGAAAATGTGTAGTCTCGATAGGGCTTATGGACTAAAATCATAACAATAGTAGAGCCAGTTCCATGAATTGATAAAGTTAAGCATATGAGATTGTTTATTTTTTGATTGTGATACCAAGTGATATTCAGAAAGATGTAGATGAGAACTGGGACCAGAACGATAGCGATGGTAAAAGCCGACTATAAAAAAGATAGCTTGAAATTGGCTTGTACCTCGAAAGTTACCTGAATCGTAACAGAAATCAAAAACGCTTTCTGAATCATCAGTGTTCTGAATGAATGATAAGCTCCTTGACGACCGTTTAGCAAGTGATAGCAGGTTAAGAAGAAAAATGAAAAGATAGAAACTGATAAGAAAACACAACTACCAAGGATACACCGAAATGGGATAGTGACATCTGTAGCCAATACAAACAGATCTCGATGGGAATAAGAGAAGACTGGAATGCAGGGAATGGAATTCAGAACGGTTCTTCTTGCACTTTCTTGATCCGGAAGGTTCAGGTATGGTGGCAGAAAAATGAATGGGATAGAGATATAGGCCAGTAGAAGATACGGTTTGCGTAGATGTTTCCAGATATTTTTGCGGCCGAACAAGGTAAAATATCGGTTTTCATACACGGAAAGGACCGCCGTGGAGAGAGCTAAAATTTACTTTATCTTAATGTTATTGACACTACTACTACTTCCTTTTTTGTGGTGACTCACCTAAAATTAACGTCACCCCAGAATAAAACAGCATCCCTGGCGCCTCAATGATACCTAATCCATAACCAGCCAAAGCTGGAAAATATATGTATGGAACTCCAAGAAAACTGATCACAACATCCGATAATGTGCTCCAAAAGTGTAAATTTAACATCAGAAGCTGAACTGATTTCATTTTGGGAGGAGTCTTGAAAAGAATACAGTAAGCCCCAAAGGTTAGTATCGGCACTGTCATGGAAGTGACCACGTGGCAAGCAGAAACCATAAACTTTGGGGAAGCTAGATAACTGGTGTCGATTTTGTCGGGGTTACAATCAGGCATTTGACAATGACATGTTTTTCAAAGGGATTCGAAGAAAACGACAGAAAGGAAAAATAAGAAAAAGAAGAAAAGAAGGGTGATGAAAGAAAATGAAGCTGCTAATTAGTGACGTGTCAACAAGGAAATAAGGGGATTCGATTTTTTTGGTTTACAGTTCTGTTGTTGCTGAAATGTTAGTCAGCTGAATAGGGCGGAATTGTTTCAAAATCTTTATTTAAAGAATAATGTTCACATTTTTAGATCTATTCAATTTGCTATCACTTGTAACAGTTTCGGATTTTGCCAACCAATTCCCCACACACGGAATCTTTGAAAACACATAATCTCTATATGGTTTATGAACCAGAATCATTACAATAGTAGAGCCAGCCCCATGAAAAGACATTGTCAAGCATGTCAAATTGGTGAGCTTCTGATTGTGATAACGTGTGGCAATTAACAGAATGATAGTAAGAACCGGAAATGTTACAAAGAAAATTACAAGAGCAGACTGGAAAATGAAACATTTTGATTATTCTCTAAAAGAGCTCACCTGTGTATTCAATACAATAAGAAACTTTTTCTGCAAAGCCAGTGTTTGGGAAGAGTGGACATTGACTTTTTGAGTTAAATTGTACCAAAAAAGAACAAAAAAGCACAGAAGTGACGCAGAAAGAAATATGAAGCAGGAGGTAATACATATAAATGATACAGTTGGATCCAACGCCAGAACAAACATTTTCCGAGTGGAATACGTAAATTCTGGTAGACATGGGATATTGCTCAGAACAATTTTTCTAGCACTATCCTGCTCTGGCAAATTCAGATAAGGTGGGATAAAAACAAGAAAAGTGGCAGTGTATACTGACATCAGATAAGGTTTTCGGAAACGTTTCCAACGATTAGACTGGCCAAATAAAACATAATAGCGATTTTCATAAATTGAAAGAATGGCAACTGTGAGAGCTGAAATGATAAAAGAGAGGATAGAATACTATCAAAAATGAGATGGACTGACCTAAAAAGAAAGTGATTCCACAGTAAGTCAACAACGCTGGCGCATCCACAGCACCTAATCCATACCCAGCTAAAGCAGGCAAATGGACATAAGGAACTGCCAGAAAACATATTGTAATATCATTTAGGGCTCCCCAAATATGCAAATTCAACAATAAAAATCTCACTGGCTTCATTGTTACTGGTGTTTTGGCTAGAATACAATACGCCCCAAAAATTAGGATAGGAATTGTAATTGCCGTGACTACGTGGAAAGAGAATACCATAAAGTTTGGAGAAGCCAAATAACTGGTGTCCAGATTTCCAGTGATACAAACAGTCATTTTATTATGTTTTTTTGAAATGTAAAAAATGATCGAAGGAACAGAAAAATGATGAAAAGGTATGTAGACATCTGTCTGACCCTCATTAGTCTTTGAAGGGTAAACAAAAACGTTTTCGAGACTTTTTAAAAATATTTTTCAAAAAATCAGATTCATATTTTTGTTTTTGATTATGAATCACTCGTTAAATGAAACAGATCCAACGGAGAATATGGACGTAGGCATCAAAATGGTCCTATCTAGGGAATCCAATGGGAAAGTGAAATGTTGAGATCCTTTGACAAAAAATGGCTGGAAAGAGCGATATAAACAAATTGAAGACGACAATGCCTGTTACTCATTAGTTTTTAAATTGTGAATAAGGAAGTTAATCTTTTAAGACTTCTTCTTTATAAGAAAAAGTATTGTTGTTTCAAAAACTTTATTCGTAAAGCAGATTTATATTTTAGTTACACTCCAATTCAAATTACTTGCAATTGTGGCAGAATGGATTGCACTAGTTCCGATCCGCGGAAGCCATGAAAATGCAAAATCCCGGTAGGGTTTGTGAACCAATATCATCACAACAGTGGATCCGGTTCCATGAAGAGACGTTATCAAATAAATGAAATTATTTAGTTTCTGATTGTAGTACCAGGTAGAAATGATGCATATTACCATTATTAAAGGCATCATTAGAAAGAACCCAGATACTGCGGACTGAAAAGAAGAGCGCTTAGAGTAAACTTCTGAAAACCATTACCTGGATAGTGACAGCGATTAAAAATCTTTTTTGGATTGCTATAGTTTTTGTAGATTGATTAAGTCCTTGTGGTTTTTTAATCAGATTGGAACATATCAGAATGGAAAAAAACAGGAGTGAAGATGGTAAAACTATACAGCTAGCCACAATGCATTTAAACGAAACTCCGTCGTTCAAAGCAAAAATCATCATTTTCCGGTTAGAATAGGTGAATACAGGAAGACATGGAAGACTGCTCAGGGCAATACGTCTAGCACTTTCTTGCTCCGGGAACATGATCAATAATGGGAGAAAAAAGAGCGGAACGGATGTATAAAGGAGTATAAGATAAGGTTTACGGATGTGTCTCCACCAGTTATTTTGGCCAAACATGATGAAGTATCGGTTTTCAAATATTGATATGTTACTTGCCATGAGAGCTGTAAAAAAAGTCAGAAAAGGTTACGAATATGATCTAAGCCCAGCTTCGAACTCACCCAAAATAAACGACACTGAACTATAAATAACATATTCTGGTGCATCCAGAAGTCCTAAACTATGGCGACCCAGGACTGGAAAATAAGCATAGGGAACTTCCAAAAGACAAATTGTAAGGTCAGATAGAGTGCCCCAAAAGTGCACATTTAATAGTAATTGCTTAACTGGATGCATTATTTTTGGTGTTTTGAATAGAATACAGAAGAATCCAAGGGTTAGTATAGGTATTGTAAATGCAGTGACTACATGAAAAGCTAACACCAAGAATTCTGGAGATGCTAGATAGCTATTGTCAATTATACCTGGTCCGCAATCAGACATAGAATAGAAGAAAGTTCACAAATAATGAAAAATATCACAAAGCTGATGTTCGATATATATACGACAAAAGGAAAGGATGTGTTTTTGGAATGACGTAAAAGGAAGTCAAGATGAAACATGACCAAACTCATTAGTTTTTTGTTTGCTAGCTTCATTTGCAAAATAACATTGGTTTGTTGAACGTTGTTTTTTTTCAAGAGAATACAAAGGCGCATGTTGATTCACCAAAAACACCAAGATATGTTTGAAAACTTTTTTTGGTGATCCACAAAATGACAGCAAGAACCTGAATTGTGTCAAAGCAAACTTTAAAGACAGATGGAAAACGTAAAGAACTCCTTTTTTTTTATTAAAGAAAAGAAAGGATCCTTGACCTTTCGAAACAGCTTTGGATTCTTCTAAAAACTTCGAACATGTATTCAAAGAACCAGATTTATATTTTAGTTATACTCCAATTCAAATTACTTGCAAGTGTGGCAGAATTGATTGCACTAGTTCCGAGACGAGGAAGCCATGAAAATGCAAAATCTCGGTATGGTTTGTGAACCAATATCATCACAACAGTGGATCCGGTTCCATGAAGAGACGTTATTAAATAAATGAAATTATTCAGTTTCTGATTGTAATACCAGGTTGAAATTATGCATATTACGAGTACACCTGGCATCATTAGAAAAAAACCAGAAACTGCGGACTGAAATAAAATCATATTATATTCCTTCTCACTTGAAGAGCTACCTGGATAGTGGCCGCAACCAAAAATCTTCTTTGAATTGCAATAGTTCTGATAGAGTAATTGAGACCATGTGGTTTCCTAATCAGATTGAAACAAATGATAATGAAGAAAAACATGAATGAAGAAAATAAAACCACACACGCAGAGACTATGCACATGAAAGAAACTCCGTCGTTCAAAGCGTAAACCCACATTTTACGATTTGAGTATGTGAATACAGGAAGACATGGAAGACTGCTCAGAGCAATACGTCTAGCACTTTCTTGCTCCGGAAACATGATCAATAAGGGGAGAAAAAAGAGCGGGACTGATGTATAAAGGAATATAAGGTAAGGTTTACGGATGTGTCTCCACCAGTTGTTTTGGCCAAACATGACGAAGTATCGGTTTTCAAATATCGATATGTTACTTGCCATGAGGGCTGTAAGAAAAGACAGAAAAAGTTCTGGATATGATCTAAGCTCAGCTCCGAACTCACCTAAAATAAAAGTTACTGAACTATAAATTAAATACTCTGGTGCATCCAGAAGCCCTAAACTATAGCCACCTAGGACTGGAAAATAAGAATAGGGAACTTCGAAAAGACAAATTGTAAGATCGGATAGAGTGCCCCAAAAGTGCACATTTAACAGTAATCGCTTAACTGGATGCATTATTTTTGGTGTTTTGAATAGAATACAAAAGAAACCAAGAGTCATGATAGGTATTGTAAATGCAGTGACGACGTGGAAAGCTAATACTAAGAACTCTGGAGAAGCCAGATAGCTATTGTCAATAAAAACTGGTATACAATCAGACATAATATGGAACAGAGTCTTAGATATCAGTATCAGAAATGATGACAAATATCACAAAGCTGATGTTGGACATAAGAGAAAAAGACGTGACGTGTTCGGATTTCAAAACAAAGCTTGACTGCGCTAATTATTTTCTTGTTTCTTGTTATCATTTGCAAAATTATAGAGGTTTTTTGAAGGTGTCTAAGAAAATAACGAAGATAAACAATGCTGATTCACCCAAAACTGTCAGGGTTATTGTGAAGTTTTATTCGAAATAATAAAATACAATCTTTTTATCATAATTCACATGATCAGTTTGTCAAAACGTCGTTTTATGACACTGGTTTTGGTAGAATAATTTTTTCGAGTGATATTTTAGTTGTACTCAGGTTCAAATGAATTGCAGGTACGGCAGAACTAATAGCACCACTTCCAAAACGCGGAAGCCATGAAAATGTGAAATCCCGATATGGCTTATGAACCAAAATCATAACAATGGTTGATCCAGTTCCATGAAGGGACGTCATCAAATAAATGAAATTATTCAGTTTTTGATTGTAATACCAGCAAGGCTGTCAAACGGCCGGCCGCGGTCGGCCGCGGTCGGCCGAGGTGGCGGCCGGCCGGCCGGCCGTGACTCAGTGAGAACTCTCTAAAGACCGCGGCCGGCCGTGAGGCCGCGAGCTTATAACTCGCTTCAAACTCAACATTTTTTAATGGTCTTTTTTTTGATCGAAAGGTAATCTTTTTGGGAAGAACCAAATTGCCAATGCTAAACCGTTGGTCGGCCAGAGCGGTACAGTTTCAGATTCCTGCTCTCTACCTCATTTACGATCTGTAGAAGCTTCACAACCGGAGTATATCTGAAACCCGCATAGCTTCATTATTTCAATCTTTCTTTCTCAAAATTGAACCGAAAAATAGTTTAGATTTTTACTGTTAATTCTTTGTAAGGTGGGAAGGGGCAGTAAAAGTGGGTCACTTCCCAAGAGCAAAGTTATCGTAATTAGGTCAAAATGAACACCATAGTTGTAAAACCTTCTACATTTATCTTTTTATCAAAGGTATTCTCCTCCTTATAACCTTTGAAGTGCTTCAAAGCGAAGTGTTCCAGAGTTTCTCTTCGAAAGTGAGCTCTCTCCATCCTCTTACTGATATAACACAAGCGGGATAGTGGCCAACGCGAGCCCGGAAGATGTCCGCTAATTGAAGCATATGAGTAGAGCGCGGAGTGCGTTTTCAACTTTCTATTCTTATGTTTTTACACTTGTCATAGTTATTATGATTTTTTTTTCATTTTTTCATAAAACTGGGTAAAAAAAGATAATTTTTTCAGTTTTTAAAAAATGAGCGTTGAACGTGAAAAAGAAAAAAGAAAAAGAGGAGACGATCTGGATTCAATGGATATTGATGATGAGGATCTTCAGAACTCGTCCGTAAAAAGTGAGAGCACAAAATCAAGTACTGTTCATGTGTCTGAAGAATGGGTGAAGAAACCAGAGAAAAAGCAAATTGTTCAATGTTTGTGCGGCCAAATTGAAGGATACCATATCACTTTGGTAATTTTTTTTAATGTTGAAAAAAATGATGATATTATTATAGAAAGCTGCATCTCATAACCAATCGACAAATTTCTCGAAGGTGATTAACACGGACGAAAAAGAGGGCCAAGGCTACGATACAGAGTTCGTCGTTTGTGATTTCTGCTCGGGTGTATTCAGTTCAAATGGAGGACACTTGAAGTATGTTGCACCAAAAATTTTGAAACATTTTATATTGTTTCAGGAAGCATCGTGAATCTCGATGCCAAGGAAGAACCGTTATGAAGGCCACTGTTCAGAAAGAGAATCCTTCCTCCAAAACTGATTTTCATAAAGCAATTATTGAGTACTTCGGTAGATCGGCGAAGCCACTGTTTCAGTTAGATGAGCCAGTATTCAAAGATCTAATCGTCAAAATGGCACAGTTGGGGTAAGAAACATGTTACCAAGATCAAAAAGTTGTTTTATCGTAAAACTTGTTGCTTTGCAGACAACGATACGAAGGTGAGATCACCGAGGACATCATACCCAAAAGAACAACTGCTCGGTCCATAGTGGATACTTATCTTGACGAAAAAATGAAGGAAATCGTAGACTTTGTTACTCCATTCTTCAAGGACAAAACGATTTCTATACTCGCTGATTTCGGAAAATTGAATTACGATTTCCTTGGAGTCAAAGCTGCTTTCCTTGATACGATTCATGACAAAGATGGTGTACCGAGTTGGAAACTGCTTATCGTCCCATTAGCTATGTCAGCAGTCAATATGATCTCTAAAGACTCTGAAGAAGTCTTCAAAGCATTGGCCACCGCAGTCACTTCTTATGACAATACAGTTGACTTCAAGGATCTCTTTCTCGTGGCCGACGGAGGCAGCAATATCAGAAGTACTGGAAGAAACAAATTCTCTCGCTATATTCGATGCTCAGCCCATGCTTCGGAAATCATCGGAAAGAGAATGCTCACTCCATACAAAAACGAGAGACAAACATCAACTGACTCTAAAGCTCTAAAAAAGTATGCTAACTTGCTCACAAAATGCAAGGAGCTGACAGGAGACCTTAAATCAAACAAGAACATTTATAAAGAACTAGGAGTTTCACTGGTTACTCCCGGAGACACTAGATGGATGTCACAGTATTCGTGTGCTCGACAAGTTTTCACAAATCTCAATACTCTGATTGCTCATCTTCAAAAACTGGCAGGAAGAAAAGCAGAAACGCTGATAATGGAGTTGTCAAAACCTGACTCGCGTCAGTTGTATGAAGAACTCGCAGAGCTATATCAGCCTATCAAAGAGTGCAACGAGTTTTTTCAAGCCAATTCAACCACCATCTCTGAAGTTGTACCCGCATTCCTCGGACTTCTTGACGAATTCGATTCCTTTTATGGCAAGGCCAATTTGTCGGAAAACCAGAAAGTCCTAATCAATTTCGCGAAAAAGGCCACAAAAAAGCAACTGTCTGACTGTGTTGATACACACTACGTGGCCTATTATTTACACCCAGGCTACAAGAATTTGGATTCATTGCAAGAGCGTCTAGATGAGCATTTGGTAAATTCCAATTTTCTTTGAGTGGTCACAAACTTCTATATTTCAGATCAATATTGACGCGAAAAGTGTCGTTTCGAACGCCCTCAAGTCTCTTGATTCCATTGTCAACTTCTCAGCTACAAATTCGACAATTTCATCTTCTCCACCAACCGTAGCCGGCGGTAGTTTTCAAGAAAGAAGAATGAAAAAAGTGGCTGCTCCCACCGTCATGACTTATGAAATGGAAAGAACTTACTATGACCAGGACGTGATGACAACGGATCCACTTTATTATTGGCCAGAATCTAAAAAACGATTCCCCCGACTTTTCCAAGTGGCTCAGAAAGTCTTCAGTTGCCCATGTAGTGAAGCAGATGTAGAACGCAGTTTTTCTGCATTGAAAAATGTTTACAATGAGAATCGTCGCAGCCTGAGCCTCGACTTCCTGGAGAAAATGCTTCTCGCACGTGAAATGGATAGAATTCAATAAATAAATTCTTCTCCTTTCTCTCATCATTAATTCATTTTTCAATATTTATCCCGCTTCATTATTATCATTTTTATAAATGTCCCCCTTCACATAGTTCTCTGGTGCAGAGGCACGTAGAATAAGTATCCCCCCTGTTTTTATCATCATTATCATTTTTTTTTTATATGTCCCCCTTCACATAGTTCTCTGGTGCAGAGGCACGTAGAATAAGTATCCCCCCTTTTTTTATCATCATTATCATTTTTTTTTATATGTCCCCCTTCACATAGTTCTCTGGTGCAGAGGCACGTAGAATAAGTATCCCCCCTGTTTTTATCATCATTATCATTTTTTTTATATGTCCCCCTTCACATAGTTCTCTGGTGCAGAGGCACGTAGAATAAGTATCCCCCCTGTTTTTATCATCATTATCATTTTTTTTTTATATGTCCCCCTTCACATAGTTCTCTGGTGCAGAGGCACGTAGAATAAGTATCCCCCCTGTTTTTATCATCATTATCATTTTTTTTTTATATGTCCCCCTTCACATAGTTCTCTGGTGCAGAGGCACGTAGAATAAGTATCCCCCCTTTTTTTATCATCATTATCATTTTTTTTATATGTCCCCCTTCACACAGTTCTCTGGTGCAGAGGCACGTAGAATAAGTATCACCCCTTTTTTTATCATCATTATCATTTTTTTATATGTCCCCCTTCACATAGTTCTCTGGTGCAGAGGCACGTAGAATAAGTATCCCCCCTTTTTTTATCATCATTATCATTTTTTTATATGTCCCCCTTCACATAGTTCTCTGGTGCAGAGGCACGTAGAATAAGATCCTTTATAAACTCTTTGTTTTTATAATCTCTTTGCTAACTTTTTGAAAATCTGTTTTTCATTTTATAATTTGGAATAATAAATCTTTTGACATTCCAATAAATTTTTTGCAATAGAATCTGAGATCAACAATCTCAAAAAAATGGGGAGATCTGATTCACGGAGTTCTGATACGAGGCAGCACCTTGTTTTCATATTTGACTAATTTAGAAATATATCAATCTCTTCCTTAAACAATTATCTATCGATTAAAAAAAAGTTCGTCCGAAAAGGTTAAGTTTGAAGCGAGTTATGAACTCACGGCCTCACGGCCGGCCGCGGCCTGTGAGACGTGAGGAGGAAAAGGCCGCGGTCGGCCGCGGCCTCGGTCGGCCGGCCGCGGCCTCGGCCGACCGCGAGATCTGACAGCCTTGAATACCAGTAACAAATAATAAATATTACCAATAAAACTGGTATCAATAAAAACCACAGTGAAACTAAAGACTGAAAATGAAGCAAATCAGAATGATGGTCAGATTTTACAACTTTACCTGGATGGTAACCGCAATCATGAATCTTTTTTGAATTGCAATCGTTTCAGCAGAGTTGTTGCCATTTTGTGTTCTTGTTATCATGTTATAACAGTTTAGGTGGAAGAAAAATATGAATGATAAGGATAAAAATGCACAGCCGACTACAATACATACGAATGAAAGTGTGTTGTCCAATGCGAATACGCTCATTTTACGATTTGAAAATGTGAAAACTGGAAGACAAGGGAGGAGGCTTAGAGCAATATGCCGTGCACTTTCTTGCTCCGGAACCATTGAGTATGGCGGGAGAAAAAATAAAGGAACTGATATGTAAAGGAGAATAAGATAAGGTTTACGGATGCTGCTCCACCAGTTATTTTGGCCAAACAATACAAAGTATCGGTTTTCAAAAATAGTTATGATACTGGCACTGAGACCTGTAAATACATATGAAAGTCTATTCTATATAGCGCATTAAATAAAGTCTAGAGCCAAACTCACCTACAATAAACGTGACTGAGCTATACACAATATGTTCTGGTGCATCAACAATTCCTAAACCATAACCGGCAAGTAATGGAAAAAAGGCATACGGAGCTCCCAAAAGGCAAATTGTCAGGTCGGATAAAGTTCCCCAAAAATGCACATTTAACAGCAATAACTTCACCGGTTTCATTGTTTTTGGTGTCTTGAAAAGAATACAGACGAAACCAAAAGCCAATATGGGTATTGTAAATGCAGAAACCACGTGGAAGGCTAATACCATGAAATCTGGAGAAGCTAAATAGCTGGTGTCAAAGACACCCGGTTTGCAATCAGACATAATATAAAAACTAACTGTTTGAGAATGAAGTTGCAACTTGAAATATGACGTATTTAGGTTTCAAAAGGAAGTTGTTGCACATGCATTCCTCTTTGGCTGGCCACGGCCTCTTCTGTTGTTTTTTTTCAAAAAAAAAATAATGGTAGTGAATTTGGTTCACCAAAAACAACCATACTTGAGAATTGTATTATAAGAGATACAAATAAGAACGAAATTAAATGTTTACATTGAACAGAATTAACAATTCAATGTTAACTCATTCTGTTCATTTATCAAGTCGTCCGCAGTTTGATGCTACTGGTTTCAATACTCGATTATTTTGGTTTGTTCCAACAACGGAAAACCAAAGAAAATGTGAAATCCCGATATGGTTTATGAGCCAATATCATCACAACAGTGGATCCAGTTCCATGAAGAGATGTCAATAGATATATCAAATTATTTAGTTTCTGATTGTAATACCAGGCAGAAATAGTAAAGATGACAAGTAAAACTGGTGTCAGTACAAAGAAAGTAGACACTGCGGACTAAAAGAAATATAAGATTGAAGAAATGCCATGTTATCCAGAACCTTACCTGAATTGTAACCCCAATCAGAAACCTTTTTTGAATTGAAATAGTTTTGGCAGAAAGATTTGCTCCTTGTTTCTTTGATACCAAATTATAACAATTCAAAATTAAGAAAACAGCGAATGACACTGATAAAAATAAACAAGCAGTCACAATACATAAAAACGCAAGCCTGTTATCCAAAGCGAAAACGATCATTTTTCGATTTGAATTTGTTAAAACTGGTAGACATGGGACGGTGCTCAAAACAATACGTCTTGCACTTTCTTGCTCCGGAACCAATAGATATGGCGGAAGAAAAAACAAAGGTATTGATGTGTAAAGGAAAATCAGATAGGGTTTACGAATACGACTCCAACAGCCTTTTTGCCCAAACAAGATGAAGTATCGATTTTCGAATATCGATATAATACCGGCATCGATAGCTGTAAGTACGAAACAATTTCATCGACATCAATTATTGTGCTATATAGCGCATTAGAAACAGTAAAAAATTCAAACCCACCAAAGATGAACGTTACTGAGAAATAAACGATATGCTCTGGTACACCCACAATCCCTAAACTATAACCGGCAAGTAGTGGAAAAAAGGCATAGGGAACTGCTAAAAGGCAAATTGTCAGGTCGGATAGAGTCCCCCAGAAATGTACATTCAATAGTAATAATTTGACAGGCTTCATTTTGTTTGGAGTTTTGAATAAAATACAGAAGAAACCAAAAGACAATATGGGTGTTGTAAATGCAGAAGTTGCGTGAAAAGCAAATACCATGAATTCTGGAGAAGCTAAATAGCTGGTGTCGAAGACACCTGGTTTACAATCGAACATTTTATTTGAGTGAATTTAGGATGATAGTATCACAAATAACAGTTAATATCACAATTCTGATGTTCGGTATTAAGGAATGAGGAAGATATTTGGAATATGACTTATTTGGTTTCTCTCATTGTTTTCTAGGTTGTTGACCTCATTTGCATAATGATATATTTTTTGTGTTGCGTTTCTTTGTAAGAATCATGAGAAGAAAACAATGTTGATTCATTCAAAAAGCAGCACCATACTCTAAAATTTTATTCGGAGTAATGAGCATAATAGAGTGAACTTTGAAATTCCAAAAATGATCTCATGCTTGAAATTTTCAATTGTCAAGAAGACGTGAGTATAATAGCGTTGAGTACAATAGCTGATTGTTTTGGTGTTTTTCCACATCGAAAAACCAACGAGTATGCAAAATCCCGATATGGTTTATGAACCAAAATCATACCAATAGTGGAACCGGTTCCGTGAAGAGATGTCAACAAATATATTAAATTATTCAGTTTCTGATTATAGTACCAGGTAGAAATCGTGAATATAACCAACAAAACAGGAGCCAATAAGAAAGACGAAGACACTGCGGACTGAAAAGAATAGAAACGGTCTTAGCAGTTGTCTAGGACGTTACCTGAATTGTAACCGCAATCAGAAATCGTTTTTGCATTGCGATAGTCTTGGCAGAGTGATGGGCTCCTTGTTTATGTGATAGCAGATTATAGCAGTTTAAAATTGAGAAAAATATAAATGAAATCAATAAAAATGCACACGCAACCACAAGACATATGAACGGAAGTTTGTTATCCAAAGCGAAAACGATCATTTTACGATTTGAATATGTGAATACGGGGAGACAGGGGAGGAGACTCAAAACAGCACGTCTTGCACTTTCTTGCTCTGGGAGCATAATATAAGGCGGAAGGAAATATAATGGGATTGATATGTAAAGGAAAATGAAGTAAGGCTTACGGATGTGCCTCCACCAGGTATTTTGACCAAACAAGGTGAAATATCGGTTTTCGAATATCGATATAATACCAGCACAAATAGCTGTAAGTAATTTTGAAAGTTATTATAATTTAATTGAAGTAAAGAAGTTCCTTGTGCTGTACTGCAAAACCAGTATGAAACCAAACTCACCTATGATAAAAGTTACTGAAAAGTAAACTACATGCTCTGGTGCATCTACAATTCCTAAATTATGGCCAGCGAGAACCGGAAAATAAGCATAAGGAACTGCAAAAAGACCAATAGTCAGATCGGATAGAGTTCCCCAAAAATGCACATTCAACAGTAATAGCTTGACGGGTTTCATTTTATCTGGTGTTTTGAATAGAATACAAAAGAAACCAAATACCAATATGGGTATTGTAAATGCAGAAACAACGTGAAAAGCTTGTACCAAAAACTCTGGAGAAGCTATATAGCTTGGGTCAAAGACACCTGGTTTGCAGTCAATAATTTTATTAGAATTCATAAAAAGTATTGGCGAATATCACAACACTGATGATGGGAAAATGGAAGCAAGTTTTTTGGAACTGAATTTTTTAGTTAAGACGAAACTAGGTTGCTCTCATTATTTTCTCATTGGTTGAACTCATTCGTAGACTGATTTTGGTTCGTTGAGCTTGTTTGTTCTCAAACTAATTATAAAGGTAAAAACGTTGATTCACCGAAAAACATCAAGTCATATTTTATAAGTTTATTCGAGTATACACGTGAAATAAATGATACTTCAAAGCTCAAAGTTCTCAATTTTCTAAATTTATCTTCTTCTTCTGCATTTTTTTTATCAAGTAGTCGGTAATTTTATTGCATTGAGTACAATAACTGATTTTTTCGGTCCGTTTCCACATTGAGAAACCAAAGAAAATGTGAAATCCCGATACGGTTTATAAGCCAAGATCATCACAATTGTAGATCCAGTTCCATGAAGAGACATTAACAAACAGCATAAGTTGTTGAGTTTTTGATTGTGGTACCATGCAGAAATAATGAATATAATCAGCAAAGTTGGAAGCAATACAAGAAACGAAGAAACAATGGTCTGAAAAGAAAGTGAATGTTGGTAATTGTATAGGGCCTTACCTGGATAGTGACTGCAATTAGAAATCTTTTTTGAGCTGCAATAGTCTTGACGGAGTGAACGATTCCTAGTTTTCTTGAAATCATGTTGTAACAATTTAAAATAAAGAAAAACATAAATGAAGTGAATAGAAAAACACAAGCAGTTACAACACAGATAAAGGTGACGTTGTTGTCCAAAGCAATCACAATCATACTACGATTTGAATATGTAAAAGCTGGAAGACATGGAAGTGTGCTCAGGGCAATCCGTCTAGCATTTTCCTGATCTGGAAGCATGACATATGGAGGGAGAAAATAGAGAGGTATTGATGAGTAGAGAAAAACTAAATATGGCTTTCGGACGAGTTTCCAAAAACTGTTCTGACCAAATAGAATAAAATATCGGTTCTCGAATATCGATATGATACCAGCAGTGAGAGCTGTAAATAGTTTTTAAGAGATGGTGTGATTTTATCTTGACTTCAACTCACCGACAGCGAACGACACTGCACTATAAAGCAGCAGTTCTGGCGCATCTACAACCCCTAAACCATAACCAGCAAGAACTGGAAAGTAAGCATAGGGAACTCCCAAAAAGCAAATAGTCAGGTCAGATAGTGTTCCCCAAAAGTGCACATTCAACAGTAATATTTTCACTGCCTTCATTTTGTTGGGTGTCTTGAATAGAATGCAGAAGAAACCAAAAGTCAAAATGGGAATTGTAATGACTGTGACCACGTGGAAGGCTAAGACCATGAATTCTGGAGATGCCAAGAAGCTTGAATCAAGGATACCTGGTTTGCAATCGGGCATGATGTATGAAGTTGATGGTTGTTTTGAAAATTAATAAGAAACGTATGTAAGGGAGGAAGAAGATATTTGTTTTGATGACAAGATGAGGTTTGACTCCACTAATTAGTTTCTCAATACTAGATTTCGTACAAAAAACACAGTTTCCAAAAACAAAGCTGATAGTGAGAAATACATCCGATTGTGATTGCATATGATAAATCACAATCATTCATGAAAAAGGAATAAAGAAAGGCGTAATCACACTGCAAAAAAAAAATTCGAAACAATTTTATTTATGACATTTAAAAAACTTAACAAATACAAAGAAATAAAAACTGTTACTTGTTAAGAAAAACTAAATTTATCACGGGCCGGGCCGAGGTATAAACCCAGGAAAAGTTTCGAAATTGGGCTGAAAATCGGGGAAATTGGCTGAAACCCGGCCCGTGTTTGAGAAAAACACCAATTTACTCAAATAAAAAAAGTTAGCGCCTTGAACTTTGCATCAAAATGAATATGTCCCGTGACGCCATTTGGTCCTAGAATCGGTACACCACCACGAATGAGAAGAGGGCGGGAGAATAGTCTGGAACGCATTATGATTAAACTGCCTTCAATTTAGTTAACTCACTCTTTTTTGAGGTAAACTAGATTCTCAGCTTGATCTTCTAGCTTATCCAAACCTTCGATTTTCAGATTTTCATCGAAGTGTGCGCTCTTAACCATTAAGTACTGAAGATTAGGAAGTTCTTCCATTCTCTATCTCTGGATGAGTTCCTTAATGTCTTCATTGGTAAAAGAAGAGTTTTTGAGTACAATTGCTTGTGCACTTTTCATCAATAAAAGTTTGTTCAATGTTATCCATGAAGAATGAAGACTTTCAAAATATTTCGGGAAATATAAGTCAAACTTCTCAGCTTCGAAGTTTTGGGAAAGTTTTGGGAGAATCACCAACTCTCCAGTTACCTTCAGGTTTTCAACTGCAAATTTAACATCTTCATCGCTCAATGATTTTCCAGCAATGCACATGTTTCGAATAACTTTTTGACGAGAAACTACAAATTGTACGCAGGAGTTGAAAGTTTTCGGAGAAACATTCCAATTTGATTTAATCGTGTCCGTTGGACAGTCGAAGAGCTTTGCTAAATGCATAAATACATTCACGAGTCCTTCAAATCGATTCTCCCAAAAAATCTCCAGATTTTTTTCAGACTTGAATGCAATTCCAGCTTTTTCTGTGTTGAAAGTTCTGAATCCTTCCACTTCAACATTCCCACGATTTTCTTTTGCTTCAAAACAGAACTCGTTTACTTCCACCATTTCCGTGAAGAAGTTCAACTCCAGTTCAAAACTTTTCGATCCAATAACCTTGTACTTTTCAGCAGTCTTTATGGAGCATTGAGAAAGTTCAAATCTGAACTCATAGAGTGAAAATCTTCTCCTGTGGGGTTTAACTGGTCCTACGTGAGAAAACCGATCATCACTAGCACTAAAAAAGTCAAACTGGTCCGAGCTGGCTGATGTTTAGCACACATCTACCCCCAAGGGTCCTCAACAAAAAAGTCCATATCAGATATAGCTCCGCCCCCTTGATCCAGAGAAAAAATCGATAATTCATCGAATTTGACCGGCATTCGGTCTGATTTTCCTGTAAGAGATAGAGTCAAGATCTAAACGGAAATGAACTCCTGGCATGTTTTTGAGCCTTTTTTGTATTCTGAAGAAAATTCTAACTCCACGTCTTCGGGGTGAAATTTTCGAAAAATGGTAAAATATGTCCATTTTTTCCAGAAAAGTCGATTTTTGAGGCCTTAGATGCCCCAAATACAGGGCGGTTTGACATCATAAAAATATTCTACGCCTAATTTGGGTCCTAGGGGTACACACCCGGTTCCGGATTTCGACCGCCATAGAAGGGTTTCAGAGCACTATATATCTCATATACCCCAAAACTCCATGTATCCCTATACATGATGAAAATGTTCATGGTCACCGATTTCAAAAATATTTTTATCACATGTTGCCCTACTCATATCTACCACATTCGCAAGTTTTCAGCTCATCTAAATCATTTCTGTAGGCGTAGCACCATTTCAAAAAATCATCACACAATTTACACCTCCAAATTTCAGATTTTTCCAGCTTGAATATTTTTTTCCAGAACTGTTTTGGAAAGTGCCAAATTGTCTTAAATAGTCATTTCAAGCCATATTACGAGCTCAGTCATGATATAACAGCTGGATTACAGCCATATTCCAACCTATGTGAACCTGCAATCGCAAGTTGATGATCTCGTAATCTAAACTTTTTAGAAATGAAGTTTTAGATTATATTTTCTTTTAAAAGGACTATTCAGAACGATTTGGCGCTTTCTAAAACAGTTTTGGAAAGAAATTTTCAAACAGGAAAAATCTGAAATTTGGAGGTGTAAATTGTGTGATGATTTTTTGAAATGGTGCTACGCCTAAAGAAGTGATCCAGATGAGCTGAAAATCTGTGAATGTATCACATATGAGTAGGGCAACATGTGATAAAAATATTATTGAAATCGGACACTATCAAAATTTTCATCATGTATAGGGGTACATCGAATTTTGGGCACTGTTCTAAAATAGAGGACCGATGCAAAAAAATAGAGGACCCAAAAAAAATAGAGGACCCAAAAAAAAAATAGAGGACCCAAAAAAAAAATAGAGGACCGATGATTTTTATTGACTACCAAGAATAGAGGACCCAAAAAAATAGAGGACCCAAAAAAAAAATAGAGGACCGATGATTTTTATTGACTACCAAGAATAGAGGACCCAAAAAAATAGAGGACCCAAAAAAAAAAATAGAGGACCGATAAGTTTCATCGACTACCAAAAATAGAGGACCCAAAAAAATAGAGGACCCAAAAAAAATAGAGGACCCAAAAAAAAATAGAGGACCCAAAAAAAAAATAGAGGACCGATGATTTTTATTGACTACCAAGAATAGAGGACCCAAAAAAATAGAGGACCCAAAAAAAAAATAGAGGACCGATAAGTTTCATCGACTACCAAAAATAGAGGACCCAAAAAAATAGAGGACCCAAAAAAAAAATAGAGGACCGATAAGTTTCATCGACCACCAAAAATAGAGGACCCAAAAAAATAGAGGACCCAAAATTAAAATGGAGGACCCAAAATTAAAATAGAGGACCGATGATTTTTATTCACTGCCAAGAATAGAGGTCACATGGAATTTGAGTATTCATTCCAAATGGGATGAGAGTGATATCACCGTCAACGGCTTCGAATAACATTGTTTTTAGTACGATTATTTTCAGTTTATTCTAGTTTTCGATTAAAAATATATTTCAACTGATTTCTGTCTCCGTCTTCATTCATTTTCCTCATGTTCTCCATTTTTATTCTATGCACTTATTTCACATAATTCAACGCACAGTAAATGGAGGGAACAAAATGAGCCCTCTTCTATTTATCATGACTCATTTGTCAATAGTGTGGACGCAGGAAATTATCGTATCATAGGTTGAATGTTAAGGTTTTCGGTAATAATAATGCAGAATGAAACAAAATATGATGGAGACGCTCTTTTTTATATGGATGCCAGGCCATCAGAAAAAGTAGGTTTTTGCTTCTCATTTTCTTTTTATTATTTATTACTTCACAGGCCTTGGTATTCAATTGCAAGTTCGAAAACAACTGGGATACTGAGGAGAGGCGACTGATTCCGTTTGCCATTCCCGGCAAACTCGTTATCAGAATGCATATATTGCCAGAAGGTTACCATGTGAGTTTCACCTTGTTTAAATGGAATATTTTTACATTTCTGAACTTTACAGGTTGTTTTCAATGACAACTATCAATTTTTCTTCAACCGGCGGCTATTATCTATTGGTGAGGATATGCTGTACTTGACCGGTCAGGCATCGAAGATTGCTCTGGATATCACGCTCGACTCTCACTATCAGGCTGAAGATAATGAAAAAGATATGGAGGCACCAAACGATAAAGAGGGGGATTCTGAAAGAGAAGAAGTGCGAAACGATATCACGGAAGAAACGGGAAACGATATCACGGAAGAGCCTGTTTATTAGTTTCTTCGATACAAATTAGCCAGTTTTTTTCACGTTTTTCTGTTATTCCTGTTATACGTTATCAAATATATCCTCACCAACTTTGTTACTTTTATTACCAGCTACGTTATCAGTTACATTATCAGTTCATTATCCTCATTATCAGTTGCTACTGTTGATCTATGTTCTCATTACCATCATTATCAGTTATCATTGTTGACCTATGTTTCAATTACAATTGTATCGAAAGCGAAAACTGCAATAAAAATGGAATTGATTCATGAAAAAAGTGAAAAAGTCGGTTTGTCCCGCTCATTCATCATTCCTGCTATCGAACAGAGCATATGTTTTTTGATCTTTATGGGTCCTCTATTTTAATTTTGGGTCCTCCATTTTAATTTTGGGTCCTCTATTTTTTTGGGTCCTCTATTTTTGGTGGTCGATGAAACTTATCGGTCCTCTATTTTTTTTTTGGGTCCTCTATTTTTTTGGGTCCTCTATTTTTGGTAGTCGATGAAACTTATCGGTCCTCTATTTTTTTTTTGGGTCCTCTATTTTTTTGGGTCCTCTATTCTTGGTAGTCAATAAAAATCATCGGTCCTCTATTTTTTTTTTGGGTCCTCTATTTTTTTTTTTGGGTCCTCTATTTTTTTTGGGTCCTCTATTTTTTTGCATCGGTCCTCTATTTTAGAACAGTGCCGAATTTTGGGCTATATGAGATATATAGTGCTCTGAAACCCTTCTATGGCGGTCGAAATCCGGAACCGGGTGTGTACCCCTAGGACCCAAATTAGGCGTAGAATATTTTTATGATGTCAAACCGCCCTGTATTTGGGGCATCTAAGGCCTCAAAAATCGACTTTTCTGGAAAAAATGGACATATTTTACCATTTTTCGAAAATTTCACCCCGGAGACGTGTAGTTAGAATTTTCTTCAGAATACAAAAAATGCTCAAAAACATGCCAGGAGTTCATTTCCGTTTAGATCTTGACTCTATCTCTTACAGGAAAATCAGACCGAATGCCGGTCAAATTCGATGAATTATCGATTTTTTCTCTGGATCAAGGGGGCGGAGCCAAATCTGATATGGACTTTTTTTGTTGAGGACCCTCAGGGATAGATGTGTGCTAAACATCAGCCAGCTCGGACCAGTTTGACTTTTTTAGTGCTACCTTCCACAGGCCAATGCTCGGTTTTCTCCGGTAGAGCGAATTAATTTAACTTACAATTCGAATGGATTCAAAGATTTCAACGCTTCTCGCAGAGCAACAGCTGGTAGAAAGAGTAGTCTGAACGGTTTCGGCATGACGATTTGAACGATGTGGTTCGAATGACTGTCAAGGTCCTTCGATCAATAAAGGTGCAGCAGTTTATTGACCAGATGGTAGCACGTCAGGGGTCAACAAAGAATCAATGATTTTTGTATCTGGAAAAAAGATCCGATATTCTATGCATAGAGATGAATAAGCCCTTCCGTACTTACTGAGCTGAATAAAATGGTTCAGAATTCTGCATCTTTTCAGCGGGAGACCCATCCCGCCCACCCAACCGGGTCTCCACCCAAACTGTTGCCCGCCTATCCAGGCTTCTCCAGTGTAACCATGAAGCTTTCAAAATTAATGGTCAGAAAAAAGTTCTTGTTAGATATGGTTTTTGAAAGACTTTCCAGCATGTGCTTTTATCCACTTCAGTCTCAGTTCTCAACCGACAGCGAAAAAACCAAAGAAAGTGTACAAAAACATCTGTCGAGATAAGCACTTATTAGGTGCTGACTTGCGTTTACAGCATTATAAATGTGAAAATAGGGATAGAAATTTCATTTGTGACATAAAAAAATAGTGACGAAGAATTAAAAACTGTTATTTGCTGGCATAAGAAGCAAACCATTCATATAAAAAGAATCATTTCCTTGAGCTTCGCATCAAAACGAAACTGTCCAGTGATGCCGTTATGTCCTTGAATTGGCACACTGCCACGAACGAAAAATGAGCGGGAGAAAAGGCTGGAAAACGATATAACTTACTGAAAATACTACCTTCAGCTCGGCAAACTCACTCTTTTTTAAGGTGAACTGCATTCTCGCCATTTTCTTCTAACTTTTCCAAACCTTTAATCTTCAAGGTTTCATTCAAATTCTTGCTTTTTATCCACAAATATTGCAGATTTGGGAGCTCTCCTGATCTCCATTTTTTGATGAATTTGTTAATTTCTTTATTGGTGAAAGATGAGTTGTCGAGTAAAATTGCTTCTGCGCACTTCATTGTTAAGAGAATATCCAATGATAACCATGAAGAATGGAGAATCTCCAGGTGTTTGATAATTTGAAAATCAAACATCTCAACTTCAAAGTTTTGAGAGAGTGTTGGAAGAATAATCAATTCTGCTGTAACTTCAAGGTTTTCCAGCGCAAATTTAACGTCTTCCTCGCTCAATGATTCTCCAGCGATGTACAAAATTTTAATTGTTTTTTGACGGGAAACTATAAATTTAACGCAGGAGTTGAAAACTTCTCGAGGAAAATTCCAGTTGGATCTTAAACTGTATGTGGGACAATTGAAGATTCTCGACAAATGTTTGAATATATTAATGAGCCCTTCAAATTGATTTAATTCAAACACCACCAGATTTTTCTCAGATTGGAATTGAATTTCAAAATTTTTCGCATCGAAAGTTCTGGTTCCACTAACACAAGCCTTCCAAAGATTTTTTCTTGCTTGAAAACAGTAACCATTTATATCAACTTTTTCCGAGAAGAAATCTATTTGCAACTTGAAGTTTTTGAATCCAATAATCTTTAAAGTATCAGCAGTCTTTTTAGAGCATTGAGAAAGTTCAAATCTAAATTTAAAGAACAAAAATATTAGACTTGGTTTGAATTTCAACTTACAATTCAATGGGATTCATACATTTCAATGCTTCTCGCATAGCAATAATTGGGAGAAGAAGTAGATTGAACGGTGGTTGCATGACGAATTGAATGATATTGTTCGAATGACTGTTGAGATCTTCGGATCAATATTAGGGCAAGAGTAAGCAATCTTAGGCCACCATCCGCAAATATTAGGTCGTCCCGAAAGAAATCCATATTTTTTTGACTTCACTGTAAATCAATCATTTTCTATAGTTTCTTGTTCTGTTTTTTTTAAAAGATGCATCCACTATAGGGCTACAAACGCTGCAAAATACAAGCCAAAAGTCTATCAGAATGGTTTGTTATCAAGCATAGAGAGAAGTGTATTTTTTGCTGTTTTTTTCAGGTTAGTTTAAAATATTGTTCTGGTTTCCAAAACAAACTTTATTTTTGTCTTTTTTGACATCTACCAAGTCTAGTATAACATACTTTTTGGATTTAGTTTGGTCTGTCATTTCACGGAAGTTATAATGTTTTTAAGAAAAAGTAGTGAGCCTCGTTCGAGAAACTTAATCTACAGCAAGACGGTGAGGGGCCGAGAAGCTGTCTAGACAGTCTTACATTGAGACATGGGTCACTCAATATTATGTAACTTTAAAGTTCCTAGCTTGAGAAAAAACGAAAAAATCGCGAAAATTTGAGAAACCACAAAAACCCCCTGTTTTTGAGCAAAAATCCCAGTGCTAAAAAAACTGAAAATTTTTTTGAAAGTCAATAAAAGATTAAATAACTTTCAAATCCTACCCGTCTTTTTTCTAATGTATCACCTCATGATGGAACTCTAAAAATTTGAAAAGATTAGATCATTTCATATTCCCCAGCTGGAAAAAGATTCCGTAGTTGTGGCTTCCTCAAAACGCAAGCTGCCTCGGATTTGGTGTGATAACTAACGCAGTTTTGAACGAATTGTTCAGATTTTTCTCCATGATGTTGACATAACATATGGGACTATAATACACAATAAACCACTTATTGAAATTTCCTAACAACTTTTCAAAATTCAAGTCAATGAAGTCAGTGAAAATATGGATTTCTTTTGGGACGACCTAATAGAACAAGATGGTAGCACAACGAAGAAGGAACCGTTGGGAAGGCATGGTTCACGTATTACAAACAGAGGTTACAAAAATACATAAGCAAAAATAAGTGTATTTTTTCAAAAAACAGTTCCCACGGCTCTCCCCGCATTCGAAATTCGGTTACTTGAGTCAGACTCCGACTTTTTTCCACAGCGAAAAACTAGTGAAAATGTAAAATCTCGATATGGTTTGTGAACAAAAATCATCAAAATCGTAGAGCCAGCTCCGTGAATTGATAACATCAGGCATATCAAATTGTTGAGCTTTTGATTGTGATACCATGTAGCTATTGCAAAAATAAACATTAGAACTGGGACCAGAACGATTATGATGGTGAAGGCAGACTGGAAAAAGCGGCAAGCTAGAATTTTATAATCGCTTTTTGAAACTTGCCTGAATACTAACTGCCGTCAAGAAGTTCTTCTGAATCGCTAGAGTTTTCGCAGAATTGAATGTTCCTTTCTGCCATTTCATGAAATTATAGAAAATCAAAATAGTGAAAGTGATAATTGAAAATGCAAGAAAGGCACAACTAACAGCAATACATGAAAATGGAATAGAAACATTCAGAGCCAATACAAAAAGAGGGCGATCTGATACGGTCATTGGTGGTAGACAAGGGATCGAACTTAAAGCGATTCGTCTCGCCATTGGTTGATCGGGAATATTGATATATGGAGGAATAAAAACAAAAGGTACAGCTATATAAGTGAGTGTTAAGTACGGTTTTCGAAAATTTTTCCAACGCGTATTTTGACCAAAAAGAGTGAAATAACGATTCTCATAAACTGAGAGGACGGCAACAGTGAGAGCTGAAAATAAATCGAATCTAGGGATAAACTTTGCAGCTTTTCACATCAGCAAAAAACTAACACCAACTCACCTAAAATCAAAGTTATCGAAGTATAAAACATAAGTCCTGGCTCATCAATAACCCCCAATCCATATCCTGCCAAAGCTGGAAAATGAATATAAGGTACTCCCAAAAAACAAATAGTGATATCAGATAACGCACTCCAAAGGTGCATATTAAGCAATAGATACTTTACAGGTCTCATTTTTGGAGGCGTTTTGAATATGATACAGTAGAAACCAAAAGTTAGAAGAGGTACAGTAATAACAGTAACCACATGGAAAGAATTCACAAGAAACTGCGGAGAAGCAAGATAACTGGTGTCCAGATAACCAGGAATGCAATTCGACATAACTTGAATTATGATGATGTTGTATTTTTTGAGTTGTATGTTTCAATGTGAATCTAATCTTGATAGACTTCAGAGAAAGACAGACTGAACTTTGTAGAACAAAGCGAGCGGCGCATGAGAAGATGTGCTTTGATATCTAATGAGTTTCTGACTCTTTGACCAGGAAATACGTTGATCTTTGGATTTTTTGTTTTCAACATTTTCAAGGGAGGGAAATCATTCAACCAATTTGTTGTCTTTTTTTATCAAAATAATTTATTTTAAGATCTTCAATGATCACAGTGTTATTTCTGTGCCGTTGTACCAACGATTGACTTGGGTTCTTCATTTATTCCAATTTTTTGTATTCTTACAAACTGTAAAAGGAACTCTCGATACGGCTTATGAACAAATACCATCACAATATTATAAACGATCCCGTGGGATGATATGGTTATGGTAAACAAATTGTTCAGTTTTTGATTGTGATGCAATGTGATCATTATTATGATATACATAAAAATTGGAACCAGAATCACCATAATGGTAGTAATGGCCTGGATATGTGCTATGATATTTTTTCATGATTAAATTTTACCTGAATAGTGACAGCTATCAGAAAGCTTTTTTGCATTTCTAATGTTGCGGGGGATAAAACGGATGTATGCTTCCTTGCCCACATATTATAAAAAGTCAGACCAAAGAACACAAGTGAAGTTATGCTCTGAGAAGAGCAGCTAATAATTAAACTAAATTTGAAGACAGAAGGATCCGTAGAGAATATAAAAAGTTTCAAGTCATTGAAGCGGTTTGGAGGTAAACATGGAAGTGTTTTCAAGACAATAGGCCTCGCTATTTCTTGATCTGGAACAGTAAGAAAGAACGGGATAAAATAAAAAGGCACAAGTATCCATTGTAGCGAGAGAAATGGTTTTCGGAGTCGACTCCACCAAGGTTTGGAACCAAACAAAATGTAATAACGGTTCTCGTAAATTGATATGTAAGACGCTCCAATTCCTACAAAATTTTATGCTCACGAACTTCCAACTAAGAATACCTGCTATACAAGTTAATGTGCCATAGTACATGAAAGGGGTCAAATTCAGAACACCTAACCCGTAAGCTGCAACTGCTGGAAAACGGAGATAAGGGGTTCCTAAAAAACTGAAAGCAAAGTCCGAGACAATGCTCCAAAGAAGCACATTCAATATCAAATACTTTACTGGCTTCATTTGTACAGGAGTTTTGAATAGAATACAATAGGCACCCAATGACGCTGTCGGTATTGTTACAGCAGCAATTACATGACAAACATTCAACAGAAACTCTGGAGATGCTATATAACTTGTGTCAATATCAGTAGAAATGCATTGAGCCATGGAAAAGTTTTCGTCATGTTGGGACAAGTTCATGGTAGAGAAATTCATACGCATAGTCATTAGATAGGAAAAAATAATGATGGTAGACACATCTGTTGGGGATACTGAAGGAGGAAGAAAACGGAAAAAAAACGAGATGAAACAGTAGTCATGTGTCTGAGAACTCTTGTTTTTACCATTTTTAAATAACATTAGAAATTACATTGACTCGTGTGAATATAAAGGTTACAAATGTTACCAATATGAAGACCTTGGTGATAGCAGACTGTATGATAACACCAGTCAGAAAGCTCTTTTGAATTATCTATGTTGAAGGAAAAAAACAGAAAAATTAACCACTAAATCAATAAGTTCTTGAGCTATTCTCCTTTGATTTGTTGTTGAGTGATCCAGTTTCGGCAACTTTCCCTCTCTTTGTCAACTGAAATACAAAATCTCGATATGGTTTATGCACAAAAACCATCACAATAGTTGATACAATTCCATGGGAAGCCAGCGCAAGACATGCCAAATTATTAAGCTTCTGATTGTGATACCACGTGGAAATCATGATGATATACGCTAAGACCGGAAAGAATATGACGATAACAGTGGCAATGGACTGAAATCAGAACAAATCTTAAAATTGAATAATAAACTCGAACATACCTGAATCGTAATAGCAATCAAAAAGTTTTGATGAATTGCTAAAGTCACCGAAGAGTAAACAGACTTTTGTTTCATTTTTATCATATTCCGGTATGTCAAAATTAAAAAAGTCAGCGTCGAGCTCGTTTGAAACGCGGAACCACACGCCACAATCAGCAGAGACATCGTGGGGTTTACAGCAAAAACAAAAAGTTGACGCTCGGAAAACTTGAATGGAGGTTGACAGGGGATAGAGCTTAGAACGAGCTCTCTAGAGCTTTCTTGATCAGGAATACTCATCATGGGAGGAACGAAAAAAAACGGGACCAGGATCCAATGTAGAGCTAAATAGGGTTTTCGGAAGTGTTGCCAACGAGAATCGCACCCAAATAATATATTAAAGCGATTTTCATAAATCGCAAGGTAAGCAACGCCGATTGCTGAAAAAAAAGTGTTTTTGACATTTGTAAAACCATTCTCTTAGAGATGAACGCTCACCTGCTATCAAAGTGACCCCAAAATATATGAAAGTTGCTGAAGATTCCATAACACCCAATACATAAACTGATAGAGTTGGATATAAAGAATACGGTATCCCTAGAAAACTGATTGCCATATCAGACAAGATACTTAAAATATGCACATTTAGTAACAATAACTTTACTGGTTTCATATTCGGAGGAGTCTTACACAAAATACAAAACATTCCAAATGCTGAAATTGGTATTGTGAGAACAGTCACCACGTGGCATGATAAAGCCATAAAGTCTGGAGAGGCGAGATAGCTAGAGTCAATTTCACTGTGGATACATGCCGACATTTTCAAGACGGTGGGTTGAATTATGGTTAGGAACAAAAAGGAGAAATTTGAAGTAGCTTACCGGGAAAAGGCGGCGGTTCTAGTAATTTTCATTCTGGTTAAGGCGAACTCGGCAAAAACCCGCATCAGGCAAGCGTAGACTGCTCACCTGCTGCGAGAGTGCTGCGCGACTGCTGGGATTGGGAAAATTCAGTACTAATTTTTCACAGATTGTTGCGCAGCTGCTGCTGTAATGCTGTTCGACTGCTGACGATTTTAAGAATGCTGCTTACGTGTTGCGGATGTGTGCTCCATTTTCAAAATTTTGCCATCGGTTGAGCGCGGAAAATGTGATCTCGAAAAATTTTGACTATTTTTCAATAATATTCGAACGAAATGTACTTATTCATGAGCCAACCTCTCAGAAATGCCTAAACACAAATATACCGAACGCCGGTACACGTGGGCAGCACTTGCGCAACACGTTCACAGCAGGTGAGCAGTCTACGCTTGCCTGATGCGGGCTATTGCCGAGAACATAAAATTCGAAAAAAAAAATTCTGTTCTGGCGTTGATCAGTTTCTCTGATGTTCAAAACATTTTAAAACAAAGCTTTGCATCAGAAAGAAACATTGAAAGGAAGAGTATGCTTTATTCCTAGAAAACGCGATCTTCATTTTACTTTTCTGTCATTATATGTACACCCTCACAATACACGATCAGAATCTAACTTTTCTTTGAAAGCGCAACAATAAACAACATTCGTATCAATTCAATTATGTGAAATCCTTATCCATTTTAATCAACAAAAAAGAATAAAAAACACCAAATTTCATTTCACAAAACAGTGCTAGTTGTATTACTCTGCCTGGTTTCCACAACAAACTGCTTCCATTTTGTCGAAAAACAACACATCTTGGATAATGTGTAGTCTCGATAAGGTTTGTGAGCGAAAACCATAACAATAGTGGATCCAGCTCCATGGAGTGATAACGTCATAAACGCGAAATTGTTTATCACTTGGTCATGATGCCATTTTGCAATTACCCACAGCAATGTTAGTACAGGAGCCAGTACTACAGATAACAAGAAAGCAGACTGTAAAAAAACCCACTGGAATTTAATATATTCTGAAAAAAAATACCTGCAAAGTTAAAGAAAGGGCGAACCTCCTTTGCATAAGACAGGTTGCTCTGGAGAAAGTTGGTCTCAGTTTAATTTTCAAGAGATTCAAGAATATCAGAAAAGCAAAAGACACTATTGAAGTTCCGAGAATCCCTGTTCCAATGCCAACACAATAAAATGGAATATCAAGCTTCAAAGCCATTACAAAAATTTCCCTGTTATTGAATGTAAAAGGGATCTGACATGGGATTTGACTGAGGACAATACTTTTTCCAATTGTCTGATCAGGAATGTTGAAATATGGAGGCACCAAAATTAATGGAACGAGTGTGAATATGGCCATCAAATACGGTTTTCGAATCTTGGCCCAAGGGGTTGTCTGGGCAAAAAGAACAAAATATCGATTTTCATAAACTGCAAGTATAGAAGCTCCAGTGGCTGCTACCAGAGTTACCATTAGGTAAACCATTAGTTTCGGAGAGTCCACTATCCCGAGGCCATAACCAGCGGGAGCCGGTAGCAAAATATACGGGATCCCAAAAAAACTTATCACCAAATCAGATAAACAACTCCAAAAATGCAAGTTTAACATCAGCAGTTTGACTGATGCCATCCTCTGAGGTGTCTTAAATATGATGCAAAAGGCGCCATAAATCAAAATTGGTATTTCAACTACAGTAATCCAATGGGAAGTTAAAGCAACGAATTCTGGAGATGCGAGGTATCTCGTATCAGGAATTCCCACGCCTGATATGCAAGACATAAGAAAGAGAAATGAGACTTGGGTATTCTGAAGAATTTGGGTAGAAAAATGTAAACAAAAGTGGAACAACCGCATGGTTGCTCATTAGCGAGACATGACACGTAACTCTGATGTCACGCTTTTTTTGTGAATGGAGTTCAGTGAAGAAGAAAAAGGTAAAGATGTATGGTGTTGTAGAGCTCATCTATCTTCTGATGAATTGAAAACGAAATTAGAAAAATCCTGACAAACAAAAAAAAACTTTTCAAATCAGCTTATCTTCCCTGTAGTTCTGACTTGTCTTTTTTGAACAACATCACGGAATTTAATCTCGTCATGAAAAACGGCACTGGTTTTCATGTTTTGTTGCAGAGACGCAGACAATTTGCGCAATAATTGGTCTCTAGTTTTGCAGTGAGAAAACGAAAGTAGCCAAAGTTTTATTTGAACGTAGAGGTTTAACATATATTTTGTTCTACTTCTAAATCTGATCTGTATATTATGTTCCTTATTCATCAATTCTTACAGGAAAATGGTTGCGAAAATCCCATCAATATTGGAGAGTGGCGATGGTTTAGGCAACACACATGTTAGTTTAGATGATGTCAATGCAGTAATTCGAGTGCAAATGGAAACGGAAAATCAACTTACTTCGGATAGTATTATGGATGTTATCGGTGATGGCAATGTGAGTTTTTGAATAGTTGCCTTGAACTAGAATTTCAAATCTCATTTTGAAACACATAATTGATTTCCAACTATAAAATATCAGATCCCAAATCTAAATCAATTTTTTTCAGGGTTTCTGCTCCGTGGTTATTCTTATCACCTGCAAATGGGTCACTCCTTCTGAATCCCTTCCAAATCAAATTATTCTCAAAGTGGCTTCAATGGTTCATATTACGGGAATGATAAAGAAAGCAGTAGACTCTGGTCAATTCCCCATAAGCGTGGAGGAAATGAATAAAACATTCAAAAATCTGGAAAAGATGTCCAAAACTTCACACAATCAAGAAATACATTTTTATGGATTATTGGAATCCCAAGACACTTCACGTCTTCTTGCACCAAAAATCTATTTCTCTCAAAAGTTTGATGATGAACACTCTAACAATGGATTTATTGGAATGGAATACATTGAAGGATCCTATGTTCGACATGCATATAAAAACTGCAGTGTTGAAGAAATTCAGCCAGTTTTGAAAGCAATCGCTTCGATTCAAGCATTGACATTTTTGGTTCCAGAGGAAGATTTGGAGAAAATTGGAGATGGAATAAATCACGAGGAAGGTGTTAAAGGAATGTTGGCTGGAGAAGGTCTAAATGGGATTTGTATTCATGCGAAGAACCGGAATCCGGGGAGATTTACGGAGAAAATGGAGAGAATTCAGAAATATTGCCATAAAATTTTGGAATCTGAAAACGCTTTCAATTTGAATGAGGCTCTTGGTAAGCTTGCAAACTTTTCTATTCAAATTCATCAATGTTTTTTAGGTATCAAGAATAAAGTGTTTGTTCATGGGGACCTCTGGTCGCCTAACATCCTGTGGACCAATGGAGAAAATGGAAAACATTGTGCCAGCAAGATAATTGATTTTCAGGTAACTTTTTTTAAATTTTGAGTCTTACAATTAATTCGAGTTATTTGAGGGAGTTCACACTGGAAATCCTGCCATAGATCTGGTCCGGGTTCTTGGTTCCACATTATCTGGAGAAAACCGTCAGAAGCATTGGGAAACAATTCTGGAGAAATTTCATTCATTTTTTGTAGCAGAACTAACTAAATATGAGAAAGAAGTGCCTTACACATTGAACCAGGTAGGATATTCTCAACTGAAATCACCAGTTAATAAACTATTTTTTCAGCTAAAGCAATCATATTGCTTGCATTTTCCAATTGGCGGAATAGGTCTTTTAGCCTTGTTTGGTCCCGGTGTGGACATTAACATTCAATCTATGGACCAAACTGAAGCTAATGAATCTCGTCGAGTTCTGGAGGAGAAGTTAGATTGTCTGTTGGACGATATAGAAAAGTATTATTTGGAATCGGCTTTATGAAAAAAGTTTATAATTTGAAATTTTCTGTACCTTCACACTTTTGGCTCTCTCCTTGTGGTTTTCCATTAACTTCTTCAAAATAAATTAGTCGCTGAACAATTTCTTTTTGTTTTTAAAATTGGAAAAACACCAACTCAAAATAAAAACAAGCTGTTTATCAGAATCCAGAGCATGATAAAAATAACAAAGTAGTAAGAAACTCCACTGCTCAAAATCAGAAAACTCAACTTATGTGCACATTTTGATCAATTTAGTTCTGAACTATGGTATCACCTCTGCTAATCCAATTTTCGAGACCAATTTATCTACTTTGTAATCAAAAGTGGACATACACGCCAGACCACATGTTGATCTTTTTCTGGAGAAATAACATTTGAAAATTAGCTCAGCAGCAAAAGTAAAAAAAGTCAGCTGTTATCCATTTTGTCCCTGAAATGATCATTGTCAGTGTTAAAGCACTCTCAAAATAATAAAGTTACGTTAGGTATGTAATTATCTTTTGAGATTTTTTCATAGCCAGACAAAACAAAGCTCTCTGAAGATTTATCTCTTGAATCTCATGACTGATTGTCCTCAATCAATTTCTTATCTGGAAACTCCAGAGTTTATGATTTTAGCTTGCCACTGCCTAGCGGGAATTCAACTCCCAGTATTTTTGTTTGGAGCATTCTGTATAATTTTCAAAACCTCGCCACAAATGGCTAATGTTAAATGGCTTCTGCTGAATACTCAATTCTGGAGTTCACTATCAGATTTCATCATTTCTTATCTCGGAATTCCATATTTATTCATTCCGGCTTTGGCAGGTTACGGTCTGGGATTGGTTAATAGTCCAGCACTGGCCATTTACTCATTGGTCACGGCAATGGCTTGTTAGTCCTTTTTGTTACTTTTTAACCTGTTTCTGAAATAGTATTTTTCAGTATCAGGAGTATCCATCATAGCAATTTATGAAAATCGATATTTCATGCTATTCGGCCAGAAGACATGGTGGCGGCGCTACAGACGACCATATTTTGTCATGATCTATATTCTGACTCCATTTATATTCGTACCTCCATATTTCCATCTTCCTGAACAAGAATCAGCAAGGAAACAGGTTTTGAGCTCTATTCCATGTCTTCCAAACTTTGCAATTGATGATCGAAAGATGTTTGTATTATCACTGGACTTTACGGTCATGATCATTTGTGTGGGTTGTGCTCTTTTAATATTGGTCGCTTCATTTTTAACTTTTTTATCACTAACATTTTGGAAAATATGGATGGAAGATGCATGGTCAGGTTCTAGGCATACTATGGCTCTCCAGAAATCTTTCACGAAAGGAGTTACGATTCAGGTAAGCCACTCTTCGAAGTTTCTGGACATTTTTCTCATCGGTTTTATTACTTCCAGACAATTTATGAATTTGTCATACTATTCATTCCAGTGGTGACCTTACTCTCTATGATTATATTCTGGTGGCATAATCAAACCCTTATCAATATTGCATTTCTTATATTATCCCTTAACGGAGTTGGATCCACTATCATTATGATATTTGTTCACAAGCCATATCGAACGTTTACCTCATCCGTATTTTGTATTTGTTGCTCAAAAATCAAGATAAAGGATCGAACGCAGTGGAGGACGCAGTTGAGCGCGCTTTCGTGAAGGTTTTCGGTGTTTGAAAGTGTATGAAAAATAATAAAGTTTTTTGAAAATGCACGTATGAAGTCAGTAGAGTGGAGGCGTCAAGAACAAAATGAACGATGAGCATGCTACAGATGCATGAAATTCAAGAAAGTGTAATTTTCATGTCTCATGTGCATCAGTTGAATGGAGTGTTCTATTTTAATCTTTTTTCATGATTCATCTCCACGAACATAAAGTACGAATTCGTAATATTTCTCTGTACCAAAGATTCTTGCTTTACCAAGTAAAGGAATACATTTGATTTTAAATTTTTTTAATTATTTCGTTACCTTCATTTGTCTATTCAAACCGGTATGAACCGTTCATTTTCCATTACAATAAATATGTACAAAACAATATTTACAAAAACAAAACAATCAAAAATTATTGATGAGTCACAAAGAAAACTTCCTCTTTCCCATCTATTCTTGACCTTGGAACATATGTCACAAAACTATTCCTTCTTGATTCCATCACCGGAGTTGTTTTATAAACAGTCCGAAAACAAAAAATATCAATGCAGACTTCACGATATGACTTATGAATCATTAACATTATAATCGTATTTGCGAGTCCATGAAATGAGATAGACAGGAAGCATAAATTGTTGGCAGCTTGGTTATAATATGATGTATTGATTGAGAAAGCGATATAGATAAGTGGAATAATCAAAATGATTAGTGGAGTGTACATTTGCACGTGGATTGCATTCAAAAACTTCCGTTGCATTCTCAATGTGGCTTTTGATAAATGCATTTTTCTTGCCATACATCTTGTGTTGAATCCTATCATGACAATGAAACATAAAATTTCAGCGATTATGAAGAGAATAAATGTTAAAACTGATAGGAAAGCATAAGTAGCATCAATTGTCAATACAAAAACAGGGTTACTGGTGAGCCAGGTTGGAGGGTTCGGAGAGAGTTTCTATAAAAGCATAAAGTATGGAATATCTCTTTGATCTGTATTCACCTGATAAACCAGCTCTATCGCGTGGGATTGTTCTGGAATACTAAGATATGGAGGAATGAAAAAGATAACGGCAAGTATATAATTAACAACGAAGAATGGGGTTCGGAGGTGTCTCCAGAAAGAGTGTTCAGCAAATAAAACGAAGAACCGGTTTTCAAATATGCCAATAGCGGAAACTCCAAGGACTGAAAGGATAAGCTTTTTGCAATAAACCTCTAATAAAAGAGCATGACGGTTTTTTCAACCTACTTGCAAATATAGAGACTCCAAAGTAGATCTGCGCCGCTGTGGTTACTCCCAACTCCTTTAGAAGACCTAATGGAAATCCAGCAATCGCCGGAAATAAAGCAAATGGTGTCGTCAGAAGGCTCATACTCAAATCAAGTGACATACTCCAAAAATGCATGTTGAACATGCTCCATTTCACAGATTTCATTGTTTCTGGAGTCTTCCATAAGATTATATAGACACCGAACAAGTGAACAGGAATCTCGAGACAGGTCATCACGTGTAAACTTGTGGATTGGAACTTCGGGGTGTCAAAATAAGAGAAATTCATTCTTTTATGTGACAAAAACTGGAGGAAATAATGAAAAATACTGCAGGGATACTGAGGTTGCTATGTTGGCGGCAAATACAATTATAGAATGGCTGGCCTAACACCTTTTCTGGTTTTTGATTGTCAATTTGTAGATGTGTTTATTCTTGGAGAGCAAGGAATAATAGAATGTCTACGTATGTTTTCATGATCATTTTTCAATAAACGATTAGTGTTTGAGCAATTACCTAAAGCTGTAGTTTTGGAGTCTAGAAAAACAAAATGCGAAAATTGGTACCAGGAATTGGTTTGGTGACAGATAATGATAGGTAATTATATAGATGACATGATACTGACTTCAAATTCGAATCTGGAAACTCACGTTCATCAAAATAACAATATGAAAATGGATGGAAATAGGGTCATGACGTTTCGAGAGTTTCAAAAAATTAAAAAAGAAAACCGGAAGGTTAATTTTTAAAGAAAACCGGAAGGTTAACTGTTTGGAATAGGAACCGCATAAAAATGGACTACGGTAACCAACAACTGAACTATCAGAATCGATGCCAATCAGTTAGTATCTGTACATCAAAAGCAGGCAGCATTAAACCAGTAAACCCAAACCGTCAAACTTTTCATAATTGTTTTCCTCTCCTTTTCTGACTTCCGGTAAACACCAGGCACAAAACTGACCGATTATTTAGTTGTTATCATCTCCGATAAATATAAATACCTTTCGGTCAAACACTCAATTTTTCAATTTAATTTTCCTAATCTCATTTTTCTTTGCATTTTCGGTAGACCAGAGAATCCATCCGCCCTACACACACACAAGTCACCGCTCTTTCCACTTCAAAGAGTTTTTCTGTTTTTTTCTTCCATTCATTCTAATTAATAAACCCATCACATTTTGGTTTTCGTAGTTTTCACATTGATGGCGATGACGGAAGTTTCTTATTTCTCAACTCCTGAATTTATGGCACATAGTCTTCATATTATTTCTGGATTTGAACTACCACTTCATATATTTGGAACCTACTGTATTCTTTTCAAAAGTCCCGAATCTATGAAATCCGTGAAATGGAGTATGTTAAACTTACATTTTTGGAGTGTTTGTTTGGACTGGACAGTGACATTTTTCATTATTCCTTTTGTTTTATTTCCAACAGTTGCCGGGTTTTCTCTAGGAATTTTCAATTATTTGGGATTACCACTGGAAAAACAATGCTATATCTTTGCTGTTTTGCTTTGTAGTGAGTTTTAATAGAGTTGTTTTTTGAGCTTACTTCGTTTCTCACTTTGATTTCTAAAAGCATTGCTAATTGGAAGAACGGAGAGAATGTAGAAAAAGTTCAATGAAATTAACTAATCAAAAACTTTTAGCTGTCAATGTGTCCACAATGATGCTATTCGAAAACCGGTATTATTTGATGGCAGGTCGGGAGACTGTCTGGAAATTCTTTCGAATTCCGGTGCTGGCTTCAAATTATATTCTGGCAGTTTTGTATCCATTTCCAGCTTATTTGAAGTTTCCAGAACAAACTGCAGCATTATCCCATGTCTTAGAGGTTAGTTATGAAGCTGAAACTGAATGTATCTTGAATTGTAACATTAATGATATCAGAATTTTCAAATCAGATTAGGTAAACACACTTAACTCGTTCTGGTTTATGTTTTAACACAAATAAATGTAAACTTCCGCCAGTCAAAGATCTTCAAAACTTAAAATAAAATGGCAAGAGTGTGCGCAAGCAGGAAGCGCAGAAAAATTTTTTCAAATAGTTCAATTATGTGATTTCAGGTACTACCTCCTTTGCCTCCCAGCATTCTTAGTCATCATATCACTGTCTATGCAACTGAACTTTTATATTTTATCATTCCCATTATGTTTATGGTCTCATTGGTTGGTATTGAAACTCTCATTATCGGAAAGCTGATTCATTATCATATGAACTCCGTTGATCATAAATTTCGAGTTTCTCTGAGAACAATCAATATGCAGAAGAGGATTCTGACAGCTCTTTTAATACAGGTAGCTTCTTTTTTTTCCAATAACAATGTTCACGAGAAAGGAATTTCAGACTTCAACAATGGCGGTAAACTTTCTGATTCCGATAACCTACATTTGTTATACAATATTTTTTAATTATCACAATCAAGCTGCAAATAACATCTGCTTTTTGATCTTTTCTCTTCATGGATTGACATCTACAAGCATCATGTTATGGAGTCACAAACCTTACAGAGCTGTCTGCACTAGTATTTTAAGATTTAAAAAGTCTGAAACAGCGTCTGTTAAAAGTGTTCACTTGCCAAATTCCCATATTAGGAGGAACACTATTCAGATTCAAGGATCATCTTGAATCGTGATGAAGTTCAATGTTGTCTATCTGATTTCCGATGGTTTACTGCCTCTAGAATTGATTTATTTATGTTGCAGCCACATTATTTCTGTAGTTATCTAAAACTTTGTTTTTATCGTTACAATAAAACTATTTTTACAATAATCTTATAAATAACTAGCTCATATTGAAACGGTAGTTTGGTCCTCTTCAATTTGTATATGTGGAAGTTTCAAGTGTAATTATTTTCAAACAAAAAACTGAAAACCAGAAATCACTTTCCCAAAGAGTTCTGACCCACTTTTCTCTGAATTGGCTTGACCAATTGAAAAAGATTACATTATTTTGATATTGTGAGAATTCCTGAAAAAATGAATAAGAAAAAAAAGCACAAACAATTGCTTCCCCCAGTCTTATTCAATTTTTTCTTCTTTTGGAAACTTTTCCTTGTAACTTTAATAAAAGAGCACCCCTTAGTGATCTTCGATTTGGCAGTTCAAAAATCTAAACTTGTTTTGATTATTTCTTTGAAAATTTGCACAAATTTCGGGTGTTCTTTTTGTTAATGATGCGTTGTGTCATTTCATTCATTCAAAAACACGTATTTTTCTTTCTGCTTCTTTGACAAAATAATCAGAAAAAAAGCTTCCTTCACGACCATTTTTCTTATTTTTCATGGTTTGTATCTCGATTTCACTTTTCCCATTTTTCTGCTTTCAGACGATGAACTTCAGCATCTCTTACTTGCATACTCCAGAATTCTTGAACAACGTTTTGAATTTTATGACATGTGTCGAGATTCCAATTCACGTCCTAGGGGTATACTGTATTGTGTTCAAAACTCCAGAATCCATGAAATCTGTGAAATGGACCATGCTCAACTTGCTCGTCTGGAGTGTAATTCTCGACTGGGGAGTTAGTGTTTTGACATCTCCGTTTTTGTTGTTTCCAACATTCTCGGGGTATCCGCTGGGAGTTTCGAAGTATATTGGAGTGCCTACTTCTGTGCAGACCTACCTGATAGTAATGGTTTACGCAAGTGAGTTTTGAAGAGTTTGCAATAGAAGGGCACCATAGCAAAACTTTCAGTGGTTGGTACGTCAATCTTATCATTGTTTGAAAACCGCTACTTCCTAATGTTTGCTCGGTACAACAATTGGCAAAAGTATCGATTCAAGTTCCTTTTTGCCAATTATTTCCTGACTTCTACTTTTTTCATCCCCGCTTTTTTCGCAATTCCAGAACAGTCTGAAGCACTTAAGGAAGTATTCAAGGTAAATGATTTTCTAGCTTATTGTTATCCTAATTGCTTGATTCCAGGTGCTTCCACAGCTTCCTGACGTCATTTTGGAAGCTCCACTTTTCGTATTAGCTACTGATTTAAGCTTGGTGCTTTGGTCTGTATTTTTTGTGACTTCTCTTTTAGTCATAGAAAATGGAATGTTTGCATTGTTGTTGTATTGCAACATGAAGAAAAGGACCAGGCGGATGGCGACATCACAGTACACATTGAATTTGCAAAAGAAGTTTTTGAGAGCAATTTATATACAGGTGAGTGGAATCCTATAAAATGTTTCATGCCCTTTTATTGAAGTTTTTGTTTCCAGGTCACAACTCCATTCCTAATCCTTATCACCCCATTATCATACACTTTCTTCTCTGTAGTATTCGGTATCTACAACCAAGCAGCCAACAACATGTGCTCTATCTTCTTTGCTTTACATGGCCTTTTCTCCACTTCGACATTTCTTTTGATTCACAAAACCTATCGAAAAGCTTGTTTGGGGCTACTCACTTTCAAACAATTTGGCAACCGGACTTCAAGTATTGTGGTACCAATTCGATCGGTTGCAAGTTCTACTCAACAACAATCCACGTCGAAAGTGAAAACGCTGATTTTTGTTTTCAATCAGAAGATTCGAGTTTGATGAATGTTATTTTGGATAGATTTTTGAAATAAATAAATAGAAAAAATGAATATCTTGTGGGAAAACGTTATTAACATGGAATAGAGTTACTCTATGAGCAGGGTCAAGCATAGAACACGAGGACAGTTCAGTGACACGGAACTTCATTAAATAAACTGATTTCCATGTGCAAACCTGAAGACTTCGCACTACAAACACAGTTACTTTCTGAATCATTATGACGTTACTTCTTTTCATGAGAACTAGCCGAAACAGACATGTTTTTGTGTCACAAAAATTTTTTTTAACAACACCAACGTCTTCTGAAAACTTCTTTTTTCCTACCTGACCATGTTCCCCTGTACACCTGAAGAAAGTTATTTTGCAACTCCAGACTTTTTCGCTGCAGCTTCAAAGATTCAAACACTTATGAACATTCCAATTCTAATCTTTGGTGGCTATTGTATTTTATTCAAAACTCCTCAAAAAATGAGCTCAGTGAAATGGTTAATGTTAAATTTGCACATTTGGACTGCAGTTTTTTCAATTTGCTTCAGCTTATTTTTAGTGCCGTACGCGTTGCTTCCAGTTTTGGGTGGTTATTGCTTAGGGATAGTTGATGCTCCAATTTCAACGACATACATGACTGGAACTAGTATAGCAGGTACGTTTTTCTGCGTCTCCTTGTGGCACACACTCTCATTTATTGCAGCTTGTTCAGCGTCTTTTCTGGCTCTCTATGAGAACCGTTACTATTGTTTGTTTGGAAAAAACACTTGGTGGAGACTATTTAGAAAACCCTCCATGTATTCAATTTACTTCCTTGTTCCATTTATGTTCTTATGTCCTTATCTTCATCTTCCGAGTCAAGAGAATGCTAGAGCACAAGTCAGAGAGAAACTTGGAGAAGCTTTCTGCATGCCTCATTTTACTTATAATGACCGGGAACTTTTTATTTTGTCTCTAGACAAATCAATACTTTATTCACTGGTCCCCGCAAGCATTTTGCTAACAATACCTATTTCTACATTTTTCCTGCTAACTATCAAAAATTTGTGGTTTGGAGAGTCCTCGTCTACATCTATTGCTTCCATAAAGACCATTGAACTGCAAAGAAAATTCGCATTGGCTCTTATAATACAGGTATATTTTTCATATTTCATGAAAATTTTAAAAGCAAGCAAATATTTAGACAGGATTTGTCACTGTTATTGTTTTAATTCCGGCTATCACATTTGGATGGATAATGATTACTTGGTATCACAGTCAAGTTCTCAACAATTTTTTGTTAATTATCCTTGCACAATTCGGTTCTGGATCTACGATCGTGATGGTGTTGGTACACAAGCCTTATCGGGAGATATTATTTTCCAAGCTATGGATTTGTTCGGTGAAGAAATGCCACAATATTCGTTTGTTCAAAGTAGTTTCACCATAGGATAATGGAAAAAAGTTATAGTTTGTTCTGTTGCATTTTTACGAATCTTTGTGCACCAAGGAGATGTGACTTGCCAGAGTTTTTCCTTATCAAAACTAGGTTCTGTCTTGAATAAATGATTTCAGGTTTCAGTATTAAATGTCACCTTATTTTCAGCTGTCGTATGGTCTTGAAGTGTGTCAGACCTACTTTAATTATTTTCTGTGTATTTCCTAAAGTCTAAATAGTTATCAAGAAGATAAACGAAAAATGGATAAGATTGATTTCCGAGAGCCTCGATGGCTCATAAATTATTATCATGTTATTGGATTCAGTTCCCTGATCCTGAACTCTTTTGGGATGTATCTTTTAATGTTTGAGACAGGAAAACTTGGACAGTTTAGATATTATTTGATGATGCTTCTGGTGAGATTCTTCTCGTTGCCTTACTTTAAAAACTTTTGTTCAGATCGCATGCACTCTAACTGATGTCCATTTCACAGTGCTAATGCAACCTGTCCCTCTGTATCCATTGATTTCATATTATACTGTTGGAATATTGTCAACCTACTTTGATGTTTCTTCCCATATTTGTGTGGTAATTTCAAAAAAGTCAAGTTCCAGACCGTTCTCCGCTATCTGTTTCCAGGTCATAACCGGCTTCATCGCATTATCGCAACTTGAATGTGTTGTGTTTTGTTTTGGAAAAAAGCACCAAGCCGTTGCTGAGATTCTTAAGGTTCATGTCCTCCCGAACTTTCTTCTATATTCTTGTTATTTTATGTGTTGCCTCTCTCCGATAGTCCTTTGCGTTTGTCTACAGTATCTTTATAAAACAAATGCAGAGCAACTAGAATATATTAACCAGGTGAGCCATGAAGATAATTATTTACGAAAAACAATATCCACACAGAATTATCCCAGTTTATACTCCAAATTTTCAAGGTTATCTCATTTTGTATTGTATGTGAATACTCCTAATCTCAGTTGGTTTTATATTTGCCTTTTCCTTGGTGGCTTTGGACTCTGCTTTCTTTTCATTTTATTCATTATTGATATATTTCGTCTTATGCAAGATCTAAAGCTGAGACTATCCACTACAACTTATCAAAAACATCATGAAGCAATTCAAAGTTTGCTTGTACAACTTTTCTCATCCACCATTTGTCTCGGTCCACCTTTCGTTTTAGCGACTATTTTTTTCATACAAATTGAACAAGGACAATTTGTCTCTATGGTTCTTATGGCTTGGTTCACAAGCCATTCTACAGTCAACATGGTTTTTCTCTGCTTATTTTTTCCTCCTTACCGAAGGTTTTTTGTTAAAAAGTTTAAAAAGTCAGACATTTTCGTGAGGCCCCGATTGTTGTTTTTCATTTTTGTAGGGGCAAGAAACAAGTAAGAATTGCTGCGTCATCGGTATTGTTTTGAGTGGTCATCATCATCTGATCATTTTGACATTGACGTTGTAATGAATTGCTGTTGGCTATTCTTGCACAGTATAATTCTATCAGGTTATGTTACCGGGAGTGTCGTTAATTTAAGTTAGACCAACGTAGTTTCTGTGGTTCTCTGTATATTTTCCGATACTAACATGGTTTTTAGAATCTATTGAGTAAAAAAAGTATCTTTAGAAAACTATCGGTTACAGCAGATTTTTTGAAAAATTCAAAATATAAGCAGTAATTTTCAAATATTTTCGATCGTTTTCTCAATGGAATTACTGCTTGAAACAACAATATATTGATTTATGATTTGTAATTCGAAGGAAGTGATAATTATTCACAAGTTCTTGCTATGTTTGAATACTTAATATGTTTTCCGATTTTGTCTGAAATGTCACCGGACTTTCAGCTGTCAATAGTTTCACCTCAGAGTTGCGCAATTTATTTCGAATTTTTTCCAGTTGCTCAACAGCAAACTCTATGTGGTGTGTCCAATTTTGATTGACTTTTTTTCAATTTTCGAAGTAGTAAAATCAAATAGAGCAAAAAAAAATGGATGAAATACATTTTAATGAGCCTCGATGGCTCATTAATTATTATCACATTATCGGGTTTAGTTCCTTAGCGCTAAACTCTTTTGGAATGTATCTTTTGATATTTGAAACTGGAAAATTAGGACACTTCCGATATTATTTGATCATGCTTTTGGTATGTATTTCATAGTTTCAAAAACTTTAAGCACACTTTTTAAGATAACGTGTACCTTAACTGATATTCATTTTACTTTTCTGATGCAACCAGTGCCATTGTACCCTTTGCTGGCAATTTATTCAGTTGGAGTTTTATCCGATTGTTTCGGAATCTCCTCTCATATATGCGTGGTAAATATTCAAAAAGAATCCTTTATAGTTATTTCAAATTATCGCAACACTTCCAGATTATAACTGGTTTTCTGGCTCTCTCTGAACTTGAATGTTTGGTATTCTGTTTTGGAAAAAAGCATCAATCTGTTGCGATCATTCTCAAAATGCATGTACTTCCAGATGCGTTTCTGTATCTATGCTACTTTATGTGCTTTTTGTCTCCTCTTGTTTTATGTGCAAGTTTACAATACATGTATATGACGACGGAAGAACAATTAGAGTACATCCATAAAGTTAGTTTTTTCTTCTTTTCATTAGAAAACTCCTTCTATTCTTCCAGAACCATTCTGCACTTTATCCGAGTTTTCTAGGATTACGTCACTTTGTTCTGTATTTATTCACACCAAGCCTAACTTGGTTTTATGTGCTTCTGTTTCTCGGCGGCTTTGGGTTATTCACTCTTTTCTTTTTGTTCATTATTGATATATTCCGAATGATGAAAGAGCTGAAGCTTAGAATATCTACGTCTACGTATCAAAAACATCAAGAAGCAATTCAAAGCTTGCTTGTTCAATTGTTAACTTCTATGATGTGTTTGGGACCTCCCTGTGTTCTGGCAATTATTGTATTTATAGAAATTAGTCATGGGCAATTAGTCTCTATGATTTTGATTGCATGGTTCACAAGTCATTCCTCTGTCAATATGATTTTCTTATGCATATTTTTTCCTCCTTATCAGAGATTTTTCGTAAAAAAGTTCCGAAAGTGAGTGAAAATCTTAGAATTGCGATTGAAATATTTTTATTTTTAGAGGTCAAAAACGGATTAGAATTGCCGCATCATCTGTATTGTTTTGAGTGTCAAACTGTGGTTTGTGCTATAAAGCTCTAAACTCGAAAAACAATACCATGTATGACTATATATTATTTCCGGTATCTCATTAGAGGAACCAACGGCTAAAAGACAATCTAATTTCCGTTGTACATTTCCTACCGTATCTGTCTACGAAATGGACATAAAAGCTCTGAACACCTCCACATTTTCGTGAGTTTCGCCAAGATGCTGGACGACTGGGTTTATCTGTATTTACCAAGAACTTTCTGCGGGTTGGCTTTCATAGTCAATCCCATTTTCGTCTATTTGATCTTCACGGAAAATCCTGCAAAATTTGGAAACTATCGGTTCCTTTTGTTGTTCTTCGCTATGTTCAATTTGGTTTATTCCGTCGCAAATGTGCTTGTTCCGTTGGTAAGTAACCAGCAAATTTCGATGCATTTTAACTTACCTGTCAGTAGGCTTGCCAAAAAGGCATTTTACGGCGACCAAAACCAATTTAAAAATTGGCATTGGTAACCAACGCCAATATTAAAAAAGGCATTGGCGACCAATACCTACGTGTAGGTTTGGAAAAACGAATTTATCAAAGGTCAAATGCGTTGAAAAAACTTTTTAAAAATTAATTTTTCGAAAATTTTGCGATGAAATATTAGCGTCAAATTACCAATTTAGAAATTAAATTGGTTTTTAAAAACCAATTTTCAAAAATTATTGGTTTGAGAAAACCAATGACGTGAAAAACATTGGTTTTAATAAGAGGTTTTGGCGACCAACAACATGCCTACCTGTCAGAACTACCCTCCAAAATCTTGACTTTTTTCTTTTTTTCAGGACATTCACAGTTTCCGCTACTGTTTCTTCTTAATCCTCAGACATGGACTGTTTGTTGAAAATTCAGAATTTCATTTCCAACTGTTGGCTGGTCGTTGTTCTCTGGTTGCTGCTAGCTATGCTATCCTTCTCATCCATTTCATCTATCGCTACTTGGCCATCAATAATTCCAGTTTGACACGAAACAATTTTCCTCTGTACATGCTTTTCTCCGCCATTGTTTTTGTCATGTACTTTGGAGTTTGGCAGACAGTAAGCTTTTTTTCTCCCTTGGTACTGTAACTTTCCTTTCAGATTTGTATATTTCCTGGCCGTGCTAACCAAGAAGTTAGGGAGTATATTCGTGAAGAGTTCAATGAAACTTATGGAACCGATTCTATGAATTACAACATGTTGGGAGCGCTTTTCAATGAAGGGACATATGAAACCAAACTTTGGGGATGGATGGCAACAATTATGTGGTCTTCTGTATCTACAGGTTCCATTGTCATGTTTCTAATATTGGCTAGAATGGTTGGAAAAACTTGACACTGAAGTCAAAAGGAAGTATTTTTTTAGATCATGAATAAGCTCAACAAGATGACGGTGAATGCTAGCAAAAAGACCTCAAAATTTCAAGTTGAGCTACTTCGAGCTTTGATCGTCCAAACAGTAATCCCAATATTTATAAGTTTCTCTCCATGTGTCGTTTGTTGGTACAGCCCAATGTTCGGTGTTCAACTCTCAAGGTAACTTATTTGGAGTAATTTCAATCCGAAAAGTATATTTTCAGAGTGTTCAACTACTTTGAGGTCAATGCACTGGGTGTGTTTGCATTTGTGCCATCATCATGTGCCTTCCAATTTTCCGTCAAAGACTGTTCCGTTGCTGTAGAGGCAGCTCAATGTTCGCAGCTCCAAAATCAAGCTCTCAAGCTCACTGATTCCTTCATGACAAAAATTCTTCATTTGTAAATAAAACAATAACAAAAAGCACAACCCACTTCGGGACAGTTTTCAGACTTGGTCTTACCAGTAAAACGTTGTCTTGTCCATTCATTTGTTTTGTATGAAAAATCATTTTTTTTCTGATAACAAACTCTTTCTGGAGAAGTTACCGTTGTATATGTTTCTGACTATACTTAGACCATATGTGGTGGGATGTGTCTACTACTTCCGAGAACATTTACGTCAACTATCCAGGGATTTCAAATGAAATAAACATCTACTTGTCTCTCCTCAACTACCAAACAGAGTATAAAGAATGTGCCGTCCTAGACAGATTCATAAATTTTCATATCGAATCTGACAGTGGGAAGAAATATGGACAATCACTGGATTTACCAATACCTTCCAAAGATTTTCTGCGTTTTGGCTTTCATAATAAACCCTATTTTCGTTTATTTAATCTTCACAGAAAAGAAAGCGAAGTTAGGAAATTACCGATATCTTTTGCTCTATTTTTCTATTTTTAACTTGGTATACTCTTTGGGTAATGTCTTTATTCCATTGGTAAGATGACTTCAGAAACATTTCTATGAATCCGCATGTATATTAAAGGATATCCATAGCTATCGATATTGTTTTTTTGTTTTTATTGATAATGGATGGTTTGTGGAGCTATCCGATTTCAATACTCACATGCTTGCCGTTCGCTGTTCCCTGGTAGTTAGTAGCTATGCAGTACTTCTCAGCCATTTCGTCTATCGATATCTTGTCATTCATAACTCGAGTTTGACTCGAGAAAAGTTTCATTTTTATATGACAGGATCCATTTTTGTCAACGTGGCATACTATTTATCTTGGCATTGGGTAAGATTTTAGTTTTTTCTATTCTTTCTGATGGAACTCTTTCAAGATTACATATTACTTTGGTCGGGTGAACTTGGAGATGAGGCAATATATTCGTAAAGAATTTTGGGATGTTTATAAGATGGACTCGATGGATTTCAATATGGGAGGAGCTGTGTTTCAGGTTTTTACTTTAGAGAAAAAATTAATGTCGAAATTCCAGGAAAGCTCTGAAGCAATTATCATCCGATCCTGGACAGCCACTTCCCTTTGGACTTTGATATCAGTGACGTCTATTGTCACGTTTTTAGTTTTAGCGAAACTGGTATGCTTTCTACAAATGTTTCATTCTGTAAAAATCATTATTTCAGATCATCCAGAAGCTCAGAAAAGCCACTTCAAGCCTGAGCAAAAAGACTTCCAGGTTTCAAGTGGAACTGTTGAGAGCTCTAGTTGTCCAAACTGTGATCCCAATATTTGTCAGTTTTGCACCTTGTGTCCTTTCTTGGTACAGTCCAATGTTTGGAATTCAGTTGGCAAGGTAAGCTATTGGATCAAGTGGAGATTATAATAAGAATTGGTGGAGCGCATTTACTTCTGACATAACTATGGAAATATAAAAAATATTTGAAACTTCCAGAGAGTTCAACTACTACGAAGTTACTGCTTTGGGAGTTTTCGCATTTGTTGATCCGGTGGCTATAGTTTTGTGTATTCCAGCTTTCAGGAGAAGGATATTTTGCCGATGAACGTTATCATATAGTTTATAAGATTTTCAAGAGTTTTCTGATACGTTGGCATTTTGCCAAAGTTAAATTTATGTATTTAAAGAGCCACTCGAGACGTCCGCTTTAATCAGTGAAAGAAAAAAAAAGAATTTGACACAACAAAACTTGAACCCTCCTCTCACCGGCGACAGCCGCCTTCGCACCCGACTGCGCCACTGACAACAGTCAGAATGGAGTGTAGCTTTGCCTACAGTTACTGGAAGCTTCAAGCTATGAAGCTGCCAATCAAAAGAGAGGAGCAAAGCGACGAACAGTAATTTAAAGGCGCAACAGGATTCCTCGTCGCCTGGAATTCAGTTTTTCAGACCTTCAAACTTTGTAGGTCAAAGTTTTTTCAATTTGTTTCTAGAATTTTTTCGTCAGAAAAAAAAGTTTCACGCGCGAATTTTTTCAGCTTTTTTTCAAATTAATTTTCCCAAAACATTCACTCTTCCGTTACCATCGCTCCACGTCTTCATTTATCTTCAATTTTCTCGAAATGACGTCCACCAATCGATCATCTCGCAAAACAGATGGGCAGTTGAAACGTCCCGATCTTAGAGGTAACTTTTTAAAAATTTTCCCGAAAAAATCAATAAATCTATTTTGCAGGAGAATTCTCGTGTGAAGGCTGCTCCCAAAAGTTCAGTCACGTCGCCTCGTTGAATCGTCACCTTCGTCTACGATGTGCGGTGCAAACGTGTCTTCTGTGCAATCAGATCCTTCGTCCAGAAGAAAACGTTCGTGATCACATGAGAATTGAGCACAATTTGAGCCGAATCTACGTTTGTAGCTGCTGCGGATGCTCATTTCTTGACAGAAAAGCGCTTATCGAACATGTGAAATCAATGGAAAGTATTGGAACATTTGGAAATGTGACGCCGATTGCAAAGAGTGAAAAGAAAGACTGTCGGAACTTCCCAAATGCAAATTTTGGATCTTTGTCGCCACAGACGTCATCGGAATCTGAATCCACTTTGACTACTCGTCCTGCAACACCAGTGATAAATGAGACACCAGTGTTTGAAGCTCCAAAACTCGAGACTCTAGAATTCAAAGCTCCCGAATCTCCAGCTCCAGAATCTCCGGCCTCAGACACCACAGATCAAGAAATTATTTATCCACAAGAGGTTCTAGAAGAAGCCTGGAAAATTCTCCGAAATCAGGCAGTTGACACGATTCTTGAACGAGAAAACTTCTCATCAGAGCAAATTACTCAGCCAAAGACTTGGGAATACATTTGTTTGACGGCCAATCAGATGGTGGATCAGAAAATTGAAAACATTTTGCACGGCGAAATGGTAAGGATTTTTAAAAAAATTCCGAATGAAAATAGTTTTCTAATTTTCAGATGCTCTCCGTCAATGACGAAACACCAGTTAAGGAGCAACCAGCAGAGCATGATGGTGTCGAGTGAGGATTCTTCAATGGAAATCGTCTAAAGTTTATGTCTAGGTGCATTTTATGATATATTTTTACATTTTACCCTCACAGTAGTTTTAGCCTTTTTATATTGTAGTTGCATTTTAGCTTTTGAATCATCAATAAATTTTATAATAATTAATTTTTTTCTAAATTTTTTTAACACAAAAAAATTACAAGAATTAACCATGTAAACATAATGGATAATGCGAACGAGACATTCTGTTGTTCAAAACTTGAAGAGCCCCATGTTCGGTAAAGCGCGTTTGAACGTTTTCAAATTTCTTGATTCAGTTCTGAACAAGCAAAGTCCTTTATTTCCATATCAAACTATCGGCCGAATAATTGACAAATTGGAGTGATTTGAGACTTTAATCCCACATCGGAACATTATAAAACATGCTTCTCTAAATGGTCTATGTGCCCATAACATCACAATTGTAGATCCGATTCCATTCAATGACAGAATCACTATACTGATATTATTTGCAGCTTGATAATACACTTTTGATAATGTAGAAAATATTATATAGGATACTGGAAAGATGAAATTGATAAGCATAACCCCAGCTTGAAGATAAATAGCTTGCAAAAACTTTTTCTGCATCCTCAACGTCTTTTCAGAATGCTTTGCAGATCCAATAATTTGTTGGAAGTTAATGGAAAGTAAGTTGATAAATATGAATGCTTCTATCGTTAAAAATAGCTCCATGAAACATGCAGAACAAAGAATATATCGAATATCAGTGGCTAGCACAAATATCAATTTGGCATCTACACTTTTCGAAATTTCAGGTAACATCTGGAATTGCAAATCAAGATGCATCATCAGAATTTTTCGACTACTTGCAAGACTTCTTTCCTTGCTGATGACTGTTCTGGAACCATTGGAAGAAGTGGGATAAAGATGAAAAATACCAGGAAGTAGTTAATGAAAATGAATATGAAACGAAGGTACCTCCATTTCGTTTGGCGAGCGAACATTAGGTAGAAGCGATTTTCAAAGATTGAAACCATAGCCATTCCCATAGCTGAAACCTCCCGTTTTGATTGTTTCGGTCTTGATATGACAAACGCGCTCTAGTTTCTTACAGATATTTTAGAGTTCTTACCTGCCACGAAAGTCAACGCAAAATAACACTGGATATCCGTAGGAATCCCCAATACATTTGCCACCCCTAATGGAACTCCAGCCGCAGCGGGGCTTAACAAAAATGGAACTGTAACAACTGTTAATGACCAATCCAATAACATACACCAGAAATGAACATGAAACATTCCCCATTTCACTGATTTCATTGTTTCTGGAGTTTTGAACAGAATACAATAAAAGCCCAATACATGAAGTGGAGTAGCAAGAATAGTTATAGAATGAAGAAAGTTCACAACGAATTCCGGAGTTTCGAGGATCATTTTTGGATAGATATGAATTGATTATATGAGAATAAATGTTGGGATAAAACAAGGGAAAGAATAATGAAAAACTTCTATCTGAAAGTTTTCAGCTGTTCTGACACTAAAGAAGTCCTGATATTAACCTTGAAAGTCTAAGGATTCTGAGAAGCATTTGAGTTAGAAGAGGCGGTTTTGACGTGATTCAAGAGCAATTGAAAAAGGGAAAAAGGAAATGAAAAATTAATTGGACAACAGCTGATCTTAGAAATTGAATTGATGGAAATCAAAGGAGCAAGTCCAATTTTAATAAGGTTTGCATGATGAAGAAATTGGTCTGCGTGGCGAATTTTTTGATTGATTATGGTTTCATTTTGCATGTTCCAGACGAAAGTTATCTGCGGAAACCACCTGTACATAATCTCTGTAACCTTTGATCTTTCATTCTAGACATCATATCTGCAAATCGTACTAACTTGATTGATCCCGATATTGGATTGTTAATTTGGCTCCCTTTGAAAGCCCAGACACTTATTTTTGACTCTTTTTACTAGAACGTATTTTGTTCTCTATTTGTATGCTTCCCCACTTTCCCGAACTAATGAAATAATTTAATTCATCGCTTTTCTATCAAAAATAACCATATTTCTCATGTTATTGATATCACATTTCCCACCCAAGATTTCTGACTTTTTTCTCATTTTACTCTAAGACATCATGCTGAGTGGTCTAGAATGGGGGAAGCTCTTGATACGAATTCAACAGGTTTCCTCAACATTTTCTATAGTTATAAATGTTTTTTTGATTCATTTGATATTGAATAAGAGTCCAAAACAGATTGGTGTCTATAAATTTCTGATGTTATACTTTGCACTTTTTGAGATATTTTATGGATTTGTAGTGGCTTTTACCTGCCCGGTGAGTTCATCTCAACTTCTTCTGAATAGCAAAGAAGGTTTTAGTTTCATCACACCCAGTATGCAAATTATATGACCCTTGTGAGCACTAAGGATCGAGAACTAAGCCCCTACACCTTGAATATTCTTAATGCCGTGTACTGGGCATGCTACGGAATATCTCTAGCCATGTTTGGAATCCATTTTGTATATCGATATCTGGTGGCTAGCGGGTGAGCTCTGGATCAACTTTTCTATGTATTTTCCAAACTTTTGATTTTACAGAAATCGGTTAGCCGAAACTTTCCAATCTTGGAAAATGCTTCTTTGGTTTTCTATTCCAGTGATTTCCGGTGGAATTTGGGCATTCAATGGATATGTTCTTTGTGCTCCTAACAAATCTGAAACGGATTTCATAAAGTATTCGAATAATTTCTCAATGTTTTTCTCTCGATCAAATACTTTTTTTCAGAGGCAGCATTCTCATAACTTTTGGGTTAAAGGAAGATGAATTTGTGTATCTTGGTCCGCGAATCTTTGAAGTTTCTGAGAATAAAACTATAGTTTTCAACATAAAACCTTCTACTGGTCTTGGAGTTAATGTTCTCACTGTGGTAAAAATTATAAACTTTTCTTCACAGCTTAACAGAACGATTGCAGAATCTTTCATTCTTCACAATTTTCTTTTTTGGTATCAAATGCTACCGATGTATTAAAACAATGGTCAAACAAAGTGCATCATCGAATAGCGGTGCCCTTCAAAAACAGTTATTCTACGCATTAGTTGTGCAGACTTTTATTCCAGTTCTTTTGATGCAATTACCTTTTACTGTTGCTTTAATTTTGTGTCTTTTCAATATCAATGATGATGTGGTCGGTGGAATTGTTGTAATGACAATAGCTGTTTATCCAGCAATTGATCCATTACCCAATATCATTATCATCAAAGATTACAGAAGGGCAGTTTTGGGTAAAGACGTTATACAATTATTTTTTTAACTTTGGTTTTTTTTAGGATATTTGAAAATGGCCAAAAACAGGATTTTGTGTAGAAGAAATTACATTCAAGACGTTGGAAGAGGATCCACTTATACTGATGGACAAACGTTCACTAGTGCAAGTCATGGACCGAGATAATCATGGAAATTTCGTGCAGAAATAAATAGTTATTTTCCAAATAAACGAGAATGGTTCACATTTTTGATTCTAGCGGTTTACTTTTTGAATTTTTCGAGAAAAAAAGGATCAAAAACCAGAATCCAACTTCTCGGTCTGAGAATGACAACATACTTAGATTCCCATGTTACTCATTTCAGCTTTTCAAAAAAATTTTCCATTTCTTTCCGCCGAACCCTGTTGATCGCTCTTGAATAAGGGGCGACTTTCAGTTCGGATTCAAAAAGTTTTATCAGGTTTTCTTTGAAATCATTTTATTTGGCGGTATATTGTGGCAAGTGGAAAAATGTTTTCAAACTTAAAAGTATTGAATACCACTTTTTCATAAATGATGTGATGCTCTTTCTCAAATACCTCATTTCTCCAGTATTCAAAAATTCTCAAACGTTGTAATCATAATTTCTTCATCAACTTGAACTCTCGAATTCATTTTTCTCCTTTTCATCTTTCAAACATAATGTGTTATCTAATTTTTCTGCTTTTATTCTCTCTGAAGACTGTCTCTGCTGCTACTGATGATTATAATTGTGGTAGGATTATTTAGAGTGAATTGTCTCTCAGAGACAGATTTTCAGATATGATGTGCCATTTCACGGATCCCTATATCACCGCAGAGAACTACAGAAATTGGCCAAAATGGTGTAGAGATGTTTGTGGAGACCTAGTTATAAATGAGAAAACAGATGTTGCTCTTTCTGATTTGGAGAAAATGTTTCATCGTGTGGAACGGCTATATGGAGACTTGAAAGTAGAAAATACAAACTTCACTTCACTCAGCTTTCTTTCAAACATTCAAAGTTTTGCGTGTTATTCTGGTAAGGAATTTGTCTAATTTGTGCAAAATCAAAAACTCTTTTAGATGAACTTATTTTGTCTAACAACCATGAGCTAACTGATTTGAAACACATCAAAAACTTGAAAGCAAATAGAGGAATGTGCATTTTAACTGTGGTCAACAATACAAAATTGGACTTCACGACTTTTATGAATTTTGCGTTACAATCTCAAATGGAACTCAATATTCACGGAAATTTGAAAAATGCTGGTGAGTTTGATCCGAGACCTTCCGCGTAGCCTTCGTGTTATTTCTATATTTCAGGATGTCAAAGTGTGAGAATCACACCAAAAACTTTACCGGACTATTCGAATTGTACTTCGGTCAGTGGTGGATCAATGAGTTCTCTGATAATAACAGATGTTGACCAATCGACGGACCTCTCAAAACTGTCTTACCTAGAGAAAGTAATTGGAGACATTGTAGTTCGTGGTACTAGCCTTCAAAATCTCTCGTTTCTTGGGAATCTGCGGACTATTGTTCCTGGAGGATATGAGTGAGAAAATTAGACGACCTCTTGAAAAAATGTCCACAATTTTTAGGTACTCTCATAACATTGTTTTTATTGATAATAATCCTAAACTAACACGATTAGGTTGGGATTCTTTAGAGGTATCTTGTTAGGGATATTTGTGAAACTAGTTGGTTAATATTTCCTCTTCCAGACATTTGGCTCCGAAGATGAATTCTTCGATTTTTATCTCTATGATTTTCATGATGATTTCTGCCTCACAACCAGAGAACTACAAGTTCTCGCTGAATCCCGAGCCACGTGTTCTATGCATTTCAAGTTTTCTCCGTGTCCCGGTGTGCCTAGAAGTGATGGTCAAAAAGTGTGCATTTTTGAAAGCCTAAGCACTTTAGAACCAGATTGTCAACATGTTATTGGAAATGTTGTGATTGATTCAACAAACGAGAAATATGTTTCAAATTTGAAAAGTATGACACATATTTATGATGGATTGTTGAAAGTGGAGGGCACCGAAGAGTTGACTGATCTGAGCTTTTTGACGAATTTCCGACAGCTTGTCACATCCAATACAATTGAATCTTGGGTTATCAAAATCTTTTCGAACAAGAAGCTTCAGAAAGTAGAGTTTCCTAGCATGAAGGTACTAAACTTCCAGCTATAAATTCAAGCTTCTCATCGTTCAGACCCCACCGTTCCCGTATTCTCAAAACGTCATGATTCGAATCGATGATAATGTAAATGAAATTTTCAAGAGTCAAGAAGAATGTAAAAAGTTAGAAAATGATACTCAGACTCCAGTCAAGTATAATGGAAAGGGTTGCGGTAGGTTACTTTTGAGCAGCGATTATTTTGAAAAAAAAACTTTTTCAGATAAACTTCCTGCCGCTGGAGGTTAATGGAACATATTCTCCTTCTTCTGCATATTGCTTCGAATTGATAAAGTTTTTTTCTCAATTAAGTTGGTATTCATCTGTTATTTCCGATAAACTTTTATAAAAAGGCGAGAGCGCAGAGAAACAAGAGTGTTTAATTGTCTGACCTCTCTTCTCCTTCTTCATCAAATGCCCACTCTCATGTTTGAGAGGTTTACTGCGAAAACTAGTTATTATTTTCCTTTAAAAAATGATGTAAGTTTATTGATATATAATTGAACCTTTCTGCCACTATCATTAAATTTTCAAATACCAAACTTCTCCCCCTTTTTCCAACAATTGCTCATTTACATCATTCGAAGTCCGCATGACAACCATACTATCTCTTATTTTCCTGTTTCTATTATCTCAGAATAGCTACTCTGCTGAATATGAAGATTCATGTGGTAGGAATAATACTAATAAAATGTCTCTGAGGCAAAAATTGTTTTAGATATGTTGTGCTATTTCACGGATCCCTACATTACCGCAGAGAACTATAGAAATTGGCCGAAATGGTGCAGATCTGTTTGTGGAGACCTGATTGTTAATGAGCATACCAATGTGTCTTATTCTGATTTGGAAAAAACGTTTCAAAATTTAGAATGGCTGTATGGAGATCTCAAAGTGGAGAACACTCCATACAAGACACTCAGTTTTCTAACAAGTTTGAGACAATATGGTTGCAATTCTGGTAGATTTTTGTAAAAAAAAAAGTTGGTATAAAATAATCCGTTTCAAGGTGAATTTATTTTATCCAACAACTCGGAACTAATTGATTTACAACACATCAGCGAATTAAAAGCTAGTCGAGGAATGTGCATTTGGACTGTGACTAACAACAAGAAGCTAGATTTCACAGCTTTTATGGACAGTGCAATTAGATCCCAAGCGGAACTTAATGTGTATGGGAATCTAAAAAACACCGGTTAGTATCGTGCAGTCCACATGATCTTTTTTTGCAAATAAATGAACTTTTCAGGATGTCAAGGTGTACGAATTACTAAAAATACATTACCGGATTATCCGAATTGCACATCAATTACTGGTGGATACACTTCATCTTTAGTAATCAGGGATCTAGATGAAAATTTGGATCTTTCTCCATTCTTACTTCTAAAAGAAATCAGTGGAAGCATTTTCATTAGTAATACTGTTCTTGAGAATGTTTCTTTCTTGGAAAACTTGAGGACTATTGTTCCAGAAGCAGAGTAAGTGAACGATTCACATCACTTATAATCAAAGCAAACCTTAAGAGACTATAGCCCCTCCATTTATATTGTAAATAACCCGAACATGACCAGATTAGGATTGGATGATTTGGAGGTTTGTTCCAGTAATTTTCGAAAAATTCAAACCATTCATTTCAGAGAATCGGCACTGTAAATGCCATGTATGAAATTAATGTTGGAAATAACCATCCAGATTTTTGTTTTACAACCAAAGAAATACAAGTACTCGGAGAGTCGCAAGCCAAACTTTCAGGAAATTTTGAGATTGCTCCATGCGCTGGTGTACCTAGAAAGGATGGACAAAAAGTGTGCTATTTGGAGAACCTGAGCACACTGGAAACAGATTGTCAACATGTTATTGGAGATGTTTCTATTAATTCCACCAACGAAAAACATGTTTCAAATTTGAAAACGATGACACATATTTATGGAACGCTGAAGATCGAGGGCACTGAGGAATTAACAGACTTGAGTTTCTTAACGAACTTCCGACAGCTTGCCAGCACCGACAGAATTTATGAGCCGGTGATCAGAATTAATTCGAACAAAAAGCTTCAGAAAGTTTCATTTCCAAGCATGAAGGTATTACGCTCACTGTTCAATTTAAACCTTTTTCTGATTCAGACCCCACCGTTCCCATTTTCTGAAAAAGTCATGATTCGAATCGATAACAACAAACTGGACATTTTCAAGACACGTCAAGAATGCGAAGCGCTGGAAGAACAAACTCAAACACCCGTTAAGTATAACGCAAAAGGATGTGATAAGCTGCCTAGTGGATCCTGAAAAATTGCTGAACATTCTTTGAAAAAGTTTAAACTTGATAATAAAGTTTGCCTATCACACATTATTGAGTTTTCTCTAGCTTCATGTTTCTCAGAAATTTTGTTTATGCAAAAATAAATGAAAATTTTAAAGTTTGAAGACTCAAACACACTACAATTTTCTTTCATCAACATAACTTATACTTTTTATCCTATTCCAAGCAATCAGCTAGCACGTCATCATGAAATTTAGAGTTTATTCGATCGTTTTTTTCACTTGTCATCTAAACTGTGAACCCGATTATAAATGTGGTAATTTGATCAATTCCTTGATAGCAGCCATCTTTCATTTTCAGACTTTAGCTGCCACTTCACAGAGCCTTACATAACTTTTGAAAACATGAGAAAATGGCCGAAATCTTGTGAGCAAGTTTGTGGAAATCTGATTTTAAATGCACAAACTAATGTGGAATTTCACTATTTGGAAAAAATGTTCCATAATTTAGTTTGGTTGCATGGAGACTTGAAAATAGAAAATACAAATTACACGTCACTTAGTTTCTTCTCGAAGATAAAGTACATATCTTGCACCTTTGGTAAATGTTTTCCCTCAAATACTAGATCAATAATAGAACGTTTCCAGGAGAGTTATCACTTATCAACAATCCTGAACTAACCAATATTGGAAGTTTGCGAAATTTGATGATTTTCGATTGTTTGTGGAGTGTTGTTAACAACACAAAACTGAACTTTTTAAAGTTTTACCGTACCCTTCCATATTCTGCGCATTTAAACGTTTATGGAAATATGAAAGACTTGGGTGAGCTTGATGAATTATATTCAGTAAAAGTTTTGTAATAGAATGTGAAATGGTACGAATAACTCCCGACGTGTTGCCTTATTATCCTAATTGCACTTCTATAAATGGATCATCAGAAACTACTTTACTTATTACTGAAGTCAACGAAACAACTGATTTATCAAAGTTATTATATTTGAATCAAGTTTTTGGATACGTTGAGATTGTTGACACTAACTTACAAAACGCGTTCTTCTTGGGGAATCTACAAAAAGTTGTTGGAAATGCAATTTCCATTCGTAGGAACCCAAAGCTAACAAGATTGGGATGGGACTCATTCACGGTAGAATGCTTCTGTATTAAAGACACATAATGCTTAATTTCAGCATTTGGAAGCTTCAAATATTGGTTTCGATGTTCATCTCGAGTCCAATCATGATGACTTTTGTTTCACCACCAACGAAATGCAGGTTCTCGCAGAATCGCAAGTAACTATTCATACGATGGCCGGTTCAGTTTTAATTTCAATTTGTCTTGATGAAACCAGAAAGGATGGGAAAAAAGTTTGCAAGTTTGAAAATTTAGAAATGTTAGAAGCCGAATGTCAACATGTTATTGGTGATGTTATCATAAATGCCACAAACGAAAAATATGTTTTAAAACTGATGAATATGACTCATATCTATGGGTCGTTGACGGTGCAGAACACTATGAATCTCACAGATTTGAGATTTTTAAACAATTTCCGACAACTTGTTGCTTTGAATGTGTCTGAACCACCTGTCATAAGAATTTCTTCCAACAAAAAGATTCAGAAAGTTTCATTGCCAAAAATGGTAACAATTTCATCTTTCAAATTTGTTATATAGCTTTTCGTTCAGATTCCGCCATTTCCATACTCGAGTAACGTTATGATTCGAATTGATGATAATTCATTGAAGATTTTCCAAAACCAGAGAGAATGCATCAGTTTAGAGAAGCAAACCAGGACACCCGTCAAATATAATGCCAAGGGTTGCAGTGAGTAATTTGCAAGAGATGAATCTAAAACGGATTTTACAGAAACGCTAACCGTGTCTACTGCCTAGTTACTCGCCGATCTTAATGAATTTGTTCTTGGTTGCTATAGAAAGAAAATATATTTGTAAAATTTTAATCAATATCAAGTCTTTTTACTTCCCGAGAAGAGGCACCCTAAACAATAATAGAGCCAAATTGAAAACTCCTGATAAAGTCTCCTCCCACTTTTCGCCCACTCATGAAATGACGTGATACGTTTCTAATAAACAAGCCCAAATCGACCACATAATTATCTTTCCATCTACTTATTTTCCATCTTGCTCAACAACATTATTCCATTTCTCTATTCATTCATCAGCCATCTATCATATGGCTCTCAAGTTGATTCTAATTACATTTTTCTTGACTACAGTATCAGCTTACATTCCATGTGGTAGGGTTGAAGTATTTCGTGCTGAAAACCCGAACTTTTTTAGATTTGCACTGTTACTTTTCGGAAAAGATCATAAATATTGAGACTATAACAGTATGGCCGAAATCGTGTGACACAGTTTGTGGAGACCTAATCTTCAGCGGAGAAACTAATGTGACCACAGACAGATTATACAAAATTTTTTACAAGCTTTACACTTTGAACGGAAATCTAAAGATAGAAAATACATCGTTCACCTCAATAAATTTTTTCAAAAAACTCAGTCGGCTTGGATGTAATTCGGGTAGTCTACTCTAGTAACATACCAGATGACTCAATTTTTTTTCCAGGCGAAACTCTTGTGGTGAATAACCCAAAACTACGAGACATGAGTGGTATTATGGATCTGTATTCGGAAGGTGGATGCACTTGGACTATTGTCAACAACTCCAAACTGAACTTGTTATCTAACTATACAGATAGGTTTGATGGTATTAATTATAATGCGTATGGTAACCTAAAAGATCTTGGTGAGTTTCTAGATATCCTCCAAATTCATTTCAAAACTTTCAGGGTGTAAAAACGTTCGAATAAGTCCAGAGTCACTACCGCATTATCAAAACTGCACTGAAATTACGGGATGCACAATTGGGGTACTGAGAATCACGAAAGTCGATCAATCAACAGATCTTTCTGGTTTTTCAAAGTTAAAAGCGGTCAATGGAAACATTGAGATATTTGAAACAGGTCTTCAAAATCTCTCGTTCCTTAATAACATGCATTCGATTTCATCTTTTTCATATATTAATATACATGATAATTCAAAATTGACGCGACTCGGATGGGATTCTTTGAAGGTATGTGTATTTTACTAACAGAATGCAAATATTAGCGCAGTAAGAAGAAAGAAAAGTACCTAATCGTCACACAATTTTCAGCACTTGGAACCCCAATCAACTGGCGACTACATAAACTTCAAGAACAACCATCCTGATTTCTGTATCACCACAAAAGAACTTCAACTATTTGCCGAATTCTCGGTTTTATTTTTTTCTCACGCCATGGAGGCATCCCTCTGCCCAGATTTAATCAGAAAAGATGGCCAAAAAGTGTGCATTTTTGAAGATCTGAGCAAAATGGATGCAGATTGTCAACATATTATTGGAGAAGTTTTAATTGATTCTGATAATGAAGAGTATGTCTGGAAGCTTGAGAAAACGACAAATATCTATGGATCATTGACTGTAAGGGATACAAAGGAGCTGGTGGATTTGAGATTTTTAGAAAATCTTGAACTAATCGGTACAGTGGAAATGAATAAAATTTCATTGATCACTATAATAGACAACAGAAAGATTGAGAAAGTTGCTTTTCCAGGAATGAAGGTTATTCATGTTTGTTATTCTCCGTTTTCAATCATTTTCAGACATCTCATTTTCGCAAGGATGGATTGATTCAAATCAGTGGGAACTCACTGGAAATTTTCAAGAATCGTCTGGAATGCCTGGCGTTTCAGTGGAGAACTCAAACGAATGTCAAGTATAATGGGAAAAATTGCTGTGAGTTTAATCCTGAATGAATATTTAAAAAAAAACTTAGAGTTTCAGCGAACTTGCCACCAGCAGAAGGTGTTTCTCGTGGCGAAGAATAGAAAGTAATCTACTCAATAAGAGAGAAGTTTCAATTACAATTTTCATTGAGTCCATTCTATCCGACAAGAGGCAAAAACAAACATCATAATTGTTTTTCGTTTGCCGATTTTCTTTTTTTGTCAGTTGTTATCTGCTCTGCACTTATTGACATGTTTCTGCTAAGAAATAAAGTTCAAAATACTATCATTTTGTTCACTCGAATCAAAAACTTTCGTGAACGACATTGAAACATTTTATGAATGAAGTGAGCCTCGTGAGGTTTGCTGCACTTATACAGAAGCTCATTTTTTATCATCATTTATCTCAAAAGTTAGAGCCAAAAAGTTATAATTAGTACCAACATTGATCTTCCAGTACTCCATGAACTTCTATAAACAACTTCCACCCTTTCACCACAGTTTCCTCCAATGTAGTTTAGTCTTGTTAAGTACTTGCTCATTTCCAATGCTTCTATATCGTGGAAAGGAACATTCGTAAATAAAATTTCACATTTCCCTTCACTCGACTTAAAAATGTTCGGATGGTTATCTTGAAATATCGCTTGACGAGAGGTAGTGTTATCCCTCGTGAAAATGTTCTGCAAAAGTATCGTAACGGCGAACTTGCAACCAGACTTACCATATAGCTAGGATATAAATTTAAAGAGCTTTTCAATTTTCTATTTGAAACTATTTGGACAACAGGGCCAGTACCAAGGTGTACAAAAAATTCAATACCAGAAAGAGGATCCAAATCAGTGAAAGTAGTGTTTTGAATTGTGATAGATCCAAATAAAAATTCAACTCGATCCAGTTTATAGAATTCTTCTTCATCTCCCGCATTTATTATGACATCCCCAATCACCGCATTACAATTATTGGGTAGCTTTTTCAACGTCTCAAATTTACAGAGAACTCTACCAGGAATATCTTGGGATTCCTCGCAAATTTTCGCGTGGAGGTTCACAAAGGAAACATGCTCATTTAGAAAAAACAACAACTCAGTGATAGTTAAGCAAAAACTTGGGTGTAAATTCTCAAAATTCGCTAGTTTTATGCCCTCGCCTCCAATGTTTTCGATTCTCTGCAAAGTCGAGACAAGGAAATGTGGTCCATTGAGAATAACTTACATCTAGCTTTGGTAATCCCAGCCTAGTCATGTTCAGGTTATCTTGAAGATTGAAGGACATTTTTTCCACAAATCCAATGTTATTCATTCTCAAAGTTTTGAGAGTTTCCAAAAATGATAAATTTTGAAGGCTTGTATTCCGAATGTCAATAGACCCTTTAATAGTTTTGATATTGGATAGACCAGACAGAAGCTCAATATTTCTGACATTTCGCAGAAGGAGACCTCTATATAAAATATCACAGTTTTTGTAATGAGATAGACTGGTCTCCGTGATTTCATCTCCTTGGCAGCCTGAATTTAGCAGGTCTCACATTGGTAAAGATTTCAAAGTGCACGTGCAAGGGTGAATCTAAGAGGAGGGAGCAAAACAAATATGTAAAACTTCGAAACTAACTTACCACAATCTTTCAAATTTCCCTTCACTTTCAAATCCATAAAAAGGTGCATAACACCGTGATCACAAAAGTCGCCAGCATCCAACTGCGGGTTGTTTTCTACATGAAATTTGCATTCTTTATTATAAGAGTTATTAGAAAAAGGATAGATTTGCCAAAGCCGTTTTTTATCCACAAGTTGCGAATTGTTATTTATGTAAATTCCATCTGAATACGATAAGCCGATTCTTGAAACTTTTCAAAAACTTACAGGTATCACAATTAAAATTGAAATATCCATCTCTTGTTACAGGTGTGAATATTGATAAAGCACTCAAACAATTGGTGTTCTCAATACGAATACCACCAACTAAAGTTGTAATTCTTATGAGAGCGTCTCTCATCTCAGGTTCAGTCAAATCGGTTTTCTCGTTTATCACGATGATTCCAAAAACAACTTCACATCTTGGAAAGAATTTGGCAGTGGTTGAGTTGAACTGGGTATAGTTGAAGGCACACTTTGGATCTGATTGTGAGGAATTTCTTAGTTCTATTACATATGGCAGAAGAAAGGAGTATAAAAAGCGGTAAACTACTTATAAAAACCCAAAATCACCTTAAGGATTTTTGTACAGAAAATCGGTGCTGATTTTCACAGAATTGTCACAGGCCGAGCCGGGCCGAGCTAAAACATGTTTTTTTTTTGAAAAGTTTTTGTTTCGAAAGTTTCAAAAACATGCTGAGAAGAAAACATTTTTAACCCGGCCCGCATTTTGCCTTTTTTCGCCAATTCAAGGAAAGGACTCACCATGCTTTTGTGAATCTAGCACGAACTTCAAAGAGGATTCTAAGTCAGCTTTACAACTGAAGCACAAAAAAAACAAAAGATAAAGGTAGAGTTTCATATGGAGTTTGCTAGTTTGGGGAGAAATGACGAATAATAAAAGCGAAAATCGACGAATAAAGCTAACAATTATTCACCAAGACTTGTGATTAGATATGAAGCTGATATTTCAGTTTCAATATGCTTTCAAAAGTTTTTCATTCTCTGCGTGAAATCAGATGTTTTATTATTCATAATGTATTTTTAGAAAAATTTGAGAGCTTAGTTTTTCAACGTTTCAATTGAAATCAACATGTAGTCGTGGGATCAAACGTGATCTCGAAATGCATAGTGAAGTGAAAGTCTTTCTTAAAATCACTAGTTGAAATCAAAAATTTCATCGAAACATTTTCATTTAACGTTCCCCATATTTCAGAAATCAGAGGAGTGATGAATATCTGGTTTTTCTTCAGTCTATCTGTTATCGTTTCAAAATGTTCAAATGCATTATACTTTCCTGAACTTCAAGCTTCCTTAGACCGCTCTCGTTATGGTAATCTAGACGTGTGAGCATTCAAAACCACCTCAACACTAGTTACAGAGCCTGATTGTGTTTTCAATTACACTGAAATCAATTCAAAAACTATCAAATATTTCCCTCCATGTGAAACAGTGTTCGCCATTATTGTTATCAATAATAACACGGATCTTACGGTGGAGCAGTTAAAAAATGGATTCAAAATGATGAAAAATCTTAATGGAGGATTTAAAATCGAGAATACCACGTTTCAGAATATCTCGATATTCACAGTACCTTCGAATCATTTGCGTTTTGATTTATATCCTTGTGAGTTGAGCTAGGCATTGCTGATTCTCGGGTGTTGCTGTCAATTTCTGGGCAAGAGTTGAGTGATTTCGCTTAGGATTATGCCAGATGCCGCTCAGAAGCCGCTCAAAAGATGTCCAACCTTCGCCGGACAAACATTTGTGCGGAGTCAAAAATCGCAAAGGTTGGCTTAGCGTTCGCCAAAAAGCCGACAATTTTTAAATTCCGCTCAAAGAGGGTCGCTCTGAAGCCGCAAGAGCTCGATTTTTGCCCAGAAGCCGACAAACTTTCGCTCAAAAGTTGGCAGCAGCCCTCGATATGTTCATCGCTAAACTTCCAGATGGATTTCACGTTCGTAATAACTCGGAACTTGTTGATCAAAACATGTTACACAATATTTATTGGTATACATATGAAAACGAAGAGTTTGAGTTTCGGATTGAAAATAATCCGAAGTTCGATGCGATGTTCCTTTGTGACTTAGAAAATTTATCTTCATTCACCGATATAATAGTACATGGAAACTTTAGAGACTGTGGTATGAGTTTTCGATTGGGTATTCAAAAGTTTGAAATTTCAGCTTGTCCTGGAGGCATTATAACTTCATCAAACATTTCCAATTTCAAAAACTGTGAAAGAGTTTTCAATGGAATCAAGCTGTTCAATATTTCGGATAATATCGATCTGTCCCCCTTATCAAATGTTCAATTGATCCGTGGAACCATAGACATTCAGAATACCAATCTCCAAAACTTGTCTTTTCTGGCAAAACTAGGGGATCTGAAAGTTAGTAATTATCAATTGAACATGAAAATGGCACTGAATCTGCGAAACAATCCAAACATGACACGGCTGGGATTTCCAGCGCTTATGGAAATTCAGAATGTTTTTGTTGATGGCCTCAAGCTGGCAAATTTTGAGAACCTTCATCCTGATTTTTGCCTGACATATGAAGAAATGTCTTTTCTACTTGCACATTTTGTATTCTTTGTGAAATTTGATGCGAAAATCTGTGACAGGATTAGTGTTCAGAATCACAACGTATGCAATTTTACATCTATGAAAACTCTTCCCGAAAATTGTTTTATACTAAAAGGGGACTTGGTGATTAACTCTGGAGATGAAGAGTATACCGTAAAGTTGGAGAATCTAAGATATTTGTTTGGGTCGTTGGCAATACAAAATACCTCTTTAGAAGATTTGAAGCATTTGTTTAATTTGAAGTATATTGTACAATTGAATGGTAAGTTGTTGGTTTTTTTCTGTTACTAAAACTGGACTTCTTCAGGTACCTATCCGGTATTCCAATTTGTTGGAAACGAGAAGATGACTCTTCAATATTTCTGGCCGGTGGTATCATAATTTTGTAAGATTCGCATCTGATAAGAAGTATCTTTTCAGAATATGGTAGCAAAAAACAGATCTGCAGTTGTTCAGAACAACAACCAAGATTTTTTCAATTTTCCTGGTGGAACTTGTGATATATTTTTCCCGTCCTCTAACCCTGTGTTTGAATATCGAATGAAACTAAATCAGTATGGTGATCAATGTGGTGGTAATAGAGTTGAAATCAATTATAGATATCCTTCTGGAGCATGGAGAGCTACCTTTTTGGTTGTCATATTTACAAAGTCAGTGCTTGAACTCTGAATTTTCTGAAGTTTTGAAAATTCAAATAACTCAATTTATCAACTTGTTACTTTCATTTTGAAGTTTCTTATAAATATTTATGACACGCAGCTTCTGAAGGGTATTGTTAAAATGATGTATCTTTAGAGCATGGTCAAAAGATTTTTTATCAACCACTTGAAATACGCGAAAACAGAAGTTGTAAGAGAAAAAGTAAAATCAACCGAAACAATTGTGTGATTCAATTAAGATTCAATTTTCCGAAAGTTGATAAAAATTAAGCTGTCTTCCTAGAATTATTCGAAGTTTTTGTTGTCTGAACTGTCGATGAATGCGCTGAAGATTCGACAACTGCCACCTAGAACAAATATATTATCTGGGGTTTTTTCCCATAAGCGTACCACTTTATGTTCTTTCTCCTTCCAAATACTTCGTTTTAGAGTGTCCCTATACTGTGAAGACATGCACAAACAAATGAAACAGTGAACGATTGAATTAACAATCATCAGGGTTAATGCGATATAGCTTAAGTCCTCAAAGTAAGGTCTGAAATCCTTGTTTATCAAACAAAACCAAAAACAGGAGAAAAACGCACTGTTCTTCATAACCCTTGAGAGCCAGTTGATTCAATACAAAGATCATACCGTAAGTAGACTCAGATAAAAAAAGAGTTGCCGCCATAGTCGCAACCAGCCAGGAATTATTGCTTCTTCTAAAAATTCCGAATAATGGCCACATTTTTTGGGGCTTGGCTGTATCCAGAGGCACACTGTCACCACTACTGACTCATGTTTCACTTTTCAAGTTCCTTCTTCGTCTATTAGCCATGGTCAGAGCAATTGCTAATATAAATGCCACAATAATATAAGATCCACTGATGAATAAGGAAATGAATCCATCAACCATTCGAAAAATGAACTCCCAATTTTGCTTAGCACTGTAGACGTAAACGTTGTAACTGGGACGGAAATAAGAACAACTGAAATAATTTTTTGAGCACGGATTTTAAACATAGTCCATTCAAATTTTTCTTGCTCCTCCTTTTTTTCCTGCTCTTTTTCTTTATAAAAACTTGAAACTTACTACTTCACAAGCTTAATTTCGGTCATGAAGAAATAAATGGCACCAAAACCACAACAAAGCACCCAAAAAACCAACACAATTATATACGCTGACTTCGGTTTCATCATAAAGTTGACCGCATTACTCATTGGGAAAATAACAGAGAAACATCGGAATCCCGCAATAAAGAGAGCAAGAAAACCTGAGCATCTTCTACCTATAATTTGAAAAGTGGAGGAAATTATATCGATCATAACTTGAAAGTAAGCTTTTCCTTCTGGGCAATTAAACTTATCGTCCTCATTAATCCAATTCAATGAAACCGATGCAATTTTTCCAATGGCATGCAATAAGTCACAAATGCAAATCCCGATCATAACAATGTAGACCAAATTGGATCTTAATTCTTTTCGAGTCAAAATTAATAAATGAGGAATGTTCACAATTAAACTGAAAACAGCAGCCACGGCGTAAATCTGTTTTAGAACTATTACAAGCTGATCATAAGAATACTCCGAGTCGCGAAAATCTTCGTCTGTGATAAAATCGGGATCTTGGCCTATCTGATGGTCTTCGTCACCATATAGATAAAACATATAGTATTCCCACTTAATTGTAGTAGTGGTACTAGGTCTCATCGTGGTTTTCATTTTTAAAACACTAAACAGTATAAAAATTGAAATATTGAGAGCCAAAAAGAAAGAAAGTTTGAGTCTCAGAAAATCAGATGACATGAACTATAATTATAACTCAAATTGGTGTCAACACAAGTATTTGAGAATTATGTGAATAATAATACATTACTAAGAAGTAAAATAATTTGAAAAATCTTGTTTATATCAGAAATCAACGTACATATACGATTGGTTTCGAAATATCCAAACTTAGTTTTGTATTCTCAAATATTAAGATTTACAGAAACGCTACCCGTGGCAACTGGTTGCACGTCGATTCTTACAAAGAACGTATTAATTCCAACGAACAGATTAATGAATGTTTTGATAATTTATGTACGTTTATTTCCATCTCAATAAACTTCCAAAAGTTACCAATATTCTTTGAACTCTTTTCAATCTGTGGGGCATGAGTAGAAAATAAAAATCTTTAGGACTTGCAGGAGGGTTTCACAACAGCAGAAGAGCATGCTCGTCTAATACAGGTCCATGGCATTTTCCAGAAGTTTATATTTGGAGAAATCATGCTTGTGCTCTTTTATCATAAATGATGTGGGTTTATTCAAATACCCCCATCATTACATCTTCATCATATTTTCTTTCAACCACTTCCATATCCCTCCTTCTCCTCCATTCATCACACTAAAAATGATTCCTACAATTGTTCCAATTGTTCTTCTTCTAGTTTGTTCAAGTTGTAACTCTTATGAATACCTATGTGGTGAGCTATCTTCCTATACTCCCAACTTCTTCTAACACTCAATTTCAGATATCAGTTGTTACTTCACAGACTCTTACATCACTCTGGAAACTTATAGAAAATGGCCAAAATGGTGTACGGAAGTGTGTGGGAATATATTTATAAATGGCGACATCAATGTGCCTTCTGATATTTTAGAGAAAACATTTCATAACTTGGGAACATTGCGTGGTAATCTGAAGATTGAGAATACGCCATACAAATCACTTAGCTTTTTTGAAAAACTGTTCAACTTTCTTTGTGATTCAAGTACGTTGCTTTCAGCATAACAAAACAAAATACTAAATAAAGAGTTAATTACAGATGAATTCATATTGGCTAACAATCCAGAGCTAACAGACTTGCAGCATGTCCACGGACTGAAGGCGGAACGTACATGCGCATGGATTATTGCTAATAACACAAAGTTGAATTTCACATTGTTTGAAAAAAGTGCGTGGACAACTGGCATGCAGATAAGTGCCTATGGAAATTTGAAAGATGGGGGTGAGTTGAGTGAACTGAAGAGGACAAGCCTAAAGAAAATTTTGGATTTAACTTGCGGCCACACGTTTAGACCAACTGTCGTGAAGCTTCCGTTAAACCTTCCACAAGTCTAGAATAACGTTCTCAGGCTGCGAAGGAGTACGAATCACTCCAGAAATCTTGCCATTCTATCCGAACTGTACTTCCATTAATGGTAATTTGGCTATCACTAATGTGGACACATCGACAGACTTGTCCCAATTGTTACACCTGCAAAAAGTTACCGGAAACATTGACATTCATGATACAAACCTCCAGAACTTATCTTTCTTGAGCAATTTGCAAATAATTCTTCCCGGCAACAATCCGTACGACGATGTTTATATACGAAATAATTCTAAATTAACAAGAATCGGTTGGGATTCATTCATGGTTTTCGTTCTGCCCAGTTTCATAATGATATAACCTTTTTACAGCGTGTGGGAACTCCGAATGATCATTTCTCATTTTACTTTGTGGACTATCATCCCGATTTATGTCTGAGCACAAAAGAATTACAAATTCTTGCTGAGAGTCAAGCCGAATTTTCATTGAGTAGACCACCACTATGCAATGATTTGACAAGAAAAGATGGACAAAAAGTTTGCAATTTTGAAGAATTGTCAAATATGGATGAAGATTGTCAACATATTATTGGAGATATTGTCATCGATCATAACAACGAAGCTCATGTAACCAAACTAAAAAAAGTGTCGCACATTTATGGTTCTTTAACTGTGCAGAACACTCTGGAACTGACAGATTTAAGCTTTCTTTCTAATTTCTGCCAGCTCGCTGCCACTCGCTATTCCGTGGCTTCGGTGATAAAAATTTCCTCAAACAAAAAACTTCAAAACATTACGCTACCTAAAATGAAGGTATTTATCTTTATTATCAACCACAATCTCAATCTTCTTCCAGACCCCTCCATTCCCATATTCCGATCATGTCATGATTCGATTTGATGATAACTCTATTGATATATTCAGAACTCGAGAAGAGTGCACTCTTTTTGAGAAAGCTACTCAAACACCGGTAAAGTATAACGGGAAAAGTTGCAGTACGTTTTCAAGTATGGAACCAAATTAAAGAAAATGACTTTTTTTTACAGAAACACTACCCGTTACCGTTGGTTCATAGTCAATGGAGGTTCATCTTTTTCACTCATAAATTTCTATTGTGACGTTTTTGAAGAAAATAAATGATTGATGTTAAAGTTCATAGAAAAGTGAAATAACACGTGCAACACGGAGAGTGCGCAGAGAAACGAGAGTGTCTAGTTGTCTGCGTCTTCCTTCCCGTTATTTCCTTCTAGTATAACGGAAAAAATTGCAGTACATTTTGAAGAGCGGATACAACTGAGGAAATAAGTATTATTTGCAGAGACACTAACAGTAGCCGTCGGTTCATAGTTGATAGATGTCATTTTTTAGTGATCTTCAACTGTGAAAAGTATAAAAAGTTGATAAAGAACAGTTGAAATGTCATGTGTAATGGACTTACCTCTATGAAAAATTAAAAAAAATTATGATTTTGCTCTATATTCAAAGTGATGTGGGTTTATTAACAAACCCAGCCATTACAGCTTCATCACCCGAATTTTCGTTTTCCCCTCTTCCTCCATTATTCATCATTCATAATACTAGACATGTTTTGTTCAACTCTTCTGACGATCTTACTTTTATTCTCATCAAAAATTAACTCTTATGAATACCTGTGTGGTGAGTAATCTTCCAATTCCTCCAACCTCTCGTAACACTCAATTTCAGATATCAGTTGTTACTTCACTGATCCATACATCACTCTGGAAACTTATAGAAAATGGCCAAAATGGTGTACGGAAGTGTGTGGAAATATATTCATAAATATCGACATCAATGTGCCTTCTGACATTTTGGAAAAGACTTTTCACAATTTAAAAATATTGCGTGGAAATCTTAAAGTGGAGAACACACCATATACATCGCTCAGTTTCTTTCAAACAATTTCAGACTTTCTATGTGATTCAAGTCTGTGATTGCACATGAAAAAGTATTGATAGGGGGATAACTTTCAGATGAGTTCATTCTGGCTAACAATGCACAACTAATAGACTTGAAACACGTAAATGGACTAGATGCGGAGCGATCTTGCACTTGGAGTGTTGTGAATAATACAAAGTTGGATTTCACACAGTTTCAGAAATACTATTCAACCGACATGGATCTAAATGTTCATGGAAACTTAAAAGATGGCGGTTGGTGTTCTTCACATATTTAGTCGTCCTTAAGTTTAACACATTTCAGGTTGCGAGAGTGTACGAATCACACCAGAAATATTGCCATACTATAAAAATTGCACTTCAATTACACAAGGGCTAACAATCACAAAAGTTAATGAGTCGACTGATTTATCTCAATTATTATATTTAAAAAACATCTCCGGAAACATTGATATTGTGGCAACAGATCTTCAGAACACTTCATTTCTTCAAAATTTGCGATTTGTTATCGAAGGGAGCGGAATCTACGACATATTTTATATCAGAGAGAATCCAAAGTTGACAAGGTTGGGTTGGGATTCTTTGGAGGTACCGATTAGAAGGGTGTTACAAATCACAAAAATTGTATTTCCAGAAATTCGGATTAACAACCAGTTCATTCATGTTTTATCTCGAAGATAATCATCCCGATTTTTGCATTACAACGAACGAATTGCAAGTACTAGCAAAGTCGGATGCTCAACTCGAAATCAAAGGGTCAGAACTGTTACTTTGCCGAGAACTGATACGAAAAGATGGACAAAAAGTTTGCAATTTTGAAGATTTATCAAAAATGGATGACGATTGCCAGCATGTTATTGGAGATGTTGTAATAGATTCTAATAACGAAGCTTATGTTTCAAAACTTAAGAAAATGACTCATATCTATGGAGGATTAACAGTTCGAAAAACCGTCGAGTTGACAGATTTGAGTTTTCTCACCAATTTCCAACAGCTTTCCGCCTCGGACTTCACTGTTGATCCGGTGATTAGAATTTCGTCAAACAAAAAACTCCAAAAAGTTGCGCTACCTAATATGAAGGTAATAATCAGTAATCTAACTTGTTGAACTATTTTTCAATCGTTTTCCAGACCCCTCCATTCCCATATTCTGATCATGTTATGATTCGATTTGATGATAACTCTATGGAAATCTTCAGGACCCGAGAAGAGTGTACTCTTTTTGAGAAAACAACTCAAACACCGGTAAAGTATAATGGGAAGAGTTGCAGTGCGTTTTCAAATATGGAAAAAAAGTCAAAAAATTTTTTTTAAATTACAGAAACACTACCCGTAAAAGTTGGTTCATAGTCAATGGAGATTCATCTTTTTTTCATAAATTTCTATTATAAATAAATGATTGATGTTAAAGTTCATAGAATGTTGAAATAACGCGAATAGAGCGCAGAGAAACGAGAGCGTCTAGTTGTCTGCGTTTTTATTTTCTTTTCTTCTCCTCCCACTCAAAAAATGATGTGATATTCTTCGAATGATCAAGCCCAAGGCAACCACACAATTATCTTTCCAACTAATAATTTCCCATTTCGCTCAACAAGTTTTTAGTTTTCATCATTTGTCAACCAAATATCCCATGACTCTCAAGTTTTATTTCATAACTTCTTTTCTGGCTACGGTACTGGCTCAAGATCAAAATGCTTGTGGTAGGGATGAAGGTTCTTGTATAACACTATTGCAAAATTATTTTAGATTTGAATTGCTTCTTCTCAGAAAAAATCATAAATCTTCAAACCATCAAAATATGGCCAAAATCGTGTGAAACTGTTTGTGGGGACATCATTATCAATGCAGAGACTGATGTGACTTCAGCCAGGTTAGGACAGATTTTTCATAAGCTCGAATACCTACGTGGAAATATGAAAATCGAGAATTCCAAGTACACTTCGCTGAACTTTTTCTCTCAGCTCCGACAGTTTGATTGTGTTTCAGGTTTGTCAGAGTCTAAATTCACAATCAAATGAGTACGTTCTAGGCGAAGCGCTGGTGGTGAATAACTCGGAGTTGAAAGATATCAACGCCATTGGAGGCTTATATGCTAATGATAAATGCGTTTGGACTATTGCCAACAATTCGAAGCTTGATGTCGATAAATTTTATCACAGTGGTGGAAATGGTAAAGATTTTAATGTGTATGGGAACTTGAAAGATATCGGTGAGTTATATGCCGAGTCCTTCTTGACTTATTCCGAAAACATCAGAATGCAATAATGTTCGAATAACACCCGAGTCACTACCGTACTATCAAAATTGCACAGATATCACTGGAGACGGACTAGGTGTACTGAAAATAACAAAAGTCGACCAATCCACAGATTTATCTGGTTTCTTGAACCTAAAAACGGTCACTGGAAATCTTGAAATATATGATACTGATCTCCAGAATCTCTCGTTTCTTGCAAACATGCAAGCACATATTGGAGAACGGTTTCAAGCATATAACGTGACTAACATTCATGATAATCCGAAATTGACAAGGTTAGGATGGGATTCATTAAAGGTATGCATTCATCTCTGCATCTCTTTTTTTACGCACCCTCTCTCATCAATCTCCACAGTTTTTAGCACTTGGGACAGGATGGCTTTGGATACACTATAAATATTGAAAATAATCATCCCGATTTCTGTATCACCACAAAAGAACTTCAAGTATTTGCGGAATTCTCAGTTTCATTTTACGCAATGGAAGCATCCCTCTGCCCCGAATTAACTAGAAAAGACGGTCAAAAAGTGTGCAGTTTGGAGGGCCTGAGCACATTGGATACAGATTGTCAACATATTATTGGCGAAGTTGTAATTGATTCTGAAAATGAGATGCATGCTTCGAAGCTAGGAAGCGTGACAAACATTTATGGATCGTTGACTGTAAGAGATACAAAGGAGCTTGTGGATGTGAGCTTTTTAGCAAAGCTCCGTCAGATTGCTACAATGAAAGTGGGTGGATATCCATTGCTTCGAATTATGGACAATAAAAAGATTGAGAAAGTTGCCCTGCCCAAAATGAAGGTAATGATGCCCTAAGGGCCTTCATACCTAACTGTTTTCAGACTCCTCCTTTCCCACCTTCCGATGACTATTTCATTCAAATCAGTGGGAATTCATTGGAAATTTTTAAGAATCGTCGAGAGTGCATGTTATTCCAGAAACAAACTCAAACGACAGTCAAGTATAATGGGAAAAGTTGTAGTGAGTAACTCTGAAAAACATTTCATAACATATCATTCTGAATTTTCAGTGAAATTGCCAGCAGCTGATGGTTCTACGGGAGGTGATGTCGAAGAATGGGAAGAGGGTCTCTAAAAAGTATGTGCTGCAGAGCGAACTTAGAGAAATGATATTATCTGTGCTTTTAATCTTTTTTCCTTCTAATAATTGTCTCCTTTTCTTTTCTCTCTCATGTTTGTGCTTGATGTATTTTTTCAAATGGTTCAATTATTTTTCAACAATCTAAACTACAAATAAAAATTGCTTATACACCCACCAACTTTTCTGCTCAACAAATTTCCAATGTCTTTTTCATTCGGCACAAGTCAGCTGTTCTATGACTCTCCATTACTATTTCATAAGTTTTTTCTTGGCTTTGGTACCATCTCAAGTAAATGGAAATAAGAATGATACTGATGAGTTTCCAAGAAAAAGCCCTTCAGACTTTATGCATTTTCTTTAGAATGTAAAAACGTTCAAGTAAGTCGTGAGTCACTACCGCACTATCAAAATTGCACAGAAATCACTGGAAGTGGGCTCGGAGAATTGGAAATAACTAAAGTAGATGAGACCACTGATCTATCCGGTTTTATGAAGTTAGAAAAAATTAATGGAAGCATTGAAATATACGAAACTGATCTTCTAAATCTCTCGTTTCTTGGAAATTTGCATTCACATATTGCAAACCGATTTGAATATTCTAACGTGACAAATATTCATGATAACCCGAAACTGACAAGATCAGGATGGAATTCATTAGAGGTATGCATTCATCTCTGCGTCTCTTTCTTACGCTCTCTCTCCTTTCTTCTACATTTTCAGCATTTGGAACACGATTACTTTGGATTCATTATAAATATCGAAAATAATCATCCCGATTTCTGTATCACCACAAGCGAACTTCAAGTATTTGCTGAATTTTCAGTTAGATTCAACGCAATGGAGGCTAAACTGTGCTCTGAATTGTTCAGAAAAGATGGTCAAAAAGTGTGCATTTTTGAAAGCTTGAGCACAATGGATGCGAATTGTCAACATGTTATCGGAGAAGTTGCAATTGATTCTGATAATGAAGAGCATGTCTGGAAACTTGAGAATACGACAAATATCTATGGATCCTTGACTGTAAGAGGAACAAGGGTTCTATGGGATTTGAGTTTCTTAGCAAATCTTCGTCAAATTGCCACAGCAAAAATGGGTGGATATCAGTTGCTTCGAATTCTTGACAACAAAAAAATTGAGGATGTAACGCTGCCAAAAATGAAGGTGATCTTAACGTGGTACCTGATTAACCCTCAACTTTTTTTTCCAGACTCCACCCTTTCCATATTCGGAAGATTCTCATATTGAAATCAGTGGAAATTCAAAGGAAATTTTCAAAAGTCGTCGAGATTGCTTGATTTTCGAAAAACAGACTGGTGCTAAAGAGATTGGTGTTACCATAAAGTATAATAACAAGTGTTGCAGTGAGTTATTCTCAAAAAGAAATTGTAAGAGAAATACTAAATTTTTCAGACAAACTGCCAACAATCGATGAAGTTCTTCTGAGAGATGGGGGAGAGGGTCGCTGTTCTCTTTTCGTTCTAACATTAGCTCCTTTTTTTGTATCTCTTTTATCTGAAACTTAATACAAATATATCAGAAAGTTCGATTATTTTTTTAGGTAACTCGAACTTTCATTTCTGCTCAATAACCTTTAAGCATTCAATTCATTGTTCACAATGCAGCTACCAAATGATTCTCAGGTTTTTATAACTTTTTTACAGAAAACGGCACTGGCTGGTCCAGATTATCCAAATTTCCAAGATGAAAAAACTGAAGAATAAATTTTCAATCTTGAATGGTTCTTTTTAATAAGCTCACTACGACTTCTCTACTATATTTTACATTCGTCTGTGCTTTCTTCTGAAACAACTTGCATTCTCGACTATCCTTGAAAACATCCATTGAAGCCAACTACAACAGCAAGAGAGAGGGCAGAGAAACTAGAGTCTCTGCGTGTCTGCACTCTCTCCATTCCTTCCGTTTTTTCTTCTTTTCTTGTTTTCTTTAAAGTTGTTTATATCTTTTTCTTTCATGATGTAATTCATTACATAAGATCAAAATTTTTGGGAAACTAAACTTCCAAAACATTATAATTACTTTCACATCTACCAATTTTCTTTTCTTCCAACAATCCGCGGTTTTGCTCACATTGATCAGTTTTGGCATAAAAATGAAGTTTTCTATTATTTTTCTGTTAATTTTTCTATCGGATACTGCATTTGCACAAGGAGAATGTGGTAGGAACTCAGTCTGAAAATCTCCAAGTCAATTAAAAAAATTCAGATTTGACATGTTTCTTCACTGAGCCTGTTATCACTCCGCAATCTATCAAAAGATGGCCGAAATCTTGCGATACCGTTTGTGGAAACATATTTATTAATGAAATAACAAATGTGACTTCTGCTAGATTAAGTCAGATATTTCACAAATTGAAATATTTGCGGGGCGATGTGAAAATTGAAAAGTCCATTTACACATCGCTTGATTTTCTTTCGACACTGACACAAATTATTTGTGACAAAGGTGAGTTTCGATGGATAATTCAACCAAAAACAATCATTTCTCTAGGTGGATTATCTTTGCACAGTAACCCAGAACTATCGGATATAAGAAGTGTTGACTATTTGAAACTTTCCGATGGATGTACTCGGAGTATTCGAAATAATCCCAAGCTAGATCCTAGAAGAGATACAGGTAGTCAAATGATAAAATCGGATAAATATTGAATCTCATAGGCTGCATATCAGTAAAAATAACACCAGAATCTCTGTCTATTTATGCAAATTGTACTTCTGTCGTTGGAGGTCCTGCACTTCAAATTTCTGGAATCGACGAGTTCACTGATATGTCTGCGTTCTTAAAATTAAAAAGTATCGACGGACCCGTTTCAATATTCAACAATAATTTTCAAAATTTATCATTTCTCAGAAATTTAGAGGTTTGTATCAGAGATCTCATTGGAGGCACCGCATTGTTAGATATCAGAGACAATCCGAATTTGAAAAGACTCGGATGGGAATCTTTGAAGGTACTGTTGAATAGTTTCCAAACAAAAAAAAACATTTTCAGAGTTTTGAACCTTTGGTAGGGTACAGTGCCCACTCTATGAACCTGGCTAACAATCACCCTGACTTCTGCCTAACTACAAAAGAAATTCAAGTTCTGGCCCAGTTTTCAGTTTACTTTGTGAAAGCAGAAACATCAATCTGTACAGATTCAATCAGAAAAGATGGTCAAAAAGTTTGCCTTTATAAGGACTTGGGTCAAATGGAATCAAATTGTCATCATGTTGTTGGGCAAATTATTGTTAATGATGATAACGAAAATGATGTGTCAAAACTGGAGAATATGACAAATCTCTATGGAACATTGACAGTGCAGGACACTCAGAATCTAGTGGATTTGAGTTTTTTGAAAAATCTTCAGCTAATTGCTTCCATAAACTTTGACGGTCTCTCACCACTTCGTATTATTTCCAACAAAAAACTTCAGAGTGTTACACTGGCCAAAATGAAGGTGAATCAAATTTTCAAAAAAGTTTCAATCTCAAATATCTTTTTCAGTCCCGTCTGTATCCTGAAAATAAAGACTACATCATTGAAGTCAATGGAAATTCAATGGATATTTTCAAGAATCGAAAGGAGTGCATGTTGTTTCAGGCTCAGACTGACACAACTGTGAAATATAATGGAAAAGGTTGCTGTAAGTTCTTTTGTTAAGGGAAAATTTAGATAATCATGTGAGATTTTCAGTGAAGCTACCAAAAGAAGATGGCTCAGATGGTTTGGAAATTTCTTGATAAGCCAATTGATAATTTCTTGACTGGAATATGAATGAATAAACAAATTGTTTTCCCAACATTCATTTCTTTTCAGCACGGCGACCAATTTCATTCTCGTGAAACCCTATTGGTAGTAAATGTGTTTTCAATTATAGGTGTAGTTTACCTTGCTCATACTTGAACTGGTATTAATCCGCCTTTTTGGCAGGAATGCACACGTTTCCTCGCTCTACTCCCATGAACAAGCCCCATTCCTCACCCTCTAAAAATGATGTTTTTAACATTCACAAGTTTTGAAAAAACCAAAAAACCAAATTAGAGATACAATCCTGCATACTATAATTATTTTCATCACTTTCTTCTAGATCACAAGTTGAGCCTTTTCCAAGCTTTCTAGCTTTATGTTTTCATTGATCATTTTTTATTTCGAAATATGATGCGAATACTTTTTCTGCTTTTTGTGATGGCACCAACAGTGCATTTGTTAGTGACATGTGGTAAGATTAGAATGATTCTTTTTTCATTTATCATCAAGATTCAGACGTGAACTGCTATTTTGAGGAAAGTTCCATTAATTCTGAAACCCTTTCCAAATGGCCTACTTCTTGTGAGAGAGTCTGTGGAAGACTGGCTCTTAACTCAAGAAGCAATTTGACAGAGGCTCAACTGACAAAAACTTTCCGTAATCTGAAAACTCTTGTTGGAACTGTCAGAGTTGAAGAAACAAACTTTATAAATCTTAACTTTCTTTCGTCTCTAGAATTTCTGAGCTCTAATGATGGTGAGTTCTAACGACTGAAATGCACACTTAAAATGAAATTCACAGAAATGGGTGTGATTGTTATTCGTGATAATAAAATGTTGACCAATGTAACTGCTATGTGGAAGTGGCAATGTTCAAAGCGCTTTATATGGAGTGTTTTATTAAATCCCAAGTTGAATTTCGAACCTCTTTGCAGTAAAGCACTTTATGAAATCAATATGGATTTCAATGTTTATGGAAACAAGAAAAATTGTGGTAAAGGCTGTTTTCTTATTGTAATTTCTAGCTAGTTTTTCCAGATTGTCAAAGTGTTCGTATTGGACCATTATCCCTATCTTACTACCCCAATTGTACCAATATTATGGGCAGTATCATGGGTGATAACGGGCTCACAATCACTAAAGTCGATGAATCCATGGATTTATCTGGCCTGTTACGTCTGAAAAATCTCACAGGCAACATTGAAATTTATGAAACCGAAAGGATGAATGCTGACTATCTGGAAAATTTGGAGACAATTGATAACGGTTTTGGAGTTATTGCGATAACTATCAAAAATAATCCATTGATGACAAGGCTTGGATTTGGATCATTGAAGGTAAATGATTCATTATTGTTTTAAGATAGCTCGTTCCGACTAGTTTTTTTCAGACCTTACTCCCTACCAGAGAACATCCGTATGAATTTACAATGCAATTCACTAACAATCATCCTGACTTTTGTATCACTACTAAGGAATTACAATTTATTGCAAAGTATCAAGTCAAATTTTATTATGGTTTCGAAGCTAAATTATGTGATGACTTGCACCGAAAAGATGGAGAAAAAGTGTGCAAGTTTGGTGATTTGAGTACAATGGACTCGGATTGTCAGCATATTATCGGAGATCTTCTGGTTAATTCTGATAACGAGAAGTTTGCTTGGAAACTTGGAAATGTAACACATGTCTATGGGTCCTTGGCAGTAGAAGGGACGAATGATTTGACAGATGTCAGTTTTTTATCTAACCTTCAACAAGTTGCTAACATAACATGTGGTGAGCCCGCAACCCAAATTGAATGAAAAATGAAAAATTCAGAAGCATCCAAACCGTTGATTAGATTCAATTCCAACAAGAAAATCAAGAGAATCTTCCTTCAGAATATGAAGGTAGGCATTATTACCTCATCGGAACCTTTATCAAAAACTGAATTTAAGTCCTCTCCGTGGCCCTACAGTTATTATGAAGACATTATAGAGATCAATGGGAACGAATTGGAGATTTTCAAAAATCAACGAGAGTTGTCGCGAAACCATTTTATAGATGGCCCAGTGGAAGCCATGGAATCGGCGACTGTTTGTAGTGAGCGATGTCTCGTGGTTTGTTGTATGTGGAAGGAAGAGAGATTGACTTCATATTGGTTTATTCCGAGCCAATCATCGTTAGAATAAGTAGAAGTGTTGATGGTGGTGGTTCAGTGTAGAGAATACTAGGGTGAATACAGAAGAAGAGAGAAGAGGTGACCAGGTCACCGCTTCTCACGGGCGTTGGTGAGAGAAGTCACTTCTCCCGATGGAAGAAGTGAAGAGAAGTGAATAATTCTAGGGTAAACAATCCTAAAGAAGGGGCGAAGGAATGTTCTAGAAAGAATGCGGAAATAGTATGCAGAGGGGAGAGAATTAGACAATTATACGACGCTCCACGTCCCGCCGGCGGGGGCGCTTTAGCGGCGAGTCCATCGGAGCGCGTTTGCATCATTTCCTCCAATTGGGAAGCAGGCCTACGAGTTGTTGTCGTTGCTTCTCCAGGGCGAATGAAGGGAATGTAGAAGACATTACAATGTGAAGCTATAATAGATAGCTTCACATGTAAAGATATTGTGAGACATCATCTAGGGAAAAGGTCGCGTGATAACCCAGGAGTTATCCGCGCGACACTCCCGAGGCGGAATGATCTCCTTTTCGAGTGTAACGTAGAAAAGGAGATGTCTTAACTTGGGTCCTTTCTATTGAGAGAATCCTCGAAATGTCCGGGGAGGTTGATCTAATGTGGCTGTTATAGATCGTCGAGCAATATCTCCAAAATCCACTTGCAGCGTCTGGAACCGTGTTGAGCAAAACTTTTCCGCTAGGGTGAACTGAGCTTGTGGCCTGACTGAGGTACCCGGTTGATTTGTGGGTAGTGAAGAAGCGTTCTGATTCTAGGTTTCGTTCTTGGCAAGCCAAGTCCGTCCTAGAAACGACTGGTGAAAGCTTCTCCGATCCTCGTGTTGATGATGGTGTCAATTGGCCTTGCTGGGTGTCCGCCAGTTGCTTGATGACTTTGCAACGTGGACGGAACTGTCGAATCTAATGGTTATCTTTGGATCCGTAAGAGCTGTGAGACGTTTGATGAGTGTCTCTAGGGTTTGACTTGATGGGCTCTTTCCAGCTTCCGAATATCTTCGTGGGTATGATGTAGCTCGTGCTCACTTTCGCGTAGAATCCTGCTCTGGGCTCCTCTTCTGCTCCTGAATCCTATCGATGGGTGCTCGGGCAAGGCTGACTTGTCTTGTGTCAGGTCCTTGCTCCTCCTGTCTCTTGTCTTCTTGTCCTGTCCAATCCTAACTGTCCCGCTGTGATCCTGTCGTCGAACTAGGGTTGGTCCTTCGTTGATCCTTGACGACTTGCTAGACAATCTAGGGCGTTGAAAGTAACGCTTCAGCATTATAGCTATCCACTAGAAACCCAAATGACAGATTTGTGTTTACTAGGGGCTTTTACTATAATAACCTTAGCGGTATCCTGGTCGTTGAACTTATGTCTTTGACTTGTATCCTTGAACAGTGACTTTTGGTCCTATCCTTCGTTGATAACTGCATGACGGTTGACTTTGGTTGATTGATCCTTGTGGAGTAACTTGACGATTGGGTTTTTATCCTTATTGTCTGTTGATCCTCATGGAGTCTTCACTGATTGGATTTGTGACGTTGATGTCCATACCATCTCTGACCGTGTGGGATGGTCGAGGGCTTGAGATGGCTGAAGTGCAGTTCCTTTTTGGAGCTGCGAAGGGTTTGGCGATGATCCAGAAGGTTCTTGTGGGGCTTCTGGTCCTTGAAGTACGCCAATTTTCTTCTTGTCGCATCCTTTTGGTAAATAACTGTGTCGTTGATTGTTGAGTTGACTTTTTTGAAGTTTCCTCGTTGAGCCGTTGTGTAGTTGTCTTACTTTTGAAGGTGTAGTTGTCTTACTGCTGTAGATGTAGTTGTCTGACTTTCGTAGATGTCCTAGATCTTGGTGTTATCGTTTTCTTTGAAGTCCTTTATCCAATTGCTTGAACTAGGGTTCTTCTTCGTGACGACTTTTGTGGGGATTGTCTTCTAGGGTTGACACTTCCTTGACTGCTACCATTCGTTGCATTGCTGCTCCTCCTGGCGGCACTCAGTTTTGTGTTTGTGTCGTCCTAGTTGACTTCTTTGCAGGTGATGTAGGGGATCCTTCCTTTGATTGGGTTTGCTAATCCCTTTGGCTTCCTTAGCCTGTTGATGTTGTTCAGATAGAATGAATCTTCGAACTCCTCTTAGCTCTGCGGTGACAGACCGATCGCTTTGAGGCTCAAAAGGCATTCTACCTGTTTTGTTTGGATTGTCCATCCATCCACATGACGTTGATGTTGAACGTCTTCATCTCGGTCCTGACTTTTGTGAACTGCGTGTCTCCATAGGGGTCCTCCACGGCAGTCCTTGTGGCTTGTCTTCTTATCGTGACGTCTTTTGGTGTTTCGTTGCACGATGACAATTGGTTTCCGAGAATTACTAGGGTATCTGGATGGTACTTCTCTGAGGATCGTCGCTTCCTTGGTGGTGACTTCTGGAAGGCGACTTCTCTTTTTCTGATCGATGAATCTTGGCTCATGCTTGATCCTTATTGGCTGAAGCTTCAATAGAGTCGTTGTTGATCAGTTTGGTCTTCTTGATCTCCTTTCAGAGTTTTGACGTTGACGTCCTACTTCTTCTCTGACGTTGCTTCTTGAAGAGGCTGACGTCGTCATGATGTTGTTGACAGAAGAGCTAAGCTCTTACTGTCGTCGTTCCATGTCTTCCGCTTGATCGATAACTTTGATCCTCCACGGTTGACTGTCGGCGACGTTGTGCTTTCGTTGACAGCACTGTCGTTGCCATTCCTTTGAAGAGTTTTTCGGGCTTCTTCTTGATTCGTTGCCTTGACTGGTGGTATTCTTCTCGGCAAGAACTTTCAGGTATTCTGGACTTAATGTTGAGTCCGCATAACTCCTGACAATGATATACGCTGATTCAACTTGCTTCACTAGGGTTTTCGTTCGCTCCGGATTGAATTTGACTTCGTTCCTTTGCTTAGATGTTATCCTTTCTGGGACCAATGAGCTGATGATGACGTTCTGGAGCTCCGATTGATGTATTTTAGGGCTCCGGGCTTTAGAAGGTCGTCGATTGGGCCAGTTGAAGATCTGCATCCTTGTACGAGATGTTGTCTGTACTTTTTCTAGGGTCGATCGACGTCTTCCTTGTTGTCAAGTGCAAAGCGTGTGTGACATCAGACGTAATGACAAATGGGGTCAATTGTCTTTCAGTCCGGTGAGCCTCTTATCCTCAGCTCTTTTGTCCTTTGAACGCTGACGGGAATGTCTTGTCCTTATGATGAGTTGGCGCAGTTAGCAGTTGTAGGTTGGATACTGTCACCACTACAATCATTGTTCTGTCGTTGATCTTCACTGAATTGACAATCCTTGGCTCACTGCTTCCGTTTCTTCTTGGTTTGGAATCTCTAGGGCTTGATACCATGTAGTTGTCTTCTTTGACGATAGTTGCTGCTCGGGGTGATGACGAATGACTTGCTTTTGAGACTTCTTTGGGATGAATATTGTGTTTATCCTGTCGAGACTGGGTAAACACATTGACCAAGCTATGCCGTGTACATTGAGTGGGTCCAATCAGTGGAAGATGAATCACTGGTTGTTGGTTTTGGCTATGAAGCATCCTCCAATGATTTGCGTCCAATCGGTGTTTTTAGTCGTATAGACGGGAACTGAGATTGGGCATCATTGCTTCTGTTCATTTGGACTTGTGTGGGCGTAGGTTGTACTTCGGCTTTTGATTCTCTAGGGCAAACATTTCCATTTGAGAAGTCTTCGGTATTGGGGAAGTGATTGCAGAGTACGGATGAAGGTAGAATACCGATGGCATCTAGTTCTTCTGACAAAGAAGTACTGGACTGCCTCGAATAAGCGCCCGCACCTCGTACCCCACTTTCTGAAGCTTCACCTCCTTGTTGTTGGTCATCTAGGGGGTCGTTGTCCTTTGAGCATTGTGCAATGTCGGTCGATGTCTTGTCCGGAGGTATTGGTCCTTTGTTGTACTGATACTCTAGGGACGTCATGATCCTTGATGAGTCGTTGCAGTTTGCAGTTGTAAAATGGATACTGTTCCCACCCCATTCATCTGACAAAGATGTTTGGGTGTGGTTCTGGTAAACTCCTACACACTGCTCACTGCTTGAAGGTTGTTGATCTTTGTTGAGTTGACGGTCCTCGGTCATTTGCTTTAGAGATTGTCCGTCTTCCTCTGGCGTCCTCCACGGTTGACTGTCTGAGGACGTCCATTCCTCGAGCACTGACTTGCTGCTCCGAAGGCTTCTTGATTGCTGATGAAGTCTTCTTTTGGTTCGTCCAAGCTTTCGAGGGCTTTGGGTGACCTTGTTTCGTTGACTCTGCACTTCCTGGTGTACTAGGGTTTCCTTTGCTTCTGGACTAGGGTGTTTTTGGTTTCTTGACTAGGGAATCTTTTACTTCTTCTTCTCCTTTGTGGAAGTTTGCATTGTCAATGAGTTGTTGGGGTCATCCTTCAGCTTTGCTTGCTGTGCGCGAGAACGTTGAACTTGTGAAGGTGGTTGTTGAGGTCAGCAGAAGAATTGACTATCTTCGGCCAACGTGTAGTTGAACTTCTTTGATTGCTTGGGTCCGCAGATGACGTTGCGGCATGCGGTTGAAGGTGCACGATGTTGCTTGGTCTTCGTCGGGTTGAACGTCTTCCGACGTTGTTATGATGAAATGAGCTCTAGGGTTTGAAGGCGAGTCGACGATGATTCATCTGACGACTTGGAATTCTAGGGTGACCTCTACTTCTTGACACGACTGTTGGTCCAGGATTCCATCTTCCTTTTTGCTGATGAACATGATTTCCTTGTCGTTCGGTGAACAATTGTTGTGTCCATCTTGTATAAGTCCAAATCGGTAGAAAAATACATCCCGAACGTCCTTTTTCGGCTATGAATCCGGCGTACGACGTCGCTCGTCCTCCAACTGCTCTCAACTAGGGTTTCTGGAGCGTCTGGAGTCGATACGACTGATGTCTGAGCACAAGTGTCCATCATACTTTTGTGTCCATCCGGTGTTTTTAGTCGTGTAGACGGTAACTGAGAATGGGCATCAGGGCGTTGATCGTACGTCGGCTTCCTGGTCCTCTAGGGCAAGCATCTTCTTTGAGAAGCCTTCGATATTAGTGAAGTAATTGCAGAGTACGGATGAGGGTAGAATACCGATGACACCCAGTACTTCTGACAGAGAAGTCTTGGAATGCCGAGTAAGCACCTCTACCTCGTACACTGCTTTCTGGAGCTTCTTCTTCATCTGTAGACTGTTGATGGGCAATTTGTCCATTGAGCTTTGAGCACAAACTATGGTCCGTGTCCTGTCTGGTGGTATTGGTCCATTGTTGACGTTATGCTCTAGGGATGCCTTGTCCTTTGCTGAGTTGTCCGAGATGAGTCTTTGGAGCTCCGATTGGTAAGCGCGAGAAGAGCGCTTAGAAGACCGATGCTTCCATTGACTCCTCTGAGCTTCTGACGATTCTAGGGTGTCCTTGAGTCCGTGCTGACTTCTTTGGTGTAGGGAAGACTTTTCTCCATTGTTGATACGTCCTTCGACTTCTGACCGGTGAGTTAATGAATTTGTCGACGTGCTTTCCTTCTGGTGAGGACTATCACTCCTTGATGGCGTGTCTCGGTGAGCGATATTTCCTTTGACGATTATTGGAGAGCGTTGACGTCTTCTTTTACCCGGTTTATCGTTGCCAAGAAAGAATGGTAAGTATCAGAACTTTGATGATTGACAGAATCATCGTGAACTGGACCTAATCATCCTCCCAAGTGCTTGACTAACGGGTATCGTTTTATATGTCGGCTCTGAGTCGATGTGATCTTTGGCGAGAACTTGACCGTCTGATGAGCCTCATTTCCTCAGCTCCGATGACATTGAGCGTCCATTGATGCGAGAACCAAGGGACTTATGATGACTGGCGATGAGACTACTAGGGGAGGGCAACACTTTCTGGTGGATGTGATGCGCTTACTCCATTCGGCTTGCCTTGGCTTTCTTTGGCGAGATGGTGTCGTTGATGACGTTTCGACTATTGTCTGTTGTTTGTCCGACGAATCCTTCCCGATACGATCCTTGACCTTGTAACTTGTCTCTGTTGCACAACTAGGGTTTCATGCATTTCTTGACCAACTGTTGCTGTCCTTGATTGCATTGATACCAAGTTGCTTTCTAGTTTGATGTCTATCACTAGGGAGCAACAAGGTCTGGTTCGACGCGATTATTCGAAATCATTGCTCGGCCTAGTGCAAGACAGTTGTCTATAACTGAGCATGATATCGGCAACCTGTCGTAATTTTCGGCTTCTTTTCATGAAGAGGTCCTGTTGAGCTTTCCTGGGTTGGCTTGAATAGACGAGTTACTAGGGCGACGATGTTGTTGAGCAACTTCCTTCAGTTGTTCCATGTGGGTCCAGTTGGTGACGAACTTCTGGAGCGCTGATCTTTATGATCGACATTGATATCGATACCGGTGGGGCCAGCAGATAGAGGAGATCCTGCGTGACAGACGCGGAGCATCTCTTCCACTTGGACCACTCGGCCTTCGATTCGGTTTTAAGTAGTCGACGGCATGTCTAATCAGGTTCCTGTGACCGTTTTGGATGGTCGTTGAACGTCTCCGGATTTGTTTCCAAAGTCTCTAGGGTCTCCTTGTCGTTGCTCAGGTCCTTCCTTAAGATGTTCCACTCCTCGGCATGGACATCCTTGTCTTGGAGATTGAGCTGAAGAGACATTTGTGCTGGCATGGCGGCAGTCTGTTCACACGATGGAGTTGCTTCGTGTATGATTGGTCACTAGGGTCGACGATGCTTCTGAAGTCAAAATTTTTAAATAATTTTATTGTTAAAGGGGGGATTTGCTGAACGTTTTCAACAAATCTGTGAGTAGGGACTTGATGTTAGCGCTTAGGCAAAAAACGCATTGAAGTCTGGGGGAGGGTTGATTTTTTAGAGCGGCCAAATCGGAAGCACTTTCTCTCTTCTTGGGCGAAGAGAGCCTATTGATTTTTACGCGGCTAAATCGAAAGCACTTTTTCTCTCCATCGGTTGGAGAGAACCATTGATTTTTTAGAGCGGCCAAATCGAAGGCACTTTCTCTGTCCTCGGGTGGATAGAGCCATTGATTTTTTCGAGCGGCCAAATCGGAGGCACTTTCTCTGTCCTTGGGTGGATAGAGCCATTGTCAGTTTTAGATAGAAGATTTACTGACGAAACTACGGTATCAGGCAACGGAGTCGATTACAGCTCCCTGGTGAGCTTTCCGTCTCCACACCTCTCATCGCGTCGGTGCGATGTCCCGTCACACCCAAGTGTGTGTCGCCGACGGGATCCCGACTTGGACTCTAAACTCTGAAGTACCTGAATGTTTTAGCGTTTTAGGGTCTTTGCCAGGGGGTGTGAATTCACCTATGCAGCGCGCCTGACACCAGTCGGTTGGTGCCAGAATTGCGACGTGGGAACGCTGCTAGGGTAGTTGTTATTATATCCCATCGTTTTGGTTGGGAGTACTTACTGATTAGTGAAACTAATATGGTAAGAATTATGTTATGCCCACTAAATAGTATGAAGGTGGATGATTATCTAGGGCTTAAGCGCAGTAAAGTTGATCAGACTAACTGATCCTAAGACTAGACTGATACTAATAAGGGGACTATAATTAATCGGGGCGCCTCGCTTCATCGTCTTCCACCTGACCATGGCTTCTGACAATGCAGTCCGACTACCCGATGAGCAATGCTCACTAACCTATTAAGTTAAACTAGAAGTACTAATAAAGGGCCAGTGTTAGGTCCGTTGCTACCTCTCTCGGAATTGATTAGAAGGAAAACAAACATGAGAGAGGGTTGCATAAAAGTATGGCTGAGTTTTCGAACTCGCAGCGGTGCTTAGTCAGTCATATGGTAACCAATCCGGTTACTAGGGGAACCATCCATATCCAATCACCTCCGCCGCTCTCTCTTTCTTCGTTCTTCTTGATGATGACGACACGTCTCGAGTCCTTGCGGAACATTGAACGAGTTGCAGCTTGGCGACAATCACTTGGTGGATGAGAGCAAGAGGGCGATCGAACGTTCGTGTCTCAAGCGACAGCTTTTTACCAATGATACCAGCACATGCGAGAACTAAACACAGCCAACTAACGAGCCTAACACCTTTTGAAACCTAGGGACGCGCGCTCATACCTCCTTCGATAGCCCCGGAGTCTTTGCCTTCGACTCCACCGGCCACTGTGGCGCTTTCTATCGAGGTGGTCTTCGCTGGGCTTCTTGCATCCTTCTAGTGGAGTGAACATCCTTGTTTCGAGCCAATTGTTGCATCATGTTGCCACGATCCCGTGTTCACTCGGACATGATGACTGCTGAGTTCCACAGCTTGACGTTTTTGGGCTTCTTGACGTCAACCAATTTCACGCGTTGATCGCTTCCGACGATTGTTCCTGTCTCCTTTGGTTACTAGGGTTTCCCAGGCTCTTTTTCCGATTGCCGAAGCGACGTGAGTTCCGTTGCTGGGTTCGTAGCGGGCATCCGTGCGATGTTGATTGCGAACATCGGCTTGAATATCTTTTTCAGCAATCTCTAGGGTGAAACAATCTTCGAAACGTGGTCATCAATTTGTAGATTGACTTCTCGCGTTGATTCCTTCTTCTTCGTGTGATCCCCAAGCCGTTGAGACTTCTAGTCGTGTGACAGACACAACCAGAGAGGCCTCCGACAAGGGCATCACGACGATCCTTCGTCTTCGCTCTTCCTGACGTGCTCGATCTTCTTCCGCTGACTCCAACCTTCTCCTTTGTTGTTGATGCTGCCGCCGACACGAAAAAAAAATCGATAATTGGCCAAAACATCGCTAATCCGTGCGGCTGCTGGAGAATTTGTCGCCAACGGTTCACTAGGGTAGAAAAATCGATAAAACACGAGCGGAAACTCCAATTTCTTCTTTTTTGAGCCTTTTCAGAAACGATTACCGGTTTTTTGCTCAGCCTAGTGCATGACAAATGTCTATGGCTTAGCTAAACTCGGCACGCTCGCAGAATCGGCTACTCCAATCCTTCGAATCGTCTTGAACCACGATGACATCTTCGTCCACTGGTCGATGTTCTTAGGAAAAAAAAATTTTCCATTCCCGGTCGCGTGCACCATGTCGCGAAACCATTTTATAGATGGCCCAGTGGAAGCCATGGAATCGGCGACTGTTTGTAGTGAGCGATGTCTCGTGGTTTGTTGTATGTGGAAGGAAGAGAGATTGACTTCATATTGGTTTATTCCGAGCCAATCATCGTTAGAATAAGTAGAAGTGTTGATGGTGGTGGTTCAGTGTAGAGAATACTAGGGTGAATACAGAAGAAGAGAGAAGAGGTGACCAGGTCACCGCTTCTCACGGGCGTTGGTGAGAGAAGTCACTTCTCCCGATGGAAGAAGTGAAGAGAAGTGAATAATTCTAGGGTAAACAATCCTAAAGAAGGGGCGAAGGAATGTTCTAGAAAGAATGGGGAAATAGTATGCAGAGGGGAGAGAATTAGACAATTATACGACGCTCCACGTCCCGCCGGCGGGGGCGCTTTAGCGGCGAGTCCATCGGAGCGCGTTTGCATCATTTCCTCCAATTGGGAAGCAGGCCTACGAGTTGTTGTCGTTGCTTCTCCAGGGCGAATGAAGGGAATGTAGAAGACATTACAATGTGAAGCTATAATAGATAGCTTCACATGTAAAGATATTGTGAGACATCATCTAGGGAAAAGGTCGCGTGATAACCCAGGAGTTATCCGCGCGACAAGAGTGTTTGCTGTTTCAAAAATTGACACAAACTACGATAAAATATAATAAGAAAAGTTGTGGTGAGTTTTGGTTTCAGAGATTTAGAGCAAATTTTTAGACTCAATCATTTTCAGACAAGCTACCAACTGCCGAAGTAACGGTAACCCCTTTTTCAATATCCTCGACTCCAGTGACCCATGCTCCAAATACCACGGCTGCAGTGACTACGGCTTCAGTGACTCCAACTGCAACAGTCGTCCAAACTACAGAGACCATAGCGATAGCAACTACGGAGGAAGAAGAAGAAGAAGGAGGAGCCATGGCTTGGGCAGGAACACCAGAAGACTATGAAATAAGTTTCGAGCCCATTGTTGCAACGACTGTCAAGTCAGAGTCAACTGCGTCAAAAATAATCATTGGAGTCATTTGGCTTTCGGGATTTTTCTTACTTTTCTAATTGCTAAAAGATTAGCCATTGTTCATTCAGATCACGAAGACAATATCATTAATATAACTAATCCATAATAAGAGCTCTCTGATCAAACTTTATCATCCGCTTCCCCGTCTGTCACAGCAACTTTTGTTCGTTTTACAATGAAATCCTCTAAGGGCTTGTTTTTTGTTTCAGGAATCAAAAACTAAAAATATAGAAGTTTGATAAGTTCCTTTTGGAAAATCTTACTCTGAAAAACAGAAAATCAGCAACGCCAATGACTAGGAGAATGACGTATGGTAAAACGGGAAAGTCAAGTCCCGTGTACAAATTCTGGAAAACAGAGAACCAATTTAAAAGTACAGAACACAGCTTACCAAGTGAAAAATATGTGGAGAGAGCACGATCCCAAATCGTGAGAAGAGCAGAGCTGTCGAGTAAGAAATAGATCGAATTGCTGTAGGCATCAACTCATTTGAAGTAATACTTCCCACTATAATTGCCTGAGACATCATTGCACATGATAAAAGAACTCCAGCTCGGATTAAGATTGAAAAAGTGGTAGTTGTGTTGGTCAAATAGAATCCAATTATTGAAGCGATAATGGAAATTGTAACAAGACTGCAAATTCCATGACACATTTTACGATTGAATTTCTCGAAATGATAATCCAAAAATCCGCTGCAGAGACTGATGGAATAACGAAGAAGGCCGATAAGAATTGAATTCATGTAAATAGAACCAGCCAGTGATCCCAAGTTGAACATGATTGAGTAGTTTATCAAAGTGGTGGCAAAGCTGGAAAATGGTTTGCGAATAAAAAAAAACTTGCGAAATGAACTCACAAAGTGAAAGAAATGACAAAAGTGCCCGTCATGATCTCTTTCGTTTTGAAGAGATGCCAGAATGAATGTTGTTTTCCCATTTTTGTATTTGAATCAGACACTTGTTTACCATGTTCCTTCTCGAGAAAACTTTTCAGTTCAACCTCATCTAATGACTTTCTTACAGGCATCCCATCAAACTTATCAATCGCAAGAAAAACTTCTTTGGCTTGGGATACTTTTCCTTTTTGCATCAACCAGCGAGAGCTTTCGTGAAGGAATCTGAAAACTTTTTGTTTTTCAATTTTCTTATTAATAGAGGTCTTTGTTAAACTTACATCAACATAACAATAGCTGGAATAGTCAGAACTGAAATAACAATAGCCAATTGATCCCATTGTTGAAAGAAGAACGCCAATATTCCAAACAGAATTACATTTGGAGAGTAACTGATAAGAGTTGTAATGTATCCTCTGGTTTTCTTTGGAACGTTTTCTATCATATAAACTATTGTTATCCTACAAAAACCGCGTATTTCAGAATTATCTTGTCCAACTTACGTGCTCTGCCCACCATTGAAAAAACAAAGAATGGTTCGAAAAATTGTGAACTTGGTATAATCAGTGGAAAATGCTGACCAAATCCCAAATATGAAACACATGCATAGACAGATCATCATTGGTTTCTTTCTTCCATAAAGATCTGAAATTTGCCCAAAAACTACGCATCCCAACATATTTCCAATCATTTGAATCGATGTTCCCAATTTTTCTAATTTTGCATCTTCGCATAAAAGATTGAACTGGAAGTGAAAGTTGGTTAACAGATTATGAAATTCTTGACAACCTGTTCATTTATCCCGTAAAATTGTCTTTCAAATGCCATTTTGTTCTCATCTTCACAGGAAATATAATTCGCACAAGCTTCTTCATTCGTAGAAAATGTTTTGTTTCCACACGATTTGATGATTGGAGCCGCTCCTACAAAAATTCTCTCATTTATTCTAATAAATGCTTGTACCTGCGTACACCATAAACATTGTATTTGATAATTGTGATAACATGGCTAGTTCTACAAAAACACAAAGGAAAATGGAATATTTTCCCATTCTGAGCAGGTCATCGCTATGCAGTCTACTGTTCATTCGACCAGCTGAAGACTCTGAAATCCTTTCTCAAACCATTCGAGAAACGATTGAACCGATGTGCTTTTTCTCTTTTATATAACATGAAGATGATGTCATAACTCTTCACAGCAAACAAGGGGGCAAAAAATAGAAAATTGACGGCCGGCACTTGAGTGGTACTTGCGTAGAAAAAGAGAAAAACGAAAATAATCCTTCGATAGGGTTATCATATATTTTACATTGAAGACGCATCATTTCTTGCTCTTTGTTTTCTTGATTACTCGATAATTTGATTTTTTTTTCGTTGAAAGAAGAATGTAGTTTGTGAGCACGGAGGAAGTGCATAGATCATTATTAAAACTGTGAACTGATGAAACTTTGAAAGTAAAACCACAGTGATAGTGAGACTCACACATACAATTAAATCTCTATTAGTATTGCATGAAACAGTATTTTACAAAGATCATAAATACGGATTGACCATTCTGATAATAATGATAATTTATTTAGCTTCTCATTTTACTTTTCTCCACATCTCCTATATCAAAAACTGGTTGATTCTAATAAATTAATTAAAGAGGAGCTAGTTCCTGAGTTGCCTAGATCTTCTGTGGATTTTCGTTGCTACAATAGAATGGGAGTGAGCTACAAAAAATAAGTTCACTGTCCGTATCAGATTAGTATTGTGCAACGGATTTACTCCTAATTTCGAAACATGAATCTCACAACCTTTTGATCAAGTATTCGTTCTCAGTTTTTTCTTCGTTTTTTATATAGACTGATTCAAGAAAATAAGGCGTGAGACACAAAATTTCATTATAACATTCCTTCCTCGCCAATTTCCTCGACTCAATATCATATCATTATCTCCGTCCTAGTTGAGTGCTTTTTTACTCGATGACGCAGTCTCTAGCGATATTTTTCCTATTGTTACCTTTAGTCTGTTGTGAAGGTAATTGGACCTTAATTGGGACATCAGTTGAAGTGACTGTAGTCACAACATCAACAGTATCAATTGCAGGATGTGGTATGTGTTTAAAGAACTTTCAAGACTTTGTGATATCTGAAAGTGTTCCAGAAGCCAATTGCTCGTTTATCGCTCCCTTCTTAGGATCTACAAATCTCGGAAAGTTCCCCAAAAACTGTTCTACTGTCTGTGCCTCTCCATTGTATATTGGAGCTGAAACTGATTTGACGGAGAAACAATTGACAAATGCTTTCAAGAATATGAAACATTTTATGGGGGACCTGATTGTGAATGGGTCAAGGTTTAAGTCTGGAAAATTTTTGGCAGGGCTGGAGACTATCGATTGTGGTGAGTGCTGACGTTTGGTTACATTGATTTTTTATTCCGTGTTTTTTTCTGTTTCATAGTTTTAAATATGTAGTGAAGATATCTCAAATTCCAGATAACACAGGATTCTTCCAATGGACTTTGAATGAAAATCTGACTGAAATTGGTCTTCCTAGCTTGACCACTATTGCTTGTCGTGTACATATCAGTTCGAATAAGAAATTGGTACATTTAAATTTGCCAAAAATGATAGTGAGTTCTTTCGAAGAAAATAGAGTTCTTAGAATCAAAAAAGGAAAAAAAAGCCTGACAAAAATAATTGAGTTTTGTGGCAAACAGAGCGAGAATCGAATTACAGCTGACGCATTGGGTGTAACTTTTTATCATAAAGGTTGTTCTTAAAAACCTAATAGTTGGGTTACTGTATCAGTCCTTCCAGTTTCAAAATACCTCAATTTTTAGCCCACACCTGTATCCTCCAATAACACGAATAATACTGGGACAGACTTGGCGATTCTTAACAACTCACCAGACCTTTGCATTACCATTCAAGAAATGTCAAACTTTATGTTGAATGAGAATGTCAATGTGATTGCACTCCCTCAAAAATATTGCCCTGCCTTGACTAATTCCAATTCCACAGACAAAGTATGTAGTTTTGATAACAAAACTATGGCAACAATGGAAACTGAATGTGTTCAAGTCCATGGGGATGTTGTGTTAACACAGGATGAAGATGCCGTTAAATTAGAATCTGTCAGAAATATATTTGGGAGTTTGACTATTGATGGGACTAACTTAACCAGTCTGGATTTTCTCATTAATCTAGAAGAGGTTTTCACATTGAGAAGTAATCAGACTGCAATTTGTGTCCAATACAACTCTAACCTGGCAAATGTATCATTTCCTAGTTTGAAAGTGAGACTCTGAAATCATTCTTCTCAAAAAAGCAGATTTCAGCGCATTTTTGCTGATACTATTGATTCAATGGTTTTTCAAAACAATAGTGAAGAATTATTGAAAGATCCTAGTACTTGTCTAGGGATAAGAAACGGGTTGAACACTTCAGATGTGAATATTCCGATAATAGATGGGTTGCAGTGTGGTGAGTTCTCCGTGGAGCGCCTTTTCTGAATACATAGAATTTCAGAAGCAATCAAGAAACCGGAAGTGGTCAAGGATAAATCTGGAAACCAACTGTATAATAATGTGATGTTGTGGATGTTTATTTTCATAGTTATGCTGATCTAATCATTGTTTTGATTATTCTAATTTTTTTTCTATTTTCATGTATTCTTATTCTCAAACCCATGGGAACTTTGTAAGATGTGTCAAAACATTTTAAGAGCCCTAGTTTTCTATTTGTCCTAACCTCCTCTCTTTGTTTCTTAATTTTCAAAATAAGCTGATTCGAAAACTCATTATGTATTTGCTATAATACTGTAAGCTTTTTCGAGTCTAGTCTGGAAAAATTTCTTTCATTTTTCATTTCATCACAAAAGTCCCCTCCTGTTTACGTGTAAACCCCATATTTTCCGTTTTCCCCAACCCATTTTTATTTGTTTCAGATCATTTCCGTGGCAACCCGTAAACTTCACACATCATTTTATTCCATCAAAAAAAACTTCTTTTCAGTTATTCTCTAGTTTAGATCAAAAAGGGTGCGAGGAAGGGGCGTGTGAAACAAATAGGATTATTATTTCCATTTCGCCGAGCAGCTCCGACTCATTCACCTTGAAAAGATCTGGGTGCTTTTTCAGTTTCTTTTCTTATGATTTTATATTGGATTTTATCAATTTTCTTGCTCATCTCTGGTTCTCTGGCACAAAATGAAACAATTGTAACCCCCACTGATACTACAGTAAACACTGATCCTCGATGCTGTAAGTTTGATGCGCAGGTGTTTTGTTTTTGATCGCCCTAATTATAGTACCAGGGTGCACATTCGAATCCAGTTTAATTGACTCTGCAACATTGAAGTATTTCCCAAAAAACTGCACTACAGTATGCACTGCATCTGCCTTGTATATAGGCTATGAAACAGATCTAACTGAAAAACAATTAACAGAAGCATTCAAAAACATGAAGCATTTGATAGGAGACCTAATTGTGAATAGATCCAAGTATAAGTCAAGCAGGTTTTTGGCGAGTTTGGAGACTGTGGATTGTTGTGAGTTAAGGTTGATAATGGTGAGATAACCATACGTTTCGTTTCAGATAACTTTGGGTTCTTCAAATGGACATTGAATTCTAATATGACAGAGATTGGGCTGCCAAATGTTACAACTGTTTCGTGTAGGGTGGAAATCAAAGGGAATGCTAATCTGACCAGGCTAAACTTGCCGAAAATGATAGTAAGTTTAATGGAAAAATCATCAGGGAAAACTAAATGGAGAGAGCATTGGGCTTGCACAGACCACAACTACTTGTGAAGTGCCGCATCTTCGCACCTTGTTTGGATTAAATACTCCTTGATTTTCGGATGCCCCTATCATAAGAGCACATCTTTTATATATGATCCTAATTGTCTATTTTATCCTTCTTTCAATAGAAAGGCACCTTTCAGCCAACTCAATCCTCAGCCGTCAACTATTCTACAATCGACGTGGAAATCTCGTTCAACGCCGCTGACTTTTGCATCACGCATCAAGAGATGTCAAATCTCATGACTCATGACTATATCGAGTTTGACCAGATAACCGGAAGTTTTTGCGATGTTTTTGATAATTCCACGTCATCTTCTTCTAACGAAACGAGGATTTGTGACCTTGTCAACTACACTTGGTCTGGTATGCATATGGGTTGTGAGATTGTGATTGGTGATGTTATGATTAATGAGGAGAATGAGGAACACGCAGTCTGCTTGGAATCTGTTCAGTCTATTTTCGGGAGCTTAATCATTTTCGGAACCAATCTGACTAATACTGATTTCCTGGGAAACTTGGAGCACATTATTTCCTTGACTCCGGAGCAGCCAGCTCTTGTAGTATCTTACAACGAACAATTAACAAACTTCTCTGTTCCACAACTCGAGGTGCCCTTTCGTTTTTTTAGCCGTTTTCTGATTTCCTGAATTTTCAGCGTGTTATCTCTCAAATTTATGTTCCAATAGTGTTCAATAACAACAGTGAGGCACTGATGAAGAGCCCGAGTACTTGCTTTGCATTAAGAGATAGCGTAACTGATAAACAAACCTGGATAGTAAAGTTCGATGATAAAGTTTGTGGTAAGTGAAAGTCATATAAAGTTTCCGGAACACTCCTGAACTTTTAGAAGACGTTGAAAAAGGTGCGGCTGTAGTGGTGAAGGATAAATCGTCAACAAGTATATTCTCTGTACCAGTCATGATAATTGTTGTTTGTTTAGGACTTATTTTTAGGGATTGAAAAAATTTTGAATAAACGCGTTCATCAAGATTAGATTTATGCAACAGAGACAAGAAGCAAATTTTCTTCGATGTGAAGTCAAGTCATATTTTCACATGTACCCAACACAAAAAAGGCGAAACAATGAGTTAGCACCTGCCTTTTTGCTTCAATCTCTCTATAAATTTGAATAGCGTTTCTTTATTTATCAAGCATGATCTCACGTTTTCTGTATCTAGCCGGAATAATTTTAACTTCTGAAGCTTTTCTTCCAAATTCCACGTCTGTTTTTATGCATTCAGATCCAAGATGCTGTAAGTTTTGAGAAAATGTTTGGTTCAAAGTTGTAATTTGGTATCAGTACCCGCATGTTTCTTCGATAAAAACTACTTGGTAATTGGTGATGAATTCCCACAAAACTGTACCACCGTCTGTGCTCCGTTGGGAATCAAAGTCTATACTTATTCTTATTTCTCTGAAAGTCAATTACGAGATCTTCTCAAAAATATGAAGCATTTGATTGGCGAGTTGTCTTTCCGGGATACTCCATTCAAAAATTTGAATCTTTTGGAGAATCTTGAAACTATTGATTGCTGTGGGTTGATTTTCTCCGAATAACTTCAAGTAGCATGATTTATTTCAGATAATACAGGATTCTTCTCAATTTCAATCAGTGTTATGACTGAGATTGATATGAAAAAGTTAACAAATGTTTCTTGTCGGATTATTCTCAATTCGAATAACTATTTGGAACGGCTGAACTTGCCAAACACAGTCGTAGGTTTTTCTCCTAATATGAGAGCTCAAAAAACTTTTAAGCTTGTCCAATCGTCATTTCCATTCGCCAACACCTCTAACTTGGGTTTGGAAATCAATAAAAATTCCCTTTCTCTTTGCATTTCCATCGAAGAAATGTCGAATATCATCTTATCTCATGATTTCAATTTATTAGAGAAAAGGACTGTTGGAAAGTATTGCCAGCTCTCCAATTACGTTTCAAGTTTGCCTCAAAAAACTTGTGATCTTGAGAATTCATCATTGGAAAAATTGGATTCAGGATGTGTAAATCTGCGTGGAGACTTGAAAATTCAGTCAGGAGACGAGGAATATGTACAGAAACTTGAAACAGTTGAAACTATTTTTGGACTTCTGCACATTTCCGGAACTAACCTTACTAATACAGATTTCTTGAAAAAATTGAAAAATGTGGTTTCATTGACAGGTGCTTATCAGTCTAAGCTTACTGGATTACTGTAATTTTCAGCTAACGAACCAACAATTCTCATTGAATCAAACCCATTCCTCACAAATGTATCATTTCCAAACCTTCGTCGAATTTCGGAACCAATGGTCAACCCAATAGTTCTGAATAATAACAGTGCAGAACTTATGGAAAACTCAAAATATTGCTATGGTATCAGGGATAGTATTCTCGATTCGGGAGTTTGGACAGTATACTTTGATGGGAAGAAATGCGGTGCGTGACTGCTACGATTCTGAACACTTTTCACTTCCATAACTGATTTCAGAAGACGTCCTCACGGAAATTTCTGTCAAAAATAAATCTCCGATAGTTTGTAGTTCGATTTCGACCTGGATCATTATCTTGTTTTTGCTTTTTCTTAAATGAACTTATCGCAATTGTTAATGTGAAAAATATTTTTTTCCAATTTCCCCTAAACAACGACATCAATCAGTTGAACTACACTTGGTCTGTTATGCATATGGGTTGTAAAATTGTGATTGGTGATGTTAAATGAAAATGCAATTAACACGCAATTATGATTAACGATGAAAATGAGGAACACGCATCCACTTTTATACACTTTTATTCCAGTAGAGAATCCAGTTGCAGTGGAATTCCTACTTTTGCCCATTTTAACCCACTTTTAATCATTTTAACCCTTTTTCAACCATTTAAACCCACCGTTTTGAAACCTACTCATTTTTCTTCGATCAGAAGTCAATCGAAAATATCAAGTGGTCATACTAGAAAGAGCATGCTGTATCAAACTAGATTTACTTGTTTTCACCTGCTTTTTAAGTTTGATACTCGTTTTCATTATATTTCTTGCTCAAACATGATACTACGTCTTTTTTTTCTTGTCGGATTTATTCTGGCATCTGAACTGCCTTTTCAGAATTCCACGATGCCATCAATTCATGAAGATCCTAGATGTGGTAGTTGAACTTTTCTGTTCTTTTAAAAAAAAACATCTTTCTCCAGTGCCCGAGTGTTTTTTCGAAGAGACGTTCTTGATGGATGATGGAAATTTTCCTCAATCATGTACTACTATCTGTGCTTCAGACGGCTTGAAAATCAATCAAGCAACAAAAGTTACTGAAGCTCGATTAATAGATCTATTGAAGAATATGAAACATTTGATTGGAGGATTGGACGTTTCAATGACTAATTATTCAAGTTTAAAGTTCTTGGCTAACTTGGAAACTATTGACTGCTGTAAGTCGTTTTCGTTTCACAGATCGTTTCAGTACATTTCAGACAATTTTGGATATATCACCATTTGGATGAATAGCAACTTAATAGAATTAGGGATGACAAGTTTAACAAATGTTTCTTGCGGAATCAGTATTGACCATAACAGAAAGTTGGAGAGACTGAACTTACCGAAAATGATCGTAAGTATTTTTTGATTCAACATTTGGATTTGCTTACAACTTCGGCTTCGAAGCAAAAACTCTTAAAAACGACTATTTCTCATCAAAAGCTAAAAATCACGGCCACTAATGTACAGCCCAAATATTTTCCAGCTCGTACCATCACCATTCCTCAACAGCTCTTCCCCTATTCTAAACATTCATTTTTATGGAAACTCTCCTCAGTTTTGTGTTACCATTGAAGAAATGTCTAACTTTGTATCCTATGGAATCTCTAGTATAGATGGTACTAATATGGCTGAATATTGCGATATGTCTAATACTCCAACAAGTTTGGCTCAGAAGACATGTGACTTTGAAAGAACATTGCTGACAAACTTGGAGTCTGGATGTGTTAATCTGCGAGGAGACTTGAAAATCCAACAAGGGGATGAGGTTTCAGTACATAAATTGGAAACTGTTGAAACTATTTTCGGATACTTATACATCACTGGGACTAACCTTACAAACACAAACTTTCTCGGAAAATTGGAAAAAGTTATTTCACTAGCAGGTGGTTTTGTGTTTTAATCAATTACTTCGTGGTTACTGTATTTACTTTCAGCTAACCAGTCAACGATACTCATTGAGCTGAATCCATATCTCACGAATGTCTCTTTCCCTAATCTTAAACAAATTTCAAAATCTTTTGGTGCTGCGATAATTTTCAATAATAACAGTGTGGAACTATCTACAAATCCGAAGTCTTGCTTCGAAATCAGAAACCAAACTTCTATTATTGGTGCTTGGGGAGTCAAGATTGATGGGAAAGCATGTGGTTGGTTTTGGTCTGAAGCATAGGAATATCTGAGGGTGAAACTTTCAGAAGAAATTAAGCCAGCAGTGGTCGAAGACAAATCCGCGAAAAGCTTGAATGTAGGATTGGCTTGGATAACTTTGCTTGTTGTTTTCTATGTTGAATACTTCTGAAGTTTTAAGTTTGACACCTAATAAATGTTTAACTCTTGTTTTAAAAGTTTGAAATTGCAACAGACTATCATCTTGAAGGGCAATCAGAATCTCTATCCCATAGAGTTTCAGATGGGTGTGGGTGTACCTATACTACATTAAATATTATGATGCCAATGAAATCTAATCATTTTTCCTGGCCACAAGTCAACTTCGAATGCCAAAAGCACAAAAAAAGCAGGTCATTCTAAACTAGATTCGTCAGGCATAAATGCTCTCACCTGCTTTTTTCGATTTGCTATACTTGTCCATTTTTATTTCATTTCTTAAACATGATACCTCGTTTTTTTTATTTTGTCGGCATCTTTTTTGTTTCTGAAGTGTTCTCTCAAAATTCAACAAGACCGTCAATGAATGATGATCCTAGATGTGGTGAGATTAAACAAATCAATTCAAAATTAGCTTTTTTGTGCAGTACCCGGATGTTTTTTCAATGAGGATTTTGTAAGAGATGATGGTAAATTTCCTCAATCCTGTACCACTGTATGTTCCCCATTTGGATTGGATATTTCGGGTGGAGACTTGACTGAAACTAGGATGACGGAAATTCTAAAGAATTTGAAGCACTTGGTTGGACAGCTTAGTGTTGAACAAACCAATTATACAAGCTTAAAGTTTTTGGCCAATCTTGAAAGTATTGATTGCTGTGAGTCGCTTTTGTATTGGAGATACTACAATTTTTATTTCAGATAATTCCGGATCGATTCTCATGAACCTGAATCACAATATGACTGAACTTGGGATGACTAGCTTGACTAATGTTTCTTGCCGGATAAGTCTGGTCACTAACAAAATGTTGGAAAGATTAAACTTGCCAAAAATGACTGTGAGTATATTAATTTTTCTTAAACTTTATAAAATTTCCTAAAATTTATCCAAAGTTTCCAGCTGGTTCCATCTCCTTTCATAACTGACGCCTCACCGATTTTCGATATCCAATTTTACCAGAGTTCTCCTCAATTTTGTATTACCATTGAAGAAATGACAAATTTCATTGCTCATGGCTACGCTTTTATTGATAGTACTACTGATGGGAAATATTGTGAACTCTCTAACACTTCGAATGTTCTTCAAAAAACTTGTGACATTGAAAAATCAACTTTGGCAAACCTGGATTGTGGATGTGTAAACCTGCGGGGAAATTTGAAAATACAGAAAGGAGATGAGAGCCTAGTACAGAAATTAGAAACTGTTGAAACTATTTTTGGATACTTATATATCACTGGGACCAATCTTACAAACACAAACTTTCTTGGGAAATTAAAGAACGTGATTTCTTTGACAGGTGAATTTTATACCAATTTATTTTTTAATCAAGAAATTTGCAGCCCACTATCCAACAATCTTTTTGGAGTTGAACCCACTTCTAGCAATTGTATCCTTTCCAAGTCTCAAACAAGTTTCGAAAAACATGTACAACCCATTTGTTTTCAATAATAACAGTGCGGAACTTCTCAAAGATCCAAAACTATGCTTTGGAATCCGAAATCAAGTTGCTAGCCAAGGAATTTGGGGAGTCAAAATTGATGACAAATCGTGTGGTTGGTTTGATTTTTTAAAATCAATTTTCAGAAGTTTGGATTTTCAGAAGACATTGAGGAGGCTGTGGTCAAGGATAAGTCTGCAAAAGGATTAGGTTCAGGCATTTGTGAGATCTTTTTGGCTACTCTTTTATTTGCTAAAATTTTCTGAAAGGTGGAACGTTCAAAAAAATAAACTTTTTCTTGTTGTATTTCTAAAACCGTTTCCTAAGAAGCAAAATATTTTATTTCGGTTCAAAAAACTTAGACTGGGTTCAATTGAATATCCTCTCTTTCTGTCGCTTGCACTGACATCTTTCTGAAATAGCATATTTCGGAGAACTGAACAACAATTGGGAGAAGTATAAGATCGGCCACAAAGAATATTCCAGAAAGCTGAAAATATGTAAATAGTCTTCAGTTTCAAATGAGAGGGCGTGTCTTACCACATCATCGTTAACTCCTCTGAAACCTAGGGAGAGAAGTCCTGGAATCATGATCTGAAACAAGTTGAAATATAGATTTTGACCTATCTGAAAATGAAACTAACGATTTTCGAGAACGCTATTCCGAGTGTTTGATTGTAGATCATCTTTTCAGCGAGAATAGGCTCAACTTCAGATTTCTGGGAGCCACAGATAATTGGCAGTTGAAGAAAAGCAGAGATGAATAGAAGAAGTTGAAACATCAAATGAATACCCTGTAAAATGAAGGAAGCTTTTTAATGATCCTCTCTTTTGAACCAACTCACATAGTAGTAATTCAAAATAGTTCCGATTGTTTTATTCCACTTCATTTCTAGCACCACTAACAACCAAATGAACATCACTATATCCTTCAAGACTATCCAGCTGCTTATCATTCGAATTCCAGATTTTACAGCAATCTGACTCAATTCAACTGAAGGGAGAGCTAATTTATAATGAATGAAGTAGCGAGAAATGGAAAACAGTGAAATGACAATGATGTACATTTCCGTGAAGATTTTGATCAAGTAAAGGGTGATCCACATTGGATACCAAAGTATTTCGATGAGCCATCCTATGTGGAAAAAGTGGGAGAGGCCATTTAGGAATAAGATGATGTGAAGGAATGACATAACCCGGTTAATTGAAGCATTTGATTTGGCAACGAGAGGGACCAAAGAGCTCTAAATATGAATGTTTGTTTTGGCCTCAAAAATAAAAATAACCTACAACTTCTTCCTTCTTTTTCACACATTCAAAAACAATGTAATGAACAAGATGAACCAAGAAGTAAACAACAATTATTGATCCAATAACAATTCCAAAATACTCCAGGTCCTTCACGTCACCCAGATTCTCATAGACTTCGTCTTTAGAGAATCCATAGGGAAACAAATTCATGTCTGGTTCTTCTTGATACTCTTGAAATGGAGTGCAAGCTTATATACCTTTCCTCCCACCTGTGTCTATAGAGTATTGCCTTGGAAACGCGTAGAAGGAATTTTCAGAGCTCTAGCAACTTTTTGAGTTTTGATGTCAAAAATAAATTTTGAAGGAACTGGTGATTTTCGAACCTTTTATTTGTTTTTCAAACTGTTTTTCATATCGGAATTCTCAAAAAGGTTTTCATGTTTTGTGTCAAATGGGAAGAGATTCATGTGATTTCTGAAATTCATAATGAGGCGATGATGACAAATTTTTCAGAGCTTGTTATCAGAGAGCTCTCATTATTTTAGATGGAAAACATGTTATTTTCTTAGAATCGGTGAATCAGTCTGAAATGGCATGTTTTGACTGAAGAAATCACTAATTAATTCCCAAATTGAAGACTAGGTACTACCGTAGTCTCTGAAGAAGGAAGCGGAAGTTTTTTATTTTGAAAATTATTTTTTCAGTTTACCAAGCGCTACAAAAAACAGAAGTAACATTACTTTTAGAGGCTACTGTTTCCTCGAAACAGTAAATCGAGAGACTACAGTATACCTGACAGCTACATATATCACTCCTTTAAAACTGCATTGCCCCCAATATTTCTCCGGAAGCAACCATATTTTATTGAAAAATATCATGAGTTTATTCAGACCAAAATATACAAAAAGTACAAAAATAAATGTGGAGGTACAGTAGCCTTGAATGGAAATTATCACAGAAAGCTTAAGTAAATCAATTCTTTTCATGGATCAACGATATCAATGTAGACGTTTCTGCGGAAGTAGGAGAAGATCATTCCGGAAATGTGGACCATGATTGGGACCAAAAGGATATCGGAGATAACGAAATACGCGGCGAGCTGAAAACTAATTGATCATCAAAATCATTTGAGTGCAGAAACTCACAATCTGATCATCAACCCCTTGGAAGCTGAAGAGGAACAGAAGGGGTATCATCACCTGAAATTCTCAAAAGTTATAAGGACCCTCATAACTTTTTAAACTCACGACTTTGGAAAGAGCCAAGAAGATAGTTTGACTGCACAAAGCCTTTTCCGCGAGGTTCATTGCCATTTTACGAGTTCCGCAGAAGATTGAGAAATGAAGCAGAGATGAGAGGAGCAGAAGGAATTGAGAGGATAGGTATAGGCCCTGAAAACAATTGATATGAAAACGTTCCTTCAGTCTCTTCAAGAAGTAAACTCACGAAATATGAGAAAAAGAACTTCTCGGAGACACCTTTGCTAACCACGTTAGCTATAATAATCCACACGAAAAAGATCAGATACTTCATGGCCATAAACCAACAGGAGATTCCAATAGATGCCTTCCATCCCTCCAGAGTCAATTGAACGCTTGTCAAATAAGTGTGATTAAAGTATTTGACGATTGTGAAAATCGAAGTCAGGATGATGTACATCTCTGTGAACATCTGAACGACTCCAAGCAAAGCACACAGGACGAAGAAGATGATGTAGGTCGGCAGTCCAAATTCAGAACGATAAAAGATGAGTAGAACGAAAATCAAAATGAGAGTGAAGGCCAAAAGTCTGTCCTTAGCAAGGCAGAACTTTGCAAAGAATGGAGAAACAGCTGGCTGAAATTTGAAAAAAGGTTACTGTACTTTCAAAATGAAAAGGCATACCAATTTGACATTCTGTTTCTCACAGCGAAAAAACAAGAAAGACACCAAAGAAGCGAATGAATAGGCCACAACCAAAACCAACGATAATCCCAAGAAATAGTCAATGTCCTTGATTTTAGTGAACTTTTCCAAATAACTATCACGTGTTGAATTCGACATTATCGTCGAATTGAACACCTCCGAATAATCGGAACCTTCTTCGGGCTCCATTTTCGAGAGGAGTGAAAAAGAAATGGAAAGATTTACCATAGCAACGAGCGGGCACACGAAGCGTATGTCAGAGAAAAAGAGTTTTTACGAGGCACGTCTCTTGGTGAAGTATGACACAGATTCAATTTTTTTAGTCTTCTTAATTCTATTTTTCTGATTTTATGACGAAACGTTGAGTTGATGTGGGCATGTGACTCTAAGAGAAGATGTTTGTCGGTAATTATTTTCAAAATGAGGAAGTGAAAAAAAAAGGTTTCATGTTTTGGAGCGAGATAGAAAAGTTTGCGTGATTTTTGAAAAGTGATGTGGGCTCGAAAGCTGTCATTAGAGAGCTACAGTAATCCTGAGCTAAAGGGCTAGAATTACATTTTAAAAGTGGCTGTTGTTAAGAGCTCTCACATCATTGGCTTTCATGTACTTTTGATGCTGAATCATGAAAATTGGAGCCTGAAAAGTGCAAATGAACTGCAAGACATGTTTAAATTGTCTAAAAATCAAATTTATTCCAAAATCAAGTAATCAATTTTTATCCGAATCCTTCTTCATCACACATGGCGTAATAACATTCGGATCAGTTTTGAATTCAACGATTTGAATCACCACTGGCACCAGTAATATGTCAATTCCAGCGAACATGACTGCTGGCTGCAGAATAAAATCTTGATAAAAATTTCTGCTTTTCCAAACTTACAATACTGGTATTAAATCCAATGAGTTGAGTGGCTATAGCAATTACATGTAGAATCTGAAATAATCAGTTCATAGTGATCGATTGGAGAGATGGGTACTTACAAATTTAACGGCTCCAATCAATTTAGTGTGTTCCGCAATAAGTTTTTCAGAATGAGTGGTTGTGATATCTGACTTTGTTGCAAATTGAAAAACCATTCCAATGTACAGAAATACTTGATGAGTAAAGTACGTCATCTGGATCTTTCATATTACTCCTGGAATCTCATTATTCAACTCACTCCATAATACAGAGCAACAGTTTTGAGCATTTCAAAATTTTTGGAAACAAAAATGACAGTACCCCAGATTATCAGTGAGACATCTTTCATGATAACAACCACAAAGAATACTACCATGATTGTTTTCACATTTTTTTGGGATAAAGTGCCACGAAGTTCTTCAGATTGACGATTGTTGATAAAACGATGAATTGATATGAGCGAAATCACCAATTGATAAGCTGCGGTGAGCCAAAATATGACTATAACAGTGCAGACGAACATGATAAGTATAGTCCACTCGAGACTAAATGAGAAGAATGATGGGTTTTGTGAGAAATTAGAAAGTTACTCGGTTGAGAGATCGGCGAAATAGAGTAAAGCGAAAAGGCCTCCAAACAAAAATATACAAGGGTAGCCAGTTTTTAATACATTAAACGTGCAGTTCATCAATGGAAGAAATGGATTCTACAATGTTTTTTTATGAAACTAAAGCTCAAATTACGAAAACTAACCGTTTTATTTGCATCCGAATGTTTCTCAAATGCCTTTGTGTAGGATAAATAAAAAGCTATAAAACAAATGCTGAGCGGACCCCAAGTGATACCAAAAGCAATCAGACTATCAGTTCTTTTTGCTGCTTGCATTAACTCCATTTCTTTACTATTTGTAGCAACCAGAATTGTCATCGTGAAGTCAAGTTCAATGAAATTATGTACAGAGAAAATGCACTCAATAAAGCTCTTCGGCTCCTTTTATACTTATTAAATGATCATGAAAAGTCTTCTTTAGACCGCAATTATTTGTCAAACTATGGACATTCTTCTCTCTTTCACTGAACTTTTCTTCGATTATATCCTGTAATTTCGGGGCTCATGTCAAAAACAAAACGTGATTTTTGAAGGGATCTGGAAGAAAATGATGTGATGGAAGTTGATGTTTGAATGAGCTACAGTAGCCCTTTGATCTTTGATGCTTCAAGCTTGTTAAGTGCAACTCAATGACAAAAATTCCAAATAAAATATATTTATTTTCACATTTTCAAATCAATCAATAATCAAACTTCAATAGATTCCTTCTTTATCTCGCACGGTGTGACGACGTTTGGATCAGTTTTGATTTCAGCGATTTGAATTACGACTGGAACCAAGAAGATATCGATGGCACCGTACATGGTCTCTGGCTGAAAAAGTGTTTTCATTTAAAGTATTTTCGACTTTGGAAACGAACAATAATAGTATCGCTTCCAGCTACTCGAGCAACAACAGTCGTGACGAATAGAGTCTGGAATCATGTCTATTTTATTCCTTTCTCTATTCTGAAAAATTACAAGTTTGACAGCTCCAATCCATTTTGTGTGTTTTGCAATGATAATCTCAGAGTGAGTAGTTGTGACTTCTTGCTTCATCGAGAACTGGAAAGCCATTCCGATGTAAAGAAGAAGTTGTTGAGTGAAGTAAGAAATCTGAATCCTTCAAATTAATCTCACAGAATCCTCAGATTCAACTCTACCGAATAGTACAAAATGACAGTGTTGTACAATTCAGACTGTTCCAGACTGGAAGTTTTCAGACCGGAAGTTTTCGGACTGGAAGCGAGAATTACCAGCACCCATGCTATCAAGGAAAGATCCTTTATGATAACTATCAGATAGGATACTATCATGAGAACTTTCACATTTTTTCGGGATAAGGTACCGCGCAACTGTTCAGTTTGACGAGTGTTAATGAAGCGGTAGATCGAAAGAAAAGAAATCATCAATTGATAAGCTGCGGTGAACCAAACTAGGCCGAGTGCCATACCAACGAAGAAAGCAATGAGATATATCCCGATCCTAAAACAGAAGATTTTAAAGTATCGAAATGAAAGAAATAATTACTTAATTCCAATCTTGGAAAGGCTGAGCGAGAAAGAAGCCACTGCGAGAATGAGAAAGTTTAGATAGCCGATTTTCAAAATACGGAATGCACCATTAATCAATGGGGCAAATGAACTCTGGAATTCGTTCAGGAATGAAGATCAATCTAAAACCTACATACCGTTTGATGAGCATATGAATGTTTTTTGAATGCCTTGATGTAGAATGGATAGAGAATAAGAAAACCAATGAGCAATGGACCCCAAGTGATAGCATAGGCAATAAGGCTCTCAATCGCTAGAGCAACTGCCATAGCCGCTGCCATCAACTCTGTTTCAGTATAGTCAGTTATCTTCTGCCCCGCCATTCTGTTGATGGGAATGAGCAGAAGTAAAGCTCATAAGCTCCTTTTATATTCTTTTTAAATGATCAATAAACTTTTGTTTTAAACTGCAATTATTTCTCATACTAAACTCTTTTTCTCTTTTCTCAACTATTTTCTGAGTTGAAGCCTGTCATTTGAAAATTCCTAGACTAGAGAGTTAGAGACAAAGTTATGGTTGGGTTTAAAATATAAGTTGATCTTACGGAAAGTGGAAGCAAAATGACGCCGGGCGTCTTTGTACGCTTTTCAAAGATCAGATTTGTTTCAGCACGTGAAACCGTAAATGGAATCCTCAACCTTTTCATACTTTTTTGGGTTGCACTTCGATAGAATTATGTAGCTTTCGCTGGGTATAAATCTGCCACCAAAGATAAAATTTTGATCGAGGTGACAGACCGTGCAGCGGTAAAGTTCAGAATGATTTTGTTAAGTTTTTTGTATAAATCTGTAACACGTTTTGCTAAATTTAAACTTTACGCATTCTAATAGTTTTCTCATCCGCAATTTCATTTGGATTTGGATTTCATTTGGATCTTGGATTTGTTAGAGGAACAGTTATTTTTCTCAAGTCCACGGAAAGCGTTCTCCAAGGCTAATCTTATACAGAATTCGAGAAAATTCTCAGCTTTTCGATGTGTATGGATATTTGCAATTCCTGGTTTTTCAACTTGATATAGCAGTACAAAATAATTTTATTGCATTATAAAAATATGTCATATTCATTTTATGGTTTTCTTCCTCTTTTCCACACCACTAAATAATATTCGGATTTGCCTTGATTTCAGTGATTTCAATAACAACTGGTACCAAATAAATGTCAATGAAGAGGAAGATTGTGAGGGCCTGAATATTCAATGAAAGTTGAATTCAGAATAACTTCCAAACTTACAATTGGGGTTTGAAATCCAATGAAGAAACTAATCGCCAAGATGATGAGTTGAATCTGAAATACGTAATTTAATATGATCCTTCACTAGACAACATACCAGTTTGATAGAACCAATTGCTTTTATGTGAGTGGCAATGCTTTTTTCCGAAAAACTGGTGCATGGCTCCGGGTTTTTGCGTTCCAAAAACATTCCGACGTACAGAAGAGCTTGGTGGAATAAGTAAATAATCTGAAGTCAGAGTTTTCATCTTTGAGTTTGGTAATGAACAAATATACCAAATAATAACACGACAAAGTTTTCCAAAACTCATATCTTTTTGGATTTGCCAAGAAAACTATCAAAAATGCAACATCTCTAACCGCAAAAACAGCAAAAAGTGATATCATCAGCACAATAATTTTTTGTCTGGTTAAATTCCATCTTATATGGGAAGATGATCGATTGTTTAAGAATCTGTAAATTGAGATGATAGCTATAATCGATTGATACATTGCAGTGCAGTCATGTAGGCCAAGAGCCACAAAGCCACCCATTGTGAGCACATAAGAGCTGATACTGAAATTAAAACTTTGAAGAATCAACCTTAAAAATAGAACAAACCCAGAAGCTGCAGGAAACATATTGATAAGACCGGAGAGAAGATTTAGAACAACCATTAATGGGTAGCTGATACGAAGATTATCAAATGAACACTGGATTAAAGGGAAGAGTACTGGGTCCTAAAACATTTTCAGTTTTTGTTAATCTACAAGGTAAAATACCTCTTTATGAGCCATTTGATGTCTTCGGAATGCCTTTATATACCAATAGAGACAGCAGTAAAAGACCAGTCCTAAACATCCAGTAACGGTACAATAGGCAATATAGATTCCAATTAAAGTTTTGGAAGTATCTCTTTGCTCCATTATAGGAGGCTCTTCTGGAGTGAAAGATGGAAGCAAATGAGAGACGTTCATAGTTTTTTCGAACCTATAAAAGTAATATTATCGAAAAACTGTGAACTATCTGAACAAAAAAGCAAGTGCAAATAAATAGAAGAACAAATGCAAAAAAGAGATATTCGTTTCACACGAGATTAAGAATGAAACCTATATAGAACCCTAATCTGTTTACATGTAGTTCGGCTATGACAATGAACAACTTTTACACATCTTTTATAGTCTATCGGTCAAAAAAGGTTATCTCAAAACTTTAGACTTCGCCAGTAGAAATCTCGCGAATAAAAATCATAAAACTACGATTCTAAGCTTGTGACACAAACGCGCCAAGACCCAGTCTCCCTGACAACGCTTCAAAGATTAACGAACAAATTTTCCATAAACAAAAACAATTTTTTTTCCATTATATACGAGAGAGCAGTGGGCGGCACATGGATTAGTTTTGAATACAGAGGTTTCTATAACGACAGGAACCAACAAGAGATATTCCTTTAGCTAACTTTGGTAATTACTTTCAGAAAATTGGTAGGTAAATCACCGTGAGCCCTCTAAAGCCGGCATCGCTTTTCGGGTTTTTGTCCAGAAACATGCTTGGAATCTATATTCAGAATGGTCTTTTCTTTATTCTGGGGACAGTTCTCAATTTTCAAAACAATAGTATGAAGGTTTTTTTTCACAATTTAACTTTATTGACTCATTTCAAACAATCATTCAATCAATCAAATTTTAAGTGGCTCTTTCTTGATTTCACAAGGCTGAACGACATTTGGAGTAGCTCTGATCTCTGCGATTTCAATCATCAATGGCACCAGGAACAGATCAGAGAGGTTGAAAATGGTTCCTACCTAAAAAATATTAAGATGAAAGACCTATATAAAAGTGTTGAAATAAATAACTTACCACCATGGTTTGGATGCCGGTGATAAAGCTGATGGCGGTCAGGATGAAAAGAATCTGAGAAAAATTATTTTCGGGATAAATTTATTTTGAAAAATTACTAGTTTGGTAAATCCAATCGATTTGGTTTGAATGGAGATCATGTTTTCCGAATGGCTAGTGGCTGGTTGAGAGCTCATTGCAAATTGAAGTGTCATTCCGACGAAGAGAAGGCTTTGATGTGTGATGTACATCAACTGAAATAGTAAAGTCAAATTATAAGAATCCATTCAACAACCTACAAAGTAATAATTGATGAGTGCGCCGATCATTACAAAGTTCCCTTTCATTGCATACACAAATACAAAACCGGCCAATCCAAGATCTCTCACGATCACAAGGCAGAAGACTAACACCATAAGTACGATGATTTGTCTTCTGGTCCATGGATTACGGAATTCAACTGGCTGACGGTTGTTAATGAAGCGATGGATTGATAGAATGGAGATGGCCAATTGATACATGGCAGTGTACCAATTGATAGCAAGAGCCAGGATGGAAGTCATATTGGTTAAGAAAGCGCCGATTCTGAGATAAAGTTAATGTTGGGATATAGTTTGAAATGGTAGCTTACAATAATGTTCCAGGAAAAAAGCTGAACAATATAGCAGCAATGAGAAAGATGACAAGCAGTGGATAGTTGGTTTTGAGAGTACGGAAACTGTGGGTCATTAGCGGAAGAAGAGGGCTCTGGAATAAATTACGATTGGTGAAGTTTACGGATCACTTAAGGTAGGCTTTTTATACAGAAATGGAAAAATAAACTAAACTCACCGATCCATGAGCCGACAAATTCCTCTTGAACGCACTGATATACGATGGAAGACAACAGTAAAAGCAAATGCCCAATGGAACCAAAGCAACACCGTAGGCCACCATGGTTTTTCCACCGAACAGTTCTGCCATTATTTCTAGCTCTTCTCTCGATGCTCCTTGCCGAGCAAAAATGATCGGAGGACTTTCGGTGGTCGTAACCATCCGCTTCGACATTTCGAAGCTTGGCTCTCGATCCAAAATTAAAGTGAGAAATCGCTTTTGGAGCAAGCTTTTATACTCTGTTAGCTGATCACCAAACTTCTTGACGAACTACACTCTTTTCTTTTTTCTCTAAGCCTCTTTTCGAAACAAAAATGCACCTGAAATCCAGTGTGTATTGAGCGGAAAAGTGAATTCAAGAGGAAAACTGAAAATAAGATGTGATGTTTTAAAATCTCTGTGTGCGGAAGTAATTTGAAAATAGAAATTTGCCGAAAATGTATGCTGCCGTTTCTCAGGATATGAGGTGTCAGGAGATATAAATAAAATCAAATGAGCAGTAAATTGATATAGGAAAACTATGAAAATTGAAACTGTCTCCATCAAGAATCTGATATAACTTGAACCAAACTCCATGAAAATCTGATCGACACGTTTCCCATGATTCATCGATTCAAACTCTTTCTGAATTATCAGATTCCCTTTGTTTTATAATACATAATTTTTACGACCCCTGAACACTAAAACTCTCTATTCTCTGGCGTCTCATCTTCTGACTTCTCGGACTTACCGAATTATTCACAACACCCGATTCAATTCCAAATATAGTTTTCTGACTTTTGATTGTTTTCTACATGCGTCAATGAGCAACCCCAAGAGAGCTTGTGTGCGTCAATCAGATACATAAGTTGACAATGGGTTTCCATAGAAACTTGGATACATTCTGAGCGCTGAAAAAGAAATAAGCTTGTTTGACTTTCGAATGTTAATCTACATAGAAAAGGGGTTTCAGCTGCTCAGAAAAAGTCACTCTAAATGTCATGTTAATTGAATTTTGAGGACTTTGAGAGCAGTTTGTCAAGGGTGAAACACAACTTTTGAGCAGAATAAACACTTTATTCAACTGACTGAGAAAAGCAAGGTTTTTACAAAGAAATTTCCCCACGTAGCACAGTAACTGAGGGACCGCTCAAAATCACTCTGTCGTCTTGAATTCGAATTCGGAACTGGGCTCCACGCCCTGGGAAAGCCTGAACAAACAAGATAAAACATCTGAGACTGGCTTTTCGACTTTACCTGAAATCCATACAACTCTGACTTTCCCGTCACTTTAGCCCAATAAGGGGCGATTGAGCATTGAGCCGATCCAGTTGCAGGATCCTCATTAACACCATCCCAAGGCCCAAAGTAACGGCATGCGTAGTCATAAGGCTCATTAGAATCATCAACAAAACCCTGAGCTAATGGATTAGATGGACTAAGAGAAATGGAAAGTCCTCTCATAAAACTGCCATCATGAAGTTCCAAAGCTCGAGTGTAATTCATAGTAAATGCTTCAAATTCAGTTTTCGTAAGATCTGGATTGATAATGACAATGGCGCCTCCATATATTGGAGCATAGACGATGGACTCGATAAAAATCTAAAAAAAAATTTTTTAGTATTTGTGAAACTATGGAAGTTACTTACTTTGTTAGGGATCACGCAATGAATAACATCCAAAATGGCCGGTGGTCCTTGGATCTGAAAATTTCCATATTTTCTGCTTGAATACTATAAAAACTCACTTCATCAAAATGGTTATTTGGTGAATTGAGCACATCGTCAAACTTGAGAAATTGCAATTCATATGCCGGAAAATTCATTTCCACATTTCCTTTTCCAACTTTCTTTACAGTTGAAATTCCAGACTTTCTTGTCTCAAATTGAATTTCTTGATTAACATTTCCAATTTCATTGAACAATACATGAGCGGTTGCCAGAGTTGCATGTCCACAGAGAGGCACTTCGTTTTTCGGTGTGAACCAGCGGAGAGCAAATTTGGAGCAATTTTTGAAATCGGTGGATTGATCAAGCGGGACAGGAAAAGCAGTTTCAGACAAATTAAACTCAGATGCTATTTTTTGACATTCCCCATCTTCAAGGGCCTGAAAACATAATGACTGGTAGATGTCAAAAAGTTATAGATTACCTGGGGTATCAAGCAAACTGCCGCTGCATTTCCTGCAAATCGTTTACTGGTAAAGGCGTCCACAATATAGGAAGGGTAGGTTTTGGTCATTCTATTCCGAGTCGAGGTGAAGTTTTCTTGACCGTCGAACAAATGGAATGAAAACGATGACAAAAATATATTGACCTGGCTGTTATCAATTCTGCTCTTATCATTCAATGCAGATTATTATCAGTGACCAAAGAGCACTTTTAATTGTAATTTCATTATTCCGACAGTCGAGAATATTGTCATCATTACTTGTTGAAACAGCAAAAACTGATGCAGTCTAGTAATTGAAAGTATTTTTTTGGTCTTTTGCACATCGACATACCTGTCAGTATTTAGTATGATGGTTGAAATCTCCACTAATCTCTTCACATGTAAGGTCAAATACTCGGTATCCTACCATCGACATGTATTTTTATTCGAGAAAAATGTTGAATCAACTCCACCGTTTCATTTTATTCCAAACTTTTATTTCCGTTGTTTTGTGTGCTCCTTCAAGTTTCAAAACAAATGAACCCTTTGATAATGAACTAGATGTCTCTTGTCTAGAACAGTTCTACGATGCTGTCTACAAAGGAGATTATAATTGCACATCGAACTTTGACTTCCTTTCGGTATGCATTTTTTTTAGTATTCCGTATTAAATTTAAAGTTTAGGATGACCAAGAAATCCATCAACAAGCTTTTACTTCTGGAAAGTCTTGCTTTTTAGAAGTGATCCAGGGAGAATGCTCAAAAGCACAGTCTACATATTTCTCCCAGAATTCTGATGAAATAGTGAAAATTCTCACTGAAAAACCTGCAGATGAAACATCATGCGGTGATTTGTTTTATGTTTACAACGGATTGAAGTGCTCTCCATTATTGAAATCTTTCTCTTATAAAGCTATGACAATGGCTATGGCTCCGCCCAAAAAAGTTAATGACACCAACATCGTGGGCTTGATCGATTTGTGTGATCAAATTCAGGTTTGTTGAAAATTCGAAACAGAAAAACGAAGAAATGCTCTGCTTTTTGTTGGTATCTGATTCCCAGTAAAACTTTTTTTTCAGGACTGTATGAAACCGGTCTGTTATTATCCGGAAATGACTAAAGTGGGCATCGAAAAAAGTTGCGAAATCTTCCGCATGACAAACTCTGAATTCGGAATCTGTATGACAAATCTTCAAAAACACCTACCAAAATCATCCAAATACCCGTGTCTGGAAGGTCAAGATTTCAATTCTAAAGATTTAAAGGTAGGAGCTGAAATGCTGACGACGAAGAAGGAATGCACTAAAGAGATTATGGTGGATTCATGCGGAGAAGGCGTCTTGGAAGATTTTGACAAAAACGCGGAGATTTCTCTGAAAGCATTGGAAATGGCTCAACAAGTGCTGGGAGCGATGATGGGCGGACTTTGATGAATAAATGCTTTATTTCGTGAATTCGAATGTTCATTGCTAACAGTTAATTTGAATAAAGACTATGACAAATTAGAAGCATGAACTTGCCTGCTTGCTTATAAATCTAAATACACCTGCATTACCCCAAGGCAAATTTAGTTCAAAATTCAGATCATGATCTCCTTTCTTCAGTCAAAGAAACATAAAGAAATCTCTATGCGTCTTTCGACATTGCACACCAGAGTTGTCCGGAATTCCGGATTTCGGATTCTGTATTCCGAATTCCGTATTCCGGGTTTTTTTCCATTCCGAATTCCATATTCCGAAAAATGGGATTTTATTCCGGAATCCGTATTCCGTATTCCGGGAAAAAAGAGTTTATTCCGAATTCCGGATTCCGTAGTTTCAAAGGCCATTTCGTATTCCGGATTCCGAAATCCGGAATTGAAAACACCCTTCCGTACAACTCTCTGCTGCACACACTCTCTTTTGGTTAATCACTTTTCGATCGCCCAAAAGACTAATGCAACCGTCATTACTCATAACTGTTTATTCCAATCTGACCTATAGTCTTCAGTTTTCCCTTTTTTTCTCACATCACAGCCTAGACTCAATCCGACCCGACGTGTATATACTCGGTTGCAGCCCGCTTCTTTTGGTCGGAAGTTGAGGGTTTCACAACTTTTGGTCGTGTTTTTGGCAGATTCTGGCAGGAAGTTAGGAGGCGTCAGCTTTTGGTCAGATGCTAGGCAGCTTTTGGTCGGAAGTGACAAAGAGGCTACGTTTGGGTTGCACTTGTAGGAAGTTGGTCGGGCTTTGATCGGACCTTTGTCACCTTTTGGTCGGAAGTTAGTGCGCGTAAACCCAAGATGAACACAGAGTCAGAATCTGGTCAGAAGTTGGTCGGATTCTGAACACAAGTTAGAAGCGGCGCGTGTCGCGCAAAGCGGTTGTTTTTCGAAATTGTTTCTTTTAATTTTCAATGGCAGTTTTTGCTTTTACCTCTTATGTTACTTTTCTAGGTGATTCTTTGTTTTCTATTTTTTTATGAACATCTTTTCAGAACCAATATTAAGGAAGCTTCGAAGATTCAACAAAACTGAAGGAAAATATGCATTTTAGGAGAACTTCTATCAAGTATAGAGATTGTGGAGAGGAGAAGTCAATCATGACCAAAAAGGTATTTTTCATAATTTTCAAGGGTAACATCACAAAAAACTTATTTTTAGCGAAAAATTATTCATCTTCGCCGCCTCAACAATTTTAACGCAAAGGAATTCCAAAAGGTATGTAAACTGGAAACCAAAATATATCTTAAAAAAACATTTCAGATGGGATAATTTCTTTATCAAAAGCTCTGAGTCCTCAACGTGCAAATGTTGTGTTAAAATGGAGGTTCGATGTTCACCGAAGCCAGCGACAACGTCAATGTTAAATAACCAAAACTCATGCCATTTTTGTATTTTGTTGTTTTCAGTTTTTTTTCACTGTAAACTTTTCTTTTTCTTAAATAAACTAATGATAAACTCTATTTCATCGATTTCATCGATTAATTAAAAAAAAAACAAAAAAGGGAAAGGGAGGCGCCAGGTTCCAGACTCCTCGAGGTCGGAAGTTGGTCGGACCTTAGTCGGGTCTTGGTCAACTTCTAAATCCTTCCTAACCTCCATCCGACCAAGCGCCGACCAAAAGTTGTCCAAAGTCCGACCAAAAGGAGCGGGCGACAACCGAGTATGTACGTACGTACATAAATTTAATATATATAATCTCCATTTTTCACTATTTGACCATTCATTTCACACTATGTTCATCTTTTTCCAAACTTTTCTTTTAGCCCTTTTTATTGTTTATTCTGCCTATTCTGCTCCAACGAATTCTTCAATTACAACAAGTACAACATGCATTACGAATCCACAAAAAGCTTTGGAATGCTCTTCTTTGATGCAAGATTGGGCAAATAAAACAGTGGCTTTGGCTGAAGTTAAGACTGAAATTGATGATCCCAGAATTTTGGCTTTGATCGATCAGTGTGAAGATATGAAGGTAAAAGCTTTATGGAAACCGAAATGTAGTAATTGGATGTTTACAGTCCTGTCTGAAAGAATCTTGCATGTACTTTGGAAAAACCAAAGATGATATCGCAACGGCTTGTGATGGACTTGCGTTGAAAAACACAGAGTTTATGCATTGCATGATGAAAATTGGAGAAGTCAAACCGACTAAATCTCAGTTTGTTTGCTTGGAAGACAGAGAAAATACTGGAGACGAATATGGAGATGTTATGTTCACAACAAAGAAACAGTGTACAAAAGGTATCATGGCTCATATCTGCGGAGATAAAGCAGTGGAAAACTTTGGGAAAAATTGTGAGACTATGCAAAAGCTGACAGCTATGGCAACAAGTGCAATTATGGCTGGAAAGAAATGATCTAATTCTTCATTTTACACTTTTTTTTCAGTGGTACAAATAAAAATTGTTTTTGAACTGCAACCGTCATTACTCATCGATATATATTTCCATCTAACCTATAGTCTTCAAATCTCTATTTCGTTTTATATGCCCGCCTAGACTCAATTCGAACCGACGCGAATACATGTACGTATATAAATGTCATAAGTAATCTCCAATTTTCAATCTCTGACCATTCATTCTAAACTATGTTCAACTTGTTTCGATCCATTCTCCTAACCACTTTCTTGGTTGATTTTACCTTTTCTGCTCCTACAAACTCTTCTTCAACTTCGATTGCGACATCATGTGTCACCAATCCCCAAAAACTAATGGAATGCTCTACGCTGGGCTAATAAGACTGTGGCTGTGGCTGAAGTACAGATGAAAATTAATGATTCAAGACTATTAGATTTGATTGATATGTGCGATGAAATGAAGGTGAGTTTTCAACCAACAAAAATTTCATAATGTGATTATTTCAGAAGTGTATGAAAGAAACTTGTATGTACTCCTTTGGAAAAGCAAAGGATGATATCACATTGGCATGTGATGGACTTGCATTGAAAAACACGGAATTCATGCAATGTCTAACAAAAGTTGGAGAAGTAAAACCGAATAAATTTCAATTTATTTGCTTAGAAGACAGAGAAAATACTGGAGAGGAATATGGAGATGTTATGTTCACTACAAAGAGGGAATGTACCAAAGGTATCATGGCACATATCTGTGGTGATAAGGCAGTGGAAAACTTTGGGAAAAATTGTGAGACTATGCAAAAATTGGCAGCTCTGGCAAAAAGTTCAATGATGGCTGGAGAGGAATGATTTCAATTTCGATTTATGAATGTATTTGTGTTCCTAAGGTGCAAATAAACATTATATTCTTGAGTATAGTTTTCTGAAGACCGAAATTTCACATTCAAAGGTCGTTTCGGTTTTTTCAGTCTCCAAATACTAATTTTCTCATCTCTGACTCATTTTAAAGGGTATAAATGATTGTGGTGAAGGACTAGAGAAGGCTGGAGAGACAGCTTTTGTGACCAAGAGACGCAAAGAATACCTAATCATAATCAACATTTCAATTAACAGTATTAAGTTGAAGGCAATATTCTTGTCAGATTCACATAATTATACATCTCTGGAAAGCAAAAATTGGTAAATTTTCGCCAGGCATTCCAAAACAAAAAACTCTCCGTCAGACTTTTTTGCAAATGCGAACACCATTATGAATTCAAGAAATGAATCTTTCTCATTTCACTTCTCTCAAATCGGTCCGTTGAAAACTCACGCTTTTTCGTACTACACCTAGACAAACTGTCATAATCCCACAAAGGCTATCGGAGTCTATCGTTACTTTTTTCACATTTTTTTCATTCAGGTTAACCGGCGCAACTATTCAATTGTGAACTGAATATGTCGCACAGATTTCTAAATCATACTATATTTCTACTCTACATTTCCTACGCTTACTCTTTTCCACAAAACACAGATGAATTAGACTCTTCATGCTCAAGTATTACCGATAAAATTGAATTGGCAAAGTGTACTCCATTGCTTGTTGAGTTTTCTCAGAAGACTAACAATATAGGTTTGGTAGAGATGGAAGTGAACGATACGAAAATTTTGGGAATGATCAAGATGTGCCATAAGATTCAGGTAAAAGGAAGGAATAAGATTAATCGAATCGATCATTTTCAGTTATGTATTGAGCCAATTGCATGTGTTCCGGAGAACACGAAAGAGTTGTTGGATGTTGCATGTGTAGGACTCAACCTCAAAAACACAGAATTTGGAAAATGTGGAAATCATTTGGCATTAAACCAACCGGACTCATCAAAATATCCATGTATGGAGGGACTAGCTTACACGGATCCAAAGTTTTCACTATTGGCGGCGACAACGAAGCAAGATTGCTTAAAAGAGATAATGAAAGATGGATGTGGAGAGAAGGCGGTGGCAGATTTTGATAAGAATTTAGCGTTGACAATTGAATCATTGAAAAGAACTGCAGCTGCAATCTCTGTTCAGACCAATATTCCTTCTAATAATACAAATATTAATTGAATCGATCATAAATTAATATATTTTTGAGTTTTGAGTTTTTCCGCATTGATGTTCTTACTGATCTCTGAATTTATTAAAGTGTAATAAGTAGTTTGAACCTGTGCTCTATTGCATGGTATCGGATAATCTCCATTGAAATTTGATCAGTCATTGAACGATGGTTCTCTGTTAGTTTTCCATTGCCAAACTTCGGTTCAAAATGACGCACAACTACGCAATTTCGGTTCTTCTCCTTTATTTTTCTTCTTTGTTTTGTTCTAGTGCACATGAGATCGATTCATTTCTCACTTTCGAGTGCGCAAACGAAACGGAGACAACAAAGGCGGAAGTATGTATCTTAATGCTCGTAGGATTCTCTGAATTCAAAAACGCTCTTACTTTAAAAGAGCACGAAATTAACGACACAGACGTCTTATACCTTATCAAGCTATGTCATAGAATTCAGGTGATAAAGAACGTTTATTCTAAATAAGTACACTCCATTTTCAGTTGTGCATTGAACCAACATGTTTTCCAGAAAGCTACAAAGAACATATGGATATTACATGTATTTTGCTCACAATGAAAAACACAGAATTTGGGAAATGTGGAAGTCATCTAAAGTTAAATCCACCGAAATCATCAAATTATACTTGTTTGGATGGTCTCAATTATTTCGATGCAGAATACATTGAAGAGGCATTCACTACTAAAAAAGAGTGTACTAGGCAAATAATGAGAGATTCTTGTGGAGAGAAAGCAATGACTGACTTCGATAAGAATATGGCGATGGCAGTTGAATTGAAACTAAGATCTGAAGTTATCGATCGAGATATGGATGCAGTTAATAACGTCACGTTGTATTCCTGATAAATGTTTTTTTTTCTTGTATCAAATTAAAAAAAATAATCTGGGCACGGTAAAACAGAGAAATTTGTCAATCTTTGAAAATACTGAAAGCTAGTTTCTTGGATATAAGATTTTTTAGTCTATCGCCGGCAGACAAGTGTGTCCGTCAGTCATAATCTCTTTTGAATCACATGGGTCGACTGAATTCAATTTTACATTCAACTTTTTTACAATACATTTTTATTCAAAACTAGACATGTCGCTGCGATTTCTGCCAGTCTTTATACTTCTTTTTCATATCTTCGCCACTAATTCAGCTCCACAAGACACTCTTGGATCATTATTAGATTCATTCGATTGTCCAAACGTTGCCGATAAAATTGAAGCTGCTAAATGTGTTCCATTGTGGACAGAGTTCATGCAGAAATCTGTCACTTTAAATGCTACCGACTTGAAAGTGAATGATACGAATGTGCTTAAGTTGATCAAGACTTGTCATAAGCTTCAGGTGATATTAAAAATGTTCGAGTATTTTGTAAGTTTTAATCACAGATATGCGTAGAAACAACATGCGTTTCGGAGAATATCAAAAACATGATGGATATTGGATGCATAACTTTTGAAGTGGGAAACACAGCATATTCAAAATGTACATCAATTCTTGAGACGAACAAACCGGATACATCCAACTACACTTGTATGGATGGACTCACTCTAAATGATTCAAAATATGAGGAAGTGGCGTTGACTACAAAAAAAGAATGCACTAAAACGATAATGAAAGATTATTGTGGAGAACAATATGTGACAAATTTCGATAATGATGTGGCACTTCAATTGAAACTTGTCGAGAGAACCAAATCATCACTTATACAATTTCTCATGCCTTTGATGAACCAGACTGAGACATAGTTTTGTAAAATAAAGTTTTATTTTCGGTTTAAAACAATCGATTACCGAACCATCTGAATTTAACTAAAATGAGATTTGCATTGGGATTAGTGCTTCAGCTCTTGCCAAAACTCGCCATTTTTCAATGATCGGAAGTTTTGTACTTCTTGAGTTTCATTTAGTAAGACATATGTAGCCTATAAAAAGTTAGATGAAAAGTGTGTCCATTTGTCATAATCTCTATTGAATCACGGGTTGTCTATCTTTATCCACTCAACTCTTTTTCTCTGCCTAATATTATACATTTTCAATCAAAACTGAACATGTTGCTGAGACTTTTGTCAGTTTCTATATTACTTTTTTACATCTTCTTCACTCAATCAGCTTCTCTGAACGCTGTTGGATCCTTATTGGATTCAATCGATTGTCCGAATGTCGCCGATAAAGTTGAAGCTGCAAAATGTGTTCCGTTGTGGACGGAATTCTTACAAAAATCGATCCGTTTGAACCAAACTAATTTGAAAGTGAATGATACGAACGTGCTCAACTTGATCAAAGTTTGCCATAAAGTTCAGGTAATACAAAAAAATCTTTAATTCCCAAAAAACTTTTGTTTTCAGCTATGTATAGAACCAACGTGCGCTTCGGAGACCAGCAAAAATATTATGGATATTGCTTGCATATCTTTTGAAATTAAAAACACAGGATATTCAAAATGTGAATCAATTCTCAAGACGAATAAACCAGATACATCAAACTACACCTGCATGGATGGACTCACTTTTGGAAGTAAAGAATATAACAAAATAGCCTTAACCACGAATAAGGAATGCACTAAAACGATAATGAAAGACTTCTGCGGAGAAGAATATGTGACAAACTTCGATAATGATTTGGCGCTTAAGAACAAGTTTCTCAATAGAACTGCCTCATCACTCATTCAATTTATCACACCATTGTTGAACAAAACTCACACATAGTTTTGTGGAATAAACTTTTATATTCGCTTTGTTTTGGAAGTTCATAATCAATTTTATAGATCAAAAACAAACTGAAGATCACATGAAAACGGCTAGTCGTAGGATTATCGTTATATTTCCTGCCGAAAATTCTCATTTTTTAATAACCATGTTCAACATTTGGAAGTTTGGTATTTTATTGATTTTCATTCCCCTTTCAATATGTTTTGATTTCCCGGCTTGCTCGACTGTTCAAATTTATCAATTTGTCAAAAAATGTAGTCCTTTGGAAGAGGAATTGACCAACTTGAGAAACAATTCGAATATTAAACCACCATCAACGGAAGTTCAGAACAATATGACAGATTTATGTGGAAAAGTTTCAGTGAGTAACCCTTCTGGAAATCATGCTTTAGGCCTAGGATCTTCAGAATTGCTACGGATCAATTCAGTGTCAAGAATCAATCGACAAAATGAATAAGAACAATTTGCAATGCGAGGAAGACGTCTTCTTGTTTGGAGACGTTCCAGAGTGTGTGAAGTGGTTTTACAAAGATATTTATACGATTAATTATTTTGATTGCTTGACGGAGTATAACTTTTCATCGGTGAGTTTATATACACCTGTAATAAAAGGGCACTGTTTTAATTTCAGTACAATCTTACAACCAAGCGAGACGCCTTCATTTCTGGAGAAGTTTGTGTTAAGGAAGTTTTCAATGCGAGTATGTTTTTCGATTGTGAGCGAGAGTCTGTGGAATTTATCATCTCAAATTACAAAAAATTTGTTGATTATATCACAATTAATTCCGGATCAAAATCATGTCAAGGAGTTCATCCGTTGTATCAAAAAATGCAATGTGAGGTTATAAAAGATGTCTGGGATGAGAAATATCACGAGTTGATGGATAACGAAAAGAATAACAAAACGGAAATAGAGCATTTCATAGAGCTCGGCAAGAATCTAACGGTAATTTTGTTTATAGAAAGAGGAAGAGTGTGTTTCAGCGAGAAAAGTAGAAATAAATTTTTGTCTGCGTCTCCTAGTCGCTCACACTTCCTCACAACAAAATCATAAACCTAATAAACTAAAACTTTATATCAGGAATGCATGTCCCAATGCTGTTTGTACAACTCCACCGACCTCCGGCAAATTGAATACCGAAGCAAAGTGATCAAATTCCGAAGCAGTCCAATTTTAGATTGCTTCAAAAAACTTCAGAAGGAACAAGATGAGCAAGATTTGTTCAGAAGTCACAATTGTACCCAAGAAGGTAACCGCTCGAAAACGAGGAACACAGACGATTATCGGTCCTGTGAACTGCAAATTATAAAGGATGTTTGTGGAGAAGAAAGTGTGAAAAGTTTTGAGGAAACCGGTGAATTCTTCAATTTTATAACTGGAAATAAAACTGTTGTTAATTGAATAAAAAATGAACTAGACTATAACTGATCGAACTTCTTTTTTAATCTGGTATTTGGATTATTCTCACACAATGAAAAATTGATACACATTTTTCTTGCATGCACTTTTTGAAAATGTCACTGGCAACGTTTATAATTGCCTCTTTATTCATTGTTTCTGCCTTTGCTTTGTTTATTCAAGAATCGAGTAACACTACTTTAAAAGCCTGCTCAACAGATGATTTACTGAAAATTCAGCATAAATGTGAGCCCTTCCAAGAGCAGGTGAATGCTTTAATGGAAGATAAAAATGGAGAAATTTCTACAGAAGTTGAGATGAAAAATATGACAGAACTATTCGAAAAAGTATCGGTAAGCTCTGGTGGTAAAAGACGAAAACGCGCTCCATGGATGAATTTACAGGATTGCTACAGTAACTTCCATTGCAAAGAAGCCGTGGAACACAAGAAGAAAATTGACAGGGAGTTTTTGGAAACTAAACTTGCCGATGCCGGAATTAACCATTGTATGTTAGAGGTTTATGGGGCAATTTATGAGGAGAATTATAATTGTACGAATGACTACGAATGGTTTTCGGTGAGCTGAAAAACGGAAAACTGAGAACTGAAGTTATTTTTTTTTATTTTTCAGAAAGATCCTACTTCAAAACGCCACGCCTACAATTCTGGAAAGTCATGCTTTTCGGAAATTTATCACAACGAATGTGCAAATGAAACAATTAATTTTCTGGATTCCAATTATGAGCACTTTGTTGACGTCATCACAGATAATTCTGATTTACCGAAATGCAAAGGACTTTACTATGAACTGAATGATTTGAAATGCAATCAACCGTTTGAGGCGACAATGTTGCAGTATGTGAAGCTTATGAGCAAAATGATGCCAATGGAAGAATATGATAAAGATATTAAAAATAATTACAAGGAAATTTATGACTTCTTTGAGCAGGATAAAACAAATATGACCTTAATTTGCATGGTTTTGAAAGTAAAGAAACTGTGGTGTTGGTTTTTAATTAGTTGAGATTTCAGGATTGTCTAAAAGATTCATGCACTTTCAAAAAAGGTAGTGAGGACATATTTGGGCCAGTTTGCGATCAAGTGGCCAAAGCAAATAATATTAATGGAGAGTTTATAAAATGTATCTACAAATTGGATTCTTACAACAGAACTCAACATTCTTGTATTCCTGATTATGCAAAATACAGATTTTCTGATGAATCTTGGTTATTGGGAGTTGGAAAAGAATGTGCGAAAAGTGTTATGCAAGAGGAGTGCCCGAAAGCTGCGATGATGCAGTTTGATCAGCATTGGGATTACATGTTGGATATTGAGAAGCAGTCACGGGAATCTAAAAAGGAAAACTATGGAGCTTCAATGATTTTGGATAAGGTCGAGTGATAATAATGAAATCTTGAATAATTGTGATTTGGTTTGAATTTGAAAATGAGAATGAATCATCTTTAGTTGCATTCCACATTGAAAAGCATATTTTGCGTTAAAAAACAATCGTTCCACAGTTCAAAAACTCTCTATTATAACGACTAAACTTTTATTTTGATTCTGCACTTTTTAAACAGGGATTAAACCCGACGCAGTTTTCCAATCTATTTCACCCGCAGACCATTGTTTTGTTTCTCAATCAACTATGGTTTTCCATCAATTCTACTCTTTTTGTATTTTTCTTTATTTAATATTTATTTCTTATTCTGCACCAACTTTCCAAAGTTGCTCAACAGAAGAATCGGCTGTTGTCCAAGGAAAATGTTCCCGATACGTCAATGATTTCATTTCTGCCACAAATAAACTCAATTTGGGAATAGAATACAATAAAAATGTGTCAAGTGCATGTGAAAAGATTACGGTAGGTCTGAGGCTTCATCAATAAACAAGTTCTCGTATTCAGAATTGTTACGGACAAAGTGAATGTCCTGAAGCTCGCAAAAATTATAAGCTGTATCAATTGAAATGCGAGAAAACTGATTTCGATAACTATGACATGGACAATTGTTTGCAAAATATCTTCTTTGAAATTTATGAAGGAAATTTTGAATGCACAAAAGATTTCAATTATTTTTCGGTGAGCTTTTATCCCTTCAATTAATCTGCAAAATTCAATTATATAAATTCAGTTCGACATGCGAATCAAACGTCAAGCCTACACCTCTGGAAAATCTTGTTTGCTTCGAATTGCCAACAAGAAATGTTCTGCGAAAGCCAATACTTATATGAATACAAAGTATTCAACATTGTTGGATATTCTCACTGTCCCTTCCGATGATGGAACATGTACTTCCATTCGGGATTACGTGATTTCTCAACAATGTGTGCCCCAACAGACTATCATAGGCAGAAAGTTGGGCGGAAACTACACAGAGCTTTGTGATAGTTTGAAGGTATAAGTAGATCTTTTTTTAATCTTTGGTTAAAGTGCTTTTTGAGAAATTTTTCTTTTAGGAATGTATGAACTCTTTCTGTTTCTTCGATCCAAAAGATTATGAATATGCAAAAATGGTTTGTCAAAGAGCCATAAACTCCACTAACGAAAACGAAAAAAGTGGATCCATCGAATTTGCGTTTTGCTACGCAAAAGTTGCACTTAAAAGTGATTCTCAACAAAATCTTGAGTGTATTCGAAAGGCTTCCTCAAACGAAACGAGTTCTAGCCACATGTCTCCCAAGACAGTTGAATCATCAAATTCAACAGTATCAGCTAACAAGATGTCTGATGAAGAGGTTGAGAAGTTTTTGAAAAACAAGGATTGTATGAAGAAAGCTATGGGGAGGGAGTGTGACGAGACTATTTTGAAGATGTTTGATGCAGAATGGGAACAGCTACAAAAGGACGAACAAAGATGGAAATGACAATGGATTGGTTTAATTGATTTGTTTTAAGGAAAGAAAACCAATGATAAATACTTTGTATCTATTAGTAAAGTTTGAACGCACTAAAAATAAAGTATCCAAGAAGGCTGCATTGATGTTTTTAGTTCACTTTGTGAAGTTATCTATGTACTTTGGTAGAATACGTGTGAACAGCAATTTTTTTGAAAGTTCAAAAACTCATATACCCAATTAAAGGGGAATTCACACAGATCAATGGCCTACCAGTGAAAATTCTGCAGCATTTTTTTTCAAACGGATCAACTGAAAGTATACGGAAAAGATAAAAAATTTTCACACCTCGAAAATTTTGTTTAGAGGATTATCCAAAAACACAAAGATCAATCAAATGACCTCCTCTATTTCTATTGCACCATTTCATTTCACAACCAATATGTTTGATCATTTCTATTCGCTCTGTTTATTTTTTTATTCAGTTCATTTTGTAACTTCTGCACCCACTGTCCACGTGGAAGTATTTCTGAAAAACTGCTCGACGAATGAGCTGGCTATAGTCCAAGGGAAATGTTTCCAGTATGTGAATGACTTTATGTTTTTGCTTGATCGACGTAATCTTGACGGAGATCTGAACAAAAATATGACGGATGCGTGTGAGAAAATTGTGGTATTGAAAAAATAGAAGGAGCCTGTAATAAGCGAAATAATCCCAGAGTTGCTATGGAGGAATTCAGTGTGCTGAAGCTCAAAAGAACAAAGAACTGTATCAGAAGAAATGCGAAAAAGTTGACTTCAAGAATTATGAAATGGATTCCTGCATATGGAGTTTTTATCATTATGTTCATGAATCGAATTACAATTGTACAACTGAGTTCGACTTTTTTTCGGTGAGGACTTTATTTTTGGCAAAAAGCTCACTGTTTTTTTTTTGTTTTCAGACTGATATGCAAATCAAACGTGAGGCATATACATCTGGAAAATCGTGTTTATTGAGTATAGCCAATAAGAGCTGCACGGAATTAGCAAACACCTATCTCAATACGAAATATTCAACTTTATTGGACATTCTTACATCTGAGCATACTTCTGATAATGAAACATGTGATTCACTTCATGATACTCTTATGGCTAAACAATGTGAACCTCTGATGAATAAGCTTCAAATTGAAATAATGTCCGTGACTATGTCAATTGAATTAGGTCTACCAATTGAGAAGAATATGACAGGGATATGTGGGAGCGCGATGGTACGTTGATTATCATTCCGTCGCTGAAATCCTCCGCTTTTTTGTAGGAATGCATCAAAGACTACCCATGTTTCTACTCTCAAGGAAACTTTAGCAGCAGTGTACCCGAAGTTTGTGAGATAATGGGCGGTTTACCGGGTCGGCCAAAAACTTTCCGTTCGTGTGGAGGTAAAATTGCACTAAGCAATGTTTACAAGAAGTACGATTGCTATCAAGACATTAAAAAGATGGCATTAGTAAAAGATGAAACTGAAGAAGATATTTTAACACAAAGAGAGTGCATGAAGACTACGTTTAAAGGAGAATGTGAAGAGTCCGCATTGGAAGGATTTGATGTTGAAATGGACAAGATGGAAAGTGATTATAGAAAGAAAAAAGATGATGAAAAGAATAAATCTCATAAGCCGAGCTTGATCGGTTTTGACTGAAGAATGTTTTATCTAATGTTTTGATTCAATAAAACTTTGAATTTTTCCAAGAATCTTTTTATCACTAGATCAAAACTTTTGATGACTTCCCAAAGATATTGCAGATATCGCAAGTCTTTCAGCATTCTTTTTTCAAGCGAACCTCCTGAAAGTATACAGAGAAGACAGAAACTTTGTTCACACCCCGAAAAAGTATATTCAATCCAAATTTAAAGAGATTAAACAAAAATACAAAGATCAATCAATTGATCTCCTCTATTCCTATTGCACCATTTCATTTCACAAACGATATGTTCAACAATTTCTATTCACTCTTTATATTCTTTTATTCAGTTCATTTTGTAACTTCTGCACCCACTGTCCCCGATGGAGTATCTCTGAAAAACTGCACGACGAATGAATTGGCTATAGTCCATGGGAAATGTTCCCAGTATGTGAATGACTTTGACAAAAATATGACGGATGCGTGTGAAAAAATTGTGGTATTCATTAAATAGAAGAAGCCGGTAATAAGCGAAATAATTTCAGAGCTGCTTTGGAGGAATTCAGTGTGCTGAAGCTCAGGAGAACAAAGAAATATATCAGAAGAAATGCGATAGTTTTCTAACACCTCATAATGGAACATGTGACACACTTCAAGATACTCTAATGGCTCTAGAATGTGTGCCTCTCATGAGAGAACTCGAAACTCAAATGACGTATATGTCAACTGGATTAGGCTCACCAATGAAAAACGTAACAGAGCTGTGTGGGAGAACGATGGTACATTTATTTTCATTCCGCCACAAGTTTCATTCTTTTCTTTTTTAGAAATGCATTGAAAGTTATCCATGTTTCTTTCCAGCCAACAAGGCTAGCAGTTTAAAAGAAACCTGTGAAATGGTGGATGGTTTAACGAGTCGGCCGATATCCTTTCGTCCGTGTATGTTCAAAGTTGCTGCGAGTCATGTTTACAACAAGTACGAATGCTATAAAAATATAGAAAAAACGAAACCAGGAAAAGAGGAAACTGGAAATAATGTTTTAACAAAAAAGGAATGCATGAAGACTATGTTTAAAGGAGAATGTGAAGAGTCCGCATTGGAAAATTTCGATGCTGAATTTGAAAAGATAAGAAAGGGAATGGAAGATGAACGGAAAAATGACGAAAAGGAAAACACAGCTTTTCAGCTGAAATTAAATAGTTTTGATTGAAAAATGTTTCATCCAATGTTTTGATTCAATAAACTTTTGAACTTGTCGAGGATTTTTTGATTACTAGATCAAAAAGACCTTTCAAATATATCGCGGTTTCCCAATGTCTTCTGAAACAAAGGGAGTTTAGAAAGTTCTCTTTTGAAAATAATAACTTTCTGTAAATGAGGGAATAATGCTCATCAAAAAACAATTCAATTATAGTCGGATTTCTCTCGTAATCTCATATAATAATTGGATTAGTTTTTTCCGTTTTTTTACAGTTGGCCTGAGCCCGTGATACCCCAAACATCAATTGTGATTTCTCAGCAACTGTGGATGATTTCTACTAAAAAGTTTAAAAACGAGCCGGAATCTTTTGAAGAAACCAACTTCTATATCATCGATGGTCATGACAATGAACTGAAAAAAAAAACTATCAATTCACACCACGAAAAATTGAAATGTTGTCCCCTTTTGGAGGGGATTATCCAATGGTCTAAAGATCAATCTTTGAAATATAATAACTTCATCAATTTTCATCACATTTATTTCATTTCATTCCAAACATGTTCAACATCTATTCCCTCTGTTTATTCTTCTATTTAGCGCGATTTGCAGTTTCTGCGCCCACAGTTGAAGGTTCCTTAAAGACTTGTACTGAAAGCCAACAAGCCATAATTCATGGAAAATGCTCTAATTATGTGAATGATTTCAATTATTTAACTGAAGAGCCCTATACTGGAATCGAATACAGTCAAAATGTGTCGAAGGCATGCCGAAGCGTCATTGTAAGTTTCAGAAAGTACTCATGTTCCCAATGAGTTTACAAAACTTACAGAGTTGTTTCGCAGGAGTTCAATGTTCGGAAGGTCAAAGAAACAAAGAGGTTTATCTGAAAAAGTGTGACAAGGTTGATTTTAAAAACTTTGAAATGGATCATTGCATAGAGGAATTTTATAATGAAGTCTACGAAAAGAAGTCCAGCTGTTCCAAAGATTTCGATTACTTTTCGGTAAGCTCAATTTGAGCAGACAGGTTGAGTGCGCGCGAGACACGCTGTGGCATAATTTCTCTCAGTTTCTCTTTATCGCACATACTTACACATACAAACACGGCTTTGAAAGTAATGTGTTTTTTTTTAGAAAGACATGCGAGTGAAACGTGAAGCCTACACATCTGGAAAGTCTTGTTTGTTGGAAATCACAAACAAAACGTGTTCTAAGACAGCGAACTTTTACCTCAATACGGAGTATTCAATCTTTTTGGATATTCTGACGATGCCTTCAGAAGATGGAAAGTGCAATTCACTTCACGACGATCTGATGGCATATCAATGCTATCCTCTGATGAGAGAGATGATGAAAGAAGCAATGTTTTCGTCCTTAATGAGAGTTTTTAGAAAGTCGGATAACAACATTACAAAACTATGTGATCGAATGTACGAATGTTTCGATGGATACTGCATGGAAAATTACAACATAACACAGAAAATTGGCTCTTTATGTGAAAAAGTTCATAATTTGACGACACTAGACGAGACCTTTGACGAATGTTATTTTGAAGTTTTGGGTAGCAATTTGACTAATTACGAGTGTACGCATCCAAATTCAACGTCAAAATCCTCAGGACTCGAATCTTTGGCGTTTTTGAAAGATAAGGATTGTCTCAAAGAGGTTATGAAAGGAGAATGTGATGAGTCGGCGATTGAAAATTACGACGAAGAATGGGAGAAGATTTTGAAAAAACGGGAGGAATCCAGAAAAGAGTTTGATTTGGTATCTGTTAATTAATTTTTGGAATGAATGTCATGGGAATAAATATTTCAAATTGACCATAAACTTTCATAAACTGTTGGGGGATCAACAAAATACTTACAAATATGTCTTTTTTGTTAGTCTGAACGGGCGAAAAGACCATATTATAACAGTGAAAAGTTGGTCTTGTTCTTCTTCTACAAGACCAAACATCCAGTCATCATGTTCTTGTTTTCACAAATTCTGTCTCTCTATTTCTCTTATATATCGATAAAATGTAATCTATTGACCTCCTCTCCGCTGGGTTACCTACAAAGTACACATTTGGCCGCTGCCTCTTCCACTGACGAACAAAACGACTGCACGGAAATTGTGTAGCCGCTGTACGAGTATATAAAGAATGATCGGGGAGTAAGATCGATAACAGTCTATTTTAAAATGTTTCTCCTGATATTTTCAACGTTAACAGTTTTGTATTTGGTATATGAGTTGTATTGGAAGCGAAGAGGATTGCCACCAGGTATGTGCTATGCTCTTCTAATAGAGGAAAAGTTACTTGTTTCAGGTCCAATTCCAATCCCAATTTTTGGAAACATGTTCGAAATGTTTACATACCCACCTCCAGGCACCGCAGCCTATGAAGCTTGGACAAAGAAATTTGGAAAAATCTATACAATTTGGATGGGAACAGATCCAGCTGTTATTATTACCGGATACAAAGAACTCAAGGAAACTTTCATCAATGATGCGGACAGTTATGTTGACAAAATGATATTTGATAAATTTAACAAACAACTTCGTGGTGGCGACTATGGAGTTATTGATACAAATGGAAATACTTGGAAGGAGCACAGGAAGTTTGCATTGCATACTTTGAAGGACTTTGGAATGGGAAAGGAAGCCATGGAGGCATCTATTCAAATGGAAGTAGATCAGATTGAAAAAGATTTGAAAAAGATGGAAGGAAAAGAAATTAATATGCAGGTAAATTTAAAAAAGAACTTTAATTTTCACTTAAATATGGTTTTAGGAACAATATGATATGGCTATTGGAAATATCATCAATCAATTCTTGTTTGGAATCAGATTCAAAGATCCAGTTATGTTCAATAAACTCAAAATACTTCTTGATGAATTTTTCGAAGTGCAAGGAAGTCTTCGCGTTTTTCTCTCATATTCCATTAACTTTTTACCGCAATGGTTTGTGGAACTAATGACTCCAGAGTAAGGGTTTTTTTTCAGAAAACGATAAAATTTTAAAATCTTAAGTTACAGTGTCGGTAGAATCCGTGACGGTATCTTTCAATTCTTCCAACAACAAATTGATGAGCATCGTAAAGAAATCGATTTTGATGTGGAAGATAGCAAAGATTACGTAGAAACCTATATGAAGGAGCAGAAAAAACGAGAAGCTGATGGGGATTTTGAGTCATTTTCAGATGATCAATTGAGAAATATGTGTTTCGATATGTGGGTAGCCGGAATGCATACTACAACGAATACCATGGGTTTCTTAACAGCATTTGCAATAAATAACATGGATGCGCAGAGAAAAATGCAGAAGGAACTGTCAGAAGTCATCGGTGATAGAATGGTTACGATGAAGGACAAACTGAATTTGTCATATACGAATGCTTTCATTAATGTAGGAGTTTTAGAGATGACATACCAAAATTACAATTTTATTTTCAGGAAGCTCAAAGATGCTCCAACCTGCTCCCAATGAATCTACCACATGCCACAACTCGTGACGTCACTCTTGCCGGTTGCACCATTCCTAAAGGTGTAACTATTATCCACCAAATTAGCAGTGTACTCTCGGACCCGAATATTTTCCCAGAACCGGAAAAGTTCAACCCGGAACGATTCATAGATGAGAGTGGAAATCTCAAGAAAGTTGAAGAGTTGGTCCCATTCTCCATTGGAAAAAGAGTCTGTCTAGGAGAAGGACTTGCTCGAATGGAACTATTCTTATTCACTGCCAATTTATTCAACCGATTTGAGTTTTGTGAAGGAGCGAATGGAGTTCCATCTCTGGAAAGGACGTATGCTTTTATTGGAAAGGCTAAGGATTACACTTGTCAAGTCAAGGCTCGATACTCGAATTAATTATTTTTCATTTGTTTTATGTTGTTCTAAGATGAGAAACAGACGGTTATGTACATTTTTGCAATTTTTATCAAGGCAAATGAAGCTTTAGATATGCGAAGCAAGTTTACCGGGACAAACAGATATATTTCGACCCCTATTTCTTTGTCGTCTTCTTCTTGCGGCGGGGGGCAAATTCTATTTTTACAGTTCATTTTACATTTATTTGTTTGATTAATTTTATATTTTTCAAAATTTCTTTTCAACTATTTTATTACGATTGAAAATTTTTGGGTAAAATATTTCCAACGGCTGTGATCGATCTAATTCTTCCATGCACTGCCACAATATCCTCTTAATGATATGAGAATCTTCGTCCATCTTTAGCCCCTCCAATATCCGCATGCTCTCTCAATTCATAATTACACGAACACCATGAGGAACCTTGTCCCTTTTATGCTGCTCGAGATGTCATATCTGCCCCTCCTATTCCTACATACTCTCTCAACCTACTGTGTTTCATCTAGCAGCCAGATGGCTCCTTGAGAACACTTCTCATACGGCTTCACCTCATATTCTCATTTATACACTCCTCATCATATTCTTTTTATTTAATGTTTTTTGACTCGAAAGAAATAATTTCATTTTCAGATGGGTCAACGCCACAGTCAATCGGAAAACCCATCGGGAAGGAATGAAAAGAAATTTAAAGAAAAACTAGCGGAGAATGTTTCAAAACTTGTTAGCAGCATTCCGTTCATTCCATCGGAAATCGGCTTTGGACTAACTTTGCTTCGTCAACAAGATACCTCAAAATCTCTTGTATTTTCTCCACTTTGTATTTCCTTCGGTTTATCTCTTGTCCATGCTGCATCTAAAGGAGAGACTCGTGAACAAATTCGTGAGACCCTTCTTAACGGATCGAGTGATAAGCAACTAGAGAAACACTTCTCAAAAATATCCACCGCACTTCTGAAGTCTATTAATGAAACGGAAGTGAATGCTGCAAATCACGTCTTCTGCAAGTAAGGCAATCTCCTTCTTATATTTCTCAAGTACTATTTGTTTCAGGAAGGGCCACTCAATTAAAAAACCATATCTGGATGCTGTCAAAAAGCTTTATAACGCTGGAGCTACATCATTGGATTTCAGTGATAAGGAGAAATCCGCTGAGACAATCAATAAGTATGTCTCGGATTGCACAAAAGAGCACATCAAGGAGCTTATCAGCTCAGATATGATCGAGAAAAGTATCCGTTTTCTGTTTCAAACACAAATAGATTTTTGATTTCAGATCTTTATTCTATATTGGTGACTGCTCTCTATTTCAAATCGGATTGGTTGTATAAATTTGATAAGAGTTACACTAGAGAAAAAGATTTCTATGGTTCGGAGAGTTCCAAACGTTCGATCGATTTCCTTTGTCAAACGGACGATTTTAGATACGCGGAAAATGACCAATTTCAAGTTGTCAAGTTGCTTTATAGGGACGAATCTTTTTCGATGAATATTTTTCTTCCAAAAACTCGTTTTGGATTGAAAAAAGCTCTCAACAAACTGACTTCCGAAACAGTTCAACATCTTCTAGCGAAATGTCAGGAGAGGTTAACATCGGTAATTGAATTTGCCAATTTCTGTAAGCAGCTTCTTAGTTTTAGGTTATAATTCCCAGATGGAAAATCGAATCAACAATGGAACTCAGCGAGATTCTTCAGAATATTGGCATCAAAAACGCGTTTGATCCGACAAAAGCGGATTTTGGGAACATGAATGATAAAACAAGTTGTCTAACGAAAATTATGCACAAGGCGCTCATTGAAGTAAGAAATAATTGAAATTCGGGTTTCGATAAAACGTTGAGCTGCAGGTTGACGAAGATGGGACGACTGCAGCTGCAGCAATGATGGAAATACGTGGATGGGGTCTTCCAACAGATATAATCGATTTCATCGCCGATCATCCATTTATGTTTATGCTCACTAAGGATGCTCATCCACTATTCGTGGGACTTCATTACTAGCTTTCCAAAAAAAAGCTTTCAATTGTACCACTTTCTTTCTAAGATCTCTCTTGAAGCATTTCGAAATTCATAATGCTTTCAAATTAAAGTTTCGTTTTTCTTTGCTCAAAAAGAAAATTGCAAAAAAAAAAACAATCCGGAAAAGTCCTTAATAATTTATTAATCATAAGTCCATTATTTACTTCTTCTTCTTATAATCCACACAGCCATCGCAACTGCAATATTCTTTTCCCACTCCACAGTAGCCACCATTCGAGCAACAGTGTTTGGTTTCATCGTCTGGATTGCAAATTGCCATCTGAAAATAATCGTTTTGGGTTTTCAGTTCAAAAAGTGTCCGTTACTTTTCCATTAATCTTAGGCACATCCTTTCCACACCGTCCTCTTTTTCCATCAGGAGCATCCTGTGTATACCATTGAATTGGTCTTGATGGCTTCACTGGTTCTTTCAGAACTAAATTCGGATTTTTTCGATAATCCACGCACCCTTTACAGTCACAATACTCTTTGCCACTTCCACAGTAGCCTGCCGCTCCACAACATGAGAATCCAGGATCGTCTGGATCACAGACAGGATAGAATCCTTTTATCAATGGAGCGGACTTTCCACATTGCCCTTGCTTCTTTTCATCTGAATTTTCAGGAGTCCACCATCTGACATCATCTATTGGAACACATGTGTATGTCACTTTATCACCATTTCCACCGGAACACAGGCCTGCAGAGGAGACTAGATTCAGAAGAGTGTCAGCATCATCATCAAGGTCTAATGCCCAGATCATAAGTCCTCCTAGATTCTTCTCCGTTGCATATTTCATCTTCTCTTTCAAACTTCTCTCATTTTCGAATCCCAAAAACATTCTTGCCCCGGAATTCAGAATATATGGGGTTTTAGTTGCATCATGCCATGACGTGGCACCTTTATTCCATCCTTCTTTTTCCAGATTCCTCCATCCAACGTATCCGCCTTCGAAAATTCCATTACTCGGCGCAGCGGTCCTCCACATTTCATCTTTCTTATCAATTGGGCCCAATACATTTTTCCAATATCTTCCATAAAACGGCACTCCCATATTCAACTGACTCGGTTTTTTAGTTTTACAAGTATAAAATCTCATGGAGAAATCGGCATTCAATTTTCCAGAGAATCCTTTCAAACTTCCAAAATACAATGGAGCAGGTGTTCCAGTATAAGCACCCCATTTAGAGCTCCAAGCTCCATAATAATCATAAGTCATCACGTTGATAAAATCAGCATATTTGAGAATTCCATTCAAATCATATCCATTTCGAAGGTTCCATTCACCAGCAGCAGATGCTAGTGTGATAATGTAAGGGTCTTTTCTTCCTTTGGATTTTGCCATTTCTGTCAATTTTTCACGGAGTTCTCTGATGAGGGTTACGTGATTCACACGGTCTTTTCCATTCATATCCGGATATTCCCAGTCAATATCAACGCCGTCGATTTGGTGGTGTTCGATGAAAGAGGCGACAGAATCAATGAATGTTCTGGAAAAAAAGAGAAAATATTGAAGGGTCTCTTAATAAACTCACTTTCTCTTTACTGGATCTGCAACCATTGGCGAGAAATACTGTGAATTATCCCAACCTCCAACTGCGAAAATCACTCTAACTCCAGAATTTGCTGCCCTTGCCTTCCTTTTCATATCCAAAAACCTTCTCTCGGCCTTCACTGCAGCCTGCGGTCCAGAATCATCTTCACTAACCGGCCCGAACTTCACACTTCCATCTGGATACATTGCCACAAATGCAAATATGACATGAGTCAATTTCTTCAATTGATTCTCTGTGATCTCTCGTTCTCCCCATCCTGTATAATAACCGACGATTCGTTTTCCACACGAAGCAGCTGAAACGGAGCTTGTTCCAGTTGGCTCTTCGAGTTTTGGTGGTGGTGGTGGCTCAGGTTTAGGTTCTTCTTCCTGCTCACAACCATTTATCCATGATCCCATGAGTTTGTCTTCTTTGTATTTTTCGGTACCAAAATAGATTCCATCATTCTTGACAACATAATGGAAAGTGGATTTCCCACGATTTTGAGACTTTCCTCCATAGACATCAAACCCAAGTTTTTGTCCGTTTTTGTCCACAAACTCACAAACAAAGAGAGTTTTTCCAAAGACATGCGGCTGGAAAGCGAATCCCCATTCCTTGTCAAGTACATCCCAACCCATCTGAAAACATTTCATTGGGGCGCATTTGAACATAAGCAGTTCACAAGTCTTACCACATCATCACCACTCCAACATCTTCGTTGCACTACCCGATCATCATGATCTTTGCAAGTTCTCTCATTTCTTATCACCACTGCGGCCTCTTTTCCAGTATCACATCCAACTCTTTTTGGTTGATTATAAGTCTCCTCAACCAGTTTTATTCCGCTGAATCCGAATACTTTCAATGCTCTGATCTTGAAGTAACCATAGGCTTTTCCATTATTCCATCCTTCCGATGTCCATCTACAGTAGTCTTCACACTCAAAATCACTATGACGACACATTTTGGGAAACGCCAAACCATGAACTTTCATCGTGGCTCCTCCTTCGATCTGAATAAGGAAAACTGTTATTTTTTATAGCAAATCATGACTCACATCAACCACGATCAACTTCAAGTTGGATCCAAGATTCAACTTTCCAATGAATCCGTAGTAATCAGCTGCCAGGATCTCCCAGCACATGCTAAGTCCTCCTTTGGATAACATTTTGACCAGTTTGGATCCAATCGCACACAAACTAATACTTCCACCTAATTTCCTTTCTGCTAAAAACTTCAAACCAGAGATATCCTCACTCTCCACTTTGCTACAATCATTTTCTGATTTCTCACAGAAAATGACAGTATCCGTTGCGAAGCTAACCAGTGGAGCACAGATGTCTGCTTCGACATTGATTTCGACGAGACCAATTGGAAAGGAACATCCGCCTGCGAAGCATCCTCCATAGAGAGATTTGAAGACCGAAAGACTATCTTCGCCAGTGGTGGGAGTTGCGAATGTGCAAGCAACACTTCTTTTGGCTCTGAATGCTCGCAACATCGTCGCGTTTTGTCCAAGATCCTCGTCATCCTGGCTTTCCATAAACACTTTTGTCGCCAGCACTTGACAATAAACTAACAATTCATTCTCTTCACAAAAACACTTTTTGATATCGTCTCTCATTTTTGTTTTTTGAATCTGATCACAATAAGATTTCCGCGGAAGTGGGTGCTGGCTATCCAGAATTTTTCTTATCTTTTCATCTGTTTTATATAGGTCCTTCAACTTTGAATTTAACGCAGGCTTTAGAAGATCTGATATCAATTGCTCATTCATTGCATTTTCATTTGATTCATTTGGATTTGAATTGTAATTTTCAAACTTCTTGGCTAACTCCGGAGCTACATCTTTGAGAGTTGTCACAATCAATTGTTGGGCAGATTTTGTAGAAATTCCCAGATTAGAAGTGCAGATCAACGATCCCCATTCAAACTTCTTTGCACATTTTATTCCCGGATTCAATGCTTCAATTTGTCCATTGCTCAGTCCAGTAATCTTTGAAAGCTTCTCACAGTTTTCATTTTCCGGTGTGACACGTTGAGAAGACACACATTGATCCTGTAGAAAAGGGCCATTTCCAACACAAATTTGTTCCGATTTCCCCACTCGATCGCATCTAAACGTCGGGTTTAAATGCATGAATCTCCACATACTGATTTGATATTGCTGCATTATAGTTGTGCAGTTTTGATTGTGATCCACAAATTGAATGGAAGAACAAGCAAGTGTTGATTGACTTTTCACACAGACTTTTGAATCTTTTGGTATCTTCTCCGCACAATTAATTCTTGGATTCAAAAATTTCAGATGATCAACAGTTATTGTGTTTTCTCTAGCCACATCATAACAATTCAATCCTTCTTTTTCAATAGTCTTCCATTCCGTGCAAGTCATATTTGGTAGTTTCTTATCATCCGCTGACCAAACACACATCATTCTTCCAACCGGGAGATTATCACATTTGACACCTTCATTAGCTCTTTCCATTTCTGTCTGGTTTGTTTGGAAGGCTTGTTCCAAGAACCAACAAGTGTCCCCAGCCTTGATTTCCACACGTTGTTGACAAGTGAAGTTTTTGGAGACGCAGATAGTGTCGCCAATCTGAAACTTTGTTTTGGAATGAGAACTATAAGTGGGCTCACCTGCAGGGCGTCACAATCATAAGTCTTTTGAAGTTCTTCTAGTTTTAGGCCGTATGCGATGGATATTTGAAAACAAGTGTCTCCATTTTTTATTGTGGTGTATTCATGGCACGGTTCAAAAGCTAAAATATTAAATGATATTGGATTTGAAATCACAAGAAACCTTACTTTCTACCATGGGGAGTGACGGCTTCTGAACTTCTGGAGCTTCTTTGGGTTCTTGTGGTATCTCCTCGTTTTCTCCAGATCCCACAACGACACAAACTTCTTTTCCCACTTCCAATTTATCACAATTCAATCCTCCATTTATTTCCATAAACTGACGTTCTGATAGTTTTTGAGATGTCCAGATTTTGAAACAAGTGTCTCCGTCCTCTATTTTTATCTTGTCTGTGCACTTCGGTTTGTTTGGAGAAGTGGTCAAGCAAAGCCTGAAGTCGTGAATATAGATTAAGCCAATATGGGTCACACTAGAGACAAATTAAATGCGCGGGGCTTCAAAATTCTCATGAAAAACTCACTTATCCCCAACTGCCAGTCCATCACAATTCACTCCCGGATTCAACTCTTCCAAATGTTCCACGGTAATTTTTGCATCTGTTGCAATCTTCCAACAAGAATCCCCAGAATTTATAGTGACCCATTTTGTGCAGTAATCCTTGGCAGTAACCGAAACCACAAATATTAAAAGTATGAGAGGTTTCATATAACCTGCAAAGTATAAAAAAAATGAAAAGTTCCAATCAAGAGTGCAGAAAAATATCAATCAAGCACCACAAGAGAGTGTAAAAACCATGTGTCAAAAGTGCCGAAAGATTTGTGGTATCACAAGAAACATTAGGTGTAAAATTGCTTTTCAATCACTTGTGGACAAACTTTTATCTGATTTCTTATCAAATCAAAACACATATAATCAAACTGGGTAGAACACCATGGTCATTCTTATATATGCACGCAAAAAGTGACTTTTTGAAGGTTAACAGGAACCAAGAATTGATAAGAAATGGGGAAAAACAAAGTGAATCATACATGTTCGATAACTCGACAGATGTTAATGATGATGAAGTTTGGTCAAAAGTTAATTTACTGCCTAATGCAACATCACGTTGTCTAAATCTGAATTTGGGGTTTCCTTCTAATAAGAGACTTTGAGAAACATCAAATGATTGGGAAAAAAAGTTCTCAATTCCGTTTGATCTTGATTTCGTCTTATCTCTTTTTATCACCTCGTATCAGTCACCTGTTCAGTTCCTCATCACAAACAACATCAACCACATTCATTTGTTTTTTTTAATCTCAATCTCTCCAGAAACCTTGGCTCCACCCCCAGAATTCATTTTTAGTTCTCAGTTTTTCCAAACTATTCGTAAAAAAATGTCTTCAAAGATTCTTTTCTCTCTTGTTTCTATAATTTTAATTGTGTCGACATCCGGAAAAGATTTTTGCGCTTAATGGCAAGAAATAAAACCAGGAGACACGTGTTGGGGAATGATTCGTGGGAAGACTAACTTGACGTTGGATATTTTGAAGATTATGAACAAAGGATTGAATTGTGACAAGCTGCAAATTGGACAGAAGTGAGTGTTATGAATGAAACGAATTATTTTCAATGTCTTTTTTTGAGATTATGCATGGCAATGACTGGATTCCAATTGAAATGCACCAAAACCCACAAGATTCGTACTGGTGACACTTGCTTCAATGTTTGGACATCGTATGGAATTTCTGAAATGGAGTTTAATGATTGGAATGAAGGAGTTGATTGTAGTAGCCTTCAGGTACTAGAATTCTCTGATTGTCGGCTTCAAAGAAACTTTTTATCAGATTGGAAAGCAGTTGTGTGTGAAACGGCTTTGATCGACTGGATGTAACTGTCCGCCTGCTGAACCAAACTCAATTTCTTTTTGTTTTTTTAATCATTACAAACATCATAAAATAAACATTTGTCCGAACTTTTAATAAACATCCACCCTCTAATGATGTCAACTAAATAGTATAAATACGAAGTTGAAGGTAACTGAAAAATAAAAAAATGCATCAAATTACTATTCTTGCTGTATTCATTGTCATTGGAATAGCTCTCGGAGCAAATATTCCGTTATCAAATTGCTCGCAATTTGATATGAGGGAGAACATGAAATGCATGAAAGTAAGTTGCGAAAATTAATAAAGTACTTTATTAGTTTTTTAGCAAAACATGGATGTGTTCAAGGCCGGTTCTCGTTTGGTTCAGAGAAATGAAATAACTAGTCAGGAATTTCAAAAAAAGTGTGAATCCACTCAAGATTGTTATGCAAATCTGCCATGTAGTGATGAAAACGTTGAGAAATCAAAAGCATCTTTGAGAAGATATTGTGATGGTATGCTTGAGATGGCAGAACAAATGGGAGGGATGGATCAACAAATGGTGGGATTCCAGCAAATGCTTTCAGGATAATGTATGTTTTTGAACTTTTCCGAGATGAATAAATAATGTTATTGATATGAAATAAACTTTTTATTCGAAATTTTGTGAATAATGAATCCATTTGCCAAATTAGTATTTCCCAAATAACCTCACCGAGTCTGCAAAATTATTTCATCGTTTCCATACTGTCCCCTACATCATCAATATGGACAATCAGCCACTTGACCAAACGATATTTTTGTTGTCTTCGTAATACTAAAATGAACCTACCGTATCCGTATACAACTTCTAAAGTCGCCTAAACTACAACCCACAGCGTGATTTCCACACGTTGTTGACAAGTGAAGTTGTACCTACTGTAAATTCCTAGTCTATGACTCATCTCAAAACTTCCAAACTTTAAACACTTCACTATCTTGTTGATATAACTTCTGAGTACTTTAATTTTACTTCGCTGCCAAAATCATTAAGTACACAAAAAATGCCTATCATTTTGTTTGACCAGCCCCGATTTCGTAACTAACTCCTGCCGTTTATAAAGGTACAAATTGAGTTCGTCTTAAGAAAAAACAATGAGAGTTTTCATATTCTGTTTCGTTTTCATTGGGTTAGCTCATGGGGCAGCTGTGGATAATGTTTCAAGAGATTGTGGTGTTCCAAACTTGCAACAGGATATGAAGTGTTTTATGGTAAGTGTAGTAAATGCGCTCTAATGAAACTTTTTTGTTTCAGCAATTGCTAAGCTTTCTCAAAAACAACTTTCTTATTATCTTGCAAGATACCGCAAAAGCTCAGGAATTTCAAAACTCTTGCAATGATCTTCAAAACTGTTACACTTCTCTTCAATGCCGTCAAAATGATCCGGGAGTCATGGACCTTAGCCGGAAAATGAATACTTACTGTGATAGTATGTATTACATGTCCACAGATTTTGCCGATTGCAACAAGAAGTTGGAGAAAAAGAACTCAAGATGTATGAGAAACTATTTCCCAGCTGCAGACAGGTCCTGCTCCAACATTTTTGGAGAAAATGATTGCGTGAAGCAGGAAATTGTAGAGACCTGTGGACAACGAGATTGGGTTGGATTCCGGGATGTAAGTTTTGCATTCTGAAAAGGTTCTGGTAAACAATGGAAATTTTTCAGCACGTCATCAATCTACTGGAAGTGGGATACCAGAACTGTAACTTTGATCAATATCGAAATTTGTAAAATAAAAATGTGTTTTTAATAAAGTGCTCAAAAAAAGATAATCATATGTAATGTTCATTTGATATTGAACGTCATATTTTCACAAATACAATTATAAATTTCTGTATTCATCGAAGTTACAATCCGGAAATGCGATTGAAACAGCACTGAGATAATTCTGAAAACAAAAATTTTTATTTTTTTTTTAAATAAATTCAAAGCTCTCACATCTCTATACCCAATCCATGCTTGTTGTCCACAATTTTCGACGATTTCCTTCTTCATACAATTATTTTTTCCAAAAGGATTTGAGCAGGATTTATCCGGAACTTGCGGATTGTTCCCATTGAAGCATTTACTATTTATTCTGTTTCTATACATACATTCTCCAAAGTTGTCGCCAATAAAATTCATACTGTCACAGAAGATTCTAGTAGTTTGCCAAACATTTTGTGCAGCAGAGCATTGCAAAGTGGAAAGGCACTGTTGAAGAGAGTTGCATGATTTTCGAAATTCCTGGTTTCTTTCCGGTATCGCCCAATCATTGAGAAGGTTGTTTTTAGCAAAGTCCAGAAGGGGCTGATATTAAAAACTTCAAATTTGGATTACTGTACTTAGACACCTACCACAAAACAAGGCATACCATCTTGTCCACTCTGTCTCCCACATGAGTTGAGCAAGCTGAAATCAATCCCTTGCCCGGAGCCCAAAGAAATCAGCACAGCTCCAATTAGAAAAAACTTGAACATGATGAGAAGAGTTACAAGGAAGATTTTCGTCTTTTTATTTATAAGAGAACCTTTCACAGATATCACTTCCTTTAATAAAACAAGATTATGTGGGTGGCTTTTCATCTGTTTGCCAAGAAACAAAACCAAATAATGTAAATAAAATTCTTAGAATGAGTGGAGTTTGATGTTTTCAAGAAAAACCGTCTCTCTCGTATGGTAGTCTTCTGACTCCTACAACCAAATACAAGGATCCCATAAGCCTACAAACTTTTGTCTACCTTGCTCTTTTATTAAAGGTATTTCTGGAAACTCTTTTCTAAAACAACACAAAGATCACAAACTACACTCACATTTTTTAGGATCAACGTTTTTGCTAACATTTTGTGTACACAACCCATTGTTTATCTAATTCTCCGATCAGTCGGGTATCAAAAAATACCATCGGCGCCTACTAACTATCGATGATATAAAAGTTTCCCGGAGAACGGCTAAATTTTCCACACAAAATGCTCAATTCTCGTTTGTTATCGGCTTTGGCTCTCATAGGATTTACCAATGGAGCCAGCTTGGGATACACGTCGATGGATTGTGGGCAGCAGGAATTTCAGTGTTTGATGGTAAGTCCCCCCCCCCCCCCCCCCCACTAAAATCAAATTATTTTAGTTGACACTTTTTAGGAAATGATAATCTTCACGAGAAGCACTATTCAAGCTGACATGCAAAACCCCAAAAATGTTCAACAGTTCACTCGTTCGTGTGGATCTATTCTCAACTGTTTTGACTCGTTGCAATGCCGCCGTTCTGATGAAAACTTCTTAAGTCTAACCTCTCAAATAAACTCCTTTTGTGAAAGTGTCTCATATTTGAACCAACCCCGTGGAGATTGCCAGAAAAAACTTGCGAAGCAAAACAAAAACTGCGTGGTCCACTACCCTTGCGAGGACTTTTTCAACCAAAATAATTGTGACAAGAACGCATTTGTGCAGACCTGCGGACCACAAGAATGGACGAAAGTTCGAGATGTGAGTTTTGAAAATCAAACCTTGATGAACTGTTTTTGGAAATTTTTGTTTCAGAGTATGATTGCGTTGAAAACATTGATCTACCCAAGTTGCAATATGGATAAATGGAGGGATTATTAAGTGTTTTTTTTTCTTCAATAAACATTGTTGATTTAGTAATTCCAATCTTCAAGTAAATGTGCAAATCCAATTTTATTTTACGTGAATTTCCCTTCAGATTAAAAAAGATCATCAAAATGATAAGATCATAATCTCCAGATAAAAATCCAGAGTTATCATTAATTCAATCCCTTCTTTTACTCACAAAAATATACTTAAAATTGAGGATTTCTAGTGAAAATGTCTTCTGAAACATTGTAAGTTTAACGGGATATTCGACTTCATTCGGCTCACAAAAATGTCCATTCAGAAACCTATCCCGAGAGAAGAAACGTGAATTTCGTGCCGGAAAATATCCACCACAAATCACTCCAGACATGATTCGTGAAATGAATTGCATCATTGATTGTCCTTCAGGGACTCCAAACTACAAAGAGTTTCGGGTGACTGAGGGAATGCTCTTCACAAGAGTTCCAATGAATATGTCACCTCCAATTGAGTATTGTGATCGTCTGGTGAAAATCAACGGAGCTCCAGTGAGCACTCAAAAGCAGATGATGGAGGCATTGTATAAATTGGCAAAGAGCAAGAAACCTCATTATGTAGGTCAAAAGTATTGAAATCTTGATGCAATAGAGCATAGAATTTCAGCTAGTATTAACTATTCGTCGTGTAATTAGTGTGGAAAGAATCGACAACCGTTTTCTTCCATCAAATGCTGCAATCAAAAAACCGGCTGGTGATAATGATAAAGTGAAGCCCAACTATGGATATCTCTATTATAAGATTGTTTTGATCTACTTTCCACGTAGCAAACTTGGTATTAATGTAAAGTCCTTCGCAGATGTGGTAAGAATCAAAGAATTTGAAGTTTCTGAACTTTTGACTTTTTGAGGAGATCAGAATCCAGAACAACTTCTTTCAGGTCTACGTAGAATCTACTGATAACTCCTGGGGCTCCACCACTCGTCGTTTCCTCTACCTTGGAGATGCCATCTTGAAGATTGATAATACTGAAATTCAGGATGTTCACGCCGCTCAAGCAGCCATTCGAAGCGGATTTCAGAAGAATGGAATTGTAAGCACCTTTCTTTTTTGTGTCAAATAATTATAAGAAATCTTTCAGGTCACTCTGATAGTGGAGAGGGCAGTTGAGCAATCAGCCAACAACTACGTTCGTAATGTGCTTTCCTTTAACAAAGTCATTGATCCACATATTCCGAAAGATGTGATAATGATTTGCGCGTGAGTTTCTTTTTAAATGAATGTATCATTTCATAATCCCAAAATTCAGCGAACAACTGGCTCATTACGAAAAGAATGGCTTCGAAGAACCAAAGCCAATTTTCAAAGGACATGTCAAAAGTTACGAATCGGCTGGTCGTGTTGTTGTCACTAACAAAGTGGATTATAAGAATATTCGTGCAGAGCATTTCAACCCAACCTCTCTTGTGAAGGTTCCAGATTTCAGTGATTTGAGAAATAGAAATGAATGATTTTGAGCAAAATTTTATTAGTTTTGTTATTCTGGGTAGACCAACAAAATGGAAATAATAATTTTTTATAAAGAAAGGAACTATTATAACGGGAAAGTGGAACATGACAATAAATAGAATTTCAAAAATATTTCCTTCGAATTCCTCGGAGAACCTTTTTCTGGTTAACGTTTCTCCTATTCTTCGGCTCCTTTTTCGAACGATTTTCTTTTAATCTTGCTTCAATCTCCTCAAGAAGTTCAAATCCATTCTCCAAAATGTACCTATACAAACCAATGGTTGGTGTTAACAAAAATGAAAAAGTAAAATGTAATACTCCAAGATCATTACAGCCATATTTCTGTTCTGTGAATAGATAAAGACAAAAACCAACAATGCAATGGATTAAAGCAACAAGTGCTATATGGAGATCATAATCTTCGGAAGAACCGAAGACGCACGTTTTCAGTCGGGGAAGGACGAAAAACCAAAATATGAAGGCAGCAGAGAAAATGGAAACGCATGCCGAGTAAATGACAATCTGAAAGTGCAAATTAACAAAGGTTGGAATAAAAAACTCTGTTTACCAAAGAATAAAGATCTTGAACATATTGGAATACAATTAGAGTAGTTGAATAACAAATAATCATTGCCCTCAATCCATATTTCAAATCTCGTTCGCATTTCACTTTTTCCTTTGTTTTTCTTATTCTGTCAAGTTTCTCAAGTATCTTCTTCAGCACTATGCAAACACATAATACAATCAGAATAGATATTACAATTGAGTAGATCGTAACCCATTGTGAATCTGTGTAGGTTCTGTGAAATGCTGCCCCGCATAATAGCGTGGCAATATATGGAAGAATAGTTGAAAATGAAATAAAAGCATACTTAAAGCCAGGGTCTGCTCTGATCATGATTTTCGGAAGAAACTTCCAGAAATCTTTGAGATAAGAAAATGCGCTCCAATGAAAAACCTGGCTTTATTGACTGAGTATTCAATGACCATTTTTAGGCTGGCAGCGTAATATTCTTTACAGTAGAGCGCCTTTTCTCACGCTGTTGGGGAGAAGATTGGGAAAGTGAAGGAGGAGAACTGACCATCTGCTCTCTGTCCTCCCACATTCACCACTTATTGATTCATATTCGTTGTTTGTAGTTTTGAAATTTGATAGGATGACAGAATGTGAAGCTATTTTGCTATATCGTATTATAATGATAGGCTTAAGTTTTCTTTTCGGAATTATAGGTTCCACCACTTTCATTTTCCGATATCATTCATTCACTGATGAAAGTTGGTTCATAACGTACTCTGTTGTTGTTACTGTTTTCTTTGAAATATGTTTTGGAGTAGCACTTAAATGGATATTGAATAAACGAGATGTTCAAAATGAAAACAAGTTAGAAATATGCGAGCGAGATGTTAAATATGGATTGTTGCTGATGATAGTGTGCTACTTGACACCTTCAATTTCTTTTGAAATTTTCAGGCACAGTAGCATCTGGGTAAATGAGCCTTCCTTTTCGAATTCATGCAAAAAACTTATTCCAGGTAGTCTTTTACTCTGAATACGTCTCTGTCATCACTGGAGCCCTCATACTATGCTTGTTCGTTTTGCCCAAATTAAAGGATTGCGATATTCAATCTTCACCTAAATTTGTTCCGACAAGCTTTGCATTATTCTTTCTATATTTGTTGGGTATTGCTCTCTTATTCGAATTAACACATGGCGACAATGGAAAAGAGAGCGAGATATGTCCTCATCTTGCATTTTCTTTCTTTGTAATTCCAAACATTTCATTGTATTTGATCATTTTGGATGAAGGAATGACATTGGCAATGAAAGTGGAAAGTCAGGAAGAAGCAGAAAATAAAAAAGAACAGGAAATAGAGAAGGCTAGCTCATCAGAATCAGAATCTTCAGATGAAGAAGAGGAGATTAAAGTCGTCAGGTAAGCTGAGTTTAAACTTTCAATTCCTTTCAAAGTTGTAATTTTTAGTTTGAATTTGCTTCAATGCAATGTGTGTCACAGAAGGTACAGCTTAAAAAGCAAAAGACGAACACCTCGATTATTGAAAGAATGTGGGCATACAGTATGTCATGAATGTGCAAACAAACTCATCGAATACTCACTTTTGATTTGCCCTTTTTGTAGGAAACATACATTTGTAGATGGTAAAGTTCCTTTTTTTAAAATATACAAAGTTCGTTTTATAGGTCTGGCAAAAGATCTCCCAAAAAACTATGTAGTAATTGAAATATTACAAGCAAGGAAACCCATGAAGTTTGAAAACAAAGATCTCACTTCTTGACTTATGAAGTGCCCATTTTAATCTCACAAGATTCAAACGAAATTTTTTCAAACCGATCAACGACTCGTATGGTTTATTCAGCATTTAACTATGAATAAAGTTGAAATTTTACATACTCAAAAAAAACTGGCTAGCCAGTTGGCTCATTTATTGGTAAGCACAATTGTTTCAGAACAGCTAAAAATTAGGAAAGAAACAGAAATGATTTTTTTAAAAAAGGCGATTAATAAAACACAACACATTGAAAAAAAGAGGATTCAAAAAAGAAAAAGGTTCTGATGTTGGACGAGAAATAATGTAAACCAATAGCGAAATGAATATAGAATTAGACAAAACAGCATAGAGAATGATGATCAATCGGAACAGATTCAGATGAGATATTATCAAAAGTTCAAAGGAACACTCACCCATGCCCGCCACTGTATAATGGCCTCAGCAATTTTGTAGAAGTTGTTTTCTCACACTGAAACAAGCTCAGTATAATTAATCAAACAATTGATAACTTACTCCAAGACATTGCCCTCCTCAATCTTCGATTATTCTGAGCTCTTCCCATGCTCTTTTTTCCACTCCAAGTTTCTTCTTGTTTTGGTTTAGTTACTTTTCCTACCCCAAATTTGAGAACAAGATACCAAATTGCAATAGTAGGTGAAGAGAGTATACAAAATATGAAGTTGAGAGCTTGGGCGTCGAATTCTTTTTCAGGATTCTTCATATCAAGGCACAAAACGTAAACGATAGTCATATGGAGTGCCCCTAATGAGATCATAGTTCTGTTATAGAGGTAAGAGCCTATCACATAAAAGAAATCTAACCAGGGGAAAATGAAAATATACAGTATTATGGGACCGGATAGGAAAGACATATACGCAGTGTATATCATAATCTGAAATTAGAGATTTCTAGTTAAAGAATCTTGCAGAAGCATGAGCTCACCGGAGAAGAACTGCTTTCAACAAATCCACAAACAATCGAAGGAGCTAGATAACAAAGAGACATTGCTCCCAATCCAAATTTTAAATCTCGTTCACATCTGTCAATTTGTTTGGTTTTTCTTCTCAATCTTTCTTCATCAGCCTGCTTTTTTAACCTCTTACAAGTAAAAAACACTATTGGAACAGAGGAAACAATTGAGAACAATATATACCAGTGTGCTCTTGTAAAAGGAGTATTTGACAATGTATAAATTAAAGCTGCAATTCCTAGAAGTGGATAAAATACTATCAGAATAAATGAATATTCAACATCAGCATCCATGATCTCCATTTTGAAAAACTGCGTCAGAACTAAGAAAGTGGATCAATAAACGCGGTGTTGAAAGACGATGTAACAGAGGGTATGTGAGGAAACGCGCATTTGGGAGAGAAAGAGACCCGATCCAAAAATCAATAAGTCTCAATTATGCTTTCTGCGTGGCATGACTCGTCCAAAACAGTAATGCGGAAGAAAAATTGGCTCTTGAGCTATTTTATTGTAACAGTTTGATTCAAAACGTCTTGTACACAAAAGACAAAAGTAGGAGCAAAAACAGGGAAAAACAATTGAAAGTGATATGTGAAGCTGATTTTCAGTTGTACAGATCCTCGATGAAAAAGCTGAAATTGAATAGTATGAAACAGATATAAAATTTTTAACCTTACTTGGAAAGTATTGCTGTCATTGAAGATCCGACAATAAGGTAGTTGATCACGTCGTCTGGTAGCGAAAGTTTCCCGTAGACTTTTTGAATGAAGATAATAATAATGACTGAGAAAAGAAAGCAAACACCGACACCAAGTTTTGTCTTGTCAACTGGATCCAATCTCATGGCGATAAGGTCGGCTAAAATTCGAATAAATAATATTTTTCAGGTATGAAAACATGCATACCGAAAATCATTCCAAACAGCAAAAGCTGAATAAAATTGGAAGTCTCTCCCGCGTTCTTAATAAACAAGAAGCAGGATGCACCCAGGAACAAACTGGTTTGCACAATGTAGCGGACCCATTTGAACTCCTGAATATAAATATATTTTTGTTTGATTTAAGTGTTCAACTGCAATAATTTCGAAATGTAGTACTCACGTTGACCAACACGTTGAGAACATCACAAAAAACTCCACAGACAGAAGCAAATCCAAAGCTGCTAAAAAATTCAAGATTGAAAATTTAAAAAATGATTTTGTTCTTACGCAAATGCAGACACAATGAGCGGTATGAGGTTGACGGACGGGGTCGAGTTGTTTGCTTGTTTAGAACTGACCAAGAGAAATGCAATAAACACTTGGACAATCCATACCCACATTAATGGTGATTTGAACTTAGCCACGTGTCTTTTGAATCTTTCCCCAAGTGTAATGGAAGTATCGATCGGAGTGGTCATCTTCTTTTTGAGCTCTAATAATGCTTTTCCACATTCCTCTTTTTGCCGGTTCAAATAAGAGACACTAATCTGTTCCAGTTTAGTTTTGACAGTACCCATATACTCGATGCAGATTCTCAATTGATCTTCTCTGGCGACTGTCAGAGCGCGTTGTCCGTCCATTTGCGACTGATGGGCATCAATTTTTCTCTGCATTTCTGTCATCTTTTCTTGATTCTTTTTGAACGAAGCTTTTTTATTCTGATATTCTTGAAGGCCATTCTCGACTCGACAAGCTACACATGGGTTTCTTACTCCAATAGTACGACCGATGTTAGTCCTATTGAGAGCTCTCGACATTCTTTCCACCCACGATCCTTCCCATGATGGTTTCTGAAAATAACAGATTGAAAGGAATCGTGAGTATTTACAAAAGGCCATTTAGCTCTTTGTGCACAAAATTAGAACAATTATTGAGTTAGCTTACTCCTACCTTGCACTTATAGCATCGTCTTGTTGTTGGAGTCACGGCGCGTGTTTCTTCCAGAGTCCATTTTCTTCCGAAATGTGTACCAATATTGAAGATAACGATCAAGAGAAGAACATTGGTACCTGCACCAATCACGAAATAAATTGTGAAGAAAGTGTACATATCGTTCCATTGGCATTGAGACTCGTCCGAAATCGTTTTTGAACCTTTTTGAATCGCTGGTGGTTTTTCGGTGGAGAATGCTTCATTGTCATTGTCTGCAAGATGAGTCGTTGTTAAAGCAAGAATGATTTACACCTTAGTATAAGGTGGAGTATTAGGTGTTACACATACAGTCAAAACCAAGATCGTAATGATGTCGATGGGGATTTCCTGCCAAAGCAGCGCTCCAGATGAGCATAAAAATAATAACTAGTCTCATTACCCGTAGTAACCCTGAAAACCTTGATTAGAACTTCAGATTATTCATTTGATAGAAATAAGAGTTAGGGTAATATAGTACTTGAAAGTTTCAAAAAAGAACAAACAACTTTAATTATCATTTTATTGAACATAAGATAAATAAGAATTATTTGTTGATCTTCAAAATCTGGTGGAGTGATTGAATACGATTCGCACGTCATCTGAAAACATGAAATTCAAGATTTTACAACGTTGGACTAGTTTATACCAAGTTGAATCAACCTCCAGATGGAAAAATCAAAATCGGATTCTCTTGAAATTGGATAACTTATACGTTCTTCATTCCTTCTTTTCTTTTTCAAACTTTCAGTTGTGAAAGAAACCTCTATTATAATTGCATGCCTCTATTGTTCAGAATCTGGAAAATTTCAAACACTAATTCTTGAATCTTTTTTACTGACTTCTTGACAATTTTCGTCCTACTCAGATTTGTTTTCTAAACACTAACGTAAAACCACCACCAAAAACTGGCTCAATTGAAGAGCTTACCAGCCTCTTTTTCACTGTTGACGTTCTATTAGAGGTGCCGCTATAATAGAGGTTTCACAATAATTCTGAAATTCTAGACTCCGATTGTCTGATTGTCTCATCAGTATACCGGCTAGACACACAAGTTTAGGCCAGACTGTTAAAAATTAGATCTGAAGGAAGTTTTAAATTGAAAAGCTATAGAATTGATCAAGTTTATTCCGAAAACCAAAAAAGTGAAATCAAAATTTATTTTCTGAAAAAAAAAAAATCAGATTCACAAAAAATCATTGAAAAATTTGGAAATATGGAATTTGGAATTATAATCAAAATTCAACTGCATTCTCGGGATTCTGTGGAAGTCGTAGTTGCCAAAATCACAGTTCTTTTCTAAATTATCGGAGCAATCCAGCGAAAAATGAGTTGTAGTTTCTGGAAGACGCGTCCGGATTTATCTGGAAATGAATAACTTGAGAATCAAAACGGATGCAGTGCACTTACAGTAACCCCAAGAATGCAGAGTTCACGAAAGTTAGGAAACAAAATTTTGGATTCAATTCAGAATAGGTGATCAATCTATAACTAAAAGGCAACTTTTAGAAAAAAGGAAACAAATCTTCAAGTATTCTTAGCTTACAATTCATAATGACAATTGGCCTAAACTTGTGTGATGGAGCTCGGAGCATAGAAAATTTAGCCTCACGGTTTGACATGGAAAAGTCATTTTTCAGAGTTTTTCTTAACTATGTTCTATGAAATTTCAGTCCAAAAGTATGGCAAAAGCCGTTCGGCCTAGCTGGGAACTATTCCCGAAACATAGTTTTACAGATGAAAGACGTTCCCAGCACCGCCAAACGGCTGTATTTGAACTTTTGGAAAAGTTTCGAAATGATAAGAAATTGAGAGAGAAGACTCTTTTTTCGAGTTTAATTCAAAATGAAAGCGTATTGTTCTAAATGATCAACTTAAACTACATCTTCTATTTTGACTTGCCTTTCACGGTTCCTTCAAAATATCTCTTCTTCTGACAATTTCGAGTTTCATCTTGCTTTTTCTTTTCCCTCCATTCTTTCCTTGTGATCCTCTATCACCATATTTCTAACAACCCATTTCCCGACGCTCGCGCTTCCTTCGTGCAATTCTGATGCGGGCATTGTGTTCATATGTTGTGTTTTTTGTTTTCTTTGAAACGTTTTAGTCTCAATTACGGTTCGGAAATGCTTTCAATGTATCAAAATTTGAATAGCAAAACCTTCAAAAAATGTGTATACTGTAGGCAAAAAAAAATGTATACGGTAGGTAGAAATGTGTGCAGTGCGCAACTTACTTTCGAAAAAAAAAAGAAAGTTCTCGTTTTGGTTTTTTTTTTGATTTTTTATTTCGGTGAAACTTTTTTTTTCGTTTCTTTTGATTCAATATTTTTGTGCTCTCATCCCCCGCGCATTCCTTTGTGCTGTCTGTATAGGGAGTAAAAATACAATGCGTTACGTGGAGCGTAGCCTAGCGTAAAAAGATTAATTTCAGCACTGTTTTATTGCGTTAAACATAAATTATTTTTCCATTTCCTTTGCCTGGAGGAAATGTATTTAAAAAGTTGTTGTTCGAAATTAGCAAAAAAATAGTGCTTTGTTAATCTTGTTACACTAAGCTCCCGCAGTATGGTCTTCACATCCCCTTTCTCCGGCATCACTGCTTCAGGCGGTCTCCTCCTCCCTAATAATCTCGAACATTTTCTATCCATTTTGGCATGAACATTTATCTCAAGTAGAAGCTGCTTTACGCAACTTCTACTCAAGAAAAATGATCCATAACCGAAAAGAACAAACGAAAACGAACGAAACGTTCAGGAGGCACGAAAACCGACGGGAGCATAGAAGCAGCGGAAACAAGAGAAAAGAAACATGTCGAGCCGATTACTGCGAGGCTATCTAGCGATTGGCGAAAGTTAGTTACAAAAAAAAATTTTCAATGTCTGTTCAGCCAATCGGTTGCCCGGACTACCAGGCGGAGACGGTTTATTTGATGTTTTTCATAGAAACTCAACTCACGATGTTCGCTCTAGGCCCCTTTGAAAGATAAGACTTTTGATAGAAAATTGTAAAAGAGGCATTGGTTTTAACAAAATATAAAGTCTTTATATCTCCTGCTCTCGAAACCGAGTTCAAACACCGTGAGGAGTGAAGCGTTCTAGGTTCTTTGCTACAAAATTGGAAAAAAAAATATTTTTTTTGCAAAGAATTAAAATAAATATAAAAATTTAAACCGTCTCCATGTTTTTGAGTTTCAGTTAATTTCAAAAAATTTCTCCGCTCAAATTTGAAATTATTCTTTTTCATATTGTGATAAGTTTTCACAATAGTTTAAAACAAAAAGTCCGAAATTTTATCGTAATTTAAGCTTAAAATAACCCGACATAACGCATCTAAGAGGGGGAGCGAAGAAAGGGGGAAGCGCTCTATATAATGAATGAATAATGATTCTGATTTTGATGATAAAAAAAATTGTGTGAGGCTTTGCGTAACATTCATGCACCATTTAGCATGCACCGTAATCCCAATCAAAACTTTTCGCGCATTCGTTTTGACCTTCTCTGTGTCTTGCCTCTTTTCTTCTTTTTTTCTCAAAAACTTTCGACTTTTAATCTTTGTAAAAATTATTTTATAATCACATTCACTATTTTGCTTCACTCGCTTTGTCTTTTGTCTTATTTTTTTATTTTATAAACGCTAAATTTTTCAGAAAACCGGCGATGAGTTCGATGGATGCGATGCGACGACAGGAGGACAAGACCACCAATTTTTCGTTTTATTCCCGGTAAGTTGCAATAATTGTTCCTTTAAATTTCTTCACCGGCGGTTAATGATACTAATTTCAGGCCGTCCGGCGACGAGGAGCAAATGTTTCAGATGTGAACCGGTGAGAAAGAATTTTTCTTTCTATTTTACTAATATTTTTTTTTGTTTCAGAAGCGACGTGTTCGACGAGACGATGGACGGATATCAAAGAGGTATACGATTCGTTTTTGTTGAAAGAAGTGTGGGAAAACAGTGACTATCGTCGGAAGTTTTCTAAATATATGAGCGGTCGAAGGGATTTTCGAACCTGAAACGTTTCAAAAATCTGCTTGCTTTGCTTTTCGAACGGTCTTTCAGTCGTTTTACCTTCTGAAAAAAAAACACTTTTGTCAATTCAATATTCTTTTTTTTTTCAGGATAGCGAAGATTACTGGCGACGGAGGGACGAAGCGAGGCGGCGAAGACGACATCAGCAAGTGGACGACACGAATATTGTGTTCAAATTTTTTACTGTAAGCTTCAAAAATTGTTCCTTTTAATTTCTTTCCCGGCGGTTGATAGATACTTTTTGCAGACGCTCGACAACGGCGGAGTGCAGTTTCAGGAGAAAGAATGTATCAAACAAATTACCTACAATACAAAATTCCTTCTCTTTTTCTCAATTAAAAAATGTTTTTTTTTCAGACTGCGACGTGCCACTGACGACGCCGATGACTGTTTATCGAGGAGTGCATGGGATGCGTTCGTTTATTATTTTTTTCTTCTCATCATTTGTTTTCTAAAATAAAACGTCCAATTAAAACTGATTATTTGTTTTCAGATTCGACGAGACGATTGGAGGAGATCAAAGAGGTATACGATTCGTTTTTTGTTGAAAGAAATGGGTGAAAACAGTGACTATCGTCGAAATTTTACTGAATATATGAGCGGTCGAAGGGCTTTTCGAACCTGAAACGTTTGAAATTTCGCTTCAACTTGTTTTTCTTTTCGAACGGTCTTTCCGTTAACGCTCCGAACCAGCTGATTTCACTCATCTTGCTCACCGAAAAGTACACCTAATTCATTTTTAACTTGATTTTCCAGGTTATCGATGGAGGACGAAGAGGACTGCAGCTGCGAAGCGACAACATTTTTTTTTGGTTTTTTTCCTGGTAAGTTTCATTAATTGTTCCCGTTTTTTTTCGCCGGCGGTTAATGGATACTCTTTCAGAACCTGCTGAGCAGCCAAGCCGAATGTTTCAGGTGCACAAAGGTGAGTAAAGCTGAAAAGTGAAAAACAGTGTCGTATCTCCCGCTTTTATACAGAATTCGATGACTGGTGGATGGCAGCGACGAGATGGTTACGAGGAGGATGGATGTCAATTTCTCTTCATTTTTGTTTCTTAATGAAGTTTTAATTTAAGTTAAACATGTATTTTTGATTTCAGAATCGATGAGTCGACATGCCGAATGTGGGAAATCGACGAGGTAAGTGTTTCGCTTGCCTTCAAGGAAATAGAGCGAATAATGTGTGTTGAATTATGTTGCTCGGGGAGAACAGCAATGAAAACAATGCGATATTGTCCAATGGCGTTTCGTTTTTTGTCATTCTTCCCCGATAAGTCAATATATTCCTAGCAAGAATCTCACAATCTGCTTTATTTTCCCTACCAATAATTGTGTGAGAACGCTAGAGACGAGAGACGCAGACTCGTTTTTCTCTATACCTTTTGACTTCGCACTGTTTCTGGGGGAGCGGTTGTAGTGAATTCTCAGATTTCTTCTAAAATCAGTTTCTGACTTTGAGAAGAACTCATTCCAAAATTTCGTTCTAATATTCAATGTATTTCAGAATCGCGAGAAAGTGGCGAGAACGAAGGATACGAAGCGACGACAAGAAGTACGATTTTTATTTTTTCTCGGTTTTTTTTCCCGTCGCTTAATGGGTGCCTTTTACAGAAAGTTATGTGACAAGGAGACGAGATTTCAGGTAGAACGAATTAAGTAATTTTGAACCATCTTTGTTTCTCAGCGCATTCTAACGAACGTCTTTTTTTTTCAGACGGTGACGAGTTGAATGCGACAACAATACGATTCCGAGACGAATTCGATGATAGGGATTCGATACCTTTAAGCCGAAAACATGATAAAAATCTTGCTTTTTTTTTTTAAATATTTTATTCAATTTTTTCAGACACAAATGCGTGCATAATGCAACACACGAATGGTGATGAAGCGTAACGCAAATGTGGGCGGAGAGTTGTCTCCCATTGGTCAACGATCGTCATCGTCTCTTCCCGGGCGAAGAATAATCTGATTCTGTTTTTCATTTTCAAAAGCTCTTCGAGTGACTAGAAAGCCTCATATATTCCGCAATATACCAGCTGATGGATAGGCTCGTGTAGATTTACGAAGTATTGTAAATCTACCGGCTGATCTGTTTGCTGGTGAGGAGTTGGCTAATGTCTAGAAGTGTTTATTCGCTTTTTATTAAAAATGAATACATTTTCAGAAGGTGGAAATTTTAAAAATAAAGAACGTCAAAAAGAGCAACACGAGCCTTGAATAAAATAAATTTTATTAAAAAAATAACTGAAATGAAACGAATGTAATGATTCGAATTGCGTCATGAGGATACAAATAGGTACTAATGAAAAACGTTATCTTGTGATTAGTCTACAAATGTTTGAATTTTCCAAAATTCAACTGCTTCTTTTCCGTTGTAGACCGATGATGATATAGTTTGGCGCCAAGTCTACAAATGAATATCATGTTTCAAAATAAATAACTCCAATGTCTCTTCAACTTACCATCCACATCTGTTATTTTTCTACTGAATTCGGTCTGATTAAATTGGTGAAATCATTCCTGCAAATTAAGAGATTGCAATCAGGTCTAACAAAATGAACTCATTCATGACATCAGCTGCCGCAGAAGTAATAAACGAGGGTGAAACATTGAGCCATGATGAACTCTGGAGTCGTAGATTGATGCTGTAAAAGAAGAAAGAGATCGATGAAAACACGCCCATTGACTTATCTTATAGTATCTTATCTTATCTTAACATCCGGCAACATTTCTCCTGCTCTCCGCAGAACTTTATTTCATTATTTTAACATGACCCTTCCAACCAACCTTCTCTTGGGTTTCTTTCTCCTCATTGGACCAGCTCAACGAGCCATTGCCAACCCTTCCGATCAGCCGAATGAATGTGGGCTTTTCGATCGCATCAAACAAAAACTCAAATGTGCTCCTGTAAGTTGATTCTGATTGTTTCTCACCTGAAGGTTAGTATTCCTACAGGAGATGTTTTCACATGGACTACAAAGAATTTTCGTCGAGATGGACATGAATGAAATTGGTAAAATTAGGGAGTCTTGCGAAGCTGTTCAAAAATGTTTCGACACAGTTTTGTGCTACAAAAATGATAAGGAATTCCTCCAAATCCAAAAAGAAATTAAAAATTCGTGTTCCGCAATCGATTACCTGGCAACTGATTTCAAAGAATGCGGAACGAAAATAGTGGAACTGAACACGTCATGCAAGAGAGCAGATTCATGCGATGAGATGTTCGGCGTAGATCATTGTTATAAGAAACTCATTGTGGAAAATTGTGGAATGGAACAATGGAGAGGATATCAAAGAGTGAGTGTGATGAAGATATTCATTTTGAACTAATGAAAATTACAGAATATCATCAATTATCACAAACTCTCGCTCCGTAAATGCAATTACGATGAACTCTGGGGATTATGATTATAACTTTTTTGTATTCTTCATTTGAATTTGTGCACGAAATGAATGTATTTTCAATATATTTTTTCAAATGCCTGGTTTTCGATATTGTCAAGACCACCTCATCAAAAGCGTCCATCTTGCTGTACCAGGCAATTCGTGCAAAATGTCAGAGATTGCGTGCCAGCTCATAAAATAAAATTGAAGAGAAGATAGCGTGTAGAGTTCGGAACAGTAGAGTATTTTGGTGGATAAAACGCCTGACACAATTCCTGATCTCCTGCCGAATGTTTTCATTTTGTTCCAAATGACAAACCTAACAAACCGGCTTCTCGCTGTTTTTCTTCTTTTTGGCTTAACGCACGGAGCCAATGTCAGCTCCTCCGATGGACCTAAAGAATGCGGATTTTTCAAGACCTATTTCCAAAAGTTTGATTGCATACCAGTAAGTTTTCTTCAAATTTTCTCAGCCTAGATTATGTTCCTCCAGGAGATATTCGCTTATGCGAGAGACATGTCGGCTGTCACTCTGGACGTAAACAAGATTAAAGATTTTCGAAAGTCTTGTAATGCTAGAATACAATGCCACGCCAAACAGAATTGTCTCAGAAATGATGATGAGTTTATTGGAATCCGAACAAAAGTGAATGAATCATGTGCGTCACTCGATTATTTGGCAACTGATCACCGAGAATGCCAGAAGAAACTAGTTCAACTGAATTCAAAATGCAAAAGGGAAAATTCGTGTGAAAGTATGTTTGGGAAGAACTACTGTTATAGGCAACTCATTCTGGAGAACTGTGGGGTTGGGGAATGGAAAGGATTTCAGAAAGTAAGTCTGAAAATTGAATAGTGTTATGAAATACCGTTCCTTTTAGAGCATTCTCAATCTCATGAAACATATCAATAAGGAATGCAATTATGATGAACTCTGGAGTTTGTAATTTATTGCTTGTATTTTTTGTTCGATTAATTTTATGGCGAAATTTTGTTCTTTCAAACTTCCGTTCTCATTATTTTCTTATCAGACTCCACTCAACTTACGCGACATTTGTTTACATTAAGTAGGTGTTCTTGTTGAATCAAAATGACCGACAAGTCTCGAATAAACAATCGCCCACTAGTGTTAAACATCCGCATTTTTTGATGGTATAAAACGAATACATAGAGATCTTATTGATTAAAAAAATGATAGGATTGGTCTTTTATTTGGTTCTTCTTACCGCTAGCGGTGAAGCAAAAGAATGTGGAGTTATTGAAAGTGCCAAAGAAAGTTTCCAATTTATTTCTGTAAGTTTTCAATTGTGTCTCCAAAAACCTAAATTTTTCCTTTTTCAGAAACAAGTTTCTTTCACAAAAGAGCTTTTTCTCATGGGTTGGAACAACTTTGAGAATATCGAAAAGTTTCAAGCAACCTGTGATAACCTGAAAAACTTTCATGCAAGTATGGAATGTCACAAAGATGATCCTACATATCTTGATGCAACTAATAAAACCGACGTGATTTGCTCTAGTGTCCTCTACCTAGCCGTCGATTTCAAAGAATGCAAAAAGAAAGTTGATGAAGTCAGGGGAGATTGTACTGTTGGCGACTCTTGTGAGACGATATTCGGTGAAAATATGTGTATGAAGAAATTAATTTTGGAGAATTGTGGTCAGGAGAAATGGGAAGGTTTGAGAAATGTGAGTTGAAAGATGAAACTTTGTTATACCGAGCCAAAACTTTTCAGAATGTTATAAACCTCAAAAAGCCAACTATGTCTTATTGCAACTTTGATCAATATCGAGACTAATCATTACGCTTAATTGTTTGTAAATTTTTTATTTTGTATTACGGAAATAAAAACGTTAGAACACATCTCTTGTGGACATAATGATGTGAACAAACACATATCACTGACCACCTGTCCGACATGTATCAAATAAAAAAATCAAGCATCTCTTCCCTTAATTCTTGTTAATTTCTCTTGAGTCGGGAGCGCATCCGCTTTTTTCTTTATACATAAGAAACGCAAGTCCTGTGTTTTTTTGCCATAAAATGTCTAGACTATTTTATTCTCTTCTCATTTTCACACTTTTTACTTTAACTGCCCAAGGAGCCAATGTGAAGTCTGGAAAAAACTGCGGTTCATGGAACTTTCGGAAGCATTTCAAATGTTTATTTGTGAGTCTTTGTCAATTTTCTTAGGTAAAACTATATGAATTTCAGAAGGAACTAATATTCTCGAAAGATTTGGCCCTCTTAAACTTGAACAACAGAAATGATATCCTTAAACTCCAAGCTTCTTGTGATGCTCTTCAAGTTTGCTATTCTACAATGGAATGCCAGAATATGAACACTTTGGAGCTTTCTGATAAAATGAAAGCGGCTTGTGAAGGGTTGACGTTTATCGCTGAAGAATTCACAGATTGTGCCAGAAAAACTGAGAATATTCGGGAGAAGTGCAAGCCAAAGGCAACTTGTCTGAATATGTTTGGTGATAAGAATTGTGCCAAGGAGAGAATCATAGAGAGATGTTCATTGGAGGAATGGATTGGGTTTAGAAATGTGAGTTTAAAAAAAACTAGGCTTTATGCATAAGGCTATAGTTTTTTTATTTTTTTTGTAGGACTTTAGACCATTCCTGTGGCTTGAGCGTACTTGAAATGATTGCAAAGACTCTAGAATAATATGCACTGGGTGCAATTTTCCAAAAAACTGTCGCTTAAAAAATGGATTTATGTTTTCAGAGCATGATAAAACTAATGACTGTTGCTGATCCTATGTGCGATTTGGACAAATATCGGAAACTAGGAATTGCCAATTAATTTTTTTTCGAATTTTTCTTTTTTTTTTTGTCAGATCTCTTAATTTATAATATGTTTTCGTTTTTAGATAAAGTTCTCTATTTCTGATTTTTCGAATTCCAGATCTCTGGATGTATTTCTCTGAAAAAAACACCACCTGCTCATCTTTAACCCCCATGAATTAATCCCACGAGGTTCAACGAATTATTTTCAGATATCTGTTTTCAGATCCATTTTTTCTCCGCTTTTTTATTGCTCAAAGCTCAAAGGGGTTCCCCAGAATTCTAGTATGATCAACAGATAAAATAAAAGAGTGGGAGATATTGCACCTTGGCTCTTTTTTTTCCAATTCTTCCTATCTCTTCCAACAGGAACTTTTCCCCAGAATCTTCTTTTTTTCTATTTTCGCTTGTTTTTTTCTTTTTTTTTGTTATGTTCATCTTTTTTCTTTTTGTCTTTTCAACCACTGGCCTTTCTCATTAATCACATTTTCACAACTGTTCCCCTTTCTGTTGACGTAATCGGGGTCGTGCTTTAAAATGCTCCAGCTTTTCGGTGGGAAAAATCAGTCTGCTGAAAAATTAAAAGAAAAACACGACTTTTGAAAATGACTTCGTCTATTATATTTCTGATTTTGACTTCTTCTGTATTGTTGCAAGCTGAAGATCCAAAGTGTGAGAGATGGCAAAAGAATTTGGAGACTTTTTGCTTATCGGTGGGTATAGAGGGAGAGTAAAGAGTTTTAAAAGAAGATTATGAAGTTATTTTTGGCTACTTTCAGAATCTCGGATAGCCATAGAAACTAAAAAGAAACTATAGAAGATTATGTTGAGAACTTCAGATAAAAAAGGTTTCTTTTAAACTCAGAAAATTCGTTGCATGTCCAGCTTACAGTAATTGCAGGTGCCTTTGTAATAGAGTTTTCTGAGTTTTCCGTTCAGTTGAATGTTGTTCATCTTATCTTCAAAAAAATGTAAAGTGAACATTTGAAGGTCTAACTCTATTTTTCAGATTGTTCTGTTTCTGTAACCCAGTTTCTTGTGGTTCTCAAGGTTTTCGATGAGCACCCCAGTAAAGGTACCCTCCATCAGTGAAGGTACTCTTCATCATTTACAAATATTTTCTACTAAAAACAGAACTAAACAAAAAAGAGATATGAAAACTCGTTCCCATAAAATTTTCGATGTTTCAAAACCCCCAATCCTCCAGTTTCAGTCCGTTTCCTGTCATCTATTCTAACACTTGTTCCTGAAGATCACGAGAACAATCCATTTTGATTATGGTATCCCCCGAGGACCAACTTTCTACCCCCAACCTTTCTAATTTCCTACGTTGTTTCAGAAAACTTCTGGATTCTTCAGGAAATTCCACGATCATTACTTTGACAACCCATCGATGATGGCTCATTTCAACTCCACTTCCGAAGAGATTATAGTTCGCAGATTGTAAAATTTTATGTAATCTAATTTGAAATTCATTTCAGAAATGTTTCCATGATCTTCCGTGTCTGACAGCTCGTGATGTGAAAATGGCAAATCGAGTTGGCGCATATCGTGATACAATGTTCGCATTGACAGATTCCTTCGTAAAATGTGCCAAAACCCTAGAATCCCACAATTCGGAATGCTATTATTCATGGGATCCATTTATGGGAGTTGATTTGGATGGAAGAATTTTGGAGAATTTTGATACTCGAGACGTTTGCAAAACCTATTTTGGACCAATGGATTGTATGAGACATGAGATTGTAGAGTACTGTACTGTGGACGCGTGGAAAAGTTTCAAAAAGGCTAGGATTTAGAATCTGATAACATTAAAATGTAATTTTTTTTCAGAGAGCCAAGGAATTCGGGGAGAGAATTTATGGATGTGACTTCCGTGGGGTGTTTGCTTTTCCAATTCGTTATAATCATTGAATAGTTTGTTTTTTTAAAACATATTTATTTTGGACAATAAAATTATTTTTCAAATTCGAACTTTCTAATAATAATTCAACTACTCAATTGGATCATTGCTCAATTTTCATCTTCAAAATTACATTGTTTCAATCCATCATTATATATTTGTACAAACTGAAAACATACTTTTTATTAACAAAAGTTCCGCTGAAAAACTTACATTACGAAGTTTTTTCCAGTCCTCTTCTCCACATGTCTCGGTAATCGCTTTCTTAACACATTGATCTTCACCAAAGAAGTTTCTACACTTTTCTTCAATATCTGTTGCGGCACTAAATTCATCTGATTTATCAAAGAAATTCCATTTTTCATAACAGTCAGATTTTCGCTCTTTCATCTTTTCTTCACATTCAAAAAACGTATTTGATCCGAATTCAATTGCAGAACATAAACTTTTGATAAGCTTGAATCCACCTTCAACGTTTCCTACTTTAAAAGCAGTGCAATGAGAAATAGCTCGAACACAATAGTCGATATCGGTGCAAGGTTTTTTGAGTTGATTGAAGTCACTCCAGGTTTTGGTCTCCATTGATTTTGCTTTCTCGAAAAATTCAATTCCACGCTGAAAAATTAATGGTAGAAATGAAAAGGGGAATACGCATACCTGAGCACAAGAAAGTCCCAAATAGTTGTCTGCAATACTACAGTTATCTTCTACCGCAGATGTTGGAGCTCCATGAGCACCAAGTGCGAAAACAGCTCCAATTATTATCAAAATCATTGACTGAAACTTTTTAAACCTTAAGGAAATCGGGAACTTTTTTTTATAAGAAATCGATGATAAAAAATAGGAGAAAACACCATGATGTTGAGGACGCGAAGTCTTATTTCAAGACAGCTGACCACTAAAAAAGTGGAGCTCAGAGGGAAATCACTGGTGATAAACTCATCGTGAAATGTGTTGTTTTTGATAAGAAAACTGATCTTCCTGGTCATTTCTTCGAAAAATTTCTAACAAATTCACGATACGCTATTATTCAATTAATCAGATGAAAAAATGATTGAAGATATAAACTTTATCCGAAAAAAGTCAATGGGCCAATAATTAACGAAATCAATTAAAAATTTATTTCTCAAAGTAGCATTTCTTTCCTTGATCTTGAAGCCCGAGCGTGTGCTGTAATAGAAAATTGCTCACCACATTATTTTATTCATCTTCGCTTACCTCACGGAATTTCTCCCAGCTTTCAACACCACAAATGTTTTCGATTTCTTTTTTCAGACAATCATTTCTTCCGAAATTTTCTTTGCAAGTCCATTTCGGCGTCTTCTGTTCTCTTTTTCGATATACGTAAAAGTAAGAAAATCTTTCGATTTGCCAATCCTCATAACAAAAATTTGGAATCTCTCTAAACTTATCTCCACACTCAGTGAACGTCGACACAAAATGAGCCGATGAGCAGAGTTGACTGATCTTACCGTATTCATACACTTCATAGGCTTCTTCTTCAGAAGATACGAGATTCACAACTGGAGCACAGCGTTTTAAAGATTCAAAGAGTGTGGGAAGCACTTTACAATCCTTTTGAATCATCTCCATTTTTTTTGTACACACCCTCAAGGCTTAAGAGGTCATTTGTGATGCTCGTTAATTGCTGAAAGTAGTATTGTTTTTGTTTCATGAATAGGCTTCAATTTACATGTAAAGCTTGTTCCATGAGAATGTAGTCAAAGAACGAGCAGTTTCCTTTCACAATTTTGAGCTTATCACTTGCTGGTGGTTCTTCAGGAATTTCAGAAAGGGTTTCAAATTTTATAATAGGCAATTCGCGTTCCGGCATATTTTTCTGAAACAAAAAAATTACTTCTCGAAACATTTTGGACTTGAAATACCATTTGAGCTTTTATCAATGGCTGCCAGGCTTTAGTGATTCTCTGAAAAATTGAAAAGCAGTTTTAATTCTAAATTTTCGAAACTAACCTGTGAAAACGACTTCCAGGTTTTATTATCACAAGTATGAGTGATTACTTTTTTCATGCATTTGTTCTTCCCAAAAAGATTTGTTTCATCACTTTTTCGGATAATAGTGATCAGGAAATTGTGGGAAAATGTTGTATTCAACCAGTCTTGATAACATTCGTTGTGCTTTCTTTCAACCTTTTCTAGACAATTTGCGAATTCAGAAGTCAAAGATTCGGCAACTGAGCAGATTTGTGTAATAGAAACATTGTGATGCCAGATTCCGGAAATCGCGTCACAGCTAACACGATAGTTCTGATAATAATTGATTATATCGCACCGTTTATTGAGCTGAACCAATTCTTCTTGACTTTTTACTGCGGAATCGTACAACGAATAATATAGCGACATGACTTCCTGAAAATGTTTTTAGAGAAAAATGTTAGTACTTTCTATTTATTCAAGCAATTACTTGGAGTCCATGCATTGAAATCGCATTTTCCATATAAGTGCAGCTTCGTTTTTCGGTATTGAATTCAGGGATGGTTCTACCATGAGTTCCGACTATGAAGAGGATTCCGATAAGTATAAGTTGGAGAAATCGGTTCATTTTCTGAAAGTAGACCAATTGACTGTAAAAGTAGTATTCCTGAAATGAATTGAGGGAGAAAAGAGGAAAATAAGTCAACTGTAAGCCAATATCGTAAAGAAGACCGACCAAGACAACTGAACTCTCAACAGGAAAGCAAATGGCAAGAATGAATGATCTAGTCGAGGCCAGTAAAAGTTGATAAGACTCGGTCTGATAATGAACCTATTAGCTCATCTGTTAGTGAGAATGAGACCAACGACTATCTATCTGAAGGAACCAATGCTAATGGGCTAAGGTCCCTATTTGATCAAATTTAACAATAAAGAAGAAACTATAATATTGTGCAATCTTTAAAAACAATAGTATACATTCTGAACGATTTTATTTTATCTCTTGACCTAACGTGTGATTTTTGTGGTCCGTGACCTGAAGAACATATACCAATGAGAACATGTGATAAGATATGCATTGACCTTATTCACTTTATTAGTGTTTCTTGTTTGCATACATATATACTTTATACAACATGAATTAAATTAAACAGTTCTTATACGCAGAAATTTATAAGATCTCATTGAAGTTACAATCCTTCTCTTCGTCGTAGATTCCGAGCATGTGCTGAAAATGATAGCCATTCGTCGCCTAGTTAACGCCTAGTTAATTAAACCTAACCTCACGGAAATTAATCCAGTTTTCAAAACCACAAGTCTCCTCGATTTCCTTTTTCAGGCAATTGTCAGTTTCGGAATAGTCTTTACAGATAGCTGTTGTTTTCTCAACTCCCTCGTCGATTGGCTTCTTTTCTTCTTCATTTGGAAGAACATGTGTATGGGAAAATGTTGAATTTTTCCAGTTCTGGAAGCAATCACTTTCTACCACGTCCAGTTTGTTCTGACAGTTGAAGAACTGTGTAGCCAGAAAGTCAGCCGATGAACAGAGACGATCTACTGAGCGGGTGAAATCCGATCTGCGCCCTTTCAGAGAATCCAATGATCCTAATTGAAAGCAGAGAACATAAGATTCCATAATAGTGAGTAGTGGTTTACAGTCTTTTTGTACAATTTCGATGGCTTCGACGGTTACAGCTTCAAGTTCAAGAAGTTTGTTGGAGAAGTTTGAGAGTTGCTGGAAGGACAGTTCTACTAAATTAAAGAGTTAGTTGAATGCTTACAGCTGTGACATACGACATGAGGGCCATGTCGTAGAATGAACAATTTCCAATCACGAATCTGACATCTTCGCTTGAGGGTGGTTCTTCTGGAACTTCCGCAAATGCTTCCTGTTGGAAATCAACCGAAATGTAAGCGGATACTGCAGCGCTCATCTGAAACGATAAAAAAGTATGAAATCTGAGTATCTGTGATTGAAACTCTTACCAAATTCTCAGCATACGATTGGAGCTGAATGTCGAGAGTTTTAGTCATGTGCTGAAAATTAAAAAACAGTTGTTTCCAAACGAAAAACGTTACAAACCTCGAAAGTCGTATTCCAGCTCTGAACGCCGCAAGTGTCGATGATTACTTTTTCCATGCAATTTTCTTCTCCGAAAAGTCCTGTTTTATTCTCACCAGCCATGTTAATGTTATTAATTCTCAAAGTTTAATTCGAGTGAAAATGTTGCATTCATCCATTCCTGGTAACATTCGGTGTTGTCTTCCTCCAATTTTTCATGACAACGAGCAAAGTCAGAAGCGAAATCGTTACTATGGAACACATTTTATTGGCTTCAATTTCTTGAATTAAATTTTTCAAACAGGGGCGACTTTGGTAATAGTGAACTATGTCACATCGTTTGCGAAGAGATACCAAATACTCTGGAGTTTTCGATGTCTCATTATAGTACGATTCCATGAGCTTGCTCATTTCCTGAAAAAAGGACATCATTTCTTGATAATCCATCAAGTCTAATTTATATTGGTCTTGACAGTTCCGAAATGTTTTTTTTTTCCTTTTTTTCATTCAATCACCGTGTCGACACTTTTTACCTACCGTAGAACCTTGTACAGACATCATAAAGTCAAAATTGGAACATTTGTGTTCGACGTTAGATTTGGGAATTGTCGCCGCATTAAGTCCGAGTAGCAATACTATACCGAAGATTATGGGAACTTCTTTCATTTTCTGCAATGGAAAACTTTAGAGAGAAAGAGAAAGAATTGGTAAGACGAAAAGAACAGAGTAAGGCAGCCGAGTTTTCAAGGGCAGGCAAAATGGTAGGAATGAATGGGTGTTTAAAAAAAGGTGCAAGACCCTACTATCGTTTGTCGAATAGTTACATAAGATAAGATTGTTCCATAATAGAGAACTACGTAGATAGACGTAATCTATCAATCTTGCTGTCCAGAAACCAAGAAACATGAATCAAGGGCACTTGGAAGAAACTGTCTGTCCGGATCAACCGGTTGGCGAGCAGTTTTTTTTTAGTTTTGAAGCTGGTACGGAATTGAGCAGACGCATCAGCATCACATATTTTGTTATACTCTGTTAAGGTTTTGTAAATTGCCGATGTAAAGAAATGAATGAAAGTGCTCAAAAACTTCATAAAACCATGAATTCAAAGAATCAGTATGTGAAATTCAGAACATTTCATCAGAGTAACATGGATTCAGCTCGGGCATCTGAAATGTGAATTTGGTTATTGAAATTATTCTCTTTTTCTATCTTACCGTGTCGAATGTCTTCCAGCTATCCTCTCCGCACATTTCTATAACTTCGTGTTGGAGGCAACTTCTCTTCTCGATATATTCACAGTTGTTCGTTCCCGATGACTCTTCCCAAGATTTACTCAAAAACGAATAAGAGAATCGTGTGTCTCTCCATTCTTGAAAACAGTTTCCTTCCTTGTCTAGTTTCTCTTGGCAAGCAGAAAACGTTGTGACCATGAAGTCAGCAGATTGGCATAAATGCTGAATTCCTTTTAGCTTGTAAGCCCTTTCGAAATCATTTTGTGTAACATTGTCGTTGGAGTTAGCCAGGAAGCAACGTTTCAAAGAATCCATAAGAGTCATGAGTGGTTTACATTCTTGTTTGATCACTTCGATGTCATTCTTGGACACAACACTGAGTTGTTCTATGTTACTAACGAAGCTTCCCAATTGCTGGAGAAAAGTTAATTGAGAAGACGACTGTATGAATTCACTCACAAATGAAAAATAAGTTGCGAGCGTTTGGTCGTAAAACGAACAATTTCCTTCCCAGATTCGCAAATCTTCTGATGCTGGAGGCTCTGGAGGAATTTCAGTTAGAGGTTCCACCTTGAACTCAGGAATACTAAAAGATTGTGTTCCATCTTCCAACTGAAACATGAAAATTTTTATAAATCTGGAAATTTTCTGAAAAAAAAATTAACCTTTTTCATCTCCTCAGCATACGATTGTTTGGCAAAATTCAGAATATCATTCATGGTCTGAAAAAGTGGAATTTGAACAAGGTTTCTGAAAGCAGAGCTTCATACTAACATTGCTGAAGCTCTCCCATGCTTGAATACTGCAAGCCGTCGAAATTTGTCTTTCCAAACATCCATAATTCCCAAAGAACTCCATACTATTTCCGGCGAATAATCTCAAGAATATTCCAGTTGAAAACGTTTCATTGAACCATCCTTCGAAACACTTGTTCTCACTTGAACTCAATTTTGATTGACAGTTTGAGAAGTCAGAAATCATGTATTCGGTAATAGAACAAATAGCTTGTATTCCAATATTTTGGAACTCAATATTATATAAATTACAAGGATTATTCAGGTAATAACTGATGACTTTACATCTACTGTTGAATGATTTTAAGTCTTCTCGGGTTTTTATCTCTTGGTTTGAGAGTAACTCGAAAAATTTTCCCATCTCCTGAAAAAAACCACTATTGTAGCTCTGTGTTTTTATCATTTTTTAATTATCACTCACACGAGTACCTTGCCCCGCGAGCAGTGTTTCTAAGTATGAGCATTTTTTCTCATGGTGTATGGGAGACGCATGCATACCAAGCAAAAATAAAATTCCGAAGAATTTGAGGAAAACTTGATAATCCATATTCTGAATTGAAATCTTATAAAACGTTTTCAGAGAAGTTGATAAGTTGTAAAAATAAATTATCTAAGAAAAACTTTTATGCAAAACAGAAAAAGAGAGACAGATATTTATATCTTCGTTTCTTTTATATAACGCATTTTCTGTATAAACAATCGCTTTCTCATAACATCCTTCGTAGCTTTGTCATCATTCATCATCAAACACAGAAAGGAATACATTGCCCCATTCTGAGAATATAACATTTTATGAGCCTTTCAAAATCAAAGCATTATATAACAATAAATTGTGAAAGGGGTTGTAGCCACAAGCCTTTGAAAAAATTAACCAAAAATTATAAAAATAATGAAAAACATGAAACTATAATATCAATTTAAATCTATAAATACATTTATTTCTAGAAACAAAAAAGTTCAAAAGCACAATTCAAAGCGGCTCCAAACCGGGGCATCCCTTCCATCGTTTATTCAGAGCCCGATGAATTTCGAGGACTTGCTGAAAAAAAATTTTATATGATTGAAACTTCAGAATAAAAAAACTCACATCATGGAACTGAATCCAAGCCTCGGCGCCGCAAGTGCTCTTGATTTCTCCTCGAAGACAGTTATCCTCTCCGAATACGTTATTGCACAGGTTCGCTGTCTCCTTATTTTGTTTACTGTTTGCCCAATCAGAATAACAATTGCTGTTCATTCTTCTCAAATTTTCGTGGCAGTTGGAAAATTGAGTTGCAAAGAAATCAACAAAAGAGCAGAGTTTTTCAAGTTCGGAAAAGGGTCTGGTCTTTGGAATCACAGATTCTCCTTCAACTCTTACTACGCGTTCGACACAGTGATCAGCAGCGTCCAGCAAGCGAGGAAGCGATTTACACTGGCGATTCAAAGCATCAACATCTTCTTTGTTCAGTGTTGCCACATTTCGCAGATTATAAACAAAAATTCTACAGCCCCTCTCTCTTGAAAAACAGAAAGTATGACTCACGGGCAAATGTTACCGTAACCCATGAAAATGTCCAACAAAAGGTGTCCCAAAAAGTTTCTCAGCTCGGACAAGAGCATTTTACATGGTCTTTTTTTCCGGAAAATCTAGTCCACTATAAAAATGAAGTATCTTTGAAACAATACTAACTTTTCCACATTAGTTTACAAATTTTTGATGCTGGATATGGGTTTATTTTTTGAAATTTTCATAATGGAACTACCAATATCTTATTTTAAAAATTATTGAAAACTAATTTATTGAGTTTAAACATTCATATGAAATCCTAGATATGATTTCCAAAAAAATTTTTTTTCTGATTTCCAACATGTTTTTTAAATAATTTTCTAACAGTCGCTATCAATCGAAGAAACAGTTTCGAAAATTGGTTCCAGATATTTGCCCTGTTGGAAACATTGTTTTTTTTTTCCGTTTATATGTTAAGCTTTTTTCGGTTTCTATAAGTTTTCTTGTAGAAACCGAAATGCAATCCGGGCTGATGTTTGATTGAACTCTCAAAGATCCCAACGATATAAAAGAAAGTTCTCAGCAAGATACTTTTTTAATTCGTACCAAAGTTTTTTTTTGAAAGTTTCTAGAAATGAAAAAAACTGTGAAAAGTTTTAAGATTTTAATAGCTTAAACGTTTCTCACACAATCAAAATTTGAATTTTAAACGAGTTTCGAATTTCGAGAAATGGAAATATAAACAAAAAAATTAAAGTTCGCGAGAAAAATTATTGACGTGAAAGCATTGGCCTACTCTACTTTTCATGCTATTTCGTACATATATTTCGTACATATCATTCCTGGACAGAAAATTCAGTTCTCGATTTTGACAACGACATTTTCTACTGGATGGGACGGATCAATAGCCCGATGAACGTTGTTTCCGAGTAGGACGGCTCCTAGAAAACGAGCGATCACAACGGCAAAGGTGATGCGAGAAAGAAGACTTCAGGTATTGCTCTATACTGCCCAGGCGCCTTCAAAAACATAGTACGGGATTCAAAACTGCCAGTTTACCTAGACAAATACTAGAAAATTTAATTAGCAGAACTACTCTTAAACCCCCCCCCCCCCCCCAAATATTAGGCATTTTAGTCGTTTTTCTTCCACTTTTTTTCAACCCCTAATAGAAGTGCATGTCCCACAAATGCTCTAGATGCGGCAACTAGACACAGCTCGATTTCGGTCTACCTGTGTAGCCAAATCGGCATTTTCGTCGTTTAAGCCATTTTTTACCTCTAATAGAAGTGCAGGTCCTTCCAAATGTTCCGGATGCGGCAGCCAGACACAGCTTGATTTCGGTCCATCTGTGTAGCCAAATCTTGACATTTTAGTCGTTTTTCTTCCACTTTTTTTCAACCCCTAATAGAAGTGCATGTCCCACAAATGCTCTAGATGCGGCAACTAGACACAGCTCGATTTCGGTCTACCTGTGTAGCCAAATCGGCATTTTCGTCGTTTAAGCCATTTTTTACCTCTAATAGAAGTGCAGGTCCTTCCGAATGTTCTGGATGCGGCAGCCAGACACAGCTTGATTTCGATCCATCTGTGTAGCCAATTCTTGACATTTTAGTCGTTTTTCTTCCTCTTTTTATGAAACCCCTAATAGAAGTGCATGCCCCACAAATGCTCTAGATGCGGCAACTAGACACAGCTCGATTTCGGTCTACCTGTGTAGCCAAATCGGCATTTTCGTCGTTTAAGCCATTTTTTACCTCTAATAGAAGTGCAGGTCCTTCCGAATGTTCTGGATGCGGCAGCCAGACACAGCTTGATTTCGATCCATCTGTGTAGCCAAATCTTGACAGACTCCGCCCACTATCTAAAAAATTTTCGAGCAAAACGCTTACCACAAAAATGTAGATTTCAGACACAAAAAAAAATTTTCATAAGCCAGTTTTTTAACTTGTATAGAATATTATGGGCCCTAAAGTGTCGATTTTTTCTCAAAATTGCCTCTTCAAGTTTTGTAAATCGCCAAATTGTCCACGACATTTTTTATCGTTTTCAGATTTTTAATAAAGTTGTAAAATTTCAAGAAGGACACATGATCATAATGAACTTCTTTGATTTATCGTATCAAAATGTCTAATTCAAAAGAAAATAAAAAGAAGAAAAAAGACGACGAGAAGGAGGAGGAAAAGAGTTTCAAAACTAAGAAATGTGAGTTGTTGTGATAGCCCGTTTTGAACAGCCAACTTTTTTCCACGTAATCTCTTCCATTTTTCAGAAACGTACTTTCGCTTCTCAGTGTTATGAAACAGTTTCATGTTCTTCAATGGGAACATAAAACAAATTCAGGTTTCCAAAGTGGTTTCATGGAAGACATAAGCTCGATAGTTTCCCATATTTTATTGATTTTCTGTAAGGCTCTCCTCTTCTTTATCCTATCTTCCCATTATTTTATGAGTTCTCATTGTTGTATAGGTGTCTTTCCGTTTGAGACGAATTCCTTTTTCCCACGAGACATGACGCTGACAATGAGTAAAAACCGCGACGACGCTGCGTGTAACTCAAAAGAACGTATAAAAGGGGGTGCCCCAACACAGATATCTTCATTTTTTCATTCGTTCTCCTTTCCCTCCATTTGGTCTTCTCCCTGTCCCCAGTTTTTGCACAGACTGTCTCATTCGAGATGTCTTGTGAAGACTATTGAATATTTTGGGACCGTTTCCCTTTACCCTTAACCCAGTTTGTCTTCATCATCACTCCTTGAATTAGCATGGTTTTCCCCATACGGTTGGCTTGATCTTCTCACTAGTCAAGGAATGAGAATATGAAATTTTATGAGCCCTTTCAAAGTTAAAGCATTATACAACATAAGTTTGGGAAAGGTGCTATAGACACAAGTCTTCGAAAAAATGAACCAAAAATGATAAAAAATAATAAAAAACATAAAGCTATCAATTTAAATCTATAAGTGCATTTATTTCTAGAAACCAAAAAAAGTTTAAAAGCACAATTCAAAGCGACTCTAAACCGTCGCACCCCTTCCATCGTTTGTTGAGAGCCCGATGAATTTTGAGGACTTTCTGAAAAAAAATGTATTTTTTGAAATTAAAACTTCAGAATAAACAAACTCACGTCACGGAACTGAACCCAAGCCTCGGCGCCACAATTGCTCTTTATTTCTCCTTGAAGACAGTTATCCTCTCCGAATACGTTATTGCACAGGTTCGCTGTCTCCTTATTTTGTTTACTGTTAGCCCAATCAGAGTAACAATTGCTGTCAATTCTTCTCAAATTTTCGTGGCAGTAGGAAAATTGAGTTGCAAAGAAATCAACGAAAGAGCAGAGTTTTTCAAGTTCGGAAAAGGGTTTGGTCTTTGGAATCATAGATTCTCCTTCAACTCTTACTACGCGTTCGACACAGTGATCAGCAGCGTCCAATAATCGAGGGAGAGGTTTACACTGGCGATTCAAAGCATCAACATCTTCTTTGTTTAGTGTTGCCACATTTTGCAGATTATAAACAAAAATTCCGAATTGCTGAAATACAACTTTTCTACATGAAACAACAAAATTGCTCTACTCACATGAGAGAATTGCATATTGAGAATTTGATCAAAGAATGTGCAGTTTCCTTTGACAACTCTTAACTCATCACTTGCTGGTGGCTCTTCTGGGATCTCCGTTAGAATTTCAACTTCGATGTCGTTAGAAGAGTTACGAGCCGAAAATGCCGCCATTACCTGTAACAAAAAAACTCGGAAGAAAACTTGGTGAAAACTAGAGTATCGTCTCGCGAGATCCAGCGTCAGCATGTTGCGAGAAAAATATGCGAGTCTCGCATTTTCTCGTTCTCGTTTTGTCTATTCTAAATTTCAACCATTCTCGCACGTTCTCGTTATCGCACATTCTCGCATATTCTCGCATTTTCTCGTTCTCGCAGTTTCATTTCTTGCATTTTTTCATTCTCGCATCATTCTCGCTGATTCTCGCGAGAACTGCGAGATTCTCGCAAAGATAACGTGATCAAATTTTCATTTCAAAATTCGAGCAAAACAGAGAAAAAATTAGATAAAAACGCTCTAAAACTAATAGTTCCGTGAACCTTTCCTCTCTTTTTTTGTACCGAGACGAAAAATCGTGGCATTCTAGAGAAAAAGGAAAACAAAGTTCACGGAACTATTAGTTTTAGAGCGTTTTTATCTAATTTGTTCTCTGTTTTGCTCGAATTTTGAAATGAAAATTTGATCACGTTATCTTTGCGAGAATCTCGCAGTTCTCGCGAGAATCAGCGAGAATGATGCGAGAATGAAAAAATGCAAGAAATGAAATTGCGAGAACGAGAAAATGCGAGAATATGCGAGAATGTGCGATAACGAGAACGTGCGAGAATGGTTGAAATTTAGAATAGACAAAACGAGAACGAGAACGTTTCGAGAACGTGCGAGAAATACGCAATTCGTCTCGCGAGTCGACACTAGTGAAAACCTTACCGATCGTGCTTCAACATAAGATTGTTTTTCAATGTTCCGAGCCTTGATCATTCTCTGAAAAAGACATTTTTCAGAACAAGTTTTGATTTTGACAGGACTTACCTTTTTGAATTCTTTCCAGCTATCAAATCCACAATTGTCAGTGACAGTTTTAGCCATACATACATTCTCCCCGAAAATAGCAGGCTCTTGTCCTAAGAATGTACTCATCAGTCCTTCATATGAGAAAGTGTTTCTCATCCAATCTTGATAACATTCCGATTCCCCTTCATCCAATTTCTTTTGACAGGTGGCGAAGTCAGAAATCAAAAAGTTGACAGTAGAACAAATTCGTTTGAATGGAACATAGTAGTAGTATTTGGGATAGGAAGAACTGCAAGGATTCGGACGTTGTTCGTAGTATTCTACTACTTCACAACGCTTTTTTAGAGGAGCCAAATCATGATGGCTCAAGACTGTCATATTGTGGAATGTGCCAGAGAATGACATTGCTTCCTGTTAAATATTGATGAACAAAAGTAATGATAATACGTTCACTTACTTGGATTCCGTGAGACCCCACCATCATTTCAATGTATGTGCACTTTGGTCTTTCGGTTGGAGCTTCAGAAACTGAGGAAGCAACATTGTTTCCGGCTAGGAATATGTACGGAGGAACAGCATGAGCTGTGGCAAAAAATATGGTCACAACAAGGACCAATTTGGGAAATTCGTTCATTTTCTGAAACAGAAACGATTTTATGAGTCCGAAGAATAGCGGTACAAGAAAGTGAAAGAAGTAGGACCTGATAATGTTTTTGGAAATCATAGGAAATCTGAGGAGCTTCAAGAAAAAAAAATGCATAGTCGAGATACAACTTTTTTTTCGAATGGATCACAATATTCGAATGGATCACAATACACTACAGTTGTCGCGATATTGTGGTCAGCCTGTGGGAGTATAGGAAAGTGTAATAAGAAAAGCGAGCGGGTCGAGATAAGAGCAGCAGAAAATGTTGGAGGATATTTTTAAGTGGTCCAAAGGTGACTTTTCCGAACAGGCTCCACTAAAAATCTCTGATTTTGATTCAAGCTTTTTATCTAAGTGTACGTCGAGTCAGTTATTTGACTCTGCCATACTACAAGTATGTACTTCAAAACAGAAATTACTGAGTCCAAAATTGTTGCGGAACTTTCTCTTTTTGTTTAGATCAACCTCAATCAAAGTGCACACATTATTTTTACAAACTAATTTATTGGCAAAGGTAACAAAAATTCAAAAAGCTATAGATGATTTCACACAATCCCCTTGAAATTGCACAGCTTGACTTTGTCGTTGAGTCCGAGAAAGTGCTGAAAACAAATAAACTCACACTCTTTTTCAAAAACTTTGTAAACTTACAACGCGGAACTTCTCCCAGTCCTCTTTCCCACAAGTCTCTGTTATCTCTTTCTTGAAACAGTTTCCAATTCCAAAAAAGTTCTTGCATGCCTCGTCTCTCTTGGTATCATCAGACAAGTATTTGTCGTTTTGGAATGGATTCCACTCTTCATAGCAGGTCAAGTTCTTTTTGTCCAACTTCTTCTCGCACGTTTTGAACTGATCGGCAAAGTAGTTGATGATAGAACAGGTGCTTTTGATGGTAGCGAATGATTTAGCAAATTCGTCATCATTGGAAGTACAGTGAGCAAATGTGACTGAGCAGTGATCAAGAGCATCACATGCTCGCTTGAATTCCTTCATTGCATCCTGATCTTCCACATGAAGATGTTTGATTTTTTCACCGAGGTCAACGGCTCTCTAAAATGAATAATTTTATGAATATGAATAGGGTGGAATAGCTTACCAGTGAACAGGAGTGCATAAGAAGTGTGTCTGCAACTGTACAATTTGGCTGCGCGGTAGGTGCTCCATGTGAGCTCACAATCAGAATGGCTCCAATGATAGCAAGATTGAGAGAAGTGGTCATTTTCTGAAATGAAGGGGAACTATAGGACAAAAGCGAAATATCGAGAACAAAAAGAAGAAACGTGTGCACCGGTAAAGTTGTCGAAACAATTAGAACCGGGAGAGAGACTTGAACCAACTGTTCTGGTGGAGAAACAAGCTCCAGAAAAATGGAAAAACATTCTGCCTTCCGTTTCTTTTTTGATTTTCGATTTTTGATACGCCTTTGGGCGGAACGCTTGGTACATCCTGTGAATTGTGGTCAACACTATGTCTATTATTTTTACAAACTAGTTTATTGAACATGATTTCAAATAATAACAAAAAAGACAATAATCGTTTAAACAATTCCCTTGAAGTCGCACTTCTTCACACCAGCGTTGAGACCGAGCATGTGCTGAAAACAAAAGTATTCAATTTTTATTTTAAAACTTTTCAGGCTTACATCACGAAATTTCTCCCAGTCTTTATTTCCGCAAGTCTCCGTGATCTCTTTCTTCAAACAATCTCCAGCGCCAAAGAAATCTTTACAAGCATCAGCTCTCTTGGTATCATCCATCAAATTTTTGTCATTCTCAAACGGATTCCACTCTTCATAACAGGTTAAGTTTCTGTTGTCCAATTTGTCATCGCAAGTCTTAAAATCACTAGCAAAGTAGTTGATGATAGAACAGACATTGTAATTCTAGCGAATCCTTTTTTGACATCCTCATCTTGAAAGGCAACACAATGTCCGAGAGTACTAATGCATTGGTCGATAGCGTCGCATGCTCTCTTAAACTCCTTCATCTCCTCTTTGTCTTCCACGTCAAGATTCCCAATTTTTTCTCCAAGATCACCGGCACGCTGAAAAACAGTATGTTTCAAGGTATTTTTAAATACGAAATTATTACAAGTCCACATGAAATCATTAGGTATCCGTCCGAAATTGTGCAGTTGTCCTTGGTTGTTGGTGCTCCGTCGGATCCAACGATAAGAATGGCAACTCCGAAGAGGGTTAGGTTGAGAAAACTGACCATTTTCTGGAAACAAGAAATAATTTGGGGTCGGAAAAAATTGCGAAGAAAACTAAGTGAAGCAGGAAGGATGGAAGGCAATGTTTCAAAAGTTTTCAAACAAAGATTTCTAACCAGGAAGTTAGAGTACTCGTGGCCTGTTCCAATAAGAAACTTCAAAGGAATATAAGAAGAGAGGTGACGGCTTGGTTCCAAAAATTGACCAAGTGTTTCAAAATGAGTTTGGGTTCAAAACATTGTCAATCTTTTTTTTAAAAAAATTGAATTGTCAAAGGAAAAAGCTAGAAATAGATTGCAAAAATCAAGAAAATGATCCCAATGTGCTCCGTCAAAGGTTTATAAACATTAAGACCCGTCGTCCTGAACCAACTGTTCCGAAGCAAACCTAGAGGGACGCCAGAGTTTTGACAAATTGAAAAAGAAACGTTTTTTTCTTTTATAAATTTTGTGTTCGATTCATGTTTTTGAGGTAGATAGCAAAGAGGTAGACAGTAAAATATACTGTTTTAGAAATTGATGTAAATTATAGGAAGAGTTGTACTAATTTATTGACAGTAGTATAAAAAGTTACAGAAAATAATATGAGTTCATACGATTCCCTTGAAGTCGCACTTCTTCACTTCGGCGTTGATTCCGAGCATGTGCTGAAAAGTATATTCAAACACTTATTTTAGCACAATCTTCACTTACATCACGAAGTTTTTCCCATTCTTTGTTTCCGCAACTTTCTGTGACTTCCTTCTTCAAACAGTTTCCAACTCCAAAGAAATCTTTGCAAGCTTCCGCGCTCTTGGCATCAATAGACAAGTATTGGTCATTTTGGAATGGGTTCCACTCTTCATAACAGGTTAAGTTTCTGTTGTCCAATTTGTCATCACAGACCTTGAATTCACCAGCAAAAAAGTTGATGATGGAGCAAGCATTGCTAATCAAAGCAAATCCAGTTTTGATTTCCTCGTCTTGGAAAAGAGCACAATGTCCGAGAGTACTGATGCATTGGTTAATGGCATCACAACCTCTCTTGAACTCCTTCATCTCATCTTTGTCTTCTATATCAAGATTAGGGATTTTCTCTCCAAAATCTTTAGCGCGCTGAAAAAGATAAATTTGAAGAGATATTTTGATAAAATATTCTCACCATTCCACATGACAGCATAAGGTATGCGTCCGAAACTGTGCAATTGTCCTTTTTAATAGGAACTCCATGGGAGCCAATGATGAAGAGAGCAACTCCAAAGAGGGAAAGGTTGAGAAAACTGTCCATTTACTGGAAACATGAAATGATTTGGGGTCTAAAGAAAACGCAAAGAAAAACTGAAGGAAACGGGAGGAATGACAAGGCGGGATGATAAAAAGCTTCGGCACCAGGAAGCCAGAGAACACATGCCAACTGTTCCAACCAAAAACATCAAGAAAAGTTGACATGAAAAGACAAGTGGCTTGGTTAAAAACACTGGCTCAGTGTTTCAACCAGTGTGTGCTGCAACCTTGAGGGTTGATCAAAAATCAGAATGTGCAGTTTCTCAAGATTCTCAAGATTTGCATGCCGATATGAAAAGTTTATCTTAAATTCGTCATTGATACCAAGAATGACCTGAAAAAGTGAAATTTTGCAATCAACTTTGAGAGTTTTATTCGCTCACAATATGAAATTTATTTATACTTTATTATTTCCGATTCTCAAAACCAATAAAAAACCCACAGGATAGTCAATACAGTAAGAACTTCCAACAATTTGAGGAAAGTCCAGAGGGGTACACGTCTCAAAAATCGAAGAAAGTTAAAACAGAAAGAATAAGAAAAAAATGAGGAAATCCGATGAAAAATAAATTACTTAAGAAAAAATATTGTAGAGAAGGAAGACCATTCAAAGTCCATGACGACGTCTGATGAGATGCTTCCACGAACACTGGTTGATGTCGGGAGTTCCCTGTAATCAGTTCCTTTTAAAGACTCAAATGCACTCTCAGAAAGAAAAAATTTCAACATACATTGGTAAACTTCTTGCCTTCCTTCTCTCCAAAGTTCTCAATAATCATCACATGGAGCTTTGCTTTGTCGACGATATGGCAACATTCTTTGGCGATTTCGTGTTTGGCAAGAGTGTTCATCACTAGCTGGAAGTTGAAGCCGATATCGCAGTGTTCGAGATCTACAACGCAGGAGGAAACCAGTCCACATTTCTCTTGAAAAGCTTGAACGTCCGATTTCTTGTTGATGTTCTTGGTAACGAAGAAGGTTCCCAGGTCGTTCATGATCTGAAACGAATGAAGCTGAATGGGTACAGTAAGGTTCATAGCATTTCCAAAAATCTTCCAAAGTTAATTCTGGTTTCAAAAATATAAATTTATGATTTTCAACAACTCAGGTTAAAACTTTCAGAATTAAAAAGGGGTGAATAAGAACTTACACGATCACACTTCATTGCATGGTTGGTACAGTTCTTCGGTGTTTTGATATAAACAAGATGACCTCTTCCGATACGATCCTGATCGCGAACAATTCCACGAGCCAAGAACACAGTGATCCAGAAGACGATAGAGGTGATAGCAACGGAAGAGAGAAACAGTGCAGCGTGATATCTCACCGGCATCTGAAACTATGAATGAGGATAAAAGAGAATTTCTAAAACGAGAAAAAATTGAAATGAAACAAGTGAACCCAGTCGACCCATATGTTGCTAAAAAAAGGCGTGACTCAAGAGGAGCGACGAGGCGGAGACTGGTACGAAACAACAGATGCAATGCAGACTGTTGAATAGTACAATGGCACGAGGAACATGTGTTAAAAGTAATGTGATGATGATGAAATAAAACTGGAGTGGCGGAATTTTTGGAGTGGATATTTGAAAAGAGCCGACTGTATCGTCTACACAGATGGGAGATCAATCATCAAAAATTATACGAATCAAATTGTGCATGAAGCATTCGATATGAAGCATTCGAAAAGACTTGAAAATGGTTTCTTTTGAAATAATCACACGACCGAAGGAAAAAATGGCGTGACTGTTCCAGAATCTCATTTCAAAATTGTTATTGTTTATCCCACTTATTCCACTTGAGTCATCGTCCCGTAGAGCGCATTTTCCTATTAGAAATATGAATTTCTAAATAACAAGATCCTGAGTCATAGATCTTTAGAAAAGACAACATTTTCCATAAACTTTCTCTTCAAGCATTGCTTCAAAACATTCTGTTTCCCGTGCCACTGTAAATATGATGTTTTGGAAATTTATCAAAAAATTATCATAAAATTTATTCGATCTTGAACAGAAAAGTGTATGAAATTTAAACAATATTCTTGAAGTCGCATTGCTTCATGATTTCCTTGTCCAGCTTGAGGAAGTGCTGAAAATCAATCATTTAAGTCTACATGACACTTTCCCAATAACTTACATCGCGGAACCCTTCCCAATCTTTTTGACTGCAATGCTTCACAATCTCTGTCTTCAAGCACATATCTTTTCCAAAGAAGTTCTTGCAACTCTCCTCAACCTTCTTTTTGTCTTTTCTTTCTTCATCACTAAGAAATGGATCCCATTCTTCGTAGCACACGGATTCATTTTTGTCAATCTTATCGCTACAGCTTGCGAACTCGTTTGCCACGTAATTGACAGTTCCACAGTATGTCTTAATCATGGCGAACGCCCTTTTGACCTCATCATCAACAATTCTTCTGCAATGCTCAATGCTATGGAAGCAATTGTCCAAAGTATCACAGGTTCTCTTGAATTCCTTCATAGCGGACTTATCTTCAACGTCAAGGTGGGCCATTTTTGAGCCGAAGTCTTGCATACGCTGAAACGAGGATCTATGAAAATGAGCTGAAAAGAGCTCCAGATTAGTGAACATGAAAATACCGTCTTTAAAAAAACTCACAATAAAACAGGACATTGCAAGGTATCCATCAGCAACGGTACAGTTATCCCCAGCAGCTGCACTTGCTCCCTGAGCAACTCCAATGAGAGCAATACCGATGATGGAAAGCTTGAAAAAACTCATTTTCTGAAAAATGCAGACAATATTGGCAAGAAATTCGATAGAAATAAAAACCAGGACACTGGTTCTGAGATGAAATGAAAAAAGTGGGAACCTCGAAGCAACTGTTCCTCTTTTCCTTGAAGAAGGAACTGACAAAATGTGAGCTGATTGGTCGAAACTGATAGACATGTATCACTTTAAAACATTTTCTGTGAGGAAACATACATGTTTTCAAGAGTATGGGCCGCCGGTCGAAAATCACAACTTTCTGTGAAAAAGCACGTTTTTTTATCTGAATGTTTGAAGTTTGAAAAGGAATGAAGGATAACTCACAGAGTTGAGAAAGAGGACAAATGCGAAAAGAATGATATTAACAGAGCGAATTGAAACTACTGGAAATTGCAGAACTTGAATTTTGAGCTTAATAAATACAGAATTAAAATTATGATCTTTTCATGGAATCAGCAAAATTATCATCCATTTCAACCCTTCATCAAAAAAATAGAGTTTTTTCCTGTTTTTTGTTCAATTAAGACAGGAAGAACGACTGTTTCTGAAATAAAAATCTAAAGTTTTGCGTTTTGACCTCTTCGAGAAGAAAACATCAAACGTATAGAATGAATAGATAGATATTGTTTTTACGATATTTATTGACTCAAAAATGTATTCAGATAAAAACAATAATGCATTATTTATTGTGAAGTTCAGTATCTCGATCTTCTACTACCATTTACAAATTCTCGAGTTTACAGTCCTTGAGTTCTGGAGTGAGCTTGATCCTCTTGTGTCTTTTTGGTTCCATTTTTATCAACTTCTAAGAACGGACTCCATTTTTCAACGCACTCGCTATCCGGCTTTTCTTTCTCGAGTTTATCCAAACATGGAAGAAAATCTCCAAACATGTATTGAAGACCAGCACAATATGATCCAATTTTGTTAATCATATCCGTATCATTAGCATTATTCTTTCCACAATTCAGAGATTCCATGCATTCATGAAGAGAGTTGCACGACTTGTGAAAGTTTTGAAGACTCGATTTCTTTTCAAGTTGAGGAAATACATTTTGGCAAGGAAGTCTCCAAGACGCTGAAATCTTTGAAATCTTGAACCTTCAGAAATCTTGAACCTTCATTTTTTCATCTTAACTCACATAAAGGCATGAGAACACCCGGAAGAAAGAAAGCGGAGTGCAATTCTTGGCTTCAACCAGCCCAAGTTCAGGTGCAGGTTCAGGAATAGTTGTCACATTTGTGGTGTATCCAACACTCAGAAATACTATAGCAAAGCCGACAACTTTCAAAAAAGATCGCATTTCCTGATTGATGTGAAGAAACGCTCACAAAAGTGAGTACTGAATTCTGGTTTTTCTTGTTGAAATGAAGAAGGAACAACTGTCGTTTCATTGGGAAAAAGAGGTCAAAATGTGTGCACTGGCGACACATGCTAAATGGGAAAATAGAAACATCGGAAAAAAGATAGGGGACAGAAAACCAGAAATCAGTTTTGAAGACTGGAACAGGGGACATTATTTTGGGAGGGGTTCTTCGAAAAATTGTACTGTATGGCATAATGTATGGCACACTATAAGGCATACTGTATGGCATACTGTATGGTATACTGTATGGCATACTATAAGGGACCGGCCTTTATCTGGGCTATCGTCGGCCTATACCCAGCCTCAATGAAGGTTACCAAATGTAGATTGCGAAATTCTGACCTTTGTTTGACTGAAACGTTTCCTTAATGTTTATCTATTCATTTATTCATATCAATTTATACTTCTTAGCATACAAGGAAATCTTTACATTTTGTAAAAAAGGCAAATTTGTGAAATAAAATAAAATTTTGAAAGGAAAAAGAAAGGAATCAGAGACATTCGAACACAAGTAATGAACTGGTCTGCATACAGTCTGCGTACAGACTGCATACAGTCTGCATACAGTCTGCATACAGTCTGCGTACAGACTGCGTACAGACTGCGTACAGACTGCGTACAGACTGCATACAGTCTGCGTACAGTCTGCATACAGTCAGCGTACAGTCTGCGTACAGTCTGCGTAAAAGCTCACCGGATTTTTAAAAAACCCACCGGATTACTATTTTTTTGTCTTTTTTTTTCATGCAGATTTCATGCAGATTTTTAATTTAATTTAATTTATTACGATTACACGAATCGTGAAGAAGAAAAAAGAAAAAGTACACGAGTTGGTAAAATATGATACATAAAAGCGAGAAAGGTAGTGATAGGTAAGGGGAAATTGTGGATAAGTGTTAGGTACATGTGAGATTACATGAAAATATCGTACATAAGATTGAGTGTGAAGTGTAAAGTGGAGTGAGGATGTCTAATATTCGATCGACTAGTTAGGAACTTAAGCGACTTGATGTTCTGTTAATGAAGAATGATCTTCTAACTTTAGTTTTTCCTGTACGCAGTCTGCATGAAATCTGCATGGAATCTGCATGGAATCTGCATGAAATCTGCATGAAAAAAAAAAGAAAAAAAATAGTATCCGGTGGGTTTTTTAAAAATCCGGTGTGTTTTTTAAAATTTCGGTAGGGAAATTAAAAACTGAATTTCCAATTTTTAAAAAAGGAAATTCAAAAGTGGATTTCCAATTATTAAAAATGGAAATTCAAAAGTGGATATCCCAGACTGTACGCAAACTGTATGCAGACTGTACGCAGACTGTATGCAGACTGTACGCAGACTGTATGCAGACTGTACGCAGACTGTATGCAGACTGTACGCAGACTGTATGCAGACTGTATGCAGACTGTACGCAGACTGTATGCAGACTGTACGCAGACTGTATGCAGACTGTACGCAGACTGTATGCAGACTGTACGCAAACTGTATGCAGACTGTATGCAGACTGTACGCAGACTGTACGCAGACTGTATGCAGACTGTACGCTGACTGTACGCAGACCGTACGCAGACTGTATGCAGACTGTACGCAGACTGTACGCAGACTGTACGCAGACTGTATGCAGACTGTACGCAGACTGTATGCAGACTGTACGCAGACTGTACGCAGTCTGCATGAAATCTGCATGAAATCTGCATGAAAAAAAAGAAAAAAAATAGTAATCCGGTGGGTTTTTTAAAAATCCGGTGAGCTTTTACGCAGACTGTACGCAGACTGTACGCAGACTGTATGCAGACTGTACGCAGACTGTACGCAGACTGTACGCAGACTGTACGCAGACTGTACGCAGACTGTATGCAGACTGTACGCAGACTGTACGCAGACTGTATGCAGACTGTACGCAGACTGTACGCAGACTGTACGCAGACTGTATGCAGACTGTACGCAGACTGTACGCAGACTGTATGCAGACTGTACGCAGACTGTACGCAGACTGTACGCAGACTGTATGCAGACTGTACGCAGACTGTATGCAGACTGTACGCAGACTGTACACAGACTGTATGCAGACTGTACGCAGACTGTATGCAGACTGTACGCAGACTGTATGCAGACTGTACGCAGACTGTACACAGACTGTATGCAGACTGTACGCAGACTGTATGCAGACTGTATGCAGACTGTACGCAGACTGTACGCAGACTGTATGCAGACTGTACGCAGACTGTATGCAGACTGTACGCAGACTGTATGCAGACTGTACGCAGACTGTACGCAGACTGTATGCAGACTGTACGCAGACTGTATGCAGACTGTACGCAGACTGTATGCAGACTGTACGCAGACTGTATGCAGACTGTACGCAGACTGTATGCAGACTGTACGCAAACTGTATGCAGACTGTATGCAGACAGTACGCAGACTGTATGCAGACTGTACGCAGACTGTACACAGACTGTACGCAGACTCAGACTGTACGCAGACTGTACGCAGACTGTATGCAGACTGTACGCAGACTGTACGCAGACTGTACGCAGACTGTACGCAGACTGTATGCAGACTGTACGCAGACTGTACGCAGACTGTATGCAGACTGTACGCAGACTGTACGCAGACTGTACGCAGACTGTACGCAGACTGTACGCAGACTGTATGCAGACTGTACGCAGACTGTACGCAGACTGTATGCAGACTGTACGCAGACTGTACGCAGACTGTACGCAGACTGTATGCAGACTGTACGCAGACTGTACGCAGACTGTACGCAGACTGTACGCAGACTGTACACAGACTGTATCCAGACTGTACGCAGACTGTACGCAGACTGTATGCAGACTGTACGCAGACTGTACACAGACTGTATGCAGACTGTACGCAGACTGTATGCAGACTGTACGCAGACTGTACACAGACTGTACGCAGACTGTATGCAGACTGTACGCAGACTGTACACAGACTGTACGCAGACTGTATGCAGACTGTACGCAGACTGTACGCAGACTGTATGCAGACTGTACGCAGACTGTATGCAGACTGTACGCAGACTGTATGCAGACTGTACGCAGACTGTATGCAGACTGTACGCAGACTGTATGCAGACTGTACGCAAACTGTATGCAGACTGTATGCAGACCGTACGCAGACTGTATGCAGACTGTACGCAGACTGTACACAGACTGTACGCAGACTCAGACTGTACGCAGACTGTACGCAGACTGTATGCAGACTGTACGCAGACTGTACACAGACTGTACGCAGACTGTACGCAGACTGTATGCAGACTGTACGCAGACTGTACGCAGACTGTACGCAGACTGTACGCAGACTGTATGCAGACTGTACGCAGACTGTACGCAGACTGTATGCAGACTGTACGCAGACTGTATGCAGACTGTACGCAGACTGTATGCAGACTGTACGCAGACTGTACACAGACTGTACGCAGACTGTACGCAGACTGTACGCAGACTGTATGCAGACTGTACGCAGACTGTACGCAGACTGTACGCAGACTGTACGCAGACTGTACGCAGACTGTATGCAGACTGTACGCAGACTGTACGCAGACTGTATGCAGACTGTACGCAGACTGTACGCAGACTGTACGCAGACTGTATGCAGACTGTACGCAGACTGTACGCAGACTGTACGCAGACTGTACGCAGACTGTACACAGACTGTATCCAGACTGTACGCAGACTGTACACAGACTGTATGCAGACTGTACGCAGACTGTATGCAGACTGTACGCAGACTGTACACAGACTGTACGCAGACTGTATGCAGACTGTACGCAGACTGTACGCAGACTGTATGCAGACTGTACGCAGACTGTATGCAGACTGTACGCAGACTGTATGCAGACTGTACGCAGACTGTATGCAGACTGTACGCAGACTGTATGCAGACTGTACGCAAACTGTATGCAGACTGTACGCAGACTGTACACAGACTGTACGCAGACTCAGACTGTACGCAGACTGTACGCAGACTGTATGCAGACTGTACGCAGACTGTACGCAGTCTGCATGAAATCTGCATGAAATCTGCATAAAAAAAAAGAAAAAAAAATAGTAATCCGGTGGGTTTTTTAAAAATCCGGTGAGCTTTTACGCAGACTGTACGCAGACTGTACGCAGACTGTACGCAGACTGTACGCAGACTGTACGCAGACTGTACGCAGACTGTACGCAGACTGTATGCAGACTGTACGCAGACTGTACGCAGACTGTATGCAGACTGTACGCAGACTGTACACAGACTGTACGCAGACTCAGACTGTACGCAGACTGTACGCAGACTGTATGCAGACTGTACGCAGACTGTACGCAGTCTGCATGAAATCTGCATGAAATCTGCATAAAAAAAAAAGAAAAAAAAATAGTAATCCGGTGGGTTTTTTAAAAATCCGGTGAGCTTTTACGCAGACTGTACGCAGACTGTACGCAGACTGTACGCAGACTGTACGCAGACTGTACGCAGACTGTACGCAGACTGTACGCAGACTGTACGCAGACTGTACGCAGACTGTATGCAGACTGTACGCAGACTGTATGCAGACTGTACGCAGACTGTACGCAGACTGTACACAGACTGTACGCAGACTGTACGCAAACTGTATGCAGACTGTATGCAGACTGTACGCAGACTGTATGCAGACTGTACGCAGACTGTACACAGACTGTACGCAGACTGTACGCAGACTGTACGCAGACTGTATGCAGACTGTACGCAGACTGTACGCAGACTGTACGCAGACTGTACGCAGACTGTACGCAGACTGTATGCAGACTGTACGCAGACTGTACACAGACTGTACGCAGACTGTACGCAGACTGTACGCAGACTGTACGCAGACTGTATGCAGACTGTACGCAGACTGTACACAGACTGTACGCAGACTGTACGCAGACTGTATGCAGACTGTACGCAGACTGTACGCAGACTGTACGCAGACTGTACGCAGACTGTATGCAGACTGTACGCAGACTGTACGCAGACTGTATGCAGACTGTATGCAGACTGTACGCAGACTGTATGCAGACTGTACGCAAACTGTATGCAGACTGTATGCAGACTGTACGCAGACTGTATGCAGACTGTATGCAGACTGTATGCAGACTGTACGCAGACTGTACACAGACTGTACGCAGACTCAGACTGTACGCCGACTGTACGCAGACTGTATGCAGACTGTACGCAGACTGTACACAGACTGTACGCAGACTGTACGCAGACTGTATGCAGACTGTACGCAGACTGTACGCAGACTGTACGCAGACTGTACGCAGACTGTATGCAGACTGTACGCAGACTGTACGCAGACTGTATGCAGACTGTACGCAGACTGTATGCAGACTGTACGCAGACTGTATGCAGACTGTACGCAGACTGTACACAGACTGTACGCAGACTGTACGCAGACTGTACGCAGACTGTACGCAGACTGTATGCAGACTGTACGCAGACTGTACGCAGACTGTACGCAGACTGTACGCAGACTGTATGCAGACTGTATGCAGACTGTACGCAGACTGTACGCAGACTGTACGCAGACTGTATGCAGACTGTACGCAGACTGTACGCAGACTGTATGCAGACTGTACGCAGACTGTATGCAGACTGTACGCAGACTGTATGCAGACTGTACGCAGACTGTACACAGACTGTACGCAGACTGTACGCAGACTGTACGCAGACTGTATGCAGACTGTACGCAGACTGTACGCAGACTGTACGCAGACTGTACGCAGACTGTACGCAGACTGTATGCAGACTGTACGCAGACTGTACGCAGACTGTATGCAGACTGTACGCAGACTGTACGCAGACTGTACGCAGACTGTATGCAGACTGTACGCAGACTGTACGCAGACTGTACGCAGACTGTACGCAGACTGTACACAGACTGTATCCAGACTGTACGCAGACTGTACGCAGACTGTATGCAGACTGTACGCAGACTGTACACAGACTGTATGCAGACTGTACGCAGACTGTATGCAGACTGTACGCAGACTGTATGCAGACTGTACGCAGACTGTATGCAGACTGTACGCAAACTGTATGCAGACTGTACGCAGACTGTATGCAGACTGTACGCAGACTGTATGCAGACTGTACGCAGACTGTATGCAGACTGTACGCAAACTGTATGCAGACTGTACGCAAACTGTATGCAGACTGTATGCAGACTGTACGCAGACTGTACGCAGACTGTATGCAGACTGTACGCAGACTGTATGCAGACTGTACGCAGACTGTATGCAGACTGTACGCAGACTGTATGCAGACTGTACGCAAACTGTATGCAGACTGTACGCAGACTGTATGCAGACTGTACGCAGACTGTATGCAGACTGTACGCAGACTGTATGCAGACTGTACGCAGACTGTATGCAGACTGTACGCAAACTGTATGCAGACTGTATGCAGACTGTACGCAGACTGTACGCAGACTGTATGCAGACTGTACGCAGACTGTATGCAGACTGTACGCAGACTGTACGCAGACTGTACGCAGACTGTATGCAGACTGTACGCAGACTGTATGCAGACTGTACGCAAACTGTATGCAGACTGTATGCAGACTGTACGCAGACTGTATGCAGACTGTACGCAGACTGTACACAGACTGTACGCAGACTCAGACTGTACGCAGACTGTACGCAGACTGTATGCAGACTGTACGCAGACTGTACGCAGTCTGCATGAAATCTGCATGAAATCTGCATAAAAAAAAAAGAAAAAAAAATAGTAATCCGGTGGGTTTTTTAAAAATCCGGTGAGCTTTTACGCAGACTGTACGCAGACTGTACGCAGACTGTACGCAGACTGTACGCAGACTGTACGCAGACTGTACGCAGACTGTACGCAGACTGTACGCAGACTGTACGCAGACTGTATGCAGACTGTACGCAGACTGTATGCAGACTGTACGCAGACTGTACGCAGACTGTACGCAGACTGTACGCAGACTGTACGCAGACTGTATGCAGACTGTACGCAGACTGTACGCAGACTGTACGCAGACTGTACGCAGACTGTACGCAGACTGTACGCAGACTGTATGCAGACTGTACGCAGACTGTATGCAGACTGTACGCAGACTGTACGCAGACTGTATGCAGACTGTACGCAGACTGTATGCAGACTGTACGCAGACTGTACGCAGTCTGCATGAAATCTGCATGAAATCGCATAAAAAAAAAGAAAAAAAATAGTAATCCGGTGGGTTTTTTAAAAATCCGGTGAGCTTTTTAAAAATCCGGTGTGTTTTTCAAAATTTCGGTAGGAAAATTAAAAACTGAACTTCCAATTATTAAAAAAGGAAATTCAAAAGTGGATTTCCAATTATTAAAAATGGAAATTCAAAAGTGGATTTCCCAGACTGTACGCAGTCTGCATGAAATCTGCATGAAATCTGCATGAAAAAAAGAAAAAAAAATTGTAATCCGGTGGGTTTTTTAAAAATCCGGTGAGCTTTTACGCAGACTGTACGCAGGCTGTACGCAGACTGTACGCAGACTGTACACAGACTGTACGCAGACTGTACGCAGACTGTACGCAGACTGTATGCAGACTGTACGCAGACTGTATGCAGACTGTACGCAGACTGTACGCAGACTGTATGCAGACTGTACGCAGACTGTACGCAGTCTGCATGAAATCTGCATGAAATCTGCATGAAAAAAAAAAGAAAAAAAAGTAGTAATCCGGTGGGTTTTTCAAAAATCCGGTGAGCTTTTACGCAGACTGTACGCAGACTGTACGCAGACTGTATGCAGACTGTACGCAGACTGTATGCAGACTGTACGCAGACTGTACACAGACTGTACGCAGACTCAGACTGTACGCAGACTGTACGCAGACTGTATGCAGACTGTACGCAGACTGTACGCAGTCTGCATGAAATCTGCATGAAATCTGCATAAAAAAAAAGAAAAAAAAATAGTAATCCGGTGGGTTTTTTTAAAAATCCGGTGAGCTTTTACGCAGACTGTACGCAGACTGTACGCAGACTGTACGCAGACTGTACGCAGACTGTACGCAGACTGTACGCAGACTGTATGCAGACTGTACGCAGACTGTACGCAGACTGTATGCAGACTGTACGCAGACTGTACACAGACTGTACGCAGACTCAGACTGTACGCAGACTGTACGCAGACTGTATGCAGACTGTACGCAGACTGTACGCAGTCTGCATGAAATCTGCATGAAATCTGCATAAAAAAAAAGAAAAAAAAATAGTAATCCGGTGGGTTTTTTAAAAATCCGGTGAGCTTTTACGCAGACTGTACGCAGACTGTACGCAGACTGTACGCAGACTGTATGCAGACTGTACGCAGACTGTATGCAGACTGTACGCAGACTGTACGCAGACTGTACACAGACTGTACGCAGACTGTACGCAAACTGTATGCAGACTGTATGCAGACTGTACGCAGACTGTATGCAGACTGTACGCAGACTGTACACAGACTGTACGCAGACTGTACGCAGACTGTACGCAGACTGTACACAGACTGTACGCAGACTGTACGCAAACTGTATGCAGACTGTATGCAGACTGTACGCAGACTGTATGCAGACTGTACGCAGACTGTACACAGACTGTACGCAGACTCAGACTGTACGCAGACTGTACGCAGACTGTATGCAGACTGTACGCAGACTGTACACAGACTGTACGCAGACTGTACGCAGACTGTATGCAGACTGTACGCAGACTGTACGCAGACTGTACGCAGACTGTACGCAGACTGTATGCAGACTGTACGCAGACTGTACGCAGACTGTATGCAGACTGTATGCAGACTGTACGCAGACTGTATGCAGACTGTACGCAAACTGTATGCAGACTGTATGCAGACTGTACGCAGACTGTATGCAGACTGTATGCAGACTGTATGCAGACTGTACGCAGACTGTACACAGACTGTACGCAGACTCAGACTGTACGCAGACTGTACGCAGACTGTATGCAGACTGTACGCAGACTGTACACAGACTGTACGCAGACTGTACGCAGACTGTATGCAGACTGTACGCAGACTGTATGCAGACTGTACGCAAACTGTATGCAGACTGTATGCAGACTGTACGCAGACTGTACGCAGACTGTATGCAGACTGTACGCAGACTGTATGCAGACTGTACGCAGACTGTATGCAGACTGTACGCAGACTGTATGCAGACTCTACGCAAACTGTATGCAGACTGTACGCAGACTGTATGCAGACTGTACGCAAACTGTATGCAGACTGTATGCAGACTGTACGCAGACTGTATGCAGACTGTACGCAAACTGTATGCGGACTGTATGCAGACTGTACGCAGACTGTACGCAGACTGTATGCAGACTGTACGCAGACTGTATGCAGACTGTACGCAGACTGTATGCAGACTGTACGCAAACTGTATGCAGACTGTATGCAGACTGTACGCAGACTGTACGCAGACTGTATGCAGACTGTACGCAGACTGTATGCAGACTGTACGCAGACTGTATGCAGACTGTACGCAGACTGTATGCAGACTGTACGCAGACTGTATGCAGACTGTACGCAAACTGTATGCAGACTGTATGCAGACTGTACGCAGACTGTATGCAGACTGTACGCAGACTGTACACAGACTGTACGCAGACTCAGACTGTACGCAGACTGTACGCAGACTGTATGCAGACTGTACGCAGACTGTACGCAGTCTGCATGAAATCTGCATGAAATCTGCATAAAAAAAAAGAAAAAAAAATAGTAATCCGGTGGGTTTTTTAAAAATCCGGTGAGCTTTTACGCAGACTGTACGCAGACTGTACGCAGACTGTACGCAGACTGTACGCAGACTGTACGCAGACTGTACGCAGACTGTACGCAGACTGTACGCAGACTGTACGCAGACTGTACACAGACTGTACGCAGACTGTACGCAAACTGTATGCAGACTGTATGCAGACTGTACGCAGACTGTATGCAGACTGTACGCAGACTGTACACAGACTGTACGCAGACTCAGACTGTACGCAGACTGTACGCAGACTGTATGCAGACTGTACGCAGACTGTACACAGACTGTACGCAGACTGTACGCAGACTGTATGCAGACTGTACGCAGACTGTACGCAGACTGTACGCAGACTGTACGCAGACTGTATGCAGACTGTACGCAGACTGTACGCAGACTGTATGCAGACTGTATGCAGACTGTACGCAGACTGTATGCAGACTGTACGCAAACTGTATGCAGACTGTATGCAGACTGTACGCAGACTGTATGCAGACTGTATGCAGACTGTATGCAGACTGTACGCAGACTGTACACAGACTGTACGCAGACTCAGACTGTACGCAGACTGTACGCAGACTGTATGCAGACTGTACGCAGACTGTACACAGACTGTACGCAGACTGTACGCAGACTGTATGCAGACTGTACGCAGACTGTATGCAGACTGTACGCAAACTGTATGCAGACTGTATGCAGACTGTACGCAGACTGTACGCAGACTGTATGCAGACTGTACGCAGACTGTATGCAGACTGTACGCAGACTGTATGCAGACTGTACGCAGACTGTATGCAGACTCTACGCAAACTGTATGCAGACTGTACGCAGACTGTATGCAGACTGTACGCAAACTGTATGCAGACTGTATGCAGACTGTACGCAGACTGTATGCAGACTGTACGCAAACTGTATGCAGACTGTATGCAGACTGTACGCAGACTGTACGCAGACTGTATGCAGACTGTACGCAGACTGTATGCAGACTGTACGCAAACTGTATGCAGACTGTATGCAGACTGTACGCAGACTGTACGCAGACTGTATGCAGACTGTACGCAGACTGTATGCAGACTGTACGCAGACTGTATGCAGACTGTACGCAGACTGTATGCAGACTGTACGCAGACTGTATGCAGACTGTACGCAAACTGTATGCAGACTGTATGCAGACTGTACGCAGACTGTATGCAGACTGTACGCAGACTGTACACAGACTGTACGCAGACTCAGACTGTACGCAGACTGTACGCAGACTGTATGCAGACTGTACGCAGACTGTACGCAGTCTGCATGAAATCTGCATGAAATCTGCATAAAAAAAAAGAAAAAAAAATAGTAATCCGGTGGGTTTTTTAAAAATCCGGTGAGCTTTTACGCAGACTGTACGCAGACTGTACGCAGACTGTACGCAGACTGTACGCAGACTGTACGCAGACTGTACGCAGACTGTACGCAGACTGTACGCAGACTGTATGCAGACTGTACGCAGACTGTATGCAGACTGTACGCAGACTGTACGCAGACTGTACGCAGACTGTACGCAGACTGTACGCAGTCTGCATGAAATCTGCATGAAAAAAAAAGAAAAAAAAAATAGTAATCCGGTGGGTTTTTGGAAAACCGGAGGGTTTTTTGAAAATCCGGTGAGCTTTTACGCAGACTGTACGCAGACTGTACGCTGACTGTACGCTGACTGTACGCAGACCGTACGCAGACTGTACGCAGACTGTATGCAGACTGTACGCAGACTGTATGCAGACTGTACGCAGACTGTACGCAGACTGTACGCAGACTGTATGCAGACTGTACGCAGACTGTATGCAGACTGTACGCAGACTGTACGCAGTCTGCATGAAATCTGCATGAAATCTGCATGAAAAAAAAGAAAAAAAATAGTAATCCGGTGGGTTTTTGGAAAACCGGAGGGTTTTTTGAAAATCCGGTGAGCTTTTACGCAGACTGTACGCAGACTGTACGCTGACTGTACGCTGACTGTACGCAGACCGTACGCAGACTGTACGCAGACTGTATGCAGACTGTACGCAGACTGTATGCAGACTGTACGCAGACTGTACGCAGACTGTACGCAGACTGTATGCAGACTGTACGCAGACTGTATGCAGACTGTACGCAGACTGTACGCAGTCTGCATGAAATCTGCATGAAATCTGCATGAAAAAAAAGAAAAAAAATAGTAATCCGGTGGGTTTTTGGAAAACCGGAGGGTTTTTTGAAAATCCGGTGAGCTTTTACGCAGACTGTACGCAGACTGTACGCTGACTGTACGCTGACTGTACGCAGACCGTACGCAGACTGTACGCAGACTGTATGCAGACTGTACGCAGACTGTATGCAGACTGTACGCAGACTGTACGCAGACTGTACGCAGACTGTATGCAGACTGTACGCAGACTGTACGCAGTCTGCATGAAATCTGCATGAAATCTGCATGAAAAAAAGAAAAAAAAATTGTAATCCGGTGGGTTTTTTAAAAATCCGGTGAGCTTTTACGCAGACTGTACGCAGGCTGTACGCAGACTGTACGCAGACTGTACACAGACTGTACGCAGACTGTACGCAGACTGTACGCAGACTGTATGCAGACTGTACGCAGACTGTATGCAGACTGTACGCAGACTGTACGCAGACTGTATGCAGACTGTACGCAGACTGTACGCAGTCTGCATGAAATCTGCATGAAATCTGCATGAAATCTGCATGAAAAAAAAAAGAAAAAAAAGTAGTAATCCGGTGGGTTTTTCAAAAATCCGGTGAGCTTTTACGCAGACTGTACGCAGACTGTACGCAGACTGTACGCAGGCAGACTGTACGCAGACTGTACGCAGTCTGCATGAAATCTGCATGAAATCTGCATGAAATCTGCATGAAAAAAAAAAGAAAAAAAAGTAGTAATCCGGTGGGTGTTTAAAAAATCCGGTGAGCTTTTTAAAAATCCGGTGTGTTTTTTAAAATTTCGGTAGGGAAATTAAAAACTGAATTTCCAATTATTAAAAAAGGAAATTCAAAAGTGGATTTCCAATTATTAAAAATGGAAATTCAAAAGTGGATTTCAAAGACTGTACGCAGACTGTATGCAGACTGTACGCAGACTGTACGCAGACTGTACGCAGGCTGTACGCAGACTGTACGCAGACTGTACGCAGACTGTATGCAGACTGTACGCAGACTGTACGCAGGCTGTACGCAGACTGTACGCAGACTGTACGCAGACTGTATGCAGACTGTACGCAGACTGTACGCAGACTGTACGCAGACTGTACGCAGACTGTACGCAGTCTGCATGAAATCTGCATGAAATCTGCATGAAAAAAAAGAAAAAAAAGTAGTAATCCGGTGGGTTTTTCAAAAATCCGGTGAGCTTTTACGCAGACTGTACGCAGACTGTACGCAGACTGTACGCAGACTGTATGCAGACTGTACGCAGACTGTACGCAGGCTGTACGCAGACTGTACGCAGACTGTACGCAGACTGTATGCAGACTGTACGCAGACTGTACGCAGACTGTACGCAGACTGTACGCAGACTGTACGCAGTCTGCATGAAATCTGCATGAAATCTGCATGAAAAAAAAGAAAAAAAAGTAGTAATCCAGTGGGTTTTTCAAAAATCCGGTGAGCTTTTACGCAGACTGTACGCAGACTGTACGCAGACTGTACGCAGACTGTACGCAGTCTGCATGAAATCTGCATGAAAAAAAAAGAAAAAAAAATAGTAATCCGGTGGGTTTTTGGAAAACCGGAGGGTTTTTTGAAAATCCGGTGAGCTTTTACGCAGACTGTACGCAGACTGTACGCAGACTGTACGCAGTCTGCATGAAATCTGCATGAAATCTGCATGAAAAAAAAAAGAAAAAAAAGTAGTAATCCGGTGGGTTTTTCAAAAATCCGGTGAGCTTTTACGCAGACTGTACGCAGACTGTACGCAGACTGTACGCAGACTGTACGCAGGCAGACTGTACGCAGACTGTACGCAGTCTGCATGAAATCTGCATGAAATCTGCATGAAAAAAAAAGAAAAAAAAGTAGTAATCCGGTGGGTTTTTAAAAAATCCGGTGAGCTTTTTAAAAATCCGGTGTGTTTTTTAAAATTTCGGTAGGGAAATTAAAAACTGAATTTCCAATTATTAAAAAAGGAAATTCAAAAGTGGATTTCCAATTATTAAAAATGGAAATTCAAAAGTGGATTTCAAAGACTGTACGCAGACTGTATGCAGACTGTACGCAGACTGTACGCAGACTGTACGCAGACTGTACGCAGACTGTACGCAGACTGTATGCAGACTGTACGCAGTCTGCATGAAATCTGCATGAAATCTGCATGAAAAAAAAAAGAAAAAAAAGTAGTAATCCGGTGGGTTTTTCAAAAATCCGGTGAGCTTTTACGCAGACTGTACGCAGACTGTACGCAGACTGTACGCAGACTGTACGCAGACTGTACGCAGTCTGCATGAAATCTGCATGAAAAAAAAAAGAAAAAAAAATAGTAATCCGGTGGGTTTTTAGAAATCCGGTGTGTTTTTAGAAAACCGGAGGGTTTTTTGAAAATCCGGTGAGCTTTTACGCAGACTGTACGCAGACTGTACGCTGACTGTACGCAGACCGTACGCAGACTGTACGCAGACTGTACGCAGACTGTACGCAGACTGTATGCAGACTGTATGCAGACTGTGCGCAGACTGTATGCAGACTGTACGCAAACTGTATGCAGACTGTATGCAGACTGTACGCAGACTGTATGCAGACTGTACGCAGACTGTACACAGACTGTACGCAGACTCAGACTGTACGCAGACTGTACGCAGACTGTATGCAGACTGTACGCAGACTGTACGCAGTCTGCATGAAGTCTGCATGAAATCTGCATGAAAAAAAAGAAAAAAAATAGTAATCCGGTGGGTTTTTTAAAAATCCGGTGAGCTTTTACGCAGACTGTACGCAGACTGTACGCAGACTGTACGCAGACTGTACGCAGACTGTACGCAGACTGTACGCAGTCTGCATGAAATCTGCATGAAAAAAAAAGAAAAAAAAATAGTAATCCGGTGGGTTTTTTAAAAATCCGGTGAGCTTTTACGCAGACCGTACGCAGACCGTACGCAGACTGTACGCAGACTGTACGCAGACTGTACGCAGACTGTACGCAGACTGTACGCAGACTGTACGCAGACTGTATGCAGACTGTACGCAGTCTGCATGAAATCTGCATGAAAAAAAAAGAAAAAAAAATAGTAATCCGGAGGGTTTTTGGAAAACCGGAGGGTTTTTTGAAAATCCGGTGAGCTTTTACGCAGACTGTACGCAGACTGTACGCTGACTGTACGCAGACTGTACGCAGACTGTACGCAGACTGTACGCAGACTGTACGCAGACTGTACGCAGACTGTACGCAGACTGTATGCAGACTGTACGCAGACTGTATGCAGACTGTACGCAGACTGTACGCAGTCTGCATGAAATCTGCATGAAATCTGCATGAAAAAAAAGAAAAAAAATAGTAATCCGGTGGGTTTTTTAAAAATCCGGTGAGCTTTTACGCAGACTGTACGCAGACTGTACGCTGACTGTACGCAGACCGTACGCAGACTGTACGCAGACTGTACGCAGACTGTACGCAGACTGTACGCAGACTGTACGCAGACTGTATGCAGACTGTACGCAGACTGTATGCAGACTGTACGCAGACTGTACGCAGACTGTACGCAGACTGTATGCAGACTGTACGCAGACTGTATGCAGACTGTACGCAGACTGTACGCAGACTGTACGCAGACTGTACGCAGTCTGCATGAAATCTGCATGAAAAAAAAAAGAAAAAAAAGTAGTAATCCGGTGGGTTTTTCAAAAATCCGGTGAGCTTTTACGCAGACTGTACGCAGACTGTATGCAGGCTGTACGCAGACTGTACGCAGTCTGCATGAAATCTGCATGAAAAAAAAAAGAAAAAAAAGTAGTAATCCGGTGGGTTTTTCAAAAATCCGGTGAGCTTTTACGCAGACTGTACGCAGACTGTACGCAGACTGTACGCAGACTGTACGCAGTCTGCATGAAATCTGCATGAAAAAAAAAGAAAAAAAAATAGTAATCCGGTGGGTTTTTAGAAAACCGGAGGGTTTTTTGAAAATCCGGTGAGCTTTTACGCAGACTGTACGCTGACTGTACGCAGACCGTACGCAGACTGTACGCAGACTGTACGCAGACTGTACGCAGACTGTACGCAGACTGTATGCAGACTGTACGCAGACTGTACGCAGACTGTACGCAGACTGTACGCAGACTGTATGCAGACTGTATGCAGACTGTACGCAGTCTGCATGAAATCTGCATGAAAAAAAAAGAAAGAAAAATAGTAATCCGGTGGGTTTTTTAAAAATCCGGTGAGCTTTTTAAAAATCCGGTGTGTTTTTTAAAATTTCGGTAGGGAAATTAAAAACTGAATTTCCAATTATTAAAAAAGGAAATTCAAAAGTAGATTTCCAATTATTAAAAATGGAAATTCAAAAGTGGATTTCCCAGACTGTACGCAGACTGTACGCATACTGTACGCAGACTGTATGCAGACTGTACGCAGACTGTACGCAGACTGTACGCAGACTGTATGCAGACTGTACGCAGACTGTACGCAGACTGTACGCAGACTGTACGCAGACTGTATGCAGACTGTACGCAGACTGTACGCAGACTGTATGCAGACTGTACGCAGACTGTACGCAGACTGTACGCAGACTGTACGCAGACTGTATGCAGACTGTACGCAGACTGTACACAGACTGTACGCAGACTGTACGCAGACTGTACGCAGACTGTATGCAGACTGTACGCAGACTGTACGCAGACTGTACGCAGACTGTACGCAGACTGTACGCAGACTGTATGCAGACTGTACGCTGACTGTACGCAGACCGTACGCAGACTGTACGCAGACTGTACGCAGACTGTACGCAGACTGTACGCAGACTGTACGCAGCCTGTACGCAGACTGTACACAGACTGTACGCAGTCTGCATGAAATCTGCATGAAATCTGCATGAAAAAACAGTCTGCGTACAGTCTGCGTACAGTCTGTTTTTTAATAATTGGAAATTCAGTTTTTAGTTTCCCCATCGAAATTTTAAAAAACACACCGGATTTTTAAAAAGCTCACCGGATTTTTAAAAAACCCACCGGATTACTATTTTTTTTCTTTTTTTTTCATGCAGATTTCATGCAGATTTCATGCAGACTGCGTACAGTCTGCATACAGTCTGCGTACAGTCTGCGTACAGTCTGCGTACAGTCTGCGTACAGTCTGCGTACAGTCTGCGTACAGTCTGCGTACAGTCTGCGTACAGTCTGCATACAGTCTGCGTACAGTCTGCGTACAGTCTGCGTAAAAGCTCACCGGATTACTATTTTTTTTCTTTTTTTTCATGCCGATTTCATGCAGTCTGCGTACAGTCTGCGTACAGTCTGCGTACAGTCTGCGTACAGTCTGCGTACAGTCTGGGAAATCCACTTTTGAATTTCCATTTTTAATAATTGGAAATCCACTTTTGAATTTCTTTTTTTAACAATTGGAAGTTCAGTTTTTAATTTCCCTACCGAAATTTTAAAAAGCTCACCGGATTTTCAAAAAACCCACCGGATTACTATTTTTTTTTCTTTTTTTTTCATGCAGATTTCATGCAGTCTGCATACAGTCTGCAAACAGTCTGCATACAGTCTGGCGTACAGTCTGCGTACAGTCTGCGTACAGTCTGCGTACAGTCTGCGTACAGTCTGCGTACAGTCTGCGTGGGCAGTCAACATTGATGAAGTGGGCAGTCAACATTGATGAAGTGGGCAGTCAACATTGATGAAGTTTGATAGGCTGAAAGGAGAGAATTGACACCCTCGTCACACCCTACTTCCCCCCGTTCCTCACAGAAAATAGCATTCAAAGATAGATAATGGGGAAAACGATGGGGTGGGAAGAAGAATTGAGTACTCAGGCGATTGAAGAGCTCATGAATCGCTTTCTCTTCGTGCTCAAGTCCTTCTCTTCATCTGGTCCGTGTTGGCGTCGATAGCGATTCGGGTAGCGTCTCTGGTACAGATTTGGAGGTGGAGTCCCGACGGTGTGGTTTTGTGTGGCGACCTGCTCATCCTGAAAATCAATATTGTGTTAGATAAGACAAAATACGATTAAAAATCGGCTCAAAAACTTCAGATTTTGAAAAGATCGAACTTTAGAAAACTTGGGATTTTTCAACTGAAACTGTTTGCGATCTAACAAGTGGACTTTTTGAAGAATTCTTACCTTTAGTTTTGGATATTTTCTCACACAGATGTCGACCAATTCCGGGAGGCAGAAGTAGGTTGCGATTCCATTCAGAGATTTCACCAAAGGATAGTTTTTTGGTAGATTGATAGATGTTCCTTTGAGATATTCATGGAGAATGTCACACACTCTTCGCGATCCATTAAACTTTTGGCTGCCGTTGTTCAAATTCGGTGGCAAGCCGACGAACTTGTTTAGTGTTGCCATTCCGTGCTTCGCAACCAAACTCTTCTCCATGCAACATATGTCTCGGTCCTTGGTGTAGAGAGTGAACACGTCGATGTCTTCCTGAAAATGGGTTTCATTATTGAACTTTCATTTGAATTTCGAGTAAAATGAGCTTCATAAGAATCGGGATCAAAAACTTAAATTCAAATCTAGTTTTAAAAAATATGAATGAACGACATACCGTGTTTTCAACAACACTCTCTGCCTCCTCTGCACCTTACATTGGCTTCAGGCCCAGATCATTTCTCGATTCGCAGATTACTTTGTATGATGTTTTCAGTTTGAAACATTCTGGCCGCTCCTGAAAATTAGGACGATTTCCAAATGAGAAACTTTCTTGAGGTAGTTTTAAACAAATGTCAAAAACGAGAGAAATTTGGTCGGTGAAATAATGAAACTTTCTTGTAACATTTTTCCGAATCACCGCGGACAATCTTGCAGACAGAAGCATATAAAAAATAAGCAGAATCGATAAAGAAAGTTGGAATCAAGCTACATATTTTTTAAGGAAACTTTAAAAAAAACTTCAAAAAAATCATCAAAACAAAAAGAATTGGCGCCAAAAATTTGATAAGAGTCATAAAAATCGCGTAGGTCAAAAAAGATTTACACGGGAAATCTTTTTTAGCGCCAACACTACCAAAGAAAAATGCAATATCGAGTCGTTGCAAAAGCAGAAATTTTTGAAAATGTTGGCGCTCAAAAAATTTTCAAGTAAATCTTTTTTGACCTACCCGGTTTTTTGACCCTCTGCGATTTTTTGGCGCCAATTTTTTAAATGTTGTTTTTTGTTTTTCAAATAGTTTTCTTGAAAAAAATGTAGCTTGATCACGATATTTTTCTTCGATTCCGCTCCCTTTTTGAATGTTTCTGTCCGCGGTGATTTAAAAAAAAAGTTACAAGAAAGTTGTATTATTTGGCCTATCAAATTCCTTTCGTTTTCGACGTTTTTTGGGCGGTACTACACAATAGAACTGTGGGGAAATAGAACCGGGGAAATAGAACTGGGGGGAATAGAACTGTATGACAATAGAACTGTTACAAAATAAAGCTCCTTAGTTCGACGCTCCTGGCTCTATTTCTGGAAGAAATTTTTCTAGCGACCGCTTAAAATATTCGCCTTCAAAAGGTCTAACCTGCTAAATAAAAAACATTTTGAAAATTATCCGAACCGTCCCAGAAACGGCTCCTGAAGGAATCACGCTCTACCGCACACGAGTTCTATTTCGTAGCAGTTCTATTTTGTAGCAGTTCTATTCCCCACAGTTCTATTGTGTAGTACCGCCGTTTTTTGCGCATATCCTTCTCGTTGCAAAAGTTAAATTTACTTGTATTATTTCTTTAGATTAAGAAAAACTGAATAAAACTCTGAATATCGAAGTCATATTCAAAAATCAATAATTATTTTAGAAAATTAATAAAACTTTCAAATAAAAGGCAAAGGCATTGTTAATGTTATTTATGATTATTTTTCTATCTCTTTCTCTTTTTCTAACTGTTTGACTTCAAAAAAACTTTCATTATTTTCTGTATATTTTCATACCTGAGAAAAATTTCTAGAAATCGTCCTAATTTTCAGGAGCGACCGGAATGCTTCCAATTGAAGACGTCAAGCAGAGTGACTCGGGAACTGAGGAAGGACCTGGTCCAGAAGCAGGGGTTACCAACCCTCAACAGGACCGTTAGGTTGCCTGTTGAAACGGACAGTGGACTCCGCACTTTTGATGGATCCGAAAATGTGTTCGACTTGATGATTGAGTTCATGCGAACCCAAAGTCAGAGCCCACCGACAAGTTTTCCGACGCTAAAGTGTCTCTACAAGACGGCTCTCTACTTCCGGCTCCCCAAATTGGCAGGAATATGTGAGGAGAAATGTCCGAAACTGAAGGTAAGGAAAATTTATTCATTTTATTAGATTCAAACTTTTTTTCTTCAGGATGACTGCCCGATCGACACAACAGGACCAATGGGAATCGTCAAGTTGAGGGAGAATCTCAACATTGACGCCCTCTCAAAAAATGCAACACTTTTGGATCTGAACACGGACTCCTTCTATCCGGAAAAGGAGCCATCGCTTGTCCAGAGTGTGGTCCAGGTGAGGAGTCTTACAAGATATGTGTGCTCGAAAAGTCGTATTTGGCACCTAATAGCTTCAAGTCTACTTTAAGTCTTCTTCTTTCAATCTCTATTATTTTCGATTTTCAGGGTGAGAAATCATCTGCCAATCGATCTACTCTCCCGAGGACAGACCTTGTCGCACCGGTTCATGAATTCGACGCAGGAACTTCTGGGGTGAGCATTTTATAGAGATAAGAACGTAGAAAAACTATTAGTTTTCTGAAGAAAAATCCAAACCATTCTGGATAGTTAATCTAACGTTTTTTTTAATCAAACACAATTCAGACAGTTACTCTAATCAGAATGTTTCTATTTTCAGGTTCAGTCAGTCCTCAAGAAGACCGCCACCCAGCCGAAACCACAAGAGGCAAGACGATATGAGGTCAGATACAGACGCCCGCAAGGACCAGTCGAAGATGCGGAGTCCTCATATTCCTCCCATCTAATCATTTCCCCCCCCCCCCCCCCCGTTCCTGAATATCTTCAAACCCTATTAAATCCTCCTTTAAAACTTCACTTTTTTCTCTCTTCCGACTCATTCCCCTCCCGGTTATCCTTCCCCATTCCCTTGCTCCAGAACGAAAAGAAGGTAGTATGGAGTGACAAGGGTGCTAATTCTCTCATTTCGGCCTATCCAGTTTTATCAATGTTAACTGCCCACGGTTACTTTAAACACCTTCCTTCTCTCTTCTTTCTTTTCCCAATTCATTACTTGTGTTCGAATGCTACTGACTCCCACAGTCCACGACATCCCCCCCCCCCTTATTTTAAAATCTTCTTTTTTTTCAAATTCTTTTTTTTTTTACAAATTCGCCTTATTTCCTAATTTTCAAAGTTCCCCTTGATTGATATTAAGAGATCGCAGAATTCAAAATTTTGAATTTTCTGCGGACCAGAAGAATTTTGAACTCAGAAGTGTATAAAGAATCCGTTTTATTAGTAGTGTAAACCGATTGCCATCTGAATACGGATGAAAATACAGTTTGATATTGTAAAAAACAGAATGTATTGTTCTTCAGTATTTTTCTATTTTTTGTTGTTTCTGTTTTAAAATTTATTGATGTTTTTGCTGATTCATTTAGCACAAAGAGCAAATACAGAAAAACTTTGGAGATTTTTCTGTAGTTGAAATAGAAAAACAAAAAAGAAGACACGTGGAAATATACAGAAAAGATTTGGAAATTTTTCTGTAGTTGAAATAGAAATACAAAAAAGAAGACACGTGGAAATATACAGAAAAATTTTGGAAATTTTTCTGTAGTTGAAATAGAAATACAAAAATGAAAACACATGGAGAACACTAGTATTAAATCGATGCAAAAATCATCTGAAGAAACGACAAACTTCTGATCGTATGTCCTCATCAAGCACAGAGATCACTTTCGCTGATCTCAAAAGATCACAAGCAATCTCTGAAACGTCTACATAGATTGCAAACAGGATTGTAGACACAAACCTGAAGCCATGTTTCTTGATAGTTGAAGTGAGACTTAAACTCGATTTTTCAGAATTCCGCTGAAATCTTCTGACTTCATGATCGTTTTCCGTTGGCACCCATTGTTTAAAAATAATTCTGACAAGCCAGCTCCATCTTGTAACACGCATTCTTCCTTGTAAATAATTGATAGTGAGCAATGATTGTGGAGAACGATTTTGGTACGATTTTGGTACGATTTTGGTACGATTTTGGTTCGATTCTGGTACAATTTTGGTACGATTTTGGTTCGATTCTGGTACAATTTTGGTACGATTTTGGTACGATTTTGGTACGATTTTGGTACGATTTTGGTACGATTTTGGTACGATTTTGGTACGATTTTGGTACGATTTTGGTACGATTTTGGTACGATTTTGGTTCGATTCTGGTACAATTTTGGTACGATTTTGGTTCGATTCTGGTACAATTTTGGTACGATTTTGGTACGATTCTGGTACAATTCTGATACAATTTTGGTACGATTTTGGTACGATTTTGGTACGATTTTGGTTCGATTCTGGTACAATTTTGGTACGATTTTGGTACGATTCTGGTACAATTCTGGTACAATTTTGGTACGATTTTGGTACGATTTTGGTACGATTCTGGTACAATTTTGGTACGATTTTGGTACGATTTTGGTTCGATTCTGGTACAATTTTGGTACGATTTTGGTACGATTCTGGTACAATTCTGGTACAATTTTGGTACGATTTTGGTACGATTTTGGTACGATTCTGGTACAATTTTGGTACGATTTTGGTACGATTTTGGTTCGATTCTGGTACAATTTTGGTACGATTTTGGTACGATTCTGGTAAAATTCTGGTACAATTTTGGTACGATTTTGGTACGATTTTGGTACGATTCTGGTACAATTTTGGTACGATTTTGGTACGATTTTGGTACGATTTTGGTACGATTCTGGTACGATTCTGGTACGATTTTGGTACGATTTTGGTACGATTCTGGTACGATTCTGGTACGATTTTGGTACGATTTTGGTACGATTTTGGTACGAACGCAGACTGTACGCAGACTGTATGCAGACTGTATGCAGACTGTATGCAGACTGTATGCAGACTGTATGCAGACTGTATGCAGACTGTACGCAGACTGTATGCAGACTGTATGCAGACTATATGCAGACTGTATGCAGACTGTACGCAGACTGTATGCAGACTGTATGCAGACTGTGGTAAATCAAAACATTTACGATTTTGGTACGATTTTGGTACGATTTTGGTACAATTTTGGTACGATTTTGGTACGATTTTGGTACGATTTTGGTACGATTTTGGTACGATTTTGGTACGATTTTGGTACGATTTTGGTACGATTTTGGTACGATTTTGGTACGATTTTGGTACGATTTTGGTACGATTTTGGTACGATTTTGGTACGATTTTGGTACGATTTTGGTACAATTTTGGTACGATTTTGGTACGATTTTGGTACGATTTCGGTGCGATTTTGGTACGATTTAGAAACAATTTTGGTACGATTTTGGTACGATTTTGGTACGATTCTGGTACAATTTTGGTACGATTCTGGTACGATTTTGGTACGATTTTGGTACGCTTTTGGTACGATTTTGGTACGATTTTGGTACGATTTTGGTACGATTTTGGTACGAACGCAGACTGTACGCAGACTGTACGCAGACTGTACGCAGACTGTATGCAGACTGTACGCAGACTGTACGCAGACTGTATGCAGACTGTACGCAGACTGTATGCAGACTGTACGCAGACTGTATGCAGACTGTACGCAGACTGTATGCAGACTGTACGCAGACTGTATGCAGACTGTATGCAGACTGTAGGCAGACTGTATGCAGACTGTATGCAGACTGTATGCAGACTGTATGCAGACTATATGCAGACTGTATGCAGACTGTACGCAGACTGTATGCAGACTGTATGCAGACTGTGGTAAATCAAAACATTTACGATTTTGGTACGATTTTGGTACGATTTTGGTACAATTTTGGTACGATTTTGGTACGATTTTGGTACGATTTTGTTACGATTTTGGTACGATTTTGGTACGATTTTGGTACGATTTTGGTACGATTTTGGTACGATTTTGGTACGATTTTGGTACGATTTTGGTACAATTTTGGTACGATTTTGGTACGATTTTGGTACGATTTTGGTGCGATTTTGGTACGATTTTGAAACAATTTTGGTACGATTTTGGTACGATTTTGGTACGATTCTGGTACAATTTTGGTACGATTCTGGTACGATTTTGGTACGATTTTGGTACGCTTTTGGTACGATTTTGGTACGATTTTGGTACGATTTTGGTACGATTTTGGTACGAACGCAGACTGTACGCAGACTGTACGCAGACTGTACGCAGACTGTATGCAGACTGTATGCAGACTGTATGCAGACTGTATGCAGACTGTATGCAGACTGTACGCAGACTGTATGCAGACTGTATGCAGACTATATGCAGACTGTACGCAGACTGTATGCAGACTGTATGCAGACTGTGGTAAATCAAAACATTTACGATTTTGGTACGATTTTGGTACGATTTTGGTGCGATTTTGGTACGATTTTGAAACAATTTTGGTACGATTTTGGTACGATTTTGGTACGATTCTGGTACAATTTTGGTACGATTCTGGTACGATTTTGGTACGATTTTGGTACGCTTTTGGTACGATTTTGGTACGATTTTGGTACGATTTTGGTACGATTTTGGTACGAACGCAGACTGTACGCAGACTGTACGCAGACTGTACGCAGACTGTATGCAGACTGTATGCAGACTGTATGCAGACTGTATGCAGACTGTATGCAGACTGTACGCAGACTGTATGCAGACTGTATGCAGACTGTGGTAAATCAAAACATTTACGATTTTGGTACGATTTTGGTACGATTTTGGTGCGATTTTGGTACGATTTTGAAACAATTTTGGTACGATTTTGGTACGATTTTGGTACGATTCTGGTACAATTTTGGTACGATTCTGGTACGATTTTGGTACGATTTTGGTACGCTTTTGGTACGATTTTGGTACGATTTTGGTACGATTTTGGTACGATTTTGGTACGAACGCAGACTGTACGCAGACTGTACGCAGACTGTACGCAGACTGTATGCAGACTGTATGCAGACTGTATGCAGACTGTATGCAGACTGTATGCAGACTATATGCAGACTGTATGCAGACTGTACGCAGACTGTATGCAGACTGTATGCAGACTATATGCAGACTGTATGCAGACTGTATGCAGACTATATGCAGACTGTATGCAGACTGTACGCAGACTGTATGCAGACTGTATGCAGACTGTGGTAAATCAAAACATTTACGATTTTGGTACGATTTTGGTACGATTTTGGTACGATTTTGGTACGATTTTGGTACGATTTTGGTACGATTTTGGTACGATTTTGGTGCGATTTTGGTACGATTTTGAAACAATTTTGGTACGATTTTGGTACGATTTTGGTAAAGAACCTTGGCGCGGCGACCAGTATTCTTGGCGCGGCGCCAAGAGTCTTTGGCGCCGCGCCGTCTGCATACAGTACAGTCAGCGTACAGTCTGCGTACAGTCTGCGTACAGTACAGTCTGCGTTCGTACCAAAATCGTACCAAAATCGTACTAAAATCGAGTCTTTGGCGCCGCGCCAAGGGTACTCGACGCCGCGCCAAGAGTCTTTGGCGCCGCGCCAAGGTTCTTTGGCGCCGCGCTAAGGGTACTGGACGCCGCGCCAAAAGTATTTGGCGCCGCGCCAAGAGTGTTTTGCGCCGCGCCAAGGGTGCTGGACGCCGCGCCAAGAGTATTTGGCGCCGCGCCAAGGGTTATTGGCGCCGCGCAATTTATACGACTCTAGGCGCGTTATATATACGACTTTATACGACTCGTGGCAATTTACTCTATGCAGACTGTACGCAGACTGTACGCAGACTGTATGCAGACTGTACGCAGACTGTACGCAGACTGTATGCAGACTGTATGCAGACTACGCAGACTGTATGCAGACTGTACGCAGACTGTACGCAGACTGTATGCAGACTGTACGCAGACTGTACGCAGACTGTATGCAGACTGTACGCAGACTGTATGCAGACTGTACGCAGACTGTACGCAGACTGTATGCAGACTGTATGCAGACTATATGCAGACTGTATGCAGACTGTACGCAGACTGTATGCAGACTGTATGCAGACTGTGGTAAATCAAAACATTTACGATTTTGGTACGATTTTGGTACGATTTTGGTGCGATTTTGGTACGATTTTGAAACAATTTTGGTACGATTTTGGTACGATTTTGGTACGATTCTGGTACAATTTTGGTACGATTCTGGTACGATTTTGGTACGATTTTGGTACGCTTTTGGTACGATTTTGGTACGATTTTGGTACGATTTTGGTACGATTTTGGTACGAACGCAGACTGTACGCAGACTGTACGCAGACTGTACGCAGACTGTATGCAGACTGTATGCAGACTGTATGCAGACTGTATGCAGACTGTATGCAGACTATATGCAGACTGTATGCAGACTGTACGCAGACTGTATGCAGACTGTATGCAGACTGTGGTAAATCAAAACATTTACGATTTTGGTACGATTTTGGTACGATTTTGGTACGATTTTGGTACGATTTTGGTACGATTTTGGTACGATTTTGGTACGATTTTGGTGCGATTTTGGTACGATTTTGAAACAATTTTGGTACGATTTTGGTACGATTTTGGTAAAGAACCTTGGCGCGGCGACCAGTATTCTTGGCGCGGCGCCAAGAGTCTTTGGCGCCGCGCCGTCTGCATACAGTACAGTCAGCGTACAGTCTGCGTACAGTCTGCGTACAGTACAGTCTGCGTTCGTACCAAAATCGTACCAAAATCGTACTAAAATCGAGTCTTTGGCGCCGCGCCAAGGGTACTCGACGCCGCGCCAAGAGTCTTTGGCGCCGCGCCAAGGTTCTTTGGCGCCGCGCTAAGGGTACTGGACGCCGCGCCAAAAGTATTTGGCGCCGCGCCAAGAGTGTTTTGCGCCGCGCCAAGGGTGCTGGACGCCGCGCCAAGAGTATTTGGCGCCGCGCCAAGGGTTATTGGCGCCGCGCAATTTATACGACTCTAGGCGCGTTATATATACGACTTTATACGACTCGTGGCAATTTACTCTATGCAGACTGTACGCAGACTGTACGCAGACTGTATGCAGACTGTACGCAGACTGTACGCAGACTGTATGCAGACTGTATGCAGACTACGCAGACTGTATGCAGACTGTACGCAGACTGTACGCAGACTGTATGCAGACTGTACGCAGACTGTACGCAGACTGTATGCAGACTGTACGCAGACTGTATGCAGACTGTACGCAGACTGTATGCAGACTGTACGCAGACTGTATGCAGACTGTACGCAGACTGTATGCAGACTGTATGCAGACTGTAGGCAGACTGTATGCAGACTGTATGCAGACTGTATGCAGACTGTATGCAGACTGTATGCAGACTGTACGCAGACTGTATGCAGACTGTATGCAGACTATATGCAGACTGTATGCAGACTGTACGCAGACTGTATGCAGACTGTATGCATACTGTGGTAAATCAAAACATTTACGATTTTGGTACGATTTTGGTACGATTTTGGTACAATTTTGGTACGATTTTGGTACGATTTTGGTACGATTTTGTTACGATTTTGGTACGATTTTGGTACGATTTTGGTACGATTTTGGTACGATTTTGGTACGATTTTGGTACGATTTTGGTACGATTTTGGTACAATTTTGGTACGATTTTGGTACGATTTTGGTACGATTTTGGTGCGATTTTGGTACGATTTTGAAACAATTTTGGTACGATTTTGGTACGATTTTGGTACGATTCTGGTACAATTTTGGTACGATTCTGGTACGATTTTGGTACGATTTTGGTACGCTTTTGGTACGATTTTGGTACGATTTTGGTACGATTTTGGTACGATTTTGGTACGAACGCAGACTGTACGCAGACTGTACGCAGACTGTACGCAGACTGTATGCAGACTGTATGCAGACTGTATGCAGACTGTATGCAGACTGTATGCAGACTGTACGCAGACTGTATGCAGACTGTATGCAGACTGTACGCAGACTGTATGCAGACTGTATGCAGACTGTATGCAGACTATATGCAGACTGTACGCAGACTGTATGCAGACTGTATGCAGACTGTATGCAGACTGTATGCAGACTGTATGCAGACTGTATGCAGACTGTATGCAGACTGTATGCAGACTGTACGCAGACTGTATGCAGACTGTATGCAGACTGTATGCAGACTATATGCAGACTGTACGCAGACTGTATGCAGACTGTATGCAGACTGTGGTAAATCAAAACATTTACGATTTTGGTACGATTTTGGTACGATTTTGGTGCGATTTTGGTACGATTTTGAAACAATTTTGGTACGATTTTGGTACGATTTTGGTACGATTCTGGTACAATTTTGGTACGATTCTGGTACGATTTTGGTACGATTTTGGTACGCTTTTGGTACGATTTTGGTACGATTTTGGTACGATTTTGGTACGATTTTGGTACGAACGCAGACTGTACGCAGACTGTACGCAGACTGTACGCAGACTGTATGCAGACTGTATGCAGACTGTATGCAGACTGTATGCAGACTGTATGCAGACTATATGCAGACTGTATGCAGACTGTACGCAGACTGTATGCAGACTGTATGCAGACTATATGCAGACTGTATGCAGACTGTATGCAGACTATATGCAGACTGTATGCAGACTGTACGCAGACTGTATGCAGACTATATGCAGACTGTATGCAGACTGTACGCAGACTGTATGCAGACTGTATGCAGACTATATGCAGACTGTATGCAGACTGTATGCAGACTATATGCAGACTGTATGCAGACTGTACGCAGACTGTATGCAGACTGTATGCAGACTGTGGTAAATCAAAACATTTACGATTTTGGTACGATTTTGGTACGATTTTGGTACGATTTTGGTACGATTTTGGTACGATTTTGGTACGATTTTGGTACGATTTTGGTACAATTTTGGTACGATTTTGGTACGATTTTGGTACGATTTTGGTGCGATTTTGGTACGATTTTGAAACAATTTTGGTACGATTTTGGTACGATTTTGGTAAAGAACCTTGGCGCGGCGACCAGTATTCTTGGCGCGGCGCCAAGAGTCTTTGGCGCCGCGCCGTCTGCATACAGTACAGTCAGCGTACAGTCTGCGTACAGTCTGCGTACAGTACAGTCTGCGTTCGTACCAAAATCGTACCAAAATCGTACTAAAATCGAGTCTTTGGCGCCGCGCCAAGGGTACTCGACGCCGCGCCAAGAGTCTTTGGCGCCGCGCCAAGGTTCTTTGGCGCCGCGCTAAGGGTACTGGACGCCGCGCCAAAAGTATTTGGCGCCGCGCCAAGAGTGTTTTGCGCCGCGCCAAGGGTGCTGGACGCCGCGCCAAGAGTATTTGGCGCCGCGCCAAGGGTTATTGGCGCCGCGCAATTTATACGACTCTAGGCGCGTTATATATACGACTTTATACGACTCGTGGCAATTTACTCTATGCAGACTGTACGCAGACTGTACGCAGACTGTATGCAGACTGTACGCAGACTGTACGCAGACTGTATGCAGACTGTACGCAGACTGTACGCAGACTGTATGCAGACTGTACGCAGACTGCATGTAGTCTGCATGCAGACTGTATGCAGACTGTACGCAGACTGTACTCAGACTGTACGCAGACTGTACGCAGACTGTATGCAGACTGTATGCAGACTGTATGCAGACTGTACGCAGACTGTATGCAGACTGTACGCAGACTGTACGCAGACTGTACGCAGACTGTACGCAGACTGTACGCAGACTGTACGCAGACTGGATGTAGTGGAATCGTAGTCTGAAGCGATGTGGAATTGACATATTTGGATTTACAAGAAATGTTTTTCGATTAGAGTTTGGTTTTATGGATTCGAGTCTTGGAGTTACGAAAGGAAGTCGGAGAGACGAGTTGGAATGTTTTTTTGTTTCCTCCACTTGCAGTAGATAAGTGTCGATTCTTCATGTAGGTTGCTAATATAGATTTGATTTCAGATTATAAATGTATGTTACTTTGAAGTTTCGCTTCTTATTTCTATGTCCGCTCCAATGATAACCGCTTGAAATTAGGCACTGAGGTCATTGTTTAGCTGACTAGTACGCTTTACTATCGATAATTCATTTATTCTACTCAATTTTTGCTTCTTAGCGTTCAACAGTTAAGGTGATTTTAGTTTTAGGAGATAAGACAAAGAAAAGAAAGGTCAAGGAACGGGGGGGGGGGGGGGGGGGGGGTAGTAGTGAGTGCCAATTGTCCCCTTTCAGAAACTATCTCAACTTAATCAACATTAAAAGCCCACGGTTACAATTTCATGCCTTATACCTCCCTTCTCCTCTCTTTATTTCACTTGTGTCTCGAATCAGAGGCATTCGAACACAAGTATTGAATTGGGAAAAGAAAGAAGAGAGAAGGAGGTGTTGAAAGTAACCGAGAGCAGTTAACATTGATAAAGTCGGATAGGCTGAAAGGAGAGAATTGGCACCCTTGCCACATCCTACTACCCCCCGTTCCTCACTAACAACAGCATTCAAAGGAAGATAACAAGGAAATCGATGAGGTGGGAAGAAGAATTGAGTCCTCAGGCGATTGAAGAGCTCATAAATCGCTTCCTCTTTGTGCTCAAGTCCTTTTCTTCATCTGGTCCGTGTTGGCGTCGATAGGGACTTGGATAGCGTCTCTGATGCAGATTTGGAGGTGGAGTCCCGACGGTGTGGTTTGCCGTAGGGTGAATGGCGACCTGTTCATCCTGAAAATCAATATTCTGTTAGATAAGACAAAATACGATAAAAAATCAGCTCAAAAACTTCAGATTTTGAAAAGAGCGAACTTTAGAAAACTTGGAATTTTTCAACTGAAACTGTTTGCGATCTAATTGGACTTTTTGAAGAATTCTTACCTTTAGTTCTGGATATTTTTTCACACAGATGTCGACCAGTTCCGGGAGGCAGAAGTAGGATGCGATTCCATTCAGAGATTTGACCAAAGGATAGTTTTTTGGTAGATTGATAGATGTTCCTTTGAGATATTCGTGCATAATCTCGCACACTCTTTGCGATCCATTAAATTTTTGGCTGTTGTTGTCCAGATTCGTTGGCAAGCCGACGGACTTGTTTAGTGTTGCCTTTCCGTGCTTCGCTTGTCTGATGTTTTCAGTTTGAAACACTCTGGCCGCTCCTGAAAATTAGGACGATTTTTAATTGAGAAAATTTCTTGAGGTAGTTTAAAAAAAACATCAAAAACGAGAGGAATTTGGTCGGTGAAATAATGAAACTTTCTTGTGCCATTTTTTCGAATCACCGCATGGGATCAAGCTACATATTTTTTGAGGAAACTGATAAAAAACTAAAAAAAAAACATCAAAACAAAAAGAATTGGCGCCAAAAATTTGATAAGAGTTAAAAAAATCGCGTAGGTCAAAAAAAATTTATACGGGAAATCTTTTTTAGCGCCAACACTACCAAAGAAAATGCAATATCGAGTCGTTGCAAAAGCAGAAATTTTTTGAAAATGTTGGCGCTCAAAAATTACTCAAGTAAATCTTTTTTGACCTACCCGGTGTTTTGACCCTCTGAGATTTTTTGGCGCCAATTCTTTTTTTTGATGTTGTTTTTGTTTTTCAATTAGTTTTTTCGAAAAAAAAAATGTAGCTTGATCACAATATTTTTTTTCGATTCCCTTTTTGAATGCTTCTGTCCGCGGTGATTTTTAAAAAAGTTACACAAAATTTGTATTATTTGACCTACCAAATTTCTCTCGCTTTTGACGTTTTTTCGCGCATTACTTTTTCGTTGCAAAAGTTAAATTCGCTTGTTTTTTTTATTCAAATTAAGAAAAACTGAATTAAACTCTGAAAATTAGAAAATTAATCAAATTTTTAAAAAATTTATCAAATTTTCAAATAGAAGGCATTGTTAATGTTATTTATGATTCTTTTTCTATCTCTCTCTTTCTAACAGTTTGACTTCAGAAAACTTTAATTATTTTATGTTTTTTTTTCATAACTCCTGAAATTTTCTCAATTAGAAAATGCCCTAAATTTCAGAATGTTTCAAACTGAGAACATCAGACAAAGTGATCCGCGAACTGAGGAAGGAGCTGGTCCAGAGGCAGGGGTTACCAACCCTCAACAGGACCGTTGGGTTGCCTGTTGAAACGGACAGTGGACTCCGCACTTTTGATGGATCCGAAAATGTGTTCGATTTGATGGTTGAGTTCATGCGAACACAAAGTCTGAGCCCGCCGACAAGTTTTCCGACGCTAAAGTGTCTCTACAAGACGGCTCTCTACTTCCGGCTCCCCAAATTGGCAGGAATATGTGAGGAGAAATGTCTGAAACTGAAGGTAAGGAAAATTTATTCATTTTATTAGATTCAAACTTTTTTTCTTCAGGATGACTGCCCGACAGGGCTGGGCAACCGTTTTGAACTCAAACAAATTGTTTGGTCAAACATTATTTGGAATTTATTTTCAAACAATTTATTTGGTCAAACAATGTTTGATTTTTCAATCCAAACAAATTGTTTGACCAAACATTGTTTGAAAAATTAAACCAAACAGACAAACAGTTTTAAACAATTTTTTCAGGCCCAAAATTTTCAGAAAAAATGGAAACTGATTACAAATTGAGATCTTACTTGTTTTTTTTGTTCAAGAGCAAGTTCAATAAGAAAACATAGATTCTATCAAATTTTTGAAAAAAAAACGAGATGCTTTTCTCAGGTTTTTCAATCAAAACATTCGAGCTTTGTCATAATTCTGTCTTCCTCTAATGTTTGAAAAATATCAAACAATTTATTTCAAACAACTTGTTTGACCCCAAACAGTCAAACAATATTTCCAAACAATTTTGTTTGGTTCAAAAATTCCAAACAAATATTTCAAACAAAATTGTTTGGTTTATCACCAAATAACAAACAATTCAAACAATCAAACAAACAATTTGCCCAGCCCTGCTGCCCGATCGACACAAAAGGACCAATGGGAATCGTCAAGTTGAGGGAGAATCTCAACATTGACGCCCTCTCGAAAAATGCAACACTTTTGGATCTGAACACGGACTCCTTCTATCCGGAAAAGGAGCCATCGCTTGTCCAGAGTGTGGTCCAGGTGAGGAGTCTTACAAGATATGTGTGCTCGAAAAGTCGTATTTGGCACCTAATAGCTTCAAGTCTACTTTAACTCTTTTTCTCTCAATCTAATTTTTTTTATTTTCAGGATGAACGAGCAACTGCCAATCGCCCTACTCTCCCGAGGACAGAACGTGTCGCACCGGTCCATGGAGTCGAAGCAGGAACTTCTGGGGTAAGCATTTCATAGAAGTATGAGCCTTGAAAAACTTCGAAGTATCTGAAGAAAAAAGTTGGATTCAAAACATCCCGGATAGTTTATCTAACTTTTTCTTTCAATCAAACATCTCCCAGATAGCTTTTTGAAATCAGAATGTTCCTATTTCCAGGTCCAGTCAGTCCTCAAGAAGACCGCCACACTGCCCACACCACAAAAAAAGAGACGATATTAGACGCGATACAGACGCCCGCAAGGACCAGTCGAAGATGCGGAGTTGAGATCGAAGAGGAAACGATACACGAGCTCCTCTGTGGCGTAAGGTCAATTTCCTCCTAAATTCCTTATTTTCCCCATCGCTCTTTTCTTCCCCACATTCTTCAATCACTTTCCCCCATCCCTTCATCAAATTCCCCCCCCCCCCCCGTTCCTAAATATCCTCATGCCATGCCTTATTCTCCTTTAAATCCCCTTCATTATTTCTACCCTCCGTTTCATATCTCTTCCATTTCATTTCCCCCCTCCGGTTATTCATCCTTCCCATCCCCTTGTATTGCTTTAGAACGGAACTGGGGGTAGTAAGGCGTGGCAAGGGTGCCATTTCTCTCCTTTCGGCCTATCCGACTTTATCAATGTTAACTGCTCACGGTTACTTTTAACACCTCCTTCTCTCTTCTTTCTTTCCCCCCCCCCCCCCCCCCCCCCCCATTAATTGATTCCGAATGCTTTGCATCTCAAATGCTTTTTTTTTACAGATGTTAGCCTAAATTGTTTCTCTCCACCCTATAAACTGTCAACTTTGTCCAGAATTCTTTAAATTCAAATAAACTTGAAATTGTAAGTTCACATTCACAATCTCTCTAATTATTTCAAATGAAGAGATTTCATATCCCAAAGTCCAGTTTGCCTTTCCCATTAAAAGTAAAAACACAGATCAAAAAAGATTTTCTGTTGAAAAAAACAGACAAATAAATTTTCTCGTTGAAAATGTTTTGACCTACTTTTTGTTTCTTGGTTCCTGTGATTCTTTGGCGCCAATTTGCCTTGTTTCTATGTTGTTGGGGTTTTCGAACTGTTTCTTTTTCTGGAGTTTGATCTCAATGCTTTTCGAATTCATTCAAAAAGATTGCGCTACAAAACAGTTTCTTTATAAGACCTTCTTGATCTACTTGATTTATTTCGTTTCTAGGTTTTTTCGATGCCATTTTTTCTGCTTTGATGATCTACCGTAAATTTTGAACTTGAAGTTTTATATCAATTGTTAAAAAAACGCAAAAACTTTTTGATCTACTCAATTTTTCCGGCAAACTCCTAATTTCATTCTCTTGTTGTTGTTTTTTTGTTTTTCAATATTATTTGGAATTTATTAATTTTAAAATTAATGTTGATCAAATTTCAAAATATTGAAAGTTAGAACTTTTCGAGAAACTCAAGTAACATGCAAAAGTTGTATCCAACATCGCAAAATAAGAAACATTTTTGCTTGAAATGAAATTAGTTTGTCTAGTATCATGTTCAAATTTCTTTTTTCTTTCTTTTCCTTTTTCTCTCGAACACCAGGAGCTTGCTATGTTTATTTTTAACTTTCAGGGTAACGCCAATTTGGCTACCTTAAAGCCTTTTACCATCAAGGACCGTTCCCAAATGACTGTGAGTACACTTCTGTAAACAAAGGTCTAACTTTACTTCATTTTCAGGACCAACCAGTGTACAACTTCATTCTTTAAGGCGTCACTTTTCAAGTGAGCCAGGAGATCTACGAGGATTTCCATCCATTCTTTTGCCGTGAAATGGCAAAGGGAAGAAACAACATTGATCAAAAGACCATTCGATGGAACAAAAGTTCCACTTTGTTCGCTGGACTCCTGGATGAAAGGAGTTTTTCCAAACAACCTCCATACGATGAAAAAACTGTTGGCCGAAGCACAGGATTACTTGCTCGCTGATTGTTCCAAAACAATAACCGAAAAGATTCGCGAACATGAGGAAAGATTAGAGGTGAGCTAGACTCCTAGAGTTTTTATCAAAGAAACTTTGAGTATCGCAGTCATATTTCGTTTTTCAGATTCTCACTAAACATGCAAAGGTTGTCTTCAATATTGGCCTCGACGAGTTCACACCATTTGCCATCAAAACAGAATTCCTCATTCGAAGTGAAAGCCATTTCCAAAGAATGGCCTTCGACAAAAACGTGAGTTTTCACTCAAAAAAAGGAATTCATTCAATCTAAATAATTTACAGGTGGATATTGACACTACAGGAAACCCGTGCATCCACTACCGAAGAAGCTTTGTCAAGTTCATTATTGAGTTCCTCCATGGCAAAAAAGTCACAATGCAAGAAACATTACACAATTGGAAAGAGCTACAACGAGATGCAAAGTTTTTCGAAGTGGAAAAACTTGTGGCTCTCTGCACCCTCAAAATCAAAAAACTCGAAAGAACTCAGACAATTGTTGATGAGGAGGCTACTGCCGAAAGAGAACGCCGTGAGAATGAGGAGAAACAACGTCGGGATTTGGAGAAACAAAAAGGAAGATGAGGAGCGTCAAATGAAGACTTTTTTCAATACGAATAAATATTCTTATCGAACGTTTTTTGATCTACTTTTATTTTTTGGTTCTTGCTATTTTCGGCGCCAATTCGCCTTGTTTTGATGTTATTCAGTCTGTCAAACAGTGTGTGTTTTTTAATAAATGTATTTTGATCATTGCTCTTCGAAGAAGTTTTTCAAGACAACCGCAAAAACAATTTCTTTATCGAAACTTGCTTGACCTACTTTATTTATCTCGTTTCTGCAAATTCTGGCGCTATTATTTTTGTTTTGATGTATACCATAATTTTACTTGAATTTTAATATTGATTGGTGAAAAAAGGTACGAAAGCTAATTGTCATCAAAGTTTTTTTGACCTACCTAATTTTTGCGATTTTTAGGCGCATTCTCTCGTTGTTTTGGTTGTGTGTTTTCAATGTGTTTGTGAATCAATTCGTTTTAAGAATGATGACTAAAATATGTAGATCAAATTTTGAAATATTAAAACTTTTATTTTTGTTTTTTTTTTTCGTTTTCATGAACTTTTAATTTTAAGAAAGGCATGATTGAAGCACGGAATGACGACGCTGAACGATTTTGTAGATCTAGAAGCCGGAGATTGCGAAAAACGCATGGTATTTGATCCGATGGTGAGTTTCCATTTCTAAAAACAGGATTGGTTGAAATTGAATTATTTTCAGGTTGAAATCGACTCCACAAATCAACAACAAAAAAAGCTTGAAGAACAGAAGAAGCGTGAGGAGCAAAAAAAAAGCTTGATGAAGATGATGCGCAAAAGTGAGGAGAAGGAGCGTCTGGGAAAAGAAAGAAAGGACGCAGATGTGGGCGAGCCATCGAACGTATGTATTTTTCAATTCACTAAACTTCATACTATGATGCGAAATCTAGGTTTTTGTGTCTGAAATTGAGTTTCAAACTTCTATATCACCAACTAGAATATTGTCAAATAAATTAAAATTAAGACGTAAAACCTGTAGTTGAGCGGCTCCTTAAATTGAACAGCCATTATATTGAAGCGGCATGTTCTATGCATTTTAGTGATGAGAAATCTCACTCTTTTCAATTTTCGATGAATTTTTTGCAAATTGTTTTGAGAATCAGAATTAGTTTTTGGAATCATAGAGCGGCTTCCTGCAATACAATGGCACCCTGAAATAGAGCGTCTGGCCGCTTTACTACAGCGCAACTCAAATCCAAACATGATTGAAAGTTCATTAATAAAGCCCATTTTTAGGAGGATGTTGACGTCTTCATTCTTCACACCAAGGATCGTGATATGTATAGCGTGGAGAAAATCAACGTTGTGAAGCATGGAGCGCCGACGCTGGAATGATTCGAAGGCTTGCCAATGAACCCTGACAACGGCAGTCGAAAGTTTAATGGATCCCGAAGAGCGTGCGAACTTTCGCACGGATATATAAATGGAAGGCAAGGTCTTTTGCCGAACCATTATAAATTGATCGAGTCGCTCAGAGGAATCGCATCCTTTTTCTGTCTTCCCGGATTGACTGCGTCTTGTGAGAAGAAGTTCCCAAAATTAGAGGTAAGGAAACTATTCGAAAGAATCCACTTCAGGAAAATTTAGTTTTTCAAAGTTCTGTTCAAATACTGTCCTCGAAACTTGAGAATTTTCCGTCCATTTGAACTCTTCTCTCTTATCTCATTCAAATTTGCTTTTCAGAATGCGCTCCTCAACCAGAAGACTGCCAAATCCTAGATTTTTGGAATTGCTGGAGTTCGTGCAATCGATCCAATGAACCAATGCTTCGGTCGAGGGTGTATGCAACCCACTACAAAAGGACACATGGACAGGACAAGGATACAGAAAACATGAAGAGAGAGCGATTCACAAGCTCGTCCATCGCCTAAGGTAACCCAAAACTTCTTCCCATCCCATCATTTTCCCCATTATCTCCCTTTGTATGCTTTTTTAGTGAGGAACAAGGGGTACTAGGGAGTGGCAAGGATGCCAATTCTCTCCTTCCGGACTATTAAACTTTATCCACCGTTACTTGACTTTCTCATTTTTTTCAAATTGTTTTTTTTCTTCACAAATTTGCTGTCTCTCCTAAATTGTCATATGTAGTTCTTTTAGAATGATACAAAATAGAGATTTCCTTAAATGTTTTATTCTAAAAAGTTTAAAATGAGCAAAATGAATAAATTATTATTAATAAACCGTGCTAGTCAACTAAACAAAGATCTAAATTTCTTGATATCAAGCGATATCAGTGAAGAGCACACAAAAAAATCGAATTTGTCACGCCGACTTCAATTCAAAACTACAATACTCGACTCCAAAAACCTTCTGAAACTCATGGGGAAGTTTTCGAAATCGATAAAAATCAATGAGGCATTGATAAAGCTGAAAAATTCAAATCCTAGACCTGCTTTTTGCTAAAAAAAAAAATTTGATCTACTCTTAAATTTTTTGCGGGAAATAATAGTTGGTGAGATCGTAATTTTGATGATTTTTCAAAATTGTTTTTTCTAAATGTAGTTTGATCTTTACCTTTTTTACCTTTACCCTTTTCGATTTTGCTGAAACTAAAAAAACAATTTTGTCTATGCATGGTAATTCAAAAAATAAGGAGAGCTTCGCGGCGAAATTTTTGTCGATCTACTCACTTTTTCAGGCTCCTTTGGGTGAGAAATTTTTTTTTAATGTTTTTTAAGAATCTAAAATTCTTCTTTCCCTTCTTTTCTTTTTTCCTTTTTTCCTTTTTTCTGTTGCGTCCTTAATATCACTCTTAAGATCTCTTTCATTACATTTATTATTTACAGGCTGACTCTTCTTGGAACCTTCGTTCAACTCAACTAGCAAACAATTCTAAATAATGGTGAGTAGATTTAACAGAAGTGGACCATCAAACAAGTTTCACTTATACTAGGAATAATCCAATAACTTCTTCTATTTTCAGTCCGAAAATACGAAATTCGAGTTGGTCCTCCAAGGAAAATTTTTCGAAGCGAACAACGCGTTGTACCTGGAAATGAAGGGATTCTTCGAACGGGAGCTGGCCGCTGGAAGACTCTCGGTTCACAGAAAAAGAATCAGTTGGAATAAGAATCCGGATCACTTCGCCGAACTTCTCAAAGTGAGAGAAGGACAACTGCCAACGGATTACCGACTGATGAAGACGTTATTGGAAGAAGCACGAGAATACAAGCTTGTTCAGTGTATCAAGTCGCTCACTGATAGAATCAATATTATGGCAGATCGAGTTGAGGTGAGTTAGTGCTCCTGGGTTTCCGTTTGAACAAAATCCAGATATCGCAGTCATATTTTGTTTTCAGAAACTCAACAAACTCTCCAAGGTCGTCTTCAACATTGGAATTGATGAGTATTCTTCGTACGGGATCAAGACGGATGTTCTTCTCAGACACAATAATCGATTCCAGCGCATGGTTCTTGAACCAATGGTGAGTTTCCATTTCTAAAAACAGGATTGATTGAAATTGAATGATTTTCAGGTTGAAATCGACTCCACGAATCATCCATGCATCCACTATCGAAGAGATTACGTCAAGTACGTGCTGGAATTCCTCAACAAGGAAAAGATCACCATGGAGGATTCGTTGGAAAACTGGAAAGCACTGGAACAAGACGCAGTTTTCTTCGAAGTCAAGGAACTGGTCGACCTCTTTGGATTGAAAATAAAGAAACTCGAGCAACATCAGGAAAAAGGAAAAACGTCGAAAAGGATTAATGAAAATTCAATTATTATCCAAATCCTTTTTATATCCCCTTCCTCGCCCCATTCATTTATTTTTGTTTCCTTTTTAGTTTGAAAAATAAATTGAAAAAAAAGTTTTTATTGTTTGAAAGGTTTTCAAATAAAATTTTATCAATGAAACCAACCATAGCAAGACAATGCAGATTCGATTCGATTAGATTATTTGGTTAGTTTTCATTAGAATTACACCTTTTGTATAAAACTTTATTGAAATAAAATGAAAAAAACATTCAAAACTGAATTATTGGCCATATTTGATTTTCCATCCCTCTTTCCGTTCAGTGAGGGTAGCTACCAAGCCAGTAATAACATCTACTTTGTCACACTCATGCCAAACATCAGAGACGAGAGTTGTGTAGAGCTGAAAATTTTCCATTTTTTCTCCTAAATTTGCATTAACGATATGCTTAAACCTACATCTCTAAACGACGCCCACTCTTTTTTTCCACATATCTCGGTCACTTCTTTTTCCATGCATGCATCATTTCCAAAATAGTTCCGACAAGCTATTTTCCTTGTGAACCCACTCGAATTCTGCTCGTCAGTGATATGCGCATTCCACGTTTTGAAGCACTTTGTTCTATTGTTCCTCAACTGAATGTAACATGGAGAATCGTCAAAAAATTCCACGAGATCGCAATTCACTTTCACAAGTTCTACTAGTGGTTCAATTTTCGGATCACCAAACATATCACAATCAGCTATAGAGGAAAGACAATTGATAACATATTTACATGATTTCTTGAAGTTTCTCAATCCCACTTTGTCGTGAAGTTCCAAATTTCCAAGAAGAATTTTGTGTTGTTCATAACGCTGAAAGTCAGAATTATTTTAATTCAGCAAATGGAGGAGTTTTTGAAAAACGAGATACCTCATCACAGAGCTCAACTGCATCAAAATCATAGCAGTGTTCGTACGATTTCGATTTGCCAATTGCAGAACTGATAAAGGAAAGTGAGATCAATGAAATAGTGACAAATTTGAGCATTTTCTATAAGAAAAAGTTTTGGAGCACGGAGAATTGAGAGAGGAAGAGAAAGAGAGAAACACGTTGGAAAAACTCTAGGCAAAAAAGGGGAGATTTATGCATTCGACGTACTTTTTCTTCGGAAAGAATGGTGGAGAAAACTTATTCTGAATAGTAAATTTTTACAACAATAGAAGGGCGAAGGGAGGAAGAAAAAGAAGAAGAGGAACAGATAAACAATGCATAAAAAACAGAGAAAGACGCGGAAGGTTATACAAAGATAACACTTTCATAATCTTATCAATATTTGAAAGTGATTGTATTCAAACATTTTTCGCTAGTTTTTGAAAAACTAAACGGTACCTACACCCACCTATACCCACCTAAACCCACCCATACCCACCTATACCCACCTTTACCCGAAATAGGTGGGTATGGGTGGGTATAGGTGGGTGTAGATGGGTATAGGTGGGTATAAATGGGTATGGGTGGGTATAGGTGGGTGTAGATGGGTATAGGTGGGTATGGGTGGGTATAGGTGGGTATGGGTGGGTATAGGTGGGTATAGGTGGGTATAGGTGGGTATGGGTGGGTATAGGTGGGTATGGGTGGGTTTAGGTGAGTATAGGTGGGTATAGGTGGGTATAGGTGAGTATGGGTGGGTATTGGTGGGTGTAGGTGGGTGTACATGGGTATCTGTGGGTATTGGTGTGGTACCCATCTACACCCACCTATACCCACCCATACCCACCTCTACCCACCCATACCCACCTATACCCACCTATACCCACCTATACCCACCCATACCCACCTATACCCACCTATACCCACCTATACCCATTCATTCTTTTCACCCAATTCCTTTTACCCACTTCTTTTCACCCACTTCTTTTCACCCCTTTCGGGTAAAGGTGGGTATAGGTGGGTATGGATGGGTTTAGGTGGGTATAGATGGGTGTAGGTGGGTATAGGTGGGTATGGGTGGGTATTGGTGGGTGTAGGTGGGTGTACATGGGTATCTGTGGGCATCTACACCCACCTATACCCACCCATACCCACCCATACCCACCTATACCCACCTATACCCACCTAAGAGAAGTTCCCAAAATTAGAGGTGAGGAAACTGTTCAAAAATCCACTTCATAAATCTCAGTTTACAAGTCTTCAGTTTTTGAAAGTTCTGTTCAAATACTTCCCTCAAAACTTGAGAATTTTCCGTCTATTTGAACTTTTCTTTCTTATCTTATTTAAATTTGCTTTTCAGAGTGCGCTCCTCAACTAGCAGACTGCCAAATCCAAAACTTTTGGAACTGCTGGAGTTCGTGCAATCGATCCAATGACGCCTTCTCCACCAATCCTTCGCTCGAGGGAGTATGCCACCCGCTACAAAAGGACACATGGACGGGACAAGGACACGGAGAACATGAAGAGAAAGCGATTCACTAGCTCGTCAATCGCCTGAGGGAATCAATTCTCTCCTTCCGGACTATCAAACTTTAACACCGTTCCATGACCTCCTCATTTTTTAAAAATTGTTTTTTTTCTTTACAAATTTGCCTTCTCCCCTGAATTGTCATATATAGTTCTTCTAGATAGATACAAAATAGAGATTTCTTTAAATGTTTTATTCTAAAAAGTTTAAAATGAGCAAAATAAATAAATAATTATCAATAAAATGTGCTAGTCAACTAAACAATGGTCTAAATTTCCTAACTTCAAGCGATTATCAGTGAAGAGCACACAAAAAGAAAGAGAACACAAAAAAATCGAATTTGTCACGCCGTCTTCAATTCAAAACTCCAATACTCAACTCCAAAAACCTTCTTAAACTCAAGGAGGATCTTTTTCAAAACCGATGAAAACCAATGAGGGCATTAGCATTGATAAAGCTGAAAAATTCCAATCCTAGACCTGCTTTTTGCTAAAAAAAATTTGATCTACTCTTATAACTTTTTGCGGGAAAAAAATAGTTGGTGAGATCGTAATTTTGATGATTTTTCGAAATTGTTTTTTTCAAAATGTAGTTTGATCTTTACCACCCTTTTTGGTTTTGCTGAAACTAAAAAAACATTTTTGTCTATGCATGGTAGTTCAAAAAATAATTTTTGTCGATCTACTCAATCTTTCAGGCTTCTTTTTTGAGAAAGTTGTTTTCCATGTTTTTTTTTAAATCTAAAATTCTTCTTTCCCATCTTTTCTTTTTTCCTTTTTTTCTTTTTTCCTTTTTTTTCTGTTGGGTCCTTAATATCACTCTTAAGAGCTCTTTCATTACATTTATTATTTACAGGCTGACTCTTCTTGGAACCTTCGTTCAACTCAACAAGCAAACAATTCTAAATAATGGTGAGTATATTTAACAGAAGTGGACCATCAAACAAGTTTCACTTATACTAGGAATGATCCAATTTTCAGTCCGGAAATACGAAATTCGAGTTGGTCCTCCAAGGAAAATTTTTCGAAGCGAACAACGCGTTGTACCTGGAAATGAAGGGATTCTTCGAACGGGAGCTGGCCGCTGGAAGACTCGAGATTCACAAAAGAAAAATCAGTTGGAATAAGAATCCGGATCACTTCGCGGAACTTCTCAAAGTGAGAGAAGGACAACTGCCAACGGATTACCGACTGATGAAGACGTTATTGGAAGAAGCACGAGAATACAAGCTTGTTCAGTGTATCAAGTCGCTCACTGATAGAATCAATATTATGGCAGATCGAGTTGAGGTGAGTTAGTGCTCTCGGGTTTTAGTTTAAACAAAATCCAGATGTCGTAGTCATATTTTGTTTTCAGAAACTCAACAAACTCTCCAAGGTCGTTTTCAACATTGGAATTTATGAGTATCCTTCGTACGGGATCAAGACGGATGTCCTTCTCAGAAACAATAATCGATTCCAGCGCATGGTTCTTGAACCTATGGTGAGTTTCCACTTCTAAAAACAGGATTGATTGAAACTGAATGATTTTCAGGTTGAAATCGACTCCACGAATCAACCATGCATTCACTATGGAAGAACTTAGGTCAAATACGTGCTGGAATTCCTCAACAAGGAAAAGATCACCACGGAGGATTCGTTGGAGAATTGGAGAGCACTTGAACAAGACGCCGTTTACTTCGAAGTCAAGAAACTGGTCGACCTTTTTGGATTGAAAATAAAGAAACTCGAGCAACATCAGGAAAAAGGAAAAACGTCGAAAAAGATTAATGAAAATTCAATCATTATCCAAAACCTTTTTATATCCCCTCCCTCGCCCCATTCATTTATTTTTGTTCCCTTTTTAGTTTAAAAATAAATTGAAAAAAAAAGTTTTTATTGTTTGAAAGGTTTTCAAATATAATTTTATCAATGAATGAAACCAACCATAGATTCGATTCGATTATTTCGCTAGCTTTCATTAGAATTACACCTTTTGTATGAAACTTTATTGAAATGAAATGAAAAAAAAAACATTGAAAACTGAATTATAGGCCATATTTGATTTTCCATCCCTCGTTCCGCTCAGTGAGGGTAGCTACCAAGCCAGTAATAACATCTACTTTGTCACACTCATGCCAAACATCAGAGACGAGAGTTGTGTAGAGCTGAAAATTTTCAATTTTTCTCTTAAATTTGCATTAACGATATGCTTAAACCTACATCTCTAAACGACGCCCACTCTTTTTTTCCACATATCTCGGTCACTTCTTTTTCCATGCATGCATCATTTCCAAAATAGTTCCGACAAGCTATTTTCCTTGTGAATCCACTCGAATTCTGCTCTTCGGTGATATGCGCATTCCACGTTTTGAAGCACTTTGTTCCATTGTTCCACAACTGAATGTAACATGGAGAATCGTCAAAAAATTCCACGAGATCGCAATTCACTTTCACAAGTTCTACTAGTGGTTCGTTGTGTTGCTCAAAGCAGGAGCTCTGGATAAACGTTTTGAAACAATGGGTTTAATGGCGTAGAAAAACCGAAATTGGGAAGTTAGATCATCATGGAATCAATTACAACAATTTCATTTATTTCACTTTGAATATGTTCATACAAAAAGTAAGCAACATAATAAGATGAATTTAATTAACGGATCCTCTCCAGGAGAAGCGAAGTTTAGCTTTGGCACCATCTTCAACCCAGTAGTTGGTGGTTGGTGATCTGAAGATCTTGCGAAGATGCTCCAACCAACCAGAGAAACCGAGTCTATCTTCACTGATGCTATCACTGTTTTCGTTGGTGATACGAACCATCTTCTTCAACAGCATAGTTCCGTTTTCCTGATCTTCTCCTTTTAGGAAGCATGTAACTTTGAACACTGTGTCTGCATGGACCTCAATGTCGTTGTCCTTGACATGAATCGCTTTGGCACTTCTTTCGTTGATAGACTTCCAAAGTCTGAGAGCCGTCGGAGCACACTCTTTGGAGAATGTCAGTTGAAGCCTGAAATGTGCAACTTTAAAATGGGAACTCGTCTAAATAACTTACTTTTGAATCACATCAAGTCGAGCGAATGCGAGCTCTTGAAACACCACTGGCTCATCGAGGAACTTTAGCAGTTGAGCCACAGTTTTGCTATGATGCGCAGTGCCTCCATCGACCAATTGATTCGGAGCGTCCTCTGCCGAACGAGCACTGTTCTCCTCTATGTTTTTCTTCTCGGTTACATCTTGGTCTCCCGCAATCGTTAGGTCTTCCAGAGTTTTCATGATCGCATCCAGCTCAGAATCGAAAGCAGTAGTGGGATTACCTCCTTTTGCCATTCCAGTATTGAGTTCGACATTGTCGGTAACGGTTTTGACCGACTGTTTCACTTTTTCGACATCTTCATTTTTCACGACAGATTCAGTACCGCCGACATCTTCAACTTTGGCGATGCTTTCGGTGATGGCGGCGTTTTCCATATTGACGGCACCTTCAGTTTCGACAGCGTCTGCAGCTTCGACAATACTCGTTTTCTTAGACTCGACAACGTCTTCAATGTTCATGACATCCTCAGCCTTGACGTCTTCAGTAACTGCGACATTTTCAACGATGACGACATCTTCGGTTCCGAGAACGTCTTCAGCTTTGACAACATCCCCAGCTTCGACATCGTTGGTATCAAGTTTGATCATGTCTTGAGTCCTGTTGTCGTCTTCCTTCTCCTTCACTTCTCCAGTTTCAACTTCAGTTTGGATAACATCATCAGCCTTGACGGTCTCATTCACTAAAACAACGGTTTGAGTAACGACGACTTCTTTAATCTTCACATTATCGACTTTGACTTCGTCGACGTTTTCAGTTTTGAAAACTTCTTCATCCTTGACGACATCTTCAACAGTTACGGTGCCATCTATTGGCTTCTTTTCAACCACGTTCAAATCCATTTTGATGGGAGCCAAGCTTGCGGATCTGAAATCTAAACCGGTCAGCAGGGGCAGAGGAAAGGGACAGGTAACAAGAAAGAAAATCAAGACGAGAACGTCTCGATACTGGTTTCTGTCCCTTCCCGTTGCTCCTTTTATAGTGTCTCATTATTATTCATGATTCGTAGATGGAAGGGGGTGTGTATCAAGAAAATGATGAAGATTCCTTTCGATGACGAAGAATCACAATTTTTATTGATTTATGACAATATTATACAACCATGCATAAATTATGAGAAGAAAAAAGAGTTTTGTGTAAGAATTTTTGAAAGTCCAAAGATTAATTCAGAAAAAGAGTTACGAAGAAGAGCTTTTTCCAGATATATGAAGAGTCATTCCATTGACAACGTCAGCAATTTCACAGTCTTGCCAAACACTAGAAATGTAATCAGAGAAGAGCTGAAAATGAGAAAATTTGAAGAGTAGCTCACAAAACCTTTCAGAAAGTTATTCAGATTTTCAAACTTACAGCCCGGAAAGCTGCCCACTCTCCTTTACCGCACATTCTATCCATCTCTTTTTCCACACATTGATACTTTCCAAAATAGTTTTTACATGCGACATTTTGAACGAATGTGGCACCTCTCTCAGCTTTCATAACTTTTCTTTGTGTCAGATGTCTATTCCATTCCTTAAAACATTCAGAATGATTGTTTTTCAATTTTCGATAGCAAAGAGATTCATCAATGTATGCAGCCACATCACAATGAGTCTTCATTGAAATTATTAATGGATTGAACTCTTCTGGATCAAATAGTTCGCATTGAGTAAATTCAAAAAGACAATCTAACACAGGCTCGCAAGAATTTTTGTATCCTTTTCTCTGTTCATAATTTTCAAGATTCAGATTCTGTCCTAGATATTTAGTGTGGGCTTCGATATGCTGAAAATTTTCAATTGTTTCTGACCACTTATCAATTCAGAAAGGCTTACGTCAAAACACCAACTGACTGCTATAACATCATCGCAATTCTCTCCAAGTAGAATTCCACCATGAGCAATGTCGGAGAAAAGAAGGAAAAATATGAGAAGAGGTTTAGCGTTGAACATTTTCTGAAATAATGAATGAAATTGAAATTTGATTGAAAATATTCTCATGAATTCATAAAAGTTCATCAAAATTATTTCGAAAAGTGTGGGAATGAAAAAACTGAAAAAAGAGATAAAAAGAAAACGTTTCCGCTTCGTCTCCTAGGCAACGGGATTTTTCGTTCACATTGCGAATAAAAAGTAAAATGGAATTGGGTGTTTGCTTTTTCGTATTATGAGATAGAAATATTGAGGGGATGTGACATAAAATCTCAACTCAAATAAAGATCGCACGTAGAAAAGAAAGAAGTTTTCAGGCGAACAAAAACGAATGTATTTAAGAAATTTGTATTTCAGTCCATGATTCATATAAATTCTATCAGCAATGGAAAGCATAAATCATATATATTTCCATGCTTTCTGAAATATTTTTGGAACCTACGGTGAAGTAGGGAACGTCTATTAAAAGTTTATTTCATTTCAATACTACGCAAAAATATGAAAAACACGAATTATAATAATATTAAAATCAGTTATCGGATTATTCATCCCAATATCTCGGGTTGTTTGCATTATGTTGTAACATTTGTTTTCTTTCTGTTTCATATGAACCTCCAAACGACAAATCCAAACACTTTTTGAATGCAACGTTGTTCATTGTTTCGTTGTCCGAAGTGGAGAAAGCACCCGTCCAAACACAATGTTCGTAGATTGACGAATAAATGGCACGATAGAACTGAAATCACATATGTATTCAATTTCATCATTTCTATTTTTTCCAAAACTTACATCTCGGAACGGACGCCACTCATTTTGCCCGCAAGTCTCCTTCACTTCCTTTGCCAAACAACCTTCCTCTCCGAAATAATTCATACAAAATGCTTTTTGGTCCTTTCTTTTCTTTAGTTCATGGGAGAGCGTTGGCTTGAAACTGCTAAGACACTCCGAATTTTTCTTTTCCAACTTTGTCTCGCAAAACTCGTCCCCCTCGAAAACGTTCATTCCACACAATCCTATGGCTTGATTCAAGTGCCGCTTCATAAAGCAGTTATGATCAGATTTATACAATTCATCAACTTGATCATTTTCACAGTCGATTAATGACGTAAAGCAGTAGAGGTAAAGTTTACATGATTTTTTGAATTCTTCCATAGTGGTGCAAAGATGAACTTGAATACGACCGTTGACGGATTTCAATTCTGTTTGATTGAAGATATTGTTCATGTCCTGAAAACAAAAGGAACTTCAAATCTGTTCTGAAATCTTCATCTCAGTAAAATTCCAACATTCAAAAAAACCAGCTCACCGAATTACAAATTCCCTTCATTTTCCTTTCCTTACATCTTTTTAACGCTTCTTCGTTCGTTAAGCAGGAAGCGAGATTCAGAAACACAGAAAATACGAATAAAGTCTTCATTTTCGATGGAAACATTGAGACGTGCAGTAGTGGGCAGTGCAAATGAAATAATGAACATCTCGTGGTAGGGCGCCTTTCGGACCGCCCACTAACTGCACTTGATTTTATCTGCGATGACGTAATATAAATTTTTTGCAGGGTTTGTTTTCGATCTTATCAGGCCTGTCATATAAAAGATGCAACAGGCCTGCTCAATCTTCATTAAACGGCCATATGCAGGGCGGTCTTCTTTTTGTTTTTGGATCTCATATAATGCAATTTTAACGAAATCGATCAGAGAGATGGGGTCAACATATATTCTATCATCTAAGAATTGATTACATTACCATTTTATCAACACGAAACAAAACAAAAAAGAGAAAAAAACATTTATCAAAACAATGCTTATACGAAGAAAATACACAACATTCAAACAAGTCGAAAAAATAGTTATGCGTTCAATTCACCGCTTCCTTCACCGCTTCCTTCTCCACTGGCTTCTAACTCCTCGTCTATTTTCCATAATTCCGGCTCAACGGTTTTTTTATTTCTCAAACTAGAATGAACCTCTTCCATTGTACATTGTTTTTTATATTCGGTGACAACGATAGTTTGCATCTGTAATCGGAATGATAAAAGAAGGAGAAAATCGAAAAGGTAAACTCACATCTCTAAAAGAAAGCCAATAACTTTCACTAAAGGCTTCGGTAAAGTATTTTTCCATACACCCATCAATTCCAAAATAATTCTTGCAGAAATCCTCTCTAACGGTTTCATTTTTTGCCTGAATCTCGTCTAGAGTAGGCTTGAACTTTAAAACGCATTCTAAACCCTTTCCAGTAAACTTCTTCCCAATTAAATCTTCCTGAAGATACATTTTCATATCGCATAGTACTTTGGTAGCTGATAGACCCAATTCCACAAAAGTAGTGAAGTTTCTATTAGGGCCATCACACTTGGTAAGAGTTGTTAAACAGTGAAAAGTGAGGCTACATGACTTTCGGAAATCATATGAATTCATCGTTGATAAGGCATCACTTCTGCTCTGGTTGTTCAGCTTTATAGAATATTCAGTAAGATGTCCTATTCTCTGTAATAACTTTTGTAAATTATAGATCAGGAAATTATTTAAAAACTTACATCTCTACATAATTTCGTCAATTTTTTATCGCACGACGCTCGACTCGAATTGGAAATAGTGTTAGCAGAACAAAATAGACTTAAAATGATGGTCAAACGTAACAGATTATACATTATTGCTTTGATGATGTCTTTGAATATAAAAATGATCCGTGTAAGACTTTTAATTCGATATTCAGGTCAAAGACATATTATGTATGTGTACCCGCCTTCATAACAAAAGTTATCTTGGAACCAATCTGGTCAACAATAATTGTTGACAGTCCTTCTGTTGAATATGGAAAGTGTCAGAAATGAATAAAAATCACTTTTAAAACTCATTTTTGAGACAAGAAACGTGGATTATTAGAGGTTACCCTGTCAGTTCTCATGGCGACCTCGGATTAGCTCAACGTATTCCTGTGGAACAAGTTTCTTTAAAATCATCAACTCATTCATATGCTAACTGATAAAAAAACATGAAAAAAAATAAATAATCTTTCAAGTCAGTATCACTCTAAATCGTTTATAACATCTTCCGGACTCCATTCGCCACTTCCATCAATTTTTTCTTTTCTTAAACTAGAATAGACATCATTCAAACTGCACACTTTTCTCAACTCTGAGTTGCCGTAAGTGAAAAACTGAAAGTGTTATTTTCTTCAAACCCTAATTTTCAATCAACAAAACGTACATCTCTAAACGCAATCCATTCAGTCCAACTGCAAATTTCAGTCACTTCATTTTTCATACAACCATCTTTTCCAAAGAAACTTTTGCAATATTGCTTTGCAGCAACTGCATCTGTTCTTTGCTCTTCATTGGGTGTTGGTCGGAAGTCCTGAATACATTCCGAGTTATGCTCCTGGAGCTTTGAAATGCAGAAATCATTATTTTCGGGAGTTGTCAAGGTGCAGAATGATCTAATTGTAAACAGGGTTTCCTTTATTTTTCTCAAGTTTTCTTTCCCAAGATTAATACAACGAGAACGGGCTGAAAGGCAGTATGTGACAAATCTACAGGATTTTTTGTAGGCTTCCTTTGTTTCGAGAGTTTTTATGTCTATACGATTTTCATGCTTCCGGATATTTATAAGTTTCAGATGTTCGTGAGTTTTCTGGAAAAAAAACATTGGGAAACAGAGAGAAAAACTAGTTCAAACATACATTAACACACCAATCAGTTAACGGCTTACTGCATCTTGCATCAAAATCAGTGGAAGATAAACTTGTTGAACTTGAAACAATGCATAGAAAAGAAAAGAGTATGAGAAAATTCAGCATTTTAGGGACTAGGAAACTATTTTAGTAGAATAACATATACTATATTTATACAGGACCTTCTGATGTAGATAAGATCACACGCGCACGGAAGATTGGGGGTATCTTTCGGGAGTCCTCTTCCTTTGTTTGTTTAGATTTTTATCAATTCTGTGCTATAGTCAATAGAATAGAAATTCCGTTACAATCACATCGCAGGAAAGTGTGGAACAAATGGCGCAGAAAAACTCCCATTCGCGCTGTAGAAACGAACTTCCTTTGCTCATCTTAAGCTTTGTTCTCCTCTATTGCTGCCTACTTGGTTTTTTTCACAATAAATGTTTCAACAAAATTCTAATGAATATATTTATTTGCAACTTTAGATAGTAGTAACAAAATCATCAAGCTTAGTCCAATACAACATATCCCAAATCGCATTTCATCCCGGCATAATGGTTGATTCTCACCAAGTTCTAAAAATAATTACTATTTCATAACAACCCAGAGAATTCTTCAAAACTTACATCATGGAAACGTTTCCACTCTTTCTTTCCGCATTTGCGAGTGATCACTCTCTCCATACATCTATTCTTCCCGAAGAAGTTCAGACACGCCTCTGCTCTCGTTTCCTCGTCCTCAATATCTTCTTCGCTCAAAAACGGATTCCAGTTATTTGCACATTTTGAGTCCTCCAGTCTTTGGAAACATGGTTCGGAGATTTGATCGGCAAGATCACAATATGTCTCGACGAGATTGATGACAAAACTCGTTTTGACACGTCCAAAAATATCGCAATGCTCCACAGAAGAAAGACATCTTTTAAGAGGGCGGCATGTTTTTCTGAAGGCGTTTATTTTATGAAGAAGATCCTTCTCACTGGTGAACTTCTCAATTTTGCCGAGTTTCTCCGAATGCTTTCGAAGGCGCTGAAAACAATTAAATGAAAAATAGATTTAAGAGTTCAAAGTTAGATAATAGACCAGATAAAGTGATAAAGCCTCACCGTTTTACAATAATCAATAGTCTCAGTGTCCGAACAGATTCCATTGTCTTTTCGAACAAGCTCCCGAGCTTCGAATGCACCAAAGGCCATGAAGGCCACAACAATGTAGGGAAGGAACCGCATCGGGTTCTGAAAATGTAATTAGTCAAGCTTGATTTGAAAAGAAAAAACTAAAAAAGAAGGTTTGAAAATCCAGTGATTGCGGCAGATTTATATATTGGTCAAAGCCACAGACAAAGGAATTTAATATTGTTCGAGAAAATAACAATTTTCTCTTCTGAGTCACAAGCCCCCACAAGATTGGAACGGATAGAACCACCTTCGCATGGTTTCATAAAAAAAACGGAGAGCGTCATCTATTTTTTCCATGAGGAAGAGATTTGGATCGAAAGTTCGAATATTCTTCAATGAAAAATTCCGCGAGTACGTTGCTCATTTTCGTTCTAGAACGAGGAGGTTTATTTAGATTATTATCTCTGAAATTATTGACTTTAGAAAAAAAGTAAAATTTCAATTAAAACTCCTCTCGCATCTTCGCCGCGATTCCGAGCCTATGAATTCAGTTTTTGGTCAGGGCTTTCTCCACAAATGAAGGTCTGTATAACTTGTTGAATAAGGGTTGAAAATCGAGGGAAGAAGCATCAGAGATCAACGGCATTTATGAATAACTCTTCAGATAAACTTCTTCCTTCTATTCTGATCTCAGATTCTGATTTCATCGGTCTGGTTATTCAAAAATAAAATGTTACTTCAAAGTAACAATTATCATATTGGTGATTATTCCTTCTTTGTCTGAGCAAAAGAACTCGAAAACCAAGTTAAAAAGTGAAGTTTGATTTTGTTTCTGAAATGGAATTTTGGTTGCTGGTCATGATTTTTCACTATATTGTTTCATTTTTTGGCCTAATTTTCAACTTGGCATATTTTAAGTTTGTTGTCCTTAACCATTTTTATGATCTTTATTGGAGGTACGTTTTCAGACGTTTTGTATTACACCGAAAATTTTTACAGAATCTGTTCCCTTCTTATTTCTTGGGCACTGTTTCTCGTAGTTATAACCCATGTCGCATCTTCTACTATATGCTTTGTCTATGATGGTTCATATTTTCCAGCAACTCATTGTGGAAACACCGGTGATAATGCCTCCCAAAAAATATGGATTTAAAACTTTTTTTCAGAACTATATTCCTTTATGGACAGTTTGAATAGTTTTGGAGAGTATTCAATATCTGCTGGTATATTTATTATGGTTTTTGGTAATTGAAGTTTTTCTGGAATATGAACAACAGAGCGTTTCAGAACGATATGGATCAGTTTTCTTTCCTTCAAGTCGCTCAACTAGAAAGTATAAAATATTGTTCTCAGCGATAATGTTCAGTTATTTGTTAGGCCTTGGCACGTTTATGTATCTGGAAATGATCAGTGAGTTCGTCTATTAGGAAAAGTTCATCAGCTCTTGAATCTAGATCAATCACCAGTTGCTCAATTAACCGGGTACTTTGCAATCAACCTGCTTTATATCTTTTCATTTTTCGTTAGTAAATTCTGATAAGGTATTAGTCCCGACAAGAACATTTCAGGGTATCATTCATCTACGTGTCTCGGCTAAAACACAATACTACAAAACATTAGGACAAACGCCGTTAAGAGAACGATATCTGGTATCGGCAAACTTTTCAAAATCAGCATAAAACCATGTTTCAGTTATCCGAAAGTTATGAACTTTGTCTCAATTCTTTTGCTCCGGCATTCAGTCTTCTTACAATCAACATTGGACTGTTTACTTCCTTCTGGACATATGCAATTGGATTGATAGCAGCGGAAGATCAAAACCAATATTCGTTTGTTTATGATGTTGTAAGTGCGACATTAAGGAAATCCAAATTGAAAAAGAAGATAATTTCAGATATTGAACATTTCCGCTACACTGTATCCCATTTTATTTTTGAACAATTCTAGGAGATTTAGGAGAAATGTGAGGAATTGTTTCATTCGATAATTTGAAAGTTTAGATTTTCCAGGTCGGTAGGAAGAATGGATCCGGAGTCCGGCAGCTCAATGGCAATGTGATCAATACGACTCAAACTCAAGAGGAGTATTTTCAACAGTTACATTCTGCTTGGTCGTGACAGATCTCTCATAGTTATCTAACCAGTTTATTCTGATGTTCAGACTTGCCCACGTTCATTTTGTTTTCTAAATATTGGATTTCTGTTTCATCTATAAAACCTATCGAACGTGTAATCTATAGAGTTTTGCCCTAGAAATATAAAAACCTTGGGAGCGTTTGATTTTAATAAAAAATTTTATTCGTTTCAAAAGAAAGTCATAAAGAATAACAGCAGTTCACTTGACAATCTTTTTTTCGGACTGATTGGGTATTCAAAATTTTAAAAATAAATAACAACTATTATTAAATGATCAGTCAGTGGTAAATTCCCATCACTACTATGTGATCATTTTTAGTGACAACATAAAGAAATGGATGATTTACAATAAACTGAAAAGCAGTTTCCGCTTGTTCATCTTCGATCTCATATTTGTAGGCTCGCTTTGTATGGGCCGGATTCCATTTGTCTAACTGGAAAGCAAAACAAAGATTTCGAGATAGTTTCAGCTCATAATAACTCACTTCAATAGTTGCACAATGAGCAACAGGACCGTGTTTAACTGAATTTGTAGCCAGTTCCTTATCCAAGCAAAATCTAGAGCAGATTTTGAATTTGGGAATCACCATCTGAAATATTAGATTTTTGAGTGTCTTTCTGTTTCAGTAGCTCACCCAAACATATGTGTCTGCTCCTGACGTCAACAATCTTTCAAACTCTTCCATTTTCATATTTTCCAAAGCCTCTTTCAATCCAAAATCTCTTCTTGGAAGAAATACATGAAACTTGTAGTTAGATCCCAAGATACTCTTACTGGAGACAACTTGAAAATCGTCGTTTTGAATTAATCGGGCTTGATTGTAAATTGACAAGTACTCCATTGTTTTCTTGCTCTTGAGGGTGTTATAAAAAAGCCTTCTCTGAAAGATTTCTGTGATGTGGATACGACTGCGGCATCCTGCTTTGAAATAGCATGCGCTTATGAGAAGGGTTTCAGTGTCTGCAAAACATCCGGTTTGATTTTTCAAATGGTTTTAGACTGAAAACTTACTATCTTCTATGGCACTCGGTTCAATGGCATCTGTAATCTTCTGATGACTTTCGTTGGCAATTTTCAAGTTCACGGCCTCTACCACAGTCTTCTTGTCAAAACGATTGTTTGGCTGGGCAGATTTTTCCAACGCTGCTTGCACTGTATTTTCCATTCTGAAACTGTTATTTTGAGTGAATCAAAATCGGAAATCGTTAAATCACCTGGTAATTTTCTTATTGACAATTTCTATTTCATTTCCATTCTTCTGCTTCAGAAGAGCTTTCATCTGAAGTTGGTTAACTTTTTCGTCGTTGTCAGAATCACTAATCAGCGATAACGCTAAAACAATGGAGGCTGGTGAGAATACAACTGATTTGGAGATGTCTTGACTGTGAAGAACCTGCAGTCCCATTTCGAGTTCAGATTGAAAAGGGGAGGTTGCTCTGGAAAAAATAGAGGATCATAACAGACCACCAAGAATTACTTCATGTTTACTCACACCCTTCTTATGTATCACTTACTCTTGGATTCCTGCTTCAGTTTCTGCTTCTGCCATTTCCACTCCGTTTTCAGTCTCATCAGTTTCCATTGAGGCGGTTGACGTGATTGGAGAATCCTCGTCGGTTTCCGACATGTTCTATATGTTTCTACTTAATTCCACAAACTGAAACAAGGAATGATACGTTTTGGAAATTAAAAAAAAAGAAAAATCGCAATAAAAGCATTCTCTTAGAGTATACCAAACTACGTTAATATTTTGGACAAAATGATGTCATTATATTGTGAACGAACTTCTAGTTCCGAATACAAAAAAACCTTCGAGAACTCTTTCAAATTTGGCCATCGGGCAAATAAAAAATCTATTAGCTGACACAGGGAATCAGGTCATAAGATGGGTTTAATCTTGAACTTTTCCAAATCTCTTTTTTAAACTCAACATTTCTCCAAAAAGTTCTTCTTTTGCATGAGAAGGAGAATACCACCTCTGCCATCGGACTTTCCGCTTCTGAGGTCTCATTTCTACCTAATAATTATATGATGAAAATAGGAGATTAGTTTCTTGTTAGACTCGCACTTTAGAATATAAAAGTGTCGTACGTTTATGATTAATAAATGTCCGAGTAATCTTGGAAAGAGGTGAACTACAAAAAATGAAATTACTTTTCGATCTAGGCTAGAGCAGTTATTACTTCCAAAGTACTAAAATTTTTGGTTAGAATGTTCAAATGGCTAGGAAAAAGAAAGACATTGGAACAAAAAGAAATAAAATGAGAGATGGTCAAACAGAAGAAAAATGAATCATTCTAAAGCTAAAGTTGTAAGAATTGTGTGCGTGTGTGAAGGAGGAAAAGAGGACCGTTGTCTCACAGGTCAAATGAAAGAACAAGAGAATATGAGAGAGAAAAAGTTGTCCCTCAGAATGGTGTACCTAAACATTTGTTTACATATTTTGTGTACAAGAAGGAGGAGTGAGAGATATGAATAACTTATTATCAGCAATTTAATCAGAAAAGTTGAAAGGAATGAGCCGAAAGATCGTAGCTAATTGATAACAAAGTGCATCTCTGATTACAGTTTTTGTTGTGATGAACCACGTTCTCCTTTTTTCTATCGGGATTTCAAGGCAATTACAGATTTATTTACATCAAATTTTTCAACTTTCCATGGTGGAATCACAAAAAAATCACAGTTAAAATCATCATGCAAAAGACATTCCAGGGTAGTTAATATTAGTTTCTAAGTATTTTTCAATGTCTTGTCGTCTTGCGTTCCAGGGCAATTCCTCTGACTGATGTCGCTTGAAGCTTTTGTACAATTCCTTTGCTTTCTCACACGAGAGATGAGCATAATGTACCGGTGCAGGGAGGGAGATAGGTTTACGGCAGCGAGCCGAAAGGAATGCCAATTCGTAGGTCATTTTCTAAAAACATTGATTGTCAAACAGCAAAAAATGAAAATTAGGTTCTTACATGAGCTTGACCCTGTGTCATTTTCATCTCATCGTGCATTACAATATAGTGGCCAGGTCGAGTCGTTCCGAGTACTCCGTGATGAGAAGCCAAGTAGAAATCAAACTTATATTTCGAAACGATAACAGTGTCTACGGTAGTTCCAGATGACGGATTCACAATTCCCGTCTTATCACTCTCCTTCATATCGTTATCCCATCGTTCTGCTTCCTTTTCATCCTTTGGTCGAGTCTTTTCAATCTTCCGAAACAATCGTGTCCTGTGTCTCTTTTGAACAACAATGAATGTGAAAGTGGGCACAATGTCAGTTTCGCCACGCTCCTCTCGGAACCTTTTCACTTCATTTTTCAACGACTTCAACTCATCATGACTGACACGAAGCATTTCTGAATCACTGACGCCGTCACGATAAACCACAATGTGATCTGGGACACGGTTGTTGTTTTTCTGAAACGTGATCATATAAATGTTCTAAATTTCTTCTAGTTACCTCTGTAAACAATTTCAAAAGATGTACGAATTTCCCTTCAAGAATATCAGTTCTTTCTCTTCCATGAGCCACGGGGCGTTCATCAGGACGAACTTCATTTTGAATCACAATCTTATTCGCATATACGGTGCCACCTGGATTCATACTCGCAACAATTGAAGCAATTGAAAAGTCAATTCCACTGTTAGCCGTCGGATGAGTCACATCGATTCCCACATACATTATCAAAGGCATTGCTTTTCGTTTCTCTTTCTCTTCTGGCGTCATTTCTGCATTTTCAGAATATTCAAGCTCCTGATTGACACCTCCTAGCTTTGCATTGATTTTCAGAGCGAGATTCCAGCACATGTTTTTCGTAACGTGTCTGACAGTCTTTGATCTGACATGTTGGCTTGCGATTCCAAGAGTGACGTCACAGTACTGTTTTATGAAAGGATACGTGTATTGGACTCCATCGCTGATAACAACGAAAAGTAGAATCTTTTTATCCTTGTCTGGAAGGCGATCGAACTTTGCTTTTGCGTCGTTAGCGACAGCTTGAAAGCATCCAGCACCATTATAGAGAGGCACATCATCGTAAAACTGAAAACGTAAGGTTGATGAAAGCATGTTATTTCGCGAGGGAAGTTCAAAAATAGATTTCTATTTAATACTCACAGCAAATTGGCCTCCTTCATACAAAATTGATCTCTCTCGCCGTGCCGCGTGCTCTCCGATTCGTATACCCCTTTCAATGCATGCATCAATGAGTTTTTCGTAGAATGATCTGAAAGTTTTGAGCTTTTCTAGTGTATTTTTCCTGTGTATAAGGCTTTCATTTGAACAAATATTCGTCAGTCCGCGCCGTCCGTTCGCTATGTGCGTTTGTGTAACGCTAAGCACTCTTTGGAAAATGAAATTAACGTCGCTTGACAAACGTATTTCCAAGGAAACTGTTTTTTTTTCTTTTCAAAACGTCACTTTAGCACAAACTTTGAAATCGCACTGCCGGTCAAAAGAAAACGAATGACGGACGGCGCAGACGAACGGAGCTCATCAGGTTCAGTTTTGTCCGGCTTGAAGCCGATGAACTTACACTACTTCATCTGTTTTAACGCAAGGTATTTGGTCCTCATTTCGGATAACAAATATTGCACAGCAAAGCTCCTTGACAGGAACAATATTCAGACGCTTCTCCTTGAATCCTCTAATCACTGGTGTCATGTTAATCTCTTTATTCTCTCCATTAACCAGACGTGGCTCTTTGAGTAGTTTTCCTTTCAAAGCGATCATTTTGATTTCAGTATTCAAGCCAAAATTTTCAACGAAGTTTGATTCTTTGGATGAATAATCCATATCGATGAGCATTTTGATAGTCTCCTCTTTGTATTTGTGCGGCTTTTGAGTGGCAGCTTTAATGAACTTTTCCTGCATCACAAAATCGATTCGGCCTTTGTACGCCTGCATTTTTTCATGGATTTCTAAACATTCCATCGGCACTGAATACGTCTTCGAACCACCTTTGACTTTGACCAAAGGTAACGTAGGAAACTCAATGTGTTTGTTGTTTTCTCTATAGATTTGAAAGAGGGGAACATGTCTTTTCGGTGCGTCTCTTCCTGGACCAAGTGGTACTAATATTGATTGAGTTTCAGAAGTTTGGTCGCTTATTTCAACGAAATTCATGTGTCGCTCCGTCATTATGTTTCTGAAAAAGCTGAATTTTTTTGAAGGAAGTTTCAATCAAAACTAACTTTCTATCATCCCAAACTTCAGATGACTTCAATTTCAGATTTGCAAGATACTGATTCAGCTTCTGATAACTTCCTTTTCCTATTGTTAAACCTCTTTTGATTTCTCGTTTTCGTTCGTTTCGATGTTCATCATCAACTGTTTCAGGGTCAACAACAAGTAAAAGATAATCCAAAAGTGACATTTTGGGAGCATTGACGAAAAGCTTGAAGGTCACTGAAACTCTATTATTTCCTTAGAGAATGCCTTAAAAGTTGACTCACTTCCGAAATTCAAAGCTGGCTCCTCACTTTCAAGCTCTTTCACTGCAATGTACTGTCCCATCCAAGCTTGAATTTTTGGAGCAACTTCAAGTGAATAATTGAAACGATCTGGATCGTGGAAAGATTCAGGGACTCGTAGAATTGAATTGGAATGATAGACGAAGTTTTTTGTGAATTCACTGAGAAAAGAAAGTAGGGGGAATGAATAAAGTACAGAGCTTACATTTGAACCTTTTCAGTGACATCTGGCGAATAGTTCACTTTTTGAGTCATAACGTTCTGAAAAAATTCTAACTGATTATTTGAAGGAAACGTTTGAAACAAACCTTCAAAAACTTGTAACTCCGATCCGCTTCTTCATCCTTCAATGGGTTTTCTCTACTGAAATTCAATCGGAATCTGTTGCGAAAATCCATTTTCATTTTATATTCAATATCCCTGTTTTTCGGATCACTCATTCTGCAATCGATTGTGTTCGGATGAAAATCTACACTATAAACAGTATCTTTTCCATCGAAAACATAATTTTCAATGTTAAAAGAAATGTTATCGGCTTCCAGCCTCTTTCTCTCGCTTCTCATATGCTCCCAGAAAAGTGCGTTACGTTCAGGGCTGAAAATAATTTTTCTTTCATTCATTGAGCAGTATTTTTTTTGTTAAACATACATTGGAACTTCAGATTCCTTTATCCGAGATTGCCCTGTTTTCCTGTTGATTATTCGTTGAGATTTGAAAAACTGCACACTGTATTCAAAGTATTCCTTGTCATAAATATTTTTAGAAAATTTGAACCAATTGACCAGTAAGCTGACTTTTTCGATATAAAATTCTTTTTTGTCGTACGGACGGTCTGATCGTTTCAGCCATTGCATATTCTGCAAATGAATTTAATTTTTGATAATTTTTGTTTTTTCGGGCATTTTTTCCTCAAAATTCAAAAAAATTCGAAAAACTTACTGGATCCAATTCGTGACGATAGCGGTCAACAGGTTTCGGCTCATTTTTCATCGGCTTTTGATTTCGATTCATTTTTAGTGAAGACTGAATAATATTTTTGTTTGAGGAGACAAGAGAAATACACGAGAAATAGACAGAAAAGACAAGAAGAGAGGGTAGCGAGAGAAAGAGAGAAAGAGAGAGAGAGACGACGTGTAGCAGTGATCTTGCTCATCTTAATTTTAGCAAATTGTTCATGTGTTCAGTTTTTGTTTTCGAAAATGAAAAAATATTTCGTGAAGTTTCGTGAAGACACAAAACGGTGAAGGTTCTGTTTAAAGGCACAACGGCAAATGTACACGATATCTCGCCACGCTTACAGTGATAATAAAAAAAAATTTAAATTGTTGTCAATGCTGAAAAAAAAGTATTTCATAATCTGTTCTACGCAACTGGTCGTCAAAGTATTTGCAGACAAATTGGGCAGGTGCTTCTATTTGTTTTTCAAAAAAAAAAAATTTCAAAACTTCGTTTCTAAAAAAGCTAAAATTTATTTTTGCCAAACATGGGGGAAATTCAAATAATGTACAAAGTTAAGAAGATGATTTGCTGAATTGGCAAAGCCTCAATGCTTGGGCAAGTTCCAATTGGACCTGAAATCAACTTTTTTAAAGAATGAATTCAAAAAGATGTTGATTTTACCTTTCTAAACTTCTCGAACTGATCTCTGCCACAAACTTCAATGATTTCCTTTCTCATACAATCATCTTCTCCAAACAATCTATCACATTCTTCTTTTCTTCCCTTCTTCAAAATTGTCGGAATATCCTTTTCCTTTACGTTCTCAAATGGATTATAATTCTGAGAGCATGTGGAGTTCAAAGCATCCAATTTCTTATCACACTCAGCAAAATCATTTATCACAAACTTGGCACTTCGACACTGTATTTGAACTGCACGGAATGCAACTCCAACATCTGAATTATTGAGGCACTCGAATTCCGGTTGACATGACAAAAAGAATTCACAATCCAATAGATATTCTTGCTTCTGATTGTCATCAAGATCTTTGGCTTTTTTAGTCATCTCCATCAATTCTTTTAGGGTCTGAAGCTGCTGTTCAGAGAAATAGTTTCAGGATAAACTCACAAAAAGACATTTCGATATCTTTGGACCAATTACATTTGCGGCACATGAAATAGAAGGTTTTGCATTGGTTTGGTATAGAAATAAGGTTAGAAAAAGGAAGACGTGAGACCAAGCCATTTTGAAAACTGTTCAGTTTCAACTGGTTTGGTCAGAGGGTTTTTATACTGCCAAAGTGAGACAGTTAGTTTTGATAAATGTAACTGTCAAAGTTGGTTTGGTTGAAGGTTAGAAATGATAAGAGAGGTCATCAGTTTAAAACTAATACAAATTGCTGAAGACTTATGATGAGAGGCTTTATTGGACATGTATTATGATGACTGGATGAATGCAAGAATAGAACCCCAATAAAAAAATTTTCAATCTTCATGATATGTTAGATCCCTTTCGTATTTTCACAGCTGTTGTTGACTTCTGGTCATCGGTACATTTATTTTTCTTATCATTCAAAACGGAAAAAAAAACTTGTTTCTGTATTGCCAATGTGAAATGATAACCTTAGACAGTAGTCATTGGAAAAAAAGAAAAACACGTAAACAAAAAACCTTTTCTCACTATCAGTAACAAGAAATCACCAACAAGTATTCCAATTTTTCCTGGTTTCGATTTTCAGAGATGTTTAAACTTCAGATTTTAACGTTGTCTATATTCTTTGCGCTAGCCAATAGTGCAGTGAAACCGGATTGTGAATCTGAGAAGGCTGTTATAACTATGCTGAATTGTACTTCTGTAAGTTCTAAATTCTGAGATAGTTTTAACAATTTCCGGTGGAGAATTACAAATCAAACCAAACCCTTATGTTTCAAATTGGTTCTAAACTTTCCAGACTCTTCTCGAAATGATCGAAACTACCAGTGCTCATCCAACAGACCATGATGAGATGAAAGCGTACCTCGAAGACTGTGAACATTTCCTATCTTGTGACCAGTCTTTCAAATGCCAAAACAACACGAAATACGCAGAGGACATCAAGAAACACAAAACAAAATGTACCGCTAATATCTTCATTCTCAAAGAATTCCGAGATTGTGAAGCAAAGCTGCGAGCTGCTAACTCTACTTGCTATCAGGAATACAACCCTTTTCATGGAGATGATATGATGGCCAAAATGTTGAAGCCGGAGAAGCAAGATTGTATGAAAATGTTTGGTGAGGAAGATTGCATGATCAAGGAGACAATGAGAATGTGTGGAAAGAAACAAGGAGCCAGATATCAGAGAGTAAGTTGTAATGCGGTGGAACGGCTTTACTGATGCAAAATTAATTTCAGGAGCTGAGGAATTTGGCAAAAATTTTCAAACTATGTGATAACAAATAAATGATGACCTTTGATATGTATAAACATTTTTTTTACTTTCACTTTTTCATATCTTGAGAGCGGCAAATTGCACAGTCAATGAAAGCAAACATCCTGAGCCTTTCTTTTGTTTTCACGGTAATTTTTCGGAAATATTACACGCATTTCGGTATTGGCAGTTTGATAGGAAAAACTGAAAAAAAAGTTCGTGTGAAATTTTTTTTCACGAAGTAACTCACGGGACGGAAGCTCTTCCAGTCTTCTTCGCCACAGTTTTTAATTATATCTTCTTTATAGCAAGTTCCTGCTGCGAGCCAATTCTCGCAAGTTGCTTTCCTATCTATTTCCGACCGTGTGCTGTTAGCCATCTCTCTCCACACGTGAGAGTCTCTTCCGGCCCAGCAATCTTTCCAGATGGTTCCAGTTTTTGTATAACACGTATCAAAACCGCTTGTCATGTATTTTATCGAGTTACAGTAATCTTCCATTTCATTCGTGAAAACGAATCCTTCTTCTTTGAGGCAAAGTGGGCACAAACGCTTCAGTTTATCGCAAACAAATAAGATAAGATCGGCGTCAATTAGTGAGGAACGACGTAACTCTACCCACCACTGAAAATCCAATCGTTCCTAACTTTAAGTGGATATCAGTTAAACATTTTTCTGAGTCTACAGCTGGCTTACCATATAGCAATTATTGTGAGTGGACGGTGATAACAATGACGGACAATCCGTTGCTTCTGGTTCAAAATAAGCCGGCCCGTTGTAGGCTCCAATCATTGGTGTTGTTGGACTCGGTTGTGGAGTAGTGAATTTGAGTTGACGATTGGGTATCCATGTTCTTTTAATGTCTGAGTTAATTTGTCTTTTCCATACGATTATCTGAAACAGTTTAGAATGTTTTATTATTGGAATGAAAACTAACACCAACAATAGCAGTTAGTAATATGAATGATACAGCTATTATCAGAAATATGATCTTCAACTTCATTTCAGCCTAGAAGTTTAATGACTTGTAACTTTGAAAAGTCTCCTCAAAAGCTTAAATGATTAAAACCAAAAAACCCGGACATTTGTTCTTGAGTCATATCATCCGAGAGAAGCAAACACGAAAAAAACACTAGGAGTGATTGACACATGCTCTCAGAATGTTGGTAACTGGCCAGCTGCTTGTCAGAAACACATTGAACCATCAGAATTATAATTGGTTTCTCACATATAAGAAAAATGAATAAAGAAAAAAAAACTATTGAGGAATTAATATATTTTAAGAAATATTTAAATACAATTCAGAAAACTCGCAATTCTTCGCTCTGTGGTGTTACAATGTAATGCTGGGGGCCAAAGTAATTTTTTTGATAATTGTTCAATATATTGCTTAACGGGCGGTATTCATTCCAATCCTTTTCTCAACAAACTTCTAGGAAACCCATCATTATGCAACTATTCTTTCCAAAAAAGCCTCTCTATATTCTGATTCTGACACCAATGAAATGAACAAAAAAACTAGCAATCTCGTCCCAAAGTTCCTCCGAGCAACTGTTCGTAAATGATAGAGGTTGCTATTTGCTGCCAGGTTTTTTTCTAAGAAGGAATCAAAATAAATGTTCAAAAAACATACATATAATTTGAAAACAAGAAAAAAGGAAGAAGATTACATTGAGGTCATAGTTTGAGAGAAATCGCACTACTTTACAAAATGCCGGTACATAAAAATGAAATGATTAAAAAAACTTAAAACTATTTGAGAAACCAGTGAGGTTTTGCAAATCTTACCAAACGGTATGCAATCCATTGTATCCTTTGAGCAAGTATCCTTTGAGAATATACGGCACATCCGTTTTTATTTCATCTGTTTTTTTTCCATACTCACTGCTTCGTAATGATTCCTTTTGATTGTTCCTGGAAGTTGATCACTTTTCTCTTGTTAAATTCCGATGAGTAATAATTCAGATTCATAGAAAACGCCAACTGACTTCACAGCACGATCTTCCGGTTCCTAACCTTCGTCGCTCATGTTTTCTGCTCTCTTCCTGCTCACTGTAAACTTGACAACGCAATTCTGAGGAAAACCAGAAAAAAAACCATTAAATAAATCATCCAAAACTCTTCTGGCTCTAAGATCGTGAGCTTCTGATTACCAACTTTCCTCGCTAGAATTTATTGCTCCATTCTCAGTGTAAACTTAAAAATGGGATTCTGAGAAAAACCAGAAAAAAACCATTGCGTCAATCAGGCAAAACGCTTCTGACTCCAATAGCATGAGCTTCCGGCTCCCAATTCTCCTTGCTCTTCCCACTATTCTGTCTTCTGCCCACTGGAAACTTGACATTTGAAAGCTGAGAAAAACTAAATAAAAAACCGTTACGTCAATCAGGCGAAACCCTCCTGACTCTTATTTTACTGATAAGAAAATGAGCAAAAGAACAGCTGCCCTTGCTCCTCCTTCAGTGTTCTTTCTTTGTTATAAAAGTGTAACGATAAGCAGAGTACCCCATTGTTTTCTCATTCTCAACTTTTGAGAGTTTCGCTACTCTTGCTCGAAGATTTTCTTCTAATTTGTTTATTTTCAGAGGATGATCATCAAACTTGCCATCACGGTGGCAATTCTCATTGGAGTTGCTCAAGGAGCAAGCTTGGCTACTGTAGCCGCCGAGGCGAGCAATTGTACTCTTCAGGATGGATTCAAAACAGTTTCCTGTCTCAAAGTAAGTATTAATTTTGATGTAGAGAAGGAAACTATTAGTTAGAATATTTAGTTTTTCTCTCCTGCTGTTAGGACTCTTAAAAACTAGAATAACTGTAGGGGACACTACTTCAGTTAGAAGTCCGAATAGTCTGTAATTGTAGACCAAACTAACTGAAATTATAGACTACCATAGGCCTTTTCTTTCCTCTCTGGAAACTACCCAACCTTCCTCATCTTCAAAAACAATCTTCCCTTTATTCCAGCGCGTCGTCGATTTCTCTGTAAAACTGGATGAAATGGACATGGACGACAAGACACAAGTTCAGGAGTTTTTGATTATTTGTGATTCCCTCTACAGCTGCCTCACAGGGGATCACTGTGGAGTTATTACTGATAAAGGACACGAAGAAATCAAAGGAATCAAGAACTACTGTGACACTGTTGCCTACATGACAAACGATTTCGCCGAGTGTTCAATGAAACTCGAAGAGAGAAACTCAACCTGCTATGACGAATGGGATCCATATCCGGATTCGGTCCTTGATGAGAAAGATCCTGTGAAAAAGGCGGAGTTGAACAAGAAAGCATGTGACGAATATTTTGGAAAAAATCAATGCTTGAAGGACGATATCATTGAACTTTGCAGCGAGCAAGAATGGTATGGATTCAAAGATGTAAGTTGATAATTTTCGATTTTGACAATTGATATCTTCGGATTTTCAGAACTTCCTCTCCATCAGCAACATTCTCTTGAAGTGCGACTTCTCCGATCATGCTTGAAATCATGCTTGAAGTAATGGCAATCAATGCATCAAATGCAGATAAATGAATCATTTTTATAGAAAACAATTCTGAATTTATTTTTTAATTTTCTTCGCAAATAAATTTTTGGTAGTTTTCAAAATTTTTTTTTGAAAAACATAATACTTCAGAATGAAAACATCTGAAATTCTGAAAACGATCAATCATTTTTGTTGACAATCTTTGTCGGGATTCCTTCCAATACTTATAATTGTCATCTTCCTATAAAGGAAAACAATTCTGTGTTAATTTCAACTGAAAATCTTAGAATCAACTTCAAAATGATTCTGCTGTTCTTTATTGTGATATCAGCGCTAGGAGCTGAGGATGAGACAAAATGCACTCGGATGGATGGACCAAAAGCTTTCAAGTGTATTCAGGGTTGTTTTTTTGAATCCATAGGGAATTTAGAAAGAAAAAAATTTACGTATATTTAAATCTACTTTTTCAGCACCTAAATGAAATCCGTCAACTTGCCTACACCGTCGACATTTATGACAAAGAAAGCACTGATAGAATTAACAAGCCATGTGACGCCTTCCAAAAGTGCCACGTCGCTTTGAAATGTGGAGTTGAAGGAGGTGTCACTGTGCTCATTGACAAGATTGTGGACTATTGTGCAGCTATCTCATTCCATCAAACAAAAGAATTCGAAAATTGTGATGTAAAATTGGCAGAATGGAACTCCACATGTGTTCAGGAGTGGGATCCATTCCCAGACCCGGTTGAAGATCCAAAGAAAACTGAAGAAATGCAAAAGAAGGCATGTAAAAACTTTTTCGGAAAAGATAATTGTCTGGAAAAGGAGTTGTCCGATTTTTGTGGTCCAGAGATGTGGATTGAGTTCAAAAAGCACTACTTGGCACTCAACAGAATCAATGGAGCATGTCATTTTGATTAAATTTTTCTGATTGTTTTTTTTTTGAATAAAGACTATGTAACCTTTCCACTTTGCATTTATAGATGGGCAAAGGTATCGAAAATGTAGAATCCAAAATTTTAAATCTAGAAGGCATGACAGGTAGACTAATCAATCATTTTTGTTGACAATTGTTCTAGTCTGACCAGTAAACAAAAAACGAACGTATTCTTTACTCTTCTCTGCTATAAAATCAATTTGATATATTTCGAATTTTCGAAATATTTTCGTTTTCCGAAATGATTCTACCTTTACTATTCCTACTAGTTATTGCAAGGGTTCAATCAAAATGTGATCCAGCAGATCGACCAAAAGGAGTTATGTGCATAAAGGCCAGTTTTATAAGAACTTCTGTGTCAATCAGAAAACTTTTCAGAAGTTTGAAGAAATTCGAAACAAAGTCAATTCAGAAGTAGACCAGAAAAAGATTGCTGGCGAAGTAAGCAAAATGTGCGTGGATTTCCTGGAATGTTCTCCAGTTCTGAAGTGTGGAACGGATAAGGATGTCAAGGAAGTAGTTGATAAAATGATCGTTTTTTGTGAGACCTCCACCTTCAAAGAAAGTTCTTCATTTGGTGACTGTGATGAGAAGATAACTGCAAAGAATTCAATATGTCTTAAGGGGTGGAAGCCATTTCCAGATAAAGTAGCGGATGAGAAAAAGAATGAGGAGCTTCAGAAAGAGGCATGCGAAAACTTTTTTGGAAAGGACAATTGCATGGAGAAAGAGATAAAAGATGAATGTGGTCCCGAGATGTGGGAAAAGTTGAGAAAGGTGGAGGGATGTGATAAACGTTTGAAAGACAATATGGAATTTCAGCACTACACAAACCTTGCCAAGCTTCTTGGAACATGCGATATTCATTAAAATAGATAAACTTCTGAATTTATAATCTTTTTCCAATATTGTAAACACGTTTTGATTTTTAGAATAATGAAAACAACCGTTTCCAAAAAACTAAATTCGGAATTCAAGTCACAGAAAAGCGTGTGTTCTGATGTCACTATAGACACTATCAATCATTCTTGTTGTTTACAAACTTTTATCTCTAAGTTTCCACTGTTCTTTTGTTTTTGTTTCAACTTCCGGCTTCTATAAATATATGATATTTGGGACCAGATTTCAATTTCCTTCACAATGATATATTTCCTTTTTGTCTTTGCTACGGTATTCCTAATCTTCAATATCAATGCAGATGATTGTAATACCACTGAGAGGGCTAAATGTGTAAAAGTAAAGCCTTCTACGAGACATCATACCTCTTCTTTGACATTTACAGGTTTTCACTGACATTAGTGCAAAGGCAAGATCCGCTATGAACCAATCTGAAAACTCGGAAATCTTAAAATTATGTACCGACTTTCCCAAATGCATCGCCCCTTTAAAATGCGGAACTACTAAAGATTTCATAAAATCTATCGACAAGATGAAGGTATTTTGTGAAGTTGCTCTCTATCAAGCAACAAATGAGCCAGCCGAGTGTGATGTCAAATTGGGTCCAACAAAAACGGAATGTATGAAGACGTGGAATCCATTTCCAGAAAAAGTAGAAGATCCCGTGAGAAACGATGAAATTCAGACAGAAGCGTGCAAGAACTTTTTTGGGAAGGATAACTGTATGGAGAAGGAGATAAAAGAAAAGTGCGGCCCAGAAGCTTGGGAGAGGATACGTAAAGTAATTTCGGCAACCTCTAATACAAGATCAATTATTTCGTTTTTCAGCACTATCTGAATCTGAACGTCTTGAATGCAGCGTGTGTTCTACCTTACAAGGGAAGTCCTTATAGACGCAGAATCGGATCTGTCTATAAATTGTACCATAGGTACTTTCGACCCTGCTGATTCCATTTCTGAAATAAAAAACTGCTAAATGCTCCGCGGAGCCAAGCTATGAGCCCAGCTTTTTCCCTCCACTGAATAGTCTACCTCCTCTAGGCCAGCGTAGAAATGTGGCTGAGCGGCGCAGTGGTAAAGTCCCAGGTCGCTGGTAGGCTGGCTGTGGGTTCGATACCTTTTGAAACCAAATCTTTTTTACTTTTTTTTCCAACTCTGATAATCTCTTGAAAAAAGTTTTGGGAGTCAAAACGTACTTTTTTTCATTTCTACTAGATCAGAGGTATCGTTTAGAAGCTTTTTGGAAATTTTTCATTATTGCAGGAAACCTCCACTTCTACTACATGAAAATTCTTTCATGAAAAATTTTTTTTATCCGAAATTGTTCTGGACCAACTACCCAACTGTATCTGGAAAATTATCGGATAAAAAAAATTTTTCATGAAAGAATTTTCATGTAGTAGGAGTGGAGGTTTCCTGCAAAAATGAAAAATTTCCAAAAAGCTTCTAAACGATACCTCTGATCTAGTAGAAATGAAAAAAAGTACGTTTTGACTCCCAAAACTTTTTTCAAGAGATTATCAGAGTTGGAAAAAAAAGTAAAAAAGATTTGGTTTCAAAAGGTATCGAACCCACAGCCAGCCTACCAGCGACCTGGGACTTTACCACTGCGCCGCTCAGCCACATTTATACGCTGGCCTAGAGGAGGTAGACTATTCGGTGGAGGGAAAAAGCTGGGCTCATAGCTCGGCTCCGCGGAGCATTTAGCAGATTCTTATTTCAGAAATGGAATCAGCAGGGTCGAAAGTACCTATGGTACAATTTATAGACAGATCCGATTCTGCGTCTATAAGGACTTCCCTTGTTAATCATCGTATTGTTGTTTGTTGTCAAAATGAACTTTAATCTTAATGAAAACGTTCACTTTCAATCAGATAACTAGTTTTGAAATGATCTTCAACTTGTGTCAATCCGAAAACAAGAAGAACCAAGTTCACTTTTTGTCTTCATTTTCCGACATGATATTTTTGGCAATAATTCTAATTGGCACAGCCTTTTCTTTGGAAGCAAACACATGCGAACTAGCAAATGGAAAATTTGAATGTCTGCAGGTAAAATTCAACTCACCTCGAAACTTTTCAAATGAATTCCAGAAATTCAATGAAATAAGAATCCGAGGAGTCACTTTGAACTTGAATGACAACAAAGTTATCGATGGTCTTTACAAACTCTGTGAGGAATATAAAAGTTGTGCTCCTTCCTTGAAGTGCCAGGCCAATCCGGATGTTATTAGACGCATTGACAACTTAATATTTGTTTGTGAAGTGATCAGTTTTCGCCACAGCCGAGAATTCATTGAATGTGGTGCCAAGTTAGATGCAATGAACTCAAAATGTTTAAAAGAGTGGAATCCATTCCCGTCAAAAGTCGACGATCCAAAAAAGAACGATGAAATTCAGAAGGAAGCTTGTAAGAACTTCTTTGGAAAAGACAATTGCTTAGAACAGGAGATCAAAGAACTTTGTGGCTTACAAGTATGGGAGCTTCATAAAAAGGTGAACTGATTGAAACTGTTGAAACTATAAACTGCGTTTTCAGAACTATCTTGCCATGAACAATCAGACCGGAACGTGCAAGTTCGATAATTAATCTATTCTGTCATATCATTTTTGGAAAGGTTATATCTTCAAATAAATTTTTGACAGAAGTTTTGATAATCTTCAATTTTCAACCGATCAACTTTTTTGTTGACAAGTTAATTTCCCCCACTACTGTCTACCATCCACCTTCCGCCATGATTCAATTTGTGCTTTGACCTCATTGTCTATAAAACAATCAACAAATTTTGCTATTTTATTTCTTTTCTTTTCGAAACCAGAGCTTGAATATGATATTACAATTTGTTTTTCTTTCCGCATTCTCAATCAGTGTGGTGTTATCAGATGATGTTTCGAATTGTGTTCCAGCAAATGATACTTGCGTGGATGTAAGTTCTCCAAAATAAAACACCTCCAATAGAAGAGCATTTTCAGAGTTTCAACCATGCCAGGGAGAACATCTTATCCCAAAATGTAACTATCGAAGGAGGATGGGAAAGGTTCAAATCCTATTGTGAAGAATATCAAAACTGCACTCCATCTCTCAAATGTGAACAAGATCCAGCTTTTCTTTCGGTTATAGATGACGTCTTCAACTTTTGCGAAGCCGCATTATTTCGACGTACTCCAAGTTTTGAAGCCTGTGATGACAAATTGAATGAAAGAAATTCGACGTGTATTAAAGGAGGACTGAAGTCAGTAATTTTCTGTTTTTTAATCAATTCCTTTGGTGTTTTTATTCACTTTTTTCTCTTGCGAACCCCCTCGAAATACGCTGTGAAACGTACGAGAATCGGCCGCCTTACCTAAATTAAATTTTTTTGGAAGAGCGAAAATGGAAGAGAAAACTCCAAGAGACGCGGCCCGGGGTCGCGCGCGATTTACGCGCAGCGGCGAATTTTTCATTTAATGCCTTGATATTTCTTTTTTTCCGGTTTTCTTTGTTATTTTTTCCTATTTTTTTTTCATTCTTTTTCTGAAATCGAAATATTATTCGTCAAAATTGCGTATTCCATTCACATTTTCTGCCTTTTTCTCCGATTCTCGCTAGTTTTTCGTAAATTTTACATGCATTTCTTTTTTTTTCGGTGTACTCAAAAATTTCAAAAATTAATCGAATATTTTCGGTCTAAAAGTTACTAATTTGAAAGAAAACTGTCATTTAAGAAAAATTTCACTCGATTTTTTCTCCAATTACTCGAATTTGAGTTTTCTTCTACACATCAATTAAAAAAAAACACACACTTTCTTCCGTTTTCTCGATATTTTCGTTCGACATTTTCTTTGCGCTCATATTTCTTCCGTGGATCGTTGAATTGACAAGCAATTTTTTAAAAATTTATTTCAGTTCCTGTTGAAAGAATCGAGGTGGACGAGGAGAATTCGGCGAAGGAAGTGGAAAAAAGGACGAATCAAATGGATTTTTGCGGTTAGTGAATGAGAAACAGAAACATACTTCTCCGCCATAATTTTTTTCAGTTTCCGATAAGACCGATGGACGATCGATTGGGCTGATTTGGACGACGAATTTGAAAAAACCGAACAACGCCTCCTATTTTTTTGTAATTCTTTATTGTTTTTTATTTTGTTGGCCCTCAAAATGAACATTTTTGTCTTTATTTCTGATACGAAGTAGGAAAAAACATGGAAAAAGAGCAAAAACAAAAACCGGTTAAAAAGCCTTACTAACGATTGGACGTTGTCATTCCAAATAGTTTGGGCACTGAAGATTCGTTCTGGTTGTTTCGTCGGAAACTGAAAAGAATTATGGCGGAGAAGTATGTTTCTGTTTTTCGTCCACTAACCGCAAAAATCCATTTGATTCGTCCTTTTTTCCACTTCCTTCGCCGAATTCTCCTCGTCCACCTCGATTCTTTCAACAGGAACTGAAATAAATTTTTAAAAAATTGCTTGTCAATTCAACGATCCACGGAAGAAATATGAGCGCAAAGAAAATGTCGAACGAAAATATCGAGAAAACGGAAGAAAGTGTGTGTTTTTTTTTTAATTGATGTGTAGAAGAAAACTCAAATTCGAGTAATTGGAGAAAAAATCGAGTGAAATTTTTCTTAAATGACAGTTTTCTTTCAAATTAGTAACTTTTAGACCGAAAATATTCGATTAATTTTTGAAATTTTTGAGTACACCGAAAAAAAAAAGAAATGCATGTAAAATTTACGAAAAACTAGCGAGAATCGGAGAAAAAGGCAGAAAATGTGAATGGAATACGCAATTTTGACGAATAATATTTCGATTTCAGAAAAAGAATGAAAAAAAAATAGGAAAAAATAACAAAGAAAACCGGAAAAAAAGAAATATCAAGGCATTAAATGAAAAATTCGCCGCTGCGCGTAAATCGCGCGCGACCCCGGGCCGCGTCTCTTGGAGTTTTCTCTTCCATTTTCGCTCTTCCAAAAAAATTTAATTTAGGTACGGCGGCCGATTCTCGTACGTTTCACAGCGTATTTCGAGGGGGTTCGCAAGAGAAAAAAGTGAATAAAAACACCAAAGGAATTGATTAAAAAACAGAAAATTACTGACTTCAGTCCTCCTTTAATGAATGGGAGCCTTTTCCAGCTCAAGTAGAAGACCCGATTTTAAACGATGAGATTCAGAAAAAGTTTTGTGAAGAGTTTTTTGGAAAAGATAAATGTCTGGAAAAGGAGATGTCAGAAGCGTGTGGTGTTGATGTGTGGGAAGGGTTCAAAAAGAATCAATTGGCGATGAATAAGATAACTGGATTATGTAAATTCGATTGATTTGTATCAATAAAGATTTGGAAATGAATATTTTCTATGTCTTTCGATTTCACAATTTCGTGCGTTCTCTACAATCTTGCCTGATATCTCATCAATCATTTCTAATTGACTTTCCTCGTCATCTGTGTCTTCATTGTGTTTTGACCTTTTCAACTATAAGATAACTTGATATTACACCATTTTCTTACATTTTGATCGTCTAAAATGTTACTTTTCACAATATTTTTGGTTGGATTTGTGTTAGGTTATGACGAAAAGAAGTGCCATCCCCATCAGCTACCAAAGGCTTCGAAATGTGTTAAGGTGAGTTTATCGAACCAATTTCAAACTAGTTTATATTTTTAGAATCACCAACAAGTGCGAGAAAAAGCAGTGGAACTTGACTTCAGTGATGATAAAAACATGATAAAACTCAATAATATTTGCATTGACTTCCTAAACTGCGCTGAAACAATGAAATGTGGAGCTGAAGATCAAGACGAGGAAAATATCAACAAAGCAGTTTCATATTGCCACGCTGTTGCTTTTCACGTCTCATCTGAATATTTGGCTTGTGCTGATACAGTGGACACCAAAAATTCCACATGTGTCCAGGGCTGGAATCCATTTCCAGAGCTAGACGAAAAAGCTGAAAACCTGGAAGAGCTGAAGAAAACTGCCTGTGCAAACTTTTTCGGAAAAGATGGATGTTTGGAACAGGAAATTACAAAAGAGTGCAGTTTGGAAACGTGGAATAGTTTCAAAAAGGTGTGTTTCTGAATTAGTAAAAATCAATTATAGAGAGATATTTTCAGCACTACCTGGCATTGAACGATATCATAGAGGCATGCGATTTCAGTTAAATATATTTTTGGGTTTTTGGAATGAAATCTTTAGATATAAAACTTGCAATCAAGAACCAAAACTACATTGCATCAAAAAAGATCAACATTTCCAAACCGAAGCTTCTTAAAGATTGTTCGCTTAGCAAAACCTTTTTATTCCAATAAAAAACCCCTAATGATTATCTCCATGTTCTCTATTTGTCAAACGCATCTCTTTAAACTAGACACTTCATCAGTCAAGTTTGGCGATCAAATGTGATTCTGATTTGACCTATAGACTAGCCTCTATTCGTGTACAGACCACAATATAAAGCTGCGATTTCATGCTTCCGCAATCTCTTATCCTCACAGAAATGCTGTTTTTAAACATGGTATTGTTAGCTGGTGTTGTGTTTGGATTTGATAAGAGGAAGTGTTCGCCAATGGAAAGACAGAGAGTAACAGAGTGTTTAGAGGTAAGCATAGTTAAAAAAAAATATAATACTAAAATAAATGCTCACCACAAATCACAGGCGACTGCCCTCCAAATAAAGTTTAATTTCAGAAACACAAAGAACTCGGAGACAAAGCAGTCGAATTTGATCTCACTCAACCGGGCAACATTTCTAACCTCAACGACCATTGTGAAGATCTCCGGAACTGTGGAAACAATATCAAATGTGGAGCTAATGGAACTGATATTCAAAATATCGCCAAAACAGTATCCTATTGCAATGTTGTTTCCTACCATGTCTCCTCAGAATACCTAAATTGTATCAAAAAACTAGACGCTGCTAATCCAAAATGTGCTCAGGAATGGAATCCTTTGCCAGAACTAGATGAGGACGCTGAGAGTTATGAAGAACAAAGAAGACAGGCTTGTAAAAATTTCTTCGGGAAAGATAACTGTTTGGAAAAAGATATCACAAAGATTTGCGGGTGGAATACGTGGAAAAACTTTGAGAGAGTAAGTCTTTGTAATTTATGGGAGCTTGTATGTATAATCTTTCACTTTTCAGCACTATCTGGTTCTAAAAGAAGTGGTTGGCAGATGCGAAGAGTTTGAATAATTTATTTTGTGTGTATTCAATTTTGAACGACGTGTATTGTTTATACCTGACAAAGACCTCAATAACGAAGTTTCAAAATGAATAAATATTTTTATGCTTTTCTAAACTTTTTTTCATTGCATACATTTTATCTCGAATTCTCATTTCCAATTTTCATACGAAATCCTACAACAAATTTCACCAAGAAACTAAAAAAATGCGATTCTAGACCTACATTGCTCTGCGATACCCAATTTCTTACTGTAGATCAAACTTTTAAAAAACAAATTTCGACGTTTATTTTGATCTACCCGGCAAATTTCACTGAAAAATGGTTTTTAAGAAGAAAAACGTTTTTAGTTTTCTCATTCCTGTTCAAATTTTGATTTTTTTTTTCGAGTTTTATCGAATTTTCAAACCAATTTCTCGTTTTTACGATATTCTGTATCAGAAAATTCTTTGGAATTTTCGCTTTTTGTTCAAATTCAGAAATAAATCGCATAAATTTTATTTTTAAATTTTTAAATTTAAAAATCTTATCAGTATTATTTTTCGGATTCTCCGTGAATGTTATAATTTTTCCTATTAATTTCAGCCTCAACCACTCATCCTTGTCTCTTCTGTGAATAGTTTCCTGTACCACTACTACTACTGCTACTTATCAACTAACCAACTACAAAAACATGAAAGAAATGATGCTAAAAGAAGAAAAAGAATCGAAAATTCGTCTCAAATACATTGTCATTTGCATTGTCACAATTGCTCTTTTAACCACTGGATATTGTTTGTACAAACCACTTCCCGATGGATTCACTGTCACCAAATGGGATCGTTTTGTGATGCATGTTGTTGAGCCAGCACTTCGAGTCGCTTATTATTATCCGGTTAGTTTTCAAGGGAAAGAAAAGGGAAAATACTTTGTGGTGACGGGCGGAGCTCAGGAGAGTTACTGTAGTTACGGTGATAAGATTACTGTGGGGTCACTTAACACTATTCTATTTCAAGCATCCCTGTAGCTAGTTTATAAGAAACATATGGTCCCAATGACCTTCCAATTCATTCCATCCATTTTACAGAGTCGAATGTTCTCCAAAGCCAGCGATATGATCTTTTGGACACGTGGCATCATGAATATTCTCACAAAAACCCTCGGATTACTCACCAACATCGATGGTCAAATTGAAATGAAATGGTACACGTGGAATGGGACACCTGTCAAAGTCTATCAACCTGTTGACAATAAGACCACTACTGATGGAGCTGTCATTTTCATTCATGGCGGTGGTTTTGCACTGGGAAATGTGGATATGTATGATTCATTGATTGGAAGAATGTCACATGAAATGAAGACACTTTTCATTTCAATTGAATATCGTCTATCACCGGAAACTGTATTCCCTGGAGGAATTATGGATTGTGAGGCAGCTATTGATCACTTTTTTAATTATGGAAGTGCTCAATTTGGAGTGAACACTTCAAAAGTTATTATAATGGGTGATTCGGCCGGTGGAAATTTAGCCACTGTCATTGCTCAACGACGTGCCGCCCGTAATAGTTTGCCCAAATTGGCTGGACAAGTACTCATTTATCCATTCCTTCAAATGGCTGATTTACAAACAATTTCTTATCGATATTATCATTCTCGACTATCTGGATATGCTGTTGTGGATCCTGAATCTGTTGCATATTACTATATGTTTTATGCGGGAATTGATATGGATGAGAAATCATATTTAGTGCCAAGTGTCATCTCGAATGGACATGTTTCGAAACGGATTCGAGCCAAAGTTGATGAGGTCAGTTGGGGAATTATCGAGTTATATTTTTGATTCCTCGAATTCCCGTATTAGTTATAGTTATCTTATTCGGACTACAGTAGTAATAACACCTTGACATTTTACTTTCGAATCAATTTTCCGAAGAAAAGCCCTTCAAGACTATAATTTTTCCAGATAATGTCGTACCATTCTGTCATTGAATCTGTTCTCAACTACAACAATCACAGTTTATCGAAGAGATGGGAAGTTGAATCAAGTATCGAAGCACAAGAATTAATGGAACCATTTCTCACAAATCCTGACTTTTCTCCATTAATGAGAGAAGATTTATCGAATCTGCCGCCGACGATGGTGATTACTTGTGAATTTGATATTCTTAGAGATGAAGGACTCATTTATGGGCATCGATTGAAGGTATTTTTGCACTAAAAACTGTAAAAAATGAGCTATTTTATTCCAGAAATCAGGCGTCCCAACAAAGTCAATTCACTATGAGAACGGTTTCCATGCGATGCTCAACTTCCACGCTGATCTTGATGTGGCAACCAAAACAGTGCATGATATTGAGCAATGGACACTTGAAACCATTTTGAATGTCTCTTGATTTCTAATTTTTTTGAAAGAATTTCCTGTAGATTTTTAGTTTTATAGATTGTTTTCTTTATTGCTTCAAAAGCACTTATTGTCACTTTTTTCTCTTGAACTTTTCACGTTTTTTTGTATAACCATGTTTGTGATACTCTTACCCGATTGTCTTTTTTTTTCATTGAACATGAATCTCATAAAGTCTTTCATTTAGAGTGCATTCAACAGAAATACAAAGTTATTTGCCATAGGAAACTCTTCTACTACGTGGGCTGGAATTAACATAGAAGGAGACAAAAGATACACAGCCCGTAGAAGCGTTTACCCAACTCACCTTGATAAAATCAACTAAAAACTAATCTTTAACATGACTAGCTTTCTTTTTCTTTCTCGATGTTACTCGATGCTCCGCATCGAAAAATCTCGGCTCGGCGATGCATCCCGTGGGTAATACTTTTAGGTGTAATCTTGCAGTAGCTGCGGTCTGAAATCAGTTCAGACGAACAAGGATTGTATACTTTACAATTGTTGAATTTTATTAGTTTTTTCCTCTGATACTTGTCTGAAAGTGCCTTTTTCGTCCAGTTTTGTTCTCACTTTTGTTTTCTTTATCTTTACTATTATTACTATACAGATTCTGTGTGTCTGTGTGTTTGTGTGTCTGTCGCCGGCCCTAGCGAAATCCCTACTGAACCAATTTTTATGGGACCTGGACAGGTCGGTCCAGAATTGTGACGCGATGATGCCCGTCTATTTTAAACTTTGAAACTGATAGAAATGAGGTCACCAGGTTCAAAAAGCCACGTTTTCAGGCCTTTTATGAAATTTCCATTGAGGAGAGAGACAAACAGGGGGCCACGTGAATATTATAAACCCCGTAAAACTTCTCACAGTTTTTTCATTTCTTAAAAAGTTTTTTGAAGCCAGGCGGTAGGAGGCGCGGAGCGCCGATGACCGTCTGGTTATTATTGTTGTTGAAGTTGAATTCAAATAAGAATCGTTGTTATTGTGACCTTTACAGCCAATCAATTGTCACATCGGTGAAGATGAAAGAGTACGCTACGATTTGTTCTGTCATTTTTTCGGCACATTTTCGAATGAGGTCTTAGTCTCACGAGATTTTCTTCACCTTTCTGTATGACGTCAATAAATGCTGGACGCGCTGTTCAGACTCCGCCCCCTTTTATATAGTCAGCCTCTAATCTCGTCATTCAGTTCATATTCACTGCACCGAGCAGTCGTCTTTTTTTTTCTCTCTCTCTTTGAAACCTAAAATCAATAACCTTATCCCAGGACCCTTATAACAGCGCGAATCATAATTGAAAATTCAAAAAACTTTTTCCTGCTGGTAACTCATTTAAGAATCAATAGAAATTCTTTTTTTTTGTTGCTGGTAACTTTCTTTAAGGTTTAGTCGCCATGTGCTTCTATGATCTGCGTAAGGATCCCAATTCGGAATCAATTAAGAATCAATAGAAACTATCTTTATTTTGTTGCTGGTAACTTTCTTTAAGGCTTAGTCGCCATGTGCTTCTATGATCTGCGTAAGGATCCCAATTTGGAATCAATTAAGAATCAATAGAAACTATCTTTATTTTGTTGCTGGTAACTTACTTTAAGGCTTAGTCGCCATGTGCTTCTATGATCTGCGTAAGGATCCCAATTCGGAATCAATTAAGAATCAATAGAAACTATCTTTATTTTGTTGCTGGTAACTTACTTTAAGGCTTAGTCGCCATGTGCTTCTATGATCTGCGTAAGGATCCCAATTCGGAATCAATTAAGAATCAATAGAAACTATCTTTATTCTGTTGCTGGTAACTTACTTTAAGGCTTAGTCGCCATGTGCTTCTATGATCTGCGTAAGGATCCCAATTCGGAATCAGTTAAGAATCAATAGAAACTATCTTTATTTTGTTGCTGGTAACTTACTTTAAGGCTTAGTCGCCATGTGCTTCGGTGATCTGCGTAAGGATCCCAATTCGGAATCAGTTAAGAATCAATAGAAACTATCTTTATTTTGTTGCTGGTAACTTACTTTAAGGCTTAGTCGCCATGTGCTTCTATGATCTGCGTAAGGATCCCAATTCGGAATCAGTTAAGAATCAATAGAAACTATCTTTATTTTGTTGCTGGTAACTTACTTTAAGGCTTAGTCGCCATGTGCTTCGGTGATCTGCGTAAGGATCCCAATTCGGAATCAATTAAGAATCAATAGAAACTATCTTTATTCTGTTGCTGGTAACTTACTTTAAGGCTTAGTCGCCATGTGCTTCGGTGATCTGCGTAAGGATCCCAATTCGGAATCAGTTAAGAATCAATAGAAACTATCTTTATTTTGTTGCTGGTAACTTACTTTAAGGCTTAGTCGCCATGTGCTTCTATGATCTGCGTAAGGATCCCAATTCGGAATCAGTTAAGAATCATAACAAACTATCTTTATTTTGTTGCTGGTAACTTACTTTAAGGCTTAGTCGCCATGTGCTTCTATGATCAGCGTAAGGATCCCAATTCGGAATCAATTAAGAATCAATAGAAACTATCTTTATTTTGTTGCTGGTAACTTACTTTAAGGCTTAGTCGCCATGTGCTTCTATGATCAGCGTAAGGATCCCAATTCGGAATCAATTAAGAATCAATAGAAACTATCTTTATTTTGTTGCTGGTAACTTACTTTAAGGCTTAGTCGCCATGTGCTTCTATGATCTGCGTAAGGATCCCAATTCGGAATCAGTTAAGAATCATAACAAACTATCTTTATTTTGTTGCTGGTAACTTACTTTAAGGCTTAGTCGCCATGTGCTTCTATGATCAGCGTAAGGATCCTAATTCGGAATCAATTAACAATCATAACAAACTATCTTTATTTTGTTGCTGGTAACTTACTTTAAGGCTTTGTCGCCATGTGCTTCTATGATCTGCGTAAGGATCCCAATTCGGAATCAATTAAGAATCAATAGAAACTATCTTTATTTTGTTGCTGGTAACTTACTTTAAGGCTTAGTCGCCATGTGCTTCTATGATCTGCGTAAGGATCCCAATTCGGAATCAATTAAGAATCAATAGAAACTATCTTTATTTTGTTGCTGGTAACTTACTTTAAGGCTTAGTCGCCATGTGCTTCTATGATCTGCGTAAGGATCCCAATTCGGAATCAATTAAGAATCAATAGAAACTATCTTTATTTTGTTGCTGGTAACTTACTTTAAGGCTTAGTCGCCATGTGCTTCTATGATCAGCGTAAGGATCCTAATTCGGAATCAATTAACAATCATAACAAACTATCTTTATTTTGTTGCTGGTAACTTACTTTAAGGCTTTGTCGCCATGTGCTTCTATGATCTGCGTAAGGATCCCAATTCGGAATCAGTTAAGAATCAATAGAAACTATCTTTATTTTGTTGCTGGTAACTTACTTTAAGGCTTTGTCGCCATGTGCTTCTATGATCTGCGTAAGGATCCCAATTCGGAATCAGTTAAGAATCAATAGAAACTATCTTTATTTTGTTGCTGGTAACTTACTTTAAAGCTTTGTCGCCATGTGCTTCTATGATCTGCGTAAGGATCCCAATTCGGAATCAGTTAAGAATCAATAGAAACTATCTTTATTTTGTTGCTGGTAACTTACTTTAAGGCTTTGTCGCCATGTGCTTCTATGATCTGCGTAAAGATCCCAATTCGGAATCAGTTAAGAATCATAACAAACTATTTTTATTTTGTTGCTGGTAACTTACTTTAAGGCTTTGTCGCCATGTGCTTCTATGATCTGCGTAAGGATCCCAATTCGGAATCAGTTAAGAATCATAACAAACTATCTTTATTTTGTTGCTGGTAACTTACTTTAAGGCTTTGTCGCCATGTGCTTCTATGATCTGCGTAAGGATCCCAATTCGGAATCAGTTAAGAATCATAACAAACTATCTTTATTTTGTTGCTGGTAACTTACTTTAAGGCTTTGTCGCCATGTGCTTCTATGATCTGCGTAAGGATCCCAATTCGGAATCAGTTAAGAATCATAACAAACTATCTTTCATTTGTTGCTGGTAACTTACTTTAAGGCTTAGTCGCCATGTGCTTCTATGATCTGCGTAAGGATCCCAATTCGGAATCAGTTAAGAATCATAACAAACTATCTTTATTTTGTTGCTGGTAACTTACTTTAAGGCTTTGTCGCCATGTGCTTCTATGATCTGCGTAAAGATCCCGATTCGGAATCAGTTAAGAATCAATAGAAACTATCTTTATTTTGTTGCTGGTAACTTACTTTAAGGCTTAGTCGCCATGTGCTTCTATGATCAGCGTAAGGATCCTAATTCGGAATCAGTTAAGAATCAATAGAAACTATCTTTATTTTGTTGCTGGTAACTTATTTTAAGGCTTAGTCGCCATGTGCTTCTATGATCTGCGTAAAGATCCCAATTCGGAATCAGTTAAGAATCAATAGAAACTATCTTTATTTTGTTGCTGGTAACTTACTTTAAGGCTTAGTCGCCATGTGCTTCTATGATCTGCGTAAGGATCCCAATTCGGAATCAGTTAAGAATCATAACAAACTATCTTTATTTTGTTGCTGGTAACTTACTTTAAGGCTTTGTCGCCATGTGCTTCTATGATCTGCGTAAGGATCCTAATTCGGAATCAATTAACAATCATAACAAACTATCTTTATTTTGTTGCTGGTAACTTATTTTAAGGCTTTGTCGCCATGTGCTTCTATGATCTGCGTAAAGATCCCAATTCGGAATCAGTTAAGAATCAATAGAAACTATCTTTATTTTGTTGCTGGTAACTTACTTTAAGGCTTAGTCGCCATGTGCTTCTATGATCTGCGTAAGGATCCCAATTCGGAATCAGTTAAGAATCATAACAAACTATCTTTATTTTGTTGCTGGTAACTTACTTTAAGGCTTTGTCGCCATGTGCTTCGGTGATCTGCGTAAGGATCCCAATTCGGAATCAATTAAGAATCAATAGAAACTATCTTTATTTTGTTGCTGGTAACTTACTTTAAGGCTTAGTCGCCATGTGCTTCTATGATCAGCGTAAGGATCCTAATTCGGAATCAATTAACAATCATAACAAACTATCTTTATTTTGTTGCTGGTAACTTATTTTAAGGCTTAGTCGCCATGTGCTTCTATGATCTGCGTAAAGATCCCAATTCGGAATCAGTTAAGAATCAATAGAAACTATCTTTATTTTGTTGCTGGTAACTTATTTTAAGGCTTAGTCGCCATGTGCTTCTATGATCTGCGTAAAGATCCCAATTCGGAATCAATTAAGAATCATAACAAACTATCTTTATTTTGTTGCTGGTAACTTACTTTAAGGCTTAGTCGCCATGTGCTTCTATGATCTGCGTAAGGATCCAATTTCAAAATCAACTTAACAAAAAAAGAGCATGTAAAAAGCTTATCTCTGAGCCAAGAAACTTTTTGGGACACATTTCGTTGGACATTTTCAAGGGTTACGGTAACATTTGCCCGTGAGGCATACATACTTTCTGTTTCTCAAGAGAGAGGTAGGCAGAAAAGAAGACAAACGATGTGTTCGTAGAAGCGTCAAAGTTGTTCAGAAATTGTACAAAATTCATTTTCCTGTTGATAAACGAGAATCGTCATTTCTTTGTTGTTTTCATCGAAAAAGGTGTCATTGACCTTGCCTTCGTTTTGATATTCTCTCTCTCTTGTGTGTGTGTGTTTTCTGTGTTTTCTTTTAGTTTCGTCCATTCTTTGCAAAATGAAAAACGTATTCTTTGCTTCTATATTTCTGTCGGTTCTGGTTCTAGGAGAGGATTATCCTGAATGCACTCCGAAAATAGTTGGCCCAAAAATTACAAAATGTATTCAGGTGAATTACATTTTTCTGTTTGTTTCATACTTTTTTTGATTTTCAGACTCTGAAACATTTGACAGATATCACAACAAACGGAAAGCCAGACTACAAAAAAGTTGGTGTTGATGTCATCAAGGACTGTAAATCATTTGAAGAATGTAGCTCCGCTTTGCAATGTCTGAACGACTCAACTTTAGAAGACGTCACGGAGAAACTCATCTCAAATTGTGAGGCCGCAGAGTACTTCATTGTCAGCTTCACAAAATGTAATGAAAAATTAGAAGCTAGAAATTCCACGTGCCTTCAAGAATGGAATCCATTCCCAGAGATTGACTCAAATGCAACGTTGGTAGAGAAAGCAAAGATTGAGAAGGAAGCATGCGACAACTTTTTTGGTAAAGATGATTGTGTCAAGAAGGAAGTAATTGAGAACTGCGGTGGAAAAGAATGGGAAAAATTTAATGAGGTACATTTCCATTTTTGAAAGAATGACTGAGAAAAAAAGCTATTTTCAGAACCAAAAAAGAATCGCGAAAACTCTGGGAGTGTGTCAAAGCATCAATTAACTGTTCTATTTTAATTCTTCCTAAAAGTGCCCTTCTAATAAAGTATTTCTTCATTTCTTTCTACTTCCCAAGAAACAGTGGAATCAGATCACAAAACACTTCTCGAATGCTATTTACTTTTTTGCAAAATGTCTAGGATTGCTCATCCATCTTCATCATTTTCCCCCTCCACTTTCATAGATGACAGGACCAAGTTCCGTCAGAACTCAAATCTGTCTGGACCCTTCGAATTTTGAACAAACTAACCAATCAACCCCCGGACTTTTTTCTTCTTTTCTTTCTTGTCACAAGTTTTGAACAGTTGCTAGCTGATTGAACAGTTGCCCCTATGAAGTGAAATACGGACTTATTGCAAAGATTCATAACGTTTTTGCTCGTCAGCTTGTTATCTTTCTTTGGTCTTGCCAGAACACTCAACTAGAAAAGTGTTTTCGAAGGTAAGTTTGTTTTCAGCTAGAAATTTGGAGTTTTCCTCAAGAGAGGTAGTTAGTTGACCATAGAATCTTCCCTCGCAAATTCATATTTTCCATCTTTCTTTTCTAAAGGAACAGCAAATAGTGTTTTTGGCTAACAAGCAGGAATCTAATGAGCTGTTAGTTGATATGGATATTTGGCAGCGACCACTGTTCGTTTGGGCTCTGAAAGATTTTTTGGCAGTGGGAAGAGATATGCCACAGCAGGGCGCGGCGGGTAGATTTTTGTTTTCGTTCTTCTTGCCATTCACTGCCATGATAATTGTTTACAGCTTCCCCCTAAAAAGTAGTGATAAATATGTGAACAAACTCTCGGGATATCCATTTTGAATGATGATGATTTAATGGTAATGAAATTATTCGGATTCTGGGAATAATCTTCACTTTTTACTCCGAACTCAATTTCAAAAATGTTTTCCATTTCACGGTTCTCTTTTGAAACAGTAAAAAATCAATAAAAATTGACAATAAGTTATTGTGCTTGAATCTACAGTAACCTTTCACATGTTTGTGTTGTTTCCAATTTTCCACAAATGTAATTCAAACAATGGCACAAAGAAAAACAACAAACACATTTCGAAACGAAACTACCGTTCTTCTCACAAAGAGCCATTTGTCTTTCACATCTGGCCTTCACCCGGAGGTCTTTTTCGACCCCACTGTTCTGAATAAAATGCCAATTTATCTTCTTACCAGATGCCGGAGTTCTTTGTTTGTGCCGTTTCGGAGATGGGGAGGAGTTTATGGACCGCCCACGGCGAGTCGTTAAGAAACGGTCATTATTTCGATTTGGTTAGAATCGTATGGCGGATTCTATTTAAGCATTTTCGAACGAATCTTCCATTTCATTTGTTATTCCATTAAAAACCGGGATCCTGGACACTTCTGAAATATTTTTGATTTTGTCTATTCTTCCTTTTTTCTTCTGAAATTGAAACCGGAAGTAAAATATATCCCATTGATTCGCCCACTTGTTTTCATCACCAAATCGTAACATTTATGAGGAACTAAACAGAAAAAATGAGAGAAAAACAAGGCGGCTGTTCGAAAAGTTTTGTGCCATTTCTAAGAAGTTTTGAAGAGAAAAATGATTGATAGATTTTCGATGGGGAGGTTTGTTAAGGCACGTAGATAACAAGGGAAGGCAACAAGGTAGTCAATCTTGAATAGATAACTTCGATAGAAGATCATGTTGATCTAACCTTATAACTGAGCCCTTTATCTCATCCCTGATTTACCAAAATCAAACCTCCCCACTGATCTGATATCACAACTCCCAAAAATCATCTTTCTCATAGCTAGACAATGCTCTTCTATTGCAGGTTGTAGTATCTCTCAGACATGTCTGGCTTACTCATTATCAATCACTTCTTATTCTTCTTCTTCTTTTCCCTCACTACTTGTTTATCTTTTTTACCTTCTCTTATCCCTGCCCACTTGTCACTTCTGACAAGGGTCTGCAGAGCTACACCTCATTTTATTTCTTCTTACTTCGTTCTATATTCCCGCTTTTTTCCGTCTCATCTATAATTCCTTATTGCAGGTATGAAGCCGCAACTTGTCTTACTTTTCCTGATTCTGGGCCTCTGTGTCACCTGTGTTCTGGCTGATCAAGCTGAAGATGATGCCAAGGCTGTAGCTGCGGCTAAACTTGAAGAATACAAGAAGTTTCTGAAAATAGTATCCGGTCCATACAAAGTTTGCAATGAAAGACATCGAGTTTACTATCATAAAGTTTGTTTCGAGGTGAGTAAAGAAAAATGGGTTCTTAACCAAGAAGTCAGAATGGTTTATGAAGTGCAAACCAATTTACGCAAACCTTCGCAAGCATCTAACAGCTCTTTTTTTTCAGAAATCAACTGAATTCGATCTTGAAGTACGCGCAAAGCCATTAAACAATTCCAATTTGGACTACTACAACAGCAAGTGCTACCAACTAATCAACTGCTTCTTCCCAATCAGTTGCATGGCAAGACGTCGTGACTACAGCATTGGAAATCGCCTCCATGAGTTCTGTGGAACTCAAGTCTGGGCCAAGGGCAACTTCTCAACTTGTGCTGAAAAACTTGTGAAGGCCAAGTCGGAATGCTATGCCAAATGGGCTCCATACCCGGATATCTTCTTTGGATCACGATTCGATGAAGCTGAGGAACAAGAGAAAGCTGCCGTATGCAAGAAGTATTTTGGACAAGATGGTTGCATGGAGAACGAAGTCAAGAAAACTTGTGGAGAAGACTACTGGATCGAATTCAGAGATGTAAGTGGATTATCCATACAGAATAAAAGTTCCAGCAATGAACAACTGATTTTCAGCATTTCGTCGAGCTTAACGCTGTCACCATGAGATGTGAGCTCCCTTATGAGCCAATCGATCGTGATGAAGGACCACTGATCAGAATGGACAAGTCAGAATACAAAAGCATCCTTGGAACGATCTTCTAATTCTGATTACAACCGTTCTTCTCTTTTTAACATTCTTCTTTTCTTTTTTTTTTTTCATAAGTCTAGTTGTCATATTCTTTGTCACTTTCCCTAAAACCTTCGTAATTCATTTGTCATAATTTCAATAAGTGTCATAATTTGGCATAGACAGTCTCTCTTATTTTTCAGTACTTTCAATTTCTTTTTGTCAGAATAAAGGATTCCTGTTAAAATGGCTTTGAAAAAAAATAAACAAACTGACTGAAAATCAAAAATAATTTTGATTTTCGATCCGTCTGTTCATGTGGTTCAAATCATGAGCAGTTGTCGATGAAATAGCCGATGGACCTCTTTTTTTTATAAACAACAATGAGGAAGAGATAGAAATGAAGAGGAGAAAGTAGGAAAGAATCAGACAAACTAAATTTTGTTAGATTTTTTGTTCATCCTTTTGATTATTTGTAGCAGCAAAAGTTTCAGTGGCAGATAATACTTTTGAAACTAGGAGAAATATAGCAAAACTAGTTCCTCCTTATCCTTGTTATTCTCATTCTCTTTTTTTCAAAAGCAATTTTTCAGCCATTAAAACATTGTATTTTTCAGAATGAAGCCGTTTTTTGTCGTCGTTTTTTTCATAGTAGCCTTAGTTCCTGATGCTCTTGGAGCCAGTGTTGCCACTGAAAACAGCAAGGATCACAATTGCACTCTTGGAGATGGATTCAAAGCACTTTCTTGTGTTTTCGTAAGTTTTTTACACTATTATTTTTCTAAAATAGTAAATTACCGAATTCGAACTTTGAAAAACTCTATAAATTGAAGAGCTCCATGAACCTTTTATTATTCTAAACTTCCAAGTTTATCTAATTTTCGAAATTTCGACAAGAATCATCTGAGCTTCAAGATACCGAATTTCAGAAAATGCAAGACTTCCTGGAGAAAGTAGAGCACCTGAATACGGACAACAAAAATGAAACTGCGAATCTGAAAAGATCCTGCGATAATCTTGAAAAATGCTTCACAGCTTTGGACTGTCAAACATCTCCAGAGGATAAACAAGCTTCTGATATCTCTGCAATGATCAAAACCTACTGTGACACAATTGTCTACATTTCCACTGATTTCGCTGGATGCAGTGAGAAATTGGAGGATAAAAACTCTCAATGTTTCGAAGATTGGGATCCATTTCCAGATGATATTAACAAGGAAAAAGATGAGAAGAAAAGGGAGGAGAAGAAGAAAGAGGCGTGTAAGAATTTCTTCGGGAAGGATAACTGTTTAAAGGAGGAGATCATTAAGACGTGCAGTGAAGTAGAGTGGAATGGGTTTGAGAATGTAAGATATATTTTGAATTGGGATGGAAAAATGGTAATCGTATGGGTTTTCAGCACTTCACATCATTGGGCAACATCACCAGACTTTGCGATTTTGATAAAATTTAGAACTCATTTTTGTGTAATTCAGTTATTTTATGTTTGTATTCAAAGTAACATAATATTAAACTGTTGAAAATAAAGTTTGATAACTTGAAAGTGGAATTAGAAGTGAAAGAATTTGTGCCATTTCAAAACCAGTAAATCTGCAATATTAGTTTTTCACGTTCATTTCATCAACACAGTCCTAATCGAACGATTTACCCGAAATTCCCTGAACATCCCTGAAGCTGGAGAATAAAGCCCCAACAAATTGCTATCAATATATTTGTCCCTTTCTACATTTCTAATATTTTTTTTACTGACAGCTGAAACCGTTCTCAGTACTATCTTTATCACAATCCTATGTATATTTCCTGTTTTATGTGCTCCATAGTTTTACAATAAGTTTTCCCATTTCTCAGAATTATCGTTATCCCCAACTGTATATTTCCTGTCTCGTGAGCTTCATATTTATAAACAATCTTTTGACCGACGCCATCAACATATAATTATGTTTTAGCTTTTCCTCCTCAAAAAACTTCCCGCCCAAAAACACATATTTTTTTTGAGTGTCAGTATGTAGTATTCTTAGTCTTGTTGACTTCTATCTTTTTATGCAGATGTTTTTTCTTTCCGTTCACTCATTATTTTATGCAGTTTTACATTAATATTCAGATAGGAAGGTGGTTGAAAGTGTAAGGAGAAGATGGATAGAAGACCATTAATCAGATGGTGGGGTCAAAATGTTCAAAAGGCGTTGGTCCCGGAAATTGGTTGATTTCTTGAGGGGTCGTGGCGGGGTTGGCGGGCTGAAGGACAAAACTAAAAATGAATGTAGACTTTTGATAAACCAAGCAAGTTTTGGACAATAGAACTATGAGTTGAAATTTAGGTGTTTTCAGTTTAGTAAACAGTAGGCGTTCATTCTGGAAAAATCCTAAAATCTTCGAACGTCTTCCATATTTATTTTAATTCTTATCTAGATTATCCTTGTTTTCCTGTTATCTACACCCTGCCTGTTTTTTCTAGACCAACCAAGCATCATGTTTATTTTTAGTTTTCAGAGAAATTTTCTAGAATTACAGCCATTTTGCGTCATATAGACCCTTTTTGGAACTTTCCATAACTAAAATCTCATAGAATGGAATCAGAAGACCTTCGAAATTTTCTCCAATACAAATCAATTATACTCATTTTCCCTTGTTCTCAGTATTACCAATATTACCGTTAGCCTGAGTCTAGACAAATTGAAAACAAAAACTTTAAATTCACCCACTTGAAAAAGATCTACAATTCCATTTGCCCCAATTCACACCCGAGTGGTCCTAACCCTAAACTGCCACGCCCCGTCCTAACTAACACCCTATCTTATTTCAAATCTCTTATTTCTTATAAAGGAGCATCCTTCTTGTCTCCTCCCTCCTTCTTCGTCCTCCTCATCTCCGCTTTTCGACACTTCTTCTTATTCTTCTCACCCCACAACACACGGAGCCCTTTTCTCTCTGTATGTCCATCTAAGGGACAGCCGTCCCCACATGAACTTCTCTGCGTCTCCATCTCTCCCTATACTATTTCCGACCGGCTGTCCATTACAAGGCAGTCTCCAAAAGCATACAACACTATCTCGCTCCATTCCCATTTCCATCTCCGTCTCTTCTCATTTTCTCTCTTTTCTCCTCCTTTTTCTCCTCCTTTTTCCTCAACAAAACGGGCGTATACCCTTTTGCGGGACCCCCCTTTCTCCTTGTCTGCTACTACTATGAAACAACAACTACATCTCGCTTTTTGCAGAAAAGAAAGACAGGAAATTCGATTTCCTGGATTTTCAATTTGCGAATACCTGTGGTTATTTTTTTTGTATCAAAAAGAAAAATACAGTTTTCTGATCATTTTGTTAGAAAAAAAAGAGATAGAGAGACATGTGATTTGTTGGTGAACGGAGTGAAGAAGAAGAACAGTTTGTATGTCAATATTGCCCTTGGCTACTATTTCCCTCACTCTGTTGTTCAGCTTTTGTGGTAGAATTTTGTAAAATTAGATGAATGAATTAGGAATTTTCTGCTGGAAACTGGCCTAAAATTTCAGAGTTCATCTTCAGAAAACTGGTTTTTTTTGAAAGTGTTTCAAGAAACTTCCATAGTTAACTTCGGCTCATTTTGTTCTTTTCCGCAAAACTTTTTGTTGAATTTTTCAAGATAATAGTACTTTAGAATTTAGCTTAAGTTTTTTTTTTCTCAAAATCATTCTTAGTGGAATTTCATTTTCCGAAAGTTTCTAGTAGAAAAAAATTTGTTTTATGTACCCAGACGAATTTTTTGTTTCTGACTTTCTATAAACTTTTTACAGCCAATCATAAGTCAGCTTATCCAAAATCTCCAAAATTCCCCCCAAAAACATAATTTTTCTTTCAAAACCCATAAAAATATTCATATTCTTTCCCCCTTCAACTACCCTATAATTGTTCTGAGTTAAACGCTATTCGTTCTTTTTTTTATTTTTTTGGTCCCCAACTTTTCTATTTCCGTTCCCCCAAACCTCACTTTTTTCAGAGCACCAATGGTGTGAGCTCAATCAAAACTAGTTACTCTTCTTCTCCTTCTACCATTTTCAATTAACCCTTCCTTCTAACCCCAAAGATGTCATATTTCTTACGAGAAGTCGACGGCGATCGGGTATGCTCCACGAGCACCCAGCTGTCCACAATTGTACCAGAAGATCGAAAAAGTGCAAAACGTCTGAGGAGACTTTTGTACATATGTGGAGTTAATACATGCAGACCGGATATTCTAAAGGTTCCAGTGTATTTTGAAAGACCTCTTCTGCCAGCGGAAGAAGGTAATTGTTTTTTTCAGCTTCTAAACCAATACAAAAGGTTTTTATTTCAGTTACTGACATAGATATAACTGAGCATTCACCGAAAGTAAACTTCCAAGATATACTAAACTCAAGATTTGTTGTTGGACCACCTTCTCCATTTGCGTTGGTGGCAATTGCAAAGTCGATTTTAGCAAGATTTGGGAATGCAGAAGAGAAAACAGAAAGAGAAGAGAGAGGAGGAGGAGGAGGAGAAGATGATGCAGGACCAAGTGGAAGAGATGAAGATGGGAAACAATATAGGAATGTGAGTGTTTGTTGGAAAAAGATGGGAAAATGAGAAAAAATGAGAATACTGAAAATTTTGGAAATAGTTTAGTTTTGAATTAGAACAAAAAGTTTCAATCTTCGGTGAGAAACAATGCGAAAAAAAAACTGAAAATTTTGGAAATAGTTTACAAAAATGTTTCGATTTTCGATGAGGGACAACATTCTTAGAAACTCTAATAGTAGGGCACCACAGTATTTTAACCGTTATTGGTTCATTCGAATTCCATTTTCAGACTGATCAACTTGTTGGAGCCAGTCTCTCCTGTATCTTTGAAGTCCTTGAACAACTCAGTCGACGAGACGCTGAACTTTGTGTTCAAGCTCTCGACTCTCTACTATCCCTCATTCAATCCATGCCCATAGAATGCCTTCAATCCGAGAATCGCCTATCAATGTCTTCCATGATATCAGTTCTGAAATCCCTTCGAGAAGATGGTTGCCCTTCTGTCAGTTCAAAAGCCACGTCATGTTTAGTGGCTCTTGCTGTGGCATGTGGAGAACCGGAGCATTTGAGTAGCACAATTCGATCGTTGTTTTGTATGAAAAAGAATTTGAGGATGAGCGGTGATTCCACGTATGATATGATTCAAATGCCAGAGAATTTGAGAAGATTACTTCTGAAAGTTAGAAGGAGAGCACTCAATGGGGATCAAAGTTCTTCATATTTGTGAGTTGTTTATTTTCAGAAACTTCATTTAAAAGAACTGAAAATTTCAGAAATAACTGGTCTCAAATTGATGTGCACGACCATTCTGTCGCGAGCAGTTTTAGTCTACCAACACTTCCGGATAGTTCTCCATCCTCGGACACTCCTGATGATGATAATCGAATTCATAGTTCAATGGCATGTGATGGATCATTTCTTTATATTCTCAACTATGTTGGGCTCTATAAACTGGGAACTGGATTGAATGAAACTATTTCCGGCAAGCTCTATGCAGCAAATCAAGGGTTGAAGTCATCGAAAAATGTGCAAATGTATCTTTGCAATGGGTCGTTGTATCTTCGAAGAAACTATTCATCGTGTATTTCTGTGATCGATACAGATTCATTATTGGATATTGGAGAAGTGATATTACCACCAACTTGTGTTCAACATGCATTGTTCACGGATGGAACCTACTTTTATAGTGCAACATTGAATTCAAACGCCACGTTATTAGTGAGTTTTTTGATATAAAATTACTTTGATGATATAATCATAAAAAATAATTCTGAAAAAACTTTTATTCACTAGAAAATGAAAATTCTTCAAACGAATATTTGATTTTCAGACTATCCAACTCAATGATTCCTTTTCTCCATGCACTGAACCATCATCCAGAAGAAACCACCGTCTAACCGATGTCAAGTTCACCCCATATGGAGATATTCATACTCCACATCAACTCTTTGAATTTCTACCTCCAAACCTTCATCGTAAGTTTTTTATCCATCTATTATTCGTTTTTAATGTAGTGTCACCCAGTACGACACTCCGCCGGGGACCCATATTGAATAAGTTTACTTCCTACTGTAATTTATTTTTTAATTGGAAGCCGCGAAACTATTTTCAGGCAGTTTCCGCGCGCATTTTTGTTGTTTTTGCAAACTATTTTATCAAAAACTCGATTTTTGACATGAAAATATACCGTTTGCGCGCGAAAACTGCCTAAAAATAGTTTCGCGGCTTCCAAAAATAAATTACAGTAGGAAGTAAACTTATTCAATATGGGTCCCCGGCGGAGTGTCGTACTGGGTGACACTACGTTAAAAACGAATAATGTTCTTTTACTGAGAAATCTAATTTTCAGCTCAAACGGTAGACCTTCATATCTCTAGAGATCTTGCTCTCGTCCAAGCCCGTTCTGGAAAAGTGTACTATGCTGGAAATGGAGCACATTTTGGGCTTTGTGACACTGGAAACAACTGGATGGAATTGTGCCTTCCCGAGTCAGTTATTCAAACATCAGTTGGAAATGATACAATATTGTTTCGATCGGGAGCAGGACATGGATGGATTGCCAATGTGGATGATAGGAAGAAAAGTGTGAAACTGAGAAGATTGATTCCTGCAAATAAACGAAAGATTGTACATATTTGTGCTTTTGGTCATATCTATGGATATGTTACTGATAATGGAAGAGTTTTTATGGGAGGACTTCATACAATGAGAGTGAATGCTTCAAACAACATGCTCTCCGATATGGAAAATGTAATGGTTTCCTATCTTGCTCTTGGAAAATCTCACGGAGTAGCTGTCTCTAAAAACGGTCATCTTTATACATGGGGACTCAACAACATGAATCAATGTGGTCGAACAGCTGAAACTTCCGCATCAGCAACTTCATCTCCGAGACATTCGGCTCGAAAAGAATATCAAATCTGCCCAATTGGAGAGCACACATGGCTCAATGACACTCCATCTGTATGTGCTCAATGTGGTCTTTGCTCGGCACGAGGTGTGGCATGTGGTCGAATACCACGTATAAAAGGAACCATGTGTTATTGTGGAGCCGGAGAGTCAACATGCCTTCGATGTGGACTTTGTCGACCTTGTGGAGAGATAACGGAGCCAGCGCAACCTGGAAGAGCTCAACATGTCCAGTTCAGTTCTACAGCAGTTCCACAACGAAGTACTTTGGCACCTGCAAGACTTTTCCTGTTGAAAGGGCCGCATGACTTGAAGGTGGCAAGTGTAAACTGTGGAAATTTCCATACAGTAGTTCTTGCTTCTGATCGAAGAGTTTTCACATTTGGGTCTAACTGTCATGGGCAACTTGGTGTCGGAGATACTCTGAGCAAACCCACCCCACAACAAGTGATTCTTCCACCTGATGTTGTGATAGCTCAAGTTGCCGCTGGCGCCAATCACACTGTACTCCGAGCATCTGATGGAAGTGTCTTCACTTTTGGAGCATTTGGAAAAGGACAATTGGCAAGACCAGCTGGTGAAAAAGCAGGATGGAATGCATTGCCAGACAGGGTACCAGGATATGGACCAGGCTCAAATGCTTTTGCTGGATGGATTGGAGCTGAAGGAGACACTACGATCATCCATAGTCATACTGCTCTCCTTTCTGCTGATAACATTTTGAAGGCTCAAATTGTGGCAAACAAGAGTAACATCTTCATTTTTCCACGAGAAGTTGGCAAAGATTACATTGTGATTCGGAGGAAAATGAATACATTCGAGCACCATTCAAGTGATTATAAATGTTGGTACACTTCTTGGGCCACTGATCCTAAACATGATATGTTGTGGTATTACAACTCTGCTGAAATGGAAATCAAAGGATATGACATTTACAAGAAAACCGAGAAGAAAGTAGATGACGTTTTTGATTCGTTGGCATATCTTGCTGGAACAGAATTTGCAGTTCAAGTCTACGATGGACCCGCTTATGCAACTTCTATGAGTCTTGGAATGCATCTTCTATCAGCCACATTCTCTGCAAATGTCCTAAACTTATCGGAATTCTGGAAGGAGAAAAACGGAGAAAAGGATGTTGTACTCGATAGAGGCGTTGATGCTTACTCAGTGGTCAATCGTTTCGATGGAACTGGAGGTGGCTGGGGATACTCACCACAATCCGTTGAAGCTATTCAATTCAAGGTTTCCAAAGAGATCAAACTAGTTGGCATTGGTTTGTATGGAGGACGTGGGGAATATATTTCAAAGTTGAAACTATTCCGTCGAGCAGGAAACGGAGCTGATGAAATGTTCATAGAGTCAATCACAGAGACCGATGAGACCGTATACGATTGTGCAGCTCATGAGCCGGCCGCGCTCCTTTTTTCTCAACCCATTGTGATATTACCTAATCTTTGGCATGTTATCAGTGCAAAGATTAGTGGACCATCATCGGATTGTGGAGCCAATGGAAAACAACACGTGGAATGCGAAGGTGTCACTTTCCAGTTTCGAAATTCTACATTGTCGAACAATGGAACAGATGTGAATGTTGGCCAGATCCCTGAGTTTTATTATCAGTTAGCAGAAGGAGCTGATAATCGTGATGAGCTGGAATCGAATAAAAACCTTTGCATTAGCAGAGAAATGTCCAATCTCTTCTCGCCAATGGTTTTGAGAAATGTGTCTGCTGAAGCCATTGGAAATCTTTTACACCTTCTGAATTGGGCTTTTCAACGGATTCAAGTGGAAAGTGCAATGCTGATTCTGAGCGACGGAGAAGAGAACGCAGGAAAACAGTGGGCTCAAGAAAGAGCAGGATTCATTGCGTTACTCTGTATGAAGCTAATTTCACGATTTGTCAGAACAGTTTACAAAGAGAAAGGGAATCGAGATGAACCTGGAATTGATTTTGCCAACAAAATAGTCCATCTACACTCAATGCTTCTTGAATTCTTCTTCTCCACAGACATGTCAGATTATCGAAATCGTCCACAGTTGAAAAAAGAAGAGAAGGTCTTGGAAGAAAGATACACTTTGATGCAATGCGTATCAGAAGCTGTCAGACTCTTTATATCACTTTCTCATTGTTTCATGGGATCGCGGAATCTTGTCAATGCTCATCTTCTTGCTGTGATGAATAAAGGAAGCTTAGATCATGAAACCTTAATTCTAACATCTGCAGTAGTTGGCAGTCTTGCGAAGATCGATAAATTTGCTCATCAACTTCTTGGTTCCAACTCCAACAGAGATCGTTTTCCAATGCTTTCTTCTCTTCTTCTTAAACATTTCAACTGTGAAAAAGAGACACTGGCAACATTGACATCGTTCCCAAATATTCTTCGATTCCTCTATGATCAAGCTTTTATGAAAAACGCTTATGAGAATACTGCCAGCTTAGCCGGGAAGATTCTGGTTAAAGTGTCAAAGGAATTAGCAATTCCCACTGATGAAGTCATGATGGGACCAGTGGTGCATCAAACGTCTTCAAGGTTCCGTAAACGAAGTGCTCAACCAACATGGGATATGTCTGATGGGAGTCCAGATGTAGTTGCATTCCGAGTGGATTCAGAAGGTGTCAAGCTTCATGGTTTCGGAATCTATCTCCCAGTGGAGGTTGACAGAAGAAATTTCCTTGCTGAAATTTTGATGCAATCTCCAGATGGATCAGAGAAATGGTCATGCCTGTCAAGAGTCAATGCTGAAATATCTGCAGAGGATAGAGAAGTTTCATTGGTTCGATTTCCAGAATATGTGGCTCTATCTCCTGGAGTGAGTTACGCCGTCAAAATATGTTTGCTGAAAAACGCAAAAACTTTCTGCGGGGAGGGCGGAAACAGTGAAGTGGAGTTGATCAATGGAGCACGAGTATTCTTCTCAGGATGCTCGTTGAGTCATAATGGAACTAATGTTCAAAGAGGTCAACTTCCATTCCTGTTGTATTCTGTTCAAGATCAGACAAACGTCATTCAAATCCGACCAGAGACGATACACGAAACCTTCATACTTCTTCTACGACTAATGGCTAACAAGATTGGAGCAGCTATCACAGAAGGAGGAACTTTGCCACTTTGTTGTCAAAACTTAGTGTCCCATATCAGTCCACATGTCATGGTGTTCATGGAAAGATTCCCGGATAAGTCACTGGAATTGATGTCAACCATGGAGCAGCTGATTCCGATGGTTTCCAATCTTAATGGAGTACAAAGAGTGAGTTTTTTATAGCTTCTCCGTGAAAATTCACACAAATTCTTTTTTTCAGGTTTTCCATTCTTACGACTCCGAAGACAGTGGATGTGAAGCTCCTTATTCTGGAATTGTCACAACAATCGTGGAAAGTCAACATCCCTACAAACCCAACACTTCCAGCTGCACAATGCTTAAATTTGATGATGCTGACTATGTATGCGTCAGATTTTCACCGGATTGCCAAACTGCTCAGTTTGATGATCAACTTACCATCTACATGAAAATTGATGAGCATTCATATATGCCCATTGAACGATGCTATGGTAACGAGTGGCCACATTATCCAATGGTTCTTCCTGGAAACTGTCTTATGTTTGTACTAGATTCTGCGGCTAGTGTGGAGGGTGCAACTTCAGAGCAATTGTTCGGATATCATGTTACAGTAACTGGTTATATGATTGGATGCAATGATACCACAATGCGACTGGAACAAGATTTGGTTTGGCTATCAGCAAATGCATGTCGAATTATGACTCAACTCCCCATCAACCCTAGCAATCTTGAACATCTGAGTACAGCTGAAGATGATACCAGGCATCTCTTTGAAAAACATGGAAGTCTTCTCAAGAAAGGATTAAGCTTGTCTCATTCTCCAACTCTTAGTGAGCTCTGCACAAAAGGTCATCCTCCACCTGCACAATCTGCGGATCTTCAATTTCTTCGAGAATTCTTATCCGGTCATGGCTCTTCATCTGCCGGTTTTCTCGCAAGATGGTTGCCAACTGGACCAGTTGTGGATGTTTCAAAATGCCAGCTTTCACTGTCTCATGATGATTTGATCGTTGGAAAGTCTGTAACATTGAAATTATCCTGTAGAGACCAATATGATCGGGAAGTGGATTGTCCGAAACTTCAAGTTGAAGCATTTGCCTCTTTGGGACACAAAAATCCAAACTCCACTATGTCTCCAAATCTCCACATTGGAAATCTACCATCCGCACTTTTAATCCATCAAAACCCATTCCATCCAGTGATTGCAAATCAAACAAAATACATGAACATCACCGCGATGCCTGCCCTATCCAACTATTCTGTAGAAGAGATTCGATTGGGTTGTATGCTTGATGAATTGGTCAAAGATCGAGTGCCATTGAAACCTTTTGAATCTTCCGTTTTTGCTGGATCATGGACACCTACCAACCCAGGACGATACAGAATAGAATGCAAAGTTGATGGCTTTGAAATCTCTCATACCTATACAGTGGAAGTCACCGAAAGAGTTCGTGGAAGAGGTGATGATTCAAAACCATGTGGAAGTAGACGTGGAGCTCAGATGACAATTGCAAGAACTGTTTCCATACCATTTTCAAGTGATTTCTCTGGAATCAGAATGCGTTTGGGAACATCTTTGGCATCAGCATCAGTAGGAGTGATTCCACGTGGCGGATTGATAGAGTACATCGAAGAAATCGAGAATGAAGATGGAAAATGGATACGGCTCACAGATGAAACTTCTGTTCTGTATGGATGCCAGAAAAAGATTGGAAATGTATGGTGCTTGTCATTCCATAGGCATCTTCAAAGAGAGCTTATACCACTTGGAAATGATAGAGATCGAGAAAAAGCAGTGAAATTACGGAAGAAGGAAATCGAGAAGCAATCCAGTGGAAGCAAGCATCACAGTGTTTCAATAGATGCAAAAGAGACTTACATCCTGTCACCCAATGATATTCTTCAAGTTTATTCTGCCCCGGCTCCTCATTCTATGATAGCTGGAGAAAAGATTTGTGGTCCTTGTGATCTAATGAGTAGTGGATGGATGGCAAATCGGCATGGAGTGTGGATAAAGCTTACTGGCGTCGAAAAATATGTGCTACAAAAGAACGATCCATCTTCGGAAACATCATTGAGCTTCTCAACAAATGGAAATGATGAAGAAGACTTGGAAAGACCAAATGACAGAAAGAAGACAAGGCTTCCAAATGCGTTGACACCATCAGTAGCTGATTGTATTCGAGCAGTGTTTGCAGCTTTCGTTTGGCATGAACATCTTGTGAAAGACCTGATGGCAGCGGCAGCTTACTTGAGATTCCATCAAAATCTTCATAACGTGAGTTTCTGTTTTTTCAACTTTATCAGAAATATCAAAAATTATCATTCCAGATCTGGCAATCCTGTGAGCTTCCATCGTGTTCCAACGCTCCTGCTGCTCTCCAACCGATTGTTAAAATCTGGCGTGAAATTTGCGAAGTCGTGGAGACTAGTGTTGAGCAACACCTCATAATGCCACCGGTATCCAATAAAGTGCTAAACTCTGACTTTGTGAAACCAGCATCTTCCAATGGTGGATGTGAACTTTGCGATGCAAACATCACCGTTCCCTTGACAGTACATCTTCGAATGGCTCATCCTGGCTGTGGAGGAGATTGTCTTGGTTATGGATACAATTCCATTGGAAAGTTCACAACTGGATGGAATGGAGAGTGTGGGACAGGAGGAAAAGGGCAATCACCTTGGTATTTGCTATGCAACACTTGTAGATCTCGGTATTTGAGGAAGACTCCAGCGGGACATCATCAAGAGAGAACAAGAAGATGGCGAGAATTCAGATTCTCAACGTCTGCTTCCGATGCAAGACCAGAAGTCATAATACGTCAGAATGCATTATTCTTGTTGGATTTGAATAGCAGACTGCAAACAGAATCTAACAACTCCTCTGCAGCAACTTCGGGATGGACTATCAATCTATTCCCGACCCATCTCAGCACACCTTCAACAATGCCAAGAAGTCAACACAGGCGTTTGGATGTTCCTCAAAGCCATTCAGTTCAACATAATTCCTATATGAAGCTGGGATATAATTCGGATCCAGGGCCAAAAGTCAACGTTATCATGTCACCTCCAGATCACGGTGTAGATCAAGCAGCTTCTCTGAATCACCGTCCGGGTCCATCAATTGCAATGGAACCAGCTGAAGTGTTACAGTCACCATCTGCGGCACTTAGAACCTTGTTCTCTAACACTAATCCATCTACATCGGCTCTTCTCAAGCGTCCAGTCCTAGCATTCTGTGTTGAACATCATGATTTGAAGAGAATACGCGCAGCATGCGTTCAATCTGTACGGAGAGCAGTGGCATTCTCTCACGCATTCCGTGTTTGGAATTGGCTCCTTCGAATGGTCTCTTCTGAATATAGTGTATCGGATATCATTCTACAGTACTTGACTACTCTAACATCCTATAATCGGCTGGCTGAATACATGTTTTCGGCAAAGAAAAACTCGAACATTTTACCTCATCCTTGGAGATTATGCTTCTTAGCCGGACCAATTGCAGCTGATATGGTTACTCAACTTCACGCATTCTTGCATACTGTTTCAATAATTCTACAGTCAGCAGGAGTGGACGGAAGGCTGAAGTCTTTGTGTTTCAAGTCATGGACTCTCCAGTTAACTGCTCAGGAACAAGATCTTCTGATTTTAACATGCAATATTCTGGGAACAGTTGGAGGGATTCTATCAGACACTTCTATCATAGATGCAGACAATAGATTTGTGAAGGAGATGAAGGATATCACAAAGTTCGCAGAAATAAGTGCCAGCAGTAGACAAGCAATGGTTATCTGTTTAACAGATGGAAGTCCCGAGACATTCTGGGAAAGTGGAGAAGAGGTAAGCGTTTTTTATTGAAGTATGCTGTCAAAGATTCATAACTCTAGTAATTGAAATCATCAATAATTTATTGAATCAATTATAGGACAAAAACCGAACACGTTGCATTGCTCTCCTGCTTGATGAAAGTGCTAATGGAGAGCTCTTATGTCTCTACATTGACAACGCCCGAGATGACGGATTCCGTATCACTAACCTTGCCTTCAAAGCGATGATGGATGACGGAAGGCGTAAAGATCTTACTATCTTTAGCTTGGAACCGGTAAGTTATTAGGGTTTCAAGTATTGATCTTCATCGAGTGGTTTTCAGACATACTCCGGATGGGTGAAGTGCTGTATCAAAGACATTCATCGAATTCAAATTCATTTTAAAGGACCTAGCAATGCATCTAGAATTCGACAACTTCTGATTCTGGGTTATCCAGCTAAGCCATCTGGATCTCCAAAAATGGTTCCTTCCACATCCCATCACCTCTTCTTCAATGACACCCAACGAGATGCTTTTGCCCTTTTCCAAGCTATCTCTTCTCAAGCTTTTTGTGGAGAACTATCGGAAGATGACACTTTGAGAGAACGTGTGATAGATCTGTTGTTCAGTAGAGTTCAGCTATATCCACTTCAAAACTATGTATATAATCAGGTGGTTCAAGCTATGGAAAAAGAAGTTGAGCTGCTTTGTGACAAGTCGAAGAGAAACTATTCTTATTGCTGCGGATTGATGAGTTTACTTGTAAGAATATGTGATTCGAGAGGGAATATGGACAGTTTTGGACAACGGAACTCAGTTTTAACATCGATAACTCAGTTGCTGATATTTTCACCAGTGGTTGTACAAAGACAATGCTTGAATTCTTTGGAATGTATTTTTGGATCCTTCACACCGAGCAATGTAGAAGTTCCCAAGATCATCAAGAACTTGTTAGTTGTGGTTGGAAAAGTGATTCAACTTCAAGTCAGAGACAAAGCAGCTCATACTGTGGTGACTGTTCATCTATGCTCTTCAGTTCTGAATGCTCCACAAAGTTGGCGAGTCGACAAGTCCATTGACATGGATATTGGAAGACAGACAGCTCTTCTAGTTGAAAATCTTTGTAATGGAACTTACACTCCAGAGTGGGCTGTTGCAACCAAATGTGAACTTGCTAACTGTCTATTGAGCCTTATCCAAATGCCAGAATCAGTTTCTTACACCGAAACATTATCTGCCGGAGGAAGAAGCAAAGCAGTAGCTGTGGTTGGCTCCAAGCGATTCTGGACAGCGATTTCTTCCTTGGCTTTGATTAAGGATAAATCATGGCTAGAGTTATCAGAACGTTGGAAGACCGTGCAAGATGAAGAGGATGAGGAGCCAGTGTCTTTGTGTGAGAACCATGACGATGGTCATACTGTAGCCCAAGTTTTCTGTGTGGATTGTGACGTGGCACTTTGCAAGGAGTGCTTTACGGTGATGCATTTGCACAAGAAGAACCGAAATCATGGAGTTAAAAATCTGGTTCAATCAAGCACTCAACACGATATCAATATTCATCAGGGATGTGCCAGAATGAAGTTTCTTAACTTTTTGGTATGTTTTTTCTCCACTTTCTTGCATTTAGGAACGATAATAGAAACAAAAACATTAAAAATAAGTCTTTGCAGATTTTGTTCCACGGTGAAGCCCTAAACGGAATGGTTGAAGTAGCTGCTGATTCTCTGTTCCCCACTTCCACGACTTCCCTTCAACCTACCATGCAAGACTCTCATGCCTTCGTTGGTGTTCATCCGATGACATGTAGATTCTGTGGAAATCATGTTCCAATCGCAGATCAGAATCTTGATGGAACATGTACCCATGAGGATTGTGTGAACTATGCAAAAACCGCTTGTCAAGTAATGCATACTTGCAATCATTTCTGTGGAGGAATCCGGAATGAAGAGGATTGTCTTCCGTGTATGACTTGCAAGAAATCAGAAGCCACTCAAGATGGAGATGATGTTTGTGTCATTTGCTTCACTGAACGTCTCGGAGCAGCTCCTTGCATTCGTCTGGGATGTGGTCACATTTTCCATTATCATTGTGTTCGAATGATTCTGGAGAGACGTTGGAATGGCCCTAGGATTGTCTTCCGGTTCATGCATTGCCCTCTATGCATCCAAATTATTGAGCACAGTGGCCTCCAAGATCTGATAGAACCTCTGAAAGCAATCAGACAAGAAGTGGTAGACAAAGCCAAGATGCGTCTGGAATACGATGGTCTGCTAACAACACCAGCATTGACAGATCCAAGATCCGAATTCTACAATCAACCAGAAGAATACGCATTGGATCGTTATATGTATGTCTTATGCCACAAGTGCAAGAAGGCTTACTTCGGTGGAGAGAGTAGGTGCCAGGCAGCACTGGATAGTTCTCAGTTCAATCCAGAAGAACTTTTATGTGGAGGATGCTCGGATACCAGTGGAGTTCAAGTATGCCCACGACATGGAGTAGAATATTTGGAATACAAATGCAGGTTTTGCTGTTCAATTGCAGTATACTTCTGGTAAGTGAACCCGAGAATCGGATGCCTCAATTTTGAATTTTCGGATTATAGCCTACCCTTAAACTTCCACTTTTCAGCTTTGGAACTACCCACTTCTGTGCTCCGTGCCATGACGATTTCCAACGCCTGATGTCCCTCCCAAAGAATCTTCTCCCCACTTGCCCAGTTGGTCCAAGATCCACTCCAATGGAAGAACAAGCCTGCCCTCTGAAAATGAAGCATCCTCCAACTGGCGAAGAATTTGCAATGGGTTGTGGAATTTGTAGGAATATTAGCACTTTTTAGCTCACTAGATGATCTTGAAACTTTTAGTCTGATTTCTTTATTACTCTTCTCACTACCTTTTTGAATACATTCATCCGGTTTAGACTCAGAGAACTTTCCCCTGTCTTTCTTTTTTTCATTACACCATCCGAATGTTCAAATTTCAATTTCAATTTCTCTAGTACAAAATGATCTCTTGACTTGTTTCCCATTTCCATTTCCAAAGAAATTTCTCCTAACTTTAGTCTGTTTTGTCGCTTGAGACGGGTTGTTTTGATGTTCTAACAAAGTCATAATAAAAGATTTCTGATTTATTTGTTTCCAAGAAAAATGATCACAAATTTTCAGAGGACTAACGTACTCAATTGTTGGCTAACTTGGCTTCGGTTTCCACATAATCCTGAAGTATAATCTTTGTTTTTGAACCTAACCTTTGGTCTTTAACTAACCTTGAATAACTTTCCGATATTCCGTCACAATAATCATAAAAGCTATACTATCCACTGGGGGATAAGCTCCTAAAAGAGCAACAACACCTCCAGATTTCATACTCCATTTGAGATTCAACAATGGTCCAATAAGCAATGGGCATGCTGGGAATACGAATAGAAAAGTTGGTACCAAAGTTTGTACAATGAGAGCTTTGAAGAACTGTTTTTGCAACTTTTGATTTGGTATAGAAAAGTGATCCATCTCTTTTTTCATGATAAAATGCATTCGAAATCCGCAGTAAATAATGACAAGGTACTGAAAACCAAGAAGTCCAACTCCAATGAGAATGAAGAAAAGGTTTTTCCATCGGAGTGAGTTGTCAGCCGCATAAGGAATCAGAATCAGATGAGCGGCTTCAGACGGCTCCATGGCATATACTCGTAGAAACTCATCCCTAAAATTTTACTCTTTTAACTTGACATAACCAGAAAGCTCCTACCTGATATAAGCCTCTGAATACCCATCAGGAGCTCCAAAATAATATAACGCCCAACTATACAAACTGCCTGTGAATAGAGGATAAAAAACCCATCCAAGTGTTCCAACTCCTTCAAAATTCTTAGTCAAATTAACATTTACCAGTGTTAATAGACGGAATACAAATTGAACAGCCAACAGAGCCATTATAACTCCATAAAACCCTGCATAAATTGCTAACGAGAATTGAAGAAACTTTTGATGCGCTTTCAGATACCCATTGATACTGAACACTATCAGTGCTTTGTTATAATTATGAGCAAATGGTTGAGCAATTAGTTTCCAAGATGAAAAAGCAGCTCCAACAAATGCGAATATAATAACCATCAATTTATAAGCCCCCACGATCGCCTTTATTTTGAACTTTGTGATTAGGATCAAAAAGACATTTGAGGCCAACGTAACCACAAATCCAATGATTGTAAAGTAGGTACAGAGCTCAAAAAGGGACGGCATCGGTGGAGCTAGATGTGATAACAATAAAACTGAATACGTTGAACCTAAATGTTCTGTCTAGAACACATTCTGAATATTATCATCAAAACAATTTGGGAATCCCCGAAGAGAAGGTAAACGACATGAAAAATTGACCAAGGCTTTAAGATCGAGTACATTAATTTTTGTTAAAAAATGATGTGTGCTTAATTATAATGCATTATCATTGTCTGGGTGGGAGCTGCTAATTTATGATTTTGTGCTGTACGTAGTCTGAGCAGAACACGGAAGCTTCTAGGAAAATCGTTTCAGATCTTCAGATTCATAATGGCTACATCTAATTATAGAAATATTCATAGAAAAATGTTGCCCTTTTCATAACCAATTCTATAAATGACCAACTACAAATACTAACCTTATGATCAGTGGTACACAGATGAGACCCATTCTCCTCCTTCTACCCACACACAGTAATTCTTTCTTTACCCATCCTTCGTTTTTTGCTTCTCCAGAACAAAATCAAATTAGCCACTCTCTTCTTATCCACAAGAGACCTTCTTCTGACGATCAGTTCTTTATTTTAGCCTCTCTACCCTTTTCCCCATTATTTGCGGCGATAATCACATTTTGTATTGAAACAAAAAGATACGGATAGAAGAAGAGGGAAAGAAAGAAAGAATGAAAGAAGCTCTGGGAATGTGTGCACTCAAATGATCATCTAGATTTATGAGATCCATCGTTTTAACGTCCAGTTTTTTGTCGGGTTTCGAAGCTTGCTCATTTTTTGTTTTAGAAGCTTTAAAACGAAGCTTGATAGGAGCTGAAGCTGGGAAGTCTTGGGTCTCTGACCTGGATCAGATCTATATCAGGCCTATATAACCAACAAGTTTAGTTTCAATAACATTTTATTCAACTTGAAAACTCATTATCAAATCCTTTTAATACGTCTTCTCTCTTTCCTTGCACTGTTACAGTACCCATCCACACAATAGACTTTTCTGAATCCTGTGACGAATCTTTGGCAGTCCGAGACAGTCTCACATTGCACTTTTCTTGCCTTGCGACGACGAGCTTCAACGTTAACAGCGACAGTAGAAAAGAGTAGAATAATCACCAGAAGATAGTGGAACCGCATTTTGATACGGAAATAAAAGAGGGGAATGAAATGGAATAGGGAAACTAAAGGGGAAAAGTTATGGTTATAATTGAATTACGGAATATGCGTGGGAGGAAATGGGGGAGACGGGAATCGAGAAACAATGTGTGGGAACGGGTGGAAATCGAAATGGGAAACTGTTTTTTTTGTTGTTTCATTGTTCCCCGAGGTGAACTTTGGAACTAGCATTGTTCGAAATTCTAGAAAAACTTGAGCTTTGGTTTTGGCGCCTTCTTTTACAAGAGGATCCAGAAGGGATCAGCATTTTGGTTGGTCTGGTAATTTGTGCCAAAACTAACTGGATCATTTTTGAAGTATACTTGAAATTGCTAATTGCAAAAATTCAGAGAAGATGGGAAAACTTGAGATTGTAAGATCCAACTTCGAGCTTTTCACTTCTGAAGCTCTGTTAGTGATTCTATAGAATTTCTCCAGCTTGATCTGTGGAAATGAGAACCCCAAAAAGTTTACTTCCACAAGTTCCACATCCACTTTTCTCCTTCCTCATCTTCCCTCTCTTTTCCATAAAAATTTGCAAATCAAGTGAAGAAGACGTTCTCTCCGGAAAAACAAACCACTTGGTCCGTCTTCTTTCCCCTCTACCACACATTCAAAAGTCGTCTTCATTTTGGTCGTTGTTATTGCATTCTTCGTTTTCTTTCACCCCCTACTTTGCAGTTTTTCGCTTCTTAAACCCACCAAAACTTTCAGATGGCAACTCTCCCCTTTTTTCCATTTTTAGAGGCTATTAAAGCACTCACACTTCTTCTCCAACAAAATCTTCCGGACGTCTTCAGAACTTTTTTCATTCTTCCAAAAAAGACTGAGTAAATGGCTAAAAGCCGGAAATTGGAAACGTTTCTCACGGCGAAAAAGAGAAGAAGAAGGGGGAGGAACGACATGGTTCCACAGAGGAATAGATTATATCTATCTAGATTTGGTTCTCGAATAATGCCTTCTTCTTCTTTAAAACATAGAGAGACACGCTTTGGCGGTAGGCGATGGAGAGAAGAGGAAGAGAGGAATCAAAAGTTATTTGAAGGTCTTATAGTCAATGTTGTAGATAGATACAATATTGTCTTTCGATTCGCTAATCTAGTTAATTTCATCTAGTTGAAAAGAACTTGGTTTTCATGTGGGGTATTGGTTTAGTTAGAATAGGAATAGAGCGATTTTGCGATTTGCAATAAAACCTCTAATAGAATGGCGCTTTTCATTAATATTCGCAATGTTTCTTTCTCTTCCATAATGCTCTTATTCTTTCGTCACGATGTTTCTGTTCTCAAAACTTTGTATGACAGCCTTGAAATGCTCTTCTATTAGAGATGACCCTTCAAGGACGCTTTCATATACTTTTTCACCAAAATTTTCCTAACCAAAACTTCTTATTCGCAACTTAACGGCAACTTATTCTTTCACTCACAATCAGGTACACCCCTGAATTTGAACTTATCAATTGCCCCTTCAAACCCTATAACCTATTTTCAAGTGTTCCCTACCTGTCGCCTCTCCCTTTCCCTAGTGTTTGTCTTTAGGTCAGGTTGCTTCCACCGGTCCTGTGGTGTAGTGGTTATCACGTCTGCTTTACACGCAGAAGGCCGCCGGTTCGATCCCGGCCAGGACCTTTCGTTTTGTAATTTTCTGAAAAATTTTTTAACAAAATAAGCCAGAAATACAATCCGTTGCTCAAAAAGCAACCCACGCAAATATTTTCAGTGTCTAAACAAATGACAATGAATACAACTCGAGAAAACTTCAAATGTTGACTAAAACCAATAAATTCAGACACATATTGGAAACAGATGATCAAGGGGCTAATCAGCTGTCCAACATCCATTTCCTCTCAATCTGAGTCTCTCTTCTTTACAAAATCCCTGCGGGGGGTCGAATGTCACAATTTCTTTTCCGTTTCACTTCTTCATGTGCTCCTCGGCTCCCCTCCCACCCCGCTCCGTCCATCCCTAGACTGGTCCACTTTCTTTCCTTTCTCTCTTTGTGTGCCATCTTCTTTCCCCACACCACTATCTGTATCTTCTGTGGTCCACACTCTTTGCTTTGTATACATGTATCGAGACTCTGTGGGACACAACACACTCCTACCCCAATGGCGTCAAAAATCTTTTTTTGACGGGGGAAAAAAGTTTCTCTTTTCTTTTCGGATCCCTCTAATTATTTGTGCTCCTAAATCTCTTCACTCTAGACATCCCTCTTTTTTGTTTCTGTCATTTATAATAAAATAGCAATCAATCTGGGATCGGTCTTCCCTCTCCTCCAAGTCATCCATCCGTTCCAATTTTTATATATCCCTTTCGCCAATATTATTTAGTGTGTTTTGTGCTGCTCCGATGGAATTTTGGTCCCTTGGAGCAATCGGTTTGATTGAGGCTCACGTCTTGTAGACATTAATTCTAGGATGTGTAATTTTAATTGCTTCAATGGATGGAGGAGATGGAGCATGAATGACAGCTGGACTTTTATTTTCTATTTATAAATACGTTTTTTTCTAGTTGGTTATATTTCTATAGTTCTCTAAAAGGTTTTCAGTTTCCAAAAACTTCCAAAAACTGGTTTTTCATATTTCAAGGAATTTCTACTAAATAAGCTGATCTCTTGTTTATCAAATTCCAAAAAAAACCTGCTCTTTTCTCAAACTTCCTTCTAAAATCTGGAAATCCCAATGTCCTAATCTAGTCCTAACTTACCGTAATCCATATATTCCCACTTCCTCATCTTCATAATTCCTTTTTATAACTCGGCAACATTTCCATCTTCCATTCTTTGCCCCCAAAGAACTCTTCAATTCAAAAAAAAAAAGGAAAAAAACCAATCCAGAAGTGCTCTTCCCTTCAATTCTCACTTCCTTTGGCTCCCCACTCCTTGAAACATTCGAGAAAAGAAAAAAGCAATTAACTAAGAAAGTGCACTTCTCCATTTTTTTTTTGAATCCTCCTTCTAAATTATTCACGCAACAACGCTTACATGAAGTAGCAGTTCTTCAAGTGCTTCTGACATTTCTATTCAATTTTTTTTTTTATTTTCCGAAACATTTTTTTTTTCATTTTCTTGAGTTTTTCTCCTCCTTTTCATTATTCTTAGTTCCCACCATAGATGCTCATTCTGGAGCCATGCAAAGCACGTGCTCGGCTTAACCCAACCCCAGAAAAAGAATATTTCGAAAACAATTTTCTCATTTTGGCCCTTCCCCCTATTTTTTCATTTCACATTTATTGGCCGTTGGATTTTTTAGGATTCTTGTGTTTTCAAAATATTTATCTTTCGTTTATTTCAGCCTACCTATTCTATGTCTAAATCGGTGTCTATACCACAGGCACTGTCTGACTTGAAAAGGAATTCCCTTCGAAGGTTGAGCAATGCAGTGGGAAGTGGTGGTGGAAGTAAAAAGGAGAAGACAGTCACAACTTCGACGCCGTTGAGTGGATTTGTGATTCTGGTGGAGAGGGAAGAGAAAATTGTTAGGTTGTATGGTAAGTTCACAAATGAGGTTACTGTAGTCTAAGGATTTTGAATCCAGGTTCTTGTAGATATACCGTAACCTCAAATAATTTTTTCATTCTTTGAAAGTTTCAATCTTGGATAGGTTAGCAACCCTACTTTAGTATCCCGAAAGCAAAGTTGCCTAGTTGGAGAGGGGAGAGTGTTAGTGCCGTTCTATTAAAGGCGCCGGTAAAATAGATGCACTGGCTTTTTTGGGGTCGCGATTTGATACTACTGTATGCTCAAGATTTATAACTACAATTATGTCATAGACCTGCTTTTGAACTTTCGGTTTATACCCTAAACACTTCACCCACCTTACAGGAACCGCCGCCGAGAGAGCCGGTTTGAGTATCGGCGATGAGATCGTCGGGGTTAATGATATGCACATTGATGGGAAGACCTATGAAGAAATCACCACGTATATTCAAGAGGTGCGGTTTGGTCACTGACCTCGACTAAACAAAAAATTTTCAGTGCATCCGCCGCAAAATCATCCAGTTAAAAGTGCGACGTCGTGCTCTTGAAATTCCCGCGGAAAACGAGGCATCCGTTTTTAATTGTGAGTCGCTTTATTAGAAAAGTTAAAAACTCAATAAAAAAGTTTCAGGTACCAAATCAAATCGTCTTATCACCGACGCCTACCTAGTATCCGTAGATAAAGACCACATCAAAGAAGTGACAAAAAGGTTGAAAAAGTGAGTTGGGTTTTTGAAAAGTCGAACGGGCGGTTCTACGAAGACAAGTAAGGGAGGGGGTCTCAAGTGCTCGGTGGGCGGTAGTTCCGAACGACGGTAGACAGCATAAACACTTCTGAATGAATGTATAATAGAAAGGAGTTACTAGGAATCTAGTATTCCGTACGTGTTGTTTTTTTTTTGGTGAAAAATGTTGGTTTTTCCTTTCAGTGTTGTTCATTTACCTGTAATTTCCTAGACTTTTTGTAAATTGTTGATTTTGGAAAAAATTTTAATTTAGCATACGGTTTTTACGTGATATAGGCTCATTCTTTCTGGCAGTTAACTGACTTTTTCCTTTTAAGGTGCCCTTCTAATAGAGGTGTTACTTTCTGACCTTCCTCTAGCTAATCACACCTTTCATTCCCCCAGAAGTTCATCCATCCTTAACCCTCTATTCCGATTCGAACGACCCCTTTTCTCGAAATTAATTAATGGCCTTGGAACGTGGAAAAAGCAATAGTAGCCTACGCGGCAAAACACTACTCTCCTTGTCCACCACACCGAGATTATGAATGAATGTGAGCCAATTTGGAATTCCCCCCGTCTTTTACTTTATCTAGGTCACATTCTTCTTCTTCTTTTCTCACCCAAAATGACTTCACTTCACACAATCTGTCTGTCATCTAATGGAGGAGGGTTCCATCATAAGCGGAAAAGTTTGGTCATTAATCACGCACCTTGTCAACTTTTTTATTGCGATCTTTTTTTTTGTTTCGTAGCAGTTTCATCATTCTATAAGAAGGTAAAAAAAAAAGAGAACCTCCCATATTCGCTTATCACACTCTCTTTTTCTCAATTTCTTTCTATCATACTTTTTGTGTGTCTTTACACACGAATTCATCAAAAACTGTCATCACTCAAAAGTGTCGTGTTCACTGTGTCTTTCCATCGTCATTTTACTTGCTGTATAGCTGCAAATTTTTTGTAATTAGAACGTTTTTAGGAGGTTTTGGGTCAGAAGTCAGAAGCGCAATTTTGGACTAAAAATTCCAGAATTCCAAAAGCCCTCTAAATCGCACTAGAGCACATTTTCATTTTGAGAAATCCTTTTTCTATCCCAAATAATTCCAACAAAAAGCATCAAACTCCACCACACATTCTTCCACATTTCTCTTCTCCTCTCTAAATGTCCACATACCCACATATTACCCACAAACATTGTTATTTATTGACATAAACCGTTTATTGCTTGCCCTTTTCCCTTCCCTCTACTCTTTTTCTTTTGTCAAATCAAACCGTTCTTTTCTCCATTTATAACAAACAGTTATTGAATCTTTTCGTTTTTTTTTTCATTTCGTTTCGCCTTCTAACCTTCGACACCGTTCCCTCTCTTTCTTTTGTGCAACGTAACGATTTCATGCCTCATAAAATGTTAGGAACGGTTACAAAGGTGAAGAGACTTTTTGAATATACAAGGGGTTGGGAAAAGTAAAATTGCGGGTTTTGATGTTATCATAACTTTAATTTTGCAATTGATCATAACGAAGTCGAGTGAACATTTCGATCGAACTTCGAGCTGATAAGAATAAGGCATAATGATAGGTCTGTAGAATTTGTGATTTTGTGCCTTGAACAAAATTTAAAACAAGCTGCAACTTATGTTTTAAAAAAATTATAAATAGAAGAATATTTTCGAATCTTCTCGTTCTGTTGGTTTTTTTTCATAACTTGGTTCAGACCAATTTTCAAGATTTTCATGTTTCTTCTAGCTTACGATTTTAGTTCTGGGACTACCAGAAGACATATTTGTTTTAAAAAGCTTCCCATTTGGATTAAGAATTAAAATTCTAAAATCTAGTCCAAATAATTTCAGAATCATTTTTCCATAAAACAGCAGGACCGTTCGTGCCGAGCAAGTAAACTAGATAAGACCACCTGGTCTAGTTCCCTGAAATGATTTAATTGTAAAAAAAACTCTCAAACTTTGACAACCTTCACACCTAGATATCCTCCCAAGCTCTGAATTCGTCATCGGAATCTTTCATCTTCTTCTTCATATAAATATTTGTATACACCACCAATCCCTTCTCCTTCTTCAACCCCCATAGGGTTCCATCTTTTCCCTCTTTCCTCCTTCCCGATGTAAAGCTGGTGATGAGCAAATACGAAAAGTAAGAAGAAGAAGAAGAAGCGCGCACACGAAATGATGATGAAGATGCAAAACGGACTGTGTGTGTGTGAACAACTACAATACCGTCTATTGTTTCCGACCTCCCCTTACCCATTCACTCTGTATATACATACAATTGTCATGGAGTCAGGTTGAGAATTGAATGTGAACACAGAGTTATTATTCTTTTCTAGGACTAGATTTTTACCCAAGTTCTAGGTTTTTCCAAGTTATTTCCTTAGAAGTGAGAAGTCAAAAAAGTAGTTCTAAAAAGTTTCCAAACGCCTCTTACCTCCTGTCATCAGGTTTTAATAAGTACGTGTCAAGTGTAGTCGCCTAGAGGGTCACACAAAACTAACTGTCGTCGACACATTACGATCCAAACTGCAAACATGACTGTTCGATTTTCAAAAGTTTCGTTTTTCAAACAAGCCTTTTTCTTTATCTTCTATGACCAAAACCCGGCTAGTCTCATTAGTTCCCGCATATCAAAGGGACTTACACCTCCTTTCTTATAATTAGACATAAGATGATTAATTATAGAGGGGAAACGGTGTGGGATGGCAGGCAGAGACCATTAATTAGGAATCCTCTAATAAGGAGGAGGATCGGATTCCAAGAATTTCGTTCTAGAATTCTGAAGTTTAGTCTAGGATTATTTTAGTCAAGTTTAAGTTACAGATGAGGCAAAAATATAGCGATTGAGGTCATGTTAGATAGAGCAAGTCCTATGTAAACTCGCTGAACTACCCGTGCCCTTTAGATAGAGGTTACTGTTTAATCTTACAAATGGAGCCGTCATAATAGTTTCAGACCAAAATAGCAAACCAATTTCCTTGGAGCTACGATTACTTCACTAACTATTGAGAAAATCAAATCAGATCGCGGTTGCTCATCTTTCTATCTCCAGACCCCCCCCCCCCCCCCCCCCCTCCCAATACCCTTACAGCCCAAATTTTCCAATTTCCTCTTCTACATACCTCTGGTTGTTTTGTTTTCCATTTCCCAATTTTCCAAATTTCCTTCTCTGGTCCTCTTCTCCCAATTTCCATCCAATCCTCTTTACCTCATCTCTACCCACCACGAGACTCAATATAACCTTGTCTAATTAGGCCCCCCTCTTTCGGTCCCTCTCTCTCCATGGCCTGCCATATCCCGAAACGCTCTGATTGTCAACGGGCGGATAATTGGCATATAGAGTGCACTCTTTTTCTCTCTCTCTGACCACCTTCTCTCTCTCGATTTACCTGTCTGTGTGCCATATTCATATTATTCGACTGTCAATACGAGGACGACGCAATGTGCATAAAAGGAGAAGAACGCAATTGGCATAGAGTGTTCATACATGTTTTGGAAGATTTTGAGGACCGGTTTTATACAAATTTTCTTCTATTCATTGAACTTTTTTGAAGGATAGAGAAGCTCAGCTTCTCATAATTTTCAGCTATAACCCCGAAACGGTCCCTCGGTTTTTTCCATTTTCCTTTGCAAAATCGGATTTTCTTGAAACATGTAAACTATATCTATTTTCATTTTCATCATCCTCTTCTTCTTCTTTTTCCTCTTTTCACACAAAAATAACCAGTCATACACACAGATGGAAGATACATGCGTAATCCCCGTCTCTTTTTCATGTATGTGGTTATGGTCGTCCTCTCTCTTTCTGTCTGTTTTTTTTTGCATGGATAAAAGAAGACGAATTCATTTTCCGACCACCACCCGAACAACACATCATCATTCATTGTTATTGTCTCTTCGTATACCTGTACCTATCCCTCCTTTTTTCTACCCCATCAAATATAGATCAAATCCATCAACCCGTCCTTTTCTGAGAAGAACATGCAGGTGTCGTCACAAGGGCTTCACGCTTCCGGAGAAGAGAGACAAATAGCCGGAAGAAGGCAGGTGTTCCCTTCTCACTCTGGGGTCCCAGAGAATGAGAAAAAGCCATTGCGATTACCTCCGACCCAAACCGATTTAGATGCTTATCGGGGGGTCGAAACTAGCTAGCCGATTGTGGTGGTGGTGGGAGAGAGAAAGGGTTAACGGTCAATTTAGTCCTTTGATTTCTCCCGACAGATTAAAACTCTTTCTCATCATTCTCATTTCGGACAGTGATGGTTTTATGATGAACACTAAATTATGGGAATGGCTAGGTATTGGGGGAGAACTTTTGGTCTGTCCTTTGCCTTGAACGGTTCAAGATTTTTTTGTCTTGGCTCTTGGAATCTTTTGATGGCTAGTAGGTATACTAATTCAGACGTTGTCAAGACAAAACCCTTGAGCAAAAATCCCGAAAAAAAAGAATTGTTGCTTTTTTTGGTTTGATTCTATCAGAAACCTTGCTTTTGGGTCTTCCAGTAAATGAACAGATTAGAGGACATTTTTGCCTCTTTTTGAGTTTGAAGCATAAATTTAAAAGAGTTCTGAAATGATGAAAAATATCATGTTTTGTCTTGACAATGTCATAAATTCAGAAAATCAAAATCAGAAAGTCCCTTTTCGTTCTAATTACTTGCCCGGACCAAACTAACCTTCTAAGCAAACCCCTAAATGACAAACAAAAACAACGTCTAATTGTCAGAAAAAAGCCACAAAAAGTTCATATTTCTGTCCATATTATTTGTCATTCATTCGTCTTTCTTTCTTGTTGCCTTTTCTCTTTTTGATGACATTGTTGTAGTTACCCTTTTTGTCCCTCATACTTGAATGCCTTTATGACACTTATCACTTTTGGCCAACTTTCCAACTTTCTGAGCCAACTTATTATTTGAAACTTGCAACTTCAAAATAGAAAATATTGGGGATGGAACTTGTGAATCATGTTCCTCTTATCACCTCTATTTTCCATACTCCTACGCTGCCTTATCACCTTGTCCCCCTTAACACTTTGAAAATTGTTGTTGCATTTGGCAGAATGAGTCAAACTCCGAACTTGCTAGCTCTTATTCCTATTAAATCAACATTTCCAACAGTTTCTATTTTCAGAGAATACCCTGAAATTCATACCTATGACATGGAGTACATCGCAGCTACTTCTGGTCCACCATCAGTTGCCCCACGATCTTCAATTCATACAAATGGATTTGGGATTGAACGGGGATCCCTGAGAAGACCACCGGAACAATTTGAGATGCAAGAGAAAAAACGGAAAGAAGTAGAGAACACATTTTTGAGAAGTTCATTGAGAAAGTCAAAAAAGTTGCAAGCCCTGGCGAAAAATGTGGATAGTCCAGGAGGAAGTGAGTTGTCTTACATTGAAAACATTATTTTCTCATCAAAACGTTTTAGCCGAACCTATGAAAGTAACCTCATTCGCTAACCCATTAGCTGAAGTTGAAGAAATCTCCGTCAAGAAAAGCATAACACATAATGGTACAACAAGAATTGCTATCAGTGATGACGTTATGGAAAATTCTGAAGTTCTAATTAACGAAGGAAACAATAAGGATTCTATGCGTAAGTTTTTTCTATTCTTTTTTGGGCCTTCACAATCTGGAATTTTCAGAACTTGACGAAGTGATTATCTCCGTGGAACGAATAGCCTCCAAACTATCATCGATGCATGGTCGTGAAAGTGACGTTGCTATGCTCCGTGACTTTTTCGCAGCTCCTCCAATCCAAGCCGCTATAGAGCAAACTGTGAAGCAAAACGGAAAGTGTGGTACTACGTCATCTGGAATTGGAACTGATTCTGGAGGTGATTCCTCTTCTTGCACATCTTCTCCAATTCCTCCAGTGGCTATGAATGGAAAAACTGAAAGATGTCCATCAACAGCTTCCTCGTCATCAATGTCCCCAAGAACTGCCCCAAATGTGAAAGTGGTAGAAGTGGTAAAAGATGAAGATAGTTATCTAGGAGCCACAGTTCGAAATGAAAATGATCGGATAGTAGTGGGAAGAGTTGTGAAAGGAGGAATCGTTGAGAAAATGAACTTGTTTCAAGAAGGAGACGAACTTCTAGAGTTAAATGGATCCTCGTTGAAAGGAAAACAAGTCAACGAAATCTGTGAGATTCTACGGAATCTATCAGGACCTATCACTTTTGTAGTATCACCCAAAGAAGAGCCAGAAGTGGAGCCGGCAACAGAACCTGTGGCTTCTAAAAAGTCCCAACATGTTCAACACCTTCGCGCCTTGTTTGATTATGATCCAGAGGATGATGTATATGTTCCTTGTAAAGAGTTGGCAATGAAGTTTCAACGAGGAGATATTCTACATGTTTTGAACACAAAAGATGATAATTGGTGGCAGGCATATCGAGATGGAGAGGATACACAACACTCGTTAGCAGGGCTCATTCCAAGTTCATCATTTAGACAACAGTGAGTTTTTCTTCAATATTTTTGTAAGCACTTTGGAAAAAGTAACAGGATTTCAAAAACCCAAAAACACTATGCATAGACTGAAATCCTCCGTTTTCAGAGTGGTCCTTTACGCCGATGAACTTGAACGAGAGCAAGAACAGAAGCGTAGAGAATGCAAGACAAAGAAAAAGAAGAAGCTTGAAGTGAAAAAAGGAGCTGATGAGGAAAATCTTCCAGCCATCGGGGTCTATTCAGACTTCCTAACTTATGAAGAAGTTGTCCTTGAACTTCCAAAAGCCACTCATCGTAGGCCTATTGTCCTGGTGGGAGCAGAAGGCGTTGGATGCCTGAAGCTAAGAGACCGTCTTCTAGAATCAGATCGGATCACATTGGCCTGCCCTGTTCCTTGTTAGTTTTTCCATAGGTTATTTAGAAAAAACCTGAACATTTTCAGACACATCCCGACCTCCAAAAGAAGGCGAGTTCAATGGTGTTCACTACCATTTCGTCTCAAAACAAAAGTTCCATGAAGAAGCGAAATCTGGCAAATTTGTCGAATTCGGTGAATACCAAAAGTTTTGGTATGGAACTTCCAAAAAAGATGTGGTCAATGTCATTGAAAGATCCAAGACTTGTGTGATGACACTGAAAGCTGAGGTATTCGTTTTATCTTTTAGACAAAGTTTTCTAAATTTGAGGTTTTCCAGAGTCTCGGAGCTATTCGGTCTCCAGATATTCAACCGTACATAATCTTCATCGCTGCTCCTTCCCTGCACATTCTACGGCGACAACGTGAAGTGGAAGGAACCTTCGGCGTGAAAGACGATGAGTTGAAAGCGATTCTGAATCAGAGCAAGATTATTGAACAGGTGAGGACTAAAGTTTTTTGGAATTGAAGTTGTAACTGAATTAGAACTGTCTGGTCTGGAAATGAGCTTTTTCAAAACTGTCAAAATTAGATTTGGCCGAAAGAGAGCGAACATATCAGAAAAGAACTGTATGAATTGAATTTAGAACTATCAGAATTCATTTCCCTTTGTTGGTCTGGTCTGTTGAATCTGGGTAAAAATCTGGAACAAAACCATCTGAAATTGCACTGATACAAGCTTTCTAGCCAGAGTTCTGGTAAGAGATAGCTCTGAATTACATCAGATTCAAATCTTCATTTTTTCCCAAATTCCAAACAACTCTTTCGAAATTTCAGAAATACGGTCACCTCTTCGACGGGATCATCGTAAACATTGATTTTGACAAATCCTTCCGTGAACTAAAAACAATTCTAATGAAAGTGAATACGGAACCAATGTGGGTTCCTGCCACGTGGACTGCTTGTTGATCCTCAACTTCCCATTGATATCTCTAGTCTCCAATTCTGTCATTATTTCCCGGTCATTTGCACTTAAAATTTCGAAAAATTCCCATTGATCATTCCCGTTTAAAACAGTCATTCATCCATTCTACTACTCCAACCATGGGTATTCTATGAGCTGTGATTTGAATCTTTTTCGTTTTTCTGAATTATAATAAATGTTGATTTTCTCCAATTCTTTCAACACAAACGAATTCATTTGCTTCTTTTTTTTTCTTCTCAATCCTTGAAAGGAAAAAGAAATGAGGTATCATCGAATAAATAAAAAAAATGGGTTGGGGGATGCTTATAAAAAGGCACAGTAGGAAAGGGGAAAAACCAGAGAAAAACAGAAAAAAGGCACTGTAAAATACAGATATTGCAGGGATTGGGGAAAGGTCACAGAAAAACAGAGATATAGGAAAAATTAAATTGATTACAAACAAGACAACGAATCGAAAATATTAAAGGCCTCAGGTATACACGAATCAGATTTTGTTATAATTAAAGACTTAAACCTTTGATTGATTTTTGGGTGAAAAATGACTATGACAAAAATTCTAAATTTGATTTTTTGGAGGTTTTTGGGAGATTAAAAAAAAAGAAAAAGTAAAGCTCAATGAAAGATCTACACTACTAGGGGGAGAAAAGTGAAATAATTATTCAGAAGTGACGTCATCATCTTCTTCTTCATTCTCTTCGACGTCTTCTTCATCTTCTTCAGGAGCCACTGAGGGTTCATTATCGTCGCTACACTCCTCTTTCAGATACTCCTCGATTCCACCGATTTTCAGATCGACACTAGAAGATAGGATTCGTCTGAAAATATTTCGGATTGAAGGAATTTGGTTTTGCAAAATTTGCAGCATCTATGTAAGAGCATGCCCTTTTATTAGAGGTTCAAAAGTTTAGTTAACTTACAACTTCTCAATATCAGCTCTCGTCGGCAATGGATGATCAACAAAGAAAGCGGGGAAACACTCGCCAAGTTGGCTTTTGATCTCCTTTATATGGCTCAATCGGTTATCCACACATCGTTCAACACATCCCGGATGCGAGTCTCTCATATGTTTCATTACAGTATCCTTGCATTGATTTCCGAATTCACAGGCGGCACACGAGTAAAGCTCAACACCATCCATATGAGTGTAGGCGTGCTCTGGAAGTCGACTGTTCGTCTGCTTTCCACACTTTTCACAATAGCAGAATTCGTTGACCTTCTTCTTATAGAATTGAGCACCGCCTATCAGGATAGAGACGTTTCTGGCGATCACAGCATCCTCCTTTTGTTTTTTGGATTTCTTGGTGCGAATGTTGAAGCCACGACGCCATTTTTTCTTGGAAGACGAGGATTTTGAACTGGTAACTGGAGTTTCTTCCTCTTCCTCACCATCCTCTTCTTCTCCATCATCATGCTCGGGCTCTTGCTCTTGTTCCATATCATGTTCTTGCTCCGGCTCCATGGTATCATCATCATCCAACATTTCATCCTCTTCTAACATCAGAAATGGCTTCTTCTCCTCTAACATCTCTTCATCTTTAAGAACAATGCTATCATTTGACGCATCCTCATCCATAGCCACCATTGGAGATGCTTCTGCACTACTAATCATTGAAGCCAGATCCTTGTGCTCTCTTGGAGCGGCAGCTGGGAACTTGTTCTTTCGTTTGCTCTCCTGAGCGAACAAAGAGGAAATTCCAAAGCATGATTCGGACATTTCTTTGACATCATCTTGATATTCTCCAATACGATCCTCAACACAGTCATCAGTTCCGTGTTCTTTCTTTCCATGAACTTGAACGGATTGAGAGCGATCGTGTCCGAAATCACAGTATTTGCACGTGTATCGGTTGATTCCCTTGTCTTTGGCCATGTGCCAGAGAATGTGGAACCCACGGATCTGAAAATATAACTTGTTCGAGATGGCCTAGGAAACCAATTTATTGAGGAGTTTCGAAAAATTAGGTTAAGGAGGTCAGCTCAAAGCCTCTACTGCTTTTCATGACCTATCTTTTTGTAGGCCACAAAAACTCACTCTATTCTGCATTGTCTTTCCGCAAAGTCGGCATTGAAGTGGATGATCCTCATCGGGAACGAGCTTCAGTGGTCCGAAACCTGCACATTTTTTTATTTTTAACCAAAACTTTAATTTTTTTAAAGTGTCTTCAAAACGCCGCCGCTCATTTATTTCTCTCGGATTATTATTATTATTTTCAGATGATTTGGAAATAAATTGTATTTTATTATTTGAAAAATTGGTATTGCGTAGTCTGTGTTTCACAACCGATTGCAAAGGGGATGAGGGGAGAAAAGTGAGAGACAAGAATCGAAAATGATAAGATGGGAAGCTCTAAAACCTGATTTAGCTAGAAATTTACAAGAATTGTGACAAAGAAAAAGAGAATTTGTTGCAATGAAAAAAAAATGACATGAGAAAATGTTTGTGGATGGGAAATTTAAAGATCGTGGGAATTTGTGTGTGCGGGGGGTGGGTTTAAGAAAGATAAAGAAAAAACAAAGATTACCCAAAAATAGAAAGAAAAAGGTAAGATAAACTAGGGAAACTAGCTATAAAGATATGAATTTGAGTAATGTTTTTTTGATTGAAAAATAGTTGGTGAGGTCAATTTGGAAAAGAGTGGGCGGGTTCACAACACGATGAAAACGTTTAGAAAAAAGAAAAAGGCTAGGTAAAGAAAAGGTACAAAACCGGATATCAACGACACGACGAGTACACAATATTGAGATTAACACAGAAAATAAAAAAAGTTCTAGAAATGTGTGTGATGACTGACGGGCCGTTGGTTTCATCGTTCTTTTTGACTATGGAATTCCGGAAAAGAAGGAGACGTTGGACAAGAGAAGACACGTGGAAATGAAAGGAAATGAAAGAAGGAAAACGATGATAAAAGAGTGAAAAAGGAACACAAAAACCACCAAGAATCCCTTGTGAAAAGCTATCAAAAACCACACATTTTCTTTTCTATTTCTGCTTTTTTTCCAAATTTTGAAACTTTTCAAATAATCCGAGAAAACGAACGAACGGCCGGCGCGCTCGTCATCGCATCATCATTTTTAGAACTTTCTCAAAAAAGAAAAAAGTCACAGTTCACAACCACAACACATGTTTTTCTGTGCGGCGATGTTGCCTGACTATGGCTCGATGACGTTGGAAGACAACAACGGCCCAATGGTTATTTTGAAATCCGTACCGTTTGTGGAGCCACCGCCGGTGACAGAAGACGTTCCAAGAGAACACAATGAAGACGTCCCGCCGGAGAGCTTCGCTTTTTGAGCATTCTGAAAAACGGTGGAAGTGGAGAGAGAAGTGAAAAGGTAGAAGTCATTTTTGGAGGGAAAAGAAGGAGGAGTTTTGAGGAAAAGGAGAGAGGGGGAAAGAGGGAAAGAAACAGAGAGAGAATTATCACACACTCAGGCAAAATTTAAGATTATTAGAAGGGCGGGGAAATAGGATAGAATTCAAGTCAAGTCAAGTCATCAACATCATCATCAAAAAAGAATCACACTGCAAGTACAGAATTTCCATTGATTTTCGAACTCAATTCTTCAGTAGAAATAAGGCACGGAGACTGAGATGATCTTGCTGCTGACGTCATGGCACCACCTCTGGATCTTACCCTTTGAGCGTTGGCGGCTTGTTGAGCAGCATACGCAATCTCTGCTTTTGCTGCAGTTGGCCCGGGGATTGTGCCGTTCTTGGTACCAAGGAGTTCCATTGAGAGATCCTGAAAAACCCGCGCACATAGTTTTCACTCGGTTAGTAAGAAGGAAAATTTGGACGGGGAGAAATAGATTTTTTGTTGATTTCTGTTGTTGTTGTTGTGGGTTTAGAGGCATTAGAATGTGTGAGATAGTGTGGACTAGTTACGGTAAAACATGCAAAAGCAAGCGGTGATCGTTGGAAGTGTGAGGAATGTGTGGCTTTTCAGCGGGTTCCACTCCACATTGGTTTCCTCTCACTTCCAACTTTTCTAGCATTCCATTTCGTGAAAAAATAACAAAGACAACCATCATGCAAATAGTCAAAAAACACAAGCAGTTAGAGACACCATGGAGGTAGTAGTATGACGGGTTGAGATGAAGAGTTGAGAGGATGAGTATATTTTTTTATATTTACAAAGATGGACCACCACCAGAACAACACCAACCTGGTAGCCGGCCATATCAACCGAGCCACCCGACCACTGATGCGGGCTTGAACGATGATGTCCGCCGCCGTGACGGTGTGCAACGAAAAGCTCGTGATTCAATTCCTGAAGTCAGAAGGTTTCTTTTTTGATTCGGGGGATCTTCTCATCTCATTGACTGATTTGGGGGTTGGTTACTGTACTTTACAACATTAAGTGGGTTTTAATAATAAGCTTTTCGTTTCGGTCCTGCGTTAGAATCAATGAAAAAAAGAGTCTGAAAAATCTGAAAAGTGCTAATTCTACGTCTACGTTTTGCTAAATGTTGGTATTTACAACACAATAAGTTTACAACATTGACCAAATCATAAAAAGTGTGAAGTGTGAGATGCGTTTTATTTGTCTTTTTATGGAAGCGTACCTGACACTTCTGGAACAATTCCAGCGATCGATCTTCCATCATATCTGGGTCAATACGACCGTGTGCTTTCGATTGATGATTCTCCATTTGATCTTTTCGGTAATGCTCAATAGCACATCCTTCATGTTTACACCGGAATCGGAAGATCATCTCATCTTTCGCCAAATGGAAGAACATGTGCATTTGACGGGCGCCGGCCGTTACTGGCTTCTGACATTTGGAACATTCTCCAAGTACTCTCTTCTTTGAGATGCTTGACGTCTTCTTTGGCTCCCCAGTTTCTGTGGTACGGTCTGGAGTTCCGAAAAGAGCGGCGACGTTATCAAGGACAGAGATTGGATTAAGACCATCAAGAGGGTCATCTAGGGATTCTGCTGGTGTGTCGGTCTCTTCATACTTGACTTTTTTGGAGCCGCCACCGAAAAGTGTGGCCAGTGTCGAGCTGCTATCAATGTTCAGGTCATCGATCGAGAAGGAGGCTGAAACTAATAAAAACGTGTTGTTTTGAGCGGTCAAGAAGTTTTTTTTTCTCGGATAAGCTTCACAAGTCTATCAGAGCGCGCTGCAGTCTCTTTTTTCAGGCAAAAACTTTGAAAAACACTTTCCAAACTCACGCTGATCATTCTCCTCATTCTCTGGCGTCTGTGCATGACTGAACGAGTTCAAAGTGGCCAAAAATGCGTCAGCACTCGACGGCGCCAATTCCATCGTTGTTATCGCTTCAGTAGCAGAGGTTGGCACGTACGGCCGCTTTCTACCGCTGGTCGTTCTTGAGGACGATGGTTGTGGCTTTGAATCGACAACTCCAGAATCTCCATTTATCGCCGAGAAATCCAATAATTTCAGAAAATCCGCGGCGACTTGTGCATTCTGTTTCTCCTTCTCTTTGTGTTGATTGACGATTGCAGTTGCGGCGGCTTGAGCTGATACTGCAGCAGCGGATGTGGAACTACCATTTGACGTGGAAGTGTTTCTTCCGGAAGATGACGTGGAGTTCATTCCACGGAAGTTTGTAGGAGAATATGGAGATGTAGATGTGGTAGAAGAGGAAGACGGGACGCCATTGAGGTTAGAACTAGCATTAACTCTTTTTGAAACATTCAATGAGAATGTTTTATCCATAAGAACTTGCAACTTTCTTTTCGCTGTCACATTATCCACATAAATGAACTTGTTCATATTCTTCTGATGTGACGAATGAAGATGCTCTCTCATTTGAGAATCTGAAGCACGGTCTTGTAGACAAATGGGACACTGGAATGGAAGCCACTGAAGATGTTCTGTTTTGATGTGAACTTCCATCTCTTCGGAATTCGCTTTTTGCACTCCACATTCGACACAACTCAATTGCATTGATGGTGTGTGATTTGAGATTGTGCTTGGGTCTGTGGATGTGTTTCCATTGGATTTTGATGATGGAGTGTGTGATGATGTGTGGCCATTTTGTTTCAAGCGCATTGCGATGTCTTCGATTCCGCCGCTTTTCATCGCGTTCGCATTCATTTTGACTGAAAATAGAGTTCAATTATTGCAGGATTCTGAGTGGAAAATATAAATCTGTGAATTTCCAATTTTATGTTCCAAAAAAGAACCAACCTAAAGCGCTGAGTTTTTCGAGAAACACCCGACTACTCTCCGAATGATCGGGCGAATTCGAAAGACTCGCGTTCAGTATAATCTCGTTGTCCTCTTCTCCGCCGATGCTCATCAGGTGATCTGGAAAAACGAAGAGTTGTTGAGAGCTCTCTCTGTCCTCCAAACAATTCGCCCTCCCGCTCCCTCTCTCTCTATCTCACTCTCCCATTCCACGCCGATACAGTTTGCACAGTGACAGCAGCACTGGTGCTCGTCAATGTTGATTCGCCGTTTTTTAGGAGAGAATATCTTCCGAAAATCGAAGAAGAAGAAGAGAAGAAACGACAGCGGCTGCGGCTGCGACAGATATATTATTTGCTATGGAGCTGCTAGCTGTCTTCTTCTTCTTCATCTTCGAATGCTTCTCCTTCGTTTTTCTCTTCTGCTTACCTGGTGTTGACGATCACACGACGAGTCCCGTGGAGATGGAGAATCAACGATGAGTAGTTGTGTAGAGTCTGAGGAAAAAGAAAAATAGGAACTTTTTCGTTCGAAAAAAAAATAATGACGTGTAAAGAATTCGGTAAGCGAACAAAATGAAAGGCTCTTTTTGAAAGCGAAAACGAAGAAGTGAAAGAAGAAGAAGAAGAAGAAATTGATAACGAGGAGGTGATGATGATGGTGACGGAGAAGAGGAGGTGATGAAGAGCGGAGGGAGAGACCCGGGTTTTTGACGAGGTTTTATGAGCCGACACAGAAAATTGCGAAACGGCATATATACACTTCAGAAGACCGCTTTTTTGCAAGACAACTGGAGTGGTTTTTCAAGATTTTTTGCGGTTTCTGTCGGGAAGTTGATTTTTTGTTCGTTTATCGATTTATTTTCTTCCGAAACATACTTTTTTCGAATGGAAAGATACTTTGTTCACCGGAAGAAACGGGTGAATGCGTTGCATGAAAGCTTCAAGGATAAACAACACGGTTACGGTATTAAAGGGACATGGGAAGATTTGGTGAGTTGGGTTCTAGCACGAAGCAGTGGATTATGGAATTTTTTTGATTTTTTCTGAAGCTAAAAATCACATCGATCACATAAAATAGAATTGTGGAGATAATTTTAAAGTTTTCGAAAAAGTAGAAAAACTTTTCGATGCTCAAGGCGCATGCCTTATCTTCGTTACAGAGAACCCGCCCAGATTTACAACTGATGATTGATAAATTCAGAATTCTTTTTCTCGATGAATCAGAAAATCGTTAAAATAAACAGAATGTTGAAATGGAAGAATGGAAAAATAGAAAATGGAGAAAACACATTTTTTCCTATTTCCAACTTCTACAGTAGTTATCTTATCAGCAAATTTGGCGTCAGTGCTCCTAGGAGAGTAGGTAAAAGCTTGTGATCAAGAAGAAGAGAAAAGTATTGACGTGATCGAGAAGAAGATGATCAGCCGGGTTTTGAAGAATAAGAAGAAGAAGAAGAAAAATAGACGAATGGAAACCGGAGGAGACATCTGACGCATCTGACGGCTGCGTCTGTTGGCAGCAGCCGTCCGTCTCCTGAAGAGAAGAAGAAGAAGAAAGAAGTCGAAGAAGAAGAAGAAGAGGACATTGGACGGGGCACCGAGCCCACCGCCATCATCACAATACAGCACGCACACAGACACAAGCACACATACTGACACACAGAAAATACGGCGATAGACCCGACGACCGCCTCACCACAGGCACACAGAGCGGCGAAGAATAGGAGGAGAAGAACTGCACACAGTGTCCACAGAAGACGGCGACGACGGTTTGATGACGACGATGGAGGCGCAATCGCCCTGCCCGGAAAATACAGAAAAATCGCGAGACGCAGAGAGACGCAGGAAAACGAACGAAGACTCCTTTCTCCCCTTCTTTTCCTCCTCACACAAGCTTGGGGACGTCGACGATCCGATGGAGAGGAGGAAACACAAAAACGACCCGGGAAGAGAAGAGGGCGAGAAGTAGAAGAAGAAAATGGAGAGCGGAGAAGAGGGGCGGGCCTCGGAATAGAGTAGTGATCGCGGTCGCCGTTGGCTTTTGTCATCTCGAGAAGACAGTCGAGGAGTACATACATATATCTGCGGAAAGGAATCGGACGGTGACGACGATGAAGATGTAGATGAAGAGGAAATATGAAAGAGATAGTGGGCCGAGCGGTGAGAGACCGGCGAAAGGGATGGAGTCAATGAGTACGGTCAATGAGAATATTAGTTAGGTTGGCTAGAGCAAATATAGGGAGAAAGCGGCAGAATAGAATAGGGTCACTCTAGCCTTCAGAAGACAAAGTTTGAGGGAAAGGACAGTGATCCTTTTTAGAAAAGAATATTCTATATAAACCTGTATTAGAAGGGCATGACAGTCTAAAAATTACAGAGATGAAAAGAAATACCAATATGAAAAAGGTACCGATTTCTAGCCGGTATGCCATTGTACTAAAGGTCTAGACTGCCTAGTCTTTACCTCATCTTGCTACCAATATTGATCTGTTCTAGAAGATTCTTGGGTCCCTCCCCAGCTATTGAATGCCTGCCAATCTAGATCTAGACCTCTCCTGGGACTAAATCAGGTGTCTTCCCCTTCTACAGTATATCTGCCACGTCATCTATATTTGCTGACTGCGTGACGTCTTTGATCTATGAGCAATATGGTCTTCAGGTATCCTAGGTACTAACAACATGTACATAATAGTGAAAGAGTAGCTCTGATGCCATTCTCATTGTGAATTGGATGTGATGATGGGGGATGAATGGATAGATGAATTGAAATGTTATGTTGGATGGCGTTGCTTGTAGACGCGGCGGCACAGCCGATATATTCAAATGTGTCCCGTTTTGTCTCCATCACCGCACCGGCCACACGAGGGCATGATGATGATGATGCTGAATGCTGATGCACACACACTCACGCACAAAGTCTAACACTCTCTTCGGTTCGCAACACTATTTCGGTTGTCTTCACTCCTGCGCCCATCATCGATTGATTGATACATACTTCTGATGCAGCCCCAGGCCATCATCGTGGAGGACAGTCGTGAGACGACGAGTCGTTGCAGAAACAGAAACACAATATGTCCTCCTCTTTCCCCTCTCCCTCCATTCTTCCTTCACCACCAAGCAACCACTGATATGATAACACAGACACTCTTTTTCGTCATTCTCGAATCGTCGTTCTTTATTCGTCTTCTTCGGGAAGAGAGAGATGAAGGAAAGATTCAAGATCCCGTTCTCCAAAAGAATGAAGGAAAAGATTTCGCAAAGTTTCGAGTCTTTTCCGAGTCCGACTCCATTTGTCAAGTGTCTTTGTGGAGCGCGACGATTGTGGAGAATACACAGAAGAGGAGAAAAGAGCACTGACAGTGAAGGAGCCTCCTGCGCGGGCGGAAAATAGAGCCTCTACCCCAAGAGCCGGTGTGCTATGTGTATGTTCCCGCGCGAGAATGCAAAGAAAGTCAACTTCTTCTATCCTGCATCTTCTATGCTCTTCTCTTTCTTATTCTTCTTCTTCTTCTTCGTCTACTTCTTGCAGTCAACGAGTCGGGGAGAGCAAAATAAACATTCCAACCATCATCACCCAAACACACACCGAGTCTCTTTCGTTCTGTTTCCATCCTCATCATCTCCATCATCATCATCATCATCGTCTTCTTTTTTTCTCCATTCAAGATTCTCGGGCCCGATTTGGATTGACAGGACACACACGACAAGAAAAGAACGTTGGCCGCGCAACACATGTACGGTCGTCGACGACGGCGAAGAAGAAGAAGAAGGCAAGTCGACGTCGATGACACGAAGTAGAAGATGATGGTGATGACGAAGAAAAAAGAGAAGAAGAGGACGCATTCGAAGTGAAAAACGGGACGCCTAGGAGTCAGCAGTAGGGTGATACATGGACTGTCTACATACGTTGTGAAGGTTGCCATATAACTTTTTTTGAAGAAAAGAGTGAGAAATTATGGGCAAAATTGTGGGGGAGAAGTGACTTCAAGGCATTGTAGCTAGGAGAGGATTACTGTAGCTAACAAAGATTTTTGAAAGTTTTTCTATGTCTAGAAGTTCCAGGAAAAGTCTAGAAATCTTGAACTTTTCAGTTTGAGTCTGAAATTGGAAGCTTGGTTCTTCTAGCCCCTAGAAAGTTATTTCTAGCTTTAAATCTTTTCAGATGACGTTCAACCAAAAAAAAACTCTTTTCGAAACCAAATTCAGAATAGAAGAACAAGAAAATAGAAGGAAAAAGAAGACGTCAATCTACTTCTTCTCCGTCGTCTTCTTCTGCTAATCGCCTTCTATTCAAGGGATTCATCTCTCTTCATAGAATCATCATCCGAAACGAAAACATATTGATATCGGATGATAACGGGGAGAGGGGAAAAGAGAGGCACATATAGACCACACGATTCAGAAGACTTGTCTAGCAGAGGAAAAAGAGAAAAGAGGCGGAGCACTTCACTCCAGAAGGGGGATTAGATGGGAAACAAGAAGAAGAAGAAGACACCACCATGACGCCGAAGAAGAAGAAGAAGTAGAAGTAGAAGGAGGGGCAAGACGCATCCCCCCGGAGACACTCACACATGTCTTCTCTTCTTCTTCTTCTTGTTCTTCCACTGGAGTCTCCTCCAGATGAAAATAAGAAGGAGATGCTCAACGCAGATTCTGGAGCACACTCTTCGGGGGGGCTCCACGAAAAACCCGGAGACGACCCTCACTGGGGCGCTTTTCTTTTGTTGACAACATTTTTCTGGTGGTGGTGTCCGGAGGGCCTCCAGACAAAGAGACATTAAACTTGACGGAAAAAAGAAGAAGAAGAAGGAAGAAGAGTCATCGTGGCGGAGAGTCTCTGAAGGATTCGAAGGCGGTGACAGTGAATGTTGAAAGAAGGACATGAAGTAGAATAAGAAGAAGAAGGAGACGTGTGAAATGATTCGGAAGGAATAGTTTTAGAAGAAGAAGTAGTAGATGACGGTAACCTCTACGAATAGGAGCCATTTCGACAGTGTGTGTGTGGAAGTGAGCTGCCTCTCGTCGGAGCCGCCAGAGGAGAGCTGACAGTGACACATAAAGGTGAATAAACAGATGGAGACGAGGAGGTCGGTGACGACGGGAAGGGGACGGAGTTGTGTGATTCCGAGAGAGGTGGTGGCGGAGAGGAGAACTCTCGCTCCGAGGACAGAGACAAACAACCGAGTGGATAGGTGCTGTTGGTTTCTCGTCGATGGTGGGGTGCACGAGCTCACGGAGCTGTTCTCACTTTACTCATATAGAACACGAGAGCTGTATAGATAGGGGCGAGTGACGGTACAAAAGGAGAAGAAGAAACGGCGACTATAGTTGTTCGAATCGAAAAGGCCAACCGGGGCTCTGTTTGAATAGGGTAGGCGTTGGGGGCGGAGCCTAGATAATGGAGAGTTTGAGATTTTGATATTAGCTAGATTTAGCTAGAGCTAGTAGTTTTCACGTCTGTGGGCTTGATGAAGTTGGGAAAAGCATGAGCTGGATCCTAGAAAAATCAAAAGAAAAAGTGTCCACGTAGATTTCAGAAGTTCTCGAGTTATCAGAATCACTTTGGAGGTTGTTTTGACACCAAAGTTTTAGAAATCAAAAAGTTCTAGAATGGTATTGTCCTCTTCCAATAAAAGCCACGTGAAAAAAGTTCATTCAAATTTTAGTATACTGTACTTAGAATCCATTTTTCCAGATTGTTCTCTTGCTTTCTCCCCAGAAAGATTCTAAAAGTCTGTGCCACGTCATCGATCTCCATTGCTACCGTACCTTCCCGTCTAGAGCATTTTCACACTTCATCAGGGAATCTAGATAGAAGAGACTGTGAAAAGTGACTGTCTGAAGGAGGTCACCACAACAACAGGCCCATCATTTCTCAACGTCTTCTTCTTCTCCTTTTCCATCTTCTATATTCTACGTTAGCCTCCAAGAAGATGGAAAATAAGAAGACCATCTTGACACATGTCTTCTTCTTCTTCATCCTTCTTTCTCTCCTACTTGTCTTCTACATCAAGACGACGACGACGACGTCGCCACATCTTTGAAGAAGAGGAACAAAAACGGAAAAGGCGACACCAGGAGAGAATGAAGGAGAGGGCACGGTACAGGCAAAAAGTGAGAGAGAGTGAGGGAGAGACATTACATATATGGAGAACGGAGAGTACGTTCAAAAGAGAGATGACGTATACATTTAGCAGGAGGGTTGGTAGGAGGAGGAGAACAAAAAGACAATACATATGTGTTAGTAGTGGTGTTGACCCCCGGGGCCAAGAATCCAGAAGACGTCGGAAGAAGGGGATAAAGTGGAGACGAGAAAAAGAAAGAAAAAGAAGAAGCTCACAAAGTATTATGAGAAGATTATAGAGTGGAAGGGGGAGAAGCTCTCCTTTTCTTTCAGCTCTTTCAGAATATTTTTTGGAGCCGCCTGCCACCAGCCGTTTATCTCTTCTGCTTTCTTTCATTCTGTCTCTTCCCTTTCTCTTTTTTTTGGTTTCCTGAGAATCTGGCCTAATCAGAAGTGTCAATGATTCCGATATCTTGACAACGCCTTCCAAATGAATTCTGAAGTAATTCGATCTTGACCCGAAATCTTCAAAACGGAAAAAGACAGAAAGAAAATGAAGCCATCTGGCGCCCAGTCCCCTTTCTCTCTCTTCAGTGGCCTTGCCCTCTTCTCCGTTTTGTCTCTAAATCAATTTGACGCGTGGCACACCGGACACAGATGATGGCTCCGTGATGGTCAATTTTGGAGCGAGAAGAAGAAAGGAGAATGGAAAAGCATTTTGATAAGGCACGTCACTCTCTCTTTTACCATTGATACTTCCGTCAGTTGCTTTGGCTTTTTAGGAGAGACGATGTACACTTTATTGGTTTCCATCTTTTCGAGAGGCTTCTGATTGGAAAAGTGCATCTTTTAGAGCTATTCTGATGTTCTGAATCTCTAATAGAGGGGATCAAAAAGTAAAGTTACAGAGTTCATTGTTAGGATTTTCTAGCTGATTCTAATAGAAAGGCACCTCAGATATTTGGAGGAGTCTTGGCCTAGCTTTCCGCTGAGATTTCTAGGTCATTGAACCCAAACCGAAACCACATCAAATTTCTAATTCTTGTCATTTCTCATTGAGCTCAACTGTTCCTAATGTCAACCCTTCAAAGTAAATAAAAGAAAAGAATTTGAAGGGAAGGAAATTGGAAGGCAAAAGGTAAGGAAGAGCGTTCGGGTTAGAATGAATGGAGGTCGCACACATACACTGCATTATTTGCTCACAACTTCTACCAGAGAGAAACGAAAGGAGGCAATGAAGTTGAGGTAGTCTCTTTTCGTTTCTCTCTTATCACCAAGTACACACACACGCAGAAAGAATGAAAGACACTTCTTTTTACCTTACTTCAGGATGATGATGATCTTCAAGGCTTGTGACGTGGCGCAAGGATGATCAAATTATATGAGAGAGGAAAATAAGTTTGGATGGTTACGTCATCAGAATCATCAGAGAAGCGGTGAATAAAAAAGAGGAAGAGAGATATCCAGGTGACAAAAAAAGAGGGGAATCTCTTGTTAATCAAGTGTCTAGGAGGGATAGAGAAATCTTTGGAACCTCTGAACGCCAGAGACATGCACTTCTAATTGAGGTTTTTGCTTTTCCAAAAGCTTCTTCCACTTTTTAAAGGGCATTCCGAAAGGTTTGATGAGCAAGAACACTCAAGGTGGTCTTCTAGAAAGTTTGGATGTATGGCTTCCTATTATGCACTTTTAATAAAGGTTTTTGATTTAAAAAGTCTCAAAATGTTTATTGAACGAATCAGAGATCTACCGTAGTCCAAATCATCAACTCACTCTAGACTTTTTCCTTGCAAATCAAGAAATTGAAAATGTCATCTTCATCTTCTCAAAAGTATAGGATTCAAGCGGAGTTGTTGCTCCTTGAGCGTCTGACTGCTGCTCAAAACTGCTCACAGGAGATGAAGAAGGAGAAGAAGAAGAAGCTCAGGTGACCGAGATGAAGAAGATTTTCGTGAAAGGCGGAGCACTTCTTCTTCTTCTTCTTTTCTCTACAGCGGCAGATTTGAAGAAGAAGATTTGAAGAGAAGCTTTTCTGGTTGCTATGCGGGAAGTAAAGAAGAGAAGAAGAAGACTCTTCTTCTTCTCATAAACACATCGCCTCCAGAAAGCGTCCGTTCTTGAGGAAGAGAAGAAGAAGAAGAAGCGTCAGTCGGTTTACAACACAAGTTTTGAAGAAGAAGAAGATGAAGAAGAGGAAAAAGTATTTGGAGACGCAGGAGATGGGCTCCTGAGCTACTCATCTTGTTCCCTGCTCTCCAGGTCTCGAAGACTTTGAATGAGAAGTCATCATGACACTTTTTAGTGGATAGGTATGATGGAGTGCCTTGAACTATCGCATCAAAAGGGTTACTGTAGATTGTGTGGGGAAAAAGAGTTTTTTCTCTGGAACCTCTAATAGATCAGCACCAAGTATTCCCAGAGTCGAAAGCAGATTGCAACAACGGGATCTCCGTAACTTGTGAACTTTTCAGGCGAAGTTGAAAAGTTCGATAAGCTATACTAAAAAGATTCCAGAATTTTCGAAAATTTAGTATGTTATTGAAGAAAGAAAAACTCTATTTGAAGGGTAGGAGCACGTCAGAAATTTTATGCAAAACAGAGTTATAGAACGGTTTTCTGACTTTTCCCATTCAAGCCGGATATAAAATGTTCAGGAAGACTCCTTGTTTTTCGGAATTCAGGAAGTCTTTGTTCAAGCGTGATGGGATCATAAGCTTTTGAACATGTCTAGTTAAAAATCTTTATACCAAAACAGACAAGTTCCCCCTATTATAGTGGCATTCTTGGCTGAACACTCTCGCTTGGTATGACTAAAATTTTATCATTTTTTCACACTCCAGATGACTATTTGAAAATGATCATTTCTCAAAAATCTTGCGACTCGTCTCCAGGAAAAAAAGGCTTCTCAGAAAGCAGAAAAGCAGAAAACTGAAAGCCGAGAGCTTCTCTCCTTTTGGCTCATCATTCCAGTTTAGAAAAAAAAAGGATGGCCTTCTTCTTCTTCCATTTTCCAAAAACGATGACTTCATTCCGCCCTCCTCTCCCCTTTGCCCCTCCCACTCCATCTTCCACATCTCCTCACCACCACTAAATGACGAGTGTGTAGTTGGTGGTGAAAAAGAGCTCCAGAATTCGAAACGTCTTCTTCTTCTTCTACTCCTCCTTGCGCCCATCCTTCGTCTTCTTCTTTTTTTTTTCGTCCTCCTTCACGTCTTCTTCTTTTCTAATTTATTCACTCTCGGCTACTACCCCTCCCTACCGAAACGAGAAGACGTCCACGACGATGGCGACGACTTCGGAAGATATTTTTGAAAAGAAAAGGAAGAGGGGAAGAGTATGTAATGGGGTGTCATCTTTTTCTTCTTCCTAAAACGACGTCTTCATTTTCCCCCTTCACCCCATTCATCTCTTTTCAGAATCACCCTCTGAAGTCGTCCCGTCAAGTCAATTCACTATTCATCCTGATTACTCATTCATCCGTGTTTTCCTAGGGAGGGGACGGCTTCCTTTCAGACGAAGGCTTCCACTCTTCAGAATCCTTCACGTCGCTATGACGACGTTGAGTAGAAGAAGAGCCAAAAAGAAGAGGGAAAGAAGAAGCATTTGTGTAGGATGGCACACACGGGCGAAAGTAAGGATTTATTAAAGAGGTGGTGAAAGAAGAGAAGAGGAGCACGTGTACAAACAAGAAGTGTTTTAGGGGAAGAAAAAAAGAATAATAATAACAACGAGGGGATCTTCTAGACATTCATACTTGTAGTTGTAGTATTCAAGGCATCCCGCATCGCCAACATTGTCACATCATCATAGGTACAACATATTTTAGCTTTTCCGTTTTTAGTCCGATGACAGATTTCATTGATTCCGCGGCAATTGTCATCAGTGCATTGCTCTCCCGTTTCCACATAGTCTTTTGGACATCCTGCAAAAAAAAGTTGGAAAGATTGTTATTCGAAAAAAAGAAGTCTAAAGGGATTATATAGTGGGGTAGAGTGCTAATTAGTGGGGTTTGATTCTGTGACCAGGTGATCAAAGACTTCAGGAGCCAACCAAAAAATATTTGCTAAAAAAACAAGAGCTCGGGGACGTTTTTCATTCTGAAAGTTTTCAAAGAGACTCCACTCACTGTTAGTTCCCTTGCAGCACACATGAGTATTCGGATCACACATATGACCCATACTACAATCACTTGATCTTTCACATCGAATCAATTGTCCAGACTTATCAATTGATGGTTCTCCTCTTAATCCAATAGAACACATTATTCTTTTACATTGTCCATCGGCATAACTAAAACCAGCTGGACACGAACAAATACTCCTCACACACTCCATTTTTGCAACTTCAGCGTACTCTTCAGCAGTGTCTGGACTCTTCGAATAGACGCATTGGGAGGAAATGTGACAGCTGTCACCGTAGTAAGCCATCGAAAAACACTGGCCTTCGTGGTAGATGTCTTCGAGAGAGACACAAGGTTTTGGACAGCAAATCTGTAATTAATGATTTAGGAAGCCCGACAATAGTGATCCATCAATTACCGTTTTCTCAGTTGCCACCGCATCTCGATGACAATAATAATCCACAGGACACCCGTTGCACCCATAATCCGGTGGATTTGAGGACTCATGAGGCTCACCAACTGGACATGTTGGACGGATTTCAGAAGGTGATGGACAACAGAAACCTTTGTAATAGCCAGGTTTACTAGCATCATCAAACACTGGAATACAATAATGATCTTCTGGGCAATCGTCCCGCCCATTTCCGAAATCAGATAAGGAAATGTTCTCGATTCCTTTCATAAGCCGTTCGAATTCTTCATCATTGATGTCACTTTCGTTTCCGTTTGCTCCCGACTTTTTAAGGCTTCGGAAACTGGAGGAGACACTGGAGAGAAGCGAATTTTTCAGAGAGCATGTAACCAATTTTTCATCGCGTTTCAATGGAGCAGCTTTGTTCACACAACGGTATTCTGGAAAGATTATTGGTTTCATTTACCCGCGCAAAAACCCATGACAAACTCACCAATTGGCTCACAACCTCCATCACCATTTCGCTTGAATCCTCTTTTGCATCGACATCCTCCAGACGAGCACTCAGAAAACGCTGCCGAACATTCCATATCAGTTTTACACTTTTCCTTCAGACGACGTCTCACTCTTTGACACGTTTTCCCATCAGAAGCCACTGTGTATCCGAAATCTGTGGCACACTCGCACATACAATTTCCACGTGCTCCACAGATACAAGCTGCTCCGCCAGAGCATCCAGTCGAAGGTGAGCATTGTTGTCCTCGCCATGGTCGTTCATTCTCAATAACTTTAGGTTGAGTTGGAGCAACTTCCTCAACTGCTCCGGGGACACAACAGAATCCAGTGGTTGTCTCGCAGAATCCATTTTCAGGACAAGGCATCACACGTCCTTGTTTAAACTGACACATGATAGGCTTACCGGTGATGAAGTTTACCATAGTTTTCTTAGTTTTTGGGCAGGTTGGGAGCTCTAAATATAACATGTGAGTGGAAAAGCTTTTAGGAAAAGACTAACTTGTACAACAAACTCCATGAACTGGATTACAGACATGGGTAGATGGGCAGTCTTCGGTCAAATCACAGATTGTTAAAGTTCCAGTTGGGGAGAGAACCAAAGCTCCGCCCCCAGGGCAGAAGTCTTCGGAGGTTCCACCAAGAGCAGACTTTGGAACTAATGATAAGAAGCAACCAGACTTCTGACGTCCATTAACGTTTCCCGGGCGGCATTCTTCTCCCTAGAAATGAACACATTTACTTTCGATAGTAAAAATAATCTCGGCGTATTCTAGCAGGTTTGAGTTTAACCCCAATGATTGTTAATTTATATCAGTTTTGCTTGAGCTTGTCGAAGAATTAGTCTAATCTTGTAAACGCTTTTCGTGAGCTTCCTAAAAGCCTTCTTTAAGTTATCGCAACTCCAGACCAGTTGCGAAAACCAGATTTTTTTGACGAAAGCTCTGATCAAGTTTATCTCTGTGCCTCAAGCCAAACTTCAGAAAAAAAAATTTCAAGCTTTTTTTTAAAGTTTCTGCTGCTCCAAACCTCAAGAATACCAATATTCCTACCTCTTCACATTGCAAATCATTGGAACATGTATCTTTTCTACAGGCGCCTTCTTGACAGAAGAATCCTCTCCCGCATTGCAGAGAATGAGTGCATCCTCTACCAGAAGCCCTGGCTAACACACCAGAAGCTAAAAATAATAGAAAAATCGAGCTGACCAGTCTCATGGTTGACTACTGACTGAAACTCAAATCACTTCAGGAATATGCTCCAGAAAACCCCACCCCCTTGACTTATTGGCACACCTGCCCGGTTGATTCAGCCGTCTTTTTGGGACGGCGCTGGTCTGCTGGCCTGTATATTTGGTCACTCGCGTGTCAACAACATGTACATTTTATGTAAAAAGCCCCATCATCGTATGGGGGGCTAAAATTGGAAACATTGCATACAAATATAGAGGGGAGTTGTGTGGCATGGATAAGGTAAAGGGAAACGGATGCTATGGTTGAGGGAAGGAATTATCATTAGTATCTGTACAAAAAACAATAAGGAATTAGTAGGATTAAGCGATCACACATCCACTGGAATTGCTCGGATCCTTCTCGGTTTGGTAGATTTTCTCTTCGCGAACTGGATCCAGTTTAGACTTGCTCTGAAAATAGAGAATGTAAGTTTGGACATCGAAAAAGTTTGGTGGACGCGCGCGCAGACTTTCAGGGAGACTTCTATACAATTTTCAGTATGATTTAACAAATCACATTGTTTTTCAAAAGTTTTTTGTTAATATTACAGCCAGAAAGATTGAAAATAACATTTTGAGTGTTTTTCAAAGATATTTTTCCCGCTTCTCTGTTTATTTACAGGAAGTTTTTAATGTTACATTGGTACATTTTCTCACCTTTTTCAACTTGGAGAAATCTGGCATATTAGCTTTTGTAATATCAAATGCCGAATAAACAGCAGTATTCCATAACTCTGATGGAGGTGGATATTTGAAAGAGTCTAATTTTGCCAATCCATACGTGGCTTCAACATCCAACTGGGGAATCTCATCGGGTACTTTTTGATGGTAAATGAACCCATTTTCTCTTTCAGCCTTCTCTAAATGTCGATTCAAAAGTGGCTCAATTCTTCGGAAGAATAAATGTGATTCTGGCTTTATCCGGGTTCCTGGACCAGTTGCCGTCGCATACATTGCTGCCATTTCTTTGGCAACACCATATTCAGCGATTCCCTGTTTACATGATCTAACAGCTTCTCCACATTTATCTTCGGATAATTGTTGCTGACCGAGAAACGCGTAAGCATAGGCTAAATAGAAGTGATGTTTTAATTGAAGATATCTTCTCCATCTAGCGAATTGCTCATCTGGAAGATTATTCAAACATTGATCTGCTTTTGAAAAGATTGATGCTGTCACTGCGGCTAACGAAGAGATTAATCCATCGTCATGCTTCATTTCAATGGCTCTTGCTACAATAACTTCCTGAGCTTCTGCAGTAGCCGTCAGCACATAAGTCTCCATAACTTTCGGGTCGAAATCTGATCCTTCGACTTCATTAGCTCCAGATAACCTCGCAGATTCCTCTTTGACATACTGGAACATTCCACCGGCTTGCCTCAAACATTGAAGACATTCCTTCGCATCAGATTCACGGACTTCGTCTTTCCCAGCCATCGAAGCGGCGTGTTTTGTGAGCCACATTGCCATACATTGAATCATACTGAGAGCTTCGAACCAAGAATCGGAAACTTCTGTGGCGGTTTGTGGAAGCATTGAGTTGCCCCATTTGAATCGGATCAATGGGATTAGTTTGCTGTTTTTGTTGCCGGCTTCTTTGTTTTCCCTGAAAAAAAATATATGGGTTTTACATGAATTTTGAAAGGTTAATCAGCGTTTTGAGCATAAATTATGTCTATTACATTACTTTTCATCATTTCTGTTCAACTTGTGCTTTACTTGCATGCAAATTATATAAATTTTCGTGAAGTAAATCACTCTTTTTGCGGTGGAATGTGGACTTTCTCAACCTCTAAGAAATATTTTCCGATAGAAATCCTTACAATTCTGCCATTGACGACTGAATTTCAACAAGAAATCCGCCGAAAAGTCGCAAATATTCATTGAATTCTTTCGTCACTTCATCCAAATCATTCGACGCATTCTTGAATTGCCCAACGAGTTTGTCGCGTCGCAAACGGAGTTCTCTAAAATAAGAAACATTTTTTTTTGTTTACTAGATAATAATTTTCAGTTTTTTAACAAACTTACCCGCAAATTTTAGAGCAAGTGTCTGTGGTGAGCACTCCTTTCAAATCGAATTTCACAAATTCCGTCGGTTTAATCGGATTTCGATGAAACCAGTGAGACATGTCTGAAAATAAAGAAAAAATGATAAAAAATCGATAGAAAAACACATCGCAGACGAATAAAATAAAGTTGTTTGTCCAACAAAGAGAGAGAGAGAGGGTGATTCATGTTTTTTAGTCGGCAAAAAACATTTCGTAATTCTTTATTTTTGGCTGTTCTTTGAGGGGAGAAATTGATTTTTATGAAACTTTATTATAAAATTTACGTTGCTAATAAACAAAATTACTTTTATAAATAAAATATTTTGTGAAAAAGCATAGAAATTCGATATCTTGCCGTGGAGAAATAAACAAAATGTCAACAGAGCCGAAAAATGCAAGTGCGCCCCATTGATAATTGTTGTCGAGAGCCCGAGTCACAAGATCTCTAATGGGCATAAACCAACCCATAATTTGTTAGTCAAAATGAAACCTAAATATTTTCGAAATTTGTTTGAAAAAAAATCAAGTGAAACGTGAAAAAGTTGGTAGTGATCAATTTTCAAACCGATTTCTTATTGCTTATCAGAAAAATGGTGGTTGAATCATACATAATTCGTGAGGAGATAAGAAGAAATGCAAAGAAAACGAAACACTAGAGAATTCTGGGGAATAACTGAATGACGTTTTTATAGTTTAGACATCGTCATTTGTGTAGCTGATACTATGATTTTGGGTATCATCATAGCAAGACAAGGTGTTATTCATAAACTTTTATTCATAGGAATTTTCAATTATTATAATGTAGTTGTGATAAATGTTGCTGATCCTTTGCTAGAAGCTCTTCTTCGAAATCCCCCATTATTCTTTGATTGTTCGCGAGTTTGGCTGGGGGTTGATGACTTTTGGTGTAGGACTGACATTAGAAATCTGAAATTGGAAGGAATAATTGTGGGAAAGTTGAATGTTCTGGAAGAGATCTATAAAGGAATTTTGTGACTAATTGTAAGGTTGAGTCCCATTGGATTCTGAACTGACAATATCAGGATTATATTTCGAACTGATTACATAGCGGACATTCTACAAAATTTGTTTCCATGATTTTGATGTTTCAATGATTTTGATGATTTGATGAGGCTATCAACTCACCCATCCAACATTATCACAGTCAATGCTGATACTGCTCCACAAACAAATTGGAACCACTGTGCCGAATAGAACGTGTAGACATAAGTGTTCAACATACAATCAGTTGTATGAGTACAATCTTGAATTACACACTGAATGAACATCTTTCTTCGTTTCTTTTTCCGGGTTTCTGACAGATTTTTGTCCATAACTGCACTCAAGCCAATTGCTGAACGAAGGATTTTGATAATGCTAGAAATATTGATAGCAAAGGAAATGATAGCCATGACAAGAACTAGTTTGGTAACATATTCAGATAAAGTTCGGGAACAGGGAGTGTCTGTGGGACTCCAGGAGACACTATCCACAAAGAAGATGTAGCTGCAGCCATCTGAAAACGAAAGAATTGGAAACTCAATTGATAATTGAGGTCAAATCAACCACAAGTACTGAACGGGTTCTATTATTAGACTTGCGAAAATTTTGGGTTGGACTAACATTAGGGCAACACAAGTTTAGGTCGTGTTTTTCAAAATTTTGGTACTTTCCTACGTCATCATCGGTGTGAAATTTCGACTTGTTTTCTTAGCCAAATTATAGCTCAGGAACTCGTCCTTACCTATCATTGCTGGTAGTGACATCGCAATTGATAAAACCCATAGTATCCCTAGAACCATCTTGGTCCATGGAACTCTATGTGTCTTATTGAAATAATACGGATATGAAATTGCCACTGCTCGATTGACAGCCAAACATATTTGGGTAAAAGGACCCGACATTAGATAAGGACCCCATCCGACAATTTGCCCAAAGAAGACGTTGAATGCATGAGGAAGGAACAGGAAGTTCCTGGAATTTCAACGATTGAATTTAGGACTTTCAGAGGCAAACTCACAAATATGAGCATGGAGCTGCCCACAGTAAAAAAGCAAGTGCAATGAGAACATTAGCTATAGCTTTATTAACACAAATCTTGTGGAATCCCTCGCGTTCTCGAATCATTCGACGAACAACCAAACCATTCAGGATTATTACAATAATGCTCATCTGAATATTTTCATCCTCTAACCAAAGTGCATGTCTGGAGAACTTACCAAAAGCATTACTGTAGCAGCGAAATACCGAAACTCGATCATTGTGGAGAGTAATGATTTGTGACTGAAATAAGAATAAAGATGAAATATCCCTGTCTGAGACTTTCAAGTTCCCACAATTATTTTTTTTTAAATTTCTCAAACTATAACTCAAAATATCAGGGTACGTTGGTGCAAAAAGATTGAAAAGATACCAAAAAAGCTAAAATAAGAAGCTCATGAAAAAAAGCACGTTTCATCGGGGGTCTCTTGCTCTAACGAGTTGTATAGTGAATGATTTTTTGTTCAAGCATCGTCGCTTTTTTCAAAAATAATTTTTTGCTCTTTTTTGGGTTTATGAAGGAACTGGAGTTGAACCGAGATCATAGGAATTCAAAGGTGAGTCTTCTTGGAAAGAGTGTATGGAAAGGTAAAGATTTTGCAAAAAATTAGAAGAACTATTCAGGTGCTCGTACTGAAATTTTGACAAAATAATGATTGGGGAACACATCTTTCGTTTTTCTGATGTGCAAAATAACACTTTTTTTCAAAAATGGTCTGAAAGTTTGAAGGACCCTTTTAGAAACAGTTTGAGCAAGATAGGAATTCATAGAAAACTTCTGAAAAAACTGAATTTGTGTACGGTTACTCTGTCCTCATCAGACCCTTTGAATACGAGATCAGTGATCAGACGTTTGAACATTTTCCACCCTCTTTTTCTCGCATTGTTTTCCAAACCCAAAATGAATTATTATTTTTTCCAGGTAAATGAGTTTACACAGAAAATACCTTCTTTGTTAGAATTGGTAAAAAAAATAAAGCAAAAAATGGTAGAACAAATTGGTAGACAATTGAAATTGAACAGAGATTGAATTGTTTGTATTTTTGGGAAACAGTTTTGGTTCAGTATAACTGAAGTTGGGTTTATTAGCAATAAAACGTAATCATTCAAATGTAATTTGTTCAAATAATTGTCTGTTTCTTGATTGTCTTTTCTTTTGAAAAAGATTATGAATAATTAGGTTATGAAGATTTCTCTTGAGTCGATCCGTGTTTTGGTAGTCTAATACTCTTGACAAATTGCGGAAGTTTGCAGACGAAAAACAAACAATAACCCATTTACTCACCGAGCAAAAATAATTTTTCTCCAATGATTTTTGTGTTTTATCACCTAGCAGGTATTCAGACTTCTATATTTTCTCTCATCATGATCTCGCAACTTCATCGATCTCGTTTCTCATATAAGGCTCAAAACTAATTTCAATATCGCATTTATCACACAACGTCACTCTTCAACGAAATTCAAAGTCTAAAAAGTTTAACAACAACACTAAAACCAGCAAAGAGATCACATTATTCGAAATTCAAATGGGTCAAAACTAAAAAATATGTACAATATTTACAGTTCCATTTATTGTTGTGGACATCTACACGGTGTTTGATAACATCTGCAAAGTAGTCGTAAAGGGAGTGCCATTGAAACTACGGACCATTGATTGCACTGACGAGTTACAGGCATTTGAAATGGCTTTGTTGGATCAAAAGCCGGTGCTTGCATAACGGGAACTTGAAGGGAAAGTTGAGGAGGTGGAGTTATCTGAAAATGAATTTTACCCTATGGATGTTCAACACAAAACTCTTACTTTTTCGTTAATTGGTGATGGTTCTTTTTTGATATCTTTTTTCATTGGAAGTTCTACTTGTGGTAGAAGGACCGGTGGTGCTGGAATCGGTGTCGTTGGCTTAGAATTCTCTGGTTTTTGAATTACAGCTGGGTTCGGCGGCATCATTTTCAAATGTTGATTATTGTGAGCCATTAAATGATAAAATGGGTTTTGCTGTCTTCTAACTGTTCCATTCTCTTTTAACAAAACATATGGATGTCTCAAATAGTCATGAAGCACCTCATCCGTCACTTTTCCACCGTGAGCTGTTGAAATATAGGATAGAAGTTTTCTCTGCTTTTCTTGTAAATCCAATATCATTTCTTCAGCGGAATGTGCAAAATGTTTAGCTGGATTGTATGGAAGTTGTGGTGGTGGTGGCGGAGATTGCGACTTCTTTTCAGGTTTTTTAACCTTTGGAGGAGCAGTTGGAGTAGTAGGCAGAGCTGCAACTGGAGGAGCAACTGGAGCAGGAGCTGGAGCTGGAGCCGCCAAAGCCTCTGAAATGGTTGGCAGAGCAGTTGAAGAAGGAGCTCCCCATTGTGAAGTTGAACCACTCGGATCAAATGACAAAATTGGCTTCTTTTTGGTTTCTGTCTGTGGTTTTGGTTGCGGAGGTGGTGGAGCTGGCGCCAGAATCTTAGGAGTCGGTGGGAGCATCGGAGGACCTTGTGCGGCTAAACCGATGAGCTTTGACATGTTTTGTAGCATATCCCGATCCTTTTCAATGCATCGCTTCATCTGCTGATGATCCATTGGTTTATGCTGCTCTGGTTGACGAGGAGATCCCATTGGAGACTTGTCAGATGGTGGTGGCTTTTTAGCACTGGATTCATAAGTTTGATGGTATTGCTGAAAGATATGAGGATTTTTAAAAAAGTTATCTGTCATCCGTTGTCATCGAAATAACCTCATTTAATTCTTTATTTACAGTAATCATATGAGTTTCCTCCACTCTATTATACCCATTGTCAACAAACTATTTCCTAATGATTGGCATCATGCCAAAACTGATAAGAACCCGATTCCCCTTCCAAAGTGACAATATGCAGAGTTTCATAACGTGGCTTAGTTTCTAAAAACTCCTTACTGATAATCACTGATAAAAAGAACAGTTTCCGTGACATTTGGACAAGATTCAGTGAAATTTGGACTTGTAGGAGTGTCAACTGCATGATAATGTCATGTCATTTTGCTTCGGGAAAACTGATAAAGGGCAAACGGAACTCTCTTTCAAAACTTACTTTCAGCCATTGAAGCCTTGCAATCATATCATCAATGAATGCAAGACGTTGCGATGGTTCTGTGATGTTCAAAGCATTGAGAATATTGAGGAAAAGGATATCAGAAAAACTTGAAGGTGGTTCTGAAAACTCAACAATTTGAACAAGGAGATGTGTTCAACAAACCTTGAATTGCAGTTGCTTGAACTTTAGCCGCAGGTCCATCTAGGTTAGAAGAAATCAGTCTTTTTCGAGTGGCCACGTCCATAATCTGAAAAGTTCAAAAGTCAAATATTATTTCAAAAGCAAGGAATTAAGAAACTAAAAGAAGCAAAAATTAAAGAAAATCTTATGACTAAAAAGTGAATGGAATGTACAGTGATGCTGGTTGATGTAAAATGCTGTAGGATTGACTGATTTGGAGCCGAAAATGATAAGATATCAGAGCGTAGTCAACTGATAATCAGAGGCACTGTGTGCTCGCCCCAAAAACTTTAAATATAAGATAAGGGACACCAAAATTTTGGAGAGTTTGGTGTCAACAAATCTTATCAGTCATTTTATAAAGTATTAATATAAACCGAGAGCCTATGTGGAACAGTCGAATAGATTAGATTCTTTTTTGTTTGCAGTTTTCGACCGAAAGACAAAAACGTAATGAAAGCGTTCCCCTGAGAAGACGTGGAAAATGTGATGACGTTGTACAGAAGTCATTCGGGAGATAAGAAATATGATGTTGCAAGAAGAAGAATGCACGCTGAACTTGTTATCAGTGAAACGTAATTTTGTAGAAATACCGGTGTTGAACACAGCTTTATGGGTTTCTTTTCGGAGTGTATGAAGTGAATTTTCGTGTTCATGATGTGTCAAAAAATAGAACAATGGATGGTATTGAATTTTGTGTTTTAGATGTCATGGTTTTTAGAAGAACAGGACAGAAAAGAAAGCCGAAAAGAGTCAGAGGTGGCCTAGTTTTCCAAATATTGCTGGATTTCAGAATTCTTAGCAGGAAGCTGGAACACATTGAATAGATTCTGTTAAAGACGGACTAACACCTCACACCTAACTTCCCCCACTGATGAGATGGTTATCTAACTTTCTTAATGGATTAACTCTCTGGAGTTTGCTGGCCTAGTATTCCGTTTTTCTTTAACTAGTCCACCGAACTCTTTGCTAGCCTTCTAACATACTTCCAGTTACCCAAAATCAAAAACTCCTTTTTCACAGTTTGATAGCGCCAATCAGTTTTCAGAGTTCTCTAAATCATATCATTCACTTCTAGATCATTTGACTGTCACATGTTTGTTGAGTGACTTCAACCCCCCAACAACTCATAATTTCTTAATTTTTTCTCCTGTTATCTCTATCAGATTTTTATAGGCGAAAGTAGTTTCAAAATCAATTGGAATACAAAAAGAAATAAATGGGAATGAGTAACTAAGGAAACAAAATCGAAATGAGGTGTGATGGTAAAGCGATTAATATTTCTTATGATAGGCCAATGACGTAAAAGTTTAAAAGATCTTAAAAAGTTCAAGGCACCGGAAACGTTCGATAAAAAGGGTAATTAACAATGTGATGTTTTTGAATTTCAAAACATTCTGGCTAAACCGATCTCTTATCTTACAAAACTTGAACAACCAAGTTTTGCTTTGGATGGGGGTAAACAGAAAATTATTCTTATCTTTAATGTAAATTTTCAATGTTTTTACCCCCTACGTACATACATAACATGTGATGTTGAACTAATGCTTACAGTAATACTTTGATGACATCAAAGTACAAAATTATTTTGAAAGTGAAATGGAAAAGATCAAATGAAATGAAAAAGAAAACAAAATAATTGTGAGTAGCTCTTTCTCTGGGTCCCCGTACGTGTATGTGTGTGTGCAATTGAGATGAAGGCTCCGACCGGCGATAAAAAATGTATGAGGCAGTGGTGGCTGGAAAAAAGAGAGAAGAGAGAATTGATACATAAAATATGAGGTAGTGCGCATTTAGAATGAATTGAATTTCGGTTCAAAGTAGGCCATGAGCCCTTCCCTTTGTTTTTTTTACTTATTCTTTTTTTTTTGAAATGACAGACGAGTATGTTGTGAAAACACATGATCTAAGGAGATAATTTTTCAAAGAGTCCTTGGTTTGAGAATGATCTTTTGAATTCATTTTGTTCCAGATTTTCAGATTTGCAGACATTCTCACATTTCTGAAAATACTTGATCAGTTTGTATGTACGCAAACTACCATTTCACAGAATCTGGAAAAGAGCTGTATCATCCATTGTAGACTTCACATATCAATCGAATTCATTTTAAATGAATCATTTATTTTGGACACAAGAATTTGAAATGAGCATCATTGGGGGAGCCGAGAATATTTATAGCGGAAAAAAACGATACAGGAAAACAAACGACAAGGTGTTGTATTTCTTCTAGAAGTGGTTTTTATAGCACATAGGGACTACGATAGAATAATGGTTGATTTTATTGAATTGAGAAACCTTGAATTAAAATATTGGCTCCAATACAACCGAATTTCACGAAAAAAGCTAAATGAATTTCTAAAAATCCCGTCAAGTTTTGGCAGAATTGCTATGGCATGTTCGTTAAGTCTGCTACTGAGTTACTGGGTATACAGTGGCTCTCATCTTTGGCATCAAATTCTAAGATCTTCCGTATTCAGCATTTCTAATTTGAGCAATTCATCATCCAAAATATCTCACTAAATCAAAACTTTTTCAAACTTTCTTCAAAGTTCAAACAGTTGAAAATTGAGAGGGTGGAGGGTAGACACCCCCTAAGATAATTGTGGGAACAGGATGACTTTTTGAAACTTCCATGAAAACTCAAACTCCATATCATTTTCGAAAATTTCACAACTATGATTCTGAATTTCCGTTTCATTGCAGCTTCCTTCATGTTGCTGGTAAGCTTCAATCTGAACCACTCAATAGATCAGTTTTATCATATTCAGATATGCATAACAGGAATGGTGATGAATATTCTAGTAATATTCAGAATGCGTCGGGAAAAAGAGAGTTTTCATAAAATTTGTGTTACCAAAGCTATTGCGAATATAATGATTTTGAGCGCTTATATTATTTGGGCCGTTCCATGTTCCTATATGTAAGTTCCTGTTATAAGAATATGGATCGAATTTTAACTGTAGCTTTTATGCTTTTAGGAATGCCTATTATCTTCCCCACCCATTCAACGTTTTCTTTGGCCAAATCATTGGATGGGGTCCGTATCTTATGTCAGGTCCTTTTACACAAATTTGTCTTGCCCTAAACCGGGCAATAGCGATTTCCTACCCTCACTGGTTTGATGGAAATCACAAGATTCCATATACTAAATTAACGATCTTTGGGTTATGGATCCTTGCCGTGCTAGTTTCTCTTCCAGCTTCAATAGGTATGAACTTTCGAAACTTCTGAAAAAAGGGTTCCCACACCTTCCAGACGGCTGCAGTTACCTTTTCTATCCGGACGTCATCGCATGGGGAACAATGGATACACCTTGCTCAAAACGACTAACTGATATATTTTTAACTTCTGTGATTACGATGTCTATTTTTTCTTTCACTATCAATATTATCAATATTCTGAAGTTGCTAAAAATGACAATGAGAATGGGAAATGCTATTGGAGAAGATGCGTCTGCAGCAAGAAAAAAGAGAAGGAGAGCAATGTTTATTCAATGTATTATCCAGGATTGTACTCATAGTATGGACTGTTTTGTCAATAATTATCTGTATACTTTTTATTCGGCCCAGTGGTTTCAATTCTTGTGTGGAGCTGTATCAGGATTGTTTATCATTTTGATCGATGGGTAAGTTTAAGGAGACTTCTCAAATAGTCCAATCTGAAATTTTCAGCTTATTAATGACCGTTCTTCATCAGAAGCCAAAAAGATTCAACAAAACTGCTAGCCGAGTCTCTACAGTACCCCTTAATTCCACTCATATGACATAACCTTCTCGAAATTTTCGATAATTATTTTGCTATTTCCACATTTTTCTAGTTGTCATTTTCCGATAAATATACATCTTGGATGTGTGCCAAGGTGTACTAGCCATTATAACTCAATCAAGTAATTGTGTTTATGAATAGGCCTCCATGTCTATAATTGATATTGAAAACCTAATAAACGCAATTTTTGCTCTCTTACCCTCTTTGTCATAATGAAGGAAAAAGTTTATGAGAGCAAAGTATATTCGAAAATTTTTTTTTCGTAAAATATTATTGCCAGGAGAGTATTATTTCCTTTGAAGTTCAAGTTATTTGCACTTTTCCAGTAGAGTACACTTTTATTAAACCGATTCCGTTGAAACTATCAAACTGTAATTTGACATTAAAAACTAGGCGTGTGAAACTCTATTCAAAGCGAACACATGGAAAAGTGTGATGTTCTCCTATTTTGTCTTGTTGAATGCGTTTTGAACAGGGAACTTCTTGCTTGAAGTGATATGTTAAGCCAACCGTAAATCAGAAAACTGAACAACAAAAACATTTTTTTGGACAAAGTAAGTTTTGGTTACAACAAGAAAACGAAGTCCAAACTTCAGTTCATCCGATACTTCCAAAATTAATAAGTACAAATGCATAACATTTTGATTTTTCTCTTGCGAAAGTTTACTCAGAAATAATTCAGTTTGGCCTTTTTCCCCTCCACTATCATCAGGTCCAACATCAGACCCACTGATACCAAAATTTTAGATATTTTTAAATGTTATGCACACCTCCAACCCCGCAATTTGCCATACCCTTCTCGTCGGTAAACTATGAAGATGATTACTATTTATGAAGCTACACAAAAAAGTGTGGCTATAGCTGAATAGATTCTGCTCATATTTTCTTTTGGATTTCTTTTGGATTTCTGAAGTGAACGATGATAATCTATCTGTGGTTGTTCTATGGAATTCCATCATTCTCTCTAGTGGTATTTTTCCTGTTTTGGTTGCAAAAACGAAATTTCGAATACTCTTTCTATCGAGTTTTACAATGCGATATGATCATAGTGAGTTGAGAATATTTGTAGAAGCCTATATTTTAACCTTAATATCACAGAACATCCTTTGTTACCTTAACACCTGGATATCCCGATTCTATCACGTGGAATCCACACTTCCAATTATGATTTGGGCAAACGACAACTTTTATTTTCTCTTCTATTTATACTCTTACCTTGGCAGCTTCTTTTACAATGCACAATCTCTAAGTGTCATCATAATATCAGGACATCGACTATGGTCATCAAAGTCTACAAATGGAAAAGAGGTGAGCCAATAAGTGTAATTGACAATGTATAGAACTTGGCAGTTTTGGAACAAATACTATGGTCATGCTTATGTTCTCCTGGTGATTGTCAGTGGGTTATTAACAGTTCCGAATTTCATTTTTCACCTGAACAAGCCAGATTATTATGATCCAGTGAAGAAGATGTTTGTGGTAGACCCGTTGGATTCTGTAAGTTAAATCATTCCTTTCAATGAACTTGATTGATTATTTCAGAAAACCGCTACTCTATCCAATTATATTTTCCTAATCAAAAGTGCAGTATTCTTCTCCACAATCCTTATCATCAATATCTGGACGATTTATCTTATCCGAAAACGATTCATCCATAAATCGGCAAATGACAAATTCCGAACTATGATGAAAAATCTTACAACTATTGCATTTATCAACACTTCTCTATTCTTCTTGGTTCTAACATGGCCAATTGCCTTGGGATTTTTTATAACTCTTGAAGAAGATACCAAATATAATGTTGTCATGTGTGTCTCTGATGTGGTGAGGTGTACCAATAATGAAATTGAAATTTTTGAACTTGGGATTTCAGCTATCTTTATCTCTCCCTTATATTTTGATTCTTTGTGATCGGAATGTGCAAAAATCATTCTCAAAGTTAACGGTTGGGATTTCGTCGACTGCGGAAGCTCCGGTAAAACCTAAAGATAGTGTGTTTCATCCAAGAACTGTTGTCAGTGTTCATTAATTGTAAATATCATTATTAATTTTAAAAATTTGTAATTTCCTCAGGTTAGAAAACAATTCTCTTCTTATCATGTTTTATATACATCAATTATGAAATAAACAAACGATTCCTCAAGTATTGTGTAACTTCTCTTTGAAAAGCATGGAAGAAACACCCAGGAACTCATCACTTTTTCTATGATTCATCTCGGAACCTAGCTTCATTATTGAGGCGTCTCCCATAAATGTTTCCAGTAGACCACCCACACCTTTTGAAATACTATCAAAGGGAGTAGTTCACAACTGATTGATGACGGAGCATTTCCTTTTGCATGTCAAAGTAAACATTTCTCATCTTTATTCCTTGCATATACAGGGTGGCTGATAAGTATGGGACGTTTTGAAAATTCCATATTCCGAAAAGTAGATTTGTTTTCTGGAGGAAACTTTACCAGATGATCGAAAATGGTCTAAAATTCATGTTTTTGAAGAGCTTTTAGCAGTATGTCTTTTCGGCTCCGGTACATGCTCCGCGGAGCACGGATAAAATAATGGAGGTGCGCCGCGGGTAGTTCGAGCCAAAAGTTTAGCCCAGATTTTTTAAAACCAATTCAAAAATAGTCTACAGGGCAGTTTAATACGTTTACTCACTTGATTTTCAAGAATTTCTCCTATACAGTGTCATAAAAATCAAAATTAGTCAACTAAACAACCACAATTCCGAATGTCAAAATCAGGCATAATTGACATTATCTGATAAATTTTGTCCTTTTGACACTCCAGGCGGAACAGAGGTTGCGAAAGTGTTTCAATGATTGATTTTCAGTCTAAGGCAGTGAGATATACCAAAAAAGCCATGTTTAGAGTGTTTTCTGACCTGATTGCCAGAATTTCCGGTGAGATTCAACTGTGGGGTTCGATACCAAATCAGACGATCATTTCTATTAGAACAATCTAAACAAAGGCTGAAATACTTTTTTAGAGACATTGTTATTCATACAAAATCATTATCAAAGACTTTGATCTTTATGAATCAGCTCTAAACGTCAAAGAAAGTAGTATCCTTCAAAACCTGTTGAAACGCGGCGCACCTCAACTACCCCTAATAGCCGGGCAACTCGTGATGGCTGCCGCTTTTCTATGAACCTGACAAGTGTTGATTTTTACTTTTAATAATACCCTTTCACACCAAAATAATTTTAAAGTCATTCCGATTTATAGTTCGGCTGATATCACTGTCAGAAAATCACCATAAATGGCCTGAAATGTGATTTTTGTGGGTTATGGACAGGAACTGACTCCCATTTCTCAAAGGATAGCGAAGACAGGACTCTGTAACTTTGATGTAAGCTTATTTCAGTAGTTTACTTTCAAAAAGTATTCGGGGTTCCAAAAAATATCACTTGGCACGGCGCCAAGAAGCCAAAACAAAAACGTCCTATACTTATCAGCCACCCTGTAAGCCGGCTCGCCTCTGGAGGCTCGCAACCCAAGTCGTATATAAAAGGCAAAATATGCTGGTTAGTTTCAAGTCATACTTTTTTAAAAATTAAAATTGCACCAGTTTTGATTTTTCTTATTTATAAGACCTTAACTCTCCAGAAAATTATCTCAATTTTTATATAATAATTTTCCAGCGCTAACCTCCGCTAAAATGATTGACGAACGCCGCATGTCATCCTATAATTTTGCCCCATCTTCTTCTGGGCTCCAACCAAACCCCCATAGATCTTCACGTGTTCTCGTAGTTCATCTTCCAACTCGATCCATGGCTCAATCTCAACCTACCTCCACCGCTGAAAATCAATCAAAGGTTTATGTGGAAGTAAAAAATTTGAAGCATCTTGCCGAAGAAATGAATCAATGTTGTGCAAAAGTGACAATGAAGACTGATATCAAGAATCATTTGCAACGATTTATGGATGTTCTGGCTTTGATCAACTCTTCTATGGATGGTCTTGAGAAGCTACTGGAGCTGGGAGATGATTTGAATGTAAGCTAACAAACTATGAATAAGATAACATAAAAAGATATACAGGAAACTATCTGCCTTATCAGAACCAAAATGTTTTTCTTTGGCAAAGCTGTTGAAGAATTGAAGACTGCCTTTGACAGGGATCCTGATGGAATTAACAGAAGAGTGATTGAGAAATTTACCACGCTCAAGAATACTATTTATGAAATGGTAAGAAGAAATTGAAATGTATTGTTTAATGGAAAACTTTTAGATTCAAAGTATGGATTTTAACTGATTGAGCGAGCCGAATACAATAATATTTTTTAAGAGATAATTTATTTGAATTTTGAATAAAGTTTGTCAGCTTGAGTCTTTGTTGTTGGACTTTAGTATTATTCAATATGAATTACGAAAAAAGAGTTATCTGTGAGAAAAGGCGTTCAGTCTCCTTGCTCACTCTAATCTAGAGAGGAAAAAAACGTCCATTTCACATTCGATTACTATTTCGCTTCTCTCTTTTTTGATCAAATTGTATCCAGTTCAAAAAAATAATACAACTTGGGCGGGATCAAAACATGATTTGAAGAGAATACAGGTGCTAAGAGGAGATTTTAATTCCATATATTTTAAGGAGCTCCATTACTTTGACCCTGAAAAATTCAGTGTGCATACTAAGTAACAAGAAGTTTTGGAAATAGTGAGACATTCCAAAAAGGAGTTAAGTACTGCGGGAGCACTTTTATTATTGGAATGTACTCTATTAAACTTCTACTGAATTTATTCTTATTCATTGCTAAGACCAACTCATTTCTAATACTAATCACGGTAAGAGTGTTACATTTATTGCTATGAATATCAGGCAACTGTTGTGAGTGAGATTCCTTGCTAAGTCTTAGATAAGAAATAATTCACTACAATATCCCACACCTTTTTTCATTTATTGACCATCGTCCACAATTCTTGAAGTTTAGCATACAAGTTCCAGATAATTAATAGAAGAAGACAGAATGAATGTCGGAATTCTTGAAATTTTATTGAAAGCCGTGAACGAAATTCAAGAATGGATAGTCTTGGGGTAAGTCTTTCAAGTTTAATAACATTCTTCAACAGTTTTTCTAATTTTTAGGGACGTATCGTCAACTTTTCTGGAAAGGTTGGCTACTCTACATCAGAAAATTCAACAGGAGAAAGAGGATAATAAGACGAAAGAACGGACAGCTGTTATGGAATTGAATGAATTGGTAAGTTGAAATTACCTTTCATGGAGACCTTTAAAATATATTGACAGCGAATAGCTGGTAGTAGACAACACAGTCAGGATTTATACGATCTCGAGCAGTGGCATTCGAAGTTCCGAGCTGCTCAGATTGAGAATAAAAACAGGAAGCGAGTCAATGCAAAAATAATGGACTCGAAGACAAAAATGGTTGAGTTAGATTCTTGTTATTGGAAAGCGATAGCAGTGGTAAATTTCTGAGAATTCAGACTGATTGAACATTTATATTTTTAGTTATTGGCTCGAGATCATTACGCTATCATTAAGAGATCTAAAAAAAATCAAACCAAGATTTATTTGATTCGATGTGCCAATATTCTAAAGTCAATAAGTGAGACCTTCTGTGATGTCGATAAAATGTTCGTCACTTTCGGTCTACAAGATGCGGATTTAGATGTATTTTTCTTGATTTTTTCTGTCGATTTATGTCAAGTTTCTAGAGTACTGCCCGTCAATTTGTCCGCAATCTTATATCCTCAGTCGGACGAATCGTCAGTGGAATCATTCTAGAAATCGAACTCGATATATCGGAAATCAATGCTGCAAGCGTTCGAGAACTATCTGATTCGAACAGAACTTTGTTTGAAAAGGTATTATTTTATCCTCAGAATAGCTACCATCTCTAAAAATTTCAGATTAATGAGATGCCTTACATTTGCGAGAAACGGCGAGAATTAATGGAACTTCTAAACCCAATCATCATTGGCACTGGAGCAGCTATCGACAACAACGAAAACATTTACTGATGATACAAAATATTTTCTACATATGTACTTTTGTCTTCCACTTCAATTTCAATAATACTGCTTTGTAATAAATACCGTAAAACCTGTATTAGTACTGCCCTTTGATTAGAATTGCCCCACAACTGCTCCCCGTATAAATATTCTTTTCAATAGAAAAAATGGGAAAAACTAATAGAAACTTCCATTAGCTGAAATTTTCACGATAAAAAACAAAAATGAGTTTCTAGCCATGATTGAAACATTTTTTGGTGTTAAAAATCTCGATCGATGAAAACTTTGAAGAATTCGTCTGGAAAGTAGTTGAAAAATACAGTTGCCTCTCTATAGAAATGCCCCTAAAGGATGACTTTGAAAAATACAATATTAATACAAGTTTTACGGTGATTTCATTCTATTCTTATGCATTTTAATCAAGGAATAAAACCAGTTCTTCATCCACAATTCTAGTTCCTTTCTGATTTTTTCTTGAAACTTTTATGATGAGCACGTTCATATTTTGTGTTCATAAGTCATTGACATTTAGTTATCAGTAAAACAACTGCCGTCCAATAATTGACCAACAACTATCGATGAAATTGTTTCTCCATATATTTTTCCTCAGAAAACACTTCCTCAGTCTAAAACGAATTCTCATTACAAAGATTTCGAAATATGTAACGGTTTATTCATTCCGAATAGCAAAAATATTGCTCAGCATTATATTATTCCTTATTGTTTCTGCCCCTTTGCTAAGTCTAAAATGGGGACGACACCTATATAAACCTGTTGGGAGCAGCGAATGAATAGTTGTTTTCCCAACAGAAAATGTCATTTTCCCAATTCATCGGGCTTTCTCAATCTTCTTCAGCTATTTTTCAAGCATCCTCTCTTCAATAATGGAGAAAGTATGGAGGCTTGTTTACCAATTTCAGTATATAATTTTGGCATGAAGCTACCATTATGTATCTGAAAAACTGCTATGATTTTTCAAGTTTTCTCAAAACTTGCAGCTGGCCCCTTTTATAATACCACTTCGAACATTTGCGGCTTAAAAAAATATATTACGAAATTTAACCTCTTCAATTTTTTTCCTGTGTAAGAAAGTGGAGTTCCTCTAAAATCAACAGATTTAGATAACACTGTTCAGATTTCTGTAATAGAAGGGCAGTGATTAAAAAAAAGATTTCATCACTTTTATTATTCCTCATCCCTAATCTCCCAACACTATCGTTTCCGTATTGCTAAGCGTAAATGGTGTCTGTTTACAACCAATGTTCTCTTTATCTATCTATTTCTCCCATTCTTTTCTCCTTGCTAACTCTTATACAAAATGGGCGGGAGTTCACACCCTTCTCACACTTTCAATTCATTTCGTTTCTTTTTCAAGTTCATTCTGTTGAATTTTTTTTTTCATTTCTCACTATTTTAGAACAACATCACACTATGGATGGAATCAGAAGAGAGGTTGAAGAGAGGAGGGATGCCGATGCTGAGAAGCTCATGGAACTGAAAATTCGGTAAGATTTTTTTTCAAAGAAGAAATTATCATAAAGACAAATATTTCAGTGAGCTCCAAGACTCGGCCTCTGGAAAGCTCGACGAAGCCATCAATCATAGTGAGCAACAACATCTAAGGAACCTTATGAAAATTGAAACAGAACAGCAGGGTTTTATGGATAGTGAGTTGTAATTTGAATAAACTGAAAGTCTCATTCTTTGCTTTATAGAAGTGGAGGAAATGAAAGAAGAAGATCAGCAGAACCACGAAGCTCGAAAGGCGGAACTTCTGGCAAAAAATGAAGCCAAGCTGGCAAATATTTCCAAAAAATGTGATGTTGTCACTCAAGCAGCTTTGAATAATCTGGAAGAGACAAAGCTGAAAATGACTGCCGTAAGTGCTCTTTTATTAGAGGAATCTACTATCCAAATTTTTGAAGCTCGTACTAAGCTTGCTTCTAAATCATTTTCAACGAAAAAAAAAATACAGAAAACATGATCTGTCCTTAACTTTTCCATCTATTTTTTCTTATCATTTCTCGTTGTTTACAAAATCGAAACAGCCAAAAAAAAAATAACGGTTAGCAAGAGAAAACAGTTATGAAATATTTCTTATCATCATATGACCGGCCAAATATAGTCTATGTGAATGAACAGGTTCAAAGAATTCTTAAAATATATTCTTTGGATTTCTTCATGGTCTTTTCTGTAACTAACGTTGATTGGTAATGGGGAAGGTGAAAGCTTTATTCAGTTCCAGTTTGATAGAGATTTCCAATACATGAACCAAGTAGTTAGTTTATATAATTAATAAATTCCAGTGTGATAGAGGTTTTTTATGAAACATTAATCTGAAGTTTCAAGTGAGTTTAAATCTTACAGGAGGCTAAAACACTGGAAGAAGAGAACAAAAAAGATACAGCCAAGATTGCGGAAATTGAAGTTGATGTCGGAAGACGTATGTTTGATGAGGTGGATGCTCAGAAAGACAAAGATGAATATCTCTCGGAAAAACGATCTGAAGAGCTTATGAAGCAACATTCTTCGATTCAATCCGAGGAGCAAAAGATTGTAGCAGCAGAGAGAGCCGAGAGAAAAAAGAACGCTGGTCTGGCAATTTCTGAAATGCGAAATGATTTGGTCGAACATCAGAAAGTTGGGTTGTTCAACTTGGCTATCCAACACAATGCAGACGATCGCAAAAACCGGAAACAAATCAACGCAAAGATTAGGGAAGTCAAAAATTATGCTCAGGATTTGGACCAATGCTATGGAAGAGCTTACGTTGTGGTATAAAAACACCTTGTTAAGATATTGAAACTATTTTTTGTCTAATTTTCCAGCTCGGGGCCGACGCTGAGATGTTCAAACTTGTAACGCCAAGCAGGAAAAGAGCTACCAAGGGGCATTTGGCCAGATTCAATGAAATTTTGGATTCGATCAACAAAAAATTGTGTGACATTGAGCAGAATCTGGCGTCTTTGGAGTTGCAAGATGTTGAGATGAGCGTAAGTTTCCCGATATTCTGACCTAAAGCTACAATTAGTAACAATACAGAAAATCAGTCGTCAAATCAAAAGCCAAATCTCTTCCTTTGGCAGAGTGATTGCCAATCTAAAACTTACCTTGGAACTTGAAGGCGTTGCACTTGATCCTAAAAAGACCGAGGAGTTCTCAATGGCAAAGGATATTCTTTTTGAGCAGGTATTTTGAGTTCTATAATATCAGTTTCTGTAGGAAATTCTTTTTAGATCAACGACATGGAAGTTATTTCTGAGAAACGAGAGGCTATTGTGCACGCAATTCAAGAGAGGCAAGAGGAGACAATGCCAACTATTGAGACACTTGCAATTGAGAATTAATTATTTAATTTTTCCCTACGCATGTAAATATAAGAAAACGTCTCGTTTTTATAGTTTCAATTCATTTTTCGATTCCATTGGTTAATACCAGCTTGCTTTATCTTCTGTTTTTATCTTGTACCTTTAGTCCCTAATCCCTATTTGCAGAAAGTTATCGATCCCGTGAAAATGTCGAGTTCTCCAAGTGATGCCCAAAAGTATGCTCAAAGAGCCGCTGAACGTGAGCAACGATTCAAAGAAGAAAAGAAAAGGATTGAAGAGGTAAACTATTCAAACACAGAATGAAAGCTCATCAAAAAAGTTTCTAGAAAATCCAAGAAAGCTACTCAGCCCAACGTGAGCAACATGAGCAAGAACTGGAAAAGAAGCGAGAAGTATCGAGAAAAATTGCTGAAACGAAGAAAGAGGAATTGACTAAATTGAGATCAAAGTTAGTTGATGGTTCACTACTAATAATATCAGGAAATTTCAGCCAAGCTCAAGAGATCGCTGATCTTCAAGCTCAACTTGATGCTGCAACTAAAGAAAGAATTGAGATGAGATCTGCTGAAGGCAGACTGGAAGTTGAGAAAAGGAAAGAGGAACTCGAGAAGATCCAAAAGGAGCTTGAAGCTCAACTGGCTCAGCGCAAGGAGCAACTGCATGCTTCTTCTGAAATCATCAAGAATGCAGAGAAACTTCGTCAAGAATGTTTGAATCGCTTGAGAGATGACAGAAAGAAGGAGCTGGAGGAGATGAATGCCAAGACTTTGGAAATGAATCAGAAGCTTCATGAGACGAAAATTGCCGGCGAGGAACGTCTTCAAATGTTGGATGAAAAGAGAAATGAAGAGCAGAAGAAGCAATTGTTGAAGAAAGAAGGCATTATTCTAAATGGAAGTAAGTTTTCAGAGAAGAATGTTAAGAGAACTAATGAGTACATTTTTAGTTTCAAATTCTGCTGCCTTGTCAAGCAGCTTGGCACTAGAAGACGGCTTCGAGTTGTTTAAACAACAATGCAATGGACTCCGAAATCGTCACAGAAACTTCTGTATTGAGTACGACTCCATTGAGCCAACGGTAATAGATTTTCTTCAAAAGCTTGATGCTAAATCAACTAAACGTTTTCAGCTTCTTAAAGTTCACGAACGTATGAAGACGAACAAAAAGTTCCCCGATTGTGATATGGATGGCTTGATTGGTGCTCTTCGTGTATTCAACGAGCAAGCCACTTCTTTCAATCCAGAAGGTTCCACTGCTGAAGACAGTTTCCAAGAGAAAATCGCAACAGTCATCGAGATTCTGAGAAACCTCAGAGCTAACATCAATAAGATTCAGTCGAAGATCGAAGATGTTGAAGATGGTGTAGCTGAGGATTCTTCAGCGGGAATCGGAGAGTGGTTGTGCAACATTGAAAGTAACATGAAGGAAATGGGAATGCTCATTCAAGAGTTTAATGTTATTGGAGTTGACAAGCTCCAGGAGACATTGGCTATCCAAATGGATGCTGCGCAATCTTCCAGACGTCATCATGCTATTGAAGGTGGACCACCAGCTTATGAGAATCCAAAGAAGGTCAAGCCAGCTGCTATCACTGCATCGGAGTGAAATGAATACCCCCGAATCATTCATAACATAAATGCTGAATTTTTTTTTGTCAAACTTCCTTGTAAATAAATGAATATCAAATCATATCTTTATTGAATTCAAAACCTACTATTTTTTGGATCCTTAGCTGATTCAACAATTATATTGAGTACTGTTTCTGTTTGATACGGTCTCAAGATAAATGTATTCAGAGGAACATTTTTGGAGGCTGAAAAATGCTCTGATTTGGCATCAAGGCCTCATTGTAAAGATTTTCAAAGATATCTTCAAATCGTGGCTGTACCCACATATTGAAATCGTGAAGGATTTTTCATTTTTTCTTTCTAATTCTAAAATGGTTTGTTATCAACATGTTGGATAGTTTCAGAGTTCAGCTTTATACCATTTCAACGTTATAATTCTTGTATCTTCTTTCACTAGTTCTCATTCCTTTTCTGTTAATAAACCAGACAAATTATTGAAAACTATTTTTAGTATTTCAGTTCTAATATGGGTTCCAAACCAACAGAAATGCAACATAATGCATCGAGAAGCAAAACATCTATGGGTTTTTGAGTCCCTTATGTTTCATTCATTATTTTGAAAAACCTCCTGAAAACACAAAAATTCCAAATCACTTTCGTAACCTCTAAGCAAATTTTACGGTGAGCACAAAGAATTTGTGTTTGTCAGCTATTTTAATTTGAATCAGTTATCAGTAGAACTGAAATAATACACTGGTCAATAACAGAAATTGCTATCGTCTTCCTCATCTCTAATGAATAATTGCTCAGTGTTAAATAAGAAAAGAAGCAATAAAAATTGATTAGTTTTCATAGTTTGCGTTTGATTTTCTAACTGTTCTTCATTCACAGAGAACAAAAACTATGGAGCAAATTCCCGACGAGTTGGATATCAACGGAATAATTTTTGATGAGGTCAATGCACAGAAAGATCGGGATGAGTAAGTAAGCTTTGAGTAACGTTCAGATTCGACATTTTCAGATCGTTATCTGAAAAACGTCAACAGGAACTCATGAAGCAACAGGTCTTCATTCAATCTGAAGAGCATAAGATTCTGGCCGACGAAAGGACAGAAAGAAAAAAGAATGGCAAATTGGCACTTGAAGAAATGAGAAGAGATATTTCTCAGCAACAACAACTCGGTCGCTTCAACCTGTCTATTCAACAAGCATCTACTGATCGTAGAAACCGAAAGCATGTCAATTCAATAATTTCGGAAATAAAGGTGTTCTCATTGGATCTAGATCGGTGTTATATGAGAGCTTATGAACATTGGAAATAGAAGGCGTTCCTACTGATCCTGTGAAAGTCAGTCAGTTTTCTATTGCTAAGCAAAGTCTTTTTGAGCAGGTATGTGGTGTTTTTCGGAAAACTACAAATTGAAAATATTTGACTTTAGATTGCGCATGATATCCGAGAAACGAGATGCTGTCATGAATGCCATTCAGGAAATTCAAAGTATTGAGAATCTGTCTCTTGTGAATTAAACTGAATAACTAGATGAAAAAGTGGCATCCGCATATGTTCTAACTAATATGTTATAACTGCTAAATGAAAATGATTTTTGTGGTCCTCGTTATTCCTCACAACTTTTCTTCATTCATTATCATTTTCATGTTTGCTCAGCGTTGTTTCTCTCTGTTCAAAACGAGGTCACACTCATTATTCCAATTGGTTTTCCCTTATTTTCCAGTCTGATTTCTGCCTCCCTTCTCCGTCCCCACTCTCTACTCCCAAATATATTTTTTTGTTATCACCTGAAAGAGAAATAGATATCAATATAATTACACAGGAAAAAAATTGGATAATAATTTATATCTTTTTTTCACCCCAATATTGAATTTTGTTTTGTTTTTTTCATTAGAACTCGGTTTCTCACCAAGGTTAACCTATTTTTCAAAACATCTAAATCATTTTTCATCAATGCTATGTTTCTGCAGGACAACCATGGAAGACAACAGATTATTGATGACCAGAGACTCTGAAGCAGAGCTTCAAAACCAATTGAAAATCCGGTGAGATTCTTTTATGAAGTCCCCACAATTATTCCAAAAAGTATTCAGTGAGATCCATGACTCTATCCCAGGAAAGATTGACAAAGCCATCACTCAAGGCGAGCTTCAACATTTGGAAAATCTTCGAAAGATTGAATGGGATCGTCAACACTTTATAGATAGTAAGTTATTTTCAAATTAAGGAGAAATGCTCATTCTATGGTTTTTTTAGAAGTTGAAGAAATGAAGGAGAAAGATCAAAAGGCTCATGAAGATCTGATGGCGGAAGCCGAAATGAGAAAAAGAGCCAAATTAGAGGCAGTTTCAAAAGACTTAGAATTTGAAGTTCAATCTTCTTTGGACAATATTGAGGAAGAATTGAAGAAAACCAGAGAAGTATGTGTTATTCTACAATTTTCAAAACAAAAAGTGGTTAGCAAGAAAACAGTTATGAAATATTTCTCACCTTTATTCACTATTTTCAATTCAATAGCAAGCAGTTAGGAAACAGTTATAAAGTTTACTCAACCACTTCCTTTATTGCTGGAGTCATGAAGATGGTCCACTCTTTTGTTTATTTTCTTTCGGGCGTCCGCGTTGACAGGCAGATCCCTGACATAAAAATTTAGCCCAACGTATAAATGAAAATTCATTTACTAAACTGTATTCTGCGTTTTGTGATTTGGTTCCATCTGAATAATAGTTAGAATATTGATAGTGAGTTAATGTATGCTATTGGGTAGAAGTGAGCATAATCTGATAGTTAGAAACGATCATGAGCTTTCTCAGCAGCTTAAACAACTGGAGGATGAAAATCAAGAACACAAGATTCGGATGACTGAAATGGAAGTTGAAGCCGAAAGACGCTTGTTTGATGAGCTGAATGCAGAAAAGGAAAAAAATGAGTTGTTTACTGAGAAGTGTGCAGAAGAAATTATCAACAAATCTTCTTTGCTCCATTCTGAGGAACAAAAGATTATGACAACAGAAAGAGCAGAAAGGCAGAAAAATGATTCGTTGGCCATCGCTGAAATCAAAAGTGAAATCGTCGACCAAATAAGTCTCGGAATGTTGAATTTGAGCATACAACAAGCTACTGATGACCGAAAGAATCGCAGGCAGATCAACTCAAAGATTATGGAATTAAAAACTCTCTCCCTAGATTTGGATCAGATCTACATGAGGGCAGCAGAAGTGGTTTGTAAAGTTCTTTGAAAGGAAATTAAAGTTATGCTTGCCTGTTTTTCAGCTTGGTGCCTCACCAGAACAATATGCAAAGATTAAGACAATCAGGAAGAAAAAAACAAAAAATCACTTAACTCGATTTACCGAAATTTTGGATGCGATCAACATCAAAATTAGTGAAATTGAGCAAACGTTGGCTTCTTTGGAATTGCCAGATGTTGAAATGACAGTAAGTTTTTCGAATAACAACTGGAAACAACTTCTTCACATTTCAGGAAATAAGTCAAAACATCAAAACTCAAATCTCTTCGTTCGGACGTGCAATTCCTAATCTTAAGCTCACTTTGGATCTTGATGGTTTTAATATTGATCCCGAAAAGACCAAAGAGTTTACTATAGCAAAGGATGCGCTTTTCGAACAGATCAATAAGATGGAACGCATTTCAGAGAAGAGGCAGGCAATTGTGAAAAGCATTCAAGCACGACAAATCGAAACGATGCCAACTGTTGGGACTTTCTCCATTGAAAGCTGATAAAATAATCATGAAAAGATATTATAAATTTATTTAAAAACTTCTTTTATCGGTTTTCTTTTTCGAAAGTTATTGGTTCGCATACACCAATTCTGTATCTATCTCTTGATATTTAAGTTTTTCATTTCTTTTTTGTTGACCCAATTTTCCAGGAAACCCAATTTCGAATTTGTACCAGCTAACATGCTAAACTCCTCAAATGACAACCAAAAATATGCTCAGCGCGCCGTTGAGCGTGAGCAACGTTTGAGAGAAGAGCAGAAAAAAGCTGACAAGGTAACACTTGAAGATTGTTTCACCAAATAACTGTATATTTCAGCAAATCCAAGAATGTTGTTTAGCTCTTCGCAAGAAACATGAGGAGGAAATTGAGAAAGAACACGAGAAGTCGAGAAAGCTTGAGGAAACTAAGAAGGCGGAGCTGATTGAAATAAGATCAACGTTAGTTTATTGATTTGAGCGAGAAGCCTATGTATCTTTTTTCTGTAAGTTGTCTATTATAAAACTATTTCCAGGCAAGCCCGGGAGCTTTCTGACTTTGAAGTCGAACTTCTTGCAACCATCAATGAAAGAATTGCAACGAGAGCTGAAGAAGGCAAACTGGAAGTAGAAAAGAAAATGGAGGAGCTCAAGAAGGTTCAAAAAGAAGTTGAAGCCCAACTAGCTTATCGCAAAGAGCATCAGCTTGCAGCTTCTAAGTTCTTAGAGAATACTGAAAAACGTCGCCAAGAGTGCCTAAATCATTTGAGAGACCAAAGAAAAAAGGAGCGGAACGAGATGAATGCCGCAGTTGAAGAGATAAAACAAAAGCTACAGGACACAACACAAGCCGGAGAGGAACGTCTTTTGATGTTGAAGGAGAAGAGAACAAATGAGGAGAAAGAGCACTTATTCAAGAAAAGAGTAACTAACGAGACTATGGGTGAGTTTGGTTTGAGAGAATTTGATACAGGTTTTGAAAGTTTGTTTTAGCTCTGAACTCGTCAAATATGTCAAGTAGTTTGGCATTGGAGGATGGATTTGAATTGTTCAAACAGGAATGCAAGGAGTTGAGAAATCGCCATAACAAATTCACAATTGCATACGATACTATGCAGCCGACGGTAATTCAAAAAAAGTACTTTATACTTTATTCAATTCATTTCAGCTTCTGAGAGTCTCCTCTCGTATGCAAGCAAAAATGTCGATTGGTGATTGTGATTTCGAGGAGTTGACAAGCTCTTTTCGAGTTTTCAAGGAACGAGCTAATGCCTTTAAACGAGAGGGATGCAGCTTTGAGGGGGATGTTAAAAAAGATATTGGAGATGTGATTGAAATTCTTAGACAGCTCGGAAACAACATCAACGACGTTCAGTTTAAGATTGAGGAATATGAGGAAGAAGAAGAAGAAGAAGAACCTGGAAAAGTAGATCGCTCAGCTTCATTTACAGAATGTCTGAAAAACATGGACGACTTGATAAAGACGATAGGAGAGTTGATTCAAAAGGTATATTCTTCCATTTTCATGAGTTTTCATGATACCATTTTTAGTTCAATGTGATCGGGGAAGACAATATTCAAGCTACGCTGGCCGTTCAAATGAAAGATGTTCAGTCTAAACGTTATGATGCTATTGGAGATGGACCTCAAGGTTCTGAAGAAGATCAAAGCAGCTGAAGCCATAAAATTCAGCAAATTAATTTAATCTGAGAATTTAATTCATTCAATATTGTATTCGTAATGTAAATAAAAATTAATAGATTCAAAAAAAATTGAGATTCTGTATTTTATTTTGAAAAGACGGATCACTTCTGATTGGAGTTTCTGGTTTCCAATCAAATCAAAAACACTCTTCGAGTCTCGTTTCAAATTTATAAAACACCGTTATCAGTTGAGGGGGATAGACAATTTTTCCTCGCTTTTATAAAACTTCTTTCGTTAATTTCTTTTTGAAACTGTTCCGAGCCTATGTAATTTGGACTTTGGTATTATGAACGAGATGTTACTAGTGAAATAGGAAATATCACAATGAACCATTTATTAATATTTAGCAACAAAAACTCAATCTTCTTTCAAAACACTACCAGGTTGTGATTCCGAAAACATTCGATGCTTTTTCTCAAATTCCATAGTTTCGTATTCGTCTTCATTCCGTTCCAGAAGCAGCTCAATGGGCTTTTTCATGTTCACAAACTGTCTTCGATTTACTTGAACATCAGGAGATAAATTTTTTTGCCTGCTAGTATCATCATCTGATCTCTGAAGAATTATCAGTAGACGATTTAAAAAAATGAGACAAACATAAGTGGAAACACAACGTACTTCGAAGCTGTGGTTTTCTGAAGTGATGACATCTGCCGATAAGTACGATTTTGAGATTTCTTTGCGGTCAAAGCCACACGGGTTCGTTGCCTTCGTGTTAAACGAGTTGAAAGTGTGAGCTCGCACTCGTTCAGGAAGATCTTGATTTTTCATATGTGTTACAGCTTGTCCAGTATATAAACTTTTTCCTTGAAAACCTGAAAATTTATTGAAACTTTTCAAAAAAAGCTTATTCGGTCTTACTAGTTACTGTAGCTTCATTTCCTGGAATTTCTAAGCTTGAGGTTGAAGCGCTCATTTCATTTGCTCCTTCAAATATTTGAGGCTCGTGAACTTCCTGAAGATTTTTGGGTTTTCGAATACTCTGGTCCTCGGTCGCCGATGATCTCTTTAGTTCATCACAGATGTCAGAACGAGTTTTTTCTTCGTGTATTGTTTTCTTCGTGCTGTCTTCGTCTTCGTGCTCCGTGTTTTGAAACGGTTCACCAAGTTTCACGATCGATGAACTATCAGCATTTGAATAGGTGAATAGATTGCATGAAGATTGATCAATTAATCCATTCTCTTCATTTGAAACTTCCTGCTCATCTTCCGTCAAACAATCAATTGCAGACGATATTGAGCAAACGTGCTTGGATTTTTCTTTTTCTTTTGATTCAATCAAGAAGTTAGATTCTGCTTTCAAAGTTTGAGACTCCATTTGTAACTCAGGCGATCGCGAACGGATTGAATCAACTTGTTTTTCTTCTAAGTCACCAGAATAGGAGGCTTCATTTTCACACATCTCCATCGTTGATGGTTCCTCATCTCTTTCGAGTTCTTCAACTTTCATAGATGATTTCGGATTCCATTGCGGAAATTGCAAATTTGAGTAATCAGTGGACCCTGGATTCTTACAAATCCGTTTCAAATCAGCAGCCGTTGGAACATCTCTAACATTGATTTTAGCCATTTTCTGATCTAATTTATGGTACCAATTCGAACTATAGGACACATCGCCTAGCAATTCATATACATCAAACAAAACGGAGGCAATATCACAAACACTTTTCTGCAATAGTTATTCGAAGGAAAAAAAGCGTGAAAAGCTTACTTGTAAAACTCGTATGAATATTACATCTTTGAAGTTTTCATCTACTTTCGCCAATTTCTCGAATATATCTTCCAAGTCAAATAGGAGAGTTGAAACTTTTTCATTAAGAATGGCGATTTCATACTTCATGTCATCTGGAGATTCTCTTAAAAGTTTTTCGAAGTTCTTGGCATCTCTCGTCTAAAAAAAAAGAAAAGTTATAGTTAAAATAACGCCAGTTCCAAATCTCACCAAGTCCTGAAAACTTCCGAATTGGCTTATAATTTTCAAGACGAGTGCTCTATAAGAGTAATTGATCCAATCAGACCATTCTCCTTCTTTTTCCTCAAAACGGTGCTTCAAAAGAATACAATTGATAAGAGTGGCAAATCGTTGTTTCTGTTCTTGCCTCATTTCTCTCAGTTCTTCGTCAAATTTTATCTAAAAATGGCTTTGATAAAACCAATTCAACTAGAAATTTCGATAGGTACCCTTTTTTGTCTTCTCTGCTCTCGTCGATTCTCTAACTCTTTTTTATATTTTTCAGATTGTTCTTCGAGTTTACTTCGTAATTCCTCCCTGATTCTTATTTCTTCATCAGTTTCCTCTTCTGTTTTGAACGGTATTTCAAGAGCTGCTCTGGATTCTTCTAATTTACAGATTTCATTGATTGCCGATGAATTATCGATCTAAGAACTAATTGGTTGGAATGAAAGCGGGATATATGCAACTTACAATAGCATTATTTGCTGTTACTTCCAAATCATTTCGTAGTGAGTTCAATTGCTCATTCTCTATTTCTGAATTCTCACTACTTACAATTGGTTCGGGTTTCATTGATAAATCATTCAAATCGAAAATAGAGGAAGCCACACTGTCAGTATCTTCAAAAGTAGAGAACTCAAAAGAAAGATTGAAATCTACTGTTGAAAAAGCAGTTGTTGGAGCTTCTTCAATCGACACCGAGTTATTCGGGAGCTCTATTGCCGGGAATCTTAGCTGAAGATTATTACATATACACACACCGATCTGTACTTCAGCAACTTACTCTGTTCGTCGGATGGTAAAATATGAGAGAAGTAGGTTTATTTGGAAGTTTTTTGGATAGAAAACATATTTTGAACGTATCATAAACGCTCTGCATAGATTCTGTATTGAAACAGGTGTCATGAGAAAATGGAAGTTGTGTTTGAACGGATTCTCCGAAAAAACCTTTCTGTATTTGTTTCACAATTCGCGGTTCGTTCTGAAATAGAGTCAACATATAACCGTCACAGTTTTTTAGCTTCATTTAGAAAAAACACTTACGGATCTCGTTTTGGCGATCATATTCTCTTTCGTTCTAGCATAATCTAGTTCAATATGTACAACAAACCGTTTGTCCTGAAACACAGTAATTCTAAGAATGATATGTCCTTTAATCACTCACCACATCGAAATTTATTGATGCAATTTTTAGCTCTTCAATATTTCCCAGCTCCTTACAAAACAGTTCAAAGAATGGGGACATCTTTTCATAAAAAGTATCCCAGTTCTGAAAATGTTCTCGTTTTTCTTTTTCGTTTATGAAAATTTATTCTGCTTACATTGGTGAAATCTCGTAAAATTGATTGAATTACCAGAACGTTTCCGTGTTCATCACTGACGATTTTGATTAGGGCATAGAATAATCGTAAGAGAATAAATATTAACATTTGTTTATCCTAAAGTTTGGTTTGGAAAGTTTGAACCCAATTGTTGAAGAATCACTCACCTTTTCAAAAGTTTCTTGATTGTAGTCCGGCTCATTTTGGTGAGCCTTGTTAGGTTTGGAACCCATTTCCCAATAAGAAAGTAGTAAGTTTCTGGAAAAATACGTATGTGAAATTTGAATTGCCGTTCTCAAAAACTAGAGAATTAGCAACAAAATAGAGGAGAAGGTGAAATAGAGAAAAAAAGAAGAGAAAATGACCAGAGGACATTGCTACGATTAAATTGAGAGACCGAAAAAATGATAAGAAGTGTTGTGTACAAACAAAAGTTTAGAAATGAGGAAGAAAAAGAAAATTAGCAAGAAAAATGAAATTAGAAGGGAGCAAAAAAGAAGAAATGCAACTGAAACAATTTTACGAAAACTCGGCAGTTTTTCTGAAAAAATCAAGGTGATGGGAGAGAGTAATTCAAAAATCAGCGTATCAAATCTGAAAATTGTTTGTTTCAGGATTGAGGCTACTTACTGTAATGTTATTTCTCAGTCATCTGTTGTGAGTGATAAGAACTTCATTGTTGCAAAACTAATCAAAAGTGAATAATAAAACAAGTACAAAAAAATATTAATGACGATGAACACGCCGTCGCATTTCCGCTTGCTCATGACGAATTCGGTTTATTTCTTGCTGTGCTTCCTCCTAAAAATTAAATTTTGAGAACATCTTTGAGAACATCCAAACCATACATTTTTTTCCTCGCGTCTTCTTCTTACGTTTTTGAATCTTTCCTCGTAAATTCTATTCTGTTCGTCGAGTTTCATTTGAAGGTCTACTCTCATTTTAACTTCGAGACTATCTTGACTGAATCGGCGGTGCTCCTGAGCAGCTCCTTGAGCAGGAAAACTGTCGTTTTCCTCAGCAAGCTCCAGCTGTAAAATTTCCTTGTTCGATTAAAAAAAAGTAACTCACTAATCTATGGGGTTTCCATGGATAAATGGATTCATTTTCTTCTTTTGAAACTTCCTGCTCATCTTCTGTCAAACAATCAACTGCAGGCGATATTAAGCAAACGTGCTTGGATTTTTCTTTTTCTTTCGATTCAATCAAAAAGTGAGATTCTGGTTTCAAAGTTTGAGAGTCCATTTGTAACTCAGACGATATTGAACGGATTGAGTCACCCGAATATGAAGTTGAATTTTCACACATTTCAATTTCTTCAATTTTGACAGAAGATTTTGGATACCATTGGGGAAATTCCAAATTTGAATAATCAGTGGTCCCTGGATTCTTACAAATCCGTTTCAAATCAGCTGCCGTTGGAACATCTCTGGCGTTGATTTGAGCCATTTTCTTATCTAATTCATGGCGCCACTTCGAATTATAGGACACATCGCCTAGCATTTCAAACACTTCAAACAAAGCGGACGCAGTGTCACAAACACTTTTCTGCAATATCCATTCTAAGGACAGGTCATTGGATAGCGCTTACTTGTAGGACCTGAATAAACAATACATCTTTGAAGTTTTCATTCACTCGTTCCAGTTTCTCAAATATATTTTCCAAGTCAAAAAGGAGAGTTGAAACTTTCTCATTAAGAATGACGATCTCCGACTTTATGTCATCTGGAGATTCTCTTAAACATTTTTCAAAGTTCTTCGCATCTCTCGTCTAAACAAAGAAAAGTTATGGTTACTACAAGACCAGGTCTAAATCTCACCAGATCCTGAAAACTTCCGAATTGGTTTATAATCTTTAAGACGGGTGCTCTATAAGAGTAATTGATCCAATCAGACCATTCTCCTTCTTTTTCCTCAAAACGGTGCTTCAAAAGAATACAATTGATAAGAGTGGCAAATCTATTTCTCTGTTCCTGCCTCAGTTCTCTCAGTTCTTCGTCAAGTTTCATCTGGGAAAAATATTTATGAAATCAATTCAAGGTCTTCGAAAGTAACCCTCTTCTGTTTTGTTTCACTTCGATCCTTCAACTGTGAGCTAAACTGCTCATTTTCTACTTCTGACTTTTCAATACTTGCAACTGGTTCAGTTTCGATTGATGAATTTTTCAAGTTAAAAATAGAAGTCATATGGTCGGCATCTTCCAAACGAGGCAGCTCAAATGAATGATTCCAATCGTCTGTTTTAAAAGCAATTGTTGGAACTTTTTCATTCAATACCGAGTTATTCGGAAGATCTATCGCCGGTACTCTTAGCTGAAGATTTCATTTATACCGATTTGTAAAGGGTTTCATGGAACTTACCCTGTTCGCTGGATGAAGAAATGTTAAAAAAGTAGGTATAGAGGGAAGTTGTGAACATAAATGGCAATTAGTGCACGTATCATAAACATTTTCCACAGATTCAAAACAGAAATAAAAATATTGGGGAGGAATGCGTCTTTTTCGGAAGGGTCTGCCAAAAAAACCTTCACGTATTTTTTCCACGATTGACAGCTCGTTCTTAAATTGTGTAAGTCACTCTTATTCAAAGTTTTGGTTGAACAGAACACTCACGAGTCGTGGTTTTGTGGCGACATTCTCTTCAATTGTCGCATAATCTAGTTCAATATGTACAACAAACCGTTTGTCCTGAAACACAGTAATTCTAAGAATGATATGTCCTTCAATCACTCACCACATCGAAATTAATTGATCCAATTCTTAGCTCTTCAATATTTCCCAGCTCCTTACAAAACAGTTCAAAGAATGGGGACATTTTTTCATAAAAAGTATCCCAGTTCTGAAAATGTTCTCGTTTTTCTTTTAGGTTTACGAAAGTTTATTCTGCTTATTTTGGTGAAATCTCGTAAAATTGATTGAATTACCAGAACGTTTCCGTGTTCATCACTGACGATTTTGATTAGGGCATAGAACAATCGTAAGAGAATAAATATTAATATTTGTTTATCCTAAAGTTTGGTTTGGAAATTTTGAACTCAATTGTTGAAGAATCACTCACCTTTTCAAAAGTTCCTTGATTGTAGTCCGGCTCATTTTGGTGAGCCTTGCTCGGCTGCGAACCCATTTGCCAAAGAGAAAATAATAAGTTTCTCTAAGAATTTGTGTGAAGAAAAATGAAGCCAGTGTTCTCAAAAACTAGAGAATAGCTACAAAATAGGGGAGAAGGAGAAATAGAGAAAAAGAAGATAAGAAAGTGACCAGAGGACATTGCTACGATTAAATTGAAAGACCGAGAAGATGATAAGAAGTGTTTCGTACAAACAAAAGTTTAGCAATGAGGAAGAAATATAAAAATAAGCAAGACAAATATTAACTCTGAAAAAATTTGTTTTTTTTCGATGATATACGATTAAAATACTTGCTATTTTGTCATTTATCAGAAATCTGTTGTGAGTGATAAGAACTTCATTATTGCAAAACTAATCAAAAGTGAACAGGATCCAGAATATGAACAATAAGAAAGATCAATGTCGATAAACACGTCGTCGCAATTCCGCTTGCTCGTGACGAATGCGGTTCAGTTCTTGTCGTGCTTCTTCCTGAAAATCACATTTTAAGATATTTTTCTTGAGAACATCAAAACCATACATTCTTTTCCGCGCGCCGTCTTCTCACGTTTTTGAGTCTTTCCCCGTAAATTCTGTTCTGCTCGGCAAGCATTCTTTGGAATTTTTCTTCTATTTCAACTTCACTTCTATCACCGATGATTGTGACCTGGGAGAGTTCATGAGCAGAAGGTGAGTGGTATTGTGTGTCAGAACATTCCGGCTGTAAACTGCTACTGATTTCATTCGAAAAATATAGACTTACTTCCGCATCTGGTTCAATCTTTTCAGTAAATGGTAGTTGGGCATCATATTCATTATCAAGAATTTTCGACATCTCATCAATCCCAACTGTCACATTTTCTAGCTCTGGTTCAATATAATATTCTTCTTCGTCGAATTTAACTAAATCAGTATCTAGACTGAAATTGCATTCTACAGTTTGTGACTCAATATCAGAGTCAGCAGAACGACAAGATATTTGAGGTAGGGCAAGGCCAAAAGGTTCTAGCTGAAAAAGGGATAAATTCGATGAAAAATGCATCTTTCACTCACTCTAGTATCTTGTTGTTCAATTTCTCTTCTCTCATTCTCGGAAGATTCTGAGCCATTCAGGTGAGGTGAGCTAGGAGAATCACTATTAGCATTTTTCTGAAGGAAATCGGCGCCGAAGCTTTCTTCATTCGGAATAACCAGGTCACGTTGTGATCCTCCATACTCAAAAGCTTCAATTTCTCTTGATTTTCTAATATTAGAACCTTCTGTGAGAGTTTTTTCTTTCTTGGCATCTCTCAGTTTTTTGATTTTTGCCAGCAATGGTTTAGAATCTACTAGTTCCAATTGGCTTCTTATAGCAGCTTCCAAATTTGACAGGTCGTCCTTTTTTAATTGATCCAATCGCAAGTGCTCAAAGTAAGACACCTTGAGTTCAAAAGAAGTTATCAATCGCTTTCTTTCTTGCTTTTCAATACAATTAAGAGAATTATTACAATCGAACGTTAATTTCTCTAACTTCCTCCTCAGTTCGTTTGCAATACTGGGATCATTTTCTACATACTTCCGTTCTGCAACAGTATTTCGACGTTCGAGTTTTCCGATATGATTTTGAAGAACCGGAATATCTTCTGTCAATATTGTTTCAAGAATAAGTTTAACTGGATATTTCCAATCAACAGTAGAAAAGATATCGTCTATTTCTAGACCATATTTTCTTGCAAGTTGATTTGAAAAGGTTACATCCTTGACTTCTTTGATCATCTCCTCAATGACTAAGTCATACTTTTCAATTAAAGCTTCAGCTGTAGAAAAGAGATATGAAAGATCAATAGAATGGTTCGTTCGAAATTGTCCCGCTTCAAGAAGAACCTGAGCCATTCTGAGGAGATTTAGAATCTCGTTCATTAGATTTCGTAGTCTATCAATGTCTTCGCTAATTTTATTATATGGCCGTTTTTGCGTGGCAGTGACTTCTTCTAGTTGTTTTCGGAACGGTTCCATCAGCAATTCGACGTATATTATTTCATCAAGATGGTCTCCAGCAGAATTAGAATGCTTTGCCCTAATGTGGTTACCACACTTATCTTCAACCGAATGTTTTTCATTTTCAATTTTTAAGCTTTTCAAGCCAGTATCAATGCTTCTCAAAGCATTTTGCTCTTCATCTTGAAGCTCTGGCTCGGACTTTTCCTGAATTATAGTATACACATTATGATTAAAAAAACAAAATATTTCTAGCATCCCTTACTGTGTGATATCTCAATAAAGTGTCTGCTTTTCTGTCATCTTCCACAGTTGGGTAGTCGAACATAATTTTGATAACGCATTGATTCTTCTAAAACTTATTTTCAAATTGTTTTTTAGTTAACGACTTACCATTTCTGTCGTTATCTCCAAGTTTTCTAGATTCTTCATTTCCTCTATCAACAAATAAATATAGGGGAACATTGCATCAGTAAACTCGTTGTGATTCTGAAACAAACGTTTTTTTTAGTATCAAGTGAAAGTTATCAGGAATAAAACGTACTTTCTTATAACTCAGGCTCAGCAATTGTCTTAACGCATCTTTATTTCCACTAATCTCACGTTTGATGACTCTCGTAAATGCGCCAAAAACTTTCGAAAGACCATGAAGAAGAATTTTCTGCTCCTGAAATTCCGGGGATAAATTTATTGAGACCTAAAGAAAAACTCACTTCATGACTCCTCGGATGACTTTCTTTAGCTCCCATTCTTAAAAGAGAATAGTTTGGAAAATATGAAGACAATAGAGTTTATGAAAACCGAACGAAAAAAAAATAGTGGAGAAATAGAGGACGAAATGTGTCGGCATTGCTATGTCTAATCTGTTGATGAGATTTTTATGTGTTGTTTACGTTTCAATGAAAATGATACGCAGAGAACAACTTTTATCTGTGAGGGAAAAAAAAGTTCACGGAAATAAACAATTGGGGGGGGGGGGGGGCAAATATCAAAAAATATTATGTCAAAAAAAAAGTTTCACAACTCTTCAATTATTACACTTTTAGGCAAACTTGGAAATTCAACATTTTTATAACTCTTCATAGATTTCACATCTTTACAAATGTCTCGAAGTTTGCTCGTAGTGGGAATCATATTTGGTTTGAGATCAGTTATTTTCTTCTGTAGTTTTTCAATATTCGATTTGCCTTTTTCCAATTTTTCCAAACTCTTGTAGATTTCCAAAAGTTTGGTCGCGACATCGGAAATACATTTCTTCAAAAATCTGATTGAAAAGAGTAATTCTACAGAATTTATACCTGAAGAACTTTGATAAACAACGTATCTGGATAGTTTTTTTCTAATTGCTTCAAATTATCATAATCATTCTGCATCATGGTAAAAGTTACTATCACATTTCCCATTAAGCCTTGGATGTTGTCCTAGAAAAACAAGCTATAGTACAGATCCAATGTTGAAAGTTTACTCGTAAGATATCATTGTCAATCTTTTTTGAACGTTTGAGACCTCCTTGATTTTGATTCACATCATCCACGAAATGATTGCAGTTATTCAAAAACTTTACAATGTTTTGTCTGAAATCATTAGTTTGAAACGTTTTCCTGTTCGGAATAGATACCTGCACGAATCCGTCCACATTTTCCATGTATGTTCCTCTTCTTCAAACTTTTGTTTCATCTGGATGCAAGCCATAAGAATCCTAAATCTGGACTTGGATTCTTCTTTCATCTTTTCAATTTCTCTCTGAAACTCCATTTGCTTTCTTCTACGTTCTTCTCTTTTATCTCCAAGTTCCCTCGCGTGCCTTTCTTTTTGTTCTTTGAACTTTTCATTGAGTTCATCGTTATCAAAACTAGAGTCTTTCCGCTTGATGACCGGAGGAGAACTACTTTGACTTGAACCCATGCTGGAATTGATACAATTAAACACCAGAATATAAGTTCAGAATGTCATGAAGATATCTTGGTTTAACTGACTATGAAACAAAGTCGTTAAAAAAGAAGAGTGAGGAATATTGCTCATCCCAATTTATGCGACGTAAAACTATTATGAAATATGTTTACAATTAAAGCAATCGTGAAATACAGACATAGTCTCTTAAAGTTATAAGAGTTCGTCAATTTCAAAAGATTGATTGATATCCGGAAACTTCACATCATGATATAACCTAGAAGATTCGGGATTATTACAGATAGTATGAAGTTTTGATGTGGAATAAATAGAATCAGGTTTCAACGAGTCAAATTGATTCTGAAGGACTACGAAACTCTTCACATCGATTCCGGATTGGCCAATTGAAGTGTAGATACTCAAAACATCCTGAGCGGCGTCAGCTATGCATTTCTGAAACAATATCCTCTGAATACAGTTGCTTCAGTAGCATCCTTACCTGCAGAACTCTCACGAACAATGCATCTGGAAACTCTTTCTCAGCACGTTTCAAGTTTTCAAAATCAAATTGTAGTCCATTAAAAACAGTCATAAAGCTTCCAAGGAGATGACCGATATCGTTCTGAAACATTATTCATGTTGAAGCTAAATTTTTGTTTGAACAAACATTCAATAAGTTCATATCGATGTTCTCAGGTTTTCTCAAACCACCATAGTTTTTATTAATGTCTTCAACAAAATACCCACATTCCTTCAAAAGGTGTATAATGTGTTGTCTAAAAATACTCATTTGCTCATCTGAATATCATTCAATGGCCTACCTGCACCCCTGAATCCAATCTTTCCAGTATTCTTCTTGTTGCTCAAAACGGTATTTCATGAGAATACATTGTAATAAAATTTCAAACCGCTTCCTAGATTCTTCTCTCATCTTTTTGAGTTCCTCTTCCCTTTCTGCTTGTCGTTGTTTTCTTCTTTGTCTAGCAGTTTCTAGCTCTTCAGCATTTCTTAGATTTTGTTCATGTAGTTTTTGATTGAAAGAGCTGTTATCAGAAATCGGGCTGTCTCTACATAGACTATCTTCCCGCCAATTGGTAAACTCAGTGATCCGTGGAGACTTTGCTAAATTCAGATTTCTGTCAAATCCTTTTGTGGAATTTTCCAGATCAGTTTGATATTGCGACACATTATAATCAAAACTTGGCGTTCCTGAAACTTTGAATTTTTTTTTTCGAAACCCTCACTGGTAAACTCCACTGATTGAAACTTACTACGAATATCATTTTGGGTTGTGGCTTGATTCAAACTTTCAAGGGTTTGTTGGAATGTGTCATCGGGCGGGCTGAAATAGATTGCCTCTCAATTGCCTAATAATTTTCAAGACTCACATTGAATTTCTATCTTCCCTTAGTTCGAGAGTAAATGGCTTCTCAAGCACCTCTTCTGGTTTAAGAACTCTTTTCGAGGCTTTGTCTTGACTAAATCTCACCCGAGACTCTTGTTTAGGGAATTCGGAAATAACATGATCCGGACGGGTTTCTGTTACGATTCTCTGTGGGGTTTTTTCTGCAAAAGTCCGCACTTTTTGTTGAGCGATTCGCTCGGAACGCCTCAGAACTTGTTCAGGGCCGGGCTGACTTGAATATCCATTATTCAAATGAGCACTACAAATGTCATCATTATTTGAGGAATACGTCTCAAACTTACATTCTAGTAGCAGTATTTGTCTGAATTTTTATTGTCTGCTGATTGATTGTGTCAACTTTCCTTGTAGGGTTTATTAATGTTTCTCCGATCACGATATTTGTGACATTATTTTGAGTTTTTGTTATTGCCGGAGAAACTTTTTCTGGATCGTGTTTTTGAATCATTCCCCCATCGTTTTGATTTCTCGAAAAGTTTTTGACTGGAGAAGAAGGAGCCTGTAAAATAACTTTTTAAAAAAACTTTTGATGAAGACATACATGGTGACACTTATTTCGAAAATTTCGTACCTGGTTAACCACTTCTATAGCATCATATCCCGCCACGTAATCTCTGTCTTCAAACTGCAAACAGTTCAATTTGGAATTCTCAACTTACAGAACTATAGCCTACACTTTCATAACCTCCACTTTCATAATGAATGCTGAAATCAATCTGATTCAGTTCTCTCGCTTTAGCTATCATTCCATCAGCATCCTTCCTATATTTCCAATAAAAATAATTCCAATTCTACAAAACTAAAGTCCATTTTTGAAGAAAACAAGATTTTAACTCACTCTAGTCTTAATTGCATTTTCTAAATCTTTCATAAATTCAGGGACTTCTCTAATTAGAATTCCAGTTCCGCTGACCTTCGTTTCTGGTTTTTTCGGATTCCATTTTGCAATATAATCGAAACAAAATTTAAATTGAGCTGAAAGGGTTTCGTGAAGATGATTCTGAAAAATTTCCAAGTTTCCAAATTCAATAATGGATTTACACTCACTTCAAACTTCACTTTTTTCAAATGATCACTCAAAGGTTTGAGAATTTCTTGGTTTTGTTTTATAAACAATCCATAATCTCCCTGGAACAGAAACTGAAATTCATTTTTGGGAAAATTTTAAAGAAAACTCACTTTTTTGGAACATTCATTGAAACATTTTATCATTTCTTCAGTCAACTCCAGAAAAACAGCCATTTTAGAAAAGGTTCAAATCACTTTCTATTCTTTTTCCCAGCTGTCGAGAAAAGAGAAAAGAGAGATAGTGTGAGAAAAAAAGAAATGTGAGCATCATTGCATTGCTATGACTAAACTGCGAAAGGTTGTCCACTCGTTGACTGATAACAGAATTGTGTACGTACAAAAAATAAAGGTGAGGAAGAACGTTTATGAATCAGGAAATAGAAATAGAATGAACATAATCGAGGGACCAACACTTGCTAAGGTATGAAGTTTAAAATTAAAACTGTGCTCCCATCAGGCCTCTCCCACTGTGCTCATCAGGCCTCTCCCAAAACTGTGCTCATCAGGCCTCTCCCACTTTTCAACAGAAAAAAGGTTTTAAGTTTAAATATCGAAATACCACCCATAAAAGTTTTCATTCAAAGCCAAATCCTTTATTTACAGCTAAAATTATCATTTATCTTATTCTTCCTTGCAATTGCCGCAAGCTGCCTAGCTTTAGCTTTTAACTCCTCTTCCGCGGCTTTCTGAAAGAAAAAAAACGCAATTATTTATTTCTGGTTTTTAATTCACATTTTTCTCCTCTCTTTTTTTCTTTAGCGCATTCAATTCTTGTTCTTGTCTCTCTTTCTGAATTGCAACGTTCAGTAGGTGCGCAGACTGAATTTTTAAAAATTCGTCATCTTCATCTTCCATAGCTTCATGAATTTGATTTTCAGATGTACTTGGCCTAAAAACGTAGGATTTTAGTTGTTACTGAAATATATTCTTACAAATCGTCAACGGTTGAACTATCACTGTCATCGTCCTGATCTTCTTCTGAATCGGATGCTGTCTTATTTCTACAAAAGGTCTCTTTTATTGAAGTATTTTTTTGTTTTTCCGATTCCGAGCCAAATTCCTGCTTGAGTCTGTAAGTTTTTAGGTTTGAAAATAGAGAAAAATGCTTAAGACCACTTGAAAACCTTTCCACATCTATCGTTAACATTTGAATTTTCTCTTTTTGCTCTGCAATTTCTGCTGTTAGTGGGTCAAGACGCTTTCCCCATGCACACAATTCGTATGAAATAACATCACGAAATGTTTCCTTGTTTTCCTCTTGTTTTTCCAGTAATTCCTACAAATTATTTTTGTTTTGAATTTTATCAAGTTGTTCTACCTTCTGTTGTAGATCATTTTCTTCACGAACGGAACTGATTTCTTTCTGCAAATCTTTCAATTTTTTCTCAAGATTCTCCGTAAACACCAATTGTGTTTTCTCCGAATATATAAATTTGTGTTCGAATGATTGTTTCATTTCAGCTAACTTGGCTTCTATTTGTTGGCCTTGTTCAGCTGTTTTCCTGGACTCTAATTCTTGAACCATCATTTTCAATTTGTTGGATGCTTCCAACTCATCCATTTTATGAGGTTCGGAAGCTTCTCTCACCGACTTTATTTCAAGCATTAACTTTTCAATCAATGCCTTTTGAGAAGTCATTTCTGTTTTGAGCCGTTTCTCTTGTTCAGTAATTTCATTAGACTTTTCATCAATCATTTTCGTCATACTTTGGAGGCAAAGTTCGATATGTTTCAAGGCTTCTTCGGTGTTCTAAAAAAAATTAGTTTCGGAAAATCAGACGCAGTTCCTCTATTTTACCTTAACAGAATTGGTTCGCAATGTCATTTCCTTCAGTAAACTACTTTGTTCGTTCAACTTATTCTCGAATCGTTGCTCCTGCTCAGCCAACTTTGTGGCCATTACACTCTGATGGTTTGATTCTAATTTTTTTATTTTCGTCTGATACGAGCTCTGCAATTTCCTCAATAAGCTTTTAAAGTAATTATTTGACTCTCTCACCTCCATTTCTACTTTTGTGGCCATCAACTTTTTATCAAAGTCTATTTTCATAACACTAATTTTCTCATCAATCGTTTTGTTCAGTTTCTCGGCACGCTCAATTTCATAAAACTTCGATAGTTTTAGATCGATTTTCTTTTCAATTTCAGATTCCAACGTTTTCATTTTTCGCTTCATATAATTCTGTAATTCTATGAAATCATGAAGCAAATTTTGAGGCTCTCCTACCTTCATAACATCATTAGTGGTTCTAAAACTCGGATTCTTTCTGAAATACTCGGCGCTATCTTTCTCATTTTTTACTGCCAAATCTCTCAAGACAAACTGAAAATGGTTTTCAGCCAGGATGATTATGAGCTATCTTTTACTCACATTTTCGTATAATGCCGATTTGTACTCAATTTGAAAGTCGACAACTTTTTGTCTTCTAGATTCCCAAATAATAAAATCAGCTTCTGATCTGTACTTTTTGTAGAATTCATCAAAATTCTAAAAAAAATGTTTTGATGAATTGTCTCATTTTCTATCAACTAACTTTGGTGAAAATGGCATTTTCAAACTGTTGGGAAAAAAGTTTAGGAAGGGCGGCATCCATCTTAGCATTAGCTTCAAAAAAAACTCCTGTCGTGCATCCAACATTAGCAAGATTATCCAAACAAGTCCGTACATGTACAGGAAACAATTGGCAGAAAGTATCCTGCAAATTTAGATTATTGCTCCACCTTCAGAAACTTTTTCTGTGTTTATAACTCACCTTGGAATATTTAGTTTTCTTCAAACTATCCACAAGTGTGTTCATGAAATCCTCATGTTTAGCAAAGAAATCTTGGTAATTTAACTAAAATGAAAACACATACACTTTCAAAATCTGAATTTATTAACTCACTCTCTGAGTACATTCGTTGAAGCAATCTATAATTTCCTGGGTCAAAATTAATTGTGGGGTTGTCATATTCCTGAATTTCAGAAAGATGATTTAAGAAATCAGGAAAATAGAATGGAAAGTCAGCAGACCAACAGCAATTATTGCTACTCACAAATTTCCCAATTTGAAATTTTTTATGATAAGAATTGTTGACGAGTTTAAATATGAGGAAGACAGAATATCAATGAAACGGAAATTGTGATAGAAAGAGATTTGAGGTTTAGAGAAGAAACATTTTTAAATTATTTGGAAAGTGGACTTGTATTAGAGAAATCGAAACTCACTGAGACTGGTCGGCTGTCGCAAAACTAGATTCTGATAGTTCCTCATTTTCAAGTCGAACAAATAGTTTATTATAACTAATCATTTTTTCATCGATATTCTTCCATAATTCTTCGAAATTTTCCAGATAATCATCTGAAACCACACAAGACTGAATTCTGAATTTGAAAGGATCAGTTCCAGGTGGAATCTCAAGTAAAGGTTGTAGCATTACAGCAATTTGTATAGTCTCTTCCGCTTTGAGAAGTCCTGGAAAATGAATATCCAGTAAAGGCTAAATGAAAATACGAACCTGAATTGGGACGCACACAAAACTGCTTTTTAGCTGATGTTTTCACTTTGAAACATACTGAATCCTTTGTTGTGTTTTTCAAAGTCAGATTGACAGTTCTAATACTGTCAAATGGACCAGTAAATACAAGCTCTTGACTTGGCGTCGTTTCGAGAAGGATCGGTTTTTTGGACATGTTAACTGAAATCAATATTGCTTTTGCAAAATTAGTGTTATAGAAAACAGTAGACAAAAAGTAGGTGAAACTATTTGGAAAATGATAAAGTTTATGGGAAGAACAGAGAAGAAGACGGTCAGCAGACCATGCGTAGTTAAATGATAAGAATTGTTTGCGCTTTATTTTTTCACACCAGGAATGGATTCACAGAATGAATAGTGGGGAAAAAAGCACTGAAAAAGGACACATTTCCGGAACCAGATCTCTCATTCACAAATGATTACATTTAAGTAAAATCAAATTTTCTTCTTTTTCGAGTTCTCCTGATCAATGGGGAACGGTTTGTTACCATTTTTTAGACTATTCAGCAGATTTGCATCACAAAAAGTCTGTCCAAATTTGGCGGCTAGGCGGCCATAACTAATAGGAACTAATTTCAAAACAAAAAGTACTCAAAAACTTTTATTATCTACACGTCCGGAAAATAGAAGAAATAAAATTTCATGGTCTTCGGTCAGCTTCGGTCATGGTTCAATCAAGTACATTATTACATTTTTCTTTTTGATTCACAATGATTGATTTCTCCGAGAATTCCAATTCTTCCAATTTTCACTTCAACCTATTCGAAAATTCAAAAAACAAGTATCGATTACCATCGATAATTTGGAAAATCGCTTTATCGGTACATACAAAGTAAACATGTGAAGGTGGTACATCTCTTTATTCTCCTTTACAATGACTAGACTTTTTCTTGATTTGTCATTTTTTCGTTCTTTGAACAAAACAAGTAGTACTTTATTATTTTTTACAGTCACAATTCATCTTTTCAAGTAATATTTTGATTATTTCTTGACATCTCGACATTCCGTCTGTTTGAAAATCGCGTAGACAAACTTTTCAAGCCATTGCTTTTCAGTTTCCGCTCTTTCCAGATCCACTTTTCCGATGTCGAAAATCTGAACTATCCATTTTGAAAAAGTTCAATCTAATCATTTCTGTCTCACCGATTTTCCAAGATGTCCCTCTGTCACAAATTCTCCGGGAACATAGATTTTGATGGTATGAGCACATTCCATAGATCCCATTTTTCTGATGACGTTACAGTAGTTGGGAATGTAGATATACGGATTCGGATAGAAGAACTAAAACTTTGATAAAATCACAAAATGTTTCGGAAAATCTGAGAAACTACCGCCCACTAGGTAACAGATGCTTTCATCGAAAATAGTCCATGTTCATTGGTTACTGCGGAAGCCATTTTGGTGTCAGCGCCCACTGAAACAAATGTGCTCTATTGATAATTTTTTTATGCGAAAACAGTTATCTAAATGGAGCTACAGCCAGCTCAAAACTTTTGAATTTCATGGAGCAGAAGAAACATTGAGAAAGAACTCACGAATATTCTTCTCATAAACCTCGACTTTTTCATTTCTGAATGGTACTCCATTGCACATCAATTGTCCACGTACATGGACAGTTGCCACGCTGGCAGAGCTCAATGATGGAAACAAAAATAGAATGGAGACGATTAGAGATGGCTGGAAAAATAGAAAAGCATTTATAGCCAATGGACTTTCAGATTAACTTACCTTATGCATTTGTTTTTCTCTTACTTTCTTTGGAAGAAGAATTGAGAGGAGTTTGATTTGAAGTGAAAAGTAAGAAGACTGGATAAATTGATGAGCTGGAATATTTGGAATCAAAAAAAGGTTATGAGAGTAAAGGGATGCCACGTTTTTCAATATGTTGATGAAATTTAATTTGAGGAGACACGTGAATGTGGTACAGCAAAAAGAGTCTATAAAAAACTAACAAATAGAGAGGTTTTCTAACTTTTTAATTTCATATGAATATTTCAAAAATTATGAAGTAATTGCCAAGAAACCAATGCATTTTAAAAGCACATTCCGCCCTGGTGAGTCCTGGTCAACTGTATGGAAATATCAAGGCAATTCATTTCACATCTTCAGAAACTTTTAGGATCGTAAGACTAGTTTTGTGTTGTGGTTAGATACAGAGCTGAAAAATGTTATATTGACACATTTTGATCAAACCAATTGTTCCAATTTTTGAAATTAATCCGGTGGAGGCGCCTGAAAAATACAGTAAATAGAAGACTCAATGTTCCATAAAGAATGTTTGTCAAATGCAGCTATCGAAATTTCGACTTCAAATAGATCCGATAGTCATGCCATTAATATACAAAAGCCAACTACTTGTTCATTAATCTACATTCCCCTTTTGTTGTCTTATAGGTCCTTAAGAGATGTCCCGATACGTCTTCTCACAGAGCTCAAGTTCGAAAGCCTAATTTCAGAGAACCAGTTGCCTGTTGTCATCCTTGCACACGAAGATTATAATCAATCGATTCTCTACGTTAAAAAAGGGATTTCCCATGAGACGAGTTCTTTTTTCCCAGGAGCAAGGACGCTACGTTTAAACTGACTAATGGAGTATAAAAAGGGGGCAACCATCCTCATTTCTTCATTCCATCTCTTTTTTTTCTCTCTATTCGGTCGTCTGTCCCTCCCCAGTCTTGCACAGGGATTATTGATTAATTTGGTACCATCTCTTTCCCTTTACATCATTAACCCTCACTGACGTGGTTTTCTATTTAGTTTTGCAGAGAATGTCTAATTTTTCAAACTGTTTCTTTCCAATCTTTTGAATATCTGATTATCACCTGAAATATTTCGTTCTATCAAAGTTCTAGTTTCCCCAGTCATTTCTCTTCTCTATACTTTCGAACTGATTTTTAGTACAAAACAACAACTTCCCCTTAATTTATCGATTTTTCTTTTGAATGGTCTATTTCTCGAGACGGATCCATTCTTCCCAGAAGCAGACGCGCTCCGTCCGTTCGCGCGCGGATGCACCGTTCAAATCCAGAAAGGGAATACATAAACAGATACTCTCATTCTATTGATTCCATTAGATGGTCTCCCGTTTCCCTCCTCTTGCACAGACCGTTTCATTTGAACGTCTTACAAAGACTATTGATTATTTTATACCGTCTTCTTCAATAGAAGAACCGTCTTCATCTTTCAAAATCCTCTTTCAACCGTTTTTACCTTTACTATGACATCTTCCTTATTTAACTTATCATTTCAAATCCAGTCCTCTTTATATTTTCAGATGAGCTACAACCGCAACGACCATATTGGCTATTGGAAATAAAGAGGAAACAACGATCGATATATTGTTTCTTCATACGGATCAGATTAGGATGGTGGAGGTTGTCACCCACTCGATCGATTGGAATGATTGGTTTGATGGCACAATGATTGGAGTGTACCAGTATGATTAGGAACAAATCTTATGCAGGTATGTCCATTGGGAATATTGAGCTCAGCATAACCTTTTAAACGCATTCATTTCATTCTGATATTTACGGTGGCGCCACCTGATTAAGATCATAAAACCAGATAGTGGATATCTGCTAATGATAATGTTCCGCATGTGAGCGAGCATATTCTGTTGTAGTGAGCGACTACTGGTTTGTAGGTATTCAGAATAAAAACATTCTGAACTTGAAAAGCGTATTATGCGGAATTTCGGATCAATTGAATTGAAACCAGAGAGTGGATATCTGCTAATGATAATGTTCCGCATGTGAGCGAGCATTTTCTGTTGTAGTGAGCGACTACTGGTTTGTAGGTATTCAGAATAAAAACATTCTGAACTTGAAAAGCGTATTTTGCGGAATTTCGGATCAAGAGAATTAGAACCAGATAGTGGATATCTGCTAATGATAATGTTCCGCATGTGAGCGAGCATTTTCTGTTGTAGTGAGCGACTACTGGTTTGTAGGTATTCAGAATAAAAACATTCTGAACTTGAAAAGCGTATTTTGCGGAATTTCGGATCAAGAGAATTAGAACCAGATAGTGGATATCTGCTAATGATAATGTTCCGCATGTGAGCGAGCATTTTCTGTTGTAGTGAGCGACTACTGGTTTGTAGGTATTCAGAATAAAAACATTCTGAACTTGAAAAGCGTATTTTGCGGAATTTCGGATCAAGAAAAAAAGAACCAGAGAGTGGATATCTGCTAATGATAATGTTCCGCATGTGAGCGAGCATTTTCTGTTGTAGTGAGCGACTACTGGTTTGTAGGTATTCAGAATAAAAACATTCTGAACTTGAAAAGCGTATTTTGCGGAATTTCGGATCAATTGAATTGAAACCAGAGAGTGGATATCTGCTAATGATAATGTTCCGCATGTGAGCGAGCATTTTCTGTTGTAGTGAGCGACTACTGGTTTGTTGGTATTCAGAATAAAAACATTCTGAACTTGAAAAGCGTATTTTGCGGAATTTCGGATCAAGAGAATTAGAACCAGATAGTGGATATCTGCTAATGATAATGTTCCGCATGTGAGCGAGCATTTTCTGTTGTAGTGAGCGACTACTGGTTTGTTGGTATTCAGAATAAAAACATTCTGAACTTGAAAAGCGTATTTTGCGGAATTTCGGATCAAGAGAATTAGAACCAGATAGTGGATATCTGCTAATGATAATGTTCCGCATGTGAGCGAGCATTTTCTGTTGTAGTGAGCGACTACTGGTTTGTTGGTATTCAGAATAAAAACATTCTGAACTTGAAAAGCGTATTTTGCGGAATTTCGGATCAAGAGAATTAGAACCAGATAGTGGATATCTGCTAATGATAATGTTCCGCATGTGAGCGAGCATTTTCTGTTGTAGTGAGCGACTACTGGTTTGTTGGTATTCAGAATAAAAACATTCTGAACTTGAAAAGCGTATTTTGCGGAATTTCGGATCAAGAGAATTAGAACCAGATAGTGGATATCTGCTAATGATAATGTTCCGCATGTGAGCGAGCATTTTCTGTTGTAGTGAGCGACTACTGGTTTGTAGGTATTCAGAATAAAAACATTCTGAACTTGAAAAGCGTATTTTGCGGAATTTCGGATCAATTGAATTGAAACCAGAGAGTGGATATCTGCTAATGATAATGTTCCGCATGTGAGCGAGCATTTTCTGTTGTAGTGAGCGACTACTGGTTTGTTGGTATTCAGAATAAAAACATTCTGAACTTGAAAAGCGTATTTTGCGGAATTTCGGATCAAGAGAATTAGAACCAGATAGTGGATATCTGCTAATGATAATGTTCCGCATGTGAGCGAGCATTTTCTGTTGTAGTGAGCGACTACTGGTTTGTAGGTATTCAGAATAAAAACATTCTGAACTTGAAAAGCGTATTATGCGGAATTTCGGATCAATTGAATTGAAACCAGAGAGTGGATATCTGCTAATGATAATGTTCCGCATGTGAGCGAGCATATTCTGTTGTAGTGAGCGACTACTGGTTTGTAGGTATTCATAATAAAAACATTCTGAACTTGAAAAGCGTATTATGCGGAATTTCGGATCAATTGAATTGAAACCAGAGAGTGGATATCTGCTAATGATAATGTTCCGCATGTGAGCGAGCATTTTCTGTTGTAGTGAGCGACTACTGGTTTGTTGGTATTCAGAATAAAAACATTCTGAACTTGAAAAGCGTATTTTGCGGAATTTCGGATCAAGAGAATTAGAACCAGATAGTGGATATCTGCTAATGATAATGTTCCGCATGTGAGCGAGCATTTTCTGTTGTAGTGAGCGACTACTGGTTTGTAGGTATTCAGAATAAAAACATTCTGAACTTGAAAAGCGTATTATGCGGAATTTCGGATCAATTGAATTGAAACCAGAGAGTGGATATCTGCTAATGATAATGTTCCGCATGTGAGCGAGCATATTCTGTTGTAGTGAGCGACTACTGGTTTGTAGGTATTCATAATAAAAACATTCTGAACTTGAAAAGCGTATTATGCGGAATTTCGGATCAATTGAATTGAAACCAGAGAGTGGATATCTGCTAATGATAATGTTCCGCATGTGAGCGAGCATTTTCTGTTGTAGTGAGCGACTACTGGTTTGTAGGTATTCAGAATAAAAACATTCTGAACTTGAAAAGCGTATTTTGCGGAATTTCGGATCAATTGAATTGAAACCAGAGAGTGGATATCTGCTAATGATAATGTTCCGCATGTGAGCGAGCATATTCTGTTGTAGTGAGCGACTACTGGTTTGTAGGTATTCAGAATAAAAACATTCTGAACTTGAAAAGCGTATTATGCGGAATTTAGGATCAAGAAAATAAGAACCAGAGAGTGGATATCTGCTAATGATAATGTTCCGCATGTGAGCGAGCATATTCTGTTGTAGTGAGCGACTACTGGTTTGTAGGTATTCAGAATAAAAACATTCTGAACTTGAAAAGCGTATTTTGCGGAACTTCGGATCAAGAGAATTAGAACCAGATAGTGGATATCTGCTAATGATAATGTTCCGCATGTGAGCGAGCATTTTCTGTTGTAGTGAGCGACTACTGGTTTGTAGGTATTCATAATAAAAACATTCTGAACTTGAAAAGCGTATTATGCGGAATTTCGGATCAATTGAATTGAAACCAGAGAGTGGATATCTGCTAATGATAATGTTCCGCATGTGAGCGAGCATTTTCTGTTGTAGTGAGCGACTACTGGTTTGTAGGTATTCAGAATAAAAACATTCTGAACTTGAAAAGCGTATTTTGCGGAATTTCGGATCAATTGAATTGAAACCAGAGAGTGGATATCTGCTAATGATAATGTTCCGCATGTGAGCGAGCATATTCTGTTGTAGTGAGCGACTACTGGTTTGTAGGTATTCAGAATAAAAACATTCTGAACTTGAAAAGCGTATTATGCGGAATTTCGGATCAATTGAATTGAAACCAGAGAGTGGATATCTGCTAATGATAATGTTCCGCATGTGAGCGAGCATTTTCTGTTGTAGTGAGCGACTACTGGTTTGTAGGTATTCAGAATAAAAACATTCTGAACTTGAAAAGCGTATTTTGCGGAATTTCGGATCAATTGAATTGAAACCAGAGAGTGGATATCTGCTAATGATAATGTTCCGCATGTGAGCGAGCATATTCTGTTGTAGTGAGCGACTACTGGTTTGTAGGTATTCAGAATAAAAACATTCTGAACTTGAAAAGCGTATTTTGCAGAATTTCGGATCAATTGAATTGAAACCAGAGAGTGGATATCTGCTAATGATAATGTTCCGCATGTGAGCGAGCATTTTCTGTTGTAGTGAGCGACTACTGGTTTGTAGGTATTCATAATAAAAACATTCTGAACTTGAAAAGCGTATTATGCGGAATTTCGGATCAATTGAATTGAAACCAGAGAGTGGATATCTGCTAATGATAATGTTCCGCATGTGAGCGAGCATATTCTGTTGTAGTGAGCGACTACTGGTTTGTAGGTATTCATAATAAAAACATTCTGAACTTGAAAAGCGTATTATGCGGAATTTCGGATCAATTGAATTGAAACCAGAGAGTGGATATCTGCTAATGATAATGTTCCGCATGTGAGCGAGCATTTTCTGTTGTAGTGAGCGACTACTGGTTTGTAGGTATTCAGAATAAAAACATTCTGAACTTGAAAAGCGTATTTTGCGGAATTTCGGATCAATTGAATTGAAACCAGAGAGTGGATATCTGCTAATGATAATGTTCCGCATGTGAGCGAGCATATTCTGTTGTAGTGAGCGACTACTGGTTTGTAGGTATTCAGAATAAAAACATTCTGAACTTGAAAAGCGTATTATGCGGAATTTCGGATCAATTGAATTGAAACCAGAGAGTGGATATCTGCTAATGATAATGTTCCGCATGTGAGCGAGCATTTTCTGTTGTAGTGAGCGACTACTGGTTTGTAGGTATTCAGAATAAAAACATTCTGAACTTGAAAAGCGTATTATGCGGAATTTCGGATCAATTGAATTGAAACCAGAGAGTGGATATCTGCTAATGATAATGTTCCGCATGTGAGCGAGCATATTCTGTTGTAGTGAGCGACTACTGGTTTGTAGGTATTCAGAATAAAAACATTCTGAACTTGAAAAGCGTATTATGCGGAATATAGGATCAAGAAAATAAGAACCAGAGAGTGGATATCTGCTAATGATAATGTTCCGCATGTGAGCGAGCATATTCTGTTGTAGTGAGCGACTACTGGTTTGTAGGTATTCAGAATAAAAACATTCTGAACTTGAAAAGCGTATTATGCGGAATTTAGGATCAAGAAAATAAGAACCAGAGAGTGGATATCTGCTAATGATAATGTTCCGCATGTGAGCGAGCATATTCTGTTGTAGTGAGCGACTACTGGTTTGTAGGTATTCAGAATAAAAACATTCTGAACTTGAAAAGCGTATTATGCGGAGTTTCGGATCAATTGAATTGAAACCAGAGAGTGGATATCTGCTAATGATAATGTTCCGCATGTGAGCGAGCATTTTCTGTTGTAGTGAGCGACTACTGGTTTGTTGGTATTCAGAATAAAAACATTCTGAACTTGAAAAGCGTATTATGCGGAATTTAGGATCAAGAAAATAAGAACCAGAGAGTGGATATCTGCTAATGATAATGTTCCGCATGTGAGCGAGCATATTCTGTTGTAGTGAGCGACTACTGGTTTGTAGGTATTCAGAATAAAAACATTCTGAACTTGAAAAGCGTATTATGCGGAATTTAGGATCAAGAAAATAAGAACCAGAGAGTGGATATCTGCTAATGATAATGTTCCGCATGTGAGCGAGCATTTTCTGTTGTAGTGAGCGACTACTGGTTTGTTGGTATTCAGAATAAAAACATTCTGAACTTGAAAAGCGTATTATGCGGAATTTAGGATCAAGAAAATAAGAACCAGAGAGTGGATATCTGCTAATGATAATGTTCCGCATGTGAGCGAGCATATTCTGTTGTAGTGAGCGACTACTGGTTTGTAGGTATTCAGAATAAAAACATTCTGAACTTGAAAAGCGTATTATGCGGAATTTAGGATCAAGAAAATAAGAACCAGAGAGTGGATATCTGCTAATGATAATGTTCCGCATGTGAGCGAGCATATTCTGTTGTAGTGAGCGACTACTGGTTTGTAGGTATTCAGAATAAAAACATTCTGAACTTGAAAAGCGTATTATGCGGAATTTCGGATCAATTGAATTGAAACCAGAGAGTGGATATCTGCTAATGATAATGTTCCGCATGTGAGCGAGCATTTTCTGTTGTAGTGAGCGACTACTGGTTTGTAGGTATTCAGAATAAAAACATTCTGAACTTGAAAAGCGTATTATGCGGAATTTAGGATCAAGAAAATAAGAACCAGAGAGTGGATATCTGCTAATGATAATGTTCCGCATGTGAGCGAGCATTTTCTGTTGTAGTGAGCGACTACTGGTTTGTTGGTATTCAGAATAAAAACATTCTGAACTTGAAAAGCGTATTATGCGGAATTTAGGATCAAGAAAATAAGAACCAGAGAGTGGATATCTGCTAATGATAATGTTCCGCATGTGAGCGAGCATATTCTGTTGTAGTGAGCGACTACTGGTTTGTAGGTATTCAGAATAAAAACATTCTGAACTTGAAAAGCGTATTATGCGGAATTTAGGATCAAGAAAATAAGAACCAGAGAGTGGATATCTGCTAATGATAATGTTCCGCATGTGAGCGAGCATTTTCTGTTGTAGTGAGCGACTACTGGTTTGTAGGTATTCAGAATAAAAACATTCTGAACTTGAAAAGCGTATTATGCGGAATTTAGGATCAAGAAAATAAGAACCAGAGAGTGGATATCTGCTAATGATAATGTTCCGCATGTGAGCGAGCATATTCTGTTGTAGTGAGCGACTACTGGTTTGTAGGTATTCAGAATAAAAACATTCTGAACTTGAAAAGCGTATTATGCGGAATTTCGGATCAATTGAATTGAAACCAGAGAGTGGATATCTGCTAATGATAATGTTCCGCATGTGAGCGAGCATTTTCTGTTGTAGTGAGCGACTACTGGTTTGTTGGTATTCAGAATAAAAACATTCTGAAGTTGGAAAGCGTATTTTGCGGAATTCAGGATCAAGAAAATAAGAAGGTGTCTCTCTAACTTCTAATTTTAATCCTCCAATATTAATCACATCTCCATCCGACACATATTTGTCAGCATCTCCACCGGATTTCGAGCAAAGCACTGATTTCATTGATGGAAATGCCTGAAAAATTTTGAGATTCTTGAGAATGAAAATTAGAAAACAATAAATAAGAAGCTTGAAATTTGACTAGCCCTCCGGTCCGTTAAAGCTAGTAGTAGCTCTTGACGTGTGTTTCAGATGGCTTGCAAAAAGTATTAAATTTTTCCAAGGTGGTTACCTATCTTTTGAAAAAAAATCTGTTCGAAACGCTCCATTTTGAAGCGAGATATGAGCCGTCAAACATTTTCGGGACAAAATTTCGGACAAAAATTGGCTTCAATTTATTTCTTCAAAACTCCGCCCCTTTTTAAATTAAGGTTTCACGTTTATACCTTCTATATTTAAAGAGAGAGGGGCAGACATTATCTTCACATTCCAATTGACAATCCCCTTCTTCACACAACACAGTCAATCAATAATAAAATCCGCCTCCTTTTATGGCATAGATCCAGCGTCGTTCATTCATTCATTCAGCCTTTCATTCTTCAGTCTTACCACATTCTCTATACCGTCTCCCAGAAATGTCTTCTCGAATTTTGCCAACCTTGCTCCTACTTTCTTCCATTCTACCTTCATACGAATTCCTTTTGCGTCATTTTAACTCGAACTGACATCTCAACTGAAACCCTGAGGTAATTTTTAAATTTTTAATTCTTTGTAAGAACTAGATAATAAGAAAACATACCTCCATTTCTGTCATGGTTGCGATGCGTATGCCCCTGGTACGAGATCTCAACTAAAACACTGAGGTCAAATTAGAACTACTGATTAAGAATATTAGGAATAAACCTCCATTTTTTTCATGGTTGCGATGCGTATGTCCCTGGTACGAGGTCTCAACTAAAAACCAAAACGAAAAAACTGAAAAGTTAGAAACATTTTATTCAGATCTGTTCAGTAGATTTATTGTGTATTATCAAACTAGATTCAGACTCTTCTTTATCGCTTCCCGCTCTTCTTCGGTCTGTCTCTATGAACAAGTTAGTCCTGTATGTATGCTTTCTTTGATTTCAACTTACGTTCTTTTCTATTCGAATCTGCTTGACATCTTTTAATTTTTCCTCAAACACCAGGTCTTGCTTTGCCATCTTCTGTTGAAGTTGTTCATTACTTTCTCGGTAAACTTCAGCTATGTCTGTAAAAATAGGCTAGTAATCGTGGAAACCTCTGATCCAACGGCAGAATCGTTATTTTCCCTGCCTGAGGAGAAGTCAATCAAAATACCCCTTTCACGATTATGTACAGATGCATGACCTCCGTGAGTAGCTCTTGAAAAGAAAACTTTTTTATCAGAGAGGGAAAATGTTCGAATGAAACATACTGCACATCTTCTTGCAGAATTCGAACTTCCGAGTCTCTCATCATGACTGGATTATGATTTTCAATTTGGGTGAATTGTGGAGGAGTATTCCTGAGAAGAAATGTATATTTTTGGTTTAGTAAAAAGCGATTCTCACATTGCCAGCAATGATTTCATTTGGTCTGAAAGTTCATTCATTTTTTTTTCAACACTGTCATCCCTTGAAGCCAATATTTCCTTCAGTTCGGCGATTTGTTTTTCTTGCTCCGCAAACTTTTGCTCAAAGAAACATTTTTGAGTGGCTTGTTGGGCTTGCACTTTGTCCAGCATTGCTCGATTTGATCGTAGAACCATTCTAACCCATTTTTCTGGATCTACGTCTGAAATAAACTTTAGTGTAGTTTGTGAAAATCTGAGTATGACTAACTTGATTCTCGTATTTGCTCCATTAATGCTTCATGACATGACGAACTCATTGTCTCAATGCCGATGTTTGAATAACTGCCGGTTGCGATACCTGTAGCGCCTGATTGCGGCCTTAAACCATCAGGTTCATGTTGAAATTTTGATAATCTTACATTGTGCTGAGACCTGTTGAAACGGATGGCGGATGTATTCCCATCACTTCTCCTTCAACAGCGCATACTTTTGTCAATTTAGTATCTTTCTCGCATGTTGCTTCACACTTTTTCGTGTTCGATTCTCTCACTCTTTTAAGTGGAGGTTCTCCTGTCGATGGACTTTCAAAAGTTAAATTTTGAGGCTCATAGTCTGGCTGAAAATAATCTTTTGAATATTCTAGATCGCTGCTCGACTCACCAGACTACTCCTCCCAGGTTTTCTGAAACCCGAGGCTTTGTCTCGATCTTCCAACTGAAAAAAAAACAATCAGAAAAAAAAATGCAGTAATTATTACACTGTCAAAGTATGCGCCAAAACATTCAATTTTAAAGTCAATGACTCTTTGATCTCTTGCCTTCTGAATCATGTAGTCTATTTCATATCTGTATTTCCAATAGAATCCATCCCAATTCTGAAACTTATTACATTAGATGATAGCCAGTGTGATAACTCTCTCACCCCAAGAGATAATGAATTTTTGATGTCAAAAAACAGTTCCGGTGCACGTCGATTCAAAAAAGATGCCACTTCAGAATCTTCATTGGATTTCCATTTTTTCAAAAACTCAAACAACTTCTTTGAATTCATTGACACGAAATTGCAGACGTACTCCTATAATAACACTGATATTAATCAACGTCTTCTGAAGCTTTACTCATGAACGATTTTTTTTTGGCAAACCAGTACGAATCCAGTTTTTTTCTTTTCTAAAAAGAAAACGTTCGTGAACACGGCTTCTGAAAACCTTACTTTCGGGCAAGAAGCAGACTTCAAATGAGACTCAACAGTGTTCAAAGTGGCATTATGTTCTTCGAAAAATGCATTGTAGTCTCCCTAAAATTGGATGCGTTGAAGCTCGAATCGCCTTGATTACAACGTACCAATCTGGCGCTTTGTTTGAAACAATTAATCAAATCTTCGGATAAAATAACTGAAACAATCATTTTATAAAACTGAGGAAGAAAGTGTGAAAAGTAAAATAAAAAGGAAAGTGAGGGGCAATACAAATGAAAGTTCTCAATTGATAACAGTTGTTGACGAATAAAAAATTCAAACTAAAAATTTTATTTTGCTTGGCGAGATCAAATAGTCATGAGTTTTGTGCAAAAATGAACGAGATTTTCAAGAATGTTTTATTAGACTTAACGAAGAAGAATTGATAATAAAATGATATCACAATACAAATGAAGAACGTTTGGCTCTAGTCGGGAAGAATGGACCCAATTGAAAAAAGAATGGACCCATGAGCAAAATTAGTAGTACCCAAAATTCATTCATTTGAAGGCTTAGGCACTCTCGAAGCACTTACATGACCGAATGTCGCATTTCAGAGGTATAACAAGGATACGCAGTTCAGAAAAGCGTCTTGGGATTGCCTAAGCCTTAAAAATGAAGCTATTTTAGTTTTTATCTGGGTCTATTCTTTCCTCATTTTGGGTCCATTCTTTTTTTTTCGGGTCCATTCTTCCCGATTAGATCCGAACTTTTTTGTTTAAGAGTGAGAGGATTTTCTGCCAGCACCGCCACGTATTAGATTAGCCGTCAATCTTTTTCGTTCCGCTTCTGCTTCGTCCTGAGTTATAAAATTTTGCTCGTAGAAATTTTTTCAAAAAAAAAAACATTTTTTTCCTCAATTTCTGTATTCTCCTTAACTCGAGACAGTCCTTCACAATTTGTTCAGCCAACTTTTTCAAACTTTTCTTGCATCTTCTGCAGTTCTTCGTCGTCTTCGAAAAGTTCATCTGATACAGAAACTGAAGTTCATTTTGAAAATGATTGGAAGGGAATTCCCTTTTTTAGCGCAATCATTGAAACAATGTATCATTTGTTCAGTCAAATCTCGGTTACCAATCATTTCAGAAAAAAGTTCAAGTCACTTTCTATTCTTTTTTCCTAGCTGTCGAGAAAAGAGAAGAGAGAGATAGAGTGTGAATAGGAGAAATGTGAACATTATTGCATTGCTATGACTAAACTTGAAAAGGTTTTCCACTCGTTGACTGATGAAAAAATTGTGCATATACAAAAAATAAGAGTGAGGAAACTTCAATGAGCTAGGAACTTGAGCTAGGAACTTCAAACTTTGGTTTTTATTTCCAGTTGTTCGATCTCTCGTAACATTGTGCTTTGCTCTTCATGGAGTTGTTTCCAGTATTCTAATAGTTGGACTTCACACACATCGGACTTACAATTTTCGATCGTTCTGCTTTTAAACGTTCTGCTCTGAAAAGTAGGAAAAGAAACCAAAACATCAAAAAATTTATTCTTGAAAAAATCAGTCTTCTCCTTTAGCCGGAATGAATTTAATGAATGATTTGACTGGTTGTGAACCGACAAACGCCTTTTTCACTTTCTCTATGAGGGAATAAAAAGGAAGATTTCTGTGAGACAAGCGTTCTTTCAAAGGATGGTCCTGAACCAGAGAAAATAAAATTATAAATTCAGAATAAAAACTCACTCTATTGACAAACGTGTTCATAAAATCATTGAAATGATAATAGACGATTGTTGCCACGCAGCAAGTTTCGACGTAATAAAGGTCATTGGGGTAAGTAGAAGTAACAGTGTCAGCCAAAATCAAGAGGTTTACCACAAACGTCAAATCATCATGATTCTGAAATGAACGTTATTTGAAAAACCATTAAAAATTTGAAACCTTGCGGAGTTCTTCATTACAGTGATAAATAACTGATAGTATCAAACTATCACTTGAGAACCGACTCCATTGTTTAATCACTCCCTGAATTTCCGTTGCCAGTTTTGGAGTCATCGACGCCGGCTTTTTGTACATTTCGGTAAACAGATAAGTGATGCACTGGAAAAGGAAGAGCTAACTATTTGATATCGTCAAACCTATATTAATGATGCACTTTTCATTCAAGCTCACTTCTATAGAAGGGGGCACCTCTATTAAAGAGGCACCACAAATACAAGCTTTACGTAAATATTTCCTTACAACATCAATACAGTCCAATGAGCTGGCTCCTTGCACAATGTACTCAGTGGTCTCTTCTTTGAGAATCTGCCGAAAAAATGGAGAAGTAGTCCATAAAACTGCTTTGTTTGCCAACAAAAACTGAGTTCCGTCCGAAGTTTTCAATTTCAAAGTGGGGTAATTCCTGAAAATTGAATAATCCTCATAAAGTTATGACTCAGAGCAATTACCTGTTGGTGAGAGAATCGAAATAGAATGCCGACTGATCCAACACAATTGGAGCACCTCCTCTAGTCGGACGCATTAAATTTTCGAATGCGTCTGTTTTGAATTCCATTGAAGTTTCCAGTTGTAATTTCAAGTTTTCATTATTTGCTGCATCCTTCATCACTGAACACAATGACTTTTCAAATTGGCAGTTATCTTCCGTAGAATATAATCTTTCTTCATAAGACTCAAAACTAGGAAAAGATGCTCCAACAATTGTATGTTTGATTGATCTGAGTGTATTCCCATTCGAATCCGATTCTTTAACCGTAAAATTGATTTTTACACATGATGGGTATGAACCACTCCTGTCCCATCCATTAATACTAATCCTCAACTTGGAGTTATCTATATTGGGCTCATCAGTATTAAGAAGTGTTTTATAGACACTTAGCTCCCTGAAAAACTACGACCTATAAAATTTTATGTGAAATAGCTTACCAAATGAATAGACTGGATTCGTACAAAGTAGAGAATGTAAGATCAAAAACTACAAGTTCTTCTAACGTTTTCTTCTTTAGATCGAGTATATGGATGAAAGTGATGTTCTCATCGGCTTTTTGGTATTCTGAATGTTTAATTTCTATGAACTGTCATAGGAAGTTTCTTTTACCTTGATACATTACCACCGATTCCGTTGTAATCTTCCGCTTTCGCGAAGGAATTGTTATCAGAAATGATTCAAAATTGTTTTTTCCCGCTTCATTGACCTTTGGTCGAACGGATTTTTTAAAAATCATATTGGGGTTTCGGGGTAACTCACGTTTTTAATCGAGTTTTTTATTGTCTTGTTTGTGTTATATCAAAACTGTTCTTCTCAGTTTTCTGCAGAATTTCCGTGGCACGGTGTTCCGCAATTCCAATCGACTTAAAAACGTGGAAAAGGCAAAATAGTGATTGTGTCAATGCAGCGTGAAATTAATAAATTAATAATTAATTTTTTGTACGGGAAATGCACTTTTTGCACGATAATGTGCCTTGTGCAACTTTTTTGAAAAAATCGAAATCTGGTCCCACACTCTGAGGTTGTCTAAAAGCTTGATATCAATGAAAATGTTCTATCGAAATAATTAACAAAACTTTTCATTTTTAAAATTTCATGGTTGCGATGCGTATGCCCCTGGTACGAGGTCTCAACTAAAACGCTGAGGTTAATTAAGAACTACTGATTAGGAATACACCTCCATTTTTTCATGGTTGCGATGCGTATGCCCCTGGTACGAGATCTCAACTAAAACGCTGAGGTTAATTAAGAACTACTGATTAGGAATACACCTGCATTTTTGACATGGTTGCGATGCGTATGCCCCTGGTACGAGATCTCAACTAAAACGCTGAGGTTAATTAAGAACTACTGTTTAGGAATATTAGGAATACACCTCCATTTTTTTCATGGTTGCGATGCGTATGCCCCTGGTACGAGGTCTCAACTAAAACGCTGAGGTTAATTAAGAACTACTGTTTAGGAATATTAGGAATACACCTCCATTTTTTTCATGGTTGCGATGCGTATGCCCCTGGTACGAGGTCTCAACTAAAACGCTGAGGTTAATTAAGAACTACTGATTAGGAATATTAGGAAACTATACCTCCATTTTTTTCATGGTTGCGATGCGTATGCCCCTGGTACGAGGTCTCAACTAAAACGCTGAGGTTAATTAAGAACTACTAATAAGGAATACACCTCCATTTTTTTCATGGTTGCGATGCGTATGCCCCTGGTACGAGATCTCAACTAAAACGCTGAGGTTAATTAAGAACTACTGATTAGGAATACACCTCCATTTTTTCATGGTTGCGATGCGTATGCCCCTGGTACGAGATCTCAACTAAAACGCTGAGGTTAATTAAGAACTACTGATTAGGAATACACCTGCATTTTTGACATGGTTGCGATGCGTATGCCCCTGGTACGAGATCTCAACTAAAACGCTGAGGTTAATTAAGAACTACTGTTTAGGAATATTAGGAATACACCTCCATTTTTTTCATGGTTGCGATGCGTATGCCCCTGGTACGAGGTCTCAACTAAAACGCTGAGGTTAATTAAGAACTACTGTTTAGGAATATTAGGAATACACCTCCATTTTTTTCATGGTTGCGATGCGTATGCCCCTGGTACGAGGTCTCAACTAAAACGCTGAGGTTAATTAAGAACTACTGATTAGGAATATTAGGAAACTATACCTCCATTTTTTTCATGGTTGCGATGCGTATGCCCCTGGTACGAGGTCTCAACTAAAACGCTGAGGTTAATTAAGAACTACTAATAAGGAATACACCTCCATTTTTTTCATGGTTGCGATGCGTATGCCCCTGGTACGAGATCTCAACTAAAACGCTGAGGTTAATTAAGAACTACTGATTAGGAATATTAGGAAACTATACCTCCATTTTTTTCATGGTTGCGATGCGTATGCCCCTGGTACGATGTCTCAACTAAAACGCTGAGGTTAATTAAGAGTTACTGATTAGGAATCTTAGGAAACTATACCTCAATTTTTGTCATGGTTGCGATGCGTATGCCCCTGGTACGAGGTCTCAACTAAAACGCTGAGGTTAATTAAGAACTACTGATTAGGAATACACCTCCATTTTTTCATGGTTGCGATGCGTATGCCCCTGGTACGAGATCTCAACTAAAACGCTGAGGTTAATTAAGAACTACTGATTAGGAATATTAGGAAACTATACCTCCATTTTTTTCATGGTTGCGATGCGTATGCCCCTGGTACGAGGTCTCAACTAAAACGCTGAGGTTAATTAAGAGTTACTGATTAGGAATCTTAGGAAACTATACCTCAATTTTTCTCATGGTTGCGATGCGTATGCCCCTGGTACGAGGTCTCAACTAAAACGCTGAGGTTAATTAAGAACTACTGATTAGGAATACACCTCCATTTTTTCATGGTTGCGATGCGTATGCCCCTGGTACGAGGTCTCAACTAAAACGCTGAGGGTAATTAAGAACTACTGATTAGGAATATTAGGAATAAACCTCCATTTTTTTCATGGTTGCGATGCGTATGCCCCTGGTACGAGGTCTCAACTAAAACGCTGAGGTTAATTAAGAACTACTGATTAGGAATACACCTCCATTTTTTTTCATGGTTGCGATGCGTATGCCTCTGGTACGAGATCTCAACTAAAACGCTGAGGTTAATTAAGAACTACTGATTAGGAATATTAGGAATAAACCTCCATTTTTTTCATGGTTGCGATGCGTATGCCCCTGGTACGAGATCTCAACTAAAACGCTGAGGTTAATTAAGAACTACTGATTAGGAATATTAGGAAACTATACCTCAATTTTTCTCATGGTTGCGATGCGTATGCCCCTGGTACGATGTCTCAACTAAAACGCTGAGGTTAATTAAGAGTTACTGATTAGGAATCTTAGGAAACTATACCTCAATTTTTCTCATGGTTGCGATGCGTATGCCCCTGGTACGAGGTCTCAACTAAAACGCTGAGGTTAATTAAGAACTACTGATTAGGAATATTAGGAAACTATACCTCAATTTTTCTCATGGTTGCGATGCGTATGCCCCTGGTACGATGTCTCAACTAAAACGCTGAGGTTAATTAAGAGTTACTGATTAGGAATCTTAGGAAACTATACCTCAATTTTTGTCATGGTTGCGATGCGTATGCCCCTGGTACGAGGTCTCAACTAAAACCCTGAGGTTAATTAAGAACTACTGATTAGGAATATTAGGAAACTATACCTCCATTTTTTTCATGGTTGCGATGCGTATGCCCCTGGTACGAGGTCTCAACTAAAACGCTGAGGTTAATTAAGAGTTACTGATTAGGAATCTTAGGAAACTATACCTCAATTTTTCTCATGGTTGCGATGCGTATGCCCCTGGTACGAGGTCTCAACTAAAACGCTGAGGTTAATTAAGAACTACTGATTAGGAATACACCTCCATTTTTTCATGGTTGCGATGCGTATGCCCCTGGTACGAGGTCTCAACTAAAACGCTGAGGTTAATTAAGAACTACTGATTAGGAATATTAGGAAACTATACCTCAATTTTTCTCATGGTTGCGATGCGTATGCCCCTGGTACGAGGTCTCAACTAAAACGCTGAGGTTAATTAAGAACTACTGATTAGGAATATTAGGAAACTATACCTCCATTTTTTTCATGGTTGCGATGCGTATGCCCCTGGTACGAGGTCTCAACTAAAACGCTGAGGTTAATTAAGAACTACTGATTAGGAATACACCTCCATTTTTTCATGGTTGCGATGCGTATGCCCCTGGTACGAGGTCTCAACTAAAACGCTGAGGTTAATTAAGAACTACTGATTAGGAATATTAGGAAACTATACCTCAATTTTTCTCATGGTTGCGATGCGTATGCCCCTGGTACGAGGTCTCAACTAAAACGCTGAGGTTAATTAAGAACTACTGATTAGGAATATTAGGAAACTATACCTCAATTTTTCTCATGGTTGCGATGCGTATGCCCCTGGTACGAGGTCTCAACTAAAACCCTGAGGTTAATTAAGAACTACTGATTAGGAATATTAGGAAACTATACCTCCATTTTTTTCATGGTTGCGATGCGTATGCCCCTGGTACGAGGTCTCAACTAAAACGCTGAGGTTAATTAAGAGTTACTGATTAGGAATCTTAGGAAACTATACCTCAATTTTTCTCATGGTTGCGATGCGTATGCCCCTGGTACGAGGTCTCAACTAAAACGCTGAGGTTAATTAAGAACTACTGATTAGGAATACACCTCCATTTTTTCATGGTTGCGATGCGTATGCCCCTGGTACGAGGTCTCAACTAAAACGCTGAGGGTAATTAAGAACTACTGATTAGGAATATTAGGAATAAACCTCCATTTTTTTCATGGTTGCGATGCGTATGCCCCTGGTACGAGGTCTCAACTAAAACGCTGAGGTTAATTAAGAACTACTGATTAGGAATACACCTCCATTTTTTTCATGGTTGCGATGCGTATGCCCCTGGTACGAGGTCTCAACTAAAACGCTGAGGTTAATTAAGAGTTACTGATTAGGAATCTTAGGAAACTATACCTCAATTTTTCTCATGGTTGCGATGCGTATGCCCCTGGTACGAGGTCTCAACTAAAACGCTGAGGTTAATTAAGAACTACTGATTAGGAATACACCTCCATTTTTTCATGGTTGCGATGCGTATGCCCCTGGTACGAGGTCTCAACTAAAACGCTGAGGTAAAATAAGAACTACTGTTTAGGAATATTAGGAATAAACCTCCATTTTTTTCATGGTTACGATGCGTATGCCCCTGGTACGAGGTCTCAACTAAAACGCTGAGGTTAATTAAGAACTACTGATTAGGAATACACCTCCATTTTTTTCATGGTTGCGATGCGTATGCCCCTGGTACGAGATCTCAACTAAAACCCTGAGGTTAATTAAGAACTACTAATAAGGAATACACCTCCATTTTTTTCATGGTTGCGATGCGTATGCCCCTGGTACGAGATCTCAACTAAAACGCTGAGGTTAATTAAGAACTACTGATTAGGAATACACCTCCATTTTTTCATGGTTGCGATGCGTATGCCCCTGGTACGATGTCTAAACTAAAACCCTGAAGTTAATTAAGAACTACTGAATAGGAATAAACCTCCATTTTTTTTCATGGTTGCGATGCGTATGCCCCTGATATGAAGTCTCAACTAAAACCCTGAGGTTAATTAAGAATAGGAAAAGAAACCAAAACATCAAAACATTTATTCTTGAAAAAATCAGTCTTCTCCTTTAGCCGGAATGAATTTAATGAATGATTTGACTGGTTGTGAACCGACAAACGCCTTTTTCACTTTCTCTATGAGGGAATAAAAAGGAAGATTTCTGTGAGACAAGCGTTCTTTCAAAGGATGGTCCTGAACCAGAGAAAATAACATTATAAATTCAAAATAAAAACTCACTCTATTGACAAACGTGTTCATAAAATCATTGAAATGATAATAGACGATTGTTGCCACGCAGCAAGTTTCGACGTAATAAAGGTCATTGGGGTAAGTAGAAGTAACAGTATCAGCCAAAATCAAGAGGTTTACCACAAACATCAAATCTTCATGATTCTGAAATGAACGTTATTTGAAAAACCATTAAAAATTTGAAACCTTGCGGAGTTCTTCATTACAGTGATAAATAACTGATAGTATCAAACTATCACTTGAGAACCGACTCCATTGTTTAATCACTCCCTGAATTTCCGTTGCCAGTTTTGGAGTCATCGACGCCGGCTTTTTGTACATTTCGGTAAACAGATAAGTGATGCACTGGAAAAGGAAGAGCTAACTATTTGATATCGTCAAACCTATATTAATGATGCACTTTTCATTCAAGCTCACTTCTATAGAAGGGGGCACCTCTATTAAAGAGGCACCACAAATACAAGCTTTACGTAAATATTTCCTTACAACATCAATACAGTCCAATGAGCTGGCTCCTTGCACAATGTACTCAGTGGTCTCTTCTTTGAGAATCTGCCGAAAAAATGGAGAAGTAGTCCATAAAACTGCTTTGTTTGCCAACAAAAACTGAGTTCCGTCCGAAGTTTTCAATTTCAAAGTGGGGTAATTCCTGAAAATTGAATAATCCTCATAAAGTTATGACTCAGAGCAATTACCTGTTGGTGAGAGAATCGAAATAGAATGCCGACTGATCCAACACAATTGGAGCACCTCCTCTAGTCGGACGCATTAAATTTTCGAATGCGTCTGTTTTGAATTCCATTGAAGTTTCCAGTTGTAATTTCAAGTTTTCATTATTTGCTGCATCCTTCATCATTGAACACAATGACTTTTCAAATTGGCAGTTATCTTCCGTAGAATATAATCTTTCTTCATAAGACTCAAAACTAGGAAAAGATGCTCCAACAATTGTATGTTTGATTGATCTGAGTGTATTCCCATTCGAATCCGATTCTTTAACCGTAAAATTGATTTTTACACATGATGGGTATGAACCACTCCTGTCCCATCCATTAATACTAATCCTCAACTTGGAGTTATCTATATTGGGCTCATCAGTATTAAGAAGTGTTTTATAGACACTTAGCTCCCTGAAAAACTACGACCTATAAAATTTTATGTGAAATAGCTTACCAAATGAATAGACTGGATTCGTACAAAGTAGAGAATGTAAGATCAAAAACTACAAGTTCTTCTAACGTTTTCTTCTTTAGATCGAGTATATGGATGAAAGTGATGTTCTCATCGGCTTTTTGGTATTCTGAATGTTTAATTTCTATGAACTGTCATAGGAAGTTTCTTTTACCTTGATACATTACCACCGATTCCGTTGTAATCTTCCGCTTTCGCGAAGGAATTGTTATCAGAAATGATTCAAAATTGTTTTTTCCCGCTTCATTGACCTTTGGTCGAACGGATTTTTTAAAAATCATATTGGGGTTTCGGGGTAACTCACGTTTTTAATCGAGTTTTTTATTGTCTTGTTTGTGTTATATCAAAACTGTTCTTCTCAGTTTTCTGCAGAATTTCCGTGGCACGGTGTTCCGCAATTCCAATCGACTTAAAAACGTGGAAAAGGCAAAATAGTGATTGTGTCAATGCAGCGTGAAATTAATAAATTAATAATTAATTTTTTGTACGGGAAATGCACTTTTTGCACGATAATGTGCCTTGTGCAACTTTTTTGAAAAAATCGAAATCTGGTCCCACACTCTGAGGTTGTCTAAAAGCTTGATATCAATGAAAATGTTCTATCGAAATAATTAACAAAACTTTTCATTTTTAAAATTTCCATGTTCAACTTTGATTCGAAAATTTGCTCCATTTCATTTAACCTCTGTTCCATTCGTTCCTACTTGTTTTTTAGGACTTTTTTTCATTACTATCAACGGGGATAGTGGAATTCTTTGGATCCCATTCAGAATTGAAAATGGGGTTGCTACGGAACAGACCAAAATCACCGGTAACAAAAGTCTGAATTCTCGTCTGCATTCGAATCCAAAACTTGAAGCCGAAGTGATAGTCTTCAAAATTGAACATTTCACATCATTTATTGAAAAAATATGAACAGTTTTTTCAGCACAATCGTTCGCGCAGTTGTTCGGTTTTTCTATCAATGATATAAAAACTGACATGTTCATTGGAGTTCGAACCGCTTAAATTCTGTTCAAAAATTACAAAAAAAAATTCATCTTGTGAGAAGAATTACTTGTATTGCTATGTTTTAACCACGAACCGTGTCTCATTGTTGATAAGAGTTGTTTATGAGAAACTAAGGGAATAGAGAATAAAAGATGCGATAGAGAAGGCCACGAGATGAGTCAATGGGATAGCAACTAGATTGTGTATCAACGAAATGAAAGATGCACCAAAACGCGTAGAAAATTTATTTTTCAGAAAGTCGAACTTTTTCCTACAACATGGTCATCTGGATAAAAACACAGTTTTATGCAGTCATTTTTCTTTCTACTGGTGACAAGACCATCTGCCAGCTCCCCCACGTTTGAAACCAGACAATTGCTTTCTTTCTTCTTCTGCGTTTTTCTAAAACCCATAATAATTTTCGGTTCCATAAATCAATCTAACTCACATTCATTTGTCTTCTCTGTTCTTGTTTCTCTTGGATTTCCGCTTCAAATAGTTTGTTTTGTTCAGCTAGTTTCCTCTCTAAATCCTTTTTCATTTCATGGATTTCATCGTCATCATCCAAAAGAGGAGTTGGGAGACAATTCCTGAAAGTTCACTACTTCAACGTGGAGGTTCGTATCAGTGAATCTTACGCGGAGAACTCCAGACGCTCATCATCACTATCGAATTCGTCTGAGGCATCTCTATCTTTTCCATAAACACAACCCATTTCAAAGTCATCTGATGTGACAGTTCTAACTTTCGGGATTGGTGCATCATTTATGATTTTCCTTGTCTCATTTTGTATAAACACGTCCATGAGAGCTTCAAGTTTCAAATCCAATCTATCTTCTTTCAAGTTCAACTTTTGCTCAAGTTCTAAAAGTTTCTCTTCAAGTTTTGAATCAATCCTATGCTCGGCTTCTTGAAGTTTTTCGAAAATAGTTTCAGCGCTGTTTTCGTTCTGTGGACTTTTTTCTTTTGAAAAGTTTTCTTCATTGCATACTTGGGTTTCTAATTTACTGAGCCTTTGCTCTATTTCCTTTGCTAACATTTCTATCTTTGATTGAGCATTATTCTCGATATCAGATGAAATCTGTCGAAGTTGAATTTCCAGTTGTTTCTTTAATTTTGTTGATGTTGAAGACTCAATAATTTTTCACGTACCTTTAACTTGACGTCATTTTTTGCGTTCTCTTTATCAAATACTCTTTTGGTATTTGCTATTATTTCTTCTAGCTCAGTCAATATATTTTGCAGATCTCTACTTTTCAAGCTAATTTGCTCCTGGAAATCGACTGTTTGTTGTTGTGATATAATCCTAACTTACCTGCAACTTGTTCTCAGCTATAATAACTTCATTTCGAAGCACTTCATGAAGTTTCTCTTCCATCTTAGCCTCACAGGCAATCACGAACTCTGAAGTCGTTTTCCTATTTTTTTCCACATCAGAGTCCATTTTCGTTTTCATTTGTTCGATTTCCTTTTTTAATAACTCCTAAATAAAACTGATTTTGATCTAGAAAACTCTTCCAAAACTAACTTTCATTTCGTTTTTGTTATCAGCACTTTGTTTTCTAAACCAATCCCTCAAATTTGACATTTCTGATTGAAGTTGTAATTTCATCCTTTCCTCCGAAGCATTCACGCTAGCTTTCAAATCAGCTTCTACTTTAGACAGACCCTCCTGGATTTTCTTTTCAAGAGCTATCTGTAAAAGTCACAAAATTTTCAGATTTTCTATGTTGTTATACCTCTACCCCCGTATATGTTGCATCAGTCTCTTCTCTTAGTTCAATCATAGATTCTGTTAAAGAAAATATTTCCGATTGGAGTGATGCTTCTGATCTTGTTTGCTTCGATTTAATTTCTTCTTCCAGTTCTTTTATTTTCTTTTGAATATCCTTGTCAGAATGAGAATCAGTCTTTTGCTGAATACATTCCAGTTTACTCTGAAAATCCTAATATTAATTTCATTCAAAGCCCCCAGTGGTAACCTCTAGCTCCTTCAATCCTTGTTTGAAGAAGTTCCTCATCTCGCTGATTTCAATTTGAAGTTGGTTTTTTAGTTGGTCAATATCAACTTGTTTTATACTGGCTACCGGGGAAAAAGATTGTTCTGGAAAATACTAATTCTAAACCGTTCTTTAATTTTGGAAAAGTCCTTACCAGAGTAACCATTTGTGTGATCTGGCCGCTGGTTGGGAGTTGTACAATGTGAAGGGGTCGTTGCCTTTTCAATCGTAGCTCTTTTCACGACTCGCTCTCCAGAATTAGTTATCCAATTTGGGAGACTGATCGTTTTTCTTTGGATCATACTTTCCGCATTCGGATCTGTTTTTTGAAGACAATCCGCATAATTATCTCTCTCCGCGAACTGTTAAGAAAAAAAATTGAAAAAAAAATGGTGATCAAACTCACAGTCTCAAATCCATTGCGATCATGCTCAATGCGAAAGTCAATAACATTTTGCTCTCTAGCGACAATAATAATATGGTCACCTAGATTCTTGTACATCTCGTAGAATTCATCCCAGTTCTTGAATCATTTTGAATGTTTACGTCACAATGAACAATTATAATCTTGAAACTTACTTTTGCACTGAGAGCTGCTTTAAAATTGTTGACAAGTTTTGGAAACTTCTTTTCGAGTTCTTCTGCATTTATGCCGGGTTGACTCGGGTTTTCTGGATTCCGGGCAGTCAAATATTTAAGGAAAACTTCTATATTATTAGACACTGCATATGCTAAAGCGGGTATTGATGTGCCATCGGGTAGAGGAGCCGTTCGAATCTCGTCTCCTTGATCGAAATATTTCACCAATTTCAGGTTATCACAAACTGTATTGATGAAACGCTGATAGTCATCGATCAATTGCTTATAATCACCCTATAAGGCTCATTTCGCAATTATAAAATGGTAGGTAAACTCACTCGTTTGGCACATAAATGAAAGCATTTTATCATTTGTTCGGTTATCTCAAGTTGTAAAACCATTTCACTGAAAATATTTTTGCATATGAAATGGAAAAATTGTGAGAAATGAAAGCGAAAAGGAAAAATAGACACATTGGCATTGTGAAAAAGAAACCTGGCGGAATGATAAGGAAACTAACGATGAGCAATAAACACCGTTATTTCACAGGAAGTTCTATAGGGTAAATGGGTGGATTAGTGTACTCAGTCTCTTCAGATTATCGTTTTAAGCTTTTTTCTAATTCGTAAGATACTTTATAAACATGTATGTACATGCCGAAAAACTGTATCCGACAGAATCTTCAATTAGAATGACACTATCAGAACAACAGTTAGAAGAAGAAGTATTTCTACTAAAATAAAAAAAAAAGCATGAAGAGTGGTAGTAAAAGAGTCCGCTCTTATTACAGGTTTCAATGCAACAAAAATCTTTACTAATACAGAAAACAAGTCAAATACAAAAACTCCGGTAATTGACAGAATGCCAAATTCTATTTCCCTATACTGCTTTTCAAATTGGTCTCGATCATGTTCAATACGACTAAAAATTTTTCAATATCTTCTGTAGTACAGCCTCCGACCATTCCGTTCCGTGTTTTCTGAAAAAACAAACAACTATTTATGAAACTTTTCTTCACATTTTCTCACAGTTGTACGCATTGAATTCACGTCAGTCACGAGCTCTCTGAGAGATGCTTCCAATTGATTCTTAACTATTATTTGGGTTTCTTCAGAGTACAAAATTTTCAGATCGAATGCCTTTTTCATTTCTTCGAGTAACTGTTTCTGATGACACAATTTTCGTTCAAATTGTAGCTCCATTTCAGCCATTTTTGAAGCAAATGTGGCCTGTTATTTTAAAAAAAAGTGGGTAATCTGTGCGCTTGGGTTGTCAACTTACTTCCATTTCAACCTTCATTTCCATCAATTTCCTATCAAAGTATGCGTTCATTTTATTTTTATCATTCTTATCGAGACATTCAGTTCTCTCAGGTTCATGAACTTTTGGTGTTTCAATCATCTGGGACTGAAATTTCGTTGAGGATGGTATCAATTCCGCTTCCTTTTGGTCCTGAATATTGTCATAGATGCAAGGGCACTGAGCGTAATAACTTGGCCTAATGACAAAGTATCCAAGTTACCTGATCCTTTTCTTTCCCCAGATCTTTTAGTTCAGTTTGAAATGGAGTTTGAACCCGTTCGGACTGGACCCTTCTGATTTGAGGAACTGGCATAGAAGAAGATTCTAAAAACTAACACACTATAAGCTTGAGGTTTTTGTAAAACAGACAAACCTTCATGTGTTTCTACTGACAACGGCTCAGGAATTGAAGATCTCAATGGGATCAACTTTGCTTTGCTTTCACTTTTGTTCACATTGAATTGATAAGATCGCTCAACTGCAGCAGATAGAAAAGAAGGGGGTACGATCTTCTTTCTTGATATTGTATCCCCTCTATTTTCTTTATTTTGTATTTCATCCGAACCAGTTAACCAACTCGGTGGTAACACTATCTTTCTTCTTGCTGGTTTTTTTTCTTCGGGGGCATCAATATTTGTCATTTCTTTCAAGGAGGTGATGTACAAATCTCGTTCTTCAAACTAAAATTTTTTATTAGTTTTCAAATCAAGTTCGATTCACCGTATCAAACATTCTTGGCTTGTGCTCTACTCTTATATTAATAATATTCTGAGATCTTGCAGTTTGCATAATATAATCAGCAAGACTTCGATAAAGCTCATAGAATCTATCCCAATTCTGAAGTTATTAGAATTTTTAGTGATGGAAAAACCAACAAGGACCAACTTTGGTTGTGAGTGCGTTCTTCAAATTGAACATCAGTTTTGGCGCTTTTTCTTCTAAATATTGTGCATTTTTCACGCCTTGACTCGGTTTTTCTGGATTCCAGTCTGTGAAATATTTGAGGAAGATTCTCAACTGACTAGAAACGACGTTAGCCATGTAAGCCATTGGAAGACCTGTGGATTCACTTCCATAATCTCCATCGGAATACTCCACATATTTCAAATTATCACATAAATTTTGGACAAAGAGTTGGTAATCATCGAACAATTGCTGGTAATAACCCTATAAGTTAAATGGAATCATTTAAAAATCATTTAATCTCATATGTCTACTCACTTTTTCAGCACAAAAATGAAAACATTGAATCATTTCTTCGGTAATTTCCAGTTGTGCAGGCATCTTAAGCGGAAGGTTGAGTATTTAAATGTAAAAGAAAAAGAAACTAAAAGACGAAATGAAAAACGTAAGGCGCGTTAATATTCGCAAGGAAGAGATTATTGAATGATAAGGAAACTTTGAGTGAAGGCACAACTAACGGTGAGCAACAAGCACCAATGTTTCAACGAAAAGTCTATCACGTGAATAGAAAATTAGATTTTCAGGATTATGAAAGTTTCCATGGAATAAAACAAGGCTCTAAAGTTTTAAAAACTGAAAGTGCAATATTTATTGAGATGGCATAACTGAGAAATAAACAGATTTACAAAGGGCAGAAATTTTCAAATTTATGTGAAAAAATTCAGAAATTATCTTCTTCTGCTCCTGGAGAAGTTGGCGTTATTGTAATGAAACTTGATTTTTCGCTCAAGTTATGTACATAATGAGAGGTTTCTTTTAGATGATTCATTGAAAAGAAGTCTCTTTTTTCTTCTTCAATCACCAAACTACTTTCGATGATTCTCTCCGGAAAATTTACATCTTCGTAATTTTGAAATACGGTACATTCTCTTTGAAGTGTTGCTGTAGTTGGAACATTGGTCGGATTGAGGTTCGCAAATGCATTATCAAACTCCAAATACCATCCATAAGAAAACTGGCTGACTTCCAAAACATCAAGGATTCTATGAAGATCTAGAGCATGTTGACATATATGCTTCTGAAAAAGTTTAATAAAATATCAGTTTGCTATTATTTCACACCTGCAAAACTTTGAGAAATAATGCTTCTGGAGACATCTCATGCAATTGTTCCAGTTGTTCAAATGCTTGTTTCAAATTGTCCAAGCAAACTAATACTCTTTCATGAAGATTCAAAACTTCCTGTCTAATATCTTGAACAGAATCTTCTGGTACATTTCTGAAGAATTTCCATTCACGAGCCTAAAAGATGGATGATCGAAGAAGAATTTTATATGATCCAACCTGAGAATCGAAGTCATGAAAGCTTCGGAGCAAGTATACCAGAGGTTGCTTGTAACAATTTTCTATCCAAGACGCAACTTCTTGTTCTTTTTCTTCGAATCGATATTTCAGTATAATACAGTTCAGAAGAGTAGCGAAACATAACTTCTGTTGAGCTCTAATATCTTGAAGCTCTTTCTCAAATTCTTTCTGAAAAAGTGCCAGCATTTTTGAGAATTTCGGCTCTGTGAGGTCCGGTCTCTAACCTTTTTCTGTTCTCTTTTCTCTCTGGCATCATTCAGTCGTTTTCGATGGATTTCAGTTTGTTCTTCAAGTTTCTTTGTAAATTCTGGATCTATTTCTTCTTCCTGGTCGTTATCATCTTCTGTCGCATTCTGCCATTCTGCCTTCGTGCTCAGTCCCTCTGTTATTTTTTGTTGGAATTCCTGTAATCACTATATTGCCATAAGATGTCAATCAGAACAATAAATTACATCAACTTGTATACAAACTCGAGTTGCTTCTTCTCTAATTCTGTTAAGGTCTTCAGTTACCAAGGAATTCAGACTCGGGAGACCCTGAACCAACGTCTCAGGCTTATTCATAGACAAAGAAGCCAAGAGATTTGATAAATCTGTTTTGAATTCTGTTTCTGATCCGGAAGGAGCGAACTTTATTGTCAAACTGTCATCGGTATGATTTTCATCGCCCATTTCCAACCTATTGTCAACTTCATTTAAAATGGGACACATTTCTATCAAACTTTGCATTACGTCTTTAATCGTTTGTTCTACTTCTTGCTCATCAGTTGCTCTCGTGTCTTCTCCTGAGTTTTCATATACCACAAAGTCGTCTTCTAATCTTTCATCCCCTTCAGCAGAATTTATCATTTCTTCTTCTTCTTCTTTTTCATTGAAACTATGTTTTACTAGGGATAACTTCTCGTTGTCTGTCTGAAAGTTGCAATTTCTTAGAATAAAAAAAAAGAAACTTAAAATCACATACCAACTCTGCATCTTCTTTACTGATCAACACAAAACCAAGCTTCTTGACTTCAGTGCACACCAAATTGAAAAATTCTATGTGCTCCTCGTAAAAAAGTTTCCATTCCTGGAACTAAATTACTGAGAAAAACGACATAAATTATTACCTCGTCGTTTTTGACTTTGTACAAATCTGCCGCTTTCACTTTCGATCCTCCAATTCTCTTATTTGTAAGACTGATTATAGTGTATGCTACTTTACAAGCAAAGAGGGCATACTGTTCTTGGTTCTGGAAATTCATCAAAGTTAGAACGTTGATAAGTTTGATCAGTAACCCACGTCATCTATTAAACTCTGTGAAATGACAGACATTCTGAAAACCGAAACTGAAACAATTGAAGTTTTAAGATTACAAATATGAAAATGTATGATTCGAGGTCAAAACCAGAAGAAACAAATTCAAAACGAACATAACCGATGTACATAATTATTTATTTACATATCAATTCATCTCTTCAACAATCACATTTGATTCAATTTTTGGAAATTCAACATTTTGATACTGCCCAAAAAGATCGCCAGCCTTGCAAACCTTCCTTAGCTCTGAGGTAGAATAAATCAAATCAGTTTTCAGTTTGCTCATTTCCTCATCCAACTTTTCAAATGAATTACGATTAGATTTAAGATCGCAAACATTTTCATAAATTTCCAAAAGAAGATTCCCCATATCGCTCAAGCACTTCTAAATAATAATATTAAATTCATTAGAAGATGGATGTCTCACCTGCAGAACTTTCAAAAACATTGCATCACTGTAGTACTCTTCGATATTTTTGAGAGTTGTAAAACTATATTCCATGGCATCGAAGGTGTCCATCACGCGTTTAGCAAGTAGGTTCTTTTCTCTCTGAAACTTTGAAAAGCAATTTTTTACAAATGAGTCTTAGGATTACCAGAAAATCTTCTAAATCCTCTTGATCCACTTTCTTCGAGCTGTAGCAAATTTTTCTAAATTCGTGCTCAAACATTGAGAAAAACTTGAGCAAAGCAATGATATTGGTTCTGAAAAATGCTGATTTTTAATTCAGGCTTACAAATGATAAAAATACTTTGAGTCCCAAATCCAATCTGACCAGTACTGCTCTTGATCTTCGAATCGTTGCTTCAAAATAATGCACTTCATGAACATTCTGAATCGTTCCCTAGACTCATTCCTCATCGTTCGAAGCTCATCCTCTAGTTCGTTTTGCTTTTTCCGCCTTTCCTCTCTTTTCTGTCTGAGTTCTTCTGCTTGTTGATCTTTTATCTCTTGTAGTTTGGCATTGAACGCTGCATTATCATCATCTTCCATACTATCAACCGGGTCATCGTTCCGAATTGTAATCCATTCCTCGTCTTGGTATTTTTGAAAATCTCTAGTCACTCTACTATTTTTCGAAGCAATCTCCTAGATCAAAAACTAATGGAAACTTGAATAAAAATGGTAAAAACTTACATCAGTCTGAAAATCGATGTCCTGTTGGTAGTTTTTGATCTGGTTGTCATAAATTTCATTGACTGAAAAATGAGATCGTTCTGAGAATTTATTTGATAACTAACCAGAATCTTGTCTTCGAATACTATTTTTTTGAAACTCATCAAGATTAAAACAGGTATCATTGGACGTTACTCTGAAAAATTACAGATTTTAAATAAGTCAAAAGACTAATACTTACGATGCCCGATCATCGACTGGAAAATGAATTTCCATCGAAGTTTTAGGATCCATTCCGTGAGCTTCATCATTGAGTTCAGAAGCATCGATTTTTTCAAAAGAACTCGAACGCCTACAACCAATTTTTTGCATCAAGTTCACATTAGAATAATTTTACCTCATCATTGTTTCTTCATCATCTTTGTCACGAAGCAACGAATAGTCATCAGTAGGTGAGGGATTAGAACGCTCAAAACAACTTCCTGTTTGCTCTGCCTTGCCATAAAATTGCTGTTTCAATGTAGCTGATTGAAAAGTATGACCTTGGCAATTGTAATCGACGATAGTGCCAATGAATTGTTCTGGTTGTGTAGTAATTTCATTTTCATTTGGGCGCAGAATCTCAGTTGAATCTCTTGTTTGATACAAATGTTTTTGATGATTTCCATTGACTCGTGAGTGGCAAGAAGTATCCACAAGAGATGAGAACTTGGTATTATGTAACTGTGAAACGCCCCGCGCTTTAACCTGTGTTCTTGAAGACTCCAGATTACGAGAGGACAGAACATCCCTGTTTTCCTCATCAATTGTGCGCGCAGCAAGTTTTTCTCCAATGTGGCTGTTTCCCGAGCTCGAACTGATTTTGGGTGTGGCTCCGTCCGAACAATTGTAGGAGTTATCCATTTTTGCATTATCTTCTGATGTTACTGGTGTCATAATATTTCCATTTGACCTGCTAACACGATAACTGTTATCATCTCGTCTACTCGGCATACTGTTTTCATTGTCATCATAATTCGAGGATGAAGTTCTAAATGTACAATATGTGTAAACAAATAAAAATTATAACTAACTTGTTTGGACTCGAAACTGGATAACCATGATAATCACTTTTGGTTGAACCAGAATGCAAACGAGATGATTGAGTTGCACTTCTACCGTCATTGCTTCCACTGTAAAATTCAACTTCATTATTCGGGAATCGATAAGGATATGTTGATTGATACACGCTTTGGTAGGATTCTTGAATTTCATCCTGTTGATTGTAGAGAGATTGATTTCCTAAATAATTAGACCCAGACAAAATGGACCCGTTTGGCTCAGATATATTTTGTTGCTTTGATGAATAGCTGAAATTGGAACAGATGTAAATGTTTCCGATAGAAAAGTACCCAGTGGAAGATGTGATACGCGGTTGAACCATCATCGAAGGGGAAATTATTGAATTATTGTTTTTCTTGAACATTCCCATTGAATTTTTAGAACTGACCAGGACGGTCTGCGTTGAAGTTTTGCAACTGTGACAATGATTTGATTCCACATCGCTGTACCGATTGTTTGCCACATCGTCCCTCGCAGAGAACTGGAACGTGACACTTAAAAAGTAACTATCAACAATGATGACTCACGTTCTTCCAGCATCTGTTTCCGAATTGTATGCATATATCCGCTATTTTTTGTTTTCGGGATTCATTTATAATGTGATCAGCAGTAGACCGGTACTTTCTGTAGAAATCGTCCCAGTTCTGTAAGTCAAAACGAATCAGTTTTTCGAATAAATAAGAACTCACCATAGTCATTATTGCATCTTTAATGTCGCTACATATTTCAATGCCCAATCCTCCGATATCGCTATTATAGACCCCTTTAACATCTTCATTCGGGTTTCGATAGTTGAAATTTTCCAAGTACCGTAAAAACCGCCGAAGGTTTTGTGTTATAAAGAAAGTCTTCCTCTGAAACGTGTTCATTGCAAAAAAAAAACTGAAGCTCTCATTTCAGGACTTACATCTGAAAAGGATACTATTTTGATAATATCAATAGTTTTGTACATTCCATAGGAATAAGAGCTCACAAACGGTTTGTAGTTTTTCTGAATCAATTCTATTGTCCTACTTGTCAATGTTTTTAACTCACTTCTTTAACACAACTATTGAAACATCGAATCATTTCCTCGGTTATTTGATATTCGTAAACCATTTCTGAAAGTAAAGCCAAAAATTACGTTGAACTGACAAATTTCGTTTAGAGAGAAGGAAAACATAGGCATGTGAAATGGTAGAACACATTGCTATGTTTAAAAATCGACAGAGAAAAAATGGTGGGCAAACGAGAGATAGTTCATAGTGAGAAGAATGACACAATAAACATAAAACTTCCTTGCTGTGAAAAACTTTTTATGAAACTTGGAAACATATGAAAAACTAAGATAAAATCAATGAGTATGGGAAAACAATAAATAATCTTAGAAATTGTTAGAAACCAACAGCCACAAGAGAAAAAAAACGGACATTTCTTCTTTCAAAGAAAAAAAAAGAGAAATGGTAAACAAAACTGATAAAAAAAGTCAATGCATAGGCATAGGAAATGAAAGTTCTTATCAGTTTAACAGTGAGGAAGAATTTGGAAACTAGTTATTTCGAAACAAATAATATGTTTGTTCGGACTATGAGAAATGATATTTAAATTATCTCTGGGGCAGGATATCAAGTTCGTTTTGATAACATTCAAAAAGAGGAAAGATGTGAGCTTTTGATTTAACTTTCATGTTTCTTTTTCAGTTGCATGTACTATTTTTAGGAATGCCGTTCATGAGAAATCAAAAACCGCTTGTAGTCTCTCTGAAACTTCAGCTTGTACAAAAGAAGGTTTCAGAAAAAAGAGAAGATCTGAGCAAAGAAAAGGAATTAATCAACATTCGTTTCTATTAGGTTGGCTGTAAAGAAATGAGCACTGAACTATTTTTCGAATTGGTATATCTCGAATGGAATTAAAAATACAAAAAAGTAGTCAATTGATGAAATGCGCAAAATTTCATGAGCAACATTTTGTTAGTTGACCACTTTTTGATATCACTCACTCTAGCTGAGATATCCATATTTGCGTAAAAGTTTAGCGCACATTTCTTTCCGGCCAACCTAATAATATGATAACAGAGTGAGCAAAACTGAGAACTATAGACGATAATGATGAAGGATTTCATCCATTTAAAAATGAGTAAGTTTTGAGAAGCTGACTAGGAAACTTCCGAAAAGGGAAGGAGCTCAGGTACGAAAAGGAGAAATCATTAAGTTACATTTGTTACAAAAATGGCCGACTGTAATTAATTCACACGACTCATTCTTTGAAGTTCTCTTTTCTTTCTCATTGTTTCCAGTTCTCGATTGTTTCTTTCCTCCTGTTCCTGAATACGTCTTCGGCCTTCTTCGTCATCACTGCCATAGTCATCGGAATAGGTTTTGTCAGAAAGCTCTGTATTCGAACTGTTAACAAGATTGATGGTAGCAGCGGCTTCTGTTGATGATGAACTAAGCTCCACAGTTTTATTACCGTCTTCAGAATTTTCATCTAGTGCATTGGTCACTGCCTCTTCCTCTTTCAGCTCAATGATCTCCTTTCTTCAAAAAAATGTTTTTCAGTTATTGTCAGTGAGGTATACTCACATTTGATTCAAATTTTCTGCAGTTTTTCCTGGCATTAAACTATTTTGAGATGTGACATCTTCTGGTTGACATTCTTTGCTCGCTTCACTAGGCTGAGAATCCGGCTCAGATGTAAACGACTCAGTTGCATACGTTAGCCCTAAACTTTCTTCGTATTTGGTTAAAAAGTTGTTCAGCTCCGTATCCGTTTCAGAATCTTCCTGGTCTCTGTTGGGGCTGACAGGTTTATCTGAAAAGTAAAATAGCGATGGCATTATTTCAAATCATAACTCACTTTTCTCGAGGTCATGCAAAGTGTCAAGGAACACATTAGGGCTTTCATTGTCCTCTTCCACTACTACGTCATAAAGATACTGAATCCCCAAATAATTATTGCCAAACAAAATGGACCCGTTTGGCTCAGTTATATTTTGTTGCATGTTTGATGAATAGCTGAAATTAGAACAGATATAAATGTTTCCGATAGAAAAGTACCCTGTGGAAGAAGTGCTACGCGGTTGAACCATCATCGGAGGAAATTTTATTGTATTATTGTTTTTCTTCAACATTCCCATTGAATTCTTAGAACTGACTAAGACTGTCTGTGTTGAACTTTTGCAATTGTGACAATGACTTGATTCCACATCGCTATAGCTATTGTTTGCCACATCGTCCTTAGCTGAGAACTGAAACATGATTCTTCAAAAACTAACTATCAATAATGATGACATACGTTTTTCCAGCAACTGCTTCCGAATTGTATGCATATATCAGCTATTCTTTGGTTTCGCGACTCATTTATAATGTGATCAGCAATAGACCGGTACTTTCTGTAAAAACCGTCCCAGTTCTGAAAGTCAAAATGAATCAGTTTTAATTTATAAGGGCTCACCATAGTCATTATTGCATCCTTTATGTCGCTACATATTTTGATGCCCAATCCGTCGAGTTCACTATTATAGACCCCTTTAACATCTTCATTCGGGTTTCGATAGTTGAAATTTTCCAAGTACCGTAAAAACCGCCGAAGATTTTGTGTTATAAAGAAAATCTTTCCCTGGAAGTGTGTTTATTGTAAACGATGAGGTTCTCATTTCAAGACTTACATCTGCAATAGGTACCCTTCTGATGATATCAAAAGTTTTGTACATCCCATACGAATAAGAGCTCACAAACAATTTGTAGTTTTTCTGAATCAATTCTGTTGTCCTAATTTCAATGTTTTCTACTTACTTCTTTGACACAACTATTGAAACATCGAATCATCTCCTCTGTTATTTGATATTCGTAAACCATTTCTGAAAGTAAAGACAAAAGTTACGCTGAGCAAGTTTTGTTCAGAAAGAAGAGAAATATAAATGTGTTTTAAAAATGTCAAAGAAAAAATGGTGGGCAAACGAGTGATGGTTCAAAATGAGTAGAATTCTACAATGAACATGAAACTTCCTGTGCTGAGAAAAACTTTTTATGAAACTTGGAAACATATGAAAGCTTCGGTACAAAAAATGAGGGAGAACAATAAATAATCTATAAAAGTTTTGAAAACCAGCAGCCACAATAAAATACGGTTTCTTATTTCAAAGAAAAAAAGAAAAATAGTAAACAAAACTGATTAAAAAAGTCAATTCATAGGAATAGAAAATGAAAGTTCTTATCAGTTTAACAGTGAGGAAGAATTTGGAGTTATTTCGAAAAAAAAATATTTTCGGATTATGAAAATTATCAACATCAATTGAGGATTCTGAAAATTATCAACATCAATTGAGGAGAGAAAATTGTTTATTTATTCCGTGATTGTCGTTTCTTTCTGAGCTCCTCAAACTCCTTTTCATGCCTTTCACTTTGCTCCAAAAGTTGTTTGTCAAAATTTTCGTCGTTTTCATCATTCTCGATAATCTCAGCTTGAAAATTTGTCTCTACTGGATCGTTTTGAACAAAGAATTGACTGTTTTTTAGGTTACTTCCACTTGCTAAACTCAGAAGAAAACCATGAGCATTAGATTGATGGGATCTGTAAACTCAAGAATATTCAGACTAATAAAATATCATTCAAACACATCATTTACCGTTCAGATTCAAGTTTTCTGGCATTTTTCAACAGAATTTCTCGTCGTTCAGCATCTTCTTGTGGTATTGTTAAACTTTGTTCGAAAACTTTTAGCATTTCATCCACTTCATCTTCAGCCGAAGCTCTAATACAAGTGGCTGATGTAGAAGGATTGGAATCATCAATCTGAAATGTAATACTTAAGAGTCTCTCGTCCAAAAAGGAATCAAACATCATTCGGCTGGAGAGATTCTTGAGATCTTTTTGGCAAAAAATTAATTTCATTTTGTTGTTTCCCGATTCCAGTAATTTCCTGAAGGAATATTCAAATAGTTCGTAAGAGTCATTCTCACCTCAATGAATTCTCTTTCCTTCCGCATGCACTTTATTGTTTCCTCAAACAATTGGTTTTGCTCATCCATTTCTTTACGGAATTTCTGATCTTGCTCATCAATTTTTGAGAAGCTTCCGGTGCTCTCCTTCTTTGAAGTTGCTTGTAACTTGATGATCTCTGAGCTCAACTTCCTTTCTGAATTTTTCCCCGTATCCATATTGACACGTCGAAGCTCAAGTTCTTTCTCACTTTTGTGACTCGCAGCATATTCTGAAATCCGTCACTTTTTTTGGAGACTTCAGGTTACTCAGAAAAATGCCAGATTTTGAAACCGTACCTGAACTGTTATTCCCCGTGGGCCTCACAATTTTTTTCATATCATTCTCAAACTCTGCCCTGCGAATGCTCAAATTCTCAACAATCATTAATGGTTGCATCGGATCATGCTCCTCACTTGATGGTGGATTTCGAATTCTGTAATACTAGCATACCTGGATAAGTGAAAGCGTTAAGCTTACCTTCTCAGTCTTCTGCTTCTTCTTGTCCCCAAACAGAAACGTCTCCATATCCTGGATCGTCTTTGAAAAGACCTTGTGGAGCTAGATGTTCTAAACGTATACTTTTTTAAACAAGCCTTTTACTTTCAGTTCTTACACTTCTCTTCTAGCACGTCTTCTTCCAAACGTTCTTCTCAGCCAGCGAGCCAATCGGAGTGTGAGTGTCCAAAAGAAAGGCATTGATAAGCAGAACGACTGAAATTTTAGTGAAGTTCTAAAACAAAAAAAAACGAAAAATGGAGGGGAAATCCGAACACTTATTGCTGTTAGAAACTCGTATGATAACTTTACCTTAAAGAGAAATGAAAACAAATGGAGCATTACACGAGCAGGTATCTAACATCAACAACTGGTCGAAAAATAAACCGGAAGAAGAGTATTTTGACCTTGTGTTTACAATTTTCACACTGAGATTTTATAATGAGGAAGACATCTCTGTCGCCTTACAACATTGAATGGGGATGAAGATTTATTGCGTTTCGAAGGAGAAACTGTCAAGAGATACATACGTTACAAGAATGGTCGACTGTAATTAATTCACACAATTTTTTTTTCGAAATTCTCTTTTCTTTTTTATAAGTTCCAGTTCTTGATTTTGTCTCTCCATTTGTTCCTGAATACGTCTTCGGCCTTCTTCGTCATCACTGCCAGAGTCATCGGAATAGGTTGTGTCAGAAAGCTCTGTATTCGAACTGTTGGCAAGATTGATGGTAGCAGCGGCTCCTGTTGATGATGAACTAAGCTCCACAGTCTCTTTATCGGCTCCAGAATTTTCATTTAGCACATTGATCACTATGTCTTCCTCTTCGAGCTCAACGATCTCCTTTCTCCAAAGAAGCGCTTTTTAGTTATTGTTAGTGAGTGATACTCACATTTGATTCAAATTTTCTGTACTTTTTCCTGGCATTGAACCATTTTGAGATGACATATCTTCTGGTTGACATTCTTTGCTGGCTACACTAGACAAAGAATTCGGCTCAGCTGTAAACGACTCAGTTGTATATGTAAGCCCTAAACTTTCTTCGTATTTGCTTAAAAAGTTGTTCAGCTCCGTATCCGTTTCAGAATCTTCCTGGTCTCTGCTGACAGGTTTATCTGAAAAGTAAAATAGCGATGACACTATTTGAAACCATAACTCACTTTTCTCGAGGTCGTGCAAAGTGTCAATGAACACATTAGGGCTTTCATTCTCCTCTTCCACCACTAGTTCGTTCAAAGAGCTGCATTTAGGATCAGGAGGCCCCAGCAAGCTAAAATCAAACATAAACCAAAGAAAACTATGAGAGTTTTACTTCTCTTGTTGCAGATCCGCTTTTTCATAGGTTTTCTTCATATTTCTTTTTCCACAAAAGCACAAGAATCGGAGCAAATCTAGTAAAAACATGAGCCCTGAAACTTTTCAGAGATAGTGGTTCGGAAAAAAATAGATAAATGTTCAAAACGGGCACTTATTGCTATGCACAATAATGCTGTTCAAGGTAAGAAAGGGGTTGTCAGTGTGACGTACGAAAAAAGGCAAATCGAAAGCCATCAAAACGGAGCATGACTAATTTCGAAAAAAGTAAACAACTTCCAATTGATCATGAGTTGTGTTGACTTTTGTGATCGAACCAAGAAGGATTCTTCAGACCTTTCAATTTTAAAATGAGGAAGATCAATCGATCCATAACAAAGTCGAGTAATACATTGTTATTCCAGTGTTTATCAAACAGTTAATTCTGTAGGTCGGTCTGGAAAACAACTTTATTTTCACATATACAGTAAAGCATTATTCAAGAGAAAAATTATTTATGAATATTATTTAAAATGCCTAAGCCAATCTGGGAAAGGTACATCTTCAATATTCAAAAAATCTTCATTTCTAGCAGTGACAGATTTCTTTCTAAGCTCTGAAGTTGTTGGAATTGCATGGGGATTTAGTTGATCAACTGCTTTGTTGAGGTCACCCAGATTCTGTCTCACATTTTTCAGAACATTGACTAGTTCTTTCCCGACCTCGTTGCATTTTTTGCCCTGGTCACTCACAGATTTCTGAAAATTTCAGAATTCGAGAATGTTTGGAACACACTTTTTACCATAATGATTTTGATGAAAATTTTATTTTCGAAGGTTTCGGTCAACTTTTTCAAATTATCGAATACCACGCCTAACATGTTTTGAGCATTAACCAATTTTTGAGCAAAAAAGTTGCATTCACTATCAACACATTTTCTTGAGAAATCGTCGGTGTAATCCGCATCTTTAATCTGAAAATTTGAAGGTGAAAAATGTTCTTGAAGAAATTGACGAACCTCTTTTTGAAGGTCCCAATATGAATTGATCACCGCCACAAGAGGTTCTCTGAGTTTCTTCAAGGATTCTGACCATTCATCTTCTTTATCTTGGAATCGAGCTTTTAAATGGAAACAAGCCATGATTGCAGAGATCCTTTGTTCAGTTTCAAGGCGAATGTCATCAAGTTCCTTTTGTGCAAGCCTCTGAAAACAAAGATTACTGTACCTGATTCTCAGAACGCAGATAATCATTTCCCTGCGTTTTTCTGGTAGCTCACGCTCTATTTCTGATCCGTCAGTAGTTGAAAACCTCTCTCACCTCTCTCTCCTTCCGCCTTTCCCTCAACTTTTTCATTGTCTCCTCAAATAGCCCATTCTGTTCTGCCATCTTTCTTCGGAACTCTTCATCCTCTTCATCAATTTGTGAGAAATTTCCAGCAATACTTGAGTTTTCACTTTTGTGTTTTTCATTTAATTTGTTCATTTTTGCTTTACTGAAAACAGTCTGTAACGTTTCATCAAAAAGAATGCTACTTACAGCTCCCTGATTTCCTCTTTAAGTTTATGAATATCTTCATCTTTTCTTTGTGAATCCTTTACTTCTTCTTCAGATGGTTTCAAACTTTCCGCGAACTCCTCGTAATCAGTTTCATACTGATAAGCAGGCCTCAACGTACTCCCTGAATCGGTAAAAATCGATTGACAAGTATTAGCAATTTCTATGTAATGATTCAATTTTTTGAAAGTTTCTAAAGCAATGAGTTTACCTGCGCTAGTAGATTGCAAACTTTTGAGAGTGTCATTCATGCTCTTTTCAAAATCAGCTTGTCTTGAGTTGACCGTTTTATTGATTAGTGACCATTCTTCTTCTTGTACTGATGGAATTGACGACCTAAAGAAGTGAAAAATCGTGAAAACCCAAAAAATTAATGCAACTTACAAGATAGGTGCTCTTGTCTTTCTTCGAAATCTGTCCCTTAATCGCTGCCAAAAACTTGGTCTTTCTTCACGTGGCACGGAGCATTGAACGGTTTGTGGAGGATCTTTCCTCGTGTTTTTCCCAGTATTGCGCCTCATCCATCGCCACAAAAAACCAAAACAGCACATTAATAAAATAACGGCCGAACCGACAACAGCATATTCGAGTCCAGGAAACCGCTGAATGAGTTGATTGATCGATACCGAAAAGAAATGATAAGGAATTGGTTATATTGCAATTTTTGCCTCTATTCAACACAAATCTAATATTACTCGGAAATCGTTATCATAAAAATTATACACGTTTTGAAACTGTCTTCAATAGAGTGAGAATGAATAGTTGGTCTTGAGTGAATTATGGTTCAATCGGCATTTATTGCTTTTCCTTTTTTTTACTTTTTTGAAAGCTGTTCTGATAACAAGAAGATTTTTAACAAAATTTTTACCTGAAAAACATGGGAAGATCCTTGATTAGATTTTGTTGAACCTGTCCTATTTTCAATGGAACTTGTAGGAGTTGTAGTCTGAAAATAGTCGTGTCATCTATAAAAATAGCATCTTTGACCTTTAGCGAGAAACATACCTCTGTTATCACAAAAGGCATTTTTGTACTTTTGCCCTGCTGTCCAGCGTTTGTGCCATGATATTGCTTGAAAGATGATTCCTGAAATCCATAACTGCAACTCTTCGTTATTTTATAAAAAATTACCTGAAGCCTCAAGTCTTTACTCTTATCTGGATCAAATTTTTGTCTCGCCTCTGGAGTTCGAGCAGTAGTTGTAGTTTTTGTCTGAAGAAATTTTAATCTTTGAATGGAAAAAGTCATAGTTTGGAAGTTAGTCCTCACATGGTGCTTCTTTGGAGCTTCTGTTCCCATGTGGATAGGTTTTTGCGTGGGTGGATAAATGGTTGGATACTGTTGAGGACTCTGCAATATATTCCAGTCGAGCTCTATTTTTAGTGAGGTCGAGCCAGAAATTTACCTGAAATTTGACATTTTTGAAAACATGCGTTTCCTCCTCAAGATATCGAGTTTTCGTATTGCTCGGTATTTCTTTTTGGCCAATTTTAGTGTTCTGGGAGCTTGAATTCCCCTAAAATTCAAATATATTAATTTTAATTCTTAGTTATTTAATTCCTACCTGTAGAGTGATAAGACCTGATCGATTCGGGTTGTTCTGATGTTGTGGAAGTTTGCCGTAGTTAGGACCTCGAATATTATTCTAAAAATCCAAAACATAAAGTAAGGTTTTTTGAAAATGTAAACCTGAGAGTTGGTGAGTTTGGTTAGTTTTATGATCTTTCCGTGTGGTTTTTTGTTAATCGGGTTAGATGCATTTTGAAGTTTCTCCTGAAACTCAATATATGAAGAAAAAAGAAAAGTTAACAAAGCTCGTGCAGAACCATGACCTTTTTTTAAGTTTTTAAAACAATAAAAAACTAACCTTATTTCCCTTCGAAACCTGACCATTTTTCCTCGTTTTCTCCTGTGGATCCATTTTCCTTGTGTCCATATTCGGTGCTTCTTCAACTTCACGCTTTGACCTTTTTTTCTTGTTCTTCTTCAGTTTTCCCATTCTTCCTGATAAATTTCAAAAAGTGATGAGCAAGCAATTTGAATGAGATTCAATAGAAGAAGAAGAGAAATAGAGAGAAAATAAATTGTTTGCTAGTTGTTGACCGATAGGAAGGGTAACATGTGGGAGGAATGAAGAGAAAAGAGAAGGAGAGAGGGAGGAAGTAGATCATGATAACATTTTAGGGTTAGCAAGAAAATCATGTGTAGTTTTGGATTGACGTTTTCGAAATTGAAGGAGACAGGATTGAGGGGTTTAGAAAAAAATTTCGCTGTGTTTCTTCGTCGATTACACTCTTTTGCGAAGTTTGGTTTTTAAAAACCTGACATAAAAAAAGGCTTGAGGCATGATTTTATTGCTCATACCAAAGCCATCACTAAAAACTTCCAGACCATATAGGATATGAATTGAATATCAAGATGGTCTCTACTATCGCGATTCTTACAGGCTATGATACCAGTGTGAGCTCCCGGAACAAAAACTCCTGGGAATCCCGGGAAATCTCGATTTTTGATTCTTGGAAAATTCCGGGAATACCGGGACGAGAAAAATAGATTTCCGGGAGTTCCGGGAGTTCCGATATTCCCGTCAGTTCCGGGAGTTCCGGAACTCCCGGTATTTCCGGGGTTCTTGAAAAATTCCGGGCTCCCAGGAAATCCGGGAAAGAGTGGTTTTTCCGTGAATCCTGCGGAAATCAAAAAAATTTCGTGCATTCCTTGAACGATTAGAATTTTTTCGGTAGTCAAAGGTAAAAATGATATACATACCCCCTGAGTTACTGACTGTTTTCAAGATTGACAATGGGTACCGGTCAAACAGGAAGTTTCAATTTTTGTGTGTTTTTCGGCAACATTATACTTAATTTTTCAAACTCCATTTTACTCCATCATTCAGGAAGATTCAGGCGAGCCCAAAAAGAAATACTAGAGAAAAAATTAGTTACTGGATGGAAGCAATAAAATGCAGCATTTTGTTCGTCAATTATGAAAAAAAATTCTGAAGCTAAGGGCTCCTAATTCATTTAAAAAAGTCAGACAACGATTTTTTGTTCATACGAGAAACATTTTGACTGTTTTTAAATCATCCTAAACACCTAAAAACTCGAAAAAATGCTTCTGAAAAATTTAATTCTGTTCCGGGACTCCCGGGAATTTATTTCGCGGAAACCCGGGAATTCCGGGAATCTCAGTTCCGGGAGTACCGGAACTCCCGGAACTCTGCGGGAGTTTTGATTCCCGTTTCAAAGATTTCCGGGATTGCCGGTTACTCCAAACGGGAATTCCGGAAATTCCCGGATCGGGATTCCCGGAAAACCGGAATATTTCTCGTTTTCCCGGGATTCTAATTCTCGGGAGCGCACACTGGATGATACGAGGTTTCTTACTTTTGTGTTAGATGAATTTTATTCAGCAGGGGCAAAAATCAACAGAAATTAGGAATTATTTGTAGAAACTTCATGAAATTATTTACAATCTTCTCAATCATCATGTGAACATTGATATATTATAAGCCAAATATTTTAATTGAGCAGAAGTTGCATGTTTATCCACTAAAACAACCATCCAGAACGTTTGGCTGGCTGTGGGGCATCCATAGCTTCCGAGGCCTGCTCATCTTCTCCATCGACGTCGGACTCTTTGACAACATCAAAATCAACTATCAGCGAGTCCAATCTGAAAATCATCAGTTATTTCATTGAAAACGTTTCCTGGCTTACTCATTTGCTTTTTTGCCATGTTCCCTCTTCTCAGACTCCGAAGTTCTGTTAGACTCCGATCTTGGTGGTGTTGGATGCGGGTTTTCCATTACCATATCGGACCAGTTTGGAGTGATATCTGATTATAAAAGATCACAATCATACTATCATGACAACAAAAAATACTCACCTGAATGACCGGAATGGTCTTGAGACTCGAAGAAACTATTGTTCTCTTCAATAAGTTTCTGTTCGTTTTCAGACAGAACGTAACTATGTGGTGCTGAAATAAGACAATGAGAGAAAGTTCAAGATTTAAAACCCACCTTGCATATAAGAAATGTCATCGAGTTCCTCGTTTAACTCATGAAGTCCTTTAAGACTCATAGAAATTGGTTCATTTTTTGCTTGAATATCAGCTTCGATGTCAATTTTGTGATTTTCCATAAATTGGTTTTGAGTATTTTCTAGTTGAAGGACAGCTTCAGGAGCATCAGACAACTCGTCGGAAACATTCTCCTTGTTTGGAGCAAGATGATGTTCAGTGCAAGTTAAAGTTCCATTTCGAGATTCTGGCAGTTTAGGCTCATCTGGCTTTGTTGACAAATCGGACCAAATTTTGTCAGCGGCTTCTTTGGGGATTTCTAAAATAGAGTTATTAGGATCATATTCAGCTTCAACTATACTTACCACTTAGGTTCGGCTCATCCGTTTTTTCTGGTGTTGTGCATGCTTCTTCAATAAGTTTAGCAAATTCATTGGGGAGTGAGGGGTTATCGGAAGTTGACTCTGGATTTTCAATTTTTGATCCCAATTCTGGTGTCACCGCTTCCACGGATTCCAAGATTTCCGCTGGTTTTTGATCTACAGTCAATTCTTGATGTGGTTCGAGTTGATCTGGGTCAACCAAAGACGTGTCTTCAAGAAGCTCCCGAACTTCTGGAGAAAGTTCTTCTTGATCACTTTGATCATCTGCTTCACCTCCCTTCGAGACAAATTCGAGACAACGAGACAATTCTCTCAGAGGAACAGGATCTTCAACTGGAACAAACACTGGCTCAGCTTGAACCGGTTTATGAACAAGCTCTGGCATGATTTGTTGCTCCAGAACTTTTATTGAGTCGATTGATTGAAAAACTGACAAAGATTCTATAAGTTTTGAAAGCGATTTCGGCATTATTACCTGCTTCTTCCGCTCCTTTGGATTCAAATACAAAAGCCGGCTTGAAGTGAAGGGCGGACTGTAGATCCATTGGCTCTACTTGACCTTGCTGTGGAGCCTCGGAGAGTTCGAAACTATCTGAAAATTATCATTAAGTTCCAAAATTTTCCCCAAGTTTTATCTACCTGATTCACTTTCTTTCTTCGTTTCAAACACCAAAGTAGAAGCAGGTTCAGTTGGTGCAATCAATATATCAGCTTGGCTTCCTCTGGAATCTTCTTGAGGCACATGATCTTCCATGATCTTTCTTGGGGAAGCCACTGGAACTTCTGTTGAGTTAGGCTTGAAATCCGCTTCAACGTGAGAACTAGTCAGAGTAAGCACTGGAACATTTTCTGCAGGAGCTGGATCTGACACACTTGGAGCCACTGGAACAGGAAACGATTCATAGATACTTCTTGTAGGTGTCAAAACAACATTCGGTCTTCTGAAAACTGGTTTTGGGCGAATTCAAAAGAGTGATTAACGACTTACGGTCTATTCTTTATCATAGAGCCAGTATTTTTCGATTTCAGCATTATTAGTTCTGGAAATTGAAATGTAGAAAAGTGAGATGGGAATGGATTGAATGAAAAAAACCTTCCTCAGCGTTCGTTTAGTTCACAGAAATTGAAAAGAAGAAAGTGAGAAGGAAAAAAATGAACGAAAAGAATGAATTAGCAATAAGAGTGAGGAAGGGAGAACATAGAAATGTTTGGCATCATACTTGTTTCGTAATAGCCCCCACCAAAACAACTGAGCAAGAAATCTACACACATAAAACTTTTATAGACAGGATAAAGAATATCGTAATTGGAGAATCTCGATTCAAAAATTTTTTAGCAAAGTTGTATTGCAGGCATGTTATGCTATCCCGATAAGGAAAGGATTCTGACTAAGATAAGGAAATTGCCTTGAAAACAATGAAAATCCTGTATCAACTAATTGCAGGAACTGAAAAAAAAAGAAATTTCGAGGAGAATCGCACGTTTGGAAATGCCAAGATACACCTTGTAGCAAAGAAATCTACACTGAGCAAGAAATTCAATAACTTTCGATTCCGCTAAGATTGCTAAGCCTAAATTTTGTCGTACTCGGCAAATGGTAAACAACACACTTTCAATCAGCAATGCGATTGCGAAACAGTCTTTCTTTATCAGTTGAACGGAGACACATGTTGACCAGATGGAGAGAGTATACAGACAAAGTGAAGACAAACAGCTGATTGGGAAATTGAGAAATGCGTCAGAAGAAAAATTACATTCCGAACAGTAATGAACAGAAACCGAGAAAAAATGAAAAAAAATTACGTATTCATGACTTAGATTTATTTTCTAATGTACAAATATGATAACAATTACAATATAAAATTTATTAACAAAAAGAAGAGGGTAATCATAATGAACTTGTTTTCATTTTAAAGTGATTGTGATTTCATGATGAATGGAATGTGAGAAAAAAAACATAAAATTATATCTACGCAACACTTATTGTAGATGTGAAATATGACGTTGGTGTATATTCCGATGACAATGTACTGAAGGTGGTATCAGTTACAGTAGATCCAGAAGTTGTAGAATCAGATGACAATGTACTGAAGGTAGTATCAGTTACTGTGGATCCAGAAGTTGTAGAATCAGATGACAATGTACTGAAGGTAGTATCAGTTACTGTGGATCCAGAAGTTGTAGAATCAGATGACAATGTACTGAAGGTAGTATCAGTTACTGTAGAACCAGAAGTTGTAGAATCAGATGACAATGTACTGGAGGTAGTATCAGTTACTGTGGATCCAGAAGTTGTAGAATCAGATGACAATGTACTGAAGGTAGTATCAGTTACTGTGAATCCAGAAGTTGTAGAATCAGATGACAATGTACTGAAGGTAGTATCAGTTACTGTGGATCCAGAAGTTGTAGAATCAGATGACAATGTACTGAAGGTAGTATCAGTTACTGTGAATCCAGAAGTTGTAGAATCAGATGACAATGTACTGAAGGTAGTATCAGTTACTGTGGATCCAGAAGTTGTAGAATCAGATGACAATGTACTGAAGGTGGTATCAGTTACTGTGGATCCAGAAGTTGTAGAATCAGATGACAATGTACTGAAGGTAGTATCAGTTACTGTGGATCCAGAAGTTGTAGAATCAGATGACAATGTACTGAAGGTAGTATCAGTTACTGTGGATCCAGAAGTTGTAGAATCAGATGACAATGTACTGAAGGTAGTATCAGTTACTGTGGATCCAGAAGTTGTAGAATCAGATGACAATGTACTGAAGGTAGTATCAGTTACTGTAGAACCAGAAGTTGTAGAATCAGATGACAATGTACTGAAGGTGGTATCAGTTACTGTGGATCCAGAAGTTGTAGAATCAGATGACAATGTACTGAAGGTAGTATCAGTTACTGTGGATCCAGAAGTTGTAGAATCAGATGACAATGTACTGAAGGTAGTATCAGTTACTGTGGATCCAGAAGTTGTAGAATCAGATGACAATGTACTGAAGGTAGTATCAGTTACTGTGAATCCAGAAGTTGTAGAATCAGATGACAATGTACTGAAGGTAGTATCAGTTACTGTGGATCCAGAAGTTGTAGAATCAGATGACAATGTACTGAAGGTAGTATCAGTTACTGTAGAACCAGAAGTTGTAGAATCAGATGACAATGTACTGGAGGTAGTATCAGTTACTGTGGATCCAGAAGTTGTAGAATCAGATGACAATGTACTGAAGGTAGTATCAGTTACTGTGGATCCAGAAGTTGTAAAATCAGATGACAATGTACTGAAGGTGGTATCAGTTACTGTGGATCCAGAAGTTGTAGAATCAGATGACAATGTACTGAAGGTAGTATCAGTTACTGTGGATCCAGAAGTTGTAGAATCAGATGACAATGTACTGAAGGTGGTATCAGTTACTGTGGATCCAGAAGTTGTAGAATCAGATGACAATGTACTGAAGGTAGTATCAGTTACTGTGGATCCAGAAGTTGTAAAATCAGATGACAATGTACTGAAGGTAGTATCAGTTACTGTGGATCCAGAAGTTGTAGAATCAGATGACAATGTACTGAAGGTAGTATCAGTTACTGTGAATCCAGAAGTTGTAGAATCAGATGACAATGTACTGAAGGTAGTATCAGTTACTGTGGATCCAGAAGTTGTAGAATCAGATGACAATGTACTGAAGGTGGTATCAGTTACTGTGGATCCAGAAGTTGTAGAATCAGATGACAATGTACTGAAGGTAGTATCAGTTACTGTGGATCCAGAAGTTGTAGAATCAGATGACAATGTACTGAAGGTAGTATCAGTTACTGTGAATCCAGAAGTTGTAGAATCAGATGACAATGTACTGAAGGTAGTATCAGTTACTGTGGATCCAGAAGTTGTAGAATCAGATGACAATGTACTGAAGGTGGTATCAGTTACTGTGGATCCAGAAGTTGTAGAATCAGATGACAATGTACTGAAGGTAGTATCAGTTACTGTGAATCCAGAAGTTGTAGAATCAGATGACAATGTACTGAAGGTAGTATCAGTTACTGTAGAACCAGAAGTTGTAGAATCAGATGACAATGTACTGAAGGTAGTATCAGTTACTGTGGATCCAGAAGTTGTAGAATCAGATGACAATGTACTGAAGGTAGTATCAGTTACTGTGGATCCAGAAGTTGTAGAATCAGATGACAATGTACTGAAGGTAGTATCAGTTACTGTGGATCCAGAAGTTGTAGAATCAGATGACAATGTACTGAAGGTAGTATCAGTTACTGTAGAACCAGAAGTTGTAGAATCAGATGACAATGTACTGAAGGTAGTATCAGTTACTGTGGATCCAGAAGTTGTAGAATCAGATGACAATGTACTGAAGGTAGTATCAGTTACTGTGGATCCAGAAGTTGTAGAATCAGATGACAATGTACTGAAGGTAGTATCAGTTACTGTGGATCCAGAAGTTGTAGAATCAGATGACAATGTACTGAAGGTAGTATCAGTTACTGTAGAACCAGAAGTTGTAGAATCAGATGACAATGTACTGAAGGTAGTATCAGTTACTGTGAATCCAGAAGTTGTAGAATCAGATGACAATGTACTGAAGGTAGTATCAGTTACTGTGGATCCAGAAGTTGTAGAATCAGATGACAATGTACTGAAGGTAGTATCAGTTACTGTGGATCCAGAAGTTGTAGAATCAGATGACAATGTACTGAAGGTAGTATCAGTTACTGTGGATCCAGAAGTTGTAGAATCAGATGACAATGTACTGAAGGTAGTATCAGTTACTGTGGATCCAGAAGTTGTAGAATCAGATGACAATGTACTGAAGGTAGTATCAGTTACTGTGGATCCAGAAGTTGTAGAATCAGATGACAATGTACTGAAGGTAGTATCAGTTACTGTAGAACCAGAAGTTGTAGAATCAGATGACAATGTACTGAAGGTAGTATCAGTTACTGTAGAACCAGAAGTTGTAGAATCAGATGACAATGTACTGAAGGTAGTATCAGTTACTGTAGAACCAGAAGTTGTAGAATCAGATGACAATGTACTGAAGGTAGTATCAGTTACTGTAGAACCAGAAGTTGTAGAATCAGATGACAATGTACTGAAGGTAGTATCAGTTACTGTGAATCCAGAAGTTGTAGAATCAGATGACAATGTACTGAAGGTAGTATCAGTTACTGTAGAACCAGAAGTTGTAGAATCAGATGACAATGTACTGAAGGTAGTATCAGTTACTGTAGAACCAGAAGTTGTAGAATCAGATGACAATGTACTGAAGGTAGTATCAGTTACTGTAGAACCAGAAGTTGTAGAATCAGATGACAATGTACTGAAGGTAGTATCAGTTACTGTAGAACCAGAAGTTGTAGAATCAGATGACAATGTACTGAAGGTAGTATCAGTTACTGTGAATCCAGAAGTTGTAGAATCAGATGACAATGTACTGAAGGTAGTATCAGTTACTGTGGATCCAGAAGTTGTAGAATCAGATGACAATGTACTGAAGGTAGTATCAGTTACTGTGGATCCAGAAGTTGTAGAATCAGATGACAATGTACTGAAGGTAGTATCAGTTACTGTGGATCCAGAAGTTGTAGAATCAGATGACAATGTACTGAAGGTAGTATCAGTTACTGTAGAACCAGAAGTTGTAGAATCAGATGACAATGTACTGAAGGTAGTATCAGTTACTGTAGAACCAGAAGTTGTAGAATCAGATGACAATGTACTGAAGGTAGTATCAGTTACTGTAGAACCAGAAGTTGTAGAATCAGATGACAATGTACTGAAGGTAGTATCAGTTACTGTAGAACCAGAAGTTGTAGAATCAGATGACAATGTACTGAAGGTAGTATCAGTTACTGTGAATCCAGAAGTTGTAGAATCAGATGACAATGTACTGAAGGTAGTATCAGTTACTGTAGAACCAGAAGTTGTAGAATCAGATGACAATGTACTGAAGGTAGTATCAGTTACTGTAGAACCAGAAGTTGTAGAATCAGATGACAATGTACTGAAGGTAGTATCAGTTACTGTAGAACCAGAAGTTGTAGAATCAGATGACAATGTACTGAAGGTAGTATCAGTTACTGTAGAACCAGAAGTTGTAGAATCAGATGACAATGTACTGAAGGTAGTATCAGTTACTGTGGATCCAGAAGTTGTAGAATCAGATGACAATGTACTGAAGGTAGTATCAGTTACTGTGGATCCAGAAGTTGTAGAATCAGATGACAATGTACTGAAGGTAGTATCAGTTACTGTGAATCCAGAAGTTGTAGAATCAGATGACAATGTACTGAAGGTAGTATCAGTTACTGTGAATCCAGAAGTTGTAGAATCAGATGACAATGTACTGAAGGTAGTATCAGTTACTGTGGATCCAGAAGTTGTAGAATCAGATGACAATGTACTGAAGGTAGTATCAGTTACTGTGGATCCAGAAGTTGTAGAATCAGATGACAATGTACTGAAGGTAGTATCAGTTACTGTGAATCCAGAAGTTGTAGAATCAGATGACAATGTACTGAAGGTAGTATCAGTTACTGTGGATCCAGAAGTTGTAGAATCAGATGACAATGTACTGAAGGTAGTATCAGTTACTGTAGAACCAGAAGTTGTAGAATCAGATGACAATGTACTGAAGGTAGTATCAGTTACTGTAGAACCAGAAGTTGTAGAATCAGATGACAATGTACTGAAGGTAGTATCAGTTACTGTAGAACCAGAAGTTGTAGAATCAGATGACAATGTACTGAAGGTAGTATCAGTTACTGTAGAACCAGAAGTTGTAGAATCAGATGACAATGTACTGAAGGTAGTATCAGTTACTGTGAATCCAGAAGTTGTAGAATCAGATGACAATGTACTGAAGGTAGTATCAGTTACTGTGGATCCAGAAGTTGTAGAATCAGATGACAATGTACTGAAGGTAGTATCAGTTACTGTGGATCCAGAAGTTGTAGAATCAGATGACAATGTACTGAAGGTAGTATCAGTTACTGTGGATCCAGAAGTTGTAGAATCAGATGACAATGTACTGAAGGTAGTATCAGTTACTGTGGATCCAGAAGTTGTAGAATCAGATGACAATGTACTGAAGGTAGTATCAGTTACTGTAGAACCAGAAGTTGTAGAATCAGATGACAATGTACTGAAGGTGGTATCAGTTGAGCTTTCTGTTGTTGAAACAGATGAGGATTCAGACGTCGAAGTAACTTCTGTAGTGGTAGATGAAGGTTCAGTTGAGCTTTCTGTTGTTGAAACAGATGAGGATTCAGACGTTGAGGTTACTTCTGTAGTGGTAGATGAAGGTTCAATTGAGCTTTCTGTTGTTGAAACTGATGAGGATTCAGACGTCGAAGTAACTTCTGTAGTGGTAGATGAAGGTTCAATTGAGCTTTCTGTTGTTGAAACTGATGAGGATTTAGACGTTGAGGTTACTTCTGTAGTGGTAGATGAAGGTTCAATTGAGCTTTCTGTTGTTGAAACTGATGAGGATTCAGACGTCGAAGTAACTTCTGTAGTGGTAGATGAAGGTTCAGTTGAGCTTTCTGTTGTTGAAACTGATGAGGATTCAGACGTCGAAGTAACTTCTGTAGTGGTAGATGAAAGTTCAGTTGAGCTTTCTGTTGTTGAAACTGATGAGGATTCAGACGTTGAGGTTACTTCTGTAGTGGTAGATGAAGGTTCAATTGAGCTTTCTGTTGTTGAAACTGATGAGGATTCAGACGTCGAAGTAACTTCTGTAGTGGTAGATGAAGGTTCAATTGAGCTTTCTGTTGTTGAAACTGATGAGGATTCAGACGTCGAAGTAACTTCTGTAGTGGTAGATGAAAGTTCAGTTGAGCTTTCTGTTGTTGAAACTGATGAGGATTCAGACGTTGAGGTTACTTCTGTAGTGGTAGATGAAGGTTCAATTGAGCTTTCTGTTGTTGAAACTGATGAGGATTCAGACGTTGAGGTTACTTCTGTCGTGGTAGATGAAGGTTCAGTTGAGCTTTCTGTTGTTGAAACTGATGAGGATTCAGACGTTGAGGTTACTTCTGTAGTGGTAGATGAAGGTTCAGTTGAGCTTTCTGTTGTTGAAACTGATGAGGATTCAGACGTTGAGGTTACTTCTGTCGTGGTAGATGAAGGTTCAGTTGAGCTTTCTGTTGTTGAAACTGATGAGGATTCAGACGTTGAGGTTACTTCTGTAGTGGTAGATGAAGGTTCAGTTGAGCTTTCTGTTGTTGAAACTGATGAGGATTTAGACGTTGAGGTTACTTCTGTCGTGGTAGATGAAGGTTCAGTTGAGCTTTCTGTTATTGAAACTGATGAGGATTCAGACGTTGAGGTTACTTCTGTAGTAGTAGATGAAGGTTCAGTTGAGCTTTCTGTTGTTGGAACTGATGAAGATTCAGACGTCGAAGTAACTTCTGTAGTGGTAGATGAAGGTTCAGTTGAGCTTTCTGTTGTTGAAACTGATGAGGATTCAGACGTCGAAGTAACTTCTGTAGTAGTAGATGAAGGTTCAGTTGAGCTTTCTGTTGTTGAAACTGATGAAGATTCAGACGTCGAAGTAACTTCTGTAGTGGTAGATGAAGGTTCAGTTGAGCTTTCTGTTGTTGAAACTGATGAGGATTCAGACGTTGAGGTTACTTCTGTAGTGGTAGATGAAGGTTCAATTGAGCTTTCTGTTGTTGAAACTGATGAGGATTCAGACGTCGAAGTAACTTCTGTAGTGGTAGATGAAGGTTCAGTTGAGCTTTCTGTTGTTGAAACTGATGAGGATTCAGACGTCGAAGTAACTTCTGTAGTGGTAGATGAAGGTTCAATTGAGCTTTCTGATATTGAAACTGATGAGGATTCAGACGTTGAGGTTACTTCTGTAGTGGTAGATGAAGGTTCAATTGAGCTTTCTGTTGTTGAAACTGATGAGGATTCAGACGTTGAGGTTACTTCTGTAGTGGTAGATGAAGGTTCAATTGAGCTTTCTGTTGTTGAAACTGATGAGGATTCAGACGTCGAAGTAACTTCTGTAGTGGTAGATGAAGGTTCAGTTGAGCTTTCTGTTGTTGAAACTGATGAGGATTCAGACGTCGAAGTAACTTCTGTAGTGGTAGATGAAGGTTCAATTGAGCTTTCTGTTGTTGAAACTGATGAGGATTCAGACGTTGAGGTTACTTCTGTAGTGGTAGATGAAGGTTCAATTGAGCTTTCTGTTGTTGAAACTGATGAGGATTCAGACGTTGAGGTTACTTCTGTAGTGGTAGATGAAGGTTCAATTGAGCTTTCTGTTGTTGAAACTGATGAGGATTCAGACGTCGAAGTAACTTCTGTAGTAGTAGATGAAGGTTCAGTTGAGCTTTCTGTTGTTGAAACTGATGAGGATTCAGACGTCGAAGTAACTTCTGTAGTGGTAGATGAAGGTTCAATTGAGCTTTCTGTTGTTGAAACTGATGAGGATTCAGACGTTGAGGTTACTTCTGTAGTGGTAGATGAAGGTTCAATTGAGCTTTCTGTTGTTGAAACTGATGAGGATTCAGACGTTGAGGTTACTTCTGTAGTGGTAGATGAAGGTTCAATTGAGCTTTCTGTTGTTGAAACTGATGAGGATTCAGACGTTGAGGTTACTTCTGTAGTGGTAGATGAAGGTTCAATTGAGCTTTCTGTTGTTGAAACTGATGAGGATTCAGACGTCGAAGTAACTTCTGTAGTGGTAGATGAAGGTTCAGTTGAGCTTTCTGTTGTTGAAACTGATGAGGATTCAGACGTCGAAGTAACTTCTGTAGTGGTAGATGAAGGTTCAATTGAGCTTTCTGATATTGAAACTGATGAGGATTCAGACGTTGAGGTTACTTCTGTAGTGGTAGATGAAGGTTCAATTGAGCTTTCTGTTGTTGAAACTGATGAGGATTCAGACGTCGAAGTAACTTCTGTAGTGGTAGATGGAGGTTCAGTGGAGCTTTCTGTTGTTGAAACTGATGAGGATTCAGACGTCGAAGTAACTTCTGTAGTGGTAGATGAAGGTTCAATTGAGCTTTCTGTTGTTGAAACTGATGAGGATTCAGACGTTGAGGTTACTTCTGTAGTGGTAGATGAAGGTTCAATTGAGCTTTCTGTTGTTGAAACTGATGAGGATTCAGACGTTGAGGTTACTTCTGTAGTGGTAGATGAAGGTTCAGTTGAGCTTTCTGTTGTTGAAACTGATGAGGATTCAGACGTCGAAGTAACTTCTGTAGTAGTAGATGAAGGTTCAGTTGAGCTTTCTGTTGTTGAAACTGATGAGGATTCAGACGTCGAAGTAACTTCTGTAGTGGTAGATGAAGGTTCAATTGAGCTTTCTGTTGTTGAAACTGATGAGGATTCAGACGTTGAGGTTACTTCTGTAGTGGTAGATGAAGGTTCAGTTGAGCTTTCTGTTGTTGAAACTGATGAGGATTCAGACGTTGAGGTTACTTCTGTAGTGGTAGATGAAGGTTCAATTGAGCTTTCTGTTGTTGAAACTGATGAGGATTCAGACGTCGAAGTAACTTCTGTAGTGGTAGATGGAGGTTCAGTGGAGCTTTCTGTTGTTGAAACTGATGAGGATTCAGACGTCGAAGTAACTTCTGTAGTGGTAGATGAAGGTTCAATTGAGCTTTCTGTTGTTGAAACTGATGAGGATTCAGACGTTGAGGTTACTTCTGTAGTGGTAGATGAAGGTTCAATTGAGCTTTCTGTTGTTGAAACTGATGAGGATTCAGACGTTGAGGTTACTTCTGTAGTGGTAGATGAAGGTTCAGTTGAGCTTTCTGTTGTTGAAACTGATGAGGATTCAGACGTCGAAGTAACTTCTGTAGTAGTAGATGAAGGTTCAGTTGAGCTTTCTGTTGTTGAAACTGATGAGGATTCAGACGTCGAAGTAACTTCTGTAGTGGTAGATGAAGGTTCAATTGAGCTTTCTGTTGTTGAAACTGATGAGGATTCAGACGTTGAGGTTACTTCTGTAGTGGTAGATGAAGGTTCAGTTGAGCTTTCTGTTGTTGAAACTGATGAGGATTCAGACGTCGAAGTAACTTCTGTAGTAGTAGATGAAGGTTCAGTTGAGCTTTCTGTTGTTGAAACTGATGAGGATTCAGACGTCGAAGTAACTTCTGTAGTGGTAGATGAAGGTTCAATTGAGCTTTCTGTTGTTGAAACTGATGAGGATTCAGACGTTGAGGTTACTTCTGTAGTGGTAGATGAAGGTTCAATTGAGCTTTCTGTTGTTGAAACTGATGAGGATTCAGACGTTGAGGTTACTTCTGTAGTGGTAGATGAAGGTTCAATTGAGCTTTCTGTTGTTGAAACTGATGAGGATTCAGACGTCGAAGTAACTTCTGTAGTAGTAGATGAAGGTTCAGTTGAGCTTTCTGTTGTTGAAACTGATGAGGATTCAGACGTCGAAGTAACTTCTGTAGTAGTAGATGAAGGTTCAGTTGAGCTTTCTGTTGTTGAAACTGATGAGGATTCAGACGTCGAAGTAACTTCTGTAGTAGTAGATGAAGGTTCAGTTGAGCTTTCTGTTGTTGAAACAGATGAGGATTCAGACGTCGAAGTAACTTCTGTAGTAGTAGATGAAGGTTCAGTTGAGCTTTCTGTTGTTGGAACAGATGAGGATTCAGACGTCGAAGTAACTTCTGTAGTGGTAGATGAAGGTTCAGTTGAGCTTTCTGTTGTTGAAACTGATGAGGATTCAGACGTCGAAGTAACTTCTGTAGTAGTAGATGAAGGTTCAGTTGAGCTTTCTGTTGTTGAAACTGATGAGGATTCAGACGTCGAAGTAACTTCTGTAGTGGTAGATGAAGGTTCAGTTGAGCTTTCTGTTGTTGAAACAGATGAGGATTCAGACGTCGAAGTAACTTCTGTAGTAGTAGATGAAGGTTCAGTTGAGCTTTCTGTTGTTGAAACTGATGAGGATTCAGACGTCGAAGTAACTTCTGTAGTGGTAGATGAAGGTTCAGTTGAGCTTTCTGTTGTTGAAACAGATGAGGATTCAGACGTCGAAGTAACTTCTGTAGTGGTAGATGAAGGTTCAGTTGAGCTTTCTGTTGTTGAAACTGATGAGGATTCAGACGTTGAGGTTACTTCTGTCGTGGTAGATGAAGGTTCAGTTGAGCTTTCTGTTGTTGAAACAGATGAGGATTCAGACGTCGAAGTAACTTCTGTAGTAGTAGATGAAGGTTCAGTTGAGCTTTCTGTTGTTGAAACTGATGAGGATTCAGACGTCGAAGTAACTTCTGTAGTAGTAGATGAAGGTTCAGTTGAGCTTTCTGTTGTTGAAACTGATGAAGATTCAGACGTCGAAGTAACTTCTGTAGTGGTAGATGAAGGTTCAGTTGAGCTTTCTGTTGTTGAAACTGATGAGGATTCAGACGTCGAAGTAACTTCTGTAGTAGTAGATAAAGGTTCAGTTGAGCTTTCTGTTGTTGAAACTGATGAGGATTCAGACGTCGAAGTAACTTCTGTAGTAGTAGATGAAGGTTCAGTTGAGCTTTCTGTTGTTGAAACTGATGAGGATTCAGACGTCGAAGTAACTTCTGTAGTAGTAGATAAAGGTTCAGTTGAGCTTTCTGTTGTTGAAACTGATGAGGATTCAGACGTCGAAGTAACTTCTGTAGTAGTAGATAAAGGTTCAGTTGAGCTTTCTGTTGTTGAAACTGATGAGGATTCAGACGTTGAGGTTACTTCTGTCGTGGTAGATGAAGGTTCAGTTGAGCTTTCTGTTGTTGAAACTGATGAGGATTCAGACGTCGAAGTAACTTCTGTAGTAGTAGATGAAGGTTCAGTTGAGCTTTCTGTTGTTGAAACTGATGAGGATTCAGACGTCGAAGTAACTTCTGTAGTAGTAGATGAAGGTTCAGTTGAGCTTTCTGTTGTTGAAACTGATGAGGATTCAGACGTCGAAGTAACTTCTGTAGTAGTAGATGAAGGTTCAGTTGAGCTTTCTGTTGTTGAAACTGATGAAGATTCAGACGTCGAAGTAACTTCTGTAGTGGTAGATGAAGGTTCAGTTGAGCTTTCTGTTGTTGAAACTGATGAGGATTCAGACGTCGAAGTAACTTCTGTAGTAGTAGATAAAGGTTCAGTTGAGCTTTCTGTTGTTGAAACTGATGAGGATTCAGACGTCGAAGTAACTTCTGTAGTAGTAGATGAAGGTTCAGTTGAGCTTTCTGTTGTTGAAACTGATGAGGATTCAGACGTCGAAGTAACTTCTGTAGTAGTAGATGAAGGTTCAGTTGAGCTTTCTGTTGTTGAAACTGATGAGGATTCAGACGTCGAAGTAACTTCTGTAGTAGTAGATGAAGGTTCAGTTGAGCTTTCTGTTGTTGAAACTGATGAAGATTCAGACGTCGAAGTAACTTCTGTAGTGGTAGATGAAGGTTTAGTTGAGCTTTCTGTTGTTGAAACTGATGAGGATTCAGACGTCGAAGTAACTTCTGTAGTAGTAGATGAAGGTTCAGTTGAGCTTTCTGTTGTTGAAACTGATGAAGATTCAGACGTCGAAGTAACTTCTGTAGTGGTAGATGAAGGTTCAGTTGAGCTTTCTGTTGTTGAAACTGATGAGGATTCAGACGTCGAAGTAACTTCTGTAGTAGTAGATGAAGGTTCAGTTGAGCTTTCTGTTGTTGAAACTGATGAGGATTCAGACGTCGAAGTAACTTCTGTAGTGGTAGATGAAGGTTCAGTTGAGCTTTCTGTTGTTGAAACTGATGAAGATTCAGACGTCGAAGTAACTTCTGTAGTGGTAGATGAAGGTTCAGTTGAGCTTTCTGTTGTTGAAACTGATGAAGATTCAGACGTCGAAGTAACTTCTGTAGTAGTAGATGAAGGTTCAGTTGAGCTTTCTGTTGTTGGAACTGATGAGGATTCAGACGTCGAAGTAACTTCTGTAGTAGTAGATGAAGGTTCAGTTGAGCTTTCTGTTGTTGAAACAGATGAGAATTCAGACGTTGAGGATATTTCTGTCGTGGTAGATGAAGGTTCAGTTGAGCTTTCTGTTGTTGAAACTGATGAAGATTCAGACGTCGAAGTAACTTCTGTAGTAGTAGATGAAGGTTCAGTTGAGCTTTCTGTTGTTGAAACTGATGAGGATTCAGACGTCGAAGTAACTTCTGTAGTGGTAGATGAAGGTTCAGTTGAGCTTTCTGTTGTTGAAACTGATGAGGATTCAGACGTTGAGGATATTTCTGTCGTGGTAGATGAAGGTTCAGTTGAGCTTTCTGTTGTTGGAACTGATGAAGATTCAGACGTCGAAGTAACTTCTGTAGTAGTAGATGAAGGTTCAGTTGAGCTTTCTGTTGTTGAAACTGATGAGGATTCAGACGTCGGAGTAACTTCTGTAGTGGTAGATGAAGGTTCAGTTGAGCTTTCTGTTGTTGAAACAGATGAGGATTCAGACGTCGAAGTAACTTCTGTAGTAGTAGATGAAGGTTCAGTTGAGCTTTCTGTTGTTGAAACTGATGAAGATTCAGACGTCGAAGTAACTTCTGTAGTGGTAGATGAAGGTTCAGTTGAGCTTTCTGTTGTTGAAACTGATGAGGATTCAGACGTCGAAGTAACTTCTGTAGTAGTAGATGAAGGTTCAATTGAGCTTTCTGTTGTTGAAACTGATGAAGATTCAGACGTCGAAGTAACTTCTGTAGTGGTAGATGAAGGTTCAGTTGAGCTTTCTGTTGTTGAAACTGATGAGGATTCAGACGTCGAAGTAACTTCTGTAGTAGTAGATGAAGGTTCAGTTGAGCTTTCTGTTGTTGAAACTGATGAAGATTCAGACGTCGAAGTAACTTCTGTAGTGGTAGATGAAGGTTCAGTTGAGCTTTCTGTTGTTGAAACTGATGAAGATTCAGACGTCGAAGTAACTTCTGTAGTAGTAGATGAAGGTTCAGTTGAGCTTTCTGTTGTTGGAACTGATGAGGATTCAGACGTCGAAGTAACTTCTGTAGTAGTAGATGAAGGTTCAGTTGAGCTTTCTGTTGTTGAAACAGATGAGGATTCAGACGTTGAGGATATTTCTGTCGTGGTAGATGAAGGTTCAGTTGAGCTTTCTGTTGTTGAAACTGATGAAGATTCAGACGTCGAAGTAACTTCTGTAGTAGTAGATGAAGGTTCAGTTGAGCTTTCTGTTGTTGAAACTGATGAAGATTCAGACGTCGAAGTAACTTCTGTAGTGGTAGATGAAGGTTCAGTTGAGCTTTCTGTTGTTGAAACTGATGAGGATTCAGACGTCGAAGTAACTTCTGTAGTAGTAGATGAAGGTTCAGTTGAGCTTTCTGTTGTTGAAACTGATGAAGATTCAGACGTCGAAGTAACTTCTGTAGTGGTAGATGAAGGTTCAGTTGAGCTTTCTGTTGTTGAAACTGATGAGGATTCAGACGTCGAAGTAACTTCTGTGGTGGTAGATGAAGGTTCAGTTGAGCTTTCTGTTGTTGAAACTGATGAAGATTCAGACGTCGAAGTAACTTCTGTAGTGGTAGATGAAGGTTCAGTTGAGCTTTCTGTTGTTGAAACAGATGAGGATTCAGACGTCGAAGTAACTTCTGTAGTGGTAGATGAAAGTTCAGTTGAGCTTTCTGTTGTTGAAACTGATGAAGATTCAGACGTCGAAGTAACTTCTGTAGTGGTAGATGAAGGTTCAGTTGAGCTTTCTGTTGTTGAAACAGATGAGGATTCAGACGTCGAAGTAACTTCTGTGGTGGTAGATGAAGGTTCAGTTGAGCTTTCTGTTGTTGAAACTGATGAGGATTCAGACGTCGAAGTAACTTCTGTAGTAGTAGATGAAGGTTCAGTTGAGCTTTCTGTTGTTGAAACAGATGAGGATTCAGACGTTGAGGATACTTCTGTCGTGGTAGATAAAGGTTCAGTTGAGCTTTCTGTTGTTGAAACTGATGAGGATTCAGACGTCGAGGTTACTTCTGTAGTGGTAGATGAAGGTTCAGTTGAGCTTTCTGTTGTTGAAACAGATGAGGATTCAGACGTCGAAGTAACTTCTGTAGTGGTAGATGAAGGTTCAGTTGAGCTTTCTGTTGTCGAAACAGATGAGGATTCAGACGTTGAGGTTACTTCTGTAGTGGTAAATGAAGGTTCAGTTGAGCTTTCTGTTGTTGAAACAGATGAGGATTCAGACGTCGAAGTAACTTCTGTAGTGGTAGATGAAGGTTCAATTGAGCTTTCTGTTGTTGAAACTGATGAGGATTCAGACGTCGAAGTAACTTCTGTAGTGGTAGATGAAGGTTCAGTTGAGCTTTCTGTTGTTGAAACAGATGAGGATTCAGACGTTGAGGTTACTTCTGTAGTGGTAGATGAAGGTTCAGTTGAGCTTTCTGTTGTTGAAACTGATGAGGATTCAGACGTCGAAGTAACTTCTGTAGTAGTAGATGAAGGTTCAGTTGAGCTTTCTGTTGTTGAAACTGATGAAGATTCAGACGTCGAAGTAACTTCTGTAGTGGTAGATGAAGGTTCAGTTGAGCTTTCTGTTGTTGAAACAGATGAGGATTCAGACGTCGAAGTAACTTCTGTAGTAGTAGATGAAGGTTCAGTTGAGCTTTCTGTTGTTGAAACTGATGAAGATTCAGACGTCGAAGTAACTTCTGTAGTGGTAGATGAAGGTTCAGTTGAGCTTTCTGTTGTTGAAACTGATGAAGATTCAGACGTCGAAGTAACTTCTGTAGTGGTAGATGAAGGTTCAGTTGAGCTTTCTGTTGTTGAAACAGATGAGGATTCAGACGTCGAAGTAACTTCTGTAGTGGTAGATGAAGGTTCAGTTGAGCTTTCTGTTGTTGAAACAGATGAGGATTCAGACGTCGAAGTAACTTCTGTAGTGGTAGATGAAAGTTCAGTTGAACTTTCTGTTGTTGAAACTGATGAGGATTCAGACGTCGAAGTAACTTCTGTAGTAGTAGATGAAGGTTCAGTTGAGCTTTCTGTTGTTGAAACAGATGAGGATTCAGACGTTGAGGATACTTCTGTCGTGGTAGATGAAGGTTCAGTTGAGCTTTCTGTTGTTGAAACAGATGAGGATTCAGACGTTGAGGATACTTCTGTCGTGGTAGATGAAGGTTCAGTTGAGCTTTCTGTTGTTGAAACAGATGAGGATTCAGACGTCGAAGTAACTTCTGTAGTAGTAGATGAAGGTTCAGTTGAGCTTTCTGTTGTTGAAACTGATGAAGATTCAGACGTCGAAGTAACTTCTGTAGTGGTAGATGAAGGTTCAGTTGAGCTTTCTGTTGTTGAAACAGATGAGGATTCAGACGTCGAAGTAACTTCTGTAGTAGTAGATGAAGGTTCAGTTGAGCTTTCTGTTGTTGAAACAGATGAGGATTCAGACGTCGAAGTAACTTCTGTAGTAGTAGATGAAGGTTCAGTTGAGCTTTCTGTTGTTGAAACTGATGAAGATTCAGACGTCGAAGTAACTTCTGTAGTAGTAGATGAAGGTTCAGTTGAGCTTTCTGTTGTTGAAACTGATGAAGATTCAGACGTCGAAGTAACTTCTGTAGTGGTAGATGAAGGTTCAGTTGAGCTTTCTGTTGTTGAAACTGATGAAGATTCAGACGTCGAAGTAACTTCTGTAGTGGTAGATGAAGGTTCAGTTGAGCTTTCTGTTGTTGAAACAGATGAGGATTCAGACGTCGAAGTAACTTCTGTAGTGGTAGATGAAGGTTCAGTTGAGCTTTCTGTTGTTGAAACAGATGAGGATTCAGACGTCGAAGTAACTTCTGTAGTAGTAGATGAAGGTTCAGTTGAGCTTTCTGTTGTTGAAACAGATGAGGATTCAGACGTTGAGGATACTTCTGTCGTGGTAGATGAAGGTTCTGTTGAGCTTTCTGTTGTTGAAACAGATGAGGATTCAGACGTTGAGGATACTTCTGTCGTGGTAGATGAAGGTTCAGTTGAGCTTTCTGTTGTTGAAACTGATAAAGATTCAGACGTCGAAGTAACTTCTGTAGTGGTAGATGAAGGTTCAGTTGAGCTTTCTGTTGTTGAAACAAATGAGGATTCAGACGTCGAAGTAACTTCTGTGGTGGTAGATGAAGGTTCAGTTGAGCTTTCTGTTGTTGAAACTGATGAAGATTCAGACGTCGAAGTAACTTCTGTAGTGGTAGATGAAGGTTCAGTTGAGCTTTCTGTTGTTGAAACAGATGAGGATTCAGACGTTGAGGATACTTCTGTCGTGGTAGATAAAGGTTCAGTTGAGCTTTCTGTTGTTGAAACTGATGAGGATTCAGACGTCGAGGTTACTTCTGTAGTGGTAGATGAAGGTTCAGTTGAGCTTTCTGTTGTTGAAACTGATGAGGATTCAGACGTTGAGGTTACTTCTGTAGTGGTAGATGAAGGTTCAGTTGAGCTTTCTGTTGTTGAAACTGATGAGGATTCAGACGTCGAGGTTACTTCTGTAGTGGTAGATGAAGGTTCAGTTGAGCTTTCTGTTGTTGAAACAGATGAGGATTCAGACGTTGAGGATACTTCTGTCGTGGTAGATAAAGGTTCAGTTGAGCTTTCTGTTGTTGAAACTGATGAGGATTCAGACGTCGAAGTAACTTCTGTAGTGGTAGATGAAGGTTCAATTGAGCTTTCTGTTGTTGAAACTGATGAGGATTCAGACGTCGAAGTAACTTCTGTCGTGGTAGATGAAGGTTCAGTTGAGCTTTCTGTTGTTGAAACAGATGAGGATTCAGACGTTGAGGTTACTTCTGTAGTGGTAGATGAAGGTTCAGTTGAGCTTTCTGTTGTTGAAACAGATGAGGATTCAGACGTCGAGGTTACTTCTGTAGTGGTAGATGAAGGTTCAGTTGAGCTTTCTGTTGTTGAAACTGATGAGGATTCAGACGTTGAGGTTACTTCTGTAGTGGTAGATGAAGGTTCAGTTGAGCTTTCTGTTGTTGAAACAGATGAGGATTCAGACGTCGAGGTTACTTCTGTAGTGGTAGATGAAGGTTCAGTTGAGCTTTCTGTTGTTGAAACAGATGAGGATTCAGACGTTGAGGTTACTTCTGTAGTGGTAGATGAAGGTTCAGTTGAGCTTTCTGTTGTTGAAACAGACGAGGATTCAGACGTCGAAGTAACTTCTGTAGTGGTAGATGAAGGTTCAGTTGAGCTTTCTGTTGTTGAAACAGATGAGGATTCAGACGTCGAAGTAACTTCTGTCGTGGTAGATGAAGGTTCAGTTGAGCTTTCTGTTGTTGAAACTGATGAGGATTCAGACGTCGAAGTAACTTCTGTAGTAGTAGATGAAGGTTCAGTTGAGCTTTCTGTTGTTGAAACTGATGAGGATTCAGACGTCGATGTAACTTCTGTAGTAGTAGATGAAGGTTCAGTTGAGCTTTCTGTTGTTGAAACAGATGAGGATTCAGACGTTGAGGTTACTTCTGTAGTGGTAGATGAAGGTTCAGTTGAGCTTTCTGTTGTTGAAACTGATGAGGATTCAGACGTCGAAGTAACTTCTGTAGTAGTAGATGAAGGTTCAGTTGAGCTTTCTGTTGTTGAAACTGATGAGGATTCAGACGTCGAAGTAACTTCTGTAGTAGTAGATGAAGGTTCAGTTGAGCTTTCTGTTGTTGAAACTGATGAGGATTCAGACGTCGAAGTAACTTCTGTAGTGGTAGATGAAGGTTCAGTTGAGCTTTCTGTTGTTGAAACTGATGAGGATTCAGACGTCGAAGTAACTTCTGTAGTGGTAGATGAAGGTTCAGTTGAGCTTTCTGTTGTTGAAACAGATGAGGATTCAGACGTCGAAGTAACTTCTGTAGTGGTAGATGAAGGTTCAGTTGAGCTTTCTGTTGTTGAAACAGATGAGGATTCAGACGTCGAAGTAACTTCTGTAGTGGTAGATGAAGGTTCAGTTGAGCTTTCTGTTGTTGAAACAGATGAGGATTCAGACGTCGAAGTAACTTCTGTAGTGGTAGATGAAGGTTCAGTTGAGCTTTCTGTTGTTGAAACAGATGAGGATTCAGACGTCGAAGTAACTTCTGTAGTGGTAGATGAAGGTTCAGTTGAGCTTTCTGTTGTTGAAACTGATGAGGATTCAGACGTCGAAGTAACTTCTGTAGTGGTAGATGAAGGTTCAGTTGAGCTTTCTGTTGTTGAAACAGATGAGGATTCAGACGTCGAAGTAACTTCTGTAGTGGTAGATGAAGGTTCAGTTGAGCTTTCTGTTGTTGGAACAGATGAGGATTCAGACGTCGAAGTAACGTCTGTAGTGGTAGATGAAGGTTCAGTTGAGCTTTCTGTTGTTGGAACTGATGAGGATTCAGACGTTGAGGTTACTTCTGTAGTGGTAGATGAAGGTTCAGTTGAGCTTTCTGTTGTTGAAACTGATGAGGATTCAGACGTCGAAGTAACTTCTGTAGTAGTAGATGAAGGTTTAGTTGAGCTTTCTGTTGTTGAAACAGATGAGGATTCAGACGTCGAAGTAACTTCTGTAGTAGTAGATGAAGGTTCAGTTGAGCTTTCTGTTGTTGAAACAGATGAGGATTCAGACGTCGAAGTAACTTCTGTAGTAGTAGATGAAGGTTCAGTTGAGCTTTCTGTTGTTGAAACTGATGAGGATTCAGACGTCGAAGTAACTTCTGTAGTAGTAGATGAAGGTTCAGTTGAGCTTTCTGTTGTTGAAACAGATGAGGATTCAGACGTTGAGGATACTTCTGTCGTGGTAGATGAAGGTTCAGTTGAGCTTTCTGTTGTTGAAACAGATGAGGATTCAGACGTCGAAGTAACTTCTGTAGTGGTAGATGAAGGTTCAGTTGAGCTTTCTGTTGTTGAAACAGATGAGGATTCAGACGTCGAAGTAACTTCTGTAGTGGTAGATGAAGGTTCAGTTGAGCTTTCTGTTGTTGAAACAGATGAGGATTCAGACGTCGAAGTAACTTCTGTAGTAGTAGATGAAGGTTCAGTTGAGCTTTCTGTTGTTGAAACAGATGAGGATTCAGACGTCGAAGTAACTTCTGTAGTAGTAGATGAAGGTTCAGTTGAGCTTTCTGTTGTTGAAACTGATGAGGATTCAGACGTCGAAGTAACTTCTGTAGTAGTAGATGAAGGTTCAGTTGAGCTTTCTGTTGTTGAAACAGATGAGGATTCAGACGTTGAGGATACTTCTGTCGTGGTAGATGAAGGTTCAGTTGAGCTTTCTGTTGTTGAAACAGATGAGGATTCAGACGTCGAAGTAACTTCTGTAGTGGTAGATGAAGGTTCAGTTGAGCTTTCTGTTGTTGAAACAGATGAGGATTCAGACGTCGAAGTAACTTCTGTAGTGGTAGATGAAGGTTCAGTTGAGCTTTCTGTTGTTGAAACAGATGAGGATTCAGACGTCGAAGTAACTTCTGTAGTGGTAGATGAAGGTTCAGTTGAGCTTTCTGTTGTTGAAACAGATGAGGATTCAGACGTCGAAGTAACTTCTGTAGTGGTAGATGAAGGTTCAGTTGAGCTTTCTGTTGTTGAAACAGATGAGGATTCAGACGTCGAAGTAACTTCTGTAGTAGTAGATGAAGGTTCAGTTGAGCTTTCTGTTGTTGAAACAGATGAGGATTCAGACGTTGAGGTTACTTCTGTAGTGGTAGATGAAGGTTCAGTTGAGCTTTCTGTTGTTGAAACTGATGAGGATTCAGACGTCGAAGTAACTTCTGTAGTAGTAGATGAAGGTTCAGTTGAGCTTTCTGTTGTTGAAACAGATGAGGATTCAGACGTCGAAGTAACTTCTGTAGTGGTAGATGAAGGTTCAGTTGAGCTTTCTGTTGTTGAAACTGATGAGGATTCAGACGTCGAAGTAACTTCTGTAGTAGTAGATGAAGGTTTAGTTGAGCTTTCTGTTGTTGAAACAGATGAGGATTCAGACGTCGAAGTAACTTCTGTAGTAGTAGATGAAGGTTCAGTTGAGCTTTCTGTTGTTGAAACTGATGAGGATTCAGACGTCGAAGTAACTTCTGTAGTGGTAGATGAAGGTTCAGTTGAGCTTTCTGTTGTTGAAACTGATGAGGATTCAGACGTCGAAGTAACTTCTGTAGTAGTAGATGAAGGTTCAGTTGAGCTTTCTGTTGTTGAAACAGATGAGGATTCAGACGTCGAAGTAACTTCTGTAGTGGTAGATGAAGGTTCAGTTGAGCTTTCTGTTGTTGGAACAGATGAGGATTCAGACGTTGAGGTTACTTCTGTAGTGGTAGATGAAGGTTCAGTTGAGCTTTCTGTTGTTGAAACTGATGAGGATTCAGACGTCGAAGTAACTTCTGTAGTAGTAGATGAAGGTTCAGTTGAGCTTTCTGTTGTTGAAACAGATGAGGATTCAGACGTCGAAGTAACTTCTGTAGTAGTAGATGAAGGTTCAATTGAGCTTTCTGTTGTTGAAACAGATGAGGATTCAGACGTCGAAGTAACTTCTGTAGTAGTTGATGAAGGTTCAGTTGAGCTTTCTGTTGTTGAAACAGATGAGGATTCAGACGTCGAAGTAGTTTCTGTAGTAGTAGATGAAGGTTCAGTTGAGCTTTCTGTTGTTGAAACTGATGAGGATTCAGACATCGAAGTAGTTTCTGTAGTAGTAGATGAAGGTTCAGTTGAGCTTTCTGTTGTTGAAACTGATGAGAATTCAGACGTTGAGGTTACTTCTGTAGTGGTAGGTTCAGTTGAAGGTTCAGTTGAGCTTTCTGTTGTTGAAACAGATGAGGATTCAGACGTCGAGGTTACTTCTGTAGTGGTAGATGAAGGTTCAGTTGAACTTTCTGTTGTTGAAACTGATGAGGATTCAGACGTCGAAGTAACTTCTGTAGTGGTAGATGAAGGTTCAGTTGAGCTTTCTGTTGTTGAAACTGATGAGGATTCAGACGTTGAGGTTACTTCTGTAGTGGTGGATGAAGGTTCAGTTGAACTTTCTGTTGTTGAAACAGATGAGGATTCAGACGTTGAGGTTACTTCTGTCGTGGTAGATGAAGGTTCAGTTGAGCTTTCTGTTGTTGAAACAGATGAGGATTCAGACGTTGAGGTTACTTCTGTAGTGGTGGATGAAGGTTCAGTTGAACTTTCTGTTGTTGAAACAGATGAGGATTCAGACGTTGAGGTTACTTCTGTAGTGGTGGATGAAGGTTCAGTTGAACTTTCTGTTGTTGAAACAGATGAGGATTCAGACGTCGAAGTAACTTCTGTAGTGGTAGATGAAGGTTCAGTTGAGCTTTCTGTTGTTGAAACAGATGAGGATTCAGACGTCGAAGTAACTTCTGTAGAGGTAGATGAAGGTTCAGTTGAGCTTTCTGTTGTTGAAACTGATGAGGATTCAGACGTCGAAGTAACTTCTGTAGTAGTAGATGAAGGTTCAGTTGAGCTTTCTGTTGTTGAAACAGATGAGGATTCAGACGTCGAAGTAACTTCTGTAGAGGTAGATGAAGGTTCAGTTGAGCTTTCTGTTGTTGAAACTGATGAGGATTCAGACGTCGAAGTAACTTCTGTAGTGGTAGATGAAGGTTCAGTTGAGCTTTCTGTTGTTGAAACTGATGAGGATTCAGACGTCGAAGTAACTTCTGTAGTGGTAGACGAAGGTTCAGTTGAGCTTCCTGTTGTTGAAACTGATGAGGATTCAGACGTCGAAGTAACTTCTGTAGTAGTAGATGAAGGTTCAGTTGAGCTTTCTGTTGTTGAAACAGATGAGGATTCAGACGTTGAGGTTACTTCTGTCGTGGTAGATGAAGGTTCAGTTGAGCTTTCTGTTGTTGAAACTGATGAGGATTCAGACGTCGAGGTTACTTCTGTCGTGGTAGATGAAGGTTCAGTTGAGCTTTCTGTTGTTGAAACTGATGAGGATTCAGACGTCGAGGTTACTTCTGTCGTGGTAGATGAAGGTTCAGTTGAGTTTTCTGTTGTTGAAACTGACGAAGATTCAGACGTCGAAGTAACTTCTGTAGTGGTAGATGAAGGTTCAGTTGAGCTTTCTGTTGTTGAAACTGATGAGGATTCAGACGTCGAAGTAACTTCTGTAGTGGTAGATGAAGGTTCAGTTGAGCTTTCTGTTGTTGAAACAGATGAGGATTCAGACGTCGGAGTAACTTCTGTAGTGGTAGATGAAGGTTCAGTTGAGCTTTCTGTTGTTGAAACTGACGAAGATTCAGACGTCGAAGTAACTTCTGTAGTGGTAGATGAAGGTTCAGTTGAGCTTTCTGTTGTTGAAACAGATAAGGATTCAGACGTTGAGGTTACTTCTGTAGTGGTAGATGAAGGTTCAGTTGAGCTTTCTGTTGTTGAAACTGATGAGGATTCAGACGTCGAGGTTACTTCTGTCGTGGTAGATGAAGGTTCAGTTGAGCTTTCTGTTGTTGAAACTGATGAGGATTCAGACGTCGAGGTTACTTCTGTAGTAGTAGATGAAGGTTCAGTTGAGCTTTCTGTTGTTGAAACTGATGAGAATTCAGACGTTGAGGTTACTTCTGTAGTGGTAGGTTCAGTTGAAGGTTCAGTTGAGCTTTCTGTTGTTGAAACAGATGAGGATTCAGACGTCGAGGTTACTTCTGTAGTGGTAGATGAAGGTTCAGTTGAACTTTCTGTTGTTGAAACTGATGAGGATTCAGACGTCGAAGTAACTTCTGTAGTGGTAGATGAAGGTTCAGTTGAGCTTTCTGTTGTTGAAACTGATGAGGATTCAGACGTTGAGGTTACTTCTGTAGTGGTGGATGAAGGTTCAGTTGAACTTTCTGTTGTTGAAACAGATGAGGATTCAGACGTTGAGGTTACTTCTGTCGTGGTAGATGAAGGTTCAGTTGAGCTTTCTGTTGTTGAAACAGATGAGGATTCAGACGTTGAGGTTACTTCTGTAGTGGTGGATGAAGGTTCAGTTGAACTTTCTGTTGTTGAAACAGATGAGGATTCAGACGTTGAGGTTACTTCTGTAGTGGTGGATGAAGGTTCAGTTGAACTTTCTGTTGTTGAAACAGATGAGGATTCAGACGTCGAAGTAACTTCTGTAGTGGTAGATGAAGGTTCAGTTGAGCTTTCTGTTGTTGAAACAGATGAGGATTCAGACGTCGAAGTAACTTCTGTAGAGGTAGATGAAGGTTCAGTTGAGCTTTCTGTTGTTGAAACTGATGAGGATTCAGACGTCGAAGTAACTTCTGTAGTAGTAGATGAAGGTTCAGTTGAGCTTTCTGTTGTTGAAACAGATGAGGATTCAGACGTCGAAGTAACTTCTGTAGAGGTAGATGAAGGTTCAGTTGAGCTTTCTGTTGTTGAAACTGATGAGGATTCAGACGTCGAAGTAACTTCTGTAGTGGTAGATGAAGGTTCAGTTGAGCTTTCTGTTGTTGAAACTGATGAGGATTCAGACGTCGAAGTAACTTCTGTAGTGGTAGACGAAGGTTCAGTTGAGCTTCCTGTTGTTGAAACTGATGAGGATTCAGACGTCGAAGTAACTTCTGTAGTAGTAGATGAAGGTTCAGTTGAGCTTTCTGTTGTTGAAACAGATGAGGATTCAGACGTTGAGGTTACTTCTGTCGTGGTAGATGAAGGTTCAGTTGAGCTTTCTGTTGTTGAAACTGATGAGGATTCAGACGTCGAGGTTACTTCTGTCGTGGTAGATGAAGGTTCAGTTGAGCTTTCTGTTGTTGAAACTGATGAGGATTCAGACGTCGAAGTAACTTCTGTAGTGGTAGATGAAGGTTCAGTTGAGCTTTCTGTTGTTGAAACTGATGAGGATTCAGACGTCGAAGTAACTTCTGTAGTGGTAGATAAAGGTTCAGTTGAGCTTTCTGTTGTTGAAACAGATGAGGATTCAGACGTCGAAGTAACTTCTGTAGTGGTAGATGAAGGTTCAGTTGAGCTTTCTGTTGTTGAAACTGACGAAGATTCAGACGTCGAAGTAACTTCTGTAGTGGTAGATGAAGGTTCAGTTGAGCTTTCTGTTGTTGAAACAGATAAGGATTCAGACGTTGAGGTTACTTCTGTAGTGGTAGATGAAGGTTCAGTTGAGCTTTCTGTTGTTGAAACTGATGAGGATTCAGACGTCGAGGTTACTTCTGTCGTGGTAGATGAAGGTTCAGTTGAGCTTTCTGTTGTTGAAACTGATGAGGATTCAGACGTCGAGGTTACTTCTGTCGTGGTAGATGAAGGTTCAGTTGAGCTTTCTGTTGTTGAAACTGATGAGGATTCAGACGTCGAAGTAACTTCTGTAGTGGTAGATGAAGGTTCAGTTGAGCTTTCTGTTGTTGAAACAGATGAGGATTCAGACGTCGAAGTAACTTCTGTAGTGGTAGATGAAGGTTCAGTTGAGCTTTCTGTTGTTGAAACAGATGAGGATTCAGACGTCGAAGTAACTTCTGTAGTGGTAGATGAAGGTTCAGTTGAGCTTTCTGTTGTTGAAACTGACGAAGATTCAGACGTCGAAGTAACTTCTGTAGTGGTAGATGAAGGTTCAGTTGAGCTTTCTGTTGTTGAAACTGATGAGGATTCAGACGTCGAGGTTACTTCTGTCGTGGTAGATGAAGGTTCAGTTGAGCTTTCTGTTGTTGAAACTGATGAGGATTCAGACGTCGAAGTAACTTCTGTAGTGGTAGATGAAGGTTCAGTTGAGCTTTCTGTTGTTGAAACAGATGAGGATTCAGACGTCGAAGTAACTTCTGTAGTGGTAGATGAAGGTTCAGTTGAGCTTTCTGTTGTTGAAACTGACGAAGATTCAGACGTCGAAGTAACTTCTGTAGTGGTAGATGAAGGTTCAGTTGAGCTTTCTGTTGTTGAAACTGATGAGGATTCAGACGTCGAAGTAACTTCTGTAGTGGTAGATGAAGGTTCAGTTGAGCTTTCTGTTGTTGAAACAGATAAGGATTCAGACGTTGAGGTTACTTCTGTAGTGGTAGATGAAGGTTCAGTTGAGCTTTCTGTTGTTGAAACTGATGAGGATTCAGACGTCGAAGTAACTTCTGTAGTAGTAGATGAAGGTTCAGTTGAGCTTTCTGTTGTTGAAACAGATGAGGATTCAGACGTCGAAGTAACTTCTGTAGTAGTAGATGAAGGTTCAGTTGAGCTTTCTGTTGTTGAAACTGATGAGGATTCAGACGTCGAAGTAACTTCTGTAGTGGTAGATGAAGGTTCAGTTGAGCTTTCTGTTGTTGAAACTGATGAGGATTCAGACGTCGAAGTAACTTCTGTAGTAGTAGATGAAGGTTCAGTTGAGCTTTCTGTTGTTGAAACTGATGAGGATTCAGACGTCGAAGTAACTTCTGTAGTGGTAGATGAAGGTTCAGTTGAGCTTTCTGTTGTTGAAACAGATGAGGATTCAGACGTCGAAGTAACTTCTGTAGTGGTAGATGAAGGTTCAGTTGAGCTTTCTGTTGTTGAAACTGATGAGGATTCAGACGTCGAAGTAACTTTTGTAGTGGTAGATGAAGGTTCAGTTGAGCTTTCTGTTGTTGAAACTGATGAGGATTCAGACGTCGAAGTAACTTCTGTAGTGGTAGATGAAGGTTCAGTTGAGCTTTCTGTTGTTGGAACAGATGAGGATTCAGACGTTGAGGTTACTTCTGTAGTGGTAGATGAAGGTTCAGTTGAGCTTTCTGTTGTTGAAACTGATGAGGATTCAGACGTCGAAGTAACTTCTGTAGTAGTAGATGAAGGTTTAGTTGAGCTTTCTGTTGTTGAAACAGATGAGGATTCAGACGTCGAAGTAACTTCTGTAGTAGTAGATGAAGGTTCAGTTGAGCTTTCTGTTGTTGAAACAGATGAGGATTCAGACGTCGAAGTAACTTCTGTAGTAGTAGATGAAGGTTTAGTTGAGCTTTCTGTTGTTGAAACTGATGAGGATTCAGACGTCGAAGTAACTTCTGTAGTAGTAGATGAAGGTTCAGTTGAGCTTTCTGTTGTTGAAACAGATGAGGATTCAGACGTCGAAGTAACTTCTGTAGTAGTAGATGAAGGTTCAGTTGAGCTTTCTGTTGTTGAAACAGATGAGGATTCAGACGTCGAAGTAACTTCTGTAGTAGTAGATGAAGGTTCAGTTGAGCTTTCTGTTGTTGAAACTGATGAGGATTCAGACGTCGAAGTAACTTCTGTAGTAGTAGATGAAGGTTCAGTTGAGCTTTCTGTTGTTGAAACAGATGAGGATTCAGACGTCGAAGTAACTTCTGTAGTAGTAGATGAAGGTTCAGTTGAGCTTTCTGTTGTTGAAACAGATGAGGATTCAGACGTTGAGGTTACTTCTGTAGTGGTAGATGAAGGTTCAGTTGAGCTTTCTGTTGTTGAAACAGATGAGGATTCAGACGTCGAAGTAACTTCTGTAGTAGTAGATGAAGGTTCAGTTGAGCTTTCTGTTGTTGAAACAGATGAGGATTCAGACGTCGAAGTAACTTCTGTAGTAGTAGATGAAGGTTCAGTTGAGCTTTCTGTTGTTGAAACAGATGAGGATTCAGACGTCGAAGTAACTTCTGTAGTAGTAGATGAAGGTTCAGTTGAGCTTTCTGTTGTTGAAACTGATGAGGATTCAGACGTCGAAGTAACTTCTGTAGTAGTAGATGAAGGTTCAGTTGAGCTTTCTGTTGTTGAAACAGATGAGGATTCAGACGTTGAGGTTACTTCTGTAGTGGTAGATGAAGGTTCAGTTGAGCTTTCTGTTGTTGAAACAGATGAGGATTCAGACGTCGAAGTAACTTCTGTAGTAGTAGATGAAGGTTCAGTTGAGCTTTCTGTTGTTGAAACTGATGAGGATTCAGACATCGAAGTAGTTTCTGTAGTAGTAGATGAAGGTTCAGTTGAGCTTTCTGTTGTTGAAACAGATGAGGATTCAGACGTCGAAGTAACTTCTGTAGTAGTAGATGAAGGTTCAGTTGAGCTTTCTGTTGTTGAAACTGATGAGGATTCAGACGTCGAAGTAACTTCTGTAGTAGTAGATGAAGGTTCAGTTGAGCTTTCTGTTGTTGAAACAGATGAGGATTCAGACGTTGAGGTTACTTCTGTAGTGGTAGATGAAGGTTCAGTTGAGCTTTCTGTTGTTGAAACAGATGAGGATTCAGACGTCGAGGTTACTTCTGTAGTGGTAGATGAAGGTTCAGTTGAGCTTTCTGTTGTTGAAACTGATGAGGATTCAGACATCGAAGTAGTTTCTGTAGTAGTAGATGAAGGTTCAGTTGAGCTTTCTGTTGTTGAAACTGATGAGAATTCAGACGTTGAGGTTACTTCTGTAGTGGTAGGTTCAGTTGAAGGTTCAGTTGAGCTTTCTGTTGTTGAAACAGATGAGGATTCAGACGTCGAGGTTACTTCTGTAGTGGTAGATGAAGGTTCAGTTGAACTTTCTGTTGTTGAAACTGATGAGGATTCAGACGTCGAAGTAACTTCTGTAGTGGTAGATGAAGGTTCAGTTGAACTTTCTGTTGTTGAAACAGATGAGGATTCAGACGTTGAGGTTACTTCTGTAGTGGTAGATGAAGGTTCAGTTGAGCTTTCTGTTGTTGAAACTGATGAAGATTCAGACGTCGAAGTAACTTCTGTAGTGGTAGATGAAGGTTCAGTTGAACTTTCTGTTGTTGAAACAGATGAGGATTCAGACGTTGAGGTTACTTCTGTAGTGGTGGATGAAGGTTCAGTTGAGCTTTCTGTTGTTGAAACTGATGAGGATTCAGACGTCGAGGTTACTTCTGTAGTGGTAGATGAAGGTTCAGTTGAGCTTTCTGTTGTTGAAACAGATGAGGATTCAGACGTTGAGGTTACTTCTGTCGTGGTAGATGAAGGTTCAGTTGAGCTTTCTGTTGTTGAAACTGATGAGGATTCAGACGTCGAGGTTACTTCTGTAGTGGTAGATGAAGGTTCAGTTGAGCTTTCTGTTGTTGAAACAGATAAGGATTCAGACGTCGAGGTTACTTCTGTAGTGGTAGACGAAGGTTCAGTTGAGCTTTCTGTTGTTGAAACAGATGAGGATTCAGACGTCGAAGTAACTTCTGTAGTGGTAGATGAAGGTTCAGTTGAGCTTTCTGTTGTTGAAACAGATGAGGATTCAGACGTCGAAGTAACTTCTGTAGTGGTAGATGAAGGTTCAGTTGAGCTTTCTGTTGTTGGAACTGATGAGGATTCAGACGTCGAAGTAACTTCTGTAGTAGTAGATGAAGGTTCAGTTGAGCTTTCTGTTGTTGAAACTGATGAAGATTCAGACGTCGAAGTAACTTCTGTAGTGGTAGATGAAGGTTCAGTTGAGCTTTCTGTTGTTGAAACTGATGAGGATTCAGACGTCGAAGTAACTTCTGTAGTGGTAGATGAAGGTTCAGTTGAGCTTTCTGTTGTTGAAACTGATGAGGATTCAGACGTCGAAGTAACTTCTGTAGTAGTAGATGAAGGTTCAGTTGAGCTTTCTGTTGTTGAAACTGATGAGGATTCAGACGTCGAGGTTACTTCTGTCGTGGTAGATGAAGGTTCAGTTGAGCTTTCTGTTGTTGAAACTGATGAGGATTCAGACGTCGAGGTTACTTCTGTCGTGGTAGATGAAGGTTCAGTTGAGCTTTCTGTTGTTGAAACTGATGAGGATTCAGACGTCGAGGTTACTTCTGTCGTGGTAGATGAAGGTTCAGTTGAGCTTTCTGTTGTTGAAACTGATGAGGATTCAGACGTCGAGGTTACTTCTGTCGTGGTAGATGAAGGTTCAGTTGAGCTTTCTGTTGTTGAAACTGATGAGGATTCAGACGTCGAAGTAACTTCTGTAGTAGTAGATGAAGGTTCAGTTGAGCTTTCTGTTGTTGAAACTGATGAGGATTCAGACGTCGAAGTAACTTCTGTAGTAGTAGATGAAGGTTCAGTTGAGCTTTCTGTTGTTGAAACAGATGAGGATTCAGACGTTGAGGTTACTTCTGTAGTGGTAGATGAAGGTTCAGTTGAGCTTTCTGTTGTTGAAACAGATGAGGATTCAGACGTCGAGGTTACTTCTGTAGTGGTAGATGAAGGTTCAGTTGAGCTTTCTGTTGTTGAAACTGATGAGGATTCAGACATCGAAGTAGTTTCTGTAGTAGTAGATGAAGGTTCAGTTGAGCTTTCTGTTGTTGAAACTGATGAGAATTCAGACGTTGAGGTTACTTCTGTAGTGGTAGGTTCAGTTGAAGGTTCAGTTGAGCTTTCTGTTGTTGAAACAGATGAGGATTCAGACGTCGAGGTTACTTCTGTAGTGGTAGATGAAGGTTCAGTTGAACTTTCTGTTGTTGAAACTGATGAGGATTCAGACGTCGAAGTAACTTCTGTAGTGGTAGATGAAGGTTCAGTTGAACTTTCTGTTGTTGAAACAGATGAGGATTCAGACGTTGAGGTTACTTCTGTAGTGGTAGATGAAGGTTCAGTTGAGCTTTCTGTTGTTGAAACTGATGAAGATTCAGACGTCGAAGTAACTTCTGTAGTGGTAGATGAAGGTTCAGTTGAACTTTCTGTTGTTGAAACAGATGAGGATTCAGACGTTGAGGTTACTTCTGTAGTGGTGGATGAAGGTTCAGTTGAGCTTTCTGTTGTTGAAACTGATGAGGATTCAGACGTCGAGGTTACTTCTGTAGTGGTAGATGAAGGTTCAGTTGAGCTTTCTGTTGTTGAAACAGATGAGGATTCAGACGTTGAGGTTACTTCTGTCGTGGTAGATGAAGGTTCAGTTGAGCTTTCTGTTGTTGAAACTGATGAGGATTCAGACGTCGAGGTTACTTCTGTAGTGGTAGATGAAGGTTCAGTTGAGCTTTCTGTTGTTGAAACAGATAAGGATTCAGACGTCGAGGTTACTTCTGTAGTGGTAGACGAAGGTTCAGTTGAGCTTTCTGTTGTTGAAACAGATGAGGATTCAGACGTCGAAGTAACTTCTGTAGTGGTAGATGAAGGTTCAGTTGAGCTTTCTGTTGTTGAAACAGATGAGGATTCAGACGTCGAAGTAACTTCTGTAGTGGTAGATGAAGGTTCAGTTGAGCTTTCTGTTGTTGGAACTGATGAGGATTCAGACGTCGAAGTAACTTCTGTAGTAGTAGATGAAGGTTCAGTTGAGCTTTCTGTTGTTGAAACTGATGAAGATTCAGACGTCGAAGTAACTTCTGTAGTGGTAGATGAAGGTTCAGTTGAGCTTTCTGTTGTTGAAACTGATGAGGATTCAGACGTCGAAGTAACTTCTGTAGTGGTAGATGAAGGTTCAGTTGAGCTTTCTGTTGTTGAAACTGATGAGGATTCAGACGTCGAAGTAACTTCTGTAGTAGTAGATGAAGGTTCAGTTGAGCTTTCTGTTGTTGAAACTGATGAGGATTCAGACGTCGAGGTTACTTCTGTCGTGGTAGATGAAGGTTCAGTTGAGCTTTCTGTTGTTGAAACTGATGAGGATTCAGACGTCGAGGTTACTTCTGTCGTGGTAGATGAAGGTTCAGTTGAGCTTTCTGTTGTTGAAACTGATGAGGATTCAGACGTCGAGGTTACTTCTGTCGTGGTAGATGAAGGTTCAGTTGAGCTTTCTGTTGTTGAAACTGATGAGGATTCAGACGTCGAGGTTACTTCTGTCGTGGTAGATGAAGGTTCAGTTGAGCTTTCTGTTGTTGAAACTGATGAGGATTCAGACGTCGAGGTTACTTCTGTCGTGGTAGATGAAGGTTCAGTTGAGCTTTCTGTTGTTGAAACTGATGAGGATTCAGACGTTGAGGTTACTTCTGTCGTGGTAGATGAAGGTTCAGTTGAGCTTTCTGTTGTTGAAACAGATGAGGATTCAGACGTCGAAGTAACTTCTGTAGTGGTAGATGAAGGTTCAGTTGAGCTTTCTGTTGTTGAAACTGATGAGGATTCAGACGTCGAAGTAACTTCTGTAGTGGTAGATGAAGGTTCAGTTGAGCTTTCTGTTGTTGAAACTGATGAGGATTCAGACGTCGAAGTAACTTCTGTAGTGGTAGATGAAGGTTCAGTTGAGCTTTCTGTTGTTGAAACTGATGAGGATTCAGACGTCGAAGTAACTTCTGTAGTAGTAGATGAAGGTTCAGTTGAGCTTTCTGTTGTTGAAACAGATGAGGATTCAGACGTTGAGGTTACTTCTGTAGTAGTAGATGAAGGTTCAGTTGAGCTTTCTGTTGTTGAAACAGATGAGGATTCAGACGTCGAAGTAACTTCTGTCGTGGTAGATGAAGGTTCAGTTGAGCTTTCTGTTGTTGAAACAGATGAGGATTCAGACGTCGAAGTACCTTCTGTAGTGGTAGATGAAGGTTCAGTTGAGCTTTCTGTTGTCGAAACAGATGAGGATTCAGACGTCGAAGTAACTTCTGTAGTAGTAGATGAAGGTTCAGTTGAGCTTTCTGTTGTTGAAACAGATGAGGATTCAGACGTCGAGGTTACTTCTGTAGTGGTAGATGAAGGTTCAGTTGAGCTTTCTGTTGTTGAAACAGATGAGGATTCAGACGTCGAAGTAACTTCTGTAGTAGTAGATGAAGGTTCAGTTGAGCTTTCTGTTGTTAAAACAGATGAGGATTCAGACATCGAAGTAACTTCTGTCGTGGTAGATGAAGGTTCAGTTGAGCTTTCTGTTGTTGAAACAGATGAGGATTCAGACGTCGAAGTAACTTCTGTAGTGGTAGATGAAGGTTCAGTTGAGCTTTCTGTTGTTGAAACAGATGAGGATTCAGACGTCGAAGGAACTTCTGTAGTAGTAGATGAAGGTTCAGTTGAGCTTTCTGTTGTTGAAACAGATGAGGATTCAGACATCGAAGTAGTTTCTGTAGTAGTAGATGAAGGTTCAGTTGAGCTTTCTGTTGTTGAAACAGATGAGGATTCAGACGTCGAAGTAACTTCTGTCGTGGTAGATGAAGGTTCAGTTGAGCTTTCTGTTGTTGAAACTGATGAAGATTCAGACGTCGAAGTAACTTCTGTAGTGGTAGATGAAGGTTCAGTTGAGCTTTCTGTTGTTGAAACTGATGAAGATTCAGACGTCGAAGTAACTTCTGTAGTGGTAGATGAAGGTTCAGTTGAGCTTTCTGTTGTTGAAACTGATGAGGATTCAGACGTCGAAGTAACTTCTGTAGTGGTAGATGAAGGTTCAGTTGAGCTTTCTGTTGTTGAAACTGATGAAGATTCAGACGTCGAAGTAACTTCTGTAGTGGTAGGTTCAGTTGAAGGTTCAGTTGAGCTTTCTGTTGTTGAAACAGATGAGGATTCAGACGTCGAAGGAACTTCTGTAGTGGTAGATGAAGGTTCAGTTGAGCTTTCTGTTGTTGAAACAGATGAGGATTCAGACGTTGAGATTACTTCTGTAGTGGTAGGTTCAGTTGAAGGTTCAGTTGAGCTTTCTGTTGTTGAAACAGATGAGGATTCAGACGTCGAAGTAACTTCTGTAGTAGTAGATGAAGGTTCAGTTGAGCTTTCTGTTGTTGAAACAGATGAGGATTCAGACGTCGAAGGAACTTCTGTAGTAGTAGATGAAGGTTCAGTTGAGCTTTCTGTTGTTGAAACAGATGAGGATTCAGACGTCGAAGGAACTTCTGTAGTAGTAGATGAAGGTTCAGTTGAGCTTTCTGTTGTTGAAACAGATGAGGATTCAGACGTCGAAGTAACTTCTGTAGTGGTAGATGAAGGTTCAGTTGAGCTTTCTGTTGTTGAAACTGATGAGGATTCAGACGTCGAAGGAACTTCTGTAGTAGTAGATGAAGGTTCAGTTGAGCTTTCTGTTGTTGAAACAGATGAGGATTCAGACGTCGAAGTAACTTCTGTAGTAGTAGATGAAAGTTCAGTTGAGCTTTCTGTTGTTGAAACAGATGAGGTTTCAGACGTCGAAGTAACTTCTGTAGTGGTAGATGAAAGTTCAGTTGAGCTTTCTGTTGTTGAAACAGATGAGGATTCAGACGTTGAGGTTACTTCTGTAGTGGTAGATGAAGGTTCAGTTGAGCTTTCTGTTGTTGAAACAGATGAGGATTCAGACGTCGAAGTAACTTCTGTAGTAGTAGATGAAGGTTCAGTTGAGCTTTCTGTTGTTGAAACAGATGAGGATTCAGACGTCGAAGTAACTTCTGTAGTGGTAGATGAAAGTTCAGTTGAGCTTTCTGTTGTTGAAACAGATGAGGATTCAGACGTCGAAGTAACTTCTGTAGTGGTAGATGAAGGTTCAGTTGAGCTTTCTGTTGTTGAAACAGATGAGGATTCAGACGTCGAGGTTACTTCTGTAGTGGTCGATGAAGGTTCAGTTGAGCTTTCTGTTGTTGAAACAGATGAGGATTCAGACGTCGAAGTAACTTCTGTAGTAGTAGATGAAGGTTCAGTTGAGCTTTCTGTTGTTGAAACAGATGAGGTTTCAGACGTCGAAGTAACTTCTGTAGTGGTAGATGAAGGTTCAGTTGAGCTTTCTGTTGTTGAAACTGATGAGGATTCAGACGTCGAAGTAACTTCTGTAGTGGTAGATGAAGGTTCAGTTGAGCTTTCTGTTGTTGAAACAGATGAGGTTTCAGACGTCGAAGTAACTTCTGTAGTGGTAGATGAAGGTTCAGTTGAGCTTTCTGTTGTTGAAAAAGATGAGGATTCAGACGTTGAGGTTACTTCTGTAGTGGTAGATGAAAGTTCAGTTGAGCTTTCTGTTGTTGAAACTGATGAGGATTCAGACGTTGAGGTTACTTCTGTAGTGGTAGATGAAAATTCAGTTGAGCTTTCTGTTGTTGAAACAGATGAGGATTCAGACGTCGAAGTAACTTCTGTAGTGGTAGATGAAGGTTCAGTTGAGCTCTCTGTTGTTGAAACAGATGAGGATTCAGACGTCGAAGTAACTTCTGTAGTGGTAGATGAAGGTTCAGTTGAGCTTTCTGTTGTTGAAAAAGATGAGGATTCAGACGTTGAGGTTACTTCTGTAGTGGTAGATGAAAGTTCAGTTGAGCTTTCTGTTGTTGAAACAGATGAGGATTCAGACGTCGAAGTAACTTCTGTAGTAGTAGATGAAGGTTCAGTTGAGCTTTCTGTTGTTGAAACTGATGAGGATTCAGACGTCGAAGTAACTTCTGTAGTAGTAGATGAAGGTTCAGTTGAGCTTTCTGTTGTTGAAACTGATGAGGATTCAGACGTCGAAGTAACTTCTGTAGTGGTAGATGAAGGTTCAGTTGAGCTTTCTGTTGTTGAAACTGATGAGGATTCAGACGTCGAAGTAACTTCTGTAGTAGTAGATGAAGGTTCAGTTGAGCTTTCTGTTGACGGTGTTGTATCAGTGATAGTGGTAGTACTTTGGGAAGATGCTGTACTCTCAGTCGAATGAGAAGTCGTACTTTCTGTCGATTCAGTTGAAGTTGAAGTCAATGTTGTATCAGTGATAGTGGTAGTACTTTCGGAAGATGTTGTACTCTCAGTTGAATGAGAAGTCGTACTTTCTGTCGATTCAGTTGAAGTTGAAGTCGGTGTTGTATCAGTGATAGTGGTAGTACTTTCGGAAGATGCTGTACTCTCAGTTGAATGAGAAGTGGTGCTCTCAGTTGAATGGGAAGTCGTACTTTCTGTCGATTCAGTTGAAGTTGAAGTCGGTGTTGTATCAGTCATAGTGGTAGTACTTTCGGAAGATGTTGTACTCTCAGTTGAATGAGAAGTCGTACTTTCTGTCGATTCAGTTGAAGTTGAAGTCGGTGTTGTATCAGTGATAGTGGTAGTACTTTCGGAAGATGCTGTACTCTCAGTTGAATGAGAAGTGGTGCTCTCAGTTGAATGAGAAGTCGTACTTTCTGTCGATTCAGTTGAAGTTGAAGTCAATGTTGTATCAGTGATAGTGGTAGTACTTTTGGAAGATGTTGTACTCTCAGTTGAATGAGAAGTGGTGCTCTCAGTTGAATGAGAAGTCGTACTTTCTGTCGATTCAGTTGAAGTTGAAGTCAATGTTGTATCAGTGATAGTGGTAGTACTTTCGGAAGATGTTGTACTCTCAGTTGAATGGGAAGTCGTACTTTCTGTCGATTCAGTTGAAGTTAAAGACGGTGTTGTATCAGTCATAGTGATAGTACTTTCGGAAGATGCTGTACTCTCAGTTGAATGAGAAGTCGTACTTTCTGTCGATTCAGTTGAAGTTGAAGACGGTGTTGTATCAGTCATAGTGGTAGTACTTTCGGAAGATGCTGTACTCTCAGTTGAATGAGAAGTGGTGCTCTCAGTTGAATGAGAAGTCGTACTTTCTATCGATTCAGTTGAAGTTGAAGACGGTGTTGTATCAGTCATCGTGGTAGTACTTTCGGAAGATGCTGTACTCTCAGTTGAATGAGAAGTCGTACTTTCTGTCGATTCAGTTGAAGTTGAAGACGGTGTTGTATCAGTCATAGTGGTAGTACTTTCGGAAGATGATGTACTCTCAGTTGAATGAGAAGTGGTGCTCTCAGTTGAATGAGAAGTCGTACTTTCTGTCGATTCAGTTGAAGTTGAAGACGGTGTTGTATCAGTCATCGTGGTAGTACTTTCGGAAGATGCTGTACTCTCAGTTGAATGAGAAGTCGTACTTTCTGTCGATTCAGTTGAAGTTGAAGACGGTGTTGTATCAGTCATAGTGGTAGTACTTTCGGAAGATGCTGTACTCTCAGTTGAATGAGAAGTGGTGCTCTCAGTTGAATGAGAAATCGTACTTTCTGTCGATTCAGTTGAAGTTGAAGACGGTGTTGTATCAGTCATAGTGGTAGTACTTTCGGAAGATGCTGTACTCTCAGTTGAATGAGAAGTGGTGCTCTCAGTTGAATGAGAAGTCGTACTTCCTGTCGACTCAGTTGAAGTTGAAGACGGTGTTGTATCAGTCATCGTGGTAGTACTTTCGGAAGATGCTGTACTCTCAGTTGAATGAGAAGTGGTGCTCTCAGTTGAATGAGAAGTCGTACTTTCTGTCGATTCAGTTGAAGTTGAAGACGGTGTTGTATCAGTCATAGTGGTAGTACTTTCGGAAGATGCTGTACTCTCAGTTGAATGAGAAGTGGTGCTCTCAGTTGAATGAGAAGTCGTACTTTCTGTCGATTCAGTTGAAGTTGAAGACGGTGTTGTATCAGTCATAGTGGTAGTACTTTCGGAAGATGCTGTACTCTCAGTTGAATGAGAAGTGGTGCTCTCAGTTGAATGAGAAGTCGTACTTCCTGTCGACTCAGTTGAAGTTGAAGACGGTGTTGTATCAGTCATCGTGGTAGTACTTTCGGAAGATGCTGTACTCTCAGTTGAATGAGAAGTGGTGCTCTCAGTTGAATGAGAAGTCGTACTTTCTGTCGATTCAGTTGAAGTTGAAGACGGTGTTGTATCAGTCATAGTGGTAGTACTTTCGGAAGATGCTGTACTCTCAGTTGAATGAGAAGTGGTGCTCTCAGTTGAATGAGAAGTCGTACTTTCTGTCGATTCAGTTGAAGTTGAAGACGGTGTTGTATCAGTCATAGTGGTAGTACTTTCGGAAGATGCTGTACTCTCAGTTGAATGAGAAGTGGTGCTCTCAGTTGAATGAGAAGTCGTACTTCCTGTCGACTCAGTTGAAGTTGAAGACGGTGTTGTATCAGTCATCGTGGTAGTACTTTCGGAAGATGCTGTACTCTCAGTTGAATGAGAAGTCGTACTTCCTGTCGATTCAGTTGAAGTTGAAGTTGGTGTTGTATCAGTCATCGTGGTAGTACTTTCGGAAGATGCTGTACTCTCAGTTGAATGAGAAGTGGTGCTCTCAGTTGAATGAGAAGTCGTACTTTCTGTCGATTCAGTTGAAGTTGAAGACGGTGTTGTATCAGTCATCGTGGTAGTACTTTCGGAAGATGCTGTACTCTCAGTTGAATGAGAAGTGATGCTCTCAGTTGAATGAGAAGTCGTACTTTCTGTCGATTCAGTTGAAGTTGAAGACGGTGTTGTATCAGTCATAGTGGTAGTACTTTCGGAAGATGCTGTACTCTCAGTTGAATGAGAAGTGGTGCTCTCAGTTGAATGAGAAGTCGTACTTTCTGTCGATTCAGTTGAAGTTGAAGACGGTGTTGTATCAGTCATAGTGGTAGTACTTTCGGAAGATGCTGTACTCTCAGTTGAATGAGAAGTGGTGCTCTCAGTTGAATGAGAAGTCGTACTTCCTGTCGACTCAGTTGAAGTTGAAGACGGTGTTGTATCAGTCATCGTGGTAGTACTTTCGGAAGATGCTGTACTCTCAGTTGAATGAGAAGTGGTGCTCTCAGTTGAATGAGAAGTCGTACTTTCTGTCGATTCAGTTGAAGTTGAAGACGGTGTTGTATCAGTCATCGTGGTAGTACTTTCGGAAGATGCTGTACTCTCAGTTGAATGAGAAGTCGTACTTCCTGTCGATTCAGTTGAAGTTGAAGTTGGTGTTGTATCAGTCATCGTGGTAGTACTTTCGGAAGATGCTGTACTCTCAGTTGAATGAGAAGTGGTGCTCTCAGTTGAATGAGAAGTCGTACTTTCTGTCGATTCAGTTGAAGTTGAAGACGGTGTTGTATCAGTCATCGTGGTAGTACTTTCGGAAGATGCTGTACTCTCAGTTGAATGAGAAGTGGTGCTCTCAGTTGAATGAGAAGTCGTACTTTCTGTCGATTCAGTTGAAGTTGAAGACGGTGTTGTATCAGTCATCGTGGTAGTACTTTCGGAAGATGCTGTACTCTCAGTTGAATGAGAAGTCGTACTTTCTGTCGATTCAGTTGAAGTTGAAGACGGTGTTGTATCAGTCATCGTGGTAGTACTTTCGGAAGATGCTGTACTCTCAGTTAAATGAGAAGTCGTACTTTCTGTCGATTCAGTTGAAGTTGAAGACGGTGTTGTATCAGTCATCGTGGTAGTACTTTCGGAAGATGCTGTACTCTCAGTTGAATGAGAAGTGGTGCTCTCAGTTGAATGAGAAGTCGTACTTCCTGTCGATTCAGTTGAAGTTGAAGTTGGTGTTGTATCAGTCATCGTGGTAGTACTTTCGGAAGATGCTGTACTCTCAGTTGAATGAGAAGTCGTACTTTCTGTCGATTCAGTTGAAGTTGAAGACGGTGTTGTATCAGTCATAGTGGTAGTACTTTCGGAAGATGCTGTACTCTCAGTTGAATGAGAAGTCGTACTTTCTGTCGATTCAGTTGAAGTTGAAGACGGTGTTGTATCAGTCATCGTGGTAGTACTTTCGGAAGATGCTGTACTCTCAGTTGAATGAGAAGTGGTGCTCTCAGTTGAATGAGAAGTCGTACTTTCTGTCGATTCAGTTGAAGTTGAAGACGGTGTTGTATCAGTCATCGTGGTGGTACTTTCGGAAGATGCTGTACTCTCAGTTGAATGAGAAGTGGTGCTCTCAGTTGAATGAGAAGTCGTACTTCCTGTCGATTCAGTTGAAGTTGAAGTTGGTGTTGTATCAGTCATCGTGGTAGTACTTTCGGAAGATGCTGTACTCTCAGTTAAATGAGAAGTCGTACTTTCTGTCGATTCAGTTGAAGTTGAAGACGGTGTTGTATCAGTCATAGTGGTAGTACTTTCGGAAGATGCTGTACTCTCAGTTGAATGAGAAGTCGTACTTTCTGTCGATTCAGTTGAAGTTGAAGACGGTGTTGTATCAGTCATCGTGGTAGTACTTTCGGAAGATGCTGTACTCTCAGTTGAATGAGAAGTGGTGCTCTCAGTTGAATGAGAAGTCGTACTTTCTGTCGACTCAGTTGAAGTTGAAGACGGTGTTGTATCAGTCATCGTGGTAGTACTTTCGGAAGATGCTGTACTCTCAGTTGAATGAGAAGTGGTGCTCTCAGTTGAATGAGAAGTCGTACTTCCTGTCGATTCAGTTGAAGTTGAAGACGGTGTTGTATCAGTCATCGTGGTAGTACTTTCGGAAGATGCTGTACTCTCAGTTGAATGAGAAGTCGTACTTTCTGTCGATTCAGTTGAAGTTGAAGACGGTGTTGTATCAGTCATCGTGGTGGTACTTTCGGAAGATGCTGTACTCTCAGTTGAATGAGAAGTGGTGCTCTCAGTTGAAGGAGAAGTCGTACTTCCTGTCGATTCAGTTGAAGTTGAAGTTGGTGTTGTATCAGTCATCGTGGTAGTACTTTCGGAAGATGCTGTACTCTCAGTTAAATGAGAAGTCGTACTTTCTGTCGATTCAGTTGAAGTTGAAGACTGTGTTGTATCAGTCATAGTGGTAGTATTTTCGGAAGATGCTGTACTCTCAGTTGAATGAGAAGTCGTACTTTCTGTCGATTCAGTTGAAGTTGAAGACTGTGTTGTATCAGTCATAGTGGTAGTACTTTCGGAAGATGCTGTACTCTCAGTTGAATGAGAAGTGGTGCTCTTAGTTGAATGAGAAGTCGTACTTTCTGTCGATTCAGTTGAAGTTGAAGACGGTGTTGTATCAGTCATCGTGGTAGTACTTTCGGAAGATGCTGTACTCTCAGTTGAATGAGAAGTGGTGCTCTCAGTTGAATGAGAAGTCGTACTTTCTGTCGATTCAGTTGAAGTTGAAGACGGTGTTGTATCAGTCATAGTGGTAGTACTTTCGGAAGATGCTGTACTCTCAGTTGAATGAGAAGTGGTGCTCTCAGTTGAATGAGAAGTCGTACTTCCTGTCGATTCAGTTGAAGTTGAAGACGGTGTTGTATCAGTCATCGTGGTAGTACTTTCGGAAGATGCTGTACTCTCAGTTGAATGAGAAGTGGTGCTCTCAGTTGAATGAGAAGTCGTACTTTCTGTCGATTCAGTTGAAGTTGAAGACGGTGTTGTATCAGTCATCGTGGTAGTACTTTCGTAAGATGCTGTACTCTCAGTTGAATGAGAAGTCGTACTTTCTGTCGATTCAGTTGAAGTTGAAGACGGTGTTGTATCAGTCATCGTGGTAGTACTTTCGGAAGATGCTGTACTCTCAGTTGAATGAGAAGTGGTGCTCTCAGTTGAATGAGAAGTCGTACTTTCTGTCGATTCAGTTGAAGTTGAAGACGGTGTTGTATCAGTCATCGTGGTAGTACTTTCGGAAGATGCTGTACTCTCAGTTGAATGAGAAGTGGTGCTCTCAGTTGAATGAGAAGTCGTACTTTCTGTCGACTCAGTTGAAGTTGAAGACGGTGTTGTATCAGTCATCGTGGTAGTACTTTCGGAAGATGCTGTACTCTCAGTTGAATGAGAAGTGGTGCTCTCAGTTGAATGAGAAGTCGTACTTTCTGTCGACTCAGTTGAAGTTGAAGACGGTGTTGTATCAGTCATCGTGGTAGTACTTTCGGAAGATGCTGTACTCTCAGTTGAATGAGAAGTGGTGCTCTCAGTTGAATGAGAAGTCGTACTTTCTGTCGACTCAGTTGAAGTTGAAGACGGTGTTGTATCAGTCATCGTGGTAGTACTTTCGGAAGATGCTGTACTCTCAGTTGAATGAGAAGTGGTGCTCTCAGTTGAATGAGAAGTCGTACTTTCTGTCGATTCAGTTGAAGTTGAAGACGGTGTTGTATCAGTCATCGTGGTAGTACTTTCGTAAGATGCTGTACTCTCAGTTGAATGAGAAGTGGTGCTCTCAGTTGAATGAGAAGTCGTACTTCCTGTCGATTCAGTTGAAGTTGAAGACGGTGTTGTATCAGTCATCGTGGTAGTACTTTCGGAAGATGCTGTACTCTCAGTTGAATGAGAAGTGGTGCTCTCAGTTGAATGAGAAGTCGTACTTTCTGTCGATTCAGTTGAAGTTGAAGACGGTGTTGTATCAGTCATCGTGGTAGTACTTTCGTAAGATGCTGTACTCTCAGTTGAATGAGAAGTGGTGCTCTCAGTTGAATGAGAAGTCGTACTTCCTGTCGATTCAGTTGAAGTTGAAGACGGTGTTGTATCAGTCATCGTGGTAGTACTTTCGTAAGATGCTGTACTCTCAGTTGAATGAGAAGTGGTGCTCTCAGTTGAATGAGAAGTCGTACTTTCTGTCGACTCAGTTGAAGTTGAAGACGGTGTTGTATCAGTCATCGTGGTAGTACTTTCGTAAGATGCTGTACTCTCAGTTGAATGAGAAGTGGTGCTCTCAGTTGAATGGGAAGTCGTACTTCCTGTCGATTCAGTTGAAGTTGAAGACGGTGTTGTATCAGTCATCGTGGTAGTACTTCCGGAAGATGCTGTACTCTCAGTTGAATGAGAAGTGGTGCTCTCAGTTGAATGGGAAGTCGTACTTCCTGTCGATTCAGTTGAAGTTGAAGACGGTGTTGTATCAGTCATCGTGGTAGTACTTTCGTAAGATGCTGTACTCTCAGTTGAATGAGAAGTGGTGCTCTCAGTTGAATGAGAAGTCGTACTTTCTGTCGACTCAGTTGAAGTTGAAGACGGTGTTGTATCAGTCATCGTGGTAGTACTTTCGGAAGATGCTGTACTCTCAGTTGAATGAGAAGTGGTGCTCTCAGTTGAATGGGAAGTCGTACTTCCTGTCGATTCAGTTGAAGTTGAAGACGGTGTTGTATCAGTCATCGTGGTAGTACTTTCGGAAGATGCTGTACTCTCAGTTGAATGAGAAGTCGTACTTTCTGTCGATTCAGTTGAAGTTGAAGACGGTGTTGTATCAGTCATCGTGGTAGTACTTTCGGAAGATGCTGTACTCTCAGTTGAATGAGAAGTGGTGCTCTCAGTTGAATGGGAAGTCGTACTTTCTGTCGACTCAGTTGAAGTTGAAGACGGTGTTGTATCAGTCATCGTGGTAGTATTTTCGGAAGATGCTGTACTCTCAGTTGAATGAGAAGTGGTGCTCTCAGTTGAATGAGAAGTCGTACTTCCTGTCGATTCAGTTGAAGTTGAAGACGGTGTTGTATCAGTCATCGTGGTAGTACTTTCGTAAGATGCTGTACTCTCAGTTGAATGAGAAGTGGTGCTCTCAGTTGAATGAGAAGTCGTACTTTCTGTCGACTCAGTTGAAGTTGAAGACGGTGTTGTATCAGTCATCGTGGTAGTACTTTCGGAAGATGCTGTACTCTCAGTTGAATGAGAAGTGGTGCTCTCAGTTGAATGAGAAGTCGTACTTTCTGTCGATTCAGTTGAAGTTGAAGACGGTGTTGTATCAGTCATCGTGGTAGTACTTTCGGAAGATGCTGTACTCTCAGTTGAATGAGAAGTGGTGCTCTCAGTTGAATGAGAAGTCGTACTTTCTGTCGATTCAGTTGAAGTTGAAGACGGTGTTGTATCAGTCATCGTGGTAGTACTTTCGGAAGATGCTGTACTCTCAGTTGAATGAGAAGTGGTGCTCTCAGTTGGATGAGAAGTCGTACTTTCTGTCGATTCAGTTGAAGTTGAAGACGGTGTTGTATCAGTCATCGTGGTAGTACTTTCGGAAGATGCTGTACTCTCAGTTGAATGAGAAGTGGTGCTCTCAGTTGAATGAGAAGTCGTACTTTCTGTCGATTCAGTTGAAGTTGAAGACGGTGTTGTATCAGTTATCGTGGTAGTACTTTCGGAAGATGCTGTACTCTCAGTAGAATGAGAAGTGGTGCTCTCAGTTGAATGGGAAGTCGTACTTTCTGTCGATTCAGTTGAAGTTGAAGTTGGTGTTGTATCAGTTATCTTGGTAGTACTTTCCGAAGATGCTGTACTCTCAGTTGAATGAGAAGTGGTGCTCTCAGTTGAATGAGAAGTCGTACTTTCTGTCGATTCAGTTGAAGTTGAAGACGGTGTTGTATCAGTTATCGTGGTAGTACTTTCGGAAGATGCTGTACTCTCAGTTGAATGGGAAGTCGTACTTTCTGTCGATTCAGTTGAAGTTGAAGACGGTGTTGTATCAGTCATCGTGGTAGTACTTTCGGAAGATGCTGTACTCTCAGTAGAATGAGAAGTGGTGCTCTCAGTTGAATGGGAAGTCGTACTTTCTGTCGATTCAGTTGAAGTTGAAGTTGGTGTTGTATCAGTTATCGTGGTAGTACTTTCGGAAGATGCTGTACTCTCAGTTGAATGAGAAGTGGTGCTCTCAGTTGAATGGGAAGTCGTACTTTCTGTCGATTCAGTTGAAGTTGAAGACGGTGTTGTATCAGTTATCGTGGTAGTACTTTCGGAAGATGCTGTACTCTCAGTTGAATGAGAAGTCGTACTTTCTGTCGATTCAGTTGAAGTTGAAGTTGGTGTTGTATCAGTTATCGTGGTAGTACTTTCGGAAGATGCTGTACTCTCAGTTGAATGAGAAGTGGTGCTCTCAGTTGAATGGGAAGTCGTACTTTCTGTCGATTCAGTTGAAGTTGAAGACGGTGTTGTATCAGTCATCGTGGTAGTACTTTCGGAAGATGCTGTACTCTCAGTTGAATGAGAAGTGGTGCTCTCAGTTGAATGGGAAGTCGTACTTTCTGTCGATTCAGTTGAAGTTGAAGACGGTGTTGTATCAGTCATCGTGGTAGTACTTTCGGAAGATGCTGTACTCTCAGTAGAATGAGAAGTGGTGCTCTCAGTTGAATGAGAAGTCGTACTTTCTGTCGATTCAGTTGAAGTTGAAGTTGGTGTTGTATCAGTTATCGTGGTAGTACTTTCGGAAGATGCTGTACTCTCAGTTGAATGAGAAGTCGTACTTTCTGTCGATTCAGTTGAAGTTGAAGACGGTGTTGTATCAGTTATCGTGGTAGTACTTTCGGAAGATGCTGTACTCTCAGTTGAATGAAAAGTCGTACTTTCTGTCGATTCAGTTGAAGTTGAAGACGGTGTTGTATCAGTCATCGTGGTAGTACTTTCGGAAGATGCTGTACTCTCAGTAGAATGAGAAGTGGTGCTCTCAGTTGAATGAGAAGTCGTACTTTCTGTCGATTCAGTTGAAGTTGAAGTTGGTGTTGTATCAGTTATCGTGGTAGTACTTTCGGAAGATGCTGTACTCTCAGTTGAATGAGAAGTCGTACTTTCTGTCGATTCAGTTGAAGTTGAAGACGGTGTTGTATCAGTTATCGTGGTAGTACTTTCGGAAGATGCTGTACTCTCAGTTGAATGAAAAGTCGTACTTTCTGTCGATTCAGTTGAAGTTGAAGACGGTGTTGTATCAGTCATCGTGGTAGTACTTTCGGAAGATGCTAAACTCTCAGTTGAATGAGATGTTGTACTCTCAGTTGAATGAGAAGTCGTACTTTCTGTCGATTCAGTTGAAGTTGAAGTTGGTGTTGTATCAGTTATCGTGGTAGTACTTTCGGAAGATGCTGTACTCTCAGTTGAATGAGAAGTCGTACTTTCTGTCGATTCAGTTGAAGTTGAAGACGGTGTTGTATCAGTCATCGTGGTAGTACTTTCGGAAGATGCTGTACTCTCAGTAGAATGAGAAGTGGTGCTCTCAGTTGAATGGGAAGTCGTACTTTCTGTCGATTCAGTTGAAGTTGAAGTTGGTGTTGTATCAGTTATCGTGGTAGTACTTTCGGAAGATGCTAAACTCTCAGTTGAATGAGAAGTGGTGCTCTCAGTTGAATGAGAAGTCGTACTTTCTGTCGATTCAGTTGAAGTTGAAGTTGGTGTTGTATCAGTTATCGTGGTAGTACTTTCGGAAGATGCTGTACTCTCAGTTGAATGAGAAGTGGTGCTCTCAGTTGAATGAAAAGTCGTACTTTCTGTCGATTCAGTTGAAGTTGAAGACGGTGTTGTATCAGTCATCGTGGTAGTACTTTCGGAAGATGCTGTACTCTCAGTTGAATGAGAAGTCGTACTTTCTGTCGATTCAGTTGAAGTTGAAGTTGGTGTTGTATCAGTTATCGTGGTAGTACTTTCGGAAGATGCTGTACTCTCAGTAGAATGAGAAGTGGTGCTCTCAGTTGAATGGGAAGTCGTACTTTCTGTCGATTCAGTTGAAGTTGAAGACGGTGTTGTATCAGTCGAGCTTCTGCTTTCGGAAGATGTACTTCCTGTTTCTGTTTGTGCTGCTGTGGTGCTGACTGGAGTTGTGGAAGTCGACAAGTCTAAATGAAAATGTTTATTGACAATAAAGCAAACATTATTTACCTATCGTTTGGCTTGTATGTTTTGTGGGAAAACCGCACCCAGAATGTTTGGCTGAAAAAAAGGAATTGTAACAGATCTATCAGCAGAAACCCTTACTCGTCTTTTTCGTAGTGCTGGGCATAGCTGAACTTTCAGTTGTGCACGGCTTCGTAGAGGTACTCACAGGCGTAGACTGTGTACTCGAACTAATTGACGAAGAAGTATGACCAGATGTTGTAGATTCTGAGCTTCCTGATGATGTTTCACATGGTTCAGTAGAAGTTGAATCAGTTCCTGATGGCTCTGTTGATGTGACAGTAGCTGTGGATGTTTCAGATTCAGTTGAGCTGGATGATGCAACTGACGAAGAAGTATGACCAGATGTTGTAGATTCTGAGCTTCCTGATGATGTTTCACATGGTTCAGTAGAAGTTGAATCAGTTCCTGTTGGCTCTGTTGATGTGACAGTAGCTGTGGATGTTTCGGATTCAGTTGAGCTGGATGATGCAACTGACGAAGAAGTATGACCGGATGTTGTAGATTCTGAGCTTCCTGGTGATGTTTCACATGGTTCAGTAGAAGGTGAATCAGTTCCTGTTGGCTCTGTTGATGTGACAGTAGCTGTGGATGTTTCAGATTCAGTTGAGCTGGATGATGCAACTGACGAAGAAGTATGACCAGATGTTGTAGATTCTGAGCTTCCTGATGATGTTTCACATGGTTCAGTAGAAGTTAAATCAGTTCCTGTTGGCTCTGTTGATGTGCTCGAAGCAGCTGTGGATGTTTCAGAATCAGTTGAGCTGAATGATGCAACTGACGAAAAAGTATGACCAGATGTTGTAGATTCTGAGCTTCCTGATGATGTTTCACATGGTTCAGTAGAAGTTGAATCAGTTCCTGTTGGCTCTGTTGATGTGATAGTAGCAGCTGTGGATGTTTCAGAATCAGTTGAGCTGAATGATGCAACTGACGAAGAAGTATGACCAGATGTTGTAGATTCTGAGCTTCCTGGTGATGTTTCACATGGTTCAGTAGAAGTTGAATCAGTTCCTGTTGGCTCTGTTGATGTGACAGTAGCTGTGGATGTTTCAGAATCAGTTGAGCTTGAGGAAGCAACTGACGAAGAAGTATGACCAGATGTTGTAGATTCTGAGCTCCCTGATGATGTTTCACATGGTTCAGTAGAAGTTGAATCAGTTTCTGTTGGCTCTGTTGATGTGACAGTAGCTGTGGATGTTTCAGAATCAGTTGAGCTTGAGGAAGCAACTGACGAAGAAGTATGACCAGATGTTGTAGATTCTGAGCTTGCTGATGATGTTTCACATGGTTCAGTAGAAGTTGAATCAGTTCCTGATGGCTCTGTTGACGTGCTCAAAGCAGCTGTGGATGTTTCAGAATCAGTTGAGCTGGATGATGCAACTGACAAAGAAGTATGACCAGATGTTGTAGATTCTGAGCTTCCTGGTGATGTTTCACATGGTTCAGTAGAAGTTGAATCAGTTCCTGTTGGCTCTGTTGATGTGACAGTAGCTCTGGATGTTTCAGAATCAGTAGAGCTTGAGGAAGCAACTGCCGAAGAAGTATGACCAGATGTTGTAGATTCTGAGCTTCCTGATGATGTTTCACATGGTTCAGTAGAAGTTGAATCAGTTCCTGTTGGCTCTGTTGATGTGACAGTAGCTGTGGATGTTTCAGATTCAGTTGAGCTTGAGGATGCAACTGACGAAGAAGTATGACCAGATGTTGTAGATTCTGAGCTTCCTGATGATGTTTCACATGGTTCAGTAGAAGTTGAATCAGTTCCTGTTGGCTCTGTTGATGTGACAGTAGCTGTGGATGTTTCAGATTCAGTTGAGCTGGATGATGCAACTGACGAAGAAGTATGACCAGATGTTGTAGATTCTGAGCTTCCTGATGATGTTTCACATGGTTCAGTAGAAGTTGAATCAGTTCCTGTTGGCTCTGTTGATGTGACAGTAGCTGTGGATGTTTCGGATTCAGTTGAGCTGGATGATGCAACTGACGAAGAAGTATGACCAGGTGTTGTAGATTCTGAGCTTCCTGATGATGTTTCACATGGTTCAGTAGAAGTTGAATCAGTTCCTGTTGGCTCTGTTGAGGTGACAGTAGCTGTGGATGTTTCAGATTCAGTTGAGCTGGATGATGCAACTGACGAAGAAGTATGACCAGATGTTGTAGATTCTGAGCTTGCTGGTGATGTTTCACATGGTTCAGTAGAAGTTGAATCAGTTCCTGTTGGCTCTGTTGAGGTGACAGTAGCTGTGGATGTTTCAGATTCAGTTGAGCTGGATGATGCAACTGACGAAGAAGTATGACCAGGTGTTGTAGATTCTGAGCTTCCTGATGATGTTTCACATGGTTCAGTAGAAGTTGAATCAGTTCCTGTTGGCTCTGTTGAGGTGACAGTAGCTGTGGATGTTTCAGATTCAGTTGAGCTGGATGATGCAACTGACGAAGAAGTATGACCAGATGTTGTAGATTCTGAGCTTCCTGATGATGTTTCACATGGTTCAGTAGAAGTTGAATCAGTTCCTGTTGGCTCTGTTGATGTGACAGTAGCTGTGGATGTTTCGGATTCAGTTGAGCTGGATGATGCAACTGACGAAGAAGTATGACCAGATGTTGTAGATTCTGAGCTTCCTGATGATGTTTCACATGGTTCAGTAGAAGTTGAATCAGTTCCTGTTGGCTCTGTTGATGTGACAGTAGCTGTGGATGTTTCAGATTCAGTTGAGCTTGAGGATGCAACTGACGAAGAAGTATGACCAGATGTTGTAGATTCTGAGCTTCCTGATGATGTTTCACATGGTTCAGTAGAAGTTGAATCAGTTCCTGTTGGCTCTGTTGATGTGACAGTAGCTGTGGATGTTTCAGATTCAGTTGAGCTGGATGATGCAACTGACGAAGAAGTATGACTAGATGTTGTAGATTCTGAGCTTCCTGATGATGTTTCACATGGTTCAGTAGAAGTTGAATCAGTTCCTGTTGGCTCTGTTGATGTGACAGTAGCTGTGGATGTTTCGGATTCAGTTGAGCTGGATGATGCAACTGACGAAGAAGTATGACCAGTTGTTGTAGATTCTGAGCTTCCTGGTGATGTTTCACATGGTTCAGTAGAAGTTGAATCAGTTCCTGATGGCTCTGTTGATGTGGCAGTAGCTGTGGATGTTTCAGATTCAGTTGAGCTGGATGATGCAACTGACGAAGAAGTATGACCAGATGTTGTAGATTCTGAGCTTGCTGGTGATGTTTCACATGGTTCAGTAGAAGTTGAATCAGTTCCTGTTGGCTCTGTTGAGGTGACAGTAGCTGTGGATGTTTCAGATTCAGTTGAGCTGGATGATGCAACTGACGAAGAAGTATGACCAGATGTTGTAGATTCTGAGCTTCCTGATGATGTTTCACATGGTTCAGTAGAAGTTGAATCAGTTCCTGTTGGCTCTGTTGGTGTGACAGTAGCTGTGGATGTTTCAGATTCAGTTGAGCTGGTTGATGCAACTGACGAAGAAGTATGACCAGATGTTGTAGATTCTGAGCTTCCCGATGATGTTTCACATGGTTCAGTAGAAGTTGAATCAGTTCCTGTTGGCTCTGTTGATGTGACAGTAGCTGTGGATGTTTCAGAATCAGTTGAGCTTGAGGAAGCAACTGACGAAGAAGTATGACCAGATGTTGTAGATTCTGAGCTTCCTGATGATGTTTCACATGGTTCAGTAGAAGTTGAATCAGTTCCTGTTGGCTCTGTTGATGTGGCAGTAGCTGTGGATGTTTCAGATTCTGTCGAGCTGGATGATGCAACTGACGAAGAAGTATGACCAGATGTTGTAGATTCTGAGCTTGCTGGTGATGTTTGACATGGTTCAGTAGAAGTTGAATCAGTTCCTGTTGGCTCTGTTGAGGTGACAGTAGCTGTGGATGTTTCAGATTCAGTTGAGCTGGATGATGCAACTGACGAAGAAGTATGACCAGATGTTGTAGATTCTGAGCTTGCTGGTGATGTTTCACATGGTTCAGTAGAAGTTGAATCAGTTCCTGTTGGCTCTGTTGATGTGACAGTAGCTGTGGATGTTTCGGATTCAGTTGAGCTGGATGATGCAACTGACGAAGAAGTATGACCAGTTGTTGTAGATTCTGAGCTTCCTGGTGATGTTTCACATGGTTCAGTAGAAGTTGAATCAGTTCCTGATGGCTCTGTTGATGTGGCAGTAGCTGTGGATGTTTCAGATTCAGTTGAGCTGGATGATGCAACTGACGAAGAAGTATGACCAGATGTTGTAGATTCTGAGCTTGCTGGTGATGTTTCACATGGTTCAGTAGAAGTTGAATCAGTTCCTGTTGGCTCTGTTGAGGTGACAGTAGCTGTGGATGTTTCAGATTCAGTTGAGCTGGATGATGCAACTGACGAAGAAGTATGACCAGATGTTGTAGATTCTGAGCTTCCTGATGATGTTTCACATGGTTCAGTAGAAGTTGAATCAGTTCCTGTTGGCTCTGTTGATGTGACAGTAGCTGTGGATGTTTCAGATTCAGTTGAGCTGGATGATGCAACTGACGAAGAAGTATGACTAGATGTTGTAGATTCTGAGCTTCCTGATGATGTTTCACATGGTTCAGTAGAAGTTGAATCAGTTCCTGTTGGCTCTGTTGATGTGACAGTAGCTGTGGATGTTTCGGATTCAGTTGAGCTGGATGATGCAACTGACGAAGAAGTATGACCAGTTGTTGTAGATTCTGAGCTTCCTGGTGATGTTTCACATGGTTCAGTAGAAGTTGAATCAGTTCCTGATGGCTCTGTTGATGTGGCAGTAGCTGTGGATGTTTCAGATCCAGTTGAGCTGGATGATGCAACTGACGAAGAAGTATGACCAGATGTTGTAGATTCTGAGCTTGCTGGTGATGTTTCACATGGTTCAGTAGAAGTTGAATCAGTTCCTGTTGGCTCTGTTGAGGTGACAGTAGCTGTGGATGTTTCAGATTCAGTTGAGCTGGATGATGCAACTGACGAAGAAGTATGACCAGATGTTGTAGATTCTGAGCTTCCTGATGATGTTTCACATGGTTCAGTAGAAGTTGAATCAGTTCCTGTTGGCTCTGTTGGTGTGACAGTAGCTGTGGATGTTTCAGATTCAGTTGAGCTGGATGATGCAACTGACGAAGAAGTATGACTAGATGTTGTAGATTCTGAGCTTCCTGATGATGTTTCACATGGTTCAGTAGAAGTTGAATCAGTTCCTGTTGGCTCTGTTGATGTGACAGTAGCTGTGGATGTTTCGGATTCAGTTGAGCTGGATGATGCAACTGACGAAGAAGTATGACCAGTTGTTGTAGATTCTGAGCTTCCTGGTGATGTTTCACATGGTTCAGTAGAAGTTGAATCAGTTCCTGATGGCTCTGTTGATGTGGCAGTAGCTGTGGATGTTTCAGATTCAGTTGAGCTGGATGATGCAACTGACGAAGAAGTATGACCAGATGTTGTAGATTCTGAGCTTGCTGGTGATGTTTCACATGGTTCAGTAGAAGTTGAATCAGTTCCTGTTGGCTCTGTTGAGGTGACAGTAGCTGTGGATGTTTCAGATTCAGTTGAGCTGGATGATGCAACTGACGAAGAAGTATGACCAGATGTTGTAGATTCTGAGCTTCCTGATGATGTTTCACATGGTTCAGTAGAAGTTGAATCAGTTCCTGTTGGCTCTGTTGGTGTGACAGTAGCTGTGGATGTTTCAGATTCAGTTGAGCTGGATGATGCAACTGACGAAGAAGTATGACCAGATGTTGTAGATTCTGAGCTTCCCGATGATGTTTCACATGGTTCAGTAGAAGTTGAATCAGTTCCTGTTGGCTCTGTTGATGTGACAGTAGCTGTGGATGTTTCAGAATCAGTTGAGCTTGAGGAAGCAACTGACGAAGAAGTATGACCAGATGTTGTAGATTCTGAGCTTCCTGATGATGTTTCACATGGTTCAGTAGAAGTTGAATCAGTTCCTGTTGGCTCTGTTGATGTGGCAGTAGCTGTGGATGTTTCAGATTCTGTCGAGCTGGATGATGCAACTGACGAAGAAGTATGACCAGATGTTGTAGATTCTGAGCTTGCTGGTGATGTTTCACATGGTTCAGTAGAAGTTGAATCAGTTCCTGTTGGCTCTGTTGATGTGACAGTAGCTGTGGATGTTTCGGATTCAGTTGAGCTGGATGATGCAACTGACGAAGAAGTATGACCAGTTGTTGTAGATTCTGAGCTTCCTGGTGATGTTTCACATGGTTCAGTAGAAGTTGAATCAGTTCCTGATGGCTCTGTTGATGTGGCAGTAGCTGTGGATGTTTCAGATTCAGTTGAGCTGGATGATGCAACTGACGAAGAAGTATGACCAGATGTTGTAGATTCTGAGCTTGCTGGTGATGTTTCACATGGTTCAGTAGAAGTTGAATCAGTTCCTGTTGGCTCTGTTGAGGTGACAGTAGCTGTGGATGTTTCAGATTCAGTTGAGCTGGATGATGCAACTGACGAAGAAGTATGACCAGATGTTGTAGATTCTGAGCTTCCTGATGATGTTTCACATGGTTCAGTAGAAGTTGAATCAGTTCCTGTTGGCTCTGTTGATGTGACAGTAGCTGTGGATGTTTCAGATTCAGTTGAGCTGGATGATGCAACTGACGAAGAAGTATGACCAGATGTTGTAGATTCTGAGCTTGCTGGTGATGTTTCACATGGTTCAGTAGAAGTTGAATCAGTTCCTGTTGGCTCTGTTGAGGTGACAGTAGCTGTGGATGTTTCAGAATCAGTTGAGCTTGAGGAAGCAACTGACGAAGAAGTATGACCAGATGTTGTAGATTCTGAGCTTCCTGATGATGTTTCACATGGTTCAGTAGAAGTTGAATCAGTTCCTGATGGCTCTGTTGATGTGGCAGTAGCTGTGGATGTTTCAGATTCTGTCGAGCTGGATGATGCAACTGACGAAGAAGTATGACCAGATGTTGTAGATTCTGAGCTTGCTGGTGATGTTTCACATGGTTCAGTAGAAGTTGAATCAGTTCCTGTTGGCTCTGTTGAGGTGACAGTAGCTGTGGATGTTTCAGAATCAGTTGAGCTTGAGGAAGCAACTGACGAAGAAGTATGACCAGATGTTGTAGATTCTGAGCTTGCTGGTGATGTTTCACATGGTTCAGTAGAAGTTGAATCAGTTCCTGTTGGCTCTGTTGAGGTGACAGTAGCTGTGGATGTTTCAGATTCAGTTGAGCTGGATGATGCAACTGACGAAGAAGTATGACCAGATGTTGTAGATTCTGAGCTTCCTGATGATGTTTCACATGGTTCAGTAGAAGTTGAATCAGTTCCTGTTGGCTCTGTTGATGTGACAGTAGCTGTGGATGTTTCAGAATCAGTTGAGCTGGATGATGCAACTGACGAAGAAGTATGACCAGATGTTGTAGATTCTGAGCTTGCTGGTGATGTTTCACATGGTTCAGTAGAAGTTGAATCAGTTCCTGTTGGCTCTGTTGAGGTGACAGTAGCTGTGGATGTTTCAGATTCAGTTGAGCTGGATGATGCAACTGACGAAGAAGTATGACCAGATGTTGTAGATTCTGAGCTTCCTGATGATGTTTCACATGGTTCAGTAGAAGTTGAATCAGTTCCTGTTGGCTCTGTTGATGTGACAGTAGCTGTGGATGTTTCAGATTCAGTTGAGCTGGATGATGCAACTGACGAAGAAGTATGACCAGATGTTGTAGATTCTGAGCTTCCTGATGATGTTTCACATGGTTCAGTAGAAGTTGAATCAGTTCCTGTTGGCTCTGTTGATGTGACAGTAGCTGTGGATGTTTCAGAATCAGTTGAGCTGGATGATGCAACTGACGAAGAAGTATGACCAGATGTTGTAGATTCTGAGCTTGCTGGTGATGTTTCACATGGTTCAGTAGAAGTTGAATCAGTTCCTGTTGGCTCTGTTGAGGTGACAGTAGCTGTGGATGTTTCAGATTCAGTTGAGCTGGATGATGCAACTGACGAAGAAGTATGACCAGATGTTGTAGATTCTGAGCTTGCTGGTGATGTTTCACATGGTTCAGTAGAAGTTGAATCAGTTCCTGTTGGCTCTGTTGAGGTGACAGTAGCTGTGGATGTTTCAGAATCAGTTGAGCTTGAGGAAGCAACTGACGAAGAAGTATGACCAGATGTTGTAGATTCTGAGCTTGCTGGTGATGTTTCACATGGTTCAGTAGAAGTTGAATCAGTTCCTGTTGGCTCTGTTGATGTGACGGTAGCTGTGGATTTTTCAGAATCAGTTGAGCTTGAGGAAGCAACTGACGAAGAAGTATGACCAGATGTTGTAGATTCTGAGCTTCCTGATGATGTTTCACATGGTTCAGTAGAAGTTGAATCAGTTCCTGATGGCTCTGTTGATGTGACAGTAGCTGTGGATGTTTCAGATTCTGTCGAGCTGGATGATGCAACTGACGAAGAAGTATGACCAGATGTTGTAGATTCTGAGCTTCCTGATGATGTTTCACATGGTTCAGTAGAAGTTGAATCAGTTCCTGTTGGCTCTGTTGATGTGACAGTAGCTGTGGATGTTTCAGAATCAGTTGAGCTTGAGGATGCAACTGACGAAGAAGTATGACCAGATGTTGTAGATTCTGAGCTTCCTGATGATGTTTCACATGGTTCAGTAGAAGTTGAATCAGTTCCTGATGGCTCTGTTGATGTGCTCGAAGCAGCTGTGGATGTTTCAGAATCAGTTGAGCTTGAGGAAGCAACTGACGAAGAAGTATGACCAGATGTTGTAGATTCTGAGCTTCCTGATGATGTTTCACATGGTTCAGTAGAAGTTGAATCAGTTCCTGATGGCTCTGTTGATGTGCTCGAAGCAGCTGTGGATGTTTCAGAATCAGTTGAGCTTGAGGAAGCAACTGACGAAGAAGTATGACCAGATGTTGTAGATTCTGAGCTTCCTGATGATGTTTCACATGGTTCAGTAGAAGTTGAATCAGTTCCTGTTGGCTCTGTTGATGTGACAGTAGCTGTGGATGTTTCAGATTCAGTTGAGCTGGATGATGCAACTGACGAAGAAGTATGACCAGATGTTGTAGATTCTGAGCTTCCTGATGATGTTTCACATGGTTCAGTAGAAGTTGAATCAGTTCCTGTTGGCTCTGTTGATGTGACAGTAGCTGTGGATGTTTCAGATTCAGTTGAGCTGGATGATGCAACTGACGAAGAAGTATGACCAGATGTTGTAGATTCTGAGCTTCCTGATGATGTTTCACATGGTTCAGTAGAAGTTGAATCAGTTCCTGTTGGCTCTGTTGATGTGACAGTAGCTGTGGATGTTTCAGAATCAGTTGAGCTTGAGGAAGCAACTGACGAAGAAGTATGACCAGATGTTGTAGATTCTGAGCTTGCTGGTGATGTTTCACATGGTTCAGTAGAAGTTGAATCAGTTCCTGATGGCTCTGTTGATGTGGCAGTAGCTGTGGATGTTTCAGATTCAGTTGAGCTGGATGATGCAACTGACGAAGAAGTATGACCAGATGTTGTAGATTCTGAGCTTCCTGATGATGTTTCACATGGTTCAGTAGAAGTTGAATCAGTTCCTGTTGGCTCTGTTGATGTGACAGTAGCTGTGGATGTTTCAGAATCAGTTGAGCTTGAGGAAGCAACTGACGAAGAAGTATGACCAGATGTTGTAGATTCTGAGCTTGCTGGTGATGTTTCACATGGTTCAGTAGAAGTTGAATCAGTTCCTGTTGGCTCTGTTGATGTGACAGTAGCTGTGGATGTTTCAGAATCAGTTGAGCTTGAGAAAGCAACTGACGAAGAAGTATGACCAGATGTTGTAGATTCTGAGCTCCCTGATGATGTTTCACATGGTTCAGTAGAAGTTGAATCAGTTCCTGTTGGCTCTGTTGATGTGATAGTAGCTGTGGATGTTTCAGAATCAGTTGAGCTTGAGGAAGCAACTGACGAAGAAGTATGACCAGATGTTGTAGATTCTGAGCTTCCTGGTGATGTTTCACACGGTTCAGTTGAAGTTGAATCAGTTCCTGTTGGCTCTGTTGATGTGACAGTAGCTGTGGATGTTTCAGATTCAGTTGAGCTGGATGATGCAACTGACGAAGAAGTATGACCAGATGTTGTAGATTCTGAGCTTCCTGATGATGTTTCACATGGTTCAGTAGAAGTTGAATCAGTTCCTCTTGGCTCTGTTGATGTGGCAGTAGCTGTGGATGTTTCAGATTCAGTTGAGCTTGAGGATGCAACTGACGAAGAAGTATGACCAGATGTTGTAGATTCTGAGCTTCCTGATGATGTTTCACATGGTTCAGTAGAAGTTGAATCAGTTCCTGTTGGCTCTGTTGATGTGGCAGTAGCTGTGGATGTTTCAGATTCTGTCGAGCTGGATGATGCAACTGACGAAGAAGTATGACCAGATGTTGTAGATTCTGAGCTTCCTGATGATGTTTCACATGGTTCAGTAGAAGTTGAATCAGTTCCTGTTGGCTCTGTTGATGTGACAGTAGCTGTGGATGTTTCAGAATCAGTTGAGCTTGAGGAAGCAACTGACGAAGAAGTATGACCAGATGTTGTAGATTCTGAGCTTGCTGGTGATGTTTCACATGGTTCAGTAGAAGTTGAATCAGTTCCTGATGGCTCTGTTGATGTGGCAGTAGCTGTGGATGTTTCAGATTCAGTTGAGCTGGATGATGCAACTGACGAAGAAGTATGACCAGATGTTGTAGATTCTGAGCTTCCTGATGATGTTTCACATGGTTCAGTAGAAGTTGAATCAGTTCCTGTTGGCTCTGTTGATGTGACAGTAGCTGTGGATGTTTCAGAATCAGTTGAGCTTGAGGAAGCAACTGACGAAGAAGTATGACCAGATGTTGTAGATTCTGAGCTTGCTGGTGATGTTTCACATGGTTCAGTAGAAGTTGAATCAGTTCCTGTTGGCTCTGTTGATGTGACAGTAGCTGTGGATGTTTCAGAATCAGTTGAGCTTGAGGAAGCAACTGACGAAGAAGTATGACCAGATGTTGTAGATTCTGAGCTCCCTGATGATGTTTCACATGGTTCAGTAGAAGTTGAATCAGTTCCTGTTGGCTCTGTTGATGTGATAGTAGCTGTGGATGTTTCAGAATCAGTTGAGCTTGAGGAAGCAACTGACGAAGAAGTATGACCAGATGTTGTAGATTCTGAGCTTCCTGATGATGTTTCACATGGTTCAGTAGAAGTTGAATCAGTTCCTGTTGGCTCTGTTGGTGTGACAGTAGCTGTGGATGTTTCAGAATCAGTTGAGCTTGAGGATGCAACTGACGAAGAAGTATGACCAGATGTTGTAGATTCTGAGCTTCCTGATGATGTTTCACATGGTTCAGTAGAAGTTGAATCAGTTCCTGATGGCTCTGTTGATGTGACAGTAGCTGTGGATGTTTCAGATTCTGTCGAGCTGGATGATGCAACTGACGAAGAAGTATGACCAGATGTTGTAGATTCTGAGCTTCCTGATGATGTTTCACATGGTTCAGTAGAAGTTGAATCAGTTCCTGTTGGCTCTGTTGGTGTGACAGTAGCTGTGGATGTTTCAGATTCTGTCGAGCTGGATGATGCAACTGACGAAGAAGTATGACCAGATGTTGTAGATTCTGAGCTTCCTGATGATGTTTCACATGGTTCAGTAGAAGTTGAATCAGTTCCTGTTGGCTCTGTTGATGTGACAGTAGCTGTGGATGTTTCAGATTCAGTTGAGTTGGATGATGCAACTGACGAAGAAGTATGACCAGATGTTGTAGATTCTGAGCTTCCTGATGATGTTTCACATGGTTCAGTAGAAGTTGAATCAGTTCCTGTTGGCTCTGTTGATGTGACAGTAGCTGTGGATGTTTCAGAATCAGTTGAGCTTGAGGATGCAACTGACGAAGAAGTATGACCAGATGTTGTAGATTCTGAGCTTCCTGATGATGTTTCACATGGTTCAGTAGAAGTTGAATCAGTTCCTGTTGGCTCTGTTGATGTGACAGTAGCTGTGGATGTTTCAGATTCAGTTGAGCTGGATGATGCAACTGACGAAGAAGTATGACCAGATGTTGTAGATTCTGAGCTTCCTGATGATGTTTCACATGGTTCAGTAGAAGTTGAATCAGTTCCTGTTGGCTCTGTTGATGTGACAGTAGCTGTGGATGTTTCAGATTCAGTTGAGCTGGATGATGCAACTGACGAAGAAGTATGACCAGATGTTGTAGATTCTGAGCTTCCTGATGATGTTTCACATGGTTCAGTAGAAGTTGAATCAGTTCCTGTTGGCTCTGTTGATGTGACAGTAGCTGTGGATGTTTCAGAATCAGTTGAGCTTGAGGATGCAACTGACGAAGAAGTATGACCAGATGTTGTAGATTCTGAGCTTCCTGATGATGTTTCACATGGTTCAGTAGAAGTTGAATCAGTTCCTGTTGGCTCTGTTGATGTGACAGTAGCTGTGGATGTTTCAGATTCTGTCGAGCTGGATGATGCAACTGACGAAGAAGTATGACCAGATGTTGTAGATTCTGAGCTTCCTGATGATGTTTCACATGGTTCAGTAGAAGTTGAATCAGTTCCTGTTGGCTCTGTTGATGTGACAGTAGCTGTGGATGTTTCAGAATCAGTTGAGCTTGAGGATGCAACTGACGAAGAAGTATGACCAGATGTTGTAGATTCTGAGCTTCCTGATGATGTTTCACATGGTTCAGTAGAAGTTGAATCAGTTCCTGTTGGCTCTGTTGATGTGACAGTAGCTGTGGATGTTTCAGATTCTGTCGAGCTGGATGATGCAACTGACGAAGAAGTATGACCAGATGTTGTAGATTCTGAGCTTCCTGATGATGTTTCACATGGTTCAGTAGAAGTTGAATCAGTTCCTGTTGGCTCTGTTGATGTGACAGTAGCTGTGGATGTTTCAGATTCAGTTGAGCTGGATGATGCAACTGACGAAGAAGTATGACCAGATGTTGTAGATTCTGAGCTTCCTGATGATGTTTCACATGGTTCAGTAGAAGTTGAATCAGTTCCTGTTGGCTCTGTTGATGTGACAGTAGCTGTGGATGTTTCAGAATCAGTTGAGCTTGAGGATGCAACTGACGAAGAAGTATGACCAGATGTTGTAGATTCTGAGCTTCCTGATGATGTTTCACATGGTTCAGTAGAAGTTGAATCAGTTCCTGTTGGCTCTGTTGATGTGACAGTAGCTGTGGATGTTTCAGATTCAGTTGAGTTGGATGATGCAACTGACGAAGAAGTATGACCAGATGTTGTAGATTCTGAGCTTCCTGATGATGTTTCACATGGTTCAGTAGAAGTTGAATCAGTTCCTGTTGGCTCTGTTGATGTGACAGTAGCTGTGGATGTTTCAGATTCAGTTGAGCTGGATGATGCAACTGACGAAGAAGTATGACCAGATGTTGTAGATTCTGAGCTTCCTGATGATGTTTCACATGGTTCAGTAGAAGTTGAATCAGTTCCTGTTGGCTCTGTTGGTGTGACAGTAGCTGTGGATGTTTCAGAATCAGTTGAGCTTGAGGATGCAACTGACGAAGAAGTATGACCAGATGTTGTAGATTCTGAGCTTCCTGATGATGTTTCACATGGTTCAGTAGAAGTTGAATCAGTTCCTGTTGGCTCTGTTGATGTGATAGTAGCTGTGGATGTTTCAGAATCAGTTGAGCTTGAGGAAGCAACTGACGAAGAAGTATGACCAGATGTTGTAGATTCTGAGCTTGCTGATGATGTTTCACATGGTTCAGTAGAAGTTGAATCAGTTCCTGTTGGCTCTGTTGATGTGACAGTAGCTGTGGATGTTTCGGATTCAGTTGAGCTGGATGATGCAACTGACGAAGAAGTATGACCAGATGTTGTAGATTCTGAGCTTCCTGATGATGTTTCACATGGTTCAGTAGAAGTTGAATCAGTTCCTGTTGGCTCTGTTGATGTGACAGTAGCTGTGGATGTTTCAGAATCAGTTGAGCTTGAGGATGCAACTGACGAAGAAGTATGACCAGATGTTGTAGATTCTGAGCTTCCTGATGATGTTTCACATGGTTCAGTAGAAGTTGAATCAGTTCCTGTTGGCTCTGTTGGTGTGACAGTAGCTGTGGATGTTTCAGAATCAGTTGAGCTTGAGGATGCAACTGACGAAGAAGTATGACCAGATGTTGTAGATTCTGAGCTTCCTGATGATGTTTCACATGGTTCAGTAGAAGTTGAATCAGTTCCTGTTGGCTCTGTTGGTGTGACAGTAGCTGTGGATGTTTCAGAATCAGTTGAGCTTGAGGATGCAACTGACGAAGAAGTATGACCAGATGTTGTAGATTCTGAGCTTCCTGATGATGTTTCACATGGTTCAGTAGGAGTTGAATCAGTTCCTGTTGGCTCTGTTGGTGTGACAGTAGCTGTGGATGTTTCAGATTCTGTCGAGCTGGATGATGCAACTGACGAAGAAGTATGACCAGATGTTGTAGATTCTGAGCTTCCTGATGATGTTTCACATGGTTCAGTAGAAGTTGAATCAGTTCCTGTTGGCTCTGTTGATGTGACAGTAGCTGTGGATGTTTCAGATTCAGTTGAGCTTGAGGATGCAACTGACGAAGAAGTATGACCAGATGTTGTAGATTCTGAGCTTCCTGATGATGTTTCACATGGTTCAGTAGAAGTTGAATCAGTTCCTGTTGGCTCTGTTGATGTGACAGTAGCTGTGGATGTTTCAGATTCAGTTGAGCTTGAGGATGCAACTGACGAAGAAGTATGACCAGGTGTTGTAGATTCTGGGCTTCCTGATGATGTTTCACATGGTTCAGTAGAAGTTGAATCAGTTCCTGTTGGCTCTGTTGATGTGACAGTAGCTGTGGATGTTTCAGAATCAGTTGAGCTGGATGATGCAACTGACGTAGAAGTATGACTAGGTGTTGTAGATTCTGAGCTTCCTGATGATGTTTCACATGGTTCAGTAGAAGTTGAATCAGTTCCTGTTGGCTCTGTTGATGTGACAGTAGCTGTGGATGTTTCAGATTCAGTTGAGCTGGATGATGCAACTGACGAAGAAGTATGACCAGATGTTGTAGATTCTGAGCTTCCTGATGATGTTTCACATGGTTCAGTAGAAGTTGAATCAGTTCCTGTTGGCTCTGTTGATGTGACAGTAGCTGTGGATGTTTCAGAACCAGTTGAGCTTGAGGATGCAACTGACGAAGAAGTATGACCAGATGTTGTAGATTCTGAGCTTCCTGATGATGTTTCACATGGTTCAGTAGAAGTTGAATCAGTTCCTGTTGGCTCTGTTGATGTGACAGTAGCTGTGGATGTTTCAGAACCAGTTGAGCTTGAGGATGCAACTGACGAAGAAGTATGACCAGATGTTGTAGATTCTGAGCTTCCTGATGATGTTTCACATGGTTCAGTAGAAGTTGAATCAGTTCCTGTTGGCTCTGTTGATGTGACAGTAGCTGTGGATGTTTCAGATTCAGTTGAGCTTGAGGATGCAACTGACGAAGAAGTATGACCAGATGTTGTAGATTCTGAGCTTCCTGATGATGTTTCACATGGTTCAGTAGAAGTTGAATCAGTTCCTGTTGGCTCTGTTGATGTGACAGTAGCTGTGGATGTTTCAGATTCAGTTGAGCTTGAGGATGCAACTGACGAAGAAGTATGACCAGGTGTTGTAGATTCTGGGCTTCCTGATGATGTTTCACATGGTTCAGTAGAAGTTGAATCAGTTCCTGTTGGCTCTGTTGATGTGACAGTAGCTGTGGATGTTTCAGAATCAGTTGAGCTGGATGATGCAACTGACGTAGAAGTATGACTAGGTGTTGTAGATTCTGAGCTTCCTGGTGATGTTTCACATGGTTCAGTAGAAGTTGAATCAGTTCCTGTTGGCTCTGTTGATGTGATAGTAGCAGCTGTGGATGTTTCAGAACCAGTTGAGCTGGATGATGCAACTGACGAAGAAGTATGACTAGGTGTTGTAGATTCTGAGCTTCCTGGTGATGTTTCACATGGTTCAGTAGAAGTTGAATCAGTTCCTGTTGGCTCTGTTGATGTGATAGTAGCAGCTGTGGATGTTTCAGAATCAGTTGGTTCTGTAAATGGCTTTTGTTCAGAGTAATGCAGTATGGATGACTCGCGTGTAATTTCAATGTTTGTAGAAGAGGTATCTATATGAGAGGCAGTTTCTGATAATGTGGTAGATTGCGAAGTTACAACGGTTGTTGGTGTTGTTAAAATAGTCGTTAGGCCTAGAAGAAAAGTAGTAGCGGGTTTCCATGAACTAAAAAAATACCGGCTGTTGATCCGGTTGTCGAAAGGGGAGTTTTTGTTTGTGAGAAGTTTTCAGTTGTAGTAGAAGGAGAAGAAGCTGAAAATAGTAAAATGAATGGCTATTTATTCTTTCAGGCCGGGACTTTATTTTTTAGTAGGACAGGAAGGAAGTTTTCCTCGTCGCCGACTTTATTTTCATTACTCATATATGGATTATTATGGATTTTTCAACAACTTTTCGTATCAAAACTTACTTGAAGAAACATGATTATCATCACCGTTTGGTAGTTTCGATACCGTTGAACTGCTCACTTCTTTATCAGTGATGCAGTTGCCATCTTTGCATGGCAGAGGTGGACGACAGCCATCGGTTTTCAATAATAACAAAGAGTATATAAGAAATATGAAGAAAACGTCAAATAGTCGGACTCTGAACATTCCATGAAAAAGATATGATGCGAATGAGTGTGTCTTCATCAATTTTGTTCTGTTAAATGGCATTGTTGGATATGCTAATGGATTGTCACTCATTATCATTTATTTGAATTCCGCATCGAATCATTTTGCAGAGGAACTGTTTGAACGGATTAGAGAGTTTAAACATCACATTGCATTTTCTCTAAAGTACCAAAAGGTTAAAATCATTATTGCGTGGGTGTAGTATGAGAAAACGAGGAAGAGAACGGAGGTCGAAGAGAAAACATTCGTTATGTTTCCACAAATATTTTGTGGTAAACAATAGGCAACAGCACAACATATGTCATTCTAGCTAAACATGACATCGGGTTATGAATAGAGTTATGTTGTTAACAGTGTTAAATGAAATGTTTTGATGCCTCCGATGAGCCCGATGAGATTCTATAAATATTTGCAAAGCTCGGATTTTTTATGAAAAATTCCAGATTTTCTTCGGAAAATTGTTTCGGATTTTCTTGAACAATCGGAAGTTGGCTTCTGTTTTTGGGTTTTACGTTGGCAAGACATAAAGTCACACGGATCCGTTTTATTTTTTTTAAATTCGAATCGGACCGCTGGTCCAAAACTGAAGCATTGACAAACGTTTGTTGAAAGAGAAAACTGAGCAGATAAGAATCAAAGATTCCATCCATTTCATTAGTTCGGGTACGAACTAACTGACAATCATCAAACTAGTGCTCTTAAACTGTGAAAAGAAACAATCGAGCTGCGATTAAAGATAAATTTATTCGCTTTGAATAAACACGTTCATCGTTTTGAAAATCACAAAACTTGAAAAACAGGATCAATTATCATTCGATGGTGAGTTGAGTTTGTTAGTTGTCCCATGTCGCTCTGTAGTTGTATCACATGGCTCTGTCGTCGTTTCAGAAGACGTTGAATTCAAGCATGGTTTTGTAGTTGTCTCACAAGGTTCAGAAGTAGTGTCACATGGCTCTGCAGTCGTTTTAGAAGATTCAGAAGATTCCGGAGATGTCACACATGGAGTCGTTGAACTTTCTGGTGTGGAAGAGGACATACATGGTTCCGTTGTAGATTCAGAAGATTCCGAAGACGTCACACATGGAGTCGTTGAGCTTTCTGGTGTGGAAGAGGACATACATGGTTCCGTTGTAGATTCAGAAGATTCCGGAGACGTCACACATGGAGTCGTTGATCTTTCTGGTGTGGAAGAGGACATACATGGTTCCGTTGTAGATCCAGAAGATTCCGGAGACGTCACACATGGAGTCGTTGAGCTTTCTGGTGTGGAAGAGTTCACACATGGTTCTGTTGTAGATTCAGAAGATTCCGGAGAAGTCACACATGGAGTCGTTGAGCTTTCTGGTGTGGAAGAGGACATACATGGTTCTGTTGAAGATTCAGAAGATTCCGGAGACGTCACACATGGAGTCGTTGAGTTTTCTGGTGTGGAAGAGGACATACATGGTTCTGTTGTAGATTCAGAAGATTCCGGAGATGTCACACATGGAGTCGTTGATCTTTCTGGTGTGGAAAAGGACATACATGGTTCCGTTGTAGATTCAGAAGATTCCGGAGACGTCACACATGGAGTCGTTGAGCTTTTTGGTGTGGAAGAGGACATACATGGTTCCGTTGTAGATTCAGAAGATTCCGGAGATGTCACACATGGAGTCGTTGAGCTTTCTGGTGTTGTAGAGTTCAATAATGGTTCTGTTGTAGATTCAGAAGATTCCGGAGATGTCACACATGGAGTCGTTGATCTTTCTGGGGTGGAAGAGGACATACATGGTTCTGTTGTAGATTCAGAAGATTCCGGAGATGTCACACATGGAGTCGTTGAGCTTTCTGGTGTGGAAGAGTTCACACATGGTTCTGTTGTAGATTCAGAAGATTCCGGAGATGTCACACATGGAGTCGTTGAGCTTTCTGGTGTTGTAGAGTTCACACATGGTTCCGTTGTAGATTCAGAAGATTCCGGAGATGTCACACATGGAGTCGTTGATCTTTCTGGGGTGGAAGAGGACATACATGGTTCTGTTGTAGATTCAGAAGATTCCGGAGACGTCACACATGGAGTCGTTGAGCTTTTTGGTGTGGAAGAGGACATACATGGTTCCGTTGTAGATTCAGAAGATTCCGGAGATGTCACACATGGAGTCGTTGAGCTTTCTGGTGTTGTAGAGTTCACACATGGTTCCGTTGTAGATTCAGAAGATTCCGGAGATGTCACACATGGAGTCGTTGATCTTTCTGGGGTGGAAGAGGACATACATGGTTCTGTTGTAGATTCAGAAGATTCCGGAGATGTCACACATGGAGTCGTTGAGCTTTCTGGTGTGGAAGAGTTCACACATGGTTCTGTTGTAGATTCAGAAGATTCCGGAGATGTCACACATGGAGTCGTTGAGCTTTCTGGTGTTGTAGAGTTCACACATGGTTCCGTTGTAGATTCAGAAGATTCCGGAGATGTCACACATGGAGTCGTTGATCTTTCTGGGGTGGAAGAGGACATACATGGTTCTGTTGTAGATTCAGAAGATTCCGGAGACGTCACACATGGAGTCGTTGAGCTTTTTGGTGTGGAAGAGGACATACATGGTTCCGTTGTAGATTCAGAAGATTCCGGAGATGTCACACATGGAGTCGTTGAGCTTTCTGGTGTTGTAGAGTTCACACATGGTTCCGTTGTAGATTCAGAAGATTCCGGAGATGTCACACATGGAGTCGTTGATCTTTCTGGGGTGGAAGAGGACATACATGGTTCTGTTGTAGATTCAGAAGATTCCGGAGATGTCACACATGGAGTCGTTGAGCTTTCTGGTGTGGAAGAGTTCACACATGGTTCTGTTGTAGATTCAGAAGATTCCGGAGATGTCACACATGGAGTCGTTGAGCTTTCTGGTGTTGTAGAGTTCACACATGGTTCCGTTGTAGATTCAGAAGATTCCGGAGATGTCACACATGGAGTCGTTGAGCTTTCTGGTGTTGTAGAGTTCAATAATGGTTCCGTTGTAGATTCAGAAGATTCCGGAGACGTCACACATGGAGTCGTTGATCTTTCTGGTGTGGAAGAGGACATACATGGTTCCGTTGTAGATTCAGAAGATTCCGGAGACGTCACACATGGAGTCGTTGAGCTTTCTGGTGAGGAAGAGGACATACATGGTTCTGTTGTAGATTCAGAAGATTCCGGAGATGTCACACATGGAGTCGTTGAGCTTTCTGGTGTTGTAGAGTTCACACATGGTTCCGTTGTAGATTCAGAAGATTCCGGAGACGTCACACATGGAGTCGTTAATCTTTCTGGTGTGGAAGAGGACATACATGGTTCCGTTGTAGATTCAGAAGATTCCGGAGACGTCACACATGGAGTCGTTGAGCTCTCTGGTGTTGTAGAGTTCAATAATGGTTCTGTTGTAGATTCAGAAGATTCCGGAGACGTCACACATGGAGTCGTTGAGCTTTCTGGTGTGGAAGAGGACACACATGGTTCTGTTGTAGATTCAGAAGATTCCGGAGATGTCACACATGGAGTCGTTGAGCTTTCTGGGGTGGAAGAGGACATACATGGTTCTGTTGTAGATTCAGAAGATTCCGGAGATGTCACACATGGAGTCGTTGAGCTTTCTGGTGTTGTAGAGTTCACACATGGTTCCGTTGTAGATTCAGAAGATTCCGGAGATGTCACACATGGAGTCGTTGATCTTTCTGGGGTGGAAGAGGACATACATGGTTCTGTTGTAGATTCAGAAGATTCCGGAGATGTCACACATGGAGTCGTTGAGCTTTCTGGTGTTGTAGAGTTCAATAATGGTTCTGTTGTAGATTCAGAAGATTCCGGAAACGTCACACATGGAGTCGTTGATCTTTCTGGGGTGGAAGAGGACATACATGGTTCTGTTGTAGATTCAGAAGATTCCGGAGATGTCACACATGGAGTCGTTGAGCTTTCTGGTGTTGTAGAGTTCACACATGGTTCCGTTGTAGATTCAGAAGATTCCGGAGACGTCACACATGGAGTCGTTGATCTTTCTGGTGTGGAAGAGGACATACATGGTTCCGTTGTAGATTCAGAAGATTCCGGAGACGTCACACATGGAGTCGTTGAGCTTTCTGGTGAGGAAGAGGACATACATGGTTCCGTTGTAGATTCAGAAGATTCCGGAGACGTCACACATGGAGTCGTTGAGCTTTCTGGTGTTGTAGAGTTCACACATGGTTCTGTTGTAGATTCAGAAGATTCCGGAGATGTCACACATGGAGTCGTTGAGCTTTCTGGTGTTGTAGAGTTCAATAATGGTTCTGTTGTAGATTCAGAAGATTCCGGAAACGTCACACATGGAGTCGTTGATCTTTCTGGGGTGGAAGAGGACATACATGGTTCTGTTGTAGATTCAGAAGATTCCGGAGATGTCACACATGGAGTCGTTGAGCTTTCTGGTGTGGAAGAGTTCACACATGGTTCTGTTGTAGATTCAGAAGATTCCGGAGATGTCACACATGGAGTCGTTGAGCTTTCTGGTGTTGTAGAGTTCACACATGGTTCCGTTGTAGATTCAGAAGATTCCGGAGATGTCACACATGGAGTCGTTGAGCTTTCTGGTGTGGAAGAGTTCACACATGGTTCTGTTGTAGATTCAGAAGATTCCGGAGACGTCACACATGGAGTCGTTGATCTTTCTGGTGTGGAAGAGGACATACATGGTTCCGTTGTAGATTCAGAAGATTCCGGAGACGTCACACATGGAGTCGTTGAGCTCTCTGGTGTTGTAGAGTTCAATAATGGTTCTGTTGTAGATTCAGAAGATTCCGGAGACGTCACACATGGAGTCGTTGATCTTTCTGGTGTGGAAGAGGACATACATGGTTCCGTTGTAGATTCAGAAGATTCCGGAGACGTCACACATGGAGTCGTTGAGCTTTCTGGTGTTGTAGAGTTCACACATGGTTCCGTTGTAGATTCAGAAGATTCCGGAGATGTCACACATGGAGTCGTTGATCTTTCTGGGGTGGAAGAGGACATACATGGTTCCGTTGTAGATTCAGAAGATTCCGGAGATGTCACACATGGAGTCGTTGAGCTTTCTGGTGTTGTAGAGTTCACACATGGTTCTGTTGTAGATTCAGAAGATTCCGGAGATGTCACACATGGAGTCGTTGAGCTTTCTGGTGTTGTAGAGTTCAATAATGGTTCTGTTGTAGATTCAGAAGATTCCGGAAACGTCACACATGGAGTCGTTGATCTTTCTGGGGTGGAAGAGGACATACATGGTTCCGTTGTAGATTCAGAAGATTCCGGAGACGTCACACATGGAGTCGTTGAGCTTTCTGGTGAGGAAGAGGACATACATGGTTCCGTTGTAGATTCAGAAGATTCCGGAGACGTCACACATGGAGTCGTTGAGCTTTCTGGGGTGGAAGAGGACATACATGGTTCTGTTGTAGATTCAGAAGATTCCGGAGATGTCACACACGGAGTCTTTGAGCTTTCTGGTGTTGTAGAGTTCACACATGGTTCCGTTGTAGATTCAGAAGATTCCGGAGACGTCACACATGGAGTCGTTGATCTTTCTGGTGTGGAAGAGGACATACATGGTTCCGTTGTAGATTCAGAAGATTCCGGAGACGTCACACATGGAGTCGTTGAGCTTTCTGGTGTGGAAGAGGACATACATGGTTCTGTTGTAGATTCAGAAGATTCCTGAGACGTCACACATGGAGTCGTTGAGCTTTCTGGTGTTGTAGAGTTCACACATGGTTCCGTTGTAGATTCAGAAGATTCCGGAGACGTCACACATGGAGTTGTTGAGCTTTCTGGTGTGGAAGAGGACACACATGGTTTCGTTGTAGATTCAGAAGATTCCGGAGACGTCACACACGGAGTCTTTGAGCTTTCTGGTGTGGAAGAGGACACACATGGTTTCGTTGTAGATTCAGAAGATTCCGGAGACGTCACACACGGAGTCGTTGAGCTTTCTGGTGTGGAAGAGGACACACATGGTTTCGTTGTAGATTCAGAAGATTCCGGAGACGTCACACACGGAGTCTTTGAGCTTTCTGGTGTTGTAGAGTTCACACATGGTTCCGTTGTAGATTCAGAAGATTCCGGAGACGTCACACATGGAGTCGTTGAGCTTTCTGGGGTGGAAGAGGACATACATGGTTCTGTTGTAGATTCAGAAGATTCCGGAGACGTCACACATGGAGTCGTTGAGCTTTCTGGTGTAGTGGAAGTCACATACGGTTCCGTTGTAGATTCAGAAGATTCCGGAGACGTCACACATGGAGTCGTTGAGCTTTCTGGTGTGGAAGAGGACATACATGGTGCCGTTGTAGATTCAGAAGATTTCGGAGACGTCACACATGGAGTCGTTGAGCTTTCTGGTGTAGTGGAAGTCACATACGGTTCCGTTGTAGATTCAGAAGATTCCGGAGACGTCACACATGGAGTCGTTGAGCTTTCTGGTGTGGAAGAGGACATACATGGTGCCGTTGTAGATTCAGAAGATTTCGGAGATGTCACACATGGAGTCGTTGAGCTTTCTGGTGTAGTGGAAGTCACATACGGTTCCTTCGTAGTTTCAGAAGACGTTGAATTCAAGCAAGGTTCTGTAGTTGTCTCACAGGGTTCAGAAGTTGTGTCACATGGTTCTGTCGTCGTTTCAGAAGACGTTGAATTCAAGCAAGGTTCTGTAGTTGTCTCACAAGGTTCAGAAGTTGTGTCACATGGTTCTGTCGTCGTTTCAGAAGACGTTGAATTCAAGCATGGTTCTGTAGTTGTCTCACAAGGTTCAGAAGTTGTGTCACATGGTTCTGTCGTCGTTTCAGAAGACGTTGAATTCAAGCAGGGTTCTGTAGTTGTCTCACAAGGTTCAGAAGTTGTGTCACATGGTTCTGTCGTCGTTTCAGAAGACGTTGAATTCAAGCATGGTTCTGTAGTTGTCTCACAAGGTTCAGAAGTTGTGTCACATGGTTCTGTCGTCGTTTCAGAAGACGTTGAATTCAAGCAGGGTTCTGTAGTTGTCTCACAAGGTTCAGAAGTTGTGTCACATGGTTCTGTCGTTGTTTCAGAAGACGTTGAATTCAAGCAGGGTTCTGTAGTTGTCTCACAGGGTTCAGAAGTTGTGTCACATGGTTCTGTCGTTGTTTCAGAAGACGTTGAATTCAAGCAAGGTTCTGTAGTTGTCTCACAAGGTTCAGAAGTTGTGTCACATGGTTCTGTCGTTGTTTCAGAAGACGTTGAATTCAAGCAGGGTTCTGTAGTTGTCTCACAGGGTTCAGAAGTTGTATCACATGGCTCTGTCGTCGTTTCAGAAGACATTGAATTCAAGCAAGGTTCTGTAGTTGTCTCACAATGTTCAGAAGTTGTGTCACATGGCTCTGTTGTCGTTTCAGAAGACGTTGAGTTCAAGCAGGGTTCTGTAGTTGTGCCAGGTGACTGACTAGTAGTAAGTATCCCCATTAGGTTTCTGCGAGGCTTCGTGTTTTCTGAAACGTAATTTTTATTTTGAACCTGCGACTAACGACTAGTTTACCTCACCAATAGTATTCGATATCAGTTGCAATGTCCCGTTTTTCTCGTTTTGTTCATTCACATACTCTAAATTTATCATTTCATTTTCTTGCATCTACCATTTCCAGCTTACCTCCTCCGTGTTTTGGTAGAATTTCTTCACTGGAAAATCCACTTTGTATAGCAATAAAAAGTACAAATCCAATCAATTTAATAAATGACATCAGAGTAAAAACGGAATTTTCCGTCGATTATTGAACTCTCAATTTCATTTTCCAACACTTCTCATTTCCCATAAAATCAATTGTATCTCATTAGTCACTCTCTCTATTATTATAGTCAAAATGTCTCTCTAATTTGTTTTTCTTTTTCTTTTCAACCATCTCTCGTTTAACTCTTTTTAGTCCTCATCAAATTAAGTGAACAACCCATTTTCAGTGTGCTTTTCTTCTTTTGAAGCTAAGCCAAATGTCTGGGTCTCTTCATCTCTCAAAAGCTCTTCATTTTTTGTTTGAATGGGGGAAAAAGAAGAATAAGGGGCGTGGTGCTTTGCTCCAGGAGAAAAGAGGAAGCACGCATATTGTTCTTTTTTTGAAGGAGGAAAAAAGAAGAACAAGAGGAAGCCGAGGGACATTCTTCTCATCTTCAGAAGGTAGATATTTCTTTTTGGGGAGAGATATCTTTCTCTGATTTGTTCGTCCTTTTGGTCTTTTTTCATGATGGTTCGTGATGTAAGTGTTGTTTTGTAGGAATGGAATAAGTTTGTTTTACAAGTTCATCATCAAAATTTAAATTGAAAAACACTAGGTTTCTAAACGAAGTAATTATGAATTTGAAAGAAAAAGATGTCAAATTCAAAAATTCAAGTCATCCAGTAGAGACGTAGAGACATTCTTATAAGTATGAGCTTTTCATTGTGAGTATTTCTCAAAACATTTCAAAACTAAGATACTAAGGAACATTTAGGGAAAAAAAATTAATTAGGACCTTCTCAAAAAACTAGCAGAACTTTAAATTTTGTTTTTCGGACGGAAATACAACTCAACAACAATACAGGATGACCCATTTTGTGCTTTATTCTATCAAATCTAAACTAAGATCTTTCTATGAAAAATTTTAACACAATTTGTTTTTTAGGTCCATTATCTGGATTTGACGGGACTTCCCCCATTTGCTCCTCCCTTTTTCTCCCTTCCATCTCTCTAAAGAAGTCCAAATTTTCATAAGCGCTTCGTTTCGAAACTCAATTTGCTCATCCGTTTTTCGTTTTCATGTCTCCTCTCCTTTGTGTCTTCTTCTTCTCCTCCTCCTCTTCTCCCCTACTTTTCTCTTTTCCCTTCGATTCAGATTTACTTCAGATAAAGCTGACATCTTCTGAATCATGTGATTGTCATCATCGTCATATCCCTTTTCATATAAAACGATGAAATTGATCTTTAACTACATTCTTTTGGTGTTTTGTCTTGTCAAAACATCGTGCGATGCCTACAAAATAGGTGAGAATGAAAGAGCCTTCAAAATGCATTTCTTTTTTATTTCAGGAGCAATATTCAGAGAGCGGGAAGATGCACACATTGAAGCTGCTCTTAGATATTCGGTCGAATGGCTTTCACAACGTGGAATCTATGGGGATATAGACCTTGTTATTGAATATATTGATGTTTTGGACCATTATGATGCCATCAAAAAAGCATGTAAAATGCTGGAAAAAGATCATATTGTGGCAATGCTCGGTGGCTCACATGCAGCGTTGAATGCTCAATTGGAAAGGATCACAGATGATGTGAATATTTCAAAGACATTATTCAAAGTTTTCTATATAATTTTTGTTTCAGCTAGACATCCCATTCCTCACTGCAATTGATGATTTGCGAACGGATACTGGGAAGTCAAAAATCGACTTTTGGCCACGCCCACAACTATTTGAAGCTGTTGTCGATATGTTTACACATTGGAAGTGGAATCGAATAGTTTTGGTTTATGAGGACGATGAAAGTGAGTTTTAGAAAATAAGAAAGAGAATGTGCGCTCTATTGACAAATATAGCATTCTGCGAAAAATGGGATATATAAATTATAACTCGCAGCTCTAGAAAACTTCTAAATATATTTCAAAACGTTGATCGTTATTAAAAACTTTTCAGGAATTCGACGGTTGGAACAACTTCTCGAAAGTGAAGAATATGCATCGATTCGTTTTTATCTCATAAAAGTACATAATGGAGACTACATGAAAGCGGCTCGTCAAGTAAAAGAACTCGAAGAATGTCGTCTCCTTCATCGAAAAGATTGCTCAGAATTCAGTCGTCTTCTAGTCGACATGAATCCAGAGCACACATATAACTTCTTGCTTGCATCCCTCCAAATGGGACTCATCGAACTCAAACACTGGTTTTTGCTCACCAATATGGAGCTCTCCACAATGGACATGGAGCTCTTTCGCTATAATCACGCTCGTTTCATTTCTCCATATCCAGTTGACGCGACATTTTTGACAGAGAATCGAGACGCGTTCAACTTCTCACACTTCAAAGAGCATATTTCGGAGAAGTGGGCGATGAAAACTGACAACAGCCGGAACTTAAAAATGATGGAAGCCGTCTTCACTTTTGACGCCGTTTACGCATTTGCCAATGTGTTCAACGAGTTGTCGAGCCATATGCAAATGAATGATGTGCCACAAACATTGTGTCGGAAGGCGTCCAGGAATTCAAGGAAATATCAACATGGAAGATCACTAATCGATAATATTGTACATAATGATTTACATGGATTATCTGGAGATTTAAGAAGACTAAATGGTCACCCTCTGAAGAGCAATTTCTCAATGAGAGGGTTACAGCGGAAGATTGGATGATGTAAGTTTTTGATTTTATTTCGGATTCAAAAAAAGTTAACACATCACTCTAACGATCTGATTCCTCGAACTTGCACATTCGAACCACCTTGTGAACTGGCAGCTGAAACTCTTGAAGAAATTAGTTTACGTATTTCTTTTGATGTAAAGAAAAATAATGATGGTGTAGCTGCTCCAGCAATGATTTCCATCTGGAATATTTGAATTTTGAATTATTTTTTCCAATTTGTAAATTAGTTACCGTGTTCACAAATCTTTTGACGAGGAAAGCGGTTACATTTGAGATTTGAAAGATTTGAGATGCCAGAAAAACAAGAGATGAAGCCTGGAAAGCCACAAAAACAAAAATGGCTTGCTTCAGAATCCCGATTTCGTTCTTGTTCAAATTTGACTTTCTCATATAGATAATCTTCAAAATAATAGCAACATAAATTCCAAATATGACAATTGGAAGTCCAATTTGAACTATTGATTCTATCTGTAAACCAAATCAGGTTTTCAAATTCACCAAACGTTTTCTCCTACCATTTGAATTTCACCAGGAGTCTCCGAATTAACAATAAGTGTAGTTTGCGTTGATTTTTGACATTTAAGCTTATATTTTTTCAAAATATCATCGTATCTGTATAAGCAGCCTGAAGTCATTAGTAAGTATTCTATAATGAAGGAAATAATCCAAATTGATAAGAGCCAAATGTAAATAATGGGTCTGGAAATGAGTTTAGTTTCACGTATCGACGATAAAAAACTTACGGATCGAAAACTTTATCAGTTAGGTGTCTGAGGAAGAATACAAATCCACGTTGAACCGCTATCAAGAAATTAGAAAAAATGATAGTGTAATGACAAAAATCAATAAGGTAGGAAAAGAAATTGAAAACCGCTAAAGTCGAAAGTTTTGGAAAATTTTTGATTTTTTGAAATTACCTGATTGTGCAATATCTTTGGATAGTAAAGACAGAGAAGCTGGAACATTGATAAGCAAATTAGAAGCGGATAAAACAAATACTGCAATTGTTAGTTGGGTGAGAAACCAGAAAAACCGGACCTAAAACTGTAAAACTTGACCATGAAGCTTGTGAAAATTGGGACCAACCGGTTTGAAATTTCCCCATAAAAGTATAGAAAACACCAAAAAAGCAGCGGTAATCAAGGTTGATATCAATGTGGATATCACAAAAATAGCAATAACGAAATAGTACAGACCATCTTTTGACACTTCAGGAATCATTCCAAAAAACTAAAAATAACTTTTTTTCATAATTTTCTGAGAAAAAGATAATAAACTTACCTCATCTATAGGAGATATTAGCGAAGGCGTTACATCCATTTTTGTAGTTGAAACAAAATGAATCAAGAAAAGTTGGACGTGATTTGTTACTTTGAATGTTCAATAAGATTAATACGAATTATGGAGTAATTTGTAATTCTGGAAGAAATGGGAGGAGACCAGGTGAAAAAACTAGAAAACACAGGAGAGCAGCTTCAGGTGTTTCATTGAATTCTGAGCTTTTGAAACATGGAGAATGTGCTAGAAATGTTGAAATTTCTTTCCGAAGAATGAGCAGCTCGAAGAAAGGCGTATCATTCGTAATACACAATTCTATATTGGTCCAAAACATGAATACTATTGAATTTTACCATTCCATTTCATGAAAGTTCGAAATCATGAAGGCTATTTTTTCCTCTGAACAGCTGAAACACTCTTTCCTGTTCCCGGTTCAATATCACAATAAACATGAGCTCACACGAATGTTCTCAATTTTAGATTGGTTTCTGGGAACCTGCAACAAACGTGCATGTCAATATGTCAGGCGACTCCAAAGCACAATTACAACGAAATGTTCAAGTTTCCGACGAGCTCAAACCTCATTTCCGAGTGACCACAATCATGGAACGACCTTATGTTATGTTGAAGAAAAATCATTATGAATTGGATTCGAACTCGAAGTTTGAAGGATTCTGTATTGATTTATTGGCAGAGTTATCAAAAGATCTGGGATTCACATACACAATCCATGCGGTGAAGGATGGAAAATATGGAAATGATAAATATGGAAATGGGTCATGGGATGGAATGATTGGAGAGATATTGAGAGGAGAAGCCGAAATGGCAGTAGCTCCATTGACAGTCAATTATAGAAGATCTGAAGCTGTTGACTTCACAAAACCGTTCTTATCCCTTGGTATCAGTATTCTGTATAAAGTACCTGATGATCAACAACCCGATCTGTTCTCCTTCTTGAATCCATTGTCATGGCAGATTTGGACAGCTATTGCAACGTCTATCTGTGAGCCAATTTCATTTTAAGTTTCGATAAGTTTCTTTTTTTTCAATTACCGTAACCCTTGGCATGTACTTCGTGGCGAATGTGACTCCTTACGAATGGAATTTGAACTTCTCATGCTGTACCGCCCATGAACCTCATCCGGCAGCTGCTTTTGCAACAAGTCAGTAATTTTTGGTCAGAGTTTGTATTTTTGATGTTTTTAGGTCAAGAAGCTCCAATTGTAATGTCTAACAACTACAGTTTCTGGAATACTGTATGGTACGTGTTCAGCACAATGCTCAAAGGAGGATGTGACTTTGGACCAAGGGCTGTTTCAACTCGTCTTCTCGGAGGTACTTTTTACTTTTGCATCGACAATTTTCAGTTTTTGACTTCCAGGTACCTGGTGGGTATTCTACCTCGTCATCATTTCTGCATACACTGCTAATCTGGCTGCCGTGCTTACCGTATCCCGTCCTTATATTCCTATCAAAAACTTGGATGATTTGGCTAATCAAACCACAATATCTTATGGAACAATCAGGGGTGGATCCACAATGCAATTCTTCCAAGAGTCTCGAATAGCTGCTCATGTGAAGATGTGGGAATATATGAAAGATAAGGATGTGTTTGTGACAAGCAATGGAAAAGGGGTAGAGAGAGCCTTGAGGTTTGTATTAGAAGAGCATGAGATTGTTGATTAACATTTGTGTTTTTAGTATGAACTACGCGTACTTAATGGAGTCCACATCACTGGAGTATGAGACCCAGCAGAATTGTAACTTGACCCAAATTGGAGGAGTTTTGGGATCCAAAGGTTACGGTATAGCACTAGCTAAAAGTGAGTGCTTTCATCAATAGAACTCTAACCAATTTTTCACTTTCCATTCCAGAATCCGACTGGACCGACAGAATATCTCGTCAAATTCTGCTCTATGCCAAACGTGGAATCATTGAGATGAAAAAGACCAAATGGTGGAGGAGCAAGTATGTTTTCCTCTCTTTCTTTTCTACTTGATTATGAACATATTACAGAGGAGCGGCATGCACGAGCACCGCTTCGGCTGTCAAGCATGACCGATTTGCACTTAGTATGTTGTAGTAGAGTTCACACATGGTTCCGTTGTAGATTCAGAAGATTCCGGAGACGTTACACATGGAGTCGTTGAGCTTTCTGGTGTTGTAGAGTTCACACATGGTTCCGTTGTAGTTTCAGAAGATTCCGGAGACGTTACACATGGAGTCGTTGAGCTTTCTGGTGTTGTAGAGTTCACACATGGTTCCGTTGTAGTTTCAGAAGATTCCGGAGACGTCACAAATGGAGTCGTTGAGCTTTCTGGTGTGGAAGAAGACACACATAGTTCCGTTGTAGTTTCAGAAGATTCCGGAGACGTTACACATGGAGTCGTTGAGCTTTCTGGTGTTGTAGAGTTCACACACGGTTCCGTTGTAGATTCAGAAGATTCCGGAGACGTTACACATGGAGTCGTTGAGCTTTCTGGTGTAGTAGAGTTCACACATGGTTCCGTTGTAGATTCAGAAGATTCCGGAGACGTTACACATGGAGTCGTTGAGCTTTCTGGTGTTGTAGAGTTCACACATGGTTTCGTTGTAGATTCAGAAGATTCCGGAGACGTTACACATGGAGTCGTTGAGCTTTCTGGTGTTGTAGAGTTCACACATGGTCCCGTTGTTGTTTCAGAAGACGTTGAATTCAAGCAGGGTTCTATAGTTGTCTCACAATGTTCAGAAGTTGTGTCACATGGCTCCGTCGTTGTTTCAGAAGACGTTGAGTTCAAGCATGGTTCTGTAGTTGTCTCACAAGGTTCAGAAGTTGTGTCACATGGCTCCGTCGTTGTTTCAGAAGACGTTGAGTTCAAGCATGGCTCTATAGTTGTCTCACAAGGTTCAGAAGTTGTGTCACATGGCTCCGTCGTGGTTTCAGAAGACGTTGAATTCAAGCATGGTTCTGTAGTTGTGTCAGGTGACTGACTAGTAGTAAGTATTCCTAATAGGTTTCTGCGAAGGTTCGTGTTTTCTGAAACGTAATTTTTATTTTGAACCTGCGATCAACGACTAGTTTACCTCACCAATAGTATTCGATATCAATTGCAACGTCCCGTTTTTCTCATTTTGTTCATTCACATACTCTAAATTTATCATTCCATCTTTTTGCATCTACCATTTCCAGCTTACCTGCTGCGTGTTTCGGTAATATTTCTTCACTGGAAAATCCACTTTGTATAGCAATAAAAAGTACGAATCCAATCAATTTGATAAATGACATCAGAGTAAAAACGGAATTTTCCGTCGATTATTGAACTCTCAATTTCATTTTCCAACACATCTCATTTCCCATAAAATCAATTGTATCTCATTAGTCACTCTCTCTATTATTATAGTCAAAATGTCTCTCTAATTTGTTTTTCTTTTTCTTTCCAACCATCTCTCGTTTAACTCTTTTCAGTCCTCATCAAATTAAGTGAACAACCCATTTTCAGTGTGCTTTTCTTCTTTTGAAGCTAAGCCAAATGTCTGCGTCTCTTCATCTTCCAAAAGCTCTTCATTTTTCGTTTGAATGGGGGAGAAAAAGAAGAAGAAGGGGCGTGGTGCTTTGCTCCAGGAGAAAAGAGGAAGCACGCATATTGTTCTTTTTTTGAAGGAGGAAAAAAGAAGAACAAGAGGAAGCCGAGGGACATTCTTCTCATCTTCAGAAGGTAGATATTTCTTTTTGGGGAGAGATATCTTCCTCTGATTTGTTTGCCCTTTCATGCCTTTTTGAACACTTTCGTTATTTTTTTAAGGGTGGCTCGTAGGAAAATAATGGTGTTCTGTAACAATTTCACAAGTTCATGATTAAAATTCAATTCGAAAACACTAGGATTCTATACGAAGTAGTTATGAATTTGAAAGAAAAAAGATGTCAAATTCAAAAATTCAAGTCATCCAGTAGAGACATTCTTATAAGTATAAGCTTGAGATTTTCTCAAAAAATTTCAGAAATAAGGAAAATTAACAAAAAATTATAGTCAGGACAATCTCGAAAAACTAGCAAAACTAGCAAAACTTCAAATTTCGTTTTTTTTTGGACGGCAGTACAACTCAACAACAATACAGGATGACCCATTTTGTGCTTTATTCTATCAAATCTAAACTAAGATCTTTCTATGAAAAATTTTAACACAATTTGTTTTTTAGGTCCATTATCTGGATTTGACGGGACTTCCCCCATTTTCTCCTCCCTTTTTCTCCCTTCCATCTCTCTAAAGAAGTCCAAATTTTCATAAGCGCTTCGTTTCGAAACTCAATTTGCTCATCCGTTTTTCGTTTTTATGTCTCCTCTCCTTTGTGTCTTCTTCTCCTCGTCCTCCTCTTCTTCCCTACTTTTCTCTCTTCCTTTCGATTCAGATTTACTTCAGATAAAGCTGACATCTTCTGAATCATGTGATTGTCATCATCGTCATCTCCCTTCTCATATAAAACGATGAAATTGATCTTTAACTACATTCTTTTGGTGTTTTGTCTTGTCAAAACATCGTGCGATGCCTACAAAATAGGTGAGAATGAAAGAGCCTTCAAAATGCATTTCTTTTTTATTTCAGGAGCAATATTCAGAGAGCGAGAAGATGCACACATTGAAGCTGCTCTTAGATATTCGGTCGAATGGCTTTCACAACGTGGAATCTATGGGGATATAGACCTTGTTATTGAATATATTGATGTTTTGGACCATTATGATGCCATCAAAAAAGCATGTAAAATGCTGGAAAAAGATCATATTGTGGCAATGCTCGGTGGCTCACATGCAGCGTTGAATGCTCAATTGGAAAGGATCACAGATGATGTGAATATTTCAAAGACATTATTCAAAGTTTTCTATATAATTTTTGTTTTAGCTAGACATCCCATTCCTCACTGCAATTGATGATTTGCGAACGGATACTGGGAAGTCAAAAATCGACTTTTGGCCACGCCCACAACTATTTGAAGCTGTTGTCGATATGTTTACACATTGGAAGTGGAATCGAATTGTTTTGGTTTATGAGGATGATGAAAGTGAGTTTTAGATAATAAGAAAGATATTTCTACTGAAGATATTTCAAAACTTTGATCATAGATAAGAATTTTTCAGGAATCCGGCGTCTCGAGCAACTTCTCGAAAGTGAAGAATATGCATCTATCCGTTTTTATCTCATAAAAGTACATAATGGAGACTACATGAAAGCGGCTCGTCAAGTAAAAGAACTCGAAGAATGTCGTCTCCTTCATCGAAAAGATTGCTCAGAATTCAGTCGTCTTCTAGTCGACATGAATCCAGAGCACACATATAACTTCTTGCTTGCATCCCTCCAAATGGGACTCATCGAACTCAAACACTGGTTTCTGCTCACCAATATGGAGCTCTCCACAATGGACATGGAGCTCTTTCGCTATAATCACGCTCGTTTCATTTCTCCATATCCAGTTGACGCGACATTTTTGACAGAGAATCGAGACGCGTTCAACTTCTCACACTTCAAAGAGCATATTTCGGAGAAGTGGGCGATGAAAACTGACAACAGCCGGAACTTAAAAATGATGGAAGCCGTCTTCACTTTTGACGCCGTTTACGCATTTGCCAATGTGTTCAACGAGTTGTCGAGTCATATGCAAATGAATGATGTGCCACAAACATTGTGTCGGAAGGCGTCCAGGAATTCAAGGAAATATCAACATGGAAGATCACTAATCGATAATATTGTACATAATGATTTACATGGATTATCTGGAGATTTAAGAAGACTAAATGGTCACCCTCTGAAGAGCAATTTCTCAATGAGAATTCATTTATTGGGTTACAGCGGAAGATTGGATGATGTAAGTTTTTGATTTCATTTCGAATTTGAAAAAAGTTAACACATCACTCTAACGATCTGATTCCTCGAACTTGCACATTCGAACCACCTTGTGAACTGGCAGCTGAAACTCTTGAAGAAATTAGTTTACGTATTTCTTTTGATGTAAAGAAAAATAATGATGGTGTAGCTGCTCCAGCAATGATTTCCATCTGGAATATTTGAATTTTGAATTATTTTTTCCAATTTGTAAATTAGTTACCGTGTTCACAAATCTTTTGACGAGGAAAGCGGTTACATTTGAGATTTGAAAGATTTGAGATGCCAGAAAAACAAGAGATGAAGCCTGGAAAGCCACAAAAACAAAAATGGCTTGCTTCAGAATCCCGATTTCGTTCTTGTTCAAATTTGACTTTCTCATATAGATAATCTTCAAAATAATAGCAACATATATTCCAAATATTACAATTGGAAGTCCAATTTGAACTATTGATTCTATCTGTCAACCAAATCCGGTTTTCAAATCCACAAAACGTTTTCTCCTACCATTTGAATTTCTGCAGGAGTCTCCGAGTTAACAATAAGTGTAGTTTGTGTTGATTTTTGACATTTCAGCTTATACTTTTTCAAAATATCATCGTATCTGTATAAGCATCCTGAAGTCATTAGTGCATATTCTATAATGAAGGATATAATCCAAATTGATAAGAGCCAAATGTAAATAATGGGTCTGGAAGTAAGTTGAGTTACACGTAACAACGATGAAAAACTTACGGATCAAAAACTTTATCCGTTAGGTACCGTAGGAAGAATACAAATCCACGTTGAACCGCTATCAAGAAATTAGAAAAAATGATAGTGTAATGACAAAAATCAATGAGGTACGAGAAGAAATTGAAAACCGCTAAAGTCGAAAGTTTTGGAATATTTTTTGCTTCATGAAATTACCTGATTGTGCAATATCTTTGGATAGTAAAGACAGAGAAGCTGGAACATTGATAAGCAAATTAGAAGCAGATAAAACAAAAACTGCGATTGTTAGTTGGGTGAGAAACCAGAAAAATCGGACCTAAAACTATTATTTTCGACCAAGAAGCTTGTGAAATTTAGGACCAACCGGTTTGAAATTTCCCCATAAAAGTATAGAAAACACCAAAAAAGCAGCGGTAATCAAGGTTGATATCAATGTAGATATCACAAAAATAGCAATAACGAAATAGTAAAGTCCTTCTTTTGACACTTCAGGAATCATTCCAAAGTACTGTAAACATACTTTTTTCATAAATTTCTGAGAAAAAGATAATCAACTTACTTCATTTATTGGAGATATTAGCGAAGGCGTTACATCCATTTTTGTAGTGGGAAACAAATGAATCTAAGAAAGTTGAATATCACTTGTTATTTTGAATGCTCAATAAGATTAACACAAAATATAGAGTAATTTGTAAAAAAAAAATGGAAGAAATGGGAGGAGACCAGGTGAAAATAACTAGTAAGCACAAATAGCGAGCACCATCTGGTGTTTCAAAGGATTCTGAGCTTTTGAAACTGTTACGTCTTGTTAGACGTTTTATGTTGTTTGTATTACAAGTTTAAGGTCAACTACTAATTTATTGTAATCAATAAATTATATTAAAGAATAAATAGAAAAGGGGAAAGGGCAGCGGTAGCTAACGGGGATAATTCTAACTGAATTAGAAACCAAAGAGAAAGCACTAGAAATGCTGACAAATACAAATTTACCGCGAAGTGCAGTAGAGCGCACTTGCGGTGATTACAGTAAAATTAAAACTGAAATAGCTTTGTGAGTCTAATAACACACAACACCTCCCTTTGTAAAGAATAAAAGTAGGGAATGAAGAAATAAGAAATATTCCCGAGACAGAAATAACAGAGTGAAGCTCTAGAACTTACAGAAACGATAACTCGTAACTGTCAACACTGAACTTGGTATCTGGATTGTAGTTTGACTTAAAGGATATATATCACAAGATTATACTAGACTGATAACATTCAGAAATCTTGTATCCTCTCGAGTCTCTCCAACCGAGTATAAGCGATATTCTAGATTTGCTCACAAATGTCAATAGTTATAGAAATTGGGAGTAATATAGAATTAGGGACAACACCAAAATAAGGGTAAATAAAACAAACAGAATTTAACAATCACAACGCGAATAATAAATAAGAGAAATTTATCGTTGAGTGTGACGTTAGGCAGACGGATCATATCTCTGAACGGCACGGTGCTGACGAGTTGTTCTGCGAAGAACTGGAGCAGCTACTGTAGATGCTTGTTGTCCTTGACCATTCGTTGCAGACGATGATGAAACTGGTGTTGGTCCTCCTTGTACAGACGGTAGCGGCTGTTGAGACACGACAACTGGCGTGCTCGGACAGGTACGCATTGGTGTGGAATGTGTAGAAGACGATGGTGAACTGGATGTAGCTGTAGAATCATCTACCAAGGTGACTGGCAGTTCAAATATATCCAACATCGTTGAATTCCATTCCTCTTCTTGAACACTTCCTCCTTCTTCCGCTCTGTACTTCATTTGGTTTGCATGCACAACTCGTTTACGTCCATCAGTGAGGCTGACGACGTAAATCACCTTCCCTTGACGTTCGATAACCTTTCCCGGTATCCACGTCCAAACATTCTTATCGAAAACTTTAGCATAGATGGTATCACCAACTATGTACTTTCTCTGTTTTACTCCATGATGTTTATCGAATGTTTCTTTCATTGTAGAGTTTCCTGACTCTACACTTCGATTTAGTTGTGGCATCAATAAAGACATTCTTGTACGGATTTGTCTTCCCAAATGAACTTCTGCTGGTGTCAAACCTCCAAGAGCATTTGACGGTGACGACCGGTAATGTAATAAGAACTGTGACATTGTATCTGTGTTCACACTTCCCTCCCCTTTCAATTTCTTCAATCCTCTTTTCAATGTGTCAACAAATCTCTCTGCTTGACCATTAGATTGTGGATGAAAAGCGGGTGAACGAATGTGTTCGATTCCAGCTTCACGACACATCGTTGCGAATTCCTTTGACACGAATTGCGTTCCGTTGTCGGAAACAATCGTTTCAGGATATCCATGAAAGCTGAACATGTCTTTCAGTGCTCTTACCGTCGACGGTGCTGATATCGACTTTACTATTGTAACCTCCGCCCACTTCGATTTAGCATCGACAGCGACGAGATAATATTGTCCGTTGTCAGGACCTGCATAGTCGATATGGACTCTTTGCCATACACGTTCGGGTGTTTTCCATGGTTCTAGTGGAACCTTCTTCATAGTTTTTCCATGGATTTGGCAAGTAGAGCATGTAGCTACTACTTTTTCTACTTCGTTGTCCATTCCTGGCCAATAGACGAACGACCGGGCGAGTTGTTTCATCCTGACAATCCCTGGATGACCTTCGTGCAACTGCTTTAGCACAGCTTTCCGCAGTGTTTCCGGCACCACAACTCTATCTGACATCATCAGACACTCTTTCACAACCGACAATGACCCTTTGATTTTATTGAACTTGTTCAACGTCTCATCAATCTTCTTTGGCCATGATCCTTGAGACACAAACTTCATAACTTTCTTCAAAGTTACGCTTTTCTGAGTCTCTTCTTGGACATCTACTAACCGTATCGGGAGTTTCCGAACGGCAGAATGCAAAGTTTCTTCCACATCCAGCTCTACTTGTGCGATGACAATATCTTCATCCTCCAAGGGAGTCTTCTGAATCATTCGCGACAAGGCATCGGCTTGTCCGAAATCATCTGTTTTGACATATTCAATATCAAAATTGTATGCCAAAAGTATTGTGGACCATCTTACCAGACGGTTTTGCGAGTGAACTGGGATTCCTTTCTTACTTCCGAAAATCGATAGCAACGGTTTATGATCTGTTCTTAGCAAAAATTTGCGACCAAACAGATACTTGTGGAATCTCTTCACAGCAAAAATTAATCCAAGTCCTTCTTTTTCAATCTGAGAGTAGTTCTTCTCTGCAGAATTCAAAGATCGAGCAGCATGTGCGATCGGTTTTTCTTTTCCATCTGGAAACCGATGACTTATTACAGCTCCAATTCCGTAATCGCATGCATCAGCAGCGACAACAATTGGTACCTTAGAATTATAATGTGTGAGATTGAGGTCTGAAGAGAGGATATCTTTCAGCTTTTGAAAAGCTTCAGCTTCTTTTCTCGTCCAACTCCACTCAATGTCTTTCATCAAAAGTTTGTCCAGGGGTCCACGAAGTGACTTCATATGTGGGATGAATGCACTGTAGTATGTGATCATACCCATGAAACTCCTGAGTTCCTTCTGATTTTTCGGCTCACACATGTTCTTTATTGGTTGCACCTTGCTCTCGTCTGGTCTTCTACCATCTTTGTCAATGATAAAACCTAGGAACTTGATCCTTTTCTCCAGAAACTTGCATTTTTCAAGCTTTACTCTGAATCCGTATTCAGAAATTCGTTCGAACAGCTTGAATAGATTGTCGTTGTGTTCTTTTTCTGTACGACCTACGACGATGATATCGTCGAGGTATGCAGTGACGCCTTTCAGACCCGTGATCATCTTGTCCATAATCCTCTGAAAAACCATTGGCGCCGTCTTTGCACCAAACACTAAACGTTGGTACTCGTACAGACCTCTGTGTGTGTTTATCGTGAACAGATGTTTACTTTCATCTGCCAACTCTACTTGAAGGTAGGCATCCTTTAGATCCACTGTTGAGAAATGTGTTCCACCATTCAACGTAGCGAAAACATCCTCCGGTGTCGGAATCGGATGATCCTCATCGATAAGAGCATCATTGAGTCCTGTCTTTAAATCGACACAAACTCTTATCTCTCCTCCAGCCTTTTTCACACACACTAACGGTGCAGCCCACGCACTGTGGTTCACCTTCTTGAGCACTCCTAGACTCAAAAGTCGATCTAGCTCTTGCTCCACCGATTCCAGAGCACCATATGGCACTGGGCGTTTCGGTTTAAACACCGGTGTTGAGTTCGGTTTGACCTTCAGAACCGCCTTCTCCTTTGTACACCGACCTAGTCCTTCTTTGAACACCTCCGGAAACTTTTCCTTAAGCTCACTTTTAATGGAATCTGTGTTTGAATGACTCAACGAGTTGACCATCATTCCCATGTGGTAAGACATCTCTTCGGATTGGTTTATCCAGTCTAACCCCAACAGATTTCCGTGTTCTCGGACGTAGACATATCCCGTTCCATTTGAACCTTTGAGCGAAAACTTCACTAGCGCTTTGCCTAGAAGCTTCAACTCATTTCCACTAGCTGATTTTACCTTTGCTGAACTCTTTTCCAGCTTTGGCTTTCCCATCTTTTCCCAATCTTGTTTGCCAATAAGCGTGATGTCCGATCCAGTATCAAGCTGGAACTCAATCACCTTTGTGTTTACAACTGCGGACACGTACTGGCGTACTGAATTCACTTCGAATTCTTCCGATGATCCTCCTTCAACAATTGCTACACTGTGTGTCTTCTTAGCCGACGATGATTTCGACTTGCAAAACTTTGCAATGTGTCCGCTCTTTTGACACGATGTACATTTTGAAGGTTTCTGTGTACAAGCCGGCTTTCTATGACCTGCTTTTCCACAGTTCCAGCACGAAATTCCACCTGAATTGTTAACACTTGTCTGCTTTTTGACGTTCTTATTGCCGTATTGTTTGGTGTGCACAGCTTTTACAGCAGCCTCAGACTTCTCCATTTCGTTCGAAACACTATCCAATCTCAACAAGTTTTGCCATTCGGCACACAAGTCATTGATTGTGACAACTTCTTTCTTTTCCCCTTTCTGCTCCACATACTTCATGAAATAAGTGCGAACTTTCTTGTCAGCACTCGCGTCTAAACCACGGAGCCAGAAAAATACCTTCCAATCGTCCACCTTAATATCCGACAACATCGCTGATTCACACAACGAATTGACCTTATTTGTGTACTCGACTGGTGTATCACCGTCACGAGCGATGTTAATGCACGCGAACCGATGAGAGAATAAGCTCTTTTTGATGTCAAACATTTCTTTCAAATGCTTGATTGTGTCTTCGAATGAAATCTCAGTGTACTGTTTCGGGCAAATTCTTTTCGAATATTGCTCGAAAACTTCTTCGGAGAGCTTTCCGACGAGAAGCGAAACTTTGTTCTTCTCTTCCAACGCTCCACCTTCCACCGAGATAATCGTTCCATAACGAGAATACCATTTTGAGAAAGTCTTTTCGCCTTCCAAATCGAATTGAAACGACGCGATTCTGCTGCTGATATCACTTATCAGCTGTGATTGTGAAATTGTCTGTCCTTTCGATGTGCTCGGAGCATTCGGGTTGAATCCTCCCGTCAATGCCTTTGTCATGGCTTCCATCGTCTGTTGATGCCGCTCCTCTTGTTTACTCATTTGTTCTTGCATGAATTGCATCATTTGCAAAAATTTATCTTCAGAGCTTGCTTCAGACATCTTTCCTGTGTTTATTTTCACTGGATTACAGCGAAAAATTCACTTCCGCACGACAATAATCACACTTCCAAACAAATCAATCGATAATTAATTCAATCGATAATCAAATCAATCGAAAAACTTATCAATCGATAATCCAATCGACCGGCAATTCTTTTAATCAATACTCAAATTGATTAATCCTTCAATCGATCACTGCTTGCTTTACTCGGCGCTCTTCTCAATCGATAACTTCACACGATGAAAACTCGGAGTACCTTACGGGACACGCCTAGGCACTCACGAATTTTCCGAATTCTTCTTTCCAAATTGTCCTTCGAGACGTCGATCTGCGCGAAATTTCAGTAACGAGGGTTTGCTCGTACCGCAAAATCGATAATTCCTTTTTCAAGCCAAAAATTTCGACAAAATCGATAATCAAATCGATTCGCCGAAAATCAATCGATATTTTACTTACAGTGTAGTGAGTGGTTGCTCACACACGTAAGTTCGAATTCTGATCGCCACTGTTACGTCTTGTTAGACGTTTTATGTTGTTTGTATTACAAGTTTAAGGTCAACTACTAATTTATTGTAATCAATAAATTATATTAAAGAATAAATAGAAAAGGGGAAAGGGCAGCGGTAGCTAACGGGGATAATTCTAACTGAATTAGAAACCAAAGAGAAAGCACTAGAAATGCTGACAAATACAAATTTACCGCGAAGTGCAGTAGAGCGCACTTGCGGTGATTACAGTAAAATTAAAACTGAAATAGCTTTGTGAGTCTAATAACACACAACAGAAACATTTAGAATGTGCTAGAAATGTTGAAATTTCTTTCCGGAGCATTAGCAGCTTGAAGGAAGACGTATCTGACGTAATATAAGATTCTGTATTAATCCGAAAAATGAATTCGATTAATATTTACCAGTCTATTTCAAGTCATTTCAATTTCATGCGTAAGAAAGGCTATTTTGTTCCGAACAGCTGAAACACTCTTCATTGTTCCCGGTTCAATATCAAAATTAAAACGAGATCGAAAGAATGTTCTTTATTTCAGATTGGTTTCTGGGAGCCTGCAACAAACGTGCATGTCAATATGTCAGGAGACTCCAAAGCACAATTACAACGAAATGTTCAAGTTTCCGACGAGCTCAAACCTCATTTCCGAGTGACCACAATCATGGAACGACCTTATGTTATGTTGAAGAAAAATCATTATGAATTAGATTCGAATTCAAAGTTTGAAGGATTCTGTATTGATTTGTTGGCAGAGTTATCAAAAGACCTGGGATTCACTTATACAATTCACGCAGTGAAGGATGGAAAGTATGGAAATGATAAATATGGAAATGGTTCATGGGATGGGATGATTGGAGAAATATTGAGAGGAGAAGCCGAAATGGCAGTAGCTCCATTGACAGTGAATTACAGAAGATCAGAAGCTGTTGATTTCACAAAACCTTTCTTATCTCTTGGTATCAGTATTCTATATAAAGTGCCCGATGACCAACAACCCGATCTGTTTTCCTTTTTGAATCCATTGTCATGGCAGATTTGGACAGCAATTGCAACGTCTATCTGTGAGTTAATTCCATTTTGAGTTTTGATAAGCTTTGTTTCTTTCAGTTACCGTAACCCTTGGCATGTACTTTGTGGCGAATGTGACTCCTTACGAATGGAATTTGAATTTCTCATGCTGTACCGCCCATGAACCTCATCCAGCAGCTGCTTTTGCAACAAGTGAGTGGTTTTTGATCAGAGTAAGCACTTTATGAGTTTTTAGGTCAAGAAGCTCCGATTGTGATGTCTAACAACTACAGTTTCTGGAATACAGTATGGTACGTGTTTAGTACAATGCTCAAAGGAGGATGTGACTTTGGACCAAGAGCAGTTTCAACTCGTCTTCTCGGAGGTACTTTTTACTTTTGCATCGACAATTTTCAGTTTTTGACTTCCAGGTACCTGGTGGGTTTTCTACCTCGTCATCATTTCTGCATACACTGCTAATCTGGCTGCCGTACTTACTGTATCCCGTCCATATATTCCTATCAAAAACTTGGATGATTTGGCTAATCAAACCACAATATCTTATGGAACAATCAGGGGTGGATCCACAATGCAATTCTTCCAAGAGTCTCGAATCGCTGCTCATGTGAAAATGTGGGAGTATATGAAGGATAAGGATGTGTTTGTGACCAGCAATGGAAAAGGGGTAGAGAGAGCCTTGAGGTTTGTATTAGAAGAGGATGGGATTGTAAATAGACATTAGGAGGTTTCAGTATGAACTACGCATACTTAATGGAGTCCACATCACTGGAGTACGAGACACAGCAGAATTGCAATTTGACTCAGATCGGAGGAGTTTTGGGATCCAAAGGATATGGGATAGCATTGGCTAAAAGTGGGTTTTTCAATCTTTTCTAGAGATCTGAAAAATTGTTGCACCAAGTTTTCACTTTCCATTACAGAATCCGACTGGACTGACAGAATATCTCGTCAAATTCTGCTCTATGCCAAACGTGGAATCATTGAGATGAAAAAGACCAAATGGTGGAGGAGCAAGTATGTTTTCCCCTTTTTTCTTTCTACTTGATTATGAACATATTTCAGAGGAGCAGCATGCACGAGCACCGCTTCGGCTGTCAAGCATGACCGATTTGCACTTAGTATGTACAACGTCGCTGGTCTTTTCATAACTTTGGGGGTCGGAATCGTGTTGGCTGCTATTGTGGTGATATTCGAATTGATTTATCGATGTCATCATATTTCAAAGAAAGAGGGAAAACCATTCATGGATGAGTTGCTTTATGAATTGAAGTTTGCAATGAATATGAACTCCGTGAGTGAAATTAATTTTTTTGGAAAATCGAAGAAATTTTTCCAGCTCTCTAACCATCGATCTCGTCAAAAAATGTCAATGTGTATGAACAACGGAAATGGAAAACCAAATCATTTGAATGAAAATGGGCATTTGAAGAAGACTACTTTATAAGTTTCAATCTCCTTATATCTGAATCCCGGTTTTAAATGAACTTTTATTTTATAATTTCCATGAAGACTTTTCCGTGCTGGTTAAAATTTTAGCATTGAGGCGTTTCTTCGAATATGTACATTATTATTATTATTATTATTAACGTTATTAGAATCCTTAAATCAAAGGTATAACAAATATACAACAAATAAGATCCACATTTCAGAATTATCATAGCAAAGAATCTGAATCCATTGATTTGTGAAACTGATCTATCCTCTTCTTATACAATGGCAAAACTCGTTCATAACCAGCAAAAGCCAAATGAGAACCATCATAGACCAGTGCTCTATACGTATCCTTCTCATAAAAATAGAAATTGTCTTCTCCATTTGTCAAAGCCTAAAAAAATCAAATTCTTGAAGTTTTACCTCTATAAAAACCTTTTGCACATCATTGTAATAACAATTACTGCAATTCAAATTCAACAATCTTTCGGTTTGTTCATCTAACTGATTGTGGACATCTATCAAGCTCACTGACAATTTTTCCAAATCTTTTCGATAAACAAGACTTCTTGCTATTAAAAATGACGGATTCCTCATTGTGACATAATAGGGAAGATCAATGAACACCATACTAGCAAGATTTTTGAATTGATTCATTGTGGTCTGCACAACTCGATCGAGAGCTTCAGATTCAAAATTGTAGGTGGTGTCATCTCCGTGTAATGCTATTTCACTGTAATTTTAAATAATAAGAACTATTTCATAGAAACAAGAGTACTTGACTCCCTGAACAATCCAAAGTAGGTCTGGTTTCATTTCCTGAGCCATATCTATAGCAGCTTGGTTGTAGTAAGGGAAGATGTGGAGAAGTGGGGCACCTCCTTTGAAGTAATATTGAGAAGAGATTTCGCCATTTCACAATAACTTACCATGCTTTGCAAATAATCTTATCTCTTCATAGTTTCCATCAAACAATTTGAAAATCTGAGAGAATGCTCTGACTGATAGCGAGTTTCCAATCACCAAAATTTTTCCAGTTCCATTACTTCTATGTGAGCAATACTCAATCCCATTAAGACTAATTGCAAAGCCAGCTGTTGTTTCATTATAATCACATCCCAACTCCGATATTTGAGTCAGGATTGTCTTATATTGAAGGTTGACTCTTAATTTTTCCACTAATTCATCTGGCACAGTTTTCATTGCTAGGCATTCTTGACGTTTAACCAAAGGAATCAATGCCAAGCACATCCCAACCAAGAATACGGCAACAGCAAAGTTGACATAGAAATCTAGATGGAGTAGTTTTTTCTGGAAAAAAAATTAAATTCTATATACTCCATTTCATTAAAGTTCCACCTCCCAGGTTTTTCCAAAAAAAAAAAGATCTCTAGACAAAGATTTTCTGTGGTTTTGCTTATGCAAATTAATTAGCCTTGTCTAGACTATCTGTCAATCGGCGTTTTAGAAAAAGTAATAAAAACTTTCCCTCGTTAGATTTCAAAAACGAGACTAACCTCCAACGCAAAATGGACAAGTATTGACAATGCGAAGATGATGACAGTCGAGATGAGAGCTTCTGAAATATTCAGATTAATTTTTTAAGCAACGGTGGAACTGTGGTACCATTTATACTCAAAGTGGCAAAATCCTTTTGTTGGATATATCTGACAAAATTGATGACTGGCCAGTGAATTAAATAGGTCACATAAGAGATGTCTCCGATGAATACGAGAGGTTGAAGTCTGAAAAAAAAAGTAGAACCTCTATTACAAAGGAACCTATGAAGTTCATTTGGATGATGCTTATAACATCGGCCCGCCTAAATCCAAAAAATTTCATCTAAAAGGCTCGACTAAATTAAAGATTCTGACTTAGGTCAATTCATTAAGTCCAAATTTGTCATTTTCTTCTTCCCCTCTCCTTACTCAACACATTGACCGTTCTAGATCATTAAATTCTCTTAGGCAACCTCCTTTTGTTAAAGGATGTTGCCCAATAGAATTCATTTTGTACTTACGTAAGAAATGATTGTTCCAATTTTGCACATTGAAAACACAACGAAGCAGCGGATAGTGACATCATCAACCTGAAACCACGAAACAATATTGGGGAAAATTTTTCAAAAATCTAGAATTACCTTGTCAAATGTTCTCCAAAATACCAAGGCAAAGTGACTACTGTTGCCAACAACCCGAGAAAAATATAAGGGAGACCATCGGCAATTTTCCATTTGTTTTCTTTGGTTTTTTGAAATTCCATAACTTCAACATTTCTGTGAGACACTTCGAATGCAACTGAACCAAGTAGAAACTGCCAGACCCTTGCTGCCAAAAAGCAATAAGACAACTCAAATGGGGTCAAGAGTTGGAACATGAATAGAATGAGAATCGCAAGTGAATATCCGAAAATTCGATTGGAAAATGGAAGATTTATTGCTATCAAGTGGATAATAGGCACCATGAGGTAGTACTGTAGTTCGGTAGCCAGTGACCATAAATGAGTCAGATATCTTATGGTAGATACTTGATCCCAATATGAACGATGTTCGAAAATTGGTTGAAAATTGGAAAGTAAAGATAGACACCACTTGATATCTATGAGGAATTCACGGCGTTCTGCTTCCAAGACGAGACATAAAACAGCTAAAAAATGTAAATAAATAGAAAAGTTAAAACCAACGAAAACTCACCCAAAATAGTGGCAAATATTGTAAAATAATAAAGAGGAACTATTCGACTGAATCGTTTTTTGTAAAAGTTTACGACTGAAGAAACAGTAAAGTTTTTGGTAAGAATCCTAGTCATCAAATATCCAGATAGTATGAAAAACCTGAAAAAAATACATTCTTAACTATGCCCTTATGTTAGAGAGGGGATCTTACATATCCACTCCAACAAATCCATTCACAAATTGTTTCGGAAACAAATGAAATATCAGAACCAATAAAATCGAAATTCCTCGGAGGCCTTGCAAACTTTGGAGTTTGTTTTCAGAAGACATCTTTACTGAAATCTAAAAAAGGGAAAAAGGGTAAGAAAATCAAAGAAAAGAAAGTTTTGAAAAACATAGAAATGACGGGCGTCGCAATCTCGATCATTTGCATATGCAGGTCATTGGACATTCACACCCTTCTATGCAGTTCCGAAAACCATTACTACTTTTTAAGGGGATTCGAATCAAGTTTCTACTTTTCTTTTAGATCTAATGTTTTAATTGAGCTTGAAAAAACTAAAGTTGGAGGATGTTCTACACAAATCAAAAGGATAAACTTTTGAAAAAGGAAATGAATGGCCAATTAAGGCGAAAACGGATTTGGCAATCTTTAAAAGACTAACAAAGAATAGGCGTGGAATCCAACTACATACATTCTTAACTTCAAGTGGTTTCTCTTTATAATTGAACCACTTGATCTCAACCGTAATCCGCTGGCAACTTTTAGCCAGAGGGCGGCGTCTGATCGAGATTCTAAAGAAGTTTGAAACATGCTACATAATCTAAACTATATATTTTGCGGCTAATAAGATGGTAATAAAGAAACACGAAAGATCAAATCTATTTTCACAAAAACATGAACAAAGCGGAAATCTTCGTATATTATAAACTCTTTATTCAAGAGATCACATCTTTTATATGTAGCAGTTTTTTTTTCATTTATGTACTTTTTATAAATGTATATCTTCTTCTAATAAACTGGGTCATTGCATTGATAAGCAGTCGAAGATAGGGGCGAACCATCATAGATGAAAGCTTTGTAGGTTTCCTTTTCATAAAGGCATAATCGAATTATGTTGGTATCAAGAGCCTAAATGATGAACTTGGTGGTCTGGGTATATGAAAAGTTAATCAATATTTTTTCAATATTTATAAACTCGGGTTAGAAAAAAAATGCGATTAAAATAGACATAGAAAACATGCACTAGTATGAGGGGTGGCTAAAATTTTTAGCAGCCATTAAAGAAAGGAGTTAGATCTGGTAATAAGATGTCATCTTTATTCAAGAGACCACATACCACAACAAATCTGAATACATGTTTGAAAGGGAAAGCTGAGAGCGGTAAAAAAAAAAGGTTCGAGAAGATTTTAACTCAAAACTTAAATATTTATTGCACTGTTGTGATATAAATGTATGTTAAGTTGTTAGAAAAAAAAATTTTTAAATATTCAAATTAAATTAAAATTACATGAGTCTTCTTCTGACCACATCTGACAATTGCTTGAACAAGAAACAAGTGACATCTCCTACAGAATGTTGACAGAATAATTCGGTATTTGCCACGTATGAGAAATCTCCTCTTGCACAAATTACATTGAATCTACCGCCCATTGTGGACTCTGCTTCTTCTTGGATTCGACGTTTGGCGATTGCTGTGACACGATCAATTTTCTGAATTTAGCTAGGAAATTATGGTGCTTTGATGACTCTGAAAGTTACCGTCTCTATAATCTTTCTCAATTCCTCCGAGTTACATTTGCTGATGGCTGTGGGAGCGTTCTCCAATTCATCTTCTCTTTTGACACGTCTCAATGTATCTGAAAGAATACTACATATAAAATGGCTGGCCCATAGAATATCTTACTCGTATCACTTGTGGAAATTTCAAACTTTCTCTAGAATTTCAGTATTTTTGCGTCGGATTTGGATAGAAAATCTTATTCTTTTTTGCGTTCGATGTCTTCATTCTGGTGTGGGCTGAGGGCTCAAAATCTATGTAGCAGTATGTTTTTTTGAAACTTCGACGGTGAAATGAATTACTTTTGGACTTCCCATTTCATAGGTTATTTCTGAAGAGTCACAAGGACTTTCAACAGCGAGTTTCGACTCTTTTTGATTTTGAGAATAATGCGTGAAAATGAAAAAAGTCTAGACTAATCGCTTCCGCTCAGACTAGTCGTCTAGCCAAAAGTGTTATTTTTGGTTCGAGGTTAACACAAGCAATAATTCTATTAAATCCCGAACTCCTTTTGATAACCCCCACACTCACCATGGTCCGCCACATAAGTGGCATTACTCAACATTGTCATGTGTCTCCTCCTTCGTTTTCCAGCACAAGTTCCACATGAATTACAACAAGCAGGAGGTGGAGGTAGTGTACATGTCATAATAGGAGCACATGCTTGAACCATAGGGCACGTGGAAGGTGGAGGAGTACAAGTGCAACCACAATTGGATCCACCTCCAGATGAAGGGAAAAAGAATGGAGAAACTTCAGAAAAAATGAAAAATAGGAGAAAAAGGAACGGTAAAAACATTGCTAGAAAAGGAACGAGAAGGGAATAATTGGAGGGAAAGGAAGGCGGGAGAAGGGAAAAGGGACGAAATGAAACTGTGCTAATCCTTTAATCCCAAGGTTTCTAGCCGGAGGAGAGAGGACTGTGGACAATAGAAAGGGAAGAAACAAGAAGCAGGTTTAGTTTCTTTGCAACTTTAGTAAATACGGGAAAGGAGAAAGTCAGGATTTTTAACAGAATTTCGAGTTTTATTGTTGTCTGTTATTCTGATACTCTTCCAAGCGACTTCTGTAATAGGATAGCCTTAGAAAGTGATTTCAAAAATGACATGCAGCGTTCCAAAAGCCTCTGGAAAATGTTAAGGTGGGATTAACATAAGTTGGAATAATAAAAAAATGACAACACGTTTATTCAGACCATGCCAACACAAGGGACATGTTAAGAGTTGCGGTAATTAAGATACTCCAAGAACTGATTATGTAGAATTACTGTACATTCATTCAATCATTCATTCAAAACCTATTATAATCACTCATCCCAACTTCCAGACAAATCAGAAACATGAAAACCAACTGGCATATCCTCTTTGACAACATCTCTCTCATAAATTATTGATGGTCCTTTCCCCGGTGGAGGTTCCGGTGCCACTTTGAAACCAGGCCTTGGTGGAGCATTGAATGGAACTGGTTGACTCATAACAATTGGAGCTTGCCATACACGACCCTTCTTTTTGAAGCAACAACATATCGAGGTCATTCTGAAAATCAGTTGAAATTGTAGGGAAAAATGTGAGAATAAAGAAACTTACATGGCTGAAAGCTGAGCTAAAAATGTGAAAATGAGAATCCAATAAAAGTAAAGTTTTCGAAAAAGAGGGAAAAATAGATAACGGATAACAATTCGAAAAGCCGACCGGATGTGGGTTGTAGAATTTTTCGGTGGTTGTGAAAGCGATTGAAAAAGAGGAAATGAAATCGGAAATTGGTTTTTTGATTGAAAAATTTTCGAAAATATGTTTTGAGTTTTGGTAGACGAAGATCATGGGAAGCATTAAAATTAGAGGGAAACACTGAAAATCCGCAAACTTTTCGACTACAAACTACACATCTCTACCGTAATCACTTTTGTTCCTTCAGAGCCGAATGTTGCAAAACTATCACTGTTTGCTTTCTTCAAAAAACCGTAACTTTCCGTACAAAACACAAATCGTGAAGTTCACGTGTACCCACCAGACTTCTAAACAACCCGACGTCATCTGAAATCACGTCACTTTCCCATCATCCGGAAACTGTTATTGACTCTTAGTCCCTTCTTACTGTTTTCTTTATCTTCCCAGCAATGATTGCTCTCCGTATTCTAAACTTTTGACCGTAGACTCTATGCTATAAATAGCCCCTCAACATCTTCTGAAATGAGGACTGATACCATTATTTGCACTGCCACGTTCTCTGAACAAGGTGCTTCCCCTTCAAATGCAAATAGAAGAAGAAACGATAAAAGAACACATTCGAAAAGTTTGAAATTCATATTTTTCCTGTGAAGAAATTTTCAAAAATGAGTTGTGAAGGAGCCAGTAAACGGAAGTTATCCAGCTTGGTTGCTGTCAAATTTCCAGTGGATACTGTCAAAAAACTGAGAAAAACTGAAGGCGTTGGATCGGTTTTTCAGGAGACACAACATTTCAGCAGTGAGTTCAGGGTTACGACGGGAGAAATTACTCTTCTTAATGATATATTTTTAGCAATAACAACTGTAAATGGCCCGAAACGAATTTTCTACGGAAAGCGAAGTGCACGAATATTCTGGATTCTAGTTGTTTCTGCAATCTTCATATTTTTAATGTATCAAATTGTTATAGTTTTACAGTACTTTTTCTCAAAACCTACATTGTCACAGGTGAGTTTATCTCTGTTTTTCGAACAACTCTATCCAAGTCGGAAAGTTTCAGATATCATTTATTGCCAATGAAGGTGGCATGGATTTCCCCGCTATCACAATTTGTAATTTGAATCCTGTAAAAAGTTCATTCATCAAAAAGTTGAATTTTTCGGAAGATTTGTCGGATGAAGTTCTGAATTATCTGCTTGCGACGAAGACAAATTCAATGTACATGTTCAATAATGTAGATGTGGATACTTTGAAAACAGGTTTGCCTGTCTCTAATATTAGGGCCCTCATTACATTACTTTCAGCTCATGATAGCTCTATCGAGTATCTCAGAAATCATCCAGACCTTCAAATAGTGAATTTCTTAAATTCTGCTCAATTCGATTGCGATGAGCTTTTTGAAACTTGTTTCTTTGGAGGACGAGAATTCAATTGTTGCAAATATATGACTCAATCAATAACTTCAATTGGAAAATGTTGGGAAATCAACCTCCAAAATGGGACAGAAGAATGGATGAAAAAGTTAGTATCATCTATGATTTCTTCAAAAACAGGCCTGCAAATTGTGGCAAACGCTAGACATGCAGAGCAATTCATTAATTTCCGATATTCAAGTTTTCAAGAAAACGGATTTCGATATTTCATACATCCACCACAAGTTAGTCCTGATTTGGCGTCAGAAGGAATCACACTGTCACCATCTAGAATAGTAAATTCTGCCATAAAAGCGATTTTGGTAAGATTTTTTTCAGTTTAAGATATAGAAGAGTGAACTTTTTTGTCTTACAGCATGACCTTCTGAATCGTGACAATTGGGGAAATTGCACTTCTGAATGGCCTGAAAATTACGAAACTGATCTACCGTATTCCTCATCAGTATGCCAAGCTCTATGTCTGGCTAATCATTTTGAGAAGCTATGTGAATGTATTCCATACACCTATAACATCAATAATAGTAAGTTCAAAACATTAGGTGGCATTTTATTGAAGGTTTATTGTAGAACCTGATGTGTGTTTCCCATATGAGGAAGTGTCTTGTATGAAGGAGAAAATGACAAAAACTGATGCAAATGGTACCGTTTCATTAGATCTTCCGTTTTGTGCAGAGTGCCATTTGGCGTGCCAAAGATCCAGCTTCAACTCATACACCTCTTATGGTGATGGATTCAATAACGGTTCAATGAAATGGCTCAAAAACTTGACGGGCTACAACGAATATTATATAAAGTGAGCTATCATCATGCTCTTATATTAAGACTCATTTTTGATTTCAGAGAAAACATTGCAGTCATAAATATTCATTTCATGGAGTTATTTTATACATCCTACTCCCAAGTGAAGAACACTTCAATGTGGAAAGTTTTGAGTAAAGCTTTTTCTAACCAACCCATTGTAAACTGTCACTTTCAGATCAAATTTTCGGACTCAATGGATTATGGTTTGGAATGTCAATAGTTTCCTTGATAGAACTATTTTTGTACATCACTAAAGTCTCTTGGCTCATGGGATCGCGAAGACGAAGGAAGCACTTATTCCAGAAGAAAATGTCTGAAAAACGAAAGGAGGAGATTCTGGAAGCCGCTGTTCAAGAGAACGAGGAAATCAAGTCTAGAAGAAGTTCAGCTCCGAATCTCAGAGATCTCGATGATGATTTGGATGATGAGGAAGCAGACTACTGGTATAGAAATCCACATCATTATTCTGATCGTAGTTTAGATGGCGTGGTAAGTGGTAGGGTTAAGTTCCAAGCATTTCTTTCCAAAGTTTCAGATTCAATTGGCCATTGACTTCAATTCACTATCCAGGCGCCCATCCTGCAGAAGTTTGTCGAATATTCTGGAAGCCGATGAGGATACAGTATCCAATAGGGAACTGATTCTAAAATTGTAGTTCCGATATTGGGAACAGCGAGTAGAAGTAGAGCTCCCACAATAAAGTTTATTAATTTATGACAGCCCAAAAAGTACTAATGATTTTCGAATGATCTAACACGAAAATGTAAACCAAGAGATCACGAAAATGATGACAGATGCAACAGAAAATTTGGTAGAAGAATTGCAGAAATCCGAGTCGCAGTAGCAATCAAGGCGTTGCTGAAAGTTTTTCAAAATTAGAGCGATCTCTATTTAAACGGCAGGAGCTGGTTTCAGTAATTCGAAGACTTACTGTCGAGTATCCAACTTTTGTTGTGTCCTGATGCAAGTCGAAGCAGCCATTTGAAGGTTGTCCACCATTGTCTTCTCGGATACTTGCGCAGCCCTAAACTTCTTTTTTTTTCATAACCAAAGTGTTCTTATGTTAAAGGTACCTTTGTATAGGAAGTCCATTTGTAGTTGAAGCTATTGAATCCGATTCTGTGGACTTCTAAAATCGAATTTTCATATTTCTACAATCGGAAAGTGACCTACTTGCTCTCTTGATACAAAAAGTTCCATTGGTGCAAACATCATTTCCAGACGTTGCCTTACAGTTTCCGTAATACAAATCAGGCTGAATATTCAACTCGGTATAAATCTTTTTTGTCATTCTAGACATTCTTTCACGTCCTCCACACTGATGGCATTTGATAGTGTTAGTAGGAATAACAAGGTACAAGACGAATAGAAAATAGAAAAGAAAGTTTGAAAGCATATTCCGTTTTTCAAGGAAGTGAATCGCCAATTCCAAAAATAAGAATAGAATAAAGGGTATCTGAGAAGACGTCCCAATATTTAAAGGGAGGAGGTCCTTCAGACTTAACCATGGCGACGAGACTTATTCATGTGTACAAACTACGTTTCCCTCCTTTCTTTGGTCCTCAGACTTTTTGCGAAATTGAGCGCAACATAATACGAAAAGGAGATGAGACCAAAAAAAAAAATAGAAACAGAATACGAAAATCTAATGATTTATTATTAAAGAAGAGCAAGGGCAAAGCCAACACGCTTTTGGCCAATGTCATGAACATTACAATATTGACGCATGAAGGGACCACCAAGGATCCAAGCAGGTCCAAATCCAGCATAAGATTGAGGAATTGCGGCAAAGAGACAGGAGTTTGTCTGGAAAGATTTATGAGTTTCTGAAGGAGTTTGAAGCCCTGGGCGGTTTTTAAGGCTCTTGCCTAACTCACATCAATTTGCAAAATGTAATTATTCGGCCTGATCACATAATTGAAACTTCCAATCTTCAACTTGATTGGTCCTTTATCAGCATTACAAGGAATGTTGAACACTTGATTAGTTGGATCCCACTGCAATCAACAAACATTTGATTTTTAACTTATCAACATGATTACCGTAGCTCCTGCCGCTTTAGCCAGATTATCAATCTCGGCTTGTGGTCCGCACAAGAAAGAAGTAGCAGTATCTGTGATAACTTCATAGGTAGTTGAGGAGACATAAGAGCCGAGAGAGAATCCGGAAGCCTAAAAACTTTCATAGAAGGGCTTCTGATATTTCAGAGCTGATACCTGGAACTGGAAGTGTCTAGCCTTTGTCAATGGAGCATACCCAATCACAGGCCCACAATGAGTGCGATCCAAATCTCCATAAGTGAATGCACCGCTAGCAGAAGTACCCGGATTCCCTCTCTGACCAAACCAAGTTGTGAAAATTGGCTGATCAAGAAGCCCAAGATTGATAGCATTGATCAGTGGAGGAGTGATATTATCAACAGCTAAGGCGGTGAAGGCCAATCCAAAAATACCTTCTTTTGGACTCTAGAACGCTAGATTTGAATAGAGTGCAAAAAAATTGAATAATACCCATTTGAAATCAGATCCAACAGTGTCAGCAACTCCAAGATATGACTTGGGGATTGCAAGTTGATTTTCACCACTCCCACCAATCTGGATAATTTGGAAGATGAAAATATGAAATAGTTTTTCACCATCGTACCTTGACTGTATCAATTCCCAAAACACCATAAGCATCACCACTGGCATATTTGATTTGCCATGGTCGATTTGTTGAAACATAAGTTGTAGACTCTTTCTCATTGAATAACCTTTTCTTCTCACAGTAAGTTCTACAAATACCCTCTTTCCGTAGAGCCCCCTTCTTATGACTCACGTGCAATTTGTTCCTGGGATCAAAAGATTTGCTGATCCAGTGTCCAACACAACAATGAAGTTTTGATCTGGCGTTCCTACAGTAATATTCCCCATGTATTCATAATAAACATAATCCGTGGCACTTTGAACTACAGTAGCCAAATTTGAAGTTCGCGCCATTTGATCCCGATATTCAAGATAAGCCGGATATTCTCCATTTCGAATCATTTGAACCATTCGTGATTCTTTCCATACCAATTGATGTTCGAGGACTGCAGCCGTCGAATATCCTACTAGAAGAAGAAGAATGGAAATAACACCCTTCATCTGGAAATGAGAAATGAAACTTCTGAAAACACAAAAAGAAAATAGAAAACGGGTCGAAGTGGCAGAAACCAATTCAATACGGTTATCAGTGGCAAAGAATATTAAAAAATGTAGTGATAGAGCTCCCGATAACACGGTTGCTACACATCAGATTATGAACTCTGATTTGATTGAAATTCACATGAAATTATTTAGGTCAATAGAGTTTTGCTGCATGTTTGCAATCATTTGATCTTCTGTTACACTGGAGTTGGTATTAATGAAATAGAAAAATGTAAGAATAATCATGTAACTTTATTGAAAAGACATATCAGCAATCTTGAATGCATCCCAAATCCGAACCTGTAATAAAAGTGCAGTCCGCCAGTTCCAATTCAATCATCTGCCTGTAAAATAACACAAGATGCCCTTCTATTCCAGGCTCGCTCCCTGTCTCATAGATCCAATTTTTCCATCAATAACATGTTCCCATCCTTGAAAAGATTTTTTTCCACGCAAAGTTAATCCGATTTCCGACCCATTTTATGCAAAATATCGGAACTGTGCCTGTCTATCAACCCAATTCATGTTTAATTCATAAGTTTGCACTTTCGAATTTCAAAAACTAGAAACTTTTTTAACAACATTCTCACGATTTATTGTGTTTACTGAAAATCTGAAAAGAAAAGAAAAATGGAAGGCAGAATCCAAAAAAAAAAGCAAAAGATAGTAGAACTTGGGATGGGAAAGAAGGCACTTGAGGTGAGTTATATGTAAAGATACAAAGAAAAAAAGCACATGAGGGGGGTTGATTATTGTCATGGATGCCCGAGATAAATGAAAGATCCTCGGGTGACTCCAAGAGTGAAAAACAAAAGCGGATTGAGCAAATTGACCGTATTCCAAACATGGGTACAGTACTACGCGCATGGGCGGTTTATGGTTTTTTAGGGGAAAAAAGAAAAAATAAAACATGAGGAAACAGGGGGGGTGGCAAGAGTTAATATAGTACTAATTCAGATATTCTATGATTTTGTTGATTGACGGAAGAAAGAAAAGGCAACTAGGGGATCAAGAGCACAGCGGGATTTTTCAGTGGGGTTTGTTGTCAAAGTGAACAGATACGGTAGTAAGGGAAGAAAGCTTATCGGGATTTTTAAATGGTACAAGAAATTGGGGTTGATATCAGAATTCTCAGAGAAGTAAAACACAAATCGAGAGGGTGACAAAAAAAACACGAAAAAAAACTCCACGTAATACTATATCATGGAAAGATCTATTGGTGTGTGTGTAGGGATGGGTGAATACATGAAATGCTCTAAAACGAGCACGAATTGAGAGTAGTTTAAAGTATAGTTTCAGGAGGTATTGTGAGTTAAGAGGAGGTATATAATGGAAATGGGTGGATACATTATTGATACATTGGGAGGGAGACAAAAACTAAGCAACTAAAAGGCGATTGAAAAGAAAAAAAAGTCATGGGAGCCAACTAATTTAGAAACAGAAAAAAGAAAGAAAAGCCTACAAATGAAGTGTTTTCACCGATTTTTTTTGAGAGGATACAACATGGAAAAGTGTGGAGAGAGGATGATTCATGAAGAAAAATTAGAAAAAAAGGGAAAATGATAATCATGTGACAAACATGGCTAAACCTAAGTTTTTTTAATTTCGGGGTTAATACATTACAAGAATTGGAATGTTGTTGAGCACAACACTTGATTGACACCATAAGTCGTAGTAGTCATATCTGAGCTCATTGAGCAAGGAGAGATGATAATGGAGGATTCACTTTCAGATGATGAATATCCGCTGCCCGTGGAATTGGCTTTTTTTGATGATGCTACGGATTCGGGGAAATTGAAGTCGCTTAGTGAGGGCTCCTTGGTTGGCTGAAAACACAGAAGGTACTTTGATAATTCTAATACAAGGGCATGTCTCTAAAATCTTACCTGCTCATCAGAAACCATTTGCAAGAAGCTGAACTGTGATTCACTGTTGGCAACACTTTCCACTTTCTCCTCTTGCTCTACTTCCATTTCCTCAGCCCTTCGATACATTGGAAATCGGAATGAAGTCGATGGTTTATTTCCGTCATCCCCCCAAATGTTCTCAACATTCTCCCAAAAGTTGGTAGATTGGATCTGTGGCAGAATTAAGCTTTCGAAAATAATGGAATCGGATGGAGAGGCAGCTGCAGCCGTAATCTTTGGGGATCCACTCCATTCATCGTCCTCGACAGCAGATCTCTTTTGGATTCGTTGAGCTGGAGAGACAGGTGGAATGTTGAATTCAAGACGAGCATTTGGATCAGGACTGACTAGATCCATAATAGTAGTGGAGAATGTGGGTGTGCCAACGAAATCTCCTCTGGCTTGTCTGAGTTGTCTATCCTGGAGCTCCATAATTCTTTCACGACTGACGACTTCAGCATGATGACATCCTTCACATTGAGCACTTGACACCATTCCCATTCGATGACGACGAATTTCCTCCGGATTCGCGTAGTTCCTCGCATTTCTCTTCATCATGAACGCCCTCCGTTGATGGGCTTGAGTGAACGCCTCGTTTTTCATGACACTTTCAAACATGTGGAACATTGTCAATTGATATTCATCTTCCAAATCCAAAAGTCCTTTCCGAAGTGGAAATACCATGTTGTTAAGAGTTTCAATGACACGGAACATCAATGCAGGCAGGTTATCGTCAGAGATCATCTGGCTCGGAACATTGAATCCATCGATGATTTCTGGAGATGTCTTACGGTTACCAAACCCGTCATACTTGATGAAAGGACTCCAGAGTAATTGGCGAACCGAGCAAATTGCACATCTTACACATTGAGATCCATTTTTAAGATTCTGTTCAAGAGATCTCAGAATTCCGGGCCTTTCATGAAGTTTTTCAATCGATTGAGCAATCTTCTTTCTGGCTCCATTCGTTACTCTCATCTTCTCAAGGGTAGCATTATTCAGAGTTAGAAGTTGTCGATATGTCATATCCTGGAATAGTGGAGCATACTTGTGAAGTCGCAATTTCTTCAACCAGTATCCGAGATCTGAAATAAATTCACTGTGTTTTGATGTTGTAGTACTAGAAACATTAAGATAAATTGCCTTTGTCTTCTCTTCTGGAACAATCTCAATTCCAGATCAGTTACCTAACATGGTGGTCGTGTGGCGTACACGCGCGCCCTCAAATTTCGTAAACATCGTCATTAAAAGTGACTGGTGGAATGGAATAGAGAGATGGAGAAGAAGAAGAAATAAGGGAACGATGGGGTGGTCTTCAAGATAAATGAGACGCCATTTGATGGAGAAGAACGGCAGAAGACGACGCCCGACGGAGGAGAGAATACGGTAGAACAAAGAGCCATTAGCGCCCAAAGGAAAGATGGGTAAGAAATGGGAAAAACGAAGGAAGGATGGAATGAAGGACTAGTTTGTTTCGATGCTACTACTACATATGTACTTTTGAAGGAGAAAAAGAAGAAACGATTGAGTGATGGAGAAATATTGCAAATCAGATACGGTGGTACTGTAGTTCAAAAGAGGGAAGGGATACTGTAGAATCTCAAGAAGTTAGAAAATAAGCAATCTGAAAACTGAACATGGAGAGCTGGAATCAGAGACTAAAACTCTTCAGACTAAACTTTGAGATTGGTCTAAAATTCAAGTTTAGGCTAAAGATGAGTTTAAGTCTGAAGCTCGGGGGACTCTCAGTTCTAGTCGAATCTTGGACGCTAGCCTCAATTTTAAGCCTTAAACTCAGCTCCGTTTTACTTCCCAAGTCCAGAAGATTCGGTCCTTTTCAGTCCCTATTGAAACTTCCTCCTTATTTTTCCTCATTCTAAAAAATGATGTTTGTGTTCTCATTCCTTGTTTTTTCCCATGCCCTTTCTTTTTCATGTTCTCTTTTTTCTTCCCCCCTTTTTTGTCTTTTTTTGTCTCCCGGGCGTCAAAATTGCCACCTTCCGTCGTCGTCCCCCCGGTATTCCATGCCCGGCGAACAAGAAGAGAAAAAACTCGTTTTTTTTCTCTCTCAATTTCATTTTTTTTTCGGGGGTCTATAATCGATACGTTCTTTCTTCGTTTTTTTCCCATTTCATCTCCCTCCTTTTTTTTACTTTTCTAATCTCACGGAAATCTACAAATGTAATCGATCACCGCTCTCTTACTACAGTAATATAACAGGAGTACATACAATCAGAGAGAGGGAAAAAAAAAGAAATCTCATCATGTTTCCCACCGTTTTCGGTCGTTCGACCCTGAATTTAGAAAAAAAAAGAGAAGGAGAAGAGGTGAAAGTGCAAAAGGCCTTCAGACATTCTCATGGAAAAAAAACATAGTTGGGAAAATTTTGAACACCCCCCCCCCTTTTTTTCTCTTCAGACCCTTTTTCAAACAACCGGAACCTGGGAAAGTGAAAGACACAGTATGGGTGGTCAAATGAATTGGAGGGATATGCAAATGAAATGGGTTTTTTCACCACCCAAAAGAATAGAAATAAGGTTCCAGGTTCTAAAAGTGCAAAGTACTTGGCGTCAAGCCAAACACATATTGGACGAAGGGAAAGAGCAGATCAAACATAGGCTGTTCCAAAGGGATCGGAGAGTTAAGTTCCGCGTTGTGATGTCATCAAAAAACTGATTTCAGAAAGAGAGAGTCTAAAACGTGTGTGTAATAAGATGAGAATCTTAGTGATTTTGCAACAATTTCACGGCGATCTACATCGAAAAATCTAAAGAGTGTAGCTGTGTATGAGAGCGCCCCAATGGGTGATAAATGGGTTTTGTCTATCTATCTTCTTTGTGTAGAATGAGAAAAAAAGAAGACTCATCAGAGAGAAAAAAAACGTGCTTCAACCTTTCAAAAAGTGATTCAATGAGCTAGTCTAGAGGTACCATGCACTCGGCAAACGGATGCACATTTGATCCTTCAGGTGACAGAGGGAGAGCCATCTGATGGATAGGGGATGAAAAGACAAAAAGTGCATGACTCCAATGAACTTTCAAACGGAAGAGAAGCAGCATTTTGAAGAAACTTTTTGAACAGCCGCGTGGTCGTACCTTTCTCTGCATGTACCTACGAGTCCAAGGACCCCTGGGAGCCCAGCACCACCTGACCCCTCTGATTGAACATGAATCCATCGAATCTTTTTAGTTACAGCACATTTTCCCTTGGGGCCTAGACGACGAGATAAAGGTCAAGAGGCTCTCGAAGTCGCAACTTCGCACTGTATACTCGAAATCTCCCTCTCTCCCTCACTTTCTTGTATCTCTCCCTTTTCCTTCCTTAGCATCCACTTTTTGTGAACGGTGTTGCGTGTCCGGTTTATAGCTGTTGAGGACCCCGTAAAGGTGCGGCGAACATTAAAAAACGCAAAGAAAACCGCAACATTTTCATGTTTCTTGCAAAAGAAGGCGCGCGCGCTTCAGGGCCTATAACTTTTTGATTGCAAAAAATCGTACCTCGCATACCGGGTTTGTGCTCTTCAACGACACGATATGTACGGGATGTTGGGACTACTGTAGATTGATTGGCGCCATTTGTATTATTATATCCAGAACGATTCTGATATTGTTGTTGATAACCATTCTGGACTCCATTGACACGATTATTACGGACGTGGTTATGATGAGCTGAAAACACAAAAAAAGAGTTAGACTTTTGAGCCGAGGAAAAAACCGTTCTCATCGTTCCCCTCTTCATTTTTTAAGTATGGATGGGGGGAGAGAAAGCTCAATTGTTTGTACACAAAACCGCAACACTTTCGGGCTCTACTCCTGCTCCTGCGTCTCGTTTGGCGCTATATCTTTCAATTTGTACGGGAGAGAAGGCTCTACGGGAGAGGAAGAAGTGATGCAAAATGCTACTGGTGGATGGATCATAGAGCGCACAGAATGGAGAGGAAAAGAGGAATGATTTGCAGGAAGAAAAAGTGCAAGTGACCTTCTAATTTCTACTACGGACCAGTTGAAATTGGGTTTTTGATTTGATTTTTGAAAATTGAAAGAGCATTTAGAACAGTGGTGTAGGCTATGGCAGTAGGCGTAAGGTCAGCTCTAGATATGCCAACATCTTTATAGAATCAGATTATAATTCAAAAGGCATCGTCGTTCAAAAAACCGCACCCATCTCCAAAAAGCTCACCTGGATTCTTGAAGAAAGCCTTTTGTGTCGTCTGCTGATGATATCCATTCCCTTGTAACTTCCGTGGTGCAGGCGATGAAATAGGTGACATTGGTGCTGATGAAGTGTCTGACCCTGTGAACCCATTCGTCGATGCTGTCCCAAATGACATTGTATTTGGTTGCCATGGATTCCCATTTGCTACCATTGACGGCACTCCAAGACCAGCCAAATCTATTTCGTTCGGTGAGAATATTGTCACGTTTTGCATATTCATCAGTAGTTGATCTTCCAATGGAGCTGCTGCTGTCCTTCTGGGCCTCTGAACCGATGGAGGGAAAATGATGGCCGAAGAGCCAGAGGGTTGTTGCTCCATTGCTGACAATGATATGCAGGATGTGTTATGGGTTAGACGCATCATCAACGACGGGTCTGGAAAAGTTCAAATGATAAGATTGTAAGATTATGTGTCTAGGAAATTGATAAAGTTGCAAAAAAAGTTAAATTTCAACGAAACACTACATCATGACTATAGAATCGAAAGTGCGAAAAGTTTAAGGTCGGATGAAGGGTCTAAAGAAACATGGGGATCAGTTCCAGATGATTTGGTGTCTAAAGGCAAAAAGAATGATGCCAGCTGACTTCGGATGGGCAACTTCCTAAGAAAAATGGTTTTTTTTTGAAACGGGTATTTAGTGGGAGACCAAACCGAGTTCGAACGAAGAAAAACGGAGAGACCAAGAGAGGATGTGAGCCCCAGCAAAGAAGAAGCAAGCAGCAACAGAAAAAAAAGAAGTTTTTGAGGCGCAAAAGAAGAACAAATAAGAAGGGCATTTTGCGACAAAAATCGGGGAGAAAAAAGTGGTGGTTAGGGAGAAGGGGGAGGGCGGTCACCCAGACCCCAAAATCAGTTTATCAGTACAATCATAGTTAGTCTTAAAAGATGGGTTCAAAACCTAGACACTTCTGTTGGAGCAACAAAAAAAAGAGCCGGCTGTCTAGAGCGGAAAGGACCGGAGAATTGAAAAAAAAGTAAAAGAAGATTTTGATTTTTGAGAAAAGAAATTGAAAAGGAGGAAGAAAACGTGAAAAGAGATAGAGAAAAACAAGAGAGAGAAATTAGAGGGCAAAGGTGTCAGGGGCACTTGTGGTACAACATTAGGCTCCGCCCACTTTTTTTTGGAGGTACCCCTCATACTCACCACACACCCGCCAACGTTCTTCAAAAGTGACATGATGGTGTGAGGGAGAAGAGGGGACCGAGGTGTAGTGAAGGGCGGGACTGTGGCTCCGCCCACTTTTTTTGCAGACAATGTTACCGATAGGGGGGCGGAGGGGGGGAGGTAAAACGAAAAGAGTTGGGTTCTTCAAAACTTCAGAAGTTCAAAAGAACAAAATCGTCACGGAAGGAATATTCAAATGTTTTGTAAGGTACAGTTTTGTTTATATTGTCCACCTAGGCCTAGACTTTACAACATAGAGAGATAGAGACGCAACAAAAAAAAGTGTAAAGATGAATATAGAAACGTAATTTGGCTGAGTGCTCAATGCTCTCTTTTTTTTTTTGGTGCCTTTTGAATGATGAAAAGCTGCTCAAATAGAGGGAAAAAAAGAAGAATCCTCCAAAAATGAAAGGAATCGGAGGGTGGTGGATGAATGGCAGAAAAGAAGCCGAAAGGGAAAAAAACGTGAGAAGATGATCTTGGATTATCCAGAAAGTAATATGGGAAGTGAGCAATTTGTGGAAAAGTGTTCTGAAGATTATTAGAAGATTTGAAAGTCAGATTTGAATTTCTTTTAGCTTTTTGCACATGAGCTGAATTATAGTCATAAGTTATAAAGAACAGAAGCTGAAATTTCAGAATATCTGAAAAAAAATCCCAGGACTGATGTTTGAACAAAAAGCTAATGCCCGGACCGGTAACCATAGTTAGGCCTAACCTAGTTCTAATTTTCACTTTCAAAAAGTTTGAGCCTGAATTTGAGGAATCTAGAACTAATCTAGCTCTAACTCTACATCTAATCTAGTGCCCTACCGTAACCTTAGACTTCTAACAACATCAAGATTTTCCCTAATGTCTGTTTTTCTGTTTTTCTCACCCATGCCACTCTCTTTTAGAAAAAATCGCCCTGGTGCCATTCGGGCTCTCCCAGTCAGTTCGAAATTGCGACAGTTAAAAGATTTATTTGTTATTTTTTCGTTCTCTCTCAGTTCCCCTTTGTGTTCATCCTTGAGACTCCCCACGAAGAGAACTTCAGAAGAGAGACACATTTAAACGTGACTTTTCCTGGGTGGTTCTACTCCTTCTAGGGGTCATTTTACCGCATCATTTCATGTCTTCTTCTTTCTCTTTTTTTTGCCTCATCTGGGGCGTCTGGCACGCCGCCACCCATGAAGGAAAAATGGAAATGCAACATTCGAAAAAGAGAACTAATGGGTTCTTTTTCTTCAAAAAGAGAGAGAGAAAGACCTATAAATTTCCATTTTACCGTAGGAGGCCCGGGTGGTTCGGGTGGTCTAATGGTGGTAAAGAAGAAGAAGAAAATGGGAATACAAATGATAATTTATTAGGTGTCGCTACTGGTCTAAGAGGTTTAAGAAGGATTGTCTGTGAGAGGCTAGTAGTACTAAGAACACAACACCGTCTAGATTGATGCTTCGGTGTCGGGTTACACAAAATTGGAACCAGAGCACACATGAGAAGAAAAAAATGGGGAGAGAAGAAATCAAAATAAAAACAACTATGAGGAGAATGGGGGGAGTGGTTGGCAAACATTTTGGGGTGACAAAAGTGGCAGAGATATTTTCAGATTTTCAGAATGGTCTGGAAATCTGAAATAGATGAAATCTGATATGAAGCAGTGGTTTCTAGGGTTGAACAGTCTCTATTATAGGGTCATATTGAAGTTCGAATATGTACAAATCTCTTTTCGATCGTTTCGAAGCCTGGGTTTTTGACCTTTTAATGTTCTAGTCCTTGTTCTTCAAGTTCATAGCCTTCTTTAATTCGTGACCGAAGTTCCCCGCAACCTCGACCACATGAAGTTCTAGGCCATATGATAGTTTTCCAGTTTCTGAAGCTCTGAGAGATCCCAGCTATCTCTGCTTTTAGACTGTTATTTTGGTATACCAAAATCTGAGATTTCAAAAAGTAGGCCCTGATAATTTTCAGCTCTTGAGTACCGAGGAATCCCGCTTATAGCTCAGAGACACCTTTCTGTCCTAGCTTTCACAGATCTGAAAGTAGACCACGCTGGATCTAAAACTAAATTATTCCAATCAGAAACTTTACAAATTCACAAGGTGACCACAGCTGGACCACAAAGAATACGCACAAAAAAAGAGAAAAGGAATGTTGCAAAAAAATGGGGACCCTCCTCTCTTTCTTCCTTCTTCCTTTCCTTTTTTTTCCACAAACCATCACGTCTTCTGGGTTGCTCTTCAAATTGGCATTATTTCACCAGACATGTCTAGGCTAGGGGGCACCCACCACCACTTCTCTCTTAGCTCCCGGAGCACCAGTGTCGCGGTGCTCATTTCTCTTTTTTGCGCCCCGGCCGCTTTTCAGCTGGTCGTCGTTTTTTTTCCGTCTTCTTTCTTTTCTGTCTTTTTTGACCAATGGATAATGTTGGAAGGAGGAAAAGAAAAAAAAGAAGAAAACGGAAGGAAGAAACGTTTTTGGCATGATGCCAGAAAACCCAAATGAGTTGTTCCGAGAGCAATTGGATGGAGGAAGAGAGAGATGCTTCTCCTAGACAAGATAGGATAGAAATAGATGAATGAATATCCAGAACAAGAAACAGCAAAAATATATTTTGGTGTCATACATAAAATATGAATTGACTCCGACTGGGGAAAAAAGGGGTAAGAGCTAGTAAAAAAGTGGGCGGAGCCTGTATCAAAATGTGTGTGAAAGAACAGTTGAACTCTTTGATGGGCGACTATGAGGCGTCAGTCTTTTTGACGATGAAATGGCAACATTTGGTCAAAAAGAAAGAGGGGAAATGAGGTATTGATAACGAGAGGAGAATGAAACGAGGAATATTAAAGGCGCGTATCGAATTTGAATTTTTAATACTACATGACCATTTAACATGCGCACGCAGTACTCCAACATGAAAGAACAGTTCTTCTACCTATCTCTTCCTCTCAGTTCTTTTTTCTCTTTTTCTTCATTCCAATGAAAAAAAGGGAAGGAGTAAAAAACGAATTGAGAAGACGAGTCTTCATCATCATCGTCTTCTGGGGTCGGGTCTTTCCTTCTGCCCACCCCTAGGGCAGCTACCGCCGAATGAAGAAGAATTTGGCCTTCAAAAAGTGAAGACGTCGACGACGAAAAGGGAGAAGAAGATGCGGCGACGGCGACCGATGGGCGCTCGGAAACAAAACGGTTGCGGGGTGGCCTCGATGAAAATCGAAAAAAAAACGAAGGAGAGTTGAACATCATTTGGAACCATGCCAACAGAGGCAGATGTAGGGTCACATGTTTTTGGCGGAAAAGGGAGAATAGTAAAAAGAGAAGAAAAAAAATGAGATGAGAGGTGTCGTCGCGCCATCAAATCACCCATTGTGTCGAGTGTGTGAAGAGTGCGCGAAAACGATGGGCGAATAAAGAGAGAAAGGTAATAAAGATAGAGATCCCTACAAAAGAGGCGGAGCCTTAATGGAAGTGGAGGTCTGGAAACGGTAATTCAGAAAATCTAAAATCAGATGATTCAAAAAAACGGGGAAGATGAGGGAAAAAAGAAGTGGAATCGATGAAATGGAAAAGGTCAGACAGCTTAGTTAATAGGATCAATTTTGTGGGTTTTGGAAGAGAACTGGAAGAGTGTTTAAAATCAATCAAAGATCACGGCTTACAGTGGGATTTAGTCCGAGAAGCACAAGTCAGGGTGCCAGAAATATCCAGTGAAGACTAGGGGAGAGTTGGTAAACTTTGAAGTTCAAAGTCCTGGAAGATCGGAACTGAAGGGCTGGACTTTCATGCTTATTACAGGTTTGGATCTGAATGGATTTTTGGGCTAATCCTTCCTGGACCTCAAATCACGTTAAGGCCAAAGTTAGGATTGAATCAGGCTTTTTAAGTACAATTTTTGAGTCTAAACAAACCTAGAGTAACTGACGTTCGATAACTAGATTTAGATCCATAAACCCAAGGGCAGCTAGAGGTCTTTTTGCACTTTGAGGAAGTTTCTATCTGTGTGCACTTATATCACAGTACTATTTCTCCCCCACTTTAGATCCCGGAAACCAAAACAAAAATTGGCTCCAATCCAACATTTTATCTTGACAATCGTATTAACACTATCGAAAACGTTCCCAATGTTTATTCCTAATTCATTGTCAGACACTAGACATCATAAAACTTGCATATAAAATTTACGATGGTCCCTCCTGTCTGCCTAGAGTCCAAGAGATCAAAGTGTTCCCCCTTTCAAGCACACTGTCTAGACAGTTTCTTCTTCTCTTATTACACAAATCAATTAGGACTCTCCCTACAAAAACGAAGAACCCTTATCAGTTTATCTATCAAATAAGGCCCCTGTCAATTGGGGCTACAATGCACACAGAATTTGTCTAACGTCTCTTCAAAATGCACACTATCTATCTATTCCAGGCACTAATTGATGATAACTTTTATGGTCTTCTGTGTGTGCAAATGATAAGACGAAAATGTTGCCAAATTGGCTTCGACGAGCATCACATTCTTCTTAACTGATAAACTGTATGTTAAGCTCCGCCCCCTTTCCGAAGCTACACAAAATTGGACAAAGTTGCCCCCCAAGTGCGCGAAGGGCAGCTGAGAGGGCATCGCAGGTGACAACACATGAAGAAGATAAATATGATTTTGATAGGTGGAAAAAAGAAATAAAACGACGCCCTGGGTGGGCAACGACGTCGTCGGCATCTTCTTATTCTTCTTCTTCTTCGTCTTGACGACTACATATCTGCCCCCAAACATACATTTCGCCTTTTTGTCGCGCCTGTTGTATGGGTCTGTATACGTGTGTATGTATGTACGCGGTTAAACGAGACAGATGCGTATCTCACTTCTTCTTTTTTTGACTGAAGGTGTATGTGTGTATGGATAAAGGTATCTTTTTTTGGTGGCTGATGGAAGAAAGAATGGAAGAGGAAGAAGAAGTGCGCCTGTACAAACATTTATCCAGGAGAAAGTGGGAAGATTGCGCGAAAAGGTTAACAGAAATTACGTCTTCAGAAATTTCAGGTCAAAGGAAATTGAAGAATATCCTGAGGAATTCACACCTAGTCGAAGGGATTTAGATTTAGCTTACTATAAATGTTCCGTTCAGGTCGGTTGGCAACCTAGAACACCAAAAAACTTCAAAAATGAATTCTAGACCATCATGACAGGAGTTGCGAAGAGGGAGGGTTTGGTTCAGCCAAGTTTCCTAAAACCGTCAAGATCTATGAGCTTCTGACAGTTGAGAATTTTTAAAAGAATCTTCTAGAGACTACGGTCTAACATCTCCTCAGTCTCAGCTTACTGTACCCCGGCTTCTACAAACTGGTTCGCTCCGATTTCTAGCGAATCAAAGTTTTCAGAATTTCAACCCTTCGAATTCTAGACATCTGATTTTCAAATCTAAAACCCGACGATAATCTAAACGCAAATATTATTCTTTAAAGACAAACGAGAAGTTTTGCAACATCTTCGTTTTCTCTCCGCATCATGTAATCTTGATCTACTTCTTCTTCAATTGCCGCGCGCCGTCTGTCATCATGACCGCGCGGAATAAAAGAGAGAAAGAAGAAGAAAGTGTCTGGACATGCACCTGATGATCTGATGATATCTCGACACACCGATTAAACCAATACGTGCGTCGCCCACCCCGCTTTTTGCAGAAGGAGAAGATGATGAAGATGACGATGATGCGGCGATGAAAGGTGTGAAATCGTATCGAAATCGGGCGGCGAGGGCATGTAGAAGACATGATGTTGTATACAGAATTTAGAATTTAATTCTGAATGCATAGTGATTCACCGATTCGGAATTCCTGGTGTTTAGTGTTCTCAGAGTGAAGGTTCTCGAACCAAATAAACATGAAATAGGAAAAAAAAAAGTTTTCCGGGAAAGGTCAACAAGTGTTCGATTCGTCACTTCTCCTAATAGTCAATAAAGCATGAACTTATAAGATTGGCAAATACAGAATTCTCAATAGAGCGCGGTTTACTTTTTCTTTTCACCCATTTACATAAAGAACAATCAGCTAATACTGTGCATATTGACCCTGGAGGCCAATTGAATGTGTTCCGTTTGCCACACTTTGTAGTCGCCGATACGGGTATAGAAAAGAGGGGATTAGTATCAGCAGGGTGTCTTCTATTACATTTCCATAGTCTACCCATGTTCCTATAATGGGGTCCTAGAGTGCAACTCTGAATGTCAGGAAAAGGAATAGAGAAAAAGAAAAAAGTCAAGCCACCTAGGGGACTCGAACCCCTGACCTTAAGATTAAAAGTCTCACGCTCTACCAACTGAGCTAAGGAGGCCTCGAATGCACCGGGTGGTTAGGGCGTGGAAAAAGAAAGTGTTTTGGAAATTTGTTTAGAGAAAGCGCTGAAGATATCTTTTTGAGTAGGAAAAACAATTCAGAGATTGGTCGAGATAAAACAAAAGAGGAAAACAGTAATCTGGAAGAAGCAATCGAAGTAGGTAGACCTTAAGGATATTGTTTATTTGCATTGAAAGAAAGGAAAGATTTAAGTGGCTCTGGTTCTTTTGCTCCCTTCGAAGATACTGTCTAGAAGACGAATCATAACACATCACACAGAAAATTAAAATAAATTAATATGAATATAAGTGTCTCTATATAAGTGCACCCAAGAGATTGACCCTTGATGACGCAATGGGTACATATGTGACCCAGGTAGAAAAGAAGAGATTTGATAGAAGAGAAAAAGAGAAGGAAGGGGGAACATTCGGACCACCCTAACGGCCGCTAGAGCCATCATCCTAAAGTTACAACGTGGCGAAATGTGCAATGAATGCACTCACCTGTCTTCAGATGCCCTCTAATATATTCCTTAGCTTCTCCTTTCTCCCGTGCCGATCGGAGATCAAAATGTGTAAGATGTTCTCACTCTTCTTTTGAAAACAGCTACAGTAATACGAATACGGTAGAACTAGAGGAATTCTGATTTCTGACACAAACAACTCTTCTTTTCATTCCTTTCTTTCCTCTCTCCTCTCAGCTGTCTGGCAATAGAGATAGGAAAGAAAAAGAGAAGAACGGTCGAACGATAGAGAGATAGGTAAAAGAATGGAGAGAGTAAAGGAATGGCAAAAAAATAAACAAGAAGACTGTCGAAAAAAAACAACGAAAAAACTTTTGAGCGGAGCACCAAAAAAAAGACAAAAATTTGTGTTGGGGCTCTTTCTGGGGTCGAGTAGAGCAAATAAAGGTAGAAGGTAGGTAGAAGGTAGAAGAAGAGGAAGAAAGAAAGGAACAAATGAAGGAAAAAAAAACTGAAAATGTGGAACTTTTGGGAGATGAGGATGGGGGTCAGCTGATTGGAAAGAGGGATAGGGAAGGATGAGACTAGAGGATCTGGTTTCGTAGAGCTTGTACTAAGTAAAGTCATGGGCTCTAAGTTAGAGGTTATGGCTTGTCTGGGTCTGAAGAGTTCCTGAAGTTTGAAGACATAAACCGGAGACCTTAAAGCTGAGCTCAAATTTGGAAAAACCGTGCTCTATCGCCTTAAATTTTGGGTTCAGAGTTGAAGGATTTTTAGTTGAGGGCTTGAAGTTTGAATAAGCTTCGAGCCCATAACTAGATTTGGACGGAAACTTTCGAGCTCATTTCTCTTTTGGTTCTACCCTTGTAGGACCAGACCTTCAGCCTGGCCTAGTCCTCCAAGCATGGACTTCTAGGCCGATATCCTAGGAACTCTCAAAGCCAAGATCTTACTCAGAATGAGCAACAAATCCGGGGCATAAAGCCACTAGCTTCAACTTCTGACCTTCAGACCCTAGCCTTTCAACCCAGAACCTTAGATCAAAACACAAAGCTAAAGAACCAAAATACCAAGCTGTTTTTTTTTCTCCTTTCCATCTTCTAAAGCCTGCCCGATGGACTTCTGAAGAATCATCATCCGGCAAAAGGGACGTCGAATGTGATGGAGATTGAAATTGTCATTACAACCACCTGGCATTCATCTATCCTCTCTCTCTATCTTCTCTCTTTTATTCTCACTTTTCATTCTTCTTCTTCTTCTCCCGCTTTTACTCATCCTTGGCGACCACATGTTTTGGCACATTGCCCAGTTTTGAAACCTTCTTCTCCATTTCTCCAGAAGAAACGTTTTCGGAACACGTGAAACAGCAAAAAAGATTTCAAATTGATGGATGAGGATGAACCAAAAGATGATGAGTAGGAGAAGGAGAAGGATGTTTATTTGATTTTTGATGTGTTCGATGAGGAATCAGATGGTAATAGAAATGACAAGGATCGGAGAAAAACAATAGGAGAGTATGTAGAAAAAAAAGAAGAAGGAAAAGCCCCCATATGATGCTGATAAAAAACGACAGTGTTGGATGACCAAAGATGGAAAATTGCAACAAAACATGATCTTTAAAACTCAGGAAAAGCTGGTAGCGAAAACAAAGTTTTCTTCAGAAGTGTAGGTGCCCTTCTAATAGAGGTATAAGGAAAATCTCAGACTTCTAACAAAACCAGAACCTAACCAGTTTCAAAACACATGGAGAACCTCTGAAACTCATATGTTAAGCCAAGAATATCCGACAGAATCACCTTCTCAACGAATCAAAGCTTCGCATGTCCCCTTGACACTGTCTAGCGTCTATAACACAGACAAGGACACACTTGGCAAAGCCGAGACCAATTAGCAAGATAAGAAAAGTTATGAAATCTCTAACAGTCTTTTTTGCCAAAAAAAAACTCCCGCCATCTTGTGACCTACTTTTCTGCCAAATATCATCATGTGTGTGTACAAATTTCATAATATCATACGTACAGGTTCATTCTCCGAACCGGATAAACTAGACCCCCTTTCAAGTGAAGGTGTCGAATGACACGCCTTTTTAAAAGGGGGGATTACCATAGATTAAAAAAGGGAATAACCTACATATTTGAAGAAGTTTTTTTTGTTTAAAAAGTACAGATTTGCAAAAAAAAAAGATGATGTCACCTCCTTCGAGTTGTGGAGGGAGACCCTTCTGAATCATCTAAGGGCCCATTCTTGCCGCCGTCACCAACACCTTTTTTTATTCCAAACAAATGTAAATTTGGTGGGTCGGTTATGCAAATCATCCCCGGAGGGTTTATGTATATGACACGAAAGGGACATGTTCTAGTATCTACCTTTTGTCATTTGGATTGAATGGGAAATTGCTAAAGAATAGAGGGGATACCCCTTATATTGGAACCATCGGAACAAGGCCAAACTACATTCGATGATTATCCTGAGAAGGACACTTCTCTTTTTTTTTTATTCCTGTTCGATTCCTTTTCCTTCCTCATTCCATATCTCCCCCTCCCTTCTCAATAAATCATCTGATATACCTGCGAAACCCGAAACAAAAAGGTTAACAAGGCGGGTTAAGGACATACTAAACACAACAAATGATTAGAGAATGAGGAGGAGGAGAAGAAATCTTCTTTACCCTTATCGGAAGAGACCCTCCCCTCCCTCTAATAAATACATACATATTTGTCTAAATAGAAGCTTATACAAATAACCTCCACGGTAAAAGAGATAGAGAAAGACTTACTTTTGTACTCTCCACTTACGGCATGTTTTTGTGCAATACTCAATTGACCCCCGATTATATAACACTTTTTAAAATTGAAAAAGTGGCTTCAATTCTATAAAAAGTGCATCTTATGAGAATGTTGCCATATATTATTATTGGCACCCCGTCGTGATTTAATAGGGGGAAATATGGCAACATTGAGGACATTGGCTCCGATTCAGACGAGAGGGGGTTGTAGACAAGAAAACTTGTAAAATGAGCCAATTTTTATAGGGCTGTCTAAGATTTACGATTAGTGTGGAGGAGGGAATTTGATAGGCCATAGATCAAGGCAATACGGTAATGTCTGGACAAAAAGTGCGTGGGTTATGATGGCCTAGAAAACTAAGTGATGGCCTGGATTTCGGGAAGTTTCTGGAGATCGAAAGAAGAAAATAAGCTTTCGGCGGGCTAGAAACGAGTAGTTTGACCGAAATTAGGTATTATCAAATTGAAGTTGTACCTTGGAAATAATTTTCATGAACTAAAGAAAAGCTGGTAATCTAAGCCTCCCGCTATGCTTTCAGCATTTTGGCACTTAGCAATATCTTCGATTAGCTCAAGATTTCGACCATCATGACCTAGAAACTTCATTTTCAAAAAACTAGGCCATCCATCAAATTTCAAAGTTTATAACTCAAAATATAGACTACACCACACAGATCGCAACAAAATTTAAAATGTACGTACATATCGGAAAAAGGGCAAAAGAAGTATGGAATTCATTCTCTCTCTTTCTACTCTTTCCTGGGGTGGAAATGCGAACAGGTGAACAAACGACTGAAAAGGAAACAAGGGGAAAATCATAGAAGAGGGAAAGACACGGATCAAAGTCAAACAAGGAAACATGCGAGACAAAACGGAGACGAGAAGGACACAAATGTGAAAATGTTTCGTCGTCGTCAAGTTGTAGAAAAAGGAACAAGGAAGAAGAATGAAAGAAGAAGAACTAATCGGGTGGTGATAAATTGATGACCTTTAGGTGTGGGATTGATGATATACTCTGTACCTTTTAACAATTTCACAGTATATGTATATATAAAACCCAAATAAGAAGAGGAAAAGAGAAGACTCCATCAATCAATCAGTGATCGTCCGGTAAGGCCACTTGAGGTAGGGCCATCTCCTTCCCGCCTGTTTGTGCAAACCCTCCGATCCTTCTCTTCTTTCGGGGAAAAAGAAGGGAGGGAGAGGGAGGGCAAAGCACAACAAATCTTCATGGAACACTCACTTGAAAAAGTGACCATGGCTAACGGAGAGACCCTCCTGACGGAAGTTATCCATCTTTTCTGCAAGGGTCATGATCTTCGGACCCGATGAGCTCATGGAGAAAAGAAGTTTGTAAAAGAACGGAGAGATGAATCACGTGAAGATCAACAAGGTTTAGGCGCTTGGGTCAGGTAGACCACTAGAAACTATAAAGTAGTCTACAATAGTAAGACGTGCTGGTTTCGGGTCGTCAGTTACCATGGTAGAAGAGGTTAAGAATAAAAGTGCCTTTGACCTTTTCAAAAACTTTTTCAAAAAGTCAAACTAATGAAAGTACGCTCCATGGAACCTCTATTTATCTGTCTAATGACGGAACTAAAATACGTGGAGCCGCCAAGAAGACGCCTTTTCGGTCTAAAAAACATTGGTTTATCAGTGGAATTCCATAACAAAAAAGCAAAAAAAAGTTCCCAATCAAGGTATCACCTGATAACTTCTGGCATGGGCACAGAAATTTATGACAGTTTGTCATCGTGGCAAAATTAGAGAGTGTCAAAGTGCAATGGACTTTTAAACTTTTAGTGAGGGCCAATGATGTTAGGACCATGAAAGGACTGATTTGGACTGAGTCTGAACGGCAGGAACTGATCAAAAGCCTGATGAGTTCGGTACAGGTAAATGTCAGAATAGGTACAAGTTAGGACCAGTGACGAACTTGGTTTCAGTTTAGGTTCGCTAAACCGACAGACCACTCTTAGGATCCGCCATCAGCTCGGCCACTTACCTGCCCCTGTATGGCCGTCTTAAAAGCTTCTAGACCCTCTCAGCCATCCAATCTACCTTATTTCTCCACACCTGCTCAAGACACTGATTCTCAGAACACCTATGCTTCTCCTTCCACCCAAACAACCAATTTGTTGTGTGGGTCATGGTCACAAGAGGAGGGCGTGAAAAGTATAGTTGGCGTCAAAAAGCGAGCACATATACACATACACACCTAGCAGAAAAAAAGAGAGAGAGGTTGTTCGGTTCTTCCGATTCCATGTCAATTTATCACTACTCTTCCTTCTCTTTCAATCGAAATTTCACGTATGTCACGCGGTGAAAGAAGCTCTATCAGATTACAACTGTTCTTCTTTTTCTCTTCTACGTCCAGTTGAACGTATCGGAGTATCTTCTTTTTTTCGTGTCGGTTTTACACGATGATCCGACGACAGACATCATTAAACGTTTGTTGCAAAACATATATCAATGGGGCTATAAAAATTGTGAAAGAAAAAGAAAAGGGAAAGGATATCGGAAGTGGATATCAAAATGTATACTAAAAGTCCTTTAGAGCAGGAAAGCAGGGGATCAGTATGAAAAGAATGAAGGCGACCAAGAGACGCAAAGAAACGTTTAGCTCTGCGTCTCTTAATTGCCCGTTCTCTCTCTTTCGATTTCCCTCCAACCCAACCAATGGTTAAATGAAAGATTTTGGAAAGGTTTCAAACCATCAAAAACTAGAAAAAAGTTTGCAATATTTACCGCCAAAGTGCACCTTTCGGAGTTTTTAACAGACATACAAAAACTCTCAGAAAAAAAAAGTTTTTGATCCGTCACCGCCGCCACGGCCGCGGGTGTTGCGCTTTTTGTTGGCATAGTGCCAGACCTCAAACCACTACTCGGCGGGGGAACAGAGCGGTGTAGATCAAAGTGATCAATTTCACTATCAATTTGCAACAAAAGGAAAGATGCGGAACCCAAATTCTTCTTTTTTTCAGATCTTCAGACTACGTGACATTCTGCAGATTAATCGGGTCAGACAAGGACTTTTTAATACATTTGCAACAGTAGTTTGTCACTAGTTGATTGATGACTCTAGGCGAGACGCTTCGGTTTTTTGATCCGTCAGTTGATTTTATTTGAAATTTCCTTCAGTTTTTTTCTCTTTTTGATTCGGAAATGAGTGGGTCAAAAATCTGATGTCCTTTCATACCCCTTTTCTTTTCTTGAAAATTCAGATCAAAAGTATCAAAAATCAATGGGAGAGAGTGATCCGATCCATTGTACCTATCGTTAAGAAATGGGAGATGACAACCCGAAAATAGAGAGAAGAATAGTAGTGCGAGTGTAATATTTTGACAACAAATTATCAATCTCATAAATCAATCAAGAAGGCTTTCTTTGCCTTTTTATTGGGTGGGGTACTCTCACTACTTATCAGCTTCATCTGAAGGATTTTTGAACTTTGTTTAGGGGTTCAACAGAGGAAAGGGCCCTAGAAAGTTAGGTCACATTTGGAAAAGTTAGGCCATCTCATCCTTAAGTTAGTCTAAGAGTAGTCCTTAGAACGTTGCGCCACCTAATGTAAAAGTTAGGCCACCTGTTGTAAAACTTAGGCCATGAATCAACCCAAAAACACTAACGCCTCACATTTCACTTCCATGTACTTAAGGCGATTTGAAAAGTGTATGTTTTCAAAATGGAAAAACAGAAGGCAAAATCGAAATGTTTACCCAACTGATTTTATATTTTTAGGCGAGATGGAGACTCTCTCTCTCTGCCTCAATTTGTGTTTTGGTGCTGGAGTGTTTGTACAAATACGGGGATGGATGGATCTTTGGCTATTTTTCAAAAGGAAAATACCGTAACTTCAGAATTTGATTCTTTGATCTCATAATCATAATTCTTCTGTCTTCTTCTTCTTCTTCTCCGTTTTCTTTTTCTCTTCAAGACTTTCCCAGACCTACCTAAAAGGGCATGTCACGGACAGTCTTTGCGCGCGACATGAGTAATTGATAGCATATACATATACCAGATTGTCTAGAAAGTAACGTTTTCGCAACAAATTTTTCAAAAAGTGCCGACGACTTCTTTTCGATCAGAAGACGTCACTTTTCAGACGACGCCGCGCGCGCCGCTTTGATAAATGAGGCACCGATCGGCGGAAAACGAAGGTGAGAAGTTTAGATTAGAGAATCCGATAAAGGGAAACTGAAAACTAAGTTTCTATTGTTTGAGAAAAACTGGAAAAGCAGATTCTATGTTTATTTAGACACTCACTTCTTTGGGGATCACCGTCTACATTAGTAGTAGTCTAGGAGGATCGCATCACCATGATTTTCGTTTCCAGGTCATGCTGAATCCTAGACCACCACTGAATGAAGACTTTTTCAAAATATATGCAAAAAGAAGCTAGTAGTCAGAAGAATGATTTCCTAGTGGGACGGATTTAAATAGATTTTTTTCCGGGGGTGTCTAAGATTTCAATTTGACTGGGATTAGGTAATCCTCGGAAATGTTGTAGTGCTATACTAATATTGAATTTTGTAGTCGATTGATGACATTTTTGAAGAAAAGGACACAAGATTTACTAAGAAGATGTGAATAGAAAAATGGGTTCGGGAGAAGAATTGGTTCGCAGGGAGATACCTACAATAGAAGAGCACTATTGGAATAAGAGAAAAAGTTCAAATAGAGAATAGTACAAGGTTACGGTAGGGCTACTGTAAGACTCAATTATTTCATTCCTTGATTCGGAAATGTTTCTGAGGAGTTCAATTATTGAGGCGGATGCTGTAGGGTTACTGTAGGACAGAATTTGGATTACTGTAATATTACTGTACATAATGTGGTCTATTGTGGACCGCTCTTAATAAGCTTTTCAGCAAGAACTTCACGCGATCTGATCAAAATTTATTTCCAAAAATTTTCAAATTTTTCGAAAAGTACACCTAAACCATGCACTTTGCAATTCGTATAGTTCTCTTTATTAGCTCAAATTCCATCATAATAAGCCGTATCATCTTCCTAATTCAATCAGTTTCGTGTCACTCAGTTCAATTCCTTTCCTGTCAATTTTTGACAATTTTTGCAACATTAAACCTGTCTACGATCAATTCAACCATCACCGACACAGAGCATTTCACTCTACAACTATCTGATAAATAGTGCAAGTGTTCACCCACTTTTTTTGATACTTTTACCTTTGGAAAACCCAAATGGCAACATATTGGGGAATGACTTGCTCTGTCTTTTCTCCCCCTTATCAGCTTATCATTTCTTATCAACTCTCTCTCTCCATAAATACTTGTACGTGGTGGGATGGGAGGGTGTATGTGTATGTCTCTCTCATTGAATTCAGTACTATTTTGACCCAGTCAGGCCATATGATAAAGAATTGGCGCCGAGACTCTTGGCTCTTTTTCTCTATTCTTCCACATCTCTAGAAGTTGTATAGAGGGAGAGAAAGATTGATTGAAAGAAGAAATAAGTGAAAACGAGGGGTTTTTGAATTCGGCACAAAAAAGTGTAATAGAGTGAGAAGAGCACCTCATTAAGGATAGTGAAATGAATGTGGTCGTGGTGGTGAAAAGTGGCTGATGGGATAGGGGAATAGTAGGGGAATAAATCACAAATGATGAAGAGAAAATGAGCCTGGGATCATCATTTGGAGTAATGGGAAATTTGCAAAAAAATGATCTTTTGCACACCTTCTTGCAATAGCTTTTGTTCTATTTGTCATCAAAGGGACATTACTTTTTGGTTAATCATAAAAGGTTCACAAAAGAATAAAAGGAGCGTGTTTTTTGTAATGTTCAGGTAGAACGTTGGTTCATTGGTGTTAGACTTATATGGCTAGTTTTTAAAAGTTGGGATAGATTTTATGGAAGATTAATCTGGAAAAGTCTCGAGAGACTTTTCGTAATCTACCGTAATCCATGTCATCACAAGTAACACCGTTTCTACAGTAATCCCCTCTATAATTTATCAACAGTATTTTGGAGAGACCGGTTTTTCTGATTCCATTCGATCTCAGAATAACTCTCAAAGCATGACACCATTCGGAGTCAGATCTGTCTCCAACTACCGTAACCCTGTTTACCTATCATTTTTCAAATTTCGAACAAAAAAGAACAAATCAACAGTGAACTTTTTTTGTTTCAAAAACAACAACTTGTTTACGTCAATTCCTCTATCGTATTCCTCTCACTCACTTTGTTTTTCAAAAATCTTCTTCTTGCCAGTGTCTACACAAACAAAAAGTCACACTTGTTTCTTTTCCATCAATTTGTTTTCTTCAAAAGGTCACCCACCTGATTTTCCGACCTCCCGGTTTTGATTCTCATCATTCAGTTTAAAACTGTCTGGTGGGGATTCTTTTTCACAAGATTTTGGCGTCGGAGCTCTCCAAACACGATTTGGATCCAGATTGCACCAGAACAATTGATCGTTAGCCATAGTCAGTCTGGAAGAATTTGATCTTTTGATCTTGAGATAAAGTGGAAAAAAAGAGAAGGAAAATGAAAGAAATGTTTGTTTAACTTTCCAAAATGGATACTGTAATAGGTTGGGAGGTGGTATGTCTCTACTCAAGACAAGCCCCCTTTGTTCTCAAAATTTGCAAATTTTAATGTGTCTAGGTACCTCCACTACCTCTTCAAATGTGCTGGTCGGGTCGGTCGCGCGCGCAACTCGCTCTTTCAAAATTTATGTCCCTTTTTCGTTTTGGATATGTCATCAAGCCCATTAGATTTCAATCGAAACCGTATTGTCTGGTGGTGAATGAAAAAGAGAAAAGAGTGCAAACCCATATACAGTATCTCTAAACCGATGAAAATCTTCTCTTTCTTGTCTCTTTTTCATCAAGATTTCAACATGGAGGTCTTTTTCACAGACAAAACCGTCATCTTTTTTCTCCTTGTCCCCCCGGTTGTCGTGCATTTCATTAGGGACTCATAAAAACGAGGTGGGTGGTCTCCATGGAGGTTTACGTGAGAGAAAATGAATGAGAACAACGGAAAAATGAGAAGAAGAAGAAGAAAAATGGAGAAGAAATGCAAATTTGAAAAAGGGATAGTTGAAAAGATGAGGGGAAATCATGAAGAAATGATTAGTCTAGGTAAAGGAAATTTTAGAATAACGGAAAATGAATTGAGAGGGGTTTCGAAGCGATCAGAAGTTCTGGAATGGTGGGAGAATTGAGATCGGAAAACATCTAGCGTCGAGTGCTGTTTTATTGCAGGTCATTCTTAAAGTTTCCAGAGCAATCTTTTCGAACTTGAATAGCCGAAAGTATGAAAAGTTGAAGAGATCATTCAAGCTTCCCCAAAACTTTTAAAGAACTAGAGACCTGCCAAAAGTCAAACGTTAGAGATAAAAATTTGGAGATTATTGGAAACCATTACGGCTCATGAAGTGCCCTTCTATCAGAGGTGGGGATTTTAGATCTTCTACAATTAGCTGTGCTCTCGTTGGATGAGGAATCATTCTATCAACTCAAAGTAATCGAAAATTAAGCCGAACTTCTAATTCTAAGAACTTCACAAGATACAGCTCAGCAACCAAAGAAAGGATTTCCCAACTTACATGAGTACTTTCCGGAAAAGTTATCAAAATTGAATTAACGTGATGCTCCTCCCTCTTCTGCCAAAAACTAATTGTAATTTCTTTGAAATATGAAAAATGCTGATAACTCGTTAGGACGTCAGCGGCAAAAACCGGCACCTGGCACCGGTCCAACAGGAAAACGTGGCAGTTTTAGGAACCGGAAAATCTATCTGGGATCCTCATAAGTCCGTTATTTTGATCAAGACTTCGAAATTAAAAGTACTTCAGAAGTCTTGGAGAAAGTGGAAAACAAGAACTCCAGAGAGAGGACCCTCCCTTCATTTCTTGTTACATTTTCTCCAGCGGAGGGGGTCCCAATGATTTCTCTTATCTTTCTCCAGAATCTTCTCTTTTTTTCCAAAACATTTGAACTCTTGAAAAGTGCACTTTAAAGTTGCTAAACCCGTCTTTACTTCAAGTTCAAAACTTCTTGATTCACTATCAGTTTGTAGTAACCCCGTAATGTACTGTCACCGAGTACAGAAAGAGATAAGAATCCAGAAAATGTTGCAAAATGTTGTGTCGTCGGGAGGAGTGATAAGAGTGGAGGGAATGCATCCGCGACAGGCACAGACTGCGTAGAGAGCTACTGAAGGAAAAGAGCACAAAGTGTGTGCATTGATAGTAGTACATAATTGAATGATGATGATAATGAGAAGAAGACTTGTTGAAATGATGGGGGAGAGAACAATGGAAATAGACTATGAGATGAAATTGGAAAAAAGATGACGTCGACCGGAAACGGATAGGCTTCAAAGATTGATAACTTCAAAAGGACCAACTTTAAAGAGACAAACTGTTAGACTTTAACAGATGGTATCGCGAGGCTGTCTTGAATTAGTCTGGGCCTAGTTTTTTTTGTGGTTTATGTTATGTACTCCTAAATATGACTTACGATTCCAAACAGCTCAGAATCTACACTCAGATGCACCATATCCGGAAAGAAAATATACATATCTTCGGTACTTTTAATCAGAATCTCAAAGAAGAAAGAGCTTTACTAATGAAGTTTTTAATTCTGCTCTATAGCTTTTTGAACTAAACTTATTTCTAAGACAGATGTCTTACAATCAGAAGTGGAGTGGATCTACTGGTAGAAGACATTATCAGGTTCAAAAAATCACTAGGCGGACAAAGATCATCAAAATTGTTCAAGATATCATAGTGTCTCTAATAGAAATGCACCCTCAACGCAGGATGAAATCTTAGATTCAACAAAATGAAAACTAACAACATCTCCGCTAGAAACAAGCAAAAGTTCTCAAGAAGTAAAAACATCGTGAACGAAAAGAACCAAAAAGAAGATTCAAATAGTGTCAACAAGAAATTCCCGAAAAAATGCAAACAGAACACCCCCCAGAAGAAGATATCATATCACCCCCTCCCTCCTAACATCATCTCCTAACACAACCTGTCAAACGGCGCCTCGATCATCTCATTCCTTTTTTATTTCATTTCCGAACACTAACATAGTTAACCCCTCTCCCAATATTCTTCCCTAACCTCTCCAAGGCCGTACGTACCTTTTTGATTCGGAAATCTCCTTTCTTCTTCTTTTTTTTTCTTCTTTTAATTCCGCTGGTTTCCGCTATATGGGTGTTCCAAGATGTCTTATCTCTTCAACCAAATTACCTGAAACATAAAAAAGTAGAATTTCGGAATTAGGAGCTGTTCGAAAAGAAAACGAGGAAAAGTGATAGAGGCAATACTGAAAAAGTGGGCGGAGTCCGCATCCACCTGGTCCTCTTCCACCCCAAAAACAACCCTAACCCATTGACGATGTTGCACTTTTGCGCGCGAAATAAAGGTGAAAGGGGGGCGGAGTCTTGTTTCCAACATTGCTTTTAGAATAAGAAATATTGCTTGTGAAACAACTGGTGAAATGGTGAAAAAAGGATAAGTTAGAAGAGGTTGAAGGAGGGTGAGGTAGGCAAACAAAAGGGAAAAAGTCAGATCAGTGTCAAAACTTTTTGTGAAGAAATTTAAGGAATAGTTGACCCAGTACGTAAAGGATAGATCGGAAGCCGGTCAATTTTATTGATCAGTACTCGAAATGTTTAATAAATGTACATCAAACCCAATTTCAATTATATTGAAACTCAAAAAAAGTACAATATGATCCAATTCAACAGTGGCCTAGTCCCCCTTTTTGGTCTAGATTAACGGTAACCTCCAAACCGGTAAAGGTGTGAAAACGGACACCGATTTGGCCGAGTGCCAAACACATAGAGGTGCTGATCTTTGTCCGCTCAATCACGTGGGGAGAAGATGGAAGAGTTCGGGGATGGACTAGTTTACGGGTTCCTAGGCCACGCTGGAAAATGTTGGCAACTCTGTCTGTCTGTCTGTCTGTCTGTCCACTGTCTCAGGGGGTGTCACTGATACTCACAGAGGTTTTCATTATCATATTCAATAACGGACTAACCTTCAAGAAAACGTTATTCTTGATTTATGGGACATATGTGTCTAGAATCTTCTGGTTGAATCTTGATCTCGACAAAAGACCAAAAAGAAAACAAGAACACCAAAACTAAAAACGACACGAACAGTGTCTCCATATATGAAACATGTTCAAATCGAAAAAGGACAAATGGATTGCCAATCGGCTCATCTCGCTTCAAATACCATAATGATGAGCGAGAGAGTGAAATAGTACAGGGGAAAGAGAGATTTAGAGAAGTGAATTGGGAAAAGCGACCACACACGTTGCCGGAAAGGATTAGAATCCCCCTTTTTTTTCTAATGTGTCGCCGACGTCTTCGCCACTTTATTTTTTATTTTTTGAAGTTTTGGGTAGAATTCAGGGATTTTGATTGACAGAAGATTCTATTATTAAGCTCCAAATTTCAGTGAATCTTCGTCTAGTCTTCATACATTTTGAACATTAAAAAAAGTAATAAAAGGGCATGTGACTTCTGTAAAGTAATCCCTAGATTTGTGCTTGTGTGTGGTACGAAAATTTATTCGTTGCAGCACTTTTATCTGAAAAAGTGCAACTCGTGGGAATCCGAGAGTGTCTGTGCCAGGGAAAATGAAGACGTAGAAGGTGTATTTGAAGGAAAAGAGATCAGAAAAAAGTGAATTCGGGAAAAAAGGGAGCAGAGGTCTGGGAAAAAAGCATGTAATAGTGTCTTGAAATATTTTGATTCCAAACTTTGAAATTTGCAATTTCGGGATCATAGTCCAGTTTTGTTTGGCTCTTCGAAATAAACTCTTCATTGATAGTAAGACAAGAGTGGACGTTCTTCTACAGATCACCCTAGGTGATGTCTCAAACTACAGTACCCTAACTCATTCTAGAATTTGCATAATTTGCCAAACAAAGATGGTTCTTGGTATAATATTATACGATTTTGGTTATTGAACTGGAAACGGTATTGAATAGTATGGCAAACAAAATCAGTTATTTACGCCTAACTAATTTTCGAGAGAAATGATGGTACGGTCAGTTAGAGTCACGGGATTTAAGATATGGTTTGGTAGGGGCTAAGCAGACTTGAGACATCTTGCTCAAATTCTGTGAAAGGTTCTGAGTTAGGCTAACTTGCTTGGTTGCTGAAGCCTATGCAAAACTCTGTAAAAAGCAACCCTCAGTCTGTGTTGGATTAACCATCCCTCTACTTTTGCTTCAAACCCCCTCAACCCGATTCAAGGCTCCCTTTTCTTACGCGTTCCTATATCCCCATGAAACTTAAAAGAAAGCCGAAGCCTTACGCAACTTCTTCCTCATTTTCCCAACCTTCACAGAAAAAAGTGTTACCGTCACCGCGCTCCTCGACGCCATCCATAAATTTTTTGGCTGTTGCTGTCTTTCAAAGCCTTCTTCTTCTTCTTCGTTTTTCCCCATTTCTCTACTAGCCAAGGCAACATTGTCTTTGTCTCCGAGTTGTTTCCCCTTCTCCCCTTAGCCATCGTTCGATTTATTGGGTAAAAGTGCGCGAAAACAGTGTGAAATCGGAAAAAAGAAAGAAGAGGGAAAAGAGGAACAAGTTGGGACAATACGACACGCGACGAAACGGTGATAGATGAGTCTAGATGGAAGAGGGAAATAGTTGAGTGGAAGAGGAGACGCAGACAAATATTTCATGAGAAGGCAGGTCAAAGGTTCAAGTTTCCATGGTGCATTTTATGAGCCAAAGTGAGGAGAAAGTTAGGAAAAGGGGCTCTGAGCGGGTTTAGGTCCATGAGGGACCCTATGATCCTATATTCCGAAAATCTTTTGAAAATGGTCTGTCAACCCTTCGGATCAGTGAAAACCAAGGACCAGAAAGCCGCTCCTAAAACCTCTTAAAATTCAAACCTACAGTACCTTTAGCTCATTCAAATTTCTATGCAGATCTAACCATTCGACTCATTACCTGATAATCAAATCCCATTGTTCACCTACTAATCACCATCGTCTCTATGCAAAACAGGTCACATGTATTCTATCGACAGAGCCAACCAAAAAAAAAGTCAATAAGATCATTTGAATAACAATAAAACTGATGCACTATAGCAGATAAAACGTGGCAAATATTGATGAAGTGGGCCGAGGTACGAAGAAAGTGTAGATGGACAACAAAGTATGGGAAAAAGTTGGAGTTTTATTTGGAAGTGAATAAAGTGTGAGAGGTTGGAATAGTATTAGTTGTAAACATGGGGAATATTGTCTGGACCGCTAAGAGTTGAATTGAGAAGAGGATATGGAAAACGTACAGTAACTCTAATAGAAAGGCAATTTTAATAATGGTACATTAACCTTGATATCGAGTTACGGAAAATAAACGTTTGATAAGGGAAAGGTGCTGACAGCGTATATCTTTCAGCCTGAGTCCACTGTGAATAACAATATCTACAGCCGAAATTCCAGACAATTTTTCAGGTTTGGTCCAAAAGTCCAAAAGCTCAGAAATGGTCAAAACTTTCTGCAACCAAAAAAAGGACCCCAAACGGAATGCATTTTTCCAAATTGAAACAAGAAAGGATGAGTAAGAAAAGATTCCAAATGAATAGGGCAGCGGCCTCTCTCTCTATTTTCTTTTAAATTTAATTTGGCTCCTTCCAGTATGTTTTTCTCATTCTATTCTTCTTTTGGTCCGTTTTCGTTCCTTTTTCAATTGCACTTTTAGGTTGAAGGGGTACTGGTACCAATAGAACCGAAACCCATGGACCACAGGGACTTTTCTGCAAAAAAAGAAACCCCTTGGAAAAGACACAATTACAAAGGAAATGAAAAAAGTGGGAAGGGTCATGGAGGCCTTTTTTTCTCGAGCAGAAAAATGAAGGAGTCCCCAAGGGTGCCCTCAAATTGGGAACACGCTTCTTCATTGTACGAGAAAACAGAGAAATTGAAGAGAGGGGAAGAGGCAACATTCCTGGGTGGCCTCCCAGCTTTTTGCTTTGAAGAAAAAAAGAGACGTTTAGCCAGATTGGCTGATTTATGACCATGTGCACTTTTACAGACTTGTTTAGTGTCAAGACAAATCTCTCGCCAGAGGGTCAAATGAGAAGGGAAATGAGGAAGTTCCAAAATGTTTTTAACAAAGAAAAAAGTGAAATTTTGGATGAATAGGCAGGCACTCGAATTCAAAAATGGGTCAGAAGAGGTTGACGAAGAAAAACTACGGAAAAGTGCATTTTGGAGGTACTGTACATGATTTTCGACGCTTCCACGTCCGGTGAATTTATTAAAGCGATCGCAGAGAGGTGAGGGGTGAATAGTTTTTCTCTGCGTCTCCCTGTTGAGCTCACTCTCTCACTCTCACGTGTCAGCTTAAACTTGAATTTTCAGGCTTTCCTGATTGTTGTATCATCTCTTTAATTTCCAGTTATTTCGAAACAGTCCTTCGTGCCTTCATCATACCTCTTTCCTATAGACTAGGCTATAGTTCGACTTCCTTAAGCCAGAATCTTAAATTCGTCAAGATGTTTCAATTCATAACAACTGAAGTTTTCAGACACATTACAAACTGAAAGTCAAAAAACAGGTGAAATTTCTCGACGGCTTAGCAAAGGCAAAACTCACATTTACATTTCTGATCAACTTCATTTTTCTCTCTAAAAACCTCCATGGAAGACTACAAAAATGGTTTTTATTTCCAAAATTGTCAACCTGAAAAGTTTACATGGTTCGATTCCTGGGAGTACCCTGCGTATTTCTCTCATAGCATTTCCCTAATTCTGGTCCCTTTGAACATTTTTGGAGGTTACTGTATCCTATTTCAAACACCGAAGAAGATGGAAAATTCCAAATGGATAATGTTAAATTTGCATTTCTGGACTAGTTTCCTAGATATTTTAATCAGTTCTCTTTTAACCCCGTATATTTTCTTTCCGGCAATGTGCGGGATTACTGTAGGTGTTCTCAGTTGGCTTAAAGTTCCTATCATTGTTCAAGTGTTCCTGGCTCAATGTGGATTGGCAGGTAAGCAATTATTTCATAATGAATAGTTAAAGAAAAGTTTTAGGGGTCGGGGTATCATTGGTTATAATTTTTGAAAATCGTCACAATGTAGTTGCCACCGATAGATTTGTGATAACAAGAAAAGCATCTAGAATAATCTTCTATGCCTTCAATTTTGTTTATGGCGCTCTATTTCTGACTCCAACTTATTTTTCATTACCAGATCAAGAAAAAGAAAGAGTTGACTTGCTGAAGGTATCAATACTTTTTGTATGTATGTCTGGTATCCATCAACTATTTTTTCAGATAATCCCCTGTCCAACTCCAATCTATTTCGAATCCGATGTGTTCGTCTTAATGAATCAAGATGGTCGATGGTTTATTCAAGCTCAATGCACCACATTTTTCTGTGTTCTTGTCCTACAAGCACTGTTTTTTGTCAGTAGAACTGTTTATTTTCTACATGCAAATAATTCCGCGTTCTCTGAAAAAACAAGACAAATGCAGAAAAAGTTCTTCAGAAGTGTTTGTATTCAAACTGCGATTCCTGTTGTCGTAGTTATTGCACCGATTCTTTATTGTGGAATGGCGATTGAGTGGTATTGGTATAACCAAGGTTGGTTTTTTGAAGCAGGTCTCATCATCATATTCTTATTTCAGCATTCAGCAACACTGCTGTAATCTGCATAACTTTCCACGGAATGAGTTCAACGCTCGCGATCCTTTTTATTTATGAACCTTATCGAAATTTCACCAAATCTTGCATTTCTCGAATCTTGAGGCAGAAAAGTTCCAGTCCGACGACTCCAAAAAATATTTCTGTAACACCTAAGCGATCGAATACAGCAGCGGCATCGAGAAGATCAACGAATTTAAATATTCAAACTTGAAGCATAATAAATCTTTTATTATCCTGAAATTTTCAAAAATCCCAAGAATCTTTTAATGCATCAAAATATTCTGATTGTGAAGGTCTCATTGATATCTGTTTTCCTTCCAATGTCCTCACTGTTTTCTCACAATCTCCATTTGGATTTATCTTCTTTTTTGCCAAAATTTGTCGCTTCAAACTCCGGTTTCTTGAAATTAACACCCATGGAAATATGCACACGTAGACGTTCAGAATCTGAAAACAACCTCCATTTTCTAGCGGTCCAGATCATATGTATTTCTTACATTGTTATAAAGAAAGTTTGCCACCCCATACTCCCATTCTGTTAAGTTTAGTAGCAACCAAATCCAAATGGGAACCATGGATAACACTTTGAAAATGGAAGCACCAACTACAGCAGGAAGTAAGGTGTTTGTCCACGCATAAACTTCTGACATCTGGAAGCAGAAGAATAGGATACAGAAAAAACGCAAAAAAATCAAGCCACCTAGGGGACTCGAACCCCTGACCTTAAGATTAAAAGTCTCACGCTCTACCAACTGAGCTAAGGAGGCTCCGGCAGCGGTAAGTTTAGGGGCATGTTAAAAGAAGATAGAGGGGAGAGAGAAAAAGACGAGCGCGGAGATGGGCGCCAGTGAGTAGGCAGTTTGATAAAATGAAAATAGAGAAACCAGTTGGACGGAAAATACTTTCAGTAAAAAATTTTTCAAAATGGATTTCTTCTAAAGTTTATTGAAAATTTATTAGCGTAAAATTTCGAACATTTTCGCTTCGAAAACACTTAATTGACTTTGTTGAAATGGTTAGGGGGCAGTTCAAACTTTGCTTCCGACCAGTTTTAAAAAACCGCCAAAACAGTCGATTACAGCAGAGCGCTTTTGTGCAAATTTTAGCTAAACGACCCCCAGAGCACACAACATATTCATGTTTCGAGCTAGTTCACAACAAACTACATCAATGACGTAATTACCTGATATCTTCTGCCCAGACTAGCCTTCCCCGCCGACAGCCTATAATTTGAACGGCTACTTCTCCATGCGGAGATCAGAATCTGAAAACAATGTCATCATTTTTGTTTTCATTTTTATCAGACAAGGTGATAAAAAAACTTACAAAAAGACCTAGATAATCAGAAAACTCCATGAGCAAAGAAGAGAAAATCATCTGTCCGTCTGCAAAATGTATGTATGTCAGAATTCAATTATCGAGTAACTTACAAACATGAACCCCGACGCTGAACATAAATGCCAAAAATATCGAAATTATTACGGAAAGGTAGACAAAACACAGACAAGTACCACTGTCATGAAACCTTGGAAACTTGTTAGCAGTGAACCTTTCTGAAATTGGAAAATGCAAAATCCTTGATATCAAAAACTTGAAACTTACCAATTGAAAATAGAAGCATCGCAATCGATTGTAAACAAACAGCGAATTCATGAATAAACTCCCAAGTTTTGCTCCTGACAGTTGCTGAAGTTTCGGTCAGAGCATAATATTTCCCATTGTTAAGATATTCAAATATAGATAATCCATAAGAGGCAAAGAGGTTCATGGAGAATCCAACCATCATGAGATATGCTCTGAAAAAGAAACAATGTTTTAAAGGAACAATAATACGTCTGTTTCAACACACAAATTCTGAGAGTTTTGGCAGTTTCAAAAATTTCAAAACTTCCTGACTATAGAAGTACTCACCTGCAATAACTATGCAAACTTCTGGTGTTAGCCACCAAATACAAGAAAAACAAAGAGCATAAAAAGGAGTGAACCACTAAAATCGATTCAAATACTGTCATCAGCACCCAGACAATCGCCATTTTATGGAGTGTCTATCTGAAAAATAATTGTCTTGAGCAAAATAAATATGTGAATTTATATGTGCCCAGGAAATGGAGCCCGTCTGAAAAGAGACGGGAAACAAGGCGGAAAGGTATGAAACAAGAAAGGGGCAAATAAACATAAAAGAGAACAAAAAGTTGATTGAAAAGTTGGCAAGTTTCGAGAATGAGAATTGTTGAAAAAATTGGTCGTAAAAGTTTGTATTCCGCGGATTTTGAATTCCAGGTATACAATTAGGATGCATGAGACATTTTATGTCCAGCTGATATTTCCGAGAAAATAAATTGGGAGAAGGTTAGAATAGGTGAAAAATAACTTTACTTTTTAAAAATTTTTTTGTGAACAATAGTTAAATTAAGTTTAGGGACAACGAGTTTAAGAATTTTCGCCACCTTATCTCAAAATATGAACCTCTGAAAATCAGCTGCAACACATCAAAAATGGGCGGGGTTAGACTCTGTAAACTTCTTTTAGTTTGAATTATTAGATGCGCTTAGGATCAAATCAAAATCTTTGATTCCAAATTATGAAAATTGTTAGTTCAAGAAATTCAAATTTCAGACCTATAAAGTGCTTTCCAATTATTAGTTTTTCTGACTAATATGATCACTTTCAGCACCTGCCGAGAGTATATACTTCCTGCGAGACTCTATATACTTCAAACATTAGAAACTTGAAGCGAAAATGATTTATCTATTTTCATGCCAAGAAAAAAACTTCCGAAACGTGCAGATGCCACATGGTGCAATCAAAATGACACATCGACTGGCTCAAAAAATCTGAGCTATAATCGGAATACATTTCCATTTCACTGCACTAAATTTGATCTCTTTCTCATCATTTTTTTTTTCAAAATTCATGCATGTAAAAAGAAAAAAGTCACACAGAAAAAAAGTTCATTTCCAATGGTTCTTCAAAAAGTCAAAATGATCATGAATAGTTCCTTTCAATCGAATAGATTTCCCATCCAGAGTTTTGACGTGCATACTGCTTGTGGAGGTTGGTTTCACACGATTACGATTCGCAAAGTTCTGAAAAAGTCAGGCAAATTATCTTTGGATTTTTGATTTTTCACCCTAATTATTGGCTAGTTGGGAAAACTAAAAAGATTTCTCCCCGGCCGGGAATTGAACCCGGGTCTCGCATGTGACAGACGCGGATACTCACCACTATACTACCGAGGACACGAGAGAAACATGTTTTCGAGCACTAGAGAAGAAGCGGGGGAAGGGGCTAGTGGAGGAGACAAAGAGAAACAGAGAAAAGCGTGTATTATATTTTGTCCGTAGCTTACTAGTTTTTTCAATCTCCTGTGATTGGTGATAACTAAAAATGGGATTCCAATTGTGAACAAATCCAAAACATTTTGAAAGAAATGGCTAATGGATATTTGATAGCTCATACTGTTTTCAACAGATTGCAATAGCCAAATCACGAGGACGTAGATGAACTTCAATAGAAATGCTAAGCAAGCAGCAGGAATCAAAGCCCGCGTCCAAATGTAGACATCAGAAATCTGGAATTCAGAAATTATGAAGATGAACTCCAGGTTCGAAAGCTACCTGAAATCTAGTTTCCAAAGAAACAACTCCAGCGGTATCCTTATAATGTTTGATGGAAAATTTGGATGAAAGCAGAAGAACCACCAATGCAGCCATATCAACAATATTCAAACAGGTGATTGCCAAAATGTGGAAGTCAACTGAAAGAAAACACAAAAGTTGATGAATAGGATGGCGTCAGGAGTTCTTACCGAGCTGAAGTACCTGAGCAAACATCATTGATAGGACGGAGATGATAACACCAATTATGATGGAGACGATTTGATTTTGAAGAGATTGGGTGATAGTGTATTTTGCAGTGATGAAACGTTCTGAAAATACCAGCTTGGATACTTTGGGAATTGAGATTTCAAAAAATAAAAGTCTGGAAGCCAAGAGAATCACAGAATAAAAACTAGGAGCTCTTGAGCCATTCAAAAGCTGAAAGTCCCTCACCCATTGAAAACATAAAAAGTGAAAAAGTATGCAATGCAAATGCAAATTGATGTATCAAACTCCAGACATGCAATCTCATCGAACCAGCCAAACTATCCGAATCTTCTGGACGGACTCCAATTAAAAACTCGAAAGTTTGAAACCCGTGTGTCAATGCAAGAAAGAACAAGGAAACCGTAAAAAGCATGAGGAATGGTCTGAATGTATTTTACTCATGAGTTTAATTTTCGCTTAACCTACCGGCTAGTAGCCTGTAAAAAAGTGGCAACTGCAATCAAGTACACAAAGTACAAGCTTGAGCATAGCGCCATTATAATGATAGAAAACTCTAAAAAACCGGCTAAATAGAACAAATCCATTTTTGATAAAAATGAAAGGATTGATCAATGTTTCGATGTTTTAAATGTGAGCTGATAATATGACCGAGTTCATCGAAGCATGTCTCTAAATATCATAGGACATACGTCACTTCCACCCTTGTTTTAGGAATTCAAAATAGTCATGTTTACTTGGTATCACTTTTCCATCAATAGTCTTTCTCATCTCCATTTGTTGCGTTTGAGTATGCATGAGCTGAAAATGATTGATTTCTAGAAGTTTCGGATTTCGTTTCCATGCGGTTTGCAAAAGCTACAAAAGAGCCTTTTGAGAGTTTCTAAATTCATTTAATGTAGCCTTTGTGACCAGGCTACTGTGAAATTAATCATGAGCAACGCTTTTTTCGGTGAATCTCTCGCGAACTTCACATGAAGTACTAGAACCAAACCCTTCCCTACCTTTTGCCGGATCTTATGATGCTTGATCAAAATAACAAATGGCATTATAACTGTATAAAGATTCAAAATGTTGTTGTAGATTATCACCCATATCGCCGCATCATTTCCAGTATAATGTCCAGTGATCAAAATCCAAATCGTCACAATGACCATTAGTTTCGTGAAGCTTGCTAACAATACAGCAGGAATCAGATGTCTAGACCAGTTATAGACTTCAGAAAGTTGGAAACGTTGCTCTAATGAGAACACTCCAACTGTGACACGGTATCTGTGGAGAGATCGCTTCCAGGCAATAAGGAGAATCTGAAAGAAGTTTGATTCCGGGTTTCAAGTTTGATCTGAAAGATGTGATGTCCATAGCTGGGTTCATCCGCTTCGTGTTTTGTTCAAAACTATCAAAATTTTACGGTCTGTCAGGCCAGTTCATTTTTCCATCCTTTTTCGAAACATAATATGTTCGATCTTTCTCATTAGCCATTATTTTTCTGTATTATTCTTTCTATTTTTGGCAAGACTACAACATAGTTCCCTGTCCTTCATAAGAAACGTTCTCGTCCCACGGAAAATTCTCTCATAAAACTAATTCTTTTGACTTTCTGAACTAACCCCTCGTTTGGATCTTTGAAAAAAAAAAGGAAAAATTCCAAACTGAAAGGTCGAACACGGAAGTTATATGTCTAAGCTTGACGTGTCACACGTGGGGATACGGCTATGATTCTAGACAGTGATTAGGGAGGAGGAATATCTTTAACAATTAGATGTCTATGGAGAGGAAGTGGAATGGATATTTTACTTCCGTTTAGTAAGTGATTGTGATACTGATAAGCAAGGTATACTGTACCTGCTGATCGAAGGAAGAAAGGACACAAATTAGAGTCTAACCCAAGTTGTTTTTCATAAGCGGTAGAGCGCATTTACAACAACTTTTCTGTGATAAAACTTACAATACATCCTGAAATATCCACAAAATCCATTGCAACAGTAGGTGCGAACATCTCGTTTCCAATATGAATCACATACGAAAAACATAAAGAGAACAGTAGAGATAAAAAGGAAAGTAACATGAAACACAATCGAACGTGTAATTTTTTGTATCCAGTTGGACAGATACAAGCGATTAGTCTTTCTGTAATACTCAAATTTGAGAAAAAAAAAGAATAGTGAGGAATCTTCAAAAAAACTGCATTATTCTGTTAAAAGAAATTATCCAATAACATTTAATAGATTTCAGTTTCTCTGTCAAACCAAGTTAGACTGCCTGTTCTAATATGAAATTTTCCTTACCTATTGAAAACAGTAACAGTGAAAACGACTGTAATCCATATCCAATTTCATGAATAAATCTCCATGCTGTTCCTCTTGGCGATACAAAATATACATACTCATATGTTTTTTGTTCGTAAAGAAATTCGAATACAGTTAAACCATGAGAAATTGTCAAAAGGTACATGGAAAAAGCAAACAGGAAGAGAAGATTTCTGAAGTTTTTTGAAGGTTCAAATTCTTAATTTCTTTCTGAAACTTTACTTACCTGCAATTATAATGGAGGCTGGATGCCTGAAAAAGCATGTAACAAAAGAGAGAATTTGATAATAATCCCAAAACAACTATCAATATTTCGATATATGCGAGCATCACAAGAATATTGACCATCTGAAAACAAAGAGAAACGAATATTCTGAGAACGTGCCAAATCTAACAGATGTCACACATAAATAAGAAAGCAAAAAAAAAGAAGAAAAGATTAAAGAATAGATACGAGAAGACTGACGAAGCGGTATGAAGTTAGTCATGTGTGGCTAAAAGTTTTCATATCAGAAGCAGAAGAAAAAGTTAATAAGGACATGATGTATACACTCTTTTTTCAATGATTTTTCAAACAAATTTATTGAAAAAATGCACAAACTTGAACCAAAAATGCACCAAGGAAACAAAAAGTTGACTTTTTGAGAATTGTGGGAACTAGAACCTTGTGCGTTGGAGGCTTGTGGGAAACTCTGTCGTGAATGTGGGAAAATGAAAAAAAACTGGGGCCTGAAGTTTTAAACGAATGATCTTAGAAAATGGATTTCAATGAGCGGGATGATATCTCTGCGTCTCTCACTTTCTCACGCTCTTTCTGTGAGGCTTCCGTTTCTTGCGATTAGAGCTACTGCTGGGAAAGTACAGTATCTTTTACTACTTTAACCACAAACTGAAAACGTTCAGCTCTAGAAATTCCAATAATAACATATTTCTACAAAAAAAAATCTGGTAAGAAAAAGTTGCGAAAAAGCATGTTCTTTTTCGATTCTTGACCAGCGAAAATCTAATTTTCCGGTTAAAGATTGTTTACGTTTTCTTTCGATCTTGACGTTTTTCTTTTATTCAAATCATGATCTGAGTTACCTAGATGTCTGATTTTCACTGAAAATGATATGTCTGAACATCTTACTCGGAATTACGAATTAATAATAGTTTTTCAAAGCGAAAAAAAAACAAAAGTTCTAATAAAAATGAAAAAAAATGAGCATCGTTATCAATTTCACGTCAGAACTTACTCACAAGGCCTATGAGAATCAATTGGTTTTTGGGATCAATCTGATATATGATTTTTGAAAGTGACATAACTAAAATTAGATTAAGTAAATGTAATTTTCAATAAGGGAAGTCAAAAAATGACAAAACTCGTACTAGATTCTGCAACATTATATGGCCAACCAATGTGGCTGATGTTTTAGTAAAACTAGACTATAAAGTATGGGAGGAGTTTATTCAGGGATAAGAAAATATGAATGAATGAGCCACCTTTTTGGAAGTTTGAAAGAACGAGACAACTACATGTAGATGCTGAAGTATGCTGTTGAAATTTTGAAGAATAAATGTTATCATTATGTAATGATCATACTCACATTTGTTTCCTTGATTCCAGGAAATTTTTTTCTGGAGTTATTTTGGTTTTAATTATTGCAAAGAACAAAACATCTCATGCTATCGTAGATTAAAACTAAACGCCCCCGTGTCGGAGACCATCAGCGTGAAAGTTGTTCATAGACTTTTTTTGGCACTGGACTTTTCAAAAAGTTCTAATGAGACCAGTTCTGTTAGATTGGCAAAAAAACATTTCTTTATTTTCTCATGTTATTTTACTCACTCCCTTCAAAAATAAAGGTTCTCCTCAGCGGAAAAAACAATCACAGGTACCAAAACTGAATCTGAACCAGCTGAGCTAAACAAGAACCGCGACCAATTCACCTGAACAACTAGTCGGAAAGAAATGGAACACCATTTTAAACTTGTAAAATAAAAAGGCGGCAAACTGATTAAATGTGCAGAACTTCATGATGAACTTCGATTTAGTGATCCACTTTGTCATCTTCTACTATGAGATTCGCGAGACTTCGTTAAAATATTCAAGGTCTGGATCACGCTCTACTATAAGAGTGCCGAAGTAGTAGAGATAATGTAACTTCCAAGAAAGTGAGTAGCAAATTTCTTGCAAACCTAATAATACAGCACAAAACTCAACAAATCTCTATTGTGGGAAATCGCTCAGATATACAAACAATCAGAAATAATTTCCGTAATGGAACACTTCCAGACGGAACATTTTTCTCATTCACATCCTTTTCGAGAGCTTATGTAAACCTTTTATTACAGGTATTCTTCAAAAGCTAAAAATCTCGAATAATTCTACACAAATTCAGAAAGGTGAATATCGATGAGCCATCACGTGTGATTCCCAGAAGGCACGAGACATCTGCTTCAGACGGTAGTAAACTGTAATTTATCTGAAACCCTTCAATTTAATTCGTGTTCTTGTTTTTCTGTTATTTCACATGATGAATTAATAAAATTGTTATCAATTAAAAAATGCGTGGTTCTTTGTTATTTTTTCTTTTTCAGTGGAACGACTCCTTTTTTTTCTCCAATGGCCTATTACAATGATCTCTGCCCTTTTTCCGATTTCAGCCAAAATTTGAATCGAAAACGAAAAAAATTGAAACAGGTGAAATCTTGAACCTCGTTTCTCTACATTCTCTGTAAAAAGCAAAGACGGAACAATTCTTTAATTTTCAACCGAAAAAAAATAGCCTCTGAAATGCCACCTGTCCTAGATTTTCTGTAGAAGGCGAAGTGTCGTAAATATCTGACAACAAACAGAGAACACAATAAAAGTTTATCAAATTGTGTCTGACCATAATTTAATTTTTGAAAGACTTCTAATTCTGGGATTGTTCGGACAATGGACTAGTTCTGATTGCTTGTTTAGTCAGCTCAAAATAGGTAGACTAATTGTTGGAAAACGAAATTGAAGTAGAAGACACGGATGCCTAATTTTAGAAAGATAACAATTCTTAGCTTATTACTTGCATTCTCTTCAAAAGCTAGACTCTTTCTGAAACTGTTTTCTGTTTCGTTTCGTCTCTAAGCCAATGTTTTCCTAACACTTTCGAATCTCACCTACATTGATCCAGATCAGCTGCCCTTAGCTGCCCTTTTTCATAACCCCAAAAATCACCTTTTTCTTCCTGTTCCCTCTTTACTGGACCATGCTTCTGATCAATCTCTAATCATATTTTCACATTCAATTTCTGCTTTCTATTGTTCTGAATGTGAGCCTGATTCATCTCAGAAATGGTAATTGAGTTATGGAACGCGGAATAAGAGTCAAGGTGATAATGATTATCAAATGTTGAGGGACCGGTTAAATAGGATGTCGGGGAACCGTCCTCACTTTATTAAATATATATATTCTAGTGTCTTTTTACGTGAGCGTGTACCTGAAAGAGAACGAGAACGGAAGAAAGACGAGTTTAACAAGACAACAGGTTTATTAACGTACGAGCTTTGGCAAATCTGCCGCAATTCTCGCAAAAGCAAAAGGGACGTTGTCTGCATACCAAAATAAGGGGTTCAAAAGGGTAATTATAACAAAACAATATTAATTTAGATAGTTTTAGACGCTCCAGTAGCGGATGCTGAAGGAGCGGCGCCAACAGAGATGTTCGAAAGGACGTCGAAAGTTTACAAAAGATATTTTTATAAAGGAATAAAAAGCCGTTCTTCGGCATAAAAACCTTTTAATCAGTCGACTTGCTGTCGATCTGACTATTTTCAACCATTTTAGGCTGGAATTACACTTGTCATCGCAAGAGTAATCGAAACATTTTATAACAGCTTAAACGAATTGAAACTAACATGTAATGCTTCCGGAATGTGCTCCCTCGATTCCAGATTTTATGGGGGCAAAAGTTAGGCCTAGGGATGGGTAAAATAACCCCCTAGTCAAAAATTTGACAAATTGATTTTTTATCGATTTATTGATTTTTTTCACTTTTGCCAGTTTTCTGGCCCTAGTTCTGTCAATTTTGAAGATTTTTTCAAAGTTAAAAAACGAAATTGTAGAACAAAATGTGCTCCAACTTAATACCCACTGAACAAAAAAATTTGGAGCACGTTGAAGAGCCCAAATTTTGCTCCAAAGTGAAGTCGAAAAAATCAAAAATGTTGAATCGTCATGAACTTTCGAAGTTAAGTTTGGCACTCAAATTAATGCTTATTGTCAAATTTTTGAAAAATTTCACCGATAAAATTTTGAGAAAATTGAGTTCAAAATATATTTTTGTAATTTTCGGGTTTTCAAAATCAAAATTTCAAAAAAGTTGTGTTAGTAAATCTTGTAGCTCGTAAAAAGACGCATCTTTTCGTTTTTTGACCATCCCAAAATATTGAGTTTGAACTGAGTTAAGTGTGTTTGAAGCCCTGGCCCCAGACCCGATCTGACAGAATTGGCTGTTATGGTCAACCTTTCAAACACACTTAACTCAGTTCAAACTCAATATTTTGGGATGGTCAAAAAACGAAAAGATGCGTCTTTTTACGAGCTACAAGATTTACCAACACAACTTTTTTGAAATTTTGATTTTGAAAACTCGAAAAGTACAAAAATATATTTTGAACTCAATTTTCTCAAAATTTTATCGGTGAAATTTTTTAAAAATTTGACAATAAGCATTAATTTGAGTGCCAAACTTAACTTCGAAAGTTCATGACGATTCAACATTTTTGATTTTTTCGACTCCACTTTGGAGCAAAATTTGGGCTCTTCAACGTGCTCCAAATTTTTTTGTTCAGTGAGTATTAAGTTGGAGCACATTTTGTTCTACAATTTCGTTTTTTAACTTTGAAAAAATCTTCAAAATTGACAGAGCTAGGGCCAGAAAACTGGCAAAAGTGAAAAAAATCAATAAATCGATAAAAAATCAATTTGTCAAATTTTTGACTAGGGGGTTATTTTACCCATCCCTAGGCCTAACTTTTGCCCCCATAAAATCTGGAATCGAGGGAGCACATTCCGGAAGCATTACATGTAATTAATTTAGGGCAATTCTGCCGCCAAAACACATTTCGCTGCGTACGTGACCTAGATTAGCATTAGGGCGCGTTTGCAAGAGCGGTAAAATGGCGGTAATTTAAATAGTTCTTGTTACATGAGTTGCTTGGTAACGAATGAGAGAAACGGATTACAACTCTAGTTTTGAGGGCAAAACCACAAGGGAGTTGTCATCACGTTTTTGGATGTCGAATGCGTTTGCTTCAACGTACATTCGACAACATCAAAAGCACGGCGTGTGACACCATCAACTTTTTAGTGGTGTTCAAAAAACATGAGTCTTGTAAACAAATATGTTCCAGTTTAGTGGGTTCCGTGGAATGTGTGTGTTCGACGATTTTTGTTATAGTTGAATTCAGTAAAGCTCAGAGACTCAAATGATTGAAAAATTTGATGAGCTTGAAATTAATCTTTGACTCAACTGTCAGTGAGGAAACGCAGGGAGAAGTTTTCTCGGCGTCTGTCACTCGCATGATATCTCTTCGTCACTACCGAAGTTTCATTTTAATTTTTGCCAATGTTACTGACGAATAGCTCTTGCTCTTCTAAAGTCAATTTTTTTTCCTTTTTTGTAAACGTTTACTGTTGTTGGAAGTTCTCAACGATGCTTTTTCATGACAATGTCTAGAGAGTTCCTTATACAGAGTTGTGTAGTCTAGTTGAAATCCAAACTGCCAATAGGATTATTATCTTTTTCCTTTACTTTCAAGCATTTTCTGTTTTTTTAGACTATATTCCTTCTGGAATCTACAGTGCTCTTGGACCCATCTTTTTTTAACTTACTTCCCCCTGGGCTCCGTTTTACCCAGTCCAATAAATATGTACCTAAACTTTACTATTTTGTTGTTTTTTTTTATTATTTCTGTTCCACTGGAATAAAAAAGGATTCGGGAATTCCATTTTTTTTCCATTTATTTAATACTTGCTCATTCTTTAGATCAAGCCCAAATGTAACAGGAACTGATATTTTGATATCTTTTCTAAATGTCTCCATTTTAAGACGCAAAACGAGTTGAATCATTCTTTAATTGCACTTTTTCAAGCTCACAATCAAAATCATCTTTTTGGAACATTTTCATCGTTTGATCTCTTCTTTTGCATCAAAAAAACCGATTGTCATCTTAAATTTATGTACTAATGCGTATGTAATCTCTTATCCTTTGTCTGGTTTTTTCATGAACTTTTGTCAGAAACAATTGAGTTGATTTCAATACTGACATTTTGATTCTCATTCATTTTCAATATAAGGGCATAATAATGTTGCTTTTCACTTCAAGATCTAATGGTGTGTTCAAAGTACCGGAAAAAGACAAAAAAAGACGAAAAAACGTGTTCAAAGTAACGCAAAATTTGCGTCTTTTTTGCAAGCCATTTTCAACTGAAAATAAACCAAAATTGTAAAATTTACGTGGTCACAAAAATGTTCCCCCAAATTTTTGAATTTCCTGTTGAAAATGATTGCAAAAATTAGCAAAAAAGACGCAAATTTTGCGTTACTTTGAACACGTTTTTTCTTCTTTTTTTGTCTTTTTGCGGTACTTTGAACACACCATAAGACTTTCGATTTGTATCATTCATTAAGCTTCCAAATTTATTTGTAACATCCTTCTGACCATCACAATTTCATGGTATTTTAACCACGAACGTCTTCTCATGTGCTTCGTGCTTTGAGTATTCGAATACAAAAATAAAAGAACCGCTGCATTTCATCTGTCCAGAATTATTTCTTTTTGAAAAAAATATAATTGCGTGGGATTTTTCAAAAAGTTGCAATATCATATTTAGTTTGAACGGCCTTTCAGAGAGATCCATGGATTTGAATGGAAGTTTTTCTATTCTCAGAATATCTGAATCTCAGGAAGTTTTTTTTCTTCTTTAAGTATCCAAATGCTCCGTAGAGTTCAAATTTTGTTCCAATGATTTGTAATTCAATAAGCTCCGCCCACTTTTGCAGTTTACTCCATCCATTCGTTTAACTCATTTTTCTCCCTGTGGTATATTGATGCAAAAAGGGGGCGGAGCTTATGTTAGTCATGTTTTTACTGAAACAGTCATCTTCACTTTTAATTTTTTTTCCTAATTTAGAACAGTTCAAATCACTTTCCTATCAAACAAATCTTCATATCACGATCAAAGTTCCCATATGCTTCTCAGACTTGAAGACGTGGTTCTCAAATATCATAACAGAATTTTCGTCCTTTGTATTTTGACGTTCCTTTTCTCCCCATCATTATCATCTACACATCATCTGTTTTGTTATTTTCGCTGACTAAACAAGCTGCCGAAAAAAAAGAAATTCGAAAACTCGATAATAAGTTTTCATGTCTACATGAGACATAGAATTCAAGACGAAATTTAATTTATTACCCTCCCTCCAATACGTCAAAATAGACTCTTTTGGAAGTCTTTGACCTAATTTTTTTTAGTCATAATGTACCCACTTGTCAATCGGCTTTTCTCAATTTGGGCTTGGCGATTTTTTGTCTGTGTTCCTATGAATTATTTTTTTCGAATTAAAGAAAAAAATCACATGAATCAAAAGCTATAATTATAACAGAACCCCTCCTCTTTCTGTGGCATTTAGCGGAGTGAGAAAGAAGTGCGTGCAGACTGGCTCACTTACCTCAGAAGAAGACGAAGAAGAAGACGTCTCCTGAGGATGCTAATTGCGCGCGTGTGTGATCATCTATCCTTTTTTTTCTATTTTTGCCTATTTTCGCACATTAAAATCAAAGAGTTCAGATGGATTGAATAGCTCTCCGCCCACATATCCTAACGAGTTGAGAGCTCATTTTGCATCAGGAGCTCTTGTTGTGAGCTTCTCAGATTCTTAAAGCTTCTAGAATAGAGGCGTGGCCTAGGAAGCGGTTGAGCGGCCTAGAACTTTTTCAATTCTCAGCTCAATTCATTCTAATTGGAGCATCGTTTAAGCCAAAGTATGATAAAACGTCCCTAAATAAAAAGTCAAGTTTCACTTTCATATATCGCCAACCTAGAATTCCCACTCTTTTTCTAGGCCATTTTTTTCAACATCACTTTCTCTCATACCCTTTTCAAGTTTTTTTTCTCTTTTCATCTGGAGCACCTGGCTGATTCAAACTCATAGTAGCGTAGAAATCACTGCGTGGCCTAGAAAAACAGATTGGCCTGAAACTTTTATAGCTCCCAATCTAGTTGCGGACCACCTTTTTCGTAGATCATCTCTTTCTATTCTTCCTCGAATTTCAGTGAAATTCCTAATTCCAGAATGGGTGTCTACTCAGATGACTATGTCTGTCGACCACATGTTTATGGTCCATGGTGGTTCCCTGTTGTTTGTCTTCAGTTTATCGTAGTTTTCCTCGGTTGTGCATCTCATTGGTTCTTCATGTCCACCGTCATTTTCGCTGGTAAATTTGGGTCTTATCTTCGGTGAGTAATTGCTAATTGATGTGACGTCATAACAAGTCATATTCAGATTATGCTTCTTTTTCATTTCGATTCAAATGATTCTCATGTTATTGACGTCTTCTGGAGCATTTATTATCACTCTCTCTCATGGAAAGTTCATCGAAGATTGTGAGATTAGTGCAATCCGTAAGTCAAACATTCAGTCAGGAGATTGAAAATTCTGGAATTTTTCAGCGCTTCGAAAGTATTTACTGTACATACACTCGTTTGGAGAGTACTTTTTTGTGGTTTGCGAGTTGTTAGGAACTACAGGTAAGCACATCAAACTTCTATGATATTTGAGTCAAGTTTTCCAGAACGAGTCATCAGCAGTTTTGATTCTGATCTCCGTAAGACTCGAGTTTTCAAAGTTTGCTTCTTTACTGGCGGAATCCTTGGAGTATTCGGAAGTCTCTTCTACATCTGGCTCATTCGAATTTCCTTCAAACGACATTTGTTTGCGATTGGATTCGGAAGTTTAACCTTGATGGAGGTTGCTAACGGAATTGTGAGTTTACTTTAATAGAAGGGCAGTGTCCTAAAAGAGATTCATTCCAGGTCGTAATAATTCTCATGATCGTTGCCAAAAAGAAGTACAAAAGTGAGAAAATTAAACCTTTGAATGCAAAGTTTGAGGTATGAGCAGAAGTACTTTTTTACCCTTTCATTTTGTTTCAATTTTCAGTTATCCCAATCGTTTGCCTACTCGAAATGTGCCGTTGTCAGTTTTATTGCTCGAGTCGCCATCATCTCGTATGTCTATATGAAAATCGCCGGATTTTTTGAGGACGAACTAGACTCTCCATTCTTCTATTGGATGAACTTGGTAGGGTCTTTGATTCAATGGGGGAAGTTAACTTTTTTTTAATTATAGGCGATCAACTTCTACTGCCTTGTCTACCCGTGGACAATTATGCTTTGTCATCGACGAACGAGAAATGAGGTACGTGATTATGATTTGGTGAATTTGTTTGTCTTGGGGGATAGTTGGTTCACTGCTCATGAACGAAATTCAAAATTAGGAGAATCGAAAAACGAAAATGTGGAAATAATAGCATAATAAGCATCGAAATGAACATGGCTTAGAATGAGCATTGATCAGAAAAACGAGCACGTTATAGTTGAGGGTTCATATAGAATCGAGGAGCCTGGTTTAGCTGAAGTTGACAGAATTCGGCCAAGGACAATGAACGAGAACTGACGAAGTCGATTCAATGACTAAAACTAGGTCAAGGGATCATATATTGTAATGCTAACGTTTTCCCCCTGATAATATACAGTAGTGGCCAAAAAGATATTCGCAGGTATGCCGAGGTACCATCGTGCGATTATAGTGTCAAAGAAATCCTAGGAGCCTAAAATTTTTTGTGCGTGTTTATGAATAGTAAAGCTACATTTTACTAGTTACCGACTTTTTTCTAACTCTGCTCCGTCGGCTACTGTAGCTCGTCGAAGTTGCTCAAGAAGGTCATATCATAAAACATGGTACCGCTACTTCAGGAATGGTGGTACAGGAAAGTTGGCAACTACAAAAATAAAGCTTTTGGTTGGCACAATAAGCAAAAAAATTTTTGTTGGTGTGTCACATTTCGTTCATCCAGGAGCCATGCTCAAAGTTGGCTCATATCAGGCGAAAAACGCAAAAACTGCCCATTTAGCACGTTTTGTGATGAGAAACGCTCACTTTGAGCATGGCTCCTGGATGAACGGAATGTGACACACCAACAAAAATTTTTGTGCTTATTGTGCCAACTAAAAGCTTTATTTTTGTAGTTGCCAACTTTCCTGTACCACCATTCCTGAAGTAGCGGTATTCTGTTTTATGATATGACCTTCTTGAGCAACTTCGACGAGCTACAGTAGCCGACGGAGAAGAGTTAGAAAAAAGTTGGTAACTAGTAAAATGTAGCTTTATTATTCATAAACACGCACAAAAAATTTTAGGCTCCTAGGATTTTTTTGACACTATAATCGCACGATGGTATCTCTGCATACCTGCGAATATCTTTTTGGCCACTACTGTAAAAAGAACCGAAACTAGACTTCCAACGTAGTATTCTTCACATTTTAGGCCAATACTATCATCCCTCTCAACCAGAACAACTAAATACAAAAATTAACATTTTCAGATTCTGAAAACATTACGCAAGCGTTTTTTCCACCGACCTAACAAAATCCACGAAGTAAACAAAAACAATTCATTGTACACAATCGATGGAAAAAAGATGAACAATGAGATGACAACAGATTCACATTTCCAACAACTCGACACTTTTTGGAACAAATCAGTACTGCCGCCTGCACTACGAGTCTGATTCACTTAGAAGTACCTCAATTAATGACAATTTCTCCTCTTTTTATGTCTCTTTTTTATTGAAACTATTATTGCATTCATTCCAACCTCGAATCATTTCTTTCTCTTGTCCAAATGTTTTATTATGTGTCGTTGTATGTGCCCCGGTCGATTGGTCGGGCAACAACCTATAAAAATGTGTATGTGCCCACGTGTGCTGATACGTTTTTTGGCAACAAGAAAGAGAGGACATTTATCAGTTGACTAACACGGAATTCGTCTTTCTTTTCTTTCTCTTTTTCAGAAGAAGAAAAGAGGAGTCTGAAACTACATAATCATGAAACGGGTGAACTGGGACACGGTTCGGACCGCAGTGGCCTTTTTGTAAGTTTTTTGTCCTTTTTTAAGCCCACGTCATACACCAAGACCATAATTATGTCCTACCGTATCCCTGCCACCCCAAAATCATTTTTTTCAGTCTACTCGGTCTTTGTAACAATTACGGGTATGTAATCATGCTAAGTGCCGCTGAAGATATTCTGAGTCAACAACACGGAAAGAACAAAACGGTTACGGTAGACACGTGTATGGTGAGTGACGTCTTCTGATGATTAACGACGTCGTCTGAATTCATTAATCAGTCTCCAAAAAAGTTTGCTGATTTCTGCAAAATGTTGAAAATGTGTCATCTATTGTTGATGTTAATGATGTTTTTTGGAACATCAAAAAGTAATCCGGTGTTTATTTCAAAAAATGAAAAGTTATGAAAAAAAACCGGTTCGTGATTTTCCAAAATGTTATTATTAGTTCAAAAAACACAACATAGGGTATGATTAGTACGAAAAGTTTTTTGATGTGTTACATTTCGGGAAAAAATTGAAGGTATAGTAGAAATGTAGTTAAGTGGTTAGATGATGTGAAGACTTTTTGAGTTTAGAAAATGAGGAAAACCAAAATTAGAAATTGAGAAAGTAAGGAGAGCGCGATTCGGAATAATAGAACAACATGCTCTTTTGATACAGGTTCCGCGGTTGCAAGAGACCAACAGACAATGTTTTTTTCGATAACTTTCTATCGACACAAAACCATAGGATCCTTATTATTTAGGACTGAACTTCCAAAAAATTTCAAGTTTTGATTACTTTATTTTCAGCCAGAAATCACAACACGAGAATGTAAACCACCAACAGCTGAAGTGTTACTCTCTGATAATTTACCCTCATTAATTGTCAAACTCACATTCCCATTCTTCATGGACAGATTTCCATTCGGGTATGCAATATATTCTCAAATTTCCCCCGTCTTATTCATAGTTTCCATGACAGGCTTCGAGTGGCAGTTGTTTGTCTACTGCAGGCCACTTCGTACTTTGTCGTCGCATTTTCCGTCTCAATTCCAATGTCGTTGGCTGGTGTGGTTTTTGTCAGTTTAGGTGGTGGATTGGGAGAAATTACGTTTTTGGGATTATCAGCACATTATCAGAGGTAATGAGGAGAATGGGAAAGAGAAACAGGAAGTTGAAAAAAACTGTGTTTTTTGCAGAATCGCAATCGCTGGTTGGTCATCTGGAACTGGAATGGCTGGACTACTAGGGTCCTTCTCCTATGCATTCCTTACAGAACCTCACATGGCTAATCTGACTCCAAAAGTTGCCCTGTTAATCCAACTTTTCATTCCAGTTCTATTCGCTTTTGCGTAAGATTTTCACGTTCTCTACGACGTAAAAAATGAGATTTCAGGTACTTCATTTTGCTTGAGAAGCCTGATTCCATTTATTCCCCTGGTTTGAATCCAAAGACATGGATAGTGCCAAAGGGTTACGATGATTTTATTGTCAGCAAGCACAGAGTTCCTCAAAGGCAGTTGAATCCATGGGAGAGAGTTCAGCTGATAGTGGTAAGTACATAATTTGGGTTTATTGGCCTAAAAATTTAAAACAAGGAAACTAGTCCGCCTCCTGATGGTGAAATTTCCAGCCCATGCTCCATCTGATGATTCCTCTTGCTTTCGTATACGTTGGAGAATACATGATCAATCAAGGAATGACTCAACAAATCGTTTTTGATTGTTCTCATGGTTTCAATCTATCCCTACACAGTCAATACAGATGGTATCAAGTTCTTTATCAATTCGGAGTTTTCGTATCAAGATCTTCTATCAAAATTTTGGAGCTTCCAATGTGGATGCTTTATCTCTTGCCGTTCCTTCAGGTAATTCCTTGTCTCAAAAAAGAAAAAGCTTCACTAAGAAAGTAAAATTTCAGTTATCCAACATGCTGTTTTTCTTCTTCGATGCATTGTACTGGTTCGTTCCCCACATCGGCATAATTTTCGCATTGATCATATTCGAAGGATTATTTGGAGGATCTTCATATGTCAACACATTCCATAGAATTCATAATAAGGTTAGCAGTAGAGCTCACTTCGGAACTATTTTTTAATACATTTTAGGTTGCCCCGGACGTCCGTGAATACTGCCTTTCCGCTGCTTCAATGGGAGATAGTATTGGAGTCAACTTTGCTGCTGGAGTCTCAATCCCATTACACTATTGGATGTGTAAACAACCTTCACCAAGATCATAGCTTTTTGATTTCAAATTAAAACCTTTTTTGAAAATTGAGAACAATAATTTGATAACCGGTGTTTATTTTGGAAACAAAAACAAGTCCATAAAAATTTTTTACGATTTTCATTTTCACTTTCCATCTTCAAGTTTCGATTTGGCCGGAGATTTTGTTGCAGTTGAAGTAGGGATTCTTTTACCAGATGACTTCACAGAAGACGTTGGTGATGGTTCTGCAGATTTACTCTTTGTCGATTCTTTAGATTTCTTGGGAGCGGATGGTTTTGACGCCTTCTTACGAGCCGGTTGAACATTTGCAGGTTCTGGTTGATCACTGCCAGCTGGTGGAGGGCCACGTGGCGGTGGAGGAGCTCCTGGAGCCGGTGCCGGATATGCATAATCTGCGGGATAGGCTCCATAATATGCTGGATTGTAAGGATCCTGATAGTATGGATCCGGATAGTATGGATCCACATAGTAGGGATCATATGGATCATAAGCGACGACGGGTTCGACAATTGGTGGATCACGTCTGGAACGACATCCTCCAACACAGACAATCACAATGACAAGAATACAAATGATGAGGGTGATAGAACAGATTACGTAGATTCCATACTAAAAGTTAGAAGGTTTTATTATTAGGTCTTTCGATAAGTAATGTCGTTTTTTTTCGAGTTGGTGTATCTTTGTTTTCAAAAGTGGAATCTTCTTGAAATTTTTTGCATTATATAGGCTATAACAACTATAGTAAAACACCCAAACTTGGTGCCCTCAGCAAATTTTATATTGGATTGGCAAGCTATAGAAAATGGTCTGATTTTTGATCATTTTTTGCTTTTCGTTTTCCTCAGTGGCGGAACGGGTGATATTGGTTTTCATTATGTTTTTGTAACAATGAGTAACTGTCCTCACTCACAGAAACCTCCATTTTAGATTCAGCTGATTCAAGACGAAAATTAGCCGTTCGGCATTTTCACTGAAATATGGCTTACGGCAGCCTTCATTAAAGTGATTTGGGCGGCCATTGCTCAGAAACCAGTTTTTTAACAGTTATAGTGTCTGACTGAACTGTTTTTACCCAGTTAAAAAATGTGGAAAAAGAACTGAAATGATTTTTCGCTGCTCAGTACAAAAAATGACCAGTTGATTTTCGAGTATCTTATGAATAGGACATTATAAAAATGGAGCAACATGTTCAATCGGATTCTGGTTTTTATTTTTAGTATATGGGACCTCCCAACAATCCCCCATTAATCTCCTGAAAGTTTCCCGTAATCCATCTGAGAGCACCAGGCCCTCAAAAATTGGTCCACAAAAATTCAATTTTTCAAACAGTCATGTTTTTCGCACCCAATTTCCAATGTTTTTTTCTAGTCACAACAGGAAACTAGTATCACACTTATGGTCGTTCTAATGCTTTTTAGTCTGCCAAAAAATATTCAGTCTGAGCTGAGATATTACCCTTGCAAGATACCTTGAAAAAAACGACATTACTTATCGAAAGACCTAATAGTAGGGCACCCTCTTAAGCTTACCATCGGAAAATCACCTCCAACTGAATAATATGGATGGTACTGAAAATCGTATAGATATTTTCAACAGAATGCAGATAGCATACCCATGAATAATGAGGTGCCACCACCACAGCGGGACGATGATAAATTAAAGGACGATGGTAGTAATATGGACGATGATGATAGCCATATCCGCCACGATAGACCACAACCATTTTCTTTGTAATGAATAGAAATGAAAGTAAGAAAAGAAGAGAAGGAAATAGTTCTTAGGATTTAGGAGTGTCTTTTTCAAAAAATTAATATAGGAGGAACACGTGGAAATTATGGAAGATTTTCCGTTTTGATTTGATGTCTATTCAGAACTCGGCTGGAACCAGAATCAGAAAAGGAAAGTGAGTTTTCACCCATATATTCTTTGAGAAGCATGCCTGATTTCTATGGCTCTTGCCCAACATGTTCTCAATGAACCTCTTTCCTATTTCATTCAAATTGCAGTTTTTGAACACTTTTTCCCCCTATGGTCATCTTTTTCTCTGACTGCTTTACTAAAAATGCTCGCTTTCTTTAGCGGTCAAAGAGCCAACCAAATCTGATTGCCCTTTTTATGACTTTATTTCCACACCACTGCTCCGATTTTTGGAGGTTTAGGGTAGTGTGTAAATGTATGATTCTTGGTTTTCCTAGTAGTTTGGAGATGTGAGAAACTTGAGTATATGAAAGACGAGTGAAGACAGCTGAAATTGAAAATTCCAAGAAACGGAAAAAGTCGTCTCGAAACGCTCTCATTATCAGATATATGTGGTTAACAATGTCAGCAACACTAAAGTTGCCCATAATACCGACAAAGACTACAGTAACTTTTAGACATGAGTTACAGTATCTCGTGCTTTCAGCTTTGTCAACTTTCCAGATATTCCACCAACGTTTCCTATCTAAAAACACAGCATTGTGCTTGATTTTCAGCTTTTCCTACTTTCTTCCTTTGTTCTCAGACTTTTTTCCCCCTTCCAGACGAAAAAAAAGAAGAAACCCTCCGAAAAGAAAACTCAATCAAGCCCCTTCCACCATCGCTTATCGCCTCCATAATAATCAACATTTCCGTTGCCTTCTTCGTCGTTTTTTTTTCTCTTCAGAATGCCTCCGACTTCTTCTTCTTCTCCATCTTCTTCTGCTTCTTCAGAATATAAAGAGAAACACACTCAAAAAAAAACTAAGATCTCGGTCCTTTTTTCCCTTTCTCGAGTTGGTTTCTCCAAGAAAAAAAGAGAGAGAGGCCCGCCCCCTTTCGTCGGAGAGAGAATATTTTGAGTGGGGTTAGAGTGAGACTCTTTTCTCTCCTATTTCTTCTGTTTTTTTTTTCGTTTGGCTGTGTCCCCCGACACCCTCCCACCCTCTACTCTCCTCCCCATCACCATCAAACTTCAAGATACGCTGCTTTTTTGACTTTTTGTCTTGTGTTCCAAGCAAGAACTCATGATTCTTCGATTAGCTATATTACTAGGAGCAGCTTTTTGGAGGACTGGTTATTCAGGTAAGAAAAGGTTGAAGGATGATCAAAAGTTAGGACTTTCTCAAATGGTATAGAACGTCAATCATGAAGTCAAAATAAAAATTTGAGATACTTAGAAATAAAGTGGAAACATCTCAAAAGATATGAAGATTTTCTTATATAATTCTCATTTTCATCAGAACCGTAAAACCACAACAAATCTCCATCAAGAAATTATTACAAATTACCAAAGTTCCATCAAATTGAAGGTTCCGAGAACTTTCTGAAATCTCTGTTTTCTAAAAACCCTTTTGTTAAAGGCTTAATCAAAGTTTACCCTGTTTCAGCAACGTCAAAAAAGTCAAAAAGCAAGTAAAACTTCTTGAAAATCTGAAAAAAAAATTCTGAAAATCTTCTGATCATTAAAACTTCATCCTGCTTTCATGAGGATTATAAGATAAATGGTTTTGGACTAAAGAACTTTGGCACTTTCAATACTTTTCCCCTCATACGGATTATGCCAAGAAATCTATTTCCAATAACTCAAATTATATTCTTGTACTCATTTTCTATTTTTCAAATTCTCAAAACAAGAGCTTTTCATTTTCTAAAAATAGAAAACCCAGATCCAATAATTTCGCTACAATCCAGACAGACCCCTCTATCCTTTCTTTTAATTTGGAGTTCATTAGTGAATTCTCTTCTTTTTTCTTTCAAATTCAACATACACTATACTTCCTTTTTTTGTTCTTTTTCAGCTCAATGCTACAGCTGCTCGTCGCCTCAATTGCACCTCAAATGGGTGAGCTTTTCTCTCCATTTAAAACGTCATCAATGTGCATTAGTGTCCCTTCTCGGGGCTAGGAAAGAAGGGGAAAATGAAGGAGCATATCCGTTTTCAAGAAGCCCTTTCTTGGCTTTTTTTTGCCTTCTACGAATGATCTAATTGTTGTTGTTATTTGCAGCCAAAAGATGAGAACACCAATCGTTTGTTATATTTGCAAGAGTTCCCATGGTTTGCCAATGAGAGTTGTGAGACGGTGAGTTTTTTTTTTCTGACAATTGCTGAGAAATAAGTTATGAAAACTGTGATAGAAGGACACCAGAAACTCTTAAACTAGAAAAATGTTAAATTGAAGAGATATGTATATCCACAAGAACCAGTCAGTATAGTGACTGGCTCTGGCTCAGTTCAAAATTCAAAATAAGTTGGAATCGAGTCCAATTTTCGTTAAGAAATTCAAATTCCTCTGGAAACAGAAAAAAAAAGTTGGGACTATTTCATTGTTCTTTCTATGGAACTCTTTTAGTCATAGCCTTTCTCTGGGGAAGAGAGTGTGTGCGAGGAAGAGAAGTAGACACTTCGTCGCAAACGCTCTTCCGTTATCAAAGAAACTAGAGGAAAAGCTCAGAAACCATAATCGATTTCGATTTGTGTACAAGAAATTTTTGAATTCCCACACTTTTCGAACGACGAAAAACTGGACCGCCGGGAAAATAAACAAACTGTTGTCCAAACACTTTTAGTGATATTTACAAATTAAAAAAAAAAACATTTTTCAGGTACGAGACTTAATGCCCGTTGTAGATTGTGAAGATAGTGTATGCATCAAAGCAGTTATCAAACAACCGCCAGCCGAACGAACGATTTGTGGTCAGTTTTCTTTTTTTTTCCCTCTTTTTTTGCTTCCCTCCAAGTTCACTTTGACACGCATCGAGCTATTTTCTCTCACCTATCCATCAATCATTTTCCATTTTCCTCTCACTTCAGAAACGGGCGGTGCAATCGTTCGAGACTGCTGGAGTCGTGTTTTCTCAAACGCCGTCAAGAATCCCAGGGCGAGACGTGACGTCGTCCGATTGGCACAGACTTCTGATAGTGAGGAAACGATCGGCATCATTTACACTTGTGAAGGGTTCTTGTGTAATTCGTCTGCACTCTCTCGATTTCATATACTATTTCTGACATTGCTACTTTTTCCACTAATTCGATAAAATCGAATTATTGTTTTTCTTTCCAATTTTTGCTTGGTTTGCTAGTGGTCTTTAATGTCTCTGATCGTCCTCAAGATTAACGGGTGTCTTATGATTTATTATTTAATAATAATATTTATATCGACGGCCTAGAAATACTTCTAGGCCACAATTTATAAATGTTCAAATAAATAATTACAACCAATCCACAAATTTTCTACAATTGGTCAAGAAGTGTGTGCATCGAAGAAGATTGAAAGTGTCTTTTGGATTTGGGAATGGATTACAGACCTTCCTAGCTTCTGGCAGAACATCTTCACATTTCCGGAGTGATGATTTTGGTTTCTGAGCGGACTGAAAGAAGGAAATGTCATATGGGAGTCAGATGATTTTCGGTTTGGAAAATATGCTAATGAGGAAATGGGGGATTTTTTTTTGCGGCTCAGTGGTTCTTGAAAAAGTTTTGAATGCTCTTAGGGAGCTGAAAAAGCTGGAGGGATTTCAGAATAAAAAAATAGGTATTTAGGATTTTCAGACTTTTGTTTAAAAAAGTAGGTCTCTAAATTTTAAACTTTTTGAGTTTGCGAAGTTTGAGCACTTTCGAGTTTCATTTTTTTTAGCTTTCCGATTCTCGAAAGTATGAAACACTCAACTTCCGACACTTTGAACCTCCTAGTTTCCCAGGCCTCTGAATTTTTCCAATTTCGAATTTTGAAATTTTCAATTCATTAAACTTTTGAAACTCTAGGATGTTTTTTTCTCACCTGTGCCTCTGCAGCCGCCTTTTCCGGTAAGCAGAACTGCTCAAATGCGAAACAGAACTGCAAAGCTTTTGGATCTACCAACTGCTGCTTGCAATGTTTTGGATAATGTTGGTAGTATCTAGCACAATATGTCATAACAGGCAAGACACCAGTAGTAGAAGCACATGCGGACACATACGTTTTACAGAAGTTTTCCTGGAATGTCAAGTTTTGGAAGCTTGAAAATAGTTGAACAATACCTCTTTTTTATCAATATCTCCATGACATCCTCTCACAAACTTCTCTCTTTCAACCACACAATATTCACTAACAAACACTAAAACTCCTTTCTCATCTTCGATTTTCACTTCGGAGACAGTTGTATTTTTGAGTGGTTCATCGGAAATGGCAACTCCACTTTTTTCAATTACTTGATCCACAACTTTCTAAAATGTTTTGAATTACGATTTGATAATGCCGTAGAAAATGACACTCTATTCCATTGTTGAAAAAACCCTTTCACATCCAGAAAAATCTCCCGACCATAAACTTTTCATTCCTCATTTTCCATCAGACAAGATGCGTTAATATAATGCCTTGGTCAAAAATCAGACACCTATCTCATTTCCTCTTCTCTTTTTCTTCTTTCTTCTTCCAATTGCATCTTTTTCGGGCAATTTCTTGGTTCAAAAGGTTTTTTTGTCTAATGCGGGAAAACTAGTTTTCTTTGTTATTATCATCTTACCTCGGTACTTGACTTTTCTGGTTTCGGAAGTTTCACTAAACTTCCCAATTTTTCATGCTCCACAGAGGTGGAGTTGCCTTCGGATTCTTCGTCAAAGTCTACAGAATCAGTAGAAGTTTTGGAATCAGAAGACGTTGTGGTTGTTGGGGCTTCTGTGGTGGTTGTAGTTGTAGTTGGAGAGATAGTAGGCGAAGGTGGAACAATCAGAGGAACCACAGAAGTTGCCGCTGGTTGTGCTGGGGAGGATGGGCCACAGAAGTCAAGTTCAGGACGTTTGGCACAGGCTCTCTGAAAAATGGAACTGTTGTTCTACGGTATAATTTTTGATCTTTTGTTTCTCAAATTTCTGTTCTAATTTAATATGAAAGATCATAAAGATGATGAGAGATAGATCATCAAATTTGCAATATTGGCCGAGAACCCTAGATAAGCAGGGCTAACTGTTATTGTTTCTTTTAATTGGTGTCGTCATTGACCTTTAGCCCAAAAAGAGAGAAATTGAACTTTTGATTTATGTCATACCGAAAGAGTCTCTTTTTCAGAAAGTTATTTTCTGGAACAAACAGAGTTTATGGTTCTAGTCTACAAAAAACACAATTTTTTAGATTGCATTTAAAATTTGTGTTTTCAGATGAAACTAGATAAGAAAGTTTAACTTTTACATTCAAAATAAAAACTAGAAAAGTAAAAAATCATTAACCTCTCTTCTAGTTTCCCACCACCTCTAATACTATTGCACTCAAGTATGGTGCTTTAGAAACAAAGATAAATGAAATCCTATAAAATATTTTGAGCTTAAATTTTGTCAGAATTTTCCTTACTTCTATTAGAATACTCCTAAAGCTTTGCTGCTCCACCGCACTGACGATTCCAAGAAGGCATAATCCAAAACCAAATATTAACGTCATCTAAATCTTCAAGGAACAAAATCGACCGAAACCGCAACGAAATTGAAGAAGAACAAGAAACGAATGACAATGTATAAAACTTTTTCTCTTCGACGTCTTTTAAAGATACAGATACACCCAATCTTTCTTCGGATGAACTGATAAGATTCCCCCTTTCTTATCAGTGGGTACTGTAGAACTGAAGTTCTAAAAATAACAAAAAAAGTGAACACATTTGATACGAGAATTCAAAACGTTTACTCGATGAATGCCAAATTATAATACAGAAAAAAAATTGGAAGGCGACAAAAAAGGCGGGGGGTGTTCGGAGGTGTGAGAGTGTATTGAAAAATAAACCAGAACTTGGAAAATATGGGTAAAATCGAAGAGAAAAAAAAATGTTACAGAACGTGGATAAGGTATGCATACACTCACTAGAAAAAGGGTGGATGAACTAGCCAGCTATATCAAAAAAGAGAGAGGGACAAATGATACAAAGGGGAAAAGGAGAAAAGAAGAAGCATGCGATGATAAGAAGGCAAAAGAGAGAGGGAGGAAGAACAAGTGAGATATATAAAGAAATTGGATGTACATACACACACATCTGATGATAATACAAAAGACAGGAATAGAAAACTGAATGGATGAAATGAGATATTGATTGAATTGAAGTCCATTTCAACCGCTGGTATGGCTCATTGGTGGAAAGTCGTCAGGATCGTCCATGTTTGGGACCACTTGGTCTTAAATTCAATCTTCATCAACAAACAATAATCTACCAGAATTCGAAGAACCACTTACTGCTTGTCTCTTTTGATGCAACAGAACTGCCTGTTGGACTGATGCGACAAGTGTCGGATTTTGGTCCGATGCGATGTTGTTTGATGAGGTCAAGTTCACCGCCTTCTGGATCCAATCGGTAGGCGTAGACGAAGCCGTCGGAGGTGGCAGCCATCACGTATTGTTGGTTTTTGTGGCTGAAAATAGAACAGTTAAGGGTGGGATTTGAGGTTTCCGGGTGGATTTTTTCATAATTTGATAGTCTTTGATAGTTTTGAAAGGTTCAAGGCGGATTTTCTTATAGTCGTAGGATATTCCGTTGATGCCTACTTGACATTTTGTAGGCTTGGAGCTAAATTTCGACTCAAAGCTACAGTATGACCGGATTGAGCAATGATTTGATCTACTTCTTGGCCTCCTTCTGCCCTATTCCTACCACTATTTTTAAACTTCAAAGCATTTTGGCCTAGGTTTTGATCCATTAATTGCCTTAGGCCTTCTCTTATTTCTTTGATCAAACTTCAAAAAACTTACGCAACAAGCGCCACTTGGTTGGATCTGGTGGCTCCTGGCAACTTTGCAGTAGCAAAGCTACGCTCTGTGGTCATCAACTCCGACACTTGCAACACTTGATTTGGCATGTACGCCGAGATGGTCTTGTTGATTGTATCGAACCAGCTGCCACTCTCATTGGCGGTTTCACTGGAATCCTCACTAACTTTCATTAATACGTCTATTCTGAAGATTCTAACTTACGGTTTGGTATCCGTTCCTACTTCTGTCTTCTCCAACTTGAAGACATGAACTGTCTCTGTGTTGGAAGATGAGGCCAAGTATTTGGAGTCTGATGAGAAGCACAAAGAGTAGATTGTGACACATCTGGAGACTCCACGTCGGAATTCGAAGAGACGATTTCCAGTTGGAACGGAGTACACTCGGATGACAGTTCCTTTTGTGCTAGCCGTGGCAATCATGTTTCCATCGTGATTGAATTTAAGACAGGCAAGAGTTCCCTCATGAGCCACAAATGTGTTAACTGATGAGAGATTGATAGCATCGAAGAGATGAACGGATCCAGTATCAGTGCTTCCAGGATATGCAATCAGTGCATTTCCAGTGTTACTTGTCAAATCGAGTACACCGAGTTTGTTCATTGGAGTGTCCATAATATTATGCATCATTTTCATGTCTTTGAGGTTGTAGATGAAGATACAATCTTCCAAGCAGACCACGATTCTCTGAAGGTAATTAGTTATTCATGTTTATTACTAATGACATTGCGAAATTTGTTGTTCTTATTTACATTTTCCTAATTTAGCAATATTATGAAATCTTACCTCTCTATTGAGTCTAACAGTCAGCACGGATTTATTGAATCGATGATCGCAGATGATATTGCGACTTGTGAAGTGATAGACGTGCAAGACGCGTGGATCCTTTTGTGAAATCACCACCATCAAAGCAGACGAGAAAAGCCGCTCAATGATGAGACAATTGTTGAGGCCAAGATCTGGAAGAACTTCTGTAATTCGTGTGATAAATCAAAAAGCCGTGAAAGGTGGAATAAACTTACGAGCCAAGTTTTCTCCTTCGTAGGTCAGAGTGGAGTTTTCGAGGATGTCGGCGGTTTTGTAGTACATGTAGCCTTCTTTGTGTCCGACGGATATGATTCTGAAACGTAAAAATGTTGTATGTTAGGCACTTCATAGACATTCCTTATATGTAGAAATTCTGGGCTAGATTCAGTTCACCTCGCGCAGTTCCAATTTAAATTTTGGTTCAATTTTTAGGTTCGCTATTGATTTCCGTTTATTTTCACAACAAGTGAGTCTGAAGTCTTTTTGATTTCCCCCGGGTCTAATTAAAAATATTATCTCCCTTAATATTTACATCTTCCCACATTTTACGTCTCCTGGGTTGTCATTATGAAAACGTCAATAACGAGAGTAACCCCTTTTTCGGAGCGAACGAGCTCTCATTGATTTTTCTTTCCCCACTTTTTTTTCCTCTGGTTTTATGGGCTTTTCGGAAAACTTCTAAAGAGAAATTACAGATTTTTCAGCCCTGTCTCATATATTGAAACTTTTATCTAGATCAGGTGTTTTTTGGATTTTATCAACTATCACTTTTCCAGAATACTCCAATTTTTGGAAATGATCAAATCAAAATCCTTACTTTGCATCTTGATTGAAACCTATGTAGTTGATCGTTTCGGGATTCTCATCTGAAGCTGTGCCCGACATCTGAAAGTTCAAATATTTTCAGACTTGCTCACAATAAATTTTTTAAAGAATCACAAAAAGACAAAGCTGAGGAAAGTCTTGAGATAGTACAACGAAATCACATTTTAAAATGAGAAATTGGCAAAAAAGTGATGACGATGTCTATGGAGAGAGAAAGAGTCAGCCAGTATAAACAAGGGGGTGGTAGAGCGCAATGAGGTGAGAACAGACAAAGCGACGAGAGACGCGGTCACCAGTTGTACGTCAGCTGATGGGTGGAGTCGAACGGGGTGAGAGTGATGCAAGACGGGCACATGGTTTTGGCAAAGAGAGGGCAGGCAAATGTGGACTGGCAGAATGGAATAGAGTAGAGGAGAGCGAGAAATGCGCCAAGGAGAGGTGTGCACGAGGAAAGCGTCATGGCATGGTTAGATGTCAAATGCGGGGCTGAACCAAATCTAATTTTGAGCGCAGAGAAAAAAAGAATTCAAACGAAACAGTAAGTTGTTAACGGGAAATGCTTGATTTTCACGCCAAAATCCGAAGAAGAACTGAAAATTTTTGTGTTCTACGTTTTCCAGAAACATAGATTTGAAAGTAGATCAAATTTTTTACACTATCACAAAGCAGGTCTAGGATTCAAAACTTTCTGTATTTTTGTTGAAACGGTTTCATGGAAGTTTCATTCTGAATTATTATTTTTGATCTATTAGGGTGATCGGAAAGTTTTTGTGAACTTTTTGTTTTGATTTTATTCAAACAAAAAGCAGTGTCAGGTTCTGGTTTGTTGATTATTTTTATACCTTTAAGTCTGCTATTTGATATTTAAATTTAGGGGTTCTCTCCTTTGGAACTTGGGCAGCTATAACTCGAAACATGAAGTGGTCTTTTTTTCGACTGTAGGATGAGTTTTGACTCCTTGTTTCTTTAGACGTAGATCATATTTCGAGAAAAATTAAATGAAGAAAACCCACTATCTGGAGAGTTTAATGGTCAAATAAGAACAATCTACTTAAACTTAGTCTCGAGATATTTCATGAGTTTTGCAACATGAGGTCAGTTTTGAGGTAAGAAAAATGTCGAAAATTTGGGATAATGTCCACGACCAAAATTTTTCGCCCCTCCAAGTTTGTTCTGGAAGGTTTTAATGTTGCTATAGGTAGGTAGTGTTGCTTATGACATTCCACCAAAATATTGAAATCGATCCTCTTGCGGGAGCTATCACTATGGCAGAATAGTAATTTTTTGTTATTCCTTCAGTATCTCAAAATTTTCAACTGAGCAACTTTATTTCTGTTATGGGTTTTGTAAAGGACAATGTCCTTAATAAAACCCGCTATGAGCCAAGTATCATCGAATAATAAGAAGAGAGAAATTTATGAAAATGTCAGTGCCATTTGAAAGCCTTCGGAACACGAGCCTAGTGTTAACAGGAGAGGGGCGAGCAAAGGGTCTGGATTTCACTACCAGATGTTTTGACTCTCTGTATACAATATACAGTTACCCTTTTGTCAATGCTCCTTGTCATTCTCGAATGGGAGAAAAACCAAAAGTTCACAAAAACTTTCCGATCACCCTAATACTTTCAATATGTTTTTCCTGGAGAGAAATAGATCAAAAAAATGTTCTTTTTTTGAGTTAGTAAGAGGTGAGGAATGTAAAACAAATGGTTTTAAATAAGGGTTTTTATTTATCGAACACATTATATTGACTTTAAACAGAATAGATTGGAACAACGGAATAAAACGTGAATAATTTATTTGCACTCAGAAGAGTAATGAACTAGCCAGCTACGGAAAAAAGGTTCAAACGAAATATGATAAAGTTATGACACAGAACAAATATAAAAGAACAACGAATGTCTGAATCAACCACTGGAATGAACCCTCGGCGGTGCATCAATGCCATCAGCTAATGGACTGAATCGGGGAGTCTTACACATTGGTCCGATTCTGTGTTGCTTGATAAGCTGGAGCTCTCCGCCTAATGGATCTAATCGGTACGCATAGACAAAGCCATTTGACGTAGCAACCATCACATATTGTTGGCTTTTGTGGCTGAAAACAGTATAAATGTCGGTTTTTTCAAGTTCTAAAGACTTACGAAACAATGGAGACTTGGTTATGTGTAGTGGCTTCTGGTAGCCTAGCCGTTGCAAAACTTCGCTCATTGTTTATCAATTCAGATACTTGCATTACTTGAGGTGGTACAACGGCGGAAACAACATAGTTGAATGTGTCATACCAAGTTCTATCAATGACAGACGATTCTCTGAGAAATCGAGAATTTGTACTATTTGAAACTAGGTTTCTAACCAACCCCTCACTGCTATCAACCATTTCTGGCTTCTCCAAACTGAAGACGTGTACAGTTTCTGTATTGGAAGAGGACACTAGGTACTTGGAATCTGATGAGAAGGACAAAGAGAAGATGTTGACACATCTGGAGACTCCACGACGGAATTCGAAGAGTCGATGTCCATTGGGCACTGAATACACTCGAATCACTGTTCCTCTGATGCTAGCAGTGGCAATCATGTCTTCGTCTTGATTAAACTTCAAACAGGCAAGAGGCCCTTCATGAGCTGTGAATGTGTTGACTTGGCACATGTTTAGAGTGTCAAAAAGATGAACAGATCCGGTTCGTTCACTTCCAGGGAATGCCATCAAACCGCTTCCTTTTTTGGTTGTCAAGTCAATCACTCCAAGTTTGTTAATCGGAGTTTCGGAAATGCACTGAATCATTTGCTGTGTTTCAAGACTGTAGATGAGAATGGAATCTTCTAAGCAAACTACTAATCTCTGGAATACACGGGATAAAAATTTTCGAGTTTTTTCAGCGTACCACTCTATTCAGTTTCACAGCCAACACTGATTTTTTAAACTTATGAGTGAAAAGTAGTTCGCAGTGTTTGGTAGTGTAGACATACACTACTCGTGTGTCTTTTTGTGATACACATGCGATCAGATGTGTTGAAAAAAGTCGTTCAATGATAAGGCAATTGTCAGAAATATTGGGTAGGATTTCTGAATTCGAAATGATTACTTGAAAGACTATGATGTAGAGCTTACGGGTCAGTGGCTTGGTCTCATGGTTCAGCACCATATTGTCGAGGATTTCTGCTGTTTTATAGAACATATACCCTGATTTGTGGCCAACAGATATGATTCTGCAAATAAACTTGTTGCTTTGGGATGGTGTTCTACAAAGATTTTTGTGGGATAACAGGAAAGCCCTTATGGGGTCCCTCGACTACCTCTGTTGGACCAGGTGCCCTCACCCTATTAGTTATTTGTGACAATGTGAACGACAAGTGTGAGAAGATGTCATGTCAAAAAGATCACTTCTGACGAGATTCTTTATTCAGAAAAAAAGAAAGTCTTCACGAAAAACTAGAAGTAAAAACTCTTACTTTGCATCCTGAGAGAAGGCAAGGTGGTTGATGATCTCGGGCTTCTCATCAGTTGCCAACATAGCCCACATTTTCTGAAATTTACAATGTTCGTAAACTAAACTTTTATAGGGATTCAGAAAATTATAAGATTCCGGAATACTGACAAGTAAAGACATAATAAAATATGAAAATAAAAGAAAAACAATGAAAAAAACAATGAAAAGTTTCCCTTCCACTTCAAAGTATGCAACATGAGGAATGACAACATGAGCAATAAAAACGCATTCGCTATCAGCAATACTATTTCGAGGGAGAACGAGAGAGATACAAGAAAACGAAATTTAAGAATGAGAAATAGGGGAAGGAGAATGGTCGAGTGACACAAGGAAAAGAGTGAACGTCATAGAAGAGAGATAGACGATTTACAGGTTGTGTGCAACGCTGAGAAACGCGAATCAGATGACGAAATGAGCGGGAAAGAGATGGGATTCGAAGGATTCAGTAACCTCGCTCCAGTGAAACAAATGCAGATTTACAGTAGCATAATGGGAAAGTAGCATGACCTAAAAACAGAAAAAAAGGAATAGCATTAAAAATCTGCCACAATTCTTCCTTTGTATCAGATTTTACAATGGATTTTATTAATCTTTCAAAATGTGAGATAACTCATAAACAGAACTCTAAAGAATCAGAGCCGGACAACATAGAACTGTTCAAATGAGATCTTGAATTGATAGTGAGCCTTATTGAAATCTAACTTTTGAAAAATGTTCAAGAGTCGAGAGTTCTAACTTGGAACCGTTCTCATTTCGTCATATATGATTAGATAAATCCATTCCTTTAAAAAATCCTTCCGTGATGACCTTCCCTTTCTCTTTGACGTTCAATTTCCACTTCACGTTTTGATTTTCTTTCCAACTCATCATTCTCATTCGTTTCCACTTTTTTCATTATTCCTATTTCACCACGATTCGGAACATCATTTTTCTATGGTAAGCTCCTTCATTGCTATCAAGTTCTCATACTAAAATTGTTTCAGTATGCTCTCTATATCATAATCGGAGCTTCGATCATAATCGTCCTTATCATCATCGCCATTTGCTATTTTGGCAGTGAGTTCTTTTTCCAGCTACGACCACCCGAACCTTCACTCATTTCAGATTGTTGTCGTTGCCGTCAACAACAAGACCTGCCTCCAGATGAAGTCGTCGTTTCTGATTCCTCTCGTCGTTCTGTAATCCAACAGGAATCTGAGCAAAAAGTTCATGTGGCACCTCCAAAAATCAAAGAACCACCCAAAGAAGTAACTGTCTCCAAACCAGCTCCTCCACCAGTGCACTCTCCAACCGCTGTGAAATCTCCGCCAATGCCTCTAATGAAGCCACCGTATTATGAATTTCAAACGGAATTCAAAAAGAGTCATAGATCGACTCGTGAAAAGTCTGAAGATTCTCCACAGGATCCTGTTCGTCCCGTTCGTCGTCATATTCCATATCCAGACTTCGTTTATCAGAGAGAATTCAAAAAATCACATCGCTCAATTCGTCAAAAGAATAAATCTAAGGAGAAGGATACCTCTCAAAAATCACAAAAATCTCAATATTCTCAGAAGGCGACAAAAAGTTCAAGGAAAACGGATCGTAGTGAGAAAATGGAGAAAATGGAGAAAACTCAGACGGAGGATCAATCAGAGAAAACCAATAAAAGTGGAAAATCGACAAAAACGGAGAAGACGGAGAAGACTGAAAAATCAGAGGTGACGTCGAAATCGACACCTGGAAATTAAAATGTTTTTGTAATTTTATGTTTTGGTTTTAGTATAAATGAATGTTTCAAAGTGATAATGGAAAAATATTGAACTGCCCGTTTAATAGAGTTAGTCTGATGCTGTGAGCCAACTACATTCTTTTTACTATTCCATTCAAAAACCACTTCACAAGAATTCCGGATAGTTTTTTTGAAGTGCGCATGTTCTTATTCCTATTCTACTATTACCCTTTTGTGCAATCACTACAGAAAACTCTATTAAAAGAGCATTCCTTTTTTGTCTGGACTTTTTTATCGATGATGTATGTACCTCAAAAGTCAAGAGTTTCAGCAATGTAAAGATATTTTGATATCAAAGAAATTCTATCAGTTACTTGAATGATAAATACAATATCTTAGGATTATCTCCAAGGTGCTCTTCTATTACAGGTTTTCAACTATTCCAGACCTCGACCAAACTACATGTCAACTCATAGATCACTTCAAAATCAAGGAACACTTGCACTCGTATTGTCCTCAATATATGGTCTACAGCTTTCTATTCAAATCAATCTAGTCTCTTTCTCTGCTCTTTTGAACTTTGCTCACCTCCACTCTATTCTCATTCCTTTTCAAAACTCTCCCTCCTCTTCCACTTCACTTTTCATCGAAATTTCCGAAACTTCTCAGTTTCCAGAACTGTCAAAAAACGGAATGGATTCACTTGAAAAAGGTAATCCGGTTGATGAACCTGTCAATGGCATGAAACGTCAGGTGTATATTTGTTTGCTCACCGGCCTCCTCCCCCCCATCTGGCCTAATGATTGCAAAAAGTTGCGATACGGAAAAGAAAGGTGCCAATAGTGGAGAAGAATGTATAAAAGGCAACGAACGGAAGGCATAATTTCATCGGCTCCCCCTTCTTTTCTAATTCTTCTTCTCTTACTTCCAAAAGCCAATCATGCAATCTGCCATCGGTCTTCTCTTGTGAGTCTTTAGAGTTCTAGATCTTTCATTTCATATCATCGACTAATATCTAAAATTGACCATACTACTGACCACTATACTAGTATTAGTACGATTTCCAGCTCATTGAGCAGACTTTTTTTTTTCATTTTTTCACTTTTCTTTCAGGGTCATCGCATCGGTTTCTAACGCTCAAGTGTTATCGGTAAGTTGGATCTAGAGAAAAAGGGTCTCGCAACATAAGTCAAAAAAAGGAGAGGTCGAAAAATACTAAAACATAAGTAGAATAGCTATACGAAAAAGATGTACTAGATTTTTAGAGATAAAATGCATTTGTCTCGAATGACAACTTTTTGTAGAACCTCTATTATAGCGGCATGGGCGGCTCGAAGCTTCAGAAGAATCCTTGATAAAAAGCTCAAATATTTTTTACTTGCAGGTCAACTGTGCTGTCCCACCATGCCCTGCCATGGAACCTCTCCCATATGGCTGTGCAGCTCCTCCATGCCCTCAACCAGTTCTTCCTCCACCACCACCACCACCAATGCCAGCTCCAGCTCCAGCCTACAACCCATACCCATGCGCCAATCCACCATGCATTGTCGTTGAGCCAATGCCAGTTGCTCCACCAGCCCCTGCCCCAGCTTACAACCCATATCCATGCGCCACGCCACCATGCCCAGCACCATACATGCCAGAGCCAGTTCCACAACCAGCTCCAATCTACGAGCCATACCCATGCGCTGCTCCACCATGCCCAGCTCCATATGCTCAACCACCAGTGCCAGCTCCAGAGCCAGTCATTCAACACGTGCCAGTCCCATACCCAGTTCAAGTTCCAGTTCCAGTTAAGGTTCCAGTCCCAACCCCGGTTCAGGTTCCAGTCCCAGTTCCAACTCCAGTCTACACACCAGTCTACTGCGCCGTCCCACCATGCCCAGCTCAACAAGCTCCACCAACTCAAGTCTATGCTCCAGCCCCAGCTCCAGCTCCAAGAGGAATCCCAGTTTATGCTCCAGCTCCAGCCTGCGCTCAGCCACCATGTCCAGCTGCCTACCAACCATACGGATACCAAGGAACTCCAGGATACGCCCCAGCTTATGCTCCATACGGACAACAATATGCTCCAGCTTACGGACAAGGATATGCTCCAGCTTACAATCCATACACCTCTGTTATGAGATCTCCGATTGCCGCCGCTGCTCCAGGATACGGATATTCATCTCCATTCAGAAGAGCCATGCTTCTCTTGGGATCCAATAAGGGAAAGAAGGTCGCCGTTGTTGCTGAGGGAGAGAAAAAGAAGTCCGCTTAAACCCATTGACCTGAACTTCCTTATTTGTATATTTTGCCCTTTGTTTTTTAGTTTTTCCTGCTAAGTATTTAAATAAACAATTAAAAATGAATTATTCTTCATTTATACAAAAAAAGAAATGTGCCGAGTATGAAAGAAAGATTGGAATGAAAATAAAAAAGTGAAAGAAAGCAGTTTGAGATAAAAGTTTGTGGGAGTTGTGTTGAAGTGTTGGGGATCGTCATCAGAATCATCGAGAGAAAATAAAAGAAATGTACAGAAAAAGTAGAGTCTGGAACCAAAACCGGAAATATTGCTGCTCCGAAAAGAAGCTTCTTATGGCTGCCAGGCAAGGGCGTATTGTCCGTTCTTCTCGATCTTGCATGATTTTCCCTCCTTGAAGTGAGATTTGTAAGCGAAGTCATCGAGAGCGACGACAGTTTCGAATTTTCCTCCGAGTGATCCTTCGGCTCCCTTTTGGATTGAATCGGCAGATCCGAGAAGGTCACCTCCTCCCATTGCTCCCTTCATTGATGCCTCGAGTTCCTTGTTACAGCAAGTGAAACCTGGAAAGGATAGGGATGGTTGAAGTGTACTGGGAAGAGGTTCTATGTTGTAATTGAGTTTTTGAGAAGTATAAACCAGAGTAAAACTAAACTTTTCATGTAGGCAGGACCATTATCATCACAGAATACCCAAATGACTTAAAGGCAAAGTTTAAGCACTATCCCAAAAGTTATTGGAATCTAGTCTAGTTCTAGACCGTTCTTGTCCACTGATCTAGTAACTAACCCATATCAAAATCACTTGGACCCCCGACTGCGAGGTAGGAACCCCCCTAAGGTTGTTGTTTTTCGATTCGCAGGAAATTCTAATCGCAGTCAATTAATCAATCCATCTCCAATTCGTATCAAACATTTCATAGGCGCAAGCTAGATTCTCTTCTCCCCCTAATTGCAATCCTTAATAGAGATAGGATGTGATAGCGGCTAATGAGAACAATCGCGCTTCTTCTCCTTTTCTTTTTTTCCCCACACAAGACTTACCGCTGTCATTGATGTAGCAGTTGTCCTGAGCGAAGCAAACGGTAACAGCCAAAGCGGCGAGCACGATGAGTGAACGCATTCTGTAGGTGTGCTTGGGGAGACTGAAGGCCTGCAGAATGTAGACGTTGGGCTTTTATATACAACAAGATGGCGAATCGAGATAGGTATTGTACGTGTTGACAGTAAGTTAAAGTCAAAGAAGAAGAAAAAAGGAGAAGATGCTTATCTCTCTGAAATAAGACAGAGGAAGACAACACGAGTAAACATGGCGTGGCGGCGGTGCAATTTGAGGTTCGAGATCGGCGCTTTTGATAGTAGGCTCTCAAGGACAGACGATTAGAGGTAAACACAGGACATAAACTGTATGAATTGGAGAAAAAGAAGTGATGAGGGGAGGTTTGAAATAAATTTAACTTCCTCAGTTTCAAAGAATTCATGGTCGGGTAGTTTTTGGTTTTTGTCGAGGATAGTTTGGAAGGAGTGACAACCTAGTGTACCGTTGTCTGGTTGGTTTTTGTTTGGAGGAATTGATGTTCAGAAATCATGAGGTAGTGTTCCTAGTGTAATGATATCAAGGGGCAGTCTAGGGTAAAGCTGGAGGGTTTAAGACAAGATAAATGCTACTGTGGCAAATGATCCAAAATTTGTATAAGATCTAATTTGGAAGCTGGCGTAGGTTCATACCATTTAAATATTGATTGCTCACCAGTGTCGGGAGTTTCAAAACTTGAAAACCTGGAGTTTACTCTTAACCCCGCCACGATATGAGGGGATCCTATTCGAAGCTCTAATTTAAAAGTACAGTACCTTTGACTTACCTAGTCTTACGGCAATTCGCAGAAAGTACAAAATAACTTAAATATCTTACTGAATTCGGGATGCAACCTTGAATACTAAAAGAGTCTTAAACTTCTAACCTTCTAAGCCACCAGAGGTTGAAGCCTGTGATTAACCGTCTCGCGGAGTCATGAGAATACGAACAAACCTGAGCAAAACTCCGAAGCTCCGACCTTCAAAATACAGTACCTCTTCCAGTATCAGCACCTCGGTAACTGTCAGAAATCAAACTTTACGGCAAAATGCAAAGCTTCAAAAACCTTAACTACGGTGTCCATCGTCCTATTACTCTACTTTCTCCCCACTAACTACCGTAACTCATTCAGAACGAACACCCCAGAAACCGCAAAAATAGTGAGAAAAGAAGGGAAATAAGCAAAACGAATCAGAATGATCACCCATGAAATCCAGTAGGATTACATCGACAATTATCTTCCTTCCTTCCTTCTTTCTACTTCTTCTTCATATTGTTTTCGTTCGAAAACTGCCGAAGAAAAGAAGTAGAGAGACAGAATGAAGGGGAGGGGAGGAATGAAAAAGCTAACCGAGAGAAAAGATAAAACTGGAATCCGCACGGTCTTCGTTTTCGACACTGAGCGTACTAAGTGCCGATGAGAAGAGACAGAAGAAGCTTCGAAAAGGGAGGGAAGGGGGCGGAGCTTTGAAGGGAGGAGTTGTTCGGTTCCCATTCCGCTTCACTGCCGAACGGCTTCTCCCCATCAGAGATCTCGAATTCTCCTTCTCACTTTTTCTCGAATATCACAAAAAAGGAATCTCTGAGAGAGAATAATCGAAAGAAGAGAATGGCAAAAACGGTTGATTTGATAATAGCTTCTTCTCCCCGTTTTGTGGCGAGATCAACCGAGAAAGTACCTGTTTGCGGAAGAGAGAGGGTGAATCGCCGCAATCCGAGGTTTTCAATGAAAAGGAGGAGATTAGATACATTCACTTTTAGAAGTGATGGGAATGAAATGTCTCTTGGGTTAGCCAACATTCGAGAAAAAAAAGTGATGTCGGGATTAATCGAGATGGGAACGATGCTAAATGATGAATAGGTTTTGAATTGGCTACGAGTGCAAAATATCAGTTTCCTGGAGCTCTATGGGTAAGAAGAACTCATTTCAGCTTCGATTTTTAGCCTGTGGCCAGGAAACATGAAGTTCTCGTTCTGGAGATGGTTCACTGAACTGTATGGACAAGTTTACGCTGCCTCGAAGAGTTACTTGACTGCAAAAGTCGGGATTTGAAAGAATTTGGAAAAAAACAACTAGTTTCAAACTTCTGTCATGAAGTCATAAAAAGTGCATGAAAAAGGTAAGAAAAAAAGTCTATCGAGAAGAGGATCACAGAATTTATAGAGAATCAGGTTGTGTTCAATATGGCACATCTAACAGAGCCTATGTATGTGAACAGTTCCTAACGCACATTCAATTCATGGGAAAGCTTGAAAACACATGATATTGTTGTATGATTTCTGAATGGATCTGTTTCCGATTATTCCGTGAGAATTAAACGAGCAAAGAAACAAATCATCAAACTTTAGACACATCATTTTCACCTTATCCAACCATTGAAAATATAACTTTTGTATGAAGAAACTTATAACGGGATGTCATTTTGGTAGAAGATGCCTACACGAAAAAGATCGAAACTAGAGCACTTCCATAGTCTCTTTAAAAATTTTCCGACCGGACCAATTATAAAAAAACCTGAAAATCAAATTCGACCTATAATGAAACCAACCAGATGGTTTCCGGCGCTTCGCGCCTCAACCGCTTTGCTTCCGCTGAGGAGTGCGATTTTGACTATGTGCCTAGATAACGCAGAGCTTATCAGTTCCCTTATTGAAAAACGGAAAAAACGGGCATCATCACGTCAGCATTCTCTATCGATCTGTCAAAACTTTATGAGAATCGGTCCAGTAGAAGCTTAGATACGGCTCTGGACACACAGACAAACAGACACATGGTGATAACAGTAAAGATTCTGATTTTTGAATCTGCTAATTTCTCGCTTTTTGGACAGCTTCTTCAAGAAACCGAATTGAATTGATGGAACATTTTCAATTGAAACCTGATTTCCAACCAGACTCCTAACTTCTTGAATCCTTAACTTTACTGCACTTTACAAGTGCCCTTTTAATAAAGGTAATTCTTTGCAACACATTTTGAGATAAAGCTGTAACCTATACTGCAATAAAAACACAAGAAAAGAACAAAGAAAGGAGTGAAAAGTAAGTGTAACTACTACCATGTCTCCTCAAATATAGCTTCTTCTTATATGGGTTTTACTTAACAACACGTACAGTTTCTTGGCAAGTTTTTTGTCTTCTTCTTCTACAACATCTCTTTTTTTATTCACATTAGTCTTTACACATTCTGACCAAAACCATGACGCCTTCTTATTCTGAAGACATCACTCCGTTAAATTCTGAAGGACACGCACGGCTTCTGAGAAGGGGAACTCGATTTCACTCGAAGATCTCAATCTCCACTGATTATTTGTAGCTTCTGCTTCTTCTTCTGCGGGTCTGCCATTGTGATTTGCTTCCTTCTTCTTCCGCCTTCACCCGTGCTTTGACCTTCTTTTTGAACACACGCACGTACGTGTTCTGTCTGGTGTAATCTACACTGTCTGCTGCAGAGAATTATTGAAGCTGTGTGTGTGTGTGAGAACATACATAAGAGATACACTCATTTTATACTCAAAAAAAGATAGGGACTGATTCAGGAGGGAGAGAATGTGATAAAGTGGGGGAACGAATAGGAGGAAAATAACAGGGAAGGGAAAAGAACACAACACGAGGAAAAAAGGAATATGATAGGGGAATTTGTGGAAAAATAAGATGGCGAATAGTTAGAAAAACACGAGAAGCACGAAAGAAAAAAGAACAAAAAATAATAGGATTTAAAAAGAAGAAGCAATGGGGAGAGGAAGCCAAACAGTGATTCGAGACCAGCTCGCGTCAATGGATGAACGCCGGGATATTATAGGTGGGAAAGGGAGGGAAGGGGAAAAAGAATTAAAGTAAAACAGTTTACAAAGAGAAGCTCTTATTTCAAGGGGGAATGAGAAATTCCAGTCGTTGACAAGATACAGAGAGTACAGCGACCAGTTAAATGAGAATGAACAGAGTCAAATAATCAAGATAATTTCTTTGTGTGTGTGTGTGTGTCTGAGGAAGAGAAAGGGGACAAGGGATGACGAGAACAGTCAGTATGATACAGCTGAAAATGAGTTTACAATTTTATAAAAGAGCGGAGAGATTTGTGTTGGTTGGAGAATGAAAAGAAAGGAGAGAGAAAATGGGGGATTTTCAAGTTTACCCGGATTGGAATGAATTAAAAATAATGAAGAAGGTTGAAGAGCACTTTTATAGCGCTATGTGCTCCGGTAATATAAACACCGGAAGAAAGAAATTGACAAAAAAAAGAACGAAAACAACAAAAAAAAGCCATCTGAGAAAGAAAAGGAAGGCACCTACGATATTAAAATGATAAGATTGGGGATGATGATGATGATAATCATGTTGAGGTAGTTAAGAAAAAAGAAGAGGAGTTAGGCCTCAGAAACGTTTTCTTGCGACGCAGCCTCTTCGGTTCGAACTCTCTTCGCATCCGTTGGATCGCATCCGTCACTGGTCCGTTTACGGCTCATCTCTACTTGAGCTGTTGCCGCTGACTCTCCACCGTTCTCATTGGTGACTGGAGCTCCTCCGTTGGCCGAGTCGAACTTCTCCTCGTTGCTAGTGGAAGAAACATCGTTGTATTCGGGTGAGTCGAGCTTCTTTCCGTCACTTGCCAAACCGTCCTTGTCACTGTCCGGACTTCCGGTTGAGGAGGATGGAACAGCATCTGGAGACGGCAACTCCTCGTCAGAATCAGATTCGTCGTAATCAACAAGTGACTGAAACTATTCGATTGGTTAATAATTGTTCGAAATGCGATTAAAGCTTACCTTAACAGTTGGAGTTGGACTGCTCTCTTTGTTATTCTGAGATGAGCTCACTTCATCATCTCTTGATGGTCCTGGAGATGAGGAGCTGGCTCGGGGGGAAGATGCAGGAGACGGCGTACCAGACGGAGAACGGTCGCTGTTAACCTGAAACGCTTTTTTAGAATTGTTTCAAGCAGCTCGGTGTTGTGGAAACCTACCTTGATAACTATCTTCTTCTCTGTGTTATTGAGAACAGCTGCTGAACCTCCACCAAACACTGGGGCTTCATCCTCGTCAAAAGCGTTCTTTCGCTTCAGAAGGGATGGGAACATTGGCTCGATTCCAGTCTTTCTTTGTCCGGATTCCTCTTTCTTCGGGGACACTGATACAGAGTCCTTTTCAATTGATTCGAGCATTGTTCCGACTTCCAAATCCTCATCATCCTCAAACCATTGATCATCGTTACGCTCTTTACGGGCACTTCTTGGACTGGCCATTGAGTTGTCTTCTGATCGGACGCTCATTGTCTCCTCACGATCACGGTGTTGATCATAACGAATTTTGATTTCTTTGAACGTCTTCACATAGTTGACAGACTCGACAACCTCCATATGATTCTCGACGACGTACTTGATAAGCGGTCGGACATCCTCACTTTTAACGAAATCAAATAAGTGCAACACGGCAGAATTTATTATATTATAACGATTTCCGTTCTTTCGGAAGCACTCCATCACTGGATCTATGACTTTCTCTTTGACAAGATATCGGATATACTTGTCATCTTTGACAGTAACAACACGTTGAAGAAGTTTGAGTGCGGACAATACGAGGAAAGTGTGCTTTGATTTGAGCAGCACAAGAACCTTATTCATCAAATCCATTGAAACACACTTTTGGCGCATTGAGAAGGAATGATGTTCGACGCAGAAAGTGAGAAGTCGAAGAACAACTGATTGACGATTGGCCATCATGTAATCGTCTTTCTTGACAATTCCTCCGCTGACATTTTCAAGGAGAGGTCGGAGAAGTGTGTCAAAGCAACGATTATAGAAAAGGTTCAGGAATTCGCTTCGATCTGACTTGGCATTCGTCATCGTCTCTGGATCCAGGAGAGTTTTCATTATCTGAAATTTCGCATTGTAATGAAATATAAAATTTACAAGATGCACATTTTTGTAAAAGAAAATCCAAATGAAAACTTACCAAAATGATCTCAGAACCCGAGGTCAAATGTACATCAATATCGGTGAGCAAATGATTGATCATTCGATTGAGAAGAACGTCTTCATTATGCTCTTTAGTCTTCGACTGTCGAAGCAAATAATCACGAATCATTTGAGAATTACTGTCAACCATTGTCCGTAGAACATCAACCATGCAGGCTCTTGTCTCGTGATCCGGTGATTTGAAGGAGGGCTCAAGTGAATCGAGGATGTCACCGTTGAACAAGTTTTGAAGCTGCAACTACAAATTTATTTTATAGCAATGCCAAACAGGCAACACACTACTTTGAAGAAGGTTTCCTTCGTGGCCGCTGGTCCATTTGAGGGAATACTTGTGCTTAAACTTATCATCTCTTTTAGGAAAAGGACCAGATCTCGGCGACGAAGAACTTCTGTATCGTCACTTATCAGCTGACCGAACAACTCATCCATTGCCTTCTTGTCTTTTTGCAACATTGATACAATGTCAACTCGACAGAAGAACACATGACTTCCGAGGGTGGAGAGAAGATTCTCTTCGAAGAGACCCAAGCTAGGTAGACAAGCATCTTGAATGTATTGAGCACGATAGAGCCGATGAATCTTGTCACGCAATTCGCTGCTAGTGATATTCAACACCTCACGGTACTTGGCCTTCTCATAAACGAATTCACGGTGCTTTCGTGGGCGCTTGTAGGCTGGATCGAACTCGAACATTCCTATGACCTCTTTAATGTTATTATCGTCGAGGAGCATCTCAATGACAGTGTTTCGGTTAAGCATAAACAGGTTCTTGACGATCGAGTAGAATGTTCTGAGTCCTTCTGTGTGCTCAATATCCTCGCACATACGGAACACTTCGCACAACTTGGATACCACGCTGAAACTGTTTTTGGTTAGAGTTTGGAAGATTTTTGTCAAGTTTTTATGAGGCCTTTATTTAAAACTATAACCAGGAGTTTTAACTTTTCTACGAAGTCGGTTCTCCCGCGAGCATTTTAATAAGGAACGACACGACGTAACGTGAGAATATAATAATTTTTTTCAATAACTCACTTATCATTCTCAATAGCATTCGTCATCTTCTCTCGTGCACTATTCGAAGATAAATGCATATGAAGTAAGGCGTCAAGTTCACTTAGTCTTCCAATTTCGATTGGTGGAAGTTGTAATCTGTTTGCAGCCGATGTCATTTCTCCTATATCACTATCATCTCCATCGTCAAACGTGGCATCTGATTCTCCGGGATCTCTCCCTTGAACTTCACAAATCTTTTGCCACAGTTCTTCGCATCCAGTTTTCTCCTGGAATGACAGTGCCAAATCCATCACCTCAGTTTCGGACCATACGATCAGAGTCTCCTGAAGATTAAAATAATTAACAAATGAAATCATGTGTTCAGTCCTACGTGCTCATCGAGCAACCAAAGTTACAACAGGCCGCTAAGTTTCTTGTTTGCTGCTCTAGCGTTTATTTACATTTTCATCGATACATTTCACTCCATTTCTCCTTCACCCCTATTGCACTCAGTGCTCTCTAAACCCCACTAAAAACGTTTGAAAAGACACTAACAGTCTGCTCGAACATGTTGATATGACAAAAATTGCCGTATGAGTAAAGAGCCTTCGAACAGCAGCTGCCACTGCCTTCAGGTGGTGGAGGTGATGATGAAGACGTTGGGAATTCAAAGTCTTCACCTAACGGACTCAATGAAGACGTTGAAGGGTTCTCCCGACAGGAGCAAGTGGGACACGAAGGTTCCGACATTCAGTAGACGCTGTGGAGAGAAGTAAGTAGAACTTTTTGTGGTTAAAGAAGACGACGGGGGAGGATAAAACGCATGGAAGAGTAAAGAAACAACACAAAAGTGAAAGCGAGTTTGTTGAATGGGTGAGAGAGGAGACAAGTCGTTCAAAAACACGTGAGATAGAGATGCAGCAGCCCGGGAGGGCAGCAAAAATGTGTGGAAGGAAGAGGAAAAGGAAAGAAGAAACAGCAGCCATTGGTAGACTCCTGGGTAAAATAGAGAATGAAAAAAGAGAGCAACCAGATAAGAGATCGAGAAGAGGTGGCAAGTCGTCTGGAGTCGTCAGTACACACAATGTTGCAACCTTTTTTTCATCAAAATGAGCGCTTGCGAAAAATGGTTGCCCAATTCAAGGAGGATGGCGACTGTTAGATTTCACTGATAATACTATCGGCGCTTAGCCATTGCTTTTTTTTTCTGAACGAAACCATTCGGCTTATCAAGTAATGATAGTTGACAAATTCAAACTTTGATTGAAAATTTAACCAAATATTCATAACTGAAAGCTGCTGACTACAAGAAACTGTACGAATTGTGAGGCTGTGTTCGGGAACGAATGAATATATCAAAGTGATGAAGATGGAGAGTGTGAGAGAGAAAAGGAAGAAAAGACTTGCGAACAGTAAAAACATCGCCTCCGCACAGCAATGAATCATAAAGTTTTGTGATTCCAATTCAGCTGCTTCTCTCAATCTAGGTGGGCATAGTATTTCTTTTTCAATGTGGCTAGAAGAAAACTTTTTCTTCGAATGCTCAGAGTTCTAAGAAATGGAATTCTAGAAATCATAAAATGAGCCACAGCCATTGTCGTCGCTTCTTTGTTTTTCAGCAAAAAAATAAAGTGAAGAAGATGAGCACTACGATTCTGTATACATGTCCCGAGCGAAACGGAACAACAGATGGGAAGAAAAGAGAATTCAACTGCAACTGCTGCAATAGAAATCCTAAGGATAACAACCGAAATACGCCGCCGCCACGACGACGACGACGCCGATGACATCGTCACAGCTTCTCCGTTTTCTATTCGGGAAACCCTCATGCCCTCTTCTCTTTGTCGCTTCTCATAGATGGTAGGCACCCCCCGGATAGAGGAGGATGAAGGCATGTGAACACGCTCCAATTTACGTACACTCTTTACAAAACACACTCCATGACAGACGACTGCTGCTGCTGCTGCTTCTCCTTTCTTCAGGCTTCAACTGTGGCTAACGCCGTGTTGGAGATGGTGGTGTTGCTGTTGGCTGCCCTACTCTTCGTCGCCCCCCTATTTCGGCATATCTTTTTTGCGTGCTTTTGCGCGCCCTCTCCTCCTCGTTTTCTATTCCGACAACATACACACTGCTCACTGACTTCTCAAAACAATTATTTTGACTGAGAGCGGAGGAGCGGCCCCCACGCCCGGGAGAAGAAGGGGGACACGACAAAATATGGAAAATGAGAAAGTGACTAGCGCTTTCAGCCAAGAATCGAGCTATGTGCTTGCTTCTCCCCAGATTATAAAGAAAACGTTAATCCGCGTGCGCTTTTTTCACAAGAAAGTAGATATCTTATTATTCCATTCGAAAAGAGCTTTGGAATAGGACGTGATCCAATTTTGAAGAAAAAAAATGAACAGAAGGGATCGAGAATGAAAATTTGGAGTTCAAAAAGTATACTTTGCATCATCTTTTCTACGAATCAGCAGGTGTGTAAAAGGAGAAAAATGCCGATATCAGGAGAAAGAGAAGGAAAGAAGAATAACACTTTCGAAAGAGACAGACCATATTGTGTCACTTTGCGGGTCTCGGAAAGGAGAAAATACATAAAACCGGAGAAGAGACGCAGGTTAAATGGAAGGAATTACAAGAATAAAAGCCCGGAACATATGAAATGTTGACAATAGTTTAATTTTCATTTTTTCAAACTCATATTTCAAGAAGTTAACTCATTTTGGGTGTATTTTTAAACAAGGCATAGCTAGGCGGGTAGCACTTCTTTAAATGCAGCTTGTCAAAAAGAGAAACTGCCGGCAGTTTTATGCCTGCTTTTTTCTATTATTTTTTCATTTCTCTTTTTCATTCTCACCTGCTGTTTTTGATAAACGGTGTCCATCAATATCCGTGATTCGAGTATGTTTTTATCTGAAAATTTCACCGTTTTGCTCCTTTTCTCTCTTATTTTCAAAAGCTCACTTGCTCCCTCCAATCGAACCAGAATCATTGTGTTTCCGGCGTTAGACGGTTGACCCTCTTCTGCTGGCAACTGATAGGTGACGACGTGTCCAGTGCCCCGATCCTCCCAAATTCGCTGATCACAGAGTACGTAAACTTTTACGCGATTTGAAGCATCCTGAAATTAAACAGGTTGGAAAACGCTCAAAATTTTGTCGTTTCTCACTCTTTTAACATCAATATGATCTAGAATGTGTACTCGATTTGTGAGTTTCATGCCCAAGAGGTTTTCTTTTCCATCCGATGAACGATCCTTTTTCTTCGGACTCTGCTTATCTTTCCGCCTCATTCGACCGTTCTCATCTCTCCGTCTGGATTCTGGAGATCTATCTTCTTTTTTCGGTGATGGAGTTTTCCCTTTGACACTTTCCTTCTTCTCTTCCTTTGGCTTCGGCCTTTCCTTTTCCGGCACCTCTTCTTTCTGTTTCTCTTCTTCTTCCTTTTCTTCTACTTTTTCCTCTTTTTCCTTTTTCACTGCTTCTTCTTCTTCTGCTGCTCCTTCCTTCTCTTCTTTCATCTCCTTCACCGGCTCGACTGTCTTTTCAACTTCTTCTTCCTCCTCAACTTTTTCGTCTTCTTCCATCTTCACAGGCTCTCCTTCATCTTCTTCCTCCTGCTTTTCCTCGGTTTTCACGATGGTTTCAATGGGTGGTTCCTCTTCAGCGACTTCTACAGTTTCAACTGGCTCCTTCTCCTCATCTACTTCCATTTCATCGCCGGTGCTTTCTTCCTGGAATAAAAAATTATCGTTCGTTTTCTGTGAACTCCAGGCTTTTGCCAGAACGGATGCAAAACGATTTTTTTGGAACAGAAAATGGAAAAATTATTGGGAGCTCTCTAGAGTAACACTTTTAACTAGGCTTGCCAAAAAGGCATTTTAAGGCGCCTTACGCCTTTATTTTTAAGGCAAAGGCGACCTTCGCCTTCATTCAAAACGGTAAAGGTCGCCTTTACCATTTTTAAAAAGGTTTCCCTCGCCTGTTTTCATTTCTAACCACGTTAATTTCTCAATTTTTCACTGGTTCAATAAAGGCGTGCGAAACCATTTTTTCAAAAACAAAGGCTTCCCTCGCCTGTGTAAGGCGCTTGAAACCTTTACGTGGAAAATGAAAGGCCTTATTTTAAATAAAGGCGACCATTAACAACCCTACTTTTAACTCTTGGATTTGAATCAGCATGTTCCAATTCATCTCTTATCATTCTTAAGCTCAATCCTTAGCTGAAAGTTGTTTTCAGTCTGAATCTCAACGAAAACCAATCAACTCCGTGTATAAGAGCTCGTTGCGGTCAGCTTGGCTTAGGTGACCTCACCTTTTCCCTTTTCTCCGACTTTCTCTACGTAAAATCGGAAAGAATAAACAAGGTGGTCGGGAGAGCAAAAAACGTGCAGAGTGTCAACAATAACAAACTCCTCTCTTACCTTGTCATTCTCTTCCTTGACACTATCAACTGAACTCGTTCCGTTCTCCATAGGATCATCCGAAACTCCGTTTGTGTCCGACATTCCTGGAATAAAGCAAAATTTTTGTATTATTTTTACGAGAAAAATGGCAACAAATCATAAGAAAAAAAAAAGAGAGAGAACGGGGAGTCAGTTAGTCTGAAAAATAATAATAAGGGGGAATTCAGTTAGAGCGAGACGCGAGCGAGCGGGCGACGAGACTCGGGGAAAACACGTCACACCACGACGACGACTATAACGTCTTCTAAGATTTACTGCTCGCAAAAAAAGTATGAAATGTGACCCGATTATCATGTTCTGTTCAGCCTCGTGTCGCCGTCATAACACTGGTTCAAGGACGCCGGAAAAAACTAATTGTGACCGGAGTACAAAGAGGCGCAGGAGGGAAGACAGATCACCAGTTGCTATTGTCAAAAAAATATTGTTCCGACCCCGCGAAATTAATTAGGTGTAAACAAGTGGGGTCGCTAGGCTCCTCCCATCGTGTGCAAGTTTGCCGCGCACTGTTTTTTTAATCATTGGCTACAAGCAAAGCCTTACAGGGATTGAAACAACGTGCGGGAACTTTGCACACGATGGGAGGAGCCTAGCGACCCCACTTGTTTACATCTAATTAATTTCGCGGGGTCGGAACAATATTTTTTTGACAATATCTGATCTAATTTTTAAAGAATAAATAGAAAAGTGTTCGGATTTTGTTAAAATCTGTTTTTTTCTATATTTTTTCTAGAACTTGAACCAGCTTGTGATCAAATCTGGTTGTTTACATGATGTAGCGTGTGAGAAAAAAATGTCTGGTGATTCTGAGAAATAAAGCGAGATTTAATAATCATCTATGGCTGAGAATAAGGTATCTCAGGAAGTAATTGAAAGTGTTGAAAAAAAATGTATTTGACGAAAGAAGTTTTTGATTTTTTATAAGCAAACGTTTCGTTGAGACTATTGATGTAAAAAACTGCTTCAAAATATCAAGAGATTCAAGACAATAATTCATGCCTTTCCTATAATTTATGAGTTTCCGATGCATTTTCCCGGAAATCTCTCAAAAACGAAGGAAATTTGTTCAAAATATCGAATCGCTTTCGTTTTAATAATTTGTGGTTTTAACTAGAAAAGACCACGAATAGATAAAAACTACGTCACCGAAAGATGTTCTCTTTTCAACACGGAACATTTCAAAACCTATACCAGTTTCCCACACACTCTCTATTTTGAGGCATGATGGAATATTTTTGATCTTTGAAATTCATGCGACAGAAAAATAAACATCAGGCTTTTTTTGCGTGTGTCAGCGGGGCGTCTCTAGGCTTCGCGCATCTGTTTTGGCGAAATAATTGCTGGGTGAAGCCGATTTAATTTCGGTAATTCCGAGCTAACTAATTATTAAATGTTGGATTTCCGAGCTTTTAGTACATTTTTATGATGAAGGTCATCTGCTAAAACCGCAGGTGTGAAACTTGTGTAAAGTGATAACGAAACATTGAATTCGAAGAAATATCTACGAGAAGAACGTCTATAAGTGTCTCTATACGTGTGTGGAAAAGAAATTGGCAGTCAGCCCAAAATCGATTACGTCACTCACTCTTCACTGCGAAAAGAAGCGAAGAGAGAGGCTCGCCTTTTGATAAAAAAAATAGATGAGAGAGCGGAGAGAAAAAAGAGAAAAAAGTGGCGAAAAAAGAGAGGGCGCGCGCGAACCGCAACGCACCCGCCGGCACAAGCCCGCGGGTCTCGCAGCGATTGTGACGTCATTGCATGAGAGAAGCGAGACGCAGACACAATTCCGGTGACTCATGTCTATTTTGATTCAGCCAATTTTTTAGCTTTTCCTTTTATTTTTTAAGGTTTCCTATGTTTTTTCAGCTATTTTTCGAAAAAACAATAATTATTTATGGCAGATTTAGTGAATTTAGTCATAAATTATAAATTTTCTCAAGAGTTATCAATTAAAAAAATCTTCCTATGCTTAATCTGAAATTTCGCAATTGTGTTAACAGAACCCCGCCTACCTGGCGTGATTTTCCACTTCAAAACATGCTATTTTCTTCATATGTTCATCATTTCCTTAGTTTTTACGAGATATTCCCAGAATGTCCCAGTTCTTAAAATTGAAAATTACGTTATTTTCTTCTTTCTCGAACTTCTCCAACTATTTTGTCAAGTTTTTATTACATTTTTCCAATACTCAGTTACTTGTTGCAGAATGAACCGGATTTTCGGAACGGCGAAGAAAGTGCCACCACCAGATCTTAACAACGCCATATCCAATGTCGAATCGAGAAGCGAAAGTATCGATAAGAAGATTCAGAAGCTCGATGGAGATCTCATGAAGCTCCGTGATCAAATGTCGAAGATGCGTGAGGGTCCCAGCAAGAACTTGATAAAACAGAAGGCTCTGCGGTAAGTATAAACGGCTTTTGTTTGTTTTCTATTAAAGTTATTTTCAGAATTCTGAAACAAAAGCGAATGTACGAGAATCAAAAGGGCCAGCTGGATCAACAGTGCTTCAATATGGATCAAAGCAACTTTGCAATTCAAGGAATGAAGGACAATCAGGTGACGGTTGCCGCAATGAAAGAGGGATTGAGAACGATGCAAAAGGAGTACAAAAAGATGAACATCGACAAGATTGAGGATCTTCAAGACCAAATGGAAGACATGTTGGATATGAATAACGAGATACAAGAGGCAATGAGCAGGCAATATGATACTCCAGATGTAAGTTTTTAATTATTTCAACTATAACTAAAATAGTGTTCCGGTTTGGATAATCAGATGTTTGAGCTAGTTTTTAAAGCGTCGTTAGTCGTTCTGAACCTGAATATGCACTGCGCACAATTCTATTGTTCAGATTTACCACAAAACGTTCGGAAAAAAGCAATTACTATTCGGAAAATTATGATGAAGAAGTTATAAAGCATATTTGGATATTGAGCCCTCAAATTTTCAAAGTCGTGGCGAAAAGCGGTTTCACAATAATAATAAGCGCACACAACTTTCAAAAATCTTTTGAGACGTCTGTTAAGAACACTGATTTCTGATCATCCCCTAAATCGTCTTATTTTCACTTCCTCAACATCTACTGATATCTTTTCTTTTCTGTATAACTGATTTCAGATCGATGAGGCGGATCTTGAAGCCGAATTGGCCATGTTGGGTGACGAATTGGATATCGGAGAGACGGACACGAATTACCTCGATGAAGCACTTGCCGCCCCGACTGTGCCAGCTGATAAGCCAAAGACACGAGTTGCCGAAGGACTCGAAGTCGACGAATTCGGACTCCCAAAATTGCCAGCCTAACCCATATTCCATGTACATTGTGATCCCCTCCCCCATCAAGTTTTCTCTCTGTAATAATCCTCAAAAATCTGTTTATATGGCACTTTAACTTCCAAAAATCCGGTCAAAAACGATTGTTTTTAATTCTGTACATGATATAAAAGCTTGTGAATGAAATAGAAAAAATTGGGTTACAGTTTAGAAACATGCACTAAGACACTGTCGTCCTTTTGAAGTTCTTCGATGGATCTGTAGCCGGATAGCTGAAGAGCATGACGGAATTCGGATTGAAGAATTCCAAGAACAGCGGCCACACCAGAAGAACCCTAAACATTGATGATTGAACATTCAATTCGGAGAAAAAAAACTAGAAAAATACCGATGTGGCAAGTCCCCAGAGAACCGGGCGACCCACGAAAACACCCCGTGCTCCAAGAGCCACAGCTTTAAATATGTCTCGTCCATTTCGTATTCCTCCATCCATCCAAACAGGAATCCGTTTGTCAACGGCATGAAGAACACCGGGAAGGGCTTCAATTGTGGAAATGCACGAATCCATTTGACGACCTCCATGATTTGAGACAATTATTCCATCGACTCCGGCTCCGAGAGCCAGAAGAGCATCGTCTCCTCTCATGACACCTTTTACGATTACTGGGAGTTTGGTTTTTCTGAAAATTCTTGGAAGTCGGATAGGAAAATCAAGAAATAAATTCTTACGTTCTAATCCATTGCAGAGTGTTCCAGTCTAGGGAAGGATCGATTTGTGAACTAACATACTGCATGAATCCAGATACTCCAGTATCTCCTTTAGGCATTTCTGCTTGAGTATTTGACTCGAAATTCGCAAATTTCAGATGTTTAGGAAGCGAGAACTTATTATAAGTATCCCTCAAACGACGTCCCAAAACGGGAGTATCCACAGTTAGAACCAGAGCCTCCACACCTGCTTTTTCAGCTCTTTTTATCAAAGATTCAGTAACTTTTCTATCTTTATAGACATAAAGTTGGAACCAAAGAATGGCTCCGACTATCTTTGCTTCTTTTCCGATGTCCTCTATAGATGTAGTCGACCAGGAACTACAAATCATAATGGATTTACTGGCGGCTGCTCCCCGAACAGTGCTCAATTCTCCATCTTTTGTTGCCATTTTCTGGAAAGCAGTTGGGGCAATTCCAACTGGAAATTCTACTTTTTTCCCTGGTAACCATTCGACAGAAGTGTCGATTTTCTCGACGGATCGAAGGCATCTCGGGCGAATTAAAAGACTGAAAGTTGGGAGGTTAGCTGAAATCACTAAACCAAAAAGACATACCGATCAAAAGCGGACACATTTCGTCTCAATGTCTCTTCTTGCTCTGCACCACTTTCATAATAATCTCTAGCTAATTTTACCAAATTTCTCTCCGAATATTTTCGATAATCCTCGAGAGTAAGAAGTGCCGGTGGGGTCATTGAAACAGAACGAAAGAAAAAAAAATAACCAAAACGTGACTTATATATACTTATCAGAGACACTAGAGAACAGATAGATTCACCTTTCTTTTCCGTGTTATCAACCATAGATTGTTGTGGAATACATAAAAATTGGGGAGGGGAAGAAGAGAAGAACATAAAAAGGAGAAGAAGAGGTGATGGACATCAATAAGATAACAAGTTGTTTAGATTGATTCCAATGATCCGAGGTGCCACGTGGCTTGTTAGAAACGTGGCTCAGAACTGTATAACTTCAGCCTGCGGCAGTACTTTCTTCCACAACAGTCCAGGACCCTATAAGGCGACGGTAGCAGTAAAGGGGTAGGAGTGAAGATGAATTTGGAACAACGACCTGCAATAGACAGGCATCTATTTCCTCAGTAACTGTATCTTTGAACTAATAAACTATTCATCAAAAAGTCGTCTCGAAACAGTTCTCTTCCTTTTTGCAACGTTTTACGAGTTTCAAGATTCTCAAAGATTTAGAAGATCAAATTCATTTTCCGAAAAAGATAAGAGCATAAAAAGAGAGATATAAATCAAAAAGTAAATACATAATAAAACACACGTTTCAATACAAACAAGAAAGTACAAGTGATCATGATCAGTTAACCAAAGCCGAAGTGGCCATTTCCTGCACTCCACAAACATTCTTTCCACGATAAAGCTTGAAATATCCAGCCTCTCCCCATGTTGGTCCCCATGAATTCTTTACAATCCAATATGGTTTACGACCATCCTGTCCATATCCGACGATCAAAACTCCATGGTTGAGCATGAATGGTTCACAGAAGATCTTGAATGGATGAACAACTCCGTGACGATAGAATTGAAGAGTGTTCGCATTGAGTCCTGGAAAAAACCAAAGGTTCAGAACGGGAGTTCAAAGAAAAGGGTTTGGGTAAATAAATGAGGGTTTTGGCACAGTTCTTAAAGGATTTACCCACTTTCTAACTATATGGTTTGGTTTGTTTGCTCAAAGGAAATTCCAAAAAGTATCAGTATAAAAGAGGAAGGATAGATGAGCAAAGAGCCACTAGACGATCGAAGATGAACCAAAGTCTCAGGTGAGCTATTTTTGAGAGTTTCCAAAAGTTAGAATGCTCTTGTATTAGAGGTTCATCTCATATGATTGGAAACTTTCAGATTATTGCTAATCAGTGTGATTGCGTGCACTGTGATTCCGAAAGCAGAGACTCAATACTACAATCTCTATGTAAGTTCTCAATAGAATCTGTGGTTTGTCGTAAGGTTATGGGTTTGGAGTTAAAAGTTATGAGCATTTTGTCATAAGGTTAAAGATATGGCTACACCTGAAAGTTGAGTAGGAAGTACCCAAAAACTATGTATACCACAACGTGCGACAAGTTACAGAGAGAACGGTCAACCAGAGTTTTGTACGTGAATTATCGTACGATATTGTGTTTTAGATACTGTTCACAAGGTTAGACGGTATATGTAATTTGCCGTAAGATTGAAGTAAGAAAAGTTATTCATATAAAATGTACACCGTAACTTCCGTGCTTCTACACAAAATTCATGACCTAGATTCCTAACATTTCATGTTTCCCACCCCCGTACTTTCAATCTCTTCAATCTCCGATCATTACAGTATCCATACTACTCGTACTATCCGTACTCTATGTACTACTACTACCCTTCATACTATGTGCTCGGCAAGCGAGATGTCAAATCAGGAATGGATCAAAAACAGGTCAGAAGACACCGAACACCCACTCTAAACCATTAAACTTTTTTCCGAATGTTTCAGGTGGTGAATGATCGAATGACACGTGGAACTCATCAAAAGGGTGGATACAACAATTGATGTGCATTGATACAGATGTCGAATCAGATGTTGTTTGAATCAAACATACGAGGAGGAGTGTTGCAATTTAATCGAACTTTTTTTTTTCATTTTAAACCTTTTTTTAGTTTTACTTTCCGAATGAAGCATATTTTTTTGAAGACACTTTTAGACAAGACATTCCATGAATATTTCATCAAGAATTTCGACGTCAGCTATTGGATCTCATGAATAATTTCGGTAGAGATGTCTTAGCTTTGATGAAAGAAAATTGAGAATAACAAGAAGAAAATGGTTTTCGGTGGATTATATTGTGGGCGAATATGGGTTCAGTATCTTAACTAGGTTCAGTTGTCAATTTGTTAAATTCCTATGATATACAGTTCAGCTCAGAAAGTTCAGTGCTCTTTTTAGGCTGTTCTACCCAAAAGTTAGACTTTGGTCAGTAACGGAATAGTTTTAGGTCATAACTAAGTCAAATAACTAATTAGTTAGAAACTGGGTCAACGGGTTCTCAGTGCTCTAGAACTAATTGTGTTGAAGACCCCAAAAAGTTCAAAAATCCAAAATTGGCTCATGAAGCTTATGGCTGCTCCCAATTTCCTCAGCTCCCAATTTCGGGAACTTCTTAGTTCTCAGGCTCAATTCTAAACTGTTCTCTCATCAGATTCATGATTTCCACATCCCGATGTTTCTAGAATCCATATACTTTCCCACGAGTTCCACTTCCTCCCCTTGTCCTGTTTTTTCTTTATCTCCATTCTCCCACCAACCCACTCGAAATATGTTCGTTTACATTCTACTGTTTTTTCTCCAATGTCTGTTCTCATCATTTTGCTCTTTTTTTATCATGTTCGTTTTTTTTTTAATTCGCTACATATCGTACGGACAGATAGGCGGCTCATTGAAATGGCTCTTGAGAAATGTAGTGAAATAGGGTTTTGCAGATTCTCATCAATCATCAACGAAACGATTAACGGATGCACACTATGCCTGTATTTTCACCGCGGTGAGTGCTCGAGTGCCCTTGTATTGAAGGTACTTTCAAAAGAAAGTCGCATGCTCTTATTTAATCAAACTCCTAGTTCAAGACTATAATTATCTGAAAATTGCAACCTAACTGATTTTTGCTCAACTGACGTTCATGATGACAAAACTTTTCTGATTTTTGAATTTCAGAAATTTCGAAAACTTTCGTTGTAATATAATTTTTTCGGTATTTTTTTTCTATTTCCAACCAAATCTATTCTATGATTCAGTTTCTTTTTTTGCAATATTCAAAAGGAAGTGACGTGTGAAAAACAAAGAAATTGTGCAAATTCTATTCTCTGTCTATAGGATTACGTCCAAATCTTGACAATACAAAATGATACGTGTATTTCTAGACAAAAAGAAAGAGACTTTAGACGGATGAAAAAAAATGAATCAGAGTTCACCATGTGCAATCAAAATCAGCCGAAAAAGAAGGTCGTCATTTCATAAAAGCTAACAAAAGATATCACTTGTCTGCGGTCTCTTCAAATCATATACTATTTTGATAGCCTCTTTTTGAAACCTCTCCCACTATATCATGTCATTTTGGTTTGCTTTTTCGCTGTCGACTACGATCCGATTTATACTCTAGACACATCTAGGAGCGCGGGTGGCTCACTACCTCTATTTCTCTTTTTTTTTGAAATCTTAGAATTAGATTTTTCTTAATCATTTTTCTAAAATAGTAGATCGATGTGATTGTTATCTAGGTCTTGAGTGCTCTTCTATTAAGGGTCTAAATATTCCAGAGAGCGACCTTCAAGAATGCATCATCGAAAAGGTAAAAATGGAGCTAATGGGACGGCGGCTGTTGGCAAATCCATTGGAAGACGAGAAAGTGGAATGGAGGCTATGGCAAGATTACGGTAGGCTTTTTTTGAAGTTTTGGACTTGTTTTCTGTTTTCAGGTACTTGAACAAGAAGCCATTATGTCTACAGTACAACGTACCAAACTCTGCCTATGCTAGGAAACATTATGCTCCAGGAGCCAAGAGGAAAGAACGTGAGTTTTCTTGAACCTAAACTTTTAGTCAAAAACTTTCAGTGTTTCTCAAAATTATTTTAGTTTTTCAATCATTCTTAAACACTCTAACGTCATTTGTGCATAACATCACTAGATTTCCTACCAAATTTTTTAGAATCGTTCATCGTGGTAATCCTATGTGGTATTGCCCGACTAATGCAATGGGCTGCTGTGGGATTCCAACAAGCCGCCGTGGATTTCCTTGTGAAACCCGCTCATGAACTATTCCCAGATGAATTCCCCGAACAGTATGTTCACGTTCCTACCCAGGTTAACAAAAAACTTCACTTCAGATGCTTCCAAAGTTCATTCTACCGTAACCCAATTCAAATGCGGAAGCGGCCATTAAAACGTGCAATAGTACGGAGGACAGATGTAACCAGAATGCTACATTCTATAAATTTCTAACAAAGCAGCTCTTCTATTGAAGTAATCTATGTACCCCGAATCCAAAATTCTCTCACGTCAGAGAACCTTTGACATGATGACACATTTGCTCTGATCACACGTGCAAATCCTGTCTATCACTCTTCTTTTCTTATTTGTTCTCATCACTATTATTTTCCCTCTCTCATACTGTCGATCTTTTTTCTCGAGTGTTTTCACGTTTGTACATTATTACTTTTCTTTCAATAAATGAAATGTCTTACCAATAGAAATTGGTCCCTTGGTAACAAGCCACTTTTGCATTTCCACCTCATCGTGTGGGAGTTCAACAGATCCATTGATGTAAACAGCAATGTCTTTTCGAACCAAGTGACAGGTTTCACCTCTTCCATCGTATGGATAAGCATCCTCGGGTTCCAGACCGCCCATTCGGATGATTTCTCTGAAAACAAAACTAGGAATGATTGATTCAGTTCAGGCTTTCAGATTTCCTCTACAGATCCTCCGATTTCTTTTACAGATCCTCTATTATACCGGCACCCTCTCCGACTCACTTGTATGCATTACTTGGAAGACCACCATTACATCCTTGATCCATACTATCACAATCCACCAATTCTTGCTCCGAAAGAGAAACCAATTTCTTCTTCGCCAAGTACCATGCTCCCTCCACATTTCCTGTTGTTGAGAATGCCCAACAACTTCCGCAACTTCCTTGATTCTTCACCTGAGTCACTGCTCCTTTCTCTCTCCAATCGAAGGAATCTGGGAGGTCTTCCTCGGAAATCGTGACGCCTTCTTTATCGAAATCCGCTTGATCCATTGGGTAGACAGGTTGTTCCCATTGATATGGAAGCATGATTTTTTTGAATTCCATTGTTGTCATATCAGAAAACTTGGTGAATCCGTAGACTGCAGTGCCTTGCTCATTCTTCTGGAGCTCGCGAATCACTTTGGCATTCTTCTTAAAAACTCGGAAGCGTTTGAGGACTTCTCTTTTGTTATCATACTTTTTGTCGTGTCTAAAATGGGAAGTTAGAAGACTGTGGTCCATGGTAATACCTACCTATCAATAAAATCTAAGAACGAGTTCCAGATGACATAATCTCTTGGCTTGATAATCTTGGCTCTTCTCAGCTCTTGAACAGTTACAGAGTCATCATGAGTCAGTTGAATTCGACGATGGCTGAAAATCTCAAATTAAATGTCTGAAACTGAAAAAGAAACTTACTCAAACTTGGCAATATTCCGGGTGAACTCTTCTTCACAATTTTTGATGTGAGCAATGTCCTTGAGGCCATATCCATGTCGTTTCACGCGACGGCTGATTTCGACTTGGCACTTCTGGAAAAAGTTGAATTTTGCAAGCTCGAAGATGGACTTATGGTCAAACGACAGTACGGAGAGGGTACAACCCGCTGTAGCTGGCTTACAGTATCTCCCTTACAGTAACGCAGATATAGTTTTCTAATCATAAGACCTCATATTTGAAAAAAAAAATCCAACGTAAAGTAAACCAAGACTGTTAGTACAGTAATCCCACTTTTTTTTTCCATTTCAAACCTTTCCTTGTTTACTCCAGAATTTCCCCCCGGTTTCAACCTAATTACTCTGTTCTTACTTTCATGGTCGGTTCTTGATTTAAGGTTCTTGATTTGACGAAACAAATTTATAATTCATGAGTTTTTCCCCAAAAAACTTCACAACAAACACGTGTTGTTTTCTCCCTCTCTCCTCAATTTCTCACCTTGAGTGTATCCGTCTTTCGACACTTTCTATCTTCCTTCTCCTCTCCCTTCTTACAATCCGTTTTGACCAAAGTGACAAAAATGGAATAATGAATACCGCCAGAAAGTTTTCTTTCAACTTCCCATGTTCTATCGAGTTCCCATTTGTAAGCGTCGTTCGATTGCTGATTGAATTTCTCGACACCTTGACGTGCGAATCTCTTTAAAAATGATGGATTAAGACAATATTCGGATGATGAGAAAAGAAAAAAACTGGTTTGATAGACAAAAAAAGAGATTGATTACCTCGTATAGCAGTTGGTCTTCTTCGTCAATCGGTAGCACTTTTGAAGTGACTGATAATATGAAAATTGAGAGGAATATGTAGAGACAATTTATGGGTTTACCCATGTTTTGGCTAAAAAATTTTATGTTTTGATGGAAAAAATAACTTCTAAAACTAATAGAAGTATAGAGAGAAAAAGAGCAAGTATAGATGAAACTGAAAATTTTTAAAATAATACATCTCATTATGTAATGTTTGAAATGGTCCGTAAGCTCACAGAAAATGAAAACTTTTGAGCTCTGAACGAGCTGAACGTGTTTCAGAAAGAGTTCTATAAAGTATTGGTGAAGTCAGAGTACGTCAAAAGTTTCTGGCTACTAAGTGAATACAAGTGGATACAATGGAAGCTCAACGGATACAAAGACACCGGACAAAATGCAAATTTAAAGTCAGAAAAAAACTTCAAAATTCAAAGATGTTGTGGTCTAGACATCCATTTGTTTTTGAAAGGTTTTAGGAGACCTATCACCGTTCAAAACTGTTAAGGTGATATAGGAATATAGAGCTTCATGTACCGAACAGTTTCAAATTTGAATAAACTTGGGGAAGAGAGATTGAAAACCTTTTTTTTCTAATGGACCTTTTTTTGCTGCATCTTGCTAAATGCAAATCTGATTGTATGAACTCAGTTCAGAGATCAAAATATCAAAGTTCAAGTAATGCTACTTGAATCGAGTTTTTAAAAACAAGAGGTGTCTCTATAAAAACCATCAATGAATGAAGAATCTCAAAATCCATTTCCAATACCAGAAATCAATTGAACAACTATCAGAGAATAGTGAGAAAAAGATCCAGGTAACACAGAAAAAAGGTGTAATCAAGTGGTATTGCTCTCTCTTCCCACCACTTTCCAACTGGTGGAGTGATGTGCCCGGTCATATGGTCTTTTCCTTCCTTCATTCGAAAAACGAACAGCTGGTGAGTGTCGGAGTATCTCCCAAGGGTCTACTAAGGGGTCGAGTGACCGTATGACCCTTTCCTTCCGACACTTGTTCAAAGGAAAAACGAGGAGACGAAGAGAGATAAAGAGAAAGACACAATTAACAAGCGCGATCAAAAGAAGAAATAGAATAACATATAACCCATGATGATCCAAGGAAAAGAGGTTGGAGACGCAGAGTGGGTTACACCTTAAGGAGTTGTTGGAAGAAGAAGGAGAAGGGCAAGAAGACGTGAAGAAGGGAGATGGGCTCAATTGAATTTCTGAGTAGAAGACGTGAGGAGTGTGGGAGCCCCGCCATCAATTTGTTGGGGTTTTAAATTTCGGAGGAGAGGTACATGTACACTCTCTCTCTCCCGGCTACTGGCCATTCTAATTCATTTAGGAGAGTGTTGGTGTGGGTTTGTAGAGAGAAGAAGAAGAAGAAGAAAATGGAGAAGGAGACGAATAGAAAAAGTAAGAAGGAGTAAAGTAGGAAGATGGACTTTTAATCCCACATACTTTTCACACATTTTTTAAAAAGACCGGAAGGCAGTAGTTTGGAAATGCTTAGCTTAACTACTGTGTTCTTTTCAGAGCTAGTTTGAAGATCCGTATATTGAAAGTGCTCTTCAAATAGGGTGTTTTTAGTTTTTCTAGAGTTTTCCAAAAGAGGGGTTCGAAGCCCAAATCTAGAATATGAGGGTTGAAACACCTCAAAGTAAAGATCCCAATTAAAAAAAAAGTCTAAATCAAAGAAGGTTTATCTGGGAGCAGTTTTCCTTTGACTGTATGGAGTGAAACGAAAATGAGAGAGAAAATGAAGATCTCAAGCATGATGACAATAATCAGGAGATTTTCTCAGCAATCACGCCACCCTGTAAAATAAACAAAAACATTTCCAGAATGAATTATGAGTCAGAAAATCATGGTGATTGGTCCCTTAAAAAATTATGGCCTGATTGTCATTAGAACGTAGTTGCTCAATTGTGTGATCAATTAAAATAATTGTTTTCCAAAACTTTTAATTATGATTACCGCAATGCTGCTAACTATCATTTATAAAGCGTTTCAATTAGGCTGGCTCAAATTCTTAGGGAGATCAGAAAATTAAAAAAAGTAAAGTATTCAGTTGTGAAACGTTTAAAGTTTTATACTTATTCCAGACCAATTTTTTTCAATCCTTCTATACTAAACAAAACCAAATGTTTTGAACCAGGGTCAATCCATGCAAAATGTACACAAAGTTCCAAGAAATAGAAAAGAAGAAGGGAAGAAGTGGCTCTGAATCAACTTGATAAATTGAGAGAGTTGAATGAAAAACAAGAAAACATTCAGGTGCTCCTCAAAAAATCTTTTCTATACAACAAAAAATTTCGAATCAAAAAAGAAATCTCGGACGAATACATCCACCACGACACCGAAATGATTGAATTTGTATCGACTCAGTGGAGATGAGAAGAGAGAGCAATACACAGAAAACAAAAGAAAGACGTTGAAAATGTTTCAATTTTTCCCCTGAGATTCTATAGAAAAGAGCAGAAGAACAAAGAAGGAAGAAGAAGAAGAAGCTCCCTTTTGACAAATGATCATCATTCACAGATTAGTTGGATAGATAACGGAACACTTTGGAGATATAGAGAGTAAAAGTTAAAATAAAGAAGGAAGAAAAATAAGTAAATGTAATTAGAAAAGTGGCTCAAATAGAGACACTTGAGTGGCATTGCGAAGGGAATGAAAGAGGGAAGAAGAGGAGGCAAAAGGTAAGAGTGCCATTGAAAAATGGATGGACGCTGCGGGAGGTGTATGGCCTTGATAGTTTTGAACGATTGTGAGGAATAGAAAAAATAGAGAGGAATTAGCGGTTTCTTTCAACCACAGTATGCATTATCAAAGAAAACATCTTCTGAATTTTGGTACAGTTTCTAAACAGAAATACTGACTCAAATCAAAAAGTTTACCCAAATCACACAATCGTTCAATTCACCACTAATTGGTTTTGATTCCTTATCTAGCTCCCAAAATCAGAGAATCCACAACTTTTAGAAAATCACGAAAATCACGACAAAAACTTGAAATGGGTTGCTATTATTCGCGGTATTCAAACTCTTGGTCTGGACACCACTATCATTCTTCAGGAGCTTCTTATCAGATGCGCCGCTACTGACACAACCCTACTTGAAACCATGGTTCAAAATCTTCCAGTCTAGCTAGAACATAGCTTCAATAGGCTCACTACTGCCTTCTGATCTTCTCGGAGTTCAATCCAAAGCAATTTACAAGACTGCTTCATCCACCTGATACTCCGCCTACTTTTCTGCAACCAATTTAGATGCCTCTTCAATCTGTCTTCATCTTCTAGTCAGTTTGGACACTTCCTCCGGACTGTTAGAGTGGTACTGTATTTTCCCATTGCTGGACTGTTCAAAACTTCTTCTGTAGATGTTCTATGAACTTCTTCTTTATCAAATGCAAGAGGAAACTTTTAGTTTTTACTCACGAACAGTTCTAAACGAAAAGATAGCAGAAACTCTTCAGTAGCGTAGATTCTGTAAGTACTCCCGTGCTGTTCTGATATGGTTATGACTATCAATTCAAAAGTTTCTCTTGCTAGTAAGTTTTCCCTTGCTCCCTTTCAAACATTCCAGTGTTCTTATCGTCCTTTGTTCGTGTTCCATGCGCAAGATTCAAGACAGAAAGATGCTACTTCTTGAGCAAACAAGTAATGAATCAGAACAAAAGTGGTTGCAAAAGTGCAAAGTTTGCACAAGCCGGGGAAGGGGTCTTTCGTACTATTTCGAGAAATAAAAAAAAAGAGATGGGTGAACAAACGAAATGCCTGGAGCAACTTTTAAAATATACTTGTTAGTTGTTGGATTGCGCATGGTCTAATTTTCCAGAATCAGAACAGTTTTAGCTTGACTGTAGCCACAATTTTCCTACTGAACCTTATTTACAGCTCATTTTGCAGCCTTTTTTTGTAGTCTCTGTAACAACAAAAAACAAAGATTATGTCCGTCTGTTGCCCCCTTCTTTTTGGTATTCAAAAGTTGATTGAAATGTGAAACAAACTGGTTTCGTTCACTTTTTTTGTCTGCAATTACGACACTGACCATTCCTATTCTCTTCGTCGTTCCCTTTTTTGTTCTATTATGGACTGTACTTTCCTTTTGTTGACCTATATACGTTTAATATTCATAATATTCGGGTGGTTAAATCTCGTATTCTCGTTTTACCACTTTCCGAAATCATGCTCCTAAAACGATCTGCCGATTATTCCAGTGTGTGCCGATCAGTCAGGCTTAATTATTGCTGCTCTTAATACGTGTCTAAGTGCCTTACTATTAGAATTGCCGGAGGTGCCACTGTAATAGGGTATTCTAGCAGAATCACTCGAGTTACTAACAAACTCCCTACCGCATTTCATTTTAGCCATTTCATCACAAGAGGATTAATATCATTCACAAAACATTTTCTCTTTGTGACTCATGAATAATCTCTAGATAGGTACATACTTTTCATAAGTGTCCTTCGCTCAACTCCACTGGGAGGCGGGAGGTAGAAGAAAGAAGAGAATGCTTGAGTTCAATCCACTTTCATTTGAAAGTGGTGCTGGTGGGCACACCTTTTTGTTCTTGATATGCTCTTTTCTTTCATGTACTTGCTCTTTTTTTTGTGAATAGAAAATGAAAATTGGTCGACAGGGGCGGACCACTTTTCTATTTGAGGAAACGGATATGAAATTGAATGGTTTTCATCTCATTTTTGAGAAAAAATTGTTTTGAAATTGAATTTTGTCTAGAAGCCTTTTTGTTCAACATTCCAGAAACTTTCTAGTTTTTAGTTTCACAAGTCTTCGTCACAATCTTCAACTTCTATCTCTTTCCAGTTATGTTTCTTTATCTGTTTCTTAATCTTTGCGCTGAACATCTTAATAAATTATTCATTCAATTTTCGAGATGGAAAATCTTGAAAAAGAGATTTTTATCCATATTTTGACTTTTGAATCTTGGGTATGCATTTCTGAGTTATTGGGGTCAAAAATCTGAAGTTCAGCTCCACGGTTTTGTTTCCGTTAAAAAATGTTTCGTTTCTTTATAGATCACTTCTTTTCAAACTTCAAACTGATCTTCTAGAGAAATTTTATGCAGTTCTAATAGAGGTTCTTAAGTTTTTTTTTTTAATTCGAACCAGTCTTTATCCCATTTTCTAATGTAGTCTCATTTTCTAGTCTATTCTTCCAAAGGCTCTGTTTATCTAAACAAAGAATTTGAACTAAGCTGATCTTTTGATTCTACACCTCCTCCTGACGACTCTATAAATCCATCCTGGTTTTCATTCACTCTACTTCATTTTCAAAATTTGAAAACTCGTAACCAAGTGGCATCCATCCATCTCTTCACACTTTTTATGTGTTCTGACCCTTCACCCCTCCTCCCCTTTTTCAATTCTCTATTTACAAAATCTTTGACTTTCCAAATGGCTATAATCTCATTTCAAAGACCACCCCACACACAGTGGAAGGGAACAGTTTATCACTAGTCACGCGATGAGTAAATGAGTAAAGAAATGAGGTTTACTGGTTTAGACTAACAAAACCAAAGTTCTAAGGCGTTCTTTTATGTAATGGTTAAGGGTCAATCCGTTGGTCCTATATAACACCGGTGTTTGATAGTTGGTGGGAAAGTTTCTGAAGCTTCTTGAAGGCTGAAGACTAACCCTTTTGAGCTCAGAGGTGGCCAAAACAGTGGTTAGAGGACTACTTTTTGAAGATGGCCTAGATTTGGTATTCTTATTCTAGGCCACGAATTTTGGCACAAACTTCAGTTGCCATTCATTCATCCATTCGCAGTCATGTTTTTCCTATTCGTTATTTCATTTTTGTGCTGAATAAGTTAATGTATTATTCATTCAACTTCCGAGAAGGAATATATCGGAAAATGAGAATTTCATCCAACTTTTCATAGATGTGACTCTTCGGTCTTGGGAGTTTATAGCCTTTTGCTAAGCTAATTTTTGGATATTTTGTCAACTTCATCTTGAATTGAGTTTTTTTAGACTGGACGTAAGCAATCCTAAAAATCTGAATGTAAATGTAGATTTTTAGTTTCAGAGCTAATTGAACTAGATCTTCTCATAGACCACGAGTTCAAATGATGAATTCAGTGGCCGTCTATTAAAGATGTGGATCGTGTGTTATTTTTGGTTGCCTGTTATCAGCATTCAAACTCATCTTTACGAGTTTACGAGCTTGCCAGGATTCTCATAACCCTGACCTAGCTAACCTCTTATATAAGAGCCATTAGCATCTTTTTGACCATCATTTTGCAACTAAATATTTTTGAAATGAGCGCCTTTTTGCAAATTGGGTGCCCTATCACAATATTTTTGTACTTCCCTACAACAACGTAGACAAAATTTTACGATTTTACTTAACTTTAATTTCAACCAAAGCGACTTCCTCATTTTGTTTTCTCTTCTTCCTTTATTTTTCAGAATCCATCCTTCCCATCATCCTGAAACATCTTGTTTTCCTTCTTTCCCATCTTTTCAATTTTAATTAATCCAATTCTCACCCGATGTTTTTCCTTCGCCTTCGCCGGCACCCCTTTTCAAATTACAAGAACTCGGGCGCTGCTCCTTCTTGTGTCAAGTTGTATGTGTGCCAAAACCTTTCTTATTTCTCTCTCTCTTGTCGTTCCAAACCCAAATGCAATAATCCGGTGAAAAAAGAAGAGGAAGACCACCCTACTTTCTTCTCCTCAAAGGAAGGAAGTGTCCTAAAATAAGCAGAGAAGAACTCGTGTAAACAGCCGAGTTCGTGGTAATCCTAAAGGTACATTTTCCTCGACCTTTTCCATTTTTTTCCATTTTAATCTTATCGCTTTCCTTTTCTTTTCCTTTCTCTCTCGACCATGGCACTATGAACCCTCTCGTAAGGTGTCCGTCACACCCAATATATCGGTTTTTGCCTGTGAGAACATTTCCTAATCAAATTAACCATACCAAATTCTTGGCATCTGTGTATTTCTCTTACTTTTCTGATGATTTCTTTTTTCCCTTTTTAATGATCAACGTTCATTGTACATAATTGTTCACTATTTCTTATCCTTTCCAGGAGCGAGTCGACGAGGACCCATCTCTTGGTGAGTACCAAGTTATAAGAACAACACCATCTACAACATCAAATGTGCTATCCAGTGGAACCACCAAAAAAGTATGTTTAATTTTTGTTTTTTTATGTTTTGGTGTACAAAATTAAAGGAGAACTTGGAATTAAGTGGTTGGAAATCTTATTAGATCTAGGTTGTTTAAGCTTCTTTTAACCAAATTTCGAGAATGTCTGTTCTGTAATAGAATGACATTGCTAGACGTCTTTATAGAAAGTTCAGTAGCCAACAAGACTAGGTTATCTAGCAGAAAATAGAATTCTGGAAACCATCTAGCAAAGTATACTTTGCAACCACTTTTCGATATCTCTTGTTCTAGCAAATTCAAAGACCGTTTTTTACTTCATTGGGCATTTCATTTTACAAGCCAACCTGATAATTCTCACCGATGTTTTCATTACGATAGTAATTACGACGTGGGTGTTGCAGACCAGACTTGTAGGCGCTCTGTTAATCTGAGAATTCCAATGAAATCATATGATATTTGACTTGACCAGTTGATCACCCGGCACATAATGAAGATTCCAATGTGGGGTGCACTTTTAATGCAGGTTGTATTCTTGAGAGAAATTTTTAAAATAGCAGATACTTTCCGGTCCCAGTAAGACGGTTTCGAACAAAAAATCAAACTATCGTAGAAATTACAGTGTTTTTTTCTGACTGAGGTCTAAGAATGTCGACTAGTTAAGCCTATTTGTTCCACTATACTTACATGTTCCATCTTATAGTTGGCTTGCTTGATAGGGATTGACCTTCAGACTCAAAATGACATGTGTTCCCTTCCGAAGGTTAAGCTGAACCATTATGCCGAAAAAAGACCGGCGATGCATAAATAACAATTCAACCTTATCTTAATTTTTCGACCGGCTAGCACTTTCTCCGTTTGAAACATTTCCGACGCATTATGAATATATAATCGAAATTTGAATCTAATAACGGAAAATATTCAAATCTCCAAGTTTCCCTCTTTGTTTCCGTCTTCTCTTACCTGACTCATTCCCCTCCCCTTTTCTAAGCTTCTATTTCCTTCTCTCCCAATTTTTCCCGCCATTTTCAAATGGACACAGTTTGCCCTCTTCTTTTCCTCCTCTTCCACCCTCTCATTTCATCTTTGATTATCAATCAAAACTGTATCATCATCATCACTGCCCCCAAGGGTTGTATTCTCAAACCGTCTGCGTCTCTTAGTACATATACAAACAGATTCAATTATGATAACGGTTTCAACGTGTACATTATGAAAACGGAGGAGGAAGAAACACCCCGTTTATGTTTATGAACGGCAGCGATTGGTATCGATTATTAATTATTTGGGGCTTTTAAGAGAACTTTTTGTACCTCATGAGCTCTTTTTGGTGGATTTTGATATTTCGGAGATGCATTTTTCGAGTGCAAAGCTGCCGAAGGTCTATTGTTTCTCTCAATCATTAGGTTACTTCGTAATGTCAAACTCCTCAACTTGAAACATCCGAAACCTTTATTATAAGAGCATTTCGCTTTCATTCAACTCACTAAGATCACCATATGCTCTTTTATTAGAGGCTCTAACACAAACATCCCCACAATAAAGTTATCTTAATCACTTCTCACTTACTTTCCCTCGTCACGCTACACCTCCACATCTTTATCGTAAATCAAGCGAGTAAAAAGCGGATATCAATCAGAAAAAAAGTTGTAAAAATCTCTGTCAACCGGTTCGATTTCTCTTTTCATAAAGAAGAAGACGAAGAAGCATTAACTTTTTGATTTTAAATCCTCTTGTTATGATCCCCTTTCTCTTTCCTTTTTCCATTTGACACCTCCTCAATAGTGCATTTCGATCGGATTTCCCGAAACGGACGACCACTTATGTGTGACGTCCACACTATTTCATTCTGAGAATAGTCTGTCTCGTCTCGCTTTTATCTTTGCTTCCAGATTGAGAAAGTTTATAGTGAGAGGGCATGGCCAACAGTTTTGCAGAATGTATTTTTGGCAAAAGTCAAAACAGCTTGTCTATAACATTTTGAAAAGTTCCACCTGTTCTTTTCCATTTTTCATTCCTACTTTTTTCTGAAAATATTTTGCTCAAAATCTCTTTTCTCTAGAATCCTATTTCCAAAACATTCTACATGTTTTCTCATGACTCATATTTTCAGTTCAAAAACTACCAAAAATCGATTTAAAAGTGTGCCGAATGAACGAAATTTACAAGTTTTATTGTTATGGAAATCTTGAAGAAAGTTGATTTTTGGTTTTCTTGTTTTGAACCTTCAATAAAAGGGCATAGGCTAGAAATTTTGTTTGGAATCGTTTTCAACCATTTCACAACCTTCCAAACTTCATTCATTCTGTAATGTTGGCAAATGTTTCAGCACTGATAATTTTTACTCAAGCTCTCTGAAACCCTTGTCTACCTGAGTTAAGTTCCTATGGATGTTTCTGAATTCTGAACATTTCAATTATTCAAAAAGTCACGCTTCTCCAAAAAGTGACAAATTCCGCATCACCAAACAATAGTTGATCAAGGATTCCTCATTCCATAAATATTCCCATTTGGTCTCTGGTTAGCTTTCATCCTATATAAAAATAATAAAAAACAGACATCTCGAAAGAATTCATAAACCCATTTTAAACTGTTTTTGTCCTTTTTTTTTAATCCTATAAAAGAATCTTCTCAAATTTCTCTCCCTGACGTCTTATACTTCTTCTATCTACCACCAGAAGCTCCCACACCACCACACATTCCTCGTGCATGAGGTGTCGATTTTCGATGGGCATTGTCTCTTTTTTTGCTACGATTTCTCCGAAAAATTGTTTGAAACATACAGAAGCTTCGCCCCGGAAAGAATAGAAAAAGGGGGCTGATTCATTCCACACCCCGAAAAAATAACAAAAATATACATTTGTTTCGAAAACTGTAGAGGAAGGAGGAGAGACATTATAATGCACGATTTGTCATCTTTTTGTTCGTTTTTCCTTCCCATTTTTCCCGTTTTTCGACATTTCTTCTTTCGACCATAGAAAAGAATCATCTATTCATAGCAGGAGGTATGTACATCATCATACTTTTTCTTCTTTTTCTTTTTTCCATCTTTTAACGAGCATATCGCCGCAATCACCTAGTCATAAGAATGAGAACATTTTCTTTATGTTATGACCATCATCCATACCGCCTTTTTGTAGGGGCTTTTCATCGCCCATTTGGTCATGGTTCTTTTTGTTTATTCGTCCTTTTTTCTCTCTTTCTGGTGAGGCGTCTTGGTTTATTGTTTGTAGAAGGTTCGTATTTCTTTAGAGCCAAAGGTTGAAAGGTGCCGTTTATGCACGCGGCTCGTTCAAAGGTCTTGACCAAATGGATGAATACCTCTATTATAATGGCATCCTTTGAAAAATTTCTCATTTTTAAGGTTGCATTTACCAATTTATCGAACGCTCTAATCATATTTTCAGTTTGAAAAGTTACTAAAGTTCGGAAAACAATTTCTTCAGAAAAATTGAAGCCTCCAATATAAGAGATAAAAATTTCTTTCTTGACTTGATATCCAATTCTAAATCTTCCAAAATCTTTCAACCAAGTATCTTTTCCATACAGTAAAAGTAGCATCGATAAGTGCGAAAACTGGAACAAGCCAGACAACTTTCTGTAACCTTTAATTAAAGGAATTTCTTTTCATAGTGTCCTTTCTAGGGTTCCCTTACTTCCAAAAAACTCACTACACTTCTAGATTTCTTGTTATTATAGAGATTGTCCGTAACATTAATGTATATCTTTTTACAAATAAACTTACTAGTTAGCTTTGTTTCTCTATTATTCTTCGATTCGTAATTTTTTGGAATTATCCCAAAATCAAAAACAGTTTAAATGATTCGATTTTAAATTTCCAACCTTTCAAAATCCTACTTTTTGTTCCTCTTCGCAATGCCTTCATTTTCCAGAGAGATGGGTTTCGACGCGTCGTTGCTCAAAAGTGTCCTTGAGCAGTTTGTCGATGAAATCGGCGAGGAATCGGTTGATTTGATTGAGGATCGTCCTCGTTTTGCACACGCTGTCGTCGTTGTCACCGATGAGGCAACCGGTGAAATGTGTCAGGCGTCGTGCATTAGACAACTTGATGATGTTATTCTTCATGAGACAAGCGTGGCTAATGTGTGAGTTTTAATTTACTTTTTGAAATTTTGTGTGATGTTCTTATCTAGACTTGGTACATTGAGAGCTTTTGCGACTGTTCATCCAATCTTAGCTCGGGCTTATTCTTCAGAAAAAAATTATTATAAGAGATCAAAAGGACTAATCATTATCATTTCCAGAGCCTCCGAATGGATGGACGAGGATATCCAACGTGCTCTCCGTGAGCTCACAGAGTCACGTGGACTTCTCGACACGCCACGTACCAGCGTCTTTATGGAGGAGAAACATGAGAATCAGAAGACCGTAACCACAACCACGACTAGTACGGAGACAAGCCGTAGTTCTAGTAGCCGAGTAGAGGTAAGACATATTCCAAAACGAATAGAGAAAAACTATACCGAACTTTCAGTTTCCGTCAATGAATCGTCGTACCCGTTCGTCTTCTGCTGCTCGTCGTTTCCAATGAATCCTCGTCTCTCCAACGTCTTCAACCTCTCTTCAGCTACTCGCTATATGCATCGAATTTTGAATAACTTCGCACCGAACAAATCGAAAAAACAAAGATTTGTAAATTCATATCGAATTCAATATGAACGAAGTTATTTTGTATTTCCCTCCTCCTATGACTTTAACCCCTCCCATCCCCGCTTTTTTTACGATCTCAATGCAGTCTGTATACATTTTTATAACTGAAACGAAATGATTATTTTTTCATAAAAACTTCAAATTTTTAATTTTGATAGTCACAATTAAACTCCGAACGTAATCTCAAAACAAAAATCAGGCATATAGTCAACGCAAGCGTCTGCATACCCGCTCTATTGCAACCCCGCCCACCTCGTGAAAATAGTTCTCCTTTTGGAGAGAGCGGCCAGACACTTACTGTCTGCGTGTCTGGCCGCTCTCCCCAAAGTGAAAACTATTTTGACGAGGGTGGGCGGGGTTGCAATAGAGCGGGTATGCAGACGCTTGCGTTGACTATAAACATGTCATTCCAGAAAAGATAACCTATGAAACAGAACAAGAGGAAAACAAAAGACATTATCTGTAGCGGCGGCGACCCAACTATAGTACTAGGGTTACTGTATACTATGGGGTACGTGGAACTAAAAGTAATATCCACGAAACTGAACAAAAGGAAGACACAAGATTGATCATGATACTGCAATTCTTTTCGCACAATTCCTAGGCTTAAATACCTTCAAATGGACACAATTGATCGGAAGTGGACTTTAGTAATATATTTGATAAACCAAAATTTTATGTTCGAAAAAAGTCAGATTTGATATTCGAAGACATCGTGTGAAACCAGTGAAGACCCTTTAGTCGGTTTCCAAAAACCAATTGCTTTTTATCAAAACTTTCCTCTTAGAACTCTTACGTAACTCCAAGAAATTTTTTAAAACAGTTGTGGCTTTGGAAAGTTATTGTGCTGTTCCTTATGACAATTGTCTTCGAGATTATCAATGCTTTATATTTCAGAATTCCTCTATGTTTCCGGTTTTTTTTTTGTGAAAATTAAAACTGTATTAGTACTATTGCAACTTTTGAATCCAATTTGTAGTCTGAAACAATTTCTAAATTCTTCTTTTCCCTCTCAAAAACCAGTCATAATCATCTCCCCATTTACTAAAGAACCATGAAGTATTCCCAAAATTCTTGTATCTAATGTGTTCAATGGCTGGCATCCCGGAGAACTATTGACCATTCTGAAGTGAAATGAAATATAATCGCTGATGACTCTGCTGGTGATAACAGTGTTGAAAGAGATACCAGTTGACTTGAAGACCAACTCAGCTCATTTTGTTTCCACCGAATTCAATGCGCAGGACATTCCCGCAAGATTTACTAGCCAATTATCACGAATCTTCTGACTTACGGTAGCAATCATTATTAGGAACTCACAAGGTTGTGAACTGTCATACAGCACTCTGTATTCACTGTTCATTAATTTACGAAAGTGTGCTTGAAGGGGCAGCAAGCAAGATCCATCCGGTTTCGCCACAAGAACAGTAGTTCAAAGTTTAGAACAACTGTGATAACGAAAACCGTACGAGCATTGATTATTGCGCCTTCACAAAGAAGCAACACGCTTTCACAAATTAATAATATATTTGTTGTTCCTAACTTTCTGTTTCATCGTTTCTGAACTCTTCTATTCATCTATCAAATATTCACTTGCAAATAACTGGAATTCCGTTTAAAGGTGCAACGAATAACGCTCACGATTTTTTCCAAGATTACAGTTAAATTAAAAATATCATGACGAGAAAATTTGGCCTTGCGCCTTTCCACGGAACAGCCACTTCGTTGCAAACAAATAGTAAATGCGTCGTTCCAATTTCAATTCTAGAAGCGCAGTCTTTCGAAGAAACAAGAAAGCGGGATAACAAATCAGAGAAAATCTTCAGAACGAAATTCAAAATCTTTCGATTTCATGTTGTTTCATCTTTCGAAAATACAGTTTCGAACTCGAAAATTGTGCGCTTGACGGCGAGATTTTCCCGGATTCGTTTTTTGCGCTTGCTTGTTTCCCCCCATTGGACAGTTTCCAGGCAACACAGTTTCTCAGGAGCGTCTTCAATTCGCACTTTCCGAGCAGTCGCGGTCTTGAACATCCAAAGTTTAGCCTGAAAATGACAAATTGAATAAAATTAAGGTTTATTTTTTTCAATTTCGATGACTATCCGATAGATTGAATATCAATAAAAAGATGTGGGGAAGGGGGCGGTTTTGAGGGGAAAAGAGCGTCATCTCATCAGTACCGGACTCTTTTCCCCATAAATATCGAAATTACCCATTTTGGGAAATTCTGAACGAAATTTCGATTCAGAATTTTATATGGGAAAGGGGGAATGGGTGTCAACTTATTTTCCCTGCAATCTTCGTATTTTTTTATGCTTTTCTCGTTTTCTTCTCATCATCCTCAGCTGTCATTTCACTGGCTTCTTCAGTTTCCTTCTGGATTTTTCGTCGCCGCCTTTTGCAATTTTTACCTGAAAAAAGAAAAGTATATGAGACGATGAAAAGAAAAAGATTTCGGTGAACAAATAGGAACGGGAAAAAAATGATGCAAGCGCGCTGCATCGAACTAGAAAAATGGAGGGGTGTTGAAAATGGAAAAGCTTTAGAATTATATATTTTAATTTAGGTTTTGAAAGGATTGGAGCAAAAAAAAAAGAAAGTTTTTCGAAGAATCCGCTTTCTTCTATTCGATTCTCTCGTCATCACTTTCTTCCTTAACTGATGCAAAGTCATCACAGCTATCACCGTGAAGAGGCCGACCTGAAAATTACAATATATTTATAGAAATCATTGTTTTTCTATCAAAATAAAAAAATAAATCATTTTAAAATAATGGTTCTTTTTTTCGTTAGCATTGTTCAAGCCTCACAATCCAGAATACCGCTCGATTCACCAAGAAAATTCGATTATGAGAAAAAAATATGATAAGCTTCTAATAACATTGCTCCAGGGTTTCCCAGTAAGCTTTTAAAGCAAACAAATCGACAAAAAATGTCTCTTTTCGTCCATGAGAAAGAAGCTGTCGCCGAGCTCGTTTCTTCGGGAGTCCACGAGATTTATCCCACTTTTTCGGACATGTGGGTCGTTGATGTCCGTCAACATCAATGGACTCTAGCCGCACCCGTCTCAGTGCTCATGCCCCGTTCGCTCGGAGATCACCTTGAGCGGTTCAAAAAGATTGTGCCATTCGGCCATCTCGTGTCAAGAGCATCGTGGAAGTGCCAAGATCGCAAGGATATTGACGACGTGCTCATCCAAAATGACACGACGTTCAAGTGAGTTTTTTAGAAAATGAAATAAGAAATCGGGATTTTTGGAATAAAAATTCAGACAATTAAACTTCTCTGTTATAGATTCTTCTCCATGCCGAACCACGACGGAGCCTACGTTCATGTAAAAGGCAGGAAAACGAGGATGGTGAGCATGTTCCATCGTTTGGACTTCGAACTCATCATGTACGATCCTTCTGGTGTGCCCACAGTTATCGGTGCCGGCTCGTCGACCCTCAAGGTCATCAGAGGGTCACAATCCCCTGCTCCAATGCCACGACGTCGCCCAGACGACCCTGTCCCTCCATTCGGACCAATCCTGCAGCTGCCACGAGAAGAGGCTTCAAACGTGGTGGAGGATCCTGTTGATCCAGTGGCGGCGCCAGCAATCGCTCCAACAGCAACCCGGAAGTCTTCTCTGCGCCATGATCCTATTCGAGCTCAGCCGAGAAGACGGGTGTCTTTCAACGTGAGTTTGTAGATCTCCTGAAAATACGAAAATAATTATATTTTAAAGAATTCGATTGTCACAATCGAAAGTGTGGACAATGAACCGTTTAAGTTCACTCTAGTCAACGCCACTGAAAGCCGTCCTAATGACTCCACTGCCTTGTTTTTGGAACTGTCGAAATTGGATGTGAAGCCCATGAATATCTCTTACGAACCAATGCCCTCTAAGGTTCGAGACAGATTTCTGTTCCACTTCGAGGTCGACAACCAAAGAGACGCATCGAAAATCGAAGAGATTATTCAATTGGGTGGAGGATGCGAGAGATTCAAGATCGAAATGTTGCCAGACATTCCGCCCTTCTTCACATACAGTCTCCCCCTCCGAAACCTCATAAAAACAATAGTACTCTCTCACAAGTAAAACAGAGTAAGCTTTTTTAGCAGTAACTAATTCGTAACTTACAGGTACTACGAATTGACCGGTTGTGTAGGTGACGTTGTGGCAATGACTGAGATCAAGGATCACGTGAAGGAGGCACTGAAAGATGCGAATGTGATACAGGAGGTGAAAAGAAGTATGAGTAAGAAGGGGATGCGCATTTTGGAGACTATTGAGAAAGAGCTGGGAGAATATATGTAAAAACAAGTTAGCGAGTTTCTCCCCTCTTCATTTTCTTACACTTTTCTCGTTTCACTATTTTACTTTTTAAACCGGCATTTTATTTTCAAGTTAAATTGTGGTAAAGTTGCATTTTTGTTATAATAAACCAATCGAAATAAATAACAGTGAAAACAATTCGACAAAGTGAAAAAGAAAACATTAAAAGGAGAGAATTGAATATAAGTGCTTCGCGCCGTTCTTCATTACAATCTCTGCAAACACCACGGGATTTGCAGTTGACTTTACGATCAAAAATAGCATTACATTTCACGAGCAAACGCAAGACAAACTTTAAAAATATGTTTAAAGCTTTCAAAAGAGAAGATATTTCAAATGAGATTTCAGAAAATTTTTTCAATCGAAAACTTAGTTTTTTAATAATTTTTATTCAAAAATAAACATTTCTCAAAAGTTTGAACTTTTTAGATTTGCACTTTTATTTGATCTCCAATGAAACTTTTTTGGTCTAATACTATGTTATGGCGCGTTTTTTTGTTTTTCTTCTTCTGGTTTTTGTTGTTGTTTTCTCAAATATTCTCATTTCAACGCTGTGTGAACTGTTAGTAGCCGTTATTTTCCGTTTCTCAATTCATCGCACTTACCCGTTGATTTTTCAGAGACGACAACGAAGCACATGAAAGCGAGAAGCAAGTGGTCAATCGAAGAAGCAGTAGAAGCTCAAATGGGCAGATTATAGGCAAGATTAAGATTTTTATCGTGCTCTCTTTGTTGTAGTTTTGTTTCAGACCGCCTGTCTTCTCATGGAGCAATGGCAGCGAAGCAACGACAAGTGAATAAGTTGATGGATGGAGATGAGCTGGCGAATCGATCTAACGCGTTTCCGAGAAGGGAGAGAAAAGCAATGCTTCGTAAACCAGATTTTGTGAGGTTAGTATTTAACGATCGCTGAAGGAGGCTCCGTTCGAAGGCAAATGTTCACGGCAGATCCATCGAGCGCGTTGGTCAAGCTTGAAGTTTAGCAAGAATCATTGTGTTGAATCTGAGAGACGCAATGGAAACAACCCACACTACGGGTCGATAGTCTCAATTTTAACATTCTTTTGCTCTGGGAAGATTTACTCATTGCTTCTCTCAGGTTTCGAGTGATGTGCCATGATCGCCCTCTCATTTATCACAGTGCCTTTGAACGTAAACGCCACTTCTTCGCTTTTAGTCAATAATAGTAGCTTTGACATTCTATTCACTTGAAATTGTGCTTTCAGGTTTGTTCATTGCGCGCCTTCTATGGAGTTGATGATGTTGTTAAAAAGAGGATTATAGGCAAGATTTCGAAATGTCTCGTGCTCTCTTTGTTGCAATTCGTTTCAGGTCCCCGTCTTCTTCCAATGGAGATGTCAAGCAAGGACGTTTCGATACACTAGTGGTACGCAGATGGTTCAACGATGCGATGAAGTTAAGCTTGTACCAGTACCGATGGAGGTAATGTTACCAGTCTACCGGAATCGTATTCATTGCTGCTTTTTCTTTCAGTTTCGATAGAAGGTTCTACACAAGCTCATTCACCTCTTCAAATGTACATTGTACAGTATTATAATGGTAAGCCAATGATGACCATTGTAACATAGATTAATGTTTCGTCTTTCCAGGTTCACCTCGCCCGTCTTCGTCTACATACCTGCTCTTCTGTCCGGCTGTCTATGGAAACATCTTCGGGATGGATGATCGGACAACAATCAACGAAACGACGATTCTTAACAACTATTATAAAAATTTCGTTTTCCGATTCATATTATTCCCATTCATCTTTTTCCCATATCATTCAATGTTTCCCTTCCCCCCTGCTATCAACCGGACTATATCGTCCCTGCGGACTACCCATCCTCTTCGGAGGCCGCGTACGAGGGGGCCAGCCTGTCTGGTAGATGGCAGTTCTCTTCTTTTTATCCTTTTTCTCCCTGTTATCAACCGGACTATATCGTCCCTGTGGACTATCCATCCTCTTCGGAGGCCGCGTACGAGGGGGCCAGCCTGTCTGGTAGATGGCAGTTCTCTTCCTTTTCATCACTTCTTTTTAATTTTTTCATTTCTGTTCTTTTTCTCTATTTATCTTCCACTAATTTCAGGTCAGTTTCAGGTTTCACGCGTTCGAGAAGAATGATGTCAGAACCCAAGAAGTGATCCGCGAACCCTAACAGAAGTTAATAAATGCGTCAAGTAGATAGGGCTCGCGGATTGAGTGACGGGCGTTTACATATTCCTACAGATTCCAGATGTGCTGAACTCTTGTCTCTTTGTCCATGATGGGCTCAAAGTTAAAATGCGATAGATGCTAGCTGTCTGAATAGAGGGTGGAATTCAATTATTTACTTAACTATCGAAAAGTTTTCTGGTATAATCACTGAAGCTGGAAATACCAAAAAAATCTCGAAACAGCTGGACAAGAGTGTTAGGAGCCTATCATTGTCCAGTTGGCAGTTTTATCAGATGAACTATTGTTTTTGTGACTCCCAACTTCCATTCATCCTCTCCCTTTCGTCGCGTCCTCTGAACTGGAAAAGAATCGTAGGGCAAGAATGCGCATCTGAACTTTTGAATGTTTTACCAGAAGAGACAAAGAAAGAGTAATTGAAAGAAAAAGTTCCAAAAGAACTAGAACGAACTGAGAAATAGGTAGAATTGACCTCAGATGACACAAGTTCGGATCGAAAGAAACAAGTACTAAATGACCAGAACCATACGACCTACGATGAAAAACACATCAACTTCAGAAAAAAAGATTCCGATCCATATTCCATCGATCCTTTCCATCTCTATTTAGATAACAAATTCTTTACTCAGGCACATTCTCTGCCTACTCGAAAAAGCAGGAATCATCAGATCGAAGATTTTGTTCTCATTGAGAGTCTGAAGTGAGTTATTTGAATACTTCCAAAATAACACATCTATCCCTGAACGTAATCGTTTGTTTGTTGCAAAAAATTGTGATTCATTCGTACAACTTATCGAGAATCATCCATACATTTTCACCGTTTGCGACGATGGGGAAGAGATATTTGTATTGGCTCTTCGAAAGCTTCCAATGATTAAATACATGGAGAATATCGTAAAATCGGAAAGCATTCATCAAACATTTCTCGAATGGGAAGATGAAGAAATGCGACGCTTTGAGGAACAACGCTTGGTTTTAAGATGGACACTCTGGGTATTTCAAAGTATTGGCACATGACTTTCAGTGAGTTTTTGAATGTTCAAGACCTGATATTTCTTCTCTTTTTAATTTTAGGGGTTTACATGTTAGTCTGCATTAGGTCTCATTACCGTCAGACTCAGGTTTCATTACGGGGATCCTAGCAAAGCTCTCGTAGTTTGAACCTCCCACCAACCCAATTGCATCTCTCTTCTACCAATTTCTTTACAGAGTTCACTGCAAACCAATTCAAAGAGGACATGCTCGAACTACATAAATTTATTGGTCACAACAATTACCAGATGACTCGTACTTTCCTATGCTTTTCTTTTGTAATCATATTTGTCTATAATACTTTTCTAATTCTCTTCGAATAATTCGTTGTATTATCCCATCTTTTGTAACTTTTGATATCCATAACTATTTTGTTTTCTCCTGTTGAGGATAAAATGTAATCTCTTTCATTGATTAAGTTTGTTATAATAATAAACTCATAAATTCAACTGCCTGATCCAGAAAACGATCAAAGAAATACTATGGAATAGTAGTTACAATCCTAGTTAATAAGTAGTCACTTGAGAGTTGGTCAAGAAAATGGAGAAAAGGAGAAAAAAGATTTTATGAAAATTTACAAAGTGATTAAGGATTTGAATACACTAATTCTTCCAAAACGTCCTCAATTTCTAGAAGTTAGGCATTTGGATATTATATCCAATGATTCTAAAGTTACTAGACTTTCGGAGAATTTGGAGTTGCTTTCCAAAGAATTGAAGACTGAGAAACAATTAAAATCAATTCATGATTCAAGATCTCCAATCAATCAAGGACCTATTCGGAATGTTTTTAAAGTGTCATTCAATTGAATTCAAGAGTTTAGATTCTATAGAAAAAAACCTAGTAGATGCTGAAATGATCACCAGAAGAAAGATCATAAAAGAGCAATCATCTGTAAACCAATCCCATCTTCTAGCAGAATTTATACAAAAAATCGAGAGAACAAATCACTATCAAGTGACTCTTATATACTCATCGCGATCAAATGAGAGCTTCTTTAATTTGTTCTTTGTAGTTCTGTTTCATAAATTGTAGCCGACAGTTTTAGGCGGTTTTCGCAGCGACAAAACCGTGCCCCGCAGGAGCGATCACTAGGCTGTTAGTATAAAAATAAGCGAAAAGAAATCGAGTAAGACAAGCAAATGAGTGAATGTTTGAAATGAATGACTAATTTGTGTACTGACATCTCTGTGTATTGACTGAAAAGGCGGATGTGAGTCAGCGTGTTCCTCCTGGGAAGACAGGGGAGAATGTGCAGATAATCGGGTTTCGTTTATCGATCGGTAGTGTTTGAAAACATGCTAAGACGATATAACTGTCGCCAATTCCAAGCGCTTTTGATGTCTGTACACCTCCACGTATCCCATTGTCAGCCTCTCCCTTTTTATTTTTTTATGACACCGTGGGAGAGGTGTTTTATTGCTAAGGACTAAGTCCACATGTACCAGAAAAAAGAAACAATCATTCTCTTCGTTTTTTTTTTGTTCGGTTTGGTTAATTTTCTAGTTTTACTTATTGCTAGACGTTGGTTGTAATATCTACGTTTTTATTTTGTTCCATACTACCGCAAAGACTGGAAATGAGCGCCCCCTCTAATTGAGCGGCACCCCACACTCGTCATAGTGTTAAAAGTCTCTTTTCTTTTATTTTCGACGAATTTTCGAGTTAAAGTGGTATAACTTCATTTTTTTTCCCGAAAAGCGCTTTGAATGGACGACAACTTTATCGTCGTAGCATGTTTCCAAATACTAGCGATCGATAAACCGAATCCGAATACCTGCACATTCTTCCCCGTCTTCCCAGGAAGAACACGCTGACTCATATCCGCCTTTTCAGTCAATACACAGAGATGTCAGCACACAAATTAGTCATTCATTTCAAACATTCACTCATTTGCTTGTCTTACTCGAATTCTTTTCGCTTATTCTTATACTAACAGCCTAGTGATCGCGCATGCGAGGCACGGTTTTGTCGCTGCGCCAACCGCCTAAAACTGTCGGCGACAATTTTTTTTTTCGTTTTTTTTTTAATTTTTCATAAGTCAATTGATAGTACCACTTACTATCACCCATATGGGAAACAAACCAGAACCCATTCAGAACGTTCATATGTAACTCAACTGGAAGCATTCTTCGGAATTCCAGGAGTTTCATAAATCAATTGATAGTACCACATACTATCAACCATATGGGAAACAAACAAGAACCCATTCAGAACGTTCATATGTAACTCAACTGGAAGCATTCTTCGGAATTCCAGGAGTTTCATAAATCAATTGATAGTACCACATACTATCAACCATATGGGAAACAAACAAGAACCCATTCAGAACGTTCATATGTAACTCAACTGGAAGCATTCTTCGGAATTCCAGGAGTTTCATAAATCAATTGATAGTACCACATACTATCAACCATATGGGAAACAAACAAGAACCCATTCAGAACGTTCATATGTAACTCAACTGGAAGCATTCTTCGGAATTCCAGGAGTTTCATAAATCAATTGATAGTACCACATACTATCAACCATATGGGAAACAAACAAGAACCCATTCAGAACGTTCATATGTAACTCAACTGGAAGCATTCTTCGGAATTCCAGGAGTTCCATAAATCAATTGATAATACCACATACTATCAACCATATGGGAAACAAACAAGAACCCATTCAGAACGTTCATATGTAACTCAACTGGAAGCATTCTTCGGAATTCCAGGAGTTCCATAAATCAATTGATAATACCACATACTATCAACCATATGGGAAACAAACAAGAATCCATTCAGAACGTTCATATGTAACTCAACTGGAAGCATTCTTCGGAATTCCAGGAGTTTCATAAATCAATTGATAGTACCACATACTATCAACCATATGGGAAACAAACAAGAACCCATTCAGAACGTTCATATGTAACTCAACTGGAAGCATTCTTCGGAATTCCAGGAGTTTCATAAATCAATTGATAGTACCACATACTATCAACCATATGGGAAACAAACAAGAACCCATTCAGAACGTTCATATGTAACTCAACTGGAAGCATTCTTCGGAATTCCAGGAGTTCCATAAATCAATTGATAATACCACATACTATCAACCATATGGGAAACAAACAAGAACCCATTCAGAACGTTCATATGTAACTCAACTGGAAGCATTCTTCGGAATTCCAGGAGTTCCATAAATCAATTGATAATACCACATACTATCAACCATATGGGAAACAAACAAGAATCCATTCAGAACGTTCATATGTAACTCAACTGGAAGCATTCTTCGGAATTCCAGGAGTTTCATAAATCAATTGATAGTACCACATACTATCAACCATATGGGAAACAAACAAGAACCCATTCAGAACGTTCATATGTAACTCAACTGGAAGCATTCTTCGGAATTCCAGGAGTTTCATAAATCAATTGATAGTACCACATACTATCAACCATATGGGAAACAAACAAGAACCCATTCAGAACGTTCATATGTAACTCAACTGGAAGCATTCTTCGGAATTCCAGGAGTTCCATAAATCAATTGATAATACCACATACTATCACCTATATGGGAAACAAACAAGAACCCATTCAGAACGTTCATTTGTAACTCAACTGGAAGCATTCTTCGGAATTCCAGGAGTTCCATAAATCAATTGATAGTACCACATACTATCAACCATATGGGAAACAAACAAGAATCCATTCAGAACGTTCATATGTAACTCAACTGGAAGCATTCTTCGGAATTCCAGGAGTTTCATAAATCAATTGATAGTACCACATACTATCACCTATATGGGAAACAAACAAGAACCCATTCAGAACGTTCATATGTAACTCAACTGGAAGCATTCTTCGGAATTCCAGGAGTTTCATAAATCAATTGATAGTACCACATACTATCAACCATATGGGAAACAAACAAGAATCCATTCAGAACGTTCATATGTAACTCAACTGGAAGCATTCTTCGGAATTCCAGGAGTTTCATAAATCAATTGATAGTACCACATACTATCAACCATATGGGAAACAAACAAGAACCCATTCAGAACGTTCATATGTAACTTAACTGGAAGCATTCTTCGGAATTCCAGGAGTTTCATAAATCAATTGATAGTACCACATACTATCAACCATATGGGAAACAAACAAGAATCCATTCAGAACGTTCATATGTAACTCAACTGGAAGCATTCTTCGGAATTCCAGGAGTTTCATAAATCAATTGATAGTACCACATACTATCACCTATATGGGAAACAAACAAGAACCCATTCAGAACGTTCATATGTAACTCAACTGGAAGCATTCTTCGGAATTCCAGGAGTTTCATAAATCAATTGATAGTACCACATACTATCAACCATATGGGAAACAAACAAGAACCCATTCAGAACGTTCATATGTAACTTAACTGGAAGCATTCTTCGGAATTCCAGGAGTTTCATAAATCAATTGATAGTACCACATACTATCAACCATATGGGAAACAAACAAGAATCCATTCAGAACGTTCATATGTAACTCAACTGGAAGCATTCTTCGGAATTCCAGGAGTTTCATAAATCAATTGATAGTACCACATACTATCACCTATATGGGAAACAAACAAGAACCTATTCAGAACGTTCATATGTAACTCAACTGGAAGCATTCTTCGGAATTCCAGGAGTTTCATAAATCAATTGATAGTACCACATACTATCAACCATATGGGAAACAAACAAGAATCCATTCAGAACGTTCATATGTAACTCAACTGGAAGCATTCTTCGGAATTCCAGGAGTTTCATAAATCAATTGATAGTACCACATACTATCAACCATATGGGAAACAAACAAGAATCCATTCAGAACGTTCATATGTAACTCAACTGGAAGCATTCTTCGGAATTCCAGGAGTTTCATAAATCAATTGATAGTACCACATACTATCACCTATATGGGAAACAAACAAGAACCTATTCAGAACGTTCATATGTAACTCAACTGGAAGCATTCTTCGGAATTCCAGGAGTTTCATAAATCAATTGATAGTACCACATACTATCAACCATATGGGAAACAAACAAGAATCCATTCAGAACGTTCATATGTAACTCAACTGGAAGCATTCTCCGGAATTCCAGGAGTTTCATAAATCAATTGATAGTACCACATACTATCAACCATATGGGAAACAAACAAGAATCCATTCAGAACGTTCATATGTAACTCAACTGGAAGCATTCTTCGGAATTCCAGGAGTTTCATAAATCAATTGATAGTACCACATACTATCAACCATATGGGAAACAAACAAGAATCCATTCAGAACGTTCATATGTAACTCAACTGGAAGCATTCTTCGGAATTCCAGGAGTTTCATAAATCAATTGATAGTACCACATACTATCACCTATATGGGAAACAAACAAGAACCCATTCAGAACGTTCATACAGTGGCGAGCAGAGGTGAGGGTACCTCTGAACTTTCGTTAATAACTTCCTTCAAACGATTCAGATTGCTCTGAAAATTTTTTTGGGCACTCCTGAGTAACTCTGGAGTACCTCCAGATGGTTTTTTAAAAGAATCGGATTTTCACGAATTCTGAAGTTTTTCGACGAATTCTGAATTCTAAAAATCCAGAATAAAAAGATTTTTTTGGACTTTCAGAATTTTTTCTCATTGTGTCCAAAACATTACTAGGGATCCAAATAAACAATTTTTGAAGTTAGATCGCAAGTTGATTTTGTGATTCCGACGTCAGAACTCCAGATGTCTGAATGGTGACCTTCACTCGAGACATCATAACGTGGCTAAAAGTGATCGGATCGGGATAAAAAATGATTTCTATATAGATTTGAAGTCACTGAATAAATTGCAATTAGTTTTTGAAATTTTGGAAAAAATTATTTTTCGTGTTTTCTACAGGATTTTTGATTTCTGGAAAACTTGGAAAAATGGCAGAAAATAATTTTTTCCAAAACTTTCAAAACTGATCGCAATTCGTTTAGTGGCTTCAAATCTATATAGAAATCATTTTTTATCCCGATCCGATCACTTTTAGCCACGTTATGATGTCTCGAGTGAAGGTCACCATTCAGACATCTGGAGTTCTGACGTCGGAATCACAAAATCAACTTGCGATCTAACTTCAAAAATTGTTTATTTGGATCCCTAGTAATGTTTTGGACACAATGAGAAAAAATTCTGAAAGTCCAAAAAAATCTTTTTATTCTGGATTTTTAGAATTCAGAATTCGTCGAAAAACTTCAGAATTCGTGAAAATCCGAATTTTTCAAAAAACATCTGGAGGTTCTTCAGAGTTACTCAGGAGTCCCCAAAAAATTTTTTAGAGCAATCTGAATCGTTTGAAGGAAGTTATTAACGAAAGTTCAGAGGTACCCTCACCTCTGCTCGCCACTGTATGTAACTCAACTGGAAGCATTCTTCGGAATTCCAGGAGTTTCATAAATCAATTGATAGTACCACATACTATCAACCATATGGGAAACAAACAAGAATCCATTCAGAACGTTCATATGTAACTCAACTGGAAGCATTCTTCGGAATTCCAGGAGTTTCATAAGTCAATTGATAGTACCACATACTATCAACCATATGGGAAACAAACAAGAATCCATTCAGAACGTTCATATGTAACTCAACTGGAAGCATTCTCCGGAATTCCAGGAGTTTCATAAATCAATTGATAGTACCACATACTATCAACCATATGGGAAACAAACAAGAATCCATTCAGAACGTTCATATGTAACTCAACTGGAAGCATTCTTCGGAATTCCAGGAGTTTCATAAATCAATTGATAGTACCACATACTATCAACCATATGGGAAACAAACAAGAATCCATTCAGAACGTTCATATGTAACTCAACTGGAAGCATTCTTCGGAATTCCAGGAGTTTCATAAATCAATTGATAGTACCACATACTATCACCTATATGGGAAACAAACAAGAACCTATTCAGAACGTTCATATGTAACTCAACTGGAAGCATTCTTCGGAATTCCAGGAGTTTCATAAATCAATTGATAGTACCACATACTATCACCTATATGGGAAACAAACAAGAACCCATTCAGAACGTTCATATGTAACTCAACTGGAAGCATTCTTCGGAATTCCAGGAGTTTCATAAATCAATTGATAGTACCACATACTATCAACCATATGGGAAACAAACAAGAATCCATTCAGAACGTTCATATGTAACTCAACTGGAAGCATTCTTCGGAATTCCAGGAGTTTCATAAATCAATTGATAGTACCACATACTATCAACCATATGGGAAACAAACAAGAATCCATTCAGAACGTTCATATGTAACTCAACTGGAAGCATTCTTCGGAATTCCAGGAGTTTCATAAATCAATTGATAGTACCACATACTATCAACCATATGGGAAACAAACAAGAACCCATTCAGAACGTTCATATGTAACTCAACTGGAAGCATTCTCCGGAATTCCAGGAGTTTCATAAATCAATTGATAGTACCACATACTATCAACCATATGGGAAACAAACAAGAATCCATTCAGAACGTTCATATGTAACTCAACTGGAAGCATTCTCCGGAATTCCAGGAGTTTCATAAATCAATTGATAGTACCACATACTATCAACCATATGGGAAACAAACAAGAACCCATTCAGAACGTTCATATGTAACTCAACTGGAAGCATTCTTCGGAATTCCAGGAGTTTCATAAATCAATTGATAGTACCACATACTATCAACCATATGGGAAACAAACAAGAACCCATTCAGAACGTTCATATGTAACTCAACTGGAAGCATTCTTCGGAATTCCAGGAGTTTCATAAATCAATTGATAGTACCACATACTATCAACCATATGGGAAACAAACAAGAATCCATTCAGAACGTTCATATGTAACTCAACTGGAAGCATTCTTCGGAATTCCAGGAGTTTCATAAATCAATTGATAGTACCACATACTATCAACCATATGGGAAACAAACAAGAATCCATTCAGAACGTTCATATGTAACTCAACTGGAAGCATTCTCCGGAATTCCAGGAGTTTCATAAATCAATTGATAGTACCACATACTATCAACCATATGGGAAACAAACAAGAACCCATTCAGAACGTTCATATGTAACTCAACTGGAAGCATTCTCCGGAATTCCAGGAGTTTCATAAATCAATTGATAGTACCACATACTATCAACCATATGGGAAACAAACAAGAACCCATTCAGAACGTTCATATGTAACTCAACTGGAAGCATTCTTCGGAATTCCAGGAGTTTCATAAATCAATTGATAGTACCACATACTATCAACCATATGGGAAACAAACAAGAACCCATTCAGAACGTTCATATGTAACTCAACTGGAAGCATTCTCCGGAATTCCAGGAGTTTCATAAATCAATTGATAGTACCACATACTATCAACCATATGGGAAACAAACAAGAATCCATTCAGAACGTTCATATGTAACTCAACTGGAAGCATTCTCCGGAATTCCAGGAGTTTCATAAATCAATTGATAGTACCACATACTATCAACCATATGGGAAACAAACAAGAACCCATTCAGAACGTTCATATGTAACTCAACTGGAAGCATTCTCCGGAATTCCAGGAGTTTCATAAATCAATTGATAGTACCACATACTATCAACCATATGGGAAACAAACAAGAATCCATTCAGAACGTTCATATGTAACTCAACTGGAAGCATTCTCCGGAATTCCAGGAGTTTCATAAATCAATTGATAGTACCACATACTATCAACCATATGGGAAACAAACAAGAATCCATTCAGAACGTTCATATGTAACTCAACTGGAAGCATTCTTCGGAATTCCAGGAGTTTCATAAATCAATTGATAGTACCACATACTATCAACCATATGGGAAACAAACAAGAATCCATTCAGAACGTTCATATGTAACTCAACTGGAAGCATTCTTCGGAATTCCAGGAGTTTCATAAATCAATTGATAGTACCACATACTATCAACCATATGGGAAACAAACAAGAATCCATTCAGAACGTTCATATGTAACTCAACTGGAAGCATTCTCCGGAATTCCAGGAGTTTCATAAATCAATTGATAGTACCACATACTATCAACCATATGGGAAACAAACAAGAATCCATTCAGAACGTTCATATGTAACTCAACTGGAAGCATTCTCCGGAATTCCAGGAGTTTCATAAATCAATTGATAGTACCACATACTATCAACCATATGGGAAACAAACAAGAATCCATTCAGAACGTTCATATGTAACTCAACTGGAAGCATTCTTCGGAATTCCAGGAGTTTCATAAATCAATTGATAGTACCACATACTATCAACCATATGGGAAACAAACAAGAATCCATTCAGAACGTTCATATGTAACTCAACTGGAAGCATTCTTCGGAATTCCAGGAGTTTCATAAATCAATTGATAGTACCACATACTATCAACCATATGGGAAACAAACAAGAACCCATTCAGAACGTTCATATGTAACTCAACTGGAAGCATTCTTCGGAATTCCAGGAGTTTCATAAATCAATTGATAGTACCACATACTATCAACCATATGGGAAACAAACAAGAACCCATTCAGAACGTTCATATGTAACTCAACTGGAAGCATTCTTCGGAATTCCAGGAGTTTCATAAATCAATTGATAGTACCACATACTATCAACCATATGGGAAACAAACAAGAATCCATTCAGAACGTTCATATGTAACTCAACTGGAAGCATTCTTCGGAATTCCAGGAGTTTCATAAATCAATTGATAGTACCACATACTATCAACCATATGGGAAACAAACAAGAACCCATTCAGAACGTTCATATGTAACTCAACTGGAAGCATTCTTCGGAATTCCAGGAGTTTCATAAATCAATTGATAGTACCACATACTATCAACCATATGGGAAACAAACAAGAACCCATTCAGAACGTTCATATGTAACTCAACTGGAAGCATTCTTCGGAATTCCAGGAGTTTCATAAATCAATTGATAGTACCACATACTATCAACCATATGGGAAACAAACAAGAACCCATTCAGAACGTTCATATGTAACTCAACTGGAAGCATTCTTCGGAATTCCAGGAGTTTCATAAATCAATTGATAGTACCACATACTATCAACCATATGGGAAACAAACAGGGGAGTGATTGTAAAACTGAGCTTGTTTTACGAAAACCGAGGGTTTTATATGGGCAAAATAGAGGTTAATAGAGCAACACACGCCGAAATCAGAGGATGATTTGCTTTCTGTTCATTTTTCAAAAAACTGGAAATGAAAATAAAGTTTATTTTCAGAAAGGTTACGCGTTTCAGTGAGAGTAATCTAAACTTTCATTTCTTCGAAGCTAATCAAACTCTACTTTTCTGCTTGTGTTCCGCTTTTGGTAAAATCTTCTCCATTGGTCAAAACGGTTGATTGCGATTGAAATGAAAAAACTTTTGATTAAACTGACAGAGGCTAACAGATGGCCATTACTACGAATTATATTAACAAATTGGGCGTTTGGAGAGTGGATTCCTTACTAAACAAAAGGAGATTCTTACAAACTCTCATTTCACAACAATTTGTAGATTGTATCTTTAATCAATTCTATGCTTAGGCTTTGATAGTTTCCTGTCAGTTCTAGTCTATTGGAAAGGATAAATACAGTTTAAAGAAACAGAGAAGCCAGAGTTTATTGGCTTGAAAGTTGTAAAAAGCGTACGAAAATTGGGTTTCTGGAACATTATCGATGCATTCAGTGGACGTTCAACTATGATTTTCCTCTCTAAAATCAAGTACGTTTATCGTTGCGAGACACACCACCTTCCCATTGTGCTGTCGCGAATCGTTCCGTCATTACATCTGCCTTATTGATCTCTTTTTTCCTCTTTTATTATAAACCTGCTATTCAAAAATGTCTTTCAAATTTTTCACTTCTCCGTATTTAGTACAACTTGAAATTCTGAAGAGTATGGAACTAATAGATATTATCAATCTCTCATTTTGTTCATCAAGAGTTTTGAAAATGATTGAGAGAATCGAAATAAAAATCAATAAAATCAACTATGAAATGGAATGCGATACATTGTTTGTCAACATATTCGATAAAGATAAACGGTGGCGAAAGAGTCTTTGTTTTGAAACTATCCCGAAGTTTGAAAAAGGAGATAAAATAAAACCGATGAAGATTGGTGGCATACATTTCAGATGCAGGTAAAATACTATTTTTCTTAGTTCAACTTCTCAAAGTCTCTTTTCTCAGACGCTCAAAATATTTCAAAATATCATGTCTGGAGGAGTTTCGAGACAGTTTTCATCGTGCTATCAGTGGACATATGCGTAATATATTCAAGTCTTGTAATCGCATAGACTTACGAACATTTACCAAAGATTGTTCATGGTTTGGTATTCCTCCGAATATTGATGGAGTTACAGACAGTGGAATAGTTGGGGAAAATGTAGATGAACTCTTCATAGAAGAAATTCTTGATAAATATCCGAACCTAGAAAGCATCGCTCCTCGGGATGGGAAAAGTGCTCTTTCAACTTTGTCTCCTAACTCAAAATTGCTCAAAGTGAATCACGTCTTTTTCGGAGATGCTGGTGCTATAGCACCAACATTTTTGGAGCATTTCGATGGACGAAGTGCTGTTATCAACGATGCAATTTGGGATGGATCTTTAATTGCTCCATTTTTAAGAAAAGTAATTGCCGGGGAGAAGTATCAAAACTTGGAATTTCTTCAGGTTCATCTACGTGAACCTTATACGTTTCCAGATGAAGATTTTATACTAGAGTTGGAAGCAAATTCAACTGGATGGAATCGGGAAAGAAGGCCAGCAAATTTTGAGTTTTATCAAAGGTACGAGGATTGAGAAATTAGTCGGAATTAGAAATCATTTTTTCAGAATCGTTGGATATGATAAACTGTATACTTTGTCATGCGAGCATTTTTTGGACTTCGAACGATCAACAGACAAAAAGCTGGTTTCTATCGATTTCCGTCCGTTTGGATTTAACCTCTGCGTTTGGAAATAAAAACTCTGAAACTTCTGAAACTATGTACTTTTATATTCAAATTTTAATGTATACGATTATTTCAAAAACTCTTTATTATTGTTTCTTTTTCTTCAAACTATCAATAAAAAATCTTTGTACACTCCTAACAAAATGTCATTTCAACTTCCACAAAGAAATAGTCGAATCTGATGACGTGGCAATCACAAGTTCTTCGCCTTTATCTGGTGATAACCAATGTAATGAGCTGATATTTGAAGAATGAGTTGATGACAGAACCAGAAGGACAGTGAGTCGTTGTCGAGAGAAAACACGTATCGAACCATCCCAGAAACCAGCGAGAATCTGTTTTTCGTTCGTGGAGAATGTGATGGAAGAGCAACCGGCGGAGCTGGAATGATTAACACCTTAGAGGTAGAGTTTATTAATGCCCCTTTATTACAGGTTCAACTGATTTTTCATTAACTCACTCTGGTGGATATGAAATTTCCTTCTTCGATAAGTCTTCTCTATCAAGCAAATAGATCGGAGACCTCGCGCATCCGGCTGCCACGTATTTTGATGAACTGGCGATGCAAAAGATCGGCTCACGACTTAGTTTTTGCTGAAATTATAGAGAATAGAAGGGTATGAGTTAGAAGAGAATTGTATTTGCACTACAAATAGGGATTGCCGTTAATGAGAACTGGGAGTGTCTGTGCATTATGAAATTCCGGCCATTTTCAAACAGCCGCATTTATTTCTGTGACCTAGGGACTAGGAGGAGTTCTACCATATTGGAAGACACAGAGAATAGCGCGATGTTTGAAAAGGAAACAGGTAAGAATTACGATTGAATTCTCATGATTTACAGATGATAAAGACCACTTCCTTTCATAAAACGAACCGTGGCTTGACATTCAAATCCATCGTCTTTTTCATTTCCATAACAAATAGCCAATCGTCCATCTTCCATTCCAATCAACACCTCTTTCTCTTTCTTTTCTCCAATTAGCATGCACATCGGACTGATATCCGGTTCCTCGATTATTCGCTTTGATGCAACTTTTTCTGAGTTTTTCTGAGTCCAACACAATGTAGAATATCTTTGATCATCTGAAGAGACAAATAGAAGTTGGGGTCCGAAGAGAATTGAATTGCAGAATCCGACATGATCCATTTCAACAGTTTGAATGATTTTCCAGGGGGTTTCTTTAGACTTTTGAAGTTCCAGAACAGCAAAAGCACGGATATGAACAAAGAGATTATGATTATCGGAGAACTCTAGGAATTGGATTCGTCGCTCTTCTTCGTCAACTGAAAGAAAAAAAAATGTCTTGCATTTAATTGGGATCCGATGATTACCATAAACAACTTGTTCCATAACCTTGCTCTCCAACCCATAACACCGTACTACTCCTTTCTGACTTCCCACAAACAATTGCCGATCCTCAACACACGAACACGTGGCACCTCCATCGACACCGAAAAATGTGAAGAGTGGCGATGGCGGCTTACTCATCTGGACTCTTGTATTCGTTAAAAAAAGAAAGAATTTCAAGAAGCATATAAATTGAAGTTTGGTAGCGATGCAACTTTGGGAAAATATAAAAAAGACCAGAAGTTATAATATTAAAACTGTATTAAAAAACTACTATATATGTGATATGACAAGCAGGAGGAACAAATGAAAATGGGGAAACAACTATCAGAAGTTACAGTGAAAAAAGGAAAAAAAGGTAATGACCAGATAATGGAATAAAAAGTACAAATGGGTATTGATTAAAGAGATCATCCGGAAAGTTGTGAAGAATGTTTGAAAGGGTTGATATCCTATCGTCGTGAGCTCTGAAAATGAGAAAAAGTTGAAATTTTGCTATTTTATTTAGGTGTGAAGCGGTTTTGAATCGATTTCAGTCCTGATCTTCACTGATAGCTTGGAGTTTTCAGGCGATTCTGTTCAATCTCAAATAATGCCTTTTTATTCCAGTAGCCTTTCTTTTCTTCCTGTTAAACTTTCTATTTCCGATCTTCCCTTTCACTTTATCAATATATTCTTCTTCTATCAATTGTGCATCATCTACAGTAACCCATGATCAGTGATTGAAAAGAATACACGCTTTATTGATAACAAAGAGAGGGGCCTGGACCGTTAACAAAAGGAATGCAAATACCATTTCCCATTCTCCATTGTACCTCTATTGTCTTTTGGCTCCCACGTTTAACATCACACATAGAGTTGATATTTGAATGATGACAACGCCCTTTCTCCCTTCTTCTTCATCATTCCTTTCCCCAACACTCGCGACGGATGGCGACCTGGCCAGGCATTCCAACTGTCTACACTATAATAGGACAATTGGTATCCCTGTCAAGGTCTCAATCCCGGTGAGCCATTTTACCCTGCTTCAGAGCTCTTTCCCCTAATTGGTAGTTGCACCCACCCACTCTTTTCGTTCTTTTAACAGAACGAAAAAAAGAAAGAAAGAAGTGACTCGAAGACGTCGTCAACGGCTTCACGACGACGACGTCTACGATTTATGGGGTTTTCGATGACATAGAGAGTGCTGAAGGAGAGCACTCGATTAGAATACGTCGTTTTGTGGTGCATTTGGAGCTCACCGACAACGTCGTGCTGGATTCAGGAGAGGGGAGGGAGGCTCTATGGAGCTCAGTAGCCTTCTATTATTCGATATTTGTTGTTCTATACACTTTCTAATATTCAAACGCTTTACGAAGCGGATACCTGTAACCGCTGTGCACTTACATGAAACCAAAGAGAGCTATGTAATGCCAGTCGTTGCAGGCATTCGCTAAAAAGTATTGGCAGGAAGGTAAGTTTCTAGAGAGACAACTTGGAAACGAAGAATCAATCGTTAAGACTTTTTAGGATGTGTAGGCTTTTTCAGGCTCTTTTTCAGGCTCATTTTCAAATGTCTGTTTCATGTTCAGTTCGGCCTACTTCTGATCTCTTTATATAGGGTTACTTCAGGCTCAGATATGTTTATGCTTTTTCAGGCACAGCTCCAGCTCCAAGGCATTACAAATTTTCGACGAGCGGGTTTCACAGAATCACACGAAATTGGGGAATTTTTCATATTCTGCAGTAACATGTTCTTTCAACTAAAAACTTACTCTCTCTTTTTCCATATCTCGATTCCTCTCCTTTTCCTTCCGCTCTTCCCTTCGCAACCGCCTGTCTCGCTCTCGATTTTCGCGCTCTTTGTCGTGAAGCTCCTCTTTGATTTTCTCGCTGAAACAAGTCATTACTGAGAACAACTATTCAAAATCCAAAAACTCACTCCATATTCTTCTGTTGTGCCGTGGAAAGTGTTGCGTAGATGGCCTTGAAATCTGTGATAACTTCTTTCCCGAGAACTTCTTTCAATTCTTCGTACTCTTCGAATGTGAGCAGAGTGAGAACAGCCGGATACGCTTTAGTTTTGAGTTCTCGAATACATCTGAAGAATGCTTGTTTCCATCGTTCCGATTGTTGATACATCTTCTTTTCAGTCACTTTGAAGAATAGATTTGTGACGAATGAGTCGAAGGTTTTGAACTGTAAAATACTGAAGAAGTTAAATAATATGAAAAAACAAAATCACCTTGTGATAAAGATTATACAGGGAATGAAGGAACAAAAATGGGACTTTCTCCCATCTGAAGACGGCTTCAATAGCTTGTGATGCTGTATCTGGTTTCAGATATGCCGAGTCAAACAAGAATTCCAGATCTGAAATTATTTACATTAAACTTTGAGCTCTAATAATATTCCAGACTTACTTTTCACTAATAACTCTGCTTCTCTATCATCTTTCGGCTCTATCCGATGATACTCTTTGATAATATCGATTGGATCAAAGACAAGCTCTCCAGTAGTAGAATCGCGACTTGTGTAGAATTTCCGGAATAAAAGATTTACCGATTTTTGGTATTCAGCTTTGAAAATGAATGTCGGAATGAGCTTGTAGACTTCCTCCTTCTCGAGTCCTCCAATAATTGGCAGAAGAGCACGAATATCCATTTTTCTCTCCTCGTGTATAACCTTTAACTTTTGAATCAATTCGACATTCGGAGTGACTCTTTCCGCAAGAAGAACAACGAGACGAGCCAGAAGAGTTTCAGCGCCATGAGGGCAATCCTCAATCAAAGTAATCACCATTTCCTGACTCAATTGACGATAGACGGGTTCCAATGTTCGAAGAATTACTCGCTTCAATACATTAGTTCCATTTGCATAAACAGCAGCCAATGGAATCAAAAGAAGTGGATCAGTTGGCAAGAGAATCGCGTAAACAGCAAGGGAGTGTTTGTACATTTCATCAGTCCATTCAGCAGCTTCTGGTGTCTTTCTCATGTACATGGGCGGTTTATCCTCTAGGCAGTCCTGAATTTGCATTCTGGCTTGATCACTCAAAGAACTTCTGATAAATGGTAGATTGCATATTTCTTTTACAGTATCCAAGCAAGAGTTACGGAGATCTGCTCTATCCAGGAAACAAAGTCCAAAAAGGAATTGAAGAAGTTGTGGTCGTTGTCGATTTCGGGTCAATATTAATTCACGAAGCATAGACATTCCATGCTCATTTTCTTTTGCCAAACACGCATTCTTCAATCTTTCTGTGGCATTGGGCGTCAAAAGAGGTGTCTCCAGAAGAATCTTATAGAAGAGCGGCTCTTTTTCCATCTTCCTCTCCAACATTGAGTCCAATATCCTACACATTGCTTGATCATATCTCTGAAGTCTCTGTGCTTGTGTCATTCCTTCTTGATTCTCAACCATCTCTTTGATACGAAGAGCACAATTCGAGTATCCTTGATATTGAGCATAAAGTTCACATAGCCAAAGAAGTGCCAAATCACTTCTCCTCTTGTGATCCTCCAACACAAAACTCACCAATTTCTCTTCGTAAGGTGAACAATCCTCCCAGAATCTAGTGGCTAAACGAACAACTAGCTTCTGATACACTAGTTTGGCACCTCCAGCAACCACTCTTCTCTCTGCATGAAGGACAGATTCAAATGCCATTTCGAACATTTCCGCTGCTTCTTCAGCCGTAATTTTCTCAGTTTCTTCAACCAAATTGAACGCCTTCTTTGCTTTTTGAAGTGCTGGAGTTTTCGTCTCTGGAGCCTGTGGCTTCGTGACTCGTGTGGGTTCCTTGAAAGCTTTCGGTTCGTGATGTGGAGTCGGTGCAATAGCTATTCCCTCACTTCTCGCCTTGCTTCTTTCCTCATATTCTTTCTTCTTTTTCTGCTGCAACCATTCATATCCCGGCCCAATTTCCTTATTTGTCATTTGCACAGCCATCAATTCTGCTAGCTCTTGTCGATTCCGATCCGATCCAGCATTGGCAATTGGGGTATAAGAAGAAGCAAAGGCGGCTGGCATTTCAGTGGGCAATGTGTAGAGTGAGATCTTGACAAGATTCAAGACAGTTTCTTGATTCAAATGGTCCAAAATGAACTTTGCAGTCATATCGATAGCCTGAGCTCGAGAGTCCTTTGTAATCGAAGTGGAAGCGTCTGCTTTCTCGTCTTCATCGTCATCATCTATGAATATTTGATTCTGCATCTTAGCCTTCTTAGCTGCTGGTTCCATAGAACTTGGAATGGGTCTTGGCGCGGCTCTCTGAATCAGTTCTTGTGGAATTGACTGATTAACTTCTCTTGAAGATGCTCCTAAATAGTCCGTCAACATTGTGATTATCTTTTGTTGAAGTGGCACAGAAGCTGGGAGTTTCAAGAATCGCAATAAGTTATGCTTGAACGACTTCCTCAAATATTTCACTTGTCCTGTGCTTAACATCGGCGGTAGATTCGAGTGAAGTGCCTTGATCACATCGAACACACGTGGCAACGCGTTCTCCCATGTTGGACGACATCTAGTGATTATACAAAGAGATTCGAAGACAGCAATCAAGTTTTGAGCAGTGATTTCAGTAAGAGAAGTCTGTTTCAGAAGAGCCAAAAAGTTCTGTTCGGCTTCCAGTTGAGCTTTGTGATAAGAGAGAAACCGATGACTACGTGGCACATCAGTAAGAGAAATCTTATGGAATCGAGTATTTGCTTCTATAGACCATGTACTTTTTGGATCCGCTGTCAATTCCTTTGGCCTTGGGGATTGACATAAAATAAGTGCTTCCAAAAATTTGACAGTAACCGTGCGAACTCCCAAATGTTCGTTATCTACCAGCATACAAATACGACTCTTCAATAGGTTAAACGCTTCCCAACAACTCTCTGCTTTATCGTTTTTATCCATAATTGCATACTCAAGAACAATCGGATAGAGATTTGTCGAGGCGACAACTACGCGTTTGATAACAGTGTAATATCGTTCAATCCGATTGTTTGGAATCAGATAAAAACTGAATCTTTCGACTGCTTTGTTACAAATTGTAAAGTCTTTTGCGCTGGCTTTCAACAAGAAATCAATGATAAGACAAATAATTCGGCTATCATTAAGCTCTGCGAACTCGAGCATTTCTGTCAGAAAATTGTCCAGAGTGTTGTTGGAAATATTCGGATCGATGAGGAGATGCATCGCCTGAAAAATATGATTAACTAAAGAAAACGCTATTGAAACAATCCAACCGTAGATAGTGATATGAGTTTTTTATCCACAGTTTCTGCATCTCGAGCCTCTTTCAGTGTCTCTCCGATTCTTTCCGTCGCCGATTCCTTGTCATCGTCAAGTTCGTGGATGTAACTCATCTGAAATTGAATATTTTTTAGAAAAAAAATGAACTTTATTTATTAATCGCAATAGAAAACATTAGAGCAATATAACATTACATAGAAAGATGCGAATTGATTTACAGAACAAATAAAAACAAAAGAATTCTTCGAGAAGAAAATAACTAAAAGAAAATAACTTTATTCAAGTAAATTTCTGCAAATTCAATATTTATGGTTATTTCTTTTACGCTCACACAACCCCACATCACTCATATTCACGAGTGTTTCTGTTTTCGAAAACGTTTCGAATGCGATGTGTGCTGTCTGTACCCTCCTTATTTCGCAGTGTCTCTCACCTTGTCTATGTGAAGGAATTTGTTTCCTTCAGATTCTTTCGCACAGAATGTTTTAAAACGTGAAAATTGGATCAATAAACATAATTTTAAAAAAGACAAGGTGAAAGATTTCTTAAACTCAACAAACTGAAAAATTGCGAATAATTGCCTGAGGCATAGGAAAATTTATAGCGCTTTTGACCTGGGAAAAATGTTATGCATGTTTCGATAACACATTTATAGACTAAAAACTGCGTAGTTTTCTTCCGGAGTTAAACTTTGGAAATGAGTTTTCGAGCGCGAAGTTTTCAAAACGCGCGAACGCGTCAAAGCATTCGCTGACGCAACTCCCTTGGCGCGCTTTTTGTGCATGAAAATTGGAACCCGAAAGCGTGTGCAAAACTGCATTCTCGTCTGATTTTCAGTCGAAAATCGCAGTTTTCGATATGGAGGAAAGAATGGATTTGGTCGATATTCGAGCGAATTTAACGTCTGCCACCATACTCGATCAGGCGAAGGTAATTTGAGAGTTTAATCAATTCATATGAAACTAATACAAAATTTCAGGGGTTCAGCGCTCTCGCCAAAGCGATTCTCGCAAGAAACATGGAGGGAAGGCAATTAGACAACCATCTTGAAGTGTTTTTCGACTGTTTTTATAAATATGGAGGTATTCCGCTGGAATTAATGCTGGAATCTTTGATGTCTTTTGTACCTAAAGGTAAGTAGACGACGTTTTGGACATGATTCTACGCTCGTTAGGAGATATTCCAGGTGCCATTGAAAGAAACACTGTCATGGAAGAATTTCGACTCCGCATCGAAAGAGTAGAGAAAATTCACCGTGCTCTTCCGGCTGTGTTGGATGCGACTCTTCCATCATTCCACGGATTTCTCTCCCTGGTAGAAAAACTTAATCCCGTAGACGTGACGAAAATTTTCGCTGGAGATTACCTTCAAAATGATCACTATCGCTACATTATTGTGCTTCTTTTCACCGGAATATTGAATAGTGAACAAAAGCGGATTGTTGCCAATAAGATGAAATTCCCGAAGCTGATTGATTTCTTCCTCCGTTATCATCCAGATTTGTGTCAGCATGAGGAGAAAAAGTATCAAAATCCGGTGCAATTTTTGCGAGGTAAGAGTACTTTCTTGGAGATTTCGTGTTTTTTTGAAACAAAAACCCACGTTCATAATGTGTAGCCGATATAGTTCGAATCCTGAATCTCTTCAGAAAAAACCAAGGAAGCTTGAAAACACCCTCTCAAGAAAAAGTTTGATTTTTTTTCTCCGCATTAATGATCAAATTTTCAGATTGCCCAGTACAAGATCTTCTAATGAACTCTCTTGAGGATGTCGACTTCGTTCAAAAACTTCAACTAATGTACGAACGTCCTTCAATTTCGCGAAACGTTAATGTTGGCTATCACATAATGTACATGCCCTATTTGTATATGATGCGGCAGTACAATCCGCATGTTTCTAGTTGGCTCGTGGGCCAAGGTTACGAACGGCAGTTTGATGATCTGTCAAGTCAAATCCGTGAGAGTAGGAAGCATATCGACTTCCCCAAACCAAAGCTCGATACAAACGATCTCACATTCGAGCGAATGATCAGTCTTGTCATTAAAAAACAAAACTTCTATTCGTTCTGGAGATTCCTGGAACACTACCAAAAAGAATTGAAAATGTTCCGGAAGCCGTACTTTCTTTCGGCAATTATTCCCGTTTTTGTACACTGTGATAACCAGTTTGTACAGCGGAATTTAATAAATTTTATGGTTAAAATGCTGAAAGAAAACCCGGCTTATTCCGAGAGCTTCATTCATTTCTTCATTGGACTCATCAATGAGGAATATTTCAATCTGAATCACGGTTTCCTGTTGGACACTATTACGAAACTTGCGACTAATCGTGTAAGGCCACATCATTTCAAACATCAAAATTATAAAACTTTTTAAGGAATTAGCAAGCATTGTTACTCGATTCTTCATTATATTCGTCCAACACAATGAATTCTGGAAGATCCAATGCTATAATTTAGCTTCGAAGCTCGTTAAAGAACATAAACACGTTGAACAGACTCGAGAAATGATCCAGTTAACCCAAGACGTTCCAATCGAATTCTTCAAAGCTAATCTTGATTTGGCTGTGGCTTGCTGTATTGCTAGGTGAGTTTGAGGGCAGAAAATATCCCACGGCAGCTTTCTCCAAACAAGTGAAATTTTGTTTGGAAAAAAAACGTTCAGAATAAAATAGAATACCAAACGAAAACATTCGAAGAAACGTCGGTAGCAGAATACCATCTATCCAACTTTTCCGTTTTCAGTGATGATAACGACGCATTGCTGGGGCAAATAAATGCATGTCTCAAAGAACAAGGAGAACGATTCGCTACCACCGTTGAGGCTGTGTTTGAACTTGCCAAGAACGATGTTCTCGATTGTGAACGACTTCGAAAAGCTCTTCGCAAGAAAGTAAAATCCCAAGGAAACGAAAATGCTGCCTCTCGCTATTGCCGTATCTTATGCTTAGGTGCTAAGGAGCAGGAGGATGAGACTCCTGAGAGTTTCCATAAACGAAAGCAGTCGTGCATCAAAGAACTCGTTGAGTTTACAAAGAGCCGGCATCCCCTAACTTCTTCGGAGGCGTGGAAAGCTCTCAAAGTGTATACAGTAGATGAGATTCAAGAGGCATCCAACATTGAACCTTCATCATATGGAATCATACTCTCGGAGACACCCAATGATCAACTTGAGGGAATCATTGAATTCTTGTGGCAAAAAGTTGAAGACGAAAAAGAATCCTACTCCAAAACATTGTATACTTTGGAAACTCCGGCTGTTTATGTACAGCCGTTAGTAACCGACATTGAAAGCTGCTATCAATCTATGCTTAAAGAAGAACAGGTCAAGAAGGATCCTTCGTTCTGGGCGGCGACTCTTCCATTGTGTGCTCCGATTATCCAATCGATGGCACCTACCACTAGAATTAATAAAGCAATCGAATTACTCAAAACGTGCCTTATTCAAGTACCAACTGGAGATACTCGCGAAGGAATGCTGCGTCGAATGGCTGCATGGAGAATTTGTGTACGAGAAGTATTCACCCAAATGACCATCAACTCATGTATCATGGTTGCCAGAGAGGATATATGTAAAGTGGGAAAAGTCTGTTTGGCACAGAAGAGTGAATCGGTCGACAATGTTATGATGATGCTCACAGTTTTAGTGGATGAAGTAGAGGAGAAGATCAGAGCTACGGAAGATCAAATCGAGATGTTCGAATATGCGAGAGATCAGAGACCGTGGGTCATATCGATTTTCGAGTTTGTCGCGACAAGGCTTCCGAAAGAAATTAAGGATAAAAGAGAAATAAAGGAGAAACCGATCTATGAAATAATGACTCAATCAAACAGATCGTCACTTCACACTGCCATCTTCTGCCTACGACTTCTGAAGAAACATCCTGCGATCAAAGATTTCTATAAAAATCAAGAAGTTTTGCCAGACGATGTACTGTTCGAAAGTTTATTCTCCAGTGAGAATCCAGACGTGGGGCCCGAAGAAACGCCAACCAGAAAAATGTTTTGGGTAACTACCGAAGCGTATGGAGCCGATGAATTGTCAGCTGATGGATTACTTTGCAAATTACACGATATGATAGAAGAGAAGAGTGAGCGAATCAACGGAGTACCGCAGTTGACTAATAACGAAAGCATCGAGGACTTCTTCAGGGCACTGATTCAGTTTCCGAGAAATAAAATGTACCATATTCAATTGGAAAATCGTAAAACTATGCAAAAGCTGTGGAAAAATGGGAATATGGAAGTCAAACGACAAATATACGAAGGCCTGTCAGAGGTGGTATTAGTTACTGGAAATAGACGCAGAAAACCAGTGGCTGATATTGAGAAATTACCCGATTCTTGTGTTCTCAAAGGAATTCTTCGTCAATACACTGGGAAATATCAAGTAGATCCATTACTTCTTCGTAAATCCGCTAAAATCTTTGTGAATCATAAGAGAAAAACGGATGAAAGATACCTTCCAAACTTTGATTGGCTGCGTTTCTTGAAGAATTCGGATTATTACCAAGATCGGGCTGAAATGACTAGCACTGATATGATTAGATTGGCTTGCGAGCAAAGAGAAGCAGAAGTTATCTTCAATTTATGCCATTATGCTATTCCAGCAGATCTGTATGTGATTGCCGAACATATCGGAACTGTCGTCAAAATAATTCCGAAACGAACGGTACCTGTGGTTCTCGGCGCGCTGGTGTGGCAAGCCAGATATCAAGAAGAGTCCGAAGAAGAAATCCTCAAGATCGCCAAATCGATTCGTAGTCAGCAAAAGGATCCAATTGTTCAAGAATTCTTGAAGGAGAATCTTCTACCGCTCGCGGTCACAAGCGGAGTGACTGATCCTATTCTGAATGCCCTTTGGGATCCAAACGATTCCCGTGGAAAGATCTCAAACATTTTCGATGTATGGCTGGAAATGCGTGACGGACCCACAGCCGATATGAAGAAAGTGTGTGACATTATGGGTGCGGAAACAACCGAATCGAATAAGTTATCGATGTATGCAATCATCTCGTTTGAATGTGGAAAACTTACTCCCGCACAAAAGATCAGTAAGATCTTGGATCACATCGCTGCGGTTCGAGTCACTAAAGCAATGAATGGAGATGTCATGAGCGTTTACCCAGCGTTCCTCGCAATTGTTGTATCACTCAACGAGGATGTGAACATTCCGGTGTGCTTTTTTGATCACGAAACGGATGTTGTAAAATTATTGAATGCCGCAAAAATGCCATTCTTCCAAGCACTTCTAAATCATCGTGACATGAGAAAAGCCGCCGAACATGTAAGATTGAAATGAGCATTGGTCATTTATCTGAAAATTTCAATTTCAGATTGGATCGTTCCTCCGACCATACGTTGAAGGACAGGAAGTTTATGAAAGGTGGCAGAGAAAATCAGCAGCTGGTGAGTTTTACTCTTAAAGATTCATAAAACTCTTCCTGTTTTTCAGAAATGATGTGCGCCCTCATCGCCAAACATGGAAGTAAAGGTCTCGAAACGCTTACGTATGAAACAGACGAATTCTGGCAAGCAATATTACCGGTGGAATGAATATCTTTCAATCAGGATCTCTATCTAAATTATTACATGTAAAATTTGTATTTTGATTATTTTAGATTGTGTTTTCTTTTGGTTTCCATTGCATGATCGGCTCTTATTCATTTCATTCCACACTGAATTACAGTGAATTGCTGGTATAAAAGTTGTCGTAAAGTTTTTATTCTGAACGGTTTTTTTTTTTGAGATTTAAACTGGTTTCTTTACCAATTATTATTCTTTTGGTACTCATTTACCCTATTTCGGGAAAAAACCGTTTAATTTCCTAGAATGTCGGTCGAGCAGCACATTCCAAACGACCAATTCCTACAAAAACTGACGGCGTTCTATCGGGATTCGAAGATTCGTGGACCACGAAGCGTCTATGTTACGATGAAGCCATGTAAGTCGCAAACTTGAAATTTTTTCCTATTTTCTTATTTTATCGCTCTCGAAAGCTGTAGATGCTGTATTTTGTCCTTAAAGTCACCTTGAATACAAACAAACGTGGCGTATTCCCCGTAACAAACTGTAATCCTTCAGATGATGGACGCACAAAAGCGACACCGAAAGGAAGCACATTTAAGGAGGGCGACGAGGTCTCGTGTATTTTTAGAGCCAAGTGGGGAAGCAAGAAGATTGCCACGGAGGTGAAAGCAAAAGAAGTGAACAAGTTCCATACACAATACTCTGCAATAATCATCGCTCAGATGGTCAATCTGGAAAAGAGGAAGAAAACGGAAGAAGAGAAAAAGAAGACCGGAGCAACGAAAGCATAAATTTTCTTTCCTAAAATTTTATATTGCTCCCTTTCCCCAACATAATTTATTGATTTGTTATTCATTGTACTTGCTATATTCGTTATATTTTCCTTCTTCTCCTCTTCCCTTAATATCAGAAAAACAAATAGTTTATTATTTAATGAATCACAGCGATCAAAAGTGTTTCTTTTCGAAAGATATATGAACAAAAAGAGAGACAGAGCGGAACGAAAGCGAAAAAACGATAGAAAGGTGGGAGACTAATAATACAGAAAAAGAAGAAGATGTGTCGTGGATCACAATGAGAAACGGAAATGACTAGGAAAGGAAAGCTCGGAAGCGATTAGGAAAAAGGAAAAGAATAGAAAAAGAAGCAAAAATTAATTTAATAATTACAAAGAATTTCAAAGTTTAGGCGACCAAATAAGGCGCTGACCAGAAGATTCCGATGGTTGAGGCGATGATAAAGATTGTGAAGACGTAGAGACATAAGCGGTCCACAACCTGAAATTCAGATGACGTGGATTCACTTAATTTGAAAGAAAAACATTGTCGAAAGAGCTCGCTGTTGAAGCTGAATAATTCTGAATCTATTCCTCTCGGATTTCGAAGTTATTGCGCTTCTCTGTCTAAATTTTCACCGTCTCATACATTATCTTAAAACGTCATCATTCAGATACTGTGTTAACAGAGACATTCAGAAGAAACTGGCTTAAAGTGGGAAAAACTAATTGAAATGACTTCTAGGCCTCTAGAAAACTTCTCTAGATTCTATTTACCCTGAAAATGGGAACGTCGACAACCACTTGATCTCAAAATTAATATCAGCACATGAGAGAATAGAGACGAAACGTTCTAAAGTAACCCAATGAAAAACTAACCATTGCTGCAAACTTCCAATTATTGGAAGCCTGTTCCTCTTTATCCCCCTCGATCATCCTCTTTGTCACAATCTTCAATTCATGATAAATCCTGTGAAGAATCAAAAGTGTCGCCTGCTGTGAAACATCTGTCGTCGTCGTTCCATTCGTCGATGAGATCATTGTACTTGGAATACTTCCGATACTTGTTAGACCATTACTCACTGATTGTGTCATTATATATTGGTTCAATCGACAATCTGCATCAAATGAGTTGGCACGTGATAGAGAATGCTCATTATCTTTGATATTTCTGATAAGAGATTCTGAATGACGATTGGGTTTTGATGTGAAAAGAGATGGAAGTGAAGCATAGGTAAGGTTGTGGCCTGGTCGTTTCATTCGAAGAATCCACGGAATCCAATAGAGAAGAAGGTTTCGGGTCTGGAAATCTTTGAGTTTCATATTGAGAATTTTGTTGTTCTGTACTTACCCATGGTCCCATATCATGTGTCTCTGGAGTACGGTAATGCAAATTGAGCACATAGACAGTGAAGACAGTTGAAGCCGTCACCACAATCATACAACACGTGAAAAAGATACCTAAAAGTGGCACCGCCTCCGAAGTGGGCGGAGACATCTCCGACACAATACTCAAGAAGAAACAAATCGAGAGGAGAACAGTGATTTCTGAATTGGACAAATCTTGGAAACTTTAGAGTTCAAAATTAAGCTCACGAAGTGTAATTTTCTCTCCGGCATCCGGTGGAAGAGTGAAACCTAGAAGTGTCATAAGTGTTGTTAAAATACATGGCATGATCAAGTTGAAACCTGAAATTACAGAGATTTGAGGAGGCTCCGCCCACTTTTCATACCGTAATAAAGAGTTCGTCGTCTCATGTGAAGATAGAAATGAACATCCGGATATGGTTCCGGACAACAATCGTAAAATTTCTCGTTGCGTTCCACAGTGGTTACTGTAAGAAATAAAAATTGGTAAATGGGCGGAGCTAGAAAAAAAAACCCACGTGGCAAAGCCCATTCTCCATTCGGAAGATACTCGCTGATATCAAAACCACCCGTTGCTGGTTGAAGATCAAGTTTATAACCGTCATAGGTCCAGGAACCAAACTACAAAGAAAAAATTGTAGACTACAGAAGACTAAAAAATACAACTCACTTTAAAAAAGCATTTTTGCTCATCAAATGGAAACCATTGAATATCAATTTTACATGAAATTTTAAAAATGCCTGGAGGGACCCAATGAACCAGTCCAGATGAATAAACAATCATATTTGTTTGATAAGTAGAATCGAAATTTGTGTCCACACTATTATAAAGAAGCACATCTGGCTTCCAGATTTTTCCAGCCGGAAAACGGACATCGGTTATGTTACCGTATTCCGCCTGGTCCCATACCAGATTATAATCTTTCCAGGTCTGAAAGAGGTGAATGGGTTGGGCGGGAATTCAAATTCAAAATACTTACATAATCCAACCAGGCATTGACATAGACCACTTGATTCTTCTCGTCCACATCAATGATTTGTTGGAGGGCTACCTGAAAAAAGTTTTCCGCTGTTCATCTCCAATCATTTCTTGAACCATACCTTCAAATGTACCGTTACCGGTTCAGAATGATTGGCAACTGGTCGTTCGAGATTATTATAATTGCGCATTAGATCCTCATACAAACGGCGCTCCTGCAGTGATCCGAAAGCCGGCGCCACGAAGAGAGCGCACGAGAGGAGGAGGGCGCAGACAGACATACGGACATGAGATTCAGGAATGAATTGGCATTTGATTTGGATCTAAAACTATCATGGTAGTTCAAATTGAAAAGTGAGAAACAAAAGTAAGAGAAAACAAAGAGAATGTTGCAAAATTTTTTTTGGAGAAATAGGAGGAACACAAAACAAATGTGTGGAATGGAAATGGAAGTCTCTGGAGAGTTGACTGGTGACACTGACCAATTCATATTTGTAGAGTAAAGGGAAAGAAAAAAAGAATAAATATGGAATATTGAAAATGAATGATGATGACACCAAATGATATGGAAAAGAAAATAATCTGAAATTCAGATAAGTTTTTTGGTGGAATATGAAAACAAGTTGTCTTGAGAGGTGGCCTAGGTTTGATGGGCTTGGATTAGCAAAAAGAATAGTTAGACCACGATTTGATGTTACTTTGGTAGACTCAAAAATAAGAGCTAAAAAGTCTAGAAACTTCAATTACTGTAAGTCCCAGAGAAATTAGAAAAAGCTTCGAATTACCCATCTCCCTTTCTGCAAAACAATTCTGAAAATGTGAAAATTTTGAGCAAGTTAAAAATAGGTGTAATCTTGAAATTTGATATTGTCTCTTGAGAAAAAAGTGACCCCTCTATACGCCTAAATCCTAGACGGTGTGAACGTTTTTCACACGTTATTTTGAAGCTTGAAAAGTTACGAAAAGAAGGGGATTGAGTCTGGAAAGTACTGGAGAGCCCTCTAATAGAAGGACATGAATTTCGGAAAAACGAGAAAACTGAAATAGGTTAGAGAAAAAACACAGCATTTAGACTTAACAAATGCCAACTTATTTCCGGAGTTATCAAAAACTTTGAGCTGTTCAAAGTTGTTATTCGAAACGAAATCTGTAGCATGAAGCCCGAAAAAGTTTATAAAAAAGACTTGTGTTTTAAAATCTCGTTCTAACAAAGTTGGCAAATTTGACAAGACAAAAAAAGTTTAAAAACAGAGAAAAAGATCAAAATTAGCTCAAATTCCACAAACAACTCCGACTCCTAATTGCTTGAACTTTGTAGTCTTGGACCTAAGAAAAGCTAAAACTTCTTGATAAGAATGCTTCAACCAAAAGGCACTTGTTCTTCTATTATCTCCACTACTACAACGACATGATGCTCTCTAAAGAATGCACATAAATTGTGCACTCTTCCCCTCCTATCTCTTGCTCATTTCATGATGATGACATGATAAGTGACAGGTGCGGTTGAATGGGAGAAAAAGAGAAGATGGTATGGAATAGAATACAAAGAAGTTCAGATCAAAAACAGATCAATTAGTTTTCTAAAAGATATAAATAAAAAATAAAAGATAAAAAGATATCTCCGGGGTCGACATGGAGAGAGAGAAAAGGATACCTGGGACCCCAGAGGTTGGGGGAAGACTACACAAGATTTATCACTCGGTCTCTCTCTTTTGACAATAGTGTAACAAAACGTCCCCACATTCATTTTTTTTGCTTATGTCTCGTCCCCATCACTATCTATACCTAATCCTTTTTCTGACTTTCATTATCATTAGTTCTCTTGAAGAATTTCAAAAAGTCTCTCTCATATTGCATTGAGTCATAAAGTGTATGTGTGTGTAAAAGAGAAAAGAGTTTTGAAGAAAGGAGGAACAAGAAAAGTCGAGATGGTGGTTTTTTCGTTCGTTTCGTATGAGCTTCAAATGAGTGGTGGTGGTGGTTGGGGGGAACGAGGAGATGAGGAACTTGATTTTTATATTGAGCGTGTTTTGAAACTTGATTTATAGAAAAACTAAAGTATTATGAAACTTATGAGGTGGCAGTACGGAATTACTGTAAGCCAGAAGCTTTTAATGTAGGCCAAGTCTCATGAAGTCAAAGGTTTCGAGAACTGATAAAAGCCACACTATCTTAACATTTTACATTCAAGAATCAAGTCCGCACTTATGGCTTACGATGGTTTTCAGATTTTTGGAAGATCCTGTTAAAGAAAGAGTGCCCGTCTGATAGAGGGGGTTTTCAGAACATTTCTATGAAAATATATTTTTTTTTTTATCAGTCAATACCTCATATAGAATTTTCGAGGCCAATAATCAAAATTTCAAGTCGGACTATAAAAAACTCGGGAAGTTTAGTTAAAAACGAAAAAACCGAAATTTCACACCTGAGTTTATCAAGAAGTCAAGAATCACGCAGTGGAAAACCAAACCGATTCATCAAAATCAATGAAACAAATGAGAGGAATTCTTTTCACACTTTATCTTTGATCACCTCAACTTTTTGTGGCCTCTGAGTTGACTGACAAACGAGATTTAGGGTGACAACAAACGGACGTTTTGTTTTGACAGGCTCTCACTTTCCTTTCTTCCTTCCTTCTCTATTTGACTCCACCCCCATTTCCCTCTTCAGAAACCTCCCACCAAGTTATAGATGAAATATAAGACAATATGAGGTCAGGTACAGGAAGGTTTTGATAAAGTGAAGGTTTTCTTCTGGTTCTGAACCTTTCATTGGAATTTTCCGTTTTTGTTACCAGAAGGCAAAAAGAGGAGGAAAAGGAAAATCAAAAAGTCTAAATTTGTTTTTTTTATAAATTTCAGCTTTCCCAAGGAAGTGTAAAAAATTGACAGATAAAAAGCGATGAAATGAACGATGTTTATTTTGCACCCAAAATAAAAACTATTTTGGTGACCGCACACAGTTTTTCGGGTTGTGCAAACTTCGAAAAGTGACATCAATAGGTTTAGGCGTTAACGTAACTTTTGAAGGTAATTCGCGTCGGAAAGGGAGTTCTGAATTTGGAAAAAAACAGATTACAAACTAATGGAACACAAAAAACTACGGATCAAGATGATCTGGATCCTAACTCAAAAAGAGTAAAATGTGACTTTTTCGATCTTTGGAACTGATGAGTAGATATGGAGGGGATCCCGAAGTTCTCATTATTAGTTTGTAGACTACGACCATTACATTGTTTTATTGTAACCTCTGACGCACATTCAAAAACGAGAAAGAGATGAGCTCGTGCTCCATGGAACTTCAGAATTTTTAATAAAAGCTACTCGATATTTCAGCCGGGATCAGGCAAGATGTGAATCTTCTCTCATGGATAGATGGAGAACAGTTATTTTACAGGTTGAACCGTATATGATTCATAAGATTCCTATTAATCACATAAGCCTTTTTATCGCTTTTTTTTTTACAACAAAGAGGTCTGGAAATGGAGCTCTTTGATCTTACCATTCAACAATGTTTTGGACTAAACGATCAGCAAATATCAAAGTCATTCATCATGGTAGAAAACAATTTCGAAGATCCTAAATCGCACCTAACGTCTTCTGATTCTCTTTCCGGATATAACCTAAAATCTAGATCCACACACCTTGGACCCAAGATTACCTTGAAACTAGATCCTTTGGAATCTCACGACTCACGGGGTGGTCCTTCATACAATCAACGTCACAAACATAAGAACAAAAACAGAAAGAAAACTAGAAACTTTTCCGGAAAAAAAAAGAGGAAAAGCACTTGGAAACAAGCTCTCACTATCCCTTCAGAAGCTCATTTTCTTCTACTCCTCCTTTTTTTGGTGGGGGAGTGGAATAGGGGGAAGAAGGAGAAGACTCCAGAAACATTGACGGTGGGAAAAACAAGCAGAAAACGGATTTTGGAGAAGAAGAAGAAGAAGACAAGCTGCTCAGAAGAGAAAAGACAAGAGGGGAGGAGTGTTGGGTTAGTTCGAATTTGGATTGTGCCTGCAGAAACGGACAAAAAAAACACGGAGGAGAAGAATGAGGAGAAGGAGGCGGAGAATAGTTTTGGTAATGTTGGTGGTGGTTAAAATGAGCTAGAGATGGTCGAACAAGAACTGAAGTAGGAATACATGTGTTTATCTGAGTATCTAAGGGAGGGGTTCTGTAATCTAAGAGTGCGGGATTTTACAGGCGGAGTTCGAGAACAATGGTATACATGAAGCTGGATTCTCAACCCATGGATGTTGGCATTGAAGCTTGGAGGTAATACCTCACCCGTTGGTCTTCAGGTTTTTTACACTACGAACTCGATTGGGTCAAATCTAACCCGGTCTAGTGTTTGAATCTTCCACCTCACAGAGATTCAGCTGGAGTCATACTCGAAACTACTAAAACAGTGGCTTCACTATAGTTGAGGATGACCTTTTTGATCTTTGCATCACAAAAGAAGATCATGATGATGACTTGCACCAAGGAATGCCAAGTTTTTTATGAGTAGCCCACGCTCACTACAGAGAGTTTTATTGTAACTTCTGACACACGACTCGTACATTCTGAAACTCCAGAATTTGGAATTATGTAGAAATTGATATCAAGAATACTGAAGGTAATTTACAGTCGCTCAGTTCAGACTAAAGCTTCTAACGGGGTGATTAAATACAATAATGACGGAGAATGTTTCAAAGAGAAAAGAAGGTAGTTACTTCGAACTCAGATTTTCAAAAACCTGAAGCTGTCTTGTGGTAGAAATAATGAACAAACTATGAATAGATCCAACGAACCAACTTCCATTCAAGACCTTCTGTTAAAAAAAACGTTCCCAAAAGAGATCAGATTCCAACTCTCAAGAATTCTTCTCGAACGTCTCCTAACTAATCAAAAATCATCACTAATAGGCCTCATCTCTGCTCATCCCACTACAAGAATGTTTACACTACCACACTAAAACAATGTCGAACTTCTGAAGAAAATGCGGTCATTTTCATTTTCACTACTCCTTCTCCTTCTTCTCTTCTCAACTCATGTTTTTATGCGGAACTCTCCAAAGTCATAAACTTGACCATAAAATCTATAATATTCGACTTTTTCTTTTTCTCCGCCGAAAACAAAATAATAATGATGAGTGAAATGGAAATGAAATCCTGGAAGATGAACGAAGAACAAAACTGAGCATTGAGCATCCAGAAGGGGAGAGAGGTGAGCTTAGAGCTCCTGGTGCAAGATTGACTACATCCTTTTTCAATTAGGACCTCCCATGTACCGATCTATCATCTGAAGAGAGCAGCACGGACTAAAACGGCTCCTTTTTTATACGGGGAGGTTTTCAGGACAGGGGGACCAACTAATCAAATTCTTAGAAAACTAAAAAAGGGAAGATTTGAAAGGTAGATTGAGTGGGAAGAAGAAAGATGAGGTCAGAATGGAAAAAAAAGAAGAGGATACGAAGGGGAAGGGAAGGGATACTGAATTTGATTTGGGTAGAAAACTAAAGAAGAGGACGGGGGACGAAGTAGTTGTTGAGCAATGGACTCTTTTTTAGAAATGGAAACATCAAATGCGCTTTGATCTGATAAAGAAGAAGAAGGAGATGAAGGGGTGGAGACAGAGGGAAAATCATCAAACATCGCCAAGTACAGGAGAACCTAGAAAAGAGACAGTGACGGAAGGATTTCAGTATGAATGAAAGTGGAATTTTAAAAATCGATGACGGACTTGGGCTGAAAATGATCTAGAACGTCAAAAAGAACGGAACTAAATGTTTGGCCAACAACAATCTCAAAACATCCGAAAGCAAGATGCTTCAAGACAGGTAATTAAACACAACAAAAGGTCCCTCTAAACTGTCCGAAGCTCTATTGCCGTATGTTATGAATCACAAGGCAGCTTTATTAGAGTTTGAACGATCAATGTCATTCTTCATTTCAAAGCTAATAAAATACAGTAACCCTCCCAAGCCCCGCCCCTTTTCGAAACTTCTATTTTTAGCCTCTAATACTTTAGTACATTAACTCCCTCATATCCATTTCATCTAAATCCCTTCTCTACAACTCATTTGTCACCTAATGACCTCCCTCTCTTTCAATCAAACGATCCATCTTATTCTTCTTCCATCCAATTCGCACCCATTTCCAAAAACGATTCAATTCACGACTAAACGAAAGAAGAAAAAAGAAAAAGAGAGCACATTAATTGAGCTTATGTGTGGGAGCATTCAGATTACTCACCGCCTTTTCATCCCACACAAAACGACCTCATTTAGAAAACGAAAAAAGAAAAGAAATGGAATGATTTTTATTAGAGGAAAAGGGAATGATTTCGAGACAAGAAGCTCTAAGCAAAGAGATACGGTGCACGCCAAGCGATGATGATGGAGACGATGACAATAAGAATTGAGAAGGTTAGAAGACATAAACGATCGACGACGATGGCGGCGAATCTCCATTCGAGTGCAACACGACTGTCTTCGTCGTTGTCATCGTCGTGTTCTCGGATCATCTGAAAAAAAGAGTAGAGAGAGGAATTACGGTTTGCTTGGAATGCCAGTGCTGATGTAATTGCTTCAAAGCTTGTCACAGAAAATACATCCTGTATTTAAAGTTTCCCAGGCTGTTCAACAGCAATTTCACTGGAAAGATTACAGTGATTGGTCAGCACAATGCTATTGAAAAAACATTACAGTCATCGAAAAAACGACTGCAGCAGTGCTCTGATTATTTGTTCTTGGCTATTGAAAAGACTTCTGAAAAGCTGCTAACTGCTATAGGTTCCTATCATTACGTCTACTCTGATACTTCTCAGGTGCTCTTCAATTGAAGGTCTGACAGTTTTACTTATTCAACTTCCACAGTTTTCCGTTCCACCTCTACTCAGAAGCTCCTTCACACTAACCTTCACATGATCATAAATCTTCTGCAACACCCGTAACCTCTCGATTCCCTTATCATCTGACTTCTTCTCCTGTTTCACTTGATAAATCAGTTCCTCAAAATTCTCTTTCAACATTATCCCCATTGAATGAATCTGAGTAACTGGTCCATCAGCATATTCAAATGCAGTTCTTGCCATTGATTCTCTTCTGTTTCTACTCTTCCAACTATCTTTCAGCGTGTCAATATTATTTTCTCGATCTGGCATCTTCATTCGAAGTAACCACGGTGACCATTCCAGAAGGATAAATCTCATCTGAATTTCCGATTACAGGTGTTTAATTATTATCAAAAAGACTAACCCAAAATCCCATTCTTTCATGGACATGTTGATTTCTAAAATGGAAACTTTGCACGTAGACCGTGAAAGAGGTGGCAAGGACAGATATGAAATTGCAAGTGTGGAAGAAAACCCCGAGAAGAGGGACAGCTTCAGAAGTCTGCGGGGTCAGTTCACTCATAATAGTGAGGAAAATACAGATGGCAAGGGAGACGGAGATCTGGAATTGAAACTTGGGGATTATACGGAGTGAGTGGGGCTACCTGAAGCCCAACTTTTTCACAAGTTTCTGGGGAGACCGTGAAGCCAAGGATAACAAGGACCATGGTGAGGAGAACAGGAGCGATTAAATTGAAGGAGTAGTATCTGGAATTCATGGTGGTTTAGTTTTTTAATTTCTGAAATTTTTGGAAATGATAGATTGTTTCAGGTTTCGATTGTTTAGTACCATCCTAGTCACTCTTTTTTTGGTTGGGTAACATTATTTTTGAAAATAAAATTATTCAAACTTTCGGATGACGACACTATAAATTGGATATGTTATCATCATCATGGTGGTTAGCTCTAGCACTGCTTCACAGGTTCCTAACCTATTTGATCAATTTTACAAATTGCTCTAAAAAACTCACAATGTTCTCCGTCTCAAATGAAGTGTAAAAGTGATATCCTCATATTGCTCTGGACAACATTCGTATTGCTTCACAGTGATATTCGTGCGATGTCCAATGATAATCCATTCTCCATTCGGAATAAATTCGGAGAAATCGAAATCTCCTTTTTCCAGTTCGATTTTATCACGAGTGTACGTCCATGAGCCAAACTGCAAACTTTTTTTTTTTTGCAACTTTGTGCTCTTATATTAAAACAATTTACCTTAAAATAACAAATTTGCTCATCAAACGGAAACCAATAAATATCCAGTTTACACGAAACCTTGAATATTCCCGGTGGCATCCAATTGATATAACCGGTATGATAATTCACCAAATTCACTTTATAAGAAGAATCGAATTCTGCATCGACACTGAAAGAATGATTTTTGTTCTTTCATTTTTTTCACGTTTTGACTAATCGCACCTATTATAAAGAAGAATGTCGGGAGTCCATAGAGCATCCGGTGGGTGTCTTAAATCTGTCACGTTCTCATATGCTGTCGGCTCCCATCGTAAATTCTCATCGCGCCAAGAGAATTTGAGCCATGCATTCACTTCCAGCTGTTCCTCTTTTTCAGACTATAAAAATTATTTCTTTTTGTTTTACTCATAATTTTTACTGATTTCCGTAGCAAAAAATATAAAATTGTATAACATTTTTGGATCACAAAAGTCAGTAGAGTTTGTTATAAGATAGTTAGATATCTTGAAGTTCAAATTTTAATGTTTCGACTATGATTTAGGTAGGTCCAAACCATTTCATAACATTTCTAAATCCGTAGCTTTCAATTTTCAATACAGTAACCTTTTCTACAGTACCCCAAAATCAAAAACTTACCAAATTGATAATCTGCTGCAACGAGACTCCCAATGTCACTTTCACCGGTTTTGAACTATCCAAAATAGGTCTCTCCTCTCGAACATATCCTGACATAAGATCATTGATAAGACGGACTTCAGCTGGAGAGCCATTTGATGAAGTGATTAGAAATAATAAAATGGGTATCATCGTGAATCCATTGGGAAAAGAGAAAGAGTTTCTGAAAATTAAAGGGACATTTTGTGCAAGGAAAAAGAGAGGAAGAGAGGAGCAGAGAGTTGAGAAAAGAGGGAGAGAAGGAGAAAGAGGGAGCAAGAGGTGGAACGGAAAATGAAATGGATGGGAAGATGAAGATGAAAAAAGATTGAAAAAGTTGGGAGAAGAAGAATGGACAACAACTGTTGCGATGGATGAGATAAGAAAAGGGTTAAGATAACTTACAACAAATTGTGGGAAATATGGCCTAGGATTTGGAAATGGGTTTCTAGGCCAAAGATGATAGCAGCTTTAAATTGATACTTTTGGGGATTCTGAGGCAAAGTGTGCCCTTCATATAAAACATTTTGATGGCTTATAATTTTTGGAAACATCCACGATTGGAAATTATGAGCTTCTAGCATTTGGAATATCAAATTCCAGCCCAGATACCAAAACTGGTCTAACTATTACATGCAACTCTAGTTTGTATTTCTAGGACACAACCCGATCTGCAATGGGAGCATTTTCCAGAATAGATAACAAAATAAAAAGTTTTTTAATCAGAAACAGAAAGTTAGAAAATTCAGAGCCAATTCAAATCTACAACTGTTCTAAAAGTGTAATTCGAAAGGTGACCCAAACAAGGTCTTCGGGCATTCGTTTCGTTTGTCAAATCTTTTCCTTTTCCCGTTTCAATTCTCCTTTTTTTCCTTTCCAAACGCCTGATCAAATTACGCTATTTTCTTTTTCTATTCGGCTCATAAACCACCAAAATGTGTGAACCCCTTTTTCTTTCCTCTTTTGACGGCTTCATCATGATGGTCACCCTTTTTGATGGTTCCCTAGATAAATGGGTATGAATTAGAAATGAAAAAAAAATCATTTGTGGATTCTACTAGCAAAAAAAAACAAAAGGGGGTTTATGTAGAGTTTGAAAACCACCAAGCAAAACCTCTTTTCGGATGTTTTTGAAATCTCAAGGGGATGCCTTGCCTCATAGAATTGGCTTGTCTTCACTTTGGTTTTAAGTACTTTTTCAATGAATGCGCGCATGGGCTCTCTTGGCGGTAGTGGTGGTTTTCCAATAGCTAATGGGTTCGTAATCACGTCACTCTGGGGACTTTTGAGCAAAACAAACAGGTGCACACTGAAGAGGGGTTTTTGAAGAGAAATGAGAAGAGTTGGATGATGAGAGGGGTCAGTTTTCAAGCTTCGAAAACAAGTGAGTTTTTGGAACGCAAACTGGAAAAGTTGGCTCGGTAAATATTGAGATTTGAAAACAATTTCTGACTTTTGAATTTTGTAATTCCTTTTCAGGTGTAGCCCCAATCAGGTCCTATCTTGAAATTGATTGGTGATTTACCTTCATTGGATCATGCGCGACAATTCGGTATGGCCTAGAAAATTGTGTAGTTGATGCTCAGCCTAATTTGGCTGCTCTCGTACTTATGAAGCTATTCGAAGCTGAAAATGCTCGACGGGCTATGTAGAACTGTTTTCAGAAGCTCGTTTGTAAAGGTGTTGTTAACGTTTTTCGTAAATTCACTCCGTATACATATTAAGAATTGAGAAAACTGATTCTATACATTTGAAATTCACTCCGAGTGATAAGAATTGGTTATTTCCGTCTCTAATCTTTGAAAGTTTTGAAATTTTCCAGCGGAAGTATCTTTTCAGTCTGGTATAATGTGAGGAAAGATTATTTGTTTACAATCTTGTTTGTCAACAAAGCTGTCTGCAACTGATAACACGAAATGGAGCAGGTCGAAAGCAAGAAGAAATAGGGAAATGAGTGGGTGGGTATTGTAATAACTGTTTTTGCAAGTCTGCATTTCTGTAAAACTTTGTCTACTGTTTCGAAATAAGAAGTGGTATAAAACAAGCGTCTCATTCTGCTAACTTCCATTCTCGGCTGCCTCTCCAAAAGCTTTCCAACATAATTGAGTTCTGTTAAAGAATAGTTTGGCGAAGCCAAAAGTTCTTCAATAGCGGGGTATCCATATTTGTGTATTTCCCGTTCCCAACTTTCACAATACTGTTTATCAGTACTACGAACTGGTATAGACTGACACGACTTGTTTTTGTTTTTCTTGACAAACACCCTCCTTCTTTCAGTATTTCCTTTTTAAGGTCAGTTTTTCTTCTGCACCTCCGTGCTATACACAGAATGACAGCGGTGCTATGGGAAAAGTAAGCTCATCTTTTCATTTTTTAATTAAAACCAATCATTGTGTTTCAGCTTCAAGCATCAACTCTCCCCATATCTTTTTCTGATCTACGCACTCGTCTGGTCCATAATCTGTTTCATTGTGGAGTTCAGCCCGACTTTCCGATCGGATGCATATTGGTTTCCCTATAGTGTCTTTGGATGCTATAATCTATTCATTTCAATTGCATTTTATGCTGTTGTAGGGATAACATCATGGAGAAAACCTCCCGTGAGTGACTTCCCATGGTTCTTTGTCATTCCCCATATCTCCTTTCAGAAGACAACCGCAGGTGAGGGCACCAGAGAAAAGTCAGAAATAGTGGGCGTTGGAGCTTCTGTATTCTTCCTACGACTTGGAGCTTTGTGTAAGTCCCAATGTACTGGTCCCCTAAAAACTGTGTTTCAGTGTTCTTCATTGGCGCAGTCATGCTTTGGAGTATCGAATTCTTCTTGGCTTTCGCTGAAAACGAACGACCATGGATTTGCATTTTCAGAACATGTCTTTACCTAATCTTTCATTCTTTCCAAGTCATATTTATTGTTAAAAGTCATCGAATGGTATTTCATTGTCATCGACTCATTGTTTACTTTGGCCTGGCTCACACAATTGCGGTGAATCTTTGGGTTTGGATTTCTCTTTGTATCGCCAAATCAGGTATCGGAAGTGATGAACACGTGGAATATAATGTTACGTATGATAGACAGTTCCCATGGATTCTGCATCCGACAGAAGCGCCGACAGTAGTCAATATAATATTTGAGGTGAGTTCCTTTTAATGTAAATACTCTCCCCATCTGAAAACGCTTCCAGGAGCACGAGTACAAACTACGAGCTGTCAAATTATTCGGAAGAACGGCCATCATCTTTCTAACTGGCAACGTTGAGTTCTGCATGATTGCCGTTGGAGTTCTAATCAGTCTATTCTACACAACTGCATGGAAACAGGAAGCAAAGAAGTGCCCGGAAGCACATTACATTGGTTTTGATTATCACAACACTCAGATTGGAATGGCTTTAGGATATGTTCTCTTAATCCTTTTCTGTATGAGCGTGGCATTCGGATCGATCCTTCGAGATAGCAATTACCCAAAAGCAGCTGGATCAATTATTGGAATATTCGAGTTGTCATACTATACGATTTCAATCATCGCTTGTCTCATAGTCTTCCAATGTCTATTCACTCATTTGCAGCAGAATCAGACATATGAAACGGATCCAAAACGAGATGCGATGTCACATGAAAAGACTATCAATGTCATTTTTCTGCTGATCGGTGCAACTGGAGAAATTATTTACTGTTCCATGGGGTTGCTTGGTGTCATTCGAGGAGATTGCTTGCCAGATTCCAGAGGACTCGTCTTGGCCGCTTTTGTAGTTCGTGCATTGGAAGTTTTGATTCAAGCTGTTCTTTTGTTTTATCTTTTGAAAGGGAATAGCATAGAGCCGTGCAGTACAATTGGAAAACAGTCAATCACATTCTTGATAGCATTGAACATGATTTTGTTTGGATTTCATACTTTGGAAGGTGAGTACATTTGAATCTTGAAACTTGACGAGTGCTCATTGCTATTATTTCTCATTACAGGTTCCATTCGATCATTTGGTTTCCCGAACAAACCGGACAAAACCAGCTACACATTTCTCAAAATCAGTCTCCCCTTGGTGGTATTCTTTCGTTTTCATTGCTCAGTTTGCTTTGCGGAAATCTGGAAAATATGGTTCCACTTGCCACCTCGTCTTCCAACAGGCACCCTGTCCCCAGCTTCAACTCAGAACACCTCTATGGAGAATGTTAACATCCCTCCTCGCATCAGAACTACATCTCTATCTGATACTGGATCACTTCCAGGAACTTCTCCGAACTTGTATCTTGTTCCAAGAAGATCATCTGGCACAACTCCTATTTTGACAGTGAATTCTGGCTACCGAGCTCCTCCCAGCAGACCTCCTCCTCCTTCATCAAGTCCGTTGGTGGATAATGGGTATTCAAGTTCAAGAGATGTTTTTTACACGGGTTTTTAAATAAAACTTTTCTGTCACAGAGTTCAACTTTTTTCGGAAACCTCTTATATTTTGATGGCCCACAGGGTCAAACCCCTGAAGGGCTATCTTTAAGTTGAAACCTAGATTCCGGTCACTGATTTGACCGTGATCAAAACCTTATTGGCATTCATTTTTAATGACCCGTTTCACAAAGTCCAAGAGACTATCGATTTTTTACTGATCCTCATAATTTCATACTACGTGCAATGATACTAGATTCCTCAACCTCCAGAATTTTCCCACTCCCATCAAATCCACTTATCTTCTACTCCTCCTCACAACGGAATCCAGTTACTCATCATAAAAAAGTTCTCGAAAGAAAAAGAAGCACAAAGTAACCTTTCGCCGCCGCCACTTTGTCTCGTTGAGTCGTCTCTCTTGACTTCTAAAAACCAAACGGTTTATTTTCGTTTTTTTTTTCGAAATTTCGAAAGATTAGTCTCTCTTTAGATTGACATTCCATTGCAAGGAGTGTACGAGAAATGATTTTGATACGTCAAAATCAACTGGGGTTGATTAGAAGAGAGAGAGAGAGAGAAAGAACACTACGAGAAAGAAGAAGAGAGATAATATCAATTTCCGATGAGATTCACAGGAAATGGCTCGCGGAGCACACTGTTTACCCAGACCCTTTCGCCTCGTTTTGCTGCTCAGCAGGTCTAAAGGGAAAAAGGAAGGGGGAGGGCGGAACCGGAAAACGGTACGGCAACCAGATTCCGTCTTTTCTTTTCTCTTTTTTTGGATGATGATTTTGGAGAAATTCGAAAAGATAAGAGCTTCATTATTTCGGTTCACAACGCTTCAAAGACAGAAAAAAAAAGAAAATACAGTGGGTATGTACAACAATGATAGGAGGGGCAAATTAAGAAAATAATTATTAAATAAAGCAGTTATTAAAGATAAGAAGAAAAGAGAATATCCTAAACGACAAGACTAGAATCAAAAGCTAACCGGGGGGAAGGCAAAAGGGAAGAAAAAGCAACACCAATACATTCGAATCGGGGGAAAAAACACATGGGGAATGAAATGGATGGGAAAATGAAGAAAAATGAAAAGATGAAAGGCGCAAAACTGGGTAAAAGTACAGACACAAAATGAACATATTCTAAGGGTTTTGAAATGATAAAATGATGGAAAAAGAAGGATTAGGCAACACCCAAGGATCCAGTAGATCTTCGGCGTAATCGGAGAAGGTCATCGGATTTCACGTCAAGGGAATTTTCGGTTTCTTCTCCGTTGATGTTTTCTTTTTCGTCGGGTCGGTGCCAGGCGGCAGTTCTGAAAATTGTTTCCAATAGATTTCAGTGAGTTCGGGAAAGTCGATTTGTTGAAATGCCTGACTTCTATCCTTTTTGGAGTTTCGGTATCAGCTGGCATCTCAACAAGCTCAGACCAAAACCAACCAAAATAGAAAAAAAAACTCACCTATAAACTTTAGTGTGTACCAAATGTCCCATCTTATCATAGACAAAAGTCTCTTCGAAAATCTGTCTGTACCAGTACTCTTCTGTCGTTTCAGGTGTCCTATCTGGGAATCTCTCAGCACGGTTATCATACAATTCCTTTGGAATCAATTTGTTACAATGATCAGCCAGAATATCACCCAAATCAGTTTTACCAAGAGCCTCTGCAAATCCTTCCTTGCTTCTCCAAAGAACTTCATCTGGAAGCCATCCTTCAAAAGCGCTTCTCAATAAATGTTTCTCCAATTTCATTGGCATCAATTTGTAAGTTGGTGGCAGACGGCTTACAAGATCAATAAATCTTTTGTCAAGGAAAGGAACACGGATTTCTAGGCCATGGCAAGACGTGGAACGATCACAACGGAGGACGTCGTATTGATGAAGATGTTGCATTCTCCGAAGAATTTCTTTATGAAGATGAAGAGCATTTGGAGCTCTTTGCATATAAGCATAACTTCCAAATAATTCGTCAGCTCCCTCTCCAGATAACAATACTTTTACATCGGAACTTTTTGAAATGTGTTGACAGAGGAGATAGTGGGCGATTCCACATCGAATGATCAGTGGATCAAATGTTTCCAGAGCGAATACCACTTCTGAAATCAAAAAGAAAACAAATAAGTGAGGTTAGACAAACAGGGGATTACCTGGAATAATATCAATACACTGTTGTGGCGTGATCACGAGAACTTCATGTGGAATCTTCAGATAGTCTGCCACTTTCTTCGCGGCTTCTAGATCTGGAGAATCTTCAAATCCAACAGAGAAAGCAATTGGTTTTTGTTTCAAAAATCTAGTGGCAATAGAGGCAATCAAAGAAGAATCAAGTCCTCCTGACAACATAAATCCAAAGTTTCTATTTCCCATTAAACGTTTTTCCACAGATTTCACAAGGATATCTCGGACTAAAGTTTGAGTGCATTCCACGCTCAAAAATCGGTCAGCAATGCTTGGAACACTGTAATATTGTTGTGGTTGTACTGGTCTTGTTGTTGAGCTTAAGCTGATTGTGGCACAGCATCCCGGTGGAAAATATTCAACTCTCTCACACAATTCTTCAATACACTTCACTTCGGATCCAATGAGAAGTGAACCTGAAAATGACGTAAGCAATTTCTTTTTTGTTTGAGAGTGATGACTGTGTTGACTGGAAATGAAGACTCTCTTGACTGTCTTTTGTTTGATTTTTTATGTGAAGAGTGGAGTCTAAGTCGACTAGATTTGAAGATACTCACCGTTCGAATTGTATCCATAGAAAAGTGGTCTGACTCCGATGGGGTCTCGGCCGATGTATACGTTCTTTGAGTCGGCCATGATGAAAGCGAAGACTCCATCGAGGGATGCACATGTCTCCTTGAGATCTTCATCTGGAAATTTTAATTTTTCAGATGGATTCTGTTACTTTGTTTTTATGTTGACCTAGTTACAGATCAAGAAATCAGTCAGAAAAGTAAATAAAAAACAGAAAAAAGAAAACATACTGTGCTTGATGAATGACGTAATGATAGCTGCACAATCACTTCCACCATTCTTTAATGTCAACGGACAGTCGATCTGCAATTTGCAATTTGTGAAAAGTTCACGAAAGAATCAGATCAAAAGTTGAAAAAGTTTTTTTTGATTACCTTGAGAGACTGATGATTGTAGATCTCTCCGTTGCAAACGACAGACAAACCGCCGCCGACAATTGGTTGAGCACTTGGAGTATCTCCTGGCTATAAAAAAAGAGTAGTTTAGTTGGAGGGAGTTTGGATGAGATCTCACCATGACGATTGCCAAACGATGAAAACCAAGATGAACATTTGGTTGGACCTCTTCTAATACAGTAAGATCTGGTCCACGACCGACAATCTTCATGAATGCATCCTGCTGTTGTGGGGTGACTTGCTCGCCAATAATGGCCCAAATGCCGCACATGACAGTAGGATGAATAAGAAGATAAAAGGAAGTGGCGGGGAAGTTTGAGAGAGAAGGGGTTCGGTGTTCCCGGTGAAAGGATCCGAGAAGTTGGAGGGGTTCTGAAATAAAAGTTTGAGATATGGGAATTCAAAGGAAGAAGAAGTAATGAGGAGGTATAATACACACGTGTAAATTAGAAAAGAAGAAGAGCTTGATATGAGTGAAAATGAAGTGCACTGACGGTCGGCGGTGCGGAGCCAGATAGGCTTATAAGAGTGCGCGCGGAAAGGTGGAGTCTGTGTCTCTCTCTCCGGGAAAAAGAGGACTAGTTGGCCGGATGATAACCGAAAAGAAGACTGCCTCAATTTGATCTACAAGACGCAGACGACGATAGAGTCCCTCATTCGGGATAGATAATGACCCGATTGATGGAGGTCATGGAACAGGAGCACAGCGCCCGCGCCGCCGCGCACAGGATCCCATTAGACTCGACTCCGCCCACTTTCTCACTCTCCCTCTCTCTATCTTCTTTTCTTCTCTTTTCCACGGGGTGATGATGATGATGATGGGTGATGATGGCAGAGAGGAGCACGCCGTGCTCGGGTGACTCCGCCCTCCGACCTCTTACGGAAGCTCTGCTGGCGTGTTTGATTCATCGAGGCGGAAAAGATGCGAGAGCGAATGATTCGGGGAATGTTAGGTGGGACGATAGAGTGATGGAACGTCGGAGACGCCGCCTGTTTTCCCTTGCTTTTTGAAAAAGGGAGCAAAAGAAGAAGAAGAGAAAGGAGCATCTAATACCTCCTCCCTCAATCCGAAGGAGGGGTTGTTGCCAGCGGGCGCCGTCATATACCAGCTTGCGTACTCTTGCGTGTGTCCGAGACATTTTGGCTCCTATCTTCTTCTTCCCAAAACGTCTCAGTTACTATATCTATTCACTTTTAGATACCTTCTTCTTCTCTTCTGCAACCCTCAACCTGAACTTCAATTCCAGCTGGTGGCTCTTGCAAACACACTCTCTCTCTCCACTTCAGACGATGATGCATAAAGATACAGGTTAGTCTGTTTGCACTTGACTTTTTGATGGATGGGGGGCTTCTCTAACTCTCTCGTGAATGTTTAATGAGATCATCGCTCCGGTGCGCAAGACAGTAAGCCTCACGCAATATCACCGGAAAACCGGACAAAATCAAACTTTCTGACAAGTTAAAAGGCAAGTCACAGATGACAGTTGCACCCGATGTCTGAGGGTACAAGAGGGGAACATAATGGGTCTAGAAAAATCAAGATGGGACTAGAGCCTAGGTCAGGGAGCCGTATATTATTATTTATTTGTGGATTCATCATATCCATCATGACCTCCCACTTGAAAACATTTCGCACCTAGCGGTTCATCTCGGAATTGACCTCAGATCATTATTCTTTGTTTTTGATCTTCTTCATCTTCATTTTGTTATTTTCTTTTTTGCTACTTGTCTGTAAATTGTAATCCCACGCAAGTACATACTTATGAGTGTGCAAAACAATAGAAAAATATTTGTTTTTTTCAAAAGTAAATTTACTTTCTACTAGATACATACTCTGGAGCCGCCCTTACTTTTTTTTGAGTCTTCTTCGTTTCATATCATCATCATCGTTGTAATTTTCATCAGAAAACGAACAATTGGCTCATTTCATTTCTCCTGAAGAGGGGTACTTCTACCTTCTTCTTCTTCTTGATGATGTCGTTTTTGAGTTAACGACACTATAGATACCTCGTTAAGACACACTCATTCTCAGTGGTACACACACACACATACACTTCAGTTTAAAATGGGGTCCACTTTGCAATCGGATTTTTTATATCTTCGGGTTTAATGATGAGGTGTATAGATAAGAAATGGCAATGGGACATTATATCTTTCGCAATCATCCATCCATCTACATATTCCTCCCCCTCTCTAAATCAATCGAAGAATCGAAACACAGAAGAAAAAACAATACGAGACGGTGCGGAGCCCCCCTCTGGTCGAGCACACACCATTCAAAAGAATGCAAAAAAACTGATGATGCTGCACTTCCCGAAACCCGATTTCCGTATACGGCAGCTGAGAGAAAGGAATGGAAGAAACCATGTGATGCGTCGGAGAATCTCTTTTTTTTCTCTTTTGAGACGTCACTTCCCCCATAAATGGGAAAAAAGTGTTCGCGTCACACTTGGAGCTTCGCCTATAGGAACGGTATTCTGAGATGATTTCGTAATGATTGAATTGAATCATAAAGTCTATAAAGGAGATGTGGGTGTGTTCACTCAGATTTGAGAATTCAATGGGAAGGACAAACATGTTTCGAAATGGACGTACCTGAGGAATTGGGGTCACTTGGGAAGGATGAGAGCTCATGGGTTACGAAATTGAAGTCTATCTTTAGATGAGTACAAAAGAGCAAGGAGTTGAATAAGGAGAGAAAATTTAAGGATCGGACAATGTAAAAATCAGGAAAAGTAAAAGTTTAGATCTAGTTTGGGCGTTTGAAGTAAAACTTAAAGGATACTGTAACTAGACTATATATAGAAAGCCAGAGGCGTATGTCTAGGCACCGCAATGAAGAGGGGGCGGAGCGTCGAAAAAATTCCACCTGGGGCATTTCGCAACTTTGAGCACTGATAGCTCCCGAACCAAAAGGCCGATCGACCTCGAAACAGTTTTTCCTTACGTAACTTTTTATGCTGAATCCGATGGTGAATTCAGATTCTAGAAAAAAACTGACCGTTTTCGCAGAAAACAAAGGAAAGTGGAAAATTTCAAGATTAGTTGTAGAAAACTCGGAATTCTGGCCGAGTGAGGGGGATTTCGCTAGACTTAAAAGTGGTTTCTAGTAGCCCTAGATATAATAAAATGATTCTTATTTGAAAATCGAAAATTCATGCTGCGCAAAATTTTTCAGCAAACCTCAAACTTCAAGAAAGTATAGCAGAAAATTTTCAGCGATGACCTATCATTTTTATTCTCCAAACCGATAAAGTAACTCTCCTAGACTACAGAGTTAAAAATTCAATTTGATCGGAATCTTTTGAAGACCTTTTTAGCTTTTCGGAAAGGAGGGTGTTTGAGTACAAAAGTAGGTTTTTGATGTTTTCGGTATGAATTAAGGGGATTTCACTAGTTTTGAACACACCATCGGATTCTACGAAAAATTTGCAACAAAATCCTTTTAGAAACAAAAAAATTCATTTTGCGGAACATTGAAAATTTTCAGCCTGAAGTTGTATTTCCGTGACAAAAATCGTCTGAAACAAGCTGCTTGCGGAGGCGACGCAACGCTTGTTTATCTATGCCTTCGGTGGTCGCCGCCGTTCGCGGCCGGTTGGCGAAGTGGTTGCGCGCTTGTTCGGTGTTTTCTCGGCGGGGGTTCGGAGCGGGTAGAGGCAGATTTTCTTTTTGAAATCGGCTGCCCGCGCCGCCGGTGAAACTTTCAGTAGTAAAAAAGAAAGTTATAAATGACAATATCTCCGGAATTACCGAACATTTTAAAAAGATTTTTTGGGATTTTGCTTATATTTAAAAGTTAAAAACAGTCGACAAGGAATTTTCCCGAAAAACGCGGTTTGAAAAATATGTTGCGGTGCCTACGTATGTCTGTTCCTCTGTCCGGATGTGCGCACTTTTTGGGCAAGAAGAAATAGAGACTTGCCCCCAAAAGGGTTCGAACTCGCGGGCCTGCGTGCGTTCGCCGACCGCGCACCCAACTGCGCTACTGGGACCACAAAAAGCAGAAACTATCTTTGCCTACAGGTGTCGGTGGTTTTCAGTGCTATGGAGCGGCGTAGTCGCGACCAGTCAAAAAAGTGAGGAGCGCAGCGACGATCAGTAGAGACCAGCCTGTTGAAGCGCCGGAGGCGCGACAAGCAGGCTGGTAAAACATACATTATATAGCTGCACCTATAAAGGGCTGCCAATTTCATGACATCTGGTTATCACGTGTTTACAAAATAGTAATGAAAAACCCAATTTGGGCAGTTTTTCCATCCAGCGTTCAAACAAAAATTGTTTTTGCAAAGCCGCAAACTATCAACAATTTTACCAAAAATAGAATTCTTTTTGTTTTTTGGTATCAATGCACTTTTCTCATTATGAATCAGAAGGCATTTTTTTTTATTGTGAACTTTGTTGAAACATCATGTCAAAGTGGTCACCATTCTCGAACTTTTGATTTCTTCTGGACTATAAAACAAATTCTCATTTTCCAACTCCACCTACTTTCCAAAATCTTAAATTACGTGACATTTTGATTAGATATCTACCAGCACAAAGAACACTTTTCACTTTTTTTTGCTCAAGTTTTATTTCCAAACTATCAGTTACTACTCTATCATCTCTTTTTCTCTCGTATCTATTTGCAAATGCACACAAAAAACGTCTTAGACTCTTTTCAAGATCAATTTCGAACGTGTGCAAAAAGAAAACTGATCCCTGTACTTTCTTACGGAGAATCATCGTCTTCCAAAAACTCTCTCTCTCTCTCTCTCTTTTCTCATTGTCGGCTTCCGATAATAAACTGAACAAACATGTTGTGAGACAAAAGAGAATAGATATACATACATACACAGGAAAAAAGAAAAGTTGTAAAACGTGCGTCGGGGGTTCTTGAGCTGAATTACACGGGTGGTTTGTATGTGATACACTGATACGGTGTGATACCAAATGATGAGTACTACTCTCCCTCTTTTTGGATATAAAAGGAAATGGGAAAAGTCGGAAGAGGTCATTACTAGCTACTTTCGAGTCGACTCTCTCAACTACTAAATATTAGAAAAGAGAAATGGTGGTTCTCACTAAAAATGCGGTCAAAATCAACTATGACGATGTGGCCAAGTCGCCAGGTATGTGTGTTTTGAATGAGTGCAAAGGGGTTTGATAATCCTAGGATGGAAGGTTTAGAGCTAAAGTAGGATTGAGAGATTCAAAAAACCAAGTTTATGTAGTTTATTTGGGATCCCAATTCAGTCTATAACATATTTTCTGGAAATTAAAGCTGTACGATCGACCAATATTCTGGAATGGAGATGTACGTTCAAGCTTCAAAATCTGGTAATCTCCGGTCTCTAGACTGGGAAGACTTTATGGATAAAGATAGATTTCGGGATTTGGAAAGAACATCCATAATCAGTCACACTTTTTCTTCTCTATGATTCTCGTCAACATGGTTTTTTTTCTCATCTAGCCTTCATTCCGTCAAGTTTACGTTCCAACTTATCCTAGCTTGTTCCCACTAGTCAATTCCTACAAAACTGTCACTTTTCTCACCCTACCGAAACAGTTGATATCAGGTCTGTGGCTGTCAAAAAATACAGCTTCTGATGTGGTGTAAAAGTCTCCTCTTCTTCATTTCCCTCTCACACTTTCCTGTGTACACTGGACGCAATGGCATTTCCGCAAAATATGCGCGAAAAACCATTTTGACGCGTGGCGAGTGAGAGAGAGTCCGCGCGGCGCCTGTTGCTCCCTCTTACTGTCCGCGAGAGAGGGCTCAACCGACTACTGATCACTGTGCCAGAGACATATTTTCACACAATCATCTTATACTTTTGCGCTTTCGAACGCTTATTCCTCTCTTCGGTTCCTATGATATTTGAAATCGATGATGCTCAGGAAAAGATGAGCCTAATGGTTTTTTCGAAAAAAGTTTATGATTTGGGAAGGAAACTACTACTATAGTTTAGCCTCATAGTTAACTGTAGGGAATAATAGTATAAGCTTGATTTGAGAACACTGCCATTATATTAGAGGGTTCTCTCAACAACCCAATAAAAGATTGCTGCCCAAAAGGACAATTGGTTTACCGATGACTACTGTAGTTCTAGTCAAACAGTGACTGCAATCAGTTAGTTCAGTTCTTGATTAAGATATAAGTAAAAAAATATAGTAAAAATCTAGATTGATACTCAACATTGACAAACTTCTTGTACTTTATATACTCCCAGCCTGGATTTCATAACAAACTTACTTCCAACAGTAACTCTCAAAAACTGGCTCTAGAATCACAATAGAATAAGAATGACAAATGGAATCACACATCTAAAATCTTACTCACAACTTACCAGACTCTTGATTATTTAAAAGTAGTAAGATCTAAAACAGTCTCTCTCCTTTGCAACCATCGAGAACAAGTGAAGATCACAGACTGCCAACAACTTGTTTCTGATGAAATCGGTATCTTCACCTTGTTAACCTCTGCGGGAGGTTAACAACTTTTCCGTTTTTTTTCGCTCCCTTTCATTTTGCTCTTCCTCTTGCTCTCAATTTCGTTTTCCGCACCCTCTCTTTCTAATCATCCCGGTGCGCGGTGTATATCGTTCCGCAGAGAGCACCCATCCATCCACACGCGGCACAAACAGTACTGATGAGCACGAGTTAAGTGAGGAGACGCACACAAAATAGTGTACTTTTTCTCTCTATTTCCCAGTAAACCGGGGCTTCTTCTTTCATCTTCTCTTCATCTTCTTCTTTAACTCCTTCTTCTTCTTTCTCTCTACTCTCAATGCCAATTTCCGGTTACCATTTCTCCGGAGGAGGTGCCTATGGGGCAAACAACCAGCGTATAAAATGATAAGCGACCGGAGAGCATTACTACTAAATACTTCTTCCATCCCTATACACACACAAAGATCCTTTTCAAAATCTTAAATCAATTTCAGATCAGTTGCTGAGATCAATGTCATCAGTACATCCGATCAGTGATGGCATTCCTCCAACACAACAACGACCTCTCAACTATCGGTGGTTTCCATCATGGAGATTTATGACATCCATCATGTTATGCTTTTGTTTTGGATGGTACTATTTCTAGATTTGAGAAATTTACAATCTGAAAATAATTTTCAGCGTCCATCTGATGAACAGTAATATGGGAATGGCTATCGTTTGCATGGTCAATTCATCAGTCACCTACGACAATGAAACATATCCAGAAAACGCCGCACCACTTCTAGATTGGTCTTCTGATGAGCAAGGATACATCTTTTCCGCATTTAATGCAGGCCTTCTTGTTATGCTATTCACTGGTGGAATGGCTGATAAATTCAATGCAAAATACATGATTCTTGTTAGTGTTGCCATTGCTTCTCTTGCCAATTTGACACTTCCATGGATGGCAAGAATCAGTGTTTATTGGGCAGTTTTCAGTCGATTTTTGGTTGGATTTGCTGATGCTCTTTTGCAACCTGCTATGAATTCATTGATTACAAGATGGTTCCCAACTTCCGAAAGAAGTTATGCTTTGGGATTGGCAACTGGTGGAAGACAAATTGGTTAGTTCTATTTTTATTTTGAAGAACTAGATTTGGCTGATATTTGGAAACCTGATTTTTTATTTAACCGGTTTGTAAAAACTCTCAGCAAATCAACTTTTTTCCAGGAACCCTCATCATTATCCCAGCTGCCGGAGCACTCTGCTCTCAAACTGAAATCTTCGGTGGATGGCCTTCAATCTTCTATCTCTCCGGATTCATCGGAATAATTTTTATCTGCTCCTATGTCTTCCTTGGAGCTGACAAACCATCAAAACAAACCTGCATTACTGACAATGAATTGAAATTCATCACAATTTCCAATCAATCCGAAGATGTTGGAAAAAAGAGAACCGAGAGAAAAGTTCCATGGAAGAACATTCTCACTTCTGGAGCTGTTTGGGCATCTGTTATCTCTCTTGTCTGTCATGAATTCCCATTGATGACATTGATCATGTTTTTGCCTTCATATCTTCATGATGTCCATCACTATCATTCCACAGAAAACGGTATCCTTTCTGCTCTTCCAACTGTTTCTCTTTGGTTCGCCAAGATTGGATCTTCCTATTTGAACACATGGCTTCAACAAAATACCAAATGGAAGAAAGATACTATCTGCAAAGTTCTCAATTCCATCGGATCAGTTGGATTGGGAGTTTTCCTTCTTGCTGCCACATTCCTTGATCAATCTCATGCTTGGATGGCTGTTCTCTTCCTTTGTTTGAGTATGGCATCTGCTGGTCTTCATACCCCTGGATGTCAACTTGCTTTGGTCTCTGTTGCCCCTGCTTATTCTGGAGCTGTCACTGGATTCACTTTCTTCTTCGTCGCTGTTTCTGGAATTATTCATCCAATTATTACCAAAATGATTGTGAAAGATCGTACTGCTGCTGAATGGAATTTGGTATTCTACATTTCCACGGTTATTGCAATTTTCCCAATTGTCATTTTCAATGTCTGGGGATCCACAGAGGTTGGTTAAAAGTTCAGAATTCCTATAGAATTCATTTCTAATTTTGTTTATTTCCAGGTACAATGGTGGGCTAAGAGCAAAGCTTCAATGCAACAAGATCCAAATAATAAAAAGTTGTCAAAAGCCACAAAAGGATCCACTTCTACTCCAAGTATTGATAGTATCGATATGGCCTAAACACCATTTCTCAATTTTTCTGATTTCTTCTTGCCCTCCATTCCATCCCCAATCCATTCTCTCACTCTCAACACTTGTTGCAGGTTTATTGAACTTGTTCGATCTCCGCTTCTTTCTCTTATTGCTTTCCTTCTGAAAATGTCCCTTTGTGTGCTTGATGCGGGTTACTCTTCTCCGGCTCAAAGTTCCTTCCCAGCATTTTTCCTCTTGTATTGTCTGCTTTTATGTTCATGTGTCAATTTGATTTAATAATAAATAATGTGTCATCGTAAAGGTGGTTTTTCTTAAGTCTTATCAGTGGAGTCAAGAATTGATAACGGAAAAGTCACTTCCACTGGGCTTTGAGAATTGTTTCATACGAATTACCGCCGCGAAAACATTACTGTAGCCGCATGGCGGTTTATTAAGCAATGAATCAAAGTTTTAAAACAGATCTTTAAAAATCCAAAACCTTTTGATTATATTGTTAAAGAAAAGTGTTATACATCAATCCATTAGGGTTGCTGGGAAAGTAATAATTTTGCATAAACATCCATCATTACGAAGTTGAAAAAAATCAAGAATAAGTTACATGTGAAGTTATCATTGGAGAACGTTTAGCATAAGCAACATATTCAGAAACTGCAATGGTTCCAGCTGATGCAATACCAGCAAGCACACACAAAAAGGATTGGAGGCCAAACTGGAAATTATTATCTTTTTTTTTTAAACAAATAAATTGTTTTTTTACGAATATCGGCCAAATGAGCAATGCGAATGTGAAAGCAATGATCAAAAGTGAAAGAATTGAAATAATATGAAGACACCAACGAACTCCAGTCGAATACTTGTCTTTTCTCAATTTGGCGTAGCTAAACTTTTGGATCATGAGAAATCTTAACATTTTTGAAACTCACTAAATCGCAGTGAAGAGGATAACGCTAATCAATGAAATCACAGACGATGCAATCGTGAAAATCCCCGAATAATTGGGTTCCCAGTACTGAAAAACGTCAAGTTAGATTTTAAATAGATGGAGAATATCTACCGGATAATAGTTATATTTCAATGTACATGCTCCAGCAATATTGAGAACAAAAGTCGCATAAACGAGAAAACCCAAAACCGCCACTCTCGCCTCAGCCATTTTGTAGGAAATGAAGAGAAGTGAAGTTTCAAAATGAAGACGATTTATTTTTTATCAATGATTATTTAGAAATTGGAGGCGTTTCATATTCTTCTTGTTAGGAAGAGTTGATAAAAGGAAGAAAATTTGTCAGCGCTTGATTTCAAAACGAAAAATGTTCAGTAAATAAGATGAGTAGGGTGAGGCAAATAGGGTGAGGAAGAATCTAGTTGCAAGTTCAAAAATTAAGCTTGGTGGAAGCCTTTTTGAATAGATTTGTGTTTTTCTTCTGAAAATATCAAACTTTTGGCTCTGTACGGTATATGTGGACCAATGAAGAATTATGTGGACCCACCTTTGGAAAAATAGGGTACATCTATTTTTGACTTTAAAGTTTATGTCTTTGTTCTATTTGGCTATTTTTTACTCTATAGCTGTTCATTTTTTGAATTTCAAAAAGTTACGTTTGCTCACTGATTTATTGCTCAATGACTTTCTAACTGTGAAAATTCATATGGAATCAATTTTTTTTTAGAAATAAGGCTTTGTCATTCAGTTGTCTCTGTTTTGAGGTACTTATTTTTTGAGATACACATAAATATTTTTGGGTCCACATAATTATTTTTGGGTCCACATAATTCTTCATTGTGCCACATATACCGTACAGAGCCAAACTTTTTTATTCATTTCGGGTTCAAAATCTTCTGATTCTTGGGGTCGGAGCTTCCTTCTCTTATCAGTTTCTATTATATTTCTGCAGCATTTCCGACAAATTCATGCTAGTCATTATACACGTATTTCTTATAGTCGCAAAAATTGTTTATTTGTTTTCAGAATATATGTTCTAGAAAATATTTTCAAGCATCTTTATATACACATAAATAAACAAAAATTGGTTACAAAAGTTACTTCTTGTTAGCAATATATTGAGAAGCCAACAAGATTCCAGGATATATAGAAGTAGATGCAACACAAATCCAGAACGAAGAGCTCAACTATAAGAAAATATTTATGAATAAACCTTATAGATTTGTAGATTACCCAGATTGATCCTGGTGAAGATGAATTAATATTACTACCAATCAAGATAAAAGCCATCACATTGAGAATCGAAATCATTGCGGAATTAAAAGAGATTCCATGAAGAAGTAGAATCGACTGTCGAATGTATCCTAACTTTCTCACAATTGTACTGAAATTAATATCTGAATGGAGAATCAAAAATATGATAACCGACTATGCGTAAATGTAGATAATAATCATTGCAATAGAGAACGTGAACGATATGTAAAGAAAAATACTTGAGACACCCAACCAAATGTTTTCCCAAATGGGTAAAGATTTCATAGCCTAGAAAAATGGAAAATGTTTACAGTAGATGAAAAATAAACAGTACCGACAAGTAGGGAACGATTCCGGCGTTTATATAATAGGTCCCTGAATTATACCGATCTACAACAAATGCAGCAAACCAACTCGGTGTAAAAATAGCAACTGATTCGAGAATAAATGAAAGTGAAATGGAAAATCCAAGAGCTGAAAACTTCAAATCGATCATTTTTGTGGGTTTACGTGAAACAATCCCTCTTTTTGTGACCTTTTCTTTTCTCTTATCAAGTTGGAAACTTGACGATAACAGTTGTTTCGCAAGTAATTAGATAATCAGAAAACCAGAATTTGTTAGTCATCTTTTTCCACGCATTTTTCGATTTTTGGTTATCGAGAACTCTATTTCTGGAAATGCAAAATGTGTTTGTACTTTCTACCGTCGTCACTTGATTAGTCATAAAATCTAACCTGAAAGTGGAAATGAATTGATCAGTTTGAAATCTTAAAAAAGTTTTGTGGAAATGATTTTGTCGCGGATGGAAAATTGATTTCTTGTTTTCAATACTTCCAACTTCCTTTGCTCATGTAGAGCTCTTGAACCCAGTTAATATCGATGTACTTAAAATTGATCAGTTTGTTCGAATACTCCCTTTGATTTACCATAAATTTAATTCATATTTGATATTCATTCCAGTTGTTCTGTACATCTTTCCTTATATCCAACAGATAAATATTCGGAGCGGATCTCTGTAAAACTATTATGCTTTTTGCATAACCAAAAGTTGAAATTATGTTTCAGGGTACATTCACGGAGTATTTGATAAACTCTTTTGATCTATTGAGCTCAAAAATTTTGATTCTTGCTGCATTTTTCGCTCTTATCACATTTCACGCTTGCAACATTAGTGATACGAATTTGTTAGTCATTATGAATTCGACGGTAAAAAAGTTGGTTCATTATTTATAGATGGGCATAAAATTACGAAATTGCACTCATTTATGCGTAAAATGGGTGTAATGGTTAGCTGGAACCGTAGTGCCATGCCGTGTTTCCGGATACGAAATTGGTTGGACATTGTGAGGACTACGGTGTCTGGATGTAGTTGATGTTGTTCGGATATTCGCAGAATTTGAGTAATGATTGTTGTTGGAATATGGTAGAGTACCAGTGATTTGGTCAACCTGTAAGTTAAATTATGAGTCAGATAAAACGACTCATTGGGGAAAAAATGGTGAAATTCCCATTTTCTGCGTTTAGCTTTTGATAAAACTTCTGATGAAAACTTCGATTAAATTTTTGAAAAATACAATTGCCCCTTCAATAGAATTGCCCCTTTTTTTTTCGGAAAGCAGAATTTTCGACAAAAAATCTGAACAAAACTGCCCAAAACTTTTTTAAATGATAGTTTTTATGAGGAAAAAGTAGAAAAAAAATGGAATTTTGTTCATGTTTTTATTTTTGGGGTTGAAAATTCATTGACAACTGAAAATGTGATTGATAGAAACTTCCAAAAAGTTTTATACCAACTTTTTGAAAAATACAGTTGCCCCTTGTCCCTCTTATAGTATTGCCCCCAAACGACGGCTATGAAAAATAGTGTTGCATGCAATACTGATACAGATTTTACGGTATATATTGTCAGTTTTCTGATTATATATGTGTGTTGGATATTAAGAAAAAGATGTAAACTAACTCACAATATGTTGAGAAATGGCAAGTATGCCAGCAGATGAAATAGTTGTTGTCAGAATGAGAATTCCTATTGAATCGGATAAAAGCATTACAACTATACCCAGTGCGATCATAAAAACTTCAATAATAGAAATGGCATTGAAACATAGGGAGACTCGAGTAGTAAATCCATTTACTTTCATTTTCAAACTGAAAATTAAATCGAATAATACCGGAAATCTCAAATCACTTACTAAGCAAATAGATAAATTGCCAGGGTTGAAATGGAACAGATAGCTGATATAATTGTTAATATCAATATTGCAATGTTCTCTCCAGATTGAGAAAAACTATGACGAGAGTTGCTTGATTCAGAAGCAGCTTTTATAAATTTGTCTATATTTGCTATAGCTATTGCCACAACGCAAACTATAACCAAATTCAAAATTAATTGAACAACCAAAAGGAATCTTAGAATAGCTATACTCCCATTAACCATTGGAAAGAATGAAATGAAATCCAAATTTTTTTGGATTCCATTCTTTTGATGGAATAACATGAGCAAGCACCAGGAGGTTGGCTATTCTTCCGGAATTTTTTGAAGAAGAAAAAGCTTGTTTATTTGTTTTCTCTGTTTTGTCAAGAGAAAAGAACTGAATAAACAAAGGCAAAAAAATGAAAGGATCATCAAGGCTGGTTAACAATTGACGTGGGTGTTTTGATAACAATATAGTTCGTAAATCAAACTACATCATGTTTTTAAAACGCAAATTTATCAGTATTCAGTATCCCTTATTTCACAAATTAAAAATATTTAGAAAAAATTATAATCTTTTTGCTAAAATCCTGACTCTTGCTAAACACACTATTACAATCGAAACTGATAATTTCTCAAAACCATCAATTCTTTGATTCATTCTTTTTCCATAAACAATCAAACGCATTAACTCGCCTTCCTTTTGATAAAAAAGAAATAAAAATGGCCACATTATACACATTTTTAATTGTTACTTCAAAATGGTTGATGCCAAATTGGCTACTTTAGGATTTCTTGTATTAACCAATTCATCAATAATTGTATTAGGAGCATTTATACCAGATTGGCTTGTTTATAGAACTTCCACTCAAGTTGGGACTCCTCAAGGAAGAGGAGATCCGGTAAGCTGGTGCTCTTCTATTAGAGAGTTTTGATTAAAACTGTTTCAGAGACAATTATGGATGAATATTGCTGGAATTTGCAGATTAATTTGCGCTTTGCTGTCGATTTTGGAGTTTTTTGTATTTGCCGCCGTTTAGTGAGTTGACGTTTTTTGTGTGCCGTTATAATAGAGGTGTTCAGTATCAAAATAAGACGTGATGACTACACAAAGTTTAGCCGATGGCTTCTTCGGTTCATTGCACTTTTATCATTCGTTTCTATTCTTTTGATTGTTTTTGCTATAACAAGCAGCTGTTCTTATTATGGAAGTGACTATACTGTGAGTTGGAAAATATTATATGAGAGCATAAATAATCTTTATTTTTCAGTTGGGATACTCTGCATTATTTTGTGTTATTTCCGTGGTATTATCCGCCGCAATAGTTTTTGTTGCTGAATATGTTGCGGACGAATATTAAAACAAATGATGTGAATGTTATTGGAACTTTTTGATTATAAATTTTGATTATGAATAAGGAAACGGAAAATGGAAATCTACTAAAGAATCTTCAAAAGTTTTAAATTTAATTTCTTAATGCGGTTCGAAAACCTTTACAACCATCGAAGATGCGTTCAAAGGTTTTAAGTGTCAATTTCAAATGGCATCTAATAAAAGGCAGGGTACGAAACTTTTCTTCACTATTCATAATCAAGATAGTGTGTAAAATAGAGAAACTTATATTTCAACAGAGTTCGGGTTATCTCGTGAGAAGAAGTTGCTTTAAAAGATCAGCAAAACCAGAAATAAAGCTATGAATATACAAATAAAGCTGTTCATTGCCCCATTAACTTCATCGATGGCTTCTGAAATTGAAAAAAATTTTGGTTTTTTTCTCTATAGTCAGAACTAACTGCAATTTCTCCCATTATAAGTCACATTTGCCCTTAACATAGTCTGAAATTCCAAACAATTTATAGATAAATTGAACAGTTTTGGTGCATTGTTTTCAATAATCACTTCCTTTTTCCCTTTCGCAAACATTTGCTGAAAGCAAGTTTTCTGATACTGAGAACAACAAAAAAGTGATACCGTAAAATATGGAAATTTAATCTTCTTCAACTTCTGATTATTAGAAATTCGAATTATTGGCAGGGTATCTGGAATTGAGAAATTTTTTTTCGTTACGATCTATTCTCAGAATCCAATTTTACCATGAAGATAATAAATTTCTCCAAAATAACGTAAAAAAGAAGTGTCTTCTAATTCTGTATTCTGAATAGTCAACGATCCAAAAATATGGCTCAATGACATCAGTTTCTTCACATCTTCTTCATCTCCAGAATCTATTAAAACATCTCCAAAAATATATCCACAATCTTCTTCTAATTCTTTCATCGTGGTAAAAGTGCACAACTTTCCTTCTTCTTCAAACTTTAATAAATCCTGGGTTTCGCAAAATTTAGCCTGAAGATTTTTGAATCTGACGTTTTTCAGAGAAATAGCTTCGTAGAAAGTCAGACAGAAATCTGGGTGTAAATTCTCCAAGTTCATGATGGCAGGATAGTTATTGTAGTTATTGTCATCGACGGTTTCCACGAGTGGCCAGAACTGAAAAGAGTATTAGAAGTCTACAAAAATGGCCTAGAAAGTATGTTTGAAAACTAGGCTTCTCTATTGTTTCTCTACTGCATGCTCTCAAAAACTTACCCTTTTCAAATTCAATCCTAATCTTCTCATATTTGGATTATCATGAATATTCCAAATCGCAGTATTCCAGTTTTGAAACGTTTGTCCTTTAACAAATTGAAGCTTTTTCAGAAATGATAAGTCTTCAAAATCAGTGTAAGCAATTTCTGAATTTCCTTTGATTATTTCTATTTTTGATAAAGATTTTTTTAATTTTTCATTGTAAATGATATTTGTCATTTTTAATCCATCAAATAATCCAAAACATTTTTTGAAAGATTCTACGTTTTCCAATGTTATTTGACCACCTCGGCAACCTAAAATTCTTGAAAACTTCATAAAACCAACTGAAAAAAATGTTCAAACTTACCACAATCTTTTTTATTTCCGTAAACTTCAATATTTTGGAATTTGTGATAATTATAACTTTCACACAATCGGGCTACATCTAATTTTGAGTTATTCAATATTTGGAATTTACACTCATCGAAAGGAGTTGACATAGATTCAATGTTATAAAGAGATTCCACTTCGATGAGTTGAGAATTGTTCAAAATAGAAGTTCCAACTAAAAAAACAGTAATTTGAATTCCATGTCACACTATAAACTGGGTCTGGGTTACCTGGATGACAATGATGAGCAAAAATTGGCAAAAAAGATAAATCCTTCAATTTGGTGTTTTCAATTATCAAACCTCCACGCAAAACTTGCAGTTTATTAAAAACTTCTTTCAATTCAGATTCTGCCAAATCTGTATTCTCATTTATCGTAAGAATGGCACAGAGATCCCAACATTTTGAAGGATAGAACTTGACAGTTTTCAAAGTGATTTCAGAATGATTAAATGTACAACTGGGAGCTGAAAAAGTATTTTTAGTTCTGAGATTTCATAAAATTGATTTGAACTCTTACTACAATTATTTCTATTCAGAACTGCTTCAAGTTCAGTTGAAATATCGAAAGTGTTACAAGAAACAAACAAAACAGAAATAGGTATTAGAAACGGATGCATTATGCCTTTAAAAAAAGAAAGTATAAAAGAGGAAGAAGTAAATTACTTGGTATTTTCAAAGAAATTTTTCCAATTGCTAGTTGTGGAAAATAACAAAATGACAAATAGTTTTACCAAAAGAATACTTGAAAAGCGATTCATTGAAAGTGTGTTTCTTCAAAATAAGTACTATAATTACAATATACATCAGGGCTGTGCGGAAATAAATGTTCGCATATTCAGATACGCGGAAATTTATCCGAACTTAGTTTTTTCGGATAATCGGATATTCTAATTTTTCAAAAATAGCGGATTTTTTAGGGAAAAAAAATTCAATTTAGTTGAAGTTTTGCTTTTATTTTGACGAAATTGAAAAATAACAATATTTTTCGCATCATTTTTTCACAAAAAGGATGGTTCGAATTACGTTTTTAGGAAAAAAAAACAGATTCCACGAAAAGATTTGGGGGCTATATGGGTTAACGGGGGTTTTGAAAATTAACGGGGGTTTTTCAAAAAGGGTCACCGAAATGTTGGAAAAAGTGTCACGTGCAAGTTTTAAGGCCCTCTATTACAATCTCAAAAGTACCAAGTCTTTCTTTCATAAACCGCCGCTTGTTACATGACAACGAGCGTCCGCACAGCCTCTTTTGTCGGTTTCCCTTTATGTCGTTTGGACTCATTTCAAATCTTGTTCTCACTCAGAATACACCAAATCTTTTATGGTACCCTTCCCTAGAACGACGCTAACCTTCTAGCCCCACCCACAAGAACGCCCCGTTTTTCCTCCAGATTCATTCCAGTTGTATTCTGTTCATTATTACCTAATTGACTCGACCAGTGCTGTCGGTTCATTTCTCTCTTCTACAGTATTCCCTACCGTATTCCCTACAGTATTCCCTACCAGTGATCGGAGACGGGGCAACAATGGATGATAAGAAACGGATAGAAATCAGGTATGTCATGTGGTGGGGACAATGTTCAAATATGGGTCAGAAATAGGGGATCTATATCAATTATCAAATAGATAGACGTTATCAATCAATAGGCAGTAATTATTTGCGGGGGGTGAGACTGAAAACAGAGGTGTTTTTAGAAAGTTCTTGAGAATTGGCTGAAAATTAGCAGAATTACTATTTGTGACACGGGGAATCCAAGAATCAAAGAAAAATTTCTGCTGAAAAATTTCAGAACTTTTTTTCGAGTTTGTTATTAGTCCTCAAATTGATTTGAAAAGATCCTCAAATAGTGTCCCGATCATTTCGAGCCGAGTTCTAATCATTTTTGGTTTCAACTTTTCCTTTCCAGAAATTTCAGACGTATGAAAAAATTGAGTTTTTCGAAAAATCGCTGTGTTTCCAGTTGAAAATTGATTGTGCGTCGTAAAAGTTTGTTCTAAGAAAAGTTTGAGTGGGGACCAAGAAATCATGATAAAACATGAAAGAAATAAACACAGAAATGTCAGACTCCGCCCACTCGGTGGCTCATTTCTTTGGGCGACTCGTCTCGCGTTCTTTTTTTTTGTACAATTAATTCTAATTTTATTTCATTTTTTCTATTTTTACTTCATTTATTTTGTAATCAAACGTTCGGTGAACACCCGGCGAACGTCCGGTGAAGGTCCGGTGAACGTCCGGTGAACGTCCGGTGAAGGTCCGGTGAAGGTCCGGTGAAGGTCCGGTGAACGTTCGGTGAACACCCGGTGAACGTCCGGTGAACGTCCGGTGAACGTTCGGTGAACACCCGGTGAACGTCCGGTGAACGTCCGGTGAACGTCCGGTGAACGTCCGGTGAACGTCCGGTGAACACCCGGTGAACGTCCGGTGAACGTCCGGTGAACGTCCGGTGAAGGTCCGGTGAACACCCGGTGAAGGTCCGGCGAACACCCGGTGAACGTCTGGTCAACGCTCGGTGAACACCCGGTGAACGTCCGGTGAACGTCCGGTGAACGTCCGGTGAACACCCGGTGAACGTCCGGTGAACACCCGGTGAACGATCGGTGAACACCCGGTGAACGTCCGATGAACGTCCGGTGAACGTCCGGTGAACGTCCGGTGAACGTCCGGTGAACGTCCGGTGAACACCCCGTGAACGTCTGGTGAACGTTCGGTGAACATCCGGTGAACGTCCGGTGAACGCCCGGTCAACGTCCGGTGAACGTCCGGTGAACGTCCGGTGAACGTCCGGTGAACACCCGGTGAACGTCCGGTGAAGGTCCGGTGAACGTCCGGTGAACACCCGGTGAACGTCCGGTGAACGTCCGGTGAACGTCCGGTGAAGGTCCGGTGAACACCCGGTGAACGTCCGGTGAACGTCCGGTGAACGTCCGGTGAACGTCCGGTGAACGTCCGGTGAAGGTCCGGTGAACACCCGGTGAACGTCCGGTCAACGTCCGGTGAACGTCCGGTGAACGTCCGGTGAACGTCCGGTGAACACCCGGTGAACGTCCGGTGAACGTCCGGTGAACGTCCGGTGAACGTCCGGTGAACACCCGGTGAACGTCCGGTGAACGTCCGGTGAACGTCCGGTGAAGGTCCGGTGAACACCCGGTCAACGTCCGGTCAACGTCCGGTGAACGTCCGGTGAACGTCCCGTGAACACCCGGTGAACGTCCGGTGAACACCCGGTGAACGTCCGGTGAACGTCCGGTGAACGTCCGGTGAACACCCGGTGAACGTCTGGTGAACGTTCGGTGAACACCCGGTGAACGTTCGGTGAACACCCGGTGAACGTTCGGTGAACACCCGGTGAACGTCCGGTGAACGTCCGGTGAAGGTTCGGTGAACACTCGGTGAACGTATGGTGAACACCCGGTGAACGTCTGGTGAACGCTCGGTGAACACCCGGTGAACGTCCGGTGAACGTCCGGTGAACGTCCGGTGAACGTCCGGTGAACGTCCGGTGAACACCCGGTGAACGTCCGGTGAAGGTCCGGTGAACACCCGGTGAACGTCCGGTGAAGGTAAGGTGAACACCCGGTGAACGTCCGGTGAACGTCCGGACGTTCACCGGACCTTCACCGGACGTTCAGCGGACCTTCACCGGTCGTTCACCGGGTGTTCACCGGACCTTCACCGGACGTTCACCGGACGTTCACCGGACCTTCACCGGACCTTCACCGGACCTTCACCGGTCGTTCACCGGACGTTCACCGGGTGTTCACCGGACCTTCACCGGACGTTCACCGGGTGTTCACCGGACGTTCACCGGACCTTCACCGGTCGTTCACCGGACGTTCACCGGGTGTTCACCGGACCTTCACCGGACGTTCACCGGACCTTCACCGGTCGTTCACCGGACGTTCACCGGGTGTTCACCGGGCCTTCACCGGACGTTCACCGGGTGTTCACCGGACCTTCACCGGACGTTCACCGGGTGTTCACCGGACCTTCACCTTACGTTCACCGGGTATTCACCGGACCTTCACCGGCCGTTCACCGGGTGTTCACCGGACCTTCACCGGACGTTCACCGGACGTTCACCGGACCTTCACCGGACCTTCACCGGGTGTTCACCGGACCTTCACCGGACGTTCACCGGACGTTCACCGGGTGTTCACCGGACCTTCACCGGACGTTCACCGGACGTTCACCGGATGTTCACCGAACGTTCACCAGACGTTCACGGGGTGTTCACCGGACGTACACCGGACGTTCACCGGACGTTCACCGGACGTTCACCGGACGTTCACCGGACGTTCACCGGACCTTCACCGGACCTTCACCGGGTGTTCACCGAACGTTCACCAGACGTTCACCGGACGTTCACCGGGTGTTCACCGGACCTTCACCGGACGTTCACCGGACGTTCACCGGGTGTTCACCGGACCTTCACCGGACGTTCACCGGACGTTCACCGGATGTTCACCGAACGTTCACCAGACGTTCACGGGGTGTTCACCGGACGTTCACCGGACGTTCACCGGACGTTCACCGGGTGTTCACCGAACGTTCACCGGGTGTTCACCGAACGTTCACCGGGTGTTCACCGAACGTTCACCGAACGTTCACCAGACGTTCACCGGGTGTTCACCGAACGTTCACCAGACGTTCACCGGACGTTCACCGGGTGTTCACCGGACCTTCACCGGACGTTCACCGGACGTTCACCGGACGTTCACCGGACCTTCACCGGGTGTTCACCGAGCGTTGACCAGACGTTCACCGGGTGTTCGCCGGACCTTCACCGGACGTTCACCGGACGTTCACCGGACGTTCACCGGGTGTTCACCGGACGTTCACCGGACGTTCACCGGACGTTCACCGGACGTTCACCGGACGTTCACCGGGTGTTCACCGGGCCTTCACCGGACGTTCACCGGGTGTTCACCGGACCTTCACCGGACGTTCACCGGGTGTTCACCGGACCTTCACCTTACGTTCACCGGGTATTCACCGGACCTTCACCGGCCGTTCACCGGGTGTTCACCGGACCTTCACCGGACGTTCACCGGACGTTCACCGGACCTTCACCGGACCTTCACCGGGTGTTCACCGAACGTTCACCAGACGTTCACCGGACGTTCACCGGGTGTTCACCGGACCTTCACCGGACGTTCACCGGACGTTCACCGGGTGTTCACCGGACCTTCACCGGACGTTCACCGGACGTTCACCGGATGTTCACCGAACGTTCACCAGACGTTCACGGGGTGTTCACCGGACGTTCACCGGACGTTCACCGGACGTTCACCGGACGTTCACCGGACGTTCACCGGACGTTCACCGGACCTTCACCGGACCTTCACCGGGTGTTCACCGAACGTTCACCAGACGTTCACCGGACGTTCACCGGGTGTTCACCGGACCTTCACCGGACGTTCACCGGACGTTCACCGGGTGTTCACCGGACCTTCACCGGACGTTCACCGGACGTTCACCGGATGTTCACCGAACGTTCACCAGACGTTCACGGGGTGTTCACCGGACGTTCACCGGACGTTCACCGGACGTTCACCGGGTGTTCACCGAACGTTCACCGGGTGTTCACCGAACGTTCACCGGGTGTTCACCGAACGTTCACCGAACGTTCACCAGACGTTCACCGGGTGTTCACCGAACGTTCACCAGACGTTCACCGGACGTTCACCGGGTGTTCACCGGACCTTCACCGGACGTTCACCGGACGTTCACCGGACGTTCACCGGACCTTCACCGGGTGTTCACCGAGCGTTGACCAGACGTTCACCGGGTGTTCGCCGGACCTTCACCGGACGTTCACCGGACGTTCACCGGACGTTCACCGGGTGTTCACCGGACGTTCACCGGACGTTCACCGGACGTTCACCGGACGTTCACCGGACGTTCACCGGGTGTTCACCGAACGTTCACCGGACGTTCACCGGGTGTTCACCGAACGTTCACCGGGTGTTCACCGGACGTTCACCGGACGTTCACCGGACGTTCACCGGGTGTTCACCGAGCGTTGACCAGACGTTCACCGGGTGTTCACCGGGTGTTCACCGGACCTTCACCGGACGTTCACCGGACGTTCACCGGACGTTCACCGGGTGTTCACCGGACGTTCACCGGACGTTCACCGGACGTTCACCGGGTGTTCACCGAACGTTCACCGGACCTTCACCGGACGTTCACCGGGTGTTCACCGAACGTTCACCAGACGTTCACGGGGTGTTCACCGGACGTTCACCGGACGTTCACCGGACGTTCATCGGACGTTCACCGGGTGTTCACCGAACGTTCACCGGGTGTTCACCGAACGTTCACCGGACGTTCACCGGGTGTTCACCGAACGTTCACCGGGTGTTCACCGGACGTTCACCGGACGTTCACCGGACGTTCACCGGGTGTTCACCGGACCTTCACCGGACGTTCACCGGACGTTCACCGGGTGTTCACCGGACGTTCACCGGACGTTCACCGGACGTTCACCGGATGTTCACCGAACGTTCACCAGACGTTCACGGGGTGTTCACCGGACGTTCACCGGACGTTCACCGGACGTTCACCGGACGTTCATCGGACGTTCACCGGGTGTTCACCGATCGTTCACCGGGTGTTCACCGGACGTTCACCGGGTGTTCACCGGACGTTCACCGGACGTTCACCGGGTGTTCACCGAGCGTTGACCAGACGTTCACCGGGTGTTCGCCGGACCTTCACCGGACGTTCACCGGACGTTCACCGGACGTTCACCGGGTGTTCACCGGACGTTCACCGGACGTTCACCGGACGTTCACCGGGTGTTCACCGGGTGTTCACCGGACGTTCACCGGACCTTCACCGGACGTTCACCGAACGTTCACCGGACGTTCACCGGGTGTTCACCGGACGTTCACCGGATGTTCACCGGACGTTCACCGGGTGTTCACCGGACGTTCACCGGACGTTCACCGGGTGTTCACCGAACGTTCACCGGACGTTCACCGGACGTTCACCGGGTGTTCACCGAACGTTCACCGGGTGTTCACCGGACGTTCACCGGACGTTCTCCGGACGTTCACCGGACCTTCACCGGGCGTTCACCGGACGTTCACCGGACCTTCACCGGACCTTCACCGGACGTTCACCGGACGTTCACCGGACCTTCACCGGACGTTCGCCGGGTGTTCACCGAACGTTTGATTACAAAATAAATGAAGTAAAAATAGAAAAAATGAAATAAAATTAGAATTAATTGTACAAAAAAAAAGAACGCGAGACGAGTCGCCCAAAGAAATGAGCCACCGAGTGGGCGGAGTCTGACATTTCTGTGTTTATTTCTTTCATGTTTTATCATGATTTCTTGGTCCCCACTCAAACTTTTCTTAGAACAAACTTTTACGACGCACAATCAATTTTCAACTGGAAACACAGCGATTTTTCGAAAAACTCAATTTTTTCATACGTCTGAAATTTCTGGAAAGGAAAAGTTGAAACCAAAAATGATTAGAACTCGGCTCGAAATGATCGGGACACTATTTGAGGATCTTTTCAAATCAATTTGAGGACTAATAACAAACTCGAAAAAAAGTTCTGAAATTTTTCAGCAGAAATTTTTCTTTGATTCTTGGATTCCCCGCGTCACAAATAGTAATTCTGCTAATTTTCAGCCAATTCTCAAGAACTTTCTAAAAACACCTCTGTTTTCAGTCTCACCCCCCGCAAATAATTACTGCCTATTGATTGATAACGTCTATCTATTTGATAATTGATATAGATCCCCTATTTCTGACCCATATTTGAACATTGTCCCCACCACATGACATACCTGATTTCTATCCGTTTCTTATCATCCATTGTTGCCCCGTCTCCGATCACTGGTAGGGAATACTGTAGGGAATACGGTAGGGAATACTGTAGAAGAGAGAAATGAACCGACAGCACTGGTCGAGTCAATTAGGTAATAATGAACAGAATACAACTGGAATGAATCTGGAGGAAAAACGGGGCGTTCTTGTGGGTGGGGCTAGAAGGTTAGCGTCGTTCTAGGGAAGGGTACCATAAAAGATTTGGTGTATTCTGAGTGAGAACAAGATTTGAAATGAGTCCAAACGACATAAAGGGAAACCGACAAAAGAGGCTGTGCGGACGCTCGTTGTCATGTAACAAGCGGCGGTTTATGAAAGAAAGACTTGGTACTTTTGAGATTGTAATAGAGGGCCTTAAAACTTGCACGTGACACTTTTTCCAACATTTCGGTGACCCTTTTTGAAAAACCCCCGTTAATTTTCAAAACCCCCGTTAAACCATATAGACCCCCGTTAACCCATATGGACCCAAGATTTGCTCGAAATTTTTTTTCGATAAATCTCAAATCCGAAAAATTATCCGATTTTGGTTTTCGGATATTCGGCTATCCGAAAAATGTCCGAAACTTTCTAAAATTTCTAAAATTTCGAAAATTTCTAAAATTTCTATAGATTCGAAAATTTCTAAAATTTCTATGATTTCTAAAATTTCGAAAATTTCTAAAATTTCTATAATTTCGAAAATTTCTAAAATTTCTAAAATTTCGAAAATTTCTAAAATTTCTAAAATTTCTGAAATTTCTAAAATTTCTAAAATTTCGAAAATTTCGAAAATTTCTAAAAATCTTTACTATTATTACCATAAAGATTCTGTGTGTCTGTTTGTCCGTCCGGCGCTGGCCCTAGCGAGGCTCATACTGAACCGATTCTCATAAAATTTTGAGTAATCGATAGAGAATGCTAACGGGATGATGCCCGTCTTTTCCGTTTTCTGATAAGATCACTGATAAGCTCTGTGCATTCTATGCACATAGTCAAAATCCCGTTCCCCAGCGGAAGCCAGGCGGTTGAGGCGCGAAGCGCCGGAAACCGTCTGGTTTCTATAATTTCTAAAATTTCGAAAATTTCTAAAATTTCTATAATTTCGAAAATTTCTAAAATTTCTAAAATTTTTATAATTTCTAAAATTTCGGAAATTTCTAAAATTTCTATAATTTCTAAAATTTCTATAATTTCTAAAATTTCGAAAATTTCTAAAATTTCTATAATTTTTAAAATTTCGAAAATTTCTAAAATTTCTAAAATTTCCACAATTTCTAAAATTTCGAAAATTTCTAAAATTTCTATAATTTCGAAAATTTCTAAAATTTCTAAAATTTCGAAAATTTCAAAAATTTCTATAATTTCGAAAATTTCTAAAATTTCTATAGTTTCTAAAATTTCGAAAATTTCTAAAATTTCAAAAATTTCTAAAATTTCTATAATTTTTGAAATTTCGAAAATTTCTAAAATTTCGAAAATTTCGAAAATTTCTAAAATTTCAAAAATTTCTAAAATTTCTATAATTTTTGAAATTTCGAAAACTTCTAAAATTTCGAAAATTTCTAAAATTTCTATAATTTCTATAATTTCGAAAATTTCAAAAATTTCTATAATTTCGAAAATTTCTAAAATTTCTATAGTTTCTAAAATTTCGAAAATTTCTAAAATTTCAAAAATTTCTAAAATTTCTATAATTTTTGAAATTTCGAAAATTTCTAAAATTTCGAAAATTTCGAAAATTTCTAAAATTTCTAAAATTTCGAAAATTTCTAAAATTTCTATAATTTCGAAAATTTTTAAAATTTCTAAAATTTCTAAAATTTCGAAAATTTCGAAAATTTCTAAAATTTCTATAATTTCGAAAATTTCTAAAATTTCTAAAACTTCGAAAATTTCTAAAATTCCTATAATTTCGAAAATTTCTAAAATTTCTATAATTTTTGAAATTTCGAAAATTTCTAAAATTTCGAAAATTTCTAAAAATTCTATAATTTCTATAATTTCGAAAATTTCGAAAATTTCTATAATTTCGAAAATTTCTAGAATTTCTATAGTTTCTAAAATTTCGAAAATTTCTAAAATTCCTGTAATTTCGAAAATTTCTAAAATTCCTATAATTTCGAAAATTTCTAAAATTTCTAAAATTTCGAAAATTTCTAAAATTTCTATAATTTCGAAAATTTCTAAAATTTCTATAATTTTAAAATTTCTAAAATTTCTATAATTTTTAAAATTTCGAAAATTTCTAAAATTTCTAAAATTTCGAAAATTTCTAAAATTTCGAAAATTTCTAAAATTTCTAAAATTTCTAAAATTTCTAAAATTTCTAAAATTTCGAAAATTTCTAAGATTTCTAAAATTTCTAAATTTTCGAAAATTTCTAAAATTTCGAAAACTTCTATAATTTCTAAAATTTCTAAAATTTCTAAAATTTCGAAAATTTCTAAAATTTCTATAATTTCTATAATTTCGAAAATTTTGAAAATTTCTAAAATTTCTAAAATTTCTAAAATTTCTATAATTTTTAATATTTCGAAAATTTCTAAAATTTCGAAAATTTCTAAAATTTCTAAAATTTCGAAAATTTCTAAAATTTCTAAAATTTCTAAAATTTCTATAACTTCTAAAATTTCGAAAATTTCTAAAATTTCTAAAATTTCGAAAATTTCTAAAATTCCTATAATTTCGAAAATTTCTAAAACTTCTAAAATTTCGAAAATTTCTAAAATTTCTATAATTTTTGAAACCAGTCGGTAATCGGCGCTCCGCGCCTCCTACCGCCTGGCTTCACTTTTTTTAGAAATGAAAAATTTGTAAAAAGTTTTACGGGGTTTATTATATTAACGTGGCCCCCTATGTGTCCCTCTCCCCCATGGAAGTTTCGAAAAAGGCCTGAAAACGTGGTTTTTTGAACCTGGCGACCTCATTTTTCTTACTTTCAAAAATTGAAATAGACGGGCATCATCGGGAAAGAATTCTACATCCAACTGTCTAAGTTTCAGAAAAATAGGTTCAGTAAGAAACTCGCTAGGGCCGGCGACATACACACAAACACACAGACAGACACACAGAAGTTCTTGATTGTTATTAGTAAAGATTTCGAAAATTTCTAAAATTTCGAAAATTTCTAAAAATTCTATAATTTCTATAATTTCGAAAATTTCAAAAATTTCTATAATTTCGAAAATTTCTAAAGTTTCTATAGTTTCTAAAATTTCGAAAATTTCTAAAATTTCTAAAATTTCGAAAATTTCTAAAATTTCTAAAATTTCTAAAATTTCTATAACTTCTAAAATTTCGAAAATTTCTAAAATTCCTATAATTTCGAAAATTTCTAAAATTTCTATAATTTTTAAAATTTTTAAAATTTCTAAAATTTCTAAAATTTCTAAAATTTCTAGAATTTCTAAAATTTCTAAAATTTCTAAAATTTCTAAAATTTCTAAAATTTCGAAAATTTCTAAGATTTCTAAAATTTCTAAAATTTCGAAAATTTCTAAAATTTCGAAAACTTCTATAATTTCTATAATTTCGAAAATTTTGAAAATTTCTAAAATTTCTAAAATTTCTAAAATTTCTATAATTTTTAATATTTTGAAAATTTCTAAAATTTCTAAAATTTCTAAAATTTCTATAATTTTTAATATTTCTAAAATTTCGAAAATTTCTAAAATTTCTAAAATTTCTAAAATTTCTAAAATTTCTAAAATTTCGAAAATTTCTAAGATTTCTAAAATTTCTAAAATTTCTAAAATTTCAAAAATTTCTAAAATTTCTATAATTTCTATAATTTCGAAAATTTTGAAAATTTCTAAAATTTCTAAAATTTCTAAAATTTCTATAATTTTTAATATTTCGAAAATTTCTAAAATTTCGAAAATTTCTAAAATTTCTAAAATTTCGAAAATTTCTAAAATTTCTGTAATTTCTAAAATTTCTAAAATTTCTATAATTTCTAAAATTTCGAAAATTTCTAAAATTTCTATAATTTTTAAAATTTCGAAAATTTCTAAAATTTCTAAAATTTCGAAAATTTCTAAAATTTCTATAATTTCGAAAATTTCTAAAATTTCTAAAATTTCCATAATTTCTAAAATTTCGAAAATTTCTAAAATTTCTATAATTTCGAAAATTTCTAAAATTTCTAAAATTTCGAAAATTTCTAAAATTTCTAAAATTTCTAAAATTTCTAAAATTTCTAAAATTTCTAAAATTTCTAAAATTTCTAAAATTTCGAAAATTTCTAAAATTTCTAAAATTTCGAAAATTTCTAAAATTTCTAAAATTTCTAAAATTTCTATAACTTCTAAAATTTCGAAAATTTCTAAAATTCCTATAATTTCGAAAATTTCTAAAATTTCTATAATTTTTAAAATTTTTAAAATTTCTAAAATTTCTAAAATTTCTAGAATTTCGAAAATTTCTAAAATTTCTAAAATTTCTATAATTTCTAAAATTTCGAAAACTTCTAAAATTTCTAAAATTTCTAAAATTTCTAAAATTTCTAAAATTTCGAAAATTTCTAAAATTTCGAAAATTTCTATAATTTCTAAAATTTCTAAAATTTCTAAAATTTCTAAAATTTCTAAAATTTCTAGAATTTCGAAAATTTCTAAAATTTCTAAAATTTCTATAATTTCTAAAATTTCGAAAACTTCTAAAATTTCTAAAATTTCTAAAATTTCTAAAATTTCTAAAATTTCGAAAATTTCGAAAATTTCTAAAATTCCTATAATTTCGAAAATTTCTATAATTTTTGAAATTTTGAAAATTTCTAAAATTTCTATAATTTCGAAATTTTCTAAAATTTCTATAATTTTTAAAATTTTTAAAATTTCTATAATTTCTAAAATTTCTAAAATTTCTAAAATTTCGAAAATTTCTAAAATTTCAAAAATTTCTAAAATTTCGAAAATTTCTAAAATTTCGAAAATTTCTATAATTTCTAAAATTTCTAAAATTTCTATAATTTCGAAAATTTCTAAAATTTCTAAAATTTCGAAAATTTCTAAAATTTCTAAAATTTCGAAAATTTCTAAAATTTCTATAATTTCTAAAATTTCTAAAATTTCTATAATTTCTAAAATTTCGAAAATTTCTAAAATTTCTATAATTTTTAAAATTTCGAAAATTTCTAAAATTTCTAAAATTTCGAAAATTTCTAAAATTTCTAAAATTTCTAAAATTTCGAAAATTTCTAAGATTTCTAAAATTTCTAAAATTTCGAAAATTTCTAAAATTTCGAAAATTTCTATAATTTCTAAAATTTCGAAAATTTCTAAAATTTCTAAAATTTCGAAAATTTCTAAAATTTCTAAAATTTCTAAAATTTCTAAAATTTCTAAGATTTCTAAAATTTCGAATATTTCTAAAATTTCTAAAATTTCCATAATTTCTAAAATTTCGAAAATTTCTAAAATTTCTATAATTTCGAAAATTTCTATAATTTCTAAAATTTCGAAAATTTCTAAAATTCCTATAATTTCGAAAATTTCTAAAATTTCTAAAATTTCGAAAATTTCTAAAATTTCTAAAATTTCTATAATTTCTAAAATTTCGAAAATTTCTAAAATTCCTATAATTTCGAAAATTTCTAAAATTTCGAAAATTTCTAAAATTTCTATAATTTTTGAAATTTCGAAAATTTCTAAAATTTCTAAAATTTTTAAAATTTCTAAAATTTCTAAAATTTCGAAAATTTCTAAAATTTCTAAAATTTCGAAAATTTCTAAAATTTCTATAATTTTTAAAATTTTTAAATATTCTATAATTTCTAAAATTTCCATAATTTCTAAAATTTCGAAAATTTCTAAAATTTCTATAATTTTGAAAATTTCTAAAATTTCTAAAATTTCGAAAATTTCTAAAATTTCTAAAATTTCTAAAATTTCTAAAATTTCTAAAATTTCTAAAATTTCGAAAATTTCTAAAATTTCTATAATTTTTAAAATTTTTAAAATTTCTAAAATTTCTAAAATTTCTATAATTTCTAAAATTTCTAAAATTTCGAAAATTTCTAAAATTTCTGAAATTTCTAAAATTTCTAAAATTTCTAAAATTTCGAAAATTTCTAAAATTTCTAAAATTTCTAAAATTTCTAAAATTTCTAAAATTTCGAAAATTTCTAAAATTTCTAAAATTTCCATAATCTCTAAAATTTCGAAAATTTCTAAAATTTCTAAAATTTCGAAAATTTCTAAAATTTCTATAATTTCTAAAATTTCTATAATTTTTAAAATTTTTAAAATTTCTATAATTTCTAAAATTTCTATAATTTCTAAAATTTCTAAAATTTCGAAAATATCTAAAATTTCTAAAATTTCGAAAATTTCTAAAATTTCTAAAATTTCGAAAATTTCTAAGATTTCTAAAATTTCTAAAATTTCTAAAATTTCAAAAATTTCTAAAATTTCTATAATTTCTATAATTTCGAAAATTTTGAAAATTTCTAAAATTTCTAAAATTTCTAAAATTTCTATAATTTTTAATATTTCTAAAATTTCTAAAATTTCTAAAATTTCTAAAATTTCGAAAATTTCTAAAATTTCTATAATTTTTAAAATTTTTTAAATTTCTATAATTTCTAAAATTTCTATAATTTCTAAAATTTTTAAAATTTCTAAAATTTCGAAAATTTCTAAAATTTCTATAATTTCTATAATTTCGAAAATTTCAAAAATTTCGAAAATTTCTAAAATTTCTAAAATTTCTAAAATTTCTATAATTTTTAAAATTTTAGAAGTTTCTATAATTTCTAAAATTTCTAAAATTTCTAAAATTTCGAAAATTTCTAAAATTTCTAAAATTTCTAAAATTTCGAAAATTTCGAAAATTTCTAAAATTCCTATAATTTCGAAAATTTCTATAATTTTTGAAATTTTGAAAATTTCTAAAATTTCTATAATTTCGAAATTTTCTAAAATTTCTATAATTTTTAAAATTTTTAAAATTTCTATAATTTCTAAAATTTCTATAATTTCTAAAATTTCTAAAATTTCTAAAATTTCGAAAATTTCTAAAATTTCAAAAATTTCTAAAATTTCGAAAATTTCTAAAATTTCGAAAATTTCTATAATTTCTAAAATTTCTAAAATTTCTATAATTTCGAAAATTTCTAAAATTTCTAAAATTTCTATAATTTCTAAAATTTCTAAAATTTCTATAATTTCTAAAATTTCGAAAATTTCTAAAATTTCTAAAATTTCTAAAATTTCGAAAATTTCTAAAATTTCAAAAATTTCTAAAATTTCGAAAATTTCTAAAATTTCGAAAATTTCTATAATTTCTAAAATTTCTAAAATTTCTAAAATTTCGAAAATTTCTAAAATTTCGAAAATTTCTATAATTTCTAAAATTTCGAAAATTTCTAAAATTTCTAAAATTTCGAAAATTTCTAAAATTTCTAAAATTTCTAAAATTTCTAAAATTTCTAAGATTTCTAAAATTTCGAATATTTCTAAAATTTCTAAAATTTCCATAATTTCTAAAATTTCGAAAATTTCTAAAATTTCTATAATTTCGAAAATTTCTAAAATTTCTAAAATTTCGAAAATTTCTAAAATTTCTAAAATTTCTAAAATTTCTAAAATTTCTAAAATTTCTAAAATTTCGAAAATTTCTAAAATTTCTATAATTTTTAAAATTTTTAAAATTTCTATAATTTCTAAAATTTCCATAATTTCTAAAATTTCGAAAATTTCTAAAATTTCTATAATTTCGAAAATTTCTAAAATTTCTAAAATTTCGAAAATTTCTAAAATTTCTAAAATTTCTAAAATTTCAAAAATTTCTAAAATTTCTAAAATTTCGAAAATTTCTAAAATTTCTATAATTTTTAAAATTTTTAAAATTTCTATAATTTCTAAAATTTCTATAATTTCTTAAATTTCTAAAATTTCGAAAATTTCTAAAATTTCTAAAACTTCGAAAATTTCTAAAATTTCTAAAATTTCTAAAATTTCTAAAATTTCGAAAATTTCTAAATTTTCGAAAATTTCGAAAATTTCTAAAAATCTCTAAAATTTCGAAAATTTCTAAAATTTCGAAAATTTCGATAATTTCTAACATTTCTAAAATTTCGAAAATTTCTAAAATTTCGAAAATTTCTATAATTTCGAAAATTTCTAAAATTTCTAAAATTTCTAAAATTTCTAAAATTTCGAAAATTTCTAAATTTTCGAAAATTTCTAAAATTTCTAAAATTTCTAAAATTTCAAAAATTTCTAAAATTTCGAAAATTTCGATAATTTCTAACATTTCTAAAATTTCGAAAATTTCGAAAATTTCTAAAATTTCTAAAATTTCGAAAATTTCTAAAATTTCTAAAATTTCTAAAATTTCTAAAATTTCGAAAATTTCTAAATTTTCGAAAATTTCTAAAATTTCTAAAATTTCTAAAATTTCTAAAATTTCTAAAATTTCGAAAATTTCTAAAATTTCAAAAATTTCTAAAATTTCGAAAATTTCTAAAATTTCGAAAATTTCTATAATTTCTAAAATTTCTAAAATTTCTATAATTTCGAAAATTTCTAAAATTTCTAAAATTTCTATAATTTCTAAAATTTCTCAAATTTCTATAATTTCTAAAATTTCGAAAATTTCTAAAATTTCTAAAATTTCTAAAATTTCGAAAATTTCTAAAATTTCAAAAATTTCTAAAATTTCGAAAATTTCTAAAATTTCGAAAATTTCTATAATTTCTAAAATTTCTAAAATTTCTAAAATTTCGAAAATTTCTAAAATTTCGAAAATTTCTATAATTTCTAAAATTTCGAAAATTTCTAAAATTTCTAAAATTTCGAAAATTTCTAAAATTTCTAAAATTTCTAAAATTTCTAAAATTTCTAAGATTTCTAAAATTTCGAATATTTCTAAAATTTCTAAAATTTCCATAATTTCTAAAATTTCGAAAATTTCTAAAAATTCTATAATTTCGAAAATTTCTAAAATTTCTAAAATTTCGAAAATTTCTAAAATTTCTAAAATTTCTAAAATTTCTAAAATTTCTAAAATTTCTAAAATTTCGAAAATTTCTAAAATTTCTATAATTTTTAAAATTTTTAAAATTTCTATAATTTCTAAAATTTCCATAATTTCTAAAATTTCGAAAATTTCTAAAATTTCTATAATTTCGAAAATTTCTAAAATTTCTAAAATTTCGAAAATTTCTAAAATTTCTAAAATTTCTAAAATTTCAAAAATTTCTAAAATTTCTAAAATTTCGAAAATTTCTAAAATTTCTATAATTTTTAAAATTTTTAAAATTTCTATAATTTCTAAAATTTCTATAATTTCTTAAATTTCTAAAATTTCGAAAATTTCTAAAATTTCTAAAATTTCGAAAATTTCTAAAATTTCTAAAATTTCTAAAATTTCTAAAATTTCGAAAATTTCTAAATTTTCGAAAATTTCGAAAATTTCTAAAAATCTCTAAAATTTCGAAAATTTCTAAAATTTCGAAAATTTCGATAATTTATAACATTTCTAAAGAAATTTTCGAAATTTTAGAAATTATAGAAATTTTAGAAATTATCGAAATTTTAGAAATTCTAGAAATTATCGAAATTTTCGAAATTTTAGAAATTTTAGAAATTTTAGAAGGTTTAGAAATTTTCGAAATTTTCGAAATTTTAGAAATTTTAGAAATTTCAGAAATTTTCGAAATTTTAGAAATTTTAGAAATTTTAGAAATTTCAGAACTTATAGAAATTTTAGAAATTTTAGAAATTTTCGAAATTTTTGAAATTTTCGAAATTATAGAAATTATAGTGTTGTGGTATCACGTGACCGGCCTCGTTGGCATTGAAGTATTATGTTCACGTGAAAGGTTGATGCTTTATTGAACTAACAGAGAACTCTCATTCCTAAGTTATCCGTCTAATAAAGACTATCTATTTCTACATTTCTCACGAACACAACATATTGGCGATCAGGAGTAAGGACTAATTCAGGTATAATGACAGGTAGTAATAACAACAAACCGAAAAACGGGGCGCCTAAGCCAGTTACAACGCCTGCGCCGCCAGCAACGCCTGAACTCACAGAAGTTCTGGTGAATATTATGAAACAGTTAGCCGATTCCACAGCCGTTACGCAACGTCTGATGGAGGAGAATAGTCGGTTGAGAGAAGCTAACAGTAGCCCAAGTGCATCACACGATGAACATGTTCGTTTGAGTGCCGGTGGTTATAGGAGCACGTGTAACGTCAAGCTAATGGCAGATTTAGCACGGCGTTTACCAAAATATGCCTATTCCATCTCAGAGTTTGATTCATTCAAAAAATGGATTGCGCGTTACGAATTAGTCTTTACCGAAGACGGGGAGGCTCTTTCGGAACGAGAGCGCACTCGACTACTGTTAGGTTGCTTGGAGGAAGCCACGTTTCAACGCTTTCTCGACTCTCAACGAGATGTAACTGATATTTACAACGTGCCTTTTGAAGACACCGTCAAAGCGTTGAATAAGGTTTTTGGCAGTCAGCGGAGTTTGATGATCAGAAGACAGTCTTGTCTGCAAATTTGCCGGAGCTCCGGACGCTTCGAAGACCCACTAGAATACACTAATTTTGTGGGGGAAGCCGTCGCGGATGCGCAACTGTCAAAGATGACAAATGACGATTGGTCAGTGTTCGTGTTTCTGCGTGGATTAGACTCGTCCGGTGATGCCTCTGCAAAAGCATATCTTATGCAATTTTGTGAAGCAGCCGAAAAGAAGGGAGAGTCCATCACACTTTCAATCCTTCACGACGAGTGGATCCGATACCTGCAGATGAAAAAACAAACTAAGGTAGTTTCGGCCAACACACCGAAATCTTCTCAAGCACCAGTCGAAGTGTTAAAACTCGACACAAAGGAATCAACAAAGGACTTTTCCCGTTTCAAGTCAAAAGGAAAGGGTCCAAAGGAAAAGAAACCAGTAGTTTGCTTTAGATGCAAAGAGGTTGGGCACATTTCGACTCAATGTCCGAATAAGAACAACCCGAAAAAAAGGGGTTTTCCGGACCAGAGACACACGAACAGCATCAGAGTTTCGGGTGTAGATGTGCAGTGTCTATCGAAAAGAGGTATGACAGTACCCGTCAACGGGAAATTATTGAATTTCGATTTAGACACGGGGAGTATGATCACGTTGATAAGTTCCAATTGTTGGAAAATTTTTCATCTGCAGGTATCGGATCCACTCGTCGTGAAGGATTGAAAGTGTGATGGACTCTCCCTTCTTTTCGGCTGCTTCACAAAATTGCATAAGATATGCTTTTGCAGAGGCATCACCGGACGAGTCTAATCCGAATAAGAACAACCCGAAAAATGAATAAGAACAACCCGAATAAGAACAACCCGAAAAAAAGGGGTTTTCCGGACCAGAGACACACGAACAGCATCAGAGTTTCGGGTGTAGATGTGCAGTGTCTATCGAAAAGAGGTATGACAGTACCCGTCAACGGGAAATTATTGAATTTCGATTTAGACACGGGGAGTATGATCACGTTGATAAGTTCCAATTGTTGGAAAATTTTTCATCTGCAGGTATCGGATCCACTCGTCGTGAAGGATTGAAAGTGTGATGGACTCTCCCTTCTTTTCGGCTGCTTCACAAAATTGCATAAGATATGCTTTTGCAGAGGCATCACCGGACGAGTCTAATCCACGCAGAAACACGAACACTGACCAATCGTCATTTGTCATCTTTGACAGTTGCTTAGACACGGGGTTGCTTAGACACATCGAAAAGAGGTATGACAGTACCCGTCAACGGGAAATTATTGAATTTCGATTTAGACACGGGGAGTATGATCACGTTGATAAGTTCCAATTGTTGGAAAATTTTTCATCTGCAGGTATCGGATCCACTCGTCGTGAAGGATTGAAAGTGTGATGGACTCTCCCTTCTTTTCGGCTGCTTCACAAAATTGCATAAGATATGCTTTTGCAGAGGCATCACCGGACGAGTCTAATCCGAATAAGAACAACCCGAAAAATGAATAAGAACAACCCGAATAAGAACAACCCGAAAAAAAGGGGTTTTCCGGACCAGAGACACACGAACAGCATCAGAGTTTCGGGTGTAGATGTGCAGTGTCTATCGAAAAGAGGTATGACAGTACCCGTCAACGGGAAATTATTGAATTTCGATTTAGACACGGGGAGTATGATCACGTTGATACCGTAAAACCTGTAATAGAGGGACATGTCCCTCTATTTTCAACCCCTCTATTTTGGTGTCCTTCTATTACAGGTGTGCTTCTATTAGAGGGTGTCCTTCTATTTTTTGAAGCTTTGTCAGACTACAAGTCGCCACCAATTTTGAACAAAAACTGTTGTTTTTATTTGATTTTTTTACAAAAAAGCACTAAAAAGCGGGAGAAAAGTACGAAAAACGGAATGAAAAGTTCGTAGAATGGCAGTGTTTCGTTAATTTCAAAAGATTTCGTCAAAGTTTTCGAAGAAAAGTAAAATGGTGTCCCTCTATTAGAGGGTGTCCTTCTATTCTTCAATCATGCCCCGAGGGTGTCCTTCTATTACAGGTGTGCTTCTATTGGAGGTGTCCTTCTAATACAGTTTTTACGGTAAGTTCCAATTGTTGGAAAATGATAGGCAGTCCGCCACTGCAAAACGTGGAGCATGGAATTTCATGTGCAAATGGATCACCTCTGAAAGTGCTCGGACGTACTAAAGTGAAGTTTTCACTGAAAAACGTGGAATACGAGGAGTTCGTATATGTTCGGCAGAATCGAGGATCGAATCTGTTAGGCATGAACTGGCTCAATCATTCTCCTGAGATGCAAAGTGCATTGGACCTGATGGTCAACAAAGTAGAGACTCAAATAGTTGAAGGGTCTCGATTGGAGAACGTGCTGATGAAGCAGTTTCCAGACGTGTTCTCGGATGGATTAGGGCGCTGTGTGAAGGAAAAAGCACAGTTGAGATTATCCGAGAATGTTAATCCAGTTTTTAAACGTGCGAGACCGGTACCGTATGGTTCTCGTGAAGCAGTTGAAGCAGAGCTGCAGCGACTGGAAGATATGGGTGTAATTGAAAAAATAACTCATTCCAAGTGGGCGTCGCCCATTGTAGTTATAAGAAAGAAGGATTCTGGTAAAATTCGTGCTTGCGGAGATTTCAAATCGTCCGGCTTAAATGATGCACTTCGAGATGAGATTCATCCGTTGCCGACAAGTGAAGACATCTTTACTAATAACAATCAAGAACTTCCGTCTGTCTGTCTGTGTGTGTGTGTGTGTGTGTGTGTATGTCGCCGGCTCTAGCGAGTTTTCTAGCGGACCGATTTTTCTGGAATTTTAACAGCTGGACGTAGAATTCTTTCGCGATGATGCCCGTCTATTCCAAATTTGAAAATAGGAAGAAATGAGGTCATCAGGTTAAAAAACCATGTTTTCAAGCCTTTTTTAAAACTTCCATTGGGAGAGAGAGACACATAGGGGGCCACGTGAATATAATAAACCCCGTAAAACATTTTCACAAAGTTTTCATTTCTAAAAAGTATTGTGAAGCCAGGCGGTAGGAGGCGCGTAGCGCCGATGACCGACTGGTTTTTGGACAATTGAAAGGTTCAATTTTTTCTCAGATTGATTTCCGTGATGCTTATTTGCAAGTTGAATTAGATGCGGAATCACAAGAAATTGTCGTCATCAATACCCACAAGGGGTTGTATAAGTACAAAAGATTGGCTTTTGGAATTAAATCGGCTCCCGCAATTTTTCAGAGAATTGTGGACAAATTGATTGCCGGGCTGCCTGGAGTCGCAGCTTATTTAGATGACGTAATCGTTTCTGCTAATTCAGAGGAAGAGCACGAGGCAGTGCTGAGACAATTGTTCCAGCGAATTCAGGAGTACGGGTTTCGAGTCAGTCCGAAGAAATGCTCGTTTGCAAAGTCCGAAATCCGTTTTCTGGGGTTTCTTATTGATAAGAATGGAAGACGTCCTGATCCAGATAAAACGGCTGTGATTAGATCAATGAAAGCGCCTGAAGATCCTAAGCAGTTAGCATCATTTTTAGGTGCCATCTGTTTCTATTCGAGGTTTGTGCCAAAGTTAAGCACACTGCGTGGTCCGTTGGATAGGTTAATGAAGAAGGATGAGCCGTGGGTTTGGTCATCGATCGAGCAAACAGCTTTCGAGAAGCTGAAGTCTTCAGTAGCAGAAAGCACCATGCTTTCACACTTCCAGGAAGATTGGCCGATTGTGGTGGCTGCTGATGCCAGTGCGTATGGTATTGGTGGTGTTTTAACACATATAAACCCGGAAGGTATCGAGGTTCCAGTCGCCCACTTCGCACGCAGCTTGACTGAGACAGAAAAGAGATATTCTCAGATAGAGAAAGAAGCTCTCGCACTAGTGTACACCATAAAGAAGTGTCACAAGTTCATATTCGGTAGGAGATTCAAGCTTCAGACTGATCATCGGCCACTTCTCGCTATCTTTGGTTCGTCCAAAGATCTGCCCGTCCACTCTCAGAACAGGTTGGTTCGGTGGGCAATGACATTGATGGCATATGACTTTGAAGTCAGTTACGTGTCGACCGGTAAGTTTGCAAAAGCCGATTGGCTTTCGCGAGTTATTCAAGAACATCCCCGGAATGAGGATGATATGGTCATCGCAGAAGTAGATGCTGATTGTGATTGGAGAAGTGAGTCGTTAACCCCGGTGTTAGAAAGTAATATCTCTGGAGAATCATCGAAAGATTCTGAGATTTTGCAAGTTGTAGATTGGGTGAAGAATGATAGTTGGAAAGAAAAGCCAACTAACGAACTGGAAAGGACATGGTCCCGAGTGAAAAATCGATTGAAAATTATCAATGGATGTCTTATGCTAGACGATCGAGTGGTAGTTCCAAAATCATTACAAGGTTCGGTTCTTAATCAACTACATGAAGGCCATCCTGGTGTAGTCAGAATGAAGCAGAAGGCTCGTTCTTTTGTCTACTGGAAGGGCTTAGATTCACAAATTGAAAGCTTGGTAAGGCGTTGTGACAATTGTCAATCACACGCAAAAATGCCACGAGTAATACCGTTGAATCCATGGCCGGTTCCGACAAAACCGTGGTCTCGCATTCATATCGATTTCGCTGGTCCCTTGATCCAGAAATAACTTATCTGCATCCAGAAATATAGAAAATTTTTAAAATTTCTAAAATTTCGAAAATTTTTAAAATTTCGAAAATTTCTAAAATTTCTGAAATTTCGAAAATTTCTAAAATTTCTATTATTTCTATAATGTGATATTATCAATTACCAAATAATTCCATAAATTACCAAGCCAACACAATCAAATTAATTGCCAAATTCTATTCACTTTTTCCTTTATCAATTTCCCCCCAATCAGTTAGTGGCCAAAATTATTGGGTCCTGGAAATCGAGTGAATAAAAAAGACAAGAAGCTTTTGCTGGATTTCAAAGTAGATTCAAAATTTGAAAAAATTTTGAAAAGTATGGAGAGACCCGAGGATTTTGGATTTCGAAGAGCAGTACCTTAATTTTTTCAAGATCGTTCGCTTTTGAAAAAGTATTTTCCGAATTTGAATTTCCCGAATTTGAATTAAAAAGGTCGATTCGTTAGAAAGGTCGATTTGTTAAAAAGGTCGATTTGTCAAAAAGGTCGATTAGTTAAAAAGGCCGATTTGTTAAAAAGGTTTATTCGTTTAAAAAGGTCGATTCGTTAAACAGGTCGATTTGTCAAAAAAGTTGATTCGTTAATAAGGTCGATTCGTTAAAAAGGTCGATTTGTCGAAAAGGTCGATTCGTTAAAAAGGTCGATTTGTTAAAGAGGTTTATTCGTTAAAAAGGTCGATTCGTTAAACAGGTCGATTTGTCAAAAAAGTTGATTCGTTAAAAAGGTCGATTCGTTAAAAAGGTCGATTTGTCGAAAAGTCGATTCTTCAAAAAGGTTGATTTGTTCCGTTAAAAAGGTCAATTTGTTTCGTTAAAAAAGAAGATTTGTCAGAAAGGTCGATTCGTTAAAATGGTAGATTTGTTAAAAAAAGGCCGATTGTTAAAAAGGTTGATTCGTCAAAAAGGTCGATTCGTCAAAAAGGTCGATTTGTTAAAGAGGTTTATTCGTTAAAAAGGTTGATTCGTTAAACAGGTCGATTTGTCAAAAAGGTTTTTTTCTGTTAAAAAGGTCAATTTGTTTGGTCGAAAAAACATAAAAATTGAAAAAAAAACCAAAAAAATTGAAAAAAAAAACCAAAAAAATTGAAAAAAAAACCAAAAAAATTGAAGAAAAAAACCAAAGAAATTGAGAAAAAAAACCAAAAAAATTGAAAAAAAAACCAATAAAATTGAAAAAAAAAACCAAAAAATCGAAAAAAAAAACCAAACAAATTGAAAAAAAAAACCAAAAAATTGACCAAAAAAATGACCAAAAAATTGGAAAAAAAAACCAAAAAATTGAAAAAAAAACCAAAAAATGACCGAAAACCCTTCTTCAGAAAAAAAAGACCTTCTTAACAAAAAAAATTGACCTTCTTCAGAAAAAAAACAGACCTTCTTGACAAAAAAACAGACCTTCTCAACGAAAAAAAACAGACCTTCTTAACAAAAAGAAAAACAGACTTTTTTGACAAAAAAAACAGACCTTCTTGACAAAAAAAAAACAGACCTTCTTGACAAAAAAAAACAGACCTTCTTGACAAAAAAAAACAGACCTTCTTGACAAAAAAAACAGACCTTCTTAACAAAAAAAAAACAGACCTTCTTGAAAAAAAAAAACAGACCTTCTTGACAAAAAAAAACAGACCTTCTTGACAAAAAAAACAGACCTTCTTGACAAAAAAAAAAGACCTTCTTAACAGAAAAAAAGAACTTCTTAACAAAAAACACAGACCTCCTTGACAAACAAACAGACCTTCTTAACAAAAAAACGGACCTTCTTGACAAAAAAAAAGAACTTCTTAACAAAAAAAGCAGACCTCATCGACAAAAAAAAAGAACTTCTTAACAGAAAAACCGACCTTCTGGAAAAAACCTCTGAAAAAACGGATCTTCTGGAAAAACACACTGAAAAAAACGGACCTTCTGGAAAAAACACTCTGAAAAAAACGGACCTTAACACTCTGAAAAAACGGACCTTCTGGAAAAAACACTCTGAATAAAACGGACCTTCTGGAAAAAACACTCTGAAAAAAAACGGACCTTCTGGAAAAAACACTCTGAAAAAAAACGGACCTTCTGGAAAAAACAGACCTTCAGGAAAAAACAGACCTTCTGGAAAAAACGGACTTTCTGGAAAAAACGGACCTTCTGGAACAAAACACTCTGAAAAAACGGAACTTCTGGAAAAAACACTCTGAAAAAAACGGACCTTCTGGAAAAAACGGACCTTCTGAAAAAAAAACAGACCTTCTGGAAAAAACGGACCTTCTGAAAAAAACGGACCTTCTGGAAAAAACGGACCATTTGAAAAAACGGACCTTCTGGATAAACGGTAACATTCAAAAAAAATGGACAAAAAAAAGGCAGACAGTATTCAAAACTCCCATCACAATCAGAAAGGCTAATCTATCGAATATTCGAAAAAGATTAGCACTAACTGATCACGAGGGCGTAATTAGAAACTGTTGAATACTATACTTACCAGTATTAAAAACATATGAATAGGAATTTCAGAAGTTTTTGGTGATTCAAAGTTTATTGGGAGCTTGTTTTAATTTTTTGAAAAAGAGGTACCAGTCATACCCAATACAATCGTCTCCAACATGGTTTTTGAGTGCAGAGGAGCAAGGGTAAGGGGAGCAAGAGGACCATGCGGGTTTTTCCTTGCCAAAAATGAGGCCGGAGCAATCGGTTTGTATGACAGTACCCGTCAACGGGAAATTATTGAATTTCGATTTAGACACGGGGAGTATGATCACGTTGATAAGTTCCAATTGTTGGAAAATTTTTCATCTGCAGGTATCGGATCCACTCGTCGTGAAGGATTGAAAGTGTGATGGACTCTCCCTTCTTTTCGGCTGCTTCACAAAATTGCATAAGATATGCTTTTGCAGAGGCATCACCGGACGAGTCTAATCCACGCAGAAACACGAACACTGACCAATCGTCATTTGTCATCTTTGACAGTTGCTTAGACACGGGGTTGCTTAGACACATCGAAAAGAGGTATGACAGTACCCGTCAACGGGAAATTATTGAATTTCGATTTAGACACGGGGAGTATGATCACGTTGATAAGTTCCAATTGTTGGAAAATTTTTCATCTGCAGGTATCGGATCCACTCGTCGTGAAGGATTGAAAGTGTGATGGACTCTCCCTTCTTTTCGGCTGCTTCACAAAATTGCATAAGATATGCTTTTGCAGAGGCATCACCGGACGAGTCTAATCCGAATAAGAACAACCCGAAAAATGAATAAGAACAACCCGAATAAGAACAACCCGAAAAAAAGGGGTTTTCCGGACCAGAGACACACGAACAGCATCAGAGTTTCGGGTGTAGATGTGCAGTGTCTATCGAAAAGAGGTATGACAGTACCCGTCAACGGGAAATTATTGAATTTCGATTTAGACACGGGGAGTATGATCACGTTGATACCGTAAAACCTGTAATAGAGGGACATGTCCCTCTATTTTCAACCCCTCTATTTTGGTGTCCTTCTATTACAGGTGTGCTTCTATTAGAGGGTGTCCTTCTATTTTTTGAAGCTTTGTCAGACTACAAGTCGCCACCAATTTTGAACAAAAACTGTTGTTTTTATTTGATTTTTTTACAAAAAAGCACTAAAAAGCGGGAGAAAAGTACGAAAAACGGAATGAAAAGTTCGTAGAATGGCAGTGTTTCGTTAATTTCAAAAGATTTCGTCAAAGTTTTCGAAGAAAAGTAAAATGGTGTCCCTCTATTAGAGGGTGTCCTTCTATTCTTCAATCATGCCCCGAGGGTGTCCTTCTATTACAGGTGTGCTTCTATTGGAGGTGTCCTTCTAATACAGTTTTTACGGTAAGTTCCAATTGTTGGAAAATGATAGGCAGTCCGCCACTGCAAAACGTGGAGCATGGAATTTCATGTGCAAATGGATCACCTCTGAAAGTGCTCGGACGTACTAAAGTGAAGTTTTCACTGAAAAACGTGGAATACGAGGAGTTCGTATATGTTCGGCAGAATCGAGGATCGAATCTGTTAGGCATGAACTGGCTCAATCATTCTCCTGAGATGCAAAGTGCATTGGACCTGATGGTCAACAAAGTAGAGACTCAAATAGTTGAAGGGTCTCGATTGGAGAACGTGCTGATGAAGCAGTTTTCTCAACGAAAAAAAACAGACCTTCTTAACAAAAAGAAAAACAGACTTTTTTGACAAAAAAAACAGACCTTCTTGACAAAAAAAAAACAGACCTTCTTGACAAAAAAAAACAGACCTTCTTGACAAAAAAAAACAGACCTTCTTGACAAAAAAAACAGACCTTCTTAACAAAAAAAAAACAGACCTTCTTGAAAAAAAAAAACAGACCTTCTTGACAAAAAAAAACAGACCTTCTTGACAAAAAAAACAGACCTTCTTGACAAAAAAAAAAGACCTTCTTAACAGAAAAAAAGAACTTCTTAACAAAAAACACAGACCTCCTTGACAAACAAACAGACCTTCTTAACAAAAAAACGGACCTTCTTGACAAAAAAAAAGAACTTCTTAACAAAAAAAGCAGACCTCATCGACAAAAAAAAAGAACTTCTTAACAGAAAAACCGACCTTCTGGAAAAAACCTCTGAAAAAACGGATCTTCTGGAAAAACACACTGAAAAAAACGGACCTTCTGGAAAAAACACTCTGAAAAAAACGGACCTTAACACTCTGAAAAAACGGACCTTCTGGAAAAAACACTCTGAATAAAACGGACCTTCTGGAAAAAACACTCTGAAAAAAAACGGACCTTCTGGAAAAAACACTCTGAAAAAAAACGGACCTTCTGGAAAAAACAGACCTTCAGGAAAAAACAGACCTTCTGGAAAAAACGGACTTTCTGGAAAAAACGGACCTTCTGGAACAAAACACTCTGAAAAAACGGAACTTCTGGAAAAAACACTCTGAAAAAAACGGACCTTCTGGAAAAAACGGACCTTCTGAAAAAAAAACAGACCTTCTGGAAAAAACGGACCTTCTGAAAAAAACGGACCTTCTGGAAAAAACGGACCATTTGAAAAAACGGACCTTCTGGATAAACGGTAACATTCAAAAAAAATGGACAAAAAAAAGGCAGACAGTATTCAAAACTCCCATCACAATCAGAAAGGCTAATCTATCGAATATTCGAAAAAGATTAGCACTAACTGATCACGAGGGCGTAATTAGAAACTGTTGAATACTATACTTACCAGTATTAAAAACATATGAATAGGAATTTCAGAAGTTTTTGGTGATTCAAAGTTTATTGGGAGCTTGTTTTAATTTTTTGAAAAAGAGGTACCAGTCATACCCAATACAATCGTCTCCAACATGGTTTTTGAGTGCAGAGGAGCAAGGGTAAGGGGAGCAAGAGGACCATGCGGGTTTTTCCTTGCCAAAAATGAGGCCGGAGCAATCGGTTTGAATGTGTTTGGTGGCAATGTCAAGCATGGCACAGATGAGTCAGTTGGCATTTTTGTGGGCGGGGCTCCAGTGGTTTCAGATGAGTATGGAAGAGAAGAGTCCATTATCCGGAGAGTCGGCTCAGTGATCAAAATGGAGTTGGCGAGTGAGTTGGGAGTTGGAGCTCGTCTCTGAAAAATTGTCGTTTGGGACTAAAACTTGAAAAGAGACCAACCTAACAATCTTTTAAAATTGCACTAACATTGGACCGCCACACTGCATCACTGCCAAACGTTGGAATCGAGAAGTTGCCACGTCTTCAGCCTTTGGAACCACTTGAAATAAATTTTTGGGGTGGAAAAAAGGAGTTTTTTGGGAAAGGGGAACTTTTGGGGAATTTCAGAATTTTCCAGAATTTCAGAATTTTTCGGAATTTCAGATATTTTTGGGGGAAAGGAATTTTCGAAAATTTCAAAATTTTTCTGGGGAAGGAAATTTTCCGGAATTCCAAAATTTTCGGAATTTCACAATTTTTTGCAGAGAGGTAAACTGACCAATTTTGAATCCGTGATCCGTATGAATCCGTAGAATCCGTATGCAGTTGTTGCCGGTGCCAAAGCCTAAGCCAGTGCCAAATGAATCCGAGAGGACGAGCAGCCGAGCAGCAACCAAGTAGCCATTGACCTACAAATCGAGAGAGCCGGTGGTGGGGAATTTTTTGGTAGGAGGGGGCAATAAACTGACCAATTTTCGTTCCGGGGAGCCACTGAAAATCGAACCAGGAGCCAGGAGAAGCCAGGAGCATTTGAATCCGGAAGTGCCAATCCAAATGAATCCGGGGGGAGAAGCTCCATTGATCCATTGATCCATTGATCCATCCATCCATCCATCCAATCAATCGATAAAATCAATCGATAATCGATAAAATCAATCGATAATCGATAAAATCAATCGATAATCGATTGATCCACCAACAACTTACCTACACGGTCCGGTCCCTCTAACCCAAAACCCGCCTCGCCGATCCCCAATAGTTTAGCTCCGCTAACCCGGTTCCAGCTGGGGGAACTAGGCTCATCAGAGGACCAGAACCTCGAATCCCAGATGGGTTTCGAGGCGCTCTGGTGCAAATGATCGAACCAGAAGGTTCGATCCCCCCGACAACCCCAAAAAAAGGGGGCGGGGTTGACAGGAGAGTCGAATCTCCTGGTTGACCATCTGCACAGAGCGCCCCGACTCCCACCCGGAATCGAGGTTCTGGCCCTCCGCAGAGCTTCGTTCCCCACAGGTGGAACGGGCTCTCGAAGCAAACTATTGGGGATCGGCGAGACCCGAACCGTGTGCTGGCATCATGATAATGGAGTTGCATTTGGAGTTGCACTTGGACTTGGAGTTGCATTTGGAGTTGCACTTGGACTTGGAAGTGGTCGTTGTCGCCCAACCTGGAAAAATAAACAATTAAAATCGGAAAGAGGGGTGGGAGACGAGAGTCAGAGAGCGGAAAAAAAACGGTCAGAGAACGAGAGTCAGACGACGAGAGTAAAAAAATCCCAACTTTTAGTCCAGTCTAGTGAGCCTATCAGCCCTTTTCAGTCCAAATTAGGCCCCTTTAAGCCCAAAACAGGCCCCTTCAAGCCCAAATTAGGCTCATTCAAGACCAAATCAAGGCCCACTTAAGTCCAAATCAAGGCCTATTCCAGCCCAAATTAAATCTATCAAAGGCTAAATCAAGCCCATTAAAGTCCAAATTAAGCCAGTCCAAAGTCCATTCAGGCCAAAACCAAGCCCAAATCAAGTCCATTCAGGCCAAAACCAAGCCCAAATCAAGTCCATTCAGGCCAAAACCCAGCCCAAATCAAGTCCATTCAGGCCAAAACCCAGCCCAAATCAAGTCCGTTCAGGCCAAAACCAAGCCCAAATCAAGTCCATTCAGGCCAAAACCCAGCCCAAATCAAGTCTATTCAGGCCAAAACCCAGCCCAAATCAAGTCCGTTCAGGCCAAAACCCAGCCCAAATCAAGTCCATTCAGGCCAAAACCCAGCCCAAATCAAGTCCATTCAGGCCAAAACCCAGCCCAAATCAAGTCCATTCAGGCCAAAACCCAGCCCAAATCAAGTCCGTTCAGGCCAAAACCCAGCCCAAATCAAGTCCGTTCAGGCCAAAACCCAGCCCAAATCAAGTCTATTCAGGCCAAAACCCAGCCCAAATCAAGTCTATTCAGGCCAAAACCCAGCCCAAATCAAGTCCGTTCAGGCCAAAACCCAGCCCAAATCAAGTCCGTTCAGGCCAAAACCCAGCCCAAATCAAGTCCATTCAGGCCAAAACCCAGCCCAAATCAAGTCCGTTCAGGCCAAGACCCAGCCAGAATCAAGTCCAATCCAAGTCCAAGGCTAAATAGAAGGAGAAAAAGTCGGGAGGTAAGAAGAAAATACAGGGGGAAGACGGCCCAGAATGGACCAGAGAGAGAGAGAGAGAGAGAAGACGGGATGAAGAAAAAAAAAAGGGGGAGGAGACAAAAATGCAGAATGAATGGTCGAATGAATGAGACAGATGGGCGGGGTTAATTGTGGGCGGGGCTAAACATGAGCGTCCCCTCTCATGGGACAATGCGCACAAAAGGTCAAATTGACTGTCACCTCGTGACGTCACACGGCCGGGGATCTCAACAGAAAAACAGACACCAGAGTAGATACAAAAGGAGACCGACAAAGAGGCCCCTCCCCCTAAATCGTCGAATGAATGAGACAGATGGGCGGGGCTAATTGTGGGCGGAGCTAATTGTGGGCGGGGCTAAACATGAGCGTCCTCTTACGGAAAGAGATGCCGACTGTGCAGAGAGTCCCATTGTGTATTGATTGAGAAGGGCGGGAAAAGGGTGACGTCAGCGTGTTCTCCTTTGGAAAGAGAGGCGGGAGAACGCGCACAAAAGGTCAAATTGATTGTCACCTCGTGACGTCACACTACCGCGGCACACGGGTTCCCAGCGAGGGTAGGAAAGCGCGCTCTATTGATAAAAACGTTTAATACTCAGCCACTGTGCTCGCCATGCCGCCCATTCATCCATCACCGTCCATGTCGTCGCCTCGCCATCCACGTCGACCGTCCTGGAATTATTGATTTTAGAAAGGGATTCGAGAAGATTCTAATGGAAATGGGGAAAAATGTAAATCGAAAGATGGGGGAAAAGAGCTGAAATGAGGAGAAAACGAAGCGAAAAAGAGGGCGGAGGACCAGTTCAATAAGCTATTACACCAGCGCAACTAGGCCAGGCAAACCAAAAGCTAGCCTAAACAGACCGAGAATAGACAGAGAAAACGGGAAGAAGCCGAGAGAATCAACAAGACAGGGCTGAAACACCCTTCGAGAACTAGTGATAAAGAATGAGGAAGGAGAAGAGGAGAAAAAAGATGGGCCGGAAGGAGTGAAAATGATTGAAAACTCACCATTACGATCGCCGCGCGTCATCCATCCACTGCTATCCACGTCGTCGCTCCGCCCACTCGCCACCGTCTACGTCGTCCCGCCATCCTTCTCGATCTTCCTGAAATAATTGATTTTCGAGTGGGTTTTCGAGAAGATTCCGAAGAAAAAAGTCAAGAAACGAGAGAAAAAGAGCGAAAAATCATTGGAATGCAAACAAAATTTTGGAAATGTAGAAAACAAATAATCTAATTTTTGCTATCAGTGCATCTTGGATGATCGGAGGAATTCCCACTTACTCATCTGATGAATAGGATCGTGTAGGACTGCCCAAAGCGGTGCAGTTCTACCGTCTGGTTCGTCTGCTGATTGGGAGAAAATCTTTCCGAAATATCACCACTCTTGGCCGGTAAAAGCAGGGTTTTGATGGAAGAAAGACAGAATAATTATTTCAAAAATAGTAACAATTATTATTATTATTATTTTATATTTTTTTATTCGTCAAGAGTTATTTGATTTGTCAAAAAGGTCGATTTGTTTTGTTCAAAAGGTCGATTTCTTTAGCTAGAAAGGTCGATTAGTTTGTTAAAAAGGTCAATTTGTTTTGTTAAAAAGGCCGATTCGATTTGTAAAAAAAGTCGATTTTTCTGTTAAAAAGGCCATTCGGAAAGGATGAAATCATTCATCAACTTCTTTTTGACACAAGATCCTTCGCCTTTGAAAAAGTTTTCTGTGAATTTGAATGCGACCCAGAAAAAAATCTCCCGGATGGCAAACTAATTTTTTTATTTTTGACTTATGATAGATCCCGAGGGTCTTTGGAGACACAATGTCGTTAAAAAGGTCGATTTGTCAATAAGGTCGATTTGTAAAAAAGGTCGATTTGTCAAAAAGGTCGATTTGTTAAAAAGGTCGATTTGTCAAAAAGGTCGATTTGTTTAAAATGTCGATTTGTTTAAAAGGTCGATTTGTCAAGAAGGTCGATTTGTTAAAAAGGTCGATTTGTTGAAAAGGTCGATTTTTTAAAAAGATCGATTTGTTAAAAAGGTCGATTTGTGAAAAAGGTCGATTTGTTAAAAAGGTCGATTTGTTAATAAGGTCAAATTGTCAAAAAAGTCGATTTGTCAATAAGGTCGATTTGTCAAAAAAGGTCGATTTGTAAAAAAGGTCGATTTGTCAAAAAGGTCGATTTGTTAAAAAGGTCGATTTGTCAAAAAGGTCGATTTGTTAAAAATGTCGATTTGTTTAAAAGGTCGATTTGTCAAAAAGGTCGATTTGTTAAAAAGGTCGATTTGTTGAAAAGGTCGATTTTTTAAAAAGGTCGATTTGTTAAAAAGGTCGATTTGTGAAAAAGGTCGATTTGTTAAAGAGGTCGATTTTTTAAAAAGGTCGATTTGTCAAAAAGGTCGATTCGTTAAAAAGGTCGATTTGTCAAAAAGTTCGATTTGTTAATAAGGTCAAACTGTCAAAAAGGTCGATTTGTCAATAAGGTCGATTTGTTAAAGAGGTCGATTTTTTAAAAAGGTCGATTTGTCAAAAAGGTCGATTCGTTAAAAAGGTCGATTTGTCAAAAAGTTCGATTTGTTAATAAGGTCAAATTGTCAAAAAGGTCGATTTGTCAATAAGGTCGATTTGTCAAAAAAGGTCGATTTGTAAAAAAGGTCGATTTGTCAAAAAGGTCGATTTGTTAAAAAGGTCGATTTGTAAAAAAGGTCGATTTGTTGAAGAGGTCGATTTTTTAAAAAGGTCGATTTTTCAAAAAGGTCAAATTGTCAAAAAGGTCGATTTGTCAATAAGGTCAATTTGTTAAAAATGTCGATTTGTTCAAAAGGTCGATTTGTCAAGAAGGTCGATTTGTCAATAAGGTCAATTTGTTAAAAAGGTCGATATGTCAATAAGGTCAGTTTGCTAAAAAGGTCGATTTGAAAAAAAAACCAAAAAATTGAAAAAAAAACAAAAAATTGAAAAAAAAACCAAAAAATTGAAAAAAAAAACCAAAAAATTGAAAAAAAAACCAAAAAATTGACCAAAAAAATGACCAAAAAATTGAAAAAAAAAAACCAAAAAATTGAAAAAAAAAAACCAAAAAATTGAAAAAAAAACCAAAAAATTGAAAAAGAAAACCAAAAAATTGAAAAAAAACCAAAAAATTGAAAAAAAAAACCAAAAAATTGAAAAAAAAACCAAAAAATTGAAAAAAAAAACCAAAAAATTGAAAAAGAAAACCAAAAAATTGAAAAAAAAACCAAAAAATTGAAAAAAAAAACCAAAAAATTGAAAAAAAAAACCAAAAAATTGAAAAAAAAACCAAAAAATTGACCAAAAAAATGACCAAAAAATTGAAAAAAAAAACCAAAAAATTGAAAAAAAAAAACCAAAAAATTGAAAAAAAAACCAAAAAATTGAAAAAGAAAACCAAAAAAAATTGAAAAAAAAACCAAAAAATTGACCAAAAAAAACCAAAAAATTGACCAAAAAAAACCAAAAAATTGACCAAAAAAAACCAAAAAATTGACCAAAGAAACCAAAAAATTGACCAAAAAAAACCAAAGAAATTGACCAAAAAAAACCAAAAAATTGACCAAAAAAAAACCAAAAAAATTGACCAAAAAAAACCAAAAAAATTGACCAAACAAACAGACCTTCTTAACAAAAAAACAAAACAAAACAAAACAAAAACAAAAAAAACAAAAAAAAACTAACAAAAAAAAATTAACAAAAAAAAACTGGCCTTCTTAACAAAAAAAAAACTGACCTTCTTAACAAAAAAAACAGACCTTCCAAACAAAAAAAAAACTGACCTTCTTAACAAAAAAAAAACTGACCTTCTTAACAAAAAAAACAGACCTTCCAAACAAAAAAAAGACAGACCTTCTTAACAAAAAAAAAACTGACCTTCTTAACAAAAAAAAGACAGACTTTCTTAACAAAAAAAACAGACCTTCTTAACAAAAAAAAAAACAGACATTCTTAACAAAAAAAAGACAGACTTTCTTAACAAAAAAAAATTGACCTTCTTAACAAAAAAACTGACCTTCTTAACAAAAAAAACTGACCTTCTTAACAAAAAAAAACAGACCTTCTTAACAAAAAAAAAACAGACCTTCTTAACAAAAAAAAATTGACCTTCTTAACGGAAAAAACAGACCTTCTTAACAAAAAAAAATTGACCTTCTTAACAAAAAAACTGACCTTCTTAACAAAAAAAACTGGCCTTCTTAACAAAAAAAAACAGACTTTCTTAACAAAAAAAACAGACCTTCTGAACAAAAAAAACGGGCCCTCTTCACAAAAAAAACAGACATTCTTAACAAAAAAAAGACAGACTTTCTTAACAAAAAAAACAGACCTTCTTAACAAAAAAAAGACAGACCTTCTTAACAAAAAAAAACTGACCTTCTTAACAAAAAAAACAGGCCTTCTCAACAAAAAAAAACTGACCTTCTTAACAAAAAAAAACAGACCTTCTTAACAAAAAAAAACAGACCTTCTTAACAAAAAAAACAGACCTTCTTAACAAAAAAAAGACAGACTTTCTTAACAAAAAAAACAGACCTTCTTAACAAAAAAAAGACAGACCTTCTTAACAAAAAAAAAAAACAGACATTCTTAACAAAAAAAAGACAGACTTTCTTAACAAAAAAAACAGACCTTCTTAACAAAAAAAAGACAGACCTTCTTAACAAAAAAAAACTGACCTTCTTAACAAAAAAAACAGGCCTTCTCAACAAAAAAAAACTGACCTTCTTAACAAAAAAAAACAGACCTTCTTAACAAAAAAAAACAGACTTTCTTAACAAAAAAAACAGACCTTCCAAACAAAAAAAAGACAGACCTTCTTAACAAAAAAAAAACTGACCTTCTTAACAAAAAAAAACAGACCTTCTTAACAAAAAAAACAGACCTTCTTAACAAAAAATAAACAGACCTTCTTAACAAAAAAAACAGACTTTCTTAACAAAAAAAACAGACCTTCTTAACAAAAAAAACAGGCATTCTTAACAAAAAAAAAACAGACCTTTTTAACAAAAAAAAATTGACCTTCTTAACGAAAAAAACTGACCTTCTCAACGAAAAAAACTGACCTTTTTAACAAAAAAAACAGTCCTTCTTAACACAAAAAAACAGACCTTCTTAACGAAAAAAACAGACTTTCTTAACAAAAAAAATTGACCTTCTTAACAAAAAAAAACTGACCTTCTTAACAAAAAAAAACTGGCCTTCTTAACAAAAAAACTGGCCTTCTTAACAAAATAAAACAGACCTTCTGAACAAAAAAAACAGACCTTCTTAACAAAAAAAAGACAGACCTTCTTAACAAAAAAAAACTGACCTTCTTAACAAAAAAAACAGGCCTTCTCAACAAAAAAAAACAGACCTTCTTAACAAAAAAAAAAACAGACCTTCTTAACAAAAAAACTGGCCTTCTTAACAAAATAAAACAGACCTTCTGAACAAAAAAAAACTGGCCTTCTTAACAAAAAAAAAACAGACCTTCTTAACAAAAAAAAACTGGCCTTCTTAACAAAAAAACTGGCCTTCTTAACAAAATAAAACAGACCTTCTTAACAAAAAAAAACAGACCTTCTTAACAAAAAAAACAGACCTTCTTAACAAAAAAAAACTGACCTTCTTAACGAAAAAAACAGACCTTCTTAACAAAAAAAAACAGACCTTCTTAACAAAAAAAAATTGACCTTCTTAACAAAAAAAAAATTGACCTTCTTAACGAAAAAAACTGACCTTCTCAACAAAAAAAACTGACCTTTTTTACAAAAAAAAACAGTCCTTCTTAACACAAAAAAACAGTCCTTCTTAACAAAAAAAAACAGACCTTCTTAACAAAAAATTGACCTTTTTAGCAAAGAAAAAATTACAAAAACAAAAAACAAAAAAAAACGAAAACTTTCAAAAAAACTTCTGAAAAACAAACGTTCCCAAAAAAAACCCATCTGAAAAAAGCACTTTCTGAAAAAAAAACCATATGAAAAAAAACCAATTGAAAAGCAATCTTTCTGAAAAAAAAAGGAGGACCACCACCGGGACAAAAAAGGACTTTCTCAAAAAAAAACCATCTGAAAAAATGGACCTTCCGGAAATAAGCACTCCGTAAAAAAGGACATCGTGAAAGAGGGACCTCCTGAAAGAAACACTCTGAAAAAAAAGACCAAACCATCTGAAAAAAACCATCTGAAAAAAGGAATTTCAGAAAAAAAAACCATCTGAAAGAAAACCATCTGAAAGAAAACCCTCTGAAAAAACCTTTGGAAAAAAACCTTTGGAAAAAAACCTTATGAAAAAAAGGACCTTCTGGAAAAAACCATCTGGACAAAGGACCCCCTTTCCAAAAAGGACCAAAACCTTCTGGAAAAAAACCTTTGGAAAAAGGACCTGCTCCCAAAAAGGACCAAAACCATCCAAAAAACCTTCTGGTAAAAGGACCAAACCCTTATGGGAAAAAAACCTTCTGGAAAAAGGACTTGGAAAAACTTGGCAGAAAAAGGAATTGCAAACTTGCGAAGGCAGGCAAAGAATTGGTACGTCGCCAACCGTACTCGATAAGGAATTTATTGTGGGCGGGTAAAATTCGAAAAAAAACTTTTCCAATCAGAAAAAGGGTTATCTGGACCCCTGGAAGTCTATTTTGGAGTGTCCAAACGGCCAAAAAAAAGAGGCAATTTATTCCCGATTCAGCTAACGAACCAGACGGTACAACTGCATTATAAGGGCAGTTGTACACGATCCTATTCATCTGCCGAATATATGGGGGAAATATATCTCTTAACCGTCTTGGATCACCGTATGAGGACCAGAAAGGACCGGAAATTTTTTTTGTTGGTTGGAAGAAATTTTTTAGGGTGTTTTCAGAATTTTTGGGGAAAGGGAATTTTCCAGAACTTCAGAATTTTCCAAAATATTAGTATTTTTCGGAATTTCAGAATTTTTTGGGGGAAGGGAATATTTTGAAAAAGAGATACCAGTCATACCCAATACAATCGTCTCCAACATGGTTTTTGAGTGCAGAGGAGCAAGGGTAAGGGGAGCAAGAGGACCATGCGGGTTTTTCCTTTCCAAAAATGAGGCCGGAGCAATCGGTTTGAATGTGTTTGGTGGCAATGTCAAGCATGGCACAGATGAGTCAGTTGGCATTTTTGTGGGCGGGGCTCCAGTGGTTCCAGATGAGTATGGAAGAGAAGAGTCCAGAAGATTATCCGGAGAGTCGGCTCTTAATTTTTTTTTTGATCTTTTTTCTCGGAATTTGTCTGTTTGGTCGACATTTGATCGTCTTACACGCCGCCAGACGATCCTCATCAGTGAATTTGGAGTTGGGAGTTGGAGAGTCACAGTAGTTGGAGTTGGAGCTCGTCTCTGAAAAATTGTCGTTTGGGACTAAAACTTGAAAAGAGACCAACCTAACAATTTGTGAATATTGCACTAACATTGGACCGCCACACTTCATCACTGCCAACACATTGAAATTGAGAAGTTGTTGCCACGTCTTCAGGCCAGCAATCCACTGGAAATAAATTTTCGGGGTGGAAAAAGGAGTTTTTTGGGAAAGGGGAAAACTTTTTGGGAGTTTCAGAATTTTCTGGAATTTCAGAATTTTCCAGAATTTCAGAATTTTCTGGAATTTTAGAATTTTCCAGAATTTCGGGATTTTCCAGAATTCCAAAATTTTCGGAATTTCACAATTTTTTGGAGGGAGGTAAACTGACCAATTTTGAATCCGTGAAGCCAATTCTGCAGTTGTTGCCGGTGCCAAACCCTAATCCAGTGCCAAATGAATCCGAGAGGACGAGCAGCCGAGCAGCAACCAAGTAGCCATTGACCTACAAATCGGGAGAGCCGGTGGTGGGGAAATTTTTTGGTAGGAGGGGGCAATAAACTGACCAATTTTTGATCCGAGGAGCCACTGAAAATCGAACCAGGAGCCAGGAGAAGCCAGGAGCATTTGAAGCCGGAAGTGCCAATCCAAATGAATCCGGGGGGAGCAGCTCCATTGATCCATTGATCCATTGATCAATCCATCCATCCAATCAATCGATAAAATCAATCGATAATCGATTGATCCACCAACAACTTACCTACACGGTCCGGTCCCTCTAACCCAAAACCCGCCTCGCCGATCCCCAATAGTTTAGCTCCGCTAACCCGGTTCCAGCTGGGGGAACTAGGCTCCGCAGAGGACCAGAACCTCGAATCCCAGATGGGTTTCGAGGCGCTCTGGTGCAAATGATCGAACCAGAAGGTTCGATCCCCCCGACAACCCCAAAAAAAGGGGGCGGGGTTGACAGGAGAGTCGAATCTCCTGGTTGACCATCTGCACAGAGCGCCCCGACTCCCACCCGGAATCGAGGTTCTGGCCCTCCGCAGAGCTTCGTTCCCCACAGGTGGAACGGGCTCTCGAAGCAAACTATTGGGGATCGGCGAGACCCGAACCGTGTGCTGGCATCATGATAATGGAGTTGCATTTGGAGTTGCACTTGGACTTGGAGTTGCATTTGGAGTTGCACTTGGACTTGGAAGTGGTCGTTGTCGCCCAACCTGGAAAAATAAACAATTAAAATCGGAAAGAGGGGTGGGAGACGAGAGTCAGAGAGCGGAAAAAAAACGGTCAGAGAACGAGAGTCAGACGACGAGAGTAAAAAAATCCCAACTTTTAGTCCAGTCTAGTGAGCCTATCAGCCCTTTTCAGTCCAAATTAGGCCCCTTTAAGCCCAAAATAGGCCCCTTCAAGCCCAAATTAGGCTCATTCAAGACCAAATCAAGGCCTATTCCAGCCCAAATGAAATCCATCAAAGGCTAAATCAAGCCCATTCCAGTCCAAATTAAGCCTTTTTTTGCCCGAATTGAGGCTAGTCCATTCAGGCCAAAACCAAGCCCAAATCAAGTCCATTCAGGCCAAAACCCAGCCCAAATCAAGTCCATTCAGGCCAAAACCCAGCCCAAATCAAGTCCATTCAGGCCAAAACCCAGCCCAAATCAAGTCCGTTCAGGCCAAAACCCAGCCCAAATCAAGTCCATTCAGGCCAAAACCCAGCCCAAATCAAGTCCATTCAGGCCAAAACCCAGCCCAAATCAAGTCCGTTCAGGCCAAAACCCAGCCCAAATTAAGTCCGTTCAGGCCAAAACCCAGCCCAAATCAAGTCTATTCAGGCCAAAACCCAGCCCAAATCAAGTCCGTTCAGGCCAAAACCAAGCCCAAATCAAGTCCATTCAGGCCAAAACCCAGCCCAAATCAAGTCCATTCAGGCCAAAACCCAGCCCAAATCAAGTCCATTCAGGCCAAAACCCAGCCCAAATCAAGTCCATTCAGGCCAAAACCCAGCCCAAATCAAGTCCGTTCAGGCCAAAACCCAGCCCAAATCAAGTCCATTCAGGCCAAAACCCAGCCCAAATCAAGTCCGTTCAGGCCAAGACCCAGCCAGAATCAAGTCCAATCCAAGTCCAAGGCTAAATAGAAGGAGAAAAAGTCGGGAGGTAAGAAGAAAATACAGGGGGAAGACGGCCCAGAATGGACCAGAGAGAGAGAGAGAGAGAGAGAAGACGGGATGAAGAAAAAAAAAAGGGGGAGGAGACAAAAATGCAGAATGAATGGTCGAATGAATGAGACAGATGGGCGGGGTTAATTGTGGGCGGGGCTAAACATGAGCGTCCCCTCTCATGGGACAATGCGCACAAAAGGTCAAATTGACTGTCACCTCGTGACGTCACTCGGCCGGGGATCTCAACAGAAAAACAGACACCAGAGTAGATACAAAAGGAGACCGACAAAGAGGCCCCTCCCCCTAAATAGTCGAATGAATGAGACAGATGGGCGGGGCTAATTGTGGGCGGAGCTAATTGTGGGCGGGGCTAAACATGAGCGTCCTCTTACGGAAAGAGATGCCGACTGTGCAGAGAGTCCCATTGTGTATTGATTGAGAAGGGCGGGAAAAGGGTGACGTCAGCGTGTTCTCCTTTGGAAAGAGAGGCGGGAGAACGCGCACAAAAGGTCAAATTGATTGTCACCTCGTGACGTCACACTACCGCGGCACACGGGTTCCCAGCGAGGGTAGGAAAGCGCGCTCTATTGATAAAAACGTTTAATACTCAGCTTGGCCCCATTTCCCCTAAAAATTCGGTTCGAAAAAGTTCGCTCGAAATTGAGGTACGCAGCGAAATTATCAGTTTATCATTAGAGCGCGCTTTCCTACCCTCGATGGGTACTCGTGTGGCAAGTCCTATTAGAAGCATAAAAAAGCCGGAGCTTCGAAATTGTACCTTTTCGGGCGGTGCCCAACCACTGCATGGAGCCGTCGTCGTTGAAGGCGAGGAGCCAGAAGGGACCAGAAGGGACCAGGAGGAGGAGCTGGGCCATCGTGCTCGAATACCGAGAGAACTGACGATTTTTAGCGATTTCAGAGCTTACATAGGGACAGAAATGGGGGCTTGACGTAGAGGCCAATACGCCAACTTTTTCTCAAAAACCTTTTTTTGAAAATTTGAAAATTATTTGCCGGACGTCACAGTTTTTTTCAGCGGAAACGATCACGTTTTCAAACTTGTGGAACTTGGCCGTGGCCTAGAAAACCCTTCTCGGCCATTTTCTCCTGTCTTTGGCCGATGGGAAATTTTGCTGGCCCGGATTTTGAAAAAAAATTTGAAAAATTTCTTTAATTTTTTGTGATTTTGATGAAATTTCCGACTTTTTTCCTACAAAAAATATCTAACATTTTCTCTTTCTCTAGTCCTAACTGCTTTTATTTTCAATGTTCTCTCGGCCTTTGATGAACAAGTTTAGAAAAGTGCCACTAAATTAGAGGCGCTGCTCTATTAATTGTATATAAAATATGAAAAAAAAAGGTTTTAGGGTATTCTAAAACCGAAATTGTCAAAAATCATGAAATCTTTTTTCCCAACAGAACGAATCTTGGGCAGTCGCTTTAGTTGTTTTTTGTGTATATCAGCTGCTTGCTCCCTTTTGATCCTCATCCTTTTTATTTTTTAAGACAACTACAATTGGCCGGTTCGCTGGCTTCTTCACATTATTTTGCTTGCTGGTGCTCTCATCATCCTCCTAAACCTAATTATGATTATAATTGTTTTACGAGCTCTTGACAGATATCTTGTGATACTCTTCTTTTTGAAATTGAGGAAGGAATATGAGATTTTCAGTTGGCCATTCCTGCATATTCAAGCATTACGGCGACAATTCTAACAGCAGGAGTCATTTGTAATTCTGAATATATCGGTATGAAAAATTGTATGGAAGTTACATAAAAAAATGAAAATAACTGTATTTTTTATATTTAGGCCACTTTAGGTAGAACTCTTGGTAGTTTTTTCAGAATTTTAAAGTCATTTTCAAAATATAAAATAAGAATTTCAGAAACTTAAATTAAGTTTTTTCACACAAGACCTTCAAAGTGATAACCAGTAACCCGTAATTACCTCTCTTCTGTTTCATCAATGACTAATAATTCTTTATTAACACTCCTCGTGCCGAAAGAGTACAAATCGCATTATTTCCTCCTCCTTCTTCTTTTTTATTTGATGAAGAAATTTCGAAACTTTTGATCCCACACTCAAAGAATACGCTTGCGCATATCGTTCAAAATGGCAGCTGGAGGTATGCCGTTACTTGGATTCTTTGTTATAAATGCTTTTATTCTGAGTATTACTGGAACATTTACAGCAAAACTCAATTATAATCCGGTAATCTTTTGCAGGTTTATGAGTCAGGTTAACAGTTGAAATTTACAGTATGAAAATGCTCAAATGGGAAAACTTCTGACAATTGCTTCAGCTTTAGTTTCAACTGCAATTCTTGTTGTTTTCTTTTTTTCTTAGTGAGTTTCAGAAACAAGTTCAGTTTTAGTTTCAGAGATTTCAGCTTTTTCAAAATGTGCCGTGGAGGATATACCACAGGAGTTCGTTGCTCACTTCATCTTATTTCATTTGGTTCCATGTTAGCAATCGCCCTAACAATGGCAGCCATCATTGTACCTGAATTTGTGAGGGTGTCTGAAATTTTCTGTCTGAATTTTGTCGTTTTCAGTTTGGACTTCAATCAACATTATGCTTACTCTCGGCTATTTCCACGACTGGAATACTTTCTGTTTCTCAATATATTGTTCAATCGGATGAAAAATAGACTTGTAAATAAATAATATGGGAGCTGCTGAAAACATCTGAAATTTGTTAATAATTAGTTTACTAGAAAAAATCCTTAACTTTTCTTATCTCCTTGTATTTCAAAATACATTCAATTGCTTATCTTTTTGATTGTGCCTCTTATCTTTTTTAATGCAGCTGTATATAATGACAGAACAAATTCAAATGCAAAAAAATTTCGCGCCCAAATTTCACGCTCTGTTTTCACAATACGGCCGTCACGACCTACGAACATCTACCGATTTGATCTCAATCTATCTGTCTTGTCGAAGCCACAAGAGAGGCATGAAATAGACAGGAATCTCATTGGAAAGGAAGGTGTAGAAACTGCTCTTTTCTTCATCACCCTTTGTCACGCAACAGTTGGTATTCTTTCGAATTGAGCAGAGGGTAAAGTGAAACATACCACAGATTTTGTATTTAGATTACAGACGTGTCACCATCTTGAAGTATTGTCACGTCACAAGGAAGACGAAGAACTGCAGGCAGCACATCTGATGAGCTTAGAAAGTCAAACGCTAAAAAGAAAACGAACGTCTAAATTAAAAAACATGAATGCAACTTTATTCAAACAATGAGATTTTGGATTATGAGGATATTTGTGGCCCTAAAGAGGGCCGTTGGGTTCGGTTTGGGTTATTTTGTAAGGAAAAAAAAGATAATAAATAAATTATCCTCCGAATCCGTACAGGGTTCTTCCTTGGCGTTTCAAAGCATAGACGACGTCCATGGCAGTGACAGTTTTTCTCTTGGCGTGCTCGCAATAGGTGACGGCATCACGGATGACGTTCTCGAGGAACACCTTCAGAACTCCACGAGTTTCCTCATAGATGAGTCCAGAAATACGTTTGACTCCTCCTCTTCTGGCGAGACGACGAATTGCTGGCTTTGTGATTCCTTGGATGTTATCACGAAGAACTTTACGATGGCGTTTGGCTCCTCCTTTTCCAAGGCCTTTTCCTCCCTTTCCACGTCCGGACATGTTGAATACGATTGATGAAAACTCACAAGTGAGATGAAGAAATCAACGGTTATTTCCCCTCTTTTATGTGTTTTCTGTCGTGTCTCTGGTGAGTGGGCGGAGTCTTAATGTGTCCCCGCGTAAGGGTATTCTGACTCCACCCCTCCACCCTAACCTTCATATAAAAGGAATCTCTTTGTCTTCATTTCTTCATAGTCCCAATCGGATTCCAATTGAAATGGCTCGTACTAAGCAAACCGCCCGTAAATCAACCGGAGGAAAGGCTCCAAGAAAACAATTGGCCACCAAGGCTGCTCGTAAATCTGCCCCAGCTACCGGAGGAGTCAAGAAGCCACATCGTTATCGTCCAGGAACCGTCGCTCTTCGTGAGATTAGACGTTACCAAAAATCCACTGAGCTTCTCATCCGCAAGTTGCCATTCCAGCGTCTTGTTCGTGAAATTGCTCAAGATTTCAAGACTGATCTTCGATTCCAATCTTCTGCTGTTATGGCTCTTCAAGAGGCCGCTGAGGCTTATCTTGTCGGACTTTTCGAGGATACCAACTTGTGTGCAATCCATGCTAAAAGAGTCACAATCATGCCAAAGGATATCCAATTGGCCAGACGTATCAGAGGAGAGCGTGCTTAAATTATCTGAAATTCTTTCAGTTTTTTGAGACCGTTTCAATTCTATAACATCAAACCCCTAACCGAACCCAACGGCCCTCTTTAGGGCCACAAATATATGAATAATCCTAAACGTGTTCTGTTTGAAATAAATATATTTTTTTTCATGTTTTTTTTTCGTATGACTATCTTCTAATGAATGAAGTGTGTTCGAAATACCAGAAGGCCAAGTACACGATGTATCCTAATCTAGATCTTCTACAAACGTTCGGTAAATTGAAGGCCGTCTGACATTCAAATCGTAATTTGGCGCCAAAAACTATGATTGAATTTGAATTCGAATGCACACATTTTGAGGATGATGTGCTGATAAGAAATGGTCAACAGCAATAATGTATGAATCAAAGAATATAATATTTTGGCGCCAAATTCTCATTTGAAGTCAAATTTGAATCGGACAGAGAATCAAGATAAGAACGCCCGTTTCGATTTTATTATCCCTTATTGTTAGCAATTCGTTTCTCCATAACCAGTTGAGCAGATGCCCCTGATCACGTTAAACACGTCACAGCTGGAGTTTTAAGATGAATGACGTGTCAACATTTGAGCAGATTGTGACGTACGAATGGCTATAATACAAAGAAAAATTGGCAATCGGACAGCAGGACACCAATGCCAAGACTTCATGATTGATGACGTGTCAACATCTGGCCCAACGAAAAAAGAAGAGGTAAATGCTCGTCAGATGTACCTGTGAAAAAATAGTAAAACACAAATCTTTACTTTATTCATATAACATTCAATTGGATTGTTTGTATATTTGTGGCCCTAAAGAGGGCCGTTGGGTTCGGTTAGGGGGTTGCTTTCAGCTATAAATAGCTTACTTGCTGGAGGTGTACTTGGTGACAGCCTTAGTTCCCTCAGAGACAGCGTGCTTGGCGAGCTCTCCTGGAAGAATCAAACGGACGGCAGTTTGAATTTCGCGGGATGAGATGGTCGATCTCTTGTTGTAATGAGCAAGACGAGAAGCCTCGGCAGCGATGCGTTCGAAGACATCATTGACGAAAGAGTTCATGATCGACATAGCCTTGGAAGAGACTCCAGTATCAGGATGAACTTGCTTGAGTACACGATAGATGTACACAGAGTAAGACTCCTTACGGGCGTGCTTTCTCTTCTTTCCGTCCTTTGGTTTTGTGACGGTCTTGGCGGCTTTCTTGGCTCCTTTAGCAGATGGCTTTGGTGGCATGTTGAGAGATGGGGGAACTGGTCGATTGACAAGTGTAAGGAAAGGGTTAAATGAAAGGGTATTTATATAAGAACTGTGGTGAGTGGGCGGAGTTTCGAATGGTTCTCCGGTGAGGAGGAGGAGTGTCTGCGGGGACACATTCTCCCTTCTCCGTTGTATGCCGAATAGATACTCTCTTTCCTTTCTATTGTCTCTATTTGACTCCGCCTTCTCACCGGAGAATACAATAAAAGGGAGAGCCATTCCCTATTCTCTTCAGATCGTTTCTACATCTACCAACCCATCAATAAACCATGTCTGGACGCGGAAAGGGAGGCAAAGCCAAGACCGGAGGAAAGGCCAAGTCCCGCTCATCAAGAGCCGGACTCCAATTCCCAGTTGGACGTCTTCATCGTATTCTCCGTAAAGGAAACTATGCTCAACGTGTTGGAGCCGGAGCCCCAGTTTATCTGGCTGCCGTTCTTGAATACCTCGCTGCTGAGGTTCTCGAGTTGGCTGGAAATGCTGCCCGTGACAACAAGAAGACCAGAATTGCCCCAAGACATCTTCAACTCGCTGTCCGTAATGACGAGGAATTGAACAAATTGTTGGCTGGAGTCACTATCGCTCAAGGAGGAGTTCTTCCAAATATCCAAGCTGTTCTTCTTCCAAAGAAGACTGGAGGAGATAAGGAATAAGAATTTTTCTCTCTGAAAAACCCCCAATCTACCGAACCCAACGGCCCTCTTTAGGGCCACAAATACCGTATAATCCTGAAATTCATGTTGTTCGAATAAAGTTTCGTAATGGAATCTATTGTATTGTTTGTTATTGCATAAGGAGTGAATATGAAAAATATTCATTTCAAATTTTCAACTGTAAAATTTCCGAATCATTGGAATTCATTCAATTGATCAATTGTCCAGAACGCGCCAGCAACAAACGGTTTTCCTTCGATCAATAATTGTCCTCCGACACCACATTGAACATAAACTCTTTTCCCCCATTCGTATGTTTGGATGAAAGGCTGGAATAATAAAAATTGAAAAAGATAAAGTGGCTCTTCTGATATACAGTGGCGAGCATAGGTGAGGGTTTCTTTCAACATTTGTTAATAACTCCCTTCAAACGATTCAGAATGGTTTCAAGATTTTTTTGGAGTACTCCCTGATGTTTTTTGAAAAAATCGGATTTTCACGAATTCTGAATTCATCGAAAAACTTCAGGATTCGTGAAAAACCGATTTTTTCAAAACAAAATCAGGAAGTACTCAAGGATTACTCAGAATTCCCCAGGAAAATTTTCAGACCATTCGGAATCGTTTGAAGGGAGTTATCAACAAAAGTTAAAAGGTACCCTCACCTTTGCTCGTCACTGTATTGGCACATTCAAAAAAAAGAACTAATCAACAACCTATTTTTTTCAATTTTACCTTTTTCTTGTCTGTTGTTCCTATCATTTCGATTTGTTTCATAATTTTTCCTCCACCATCAAAATAGCCACTATTCAAAACCATTATACAATTGGATACTTGGTGAGTATAGTAACGAAGGTAATAAATGGAGGTATTTTTTTCAGGATAGACTTTGTGAAGTTCGTCTTTTTTCGCATTCCACCAATCTTCATTGTAAATTCCGTTCTATATTGGAAGAGAAATGTTCCCAGGACAAAAGCGTCCAAACTCGTCCGTCTCAAATATTAAATTAAGAAGTTATATTTTCAACGACTTATGTACCTGCTTGTTTACTACAGGAATTGAAGAACGAGTTGTCAATTTCAGAACATCTGAGACTGTTTTTCTCAATTAGTTATGCTATGAAACTTTTATTGATAATCACCCATACCTCTTCTACCACGTTTTTCTGATTTCTCAGAATAAGTTCCATCGATAATTGAAACCAAAACAAGAAGAAGAGCAAAACGAATAGACGCCATGACTCTTCGATGATTTTCGTCCAGTGGATCCCTTGTTATATGTTATTTTATTTCTCAGAACATTTGGTTTATTTATGAGACTTTCTAAATTGTAACATTTCCACTCTTCCTTGTTGAACTCCCATCAGTTATTGTCTCAAAAATCAGACGTCTGGCGGCTTGAAGCTGGAACATTTTGGAAAAGATAAGAATTTTATTAATGGAATACGCACCGACGCGACTTTTTAAAAACCAATGTGATGCTGGAAGATAATGTTTTTCAAGAAATTTCCTTGTTTTATCTGGCTTCCGTCATTTTGATCTTCTGAACAAAATTTTGGTATATAATTTTCTCAACTAGCACCTTCATATTTTTTATTTCTTTCGAAAAATCTAACAACACACAAAACTGATGTGGCTTCTATTTTTTGTTTCTATTTTATTCAGTTTCAGTTTTTCGATAGATTTTTCAGCTAATCTAGATGAGGTCCTCCAAGCAAATGAATATTGCCGTAAGATATTATTTGAAATAGTATAAGTATGAAATTTGAAATTTTTCAGTTCCAAATTGTACTTTTAATTATACATTAATCAATTCCGAATCAGTCAAATATTTTCCAACCCAATGTCAATCCGTATGTGGGATTATACATATCAATGAAACAACAGATGTGTATTATGCTGAAATGAAGGAACTTTTGAAAAATATGAATACTTTTCGAGGAATTCTCAGAATTGAAAACACTTTGTTCAGAGATTTATCATTTCTACCAATTATAAATAAATATTTAAATCCAAGACCTATGTCGCATTACTGTTCACCAGGTAAAATCGCATTGTTTCTACCTATTCTTTAAAAATTTCAAAACTTATTTTCAGTCGGATTATCCATTATAAACAATTCGGAACTTTACGATGCTTCGGCTCTTGTCAATGTTGAGCCTCGAGCATATGTTTACGAAGAGTGCAAAATTCAAATTTTAAATAACCCAAAACTTGATATTAGTCATTTGTGCGAAACTGAATTCTATAAACGTCTTTTGAAAATTGAAGTTTATAATAATTTGAAAGATTGTGGTATGTGAATAACAAGTTATATGATAGGTTTATTGACTTTTCAGGGTGTCGCGGGGGTCAAATTACTTTGGAAAATGCAAAATCATTCAAAAAATGCATCGGATTATTTAATGGGCTGAAAATGTTCAATATGAGTTATGACGATAGGTTGAATTCTTTATCAAAAATAGAAGTTATCAAAGGAAATGTCGAAATCGCTTACACCAATTTGACGGATTTATCATTTTTCAAAAAATTAATCAAAATAGGAGGACAAACATTTTATAGTCCTGAAACTGTGATATGGAATATTCATGATAATCCCAACATGAAGAAGTTGGGATTGAATTGGAAAAAGGTCAGATTGCAATCATATTTATCTGAATAATCATTTTTCAGGTCCAATATTTTGTGCAAAAAGTAGATGCTGGTCCAGAGGTATCTATGAATTTAGAAAATTTGCATCCAGATTTCTGCCTAACCTATCAAGAAGCCAGAGTTCTTTTTTCAGTCAGATTCAAAAATCTGCAAGCAAAATTCTGCGAAAATCAAGATTTATCAGAATTTCCTCCTAATGAATTTGAATTCGAAAAAAGATGTAATTTTACTTCAGTGAAAGAATTGGAAGAGAATTGTACAGTTATATTTGGAGATGTTTTGATTGATTATTCAGATGAAGAATACGTTTATAAACTGAAATCATTAAATGATATTTTTGGATCGTTGACTGTTCAAAACACTGAATTGGAAGATTTGAACTTTTTGGGAGAGCTCCATCGGATTTACAATCTTCATGGTAAGTCATAAAAAAAGAGATTGTTCCAAACTGAACAAAATTCAGATACCCAGCCGTCAATTCTTATTTTCAATAATCTGAAGATGGAAAAGATTAAACTTCCACAATTTTATGTAATCGAATTTTTTTTTATTTCAAAACTATTTTGTAATATTCCAGGGAATGTTTGCGAAAGGACACAAATCTGTGGTTATTGCAAATAATTCACCAAATTTATTCCGACTTTCAAGACAGTGTTTGGCATTTCAACATCGAATTCATGGAAATGTTACTTTTAATGGAAAAAATTGCAGTGAGTTTTGAATTCGAATATAATTTGTGAAATTTTTGAATTTGTTCTAGAAGCCATTGATGAGGTCAACCAAGGATGTCGTTTTAGTGCTCTCGGTGTTTTGCTCTGGTCGATTATCTTACATTTTTGTTGATTTTTCATAAATTTCGAAAAATTTGTTTGTTTTCCTCTTTGCTTCATAATCAGCGGTTTTGATATTGTTATCAGTATCAATACAACCATTTCTCCTTATCGAAATTTGCTTACAAACTCGTGTCTCTATAGGCGGTTTTCAATTCAAATTCAAAATGTTTTTGGCGCCAAGTGTCAGGCAGGCGACCTTCATACGCAAAATTTCTCTCAGAAAAGAAAAAGGCTATCCATCTTTTGTGGCAAATGAGACAAAGAAAATGGCGCGAAATGACTACGTCGTTCGGATTTCAAATGATCACTAGCACCATTCAAAAGTACGATAAAGATTTAATTTTAGATAGAATCTCAGACCAAGTTTCCGACAAAAAAAGGAATGTCACAAGATTCAAAACCTGAAAAATAGAGACAAAGTTCATGATAATATCATATACATATTTATTCAAATCTCTTTTGTTTCGGATTATTCAAATATTTGTGGCCCTAAAGAGGGCCGTTGGGTTCGGTTAGGGGTTTGATGTTATAGAATTGAAACGGTCTGAAAAAACTGAAAAAAAATTCAGAAAATTTAAGCACGCTCTCCTCTGATACGTCTGGCCAATTGGATATCCTTTGGCATGATTGTGACTCTTTTGGCATGGATTGCACACAAGTTGGTATCCTCGAAAAGTCCGACAAGATAAGCCTCAGCGGCCTCTTGAAGAGCCATAACAGCAGAAGATTGGAATCGAAGATCAGTCTTGAAATCTTGAGCAATTTCACGAACAAGACGCTGGAATGGCAACTTGCGAATGAGAAGCTCAGTGGATTTTTGGTAACGTCTAATCTCACGAAGAGCGACGGTTCCTGGACGATAACGATGTGGCTTCTTGACTCCTCCGGTAGCTGGGGCAGATTTACGAGCAGCCTTGGTGGCCAATTGTTTTCTTGGAGCCTTTCCTCCGGTCGATTTACGGGCGGTTTGCTTAGTACGAGCCATTTCAATTGAAATCCGATTGGGACTATGAAGAAATGATGAAAAAGAGATTACTTTTATATGGATGTTAGGGTGGAGGGGTGGAGTCAGAATACCCTTACGCGGGGACACATTAAGACTCCGCCCACTCACCAGAGACATGACAGAAAACACATAAAAGAGGGGAAATAACCGTTGATTTCTTCATCTCACTTGTGAGTTTTCATCAATCGTATTCAACATGTCCGGACGTGGAAAGGGAGGAAAAGGCCTTGGAAAAGGAGGAGCCAAACGCCATCGTAAAGTTCTTCGTGATAACATTCAAGGAATCACAAAGCCAGCAATTCGTCGTCTCGCCAGAAGAGGAGGAGTCAAACGTATTTCTGGACTCATCTATGAGGAAACTCGTGGAGTTCTGAAGGTGTTCCTCGAGAACGTCATCCGTGATGCCGTCACCTATTGCGAGCACGCCAAGAGAAAGACCGTCACTGCCATGGACGTCGTCTATGCTTTGAAACGCCAAGGAAGAACCCTGTACGGATTCGGAGGATAATTTATTTATTATCTTTTTTCGTTTTCTTACAAAACAACCCAAACCGAACCCAACGGCCCTCTTTAGGGCCACAAATATCGTTATAATCCAAAAATCTTTACGTGAATAAATAAACTTTCTTATTTTTATACAAACTCTAATCTTTTCTCGCAGTATATTCAGAAATGATAAGTACTCCAACAGAGAGAAAACCAGACGCCACACAAAACCATGCAGAATATCCTAATTGCTGTGATTGTTCTTTGGTATAGATACTGTCTTTTGGCCCGTTATTATCGAATATTTTCTCCCATCGATTGAAACCGAAAGGACCTATTATAAACATATTACAGAATATAATAACCTCGGACGCCAGGGAAATTAAATGAAAACAAGAACGAACACCTCTCGAGTAATCATCATTTTTGATTTTAAATCTGGAAATAGTAACATTGGATTGTTAGCAAAGTTGGGCAGTTTACAATATAGAAATGAAAAGCATAGTGTTGAAAATATAACAAACTGAAGATACTATCATAAACCATCGGGCCACTATTACCCATGTTTGCACTCCCTGAAAAACATGATATTATTTCAGATACCTGTAATAAAAGGGCATCTCACCCTAGTGACTTTAAGTCCTTCATGAACCTGAAAGGTGAATCCATTTGATAGGATATTTGTTTCAACTACAAAACATGGAGTAAATGATCCAATAAGATTTAGAAGAAAGCCAAGTAGAATCAATAAAAAAAGAATGGCAACTTTAGTCATTTTAAATTCCCAATACGGAATCGAATTAATTTTTAATGTATTTATGAAAAAGGGAATTATTTTCTTATCAACAAAATTCAATAACATTTTAAAATCAATCACATTCAGTTCTCACAATATACTGAGCCATAGTCAAAGTTCCAACAGAGAAAAAGCTAGAAGCAACACAAAACCATGCAGAATATCCTAATTGTTCTGAATAATTGTAATTATTATAAGAATTAGAACTATGAATTCGATCAATTCCAAATATAATTATAGTTGAGATGATTAAAGATGTGATAAGAATTGATAGAAAGGAAATCAAATGAAAGCCCAGGCGGGCTCCGCCTGAATAATCATCATCTCTGGTTTTGAATCTGTTAAGAATATTTGTTTTTCTTGAATCTTAAAACGAAACTCACAGAACAATGATCAAAGTCAGAATTTCGACAATATATAATGCTGTAGCTACTATCATAATCCATTTTATTACTAGCATATAACCATTCTGAAATGTTCAGGTTTTTTTTTCAAAATTGAAATTACGAAAAGTTACCAGGGAATCGAAAATTCCGGAATGAGTTACATAATTGTTCCCACTGGGCCTAGTTTCTGAGACAATCAACCAACTTGGTGTGAATATTCCAATGAGATCCAGAAGAAAACCATTTATAACGAGAAAAAAGAGAATAGCAACTTTACGATTAGACATGATGTGCAATTGAAAGAGGGCGAGGCTTGTTTTTCTTATCAATTGAAGTGATTGTTTGGTTTGAATTAACACTTTTAATTACTTATATTTTCGAAATGCATCATTGTATTTATTCAGAAATTTTGAGTTAGCAGTAGACTTTAGATACTTCCAATTATCGAACCAAATGCCACGTGGCATATTTTCATTCTTAAATACTGTCAGTTTCGAACTGTAGTTTCTTGCTCTAAAGAGTTTCCTTTTCATTCTAAACCTAACACAAAATGAAGAACCCTCTGTTCCCAGCCCTGTGACGTCACAATAATCTCCAACTGTTTGCTTGACCTCACCTCCCTTCTGTCACATCTAATGACAATGTCACTTACGTCATTCATCCTTATTCATCTGCTGCCACGTCATTAAATGTCGGGCTCCTCTTTGAGATTCTAGATTCTTGTGTATTGTATCACTCTAATTACGTCATAATCCGGTGTTTGGTTATTATCTGCACATCTGCTGGAATAACCTGAAGTAGTTATAATCTTTGTTGATTTTTGGCTGGGGCCACTGACATAAGGTTTCTATACCAATGATTCTTGAGACTATAACTGATGAGAGTTCAAAAAGGAAGAAATGGAAGATGAAAAATAAGAAAGTCTCATGCATAAACCAAGTGTTCCAAGATATGAAACAACATATAAAAGGGATCCCCTAGTTGAAAATCATCGGAAAGATATGGCGTTTATTCGTTCTGCTCTTCTTCTCATTTTGGTTTTAATTATCGATGGAACTTATTCTGAGAAATCAGAGAAACGTAGTAGACCAGAGGTGATATTCATGAACATTTTCTTTTTGGAAAACCAGTACAAATTCGTTTTCCGGAAAACGAATTTGTACTGGTTTTCCAAAAAGAAAATGTTCATGAATATCACCTCAGGTTCGGGTAATTATCAATTGAATTTACCTGACATAAATAATTAAGAAAAAACAGTTTCAGATTTTAAGAAAACAACAACTCGATCTCCAGCAAATTTAACAAACAAACAGGTAAATCGTCGAGCAAAAAAAAACTTGCTGACCTTTTAATTAAGGCAAACAAGTTTGGATGCTTTTGTCCTCCGGATATGGATCTACCAGAATTCAACGGAATTTACAATGAAGCTTGGTGGAATGCAAGAGAGGAGGAACTGCATAAAACTTATCCAAAGATCAATCACATCATTTTCTACACACTTTATTCTTCCGAAAAGAGATCTAATTGTACAATGTCGTTAATGAGTTCCTATCCAATGGCTCCAGGATTTAAAGTTGTTAAGCAAATTGAAATGATTGGAACAACTGATAAGAAAACGGTAAGAAATAATTTGCTTCATTACAAATTACAATAGCTTTCTTTAAATATTGTTTAAACAGATTTTCAATCGAAAATACGATGCAACGAAAAGTATTTTGGTTGAATGTGGTGTCGGAGGGCAGCTATTGCTTGATGGAAAACCATTTGTTGCTGCACAGTTTGTGTCAATTACTGAAATTCTAAAAAAGAATTAATTCTGGTGAAAGGTTTATTTCTGAGACTGGAATAAACTGTTTTTATTTTCATTCTTTATCCAAGAATAAAAAAAAATCCATAACAAACTTTATTAAAGCAACATTAATTTCAGGATTATACAGTATTTGTGGCCCTAAAGAGGGCCGTTGGGTTCGGTAGATTGGGGGTTTTTCAGAGAGAAAATTCTTATTCCTTATCTCCTCCAGTCTTCTTTGGAAGAAGAACAGCTTGGATATTTGGAAGAACTCCTCCTTGAGCGATAGTGACTCCAGCCAACAATTTGTTCAATTCCTCGTCATTACGGACAGCGAGTTGAAGATGTCTTGGGGCAATTCTGGTCTTCTTGTTGTCACGGGCAGCATTTCCAGCCAACTCGAGAACCTCAGCAGCGAGGTATTCAAGAACGGCAGCCAGATAAACTGGGGCTCCGGCTCCAACACGTTGAGCATAGTTTCCTTTACGGAGAATACGATGAAGACGTCCAACTGGGAATTGGAGTCCGGCTCTTGATGAGCGGGACTTGGCCTTTCCTCCGGTCTTGGCTTTGCCTCCCTTTCCGCGTCCAGACATGGTTTATTGATGGGTTGGTAGATGTAGAAACGATCTGAAGAGAATAGGGAATGACTCTCCCTTTTATTGTATTCTCCGGTGAGAAGGCGGAGTCAAATAGAGACAATAGAAAGGAAAGAGAGTGTCTATTCGGCATACAACGGAGGAGCGAGAATGTGTCCCCGCAGACACTCCTCCTCCTCACCGGAGAACAATCCAAAACTCCGCCTACTCACCACAGTTCTTATATAAATACTCTTGCATTTAACCCTTTCCTTACACTTGTCAATCGACCAGCTCCCCAATCTCTCAACATGCCACCAAAGCCATCTGCTAAAGGAGCCAAGAAAGCCGCCAAGACCGTCACAAAACCAAAGGACGGAAAGAAGAGAAAGCACGCCCGTAAGGAGTCTTACTCTGTGTACATCTATCGTGTACTCAAGCAAGTTCATCCTGATACTGGAGTCTCTTCAAAGGCTATGTCGATCATGAACTCTTTCGTCAACGATGTCTTCGAACGCATCGCTGCCGAGGCTTCTCGTCTTGCTCATTACAACAAGAGATCGACCATCTCATCCCGCGAAATTCAAACTGCCGTCCGTTTGATTCTTCCAGGAGAGCTCGCCAAGCACGCTGTCTCTGAGGGAACTAAGGCTGTCACCAAGTACACCTCAAGCAAGTAAGCTATTTATAGCTGAAAGCAACCCCTTAACCGAACCCAACGGCCCTCTTTAGGGCCACAAACATACAAATAATCCAAATGAATGTTATATGAATAAAGTAAACGTTTGTGTTGTACTTCTGAACCTTTCTTTTCACAGGTGAATCTTTCAAGGATCAACACCTCAGAAGAATAACTTCATGTTTGCTTGATTTCTATGAGAGCTACTTTAGAACATTATCTACATCACAATTTATCAACTACAATATTATTATCTTCCAAATTTAATGGTTCATGTATCAAATGCTCATGATGCTGCTTCCTGGAATAAGTGTGCTTCCAAATCTCTGCCAGACATGCGGAACTATGGAATCTATAGAAGACAACAATCGGAAAGGCAATACTGAGCATCACAGCGTAGTTGTCAGGAAGCTTCACAGGGAAACCAAAGTTGGACTCCATAGCTGAAAATGGAGTTGAAATGATAAAATGATTGAGGGAAAAGAGAAAGCTTACTTTCAAAAGTGTGATAGATAAAGAGATTGATATTGCAGACCAAGAGAAATGTAACAATTTGTTTTCCAGGGTGAGTTTCTCGAGTTGAATTGGAGTAACAACGCATTCTGAAAATAAAATGTACAGTCGCTCCTGGTCTTTTGTATTCTAGCAGATATTCTGAAACTTACCTCGATGCAAACAAAATGAAGACGGTCTGAACTATTAGGTTGGCTACTAAGTTTCTGTGCAATTTTGATTTTGATTTTATTCGAACTAGAAACATTCCCAGGTCCTGATTAGTTGTTTATTTTTGAACTAGTAAAACTACTGTTTGATATCAAAAATTACGGGTTCCCTCTTTCAAAATGCGAGTGGCTAGAACTGGAAACAAAAAGTGGTCAATTTTTCGACTGTAGGGTGAGTTTGGACCTTTTGTTGCTTTAGACGTAGATCATATTTCGAGAAAAATCAAATGAAGAAAAGCCACTATATGGAGAGTTTAAAGGTCAAATAAGAACAATCTACTTAAACTTAGTCTCGAGATATTTCATGAGTTCTGCAACATGAGGTCAGTTTTGAGGTAGGAAAAATGTGGAAAATTTGGGATAGTGTTCAAGACCAAAATTTTTCGCCCCTCCAAGACTGTTCTGGAAGGTTTTAATGCTGCTATAGGTAAGTACTGTTGCTTGTGACATTCCACCAAAAGATTGGAATCGATCCTCTTTCTATAGCTATCACTATGGCGGAATAGTCATTTTTGTTCTTTTATCGATATCTCAAAATTTTTCCACTGAGCAACTTTATATCTTTTATGGGTTTTGTAAGGAACAATGTCCTTCATAAAACCCGCCATGCGTCAAGTATAATCGAATAATAAGAAGTGAGAAATTTATGAAAATGTCAGAGCCTCTCTAAGGCCTTCGGAACACGAGCCTAGTGTTAACAGGAGAGGGGCGAGTAAAGGGTCTGGATTTAAATTCCAGATGTTTTGACTCTTCATATATCTTTTGCTGTTACCCTTTTGTCAATGCTCCTTGCCGTTCTCAAATGGGAGATAAATCAAAAATGCACAGAAACTTTGTAGCCAACCTAATAAAACCTCAGTGATTCTTAATACAAATGCAGGAATTGTGATCCAAGACACACTTTGTTTTGTCAATCGATCATTTAAATACATATCCATTCCAGCACAAGAATACACACATTCTCCTGCTAATCCCACAATCAGTAGAATATCATCAATGACTTCTCCATGTGCATGTAATCGATATTGTAGTTTTCTCATTTGATAGAATGCCAGAATACAAGCCAACAAGGTAATAAGGAACATTAGAAGATCAGTGTACCCGACTAGAAGACTCGCTGCATTGGATTTGTGACTTTTTATCAGAATTCCATGCATTCCGATAACTATTGTGGAGATAATATGGACAATGATTCCTAAGAATATTCCGGTCGAAGTACCACTATAATCAAATCGGAAACTTCTTTTCTTCTCTTTTTTCGTAGTTTCCCCTGGATTTCGATCGTCATTTTTCCAGATGATAAAACAGGTAACAGCAGCGATTAATGAGAATTCGACAAGACTTGTTAAAAGAAGATCCGCATTACTTCCAAGTCGAATGATAGCCCGTAATTGTTTATCATGGGGTGCAAAATCATCAGCTGTAAAATCAGAAGACCATGTTGTGAAAACTTCAGTTTTGTTTTTATTGTGAACTTCTTCTCCGGCGAATTTGATTTCTTTCTTGGCGTGTTTGATGCTCTAAAAAGGAAGTTCATATGAATTAAAGGATTTAAGTTTCTTACTGATTTGATAAGACAAATTGATAGCCAAGTCCAAAGATTTACGGCAACAGAGTGCATCAAACCGAATTTGGCTATTATATTGGACCGTTTGAGAGAAATCTGAAAATTCAAAGAGGTTGTATAAAAATGGGGGACCCTCAAGGGATACCAATACCCTCATATTACAGATTGAAACTCACTTTAGAATTAGAGAAGATAAAATGCATTTGCATATAGGTGAAAACCACGGCTAACAAATATTTGACCACGTATATTCCATGTCTCTGATTTTCAAAAAAGCAGAGAAGCACCTCAGTTCCCCAGAGTACACTTCCCATTGACCCGAAAACTTTAAAAATCAATGTAGGCTAAATTGTACTTCTGAATACTTACATAATGTTCCAAGTCGGAGATACATCGTCCCGGCACCTTCTCCATTATACACCGGCTCATCGAGAAGCCAACTACCCGGATCTTTTACATAGCCCCGTCGGAATAAACAATAAATGAGTTTGTTGATTATATTTGGATAAAGAACAAATAGATAGAGATAAGTGAAATAGGCAACTGCTACAGCATACATTGAAACGCAGAATATTGAATAGGCTAGCCACATTTCTGCGGATCGCCACGTCGGAGAGATTTCAATTACAAACGCTACCATGGTAAGGATTAGGGCATAAACGGAAGAGAGCATGTTGATGCAGAAGCTTCTGAAATGTTTTTTGTCAGGTCTAATACAGTAATCCCAATTTACTTCGCTTTCGAATTTTCCGTCCATTGTGATTCTTGTTTATAGTTGAAATGATCATCCGTAGAAGACACCGAATAAGAAGTGCTTGCTGATGACACTTTATTTTTTAGAGATTCTGAAACATGATGAAATCATAGCCATACTTGTGGACATTTGTTAGTTTTGGTGACACAACTTTTGTGACTTCCGAACTTTCGGATTACAATTTACTTCTTTCGGGTGGTAGGGAGGGGACACAAGTTAAGGGAAAGTGAGCAGTTTGCTCAAGATCGGTAGACTAAACTTTTGTGTTGGGCAACTTTTTGTCAAGACACATCGTGTACTCGAAAAAGGGGAACAAGACTTATAAAGACTACAAGTTGGGTATAAGTGAGCAATGAGCAAAGAGACAGAAAATTCTGGAGAGGGTCAAAATGGTCTACAGCACTTGTGGTGCATTTTTGAAAAGTGATGGTGATTTGCTAGTCACTGATGATCTTGAAAGTTGCAGCTTTAGTTTCGATCAAACTTCACACAATCTTGAAGGAATGAGTTTTTTCACATTGTCTAAATCTTGAATGATTCAAGGGACCTACAAAACTGAGAATGCTCCGTTCTAAATCTATAGGTACAAGGTGAAGCCTTCAGATGTTACAGAAGTGCAGATACAAAAGATCGAAAAATTAACAAACTACTAAGACTCGATCTCAGAGTTTCCACCAGTTTATAACCATCTAGTAGGTTTTCTAATCTCTCGAAACCTTACCTGACAAAATTTTTGAACTCATAGAATGTTAACTGATGTCATCTAGACTATCAGAAGACGTGTTTAAATATTCTGAATTTATGATTCTCTGGCATAACACAACATTTATGATTTGTGATTTGACATCTCTTTCAGACACTCACCTTTTTGCATATTAGTCATGGTTGTCTGTAGTTGAGGTTAAACTGGAAATAGATACCTCTCTTCAAAAACCATGTTTAGTGGGTGGAGTCTTGACAGCAGTAACTTTTTGTTCATTTCATTTTTGTCACAGATCATCATGAAAAAGTTAGAGACGGCAGAGACATAAATACACGTGTCGGGAAGGGTGTTGCACCCGAGAGAAAAGAGTCCTGTTTGTTCAATTATTGCCCTCCTTTTCCCAGTCGAATTGAGCATTTATTTGGGAATGATGGGTTTCCGAAATGATAATTATTCTCTCTGTACATAATGGTTTGATCTTGTCGGGAAGGGTTACGGTAGTTCCATTGTTGCAAGAAATGTTTATTTGGTGGGTATGGGGGAAGACGATTAGTGATCGGGAACGTTGAAAATGAAACAAAATGAAAACAAGTGAACAGAATGACGTCATAGATCATGTTAACTGTGCAAAAAAGTAGTCGACTACAGTATCAAAAAGCTAATTAAATAATGAGAATTAAAAGACATCCGTTCCAATTTTCCTTTGAAGCAATAAAATTGATCAACAAAAGGTAAAACCGATCATTGAAGATTGGTTTCAAAAGAATTGGAGAAAGTCCGAAACTATAATATTTTCAAGCTCTAATAGAAGGGCAGTATCTAGTAGATTTGGAAACATGTAAGTATTTTTGTAAGTAGAAAATATTTTTTTTTTAAAGCACGAAGAAGAACATTCCGCAAAAGTTTTGAACATCAAAAATATGCTTTTCAAATGCGTTCTTATTCTTCTTCTGATTTCGTTGGGAGATTTGAAAATGTAATAAAGAAAACTTATCTGGCGAGCACCAGGCTCTAATGTCTTCAAATGAGCTCAACAAATAAAGCCGAAATGCACAAATATTGGATGCACTAATATTGCAGGTTTGCGGATAACATTCCTGATATCGTTTTTGATACTTTCGTCCAAAAATTTCATAACCGCAATCCCTCAAGCATCAGCAACAGAGAAAAATCACAAAATATACAAATTCATTGTTTTCTCTTTTCGAATAATAAAAGTAAACCCATAACATTAAGCAATATGATGATCTTCTAACGGTTTGTGTAAACCATGACTATGATTATGTTTCGTTGAATATGCGTGTTTCCAGATTTCTGCAAGGCAAGCTGAACTATGAAATCTGTAGAATACGACCAAAGGAGATGAGATATTAAGGAGAGCCGAGTAGACCGACGCCATTTTATGAGGAAATCCAAAATTTGATTCGATGGCTGGAAAAAGAAATGGATGAGATATTGAGGTTAAGAGGGAAAACTCACTTTCAAAAGTGTGATATATAAACAAATTGATATTACAGACAACTAAAAATGTGACGATTTGCTTTCCAGGTTGATTGGCAACGTTGCTAGCGGATAAACTACGCAATCTGTAAAAGAAAGTTTGAGGTGGCCTAACTTTCATCCCTAGGCCAGCCCCCTATTACAATGACACTCAAATCTCTTACCTGGATGCAATTAAAATAAATACACTCTGCACCACAACTTGCACAATTCTAAACACAAATGCCACTACAGTAAGACATGATGTCCCTTGAACTTTTCCTAATCGTTCGTTTAGATATAAATCCAATCCTGAAATAACTTTTCAAATTTTCAAATTCTTTCATTCTTTTTTCTGTTACCTGTACTACAATAAACAATCTCTCCAGCTAAGCCAACAATCAGTAGAATCTCGTCAACTACTTGTCCATGAGCGTGTAATCTGTATTGAAGTTTGCGCATTCTGTAATAGAAATACATTGTGGAAATAGACGAGAACAAGAGATCAAGTCATAGATTTTGTGTCGTTTGAATAAATAAACATTTCCCATATGTATTTTTTTAAACATGAGTAAGTACTCGTATCTGTAGTATACTCTACGGGGGGTTTTCTTTTGTTTCCTAGACAAAGAAATCAGATCAAAAGTTGAGATGAGTAATTGTTAAATTAAATAGAGATGTACCTGACAAATGCGCCGAAAACTGCCAGTAGAGTGACACAGAAGAGTACGGTTTCCGCAATTCCAATGACTTCATCTGCTACTCGAGGCTTGTCACTGTTGTTGTAAATATAGTGCATCGAAATTGAAACGAAGGAGCCAATGAGAAGGACCAGGGCAGCAAAAATGCCAACGGATGTTGATCTGAAAAACGAGGAAGGTTATCAGTGTAAAAAAGTCACTAGGTGCTGTAGTTTTTCTAAATTTCGGGGTCAGGCAGGTCCAGTACACTGTCCCTTATTCAGGTTTAATTCACTAGAAACATGAGATCTGCTCCGGAAAAGTTCTGATACGGGACAGTTTTGATCCTGCTAGGTTCTGATTTGGCTTAACCCATGGTCATCAGTGCAGCTGGTGGGACTGTATTTACTACTTTAACTATCATGTTTCAAAAACTGCGGTGATACTATAACTACAGTAACCCAATATGAATATTTGGGCTATCCGACCCTCTACCTCACGTTGACCGGCTTTAGCCCTGAACTTTTCAAAAATACCATTTTTCCAATGGCTAATAATTATGAATATTTCCACCTCAGGACATGCCTGCCCTTCTATCACAGTTCCCACTCACTTGCAATCAAATCTAACATGTTTCTTCCTTTGCTCTTGTGGTTTCTCCTCTCCTTCATGCTTCCAAATAATGAAGTACACGGCAGCGGCGATCAAAGAGAACCTACAAAGATTGAGGATTTGTAAACATATCTTATGATCAGAGTATTAGTTACATCAACGGTTTGTAAATAGATGTCACAATAATTCATTTAACGACACGAACCATAACTCACTCGACAAGTGTTGTAAGTAGAAAGTTAGCAGCACTTCCCAACTTGTAAAGGGATCTCAGTTGTTTCTCACTTGCACTGAAGTTTGATTCGACTTCTGGAGAAACAATAGAAGCAATTGTAGTCGTGAGAGTCTCCGTAACAGCTTCAGTCAATGTCATATACTTCTTCTTTTTCCATTTCTCCTCATTCTTCTGGAGCTTCAACGTCTTCTTATCAGTCTTATAAACAGCTTTTGCCAGGCAAAGGGAGAACCAGACCCAAAGGTTCACAGCAATACAATGCATCATTCCGAAGCTTGCGATGAAGCTATTCTTGGGAAGATCGATTTTGGAGTTGGAGCATAAGAAATGCATTTGCATGAAGGTGAAAACAAATGCGAGAATGTACTTGACAACGTAGATATTGTGACGAGAATATGTGAAGAAGCAAAGGAAGATTTCAGAACCCCACAACACACTTCCAAGGGTTCCAAAAACTGAAAAAGGAATGATCAGAAAAAAGGGAATGATGAGGGGTCAAAGATAGAACTTCATCTTATAGTCTAGAATTTGACTGACTGTATTTTTATCAATTTGATGACTTTGGATGTTCGGGGAGTTTTGCATGAGCTTAGCCTATCAGTCAAATCTCAAATTCAGCCCGGCGGGAAACTGTCTATTTTATGATTATAATCAGTTCTTCCTCATTTTCAACTACATCATTTCCATTAAAAAAACTCACATAAACATCCCAATCGCAAGTAAAGTGTCCCGGCTCCTTCTCCGGTGAAAACTGGCTCCGGTCGTACCCATTTTTTGATAGAATGAACACTCAGCACATGCATCCTCTCCAAATAAAGGAGGATTGTGTTGAAGACGATTGGATACAGAATAACAGTGTAAAGGTAAATAAAGTAGAGAATTGCAATGGAATACATGAGAACACAAAAAATAGTGTATTCGATGTGCATTGCATCTGATTGCCATGTTGGAGAAATTTCAATGATAAAGGCGACGATAGTGAGAATGAGGGTGTAGAGGGCAGTAAGGGATTTTAGGCCGAATGATCTGGAATGAAATTGGATTACTGTACGAGACAAGGAATCAAAGAAGAAGTTCTGATGTTTAATCAAAGATTAACAACATCAATGTTCTATCAAATTTTGATAGAAATAGTTTATTTGGAGAAAAAAATCAAACGTTCTAAAGAAGAAATTTACAGATAAAACCTCTAATAAAACTGCATGTTCAAACTCACTGTGCTTTCTGATTATTCGTCCACGTGAGAAGATTCTCAGGTAGTGTGCTACTGTAGTCAGAGAGTACTGTAACATCGCTGGATGTCGACTCGATAGATGTTTTTAAGCGGAGTCTTTCTGTAATTCAAAATGCTCTTATATTACAGGTAAGTGATAAACAGTCTAATCAAAATAAAAAAAGATCTCACCTTTGTCGGCCATTATGTGCTTGTCAAAAAGTAAAACTGCGAAACAAAAGAGTTAAAGCCTTTGGGGCGGTAGAAAAAAGAAGAACACAGGGTAAGAAAAGAAGTAAAGTAACATCTAGTACAAAACCATCAACTCTTTTTAAAACCCCTTCTGCTGCTCTTTTCTTCTCTGTTTATTTGGACCGCAACATCAGTTGTCTCCGCTACCCTTCCTCCTCTTTTTTTCTGTCCGAGAAGACAAAAAAGAAGTGGGTGTCAATTCCAATGTCTGTTAATTTGTAAAGATGACCCATGAAAACATACAGTGGGCGTGTTTGTTACTATGATCGGGAAATGGGAAGAATAGGAGTGGGTGAATTAACAGATTTTGTAAAATAAAATAATGATGATGATGATCAAATATTTCTTGATTGAGGATTAATTGTTTGTTTGTCAAATGGGTGGATAACTTATAAGTGCTTTTGTGGGTGAAAAAGTCAAGTAGCACTTATCACGTTCGGTGATACTTTTGCACTTCCTGTTTTTGTTAATAAAGGTTTGAAGATTTTCAGAGATGGCTTCATTTCGAAGGTTTCCAGGTTATCTTTTATTCTGGAATGGTGGCATTCGGTGTTTATTTTGATGAGCTATGCAAATCATAGCCACTGGCAGATCAGCTTTTATTTCAGCTTTAAGAAAGTTCTATCTCTTCAAACCAATTCAACCTTTTTGTTCAATTCAGAATCTTTGTACGAATTCCAGCTCTACAATATCGTAGACATAACTTTTCATACCCACTTCACACCACCAACATGCCGGCTCAGTGATCATGATCATTTGAATGTTTGGTATCGACCGTACTTGTAGAACTTCAAATAAAATGCAGAATTGTATACTTCTAACTAAGGGAATGATGTTTGAAATATGGGATTCTACAAAAAACTAGTTTGCTGAAAATAACATATAGGTTCATATAGTTCATATAAAACAGAAATGCTATGTCGATGATTGTTAGATTGTTGTCATTAGAAAAAGTTTTTGTTTGATAGATCCTACTACCTCCTGGCTGGCATATTGCTCAACGTGCCAAATTTTCTGTAATTTCAGTCCAGTACTTCTGCGAACCACTATCTGATCCCACTTCTTTCAGTTCTTGCCTTATTTACAGTTTATGATTGTTGATAATATCCAGCTTACATAGACTTTTCTCTATCCCTGGTACCTCACAACATCTTGCAATTTCCATAATTTACTTTTAGTCCCTCATTCCGTTTCAGTCCCTCATAACTCTCTCTCTCCCTTTTCACCCGAATGACTCAACTTTTGTTTCCCTGCAGCCACTACAATGTATCTCGTAAACTATACTGTTTGTCCTTTTCTTGTTTTCAACATTTTGCACCCCCACGCCCCTCTTCCGTCTAAAAGAATTTTCGAATTCCACTGACTTTTGTCTATCATCTCTATAACCCTGAGAGAAAGGGTTTCACACGTAGTTTACTTCTATATTTACCACTTTTTTCTAGTTCAAAGGTTGAACCAGACACGACCCTGTAAAATGGGTGCCAACAAGGAGGGGAGAGGGGGTGCCTAATTCACACAATTTGAACTGGCGGTAAACATGAAAAAAAGAGCCAAAGAGACAACGTGAACAAATAGTATTACTGTAAAGAAGCGGCGCGGGAAGTGGGTAATCAAAGTGGGTGCGAATTCGGAAAAAACATATAGAACTGAAACATTATTTTGAGCATTTGTTAGTGTTCTGCAGAGCATAAGTTAGGAGGAGAGCAAAAAACTGATGATGATGAAGTTTAAGAAACAAACAAACAAAAAAAAATAAGTTATCAAAGATTGAGATCAGTGTACATCATCAAAAATGTTCTCAAGTATTGAATTAGAGAGGTAAATTTAAAAATAATTTTTTCGGTCGAAAATCGGGCTAATGAAAAGGTTTATAGTGAGCGTCGACAGCATTATTCTTGTTATTTCAGCTAAAAAAGTTTATGCCTACTTTCCGACAAGATGAAGTTTGAGATTCTTTGCAAGTTCAGAATAAGATCTCCACAAGTTTCGTCGCAGGAGTTACTAAGTTTAGAACGAATGTTCTGATTATTAGGTCAATACTGATAACCTTGTCATACTCAGAGAACCTGTAATACAAGTGCACAGATTACAACTGGTTTATTTTACAGAAATATACAAAAAGCTCTTCCCACACCATACAACATGATTCATACCGTAAGCTATAATGATGTGATGGTCAAACAATCAAAAAAAAAGTTTCATCATTACTATCAAAGATTGAGATCAGTGTACAACACATTTCAAATATTGACATACACAAAAATTAGACATGAGCATCGGAAATGGGGGAATTAATCGGAGAATTGAGAGTCGAATGATGATTATGGTTACTGTGTTTCGTCGAATACGTGTGTTTCCATATTTCTGCTAGACAAGCTGAAGAATGAAAGCGATAGAATACAACTAGAGGGGAAGACATGTTTAGGAGTTCAAAATATTTGGATTCCATTATATGAGGAAATCCATACATAGACTTCATTCCCTCAAAAGCATGATAGACAAATAATGTGATATTGATGATAACTAGGAAAGTGAGTGTCTGTTTTCCAGGTTGATATTGTGCATTGGCTGAGGATAGACACCGAAGTCTAGATGCAATGAGGATGTACATTGCTTGAGTGATAACTTGAACAATCCGAAATGTGAATACAGCGATGGCAAGGTTTGGAACATGTTTTCCAGTTCTTCTTCCATTTATGATCATATCGAATCCAATGGAACAATATACAAGTTCTCCAACCAATCCAATTATTAGAAGAATCTCATCGATTACTTCACCATGAGCATGAAGACGATATTGAAGGACACGTTGTCTGAAGAAAGAGTTAATTGAAATGGTTTATTGGTGGCGGAAGGGAGAGTAAAATGTTTGAAAAAAGGTTGTGTGTTTGCTCATGAAAGTAAGTAGAGTAACATGAAAGAGTATCTTTTGAAGAAAAAAAAGAATAAAGATTTCTCGAAAAGTTGGTCTTATTGAAAATGAGATGGTTTGAAAGATCAATGTGACCGAGTCCATAGAGGAAAGTACTCTAGGGGTATCGCACACTCTATACTCATTTGAATTATATCAATCTACCATTGGCATAGTTCGGCTGTCACTGTACTACCTTTTTGTTACGTCACAGTCTTACAATAAAAACTAAAATCTAAAGACCAAATGCCCAAAAAAATGTCCATAGACAGTTTGTTTATTCATTCAATTCAGTTTATAAACATTCCAAACTACGGTATTATTTGGAACTAGATCTATGTCTGGGTCAACACATTTCAAACTAGAACTCTCTCTCTACTCACCTCCAAGATCCAAAAACAGTTGCCACCGAAGCCACACAAAACAAAATCAAATTCACAATTCCGATAACTTGATCTGCCCCCAAATAATTCTTTTTGTTATACAACATGATATAAATTCCGATTGTAATGAAGGCAGACATCATGAAAAAGATTCCAGCGAACAATCCGATCGTAGTGCTTCGGCAATCCATTCTCAACTTCTTCTTTCTCTTATCAGTCTGATGCTCTATTCCAGTAGCTCCCATGTATTTCCAGATGATGAAGCAAACTGCAGCTCCAATTAAAGAGTATTCAACGAGGCAAGTAACAAGAAAACTTGAAAAGTCTCCGAGCCGAGCCATGGATTGCATTCTAAGGACCGAGGTGTTAACTTTTGTGGAATTGTACGAAGACGTTGTAGAATAAGCGTCTTTCCCAGGTTTCACAGCCTGCGAAACTACTTCTACAAGACCTTCAAGGATTGTCGTGGCATCTGGGATGTAAGATTCAGGGCCGTCATCTTCTTCAGAAGACGACGATGACGATGAAATCTCTGCAGAATATGAAGCTGTTGAGTTTTTATAATATTCCATTTCCTTTTTCTCTTTCTTGAGCCGTTTTACTTGCTGAAAAATTTCAAAAATTAAATAAAACTTTATGTTTAAAACCCACCGCTTTCACCAAACACATTGTAAACCACGTCCATATATTGACAGCAACACAATGCATCATTCCAAAACTGGCCAAATGATTCGATCGGTGAAAAGTGATTTTCGAATTACAGACTATGAAATGCATTTGGAGAAAAGTGAATATTATTGCAGCAATGTGTTTCGAAGTTACCAAGCGATGAGTACATTCTCCAGCAAAACAGAGATAGATCTCACAACCCCAGAGTACACTTCCAAGTGTTCCAAATACTGAAAATATAGGGCTCTTACTACTTTAAGAATCTCTGGGATAAGCTTACGAAGCGCTCCAAGCCGCAGGTACAGAGTACCGGCTCCTTCTCCATTGTGTAAGGCAGGTGATATGAGCCATCTCTGAAAAAACTCGACTTTGAGGATGTCCTTCTATGGAAAGTCCACTTACATCAGGCCTTGGTACCCATGACGTTTTCCTATTTAGAAACATTATAAAACAATTGATCGGCTTCGGATAGATTACAACCAGGTAAGTGTATATAAAGAATAAGATCGCGATTAAATACATCAAAAGAGAGAAAATCTGAAAATCTTTTTTTCATTTTCCAACTAATCTTGGCCTTTTCCTACCGTTTCGGCTAACCATAGATCCGGTGAATTCCACGCAGATGACAAAGAAATAAGGCAGGAAACAATACTTAGAAGTAGGACATACATACTTGTAAGTAGGCCGACAAGAAATCGAGTTGCTTTTGGGTTACTAATCCATTGAGGATGCTCCAAAAGTGGATCTTCTGACGGGGATGGGGATGGAAGGGCATGTGGTGCCGGGAGATGTCCAGGTGGAGCTGTAGAGGTACTTGCAACACTTACAATGGACTCCTTTTCACGGAGGGGTTCTGGAAAACAATGTAGATGATTTTAGGAGGCTTCAAAAATTGAGAATTGGTGGACTAGATCTACAGTATGAAAACACCTAACCTTTGAGAATCACTACAGACATTCTTCTAGACAGTTTGCTTGTTTAGGAATTGATACCACAATATATACGACACTACTCGAGAAATTCAAGAAAAAATAAACAAGATCATACAATAATTTCAACATAAGTCACCCATCACAACACAAAATCTATGACTTACCCTTTCTCGCCAACTCATTTTTGCTTGTAGTACGAACTACCATGATTACTTTCTTTCGTTCTCTCTACCTCCCACCCCAGTTTCTGTGTATTTATACCGAAAATGAGTTACAGTAGTCTTCGGAGAGGGGAGGAGGGCGAAGGACATTGTGGGGGTATCAAACTCTCAAACATTGCCATGTCCATTTGTGGAGTTTTTGAGTTTTGTTTGCAATCAACAAATAATTACCCGAGAGTAAGAATTTTGTATTACTTCGAGTTTCATTCTCGTTCTTTGATGGTTTGTACTCGGAAACAAATTTTGAAAAAAGGATACAGTTAAAACCTTCAATGAAGGGGCATGCGGGGTTTCAAATCTGTTTCGACCTTGGAAAATTCCCGAATCTTTTTTGGAAACTTTCAGATTCTTGCAGATAAATAAAAATTTCTTATTTTTATGTCATCATTTTTAGCAATTTGCACATCGTTAGCCACTTCCTTCGACAAAAAAGTGGCAGTAAACTGCTACCGTATCATTTGATTACAAAGGCGCATGCTCAAAATCGTAAACAGGTTTCGCAGCGAAGTACTGAAGTTGTTTACGAAAACAAAAAGTTCGAAGATTTTCGATTTTTTGATTTCTGATGCTTTTTTTTCCTATCTGTTCTTCGGGTGCAAAATTTAGCAGAAGCATAAAAAATAAACAAAGATTATCTTCCGTTTTTGTGTCTTTGTGTCCAAGAATTTCGAAATTTGATAGTGTCGAAATTAGAAAACGTTCGTCATGTTTCAAAGATACAACTCAAAGTTACAACTTGTTCAAGAATCAAATATTTGTTGAGCAAACCAATCTTTTTTTTTTATTGAGATCAAACCGTCAATTAACCACGTGTCTAGTGAAAAATAAGTAAATAAATAATCCTTTTTTTCCAGATCTGTCCTATTTAATAAGACTGACGCATATGTACTAGACAATAACCGGAGATATTAACCGAACTGACATGTAAGGAAATCTTATTTTTTAAAAATGTAGAGGGAAATGAACATTTCAATTTTAGGGACGCCGGAAACACATCCGGGTATTCATCGATAGAAACATCGCCACAAAGTTCAAATAACGATTTATTGTGAGTGATTTTTGCAAATTCGCATCATCTTAAAGACTGAAACCGAACTTTAGAAAAAGCTGGAAAAGTTCGAAAATACGTTTGCAACTCAAACGAAGAGACATTTCGAGCACAGAAGACGTGACAGATGAAGAAGAAGTAGAAGAAGTGCAGCAAGTCGAAGAGGAAGAAGAAGTAGATTATCGTCCTGTTGTGACTCCAAATGAAATAGAACCTCACAAGGAATGGTATCACAAGCTTTGGATGTTCAAACAAAACTTCCGAGCAGGAGAACGTGGCGCTTTTCCTCCATTTCCACCGCCTCCACTTCCATCGACAATGATTGCAGCGAGTCAAGCATTTTCAGTGAATACGTTCGACGAAACAAAAAAAGCTGCTGTCAGTCATGAAGTAAGTCACTAACGCCCAGTTCCCATTAATCCCCAACTCATTCTTTCAGACAAAATCTCCAGCGTCAATATCTCTGTTGAAACGTGAACATCGTTTTCGCCCTGCCGATTTCCGACTATTCCCACCTCCACACGTTTATCTTCAAATGATCAAAACTCTGGCTCCTCATCAATATGTCGACTTGACATATGCTCTCGCTGGCGCAGTCCTTCTGGAACTGGGCTTTCGAATTCCAGAATATTATCCACCGTTACCTCCAAGAATCGAACCATTCCGCGATTTGGAGGCAGAGGAGAGAGCACATATGACAGAGGCTTCGTCACAATCTTCAACGGACGGCGAGTATTCGGATGTTTCAGAACATTCAAGGTTTATTGAACGATTGAAACGAAGGAAGAATGTAGAGAGGAGAGCCGCCCGGGAAATTCGAATAACCGCCAAGAAGACGATGAAGGAGAATAAAGAAGAAGCAAGAAAAGAAACTTTCTCCAGAGAAAGCATCTATAAAGAGTATTCTATTGCGAAAAGAAACATTTTTAAAGTACGTTTAATTTCAGCAAAACTCTGGCGACGTTCATTCCACGTCCACCCAATCGACGTCCTTCCATACCGCCCTGCTTCTTGCCACCTGATAATAAAAGGTTTTTAAAAAATACGATATTTCTAATTTCCGTTGTTATTCAGAGGTCCATTTCCGTTGCCACCACCATTCTTCCCATTTCCTCCGATGCCAATTCATCTTCTCTCTCCGCCTGAAACACCTTCATCTACAAAAGGAGATCGTCGTCAACATTATCCACGAAGAAGCTTCTAGAATACTACTTTTCTTTGTTTTACAACCCCTATTTTTCAATTTCTCATCGGTTTTTTTTCATTATTATCCTCTTGTAATTGACTCTATTAGATTTATCAGAACATTCTCTCTTTCTCTTCGCAGTTTTCACTGCTTCTCTCGCTTCCGCAACAGGGCGTCAAGTGCGTTGTAACTGCAGAAATGCACAAAAAGTGAAACGATTTTTCATCGTCACCGAAGAGCGAAGAGAAATGTTCCCGAATCTTTTGTATTTATGCGTTTTTGTTTCTTTTTCTCTTCTTTGTTTTGCTACCCATGCTTTTAATTTTACATTTATTTCCACTTTTCTTTTTCTCTTTTTTCTTCGCCTTTTTCTGAGCTGAATCGAAGCACTCCATGAGTTTCCTTTTATCTACCTATACTGTCTGCAAAATAAAATTTTTCTTTGTTTTTCAACTTTTCTCCCGATATGATAATGTTGTGAATCGGCCAATACTTCTAATGAACACCTTTTTCTGGTATGGAACGTTCCCGAACGGCTCGCTTTTGGCGCAAAAGCCGAAAAATGCAAGCGCGCTCCATGGAGATTGTCCAAAATCGCAATTTTTCGCCGCAATGAAAATAGAATTTTCAGAATATTCACATCATCTTTAGAGAATTTCAGCTTTTTTGAAGCAATACGTTCTAATAAAATCAAGTTGAGAAGATCGCCGAGAGTTCGGGTATCAAACCTTCCTTTTAGCGCGGTCATCGAGTGCAGTTTATCTCGTTACAGATATCCCATTGTGGAACGTACAACAGTAAAAATCTAAATTGATTTTCTTTGTGATGCTTCGCCCTGTATTTACCCAAACTTGAAAAAAATTTCGAAAATTTCATAGTGGGTTTGAAGTTGAGCCAGTTGACCGTATCCAGAATCAGCATTCCGTAATAATTTTTTTCCTGCCGAGGAGTAAGATGCGAAGTAGTATGGGGCGTGTTCATTCTTTTCCAATATCGAAGTAGAAGATTCTTCGAGAATTTATGAAATTCACTTGGCTCAAGAATTAAAAAATCCACATAGCGATTCAAAGATCCCTTCCAACCCAACCGCTCCTTACCTTTTGATCCAATGAGTCCTTTCGTACTTCCAATTTCCTCTCTTCTGTTATCTTACCGCTTCAGCTCCACGTCAAGTTCAAAGCCCTTTTAATCTCATCTCCTCTCCAACTCCTAAATCTTGCAACACACACACACACACACACACGCCTTCTCCCTTTCATTTCCCCTCTCACCCTCTCTCCCAATTTTCTCTTCTCATATATCTATCAACCGAGAGTTGTTTTCTCCTCTCTTCTGCCTCTTCTGTTGCTGTTAGCTGGCTGGTGCCTTTGGTGCCTTCCTTTCCTTTCACCGCGTTTCGAACGCGCCTTCCTCGTTTTCTCTAGTGTCTCTCATTTCGAAGCGCTCTCTCCTCTCCTCTTCTCGGTGTGCGTGCGTGCTGCTGTGAGCGACCGGCGCAGGGCCTCGTTTGTCCGCTGTGTTTCCGTCGTCATATTAAATCATCATTCAAAACGTTTTTTACAATAATCGAGCATCGAAATTATTTCAGAACGACTGTCGTTAGCGTCAGCCGATCTGCGTCGGGTATCAATGCCAAAAGAAAATAACAAAAAGTCAAAAGAGAAAAAGGAAGGAAGTAGTGGAAAAGAGGTGGAGATTGTCATCAAGAGGAAGAGCTCGATTGTCGATTCGAGTGGCGGATCTTCCTCGTCCTCTTCTTCCTCATCTTCATCTTCTTCATCGTCTGGACATTCCGAAGATCACTCGCAAGGTGGAGATAGCGACGGATCTGTTGGATTTGGTACGGAGATCTTCGATTATTGAAAAGTTGGAAGAAATTGTGTTGATAACGTGCAAAAACGGTCAGACGAATACAAAGCCTCTCGCCAGGCTATGGCAAGAGTTTTGCAAAAAAAAAACATTTTAGTCTCATAAAAAGATAAGAATTGTGGCTTTTTTCTTTTTCAAAATGTTTCGTATTTTTGAAAGCGGAAGATTACTTTTGCTGAAAAGGCATAATCAGAAACTGATCAAACGTAAGCCTATAGTTGAAGTTTCGAAATTAAAATCCTTTATGCTATTTCAAAAAACCACGGACTGCCCCAATATCATAAACAGCCACGCATTAAATCTCGGCCAAGAAAAGAACGAAAAAAAAGGCAATTTCCTCCTCATTTCACCCTTTTTCTTTATTGACGCGGAACACACGGCGCCATGACATCTGCCCCTTATTCTCATTTCGCGCACCACTTCCACCAGCACCACGACCAGTATTGTCGTAAAACGTCACCCAATTTTTCATCCTAGAAACCGGCCGAACGAGAAGCACCACCATTCAGTTAGTGAGTGGTGCTTTGCTCTCTTTCCACCCCCAATTTCGTCGTTTCTTTCACTTCTTTTTTTATTCTAAATGCGGGTGGCAGAACTGCTTAGAAGACTACAATGGGAGAAGAAAAATGAAGAAAAGAATACGAATGGTCTGTATTTTGATGTGTTCAGCAGCGGCTATAAGTGAATAATTTGGAGGCAGAATAACAATAACATTCAGGGGAAAAAAGGCAGTTGTCTGTCAAAAAAATCAGAAAGACTTTGGGCTGGCGGTACTGTTAGTTTCTATTCTTTGAGTAAAACGGTGGTTTTCAACTCTTTCTCTAATCTTTTGTTTTGAAAGCTTCTTCTTCTTCTTCAAAAACCATTCCACCGCTCTGCACTTTATAATAGAATATAGACAAAAAAAGATTTCAAAACCTTTTTTCAAAAACCCTATACATCTAGTTTCAGACAACGAGAAGGGTACGATGACAAGTGTGGAGAGCAGCAGTGGTACCGTTGAAACTTGCTCAGTCAAAATCAGAGATCGAACCGATGAGATGCATAGAATCAGAAATGGAGAAACTTCGAATAACGTTCGAATTGTGAAAAATAATAACACGATTCCAATCACTGATAGTACACACTTCATTCCGATTGGAATGCAAGACGGACCATCGACATCCGCTAGTTATTCGGTTAGCAGAGAGATTCAATTGGTAATTATTATTTTGATTTTTCCCTGTTATTTTATTTCCTCAATTTTCAGCCAAACAAACAAAATGGAAAACAAGTGAAAGGGAACTGTAAGCCAAAACAATTGACAAAGAAGCAGAGAAAAGAGCTTGAGAAGAAGGAACAAGAAAGCAAAGGACAACCAATTCCACAATATCCAGGACAGAAAGAGCGAGCGAAAAAACCATTAGAGTATGTAGATCACAATTTACAAGTTCACCATTTCGATGAATCCTCCGGTGATGACGTCAGAGATGGGGAAATGGTTGTTCGTGGGGCCAATGCAGCGGCGCAGTCGATGCTCGGCGGGCAGGAGCAGATTTCCATGCCTTATTATCGTCAAGAAGAGGATCTGGGGCCACCAGTAAAGTTTACTGATGCACACAAGAGCGGTCAAATGAGATATTGCAGATATATAAATACAGTGTGAGAAAAATAGATGTTGAAGAAAGTAGAGTCTCTATTAGTTGGGCACACTTCTAATTGTCTATCCACAACTCTTTGTTTTGCTTCTATGACACAAAACAGTCGAACTGTTTGAGTTTTATCGCACAAAACCACTAATAACTAATTAGGTTAATAACAGCCTGGGCGGCCCGGTGGAAATGTTTTTGAAAAAAAATTCTAATCCTTCCTGGTCCCGGCCGAAAGCGACAGCAGCTGCGCGAATCCCTCACTTTTGCACTTTAATAAATCTGATGATAATGCTCGAAACTTAGCTTGAAGGAGTGGAAAGTATACCATGCCACCTATTCAAAGGGACCACAATTTTTGTTCGTTTTGCTCAATGAAGTTTCAAATGGCTCAAAGGCGATTAAGAAACTCAATTGTCCCATCACCCACATTTTTCTGTCTTTCTGTCTACTAGCCATTATTTTCTAAAAAGCTATGAAACTCACATCACTTTTCTCACTATACGGAGGGAATTGAATTGCATGCCCTTCTATTTGAGATTTCGCACTTTCACTCATCAAATTCTGCTTTTCCCAATCCATTTCAATGATTTCAGAGGAGAGTACACACAATTTCCAAATGCCGTGAAGCCTCTTCATCGTATGGGATACGGTATCGCTGCGTCTGGAATTCCCGATCCCGAACCGACGACACTCTCATTTTGTGGAGCAAAACCGTTTATGAAGCACTCGTACACGGATTATGCATCTGCCGCCGGAAAAGTTCAGAATTGGCGAAGAGAATATCTCTCCACTGCTTACTTGGACAAAACAACTGTTGATGAACACTACAAAGATGTTATGCAAAACCTGGGAAAATCAATTGATGCTGTAAGTGAAGATAAGTGGTCCAATAGCCCACCGAAGTTTATCTGGCAATTTTTGGTTTTCTAAACGTACAGAAAAAAAATATATTGAACTATATTACTTTGAAGGGGCTTTGCCCCAGTATAATCTACTTCAATTACATTATTTCAGCTCATCGACACTGCCGACGACAAGTTCATCAAATCGGTGTTTTATAACATATATAAGGCTCCCGACCTTTCTCAGCTCATTCTTAGCTTTGGTGAGCTCGAACGATACATTTTACGTAATTGGAAATCTCGCAAGTCTCCACCATATCTTAGTCTCAGCCGACCTGCACGTGCTATGTTCCTTGTTGCGGAAGTTGTCAACTGGAGCACGAATGTATGGCTGGAAAAGTATGAGGATCGATTCACTGAAAAGCGTGCTCTCTGTTTTCTTATGTATCTTTCCGCAAGACTTCATGGCGAAAAAGCTTGCTACGAGGATAATCATAAGAAATGCACACTGCTTCAATTCCTTCTTTCGCAAGTCATGGATAAGAGCAGATTCCTTTCATATAAGTTCACTGGTGGAAACACAGCACTCCATTTGGCTGCTATGACTGGTGCTCCGTGCCAAATTGATCTTCTTCTTCGCCATGGAGCTCCACTCAACGAGCTTAACGACTATTTCAAGTCACCATTGGCTCTGGCTTGCAAAAGACATGCAACACTTCCACTTCGTCAATTATTGTGGCATGGTGCTGATATTGGAACAGCATTCTCGTTGCTCCATATTCAGCCAAGAAACGGTCGCGAAACTGAGCACAAAGAAGTGTCAGAGCATCACGATTGGGCTTCTCAAAGTCAAAATTTCAAAGGAATGGCGTTCATCAAGAATCGTGTTCATGCCTTGAGTAGCGCGTTCCTTTCTTGGACTGAAACTATTATTATTGAAGCCGAGAATCGGGTTCAACTTGGAATTGATTCCGTGAAATCGGGTCTTCACACAATTCGGATTGGACAGGATCTTCTTGATCAATTAATCAAAGTGGATGAGGAGCTTTTCGTGAAAAAGACATTCCGAATGGCCGTTGAGAGAAGCTTATTTGAGAAACCAACGCCTATTGTAAGTTACCTGATTAGAGAAATACCATATCTTCATATGAGCTTTTGAGAAAACTTCTTTCCAGACGCTTTTCTTCATTCCATGCCAATACTCTCGTTTCGATACTCAAATGGCCGATTCTTGCCCCCATATTGTCCGTATTCCAATGATTACTGATGCTCACGCCACCGCTGAAGACATTGCAGAAAAAGAACGTCTGCGAAAGGAAACTGGAGAGCCACGTGTGGAATACAAAGATGAGATTAAGGATAATCGGCCGCTGAAGGTGTTTGGAGAAAGTGTTTCGTAAGTTTGAAATATGAAAATGTAGATTCAGTATGCTACATTTTAAGTATCACTTTCGGAGACAACTGTGTAGATCGTACGGAAGTGTTGAAGTCGTTCTTCTCAATCGAGCACAACGGTGTCTGCTATGCTTATGATTTGCCAAGTGCTGTCACTCGTAAGTTTTCATTTGAATAGTGGAAAAAAGAAGGAGACCAAACCAGGAACCATTTCTAGCATAGAAGTCTAGCCGTACCAGGTGCCATTGAACAGATTCTAATTAATTCAAAGATTCAGACACGGAAAGTCCGGTGATCTGTATCAATGTGACACTCACTATCAACGAACAAGAATCGAAACGCTTCGAAGACTGTTTCTTCCTCTGTCAAGCAGTTCAATTCGTGAAGCGAGAAGTTCAAAAGCCACTCCATCCCCATCCTGACGCCACTCCTCTGATCCAGCCAGTAACACAAGCCAAGCCAGCACAAGCACAATCAGGACCACAAACTAATGGAGTTCCAAAAGACGAAAGAGCGGAGATGATTGCAAGACAAGTTGCTGAACGAAAAGCTCAGCGAGCTGCCGCCGATGCTCAACTTGAGAGGGAGAAGGCTCTGCAGAAGGTGTTGATTAACGAGTTGACGACTGATGTGAAGAATGGAAGAAAGTCTCCGGCGTCAATTAATCTAATGAAGACTAAATATGAATAATTACGATCTGTACAACAAAACGGTAAGGGGTGCTGACTTTTTGCTAATGAAAGAGGGTCCCCAGTGACTTTATAGAAACTTAAAACAAGAAAGTATGTTTCAGATGTCATAATGAAACGGCTGATTCCTCTACACTCTCATCATCAAGTTTCTCTTGTTACAACTCGGATGCCAAATCTCCACAACTACAAACTACAATATTATATTCAGTTACTCTTGTATCAAAATTTCCCCCTTTCAAAACCATTCTGTTTGATCATATCTTTGTTTTCATATTTCCCAAAACCTCTTTAAATCAACTTTTTCCAAATTCAAAACTGTTTCGTGTCGAACTTTCCAGCTTTCGTTTCACCCACTCAATTCCCATCCTCTTTATTCTCCTCCTAAAAACTTGCCCTTCAAAATACGCTTCTCTTTAAATATGACCCCGATTGAATCATTTTTCTTCCTGCCATTGTTTTCCAGGCGGTTTCCCTTTAATTGCCCATTCTTTTTTTTTCTCTCCTTATCTCATCATCCAAATCCCCATGAAAAAAATCATCAGGAGACGATTCCTTTGTTGAACCCGTTGTTTTATCATCATTCAATTGCTCATTTATAGTAGCGTATGTCGAATTTTTTGGCGGGGAAAATGATTGAACGTTTCAACAGTGAAGGGGAAAATTTTCACTGAAATTCAAATTTCTCTTTAACTGATGAAATCAATCTCATTTTCCCGCAAATCTAAATAATATAACTATCACTTCTAATTTGAGCCTATCATTATTATTATTGTTTTCTAAATATATAAAATGTAATTTCATTCTTCCTCCATCCCACAACTCCTCCCTTTAAATTCATTCTCTCATTTCATTTCGGTTTTGTTCTTCTTCCCTTCGTGTATGTACTGAATCTTTGAGACATCCTTTGGAGAGTAGATTGCTTCTTTTAAATTATGAATGCTGCAATTCAACGTGTTCTTTTTGTGCCTTTTCATAGCGAAATCTTCTAGTAACTCCAGCTGTGTTAGACAACATATCTTCTCCTCTTTTTCTACATTCTCTGCAACGTCATCTCCAATCAGATGACGTCCTCTCTGAAAATCTTTGAACTTCTGGACGTGCTCGACAATCTGAAGCATTTGAAGCGAACCGGATGGGTGAAATGTGGAGTCCCAGAGCCAGAAACAGTCGCATGTCACATGTATCGAATGGCTGTTTTGGCGATGGCATTGGAAGGAGAAATCGATGGATTGGATGCGATTCGAGCAGTGAAAATGGCACTGGTGCATGATATTGGAGAAGCGATCGCCGGTGATATTACCCCGCATTGTGGTGTTTCTGATCAAGAAAAGTTTGATTTGGAGAAAAAGGTTAGTGTGATCAGTATTCAGAACCAAGGGAAAACTTCCTTCACCATTCCAGGCCATCGAAACCATCGCATCTTATGTTCCAAATGTCGGTGAGGAGTGGTCAATGCTGTGGAAAGAGTACGAAGAAGCGGCCTCATTGACGGCTCGAGTTGTCAAACATCTTGACAAGTTTGATATGATTGTGCAAGCGGATAAGTATGAACAGACACATGGTTAGTAGTGAACAGATTTACGGGAGCTTCTGAAAAAAACAGTAGCCCAAGCTTTCTTGAAGTAAGAAAGGTGTGATTGGAACAATAGTTAATCCAAGCTCGCCAAAAATTACCTGAGAAGTTCACAGTGATTCGGAGCTTGATTTTGTGTTACCAGCCATTCAAAGATCACTGTCGTTGTAACGAGACTTTCCAGGATTACTGTCCTGTTAATGCGACGGGGCCAAGAGGGGAGCCTAAATTGTTAATTCATCTTATCCAGATATTATAGTTCGATTCTCAATTTTCCAATTCAAGAGAAAAAAACGAGACATTTCAGGATTACTGTATCTCTCTTATCTAACAGTGGTCATCTTTCTTCCACTAAAACAAACCGCAGTAACCCCTCTTTTTTCAGCCATCGATCTTCAACAATTCTTCACAAGTACCATTGGAGTCCTCACAATGGAACCATTTGCCACGTGGGATCGCGAGTTGAGAGAAAAACGAAATCAAAGAATCAATAAGGAGTGATTTCTAGTTGTATAACTGGATTATTTATTTGCGAACCGTTTGTTATTATTTTTATGATTTAAAAATTAGTAAATTATTCTCTGTTCAATTTCGTTTTTTTTTTTCGTATTGATCAGAGTAATTTCTGATCAGCGCTGTTAGAATGGGAGGAAATTTGAATATTCATGCAGAAGTGAGAACCAATGAAAATCTAACAGAACAATCATTTTTATCCCCGGAGAAGACATGAAACCATTCGATTTTGCAAGAATATTCTTTATTTTTTCTCATTTTTCAATATTTTCTACAACAAGAATCCGAATTACAAATGGTCTAATCGAAGGACGCGAACTAACTGCCACGTATTCAATATATGGAAATCAGACTGGCATAATGTTCCTGGGAATTCCTCATATTGAGCCACCAATTGGTGACTTGAGATTTAGAAAACCGGAAGTTTATGAGAAGAAATGGAATGGAATATTGGATACAAAAGAGTTTAAACCGGCATGTATGAGTAATCCAGTGTAAGCATCTTTGCTCTATTGATAAAGCTGGAAATGTTTTCAGAGAATCTTATCTTCTTCCAAATGGTGGACCAGTTTCAGAAGATTGTTTGTACATAAATGTATACACAAATAGTTATTGCCTCGAACATGTATGTCTTTTTGGCTCCATGGAAAAGTCTCGTTCATATTTTTCGAAAGTCTGACTCTGTTATATCTCATAACATAACTTTTGTTTACATTAGAATGGATCTTAAAGCCCTCTTTCCAATTCTCCGAGTTTTGAGTTTTGATTGCAACTCCCTATAGACAAATTATGATAAGACCATACTTATTAGAGACATCTACCAGTTTCAATGCAAATCTAATTTCCAGAAAAACTGTTCCATTATGGTGGCTGTTCATGGTGGTCGAATGCTGCGTGGTAGTACTGCCACGTATCACAGTGATGTTATCATTAATAACTTTGTGGGTCAAAATAGAAATATAGTTGTTGTGACTGTTCCATATCGACTTGGAATATTTGGATTGCCCAATTTAGAAGGAAACTTGGATGGGGTAGCAGACAGAAATCTGCTTTTATATGGTAATGAAAATCGGAAATTATCTGAACATCTTTTTCTTTTCAGATGTGATCGAAGGATTAAAATGGATGAAACGAGAAATATCGAATTTCGGCGGTGATTCAAATAAGACAACATACTTTGGTCATAGTGGCGGAGGAAGCATTGGACTGGTTCTGGGATTTTTAACGGAATATGATCATCTTTATCAAAAAGCTATTTTCATGAGTCCTCCATTGTTGGCGCAATCGAAAAGTAAGTGAGGCATTTAGACCAAAACCCAACTTTGAATTGATATTACAGTATCCAATTCAAAATTGTTCGTAAAAGTGGCAACCCATGTGGGATGTTATGCAAAAAATGATGATAATAAGAAGATTTTTGATTGCATGAGAACAATTTCAGCAGAAAAATTGCGAGACGTTCAAGATCATGTTTTTCGAAAAGAAGAGGAATCTTTTGCAGATTTTGCCATAGATGGAAAAGTGAAAAAATATTTTTCAGTTCAATTTTTTGTATTCATAACTTTCAGTTAATTGGTGACAATCCGAGAAAACTATTAAAAAATGGAAACTTTTCCAAAAAGCCACTTTTAATAGGAACTGTTCCATATGAAGTTCGTTATACTCAGTATATTAAAGAAGAAAATGGGAAAATAAATGGGAAAGATCTATTGGAATTATGTGAGCTTTTCGGGTTCGCTGGAGCCTATCAGAAACCATATGAATTCGTAGAGAAATGTGTCGAGTTTTATATGAAAAGTGAGTATAATTGAAGTTTTTTCAGTCAGGAGAAGTTATAATCTTTGAATTCATTTAGATGACACATACGAATATCTTGTTGACGACTACATATTTCACATGACTGCAGGTACTCTTGCTCAACATCATGCTTCTGAACAACCAGTCTATTTGTACAGTTACACATATTCAGGAATTGGTGAAGGATTCACTGATTATGTCCCTAATAGTACTGCACCTTCACCGATTCATTCCGAAGATTTTGTTAAACTTTTTCGATTTGATTTCAAACAATTTTCCATTTTTTAGGTCTATCTACTTGGTGTCCATAGAAGTTCAAAATTCACTCAGAAAGACTTTGAAATTGAACAAATTTTCTCTGGAATGATAGCCAATTTTGTAAATTTTGGGAAACCAAATGGACGTGATTGGGATCAATTGAATCCAGAAATTATGAATTATTTTGAAATTAATTTCGATAAAGATTTGAGAATGCCAGGAATGAAATATGAATTCCACAAGAAAAACTTAGATTTTTGGAATTCAATTTCTCCAGAGTAAGTTCAATTCACTAATCTATAACTTTGAGATTTTTTAAGAGCTGCTGGAAACTTTTCATTCAGAGAAGAATTTCCAAAATCATTTGACGTATTTCCAGTACGAGATTATGTGGAAATGAAGAATATTTTTTTGAAAAGCAAATATTGGGATGCCGATAAAAACATTAATATCGCAGAAAAGACAATTCCAGAAATTGAGAAGTTTATAGCAAATACGAAAAAAAGTCGGTTACTCTGTCATACTGGAAAAAAACGGACACATTTCAGAATTCGACAAAATAAACAATTCTAGGTGTGAGGAAACAATACTTACTTTGCTTGTAATAACTTTTTCAAAAGTTTTTCTCTATTTTTTCTTTTAATTGAAATGAAAGAGATAATACAATTCTTTTATTATTGACTGCAAAGGATAAAACTGTCACATTTCTTTTCCTTATGCCATTTCACACTATACTTTTTCAGCGTGGACTTGGCAGAAAAACCACATTGAAGAGCCGGATCGTAGGCGCCACGCCAAGATCGCACCAAAACCGCACCTAAATTGCACCAAAACCGCACCTAAATTGTACCAAAATCGCACCAAAGTTGCACCAGAATCGCACCAGAATTGCACCTAAATTGCACCAGAATTGCACCTAAATTGCACCAGAATTGCACCAGAATCGCACCTAAATTGCATCAAATTTGCACCAAAATTGCACCAAAATCGCACCTAAATTGCACAAAAATCGCACCAAAATTGCACCAAAATTGCACCTAAATGTTTCCTCCCATTTTTTTCTCCCATTTTTTGCGGCACCCAAAATGTGGTTCTCACTCAATCTCGTCTCTTCTCCCTATTTCTCGTTCTCGGAAGTTCTCATTCTCCGATATTTCACGGATTCTCGGGTATAGATGGTCTCATTCTCGGGTTTTGTCAAATTTTCCCTTCCATTTTTTTCAATGAACGTGACCTTTTCTTCGTTCTCTTCATTCTCAGTGGGACTCGTGAGAAAATCAGAGAAATGAAATTATTCGAGAAAACCCGAGAATGAGAATTCCCGAGAATGAACTCGAGGTCGAGAGTGTCGAGACTCACTGATATTCTTGTGAGTCTCGGAATTATTCTCGTTCTCATGATAGTTTTTTTCAGGGTAGTTGATAAATTTGTTCCACTTCTCAAAACCAACTTTTTGATTTTTAATTCTGATGTCCATCAAATGATGTCAACTTTAGTAAGTCATACTTTTCAGATTTTGTTCGATCTGTCGTTTGATGGTAGTTATCTTTACTATTATTACTGGACAAATTCTGTGTGTGTGTCTGTGTGTCGCCGGCTCTAGCGAGCTTCTCACTGAACCGATTTGTATGGGACCTAAACAGATCGGTAGAGAATTGTGACGCGATGATGCCCGTCTAATTTACATTTTGAAATTGAAAAAAATAAGGTCACCAGGCTCCAGAAACCATGTTTTCAGACCTTTTTTGAAATTTCCATTGGTGAGAGAGACGCACAGGTGGTCACGTGAATTTAATAAACCCCGTAAAAATTTTCACAGTTTTTTCATTTCTAAAAAAAGTGAAGCCAGGCGGTAGGAGGCGCGGAGCGCCGATGACCGACTGGTAATACTTATCAGGAAAAAGTTGGAATCAGGTTTGAACAACTGACAGTTGAACAAGAAGATAAGGAACCTAAAATGCTATTTCGACTGTGTTGTTCTGATATGTATATACCCACTCAATACATTGTAGTTGTAAGCCGTAAAACCTATTTCTCAGGAGTTTGGAACAACTCAGAAAAATTCAGTTCAAAAATGCCACGAAAAAAAATCAATTTCTTTCGAGATGACGTAATACGTTCACCTTTTTCTTGTCATGTTCCAAAACAACATCAAAACACACCGCGCTGTTTATCACCAAAATGTGTGGCTGACATCTGACATCGGTGGCTGTATTTATTATCACATAACCCCTTTGTTGCCCGAAGTCTTCCCGAGAGCGTTCAAACGCCCGCGACCCGTCATTCAATCTTTCCCACAAGAGAGACTCCGCCCCTTCCTGAGAAACTCCGCCCCCTCCCAGACTCCACCCACATATACCACCACAGAAAACACTTTCATTCTTCACTCTCTTCTGGTGCGGGTTGGTGACCCATCTCGTCACCTTTTTCGTTTCGTTTCTTTTTCTTTTTCAAAATATCAATCAATAACATTATTGCGATTTACGCGTTTTTCAACGCGGCAGTGGCCACTCATCTTGCAGGCGCGCTAAACTCTTAAACTAAGGCTCCTCAGTAGAAATGCTTAAAAAACTTGATAGTAACATCAGTTAATTAATCAAGGATGGGGGTTAAACTTTATGTAAGAGACGCGGAGTTACTGGAGATTGTATCAACCATGTAAGTACTGGGTACTGGTTTCAAGCCGGACCCTCTTCAATTCTCGTATACAAGGGTAGTAGTTGTGGTATTCAGTCAGGAATGGGAATTCAGGGAATAAACCCATATGAGATGCGGAGTTACTGGAGATTGTATCAACCATGTAAGTACTGGGTACTGGTTTCAAGCCGGACCCTCTTCAATTCTCGTATATAAGGGTAGTAGTTGTGGTATTCAGTCAGGAATGGGAATTCAGGGAATTCAGGGAATAAACCCTTATGAGATGCGGAGTTACTGGAGATTGTATCAACCATGTAAGTACTGGGTACTGGTTTCAAGCCGGACCCTCTTCAATTCTCGTATATAAGGGTAGTAGTTGTGGTATTCAGTCAGGAATGGGAATTCAGGGAATAAACCCTTATGAGATGCGGAGTTACTGGAGATTGTATCAACCATGTAAGTACTGGGTACTGGTTTCAAGCCGGACCCTCTTCAATTCTCGTATATAAGGGTAGTAGTTGTGGTATTCAGTCAGGAATGGGAATTCAGGGAATAAACCCTTATGAGATGCGGAGTTACTGGAGATTGTATCAACCATGTAAGTACTGGGTACTGGTTTCAAGCCGGACCCTCTTCAATTCTCGTATATAAGGGTAGTAGTTGTGGTATTCAGTCAGGAATGGGAATTCAGGGAATTCAGGGAAAAAACCCTTATGAGATGCGGAGTTACTGGAGATTGTATCAACCATGTAAGTACTGGGTACTGGTTTCAAGCCGGACCCTCTTCAATTCTCGTATATAAGGGTAGTAGTTGTGGTATTCAGTCAGGAATGGGAATTCAGGGAATTCAGGGAATAAACCCTTATGAGATGCGGAGTTACTGGAGATTGTATCAACCATGTAAGTACTGGGTACTGGTTTCAAGCCGGACCCTCTTCAATTCTCGTATATAAGGGTAGTAGTTGTGGTATTCAGTCAGGAATGGGAATTCAGGGAATAAACCCTTATGAGATGCGGAGTTACTGGAGATTGTATCAACCATGTAAGTACTGGGTACTGGTTTCAAGCCGGACCCTCTTCAATTCTCGTATACAAGGGTAGTAGTTGTGGTACTCAGTCAGGAATGGGAATTCAGGGAATTCAGGGAATAAACCCTTATGAGATGCGGAGTTACTGGAGATTGTATCAACCATGTAAGTACTGGGTACTGGTTTCAAGCCGGACCCTTTTCAATTCTCGTATATAAGGGTAGTAGTTGTGGTATTCAGTCAGGAATGGGAATTCAGGGAATTCAGGGAATAAACCCTTATGAGATGCGGAGTTACTGGAGATTGTATCAACCATGTAAGTACTGGGTACTGGTTTCAAGCCGGACCCTCTTCAATTCTCGTATAAAAGGGTAGTAGTTGTGGTATTCAGTCAGGAATGGGAATTCAGGGAATTCAGGGAATAAACCCTTATGAGATGCGGAGTTACTGGAGATTGTATCAACCATGTAAGTACTGGGTACTGGTTTCAAGCCGGACCCTCTTCAATTCTCGTATACAAGGGTAGTAGTTGTGGTATTCAGTCAGGAATGGGAATTCAGGGAATTCAGGAAATAAACCCTTATGAGATGCGGAGTTACTGGAGATTGTATCAACCATGTAAGTACTGGGTACTGGTTTCAAGCCGGACCCTCTTCAATTCTCGTATGTAAGCGTAGTAGTTGTGGTATTCAGTCAGGAATGGGAATTCAGGGAATAAACCCTTATGAGATGCGGAGTTACTGGAGATTGTATCAACCATGTAAGTACTGGGTACTGGTTTCAAGCCGGACCCTCTTCAATTCTCGTATACAAGGGTAGTAGTTGTGGTATTCAGTCAGGAATGGGAATTCAGGGAATAAACCCTTATGAGATGCGGAGTTACTGGAGATTGTATCAACCATGTAAGTACTGGGTACTGGTTTCAAGCCGGACCCTCTTCAATTCTCGTATACAAGGGTAGTAGTTGTGGTATTCAGTCAGGAATGGGAATTCAGGGAATAAACCCATATGAGATGCGGAGTTACTGGAGATTGTATCAACCATGTAAGTACTGGGTACTGGTTTCAAGCCGGACCCTCTTCAATTCTCGTATACAAGGGTAGTAGTTGTGGTATTCAGTCAGGAATGGGAATTCAGGGAATAAACCCTTATGAGATGCGGAGTTACTGGAGATTGTATCAACCATGTAAGTACTGGGTACTGGTTTCAAGCCGGACCCTCTTCAATTCTCGTATACAAGGGTAGTAGTTGTGGTATTCAGTCAGGAATGGGAATTCAGGGAATAAACCCTTATGAGATGCGGAGTTACTGGAGATTGTATCAACCATGTAAGTACTGGGTACTGGTTTCAAGCCGGACCCTCTTCAATTCTCGTATATAAGGGTAGTAGTTGTGGTATTCAGTCAGGAATGGTAATTCAGGGAATAAACCCTTATGAGATGCGGAGTTACTGGAGATTGTATCAACCATGTAAGTACTGGGTACTGGTTTCAAGCCGGACCCTCTTCAATTCTCGTATACAAGGGTAGTAGTTGTGGTATTCAGTCAGGAATGGGAATTCAGGGAATTCAGGGAAAAAACCCTTATGAGATGCGGAGTTACTGGAGATTGTATCAACCATGTAAGTACTGGGTACTGGTTTCAAGCCGGACCCTCTTCAATTCTCGTATACAAGGGTAGTAGTTGTGGTATTCAGTCAGGAATGGGAATTCAGGGAATAAACCCTTATGAGATGCGGAGTTACTGGAGATTGTATCAACCATGTAAGTACTGGGTACTGGTTTCAAGCCGGACCCTCTTCAATTCTCGTATACAAGGGTAGTAGTTGTGGTATTCAGTCAGGAATGGGAATTCAGGGAATAAACCCTTATGAGATGCGGAGTTACTGGAGATTGTATCAACCATGTAAGTACTGGGTACTGGTTTCAAGCCGGACCCTCTTCAATTCTCGTATATAAGGGTAGTAGTTGTGGTATTCAGTCAGGAATGGTAATTCAGGGAATAAACCCTTATGAGATGCGGAGTTACTGGAGATTGTATCAACCATGTAAGTACTGGGTACTGGTTTCAAGCCGGACCCTCTTCAATTCTCGTATACAAGGGTAGTAGTTGTGGTATTCAGTCAGGAATGGGAATTCAGGGAATTCAGGGAAAAAACCCTTATGAGATGCGGAGTTACTGGAGATTGTATCAACCATGTAAGTACTGGGTACTGGTTTCAAGCCGGACCCTCTTCAATTCTCGTATACAAGGGTAGTAGTTGTGGTATTCAGTCAGGAATGGGAATTCAGGGAATAAACCCTTATGAGATGCGGAGTTACTGGAGATTGTATCAACCATGTAAGTACTGGGTACTGGTTTCAAGCCGGACCCTCTTCAATTCTCGTATATAAGGGTAGTAGTTGTGGTATTCAGTCAGGAATGGTAATTCAGGGAATAAACCCTTATGAGATGCGGAGTTACTGGAGATTGTATCAACCATGTAAGTACTGGGTACTGGTTTCAAGCCGGACCCTCTTCAATTCTCGTATATAAGGGTAGTAGTTGTGGTATTCAGTCAGGAATGGGAATTCAGGGAATTCAGGGAATAAACCCTTATGAGATGCGGAGTTACTGGAGATTGTATCAACCATGTAAGTACTGGGTACTGGTTTCAAGCCGGACCCTCTTCAATTCTCGTATATAAGGGTAGTAGTTGTGGTATTCAGTCAGGAATGGTAATTCAGGGAATAAACCCTTATGAGATGCGGAGTTACTGGAGATTGTATCAACCATGTAAGTACTGGGTACTGGTTTCAAGCCGGACCCTCTTCAATTCTCGTATACAAGGGTAGTAGTTGTGGTATTCAGTCAGGAATGGGAGTTCAGGGAATTCAGGGAATAAACCCTTATGAGATGCGGAGTTACTGGAGATTGTATCAACCATGTAAGTACTGGGTACTGGTTTCAAGCCGGACCCTCTTCAATTCTCGTATACAAGGGTAGTAGTTGTGGTATTCAGTCAGGAATGGGAATTCAGGGAATAAACCCTTATGAGATGCGGAGTTACTGGAGATTGTATCAACCATGTAAGTACTGGGTACTGGTTTCAAGCCGGACCCTCTTCAATTCTCGTATATAAGGGTAGTAGTTGTGGTATTCAGTCAGGAATGGGAATTCAGGGAATTCAGGGAAAAAACCCTTATGAGATGCGGAGTTACTGGAGATTGTATCAACCATGTAAGTACTGGGTACTGGTTTCAAGCCGGACCCTCTTCAATTCTCGTATACAAGGGTAGTAGTTGTGGTATTCAGTCAGGAATGGGAGTTCAGGGAATTCAGGGAATAAACCCTTATGAGATGCGGAGTTACTGGAGATTGTATCAACCATGTAAGTACTGGGTACTGGTTTCAAGCCGGACCCTCTTCAATTCTCGTATACAAGGGTAGTAGTTGTGGTATTCAGTCAGGAATGGGAATTCAGGGAATAAACCCTTATGAGATGCGGAGTTACTGGAGATTGTATCAACCATGTAAGTACTGGGTACTGGTTTCAAGCCGGACCCTCTTCAATTCTCGTATATAAGGGTAGTAGTTGTGGTATTCAGTCAGGAATGGGAATTCAGGGAATTCAGGGAAAAAACCCTTATGAGATGCGGAGTTACTGGAGATTGTATCAACCATGTAAGTACTGGGTACTGGTTTCAAGCCGGACCCTCTTCAATTCTCGTGTATAAGGGTAGTAGTTGTGGTATTCAGTCAGGAATGGTAATTCAGGGAATAAACCCTTATGAGATGCGGAGTTACTGGAGATTGTATCAACCATGTAAGTACTGGGTACTGGTTTCAAGCCGGACCCTCTTCAATTCTCGTATATAAGGGTAGTAGTTGTGGTATTCAGTCAGGAATGGGAATTCAGGGAATTCAGGGAATAAACCCTTATGAGATGCGGAGTTACTGGAGATTGTATCAACCATGTAAGTACTGGGTACTGGTTTCAAGCCGGACCCTCTTCAATTCTCGTATATAAGGGTAGTAGTTGTGGTATTCAGTCAGGAATGGTAATTCAGGGAATAAACCCTTATGAGATGCGGAGTTACTGGAGATTGTATCAACCATGTAAGTACTGGGTACTGGTTTCAAGCCGGACCCTCTTCAATTCTCGTATATAAGGGTAGTAGTTGTGGTATTCAGTCAGGAATGGTAATTCAGGGAATAACCCCTTATGAGATGCGGAGTTACTGGAGATTGTATCAACCATGTAAGTACTGGGTACTGGTTTCAAGCCGGACCCTCTTCAATTCTCGTATGTAAGGGTAGTAGTTGTGGTATTCAGTCAGGAATGGGAATTCAGGGAATTCAGGGAATAAACCCTTATGAGATGCGGAGTTACTGGAGATTGTATCAACCATGTAAGTACTGGGTACTGGTTTCAAGCCGGACCCTCTTCAATTCTCGTATATAAGGGTAGTAGTTGTGGTATTCAGTCAGGAATGGGAATTCAGGGAATAAACCCTTATGAGATGCGGAGTTACTGGAGATTGTATCAACCATGTAAGTACTGGGTACTGGTTTCAAGCCGGACCCTCTTCAATTCTCGTATATAAGGGTAGTAGTTGTGGTGTTCAGTCAGGAATGGGAATTCAGGGAATAAACCCTTATGAGATGCGGAGTTACTGGAGATTGTATCAACCATGTAAGTACTGGGTACTGGTTTCAAGCCGGACCCTCTTCAATTCTCGTATATAAGGGTAGTAGTTGTGGTATTCAGTCAGGAATGGGAATTCAGGGAATTCAGGGAAAAAACCCTTATGAGATGCGGAGTTACTGGAGATTGTATCAACCATGTAAGTACTGGGTACTGGTTTCAAGCCGGACCCTCTTCAATTCTCGTATGTAAGGGTAGTAGTTGTGGTATTCAGTCAGGAATGGGAATTCAGGGAATAAACCCATATGAGATGCGGAGTTACTGGAGATTGTATCAACCATGTAAGTACTGGGTACTGGTTTCAAGCCGGACCCTCTTCAATTCTCGTATATAAGGGTAGTAGTTGTGGTATTCAGTCAGGAATGGTAATTCAGGGAATAAACCCCTATGAGATGCGGAGTTACTGGAGATTGTATCAACCATGTAAGTACTGGGTACTGGTTTCAAGCCGGACCCTCTTCAATTCTCGTATACAAGGGTAGTAGTTGTGGTATTCAGTCAGGAATGGGAGTTCAGGGAATTCAGGGAATAAACCCTTATGAGATGCGGAGTTACTGGAGATTGTATCAACCATGTAAGTACTGGGTACTGGTTTCAAGCCGGACCCCATTCAATTCTCGTATACAAGGGTAGTAGTTGTGGTATTCAGTCAGGAATGGGAATTCAGGGAATTCAGGAAATAAACCCTTATGAGATGCGGAGTTACTGGAGATTGTATCAACCATGTAAGTACTGGGTACTGGTTTCAAGCCGGACCCTCTTCAATTCTCGTATGTAAGGGTAGTAGTTGTGGTATTCAGTCAGGAATGGGAATTCAGGGAATAAACCCTTATGAGATGCGGAGTTACTGGAGATTGTATCAACCATGTAAGTACTGGGTACTGGTTTCAAGCCGGACCCTCTTCAATTCTCGTATATAAGGGTAGTAGTTGTGGTATTCAGTCAGGAATGGGAATTCAGGGAATTCAGGGAAAAAACCCTTATGAGATGCGGAGTTACTGGAGATTGTATCAACCATGTAAGTACTGGGTACTGGTTTCAAGCCGGACCCTCTTCAATTCTCGTATACAAGGGTAGTAGTTGTGGTATTCAGTCAGGAATGGGAATTCAGGGAATAAACCCTTATGAGATGCGGAGTTACTGGAGATTGTATCAACCATGTAAGTACTGGGTACTGGTTTCAAGCCGGACCCTCTTCAATTCTCGTATGTAAGGGTAGTAGTTGTGGTGTTCAGTCAGGAATGGGAATTCAGGGAATAAAACCTTATGAGATGCGGAGTTACTGGAGATTGTATCAACCATGTAAGTACTGGGTACTGGTTTCAAGCCGGACCCTCTTCAATTCTCGTATATAAGGGTAGTAGTTGTGGTATTCAGTCAGGAATGGGAATTCAGGGAATTCAGGGAAAAAACCCTTATGAGATGCGGAGTTACTGGAGATTGTATCAACCATGTAAGTACTGGGTACTGGTTTCAAGCCGGACCCTCTTCAATTCTCGTATACAAGGGTAGTAGTTGTGGTATTCAGTCAGGAATGGGAATTCAGGGAATAAACCCTTATGAGATGCGGAGTTACTGGAGATTGTATCAACCATGTAAGTACTGGGTACTGGTTTCAAGCCGGACCCTCTTCAATTCTCGTATATAAGGGTAGTAGTTGTGGTATTCAGTCAGGAATGGGAATTCAGGGAATAAACCCTTATGAGATGCGGAGTTACTGGAGATTGTATCAACCATGTAAGTACTGGGTACTGGTTTCAAGCCGGACCCTCTTCAATTCTCGTATATAAGGGTAGTAGTTGTGGTATTCAGTCAGGAATGGGAATTCAAGGAATTCAGGGAATAAACCCATATGAGATGCGGAGTTACTGGAGATTGTATCAACCATGTAAGTACTGGGTACTGGTTCCAAGCCGGACCCTCTTCAATTCTCGTATATAAGGGTAGTAGTTGTGGTATTCAGTCAGGAATGGGAATTCAGGGAATAAACCCTTATGAGATGCGGAGTTACTGGAGATTGTATCAACCATGTAAGTACTGGGTACTGGTTTCAAGCCGGACCCTCTTCAATTCTCGTATATAAGGGTAGTAGTTGTGGTATTCAGTCAGGAATGGGAATTCAGGGAATTCAGGGAATAAACCCTTATGAGATGCGGAGTTACTGGAGATTGTATCAACCATGTAAGTACTGGGTACTGGTTTCAAGCCGGACCCTCTTCAATTCTCGTATATAAGGGTAGTAGTTGTGGTATTCAGTCAGGAATGGTAATTCAGGGAATAAACCCTTATGAGATGCGGAGTTACTGGAGATTGTATCAACCATGTAAGTACTGGGTACTGGTTTCAAGCCGGACCCTCTTCAATTCTCGTATATAAGGGTAGTAGTTGTGGTATTCAGTCAGGAATGGGAATTCAGGGAATTCAGGGAATAAACCCTTATGAGATGCGGAGTTACTGGAGATTGTATCAACCATGTAAGTACTGGGTACTGGTTTCAAGCCGGACCCTCTTCAATTCTCGTATATAAGGGTAGTAGTTGTGGTATTCAGTCAGGAATGGTAATTCAGGGAATAAACCCTTATGAGATGCGGAGTTACTGGAGATTGTATCAACCATGTAAGTACTGGGTACTGGTTTCAAGCCGGACCCTCTTCAATTCTCGTATACAAGGGTAGTAGTTGTGGTATTCAGTCAGGAATGGGAGTTCAGGGAATTCAGGGAATAAACCCTTATGAGATGCGGAGTTACTGGAGATTGTATCAACCATGTAAGTACTGGGTACTGGTTTCAAGCCGGACCCTCTTCAATTCTCGTATACAAGGGTAGTAGTTGTGGTATTCAGTCAGGAATGGGAATTCAGGGAATTCAGGGAATAAACCCATATGAGATGCGGAGTTACTGGAGATTGTATCAACCATGTAAGTACTGGGTACTGGTTTCAAGCCGGACCCTCTTCAATTCTCGTATACAAGGGTAGTAGTTGTGGTATTCAGTCAGGAATGGGAATTCAGGGAATAAACCCTTATGAGATGCGGAGTTACTGGAGATTGTATCAACCATGTAAGTACTGGGTACTGGTTTCAAGCCGGACCCTCTTCAATTCTCGTATACAAGGGTAGTAGTTGTGGTATTCAGTCAGGAATGGGAATTCAGGGAATTCAGGGAATAAACCCATATGAGATGCGGAGTTACTGGAGATTGTATCAACCATGTAAGTACTGGGTACTGGTTTCAAGCCGGACCCTCTTCAATTCTCGTATGTAAGGGTAGTAGTTGTGGTATTCAGTCAGGAATGGGAATTCAGGGAATTCAGGGAATAAACCCATATGAGATGCGGAGTTACTGGAGATTGTATCAACCATGTAAGTACTGGGTACTGGTTTCAAGCCGGACCCTCTTCAATTCTCGTATACAAGGGTAGTAGTTGTGGTATTCAGTCAGGAATGGGAATTCAGGGAATTCAGGAAATAAACCCTTATGAGATGCGGAGTTACTGGAGATTGTATCAACCATGTAAGTACTGGGTACTGGTTTCAAGCCGGACCCTCTTCAATTCTCGTATACAAGGGTAGTAGTTGTGGTATTCAGTCAGGAATGGGAATTCAGGGAATTCAGGGAATAAACCCATATGAGATGCGGAGTTACTGGAGATTGTATCAACCATGTAAGTACTGGGTACTGGTTTCAAGCCGGACCCTCTTCAATTCTCGTATGTAAGGGTAGTAGTTGTGGTATTCAGTCAGGAATGGGAATTCAGGGAATAAACCCTTATGAGATGCGGAGTTACTGGAGATTGTATCAACCATGTAAGTACTGGGTACTGGTTTCAAGCCGGACCCTCTTCAATTCTCGTATATAAGGGTAGTAGTTGTGGTGTTCAGTCAGGAATGGGAATTCAGGGAATAAACCCTTATGAGATGCGGAGTTACTGGAGATTGTATCAACCATGTAAGTACTGGGTACTGGTTTCAAGCCGGACCCTCTTCAATTCTCGTATACAAGGGTAGTAGTTGTGGTATTCAGTCAGGAATGGGAATTCAGGGAATAAACCCTTATGAGATGCGGAGTTACTGGAGATTGTATCAACCATGTAAGTACTGGGTACTGGTTTCAAGCCGGACCCTCTTCAATTCTCGTATACAAGGGTAGTAGTTGTGGTATTCAGTCAGGAATGGGAATTCAGGGAATAAACCCATATGAGATGCGGAGTTACTGGAGATTGTATCAACCATGTAAGTACTGGGTACTGGTTTCAAGCCGGACCCTCTTCAATTCTCGTATACAAGGGTAGTAGTTGTGGTATTCAGTCAGGAATGGGAATTCAGGGAATAAACCCTTATGAGATGCGGAGTTACTGGAGATTGTATCAACCATGTAAGTACTGGGTACTGGTTTCAATCCGGACCCTCTTCAATTCTCGTATATAAGGGTAGTAGTTGTGGTATTCAGTCAGGAATGGTAATTCAGGGAATAAACCCTTATGAGATGCGGAGTTACTGGAGATTGTATCAACCATGTAAGTACTGGGTACTGGTTTCAAGCCGGACCCTCTTCAATTCTCGTATATAAGGGTAGTAGTTGTGGTATTCAGTCAGGAATGGGAATTCAGGGAATTCAGGGAATAAACCCTTATGAGATGCGGAGTTACTGGAGATTGTATCAACCATGTAAGTACTGGGTACTGGTTTCAAGCCGGACCCTCTTCAATTCTCGTATATAAGGGTAGTAGTTGTGGTATTCAGTCAGGAATGGTAATTCAGGGAATAAACCCTTATGAGATGCGGAGTTACTGGAGATTGTATCAACCATGTAAGTACTGGGTACTGGTTTCAAGCCGGACCCTCTTCAATTCTCGTATACAAGGGTAGTAGTTGTGGTATTCAGTCAGGAATGGGAGTTCAGGGAATTCAGGGAATAAACCCTTATGAGATGCGGAGTTACTGGAGATTGTATCAACCATGTAAGTACTGGGTACTGGTTTCAAGCCGGACCCTCTTCAATTCTCGTATATAAGGGTAGTAGTTGTGGTATTCAGTCAGGAATGGGAATTCAGGGAATAAACCCTTATGAGATGCGGAGTTACTGGAGATTGTATCAACCATGTAAGTACTGGGTACTGGTTTCAAGCCGGACCCTCTTCAATTCTCGTATATAAGGGTAGTAGTTGTGGTATTCAGTCAGGAATGGGAATTCAGGGAATTCAGGGAATAAACCCTTATGAGATGCGGAGTTACTGGAGATTGTATCAACCATGTAAGTACTGGGTACTGGTTTCAAGCCGGACCCTCTTCAATTCTCGTATATAAGGGTAGTAGTTGTGGTATTCAGTCAGGAATGGGAATTCAGGGAATTCAGGGAATAAACCCTTATGAGATGCGGAGTTACTGGAGATTCAACTGAAAATTTGAGAATATCAATTTTAAATTTTAAATTGTGAAATAAATTTTCAAATTTAATAAATTTCAATGTTTTTTGTTTTCAAATTTGACTGTGGATTGACTGTGGATCCACGTGGATTCACTGTGGTTCCACACTGTGGATCCACGTGGATCCACTGTGGTTCCACACTGTGGATCCACGTGGATTCACTGTGGTTCCACACTGTGGATCCACGTGGATTCACTGTGGTTCCACACTGTGGATCCACGTGGATTCACTGTGGTTCCACACTGTGGATCCACGTGGATCCACTGTGGTTCCACGCTGTGGATCCACTGTGAATCCACATGTGAATCCACAGTAAAATTTAACAAGAAAAAACTGAAATTTTCAAACTGAAAATTTGAGAATATCAATTTTAAATTTTCAATTGTGAAAGAAATTTTCAAATTTAATAAATTTTATTGTTTTTTGTTTTCAAATTTGACATTGGATTCACTGGGGTTCCACTGTGGTTCCACACTGTGGATCCACTGTGAATCCACATGTGAATCCACAGTAAAAGTTAACAACAAAAAACCGAAAATTTCGAACTGAAAATTTTAAAATATCAATTTTAAGTTTTCAATTTTGAAATAAATTTTCAAATTTAATAAATTTTAATGTTTTTTGTTTTCAAATTTGACTGTGGATTGACTGTGGATCCACGTGGATTTACTGTGGTTCCACACTGTGGAATGGGAATTCAGGGAATTCAGGGAATAAACCCTTATGAGATGCGGAGTTACTGGAGATTCAACTGAAAATTTGAGAATGTCAATTTTAAATTTTAAATTGTGAAATAAATTTTCAAATTTAATAAATTTTAATGTTTTTTGTTTTCAAATTTGACTGTGGATTGACTGTGGATCCACGTGGATTCACTGTAAATTTTAATGTTTTTTGTTTTCAAATTTGACTGTGGATTGACTGTGGATCCACGTGGATTCACTGTGGTTCCACACTGTGGATCCACGTGGATCCACTGTGGTTCCACACTGTGGATCCACGTGGATTCACTGTGGTTCCACACTGTGGATCCACGTGGATTCACTGTGGTTCCACACTGTGGATCCACGTGGATTCACTGTGGTTCCACACTGTGGATCCACGTGGATTCACTGTGGTTCCACACTGTGGATCCACGTGGATCCACTGTGGTTCCACACTGTGGATCCACGTGGATTCACTGTGGTTCCACACTGTGGATCCACTGTGAATCCACATGTGAATCCACAGTAAAATTTAACAAGAAAAAACTGAAATTTTCAATCTGAAAATTTGAGAATATCAATTTTAAATTTTCAATTGTGAAAGAAATTTTCAAATTTAATAAATTTTATTGTTTTTTGTTTTCAAATTTGACTGTGGATTCACTGTGGTTCCACTGTGGTTCCACACTGTGGATCCACGTGGATTTACTGTGGTTCCACACTGTGGATCCACGTGGATCCACTGTGGTTGTCGAGGATTCTCCTCGAGATCCAGTTCAAGAGTTCATAGATTAGATTTTACCCTTTGATCTTTTAGTAGTAATTAGCATATAACCAAATTAGGTACCTAGTGTTATTATTATAATTGTATGTTAATTCTATTGTTAGTCGACGTAGTTTATGTTAATGAGTATCTATATAAGCAGGTCGTGAAATATCTATCTTTATCATCATTCATCCTTCATACCTTTCTCCTTATTACCTATCCTAATCTTCTATTTATCAAGGATTGATCACCCTCTTATAATGTAACCCTCTATTATCTTTACTATTATTACTGTACAGATTCTGTGTGTGTGTGTGTTTGTGTGTCTGTCGCCGGCCCTAGCGAGATTTCTACTGAACCAATTTTAATGGGACCTGGACAGGTCGGTCCAGAATTGCGACGCGATAATGCCCGTCTATTTCAAAATTTGAAACTGATAGAAATGAGGTCACCAGGTTCAAAAAACCACGTTTTCAGGCCTTTTTTAAATTTCCATTAGTGAGAGAGACACACAGGGGGCCACGTGAATATAATAGACCCCGTGAAACTTTTCACAGTTTTTTCATTTCTTAAAATAAAATGTTCCAGATTTGAAAGAAAAAATGAATCGCAGTGCTTTCACCTATTATTCGGACAGACAAAACTGCTTAATTGACAAAAAAGAGAAGATAAAAAAAGAGGAGAAAAACTGGAAAATGGAAACAATAGCAGATGAAGAGAACTGTGTCTAACAACTTTTTTTTTTTTTTGGGACCAGCTTCTCGGCCTGAAATCGAACCGTTTCCTTAATTTTTTCAATTTTCAATTTGTTGCTTACTTATGAATTTTTTCTTGAACTTAATACTCTACTGGACGAGCGTGACCCCAGAATCGAAGGAAAAATGGGGCGGAGGGGGGAGGTATTTAAGGAACCAAATTTTCCGAAATTCGTTCATAAACTCATATATACAAAAACAATGCAACCATCCAGTTCCGACAAGCCCTCCGACACCTATCCTGAGGATCACTACGCCATCCTTGGAATAGAAGCCACCCAGCTGCTGACACAGAATGATGACGAAATGTTGATAGATTCTCAGAATGATGAAGAAACGGAAAGCATCGACGGTATCGAATCTACTCAACTGATGTCTCAATCTTCTGTGCGAAAACGGGACAAGAAAAAGGTACATTTTATAACTTCCGTAGAACGTTTAGTTTGATACCATACTATTCGGTTCTCATCTTCTCTCTTTTAGTGTCATTTTCTCAGAGGCTGCTCTTCTATTTTGTCAGGCTGTCTTATGTGCTATAGATTGACTCTATTTTTTATCAAAACACCATGTTTCGCTAAGAGTTTTTGAAATCAAAGCTCGGTAAAAAATTAGGAGTCGTGTTTAAAATGAACACCGATAAGATGGAAACGTTTGCCCTTCTATTAGAGTTTTTTCTACTTTCCGACAGTACTCAAAATTTCACCTCCTGTTATAGATTTTGCGGTATTACCTACCAAAATACGTTTACAGAGCAAAAAGTTGGCCGATTCTTCTCGGAAATCGTTGAAACGGCAACTGGAAAGTCAAGACGATACAAACAAGAGACACCAAGCTGATGCGAAAAGAACAGCTCACAGTAGATCAATAGAATCGGCACGGCAAAAGACAACCAGAAACCAACGAAACGCTTTGAAAACTGCTTCACAAAGAACAAACGAAGCTGCCGATATCAAAGAAAAAAGAAATCGTGAAAGTGCACAGCGCATGGAAAGTCTGCGATCACAAGAAACTTCTGATGCTAAGAAACGTAGAAACGAATCTAACGCTGATCAGACTACTTCTAGAAGAGCAAACGAAACTTCGGAAATGTCTAATCAAAGAAAACAAGCTAATGCAAAGCGAATGGCATCACAAAGATCTAAAGAGCCAGAAGATGTTAAAAAAACCAGGAACAAATCGAACGCTTCTAGAACGGCAGTTGCCAGAGCTGATGAGACTGCAGAGCAAACTTTGGCAAGAAGAAAAGCTGACAAAGCTAGAAAATCAAAACCTAGCGCTCTCCTCGGCGTCGCTGGCGGAGACATTCTACCAGAAGTTCATTATCTTGGACAAATGAAAAATGAATGCTCATTCTGTGGAGCACTCTATTTTAAATGTATTTTTTCAAAGAAAAAATTTCCCAATTAATTGTGTATTTAAGGTGAAACAACAACAAAGGGAGAGTTCAATGCCTGTTGCAAAAAAGGATTAGTCAAACCAGAGCTGAAAGAAGAATTTCCGAAAGAGTTGAAAAAGCTTTTTATGGCAAACAAGTTGTTTAAGGATCAAGAACTTTGGAATGAAGCAAAGAACTTTCAAGAAAACCTCCGTCAATACAATAACTCCCTAGCAATGGCGTGTATGAAGGCTGACATTGCCACTATTCCTGGAGGACCATACTGTTATCGAATCCACAAGCAAGTGTATCATCTAATGGGAGGGCTTCATCCACAACAAGGGAAACCTCGGAATTTCGCTCAAGTGTTTATAATGGACACAAAAGAAGCTGCAGCAGAGTTAGCCGGACGAGATATGAACGATTCGTGTGAAAAGCATATCTTCGAGAATCTGATCAAGATCCTGAAGCAAAACCATCCACATGCACAGGCATTCAAGATGATGTTCGAAGTGGAAAATGAGGAGAAAAAGAGAGCACAAAAGGAGAAAAGAGCAGAAAGGAATGTCATTATGGTTTTTCAAATACGCTCGGATAGGGATAAGCGAAGGTAGGTGACAAATCTATATGCCCTTATAATGAAGTATTTGAATGATGTTCCTTTTCCAGGTACGGAGAATCCACAGCAAACGAAGTTGCCGTCGTCTACGTTGGCGATGAAGATGAAATACCCGGAGAACGAGCGACTACAGTACACCTGCGAAGCGGTCCACATCTTCAAAATATTCCCATAATTGATAAGAATATCGACGCTCTCACTTACCCTCTTCTTTTCCCCACCGGGCAGTTAGGATGGTCTCCAAAGATTCCATACACTACACCTAAAGGAGAGAAAGGAGTGTCGATGAGAGAGTTCTATTCTTATCTCCTTCACACACGGAATTCGTTTTCACCAATTTTCCGGGCTGGAAAACTGATGCAACAATTTGTAGTGGACATTTGGACAAGAGTCGAGCAGAGCAAGCTTCAGTTCATCAGGCTTAACCAGGATTTGCTCCGTGTAGATTCAATGAAAGGCCTTCAAGACTATGTCAACGGAGAAGAGACTGGACCTATTGGTGCTCGAATCAAGCTTCCGGCATCATTCAAGGGATCCCCTCGAGACATGGTGCAGCAGTATCAGGATGCAATGACGGTTGTCTCTCGATATGGAAAGCCGGATTATTTCCTCACCATCACCTGTAATCCAAAATGGAAGGAAATTGAGGATTGTCTTCATCCAGGCCAAACAGCTACCGATCGTCCCGACGTCGTGGCAAGAGTGTTCCAAGCAAAGCTGAATGAGCTCCGCACCGATCTCTTCAAAAATCATATTCTCGGAGAAGTTTGTGCATTCATATATGTAGTGGAGTTTCAGAAACGTGGGTTGCCACATGCCCATATGCTCATTATAATGAAAGCTGGAAGCAAACCACGGTTAGTCCCGAAATTAAATAAAAACGGTTCCTGAAATCTCTCTTATTTCAGGACAGCGGCTGACGTTGACAAAGTGATTTCCGCAGAGATTCCAGATGAAGAGAAAGAACCTGAGTTATACCAGTTAGTGACAAACATGATGATGCACCGTCCTTGCGGAGTACACAATCCTAAATCTCCTTGCATGGAAAAAGGGAAATGCACAAAAGGATTTGGAAAGCCGTTCCGGGATACGACATCAACGGATCATGATGGATTCTCTCTTTATAAGAGACGTGACAATGGACGTTCCTATGGATACAAAATGGGAGGGCAAGTGATTCCACTGACCAACCAGCATGTGGTTCCTTTCAATCCTTGGATTCTTAAAAAGTACCAATGCCATGTGAACCTTGAAGTATGTGGAGCGGTGTCTTCCGTCAAGTATTTATATAAATACGTTTACAAAGGGACCACAAGAGCTTCAGTTATGATCCGTATCGATGCACATGGAAATCAAATAGAAGTGATCGATGAAATCAAAATCTACTTGGACACCCGATTTGTATGTGCTCCGGAAGCCGCCCACCATCTCTTCCAATTTGCAATGTCCTACAGAAGTGTGAGCGTTCTCCAGTTGACAGTGCACCTGCCAGGAGAAAAAACTGTAATTTTTCAAAAAGGAAACGAGAAACAGGCTTTGGTCCGAATAGAAGCAAAATATTCTAAACTAGAAACTTGGTTTCAAATCAACAAAATCTCTCAGGAATTAGAATTACCTGATGGAACATTCCCAGCTACTAAATTTGATTCCCGGAAGTACTACTATCATGAGATGCCCGAATTTTTTACCTGTAATCAAACTACAAATAAATGGAGTCCCAGGAAAACTTCGGAGTTCGCAATCGGTCGGATGTTCTTCATTTCGCCTAAGAACAGAGAGCTCTACTCTCTCCGACAGCTTCTTCTTTATACCAAAGGTTCCACAAGTTATGAAGATATTCGGACAATTCAAGGAGTACTGTATCCAACATTCGTGGAAGCTGCAAGAGCTGCTGGATTTCTTTCGGATGACGCAATACACGAAAAGACCTTAGAAGAGGCTTCCACTTTCAATAGTCCAAGTCAATTGAGAGGTCTATTTGTTACTCTTTTGGTTTTCGATGAAGTCAACGATGCAGTGCAACTTTGGAAAACGTAAGAATTTTTAGATTTAGTATTTTGTTGAACTATATTTTTGCAGTTTCATCAAACATTTCATAGAAGATTTTGTTTACCAAGGTCATTCCGAAGACGAATCAGAATCTTTGGCCTATTATGATATGATGGAGAGGATGGAAGCAATGAACGAAGATATCCGGAAATGGTTAGATCTCCCGTATCGAAAAGTTATGCAACTGGACTCGGAGATAGATTATGATCAGTATGCAGAAGAAGGTGCAAGAATGAGAGGAATGCTCAATCGTGAACAAGCTGAAGCAGTAGATGAAATAATTTCTGCGCTGACAAATGGGATTGGAGGATGTTTTTTCTTGGACGGTCCCGGTGGAAGCGGAAAAACATTTGTCTACAATTGTCTTTATTACATTGTGAATGGTTTAAGAAAGCAAACGTTGCCAATGTCTTGGACAGGTATCGCTGCTTCCCTGCTTCCAAAAGGACGTACCGTAGCCTCCGTATGCAAATTAAATATATCAAATGGTTGCAAGTCTTCATTTCTTCGTGCCGGATCAACTCTAGCGAAAATGTTGGCGGACGTTTCAATGGTTCTTTGGGATGAAGCTCCAATGTCTCCAAAAGCAGCTCTCGAAACTTTTGATCAACTTTTACGAGATTTCACAGAAATAGATAAACCGTTTGGAGGGAAAGTCGTAGTTTTGGGAGGAGATTTTCGCCAAGTTCTTCCGGTAATGGATAAAGGACGTGTCGATGATCAAGTCGCCAATAGCATAAAGAGATCAAAACTGTGGAATGAGTTCAAAACTTTTCACTTGAAGACGAATATGAGACTCACTGGAGATGCATTGGAATGGAAGAAGGAGCTTCTTGAGATTGGCGATGGGAAAATCGGAGCGCCTGTAACTGGAGTCATGCCTATTCCAGAAGGTTTGGAATCATCTGGAGATTTGACTGAGGAAGTATTCGGAGACCTTTTGGAAACTGGAGACGTGCAGCAACTCGCCAAAGTGGCTATTCTCACTCCAAGGAACAAAGAGGCTCTTCAGATGAATAATGATGTTCTGGACAAGATGCCAGGTCCTTTGAAGATTTACACTTCACTCGACGAAATCGTTCAAAAAGAAGGCTCAACTGTTAATGATTCAATGAATTTCACAACTGAATTTTTGAATCGTATGACACCTTCTGGAATGGCTCCCCATGAGCTCCGCATAAAGGTAAATTAAATAAAGTACATATATGTAGTTCGAAACTGTTTTCCAGAAAGGAGCTATTGTCATGTTGCTAAGAAATCTCGATGTCAAGAATTCTCTTTGTAACGGCACACGGTTTGTTGTCGAGGAAATGGGACAAAGAGTCCTTCAATGCAAGTTTGTCAGTGGTCCACGCCAAGGACAATCCGTTTTGATTCCAAAAATCAAACTGCATTACGATCAAAACCTGCCGTTCACAATGAGTAGACTTCAGTTCCCCATCCGGCTTTCGTTTGCGATGACAATCAACAAATCGCAAGGTCAAACCTTCGAGAAGATTGGATTGCAATTGGATGAGCCAATATTTAGTCATGGCCAACTATACGTAGCATTATCAAGAACCACAAGCAAGGACGGAATCAGGATTCAGTCCTCATCTGGATCCGTCAACAACATTGTTTATCGTGAAGTTTTGCATTGAAGTTAACGTATTTCTTTCTCTTTTTCTATTTGTTTTATAATATCACTTCTTCTTAAATGCTCTTCCATGTCTAATCTTAAGATAATGTTTAAAATCAATAAATTAGTCTTTAAACGAAGTGTGACTGACACAACCCATTAGAACATAACTACTTTAGGTGATGCCAGGAGGTTAGCCGCCGTAGGCGGCGTGAACCGACTGGTTCTATTATTATTATTAATGTTTCTTCAATAAACCCTTAAAAGAAAGATTACGCGTACGTGTCTTTTCTTTACATGGTGACCCAGGCAGGGCTCGAACCTGCAATCTTCTGATTAGAATATATAATATATATACAAATTATTGCAACAAGTTCATTAAGTCATAAAATCTCTAAAACTAGTCCGATCAGGCTGGGAATTGGACACAAGTTAGCTGATGTGATATAGAAAACGAAAATAATATAGATATCCAATCACGATTTCCTATTTTTTGATACCATTCCCATGTACCACAAGGTAGCCCTCGCTTGCGACACGGAGGTATTTTTCACTTTCCCCGTTTTACAACTTGCTTCAAATTTTTTCTGAAGGCTTTAAAATTGTTTTTTGATTAGTTTGTACATCTAACTCAAGGTTTTTGTTTCTGAAAAGTCGGTGAGAATTTTCATGTTGACAGGGAACATCGTTAAAAACCATTTCCCAAACCGAAAAAAGCAGTTTTGAAATGGACCTGTAACCATTTTTGGTGGTTAAGAGAACATATTTTTTGATAGATTGAAAATAACTGATTGATACATTAAGCAGGGACAGATAGAAATGATACGCACTTGGAAAAATGCTTTCGAATGACTTTCATGTCTTAGAACTCGGAAAAAAGCGATTTTTTCCAGTAATGCAACGTTGTAGATTACCGTGAATACAGACACTACTGATACTTTTTTAGTCGTTCTAACTATTTTAGTTTTATCTCAAAACATAAGAAAAAACATCAGAAATACATAGCAGTCGATAAATGAATCGATTCTCGATCAGCTTTCACCTAACTTATGATCTTCTCTTATGTCCCTAGGTCGCGTGCCAAAAACTGAAAATGAGGGGAATGTCTCTTTTGGCAGATCAACCACCAATTCTGTGAAAATAAAGATAAAGCTTAGAGAATTCAGAGGAATAATACTGAATAGATGGGTAAAAATTTAGAAAAAAGTTGAGGTCATAATCAGCGTCCTAACACCTGCCATCTGGCGTCAAAGACGTTGTTTCGTTGTTGCAATAATTTGGCCGCACCCTGTACAAACGTTAGTCAAAAATTGGATCAAGGCCACTCGTGCATAGTGCGTCAAATATCAATCGAAAGTCATCACATTGAACTTTCGGAAGTAATTAATCTACTATAATCTCTCCCCTCCCTATATTCCTTATTCTTATTTCTATACTTATTCCTACATATTCATCTACAAAAAGCCGGAGCTATGGCGACAAATATGATGTTTCCAAAATTTGACGGAAAAAATGACCGACTTCAATTTTTGGAATTTATTGAGCAATTTGATGCTCTCATGAACTATATGCAAGTTGATATTCTTGGAAGACTTATTTATCTCAAACAATCATTAACCGGAGATGCTAAAATTCTAATTTCTGGACTACCTTTAATAGCCGTTAACTATTCAATTGCTCGACAATTACTAGATGAAACTTATGGAGGATTTCTACGTATCCAACAATCTCTTCTACACCAACTGGAGAACATTCCGTCAATTCACAATTCTATATCTGCAAAGGATCTTCATATGTTTTATGTGAGTACCATCAAAATTTTTCGACAACTACAAACATACAACTGCAACGTGGACAATATGATGACTGCCACCATAATTGCAAGCAAGCTGCCAAAGTGGATAATCAAAAAGTTATATTCCGATATAACGAGAAGCAGCCCGTTTATTGCAAGTGAGCTAATCGATCGTCTTCGTATAATTTCAAGAGAAGAAAATCTGGTTGATGACATTTGGACTATCAACCACGGACATGAGATGACTCACGGACACCAAACTACTACAATGTCTGCACTTTCTGGAAATCATCAAATCCAAACCTGTGAACCATTAGACAACGAACCCGTCATGAACCCAGTGCAACAATGCTGTCATTTCTGTGCTTCTTCAAATGTTACTCATCTATCAGAGGATTGCCGAAAATACATAACTCGTAACGAAAGAAAAGTAAGAGCTGAAGAACTAAGACTTTGCTTCAAATGTCTGAAAGTTGGACACTCCACTAAACTTTGTCGATCACAATGTCGAACATGCAATGGAGCTCACCACACTGCCTTGTGCTTCGATACTCAAATACGCATGCAAAGAGAAGAAGAAAGCTTTACTCCTAGTGATTTCATCGGAACGGTTTCTGAGTTAAATCAACATTACCGCCAAAAATGGAATCAGAAGAAGCATCAAACTTGGCAGCCGACTCAGAGTCAACAACATCGTCCAATGCAACCTCATCAACAGTACCAACCACATGGCTCAAATACAGTCGGATATCACCAACACAATGGATATCAACAGAACAACGGCAATCAACAACATGTTGCGAATCAACAACAAGGAATTGGCTTCAGACATCAAATTCAACAGAACAGACAACCAGCTATGACAACAAATGCAATCAACTCCCTTCCGGAACAAATGCAGAAGTCACTATCAACATCACAGGACACTCGGACCCCAATCCAAGCAATGACGTTTCAAGTCTCTCAAACATCAACATCGAAAGATTCAACATTGCAAAAGCCGAAAGATAAACTGAAAATGGAAGAAAATAATGTTGAGTTGGAAAATCCAGTCCTTATGAAGACAAGAACAGTACCAGTGGTTGATATGAAAGGAGTCGAAAAGAAAGCTACATTAACGGATGGCCTAACGATGGCTGACGACAGAAGAAAAAAGCTAGTAAGCAACAGTTTTGATGCAACAAAACCAAAAAAGTTGGACAGTAGAGAATTGAAAGTTGATTTGAAAATCGAAAAAAATAATGGTTCAATAAAACATTGCGACGTTAACCAAATTGCTGATGGTTTCGGAACGAAAACAATGACCAAAAATATGGTACCAGAACACTTCAACAATTGTGGAGCACTAGTTTGTAGCAGAGAAACTATCTCTACAAAAATGGATCATCGAAACATGAATGGATTTCATAGCGAATACAATGACACTGAAACGACTTCAAACTATTCTATCGGATTGGGATGTTTCTCAAAATGGAAAACTCGAAAAAAGAAAGTTTTGGATCTTTTGACAACGATTCTCTATTGGATATGGATGACTATATTGGCTACAACTATTTGGATATACTCTATCGCAATGCTGCAAAACAAAAACCAATGAATGCAATCAAAGGATGGTGGTAAACTAAATCAACTCGGAATTGGCTGCGACAATCGATGGATCGGTATGCTGTATGGTTCAATCGTGTGTGCATTAGGAGTTGGTCAACGAATCACAACAGTTTTCGTCTACTCCATGGCTGCCGTGTTAGTCGGGAGAGCACTTCTGCGAAGTGAGATGGTCAAAAAGAACCAGAACATCACTGGTGCTGGAGAACATCGAAATGGCCCGATGCAGCAAGATTGGTATCTCGTTTTATAATTTTGAAATGTTTTGCCTCTCATTCATCTTTTTTGCCGGGAGTGTCGAGGATTCTCCTCGAGATCCAGTTCAAGAGTTCATAGATTAGATTTTACCCTTTGATCTTTTAGTAGTAATTAGCATATAACCAAATTAGGTACCTAGTGTTATTATTATAATTGTATGTTAATTCTATTGTTAGTCGACGTAGTTTATGTTAATGAGTATCTATATAAGCAGGTCGTGAAATATCTATCTTTATCATCATTCATCCTTCATACCTTTCTCCTTATTACCTATCCTAATCTTCTATTTATCAAGGATTGATCACCCTCTTATAATGTAACCCCCTATTATTCTATTATTATTAGTGGATTCACATGTGGATTCACAGTGGATCCACAGTGTGGAACCACAGTGGATCCACGTGGATCCACAGTGTGGAACCACAGTGAATCCACGTGGATCCACAGTGTGGAACCACAGTGAATCCACGTGGATCCACAGTGTGGAACCACAGTGAATCCACGTGGATCCACAGTGTGGAACCACAGTGGAACCACAGTGAATCCACAGTCAAATTTGAAAACAAAAAACAATAAAATTTATTAAATTTGAAAATTTATTTCACAATTGAAAATTTAAAATTGATATTCTCAAATTTTCAGTCTGAAAATTTCAGTTTTTTCTTGTTAAATTTTACTGTGGATTCACATGTGGATTCACAGTGGATCCACAGTGTGGAACCACAGTGGATCCACGTGGATCCACAGTGTGGAACCACAGTGAATCCACGTGGATCCACAGTGTGGAACCACAGTGAATCCACGTGGATCCACAGTGTGGAACCACAGTAAATCCACGTGGATCCACAGTGTGGAACCACAGTGAATCCACGTGGATCCACAGTGTGGAACCACAGTGAATCCACGTGGATCCACAGTGTGGAACCACAGTGAATCCACGTGGATCCACAGTGTGGAACCACAGTGAATCCACGTGGATCCACAGTGTGGAACCACAGTGAATCCACGTGGATCCACAGTGTGGAACCACAGTGGATCCACGTGGATCCACAGTGTGGAACCACAGTGGATCCACGTGGATCCACAATGTGGAACCACAGTGAATCCACGTGGATCCACAGTGTGGAACCACAGTGAATCCACGTGGATCCACAGTGTGGAACCACAGTGAATCCACGTGGATCCACAGTGTGGAACCACAGTGGATCCACGTGGATCCACAGTGTGGAACCACAGTGAATCCACGTGGATCCACAGTGTGGAACCACAGTGGATCCACGTGGATCCACAATGTGGAACCACAGTGAATCCACGTGGATCCACAGTGTGGAACCACAGTGAATCCACGTGGATCCACAGTGTGGAACCACAGTGGATCCACGTGGATCCACAGTGTGGAACCACAGTGGATCCACGTGGATCCACAGTGTGGAACCACAGTGGATCCACGTGGATCCACAATGTGGAACCACAGTGAATCCACGTGGATCCACAGTGTGGAACCACAGTGAATCCACGTGGATCCACAGTGTGGAACCACAGTGAATCCACGTGGATCCACAGTGTGGAACCACAGTGAATCCACGTGGATCCACAGTGTGGAACCACAGTGGATCCACGTGGATCCACAGTGTGGAACCACAGTGAATCCACGTGGATCCACAGTCAATCCACAGTCAAATTTGAAAACATTCCAGGTTCCACTGGAATTCCAGGTTCCAGTGGAATTCCAGGTTCCAGTGGAATTCCAGGTTCCAGTGGAATTCCAGGTTCCAGTGGAATTCCAGGTTCCAGTGGAATTCCAGGTTCCAGTGGAATTCCAGGTTCCACTGGAATTCCAGGTTCCAGTGGAATTCCAGGTTCCAGTGGGATTCCAGGTTCCAGTGGAATTCCAGGTTCCAGTGGAATTCCAGGTTCCAGTGGAATTCCATGTTCCAAATTTTATAAAATTTTATAAAATTTTTTCATATTTTATAAAATTTTATAAAATTTTATGAAACTTTATAAAATTTATAAAATTTTATAAAATTTCACAAAACTTTATAAAATATGAAAAAGTTTTATAAAGTTTTATAAAGTTCTATAAAATTTTATGAATTTTTATAAAATTTTTTAAAATATGAAAAAGTTTTATAAAACAAATTTTCAGGCCATTCTTGAGTGACTCCCTCAAACAATTCCCTAGTAAATTTATTAATCATAAAGCATTTCAATAATATATTCTTAGAACAAAAAAACTGGCTCCCTGATAACTATCTTCGGATATTTCTTGTGAGTTAATGAACAACTGCTTAAAAGTCTGAAACTATGTTTCTGAAACTACACTTAAATTCCATTGAACACTCCATTATAATAAATCATTTTTTCGGTAAATTCACAGTCATGGCGCCAGTTTTTCAATGATCATGGATTTACGTGATAGTGCCATGAGCCCTGAAGTCGCTTTTTTCTTTCCAAAAAAGCTTCCGGTGGAATTCCAGGTTCCACTGGAATTCCAGGTTCCAGTGGAATTCCAGGTTCCAGTGGAATTCCAGGTTCCAGTGGAATTCCAGGTTCCAGTGGAATTCCAGGTTCCAGTGGAATTCCAGGTTCCAGTGGAATTCCAGGTTCCAGTGGAATTCCAGGTGCCAGTGGAATTCCAGGTTCCAGTGGAATTCCAGGTTCCAGTGGAATTCCAGGTTCCAGTGGAATTCCAGGTTCCAGTGGAATTCCAGGTTCCAGTGGAATTCCAGGTTCCAGTGGAATTCCAGGTTCCAGTGGAATTCCAGGTTCCAGTGGAATTCCAGGTTCCAGTGGAATTCCAGGTTCCAGTGGGATTCCAGGTTCCAGTGGAATTCCAGGATCCAGTGAAATTCCAGGTTCCAGTGGAATTCCAGGTTCCAGTGGAATTCCAGGTTCCAAATTTTATAAAATTTTATAAAATTTTTTCATATTTTATAAAATTTTATAAAATTTTATGAAACTTTATAAAATTTATAAAATTTTATAAAATTTCACAAAACTTTATAAAATATGAAAAAGTTTTATAAAGTTTTATAAAGTTCTATAAAATTTTATGAATTTTTATAAAATTTTTTAAAATATGAAAAAGTTTTATAAAACTTTATAAAATTTTATAAAATTTTATAAAATTTCACAAAACTATATTTATAATATTTTTATAAAATTTTATCTTGGCAACAAACGTTCGGTGCAGGACGCCGCGCCAAGGGTGTTTGGCGCCGCGCCACAGGTGCTGGACGCCGCGCCAAGAGTGTTTGGCGCCGCGCCAAGAGTGTTTGGCGCCGCGCCAATGGTTATTGGCGCCGCGCCAAGGGTGTTTGGCGCCGCGCCAAGGGTTATTGGCGCCGCGCCATGAGTGTTTGGCGCCGCGCCAAGAGTTATTGGCGCCGCGCCAATGGTGCAGGACGCCGCGCCACAGGTGCTGGACGCCGCGCCAAGGGTTATTGGCACCGCGCCAAGAGTGTTTGGCGCCGCGCCAAGGGTGCTGGACGCCGCGCCAAGGGTGGGTAGGATTTTACCAGGTTCCAGTGGAATTCCAGGTTCCAGTGGAATTCCAGTCGTCCTGCACCAAACGTTTGTTGCCAAGATAAAATTTTATAAAAATATTATATATATAGTTTTGTGAAATTTTATAAATTTTTATAAAATTTTATAAAGTTTTATAGAACTTTATAAAACTTTATAAAACTTTTTCATATTTTATAAAGTTTTGTGAAATTTTATAAAACTTTATAAATTTTTATAAAGTTTCATAAAATTTTATAAAATTTTATAAAATATGAAAAAGTTTTATAAAGTTTTATAAAGTTTTATAAAATTTTATAAAATTTTATAAAATTTTATAAAGTTTTATAAAATTTTATAAAAATTTATAAAATATGAAAAAGTTTTATAAAATTTTATAAAATTTTATAAAATATGAAAAAGTTTTATAAAGTTCTATAAAGTTTTATAAAATTTTATAAAATTTTATAAAATTTTATAAAGTTTTATAAAATTTTATAAAAATTTATAAAATATGAAAAAGTTTTATAAAATTTTATAAAATTTTATAAAATTTTTTAAAATATGAAGAAGTTTTATAAAATTTTATGAAATATAAAAAAGTTTTATAAAATTTTATAAATTTTTATAAAATATGAAGAAGTTTTATAAAATTTTATGAAATATGAAAAAGTTTTTTAAAATTTTATAAAGTTTTATAAAGGTTCCACTATTTGGATGACTCAGTTTTGTCTGTAGCAGGATATTCAAGTTTTGTCTGTAGCAGGATATTCAAGGTTCCAGTGGGATTCCAGGTTCCAGTGGAATTCCAGGTTCCAGTGGAATTCCAGGTTCCAGTGGAATTCCAGGTTCCAAATTTTATAAAATTTTATAAAATTTTTTCATATTTTATAAAATTTTATAAAATTTTATGAAACTTTATAAAATTTATAAAATTTTATAAAATTTCACAAAACTTTATAAAATATGAAAAAGTTTTATAAAGTTTTATAAAGTTCTATAAAATTTTATGAATTTTTATAAAATTTTTTAAAATATGAAAAAGTTTTATAAAACAAATTTTCAGGCCATTCTTGAGTGACTCCCTCAAACAATTCCCTAGTAAATTTATTAATCATAAAGCATTTCAATAATATATTCTTAGAACAAAAAAACTGGCTCCCTGATAACTATCTTCGGATATTTCTTGTGAGTTAATGAACAACTGCTTAAAAGTCTGAAACTATGTTTCTGAAACTACACTTAAATTCCATTGAACACTCCATTATAATAAATCATTTTTTCGGTAAATTCACAGTCATGGCGCCAGTTTTTCAATGATCATGGATTTACGTGATAGTGCCATGAGCCCTGAAGTCGCTTTTTTCTTTCCAAAAAAGCTTCCGTAAAATGAAAACTTTGGTTTTTTTTAGTTAGCACATCCAATTCGAAGCAGTATTGACAAAATACTTGCGATTAAAAAAGCTCAACGAAACGGAACATAATTTTTTCAAATCGTTCCGATCCTGGTCCCTGCTTTATGTAGGAAGTAGTCGATTATGAACATTAATGTGTCAACACGTTTTTCAAAATGATGTACACGGATTACTTTACTTAATTCCATCTATGGGTTCAGGCCGGTGGGAAGAAAGAGAAAAAAAAATCTAAAATTTTACCCAAAAAAAGCACCGTGCCTAATTTTTTGGCACATCTTTTGGCACCGTGCCTAAACATTTGACACCGTGCCTAAACATTTGACACCGTGCCTAAACTTTTGACACCTTGCCTAAACTTTAGGCACCGTGCCTAAACATTTGACACCGTGCCTAAACTTTTGACACCGTGCCTAAACTTTTGGCTCCGTGCCTAAACTTTTGACACCGTGCCTAAACTTTTGACACCGTGCCTAAACTTTTGGCACATCTTTTGGCACCGTGCCTAAACTTTTGACACCGTGCCTAAACTTTTGGCACATCTTTAGGCACGGTGTCAAAAGTTTAGGCACGGTGCCAAAAGATGTGCCAAAAGTTTAGGCACGGTGTCAAAAGTTTAGGCACGGTGTCAAAAGTTTAGGCACGGAGCCAAAAGTTTAGGCACGGTGTCAAAAGTTTAGGCACGGTGTAAAATGTTTGGGCACGGTGCCAAATGATGTGCCAAAAGTTTAGGCACGGTGCCAAAAGATGTGCCAAAAAATTAGGCACGGTGCTTTTTTTGGGAAAATTTTTAGAGACTTATGCACAACAAATAACAATGAGGGTCCCCACCACCACCCCCCCCCCCCCCCCCCCCCCCTAGAAAATTCCCGCAGAAAAGGAAAAATTTTTCCCTTTTTTTTGGGTAAAATTTAGGAGAGTTATACACAGCATATTATAAGGGGGATCTTTTTAAGTTAGTGAGATAGCTATGAATTGCAAAATGGACTTTGAATTTTGTCGGAAGAACGAAAAAGGCCGCCTAGGTTTTCATTTCCGAAACGCATCAAAGTAATATTGAGACTTTCTGTAGAACCTCTGCCGACTTTCTGCAGCATTTCTGGAAACTTTCTGGAGTAAGCCTGCATACATTTGGCAAAGGAGCTGCAGAAAGTCAGCAAACCTGCTGCAGAAAGTTCTACGTGGTTGCCGAGAAAAACCCCTTTTTTTCGAATGTTTCTTTTATTCTTGATTAACATTAAAAACGTACGCATCAGTTTATTTCACCGACATTCAAAAAAAAACAAAAAAACGAGATAACTTAACCAGAACAATAATACCCATATACAAAAAATTAAATTCTAACCGCGGATGTTTTTCCGTTTTGTTGACAAATGAGTATTTTATGTGATGAATCAGAAAAAAGGTAAAAATTTGTTACGTGAAATGCATAGATGAGGATGATAGTAAGATATTCGAAGATGGCAAAAGCTTCGTACGCTGAAATTGAAAAAAAATTGAAAACTGAAGATAAGAACTACATAATCTCATCATATACAACAAACCTCCTTGAACACAAAACACATTGTGTAAAATGAAAGCAATGAAAATCGTTGGAAGTGTAATAGCGAGACCGAGAAGAACAGTGACCCTTCGTCGGCCATGTGTTGGATTTTCTCCGCGTGCTGTGAACCTCATTAAGATTGTGAAGACTGAATAGTTAACGATAGTAGAGACAGCAAATCCTGAGAAGAATGCCACGTGGAAATCTGGAAAATTTTAAAACTGTTTTTTGATCTTCAAAAAACACAAACCTCCACTTTCTCTTTCACCAACAGTTGCTAATAGAGTGAGAAAAAGTGATTGAAATACAGAACTAATCACAAGAGAAATCCGAAGAAGTTGTAGTTTGTTGGAAGTGGAAAATGTGAGAATATCTGAAAGAATTTTTGGAGTTTTTGAGAGCTTAAGTGAGGCTTACATTGCCTAAGAACGACCATTAATTGAAGAGGAACACTGGATAAAGCAAATAGATTCCATAATATTCTTTCTAGGGGAAGATTCAGAAGGCGTGATACGGAGGGAAGGTATACATTCTGAAAAACAAAAGTTTTTATAATAATGTCCTATTTATAAAATTCAAATAAAAAACGACTATGCCAAATATTCATATAATTCTTTGATTAGATTACTCACCCTACACCCCCATGGATAATCATACATCCAAACTGTATGAATTGAATATCCTATCAAAAATGCAGCAACCACTCCAGCCGCTGGCATTGTCATTGCTGCTTGAAACACATGTTTTACTTGAACACTTCCCAATATCACTGGACCTCTCGCAGCCTCGAAACGATAACTGGGCATTCTGAAAACAAAACGTTTCGACCACGGCAGGATTCGAACCTACAATCTTCTGCTCCGTAGGCAGACGCGTTATCCATTGCGCCACGCGGCCAGATGGAAAAATGAAGGGTAAAAGTCATAGAGGTGACAGTGAGGTGGAAACTAGGTGGGAAAGATGAGTGAGATGTGTTGGGAAATACAGAAGGAGGCTTTGAAAAAGAAAGATCTTCATAATTATCTCATTTTCCACATTTTTAAGTAGATTCATAGTTTTGAAGAAAAGTAGAAACTCGAAAGAAAAAAAAAAGAAGACGTGACCGCGCCAAGCCGACGACCCATCAAATCACAACAAAAGAAATGAATCGATGGCAATTCAGATGGTTATAAGATGACCTTTGCCTACTTTTGGTCTCGCTGCGTCTCCCGCACTTTATGCTAACCTGAAGAGGTCACACGATACAAGATGAATCATCTGATGAGGTCCATTGGATGAAGCATATCAGAAGACAATGACTGAAAATAGAACAAGTTTGAGAGAGGGGAAAAGAAGGAGAAAGTTTTTAGTGTGGAGTTTGATTTCGAGAAGAAAGTTCCAGAAGCTCGATTTACAGAGAATAGATTTTCAGAAAGCAGAAGAAATGCCTTAATTCCAAAAGTTTAATTAACTAGGGGTTCGTATAGGAACAGAAAAATCTGTCAACCGTAGTCATCATGAATAATTCATCATTCTCCTCAAAAGTCATAACGTTATTGGGGTCATCCAACCACCGATAATAAACTAAAAAACTAGAAGCACCGAAGTTCAAAGAAAATGAGAAGAGTGGTTTTCAGATTTTGGAGTCAATCTGAATAATTCGTGATATTCCAGTCCTATGGCATGCGTTCAGAAAACCACACACTACTGCTGAAAACACAGCATTTAGAACCGTACCAAGTGTGCCATTTTAGGATGCCCAGTATGCAACAGAAAGAATCAAATCTCATACTTTTTCGATCTTCAATTATTTCAATTTCATCGTTCAGAAATGATTCATCTAACATTCCAACTCATTAATTATCAGCAAGAACCTGAGGAAATCCCATATTTATTCATTCCCCTCCCCTTCTTTTTTACTTCTTCCTAACCCAAACTTTTGTGTATTTATTCTCTTCTCTTTTCTCTGCACTTCTTCTTCATTCTGTCAACTTTGAAATGCAAAGAGAAGAAGTGTTCGAGAAACGAAATATGCATCTATTTCCGTTTCATTTCCCAACTTTTAATGGGTTGTTCTCTTTTTTTGTGCTGCTCACCCTCTTCTTTGAAAACCAAACAACTGTCTTCCACTTCTTTTTTCATCTGTTTCTTGTCAACTAAATCGAGGTAAGTTATGATTTATGTATTCCCGCTACGACTACTTTATTGCTATACCTCCTCCTTCTCCTCCGTCGCAGCAAGATTAAGTTTCACTTTGGAAGGCTATTTTTGATTTATTTTTTCTTCGCATATTTATGTTGTGGTTTTTGGATATGAATGTTTTATGAAGTACAAATAGGTTAGAAATAAAAAACGAAAGATTTGGCATGATAATCTTGAAGAATACAATGGTCCTTATTCTATTGCAGCTATCTGAGAAATATTTCGGGTGCATTGTACAAAGAATAAATTTCGCTTATGAATAAAGATATGAAGAATTAACCTATCAATGTTTACTTCCAACTGTGAGGTTATTCAATTTTCAAACTAGACTTATAGTTTTTAAAAAAACTTCTGTTGAGCTCAAAACTATATTTCAAAGTTATTCTGGAATGGAAACAGTTCGAAATTTCGATTGTTTAGAGCTTCTGGACTTTGTTGATGTAGACAATAAATCCCTTAAGTTCACATCAAACAAACTTCCAAATTAAAAAAAATACATACCGTAACCCCACAATAATGCGGCCTACAAAACGATGGTTAAATTCAGAAAAATGCTCCAGTACAGAACTTGAATTGCACATAGAACTTCGAGAAGTAGATATTTCTTCTCGAAGGTTAGAAACAAACAATTCACCATATTCGATGTCTAGGTTTTAAGCAAGTTCAAAACTATTCTTTTTTTCATTGGAAAAGTCGATGATTTCAGTTTTTATCTGTCAATATCAGAACCTGTCATTTTCTGAAACTTCTTGCTTGAAAAAGTTGAAAATCTAAGTACATTTCAACTTTCTAAAAAACTAGCTCCCGTGTAAGGATTCCCACTTTTGATTTTCTATGTACTTGGTTTGGTTTTTGAGACACAAAAACCATTCTTTTGCACCGCCTGTCCTTCTCTTTTTTCTACAATGAACACGCTTCTACAAATATTTGATTTCACCCCCTTTTGTACTTCTTCTTCCTTTCCTCCAACACATTTTTCTCCTTTGGCAATTTCACAGTTCGGAACAATATGCCATCAATCAGAAGATGTTCATTCTCTCTCTTCCTCTCAACCACAAACCATCCCATCATCATCATCATGAAGACTGTCATCTCTATTTCTCTTCTTTTCGAATTTGTTGTATTTATACAACAAAAAAACTTTTTTTTCCCTCTAATCATGAAGAGATTCAGAAGACGTTTTTGTTTACAAGGTTACGATATCACTTCTTTTTTTTTCTCACTAAACCCCCATCAATACCACGCCCTTTTGCCTCTTTTTCTATTGTTAGTGGTGACAAGGGGAAACCAATTCTCTTTTTTTATACGGCAAAGATTTATTGCTGTCAGCACTTTTGGGGCTTCTGATCACAGCTTCTTCTGATATTTTTTTTGTTTTTTTTTGTTCTTATTGTTTACGAGTGTTCTTTATTCTCGATTCCTACTTATTAGCACTGTTTCTTTTTTGAAAAAAAGAAGAAAAGGAAACAGGGAAATGAAATTGAAAGAGATAGTTCTGATAGCAGTTATTGTCGTCTTGTCATGGCTAGTTTTGTGTTCCTGGCAATTTCAGACTACCTTTATTATAGCGGTAGCTCTAATAGAACGGCACCTAAGTTTACGGCCATCGAAATGTCAAAAAAAGGTTACTTGATTTGACTGAACAAGTGGTTTTCAAATAGTGGAAAGTCAAGATATTTATAACAATTTTCAAGGTTTAATATACTGCCGCTATGTTAGAGGTTCTAGACATTTGTAATTCTGGCCACACTGAAAAGATTTTCTGAATGCTTATATTTTAAGCTATCTGATGTTCATGAAATGAAGCTCTTCACTTTTAGTTTTTGAAAAATTTCAGAACTTCAGATCCCAAATTTCATAATTGAGCTGATTTTCTAATTTGTTTTCAAAAAGTAAAGTTTCGAACTTTAAAAAACTCTCAGCTTCATTTTCCATACCCACCCTAAAACTACTCCATATCTTTGTCTAGATCTTCTCACATTTCCTCTCACTCCAATCCTTTTTTTTTCTCATCTTTTTCCAGCAAGCAGTTAACCCAAACAACACAAAAAAGAGTTGTTGGTTTTGGTTTATTTGGGTGTAAGCATACGAGAAGAGAGGGAGGGGTAACTCAATAGTTTGGCGCCTCGCTCTTTGTTTCATTTCCGGGAGGAGAATCATCATCTCTTTTTTGTTGGGGGGATGCTTCTCATTCTTTCAATCATCAACTTTTTTTTTCGTTTTGACCAGAATGTTTACAAATTCAAAACCACACACACCCAGAAAGAAAATTGCACTTGTTAGACGGTTTTTCGATCATTTTTCAAGACTGATGAGCCAAATTTTCAGATTTTCAGAACTGGCCTAATTATTTTATTTTCTAGAATTTTTAGGTTCTGAAAACAAAATAAACTGCAACTAAATTATCAGTTGAACTTTAACTCTAGAGGTTATTCTGATAGTTCCAGAATCTGGTTAGGTTTATTCAAGTTATTCTTTGAAATGTTTGAGATGATTCAGCATTTTGTCTTATCTTTTGATCCTGCAAGTATAGTTTTAACTTTCAGATTGAAGTTTTCAGACAAATATTTCACAAAGTCTCAAATTTTTTTCAGATTTCTCTGAATTTCATCTCTTTTTTTTAAATTGATTTTTAGAACCTTACATGTAATGCTTCCATACTTCGCCCCTCCGATTCCAGATTTTGTATAAGCAAAAGTTAGGTACAGAGAAGGGTAAAATAACCCGCCAGTCAAAAATTTGCCAAATTGATTTTTTATCGATTTATTGATTAATTTCATTTTTACTTGTTTTTTGACCATATTTCGCTCAGTTTCAAAGATTTTTAAAAAATTTAAGAACGAAATTGTAGAACAAAATGTGATACAACTTTTTGCTCATTGCACAAAAAAATTTGGAGCACCTTGAAGAGCCGAAATGTTGCTCCAAAGTGGAGTCAAAAAATTCAAATCTGTTAAATTTTTTTGATTTTTTGAAGTTAGATTTTTAATCAAAAATAATGTTTTTTGCCAAAATAAAAAAAAATTTTGTTGCGAAAAAATTGAGAAAATCGAGTTTTAATTCTATTTTTCAATTTTTCGGTTTTCAAACTTGAATTTTCAAAAAAGTGTTTTGAGTAAAACTTGTAGCCTGTAAAAAGACGCATTTTTTCGTTTTTTAACCATCAAAAAATATTGAGTTTGAACGGAGTTAGGTATGTTTGAAAACCTGACCCAAACCCGATCTGACAGCATTTGCAATTATGGTCAGGTTTTCAATCATACATAACTCAGTTCAAACTCAATATTTTTTGATGGTCAAAAAACGAAAAGATGCGTCTTTTTACAGGCTACAAGTTTTACTCACAACACTTTTTTGAAAATTCAAGTTTGAAAACCGAAAAATTGAAAAATAAAATTAAAACTCGATTTTCTCAATTTTTTCGCAACAAAATTTTTTTTTTATTATGGCAAAAGACATTATTTTTGATTAAAAATATAACCTCAAAAAATCAAAAAAATTTAACAGATTTGAATTTTTTTACTCCACTTTGGAGCAACATTTCAGCTCTTCAACGTGCTCCAAATTTTTTTGTGCAATGAGCAAAAAGTTGTATCACACTTTGTTCTACAATTTCGTTTTTAAATTTTTTAAAAATCTTTGAAACTGAGCGAAATATGGTCAAAAAACAAGTAAAAATGAAATTAATCAATAAATCGATAAAAAATCAATTTGGCAAATTTTTGACTGGCGGGTTATTTTACCCTTCTCTGTACCTAACTTTTGCTTATACAAAATCTGGAATCGGAGGGGCGAAGTATGGAAGCATTGCATGTTAGAACTACCTAAATATAGTCTAGAGAAATACTTCTTCACAGTCAAAAATTCTCATTTTTCAAAAAAAAAAGTATAAATGGCGATAGTTTCAGCAGCTTTTAGCAATTCACTTTACGATATCCAATTTTTTCGAAATTCGGCGAATGTGTGACATAACTTTCAAAAAGCTTTTTTAACTTTTTTTGGAAAAAATTCCCCAGCTCCAATTCTAGAGAACCTCCTAAAACTCGAATAATAACCATGTTGAAAAGCAATCCATCAATTTTTGAGTTATGATTCTTCTTTTTCTTTTTTTTTACTCAAAAAAAACCAAGCCTTGTGTTTTGTTTTGTTATTGTTTGGGTAGTGTTGCTTTCCTCTTATATTTACCCATCCTTCCCCCTTTCTAGTACCCCTTGATTTTTTCATTTTCCCCAGTGTCCAATAATTTTTTAAACGCCGCTTTTGATAGAGACAATTGAAGATGAAGAGACGCAGACATACATCGAGATTCATTAGAGTCTCATTTTAGAAGACGTTGTGTTGGAGGGAAGATGTGTATTCATTATTCCTCTACTATATACTATACAATTGTTCACTTTTTTTCGAAATAGTCGTTGTTGGAATGACGTCTACAGTACCCTTTTTCAAAGAATCTCATATTTCAGAAAGGGTGTTATTTTACATATTCTTTTTTTTTTGCTTTTCGATAGGGCCCGTTAAAATTGACACCTTCAGATTTTTTTTTCGTTGTAGCTGGATCTCAGAACTTTGGAAGTGAGGGTCGGAAACTGATTTGAAAAGTTTTGCTCTATTCTAACTGTAATAGAAGGGCATACTCTTTATGATTTGTTAAGAAAAAAATCAGGCTTCAAGCCGTTCTTGGTGATTTTGAAATTTATGTGTTTAGAAATTTACCTGTACGACTATTTAAAATCAAGGTTTTGTAGTTTTCGGTTTTGGTGTTCCAGTCCGGTTTCGGTTTTTCGGTCATGACTTGACCTGCAGTCCAATCCATTTCATCTACAATTTTGCCCCCTCTGGTCTGATTTTCATAATTTGAAGCTCAATTTGGTCCTTTTTTAGTATACCAGCTAAACTTTCTTTAAGCCAATATTCTCTTTTTTGAACATCGAACCCTCCCAGAACCAGGATAGATTTTACCCTCCTCAAACCTGACCTTGACTAAATTCATAACTGTCAATATATAGTTTTTTTTCTGACCTTCCCCCTCTTTGCACTCAAAATCTGTCTTCTTAGGGATTAGTGGGTGTTTAGGTTTTGAGACAGTTTATGTTGAGAAACTCTCCCTTTTTCTGTTTCTTCCCCTCTCTCTCTCCCTCTCTTTTTCCATCTCTTGACATTTTCCCAAAATATATAATATCGGGTTTCGATTTCTTCACAAACCAGCGCCCACCCATCACTTTTTCATAATTTGAGAACTTCAACACCTGCCTTCTTGTGCATTTAGTACACACAAAACACCCGATATTTCCTTCTTCTTATTCACAGGTGTCTCACTTAATTATATCTTTCTTTCGACCGAAATTTCGTTAGGCAAAAGTATAGTGAACGAAAACGTTTCGCCGAGATTTTTGGTTGGATGTAGATTTTGAGTCTTTTGAGTAAAAGATGTTGATATTTGGCGAATATTTTCGTATTCATAATAAATGTTATTCAAAGTTTTGAACCATTCCATATTTCGGTGGGTTAACCCATGTCATCTTGAAACTCTCTAAATCCTTTTCGTAGGAATCACTTATGGTTTGAATTTTAGGTTACTGTAGCTTATGCTTCGTAACCCAAAGTACAAATTAAAAATGAAATCTGAACACGAAATGTCAAAATCGCAGTATTACCCCTACCATAAGAGAAGCCTAATAAAATTTTTTCATGCATGCTTCCTAGTTGATCCCAGGCTCATCACTATACTAGTGCCCTTATATTAAAAGTGTGCTTTGTCCCTAATGTTCCTCCCTGATCCCTATTCTAGTTCCTTCTTCTAAAAATAGCTCAACTACAGTATCCCTTCCTACATCTCTGCTTCACAAATGAGCTGTACACATTTTCTAGCCACGCCCCTTTTCGACACCTTCTCACTTTACGTTTTTTTTGTTTCCCAGAAAAGGACACCTTCTTTTCTTTACTTTGTTCCTCAGTTTCTAGAAAAAAAAATAAAACAAAAAACAATTGGCAGCTCTCTCTCTCTCTTTTTTCGTCGTCAAACATTCCGAATGAATATTGAATGTCCTTTCTTTCTTTCTCTCTTTTTTTTCACTCCGTTTACATCTGTTTTTGTTCTCCGTTCCTTCTGCTCCCTTCAAACAATTTGTCTTCTTTTCCTTTCTTCTGTTTTTCATCTGATTCTCGATTTCTTCTTCTTTTCTTCTTTTTCTGATTCTTCTGATTGGGTGTAACCAGTGAATGTGTCCGAAATCGTTAGTACGCGGCATTCCTGTCGGCAAGCAATTGGTGATGGCGGTCAAATTTTTAGAGAATTCGCTTTTTCTTTTTGTTACTCTTCTCCTTTCTTTTTCCTCAACAATTTGCATTGCGCATGTTTCTACAAACATAAAGACAAATAATCGGTGATAAGCGCCATCACCGATGGGATCGTGCCACTTGTTTCTTCGGTGGAGCATCAGAGAGAGTGAGGGGAAGAATGCTCAGGTTTTTTATGCTCTTTGTTTCTCTCTTTGATAAGCAAGAACAAGGGAGGAACACGTACGTGTATGTTCAAGGAGCAATCAACTCGTTCTCAGACTTTTTGACTCTACTTTGAGTTCTCTTGAGCAACCATGAACAACTTTTCTTGTTCTAACTTTTCTAAGTTGTCTACTTTTCCTTGTTTTAGACTGGTCTTCTTTTAGTATCTGCCCTTCTATTAGAGTGTGGAGACCTACTTCAGGCTTTCGTAAGCTCCTCTATTTGAGCTTTTTTTCACCTTTCACCTTCCCATTTGTAATTAGCCTGGTCAACTTTTTGTATTCGTTGTTGTCCCTCAACCTCTTCTAATCTTTCTCCCAACTTGTTAATGATACAGTTTTGTTTTGTTTTCATTTCACGACGAACTAAACCAGTTTATCAGGAAAATTCAATAGAAGAAAAATTGGATGAGTTGTGAAAAGATAGAAGTGATCACATGAACTGATGTTCTAGGTTTCTTTACCAATCAAATGGTTAGGTTGCACGAGTTGAGAATAGCCTGATTTTTCAGGAATTCGAAATTGTGAATCGTGGGAATGAAGGTTTAGAAGTGAAGTTATGATTTTCAAAATTCAGGATATTATAGGGATATGGTAGGTATAGCTTACAAAACTGTCAATTCAGTTTTGGAAAGAATATACATGTATGTCTTTTGTAGGGTTAAAGATTTAGAAATTAGGGTTTTAAGTCAGTTTTTTTTAGAAATAAGGTTGTTATTCTGGCATATAGACCCCTCCCTTTTTTCCATTCCCAAATATGCTTCTACTTTTCTCAAGCTCCCAGCGTCCTCTCAACTGTTCCTATCTCTTAAAATTCTCTTTATTCTATTCTCTTTTCTGATTCCCCCAATATCCAAAAGTAACTTTTTTCCCTTTCTTCCAGCTCCACAATCTTCAAAAAACTCCCATTCATCTTCCTAAGAATTCCACTCCATCTATTATCTATCCTCCCCACACTTTCCCCTCTAGAAAAAAAAAACACCATTTCCCCCTCTCCAGAAGTGCATCATTTTTTGAACCTTCCTTCCTCCCTCGAGAGATATCCTGAACATCATCAACATAAACAACTACAATTCTATTCCAACTAGTTCTCTCTACTGGATAACTTCCACTATTCATGTACATCGAGAATTGGGGTATCTATTGAATGACCAAACCTTCTGTAATTATTGTAGTCAAAAAGAGGGGCTAGACCCCGTTTTTCGGTTAAAACACTTTCACTCTATTCTCCCCACCTTTTTTGTTTCTTTTTTTTTTGGGCAAAGTGATAGGATAGGCGGAGAAAAAGAGAGAAAAGGAAGGGAAGGTTCTTCCCCCGTGAAATTACAAGTAATTCGGTTAGTAAAAGTTTTTTTTCTTTTCTTGTCTTTCTTCACTTTTTGACTTTTTTGTTGTTATTGATGTTGTTGTTTTTCTTTAGTTACACTTCAAAATGAGAACGACGCCTTCATATAAGATTCTGGATTCTTCCCGTTTTCTGACATCTAAACTTCGGATTGTTTGCTGTTGAAATAATTTTTGAGTCTTGACTTTGCTTCATTTGGAAAAAAAAACTATATGGTCCTTTGATTGATCTTTAAAACTTTACGTCTTCTTAATATCCCCATCACTTCCCTCAACCTCCTCCCTCTCTTTTTGGTCTCCACGGCAATTGGCATAAAACTGAAGGGGAGTGTTGAAAAGGGGATAAGACAAACCATAAAATTATTCAAATTTTGTTCAGTTTACACCCTTTCTTCCTCCTATTTATACAACTGTCTTCCGCCTATTGCAACTAAAGGAGTGAAGAGATCCATTCCTAACCAGCTGCCACGTCATTTCACAAGACTGATGACATAAGAACAGACTGTTGGCAATTAGGGCGAAGTTCATGGGAATATTCCTTTTTGAAAAGAATTTTGAGTTTTGGAAAGTTTCATCTTCAAACTTTCATAATCTTTCATTTATTTCCAGAAGTTCCTATCTTTTAAGTCTGTAATAGAAGACCATCTCTTTTTATTTGGCCTAATTCATTTCTATCTAGGAAATTTCGAAATAATGTTTCCATATTTACCATTCATTTCTATGAATCATAGAAAAATCTAGGTTATTAATTGGAATGACTGTACCGGTAGTTTGACTAATAGTTCATAGTATATTTCACAATATTCTAGTTTCTCCTTGTTTCTATTTTCAAACTATTTCATACTTTATTCTTTTAGATTTGGTTTTTCTCAGTTTGGGTAAAAATAGAAGACGGACCTAAAAATTATGAAAAAAATAAGACAATTTTTGATGTTATCGGCAAGTTTCACCGCGATGATCCGGGTTATTTTACACAAAAAGGGTGAAATTAAGGTTTGAAATCGTCAAATTTTAGTATATTTTCTTATTATAGAAATTTCAGCCACCTACTTTCAGATCGAAAAATGACACCTCTATTAGAATGGCACCAGGTTCCCAACGATCAACAGGTTTTATGGGAGTTGTCTTTTTTTCCCTAACTTTCCAAGTAGTATTATCTTCAAACCTTTCCAAATTAGCAATTTTCCTTCTTGATTTCTGTTCCTTTAGATACAAATACATATTTCGCATACTCCTCGTCTTCCCAAAATGAGTCATTTTTACCTTTCCAATTCAAAAAGTCACACAAATTAGTTCAATTCATTAGGTTTCGGAAACCATCTACTAATTTTCATGTATTATCAAAGGTTTCAATCTTTTTTCTTTTTTAATTTCTTTCATTTTCGATTCCCTCTGATGACCTCGAATAGTCACTTCAAATCAAACTCTCAGTCCCTCTCTCTCTCTTTAATTCCTTCCAAAAATTGGGTTTCTTTGTCTGCGTCTCTTCATCTCAAACACTATTTTCAATGGATAGGTTCAGATTAAATCGAAAGATAGAACCATCAACTCTAGATTATTTTGTCACCTTCTCTCAATTCATCTTATTAGCCGAGAAGAGCGGAAAAGAAGGATATTTTAGACCACCCTGTGTTTGTACTTTTTGTTTCCTTTTCTTCTTTTGATTGTTTATTTTGTTCTTTTTCTTTATTTTTGTAAAAAAAAAAGAGGTAACTATTTTCAGATTAGCTTGTAAGAATTAGGTAAAATCGAACGAATCTAGTAGAGAGAAACAGAACAACATCGAATCAAATATAGGAAAGGAGGAATGATCCGACAGCAAAAACCAGGTGAGTCATTTCAATGATTTTGTGGGGGTTTTACTCAAAATGGTCATTTATAAAAAACCCAAATTATTGGAAAAAAAGTAAATATCATTTTCAATAAATGTACCGGAAACCAACATAAAGTAGCAATTTTTCAAAGTTTTACTGAAAATGTTCGAGTCTTCAATCATTTTGGAAACCATCAACAAAGGTGCTTAACGGGTCTAAAAGGTGCCGCTCTATTAGAAGAACGGAGCGCCACTCTAATAGAGGTTTCTAAGTAGTCAATGTAACAGAGGCCTTGCAATGGAGGACCTGGTCTTTTTCTTGACAAAGCGATGATTTCGATTTTTGCGAAAACCGCTTTGGCGGAAGTTTGAAAGTTAGGTCAATTCTAACTTCCTATCAGATTATGAAGTCGCCCTTTTATCAAAATCTGTTTTACATTCTTAACGGACCTCTATTAGTAGGGCGCATTTTTCCTTTCATCAAATAGTTTGTGATTTCTTAAATTAGAGTAAACACCCTTTTCGAGGGATTTTTGAAACATCAGTTTAATGATCATCTCCCCCGGATTTGGTTTCCAGGACAACCTCACAAAAACCTCAAAAATTTCAATTTCCCAGTTATTTCCGGAAAAGTTTTCAACACTTCAACTCTTTCTCTCCGTATATATGTTTCCGTTTTGTTTTGATATACTCTTTTTCGAATGTGTTTTTGTTGAAAACTCTCTGAAAAAAGCTAGTCCAACTCTTTCTTCTCAACGATTACTCCTTTCTCTTTCTTCCAGTCCATTTTCGTTGAGCGCTCTTTCGATGATAAGTTGACAGCTGAATAGACGAGAAAACAAGAAAAAGAAAAAGAAATAAGAAAACAAAAAGAAAATGTTCCGTTTTTTTGTGGTGCCTGGCTCCGTGCCTTTAGGAATTAGAAAATTTAATTTTCGGACAGATTTGTGTTCCCAATTCCTTTTCTCCTTTTTTCGACAACATTTTTGTGGTCAAAACTTTCTTCCAAATTCTTCTTCAATTCCAGAATAACATGAGGTTACAACTGTTAATCTTCGTGTTGTTTGCCAATCTAGCCACTTCTCGCAAACATTATAAGGGACGAAAATACGACTTGACACTTTTTGTTCGAAATCACAACGTCTCCGATGCAACGTTCTTTCGATTGGTTGGTGTGGATAACACTGCGGATTTCAATGTTTCCGCTGGAAATACATTTGAGCACACTTTTGAGGTGAGTTATTGTACTCGTGTAGAAAACATGAATATAGTAGAGTGAGCACACTACCAATGTGTTAGGAAGAAATGAAGTCTTTGGTACGTGTTGCTGTTATTTGACGGTTTCCGCCGGTCTCTATGGGAAGGGTGTATGTGGGTGGAGTCCAGATGGAAGTAAAACAGAAGTTAGCGCGAAGTGCTCCACAGTTTTTCGAGAAACGATTGAATTGAAAAACGATGTACTGAAAAAGTGAAGAACTTTCAGAGATCTCTCGATTGATCTTTCGAGACAAAGAACGTATGAAAATATTGAACCCGAATAGAGTTATGGCTTCAATTCCGGCTTTTTCCCTTCCGGAAACACGGAAGTGCGCTCAGCTGATATTATTTTCTGGTAGCCAACAGTGTATTTCCTTATGCTAGTTGTTTTACCATCTAATGATGGTAACATAAAGTCAAAATAATAATTTTCAGGTGAGACGGAAAGGCTACTGGACACTGTTCGTCGAATTTCCCGGAGATCGTTACGCAAAGTCACCAAGAAAGGTAAGTTTCAGATTTCTTGTTGGGTCCAATATTCATCAGTTTTAGCTGTGCCTTTCTAATAGAGGTGTTCTATTCCAATACTTTTTCCAGATAATATCACGTGACTCGTATCGTAAATGGGTGATGGAAGTGTACTACTATCCTGGTGCAGTTGGCTTCTCCGAATGGCATAAATTGTCTCGAAAGGGTGAAATGCACATTCATGGATAACTCCTTTTTTCATCATAATTCATCTCTTCTTGGATCTCTTTTATTATCGATTTAGAAAGAAATTTCTGGTTTTAAAGGCGCATCAACTTTTCGAAATTGAAAAATGAGGTTCGCTTTTTATCCAGTGGTTTCACACGAATAGATAATAAGTCCTCCCTTAGCCCCGGTGGACTTTTTTTTAATTGAATTATTTTTCAAAACTTTTCCCGAAACCCCTTTCAATTAGAATCTTTCTATTCTATGAAAACTTTTCTTAACGGTGATTCTTTTACTTATTCTAGACGTTTCTAAAAACCTAAAGGATTACTGTAAATCCAAATTTGGGTTACTGTAGCAGTCATACTTATTTGTGTGTATGTACAAATAGTTTATATCCCGTGTAGAGCTTTACTCTTTCCCTCTCTTCCCGTTTCAGTTCTTCCGTCAAATACTGCCACATCTTCTGTCTTTTCTTTTTTATAAATTTATGAATAAAAATTTGATTCTAATGATGACTGGATTTATTTTTTGATGTTTTTCAAACCGGTTTTTGTTATAAGCATACAAAGAAGGAAAAGGTACAAATATACAAATATAGGAGAAGGGAATGATTTATAGTTATTGAAAAGCTGTGGACGGGCAACGAGACAAAGCAGGCGTCGAACAGCAGATGTCATTGTCATCTATCACATCGAGAAGCTCTTGAGGGGTGGGGCCACCGGAATACTGAAGAAACTTCCAATAAATTTAAACTCCCGCTAAAACTCACATTTGATAAGTTGATGAGAGATCTTGGTGACTGCGCCAATTGGGCTTTTATAATCTCTGTTTGATTCGCAGCGGCAGGTGGATTCACTTGTTGTTGTTGAGGATTTGATCCATTTTTCAAATGAAATTGATCGAGAGCCGAAGTCAAATCCCATACTTGAACACTTCCGTTTCCGTTTCCACAGAATAAATGTTTTCGAAGGCGACTTCCTAGTTTCTGACCATCAAGTTCATGCACACAGAAAGCAGTGATTGGGGAGTCTTCCACAGAGTCAACGGTACAAATTCTGGAATAGTCGTTTGATTTTTACGTCATTTGTCATTTTCAATCAGGTAACCTACCTATCTCCAGTAGACGCCAGTCTAACAAACAACTTCTGAGCATTCGGAATAAGCCTCTGAACCAATACTTGCTCTGAATCCTGATCTCCATATGGTCCAGGATGATTGTATTGTTTATCCGTAGTCTCATCTGTCGAATCAAGTGTTAAAACTTTGAAAGAAGCGAGTGGGACAGTTCCAGGTTGAGTGTTAATCATTCCACGGAATCGAGTGACATTCCATGAGCGGACGTGATTGTATTCGGAGCATACTGCAAAAGGAGGATTGACATACTGTTCGAAAAAAAATGTTTTAGCTTACCACTAATGAGATGAGCAGTATTCAGTGAAACTCTAACAACCGGGGAATTATGGATATTATAACTCTGGAAAAGTACAGGCTGATGACCAGCTGTTTCAGGATGTTGGAGAATCAAGTTGACAACACCATTTGAAGTTCCATACGCAATTTCAATCCAGTTTCCGCAGGCAGATGTCTTTGGAGTCAGAAATACGGATAGAGAAGTTATAGTATCCCCATTAGGATCTCTGAACAACTCAGTCACCAACAAATCATTATCCTTCATTCTTAATGGGAACTTTTGCATATCGATATGATTCATACTTCCATTAGCACAACCCAATATTAGAGAAGATCCAGCAGTATCATAACAAGAAATAGGTTGAACATCCTGTGCCTGCCAATTCTGTGTTGCCGAATGCCAGATTCCAACTTTTCCAGATTTACTGAGAGCCACCATTTGTGTGCCAACGAAGAACAAGTTGTCAATGGAGACATTCATCGAGAACAGCCCTTTCTTTTCAGTTTTCCCTTCATCATCAATGTGCCAGAGACCAATTGTATCATCTTGAAAGGCAACTGCCACTAGTCGTTCTGCTACTGTAGCCGCAATTTTGGTGTTAACTGCGATATGGGAGACGTAGGCACGGGTACGAGGAGATTTCCAGAGAAGAATGTAAGTGTTCCATTCGGTTACTCTGAAATAGAAAATATGGCTTATTTGGATTATCAATAGAGCATTCTTACCTGTAGACACAAACAAAATAAGAGTAGGCGACTACAATCGAACAAATATGTGCTCGAATCATTCTGACTTTCAGTGGCTCCGTATCTCGATCCGGTATACTTTTGGACTTTGCCAACTCTGTCAACTCGTTTCTAATCTGAAAGTCTTTCAGTTCTATTTTAATTTCAGACTTGGATCTGACTCACATATCTACTCATATCACTCGACTGTTTCTTGGAATGCACACGATGTCTTGGTGACCCGTGTGTCTTTTTCGAGTCACCAGAGGAATTCGAAGAATCAGAGGCATTTGAGTACATTGGAGAGCGACTCTTTTCATTTGGAAGGTTTTCTAGAGGCATTTCTGGTGGTGGTATCATTCCACAAAAGTAGACAGAACCACATGAAGTTGAGCTAAGTTCTTCACAGAGAGTTAACCTTCGAATGAGAGGAGTTAGACCGAAGAATAGAGCTTCGTGTTTCAGAGTTGACACTTTTAGACCGCTGAAAACATAGGGATTGAAATGAGATCTTTATTTTACAAAAACACACCCCAAATCCACTTGCTTTGTCCTTAAATAATTTAAGATTACTCTGAAAACATCGGGATCTCTATCAATGAAAATGGCCCCACTCGCATCGCGAACACTGTTCATTCGTCCGCTTAGAAGGCTTGTGAAGAATGAGTCAGGAATCCAACTAAGGGTGTTGCAACTTGTTGCGAATATCCTTCCTCCGACATTCAAGTTTACAATGTAATCGGAGCCCGGCTCGTTTGAGAAAGATGACGTGGATGGTTGGGCAGCCATCGCCTTCTGAAAATAAGTTTCATTTTCTTGGTGAAATTGTTGAAAAAAGAGGAATAAAACGTTGTCGATATTTCATTCATCAAAATGTTGCCTGAAAGAAAATTGCGAACGATAAAAACGAAAGAAAACGGCAGGTCACACTACCATTAAACTTACTTATAATCTGTGCTCTGTGAACAAATTGAATTTTTATTTATCTTAAATAAATATCTTATGATTGACAGACATGTGAGCTTATTCTCTTTGAAGGGAAAACAAGTCTTTAATTTTTTTTGAATGTTTTTTTCTACTTTCAATAACGAAATTGAACACAAACACACTTGTCAAAATTGAATGTTTTTCTAGGATAGCAGAAAGATATAAAATCGAAATGTTGTGGTCGAGAAATAGTGGAGTGTCGTGACACACTTTTTCCTCTGTTGATGTGTCTGCGTCTCCAGTTCATTCATGAGTCACAACGAAACGGGGGTTCTAATTGTGCTTTTGCAAGCCTATTCAATGGAAAAAAGCGGTTTGATCTTTGAACTGAGTAATTATAACGAAAAGAAATATGTTGGAAAATTGGAAATGTGACTTGTGATAACTCTAAAGAATGAGCGAATAGATAATCATAAAGTTTATATTTTTAATTGGAATCAACTGATAAAAAGTACATAAACAAAGTTTTATATTAAATTCCTCCCATAAGCTGGGCTTCGAGATCTTCTAAAGACATGTGTTGCAAATTGCTGTTTCCCGTATTTGTTGCAGGCTCTTTCTCTGCCTTTTTCACAGTGTTCACCGGTGGCTTTATCCATTCTGTACTCAATTCTGGCATTGGATCGTTTCCAGTTTCAAGTTCAGCACCCCATGCATTGGTTCCTGGCTCGTACTCGACTATCCGTTTCCGACGATCCTTTTTGATGATTGCAGATGATATGTGGGAGATTGGGCCGAACTGGAAAGAAATTATTAGAATCGGGATAAACAGTTTTTTAAGCCTACATTAGAGAACAACTTTCGAATATCATCTTCAGTATAATCCAATCCTTCTGATGTTTTCCATTTAACAAGCAACTGTGGTGTCGCCTCCTCTCGATTCTTCTTATGCTTTTCCCGTTCTGACTGCATCAAATTCGCTTTTTGTTTCACTTCTTCGTTGACTTCCTTCTCGAGCTGCCTTCGAATCGCTTCAATTTCTTCGTGGAAGTTTCGCCGATCAGTCTTTTTCTTTTTAGCTTCTTGAGCTGCAGTCATTGGAGCTGATACATCTGCTGGTCGTTTTCCTGTTCCATTGAATTCTTTTTCTCTTTTTTCGAGTTCTTCAATCAATTTCCTCCGTTCTCCATCTGCTTTTGCCATCCGTTTGTCATAATTCTCCTGAGCAACTCGAATCTTCTCTTCTCCTTTGTCATATTCTGCCTGAAAATATATTATTCATGTTTACATGTCAATTAAATAATAAAAACTTACTCTTTTCTCTTTGTCGTACAGAAAGTCGAAAGCTTCTTTAGCTTCAATAAACTTTTGTTCTGCTTCTTCTTTGTTATTCAAATTTTTATCCGGATGCCATTTGAGACACTGTGCACGATAGGCTTTCTGAATCTCCTTTTCGGTACATCCTTTTTGGAGATCGAGGATTTTGTACGGGTTTGCACCAGGTTTCAGAGGCATTTCAAACCTAAAATTTGAAAATAAATAAATAAATTTCGAATGAAAAAGTGTAGATCAAGTTTTTAGTGGGAGATTTTGACTTCGCGAATTACGAAAATGAAAACAAGTACAATTCGAAAATAAAGAGAGTGTTCGTATGGGCGAGACGCAGAGATAAAAGATACAACGATGCTCCAAAATAACGCTTCACGCATTGTTTATCGTAAATGTTCCCAAAAATTCATCAGCCTTTTCACTAGTTTTTTCAACTTTAGTTCAAAAAACTCTGTTCATTCTCAATTTCTCAGCTTTTACGGGTCAAATGACTGCCGAAATGGAAGCTCCGCAAGAAAATGAATCAGTTTCCGAGCCAGGACCTCTGGAAGATTTTGAAGAAATCTCAGAAAAGTTCTTCAAGCTTTGTGAAGGTAAGAGTATAACTTGTTGCCTTATTCCAAGTTCAAAAGCATTTAGGTCTGGAGCAGGGTGAGCTGGTAGCCACAAGTAAATTCAAAATGTCGGAAGTTATGTCAGCAATTGAACTTATGGAGCCAAAAATGGATGTAGGAGTCAACTCTCAATATATTAAAACTCTCAAATCAGCAGTCGATCAAGTAAGAACAGATTTTCAAAATGTAAAACTATAAAAATTTTGATTTTAGGGACTCTATATAGAAGATTTTCCAAATCAGATTGCTATCATAGACGGCACAATTGCAATGCTTGTTGCATGGCTTGATGGAGCGTCGCTGGGTTCCACAGTATGGACAAATATTCTATTGGCGAACGTAAGAGATGTGCAGCATCCGGTTTTCCGTGCTTTCTGTGCCGGAACCAATCTTCTCGTTCGAAACATTAATGCACTTGTGAGCACTGTCGGAAATCTGGAGGAGATGCCTGAAGACTTCAACCCACAAATGCTTCTTCAAAATCAAACATGGGTGCCTCGCATAGACATTACCAGAATGCTTAGAGATCAAATTCAAGTCTTCGCACAGCTCTCAAAATCATGTCCGATGGTGCCGAGAGTCGAACAAGTTTGTGCAGCTTTCAACGCACGCTTCGAGTTCATTATTATCCTTTTGGAACTCTTAGGATATTTAGTGCCTCCAGAGATTGAGGATCCTAACTTTCAATTTACGAATGGACAGTGTTGCGAGGCTGTTTGTTCTCACACTGCTCACACTGCTGAAAAGCAAACCACAACACAAGGCGCAAAAAATACTGAAGGAAAAAGTGATGATGTTCTTGAAAACATGATCGGTGAATTCGTCGAAAACCTAACCACGGATAGTGTTCAAGAAGGAATCCAGGCCGCTGCAAAGAAAGAGCCAGAGCCAGGAGAAAAACCAGAAGAAAAACCAGAAGAAAAGCCAGCGGAAAATCCAGCGGAAAATCCAGAAGAAAATCAAGAACAAGTTGAAGATGGTAAGCTTGAAATGAATGAGAACATAACCAAAGAGTTCTTTAGAACAAGAGGACGAGCAAGAAGATGAGGAAGAACCCTTGTTCAAACCAAATTTCCAAATCGCTCAAATATTGGCTAAAAGATTCACGAAAGTATGCTCAAATATGGCTGAAACGGTTAAATTCGGAAGGCGAGCACCAGACGACGTGGATGGAAACTATGATTGGCTGATTCCATTCGAACCGAAAGCATGTGTTAGCATCACGCCTGCGTGCTTCCCAAGAACCGTCAAGGTTCCCACTAGAATAGGTGCAATGGATTGGTGGAAGGAATGTGCTGCTCGAATTGAGCGGCTCGTTTATTGTTGCCCAGGTTCTGTAAAAGATCTCAACACTTTGTTCTATTTTGCGCGTAATTTCACTTTGGACGCAGACGTTTTCACGAGATCTCTCCTTCAAGTTTGCATGTTCCCAATCGATAGTCATTTATTGGGTGATGATAATATGACTGTTGCTGATCCGATCGAAGTTACCTTGAGCAATTGCTACATTCCACAAGTTCTGGAACAAGGGTTAGTATTCACCATACATATCGATAATCAAACTTTTAATTATATTATTCATTTAGCTCGCCAGTTCGTAAAGACGTTGAAGCTCGTGCTCTTTACACAAATTTCTTGAATCACATGACAAAGCTTGCAATCACTCTCTACAGTAGTTTCGGAATGAATCTTTCCCGTCAGAGAGATCGATTGGAAACAGTTCTGGAAGATCTCTCACGCATTCATACTCACGCTGGAGCACTCGAAGACCGAACAAACGTAGTAATGATTCAGTCTGGTAAAGTTAAAAGTGGGTGATGACTATCTCTCGACCACAATTTGAAACCAAAAATTTCAGGTAAAGAAGAAAACCCATCCTACCATGGAATGGTCACGTTCGTCTTCCATAATCTCCTTGCCATGAGTTATCAATACATTGAGCTGGGATTCCGTATGGATCTCTATGTGCCTTATGAGTTCCCTTACATTTTCTGGTGGATTGGAGATGTTCATTGTAGATGGATCATTTCGACAATGGAACGTTCTACAAAAATTCAAATTGAGTACCTTAGTAGCGGTGAGTGACTACGTTCAAGATCCACACGTGCTTTCATTTCCAGTGACAATGACAAAAACTCAAGAGGAAAATAAGGAGATTCTGCGAAAACTCCAATTCCAAAAGAACTTTAGTGCTCATGTGCTCAATGCTGGAAATCAATACGCAATGATATCAATTTGTGATGGAATCATTAAATTGACTGTTGCAATGATTCGTAAAGGGCTCATCAAGATGCCCGAGGGTGGCGACGAGGCCGAACGTCTTCGATTCGAACGTCGTTTTGAGGTATTTGAAAATCTCGGACGACCACTTTCCGTTACCTATGAAGAATACAAGAATTCTTCGCGGTAAGTAGTTTTAATAGTTTTTTTTTGTTGTTGTTTTTCCTGTGCTATTTACCAATTCCTTCAAAATTACAGCGTGGATGAACTGTACGAGAAACCACTTGACGAACTCATCAACCTTGCCAAAGAGAGTTTTATGGCATCCTTTAGACATCTCAAATCCCTCGACAACAGCAAAGAGCTGAATGAGGAGACAAAGTAAGTAGATGATGTATATACCACAAAGTTATCTTTATGTATTCAGCCATCTGATCATGCTTTCCAAATCAAACGCTCTCGGTTGCGGCTTTCTGAACAACCCGGAACTAGCTATCGAGTGGACATTCAACTCCAAGTACCCAGTCTTCCCAATTATTTCCTGCAAAAGAAAGTAGATCCTCATGGTTTCAACTTCTGCTTCACGATCTCCGAACAGTCACAATCGCCAGTCAGCTCGAGATCTTTTTGTTGTATATTTTAAACATTCTCCCTCTCTTTAAACTAGATTGCCATACAAGTTTTCCCCCGTTTCATTCATGTACTTTAAATGTGAGCTATTTAGAATTAACTTTATGTCCGAGTATTCATAGGAGTTTATTTATGTCATTGCCCCGTTCTTTCTCTTCTTTTCCCTGTAGAAAACTTAATATTTTTCGGTTGATTCTTATTTATAATCATGCCAGCTCAGTACACTTTCACGTTGTTCTCATCTAGCGCAATACATTTCAAGCACTCTCCCGTTCTTTCAGTCCCGTTTCTTCCCAAATGATATGAACCAGTTCTTCGTAAATTTTTCGAATTTAATTAAATATTTTCGAGTTTCGGTCGATGCTAACCGGTGGTTTATCTTTCATTATGATTTGTTCTGTTGTTTTCAACCATTGAATTGCAGATGAGAAGAGCTATTTCATCGGCTATTCGTGCAGAGAGAGCATTCTCATCGAGAGTTTCCGCTATTCAGGTAATATTTATTTCCTGATTTTCCATAGTCTATCGCTACAACACGATTCACAGATCTGTAGACAGGAAAATATCACACCCAACAGCTTGTTTTCACTAGAGATGCTAGTTCAATGAAAAACGAATACCACGGGCTGGAAAACTTGTTCGTTATATCGTTAGAAAATTATTGTTTCTGCTAAAAAGTCTCTGCCAGTGAACGTTTTACGAAATGTATCTTTTCCAGAAGCCAACTCCATCCACGTCATCTTCTTCCACTGCGTCTACACCGTCCTCCATCCCAGATCGTGATACTCTCGAGAAGGGAACTGTCCATCCAAACGTGTTGAAACCATTTGTCTCCCCCTCCCTTCAACATGAAGATCTTTTCAATTTTGAAAAGTTGGTTCATGTTGACGAGATGTTCAAGGCTCGCCTCCATTACGGACACAAAATCGGAACAGTGAACAACAATATGAAGTGGGCATTGTACGGAGAACGTCTCGGTGTCTGCATCTTCGATCTTGACATCACCAAAAAGTACCTGGTTCGAGCGTTGAATTTTGTTGCTCACGTCGCGATGCGCGGTGGAATGATTCTTTTTGTGACGTCAAACAGAGACTCAATGTTTGATGTGGAGAAGGCAGCAGAGGAGGTGAGGTTGTGTACAGATGGTCGAATGGTTAAGACAGATGGGCTGTGAGGAGAATAGGGATGAGTTCGAGGAAAGAACACAGCGATGATGTGAAAATACTTTGATCCGATTCAAATTTATGATCCTGCGGGATTGTTTATTTCTGCGGAATTAGCGATCCTGAGCTGTTTTTGCTCTCTCTCTAGTTTCTAAACCTAGATTCCACAAAGCAATACTTCCAGTTACTTCTTCATTTTATGAGTTTCAGGTTGGCCAATACTCGCACGTTAGGAAATGGCAATCAGGAACTCTGACAAACACACGGCAACTACTCGGAGCATCAGTTCGACTCCCCGACGCCGTCTTCTTCCTCTCTACCCTCACATCTCTCGGTGAAAACCATCCGGCAATCATCGAAGCTGCGAAAATGGCAATCCCAACGATTGGAGTTGTCGATTCGAATTCTGATCCTGCCTACTTGACATATTTGGTTCCGGCTAACGATGATACCCCGCAATCTACTGAATATTTGTTAAGAATGTTCAAAGAGGCTATTAGAAAGGGACAAGAGGAGAGGAAACGTTTGCAACAAGGAAAATAATACACCTATTAGATTTTTTTTTTGAAATAGAATAGTGATTTTCTTTATGTTATAATCTGTTTTTTGTTTTCGTTTCTCGTTTTTACAATAATACCTGTTGTATATTTTATGAAAGTAATGCAGTTGATATCTTCAATTTCCGTATCAAAGTCGGAAGTTACTTATATTTGTTGTCTTTACTGCCTCTGGCAGACCCCATGAAAGCCCTTTCAAAATCGTTCTTCTCTTGCAGATGCTCTCCCGACAAATCCGTCATCTTATATCAAATAGAGCATTCTCAGCTGCGGTTCAAGATGCCACGTCATCCAGTGAATCAATTGTAGACACCAAGAGAGAGTTATGGAGGAAACCGGAAAGCCCATTTGTAAAAATTCCACAAGCATTCGTGTCAAGTCTCGAGACAATTGAAGACGAGAAAAAAGGACTCGTTGATCTCCATCCAGACATCTTTAGAACAGTTCCACGTATCGATATTCTTCATCGTAATCTGACGTGGCAGAGTGTCTATCGAAATGTCCAAATGACAAAAATGTTGACAAAAGCGGAGATGCCAGGTGGAGGACGAAAGCCGTGGCCACAGAAAAAGACCGGAAGAGCTCACGTCGGATCGATTCGTGCTCCACAATTCATTCGAGGAGGTTTCGCCAATGGAGTTCGTGGACCGAGAACCTGGTTCTACATGCTTCCAGATGCCATTCGGATTCAGGGACTTTGTGTGGCACTCACTTTAAAACACACTCAAGATGATTTGCATATCGTTGACAATATTCAGAATTTGCAGAATGGAGACCCAAAGTTTTGGATTGATGTAAGTAGAATTCACTATGAATTGTTTATTATTCGTTTTCTCACAGCTCTGTGAAGCCCGCAACTACGGATACTCTGTCCTCTTCGTTGACGATGCTGATGAAGTGAGTGGAGGTCTGGCAGAAGCTCAACAAGCTCTTCCATGGCTTAATGTGATGCCTGTCTACGGTCTAAACTGCTTTTCACTCATCAAATACGACACTGTAGTGCTATCAAGGAGTGCGTTGGAACGAATTGAAGAACGACTTTTGGGACACATTCATCGAGCTGGCCCAATGAATAAGAAGTACAAATATATGGATTTTAAAGAGAAGATTCTTCAGGAGGCTGAAGCTGAAGAGGATCCATTGATGCCGCCAGTTGTTTAAATTCTTTAAATTCTCATTTCGTTTTGTATCGTTTCTTAGAACTCATTTTTTAGTTATTTTAGGCCTTTCTCCATCTATTTTGTTTGTTTCTTCTTTATTGTTATCTTCAAAAATACCATAAAATATTATATTTTAGCATGCCACTCAGTTCATTTCAGGTTCAACCGTTGAAAACTTCAAGTTTTATCTACCTTCTACACCCACATATTTTACTTATATCTTGTTTTCAGAAGCTCAGAAGATGTCAGACGGAGAGGAAAACACGATAAAAATTGACGAGGGATCACCAGAAGGAACGAAAGGAGCAGCTCCACCGAAAGAGCCATTCGAGGCGAACGCCTACATTGCAAATCTTATTGGATTCATGAGATCAACGGAGAAGGATGCGAATGAAAAGTTTTCCGAATTTATGGCAAAGGTTAGGAGAAATCTTCGAAAGATTTCGAGAATATCGTTGACGTTAAATTTCTGATTGATTCAAAGAATTTAGCTAATAGTTTTCTTGTTTATTTTACCTCTCTTTCCTTTGCATTCTGTGGAAACGAAAACCTTTCTCATATTTTGAGATCATCCTATATTTCTTCCATTTTCCAGACCTGGGCACGCCCATCGGACTCTGCCAACTTCGTCTCCGATGCATATCCTCTTGACTCTGGAAGTACTTCAAAAATGCCACAAGGAATGATGATGAATGCTCAAAAACGGATTGCCGGCACTCAACGACTCATGTATCCACCACCACAAACGATGAGTAAACAACCACAACCATTCGGAGGATTCGAAAAAATTGGTGGACCATCTTCCTCGTCTGGAGCCGGCGGCATTCAAAAGAAGGTCAAGAAGCAAGTCCCGGTTATTGATGATTCAATTTATTGCACTACTGATCAGGTAAATCCCTATAAGTGTGTGCCCTTTTTGTGAATTCAAATGAGATAGGTGTCTAGGTAATCTGATCTTTTTTGACACGCGATTCTCGAAAAAAAAAACTGAATTTCGCGCCCACTCATTTTGAAAGTCTATTTTCAGCCGTGCAAAACATGTGGCGGGGTGTCGTTATCCGGAAATCAAGTGCTCGCCTGCAAACGTTGCCGTGATTGTTACCACATGAAATGCAGTGTTCCGACAGTCTCCGTCGAAGAAGCATCTGATTCAAATTTCAATTATCATTGCAAGACGTGTCTCATTTCCCGGAAAGTGGTATGTTATCGTTTGAGCGCTATTGGATTTTCATTGGGAACTTTATTTTCCAGATGGATTCAAGCCGTTCTCGATCGCCAAGCCCTTCTATAATCGATGCAAAGAAGATGAAAATGTCACGTGAGAAATCTTCAAAGCAATAATTTATCAAGCGTTTCCTATTTTTGTATTTTTTTCATTCAATTGCATTCCTTCTTGTATTGTTCCATTCCCTTTGAAATCTCTAAGAATTCCATAATTCCTGAAGAAAAAATGTACGCATCCTCCTTTCTAACAGATTCTCTTCTTTTCCTTTTTCTTATAACAACAAATTATTTATTCCATTCTCATCAGAATAAAATCGTGCTAATTTATGAATGGTGTTGCTCAAGTGGCACTGCTGAGCACTCACACTCGGTTCCATGTGGCACATTGACGAATTTGATGCTCTCGGCTGCTCCTTCGTCACAATCATCGAGAATGACTTTTCGCATTGAAGTGGTCACCAGAGTACACACTTTACTGTTTTGGACACGTGGAGGGAAACCGTGGGTGCCGCTCTGAAATGGGAACATTTTGAAATTGATGTAGACTCCGAATGCAAAGATACTCTACTACGAATGACTGTAATTATAGAACAGCACTTTAAAAACAGTTGGCGAAATTCTCCTTTTCCCAACAGACACAAATTCATCATTAAATTTAACCTACAAAACTAACCTCACTGGTCTTACAGTATCCTTTACAGAATGGTAATTCCACATTTCCTCTACACTCTTTTCCTTCCGAATCCTTTTGACGAAGTGGATTGAATCCGGGAACCAAACGCATTGTGAACTCGCATTCTTTGCTTGATTCCACAGAAATCTGTAAAATTTGGAATTGTAGTTTGGTTTTGATTCATAGTACTTGATGCAGGCTGCTGGAGAGTTTCAGGAAGTTTTGAAGTTTGCTCAAATGAAAGACAAGTGGTCCGAGTCATGAAAGTACGAAACAATTGAAAAAGGTGTTACTGTAGATATGTATATCAATGTGCAGGAACTAGACTATGGAAAAGTTGTCTAGAAATTGGTTTCATTTTCTGAGTAGCCATTTATTTTTCTAAAAATTCTCCGAATTCTTAGTTTATTCTTCTCAAAACGTTAAACCGAAAATTTGAACTTTTTGAAACCTTGGCAATCACACATATTCGAACTTGTCGGACCGTGTTTGCTGGAATTTATTCTCACCGGAATATACTGTAGGTGTATTATTCTCGTTAGAGGGGGATTCCAAATCTCAAAAAGATTTTTCAAAAATCTCTTACCAAGAAAATATTGAGCATTGTGAACACCGGAAGAAGCAGCATTTCTCGTTTTCAGGACCTTTTCCGAAATCTCCAAATCCTTTTTTCTCCAAAAGCTCTTCTCAAGGAGCTGGGGGAGGGGTCTTGTTCTCATTTAAAATTGTTAGCAGATGCGTGTGATTCCCTCCAGAAGATTCCAAATGATTGCTTTGTTTTTGGCACATACCAGATTGTGTTGGGGAATAGAAGAAGAAGAAGAAGAACCAAGAAACCAAGAAAAAAAAAGAAACGAATTTAATTTAGGGGTGAAATAGGGAAAAAACGGGAGGGAAGATTCATCTCCGGTGGAGCCATGATTTACAGAGAGGAGAAGAAGAAGGAAATAATACAAAACCACACCCAGTTTTGGGAATGTATGTACGTTTTCTGCAAGAAAAAAGATTCATCTAGATTCAGATGACAGTGCTAAAAGAATAGGGAAGAGAGGCTATCAATTATCAATCTCCTCTTCTCATTCTTTCCCATCTGATGAAAACGACTTTTCTTCTCTTTCTCTCTTCTCTCTCTCTCTCTCTCTCTCTCATTTTTTTTGTTTCAATTATTGATAGCGAGTAGTAAGAAGAAAACGAAGAAGATGTTGGCATTTAGAAGAAGACGTTGATGAAAAAAAAGAAGAAGAACAAAGAAGACAAGAGTCTGGAGACGCAGAAAATAATGTTTCATCGTTCCCAATAAGGACCCTATGGGGCGTTTTTTCGAGTTTTTTTTTGTTTTTCTTGATTCTAAATTTTGTGCTAAAGTCAGAATAGCTTTTTTGTTTTTTAGAAAAGTTCCAGAAAATTTCGTTCAGTTCTTTAGATATCACATCTTCTATCATTTGTTGTGAGAACTTTGTTTGATCAGGGTAGGGCGTGTGATATCAGTTATCAATTTTTGAAAGTTTTCGGAACTATCAGTCGAAAGATAGTTTCTGGTTGATTGGGTTTTTTATCAAAATCTGCTAGGAATCTTTGTCGTTTAGTTGGCTTTTTTGTTAGATCAGAGGCTTTGTGTCCGAATCTGAGTTTAGAACTTTTGAACAGTTCTGAAATTTTCCCCTCGAATTCAATTTCACGAACCATCATCCTATCAACTCCCCACAGTTTGTGTTACAAGGCAGAAATCCTCGAATCTTTCTCTCATTTTCTGCCTGTTTTAGACCCAGACCAATACCACTAATTAATGTTATCACTAATATTTGTTTTCTGCCCTTTTTATCTTTTTGAACCGTTTTTTCTTCCCTCTTTTGACCATTCCTCTCCCTCCCCACTGATTTGAATTAGTAGAATCGTTTGTTCCTTGTGTTATCGAGATTAGATAGGAACATTTTGGATGGTCAAAACAAGTAGAATCACTTTTGAAATTATACTTCAAACTCTGAAAAACCCACTAGAACTTATCAAAAATATACAAAAAAAACTGAACTTTTTGGTTGAACAAGTTTCATTTGGCTTTGCGTTATTAAATATTTTAAAAATTGTGAAGTTTTGACAAGGAAATCTGAAGTTGTCTAACTCCTCGCCAAATTTTGAATTCCCGCCAGCCCCCTTGGCTACTTCTAATCATTCAATTACTATCAATAGTAAGCCTATCACTGTATCCTATCTCGAATCCTCTTCTCAAGTAACAAGTGGTCGAGAGGGGAGAGAATTCATTAAACGCCGTTCCCCTTTTCCTTTTTCTTCTACCAATTCCATGCCTCCTTATCCTTTTCTCTCTTTCTTCCTCCAACCCTAAATCGACGACAATCTTGTCTCACAATCTCCATTCCCTTTTCATTTATCACTGTGGCTCTTTTCGCTTCTTCTTTGAAACCGATTCTATTCTATACTCTTCTTCTTCTCCACATCAATTATTCCGTTCAATGTCCTCCAGATGGATTACGAAATGACGAATGAGCTGTGGTCCCAACCCAAACGACGCTTCTTTTGAACTCCGAATGAGAACTTTTTATACTTCACTTTTCATTCCGTTTTGTTTCACCCTCTCCCAGAAACCGCCCGATATGACAGCTGTGTATTAGGAGTGACCTTTAGAAATAAATTCACTTCATATATCACATTCCGTTTCCTTTTTTTTGTTATCGTTTTTTGAAGTTTTGAGGTTTTGAAGGTGTGAAACCAAAGTTATTTTGATTTTCCAGGCAATGAACTTACCACTGCTTCTACTTGTCATTGCCACGTCATCATGGCATCTGGTTATGGGTTCAGAAGAGACTGGATGTCCAATAAAATGTATTTGTGATAAGAAAGGATGGGTTGTCGACTGTAGTAGTGCTGGTGAGTTTTACCACTTTTAGGATTACTGTAACTTATTTTCAGGACTAACCAAAGTTCCAAAAGGAATATCCTCCAATGTTCGTAGTTTGACCCTTCGAAACAACCGAATTCATACTTTGAAACGATCTGATTTTGAACGATTCCAACAATTGGAAACACTTGTTCTCAACCATAACAAGATAAAAATTGTGGAAGAGGTATCTTTATTTTAGTTTTCCCTCTAATCCTGATAATTCCAGAACATTCTCGACCATCTTCCAGAACTTAAACGTCTTTCTTTGGCCCACAACGACCTTGTCTATATCCCACCACTTTGTTCTGATTCTCACCCTCTTGCATCTTTGAATTTGAAACGGAATCGTATCCAATTCATTGACGAGCAGGTGTTTCAATATTTCCCAGATCTCGTGCAAATCGATCTATCACATAATAGAATTCAATCATTGCGTACCAAACTGTTTGACAATCTTCCATCAATCACACACGCCCATCTGCATGCAAATCCATGGAATTGTGATTGCAGGTTTGTCAAAAATAAACTGAAAAGAGGCAAAAATGTTCGGTGCCTCATGCTGGAATCGAACCAGCGACCTTCTGTTTACTAGACAGACGCTCTGCCACTGAGCCAATGAGGCGGACGGGAGACACTGTCTCGATAGCTATCAAAAAAGGAAACAACATATTGCAGGGCATCAAAAATCAAGACCTTGTTGCGGAAAACGGAGTGGGAGAGAAAACCATATTGTACCAATCCGCCAGAGTTACGTCACCAGGCCGTAGATGAGGTAAAAAAGGAATCCTGAATAAAAAAAAACTGATGTTTTCTTTCAGGTAGAGGACTCACTTCTGAAATGTGCAAAACCAGACGAAGAATCATGGACTGGAGAGGAATTCAAATTGGTTTGCAACAGAAATGGTAGCAATAAGGCCGTTGTTTGGCTTTATGAGTAAGTTTTGGAAAGTGTGACTGCCCTTATATTAGGATACAAAACAGAAACGCTGAAGTTGATTCTTCCTCTCTGGACGGTTATGAAATCCACGATTCAGTGATTACGGTACCACGAAAGACCAACGTTGAATTTATGTCCTGCACTCATGATTTTGAGCATGTTCCACATCACAGGTACAATTTCTATTAGCAGATCAGCATCCAAAAATTTCAACTTCAGACGTCTTCGTCAATCCCATCATCATTCAAATGGAGCTCCACAATTCACCTATAAACCCCGAGACAATTCATATCGAGAGGGATCAGAAGTGAAAGTGAATTGTGAAGTTATGGGAAATCCAAAGCCAGATATTGTTTGGTATCACAATGGAAAACGGTTCATTTCTTCGAGAAAACGACAATTGGGACTTTCTAATAATGTTTTGAGAATTTATCCGTTCTTGGAGGAAGATTCTGGAAGGTATAGAAAGAAGCTTCGGGGGCATGAATTCCCTACTTCGTTTCAGATACACATGTGAAGCTGTGAATAGCATTGGAAAAGTCAGCCATACATTCTCCTTGGATCTTATCAGCAGTGTCCCTCCAAACATCTACGAAGGCCCGCAATCAGTTAGTCAGAATCTTGGAGGATCAGTAAGTGTCGTTCGGGTTACTGTACCATCTGAATCCAATTCTTGCAGGTTGTATTTGTATGCAAAGCCAAAGGAAATCCAACCCCTGACTACACTTGGTCATTTGATGGAAGTACCATTGGACACATCAAAGGCCGCTTCATGGTGTCAGATGATGGAACTGAACTTCGAATTTCAAATATCGAAAAGAAAGATGAAGGATATTATTCTTGTATGGCTGGAAACGCAGTTGGAGCAATGAGCGCCGACGCGAAACTTACTGTAATTGGAGGAGAAACCAAGAAGTCATCAGCTCCAGAAATCAATGAAGAGCTGCTCAGAGCCATTGCTCAGAAGGCAAGGCAAAATGTGGAAAGTGCAGTTGAGAAGACAAGAAAACAATTGACTCAGGATAAAGTAACAAATACGAATGATTTGAAGAGACTCTTCAGATTCTCCACTCCCAAACAAGCCGTGGAACTTTCCAAAGCCCGAGAAATTTACGAAGAATCTGTGAGGCTTGTCAGAGAACATGTGGAAAAGGGGTTGATTTTGAATGTAGATGAATTGCATCCGAATAATGTTTCCTATGAATCTGTACTTCATGTAACCCATGTTCAAGCTCTAATGGGTTTGAGTGGATGCCACACTGGACAATTCAAAAATCCATGTACAGACACGTGTTTTCATAACAAGTATAGATCATTTGATGGGCAATGTAATAATAGAAACAAACCAATGACCGGAGTCTCATTGATGCCTCTTCGACGTCTTCTAACTCCCGTCTATGAAAATGGATTCAATACACCTGTTGGATGGGAGAAAGGAAAACTTTACAATGGATTCCCAATGCCAAATGTTCGAGAAGTTTCCAGACAACTTGTGGCAACTGAAAACATTACTCCTCATTCAAAGCTTTCTTCAATGGTTATGCAATGGGGACAGTTTGTGGATCATGATTTGACACATACTGTAACAGCTCTCTCCAGACATAGTTATGCAACTGGAGCATTTTGTAATAGAACTTGCGAGAACTTGGATCCATGTTTCAATATTCCATTGTCCCCAAATGATCCAAGAGTGAAGGGTGGAAGGTAGGAACTAGACGAGTTTAGGAATTGTATAAAAATCAAGAGTTTTCAGCGCTAAATACCCATGCATTGAGTTTGAAAGAAGTGCAGCTGTATGTGGATCTGGAGAAACTTCATTGGTATTCAATAGAGTCACTTATAGAGAACAAATGAATGCGGTAAGATAAAATCCAATTTTATGGAACCGATCACTATAGCTCCCGAACTTCATAAACTTATATTTCAGCTCACTTCATTCCTGGATGCTTCAAATGTATACGGTAGCACTGAAGTTCAAGCCCAAGAACTTCGTGATACCTACAATAATAATGGAATGCTTCGACATGATATCACATCCGCTGCTGGCAAAGAATATCTTCCATTCGAAAAGGATTCCAACATGGATTGCCGTCGAAACTTTAGTGAATCCAATCCAATTCGTTGTTTCTTGGCAGGAGATTTGAGGGCAAATGAACAACTTGCCCTGGCTGCAACCCATACAATCTTCATTCGAGAGCATAATAGAATTGCAAAGAAATTGAAAGAAATGAATGGAAATTGGGATGGAGAAGTGATTTATCATGAGACAAGAAAGATTGTGGGAGCTATGATGCAACATATTACTTTCAAACATTGGCTGCCAGTTGTGTTTGGTGGGCAGGTAATAACTTTGGGAGAGTTTTGGTTTCTACTGTAACAAAATAAGTTTTTAGGCTCAGATGGACAAGTATGTTGGCAAGTATCAAGGATACGATCCAGCTGTTGATGCATCGGTCACTAATGCATTTGCAACCGCTGCATTCCGGTATGTTATACTTTATTGAAATCAGGATCTTGGCCTGCCGTATCTGTTAACTGCATATTTTCCAGATTTGGACACACTATCATCAACCCAACTCTTTTCCGTCTTGGTAATGATTTCATGCCAATTCCACAGGGCCATATTGCCCTCCACAAAGCCTTCTTCACTCCCGAACTTGTTCTTACTGAAGGAGGAGTTGATCCCCTACTCCGTGGATTATTCGCAAGTCCATTGAAACATCCAATGCCAACACAACTTCTGAATATGGAACTTATCGAGAAGTTGTTCATGAAGGGTCATGAGGTTCAGTGTTTTTTCAACTTTGGAATCAAAAACCAATTTCTTTTTCAGGTATCCCTAGACTTGGCAGTTATGAACATTCAAAGATCTAGGGATCACGGATTACCAAGGTTTGATTGACAGGAAATTGGATTTTTTGGAAAGTAAAAGGATTCAATTTTCAGCTATACCGAGTATCGAAAGTTCTGTAATCTTCCAGTTCCGGTTCGATGGGATGATATGAGAGGATACATCAAAGATGATATGATTATCCAAAAACTACGTGGATTGTATGGAGTGCCACGTGAGTTCCATAATTGATGAGGAATTTTTTCCCGCCGAAAACTGATCTCAAGAAGACAACAACATAAAAGACTTGTTCGAAATAAAACGTTTTGAGAAAAAAATCTTCAAAAGAAGACTAGACTAGACTCAAATGGACACATTAGAATTCACTAGAATTCATCTCTCGTATCAAAATAACTTCCCTCAACAGTTTTTGTCCCACCCTCATACTCATTCTTCTCTTTTCCCCCACCAAAACTGATGACATCTCCTCTTCCCCGTAAAGTGGGCGGAGCCTCCCCCACACAAAAGATAGCGGGCGGCGGAACCCGCAAGATGTCGGCTGCAAAAATACCCTCGCCTTTATAAACTTTTGCGAAACAAACGAAAGACTAATGCTTTGCGCGATGAATGTTTACCATCTTTCGGCTGAGTCCATGATGCCAATTTTCTTAATTGCTGAGCGCCTTTACTATTTTGTTTTTTGAAATTAGATGTTGAAAACTAGAATAAAGGAGCACTGTTTGATCAAAAGTATTTTGTTTCAGAAAACATTGACTTGTGGGTTGGAGGAATCGTTGAAGAGAAGTTGGAGAATGGTCTGTTCGGTCCCACCTTTGCATGTATTATTGGAGAGCAATTCCGAAAAATGAGAGATGGAGATCGATTCTGGTGAGTGATGATAATGACAAAAGAGTACGTGAGAACTTTATAGGTACGAGAAAGACGGTGTTTTTACACAAGAACAGCTGAAAGAAATAAAAAAGGTCACTTTATCAAGATTGTTATGTGACAATGGAGATGATATTGATAGGATTCAAAAGGATGTTTTTATGTACCCTGGAAAAGAGAAAGAAAACTATGGAAAATGTGAAGACGTTGAGATGATGGATTTGAAGGCATGGAATAAATGTTGCGATGATGTTTGTCCAACAATGTTGGATAGAATTCTTAGAAGGTAACACTTGTTAATTTCGGGTTTTGGGTATCTAAAAAAATTATACGTTGCTTTGGAATTGAATTTTGAAAATGGCATCATTTTTCTGGTTCTAATTCCTCATAAGTACAGTATCCAGAATTCGATATGATCCCTCTAATATAAAGGCGTTTTCCATAAATATTTGTGGTAGACCACCCACATAAATGTTTTCGCGGACATAATTGACTTTTACCGAAGCAGAGTGTCAGGTGAAAATAACATTAGAAGACGTCATCGAGGTTTTATAACTTCAAAACAGAAGTTCTTCAACGGTCCAAATTACAATAAGAAGCTCTGAAATCGGAAAATAACAGTAATCTGGAGTTCCCACTCTTCTAGCCAGACCTAAATTATCAGCATGCTAAGGACACACAAAACGATTATAATCAAATCTGACTAATATGCTTTAACTGGTACCTAACTTCTAGTTCCCCGTCTACACCAAAAAACCCAAAAAAATAAGGAAATTTCAGCCGTCACCGTGGTTCTCGCCTTCACGGATGTAATCAAAATGGGTTATGGAGACCAGAAGGTGCCAAGTGGATTCCACAGAATGAGTATTGTACCGAGTGTGTTTGTCAGGTAAGGAAGTCAAGGGGAAAGTGTGCTCCACTGATAACGGTGATTTGGCGGCAATTCAAATCTTACAATTTCCCTTTTGAAAACCAACCCTTTTGAATCCTTCAAAATCTAGTCCGCGGAACTTCATCCGATCTATAAGTCCTTCTGATCATTTTCCTATCAATGATCAATTAATTGTTTTCAGGGAAGCCGTGTTTGGTGTTCAACAAAGGAAGACTGTTCTGACAATCGAAGCCCATTTTAATAATTTTTAATTTTTAATTTTGTTTTTTTTCTTTTTTGTTTCTCTTTTTTCCAAACTGCTTCCTTCGAGTATCTCAAACCTTCTCTCTCTCTATCGCTGGTGCTTTTTTTCCTTTTCCAGCTCTCTCACACTTTTTGCCATATTTAAGAAATGAAAATCTCATTGATTATTATTATTTATTTTCAGAATCTTTTCTTTTCTTTTTCGCACGGGGATTACACAGAGATCATCAAAATATAGTAGACATGAAGAACACGTAAATAAACAGAGAGAGATAAATAATTAGAAGACGTGACGAATTCAGTTAGAAGACGTTTTGGTTGATGTGACGGTGGTTGATTTCAGTGTATCTTTGAATTTGCGAAGCTCATCTTGGGTACGGCTCCATGGACGAATTGTGCACGTCTTCTTCTCGCTTGTAATTGATCCATCGAGAAGTGGAAGTTTACACGTGGAAGAAAACAATGAGGCAGTTTCAGAACGAACTCTGAAAGATTAATGGGATTAGGTGGAGTTGAGAATCACTGATAATTTAGTTTATTATCTTTCTGATAAGCCGCGACGCAACCGCAACGCACCCAAGAAGTGAAATTTTCTAAGCGGAACGAATGTTTGTTGACATCTGCACACTTTTTTCGTAAGATCAAATTATATCAAAGTGAAAGTTATTGTTCCCAGGAAGACTTGAAAAAGCTACCGTAATCGCAACCCAAAATTTTCAAAACATTGTAACTAAAATTTCGAATTCCTTGAACTTTTAGGTCTTTTGAACCTTTTTCAAATGTCCAAATAATAATTACCTGCTCAAAGGCAATGGACTTGTGGCTCTTTCTGGCAGTGAAGGAAGTACTAAATGACTACCACTTGAAGATTTCTTCATTTTTTCTTCTAATTTTTAGAAAATAAGGCAAAAAAGTTCTGAGAAGCGAAAGAAGAAGAAGGAAAAAGAGCTTGCTCTAACTCTCGGTCGAGTGCACCTGCGCCCATCCAATTTTCTCAGCTTTTCTCGTCTTTTTCGTCACTCTCCAATTACCCAGACTCCGCCTCCATTAGAATTCCCAAAGAGAAATTTTGAGGATTAACTCACAATTTAGGATGACTTTTTGTTCCATTCATGATTAATCTTAACAAAATGACAATAAGATTGAGTCAGTTGATGATGTTGAGTTGTTAGAATAGACACAAATGATGTGATATGAAGTTAAGGTCTGTGAAGAGGAGACTAGAAATGGGCGGAGCTTCGGAAATTGGAGGGTTGAAATTTGAAATGATGGGAGGAGAATGAGAGAGTGTGTATGGAGGAGGACAGGAAATGAGAAATAGAGGTGTTTTGTGATATTTTCAAAATATGAAAATGGATTGGCAAATGGCAAAAACATTTACAAAACTTGAAATATCAAAGAAATGTTTTTTTGAGAAGACTGAAATAAGAAGTTTTAGAAGAGACTCAAAAAATAAAAGTAATCTTGGACATCTGTGGCTACCGTCAGGGTTACTGTAACATTGGTCAAGATCAATTGGTTCAACAACACCTACATCACTTCTGTGACCTACACCATCTACAAAACAACAGCTGGAAAATTCAGAATTTTTTTTTTGACAAAAAATGACACAAAAATAAAACTGTTGATTTTTGGATTTGAGGTTGCAATTTCAGTGTGATGTTTCATTTTAGTTTTCAGCTGCATTTTTTTCAGTTTTCAGTTTCTGATCTTTGGAGAAGAATTTGGAATTCGGAAAATGATCAATCGAACAACGTAAATGTGTGCAAGGAAATGAATGAAAACTAATGAATTGAGATCCAAGGATAGTATCAAAACACTAAAATGATTTCCAGAAATTGGGAGTTTTCAGCCGTTTTCAGCCTGGCCTAGAATCCTTCACGATGGTCAATGCTCATTCAGTATGCTTCAGGCTCATGTATATTCAACCTTCGTTCAGCTTTATTAAGCTCCTCTTCCTATGGCTTAACTTCCCTTATTTTCACCTTTAGTATATATCTTCTCCCTTTCTTTCCAAATTATTAACAGATCAACTAACCGTCTAACATTCTCATCATTTTTATTTTTCATACTACTCCTTGGTCCACTGCTCCTTGCTCTTGGCAAAAATCCATTTATAGCATCTGAAAATATTCTCATGACTTTCTATTGAAATGACATCATTTCTCCCATACCTTCAATACAAAATTCACGGCATCGTTCCTCTTTGTTTGTGTCCAAAGTGAACGTCTGATTGAGCATTGATTTATCTTGAGACGCCAGTTTGTTTTCGAATCTGAAAAGGGCAAAATGTTTTGATCTTACGAATTTTCTTAAATGGAAAATGTGAGATTTTGAATGCCATTTCGACTTCAAATCACTTATACATAATTATAACTTGTACAGATTGAAATCACCTGCCTAAAGTCAAGAAAAAGCAAGGGAGAAAGAATGAGGAAGTCAGAAGGAATCGAAGAAAACGTAATAAGTTTTTGAGATTGACTGGAACACGACTTCTAAATTCAGAATACAGAAAAAGAAGTTGAGTTCTGATTCTAATTATGTTGAAAAACGAATGAGGAAAATATTTACTTTGATGGATGAAAAAAAACGAAGAGAGTGACGAATTGGAATATGTTTCAGGGACTAATGATGAATTCGAAACAAGCTGTTTAGGATAAAAAGGTTCTCACGCCTTCACAACTAGAGTTTTGTGGGGGTTACGATGGGAAAATGTTTGCAGAACTTGGGTTCTGGAGATGAAGAATCAGGATGATCAAAGTTGATATTCTCATATGGAAGTGAATACATATTTCGGCGATTAGAACTATCAAAAGAGCACTATTAACTTTCTACCCGAGAGCAATAAAAGATACTGACAAGAATTCATAAGCGTGCCGCTCTATTAGAGGTGCCATCAAATGGTTAGATTGCATTTTTTGTTCTCAACTCACTGATGTCTCATTTCAGAATATCCACATAATAAAGTTACCTAACCTCAGTATTACAAGTTTTACTTTTTTCTTACTCAAAACAAGTCAAGCAGTTTTTTTTCAAGTCTAATTCCAAAATTCATTAGCCAAAATTTTCAAATTTCACAGAACTATCAATTTCCTTTTTTCTCTAATTAGAACCGCTTTTCTCTTATTCAATTTTCCTAGAAACAATCGCTACTTGAAACCGACTGGGTAAACCTCTCTCTATACAAATTCCTCCTTAGCCAAAGCCAATTTTGCCAAAGCCAAAGCAAAGTCAATTTTCTCTCCATTTTTTTTCTAATTTGCCCATAATCCCGTTTAGCGACATTTTCATGTCAATTTTTTAATCTAACTAAACTAGAGTCAATTTGCTAAAAAACAATAGAAATGGATATTTACCTAAATCCTTTTATTACATGACTGACTCATAAAGCCGTACAGCAAGGGGTAACTTATTCACTAATGACTGTTTTCGTGTGACAATGGCTCAGACTAATTTTCTAGTTAGAAACTTCAAAGTTTTGTGATCTATGTTTTTTGGAAAACTTTTCGAAAGATTAGAGCAAAACATAGTTTCAAACTTTGAAGCTTTTTCCGAAGCCCTTCAATACAATGGCACGTATTCTGATAAAATTAAAAAACCTCATGAAGAATTGTCCCGTGATAACAGATTTTTAGATAGAAAAAATCCCATTTTGAAAGATATCCGCCTACAGGAAAGGTCACAAAAACGGTCACAAAAACCTTCTATCACGAGACTACGGAAATCGAATTCAAAAAAGTTTCAACGAAAAACGTTTCTCTCATCCGGTTTCCAATAGTTTTTCCATCCGGAAACCATCATTTGAAATGAAAAAAAGAGATTACAAACAATCGGAAATTGGATTTTAAAGGGCTTCACACTGGATTGGAGCCTCATTTTTTGTCGCTTTTTGAGCGGAAAATGAGATAACGAATCACGTGAGAATGAAAGAATTGGAAGAAGCAATAGCAGCTGAAATCTAGACCTGTGAAAACGAGATTTTTTTTGGAAGCAAATTCGATTATCCATGAGATCTTGTCTCTGAAAAATATATTGTGCAGTATGATCTCCGATTGTAAATTGAATTACACATGTTATCCCATTCACCAATTGTGGGAATAATCAAGATGGTGTCAGTCAGAGAATATCAGATTTCGAGGGTGTGGGAGACGGTGACATTTTGTTTCTGAACTTCGGTACGGAGTTCAAAGGTTTGGTCAGGCAGAAGGATATTGGAATGGGAAGTTTTATTTGCAGAAAATGGATATTGACCAGACACACGTACCATGGCCAAAAAGGGACTGAGTGGCACTAGACTAGAAGATGATCATATACGTCATCTGAGCTGATGACTGAATAGAATGCTTAACTTTTTGTCAGGGATGAGGCTGAATCGCATGTCCGAAAACTGGGAACAGTTAGGTTTGTGCTTCCAAAAATTTTAAGTAATAACAGAGAAATTGGTTTGGTTTTGCTTGCTTCAGCCGACGAACTACAAGCTATGAAGTTATAACTGAAAAGCAGGTTTCACCTGCCCTTTTTCTATAGTTCATACTTCAGCTTCGAGATATCTTGGTTAAATAATCTTTTTCATATAAAGTTAGTCAAGCTTACTGAACGAAAATTTGCAAGAAATGTATTGCAGTTTTCCGAATTTCAAACTATTTCAACTTCCATCAAGATTACTCTGAAACCATGGGTGAAGTGGTTAAAAAACAGAAAGCATGAAATGGAAACTCATGGACCCATGATATGGATGTACTAACTCTTCTTAAATTTGCCATCCTCCTTATTCTCCTATTTTCGATAAGTACAAGTTCGTGCGTGCATTATCATAATTATAGCTTTCCTTCCATGAAAATGATAAAGAAATGCCACTTTTTTTACACCCGGAAGCAAAACGAAAATGATTATCTATGAACTTGAAAGCGTGCGAGTCTGGGAACTTTGTGGTAGTCAATACATAATAGAATGAATACGGTAACCGGCTGGAAAACGAGAATGAGGAACGTGCTCATTGGGTTCAGAAAGACACCTGATTCTAGTTGTTCAAAAATCTCAAAAATGATTGAATCGGTACAGTAGCGAGACTTAAAATCAAAGACACAGGGACAATGAGTATGCACCTATGGATTACTGTAACAATGATAGGCAGGAGAAACTAGAGAGCATGATTAGTCTAATTAAAAATATCACAAAACTATCGTCACTTTTTTTCAGGCGACATCTTTTTCAGGCTATATTTAACCTTAAAATCTCAAAAACAACAATTTTCAAACTTACAATGAAGTGATATCATTATTGTTATGATTGACCTTCTTCTCCTTTTTCTTCTCACTTCTGGATCGACAAATTGGAAGATGAGCAGCACCGGGCAAGAATGACGTGTTGACCATTCTAAAACTTATCATTTACCGTTTCATTTTGGATAAAGAAAAAAGAAAAAAAAGTGAAAAGTCAGAAATGATTCAACGGGGTGAGCTCCATGGGAAGAGGTGGAAAGAAAGGGGGGAGGGTGTTTCTCTGCTCCCTCTCTTCTCACGTAATGGTTGTCATGGAAAATTGAAAATAAGAAAGTGAAAAAATGAAAGAATAAGAGAATAATGAAAAGTCAAAGGGAGTTGATTAATAGCGTTGTCTGATGTTTGGATACTTTTAATCAGGTCCGACATTTGCTGGAAAAATCTAGTTTTCTCTAGAATAGGCATTAATAATTTTTCATTAGGTTTTGAATCAACCTGAATTGGCGAACCTTTAAAAATATCAAAAGATGGCTAAACTATAAAGAAAAAGCCTAGGTTTCTAAACGATGACCTAGAATACTTGGACCGCCCCTTTTGATTTCAACGTCATTCCATCAGCCTCTAATCTGATTTCGCATCTGGATATCAGCTGAAAACACAAAGAGTGAAAATGAAGTTTTTTTCGATTAACCCATTTTCCCATTCAACAATTTTCTCATTTTCAACCGGAAAACAATGAAGGCGGGATCGTAGAAGGGTACAGGTGGATACTTGTGTATCCGGTTCCCTCCCTCTCTCTCTCTCTCTTTTTTTTTCCAGGATGTTTATCCCGTGACGTCTTGACAACGGAATGCCAACAACTTGAGAATGGAACGGAGAAGGGAAAAACATGAATTATTGATAACAAGGAGAGAAAAAAGGAAAAGGATTTAATTGAGTCAGGGAGAAATGCAAATGGTTGGTCATAAGAAGAAGCCAGATGAAAAAGGTCTGTGACACACTATAATCCAGTTTGTCCTGTTTAATCCAAAATGAAGGTCGAAAGCGCAGAGAACGAAAAGAGAATTATGAAATCGAAGGGTTTTTGATGAAGTGTGTTTTCGGAAAGAATAGAAGTTTTTCTGGAAAAATTTCAGATATTCCTTCAGGATGAGCTGGTCTAGTATATGAAATTTCATCATCTTTTAATAGTTTGACCTAGATTTTCGGAATATTCTGAAAAACTTTGAAAGATCACAGCTAGATTCCGTCTAGATATTCTTTGGAAGTTTGCCCCAATTTCTAAAAGCCAGGCCTAGCTTTCTCGACAAAGAATAAACTTTTTCTCAGACTTAGTTTTTTTTGCAAAACCTAGCCCTCCAAGTTTTCAGAGAAGGAAGTTATCTTGTCGATATTTATGCATACTTCTCCAAAATATCCATAAATAAATATATTTACCATGAAAGAGCTTCCACTCACCCTCTTCTTCTTCTGTATTCTTGGAAGTTCATTTTCTGAAAACCATTCTCCTTTTTTCCTATTCATTATCAAAAAACACAGACTCACTTTTTGTAACGAATGGGAACATTTTATAATTAGAAAAAGCAAGAGTTCATGGAAATGAGAACCAGACCCAAGGGGAAAATAAAGGTAACATTTTTCAGACAAAAAGATGAAATGCACCAAAGTAAAAAGTGCACTGAAATGATAAGTCAGTTGATTCATTACGAATCAAATAGTGATAAGAATGTGATTCATTAAGAAAAAGAAGAAATAAATCAGAAATTAAGAAGAAAAAAGAAGCAATAAATAGTGATTTTTAAGAAGACAAAGATGAAACTTAGTCTGTGTTTTGAAAATAAACTCTAAAATGAAACCATATTTTTTGGATTTTGACTTTTGAAAGAAAATTACAGGATTCAAAACAAACGGATCATTGATTAAATCTAGAAGAAAAGTAAGTCAGAGCTGGAAAATTTAAAAATTCACTGAGATAAAACAAATAAGTTTTCAGAATATTCATGCTCCAAAAAATCTTGTTTTTCTGCTTTATAACACAAAAAAATCTTGATGAAAAACATGTTGTTAGTACACTGATTAAGCACGAATTGGGTGCTAGAGAGAGGGAAAAAGAATTGACGTGAATGAAATTAAGCGGGATTCTAGAATACTGAATATTGGAAATTTGTTGTTTTTAGATATTTATGAGATCTGAGTTGTTTATCTCTCTACAGTTGGAACTGGATCGAGCGAAAACAGAACAAAACTCCGAACGTCTCCATTCACAAGTTCAGATTTCCAATTCTTCTGATTTTCAAAACTCTTTTCTGTGACCTGCAACAACGATCTACGACTAACCTCCGATTAAAAACTGATGGATTACCGGAGATTACTGACGGCGCCACGAACGAAACTGTCTAACTTTTTTTGGGGTTTTGGATAGTTCACTTCAATTCCTTTTTTACAAACGTCATGAAGACTATTATTGGAATTCTGCTGATATTCTTACAATTTATATGTGTAAAATCGCTGGATTTGAGTGATATCAGTGAGTTGTTTTGGTTTAGGAATGTTTATTTTTTAAATATAGAATAGATGTGAAATGAAATCATAATTTTTGAAAATTGATTCACCAATATCAAAGTTTTCTGCTCAAGTGAAGTTAACTTCTTTATAACATATTCAAATTTAGGTGTCTCCAAAAAACATTTTTTATCATTCCAATATTTTCAGAAAAGATAAAAACCGTCCACTAACCGCTTTCAAACCTTCTGAATATTAACTTAATAACATCGAATTTTTCTAAAGATCGAGTCAAAAAACCATATTCTAAACCAAATGAATCCAGAACAGATTGCCTGAATTCCGTAAATCTTTCAGAAGTTACCCTTGAACGCTTTGAAATTATTTTCATTAATCTAAAAATTTCAGAGAAAATAAAAACCGTTCCAACCACTATTGCTACCACAACACTTTCCACAACTACTATTCCAATCGAATTCACTATCGTTGATCCTGGATCATTGTTGATTGATTGTCCAGCTGCATGTGCCACTGGCTGGCAGTATTATGGATCCAAGTGTTATAAGGTGAATTTGAGGAACAATAATGAGCTGAAGTTAAAGAAAAGCTTATAAAAAGAAGAGGAATTCAGAAGTAGATGCACATTTTTGAAAGTTCCGATTGGCGGCCCTGATTTTACAGGAGACCTCATCCTCGAGAAGATAATAAGACATTGTTAGACTGAAATTTTAAGATGTTGTTTTCAATATTTGATACCGAAGAACTTCATGCTTTATATAAAACCCACATGACCGGAAAGTTTTTCAGAAATTCACCTCAGCTGTCACCTATGCTCAGGCCAATTCCGCTTGCAAAGCTCAGGGAGCTCAACTAGTCACCATCGACAACTTTGATGAAAATGATGCATTGAGAAGTGAAGTTCTATTTTTCTTTAGTCAACTCAAACTCAATATTCAGAAGCATTCGATACCAATGCCATCGTAGCTCAAACCCAAGAAACATGGATTGGATTGAAGTCAACAAGTGGAGTATATTCCTGGGCTGATGGATCCAGTCTTAGCTATACAAATTGGGCTCCCACTCAACCAGCTGCAGCCAATCAATGTGTTCAAATGATAACTGATGCATTGAATAATGCCACGTATCAATATCAAAGGGGAGGATGGAAAACATTTGATTGTACGAAGACTTCGGCCAGTTATATTTGTGAAATGCCAGCGAATTGAGAAGAAAAGGGATAGAGGAAGAATTGATAAGTAGGAATGGAAAATGGTTTGGAGAAATAAATATATTTGTAAAACTGCAAGTAAATTCTTGAAGAGATTCTTCTACCTTGAACGTTTTTATCCAATACAGAATTCTCAAAGCTTCTAATACCAATAAGTTCGTTTTAATTTATTCAACTTCCCCATTCTTCCTCCCACATATCCAACCTCTGATCTCTTTTGGAAAAATCAATTATTTTCTACATCGGATTACTGCCGATTATTAACACATCGAACTTCCCCAAAGTGTTTGTACCAGTTCATCCAACACACACATTTTGAAAATCATGTCCATTTTATTCTTTATTATACTTTTCCTAAACTTCTGTTTTTCTACAGAATCATTGAATTTGAATGAGATCAGTAGGTTGTTTTTGTTGAATTTCTATCAAATAGGGCTGTACAGAGAAAATGAAAACTGAGCCGACAACAGTAACGGTCCCCACTACAACGATTACAACAACTGGTGCTCCAGAATACATCACATTCACAATGACTTATCCCGGACAAATGCTGACTGAGTGCTCTTCAAAATGTGTAAGCGGATGGCAATATCTTAATTCGAAGTGTTATAAGGTTTATCAGATTTATGACATGTTTCAAAATATTATTATAGAAATTCGATCAAGTGGCTACCTATTCTCAGGCAGTTACTGCTTGTCAGGTTCAGGGTGGAGAGCTTGTAACAATTGACAGTTCTGATGAGAATGAAGCATTGAGAAGTTTGGGACCTTAAATTTGTCTGCAAACTGAGACCTTTTCCAGAAGCGTTTGACACCAACGCCCTTGTAGATGAGACCAAAGAATCATGGATCGGTTTGAGTTTTTCAAGTGGATCTTGGAAATGGACTGATGGATCCGCTGCCGGCTACACCAATTGGGCTCAAACACAGCCTTCTTCCGATCAATGCGTTCAAATGATAACCGATGCAATGTCTAATGCCACCTATCAATATCAACGTGGCGGTTGGAAAACTTACGATTGCTCGAAAACGTCTGCAAGTTATATTTGTCAGAGATGGGCTAATGCCTAATAAATCGATTCATGTGTTAATTTTGCTTAGTTCACAGAAGAAAATGGGGTCATAAATATTCTATAGTACCGGGGGAATGAGAAATCAGAGATTAAAGAAATCAGAGGTTAATGATAAGACAAGCAATAATGCTAATTTAGATTTAAATTTCGAGACCCAAGTCTCTCCAGTGATTGATCATTAGTTTTTGAGCGGCGAGAAGTGCGTGATAACGAACATTCGGATCCTTGACAGTCAGCAGGCGCATCATGGCTTCTTTTCCTCCGAGCTCTTCTACATGGCTCTTTCCACGTGGGTAGAATCTAAAAACGGCAATAGGTTATTATTTCTTTCACTCAAATCATTTTCTACCTCACAAACTCTCCGATATCGTGTGCGGCAACACATAAAACTAATGGATCATTACTCTTTTCGAGCATCGTGATCAACAATTTGAGCAGTTCCTGGCGATTATCGTTCAACCTGTGTGCATTTTCCGTCCAGAAAACTTCGCATTTGTGTGCAGGAGACCAGTGGAGTGAGCCGAGGCGGAGCTCACTTTCATATTCATCGAATGAAGTCAACACTTGCACAACCTTCTTTAGTTCAGTGTGCAGATAAGCCATGTCGTCCTGGAAAAGAACACTGAGGAATAGTCAATTTCATGCTTATTTTTATATTGAGTTCAAACACTAACAATCATGTCAACATCCTCGAACTTTCGATTTGCCAAATGATCGAGTTTGGTTGGAATTCGGTTTTGTATCATCTGAAGTGCCGCCTGTCTACAATAAATGAATATTTTCCTTTTCTTAATTCTCATCATACTTTTTCATGTATTCATCTGTATTTGAAGCAATCAAATTTCTAAGGGTCGCCACCACTATCCGTATAACTTTCTCTTTCTGGCAAGTTCCAAGAATTCCGGAGATGGTTTGAATTAAATTTCCCGATAAAGCCATTTCAGCAGCATGCCCATTGAAAGTGAGGAGCCACATACAGAAAATAATTTGATACTGAATTTGGAAACCGCATTTGCGAGTCGAATACAACGCATGGGTCAACGATTCATAGCCGTTGATGTTGACGAACGAGACCCGATAGGGATTGAATCTAAAGAGCGTTTGCATGCATCTGACAGCAGTTGCAATGTAATCATTACTCGTTCCACGAGTGATTGCCTCTTTCAAAGAGCCCATGAAGTAATCCAATTCGTCGCCAGTGATTCTGAAAATCGTGTTTCCTAGATCATTTAGTTTTCAAATATTTCTAACTTGATATTTCCAAAGACAGCCATTTTTGTGAGAATTGAGAATGTAGTGTGAACAATGTACTGATCTTGACGATGAAGAAGACCCAGGAAAAATGAGAATGGAGATCGCTTTAGAAGAACAGCCACGTCTTCGAAGATAATTGTTCTTGAGACATCTTCTCGAAGCATGTCATCCACTATCGTTAGTGTATACCTCACATAGTCATCTTTCGAAATCTTTAAGGAAAAAGTAATAATTTCGCAAACGGAGATTATGAAATACTTGTGACATCAGGTGAACGAATGCATACACAGCTTTCTCTTTGAACACGTTCAACACTTCCGACCGTTCTTTTTCGTTATCCGCTTGTTCATAAGTGACAATGAAATCATAGTCACTTTGAGCAATCATTCTCGTTCTGGAACTTGTGAAAAATTAAATTTTCCATGGCAAGATTTCTAGACTTACCTTGTGAAAAGACCCCAGTTCGTTTTCATCATGCGCACTTTGTCGGCTTCTTTTTGAAAATGCGTGCGAATCAGATCTTGACTTTCGCCGAACACCATTCTAAAGTATTGAGTTTGAAAACAATTACAAAATGAGTTTTTGATGGAGGGAGTGTGTGAAATATGAAAAGAAAACATGAAAAAACGTGGCGCTGTACGGTCGATGCAAGCGCGCTCCACTGAACTTTTTGAATTTCAAGCAAAATTTGTTTTTGACCAGCTAAAAATTGCGGGAAAATTTGTTTTTCATTACTTTGCGCGCGAATTTTTTTCACTTTTCCCGATTGTTCTTCATTCCAGCAAATCATTCACTCATTCTCCTCAAGTTTTCTCTCGATGTGTTCTCGTTTTCTCTGTTATCGCCCACCGAAACTGGTTTCGGTTTCGAAATAATTATTCGCTTGACTTTTGTCATGCTCTTCTGCTTTTCTGGCTGTAATCGCAGCTTTAAAATGACTTTCTTTTTTACCCGCCTTCCTCTAGTGTTTGCTTTTCTCACAGTCTCACTAACTTTGTTTTTACTTTTAGATCACAATGACTGGAAGCGAGTCTCTGTGCAACGATTCGATCATTCCGTTCAGAAAGGACACCGAAGCCGTATCCTCACCTGGAATCTCTGAGCTAGAGAAGACGTTCGCCCGCGACTTCCCAGCGTTCGTCCATCAAGATCAGATGCTGAAGACGTTGATGTCACAAGCGGCACGTAATACGCTCGCCAACCAAGATCCGTGCACAATTCCAGACGATCTTCGCGAGGAGCTGATGAGGCAGAAGAGAAAGGACGACGCGTTCAAGACGGCCCTCTGCGACTCGTTCAAACGCAATCAGACGTGCTCGTACGGCGATCAGTGCCGATTCGCACATGGAGTACATGAGCTCCGACTCCCACAACACGTGAGTTTAATTTCAGTTCCCTAAGGCGAGCTTTGTGTTGCCGGTGACAGGAATCAAGTCGAGAGTGCTAGACAAGCTTAGTATTTAGTACTGAATTCCTCTAATCCGTTGATACACAACTCCGACTGAAGCAGCAACGTGAATTCCAATTATTCTTTTTTTCAGCCACGTGGACGAAATCATCCAAAGTACAAGACAGTTCTCTGCGATAAGTTCTCGACAACCGGAAACTGCAAGTACGGAACCAGATGTCAGTTCATTCACAAGCTGGTGAACCCGACACTGTTGGCGCAGGCAAGCGGAATGCTCAACAACACTGTATCATCCGGAACGTCTGCTGCATTCAACCAATCGCTGTTCATGCCGACGATGACTGCCGATCTGAGCATGGATCTCAACCAAAGTCTACCGATTCGTCGCTCGGACATTGCTCGGGCATTTGCACGTGCCAACCAGGATTCTTCAGTCAATGACAGCATCGAACGAATGTCGAGAATGTTCGACAACCAATTCCATCGCAGCTATCCTCTTGCCGGACTTCGAAACTAAATTCCACTTCCCTCTGACATTCCCTGATCTCGAATATTCACATTTTATGTTTCCATATGGATTGTGTAATCAAATCCAATAACGTGGTTCCTAGTCCCTAGGACGTTCTCAAATAATTCTCATCTTTTTGTTGATTTTTTTCAATTACTACATGGTGTCTAACCCGAAAAGCAATCCCCCACCACCGCTACCCCATACTTCACAAATTCCCCGTATTTCCCCCCTTCCCCGCAGTGTATCTAGTCTGTATATTATTGTTATCTTGGATTTTTTACCAATGTTGCTTTCGCTCATTTTCTATGCTCTAGTTAAGTCGACTGATAAAATGAAGAGCTTCGTAATCAGCAAATTGACTTTGATTTTCTTGTGAGTTACAGAGCAAGAAGTGGCGTTGTTTGTTTCGTTAATGTTTAGTTGAATTGCTGGATGCCTGGGAATAATGGATCTGTTTTCCATGCAGAGTTCACAGAAACAAAGGCTCCTTTAGTCTCAACTGTCTTCCAGAATGGAAGTATTTGTGGCTCTTTATGACGACAGGAAAACGTAGAAATGTTCTTGTGTCCATCATCTGGTGAGCCTATCAGTGAGAGTACATGAGTCAATCGATAGTATCATTAACTATCACCCCCTCCCTTATAAAATGGGAACTACCAAGAACCCATTAGAAATGTTCTTATGTCCATCATCTGGTGAGCCTATCAGTGAGAGTACATGAGTCAATTGATAGTACTATTTACTATCACTCCCCTCCCCCTTATAAAATGGGAACTACCAAGAACCCATTATAAATGTTCTTATGTCCATCATCTGGTGAGCCTATCAGTGAGAGTACATGAGTCAATCGATAGTATCATTAACTATCACCCCCTCCCTTATAAAATGGGAACTACCAAGAACCCATTATAAATGTTCTTATGTCCATCATCTGGTGAGCCTATCAGTGAGAGTACATGAGTCAATCGATAGTATCATTAACTATCACCCCCTCCCTTTTAAAATGGGAACTACCAAGAACCCATTATAAATGTTCTTATGTCCATCATCTGGTGAGCCTATCAGTGAGAGTACATGAGTCAATCGATAGTATCATTAACTATCACCCCCTCCCTTATAAAATGGGAACTACCAAGAACCCATTAGAAATGTTCTTATGTCCATCATCTGGTGAGCCTATCAGTGAGAGTACATGAGTCAATCGATAGTATCATTAACTATCACCCCCTCCCTTATAAAATGGGAACTACCAAGAACCCATTAGAAATGTTCTTATGTCCATCATCTGGTGAGCCTATCAGTGAGAGTACATGAGTCAATCGATAGTATCATTAACTATCACCCCCTCCCTTATAAAATGGGAACTACCAAGAACCCATTAGAAATGTTCTTATGTCCATCATCTGGTGAGCCTATCAGTGAGAGTACATGAGTCAATCGATAGTATCATTAACTATCACCCCCTCCCTTATAAAATGGGAACTACCAAGAACCCATTAGAAATGTTCTTATGTCCATCATCTGGTGAGCCTATCAGTGAGAGTACATGAGTCAATTGATAGTACTATTTACTATCACTCCCCTCCCCCTTATAAAATGGGAACTACCAAGAACCCATTAGAAATGTTCTTATGTCCATCATCTGGTGAGCCTATCAGTGAGAGTACATGAGTCAATCGATAGTATCATTAACTATCACTCCCCTCCCCCTTATAAAATGGGAACTACCAAGAACCCATTATAAATGTTCTTATGTCCATCATCTGGTGAGCCTATCAGTGAGAGTACATGAGTCAATTGATAGTACTATTTACTATCACTCCCCTCCCCCTTATAAAATGGGAACTACCAAGAACCCATTATAAATGTTCTTATGTCCATCATCTGGTGAGCCTATCAGTGAGAGTACATGAGTCAATTGATAGTACTATTTACTATCACTCCCCTCCCCCTTATAAAATGGGAACTACCAAGAACCCATTATAAATGTTCTTATGTCCATCATCTGGTAAGCCTATCAGTGAGAGTACATGAGTCAATTAATAGTACTATTTACTATCACTCCCTCCCTACCCTTATAAAATGGGAACTACCAAGAACCCATTATAAATGTTCTTATGTCCATCATCTGGTGAGCCTATCAGTGAGAGTACATGAGTCAATTGATAGTACTATTTACTATCACTCCCCTCCCCCTTATAAAATGGGAACTACCAAGAACCCATTATAAATGTTCTTATGTCCATCATCTGGTAAGCCTATCAGTGAGAGTACATGAGTCAATTAATAGTACTATTTACTATCACTCCCTCCCTACCCTTATAAAATGGGAACTACCAAGAACCCATTAGAAATGTTCTTATGTCCATCATCTGGTGAGCCTATCAGTGAGAGTACATGAGTCAATTGATAGTACTATTTACTATCACTCCCCTCCCCCTTATAAAATGGGAACTACCAAGAACCCATTATAAATGTTCTTATGTCCATCATCTGGTAAGCCTATCAGTGAGAGTACATGAGTCAATTAATAGTACTATTTACTATCACTCCCTCCCTACCCTTATAAAATGGGAACTACCAAGAACCCATTAGAAATGTTCTTATGTCCATCATCTGGTGAGCCTATCAGTGAGAGTACATGAGTCAATCGATAGTATCATTAACTATCACCCCCTCCCTTATAAAATGGGAACTACCAAGAACCCATTAGAAATGTTCTTATGTCCATCATCTGGTGAGCCTATCAGTGAGAGTACATGAGTCAATCGATAGTATCATTAACTATCACCCCCTCCCTTATAAAATGGGAACTACCAAGAACCCATTATAAATGTTCTTATGTCCATCATCTGGTGAGCCTATCAGTGAGAGTACATGAGTCAATTGATAGTACTATTTACTATCACTCCCCTCCTCCCTTATAAAATGGGAACTACCAAGAACCCATTATAAATGTTCTTATGTCCATCATCTGGTGAGCCTATCAGTGAGAGTACATGAGTCAATTGATAGTACTATTTACTATCACTCCCCTCCCCCTTATAAAATGGGAACTACCAAGAACCCATTAGAAATGTTCTTATGTCCATCATCTGGTGAGCCTATCAGTGAGAGTACATGAGTCAATCGATAGTATCATTAACTATCACCCCCTCCCTTATAAAATGGGAACTACCAAGAACCCATTATAAATGTTCTTATGTCCATCATCTGGTAAGCCTATCAGTGAGAGTACATGAGTCAATTGATAGTACTATTTACTATCACTCCCCTCCCCCTTATAAAATGGGAACTACCAAGAACCCATTATAAATGTTCTTATGTCCATCATCTGGTGAGCCTATCAGTGAGAGTACATGAGTCAATCGATAGTATCATTAACTATCACCCCCTCCCTTATAAAATGGGAACTACCAAGAACCCATTAGAAATGTTCTTATGTCCATCATCTGGTGAGCCTATCAGTGAGAGTACATGAGTCAATCGATAGTATCATTAACTATCACCCCCTCCCTTATAAAATGGGAACTACCAAGAACCCATTATAAATGTTCTTATGTCCATCATCTGGTGAGCCTATCAGTGAGAGTACATGAGTCAATTGATAGTACTATTTACTATCACTCCCCTCCCCCTTATAAAATGGGAACTACCAAGAACCCATTAGAAATGTTCTTATGTCCATCATCTGGTGAGCCTATCAGTGAGAGTACATGAGTCAATCGATAGTATCATTAACTATCACCCCCTCCCTTATAAAATGGGAACTACCAAGAACCCATTATAAATGTTCTTATGTCCATCATCTGGTGAGCCTATCAGTGAGAGTACATGAGTCAATCGATAGTATCATTAACTATCACCCCCTCCCTTATAAAATGGGAACTACCAAGAACCCATTATAAATGTTCTTATGTCCATCATCTGGTGAGCCTATCAGTGAGAGTACATGAGTCAATCGATAGTATCATTAACTATCACCCCCTCCCTTATAAAATGGGAACTACCAAGAACCCATTATAAATGTTCTTATGTCCATCATCTGGTGAGCCTATCAGTGAGAGTACATGAGTCAATCGATAGTATCATTAACTATCACCCCCTCCCTTATAAAATGGGAACTACCAAGAACCCATTATAAATGTTCTTATGTCCATCATCTGGTGAGCCTATCAGTGAGAGTACATGAGTCAATCGATAGTATCATTAACTATCACCCCCTCCCTTATAAAATGGGAACTACCAAGAACCCATTATAAATGTTCTTATGTCCATCATCTGGTGAGCCTATCAGTGAGAGTACATGAGTCAATTGATAGTACTATTTACTATCACTCCCCTCCCCCTTATAAAATGGGAACTACCAAGAACCCATTAGAAATGTTCTTATGTCCATCATCTGGTGAGCCTATCAGTGAGAGTACATGAGTCAATCGATAGTATCATTAACTATCACCCCCTCCCTTATAAAATGGGAACTACCAAGAACCCATTATAAATGTTCTTATGTCCATCATCTGGTAAGCCTATCAGTGAGAGTACATGAGTCAATTGATAGTACTATTTACTATCACTCCCCTCCCCCTTATAAAATGGGAACTACCAAGAACCCATTATAAATGTTCTTATGTCCATCATCTGGTGAGCCTATCAGTGAGAGTACATGAGTCAATCGATAGTATCATTAACTATCACCCCCTCCCTTATAAAATGGGAACTACCAAGAACCCATTATAAATGTTCTTATGTCCATCATCTGGTGAGCCTATCAGTGAGAGTACATGAGTCAATCGATAGTATCATTAACTATCACCCCCTCCCTTATAAAATGGGAACTACCAAGAACCCATTATAAATGTTCTTATGTCCATCATCTGGTGAGCCTATCAGTGAGAGTACATGAGTCAATTGATAGTACTATTTACTATCACTCCCCTCCTCCCTTATAAAATGGGAACTACCAAGAACCCATTATAAATGTTCTTATGTCCATCATCTGGTGAGCCTATCAGTGAGAGTACATGAGTCAATCGATAGTATCATTAACTATCACCCCCTCCCTTATAAAATGGGAACTACCAAGAACCCATTATAAATGTTCTTATGTCCATCATCTGGTGAGCCTATCAGTGAGAGTACATGAGTCAATCGATAGTATCATTAACTATCACCCCCTCCCTTATAAAATGGGAACTACCAAGAACCCATTATAAATGTTCTTATGTCCATCATCTGGTGAGCCTATCAGTGAGAGTACATGAGTCAATTGATAGTACTATTTACTATCACTCCCCTCCTCCCTTATAAAATGGGAACTACCAAGAACCCATTATAAATGTTCTTATGTCCATCATCTGGTGAGCCTATCAGTGAGAGTACATGAGTCAATTGATAGTACTATTCACTATCACCCCCTCCCTCCCCTTTTAAAATGTGAAAAAAAATCTGGGACCATTGTCCGGAAGTGCATTGGGTAATCCAAAATTAAAGAGCTCCATTCATTTCATATCCACGTCCAATATATCTTATCTGATGTTTTTACTATTATTACCATAAAGATTCCGTCTGTCTGTTTTTCTGTGTATCCAGAGCCATAGCTAAGCTTCCACTGAACCGATTTTCATAAAGTTTCGACTGATCGATAGAGAATTCTGACGGGATGATGCCCGTCTTTTCCGATCTTTGATAAGATCACTGATAAGCAATAGACTAGAACTGATGGGAAACTATCGGAGCCTAAGCTTAGAATTGATTGAAAATACCATCTAAAAATCGTTGTAAAATGAGTAATTGTAAGAAAATCCTTTTGTTTGGTAATGAATCCACTCTCCATCAGCCCAATTTGTTAATATAATTCGTAGTAATGGCCATCTGTTAGCCTCTGTCAGTTTCATTATAAGTTCTTTCATTTAAATCGAAATCAACCGTCTTTGATCAAAGGTAAAGATTTTAGCAAAAGCGGAACGCAAACAGAAAAGCAGTTTGATTAGCTCCGAAGAAATGAAAGTTTAGATTATTCTCACTGAAACGCGTAACCTTTCTGAAAATAAATTATATTTTCATTTCCAGTTTTTTGAAAAAATGAACAATTAGCCCCGGACAACGGCGTGTGTTGCTCTATTAACCTCTATTCTGCCCATATATAACCCTCGGTTCTCGAAAAAAAAGCTCAGTTTTACAATCACTCCCACTTGGTCCGGCGACTTGGCGACTGCTCTGATGGTTCAACGATACCATGGAATCGTTTGGGAAGAATGGAAGGAGTTTGGAAGAAAACAACGATGGAGATGATGTGAGGAAGAGGCTGCTACGAAACTCCTGAAGGTACGATCCGAGCGCATGTTCCCGAAAAAAAATTATAGGCCTTCTCGTGGTTTTCGAGGCTTATTTGAATAACAATCCCTAATTCCCGCTCCAGAGCATTTCATCTAAGCTAAGGGCAGGCCATTTGATTGTGCTTAATCCCTTATTTTCGCTTTAGAGCATTCCATTTAAGCTAAGGGCAGGCCATTTGATTGTGCTTCATCCCTAATTCCCACTCTAGAGCATTCCATCTAAGCTAAGGGCAGGCCATTTGATTGTGCTTAATCCCTTATTTTCGCTTTAGAGCATTCCATTTAAGCTAAGGGCAGGCCATTTGATTGTGCTTCATCCCTAATTCCCACTCTAGAGCATTCCATCTAAGCTAAGGGCAGGCCATTTGATTGTGCTTCATCCCTAATTCCCACTCCAGAGCATTCCATCTAAGCTAAGGGCAGGCCATTTGATTGTGCTTAATCCCTTATTTTCGCTTTAGAGCATTCCATTTAAGCTAAGGGCAGGCCATTTGATTGTGCTTCATCCCTAATTCCCACTCTAGAGCATTCCATCTAGGCTAAGGGCAGGCCATTTGATTGTGCTTCATCCCTAATTCCCACTCCAGAGCATTCCATCTAGGCTAAGGGCAGGCCATTTGATTGTGCTTCATCCCTAATTCCCACTCCAGAGCATTCCATCTAAGCTAAGGGCAGGCCATTTGATTGTGCTTCATCCCTAATTCCCACTCCAGAGCATTCCTTCTAAGCTAAGGGCAGGCCATTTGATTGTGCTTCATCCCTAATTCCCACTCCAGAGCATTCCATCTAAGCTAAGGGCAGGCCATTTGATTGTGCTTCATCCCTAATTCCCACTCCAGAGCATTCCATCTAGGCTAAATGCAGGCCATTTGATTGTGCTTCATCCCTAATTCCCACTCCAGAGCATTCCATCTAAGCTAAGGGCAGGCCATTTGATTGTGCTTCATCCCTAATTCCCACTCCAGAGCATTCCATCTAAGCTAAGGGCAGGCCATTTGATTGTGCTTCATCCCTAATTCCCACTCCAGAGCATTCCATCTAGGCTAAGGGCAGGCCATTTGATTGTGCTTCATCCCTAATTCCCACTCCAGAGCATTCCATCTAAGCTAAGGGCAGGCCATTTGATTGTGCTTCATCCCTAATTCCCACTCCAGAGCATTCCATCTAAGCTAAGGGCAGGCCATTTGATTGTGCTTCATCCCTAATTCCCACTCCAGAGCATTCCATCTAGGCTAAGGGCAGGCCATTTGATTGTGCTTCATCCCTAATTCCCGCTCTAGAGCATTCCATCTAAGCTAAGGGCAGGCCATTTGATTGTGCTTCATTCCTAATTCCCACTCCAGAGCATTCCATCTAAGCTAAGGGCAGGCCATTTGATTGTGCTTCATCCCTAATTCCCGCTCTAGAGCATTCCTTCTAAGCTAAGGGCAGGCCATTTGATTGTGCTTCATCCCTAATTCCCGCTCTAGAACATTCCATCTAAGCTAAGGGCAGGCCATTTGATTGTGCTTCATCCCTAATTCCCGCTCTAGAGCATTCCTTCTAAGCTAAGGGCAGGCCATTTGATTGTGCTTCATCCCTAATTCCCACTCCAGAGCATTCCTTCTAAGCTAAGGGCAGGCCATTTGATTGTGCTTCATCCCTAATTCCCGCTCTAGAGCATTCCATCTAAGCTAAGGGCAGGCCATTTGATTGTGCTTCATCCCTAATTCCCACTCCAGAGCATTCCTTCTAAGCTAAGGGCAGGCCATTTGATTGTGCTTCATCCCTAATTCCCACTCCAGAGCATTCCATCTAAGCTAAGGGCAGGCCATTTGATTGTGCTTCATCCCTAATTCCCGCTCTAGAACATTCCATCTAAGCTAAGGGCAGGCCATTTGATTGTGCTTCATCCCTAATTCCCGCTCTAGAGCATTCCTTCTAAGCTAAGGGCAGGCCATTTGATTGTGCTTCATCCCTAATTCCCACTCCAGAGCATTCCTTCTAAGCTAAGGGCAGGCCATTTGATTGTGCTTCATCCCTAATTCCCGCTCTAGAGCATTCCATCTAAGCTAAGGGCAGGCCATTTGATTGTGCTTCATCCCTAATTCCCACTCCAGAGCATTCCTTCTAAGCTAAGGGCAGGCCATTTGATTGTGCTTCATCCCTAATTCCCACTCCAGAGCATTCCATCTAAGCAAAGGGCAGGCCATTTGATTGTGCTTCATCCCTAATTCCCACTCCAGAGCATTCCATCTAAGCTAAGGGCAGGCCATTTGATTGTGCTTCATCCCTAATTCCCACTCCAGAGCATTCCATCTAAGCTAAGGGCAGGCCATTTGATTGTGCTTCATCCCTAATTCCCACTCCAGAGCATTCCTTCTAAGCTAAGGGCAGGCCATTTGATTGTGCTTCATCCCTAATTCCCACTCCAGAGCATTCCATCTAAGCTAAGGGCAGGCCATTTGATTGTGCTTCATCCCTAATTCCCGCTCTAAAGCATTCCATCTAGGCTAAGGGCAGGCCATTTGATTGTGCTTCATCCCTAATTCCCGCTCTAGAACATTCCATCTAAGCTAAGGGCAGGCCATTTGATTGTGCTTCATCCCTAATTCCCGCTCTAAAGCATTCCTTCTAGGCTTAGGGCAGGCCATTTGATTGTGCTTCATCCCTAATTCCCACTCCAGAGCATTCCATCTAGGCTAAGGGCAGGCCATTTGATTGTGCTTCATCCCTAATTCCCACTCCAGAGCATTCCATCTAGGCTAAGGGCAGGCCATTTGATTGTGCTTCATCCCTAATTCCCACTCCAGAGCATTCCATCTAAGCTAAGGGCAGGCCATTTGATTGTGCTTAATCCCTAATTCCCACTCCAGAGCATTCCATCTAAGCTAAGGGCAGGCCATTTGATTGTGCTTCATCCCTAATTCCCACTCCAGAGCATTCCTTCTAAGCTAAGGGCAGGCCATTTGATTGTGCTTCATCCCTAATTCCCACTCCAGAGCATTCCATCTAAGCTAAGGGCAGGCCATTTGATTGTGCTTCATCCCTAATTCCCACTCCAGAGCATTCCTTCTAAGCTAAGGGCAGGCCATTTGATTGTGCTTCATCCCTAATTCCCGCTCTAAAGCATTCCATCTAGGCTAAGGGCAGGCCATTTGATTGTGCTTCATCCCTAATTCCCGCTCTAGAACATTCCATCTAAGCTAAGGGCAGGCCATTTGATTGTGCTTCATCCCTAATTCCCGCTCTAAAGCATTCCATCTAGGCTTAGGGCAGGCCATTTGATTGTGCTTCATCCCTAATTCCCACTCCAGAGCATTCCATCTAGGCTAAGGGCAGGCCATTTGATTGTGCTTCATCCCTAATTCCCACTCCAGAGCATTCCATCTAAGCTAAGGGCAGGCCATTTGATTGTGCTTCATCCCTAATTCCCACTCCAGAGCATTCCATCTAGGCTAAGGGCAGGCCATTTGATTGTGCTTCATCCCTAATTCCCACCCCAGAGCATTCCATCTAGGCTAAGGGCAGGCCATTTGATTGTGCTTCATCCCTAATTCCCACTCCAGAGCATTCCATCTAGGCTAAGGGCAGGCCATTTGATTGTGCTTCATCCCTAATTCCCACTCCAGAGCATTCCTTCTAAGCTAAGGGCAGGCCATTTGATTGTGCTTCATCCCTAATTCCCACTCCAGAGCATTCCTTCTAAGCTAAGGGCAGGCCATTTGATTGTGCTTCATCCCTAATTCCCACTCCAGAGCATTCCATCTAAGCTAAGGGCAGGCCATTTGATTGTGCTTCATCCCTAATTCCCACTCCAGAGCATTCCATCTAAGCTAAGGGCAGGCCATTTGATTGTGCTTTATCCCTAATTCCCACTCCAGAGCATTCCATCTAAGCTAAGGACAGGCCATTTGATTGTGCTTCATCCCTAATTCCCACTCTAGAGCATTCCATCTAAGCTAAGGGCAGGCCATTTGATTGTGCTTAATCCCTAATTCCCACTCTAGAGCATTCCATCTAAGCTAAGGGCAGGCCATTTGATTGTGCTTAATCCCTAATTCCCACTCTAGAGCATTCCTTCTAAGCTAAGGGCAGGCCATTTGATTGTGCTTAATCCCTAATTCCCACTCCAGAGCATTCCATCTAAGCTAAGGGCAGGCCATTTGATTGTGCTTCATCCCTAATTCCCACTCCAGAGCATTCCATCTAAGCTAAGGGCAGGCCATTTGATTGTGCTTCATCCCTAATTCCCACTCCAGAGCATTCCATCTAAGCTAAGGGCAGGCCATTTGATTGTGCTTCATCCCTAATTCCCGCTCTAGAGCATTCCTTCTAAGCTAAGGGCAGGCCATTTGATTGTGCTTCATCCCTAATTCCCGCTCTAGAACATTCCATCTAAGCTAAGGGCAGGCCATTTGATTGTGCTTCATCCCTAATTCCCGCTCTAAAGCATTCCATCTAGGCTTAGGGCAGGCCATTTGATTGTGCTTCATCCCTAATTCCCACTCCAGAGCATTCCATCTAAGCTAAGGGCAGGCCATTTGATTGTGCTTAATCCCATATTCCCGCTACAGAGCATTCCATCTAAGCTAAGGGCAGGCCATTTGATTGTGCTTCATCCCTAATTCCCACTCCAGAGCATTCCATCTAGGCTAAGGGCAGGCCATTTGATTGTGCTTCATCCCTAATTCCCGCTCTAGAGCATTCCTTCTAAGCTAAGGGCAGGCCATTTGATTGTGCTTCATCCCTAATTCCCACTCCAGAGCATTCCATCTAAGCTAAGGGCAGGCCATTTGATTGTGCTTCATCCCTAATTCCCACTCCAGAGCATTCCATCTAAGCTAAGGGCAGGCCATTTGATTGTGCTTCATCCCTAATTCCCGCTCTAGAGCATTCCTTCTAAGCTAAGGGCAGGCCATTTGATTGTGCTTCATCCCTAATTCCCGCTCTAGAACATTCCATCTAAGCTAAGGGCAGGCCATTTGATTGTGCTTCATCCCTAATTCCCGCTCTAAAGCATTCCATCTAGGCTAAGGGCAGGCCATTTGATTGTGCTTCATCCCTAATTCCCACTCCAGAGCATTCCTTCTAAGCTAAGGGCAGGCCATTTGATTGTGCTTAATCCCATATTCCCGCTACAGAGCATTCCATCTAAGCTAAGGGCAGGCCATTTGATTGTGCTTCATCCCTAATTCCCACTCCAGAGCATTCCATCTAGGCTAAGGGCAGGCCATTTGATTGTGCTTCATCCCTAATTCCCGCTCTAGAGCATTCCTTCTAAGCTAAGGGCAGGCCATTTGATTGTGCTTCATCCCTAATTCCCACTCCAGAGCATTCCATCTAAGCTAAGGGCAGGCCATTTGATTGTGCTTCATCCCTAATTCCCACTCCAGAGCATTCCATCTAAGCTAAGGGCAGGCCATTTGATTGTGCTTCATCCCTAATTCCCACTCCAGAGCATTCCTTCTAAGCTAAGGGCAGGCCATTTGATTGTGCTTAATCCCATATTCCCGCTACAGAGCATTCCATCTAAGCTAAGGGCAGGCCATTTGATTGTGCTTCATCCCTAATTCCCGCTCTAAAGCATTCCATCTAGGCTAAGGGCAGGCCATTTGATTGTGCTTCATCCCTAATTCCCGCTCTAGAACATTCCATCTAAGCTAAGGGCAGGCCATTTGATTGTGCTTCATCCCTAATTCCCACTCCAGAGCATTCCTTCTAAGCTAAGGGCAGGCCATTTGATTGTGCTTCATCCCTAATTCCCACTCTAGAGCATTCCTTCTAAGCTAAGGGCAGGCCATTTGATTGTGCTTCATCCCTAATTCCCACTCTAGAGCATTCCTTCTAAGCTAAGGGCAGGCCATTTGATTGTGCTTAATCCCATATTCCCGCTACAGAGCATTCCATCTAAGCTAAGGGCAGGCCATTTGATTGTGCTTCATCCCTAATTCCCACTCCAGAGCATTCCATCTAAGCTAAGGGCAGGCCATTTGATTGTGCTTCATCCCTAATTCCCACTCCAGAGCATTCCTTCTAAGCTAAGGGCAGGCCATTTGATTGTGCTTAATCCCATATTCCCGCTACAGAGCATTCCATCTAAGCTAAGGGCAGGCCATTTGATTGTGCTTCATCCCTAATTCCCGCTCTAGAACATTCCATCTAAGCTAAGGGCAGGCCATTTGATTGTGCTTCATCCCTAATTCCCACTCCAGAGCATTCCTTCTAAGCTAAGGGCAGGCCATTTGATTGTGCTTCATCCCTAATTCCCACTCTAGAGCATTCCTTCTAAGCTAAGGGCAGGCCATTTGATTGTGCTTCATCCCTAATTCCCACTCTAGAGCATTCCTTCTAAGCTAAGGGCAGGCCATTTGATTGTGCTTCATCCCTAATTCCCACTCTAGAGCATTCCTTCTAAGCTAAGGGCAGGCCATTTGATTGTGCTTCATCCCTAATTCCCACTCCAGAGCATTCCTTCTAAGCTAAGGGCAGGCCATTTGATTGTGCTTAATCCCATATTCCCGCTACAGAGCATTCCATCTAAGCTAAGGGCAGGCCATTTGATTGTGCTTCATCCCTAATTCCCGCTCTAAAGCATTCCATCTAGGCTAAGGGCAGGCCATTTGATTGTGCTTCATCCCTAATTCCCGCTCTAGAGCATTCCTTCTAAGCTAAGGGCAGGCCATTTGATTGTGCTTCATCCCTAATTCCCACTCCAGAGCATTCCTTCTAAGCTAAGGGCAGGCCATTTGATTGTGCTTCATCCCTAATTCCCACTCTAGAGCATTCCTTCTAAGCTAAGGGCAGGCCATTTGATTGTGCTTCATCCCTAATTCCCACTCTAGAGCATTCCTTCTAAGCTAAGGGCAGGCCATTTGATTGTGCTTAATCCCATATTCCCGCTACAGAGCATTCCATCTAAGCTAAGGGCAGGCCATTTGATTGTGCTTCATCCCTAATTCCCACTCCAGAGCATTCCATCTAAGCTAAGGGCAGGCCATTTGATTGTGCTTAATCCCTAATTCCCACTCCAGAGCATTCCTTCTAAGCTAAGGGCAGGCCATTTGATTGTGCTTAATCCCATATTCCCACTCTAGAGCATTCCTTCTAAGCTAAGGGCAGGCCATTTGATTGTGCTTCATCCCTAATTCCCACTCTAGAGCATTCCTTCTAAGCTAAGGGCAGGCCATTTGATTGTGCTTCATCCCTAATTCCCACTCTAGAGCATTCCATCTAAGCTAAGGGCAGGCCATTTGATTGTGCTTCATCCCTAATTCCCACTCTAGAGCATTCCTTCTAAGCTAAGGGCAGGCCATTTGATTGTGCTTCATCCCTAATTCCCGCTCTAGAACATTCCATCTAAGCTAAGGGCAGGCCATTTGATTGTGCTTCATCCCTAATTCCCGCTCTAAAGCATTCCATCTAGGCTTAGGGCAGGCCATTTGATTGTGCTTCATCCCTAATTCCCACTCCAGAGCATTCCATCTAAGCTAAGGGCAGGCCATTTGATTGTGCTTAATCCCTAATTCCCACTCCAGAGCATTCCATCTAAGCTAAGGGCAGGCCATTTGATTGTGCTTAATCCCTAATTCCCACTCCAGAGCATTCCATCTAAGCTAAGGGCAGGCCATTTGATTGTGCTTCATCCCTAATTCCCACTCTAGAGCATTCCTTCTAAGCTAAGGGCAGGCCATTTGATTGTGCTTCATCCCTAATTCCCACTCCAGAGCATTCCTTCTAAGCTAAGGGCAGGCCATTTGATTGTGCTTAATCCCATATTCCCGCTACAGAGCATTCCATCTAAGCTAAGGGCAGGCCATTTGATTGTGCTTCATCCCTAATTCCCACTCTAGAGCATTCCTTCTAAGCTAAGGGCAGGCCATTTGATTGTGCTTCATCCCTAATTCCCACTCCAGAGCATTCCATCTAAGCTAAGGGCAGGCCATTTGATTGTGCTTAATCCCTAATTCCCACTCTAGAGCATTCCTTCTAAGCTAAGGGCAGGCCATTTGATTGTGCTTCATCCCTAATTCCCACTCCAGAGCATTCCATCTAAGCTAAGGGCAGGCCATTTGATTGTGCTTCATCCCTAATTCCCACTCCAGAGCATTCCATCTAAGCTAAGGGCAGGCCATTTGATTGTGCTTCATCCCTAATTCCCACTCCAGAGCATTCCATCTAAGCTAAGGGCAGGCCATTTGATTGTGCTTCATCCCTAATTCCCACTCCAGAGCATTCCTTCTAAGCTAAGGGCAGGCCATTTGATTGTGCTTAATCCCATATTCCCGCTACAGAGCATTCCATCTAAGCTAAGGGCAGGCCATTTGATTGTGCTTCATCCCTAATTCCCACTCCAGAGCATTCCATCTAAGCTAAGGGCAGGCCATTTGATTGTGCTTCATCCCTAATTCCCACTCCAGAGCATTCCTTCTAAGCTAAGGGCAGGCCATTTGATTGTGCTTAATCCCATATTCCCGCTACAGAGCATTCCATCTAAGCTAAGGGCAGGCCATTTGATTGTGCTTCATCCCTAATTCCCACTCCAGAGCATTCCATCTAAGCTAAGGGCAGGCCATTTGATTGTGCTTCATCCCTAATTCCCACTCCAGAGCATTCCTTCTAAGCTAAGGGCAGGCCATTTGATTGTGCTTAATCCCATATTCCCGCTACAGAGCATTCCATCTAAGCTAAGGGCAGGCCATTTGATTGTGCTTCATTCCTAATTCCCGCTCTAAAGCATTCCATCTAGGCTAAGGGCAGGCCATTTGATTGTGCTTCATCCCTAATTCCCGCTCTAAAGCATTCCATCTAGGCTTAGGGCAGGCCATTTGATTGTGCTTCATCCCTAATTCCCACTCCAGAGCATTCCATCTAAGCTAAGGGCAGGCCATTTGATTGTGCTTCATCCCTAATTCCCACTCCAGAGCATTCCTTCTAGGCTAAGGGCAGGCCATTTGATTGTGCTTCATCCCTAATTCCCACTCCAGAGCATTCCATCTAAGCTAAGGGCAGGCCATTTGATTGTGCTTAATCCCTAATTCCCACTCTAGAGCATTCCTTCTAAGCTAAGGGCAGGCCATTTGATTGTGCTTCATCCCTAATTCCCGCTCTAAAGCATTCCATCTAGGCTTAGGGCAGGCCATTTGATTGTGCTTCATCCCTAATTCCCACTCCAGAGCATTCCATCTAAGCTAACTAGGGAACCTTTTATATGAAATATCCGGTTTTGGTATGAAACTTATATGAGCAGATAGCTGAGAGTCTACTGATTCCAAATGTGTTTTCCAAATGCGTTTTGCTTAAGGGCCATTTTGATCGGGAAGTTCGGTTCCAAACCGCATTTCAGGCCTATACAAACTTTCACGTGAACCTCTTATTTTACTCAAAATTTCCACTTCTTCCACTTTCTGGTAATGAAAAAGTAGTGGATGCCTACATTTGTCTAAAAATCACTGAAAATGTCGAAAAAAAACTGTGCAAATCCGTTGAATGGGGGCCAAAATGAGCTCCAGGAGCGAGCTCTATAAAAATCCACCAATTTTTTCGAGGAAAGTAATTAAAATAAAGGGTTCACTTGAAAGTTTGTATAGGCCTGAAACGCTGTTTGAAGCCAAATTTCCCGGACAACCGCTCTATAAGAATTTTTTTTTGAAAATGTGCCGTTGTAATAATGCGTTATGTTATAATAAACCTCTTTTTTAAAAATTTTATAATTTGGGAGTCCGACGAAGAAAACATTTGGTAATTGATTTTGTTCGAAAAAAAGGAAGATTGGAAACTACAAAACCTACAAATTTTGATTTTAAGTTGTCAGAATTCGGAAAACTTCTTATTTCCCAGCTTTCAAATTTTATGCCGATCGCATTTCTAAAAATCACAAAAGCAATCATTTCGAAACCGGTCTAACTGGAAACCGTGTTTTAAAGCTCTTCCACCAATCGCTGAAAACTCGAAAATCAAAAAAAAAACACTGAATTATGAACAATTTTTACATTTATTAAGTTTTTCATAACTTTCTAATCTCACAAAAATTGAGACGAGAAATAGCTGGAAAATATATTCTTGGTACAACAGAGACTGACGTGGATGTTTGTGTTTGTTGCGGGTTTTTTTGGGGGGAATAATCAAAAGATGGAACAAATCAACTAGTTTCAAAATACCAGTAGACTCAAATGAAAAAAGGACAAATATCACTGCAACTGCATGTGTTTTTCGAGAAGAAAAGAAACTACCTACAAATGTGTGAGAATAAATATTCAAAAGAATATACACATAACAAAGAAATGGGGCAAAAACTGGAAAAAAGAAGTGATTGAATGGGAACAAATTGATCGGGCATTGTGTTCGGGTGTGTGGAGCAACAGAAAAAGTAAGGAAATGCAAGGGGAAATTAAGTATTGTGGAGCAGTGTGGCGCCAAGGGGTATGCTTATGTCATGATAGGGAAAATAACAAAGAAGAAAAAGTATTTTATTTACATTCGGAAACCATAGGCTTCAACGAATTGAATAATGAAGTCTTCATTGTCTCCACATAATGGTTCATTGTCGAATGTCTCGCATTTTTGTGATCTTCCGTGGTTGAGGTCAGCTGAAAAATTGAATTGAATTCACAAGTCTAAAGGTTCAAATGACTAACCATCAAACCATAATCCATATCTTCCAGATCCGGCTCCAATTGAAAGCGAATCTTTGGCGGCGTTGACGAAATATTGATTGTCTCCTGTCCAATTGTATTGACGGAGTTCACTGAAAAATCAAAATTATTGAACGAAAGCTCTTTGATTTACTTACCGAGTATGTGGTACTTCACCAGTGAATCTCCACAAAAGGCAACTGTCACCAGTTCCAAAGAAGTGATCAGAAGGCCGGATTGCTGACGAGACGACGGCTCCGAAGACGTGCTCTTTGGTGTCACGAATGATGAGAAGGACAGGAGAGAGGTCCTCGTCGAATTCTGCCATTTTTCGGTACATTGTGGCCAGAGAGAATCCGTGCTTCTCCGAATTGTAGATGTTAACCCATGGATATCCTTCGGCACGTGGTGGCAGAATGTCCATTACCTGAAAGAAAGAGGGTAAATAGTTTGTGGTGTTGTATGTGTTTTTAGGTCAGGAGTCTGGAGTCTGGAGCACTATTTGTGCCATAAAATGTTAAATGGCAGGCACACGTGCACCCAAATGAGAGACAATGAGCAATAAACAAGTGGTTGGAGAGGTTGTTTGCCACATTGACAGCGTCTAGATTTTCAGCCAAAACATACTCATTGACCTACTTTTTCAGAATCTCAGAAGGCGTTCCTAGAGTCAGAATTCTCACAGAGTTCCCACGCTTTCTCGTCTTTTCAATCTAAAAGTATTTTCTCCGATTCTCATTGGAAATCGTTTCGATTTCAATGAAACCATCTCTACTTTTTTGTTCAAAGAACTCGAAAAAAGAAACGACAACAATAACAACTTTTCTTTTCGGGAGATGAGTTTATCGTTTTGTTTTGGAGTTCTGTGCTTCGTGGAAAAGAGAAAATCCAATGAATTCGTTGCTTTCCGAAGGGAAAAGAGTTTTGTTGTGACTAAGAGCCAAAAAACCAGAGTGAGGGAAAAGAGCAAAATATAGAAAAAGTGGCTTCTTTGCTCATTAAATCTTGCCTTCGTTTTCCGGAATGAAAAAAAAAAACTAATTGGAATCATTGCATTAGTTAAGAGAAGTCTAGAAGCAAAAGTGAGGGTGGGATTGTTTTTGCGATTTCTGAGATGTTATAATTCTCGACTTTTGTAGTTTTAATCCCCGTACTCCTAGAGCCTATCTCCCACTCAACATACCTGTCTAATCATGAGCTCATCCAATATCTGTGACGTATTGGCTCCATCTGGAATTGGCAATTCGAGTTCCTGGTCAAGTGACAAACGACGACACATCTCTGAAACTGTGACGAGTTCCCATTCGCGATTTAGGAGAGACGATCCGAAGAGTGGCGTGGATTTTTCGCCTGAAATAAAGCAGTATATTGTCTGGAACAAATTTGGATGTAATCGCGCTTTTCTGTACTTTTTGTTGTGTATTCTGTGTTTATGAGTCAGCTTCTTTGTAAAAGGCATCAGTTGCTCAGCGGAGCACCACACGAAACCTCGCGGATTCAAATTTCAACACCATTCCATCAGCTAAAGAGAGGAGCATTTCAAATTTCCAATGAATATTTTATACGTCTATTCATAGTCATATGAATATCATCTCTCTATGTGGAACCCACTTGCTCTTCTATTGTTTTCTTAGGAGATCACTTCTTGATGATATCTTGGAATAACCAATGGAAGAGAAACAACATTTCTCCAAAAAACTTCTTTTTCGATTCCAACATGCAATGGACATCATACACGGAACGAATCCGGTTCATGAATTATTCGAGAATTTGCGAGATTTCGAAATTATTTTTGGATTTTTCTTTCTAGGAAACGCTTCCCTTTTCAGTGAATTTTTCACACGACATCTTCAAAATGAATTCTAGAGGAGTTCTAGAAAAGTTCTAGAATATGGATGAGTTTATACCTGGTTGTGTCATCAGAATCTCCTGATCAATCACCTCTCCAATGGCGCTAACCATTTGAGAGAGACGACGTTGCGACGATTGTCTAACTTTGCCCAAAGGCATCGAGAGACGTCGAACCGATGATCCGATTTGACGAAGATACGGTGACATCTCTTCAGAAGAAGCTTGGGATACGGTAGATGCCAACGAGTTGGTTGATGTTTGAACTTTGTCAACAAGTGAGGAAAGCATTTCACGATACGAGACACCTTCTTCGTCTGTGCATGAAGATACAGTAATCAGTGGAAGACGTGGCATTTTTAAGGTGAGAATAATGAGGAAGGAGTAGTGGATTAGGATAAGAAACTAAGAAATCTGAACCGAGGAGGGTGGAGAGAATAAATGAAGAAGATGAAAAAAAAGGAGTAAAAATGTTGTGTATTTTCCAAGAAGATATAGCTAATTGAGATCATTTTTCTAAAGCTCCATGGCCAAAAGTGGCTAAATTTGTCTGTAATTTGAGCTAGCAAGGAAGGCGTGGCCTATGGGATCCTGAATCATCTGACGTCTTCAGTTAGATTAGCCGAATCAACGACACACTGATTGTCATCCAAAGGCCCAGAGGGCTTAGACAAGGAAATGAGTACAAGAGAGGGAATAAGAAAGTGCATTACTCGCTAGTCAAGCAGAAAAAAAGAGAAGAAGAAGTGGGGGTGCCAAAAACTTATTTTACTACATTTTTTCTTCTTCGGACCCGTTTTTTTCAATGTTAACGGAACAAAAAACACTCGACTCTTCATAGAAAAGAGAGACATCTTCTGGTCTTCTTTCTTCATCTTTGAAAAGAAGAAAGTGGTTGAAGATGAGGAGAGACCACGCCCCTTTTCTCAGGGCGTCCCCCGAAATAAAAAACAGAAATAGTGAACTTTTTCAGATTTTCCAGGAGAATAATTACTGTCCTCTCTCTGTTTTCCTGAGACAATGCCCTTTTCTTTTGCTAGACGTGTTTACTATTTCTTGACATGGCGACGAATGGGTACTAAATACTTAGGGAAAAAGAGATTGAGATGTCCGGCTACTATTATTTGGAAGAGTTTTTATAGTAGTGAAAAAGAAGGAGAAAGAGCTTTGAAAGAAGAAAGATTACAAATGAAGAAAGAGGAGGAGAAGGACAATAGAACAAGTTGGTGGAAGTAACGTCTTCTAACACCACCAACAATTCTTTGTTGTGTGCAGCTTCTGGTAGATTTTCTTCAATGGAATCTAAATCCTGGTTCTTTACAGAAGTGTGAATTACAGAAGAGAGGAATTTGACCTAACGATTCAGAATGCTCTATTCAAAACGAATTTTTGAATTGAATGTCCAAACAAAAAGTACAAAATCTCTTTTGACACGGATTCCAGTATTCTGATCTATTCATCTAGCTATTAATCGTGAAAAAAACA